>CM062229.1:26499220-29134706 GCA_031216235.1 Syzygium jambos | reverse complement strand
GTCTACGCCCCCCAGGAAGACAAAGATTTGCACACAAGTCAAGCCTCAACCAGAGTTTGAACAAAGACGTGGACGCACGCATTGCATCGAAAATAAAGTAAGCTAATTTAAAAACACAAGCATGTTGATAAGCCACGTGACTCAACAAGGCGCATGCAAAACGTGCAGGTAATTTAACTTCTTAAGACAGCCCAGCTAAAGCCAAGTGGTGACGAGCATTTGAAACCAGGAAAAATCTCAGTTTGAACAACAAGAATGAGGCAAGACTACTCGGAACGCAAATCAGTGGTCGTGGGGAGGGAAAAAAAGGAAAGCATGTGATCCAAAAATACTAAGTTCCTCTTCGGCTAACCTGTGTCGACGACGTCTCCACAAAAAATACATTGCCATAAAAGTTCAAGAAAAAAAAGGCAGCAAAAGAAACCATTTCTTGAAAGACTCTGAACCAAAAAAGAAGGGATTAATTCCGTTTCAAAACTCACTTCCTGCCACGGACCTTAACAGCCTGCCTGTTCCTCTTCTTGACACCAGATTTTGCAACCTTGAGGCTTCTATGCACAGCGCTCAACCTCGAGAGTGCTGCGTTCTTCAGATCAGGGCGGTAGTAGTTATCTCCTACCTGCAACAGGCAAAATATTACGATGCTCATCAGGCCACGAACCAACAATGAAGAATTGAAAAAAAAAATGTCTCCATAAAGAAATGTTTCCAAGGCCTAACAACATCCAACACAAGCATAAGCAACTCATCCACATACAATTGTCTTCTATATGTTTTCCTTTTCAGGCATAAGAAAATTATATATTCATCAGCTTATTAACTGAGAGATAAAGCATTCGAGATAAATAGAAAGAGTCAGAACCTAAACACATCATGTTAAGATCAACCATATCATAACTAAAAGAAATGAAACTGTGCAAGCAAGTTCAATCATTTGAGCTCAAAAGCCAAGCGTACTTATATTTCCTCGAAGAAACCAAATAACGGTTCTCCTTACACATTCAAGCTTCATCACTGCTGGAATTACCAACATGACTAAGAACATAGTGAGAATATAAAAAAAGAGTTGACAAAGATAATTTTTACCAAGGGAGAAAAGTTATCAAAGAAAATTTTTGTCACGTCCACTATTCTATAACAGACGTCAATACAAATCATATACACGATATCATTGTATAGTATAGTTGAACATGCTTATCATGTTAAGGTCGACTGTGTTCTAAAAAAAAAAAGAAATGAAATCTCACATGCTATTCGCGTAAAGCTCTTACATTCAAGCTCAGAAGCCAAGCGTAACAAGTATATTTCATTGAAGAAACCAAGTAATGAAGGTTCTTCTTACACGTTACTTCTTCATCACAGCCAGAATAACTAACATGACTGGGGACATGGTGAGAAAAAAAAGGCAAAAAGTTTTACAAAGACTTTGCATCTTGGCATTTTATTACAGTGTTAAATACTCTACACCATCCAAGTATGCTAAAAAACCAAATAACGGTTCTCCTTACACAGTTTATTAGCCAACATGAAGAGTCAAGAGTTAAACAGATCATGTTGAGACCAATCATATCATAACTAAAAGGAGTGAAACTGTGCAAGCAAGTTCAATCATTTGAGCTCAGAAGCCAAGCGCTACTTATATATTTCCCCTAAGAAACCAAATGAAGGTTCTCCTTACACATTAATGCTTCATCGCTGCTGGAATTATCAACATGACTAAGAACATAGTGAGAATATAAAAAAAGATAATTTTTACCAAGGGAGAAAAGTTATCAAAAAAAAACTTCCATGTCCACTATTCTATAACAGATATCAATACAAATCATATACACGATATCATTGTCTTGTATAGTTGAACATGCTTATCATGTTAAGGTTGACGGTGTTCTAAAAGAGATGAAATCTCACATGCTATTCACGCACAGTTCGTACATTCAAGCTCAGAAGCCAAGCGTAACAAGTATATTTCATTGAAGAAACCAAGTAATGAAGGTTCTTCTTACACGTTACTGCTTCATCACAGCCAGAATAATTAACATGACTGGGGACATGGTAAGACTTTGCATCTTGGGATTTTATTACAGTGTTAAATACTCTACACCATCCAAGTATGCTAACAGTCCATGAACAATCTGTCATGCGAATTTTATATGGACTTCAAGTCCATTACCCTGCAACTCGCAAATAATATTGGTTTACCTGGTTGGTGACAGCCTTGGCCATTCTTTGGAACTCCTTCTTCATGACAGACTTGTGAAGCAAAGCTGCTGGTTTATTCTGCTTATTGGTCTTGGTAGTGGCAAGTAACACAAATGGCTCCTTACCCTCTGGTTGAACAGTGACTGTCTTCTTGTTGGCCAACCCTAAATTGTCCAACCAAAACAAGTTTGCATTTAGTTTGGTTTCCACAAAATTTTGAGACCAAGTGATTACCAAAAGAGTTGATCATATTGCAACACAGGAAATCATTTTCCAAGAAAATGTTTTTTTTCCATTTTCAGGTTAGAGAATTCATTTTCCAAACTTTTAGCATGCATATTTTTCTTTGACCGTAAATGATTTTCGACTAACTTATCTTTTTCAACAAACCAAACCCATGAAAGTCCACAAAACTGATTCCCGGAAGATTCTTTCACTCAAAAAAACACACCCTACGTTTCAAAATATTTAAAAAAAACTTCACAAACAACCACAAACTACACAAAACTTCATCAATAATCCTTCTGCTGGAAAAATAGAAAAGAAAAGAAGAGATTGCTTCAATCCTCCAAAAAGAAATCTCTTAGATCAAAATCAGCAAGCACATCTCAGGCGCAATAAAAGTAAGCCCACAAGTAACATCTTCAAACCAAAACCACAAAACGATGGACTCCACCCATCAAAAAACACTCTTTTAACTTCCAAATCCCCAAGCGTAATCGAAACCTTCGTAAAATGTCACAAAACCGATGAGAAAAGCCACACTAGCTCCAAGAAGTTTATCACATTCACCAGAACTTAAAAAGCGCTAAACTTTCAAAACGAAAAAAATCCCCTGCACAGTTGGGTTAAGCCCCATCCGTCACAAGAAACGATATTTCTCACGGAAACATTCGACTCGCACGATCACCGACACCAGACACCACATTCAATCGAGTTACAACTGAACCCAGAAAACCTTCGAACCTCCACTTTCCCCACGACTAGATCTTTCTCGCTCCCGATCTACCTTCCCCCACACCCGCCCGTACACACAGAATGTCGTCGCAACGAAAACAGCAGCTCAATGCTCGAAAGCCGTACCGGAGTGCTTGTAGGAGTTGAGGTTGAAGAGGTTGTTGGGCTCCTTGCTGAACTGGACGCTGGCGCTCCCCCGCCCGAACTCCTTCACCAGGAACGAGTTGTTCTTCTTCACGATCTCCCAGATCAGCTGCCCCGGCACCGTCGCCATCTCCCTCTCTCTCTCTCTCTCTCTCTCTCCTTCTCTTCTGGGCTCTGCAACTTCACGAAGACGAAATCAGCTCGAACCCACATGGCGGGCATCGAAGGCGAGGGATGCGGAAAACGACGTACCTGTCGGCGCGAGAGGTTTCGCAGGGAACAGGAGAGCTCGATCTTCGTGTGCTGCCGCAGGGAGAGAGAGCGAAAGGAGACTGGTATTTATAGCGAAACCCTAATTCGTTTCCAGAGGCTTTTCTGCGAAGACCTCCATGCCCACCTGGTTTCGCGTTATTTACGGGCGTGCCCTTGACCGGCTGATGTTCCTAAACCACCCCTGGTCTACGAGCTTCTGTTAGCTCTGATGATGATGAATCGGTGTTTGTTTTTTTAATTTCCTTCTTTCTTTCCTTCGCCTTCATCTGGCCCTCGAACTTTTCGATACGGAAAAGCCTATCGAGGTGAAATTATGAAGTGTCGTTTCATAGCTATGTGGGATTCGGAATGAGTTTTTTTTTTTTATTTTTGGTCAAAAGAAATGAGTTATTTAAAGGCTCGATGATATTGCACTTGTACCAATTTAGTTCTAAACCTTTCGATTGAGTCAATTTAGTCCTAAACCTCTTGACTATTTGCAATTGTAATCTATCAGGCCAATTTTGACCGCAAAGCACCGATGCCCTAACTTGTGGCCGGTGACCTCACCAGCTCGGAGTTCTAAAAAAAACAAAGAAAGAAAAAAAAAATTAGAAAAAAGACATTGAAAATTATAAAAATTTGTATACGTCGATCGTGCCACGTAAGACAGCTAACATCCATTTAAACGATTTCCAGCCAAAATAGATCAATTGAACTATATTGGTAAATCGTCAAAAGGTATAAAACTCAATTGACACAATTAAAAAGTTTAAAGCAAAATTAATACAACTGCTATAGGTTTACAACTTTTTTTGTGCTTTTCCCATTAAACTTGCGTATATATATGATAAGTAACTTCGAATTACGAAAGGAATGGACAAGGGTCTAAGGAAACAATTTTGCCAACGGTTCAACTCTAATCAAGCCAGTAAATCAAGTGCAAACTGCGGACTACGCCAACGACCAAAGGAAAAGGAACAGTGGCAGATACACAATCTGCGTGAGATATGAACATGAGTTAGCTAACAAGAACACATTAAAAACAGACCTAATAAGTGCGAAAGAAGACGCTCGATTATCGTTCCGGCAAGCGTCGAAATCGTAACTACTTTTGCTTTGATCTTCGGCATCTCACATGACCAAATAGGATGATGAATCCCCACAGGTTTTGCCCAGTGCCCACATCTTTAGGAAGCAAACAATGATGACTTGAGCAATTAATCAGGACGTTTTCTTATATCGCGACTAAAAACTATTCATGTAAGCATGTTTTCTTGTCCCCAATCAATTATGGACAAAATTCTATTTTCCATGTCTCCGGTATAAGACTACACTTATGTTACAAAGAGATGTACCGACTTCCACTGATCCCCCCCCCCCGCCTCCTCTGACACAATTATGATCGATATTCTTTCAGGAATGCCGAGATGTCCGTCAGCTTCGTGCCCACTGAACCAATGTTGTCCAGAGTATTAGCAGGGTCCAGTCCAGGTACGAACAAGCCAGTTGCCGAGGAGCAAGGATGAACTCCATACATTATTCGGTGTCTCTACTATACACATCCTTGATCAGTCATAGCTTGGGCGATCATCAGGAAAGCGGAGATTACAGCTCCATGTACCAATGCCCTATCAAGGATGGTGAAAACATGTCAGGAAATGAGAAGCAATGCTGTAAAAGATGATTGTAATTCCAAATTGCTACAGATTTTCCGGGGAATCATGGAAACAAGACAGAAATGGCACAACAGGATTCTTCTTGAAGAGCACATACTCTGGATTGTCCTTTTGATAACCAAAATCAGTTGCTGCTTTGAGGGCTCTTTGATATATCTGTCTCATTGCTTCCTGCCAATGAAGATGACAGAACGGTGAACTTCCCACATCCTTACTAGTTACAAGAGTGCTTATTTTTCAGGGATGAGTCCATGAAAATTAGCAGGGGTCATGATTTTTCAGTTTTTAGCTATGAAAATAAGCAATTAGGAGTCATTCAAAAAAGAACGTTTGAATAAGCACGTCATTGGAAAAAACTTAAAAAATGATTTAAGAATGGATTAATCAACGCTCTTGCTCGAAAAATCAAAACACCGAGCACCCAAGTTTTGATCACCCAGTACATTATTAGTGTTCGTTCCCACAAGCACAGATACAGGATAGGCATATATGGAGAGAGAGTAGTGGCTTTCTACTAATCCTAATTCTGGAATGAAATCTGACCTCAGCACCAGTCAGCGTATGCTGTCTGATCAATTATGATAATGCAAAGTCTAAAGATTATTGACTTCCAGGAAATCATAGCCCTTCCGTCATAGATCTATAAAATATTATAAAATCAATCTATCCTTAGCACATACATACTTTTAAGTAAGTACAATCTATTTATAGGATATATGCATATAATATAGAGTATAAGCACATTTTTTTTTTTTTGATAACCTAGGAAACCCCGCACGGCCGACAGCCGGGGAGTGAACCCTGGGGGCGACACGTGCTAGCCACCACACACGTGCCACCGGTTAAGTCACCCTGCGACGTCCAGGATTCGAACACTCAACCTTTTGCGAGAGGAAGAGTGCGCGCTCCAGCAGCGCCACTCAGGCGGGTGGTATAAGCACATATATTTTCTTTTGGCGGAAATAAAGAAAAACACATTTGGTGCATCTACTGGCCGAAGTTTCAACTTCTTAAAAAAGCCTGGCCCCTTTAAAGAAGCGGCAAAGTCTAACCTGTAATTTAGATTCAAAGTCCTCAGGGGACCACTGCAGCAGGTTACACTCATGATTCAGTTCAAGTTCTCCAGCAACGACCTGCTAGCAAGTTAATAAATTGATCACATATATGGAATAGGGACAAGCATCAGAAACATTTACAAAGGAAAACGTAATAAGATCATAGTTCCAGCTTCGTCCTCCCCTATCTATCCTGACAGACAGCAGCAGATTTACCAACAAAGTAGCTGACTTCATGAAAATCCTATCAAGAATAGCTTGATAATGGTGATAATATGGTAATCACTGCATGATCTATGTGATATCCAGGCATAACTGTTGAATTTATCTCCATGTAAGCAATTCACGACCATATATTCATGTTTACAACCATTCATGCTCTGCACTTTCCCTAACCTGGTCATAGAACTCTAGATCAGACTGGTCAGACATTACAACAACTACTGAGTCTCATCTCACTACGAGGAACAACTATATGGACTATTTAAGTCCATTGCATCTGCATGTAGTATTCTCTAAGATGTAAGTACTTCATATCTTTCCTTCTGCCCTTAGACACCGACTGTTTCTGAAAAACACATAACATATTCTGCAAAGTAAATTTGTTTCTGGAATAGATTTTATTGAGGGAAAGTGTGAATTAATTCTGGGGCATTCTTCTGACACTTTCAGTTCTATACTTTTCTCGATATGAGATCATCATCCAGCACCATCCAGCACGGAATAAAGCATATAGCTAATTGGACTCCAATTTCCACACGAGTTGCATACACGCAATAAAGTGTACAGATCATGCACAAGTCAGAGACGATAAAATCTAACCCCTCCAGCACCAGCAGCCATTGCAGGAGCGATGAGAACATTAGCTTTTCTCAGCACATCCACAGCATCGGGTGTACAAGGCATGTTAGAACCTAGCATCAGCAAAAGAAAGGTAATTGTCTGTGAAGGTGAATTGGAACATTAAAAGGGCAAAATTGGCTGAGTCGCAATAATTACCTTCCACTAATATACGGCAACCTGAAGTCACCAAATTAAAGGCATCAGACTGCTCAATTTCATTTTGAGAAGCACAAGGGAATGCAATATCACACCTTTCATTCCAAGGTTTTGCTTCATCATAGTATTTGGATCTCGCATACGTCTTCGAATAATCTCTGCAGATGGCAGTTCTTGAGGAATGGTTTTGAGCATTAACACTTAAGTAAAAAATAAAAAATAAAAAAAAATAAAATGCACACCTCAGACTTCTTTGTTGAGCTTTGATATCTCTTAAAAATGATATTTTCATATAGTCGAATCCATCCTCATCCACCAAATACCCCTTTGAATCTGTGTTAAGTCTTTTGTTAGTAATGTTGCGACTCACAAAAATTACTCCCACAGGGCCATAAATAGTCAGGCAAGAAAATCACCAGATACAGTTATAGGAACAGCGCCATAAGCTATAAGCTTCTCCAGTACGTGCATTGCAATCTTTCCAGAACCACTTACTGCACATCTGGATGAAAATAATGTCATATAAGTGATGTTTGGAGGACGGAACATGAAGATGGAGTCGAACAAAAAAGCATCATCGTGGAACTCGATCCTGATCATCTAGCATAACCTCACTCTGCAGGTATAAATTGTCAAGCAATTTCTCAGTAGAATGCATTAACGATACTACCTGCCTAAACTGATTTAATGGCAACAGACTATGCTCCCAAGAAACTTAACTCATTTTGATCTTGTCCTATAGGTATCCCCAATTGGAAACGTTCATGTAACAGTATGAGTAGACTAGTGCACACTATCAAAAGCCTCACGAGATACAACATACAAATGTGTAAAAGTGGATAAAAATATGCATTTATCTTTGAGAAAAGCATCATATAAAGTAGATTGCTTGGATAACTTGTACAGCTATTAGAAAAATTTCAAAGTCAGGTGTAACCTCAGTCCTTTCAGCTCTTTATTCATGTCAGACAGCATGAGTTGCGCAAAGAAAACCTGCAGAAGCATGCAAACATCAACTCCACCCTTTACAGAACCAAACAATGCATAATTGTAAAAGCTATACCAGGTAGACGAAATAGCAGGCAAAAACAATATTTCAGAACAGCAGGCTTTTATTGCACAAGCATGCACAGTTCAATGTATACATGATCACTCTATCAATCCACAGTCAAGACAAAGACTGATGAAGAGATAAATGGCATTTTACCAGGCCATAGCCAGTAGCTTCAGTTCGGAGGCTAGAGCCAGACCAGAAAATCCTGGGTCCTGTAAAACTCCCCTGCATAAGTAAGATACATAAATAGAACGCAAATGGACAGCTCTATTAATCATCACTAAACGGAGAAGGAAGTAAAGAAGAAGAGACAAAACAAGTTCGTAAATTTCAGCTCTTTCTAATTGAGGATTTTGAGAGGTACCTGAAAATGGCCAGCTATGCGCCGATACTGTCCAAAGAGGAAACCCATTTCTCGAGTTCCCACACCCATTTCCTCTGATGGGAGGTCCTGGAATTTAATTAAATTACTTGAAGAAACGAAAAGAAATCACAAAAAATTTGGGACATGGTTGTACCTTATCTGGACCCAAATACCGATAAATCTCATTCATAAAACTCTGGCAAAAGCTCATGATCTGCCATCACTGGTACAATTAGGCGCACTTCCTGAAATCCTGTCATATTTAATATGCACATCATCATGATAGACTGGCATCTTTACCTCATTATCACTTTTTCCTTTTGGATCAAAATCACTTCCACCAGCTGCACCTCCAAGTTTGTATGGTGACAAGGCATTTTTCAGAGTCTGTACACAAAACAGAGTGACATTGAGAGAAGTATGAGGTCTCGATATAGTGAGGAGACTTTATTAAAACCCTATCCGGCAAAAATTAGAACTTCATATAAAAAATAAGAACTAAATTTTCCCCAGATTTAGTCTTTTTCTTGTAATCAATTCCTTAGATTTTATCCAGTGGGATTTGCAATAACATATACATTCTTCTCCACGCAGTCTTGGCCATACTAAAAGTTTTGACCTCCTTGGGAATCAACAAATGGAAACATACGTAATGCAACTAATAGGACAAAACACATGCAAAAAGATTTTTCATCTGAAAAGTAAGCAAAAATGGCCAGAGACATATAATTGGAGCAAAAAGTACCTGCTCAAAACCAAGGAACTTGCATATACTCAAGTTCATTGATGGATGGAAACGGATACCACCCCTACAGGGACCAAGTGCCTGGTTAAATTGTACCCTGTAACCTCGATTGACATGTGTCTCGCCCCTATCGTCTGCCCATGGAACTCGAAAGATAATTGTTCTCTCGGGTTCTAGCAGGCGCTCCATGATGTTGACGTAGCTGAAAGATAAAATAGCAACTTCATCAGATCTACAAATAAACCTTATCAGTGCATCATCTTCCTGCAAATGCTGGAGAAAGGAAGTACTTCATCCTCAGGACAACTTACTGAGCATTTTTCGCAATGACTCTCTCCAAGGCATGCACCGCCTCTTGAACCGTCTGTATGAATTCAAGCTCATGTGGATCTCTTTTTAACGCAGCTTCAACAATTGATCCAGCGGTTTTCGACATGAGGGCTTCCATTCCCAAGAATAACCAGTTACTTATGAAATGAAGGGTAAGAAAAAGCTCTGACCAAGCCATGTAATTGTAAGAAAAAGAAAGCTATACGAAAGCACAAATTCATGAGTAATGCAACGAAGTGAAAAAAATGACAAAATGCTATATACAACAGTGAAAAAAACTATACAGTTGTAACAAACAACATTAGAACTCTAACACTAGGCAATAGGCACATTAAGATGCATGGCTGCATAATGTCACACGAGATGTCCTACTTGCTGTCAAATGCAAACAGTAACGGACAAGATAACTTATTTAATTAAGACCGAAGAGTGATTATGGTATGGAAACTAGGTCAAAAGTGAAGGGAAGACTCAAAAAATCTGCAGAGGGAGACAACAAGAAAAGATTTGGAATCAAAACCGAATAAAAATGACGATAATCAACCCACTTATGAGGATAAGGCTTTGGTGTTACCATTGTTGCTGACTCACTGTTCTTGTTGTTATTTTAGCATCCTAACATGAGATTATCTAATCATAATGAGCATGTTCAAGTTCTACAGAAAGAGAATAGCGCAACCACATTGGCCGCAGCTAATGAGAGCATCGACTTTCGAATGAAATTAGTTTTTCACGACATTTCATCTAGATTATTTATATGTGACAACTGTTCCGGATACATTTGAATTCTTAGACTTAGAGTTACTATTGATGTTCCAAATAGTCTGAAAAAACCTCTCTCGAAGGTTCTTCACAAAATGTAAATCAAAGCATAGGTGTAAATCAAAATGATATTGATATTCCAAGAAAACGATTTTGCAACCTACGCGCAACAGTATCTGACATGTTTTAAAATTAACAATTCGAAGGCTCACACAGATGATAATACACAATTAGTCGGGTGTCCGAAGAACCCTAGACACCCAATGTTACCGCAGGAGGAAAATATGCAAGATCCAACATAAAAAGGTACATAATAAACCATAGTTTGGCCCTCCATATCTTGGGAAATCCCTAGGCTGACCAAGCAAAAGCAAGGAAAAAGTTACTTCGAAATATGAGACCAACCTTTCACATAAACAGGCTTATCAGCAACTATCTTATCCTTCGAGGCCATCTGCAGCCGAAGAGCCTCCTTGTGTAGTAGACTGTTATTATGTTCTTCAAGTGCACTCATTTGCATATTTCGACTACCTTCGTTCCCATAAGGATTCCGTCTATGCTTCCGACCATACTCTTTACAGACAGAGCAAAATATCCTAGCCGTCCCCTCCTTTACATCAACATATGCCCACTTGTATGTATCAGCCCATTCCTCTCTCCATCTTTTTACAACCTTCTTCTTCCTTTTCACAGGCTGTGTCCTTGACATATCCTGATCATCACTAGGAAGTTGAGAAACCATCACCATCTGCTTAGTGTCATCAGGCTCCTCTGAAGAAGGTTCTCGCGGCGGGCCGCCGATTAGAGTGGAGTTACCAAATGAAGGGTCGTCGTCCCCGGGCCCAATTTCCAGATCAATCTCTTCACCAAGCTGTCTAACCACCAGGCGATGCCTTTGTGCCTGCTGAATCAAGTTAATGTCATCCATCGTGGAATTCATCCCTGATCCACCGAATGGAAGCAACATTCAGCATGACCGTCTTTTCACAATCCCGATTATTTTGCTGCTGGTCCAACCAACTATCTGCACCAAAAGCCAATGTTTATATATGAGAAGATGAATTTGATAAAAGCATCACGATATCAACCACTAGAAGCTCACACATCAGCACAGAAAAGCACAACATGTGATCTCGTCATGTTCCTTTCCAATCTGCCATATCCTCACTCATCGAATAAGATGATGATATATACCAGAAGGTGAGAACCTGAGGTGCATTACTTTGTATGGCACCTCTATACCTTTTCCTTTGCTCATCATACTTCTTCGATACTCATACGTACCACGTTTTATTTCCAACGAAGTGCCATTACCTATTGAGAAAGACAAGACTACAGAATCTACTCAAAGATATGTGCCCCAAAACAAGCCAGCACCTTCACAAGAAAACAACAACCAAACAAATGCACATTCAAAAGGAAACATTCCCTGCTCAACCCAAAATCTCATAGCCCCCAGAACCCGCCACCGCCATCTTCTCGAGCCTACCAAGGGCCACTTTTAGGTCCACCAATCAACCCCGAACATCGAACCAGCTACGAAGCTACTCCTCGTAACACAAGCGGCTTAAATTCGCCGCCTTTACAGGTCACAAGAAACGCATACCCATCTACGCAGCAGTCAAGATGGTAAATTTCACGATATCAAGTTCCAAATTCATCACCAACACCGGCTCCCCAAAAACCCAAAGTTCACGTCGTCAATTTCCACGCCCTCCGAACTTCAAACTCGTCAGAAGCAAACAATCACCACTCCCCGCAAGCACTATCCGCACAGCTCGCAAAACCCGAACACAGCGACACAACCCAGAAAAGAAAAAAAGAAGAACGCAGCGCACTTCGAAACATCACCTCGCGCAATTCTCGAGCGTCCCGCGAAGCAGAGCAGCACAAAAAGCTAGAGAGAGGAACGCGAGCCCCCACACCAATCGGGCTACCTCCGGGACTGGCGTTACGGCAGCCCTAAGTCGCAACCGCCGTAGCCAGCAGTGTGTTAGCTCGGAAATTCCTCCGCCCCGTCTCGTCTCCCTCCAGCCGTCGTCGGGGGGTGGTGGGGTGGGGGGAGCTTCCTCCGTCACGCGACCGGCGGCGTGGAGAAGGAGTGCCAACTGGATTCCCGCTCCGATTCTCCGGCGGGCAATTATGGAAGCGGAACCAGAAGCCAGCGGAGAGAGAGAGAGAGAGAGAGACGCTGCTTGCTTTCTCCTTCTTCTTCTCCTTCTTCTTTTCTTCTTTTTTATTTTTTTTTTGTTTTTGGTTTTGGGGGACTCCTGTTTCTTTTTACCTCAATCTAAACAAAAGACAAGACGGCAGTTACTTATGTAGTACTCGACTATAATGGTACGATGAACTAAAGCTAAAGCCTAGAGGCGATCAATGGTCGGACGCGAACGACAGTGGGGGACGGGCCTAACTTGTTGTCGCAACCTATTGTGATTTAGAATGTAAATCGCTTCATAAGTTTCTATCCAAATCGGATTGAGTGAGATTCGCGGGAGTAGATTGTTTTGGAATTCCGGACAAATTCCCATTTTCACCTAGGTCCATCCGAATTGGTTTCCATGCCATTTGGCCTGGACAAGCGATCCGTGATCCTATCGAAAGACATGACACGAAAAAAAAAAAAAAAGGACAAAGAAAGATGGCCTTGTCATCCCTCGTCAAGTTTTTTTGGCCTATAAAAGAAAATTCAAGAACGGAATAAAATGGTAATAAGAGCTTGAGACAAAGGGTTGATGAGGCGCAAATTAAATCTCTATGGATAAACATAATATAGGAAATATTTTTGTTTTTTGGTCGGAATATAGGAAAGATATTTCACGGGGGCAAAAGTGTACATCTCTATTTACTTGGAAAAAAAGAAGAAGAGAAAAATGGCTTTTTTCTGTAGTTACTTTTGTCGCAAAACGAGCAGAGGCCTACTTGATGGTGCCGAATCTTTATCTGCATGTCCTAAAAAGGATGTTGACCAATTAAAACATATATTGTAAAGCTGACCAGATTAAAAGGATGAAGAAATTCAACAGTGCTGACCCCAGAAAGCAATGTTCTAAGCTGGAAAATGTCATGAACCCCGAAATGATTCAAGCATGCAAGGAGGACCATCACCATTATGATTGCCCCATATTTTGCCGACAGTCGAAGCACGCAATGGTAATCAGATGACAAATTGATCAAATGTCATGACACTGGAAATGCCGATTTGCAGGGTCATTTGGTGCACCAGAGAGAATAGAGCAAGAATAGAATTTCAAGTATTCTGCCGCAATGAAGCCAAAACAGCTAAAGACCCATTTGAGATGGTTTGGTTCTCGTGATGAAATGGCTCTTCCACTAATGTTCTTTTGCTGGTTTCACATGAAATGGCAACCCAAAATAGCCTAGGATGTAGAACTAGGGAGCTTATTCTGGAGAAGTAAGATGGCCTTACCTAGTTTGGCAGTTTGGAATTGCTATTCCTTGAACACCCTGGTGCGTCATCGGACTACGCCAACGATGGCGTCAACTGATGACACCACTATGCATCGGCCCATTAGGGGAGCCGGTGTGGGGGTGGGGAGCGACGAGCTAGGTTCGAGACCAAGTAACAGCAGAACAAGAAAAGGAGAAACCTATACTAATCTCACAATCATTGAGAAGAATCTCAAGACAACCGGACTTCTTCATTCTCCTACTCATACATTGACTAGGCCAGCAAGATCGCAGAGAAAATTGGAACTGAATAAATCATTTTACATGTATTTATCAACAAAAAAATTAATCACAATTCCGTTCTTCCCCTTACCTATGGCAGCGAAGAGGAAGAGAAGGCAAAAACAACTGCCTAACAAAATTGGTGATACAATAAATTTGAGAATTTAGTTTATGCACAATGATGGGAGAACCAACAACAGAGCTTTGGCCGAGAGGGGGCTGGAGCAGATTCAACCTTTACATGTGTGTGCAAGCTAGTTTCAGCTACAGCCTTCCTTCAAGTCAACCTTGCCACTTGAAGTGCCGAATGCAAAATTGTGAAGTCGATCCACCTCCTATCTCCCCCAAATAGAATTGGCACTGGGAGAAGATTCTATCCCAGCCAAAGAAAAATTCCTCCCGAGATGCGAGGCAAATGGATCTCAGTATCAGGTATATGCAGGAGCCACTGACGTCACAAATCTCTCACCAAATGCGCATAATTTGATGGCTGACGAAGTGTGTCGAGAAAGGAGTCTGTGAATTTCTGACACGAGAGAAGGCAATAGGCATTATCGGACGCTTTCATTCTTTGGAGTATGCGCTTGCAAAATCTTTAATCATCTCCTTAAGGTGCTGCAAGATTGCAAAGAAAAGAGTAACCAACATAATCCATTTCACAATGACAAACCAACTGTGCGTGACTAGAGAAGGCTTTCACTAGCATCATGAACTTAAGTTTCCAATGTTATGAAAATATCACCTTCAGTTCTTCATGAAGCACAATAAATATTTTCTTTAGCCTCTTGTGTCGCTGCAGGTGAAGACAATGTGAGTTAAAAATGATGAAATCACAAAAACAATGTAATACAGTGGAGAAATAGTATATTTTCCTATATGCTCCTACAAATCCATACAACATAAAAAAAAACAATCTTACAAACTTTGGCACATGCATGAGAAGAGATTAGCTTAAGAATAGAAAGAGGAGAAAAAGTAAATCATAACTCAAACACGAAAAGGACAGCTACCACGAGGCCAAAACATCATTCATAGACCAGCAATTCCAGAATTCAGCAATTACATGCCGATTTTATATGTATGATCATGCCCCAAGTCACGTGATGAAGTTGGATGTTGGAAGCTCAGGCACTAGCATTGTTTGAATTTACAAGGCGATGCAAGCCAAAATGACATCATTCAACAACCACGAAAATGTTTACCAAATCAAAGTGAAGAACAATCACAGAACAAATAAATTAAGGTGGTTACAATAAAAAGAGTAAATCACAGCAAAGAGAAGAGAGTATTTCTTGGCAGTGAAGACAAAAGATCAAGTGCCAAAATCAACATGAAAGCCAGATCAGATCATACCGCTCCACATCGCCGGTAGGATTCCTTCAACTGTGCCAAAATGTTATTGTATCTCTCCATCTCCCTCCCTCTCGCAAACTCAAGGTCCTTTCCCATTTTCTGGAACTCATTCCTACACGAAACAGGTATTAAGTTTTCTTATAAGGTAAGTGAGCAAAAGAAATCGGAAAACAGTACACAAGTATGAACAGGATTTATCAAAACACCTGTCCTTCTCCAGTATCTTGTTTAACGAACAATAACTATCATATTTGTCACGAAACTCCTGCACATATTCTTTGTACCTAACATAAGGTAACAACTTAAGTTAATCACCAAATAATAAGTCCAATTCTTTATGGGAGGATACGAATAATCAACATTTGGCAAAAAGAAAAGGGAAAAGAAAAACTCGTCAAAGTACTAAAACAGAAACTTACTGAGCGTAATCTTTTATTCGCCCCTTGAGCTCCGGTTCATCCTTCTCATACTTTGAGTAAGAACAACTACTTTCATCAGAAGACGATTCTCTCCTTTTCTGGCCACCATTATGAACTGAAATGACATCCTTCTGTCCATTCATCATGCTTACCACTGTATTGGATGCTTGTATTTTACTCTCTCTTGATAAGTGAGAAACTTGCCCCCTTTTTTTATCAGGCTGTTGCGACCCATTAGCCGATGCTACTTTTTGACTTTTTACAGATTCTTCTAAAACAGTACCTTGGCTTTCTCCCGTTTCATTCCTTCTGGGTTTACTTACATCCGACGCTTTACTCAATGGTACAGCAATTTCTGTATGATCTATCTTCAAGGGCTGTTGCAACTGAGATTGTGAAACTTGTGGGATGGACGTTGCCAACTCATCATCTCGGGATCTTTTCCGGGAGAAGCCCTCAGAACTTTTTGACATTCTGGCACTTGAATTGGATGGAGATAGCTTTCCCGAGTCTGCAGACGACATTCCAGGAGGTTTTCCTCTACCTAAGTCTGTTTTCCAGCTATCTAAATTGGTCGATTTGGTTTCAGGCTGCTTAAACGAACCTTTCCTCTCAAATTGCTTCTTCACAGGTGCCTCCTCTGGCACTGGTTCACGCAATTCACCCAACTCCAAGTCTGAAAGCTCCCTTTGGAGCGTGGCACCTCTTACATTAGCTGGAGAGGATCTGTCGCTAAAACTTCTACCAGGATCCTTTGGCAAGGATCCTGTGTGCAACTTTAAATTCTGTTCAATGTCCTTTGGCTTTCCTATTGTCTCACCATGTAGAGAGCTAGCGGACAAAGAATGTTTGCCTCCACTTAGACCATCCTTCATACCTTTTGACACCTTCTCGGCAGTGAAACCTTCAGAATAAGCATCTTTACCAGATTTATCTTTTTGCAATGTAAGCCCTTCTTGCACAGTGGAACTCTTATCCGAGAACCTTTGATCATGGTCCAAGCTCTCAGAACGTTTGTTGGGTCTTCTTGGAGTATTGTGGGTCGATCCACGAAGACCTTGATCAGATGACCTGCGTCCTGTTTGCTGTGAATGCAAAGCGGATTTTCCAGGAAATGTCTGGCTCGGTGCCTTTTGAAAGCAAGGATTGGCCATCAAATCCCTGTCAGTTCCATCAATGGGGACAGGGCTCTTGAAGGGATCGTCTGTTGGCCTATCAGGGGATAAAATTGGAGGGCTCATATGCTGAGGAAAGTTGCCCCCAGGACTTGAAGGTTGAGCCAACCCTCCCACTTTTGACCTTTTGACTCGATCCCGTTTGACATCGGAGTGCTGCAGATTATTTCCCCTTCTAGATCTATGGGCAATCCTGTCAGAGCTGTCTGACTGTTCGCGTCTAAAGCTGCCCTCGAACATCGCTTCTCTTTCATCAAACAAACTTCCAATAAAATTCTGTCTGTCTAGAAGCTCCTTCTGATTCGGTGAAATGCGATTTACATCTCCCATGAGTTCTCCACGTTCTTCATTCACATCTGTTTCAATGTCCTGGCCATCATTAGGCAAATCTTTCTGTCTGTAAAGTACATTAGAATTATGTTCCTCCTGTTTGTGACCAAATTCATCCTGCCCAGCCCTATCTTCATGGGGTAAAGAGGATCGCTCGGGCTCCAACGCTTGAAAGTTGTGCTTGGGTTCTTTGTCATCATCACTTGTCATGATGTCTACATCCTCATCAGACCCTTCCTTACTGTTGGAGGTAGCATCACTCTCACTGTCACTGCTACTTCCACTCCCACTACCAACAGGGCTTCTACTCCTGCTCCTGCTCCTGCTCCTGCTGCCGCTAGGACTTCCACTGTCACTTCTACTGTCACTGCTACCGCTTTCACTGTCACTGTCACTCCCACTGTCACTAGAACTGCCAGCCCGCCCTTCACTATGGTCAGAATTCTTCTTATCACCAAAAATGTCAGGTGAATTCTGCTCTATATCTACTGCTTCTGAATCAATTAGTCCATCTTCCACGGCAGAATTCAATCCTGCATGTCCTTGATCTGGTTGAACTTTCTCAATAAGAGTAGGCTCTGGTACAGATGTTTGATCCAAATCTTCGTCAGTAGCGGATCTCTGGTTGTAATTGTCCTCAGGAGAGCTGGCAAACAAAGATGTGCATTACAGATATGATTACTTGAATGTTATGTAAAAGGACTTGCCACTATGGATGATATATCCAAATCAATTCCGTTGCCTTTGAAATTTCAGAGCCCTCTATTGTTTTTTGCTAAGTATATAAAAATTAAAAACGATACTACTCTTGACGATAGTCCAGTTTGTAAATGTAAAATTTAGATCTGAAAAATCAAGCCCTATCATTCAGCAACTAATTGACGGATCGTAGCTGATAATTAAACGAACAAACTTTGCACAATGGTCCCTGAATTCCTGAAACATTTCTAACGTAGAGAATCTTCACAGGAGAAATCTAGATGAAGCAAAATTCAAACTTATCAAGTACCCAATAAAATATTGTTCTACATCAACATGTACTCAATACCTTCCATTTCCAGGCGAAGGCCCCTTGAAGCTATCTATATCAACTCCAGGCTTCAGCAAGTATCGTCCTGGAGCTTGAAAAGTTGCAATCTGAGGGTCAAAAGAGGAAAAGGAGATTAGATTGCTACATGTGCCAGACAAGATTATCCAAGGGTCTAAGCACATACTTTCTTCATAATAGGGTCTATCGTCTTTCCAAAGTTTGGAATTGCATCTCCAACTGCCTTCTCCAAGGCCTGCAAGATACAAGTTACATTGTAATAAGAAGGAATCTTGGAACCTATCAACTAAGATGTCTTGAAGCATGCAGTTTGAAATAAGTTAATCCAAGCTATGGAGGTCTTATAACATCTTATCTACCCACAAATAAGAATACTTTCAGGCTCATTCCTTGAGTAAATATAATTATCAGATTTTCACTGTGCACTTACTTTCAGGCTCATCCCCTTAGGATTCTCCTTGAGCAAACTGATTAACATGCTCTGCAAATCCATAGGCCTATCACCAAAGTTAGAACTACGAGCTGGTCTTTCCTCCGCTGCCCTTGCAACCTTGCTTGGATTCCTCTCACACGTGTCGATACTATCTCTCTTCATCAATACAGCTTCCACAGTATCTCCCAAACCCACATTTTTCTTAGAATTGCTTGCAGCTCCAGATGGAGATGTTGAAGCACCAGATTGGTCAGGTGGAGATGGTAGAGGTGAGGATGAACTTCTACCCTTTGCAGCAGTTTTCGAAGGCATAGAAATAGTTGATTTAAAGGCAGATTTAGGAGGGCCGCCAACAGGAACTGGGGCAATAGTTAAATAGATGTGGGTTAAATGTCCTAATAATCATGAAAAGCAGATGCTAGAGAAAAAGGCTAATCATGGATATGGAATAAATCCATGTATATCAGGTTTGAGATTGTGGACTGAAAGAACCATTCTCATAACCGCACTCACCACTAGATGGACCAACTTTCTGCTTCTTGAATGGTGGCTCTTTCTTTTGCATGAAAGCCATCCTTCGTGGGTTAACTGGAAGCAGAGCACGAGGAATATTATCATGCTTAATTGTAGTACATGATATGCACAGAAAAATATGAGCAGCGTTCAGTCAAATCTGAGGAAACTACAACAAGTAGACTTGGGCAAAATAATGCAAAACAAATTACCAGCTTTCTTATACCATACTAAAACCCAATGAGTGTTGGTAAAATAAGATGACGACTCAACAGCATCATATACTTAAGTTCTAATCAATCTGACAACCCTTAAATTGCTAAGTACATGCAAGTTCATCTACAAAAATTAGAGCAGCTGTCATCCTTAAAACTCTCCTGAATATTGACATTAGTGCACCATTGAAAGTGAAAGAGATCTCACGTCATCATGAAGTGAACAATGTGCAAAATCAATAGTCTAGAAGCTTTAGCTTAGCGATAAGAAACACTAAATGAAAGTAATATGATGTCTTTAGTGAAAAAGCTTACCCTCGACAGCAGCTAATTGCTTTATTTGACTCTTCATAGATGGGTTTCCAGGTTCAAGGATAATAGCCCTGTCACCAGTAGCAGAGTCAGTAGAGAATCGAGCCGATCTTATACTGCGGAAGTATCGCCAAACATGAATACCAGCATAACTGAGAACCAAGGAAAAGAAGCATACTTCTTGAAAACTTTATAACCTCAGAACGTATTAATACAAATACAGGGTACTATCGAATGAAAATGCATACTCGACCAAACGATAATGCCAGCAGAAGTGGCTATGCCATGATCAATTGCGAGGTTTACAGTTCAGAAAAGTATGTTTTTCAAGGATGACTGGAAAGAGAACCAATGAAACTGCCAAGATAACACCCAACTTGCAAAAGCTCGTGGTTATAAGAAAGCATTCTTAACATAGAAACTAGCAATCGGGAATCACACTAATTATGTTCTGCAAGAAAAGTGAGGACAGTAGTACGGAAATTCGGATAGCAATTAACATGCTCGTCGTTCTCTTCATTTGCCATGCACCAGTCAAAAGCATTATGTGTGAAAGGATTCAAGCCATAGTTTAAAGAAGGCTAATGTCCTTCCTCATCAATAACCGCCCAACCATAAAACTTACACAACCAATCTCAGCACTACCGAAAATTGTGAAATCACAAATTAAGATGTGAACATCTCCATTGATGCCTGTTTTCATGTCTGTATGTATATACACCATAACAATGTCAACAATTTAAAGACGTCTTCACACTCATGGACATACTTTCGTGATTTAAGCTTCCGTTCAGCTTCTTCTGACCGCATCTTCACATGGTTCTTAGTTGACTCATCCAAGACCCGCTGCACATTCAACTTGCGCCAGGCAGAACCAGATTCAACAAGCAGACCATTTCCATCCTCGCCACTCTGCCTTTCTTCATATATGTCACAAAGGTCACCAAACTCCCGTGACCATGTAAATCTGAACTCCTTACCTCCCACATCAATGACCTGATGAAATATGAAACTTTAGAGAGAATAAATGAATGAAAATATCAATTAGAAATGTAAAAGGATGAACGATAATAGATGTAAAGGTCCCAGAAAAGCAGAGAAGTACCATGAGCCCAACCATCTCATTTGGTTGACAGATGATGCTGCCCTATTTTGTTAAGGGAAAAGAATTGAAGCATCTCCGGCATGAATAAGGATTTGCCTCGAATTCTCAAAGTCTCAACTCAAGGAATGGAACTGACTATAAAGCTGATCACCTGATCTAATCGGAATGTTTTGGGGATAAGGCTAATCATTATGAAACAAGAGGGGGCCGCTCTACCCTGTAAGAAAGTCAAAACTACCCTATGAAGCTAACATGGGGCCATTCAATACTCGGTATTGTTTCTAAGCTCTGATTGTGTACATGGATAAATGGCATCACAAGGCAAACAGCCACAGATTAAAGCTATCCAATTGTGGTTGCAACATGGGGTTATCACTCTTATCATTCGAGTGATGAACAAAACGACACTACAAATCTGAGGCCCTTAATAAAAAACAAACCAGACGTGGAGACGGAACCTTCAAAGAAACCGGTCGTCAAAAAAGTCGCATAATGGTCCTCCATTCATTCAGACATGTTTCCTCCACTAGCTAATCGACCTTTATGCAGATTATAGACTGTGAGGGACAAAATGTGCTCCTCAAATCAAATCACCAACGGCACGACTATTAAAAATACATCAAGAAAGTAAAACAAGAAGCAAGTCTGCCAGAAACCTCATCAGACACCGTTCAACACGATTTTTGGTCATGCCCAATTAATTGCCAAACACAGATTTATGAACACAAACCACAAATCAACCGCAATCACAACCATCCATAGAATGCCTCCAAATTCAGAAAAATCAAGCTACGCCTCAATCAGAAAGCCGACCAGTACGTATCCTTCAAGCCTAACGACAGTCTTCAAATTCAAAATCAAAAGAAGGCAACTGCAAATCGTAACTAAGCTCTCATCAAATTCAACGGAGAAGCAAGCTCACATTGCCCAATGGATTATGCGGGTTGGCATCGAACTTGATCCTCGCGTTACCGCCCTGAGCTTCCGCGCGCCTGATTTCCTCCACCAAATCCGGCGCGAGCCGGATGATCATCGCGAAGGTGAGCGGGTTCTTGCCGGAGACGAGGCTGAACGACTCCTCCACGGCGGCCTGGCCCGAATTAGGGCCAGCGGGACCGCGATTCCGCTGCCCGCCGGGGCCCGGCAGGGATTGCCGGCCCCCCGGCGCGCCGCCCGGGGGTCGGTGCGAGGGCTGCGGCGCGGGGAACCGCTTCGCCCCGCCCCCGCTCCCCCCGCCGCCGCCGCCGCCGCCGCCGCCGCCGCCGCCGGCGCGGCCGAGCTTGGAGGGGGCTCCGAACATTGCTCCGCCGCCTGATGCTCCGCGCAACCGATTCGCTTCGTCAGCTCCGCTCAGCTACGGGAGCAGATACGCTACACATGCTGCTTCCATGGAAGAATCGAACGTGGACCGGTTCGCGCAGAGAGAGAGAGAGGCGCAGAGAAATCGAAGAGAGGGAGAGAGAGAAGTGGTCTCGAAGCTGTCTCTCTCTGGTCTAGAGCGTCGTCCTTTTTGCTCTTTTCTATTTCGGCCCCTGAAGATTCGAGATATTCCGTTTTTGGGGGCCGATTTCGGCGAAATCTTCGCAAACAATCCCCTCGTGTTTCTTATGGAGGCGGAGAAAATTTTTGTGACCTTTTTGAATTTCGATATTCTTATAGAGGAAAAGTATATCGGCGCTTTCAATTTCGAATTTTGACCAGAACGTTCTGATAATATGCACATTGTTGTAAAATATTACATTGCAAGTATATAATAAAAAGAATAAAGATTAAGTAGAGAAAGCAAATAAACACCAAAGATATATATTTTCTCTTTTCATTATATTCTAATTTCTTACACAATGACCAAAACTAAACTCCTATTTATAAGAAAACAAGAATGTACATATCATTGACGTCAATGTATTGAATACATACATTGAATAGGGAGATGAACATTTATTGCAGATTGAATAGGGAGATGAACATTCAATTTGAGCTATATAGCCACTGCTTGGGCTAGTCAATCTTGCATCTTATGAACTTGCCGCATACCAATGCCATATACTAATTTCTCAAAAGTTGACGTTGGCAATGATTTGATAAAAAGACCTGCAAGATTATTTATGGATTGAATCTACTTAACATTAATTTGTCGACTTTCTTAGAATTCGTGAGTATAGAAAAATTTCGGCGAGATATGCTTGGTCCTATCACCTTTGATGTATCCTCCCCTAACTTGTGCAACACAAGTAGCATTATCTTCATAAATTATAGTGAGAGAATTTGTAACCGATGTTAAATAACAAGAATTGTGAATATGTGTTATAACGGATCTTAACCAAGCACACTTTCTTCCGGCTTCATATAAAGCAGTAATCTCAGAGTGGTTGGAAGATGTAGCTACTGGCGATTGCTTAGTAGAATGCCAAGAAATGGCAGTGCTGTTATAACAAAATAAATAACCAGTTTGAGAGCGAGTTTTATGTGGATCAGATCTATATCCAGCATCAGTATATCCAATTAAATCAGAGGTAATGGAATCCTCGGAATAATATAATCCCAAATATATGGTTCCTCGGAGATAATGAAAAATATGTTTAATTCCATTCCAGTGTTCCGAGTTGGCTCAGAACTAAAACGTGCCAATAAATTTACCGCAAAAGCGATATCTAGTCTCGTACATTGTGCCAAGTACATCAAAGCCCCGATTGCATTGAGATACGGTACTTAAGGACCAAGTATCTCTTCATCAAATTCTCTAGGACGAAACGAATCCTTTTGAAGATCTAGAAACCTTACAACCATAGGGGTACTCAATGAATGAGCCTTGTCTATGTTGAAGCGTTTAAGTAATTTTTCAATGTATGCTGATTGATGGACGATTATTCCATTTGCTTTATGCTCAAGCTCTAGACCAAGTCAAAGTTTGGTTTTACCCAAATCTTTAACTTCAAATTCCCTTTTCAAATACTCGGCAGTTTTAGCTAACTCTTATGGAGTTCCAATTTAATTTATATTGTCAACATAAACTGCTATAATAGCAAATCCGGCTTAATAAACACGCATGGGCAAATAGGATCATTCTTGTACCTTTCCTTAATTAGGTACTCACTTAGGTGTTGATACCATATGCGATCGGATTGCTTTAACCTGTACAAAGATCTTTGCAATTTTATTGAGAATAAGTTATAGGGAGTGCATGCATCAGGCATTTTGAATCCCTCGGACATTTTCATATAAATATCCGAGTCTAATGAGCCATATAGATATGCCGTCACAACATCTATAAGACGCATTTCCAATCTTTCATATAGTACCAGGCTAATGAGAAAACAAAATATAATCATATCCATCACAGATGAATATGTCTCATCATAATCAATCTCAGGTATCTAGGAGAATTCTTGGGCAACGAGTCGGGCTTTATACCTGATAACCTCATTTTTCTCATTTCGTTTCCAGACAAATACCCATTTATATCCAACGGGCTTTACATTATCGGGGATGTGAGTTATGGGTCCAAAAACCTCTCGTTTGGCTAAGGAAGCTAATTCAGCCTTAATTGCTTCCTCCCATTTAGACCAATCTTGCCTTTGACGGCATTCAATAATAGATTGCGGCTCACAATCATCATCCATAATTTTATGAGCAACTGAGAATGCAAAATCATCATCAATGATGATTTCATTCTGATCCTAAATCTCATTACAATATGTAATGGGATTCTCAGTATTCCCAGAATTGGTCATCTTTTTATGGGTTTGTGCCTCTTCAAGGGCAATAAGCTCTTTGAAAGCAAGCATAACACTAGGCTCTTCTGGAGCAGATTCCTAAATCTTTTCCCTTTGTTTTCGAGAAACATTGTCTTTTGATCCTATCGGTCTACCGCGTTTTAAGTGTGGGAGATTTTGATACATTTTAGTTTGTCCTTCGGGAACAGCTATCCTAGCTAGAGCATTTGCAGCTAGAATATCAGACTTTGTTACCTTAGTAGCATCATTAAATGCGTTAGGAAGTCTATTGGTCATAGTCTGTAAATGGATTATGCACTGCACCTTGTTTTCATACTCAGGAGTTCTTGAGTCTAATTGAGATAAATTTTTCTCATTTCAGGAGAAAACCTTAAATGGTTTTTGCTTCACAGTCATGTCAGTTTTAAGTGTCCCAATTGATGGAAACATAGTCTCATTGAAATGACAATATGCGAATTTGGCAGTAAAAATGATCACTAATAGTTGGCTCCAAGAACTTAATGATAGACGGTGAATTAAATCCAACATAAATACCCAAATGACGTTGGAGACCCACTTTCGTTCTTTTTGGCGGTGCTACTGGCACCTGTACTGCACAACCAAAGGTGCATAAATGTGAAATATCAGGTTCATAACCAAGAACCATTTGAAGGGGAGATTGTAAGAGGCTAGCAGTAGGGCGCAATCTTATTAGGGCTGCTGCATGCAAAACTGCATGACCCCATACTGTATCGTTGAGATTTGTTCTCAATAATAGAGTGCGGGCAATGATTTGGATATGTTTAATTAAGGATTCTGCCAATCCATTTTGAGTATGAACATATGCGACTGGATGCTCAACCTTAATTCCGAGTGAAGCACAATACGTATCAAAACTCTTTGATGTAAATTCACTAGCATTATCCATCCTTATGCTTTTAATTGGATAATTAGGGAATTGTGCCCAGAGTTTAATAATCTACGCAAGTAAACGCGCAAAGGTGACAATGCGCGTAGATAATAAACGAACATGGGACCATCTACAGGATGCGTCCACTAATACCATAACCTATCAAAACGGTCCACTTGGTGATTGTATTGGTCCACAAATATAACCCTAAATTCGTTGCAGGAATAAAGGGGATTCAAGATTAACCTTTGTTATAGAAGGTTTGGTAATGAGTTTTCCTTGTAAACAAGCTTCATAATTATAATCTTTGGACAACAATACCTTTATATTCTTTAAAGGGTGCCCTTTTATATTTTGAATTATTCTACGCATCAATGAAGCACCAGGGTTACCAAGGCGATCATGCCATAATCCAAACTAATGAGAGTGTTTACAAATCTCTAGGATATGGTGGAGTAAGTTTCAACGGCCTTAATCATGATACAATATAAACCCATAGAAGAAGCTTCTAACTTCTCATGGATGGTCTTTAGGCACGTCTTATAAGAGGTAATGCCAATATATTTTTTATTTTGCTCATAAATAGTCTCAATATGGTATCCATTACGGCGTACATCTTTGAAACTAAGCAGATTCCTTTTTGATCTACTGCTTAGAAACGTATCCTCAATATACATGATGGTGACTTTTGACAAAACAATTGTGGCATTCCCGAAACCATCAATAATCATAATAGGACATGATATTATATGGACATGGGTCTTACGCAATGTCATACTCGAGAAAGAGTGATTACTACAAAATATGGTATCTGTTGATGCACTATCAAGCAAACAAACATCTTCCTTTTTCTCGGTATTTTTCATTTGCATTTATGTTGACAACTTCAAGTGTCAAGTATCATAAAATTTTCATATTAGTTATAGGGTCAAATAAATTTTCAAAATAATAAATATTATATCAGGTTCATAAGCATTTCATTGCATAACGATATTAAAGAACAATAAAAGGTAATACATTTAAAGAAAAGTAACTAGAAAAGAAATTATTAGAATCATAAAATTCGAAGTCTAAGTTGTCATCCACCAGTCTGATGCTTTATCAAAGTAATCAGAGGTCCTCAAAGAAATCAAAGACATCCAGGGATGCATTTGCTATTTTAGGAGCAAGAGAAGTCCCACCAACAGAGATATTGTTGGGCTCAACAGTGGTTATGGGAATGGGATTAATTTCAATGGCGTGAGATTCACCACCCTTGCCCCTATTTTTTAAAGATGCATGATATAAATCAATAAAGTGCTTTGGCGTACGACAAGTACGTAACCAGTGCCAAGTCATGCCACAGCGATGGCAAATACTTCATAAGTCAGCTTCTTTTGCTTCTTTTCATTGTCATGATTCGGGCTAAAGTTATGTTTCCTAGGGCGGTTAAATTTCTTGTCACCCCTTCGAGAATTATGTTCTTGCCTGCTCTTATAGCCCTTAAAAAGGCCAGTATTTTTCTCAGAGTTAGCATGTGCTTCAGGCAAAGCTTTTGACCCAGCGGGTCTAAGATCATGATTTTTTAGCAGCAATTCATTAGTTTGCTCAACAGTGAGGAGCACAAAAATTAATTCAGAGTATGTGGCAAATTGACGCCGCTGGTATTGCTGTTGCAATACAATATTTGAAGCATGGAAGGTGGAGAAAGTTTTCTCTAACAGTTCCGCATCAGTGAGCTTGATACTACATAACTCAAGCCGAGAAACAATATCAAATAAAGCAGAGTTATAGTTAGACACTGATTTAAAATCTTGCGGTTTGAGATTTTGCCAGTCATACCGTGCTTGAGGGAGGATAACAATCTTGGTATGATCATACCTATCCTTCAACCTCTTCCACAGAGTCTGAGGGTCTCGAACGGATAAATATTGAGTCTGCAGGCTCTCATACAAATGACGACGAATAAAAATCAGTGCATTTACTTTATCTTTTGCATTTGAGGTTCCATCTTCTGTAATTGCATTAGCGAGATCTTGCCCTTAGAGGTGCATTTCCATGTCAAGGCACCAAGATAGATAATTATTTCCACTCACTTCCAGGATGTGGAATTTAGGCTTTTCAATATTTGCCATAATTCTTGCAAAACAAATGACTCCTTAAATTAATTAAAAGGATTTCCAAATATCCACCGCCACTTCAGGAGCAGAAGGATACTTTTAGATTGGAAATTGGCTTCAGGCCAAGAAAAAGAAAAATGAAGAATTGATAGGAGAAGATGAAGTATAAGTTGATTAATGAAAACAAAGAGAACACTTACCTTGCAAAAATTATTTACTCAATTGGTAAATCTTCGTGCTGATAACGTGTTGTAAAATATTGCATTGCAAGTATATAATAGAGAGAATAGAGATTAAGTAGAGAAAGCAGATAAACACCAAAGATATATATTTTCTCTTTTCATTATGTTCTAATTTCTTACACAATGATCAAAACTAAATTCCTATTTATAAGAAAATAAGAATGCACATATCATTAATGTCAATGTATTGAATACATACATTGAATAGGGAGATAAACATTCATTGGAGATTGTACGTAGAATGTAGGTTACAAATGTACCATAGTAGGTACATTGAATATACATTCATGTATGTAGGTTACAAATGTAACATAATAGGTACATTGAATATAATGAATATTCATTCATGTATTTCATAACACACATCGATTTCTAATAATAAATAATAACAGCGTTTTTTTTAAATGATTGATCGAAAGTTAGACTAAAATAGCTCGTACTATATAATTGTAGAAATCTTTCGTGAATTCAGCTTTTAGAATGTATCATTTATCAGTTTGGATATAATTTTTTAGAATTAATTAACTCGTATTTTAATTTCTTCATTATAATATCATTTGCCCCATTAGGTAGTGTATCGAGGCTATGAAAAAAAAATGGGGGTAATTACATAAATGGTTCCTGAACTTCGATCAAACGTATAATGTGATCCCCGAACTTTTAATTTGATTAATGTAATCTCCGAACTTTGGTTAGATGTGCAATATGACCCCAAAACTTTTAATTTGTTCAATATAGTCAATGGATTTTTAGTAGATTTTCAATTTAGACCATGAATTATATGAAAATGTTCAATGTTCGGGACAACATTAAATATTTTCATATAATTCAGGGCCCAATTAAATATGTACCAAAAAATTTAGGGATCTCATTAAATAAATTAAAATTTCATGGACTACATTACATATATAGCCAAAGTTCATGTACAATGTGTCATTTTTCCATAAAAAAATCTAATCGAATATCAAGAAGAGAGAGTTGGCCTGGGCCAAAAATTCTGGAGAGTTTTAGAGCATGTTGGACTGGGCCTGTGACCAGCAGGGTAGGCTCACGTGAGAGGATTAAAGGCCATTGATCTCCAATTTTAGCTTTTTTCCAGAAACAATTGGCCTCCATTAGCATGAGTTTGATCACATTTAAGTAGGCTATACTAATGTGCGCCTCGCGCCCTTATTATGAAATCATAAAAATATCCTATCATAACATCTTTTACGAGTTACTACAATATCACTTATCGTATCACGTAAGAATATGGAAGAAATAGAAAGCTATAACAATATCCGGGGTAGCTTAGGAAAGTTTGAGAGAGCGAGACCTAACCCACTTTTGGAATCACATCCTCAAAGTCGGAATGTGATTCAATTTACGGTAGCAAGTCATCGGCAACACATACCGTACATGAAGTGCATACTTTCTCGAGTATTTAATCGTCCCGCAAGCAATTATAAAATCATATTTCTTTAATATATATTACTGTTTCGATTGGGAAATAGTGTGGTTGGAAAGGCCAATCCATTCACGTCCTCGTTGTCGCGGACCCCTCCTCATTTATTGGAGAAGGAAGTAAAGTCGTAATTCTCTGGTCCCCCAACAGCCATTCGCAGCCAAAGCAAAATCCACTCAAAAGTCAGATAGTCTGACTTGAATCGGTACCATTTGCCCGCGATTTTTCAGAAAAAATGGCACGAACGGTCCCTGTATCTCTTCCACCTAAACCATACATAGAAGTCTAACTTGGCTCTCTTGTCGGGACAAGATCCACAAAGTTGAATCCGACCCATGCTCGTAGTTACTAATGTTTAGGGCATCCAGATTCACAACTCGTATCGGCCCTCCAATAGTTGAGTCAGTAAGCGAGCGTGAGGAAATAGTGATAGAGCTCGAATTGAATAGGTGACAAAGCAGTGTACATGGACTCTTAAGATTACATTTGGTAGTCGAGATAAAATTCAGAATATAATAAAATTTATCCTATCCCGTATTTGTCGTTTGTCCAAGACAGGATAAAAGTCGAATATATAAAAGATATAGCCCGGATAAAATTATTCCATAGAGGAGGTGGGATAAATGTGGATAGAATTTCTAATATTCACATCAAAGTTATTTTTCTCAAATAATAAACTTGTTAAACTGATAAATTTTAAAAAATATAGGGTTAATATCACGAAAAACCCTAAACTAGTACACTTGTGACACATTTACCTCAAACTATTTTTTTGATCATAAAAAACCCCGAACTGGTATACCTGTGACAATTTTACCCCAAACATACCAAAAAAAACCCAAAACTGGTACATATGTGGCAATTTTACCCTGAACTAATTTTTAATATTATTTTTTTTACTTTTTTGAATTTTTTATTTTTTTTTTCTTCACCTTCAACCTTTGGTCGATCGCCGGTTCGGCGACCGGCCAAAGGCGGAAGCCGGCGTGGGCCGCCCTCGCCCGACGACCTTTGGTCGATCGCCGGTTCGGCGACCGGCCAAAGGCGGAAGCCGGCGTGGGCCGCCCTCGCCGGCGTCGGGCGAGGGCGGCCCTCGCTCGACTCAGGCGAGGGTCACCCTCGCCTGATCTGGCAAGGGCGGCCCTTGCCGAACGCAGGCGAGGGTCACCCTCGCCGCTGGCGGGGGCGACCCTCGCCTGCGTCGGGCGACCCTTGCATGATTCGGGCGAGGACAGCCCTCGCCCAACGCCGGCGAGGGTAGCCCTTGCCGGCTTCCGCCTTTGGCCGGTCGCCGGATCAGCGACCGGCCAGAGATTGAAGATGAAAATAAATAAATAAAAATTCGAAAAAAATAAAAAATAATAATAATATTAAAATTTAATTCAGGGTAAAATTATCACATATGTACCAGTTTGGATTTTTTTGTAGTAAGTTCAGGGTAAAATTATCATAGGTGTACCAATTTGGGGTTTTTAGTGATCAAAAAAATAGTTCAGGGTAAAATTGTCACAGATGTACCAGTTTGGGGTTTTTTATGGTCAAAAAAATAGTTTGGGATAAATGTGTCACAAGTGTACCAGTTTAGGGTTTTTCACGGTATTAACCCAATAATATATGAATATCAATAACATTTGAATTTTAATATAAAAATTCAGAATAACAAAAAAATAATAACAATTTTGTTTTTATTTTTTCTTATTTTTATTTATATATTCGATTTTTTTTATTTCTTATGATATAAATTTCATATATATAAATTTAGTATTTATATTTACTACATATTTTAGGTATATTACTATAGTTTACTATTTGATGAAATTTTATTAGAGAATGATGGAAGTGGAAAAAAGAATTAAAAAAGAGAGGGAAAAATAATAAAAAAAATGAGCAAATAAAAAAGAAGTAGGTAAGAGTGTGGTAAGAAATTTTTATCGTGTCAATTTGTGCAATTTTTAGATTAATTTACACTGATATGACGTTCATAACAAATAATAAATATAGTAATATGTAAAATTATCTGGCTTTATTACTGTGATTCACCAAATAGTAGATAGGTTGTAGCAAATCTTTTGGATTTCATATCCTATCCTATCCTATTCAATTCTATCTTTGCTAGAAATTCAGACAATCAAACGCAGCTTAAAAGTGTCTAATTATAGGTTGACTTACTTGTCGGCAAAGGGAACTAGCAAATTTTTGGTCCTTATGCAGTGCTGCCCTAGTTGCGATTCTAATAAGAGTTCTTTGTGAGGGCAGTAACAATGCCACCTCTAATTAATGAATTGGGACAATTTCCTTATAGAGAGAAGGAATGTAGGGATCTTGAATACGTCGGCTTATTGCAACCAGGCGGGTTCAAATGCACCCTCCCTTGTAACTTGCTTGTCTACTTTGAGGGAAAAATTGTTCACAAAGTCATAAACCTATTTTACGACGGCAAATTCAGTTCTACACTTTTCAATTTAGTCAATTTAGTCATAAACCTTTTATAGATTTGTCAATATAGTCCTTTCGGTCAATTTTGACAGGAAACACGGACGCTGGTCGTCATACGTGGCACAACCAGCACTACTATGGGCTATTTTTTTAATTTTTCTGAAAGATTTCCCTTTTTCCCTTTTTTCTTCTTGTCGTTTCTTTTCTTTTTCTTTTTTCTTATTCCTATGGCTAGCAACCTCCGCCCGCAATCACCAAGGCCGCGAACCAACAGAGGGAATAAGAAAAAAAGAACAAAGAAAAAGGAAAGAAAAGGAATAGACAAAAAGAAAAAAAATAAAAAAAAATTTAAAAAATTACAAAACTTGTCCATGTAAGCGCCAGCCACTCCACGTAAGATGGTGGGCATCAACATCGGTGATTTTTTACCAAAATCGGTATATCGTCAAAAGATTTAGGACTAAATTGGTCAAATTAAAACATTGATGACTGAATTGACTGTCGTGCAATAGATTTAGGACTTTCTGGATAATTATTCCCTCTTTGAGTAATAGGTAGATGGATTGAGGATGTTTTTCTGGTTGACCACACGGGTAATTCAGGTTCATGTATCTAGAGGATTCCTATCGAATTGCCCATGGTTTTATCGAGGGTTTTACTGTGGGCTTGATAGGGACAAGGGATTGCCCATCGAGTTCTTCAGGCAAGACGGGGTCTTACATGGATATAAAAAAAAAAACAGGTGTCGTTGATTGATTCGTCCGCCGAAAATTCGTATTAACACGTCCAATCACTCATAGGTGCAAAACAAAAGAAATGCACTTGATTACATGAGATGATTCAAACCGGAAGTAGTGCTTTCTATGATACCGCCTAAAAATAGGCAAAGAGTTTTTATTCTCTTGAGATATTCTATCTCGAGTTACTGTCACATCACGAGGAAACAGCCAAGCGCGGGTTAAACTTTGGTCATGCCAAACAACTAAAGCAACCACTCCACAAACTTCCACCACGACTAAGTCTTAAAGTCTCACTTTTCCTTATCCTTTTTCCTTAGGGATCACCAGGAGATAAATCGACTAAAGAAGAAATTCATCTATCAACTATGGAGAATCCGCCTTTCTAAGAATCGAATTCTTTAGAGTCGCTTACTCTTCTTTCTTCTTTCACAAACGCCTGTGTGCGAATCTTAATTTGTTAGCTTGACGCTAGGAATTGTCTAATCGAAAGGCATAAACGCCACATTTAGCTCTACTTTAAAGGTAGTTCCGTTCTCGTCGGATGAGAATTGATAACTATTAGAATAGGAGTAGCGGTACGACGACAACGACCCTTTGTCTTGAAAAGATTGCTTGAAATTGAGAAGGATTGTATCGTCTCATTAGGATTTCATTAGGATTTCCATTCACAGTAACTCTTGCAGCAAAGATCACTTCCTTTTTGGAAGAGGCCAAAGATGGGTGGCTCTTCCATGGGGATGAAAAATCCGGTTCATTCGCTATAGCTATCGCTATAGCTATCGCTATCACAGACTTGATGAAGCTTTCTTATATCCCTTGCAACCAAAGCAATATTTAGGGTTTTGTATTTGAGCTACACGAGATGAAATTCTCATATATGGTTCTGTAAAAGGGGAGTACTGTTTGTTTACCTAATCTTAACAAAGTCTATGATTAATTTGAAGAACGTCTCGAAATTCAACCATCTGAATTAAATGATGCTGAGGAGCAAAGACAGGTGAGTAGAAAAGAGACGGCCAACATTCGAATTTGTTCCGACAAAATTAAAGGAAAGACGGGAGCGGAATGAAGATTGCCAATCTACTTTTTGAAATAAGATTAGAAAGCAATCATGCCAAAAAGAAGAAAGTCAGGCCTTCCTGCCTGGTAAATAAACCGTACTTAGCCACCCTCTTCGCCAGGCATGCTCAACTCATTTTGCACCACTCTCGCAAGCAAACCTCAACAACTCAAAACTCAATGGACAGCTTCTAAAAAGTTTCAACACGTTACCACATCAATAGATTACCAAACAGGCCGGAAGGCGAAATAGACGAAGTTAAGTAGGCAATTTCCTCTCTAGCCCTATCTTGGCTTACCCAAGCCCGCACGGGCCTACCGATTAGGCATTACCCGAAACAAGCACGGAGTTTGCCAAATATCTTATTACTACTCATCGCAGCTCCGGGAAGATTGTCATTCGATCCCTGTCCCTCCCACATTTCTGCAGGAGGAATTTCATACAAGTCAATCATCCATATCGTCGAAGCACATAAGAAGTACCATCATATATCTAACGGGAAGAAGAGCGATCCCAGAGCACCTTCTTCTTCCAGCACTAAAAAACAAATTGCACTTTGACTTCTTTTGGGAGTTGAAAGGGAGTGGACGATTCGGCCATTACTTTACAGGAAAAAAGAGGCGACAAAGACAGAAACTTCCGGGTAATAAAATAATATCCAGTGAGATCACGACTAGCTTTTGTCCACGCTTTACAAGACAAAACCGCAAATCCATTCAACTAGAACCAAGACTCTTGTTGCCACCCCACGATATCTCTTCACCCGCTCTCATCATCTCAGTCAGAACATGCCTCATCATCTCAAATCATCATCACCCACATTACAAAATGATTCATGAAATTCTGGAGAGCAAGCACAGACGCAATGCCAGATGCTGCATTCCTCTCTTGCAATGGATTCGCTGCACTCTCTCCCCGGTAAAAAGTCAACACTAACAAGTGCAAGACACACCTTACAGCACAAGCCTACTATAGTTTGTAATTTAGTTATACATGAGTGAGTTTTGGACAACATAGATCCAGCACAAAAGTGGCTAAAACAGAAACCAAGACCAAGCGTACCTATGGATATATGTTTTAGTGGTATATACTAAGGTGTGTAATGTGCCTTCCGTTTTCTCATCTACATTCCGATGCCAGGAAAATCGTCACCATAAAGATAAATGAGGGGAAGAGGGAAAGCAAAAGGAATAGGGAATCGACCAAATTTAGCAATCTCCCTATCTCTCTCTATCGGTGAAAACTTGAGCCGGGGGTATAGATCGCGAGATCGGGCCATCCGCTCCCTCCGGTCCAGCAACCCGAATCCCCGTTCTGGATGTCCATGAAATTCTCGGGACCATCTGTGGCGCCGGGATCGCGAGCCGGCCCCGGGGCGTGGACATTGCCCGGTTTCTCTTCGTCCCCGAGCCCACCGAACGGCACCATGCTCGCCCCCGGGGCGTTTAGATTGGGACCCTCCAAGATGCTCATGAATTGCCCACTCGTCCCCAGCAGCGAGCTGAAGGTTCCGGACACATCAAGCATCCTCCTTTCCAGGTCGACCGGCATGCCGTAAATCCTGGCCGGATCCAGATCCAATGCCGGCCCGACAAAGCTCGGCGGGGATTGCGACGCTTCTTCGGCAGTCAGATTCTGGGACTGGCTCGAACCAGGGGCTTGCGGGTGATCCGCGCCCGCATCCGAACCGGACCCCGCATTGTGACGCCTGGACTTGGAGGAGGCCCGTTTGGTGGCCTTCCGGGTGCCGCCGCCGACGGGGATGTTGCGGAGGGCGCCGCCTTTGGTCCAGTAGCGACGGCAGCCCTTGCAGAAGTGGCGCGGCTGCGAGAGGTTGTAGTTGTTGTAGTAGCAGAACTTGGTGTTGGTGGAATCGCAGCGAGGGCATTTCAGCTGCTCTTGCTCTGGGAATTGAGGCCTCGTCATGGGTTGGAACAGTGATGACGGGTCTGGCTGCATCTTCTCACCTCCTTTCCGAGCGAGACTTACCAAAAGAAAACAAGTTTAAGTTCTCAGAGTTCTGGGCACCGAAAAGGGTCGAAATCAGTGGTTCTGAGGCCAAAAAGACTCGATTTTGAGAGCGAATCTGTGAGCTAGAGCTCAAAGGGCATGCGCCAAACTGAATCTTGGCCCGGTTAGGTTCAAGCTGAAGAGGGAAGATATTGGGATTGGAGTGCACAGAAATTTAGAGAGGGTTTTGGGGGATCCGTGAAGAAGGTCGTGAGCTTCTTTTTGTCAAGTCGTGGTGTGAAGCCTCGAAAGTGTAAAAGCAGAAGTTGGCAAGGGGACAAGAGGGAGACAGATCTTTTTTCCTCGTTCAGACAGCGGATTCACATACGGACTCTCATCAGGAAGACAACACCACTAAAATATCAGCAAGAAAATCAAGATCCAAACCTCCCCCCGATAATCAAAACCGCGGAAATCCTCAACCCACCGAAAGCACTACCAAGTACCCAGCAGTCAGCACCCTGATCCCAAGCAAGACAATTCAAGAACTCCACAAAAACTCCAAAAAGGAAGAAGAAGAGGAGGAAGAAGAAGAAGAAGAAGAAGAAAACAGCGAGATACGAAGAAGCTACTGGTTTCTGAACACAGACAGACGTTGCAGGCGACAAGAGAAGCCCTTCTGAGAAGTCTTGGTCAGAGAGAGAGAGAGAGAGAGAGACAATCAAGCTCCCATTTCCGCGTGAGAGAAACAAGTCAGTGCCTTGAATTAGACGGGTCTCTCTCTCTCTCTCTCTCTCAGAGAGAGAATAATGGAACTTATTATATTCTTGAAAGATGGCGAAAAGCGAAGGGCTTTCTGCATCGATCTGGACAGCGACACACATGCGCTAATCAAGAAAGTAAAGCCGACCTTAAAGTAATATTTGATCGAAGAACAAAAACGGTTTTGGGGGGGGAGGGGCGGAAATTATTCTCTTGCGGCTTTAAAGCTTTAGATCCTCCAAGAATGGCACAAAACGGGGCTTTTGTTCGCTTGCGCACTGAGGCTCCGCAATTATTCCCGGGGAAGAAATGTCAAAACTTCGAATGATGATGGCCTGTGTTTCGATCAAGCCCTTCATCTATCATCACGCCTCAAATATTCTTTTAGCCTCGGACATCTTATTTTAATGTGCTAGGGCATCTGCCCCCGGCTCGTTAATCTGGACCACACTATTTTAAATGTGGACTCTTTTTTAAGACCGCTGATTTTCTAATCCCGTTCGGCAGCCACGCGACGTCCGACAATAAAGGAAAAAGTTGGCTCATGAGGCGGGCGCTGGTTTTTAAGTGCTTATTTGAAGAGATTTTCACGGTCCTGCGCCACTGACTGATCTTTTCTATCGAACCGTGGATGAAACTGCATTGAAAGTACGTGAAAGAAATGTCGCAAACACAAATGACCCGACGTCGCGATAGTCGCGGAAAAAAAACGGGGCCGCGCATGAAATTTCTACCCAATTCGACTCCAAGCCATATTATAATTATTTCGTGGCTTAGCAGCTAATTTGGACCAAGACGGTCCCATAACCTTTTCCTTAGCGCGCTCGATCGCTCGATCACTTTAGGAACGCCTGGGTCGCATCAATAATCACCGACGACGTCCGGACCATCGGCTTCGTGGCTCGGCTCGGCTCGTTCCGAGCCGACCGTTCCCGGAGCTCAATCGGCGATGAGCCGGCGATCGAGCCTCGCGCGGGTGGGGGGAAGCCGCCGAGCCGGGAGCTGGGGAAGAAAAGCTTGCGTGCGGACAAAGCAAAGCGCGCGCCCCACTTGAAGCAAAAGGGGTCATTTTCCCCGCGATTTCCTGGACGGGATCGGGGCCGTCGAAGGATCCCCGACACGTCTCATCGCGGCCGTCGGAGTATCCCGATCGGACGGACCAGGGACGAGCTGGGGGGAAGGGGAAAGGATCGCGAGCCTCCGGATTGCCCGGGCCCAGTGGGTCGGCCGCGACACGTGGCGCGACCCCGTCGGCAGAGGGAGCACTGCGGGCGCGCCGTACTGGAGCGCGCGCCCCGCGCACGGGACAGGATGAGATCTATTCGCGCCTCCCGCTGAGTGAGCGGTGGGTGGGCGGGGTGGGTGAGTGAGGAAGCCACGTGTCGCGGGCCTGAGGTGGGCCCCACCAACCCCCGGCGCTTTGTAATAATTCCTCCTCCTCCGCACGCCTCGACTTTCTTTCTTTTTTATTTATTTGTTTATTCATATACATACTTTATTTTTATTTTTTTTACATTTTCGGACATTGGGCTTGATTAATTTGTACGTTTCCATGTGAATCTACGTGTATTGGACAAATTCCAGTAGTGTCTTTTTAGATTATTTTGAGCGAAGGACACTTAGGGTGCTTCGTTTTACGAAAAACTCAAGATTCAAAAAATAATTGCTACTGTTTATAAAAATGAATAAATAAAAGATATTTTCATAATTTGCGAAAATAGTTAGGTATTAATTTTTTCCGACAGTGGACATATTTTCCATTAGATTAATTTTCCTTAGCGATATAACCGATCATTTTTGAAAAATGTTGTGCAAATGTTGAGTTTTCCGTGCAACATTCGCGCTCTTCATGTCTTTAAAAGTTTCATTTGCTTATTGAGGCACTTGTTATATGATAAACTTGGACGATAAAATAAATAAGAATCGAATCTCGTGATCTGAGAAAGACTTTATTCATAAGACGGCAAGTCCAAACTTATTGCGAGTCCAAAACTTTTTGTTTGGAAAACATAAAAAAGACGAAGCTCATCTAGATTAGCTTTTGTTTTCTACTTGATGCTTAACCTGGGTTTTATGGATTATACACTTTGATTCTTTATTTTAATGCACCCGAAACTTTCACAGTATACTTCTGATTTAGATAATATATTTAATTTTAGCAGAAGCCAAAAAGACAAATCGTCTTTGCCTTGTAAAAGCACAAAACAACACACGACAGCATCAGTGATCATGTTAACGAATTCTTCTAAAACACATTAGAGGTCATATTCCTATTTGGTCCGAGGTCATATATTTATCTTTTTTCTGTAAGATGACCATATAAATTCATTCCAAAAAAAAAGTCCAAATGTTATAACGAGCTACACTGCCATTTAATAGAAAGTCTGAGCCGCATGGAGTCAAATCGTTTAAACACGTGGCGTGGACAGAAGTCAAAAAGAATAACATTTTTGCACATAAACATATAAAAAGGATTTGCTATTGAAACGGAGATTGTAGTCATTAATGCTTTTCTGCACATGTGTCACGGTTCCGAAAATTCCCATGAATAAAAAATCGTGTACGGTCCAAGAAAACCTGGCCAATCTCCAAAGGTTTCCCGAGTCCTCTAGAATATTCCTTAATTTCCTTCAACGAATGAAGCTAACTTCCATACAAGAGTATCGCCATAACTTCCATACAGAAAAAAAAATATGTTACATATGTTCACTATTTTACACATTGAGCTGAAAATTCGGGACCCCATAATAAAAATTGACACTAACTATGCTAGGTGGGTCCACATTAAGTAGTAAGTCATAGCATTCATACCTCTTGAGATTTTCCGGGTCTCTCTCAATGAATCCGCCATCGACGAATTTAAGATGTCGGGAGAAAGGGCGCCTTTTCAAACCCTTCACAAGAAAAATGACTGCTTCCCATTTGAGTCGACGTGTGATGACCATCCATTACTCTATTAACTATCTCCCCACCCAAACTAATAACATCAGGCGCAGTCACCTAGAGTAGTGAAGATTTCTCCGGGCAAGTATCCTTCATCCACATCCCCTGTGCGCGGCCACCAATGTCCAAGAACATTCTGAAATATTTCTTTTAAAAGACAGAAGACTCCAAAATATCCTATATATATATATTTACCTAATAGATTGTTCCATTTCCTTCCTTATGTCTATAGTTATGTTATATTGCTATCCACCATATATGGAAACTGGCAATCGATCTTGTTATTTGTTTGTACGAATCCAGGGCATTCGAGACCGTATCAGCTAGTGTTTTGATAGCCATCACTCTAAAGTCCACCCAAGAAAAGCACACCAATGTTTGATACGTTTGTGAAAGTTTGGTAAATTGTAAGAGCTTAAAAGAGTTAAGAACTCGCGAACCAATATATGAAATTATTGCCTCGTTGCTGGTAGTGGTACCTGTACCAACCTATAGGACAAACTTAGAATGCAAATCATGCTAAAATATTCGGATTAGATCATTCGAAGTTCTTACTTTTTATCCGGCCTCCATAGCGTAAAATCCCTTTTGGAGGTGGGGGGGGGGGTTGTGTGGGTGGTTGATGGGGCCAAATTTAACAGACACTAAATCACTTAATCCTGGACACATATGCAGGATTCCACATATTAACTTGAAGATGTCAATACAATCGATCACTTCACTAGTGTCATAACTCTGCAACAGGTTCTCATACATTATCTTAGCAAAAAATTATATTTGAAAGAGAGAAAAAAAAGTGAAATAGCAACATGCAAAGTTTAGGAACAACCTCAATGGTTTTTACCGCTCATTTAGGCTTATCGAAACCTGTAACTTTGTTTATAACAAGATTCTTGCTCAAGCACACCCATCACTTGTGATATTGATAATACTTATCATTGAAACCAATTCTTTGGAAGGATGCATTCGTGGACTTTTGCCGCAATGCATCCTTCCAAAGAATTAGTTTCGTAGACCTCAAAACTAACAACTCTGTAGCAAGATATGATTTATATGTATATAGGGAAGAACATTTTCAAAAAACACTCTGGTCGGTTCTACAATGGCAATGGTAAGTCCATGAATGCATCTTTCCAAATGGTTGGTTTGGTAGACCTTAAACCTGAATCCTAGTAATCATCATCAATAGCATGCCGTGGATCACCGTTTCCACAAGGAAGAAGATGATTCTTCTTTTGGCAAGTATGGATTAGGCTTCTGCATGTGAAAGGAAATGTTAAAGATTTGGTAATCGAAAAGAGATATGCATTGGCAATTTATCCTTATCCTTACACAAATGGAAACATAAGTAGAAAAAGCAAGTCAATTTTGATACTGCGTAAAAAATTAATTCTCATTGCCAACAAAATATCAAATTAATGGCAAGTATTTATACATATATATTTTATATATATGGTAATAGTAATGAGTGATTGCTCCGTTGGCAAAGGGGAAAGAACTCTCAATTCATTCTTTCTTCAGAAATGGTAATGAAACTCCACTAACCAAACAATTATGTTCACAATACATAAGATTGCTAAAACCAATACACAAAGATGCAGCCAAAAATAGCCAAAGCGGCAAAGCCTCTGCCGAGAATCTACCCCCTCATATGCTGAATCATGGAAGAAAAATAAAATGACAAGCTTAACATTCTAGATATAATATGCCATCTCTTAAGGGAAATGTGCTAAGACATGAACTTCCCAAGGCCCCCGTGGAAACCCGCAATATTCAAATTATCGCTAGCTAATCAGCTGAAATCCCAACCCAACAATACATCCGAAACCAATGTGATCGTACTTCCATAAATGAACCATAACTTCTGGACATAAATGCCGCGCATGGCAACCATTCTATGCTCGGGAACAGATTCCGGTCAGAAATGATTCTTTTTTATTCTGTGCCCGAGAACCGATTCTCAGCATTTGAAGGCATTTGGTAATGGCCCAAAATTTCTATTCTTGAAATAGTAAAAGAACAGAAATGCGTTTAGTAACGGCATAAAATTTCTTTTATTAATAATATTTTAATAATATTTTAAATATTTTAATATTTCTTTCTTTTCTTTTTTTCTTCTTCTCCTTCTTGGCCATGGCCGGTAAAATATTTTTTAATTAATAATACTTTTATTAAAAATAATTTTTTTATGTTTTTGGCCATGGCCGGTAAAAAATTTTCTTATAAATAATTTTTTTAAAAATATTTTACTAAAAAATATTTTTATTGAAAATATTTTTTTTCTTTTTTTTCGACATGGCTTGGTTGCTGGCCATGGCCGGTAAAATAATTTTTTTATAAATAATTTTTTTATTAATAATATTTTAATAAAAAATATTTGTATTGAAATTATTTTTTTAAATTTTTTTTGCCATGGTCTCGTCGATAGCCATGGCCGGTAAAATATTTTTTTATTAATAATATTTTAATAAAAAATATTTTATTGAAAATATATTTTTTTATTTTTTTCGCCATGGCCTGGTCGCTAGCCATGGCTGGTAAATTTTTTTTATTAATAATATTTTTTTATTTTTTTACCATGGCTTGGTTGCAGGCCATGGCCGGTAAAATTTTTATTATTAATAATATATATTTTTTATTTTTTTCTCCATGGCTTGGTCGCTGGCTATGGCCAGTAAATTTTTTTTATTAATAATATTTTTTATTAAAATATTTTAATCTCGCCAGATACAGCGAGGGTGGCCCTTGCGCCGGATATTAGAAGCTATATTAAAAATCAAGAAAAAGAAGAAGAAAAAAAAAACTGATTCTCATTTTTGTTCATAGAATCAAAAATCTACTTTTTTTTTAATTCTTGATTCTGCTTCAAAACTGATTCTGGGCACAAATTCAAATTTGTGCCCAAAATCAAAAATTAAACAAACGGATTTCTATTCCCAAACTGATTCTGGGAACAAAAGAACAGAATCAAACACCACATGACAAGTTGCCATGCGCAGCCAAAGTAAGTGCTAGGGAGGTCAGTTCTATGGCTTAGGCGCTGTTTGCTGCTCCAAACGCTAAGCTGAAAACCCAAGACCATCGCAAAAGAAATTGGCCTTGTTGACTAACCCATGGTCCGCAAATCATAGTCAAATCATAGCACTCAGGGTTCTCGCCATCCTTACGGCATTATCTGCATCCCTGTTCATCAAATTGGCATTAGCATATTAAAGGTCGTGGAAATAGGATGATTTCCAGAATCCTTCGGAAGGAAAGTGGCCGCTCCCCATTTATATTGTTGACGGATTGTCCCACATCGCTTAACCAACAACAGATCCTAATTATTTTATATTATGTGGTGTCTCTCTATCTAATAATTTAAGCTTTTGGATTGGACTTTCTAATATTGAATTTGAGAGGAATATAAAATATATTTAGATTATCTTAGATTATATACGATAATTCAGATATTTATAAATTCTAGATATATTCACCGTATCCTAGATATCTATAATACTCTGATATCTTTGTGATTGATTGTGCAATATTTTGTTGCCGTAGATAATTAATTTGTAAAGCTTGTAAATAAGCTCCCGTACTCTTTATCTTTTTATCATCAAATATATGGAAATTCTTGTCTTCTGGTTTAGTTTTAACTTGTGTTGTCGTGTGATGACCATTAGGTTGCATGTTGACTATCTCTCTGCCCCAAGTTACCCCATCAACACTTGCGGTTAAAGAAGTAAATATTTCTTTGGCCCAATATCCTATGTCGACATTTGCTAATTGAAGCCACCAATTTCCAGTAACTGGATCTTGGTATATCAGGTAAGAAGACAAATATACTAAGTATATACACGTTTGCTTCACCCAAATATAGTTAAATTACGTCTTTTGATTTCCTTATAACAGACGGCATGATACGATCTATTATGACAAGAAAATTAGACGGACCTATCGTTTTCATAAATGGACAATCTCCATTACCTAGGTTATAGACATATAAACATAATATTGATTCCTGTTAGTAGCTGGATACAGGAAAAATTATCCAAAAAGTCATAAATCAATTGCACTTTTGTCAATTTAATCTTAAATTTTTCAATTTTATCAATTGAATATTTAACCTTTTTACCTTTTGATAATTGAGTCTATCTGACCAATTTAAGCTGGAAATCGCTCATGTGGATGCCAACCATCCTACATCGCACGGTTGACACTAATGTGAAATATTTTAATATTTTTTGAATTTATTATCATTTTTTGAATTATTATCTTCCTTTTTTCTTTCTTTAGCCTCGCCGCGGTCAGCAAGGCCGCGGCCCTGGGCTCTAGTCAAATAGGAACAAGTATAAAGGGGAAAAAAATCGCACAACTATCTAACGAAAATAAAATTGAAAGAATTGAGGTTGGTTGATGTTTGATCGATGCTTGGGATAAGAATAGTAGAAGTGTCATAACTTTCGTATGGTGCTTACTTGAGGGCCACAACTTTTTTTTCGCTCACTTAAGTGCCACATCGAAGTAAAATCGATAATTTGAGTGCTATTTCCGGCAAACCCTCATACATAGATTTTTTTATTAATTTCCCATGGCGACGTGGATTTTTTTTTAATTAATTGTCTACGTCAACGCCGGCAATGCCACGTCAGATTTTCTAGCGAGGCAAATCGCTAATGGCACTTAAGTGATCGATTTTTCAAATTTGTGACACTCAAATAAGCGCTGTACAAAAATTATGGTATTCCTAGTATACTTATCCCAAAAATGCTTATACTTGTGTCCATTGAAAGAGTAATTATTTAAATATTTGATAATTTTATCAATTTAGTTCTAAACCTATTATACGGATGTTAATTTAGTTTTAACTTTTCAATTTTGTCAATATAGTCCTATACATTTGCATGATATTTAAACGCAGACTTTCTTGTCAATTGCCGTTGCAAATTGCGACGTGGAAATCAACAAATTGCCATCCTAACTTTCCACTTAGGATGGCCGGCCATGACTAACGCCACATTAGTAATTTTTTGCGGCAATTAGCGTGAAAGACTACATTGAAAAATTGCTCAAAAGTTTATAACTACATTGACAAAACTTAAAAGTATGGCTCATTAAGTGGAATAATTAGTTATTGATAAGAAAATTATGATAATTATAATTGCATTATAAGACAATCCAATCAAACCATTGGCAAATACATATTTTTTGTCAATTCTAAATGCATCAGAATCCAAAGAAAGAAAAGAAAAGAAAAGAAAGGTAAGAAATAATATTAAATCCGGACCTACAAGAGATATTATGGTTAGTTTAAGGTAATAGGGGGGTCGAAAGTCAAAAAATGGATGGAAAAAGGCCTTTATGCATTTATCCTTTTCACATAATTACTCATTTAAATGTTTAACCTAATCTACTTAATTATATTTGAGTTGATGTGATAAAATAATGAGAAAGTTTGATGGGTTTCTAGAATCAAGGGTCGTACAGTGGTTGAGAAAAAGGAGAGTCGAATGATATAATTTATAATTAATAGTACTTATGTATTAGTACATAATAATTGTTTTGATGATATTTTAATTTCGATCTTTGTTGAAAATTAAATTTATAATATTTTGGATTTTCCATGTAATGGGCCTCATTCATGAGAAGTACCTAGTTTTATAAATATGGTACCTACTTCTATTAATATATTATATAAAGAATTAATTAATATAATGTATTTGTTTGCATGGGACCCTTATGGTCAAGTTCAAAAGGAATTACATTGATTGGCCCTCCCCAACCATTTCGCTCATAAATAAAAATGTTTTGGATAAGGATAGCAGAAGTGCCATAACTTTCGTACGACGCTTACTTAAGTGCCACATCAGAGTAAAATCGATCATTTAAGTGCCATTCTCAGCAAATTGTCCTGCATGGATTTTTTTATTAATTTTCCATCTTGACGTGGATTCTTTTTATTTTTAAAATTTTTAAATTAATTATCCACGTCAGCGCCGGCGATGCCACGTAGGACGACCGATGTCCACGTCGGATTTTTTGACGAGGCAAATCGCCGATAGTACTTAAGTGATCGTTTTTTCAAATTTATAGCACTCAAGTAAGCGAAAAAAAAGTTATAGCATTCAAGTGAACGCCATATAAAAGTTATGACACTCCTAGTATTCTTATCCCATCGATGCTTGTTCGTATCGTTTTCCATCGATTTTCCAAGGGACCCAATCGGGGCACGTCAACGAGTATATTATCATATGTTAGTTGCACAATCTCAAGTCAAACTTTACAACCTGCTAAGACGGATGAGACGATTTTTCACTAATTTTCTCGAGCATGTTTATCAATCGTTCGCAGAAACTTTAATTAATTATTTCCGAGTCGAAAACTTTTTTTCATTTTAATCACAATCTATTTTCTTTCAGGGCCATTATTTTCTTATGACGAAGGGAGGAAGGAAACTTCCTCTACTCGTACCAATGATTGGTGGGTTATAGATATGAGTATTGTTCGCATTTAAATTTGATTAAATTTACATGTGGATGGTATCCAATAAAAGGAATCGTTGATGGGAATTCCATTCAATCAGGCTCGGAGGAAAATATTGCTCTCCACTTTTATTCGAATGTTGAGATTTAAAAGTTTTGGCATGCTTTTACACGGAACAATCGCGGGGACCCAGGTCCATTTGCTCGAGACCGAGTTTCAACTATTGAGAGCCACGCTTGGTCGGTCGAGTCACCGACCATTGGAAATTGATTCTGGCGGTCGGAGACGTAGGATCTCGTCAATGGGAAGATAGGTTTGTTTGCTGAGCACTGGCGTGTGATCTTCTAGGGCAAACTTAGACCAAGATCTAGCTAGTGGGCGACGCAATCGTAGTTATCGAGAATCAAATTGGCCTCGCTTGACCTAAGTCCCCCATGTACGATTCAACTACAGTCTCTAAAGGGCTTGAGTGAGACCACTGAACTAATGACTCGAGATCAGCCATCTGGACCATGGAAGTGAATTTCAGCGTTTGGAATTTTACATGACACGGACTCCGCTTGTTTCGTCGAAAGTCCATAATTCGAACGGTGATTTTTCTAGTTTCGACGGCTTACACTAATCCATAAGAAACGATCAAGATTAGGAAAATAACTTTCAGACCGTCGATTTTCTGATAAACTAACGGGGCTGTATCAGTCTTCATCCAAGACATTATAGAGAAAGTAAGGGTTTGAAAAGAAAGAGAGAAGAAAAGAAGCCGAGCCAAGTTCGCGAGGCATCTGAATCAGTGCACTCACTTTCAAATCTGAGTTTCCTGTTTGCTGGACAAGACATATAGGAGAGACAATGGGAGCCCGAAACCCAAGAAGCATGGCTTGCTCATCACAAAGCCCTTGGCCCATAAAGTTTACACTTCAATCTTTACCAAGTTCTTATCGCCCATATTGGAGAATGCGCCACAGCGAAATAACAAGATTTTGGAAAGGCTATACATGAAAATCTTGTTGAAAATTTTATTTCATTTTTTTTGCTAGCAAATTGAATGAAAGCAAAGGTTGTTTGGGCAATGTGAATAGCTTATAGTTAGTGTGGATCTAACTAAAGAATGTTCATTGCTAGTCAAAAACATATAAACTTTGCCCGTGACTTGATACATGCTTATCTTCTCTTCGAAGGATGTCAAAACGACGTTATTTGCTTATTTAAAAATGAAAATTAAAACCAATGTCGTCCTACTGTGCATACTTGCTCGGTCACTATGTGTAGAACGTCCTCTTCCTTTTACTGTAGTACATCGCGATTAACATGCATTTTGTGTTTTTGGCATAAGATGCTCAATTATTTTTTCATTTCTCGATTTTTAATTGGATTCATTTATATTCGCCAATAATTCCTATTGAGAAAAATTGCAACAGATGTTATTTATAAAAGTCTGTATTTTCCTCCATCATTCTTTCTCATCTAATTGGTGGATTACGAGCTATGGACATTATGTAAACATCCACATGCAAACTTAACCGCTTGGAGAGAGTTTCCTTAACTAGAAATGAAGGAAGACATAGCCTTCTCTTAATGCTTTCACTCAATATGCCGAGGAAATATTTAAACGTGCATCACACAAAGAGTAATTAAGTCTACTTTAAGTAGGTAAACCCTAAACTCATGAAATACCTCGTGGGCCGGTCTTGACTTAACACTCCCTCCCCACCCGGTCGCCGCCGAATTGCTAGCCTAACTTAACAATCTCATTACATTTTGTGCACGGGTAAGAGTGGAAGTATATTTGTTGGAGGTTAACTTAGAGAAATTACCTTCTTCAAAATCAGGTGTTCGTTATACCAAATAAGCCGAGCTTGACGAACACTGAAAGACGCAAGAAAATGTCTCCATTTCGATTCCCAATCATGATTTGCAGAAAGTAAAATTCAAAGAAACAAAGACAAAAAACTGAACATTGAACTGAGAAAATGATACGAAACATTCTCAGTAACCATTGCTAAAATTCCAGTATGATTTAAACTCGATCATGGGCAAGATGCCAAGATAGCAAACTAGAGATACAATAATGTCAATCAAGCAAGATCCCCTTAAATCCGACATACATAACATCATTTCTAGGTTCATAAATATCGCCTGTCTGCATTCACCTCATCAATATGTTGAAGCTTCAGTTTCTGCTTTTTCTCGAGAACATTTTGGGAGAAGTAACAAGACAACCAAATCAAATTTACCCCCAAAAGAATATGAGAAAAAAGAGGAAGAAAAACCTAGAAGGCACGCATCACCCCGATTTACATAATTTACTATATAATGCATAGCAACTAAATGGTTCAAAATGGTACGCAACACACATAATTAACGCGTAACGTACCGAGATTCACATACATAATTAGCAGCATCAATCAGCACCTTCAATTACATTTACAAGCAATCTCTTCACGCAATCGGACGTTCATCATCATCAAGAGTCATCATCAGCACTTTTCATCACCATCATGCTCGTCCTCCTTCATTTTCTCTTTATTCAAAGAAGCCATGACTACTCCTTCAAGCTTCTGCAGGTTCAACTTCACTATACTGTCAGCGAACAACTTGGCGTCTTCACAAGTGTTTCCTTGGGGGATTTGCACAACGTAAGACTCCAAAACCAAAGTCACGACCTTCCTCTCTTCTTCAATCGTCGTCACCTCATTCACTGAGGTCACCGAACTGTAGTCGTGAAGCCGATGGTCACCTCCGATGACCCTAACGCTCAGTACGCGCCTCTCGTCTTCGAGAACCTCCAGTCTCTCCACGCTCGTCGAGGCTGGCAACCCTGAGATCACCACGATGTCACGCACGCTCCTGACCCGGCCGTCTCCTTCCCTCATGTGGCAGCTCTTGATGAAGTGCTTGTACCTCTGAGGACTCGTGAAGTCGCGCATGTTGACACCTAAATTTCGCCTAGTCATTTAGGTTTAATTGCATAAAAAAATTATGGATTAATCTTTAATCCCTAAATAAAAATATTCTCATTAAATTCCATTGCACATAGATATTAGGTGTCTTTGCATTAATATAATTTAGTGAAACATGTTTTCCTTTTATTCTATTTTATTAAAAAAAGTCATTAGAAATTTAAAAAAAAGAAAAAAAAAAGAGAGAAGACAAAAGGGGACGCTATCTTCCCCATAGACAGGCGCCCTCCCTCTGCACACTTACAACCAAAAAGAAAAAGGTGTTCAGCCACAATTCGGAGAAAAACACAGAAAGTAGAGAGGAGCGAAGGAAGAAAAAAACAAAAACAAAAACAAAGAAGGAAGGAAAAAGACAAAAATGACGAATGAAGCCTTCTCCTTTCTTCTTCCCGGACTAACACAGGGGGATTTGTTTCTCTCTCCTTCAACACTTTCACAAATAAAGAAACAAGTGAGAAATGACAAGAAAAGGGGACTGCATGTTTTCATGAGAAAAAAGAGAGAAGAAAGCAGGACACGAAAAAAAGCAAGAAAGAAAATGGAGAAAAGCTTTACGGTCTCGAGGCTTAAAAGAAAAAGGAGAAATCGCAGAGCACCAGATCGAGAAAGAAAAAGCCCAAGAAAAGACGAGAGAAACACTTCTCTCCGGACCGGAGGATTGAGACGGAAGCCTTTCTTTCTCTCTCTCTAGTCTCCATCCACGGACACACGAAAAAAGAAACACGATAATCTGCACATGAAAAGGGGGAGTCAAGATAGAGTTTGACTGGAGAGAGAACGGGAGGATAAAGCTTGATGAGCAAGAGAAAAAAAGGGAAAGAGGGTGAAGATTCAAAAGGAGCAGAGAGAATTTTGAGGAGGAAGTGACCGAGAAACAAAAAAAAAAAACAAACAAGAACAGAGAGCATCGGAAAGAGTTTTTGAAAAGGAGAGGAGAGATACCGAGAGAGATCTGAAGGGGAATCAGAGAGGACGACGCTTCATTCGTTCGTCGGAGGATCGCCCCGATCGCCGTCGAGCCCTCTCCGCTGTGCATTGAGAGCCCATGAATACCGGAGTTAGCCGTTCTCTCATTTTTGGACGTCGGAGCTCCTCGCAGTAGAGAGAGAAGGAACCGAGAAAGAGAGCCCGAAGAGAGTCGCTAGTTCGCCAATGATCCGCCTGGGTTGCCGTAGGAGGCTAAGCCGTCGGCCGCCGTAGAGTCAGTCGCGAAACAGGTAGGCCTCGGATAAGGTCTTATTCTGTTTCGGCCTCCCTTCCCCTGCCTCTTGGGTGCCGGGCACACCAAGTCCATTCGGTGATCGCTCGGCCCCGTCGACGGAGGCTAGCATTTGTTTGACACTTAGTAAACTCTTCCTAAAAGTTGTATGTCGAAAATCGATCATAAACTTTGTCAAAATCAGATCTGCGAATCCACTTTTCGGCTGCACCACACCTGTTTGATCAAAGGTCCGAACCAGACCACTTGAGCTTTGTAACGTCGAACCTGGTTGTATATCTCTTTGGCGTTTCGGTGCAAGCCCAGTTGAACCCGTGTCCAGAGAGGGTTGATTCGAGCTTTATATATCATCTTTGAGCCAAAAATGGCCCTCAATCTTAGTTTTGAGCCTCCGCCTGTACTCGCCTACAAGGTGTTCGATAAAATGTCTAAGTGAAGCTCCGAATCTGTTTTTGTGAAATCGACACTCTAGAACTTTGTCATATGCTCGATTTATTCTAGTCTTGTTGTTGACTTCGAGCTATCTATGTTTCCGTGTGATTTCGTGGCATACTTGTCGATCCCTGTCGTCGGCAGTGGACGAGCACCTTCCGGAGACTCATTCCTCTCGCCAAAGCGATGCCCATGGTTAGAGGCCGCCGTGGTCAGTTTCTCATCCTTGTTTTGTGTGTTTTATGTGTGTATAGATTTAGAGTTTTAAAGATGATTGAGATGTCGAGATATAAAAAAATGGAAGTCGATATCGGTGTTTGGTCGCCGGTGTCCTTTTTCGTGGCTGGAGTTAGCCGACGGTTCGGTGGGTGTGGCGGTCAGCGGCGAGAGTGAAAACCCGATGTCGGTCGTTGGCGTTTGCGGCACGCGCCGTCGGTCGGAGACCGAGAAGTGGTCATGGCGTGGTCTCGGCAGAAGAAGTCTCTGTGGTGAATTGTATGGAGAAGTTCACGTGCATGGAAAAAGCACGTAGGGGAGGAAAGAATAATAAAAAATAGAAAAACAGTAAAGAAACAAAAGAAAAAGGAAAAAGAAAAAGGGAAAAATCAAAAGAAAAAAATTGAAAAGAAATGAAAATGGGGTCTCGGGTAGGGTCGGAATTTCGGGTCAGGTGTCGGGCGAATCGGGTCAGGGGATCCGGTCCCAATCCTTATTTTATTAATAAAAACATTAAAAAATATTTAAAAAAACAAAAATAATAAAAAATATTGAAAATTCCAAATAAATTCGAAAATGTTTAAAAACCCAAAAAATATTAAAAATCCTAAAAAACATTAAATTTTTTTTTAAAAAATCAGAAAAATTCAGAAAATTCCAAAAAATTAGAAAATGCTCAGAAATCTTTTTGGGCTTTATTTCACTAGATATTAGTTTTAATTTCATTCTGGGCTTAGTTTAAAATTCATAAATTGAGAAAATCCTTTAAAAAATTCTCAAAAATCAGACAAGCCATTAGAGCTTTACCTTGAGGCTTTTAATTGCCTTTTCCTTTCTAGAGACGATGATAGGTCGCTGGTTATTTTGGTTGTGCACTTTAAATAAATTGGTTGTTATTTTCCATTTTTAGCATGGTTAGAACTAGCTTTAGGCTTTTCAATAGGCTGTCTAGTACGTTAGTTTGCGAATATTCAAGTTTAGGTACCGAAATGGCACTAGTTAAATCGTTAGTGTAATCAAGTCCTCGAATTTTGGAATCTCTGATTTTCGTACGCATCGAGATGACGCTCCCGCGTCTCGATTAGGGTTTCTAGCTGACCCTTGATCATTGCTAGTGGCGACTCCATTCAAATGCGTAAATTAAAAAATTCTCGTCGCACGAGGTATGAGGCTTGGGAGTGCCTTAGTCTTTGGATTAATGAACCATTTGGTTCGTCTTTCGAATGAATCAATCGTTGTTCATATCCATCGACAAATACTTATTGGTCAAACCCGAACGGTACGGGTAGGTCGCGACAGCGCACCAAGGGCCACATGGCGTGGGCCGATGCGCCAATGCACCGTGCTATGAGGGACGTGCACGTGTTCGGGCCGCTGCTGCCGCACCGAGGGCATGGTGGGTTTGGATGATGGATTTGAGCCTGGCCGAGTCTTGGGGTGAGAGTGCGTACTGAGAAGCAATCTCATCGTGATGGTCCATACCTTTCATTGGGTGTGGATCGGTTGTTTGGTATGATTAGGAGAGATGGCCAAGTGGGGGGGCCTTTTATTATTGGTTGGTGATGGGGAGGAAAGAGAGGAGGATTAGAAAAAGCAGATTATTCTCTGTCAAGAGGGTCCAAATAAGAATAAATTTTAAGTACATAACACGTTTAATATTTTCTCACGCGATTCCCATCTATCGCTATAAATTGAATGATTGGAACAATTTCAGATTATTACTACTTATATATGCACCGGATAATTATCAAAGACACACTGCTCTATTGCTCCCGGAGGTAGCTACGATCGAATGGCTCAAATGTGGTGATTCGAATTCAAATCTTGAGCGAGAACGACGAGCCCAATTACCACTTGTCTTGATGACCAATTGATTTGGTTCACAAATTTTAGTAAATTTTTAGTATTCCTAACATCGCTCATTCATAATGGTTCCACTTCCCATAGTGGGGGAATGCGACCACTATTCTTAATAGAAAATGTTAGGTATACGAAACAATTTGGCCAATTAAAGATGAAAATGCAGTGGCTCATTATACTGGCTAGCTAGGCTTCTCGAGATATGAAAATATATGCTCAAAGTGCATTTTTGTTGGCGATGACGATGAAGCCATGTTAAATATTACAAAAGCAAAATACGCAGGTCCAAAAAACTCTGTGAAAATGAATTCAAAATTTAGCAACTTGCTGATATCAAATTCATCATTTCCTATCCCACCCGAGACTACGGACAAAGAGGAGTTATTGGGAGTTGACATGGGCTCAAATAAATTAAGTATTTCGTATGCACTTCTTCATTTGAAGAATACTATTTATTGATATCACATTCTTATAAGTGAGCCCATTGGTTCATGGGATTCTAGTGCAATGAGAGCCCATTCTATTCCTTATGCACATAATTATCGACATAAAGCAGCCAATGTAGCTCTATAAAACTAAATTTAACATGATTAAGACGTATTAAAGCTTCGAATAGGTTGACTCATATACAATTTTAAAATAAGATGCTCTTCAATATATATGCATGTGGCCCCTGCCATTGCATATGGGCATGATGGGGTAGTGTAGACTCTCTCTCTCTCTCTCTCTCTCTCTCTCTCTCTCTCTCTCTCTCTCTCTCTCTCATTACCTCTCAATATAAAACATAGGTCCAAGCACAAATATTTAATTGTTAAATAAATATTGACAAGTTGGACTAATTTAAACTAAATGCCAGTACATTGAAATGCAATGGCATTACTCTTTTTTGAGTGGAATTGGAATTTAATTTTCTATGGTTTTTCTGTGGTCTCCGAATGACCACAATTCCATCATGATGGATAAAGTTGTTTGCATCTTTCCCAATTTGTTGTAATTAATTCCAATTTGTAGTGCATAAACCACTTTAAGCGACTGTTTTCTTTTGCAGCTAGGCTGTGATTTGACATGACTTTATCTCTGTAGACATTGATGCGTCTGCTAGGGCTCTCTCTAAGGCTTGGGGAATAGTTTCCTTGAGCTAGAGGATTAGAGGTATCAATTTCAATCATATGTAATGAATATATCAAAGATACATTTGTTTATTATTGGGATAAGTGTATTGGAAGTCCTAAAACATGTTATGAAAGCGTAATTGAATTTTAAGACTTTCAAAAAATACAATTGAGTATTAAAACTTTTAAAAAGTGTAATTGATTTTTAAAACTTTTAAAAAGTGTAATTGATTTTTAAAACTTTTAAAAAGTATAATCAAGTTTAAAACTTGTAAAACTGGTCCAATCAAATCCTTCCATTAATTGTACTTTTTGAAATTTTTAGAACTTGATTGTACTTTCGTAACAAGTTTAAGGATTTCATTACATTTTCGAGACAAGTTCCAAAATTTAATTGTATTTTTTGAAAGTTCTAAAACTCGATTGTATTTTCGTGACAAGTTTTAGGATTTCTAATGCACTTATCCCTTATTATTTGACGACATTGAAGCATCTAACATTGAATTTATATGAACTTTTTTCCCTGTCGTTTTATTTTCCACTATTTATGTGGTCCTTCATTAGTTTAGGACTCTGGCTACAATGGATAGTACCTGCCATAACACTAGTGCCGATCTTCTGACCAAATAAATCAAGAATGCAAAATCGACCTTTTATACACACTTTTTAAAGTAGGGTTGTTCCTGTTAATTCCCCCTAATCTAGTCAGCCAGAATGAGAGCTTTCTAACTGTTCACATGATAGAGGGTATAATTAATTTCATAAGTACATCGAGTTAAATTTCTAGCTAGAAATATAACCCTTGATTTAGCTAATTTTATCAATGCTGAAAAAGAAACTCAAAGGTTACAATGCAAGTTTCCAGCATTGTATGAACATAAAGAAAGTCCCCACTTGCATATCGACATGATAAAGTACGGGTCAATGTAGTGGAAAATGATGTCTGCACAATTTCACTCACTTTCAAAGATTGGTGTATAGAATTAGTTTTAAAATGAGCCATAAACTTTTATGACAAAATTTGTACGAATCCCAACTTGTTTGATACCTACTTTAGAGTCTTCCGTTGGTTTGTTTACATATTAATCTTGGTAAATTAATCTTTGCATTCTTAATTCTACTCTGTTATTAGTAGCTATCGATCCATGCTATTCTGGGATCTTATGTCCACGTACGGCGTATATGTAGCCTTTTGCATGCCCATATGCTCGAAACATTAATATATATCAATGATAAGTAAGATATGTCTTCTCCTCAGTACAAGAAATGGTTTTGCTGCACTCTCCGTGAACAAAGCTGCCGTCTGGATGCCATGTAAACTGTTGTAAGATTAACATGAAAATTGGCAAGATCTTGCAATTGGGGGTCAATGCGAAACCACAAGAGAAATAAGCGAGAAACGATAAAGAACACCATAGGTTTGGTTTGAGTGTCAATACCTACACCCACATAGATAGTTATTAGCAATTAATATATTATAATTGGCGAATCAGAGTTACAATTGGTCACATGCTTGAGTATTTCTCAAACTTAAAAGTAAGCATAAATCCACAATGTTTAGAAATAAACAATTCAAAATGTAAATACATACCGTTGTACAGAGAGCACTTTCGTCCTTCACTGTGCGGCTCGAACTATAAGTTTTTCGAAGGACTCCATTGTTGCGGCTTCAACAGGAAGCTTGTTTCCGAGACTCTATTACGCCCTTTCGTTTGTGCGGCTTCGATAGGCAAGAAGCAAGAAACAAAACCCACGCTTTTTACTTTTGCCTCCTCTGACCTAAAGTCTAAAGATGCTGACCCCACAAATATTATATAAATATTTATAAAATATTTGTGCCCTTCTTTTGGACCGCCAAATAAAGTCCTTTACCTATCTTATTTATCTTTCGGCAATCAAAGGGGTCCAATTTTTGCTCTTGGACTATGATATTATCTTCAATAAAAAAAAAACAAATCCATCAATCGCGTCAGTTGTACACGAACACAAACTCAAGACTTAGGGTGCGTTTGGTTCAGCATTTGGAATGCTACTTTGGGAATGCAAATGCCTTTAGGTGAAAGCCCTTTGTGGGAAATGCAAATGGCGTTTGGTAAAAACTCATTTGCAAAGCTACTTTGACCCAAGTGGCGTTTGGTTAATTTTTTTCACAAATGGGCTTTGGGGGGGTTTTTTTAAAAAAAAGGCAAAAATACCCTTCGCCGGCTCCGGCGAAGGGCTACGGCTCCGGTGAAGGGCTACGGCCGCCGGCGAGCCAGATCTGGCGCCGGCGGCCATCGCCCGTCGCCGAGCGACCCCCGGCGAGGGACGCCGACCTCGGGCGACCCAGGCCTGAGGTCGCGCGACCTCAGGCGGCCGTCGGCCTGGGGTCGCGCGACCTCAGGCGGCCGTCGGCCTGGGGTCGCGCGACCCAGGCGGCCACGCCTGGGCGGTCGCCCGACCCCGGGCGGCCGTCGCCTGGGTCGGGCGACCTCGTCGGACCTTCGCCGTCGCCGGAGTCCCTTTGGTGAAGAAGATGAATAGTAACGAGAGGGCAAAGTCGGAATATTGAAATTTGAGTGATGGTAGTTTGGGAAGTATAAAAATGATTTTGGCATTTGGTTCAAGGCTGAAAGCCCAAAGCTAGTCATGACCAGCATTGGGCTTTCAGCATTGAAAATGCTAGTTTTGAGCATTTTCAATGCTCAATGCTAAGCGTTTGGTTCAGCATTTTTGGGAAGGGGCTTTCGGGGCCGAAAGCCCCTTCCCAATGCTGAACCAAACGCAGCCTTAATCTAATAATTCTTCACATTAGCTTGACGTTTATAACCAAGTCATAGTAATTATCATCTATGTTGCTTTCCCACAAGGCGCACGCTCTCTACAGGTGCCAATTGAACTCAAGCAGAGCTTGAGCTTAGTCAAAGGAATAGGCGTAGTCATCATATATGCAGAGTTCTCCGCTATTGCTATTAGCCTCACAACAACCATACCCTTCGCTAAGACATATCGAATGAAATGGTATTTGGTGTCAATATGGTACGTTCACTCGTCATAAAACAGAATTATATACCAGATATATCGCACCTTTATTATCATACTGTGTATTAACACCTTTCTGCTCCAACCCAACGTTTGAGAGCAAACCCTTTGGTTATATCGCTTCCTTTGCTATAAAAGTCAGTGCTATGTACTTTGTCTCAGTCGAAGATGAAGCAACATGATCCTATAAGGATGCTTTCCAACATATTGCACCACCTGCTAATGTAAACATGTACCCTGCTAAAGAGCTGCATTCATTCAAGTCACTAGTGTAATCCAAATCCACATATTTTGTGGTCTCACTACCATTGCTATCCCTTCGGTATACGATACTCACATCTGATGTTCCCTTCAAATATATGAGAATCTATTTCATAGCTTCTTAACGAGCTTTACTAGGACACTTCATGTAATAACTAATTATGCTTACAACTTGTAAAATGTTAGGCTTAATGCATACCATAACACATATGATACTACCTTTTGCACTTGAATAAAAAACACAGGACATATGCTCATCCTTCTCCTTAGTTTGTGGTGATAACTAAATGCTTTGCTAAAGGTGTACTCATAGATTTCGTTGACTGCATATTAAAATGTCCTACGATCTTCTCAATATATTAAGATAGACATAAAACTCCCGCAATTCTATCACGTAAAATCTCTATACTCAATATCTTCTTTGCACCATCTAAATGTTTCATCTCAAACTTAGTATTCAACTGCCTCTTCGGTACATCAATATTAGACATAGTCTTAACTTTTATCAGCATATCATCAGCATATAATAACAGATATATCAAAGACACATCCTCCAATTTCCTAAAGTAAACACATCTATCTATTTGACTTTTTGAATAGTCACACAACTGTTTAGGAGACTGTTTCAGCTTATATAAATATTTATTTAATAAGCAAACATGGTTCAATCCACATCATCTATGAGAAGTAGACATGGCGGAGTATGGAGACGTCACTTGGACCCCACGAGTGGCACGTTGGCTGCACGTTGGTTGCTTGTGAGTGGTTGAGGAAAAAGTTAGGGTTTTTGAAGACATTTTTGGAATTATGAAAGTTGAGCGAGGGAAACATTTGAAGGAAAAAAAGTCTATTTCCATTACGGAAATGTAGCATCCCAAAATAACTTCAGACTTACCTTGGGCTAAAGGCCTTTGAAGGGCTTTGGAAATATTATAGCATCTCCCCAAAGCACCCAAAAATTTTGTTGAATGGTATTTGCCTAGAGCCATTATGGTCGGTAGGGCTGCAAGGGCCCTTGCCTATGGCCGGTGAGGCTGCGATGCCTCACCTAAGGCCTTTGTGGACCGCCAACCACAGGTAAGGCCTTCACGGTTGGCATAGAAAAAAAGGATAGAAAAAGAAACCAAAGGAAAAATTCAAAAAAAATCAAAAAAATATTATTAAAAATTATCCATGCTAGTATCGGCTGTCCTACAACCGACGTCCACGTCAGCAATTTCCGATCATAATTTGCCGAATGGACTCAATTGACAAAAAGTGAAGGTTTGTGACTCAATTGGTAAAATTGAAAGAATTAAAACTAAATTAGAAAAAGCACAATTGGTTTATGACTTTTTTGGATAATTTCCCGCTAAAATCCATCTCACACAGATTTCTCAAAACCCTTTTACACGATCTTCGAGCAAGTTCTCATGGCTCGATCACGTCGCGCTTGAGCTTGTGAGTTTTCCCTTCACGACTTCAACAGTCTTTAAGATGTCTCGTGCACCAAATTTACAACCACTTAACGAAGTGTCTGTTTCAATAGTTGATCGTTTTAAAGCAAGAACACATCTTAAGATTGACCGACCAAAAAGAAAAAGTATGTGATGTCAGCATTTTATCAAGATCCCAAGCTGATTGGTTTCCGTGGCCTGTGTACACAAGCTCCATACAAATCCGACACGGATCGTATAGGATATTCCTCTCCAATCATTACACGAGTGTATAAGATTGCATCTAACGTAATGTACACTAGACACAATGAAGGATGCTAAAGTTTAGGATCATTATGCAAGCCTTGTCACAACTGCCTGACATGCACTTCCTAATTCAAGGGCTAAACACCCCAGGAAACGCGATTTCTTAAGTTTGATTACAAAGCATTACGATCTGGCCTTTGATCTATGAATCTTTCCCTTTCCTCCATGTTTCGTTTGTTCGTTTCTCGTGTCGGGTTCGAGATTGACGTTAATCTCGACCGTTCCCAAAGAAAATCGTGCGCGAGCGAAATCAGCAAAGAGGGCCCTCCTCGTGATATGGGGGTGACGGCTTAATTGGCTACAAAACGTAGGATTATTTGTTAGATAGGGGTTTAGAAAAACTTTTTGAGTTTTGGTCAATAAAAAAGATCGCCACTTTCTGATTTTGGTGTTGCAGCTGTAGGGGCAAGCATGGGTTCTTGGCTTTTGGGGTATGAAATGAGCTGGGAACTACTAAAAAGTTGGGATGAAATTGTCAAAAAAAAATTCCTAAATTTGTTGCACTTTTACCAATTAAGTTATAAACTTTTTAATTTTACCGATTGAGTCCATCCGATCAATTTTTATCGGAAATCGTTGACGTAGACATAAACGCCAACCGTCTTACATGACATAGCTAGTGCTAATGTTGTAAAGTTTTAATGATATACTAATATTTTTTTTGAATTTTTGCATTTTTTTTGAATTTTTTTTCTTTGCTTTTAGGCTCTATTTATTTCGCAGAAAATGTTACGTTTCTGGAAAATATTTTTCAGAAAGCCATTTTCCTGGAAAATGGTACAGTTTTCTGGTGTTCGGCTGAAATCTGAAAAAATCTCAAAAAATATTTTTCGTTGTTTGGTAAGGAAAAGATTTTCCTCCTTGCACTACTTTTAATAATTTTTTTATTTTTTAAAAATATTTTTTATTTTCTTTTTCTTTTCCTCCTTCTTCTTCTTCCTCGGCCGGTTGCTAGCCATGGCGGCGGCCGGCGATCGGCCAGAGAAGAAGATAGAAAAGAGAAAGAAAAAGAAAAAGAATAAAAAATTAGAATTTTAGAAAAAGAAAATAAAAATAAGTATAATGAATGATGAAAGAAGGAGAGGGAAAATGTTTTCCTCTTTTCAAAAAGTGGAAAACATTTTCTTCATTTTTTAAGGTGTTTTGTTCATTGAGGGAAAATGTTATCCATGGTTAGTATATTTTCAGTGAAATGAACGCCAAAAAACCTAAAATGTTTTTCGTGAAACAAATGAAGCCTTATTTTGTGTTTTTTTTCTATGTCGGTGTGGGTAGCTGCACAGGCCTCAAGGCAGCACTCGCCACGGTTGACGAAGCCATGAAGGCCCTAAGCGAGGCCATCGACGTCTCACTGGTCACGCCTTTGCTCGCGGCTGGCGGAACTACGAAGCCCTCACCGGCCACAGGCAAGGACGCAAAGGCCCTCGCTAGATTTAGATGAGGGCTACCTCGCTTATGGCGGTTGGGCCACAAGGGACCTCACTTAGGGCCGTAGCCCTCACCCAAATTTGGTGAGGGCTGTGAAGGCCTCCTCGACAGTGGGTGAGGGTCACTGGTGACCCTTGCCGGCATAGAAAAAAAACAAAAAATTGCCAAGAAAAAAGGGAAAAAAATTTGCAAAAATATTATTAAAAATTGTCCACGTCAGTGCCACTGTGCCATGTAAGACGACCGCTATTAATGTCAATGATTTTCAACTTAAATTGGCTGGATGGACTCAATTGGCAAAATGTAAAAATGTTTAGAAATCAATTGGCAAAACTAAAAAATTTAGGATTGAATTAACAAAAGTATAATAGGTTTATAACTTTTTAGATAATTTTTCCTGTATATAGTTGCTAACGAGAATTAATATGATGTTCATATGTCTCTAACCTAGGTAATGAAAATTGTCCATTTACGAAAATGATAGGCTCTTTTGTGTTTCTCGTCTAGTTTTCAGCTGTCAGTTATAAGGAAATCAAAAGGCGTAATTTAACTATATTTGGGAGATGCAAACGTGCATAGACTGAATATATTTGTCTTTTTACTATAAAAATGTCCCACGATCCAGTTACTGGACATTGGTTGCTTCAATCGGCGAAAATCGACAAAGGATATTGGCCCAATGCAGATGGGGTAACTTGGGGGCAGAGAGATAGTCAACATGGAAACTAATCCTCATCATACGAACAACGCAAATGGGGAGCGGCCACTTTCCTTACAAAGGATTCGAGAAATCGTCCTATTTCCACGACCTTCAATATGCCTGCCAATTTGATGAACAGGGATGCAGATGATGCCGTAAGGATGACGACGAACCCCGAGTGCTATGATTTGCAGATCATGGGTAAGACTCCTCCATACGGGGCCAATTCCTTTTATGGTGGTATTGGGTTTTCAGCTCAGTGTTTGAAGCAGCAAATAGCGGCTAAGCCATAGAACAGACCTCCTAGGTGCGAACATATGTCCAGATAGTTTTGAAATGGTGTCCGAAAGTTACTGTTCATTTTTGGGAGTACGATCACATTGGTTTCGGATGCATTGTCAGGATGGGATTTCAGCTTATGAGCTAGTAATAATTTGAAAATCAGTTGCAAGTTTCCACGAGAGCCTTGGCAAGTTCATGTCTTAGCACATCCCCCTTTAAAGATGGCATATTTTGTCCGGAAAGTTAACTTGTCATTTTATTTTTCTTCCATGTTTCAATATATGAGGGGGGTGGATTCTTAGCAGAGGTTTAACAACTTTGGCTATTTTTGGTTGCATCTTTGTGTATTGATTTTGGCAATTTTATGTATTATTAACATAATATTTTGGATACTGGAGTTTCATTACCATTTCTGAAAAAAGAAGGAATTGAGAGGTTCTATGCCCCTGCCACCGAAGCAATTTCACTCATTACCATAACCATATATATTATAAATTTGTATATGTATTTATACTTGCCATCAATGTGACAATTTGATGGCCACTCCAAAATAAGAATTTTTTACACGAATGAAAATTTACCCATTTTTTCTTTTTATGTTTCCATGCGTGGAAGGAAAATGATAAATCGTTGATGCATATCCCTTTTTGATTACTAAATCTTCAACATTTTTTCCTTTTAAGTATAAAAACTCGATCCATGCTTGCCAAAAGAAGAATAATTTTCTTCCTTTGTGGAAACGGGTATCCACGGTAGGCTATCAATGATGATTAATAGGATTCAGGTTTGAGGTCTACCATGGGGATGTGATTTGAGAGTTCTATGCCCCTTCCACCGAAGCAATTTCACTCATTACCATAACCATATATATTATAAATTTGTATATGTATTTATACTTGCCATCAATGTGACAATTTGATGGCCACTCCAAAATAAGAATTTTTTACACGAATGAAAATTCACCCATTTTTTCTCTTTATGTTTCCATATGTGGAAGGAAAATGATAAATCGTTGATGCATATCCCTTTTTGATTACTAAATCTTCAACATTTTTTCCTTATAAGTATAAAAACTCGATCCATGCTTGCCAAAAGAAGAATAATTTTCTTCCTTTGTGGAAACGGGTATCCACGGTAGGCTATCAATGATGATTAATAGGATTCAGGTTTGAGGTCTACCATGGGGATGTGATTTGAGAGTTCTATGCCCCTTCCACCGAAGCAATTTCACTCATTACCATAACCATATATATTATAAATTTGTATATGTATTTATACTTGCCATCAATGTGACAATTTGATGGCCACTCCAAAATAAGAATTTTTTACACGAATGAAAATTCACCCATTTTTTCTCTTTATGTTTCCATATGTGGAAGGAAAATGATAAATCGTTGATACATATCTCTTTTTGATTACTAAATCTTCAACATTTCCTTTCAAGTATAAAAACTCGATCCATGCTTGCCAAAAGAAGAACAATTTTCTTCCTTTGTGGAAACGGGTATCCACGATAGGCTAATTGGCTACAAAACGTATTTTGTAAGTTTCCACGAGAGCCTTGGCAAGTTCATGTCTTAGCACATCCCCCTTTAAAGATGGCATATTTTGTCCGGAAAGTTAACTTGTCATTTTATTTTTCTTCCATGTTTCAATATATGAGGGGGGTGGATTCTTAGCAGAGGTTTTACAACTTTGGCTATTTTTGGTTGCATCTTTGTGTATTGATTTTGGCAATTTTATGTATTATTAACATAATATTTTGGATACTGGAGTTTCATTACCATTTCTGAAAAAAGAAGGAATTGAGAGGTTCTATGCCCCTGCCACCGAAGCAATTTCACTCATTACCATAACCATATATATTATAAATTTGTATATGTATTTATACTTGCCATCAATGTGACAATTTGATGGCCACTACAAAATAAGAATTTTTTACACGAATGAAAATTTACCCATTTTTTCTCTTTATGTTTCCATACGTGGAAGGAAAATGATAAATCGTTGATGCATATCCCTTTTTGATTACTAAATCTTCAACATTTTTTCCTTTTAAGTATAAAAACTCGATCCATGCTTGCCAAAAGAAGAATAATTTTCTTCCTTTGTGGAAACGGGTATCCACGGTAGGCTATCAATGATGATTAATAGGATTCAGGTTTGAGGTCTACCATGGGGATGTGATTTGAGAGTTCTATGCCCCTGCCACCGAAGCAATTTCACTCATTACCATAACCATATTTATTATAAATTTGTATATGTATTTATACTTGCCATCAATGTGACAATTTGATGGCCACTCCAAAATAAGAATTTTTTACACGAATGAAAATTCACCCATTTTTTCTCTTTATGTTTCCATATGTGGAAGGAAAATGATAAATCGTTGATACATATCCCTTTTTGATTACTAAATCTTCAACATTTCCTTTCAAGTATAAAAACTCGATCCATGCTTGCCAAAAGAAGAATAATTTTCTTCCTTTGTGGAAACGGGTATCCACGATAGGCTATTAACGATGATTAATAGGATTCAGGTTTGAGGTCTACCAAGGGGATGTGATTTATGTGCATATAAAGAAGAACATTGTCTTGTCTCATTTTCAAAAATACTCCAGTCTATTCTACAATGGCAATGCTAAGTCCACGAATGCATCTTTTCAAATGGTTGGTTTTGATAATAAGTATTATCAGTATGATAGGCGATGGGCATGCTCGAGCGAGAATTCTTATATCAAAAAAAGTTACAGGTTTCGATAAACCTAAAGGAGCAGTAAAATCCATTGAGGTTGTTCTTAAACTCTACCTGTTGCTATTTCACCTTTTTTTTTCCTTTTGAATACGTTCTTTTTGCTAAGATCATGTATGAGAAACTGGTGCAGAGTTATGAAACTGGTGAAGTGATCGATTGTGTTGACATCTTCAAGCAACCCGCTTTTGATCATCCGCTTCTCAAGAATCATACCATACAGGTTTTTGTCCCCTCATTTTTTGACCTGTAACTTGCATCGGTGTCCTGTGCCTCCCATGCAAAATTTGCACTTAGTAGTAGAAATGATTAAGTGCAGTGATGACAGTATAAGTACCTTAATGATGAGGGTCATCATTGAGCAGTTGTAGGAGAAAGCTGTTTCAACATTGCAGGATGTCTAAGAAATTCGGGTTGGTCTATGAAGGATGTATTTTTGTAACAATCACTGAAGCTGGCACGTTTATGAATAGATTAAACCAAGCTCAAATCAGAAAGGGAATGGAGCGGGATATGTGGAAGGTGCGCTCAATCAAGCTTGGTGGAAATATGGTGAATGCCCTGAAAGAACGATCCCCATCAGAAGACCACAAAAGCAGACCAATCGTCATGTTATACCGTTGACTCCACACATGAAGCGACTCAATCTGAGCGAGAACATCATCACTCCACCGCGTGGACATGAAGTATGTGCAAATACATCACGATATGACTATTGTGGCATTGATTTTGAGTTGTGATTTTGCTTATGCATTGATCCTTAAGTTTCACTTCTTTTGAGTTTGTTGTGTATTGGCCAGTATGCTCAAGTATCTATGATCGGTGGCAACTACAGGGGAGCTAATGCAAAAATTAATGTGTGGAATCCTAAAGTAATGCAGCGAGAAGCGAGTTTCTCTCAAATTCGGCTCACGTCAGGTCCCAAAGAGAATTTGAACACTGTGGAGGCAGGATGGATGGTAAGAACTTAGAAGGGATAAATACACTAAGAGTGCCATAACTCTCATGCAACGCTTACTTGAATGCCACAAATTTAAGAAAAATTGATCACTTGAATATCATCAGCGATTTGTCTCTCCGAAAAATCCGATGTGGATGCCGGTCATTCTACGTGGCTTTGCCGGCACTGACGTGGATAATTTTTTAGTACTTTTATATTTTTAAATATTTTTATTTGATTTTTTTATTTTTATTTTCCTTTTCTTTTTTATTTGCTGCAAGGGACATCGGCGGCCCTTGCCGGCTGTGGCTACCTCGCCTTCGGCTGCAATGGCCTAGCCTTCATAGTTGGCGAGGGTTGCCAATGCCCCTAAGTGACCCTGAAAAAAAAAAAGGAAAAGAAGAAGAAAAATTCAAAAAATCAAAGAACAAAAAACAAAAACAAAAATAACATTTAAAAAACCACGTCGGATGGAAAATAAATTAGAAAATCCGCATAGGATGATTTGCCGAAAATGACACTTAAATGATCGATTTTACTTTGATATGACAATTAAGTGAGAAAAAAAGTTTATAATACTCAAATGAGCATTGTAGGAAAGTTATGGCACTCATGTTGTATTTGTCGCGAACTTAGAATGATAGAATCTGAAGATGTTAGCATAATTGGCATTCTATTCTAAAATGTGTGTTGATTTATAAGATAAGTGGTTTGTGTTTTTATTATAGATTAATACAAATCCAAGTACTAGCAACCAGTCAGAGCTTTTCATATTTTGGACAGTGAGTTCTTAACTCTTTTGGTCGCTTACAATTCACCAAACTTTCATAAACATATCAAACCTTAACATGCTTTTTCTTGGGTGGACTTTAGAGTGATGGCTATCAGCAAACCAGATGCTACAATCTCGAATGCCCTGGATTTGTACAAACAAGTAGCAAGATTGCTTTAGGTTCTCGGTTTCGACAGGTTTCCACCTACGGGGGACAGCAATATGACATAACTATAGACATAACAAAGGTAATGGAATAATCTTTTAGGTACATATACATGGGCTATTTTCGAGTCTTCCGTCTTTTAACAAAAATATTTCAGAATGATGTCCTTGGGCGTTGGTGGCTGCGCGTTGCGGGCGTGGAGGTAGGATACTGGCCCGGAGAAATCTTCACTACTCTAGGTGGCGGTGCCAATGTAATTAGATGGGGCGGAGAGATAGTCAACACTGAACGGCATGGTCTGCATACGTCAACGCAAATGGGGAGCGGCCATTTCCCTTCTGAAGGCTTTGGAAAGGCGGCCTTTTTCCGCAATCTTAAATTTATCGATGACGGATCCATTGAGAGAGACGCGGAGAATCTCAAGACGTATGTAACAAGACCTGAATGCTATGACTTACTGCTCAAAGTGGACCCGCCAAATCCATTTGGAGTCCATTTCTTTTTTGGGGGCTCCGGATTTTCGGCTCAGTGTGCAAAATAGTGACTATATGATAACACGCTTTCCTTTTTTCGTATCCTAATAGAAATGGCTTTATCAAGCATTTAACAGTGAGTACACCGGTGCTTGTGAAGTACTGCTAGGTGGTTTAATGTACTTAATGTTGTTAAAGTCACTTATGAACCGGTAACCATTTTGAAAAGAGAGTACTTGACCACAATCACATTTTTCGATTACAGCTCCTTGTTTTGCCATAAGTAGAAGCCTTCGCTATGGACAAGGTGTAGTCTCTACTTAAGTATTACATTTACCACAAATAATTAACTATTAGATGTAAAATTGATTAAAAGGATAACAAATCAGACAAGATATGGCGATAATCTTGTGTGGAAGTTAACTTCATTTGTTGAAGGAAATTAAATCAAACCACGGATATCAGAAAGCCTTCTATGGGAACTGAGATCGTAGTAATAAGTTTAGATGCCAATCTTGAGCATTGCTTGCATGTGCAGAAAAGCATTAATGACTACAATCTCCAGTTCAATAGTAAATCATGCCCACACAAGACACATTCTTCATTATAACTACCTCAACGATATCATAGTTTTAGGCTTGTTCCCCATCACCAAGGTTTATCTAACTGTTCACCTTATTTTAGTCATTCCAATCCATTATGAATATCCTTATTCTTCTCGGCTTATTCTCCTTCGATCAAGGTCTCTCCAGCTTGTTCACCTTTGTAGAAATCCTTCTAGCATGTTGACATCTCGACACCTAATACCTTGTTCACCTTAGATATTGACAATGATCCTTTCATATCGGTAGAGCATTCCCGATTGTGACAGAGCACTTAGGATCACACTCAATGCTAATTATGACATCATATGCATTGTAACTTGTGTATATATCATCTCGTACTACTCTATCAATATACACATTAATAGCCTTTGATTGTCTTTGTCATCGTTGATGAATTTAAGATTTCGGAAAAAAGACGCCTTTTCAAAGCCTTCATAAGGGAAATGACTGCTCCCCATTTGAGTTGACGTGCGATGACCATCCATTTCTCTATTAACTATCTCCCCGGCCAAACTAATTACATCAGGTACAGCCACCTAGAGTGTGAAGATTTCTCCAGGCAAGTATCCTTCATCCATATCCCCAATACGCAGCCACCAATGTCCAAGAACATTTCGAAATATTTTTGTTAAAAGACAGAACACTCGAAAATATCCCATATATATTTACCTAATAGATTGTTCCATTACCTTCCTTATGTCTATAATTATGTTATATTGCTATCCACCATATATGGAAACTGGCATAATCAAAGCGCCGCAATCAATCTTGTTATCTGTTTGTACGAATCCAGGGCATTCGAGACTGTATCAGCTAGTGTTCTGATAGCCATCACTCTGAAGTCCACCCAAGAAAAGCACAACAATGTTTGATATGTTTGTGAAAGTTTGGTAAATTGTAAGAGCTTAAAAGAGCTAAGAACTCGCGACCAATATATGAAATTCTTGCCTCATTGCTGGTAGTGGTACCTGTACCAACCTATAGGAAAAACTTAGAATGCAAACCATGCTAAAATATTCGGATTAGATCATTCGAAGTTCTTACTTTTTATCCGGCCTCCATAGTGTAAAATTCCTGGGGCGGTGGGAGGTTGATGGGCCAAATTTGAGAGACTTAATTCTGGACTTAATTCTGGACACATATGTTGGATTCCGCACATTAACTTGAAGATGTCAGTACAGTCGATCACTTCACTGGTGTCATAACTCTGCAATAAGTTCTCATACATTATCTTAGCAAAAAAAATATATTTAAAAGAGAGAAAAAAAAGTGAAATAGCAACATGTAGAGTTTAGGAATAACCTCAATGGTTTTTACCGCTCATTTAGGCTTATCGAAACCTGTAGCTTTGTTCATAACAGGATTCTTGCTCGAGTACGCCCATCACTGATGATATTGATAATACTTATCATCGAAACCAATTATTTGGAAGGATGCATTCGTGGACTTACCATTGCAGCAATGGTCCACGAATGCATCCTTCCAAATAATTAGCTTCGTAGACCCCAAAACTAACAACTCTGTAGCAAGATATGATTTATATGTATGTAGGGAGGAACATTTTCAAAAATACTCTGGTCTATTCTACAATGGCAATGGTAAGTCCATGAATGCATCTTTCCAAGTGGTCGGTTTCGTAGACCTTAAACTTGAATCCTACTAATCATCATTAATAGCATGCTGTGGATCATCATTTCCACAAGGAAGGAAATGATTTTTCTTTTGGCAAGTATGGATTAGGTTTCTGCACGTGAAAGGAAATGTTCAAGATTTGGTAATCGAAAGGAGATATGCATTGGCAATTTATCCTTAACCTTACACAAATGGAAACATAAATAGAAAAAGCAAGTCAATTTTGATACTCTGTAAAAAATTCTCATTGCCAACAAAATGTCAAATTAATGGCGAGTATTTATACATATATATTTAATATATATGGTAATAGTAATGAGTGATTGCTCCGATGGCAAAGGGGAAAGAACTCTCAATTCATTCTTTCTTCAGAAATGGTAATGAAACTCCAGTAAGCAAACAATTATTTTAACAATACATAAGATTGCTAAAACCAATACACAAAGATGCAGCAAAAAATAGCCAAAGCTGCAAAGCCTCTGCCGAGAATCTACCCCCTCATATGCTGAATCATGGAAGAAAAATAAAATGACAAGCTTAACATTCTAGATATAATATGCCATCTCTTAAGGGAGATGTGCTAAGACATGAACTTCCCAAGGCCCCCGTGGAAACCCGCAATATTCAAATTATCGCTAGCTAATCGGCTGAAATCCCAACCCGACAATACATCCGAAACCAATGTGATCGTACTTCCAGAAATGAACCGTAACTTCTGGACATAAAGTAAGCGCCAGGGAGGTCAGTTCTATGGCTTCGCCGCTATTTGCTGCTCCAAACACTAAGCTGAAAACCCAAGACCATCGTAAAAGAAATTGGCCCTGTTGACTTGCCCATGATCTGCAAATCATAGCAGTCAGGGTTCTCCCCATCCTTACGGCATTATCTGCATCCCTGTTCATCAAATTGGCTTCAGCATATTAAAGTCGTGGAAATAGGACGATTTCTAGAATCCTTCGGAAGGAAAGTGGCCGCTCGCCATTTGTGTTGTTGAAGGATTGTCCCACGTCGCTTAACCAACAACGGGTCCTAATGCTTTATATTATGTAATGTCCCTCTACCTAATAGCTGAAGCTTTTGAGTTAGACTTTCTAACATTGACTTTGAGAGGAATGTTAGATATATTTAAAATATCTTAGATTATATACGATATTTCAGATATCTATCAATTTTGGATATATTCATGTTATCCTGGATTAATTTGTAAAGCCTGTAAATAGGCTCCTGTACTCCTTATCTTTTTATCATCAAATATATAGAAATTCTTGTCTTCTGGTTTAGTTTTAACTTGTGTTGCCGTATGATGACCATTAGGTTCCATGTTGACTATCTCGCTGCCCCAAGTTACCCCATCAACACTCGTGGTTAAAGAAGTGAATATTTCTTTGGCCCAACATCCTATGCCGACATTTGCTAATTGAAGCCACCAATGTCTAGTAACTGGATCTTGGGATATCAGGTAAGAAGACAAATATACTAAGTATATGCACGTTTGCATCACCCAAATATAGATAAATTACGTCTTTTGATTTCCTTATAACTGACAGCGTCATACGATCTATTATGACAAGAAAATTAGACGGGGAACACGAAAGAGCCTATCGTTTTCATAAATGGACAATCTCCAGTACCTAGGTTATAGACATATAAACATAATATTAATTCCTGTTAGTAGCTAGATACAGAGAAAATTATCCAAAAAGTCCTAAATCAATTGCACTTTTACCAATTCAATCCTAAACTTTTTAATTTTGTCAATTGAATATTTAACCTTTTCACCTTTTGATAATTGAGTTTGTCTGACCAATTTAGGATGGAAATCGCTGATGTGGATGCCGACCATTGTCATCGCACGGTTGACACTAACGTGGAAAATTTTAATATTTTTTGAATTTATTATCATTTTTTGAATTATTATCTTCCTTTTTTCTTTCTTTAGCCTCACCGGGCTGCAGCCCTGGGCTCTAGTCAAATAGGAACAAGTATAAAGGGGAAAAAAATTGCACAACTATCTAACGAATATAAAATTGAAAGAATTTCGGTTGGTTGATGTTCAGTCGAGGATCGATCGATGCTTGGTATAAGAATAGTAGAAGTACCATAACTTTCATATGGTGCTCACTTGAGGGCCATAATATTTTTTTTCGCTCACTTAAGTGCTACATTGAAGTAAAATCGATCATTTGAGTGCTATTTCCAACAAACCCTCGTATGTGAATTTTTTTATTTTTGATTTTTTTATTAATTATCCACGTCAACACCGGGGATGCCACGTCGGATTTTCTGGCGAGGCAAATCGCCAATGACACTTAAGTGATCGATTTTTCAAATTTGTGGTACTCAAATGAGTGCCATACAAAAGTTATGGCACTCTTAGTGTACGTATCCCAAAAATGCTTATACATGTATCCATTGAAGTAGTGATTATTTAAATATTTGGGAAAATTATCAATTTAGTCCTAAACCTATTGTATGGATATCAATTCAATTTTAACTTTTCAATTTTCTCAATATAGTCCTATACATTTGCACGGTATTTAAACGCAGCCTTTCTTGTCAATTGCCGTTGCAAATTGACAGGTAAGAAAAGAAAGGTAAGAAATAATATTAAATCCGGACTTGCAAGAGATATTATAGTTAGTTTAAGGTAATAGGGGACGTCGAAAGTCAAAAAATGGATGGAAAAAGGCCTTTATGCGTTTATCATTTTCAAATAATTACTCATTTAAATGTTAAACCTAACCTACTTAATTATATTTGAGTTGATACGGGTAAAATAATGAGAAAGTTTGATGGGTTTCTAGAATCAAGGGTTTGAGAAAAAGTAGAGTCGAATGACATAATTTATAATTAATACTACTTATGTATTAGTAAATAATAATTGTTTTGATGATATTTTAATTTCGATCTTTGTTGAAAATTAAATTTATAATATTTTGGATTTTCTATGTAATGGGTCTCATCATGAGAAGTACCTAGTTTTATAAATAGGGTTAATATCACGAAAAACCCTAAACTGGTGTAGTTGTGACAATTTTACCCTAAACTATTTTTTTGACCGCAAAAAATCCCAAATTGGTACACTTGTAATAAATTTACCATGAACTATTTTTTTGACCACCAAAAATCCCAAACTGGTATACTTGTGACAATTTTACCCCAACTAATTTTTAATATTATATTTTTATTTTTCGAAAATTTTTTATTAATTTTTTAATGTTATTTTATTTTCCTTAATCTGCTTCATCTTCAATTTTTGACTGGTTGCCGGACTAGCAACCGGCCAGAGGAGAAAACCGGTGAGGTCGGCCTCGTCGGCCGCTGGCGAGGCTCGACCTCACCGGTCGTTGGTGAGGGCTCGCCGGCGAGGCTGAGCACTCGCCAGATCTGGCGAGGGCTCGACGCTGTCGATCGCTGGTGAGGCTCGACCTTGCGGACGTTGGGCGATGTCGACCTCGCCGTTGCAGGGTGAGGCCAACCTCATCAACAGCCGACCTTCCCGTTGCAGGTAGGGCTCGGTCTCGCCGGCCGCTAGCAAGGTTGACCTCGCCCTGCAACGGCGAGGTCGAGCCTCGCCAGCAGCTGACAAGGCCAACCTCGCTGGCTTTCGCCTCTGGCCTGTCGCCGGTCCAGCGACCTGCCAGAAATTGAAGATGAAGAAGATTAAGGAAAAAAAGAAAAAAAGAAAATAAAAAAATTGAAAAAATAAAAAATACTATTAAAAAATTAGTTGGGGTAAAATTGTCGCAAGTATACCAGTTCGGGGTTTTTGGTGATTGAAAAAATAGTTCGGAGTAAATTTGTCATAAGTATACCAGTTTAGAGTTTTTTGTGGTAAAAAAATAGTTTGGGGTAAAATTATCACAACTATACCAGTTTAGGGTTTTTCGTGATATTAACCATTATAAATATGGTACCTACTTCTATTAATATGTTATATAAAGAATTAATTAATATAGGGTATTTGTCTACGTGGGACCTTTATGGTCAAGTTCAAAAGGAATTACATTGATTGGCTCTTCCCAAACTTTTTGCTTATAAATAAAAATGTTTTGGATAAGGACAGCAGGAGTGGCATAACTTTCGTACGACGCCACTTAAGTGCCACATAGGAGTAAAATTGATCATTTAAGTGCCATTCCCGGCAAATTGTCCTGCATGGATTTTTTTATTAATTTTCCATCCCGACGTGGATTCTTTTTATTTTTGAATTTTTTAAATTAATTATCTACGTTAGCGCCGGCGTTGCCATGTAGGAGAATCGACGTCTACGTCGGATTTTTTGGCGAGGCAAATCGCCGATGGTACTTAAGTAATCGTTTTTTCAAATTTGTAGCACTCAAGTAAACGAAAAAAAAGTTATAAAATTCAAGTGAACGCCGTATGAAAGTTATGGCACTTCTAGTGTTCTTATCCCATCGATGCTTGTTCGTATCGTTTCCATCGATTTTCCAAGGGACCCAATCGGGGCTCTTCAACGAGTATATTATCATATGTTTGTTGCACAATCTCAAGTCAAACTTTACAACCTGCTAAGACGGATGAGACGATTTTTCACTAATTTTCTCGAGCATGTTTATCAATCGTTCGCAGAAACTTTAATTAATTATTTCCGAGTCGAAACCTTTTTTTCATTTTAATCACAATCTATTTTCTTTCGGGGCCATTGTTTTCTTATGACGAAGGGAGGAAGGAAACTTCCTCTGCTCATACTTATTATTGGTGGGTTATAGATATGAGTATTGTTCGCATTTAAATTTGATTAAATTTACATGTGGATAGTATCCAATAAAAGGAATCGTTGATGGGAATTCCATTCAATCAGGCTTGGAGGAAAATATTGCTCTCCTCTTTTATTCGAATGTTGAGATTTAAAAGTTTTGGCATGCTTTTACATGGAACAATCGTTGGGACCCAGGTCCATTTGCTCGAGACCGAGTTTCAACTATTGAGAGCCACGCTTGGTCGGTCGAGTCACCGACCATTGGAAATTGATTCTGGCCGTCGGAGACGTAGGATCTCGTCAATGGGAACATAGGTTTGTTTGCTGAGCACTGGCGTGTGATCTTCTAGGGCAAACTTAGACCAAGATCTAGCCAGTGGGCGACGCAATCGTAGTTATCGAGAATCAAATTGGCCTTGCTTATCTTCTCTTGGAAGGATGTCAAAACGACATTGTTTGCTTATTTAAAAATGAAAATTAAAACCAACGTCGTCTTACCCTGCATACTTGCTCGGTTACTATATGTAAAACCTCCTATTCCTTTTACTATAGTACATCGCGATTAACATGCATTGTGTGTTTTTGGCATAACATTCTCAATTATTTTTTCATTTCTCGATTTTTAATTCGTGTCATGCATATTCGCCAGTAATTCCTATCGAGAAAAATTGCAATAGATGTTATTCGTAAAAGTCTGTATTTGCCTCCATCATTCTTTCTCATCTAATTGGTGGATTACCAGCTATGGACATAATGTAGACACCCGCATGCAAACTTGACCGCTTGAAGAGAGTTTCCTTAACTAGAAATGAAGGAAGATATAGCCTTCTCTTAATGCTGTCACTCAATATGCCGAGGAAATATTTAAACGTGCATCACACAAAGAGTAACTAAGTCCACTTTAAGTAGGTAAACCTTAAACTCATGTAATACCTCGTGGGCCGGTCTTGACTTAACACTCCCTCCGCAACCCGCCGCCGACGAATTGCTATCCTAACTTAACAGTGGAAGTATATTTGTTGGAGGTTAACTTAGAGAAATTACCTTCTTCAAAATCAGATGTTGATATACCAAATAAGCCGAGCTTTACGAACACTGAAAGACGCAAGAAATGTCTCCATTTCGATTCCTAATTATGATTTGTGGAAAGTAAAATTCAAAAAACAAAAGCAAAAAAAAAACTGAAGATTGAACTGAGAAAATAGTACGAAACATTCTCGGTAACCATTTCTAAATTCCTTTATGATTTAAACTCGATCATGGGCAAGATGCCAAGATAGCAAACTAGAGATACAATAGTGTCAACCAAGCAATATCCCATTAAATCGGACGTATATAACATCATTTCTAGGTTCATAAATATCGCTAGTCTTCATTCACTGAACTCTGATCAATATGTTGAAGCTTCAATTTCTGCTTTTTCTTGAGAACATTTTAGGAGAAGTAACAAGACAACCTAATCAAATTTACCCCCAAAAGAATATGAGAAAAAAGAGGAAGAAAAACCTAGAAGGCACGCATCACCCCGATTTGCATAATTTACTATATAATGCATAGCAACTAGAGTGTTCAAAACATAATTAACGCGTAACGTACATCGATTCACATACATAATTAGCAGCATCAATTAGCACCTTCATTTACATTTACAAGCAATCTCTTCACGCAATCGGACGTTCATCATCATCAAGAGTCATCATCAGCACTTTTCATCACCATCATGCATGTCCTCCTTCATTTTCTCTTTATTCAAAGAAGCCATGACTACTTCTTCAAGCTTCTGCAGGTTCAACTTCACTATAGTGTCAGCGAACAACTTGGCGTCTTCACAAGTGTTTCCTTGGGGGATTTGCACAACGTAAGACTCCAAAACCAAAGTCATGACCTTCCTCTCTTCTTCAATAGTCGTCACCTCGTTCACCGAGGTCACCGAACGGTAGTCGTGAAGCCGATGGTCACCTCCGATGACCCTAAAGCTCAGCACGCGCCTCTCGTCTTCGAGAACCTCCAGTCTCTCCACGCTCGTTGAGGCCGGCAACCCCGAGATCACCACGACGTCACGCACGCTCCCGACCCCGCCGTCTCCTTCCCTCATGCGGCAGCTCTTGATGAAGTGCTTGTACCTCTGAGGGTTTGCGAAGTCGCGCACCAAGGGCCACACGGCGTGGGCCGGTGCACCAATGCGCCATGCTATGAGGGACGTGCACGTGTTGGGGGCCGCTGCTGCCGCGCCCAGGGCGTGGTGGGTTTGGACGATCGATTTGAGCCTGGCCGAGTCTTGGGGTGAGAGTGCGTACTGAGAAGAAATCTCTTCGTGAAGGTCCATACCTTTCATTGGGTGTGGATCGGTTGTTTGGCATGACTAGGAGGAATGGGCAGGTGGGGGAGGTCTTTATTATTGGATGGTGATGGGGAGGGAAGAGAGGAGGATTAAAAAAAAGCAGATTATTCTCTGTCAAGAGGGTCCAAATAAGAATAAATTTTAATTACACAACACGTTTAATATTTTCTCACGCGATTCCCATCTATCGCTATAAATTGAATAATTGGAACAATTTCAGATTATTACTACTTATATATGCACTGGATAATTATCAAAGGCACACTGCTTTATTGCTCTTGGAGGTGGCTCCGATCGAATGGCTTAAATGTGGTGATTCGAATTCAAATCTTGAGCGAGAACGACGAGCCCAACTACTACTTGTCTTGATGACCAATTGATTTGGTTCACAAATTTTAGTAAATTTTTAGTATTCCTAACATCGCTCATTCATAATGTTTCCACTTCCCATAGTGGGGGAATGCGACCACTATTCTTAATAGAAAATGTTAGGTATACGAAACAATTTGGCCAATTAAAGATGAAAATGCAGTGGCTCATTATACTGGCTAGCTAGGCTTCTCGAGATATGAAAATATATGCTCAAAGTGCATTTTTGTTGGCGATGAAATGAAGCAATGTTAAATATTGCAAAAGCAAAATGCGCAGGTCCAAAAAATTCTTTGAAAATGAATTCACAATTTGGCAACTTGCTGATATCAAATTCATCGTTTTCTATCCCACCCGAGACTACGGACAAAGAGGAGTTATTGGGAATTTGGGAGTTGATATGGGCTCAAATAAATTAAGTATTTCGTATGCACTTCTTTATTTGAAGAATTCTATTTATTGATATCACGTTCTTATAAGTGAGCCCATTGGTTCATGGGATTCTAGTGCAATGAGAGCCCATTCTATTCCTTATGCACATAATTATCGACATAAAGCAGCCAATGTAGCTCTATAAAACTAAATTTAACATGATTAAGATGTATTAAAGCTTCGAATAGGTTGACTCATATACAATTTTAAAATAAGATGCTCTTCAATATATATGCATGTGGCCCCTGCCATTGCATATGGGCATGATGGGGTAGTGTAGACTCTCTCTCTCTCTCTCTCTCTCTCTCTCTCTCTCTCATTACCTCTCAATATAAAACATAGGTCCAAGCACAAATATTTAATTGTTAAATAAATATTGACAAGTTGGACTAATTTAAACTAAATGCCAGTACATTGAAATGCAATGGCATTACTCTTTTTTGAGTGGAATTGGAATTTAATTTTCTATGGTTTTTCTGTGGTCTCCGAATGACCACAATTCCATCATTATGGATCATGTTGTTCGCATCTTTCCCAATTTATTGTAATTAATTCCAATTTGTAGTGCATAAACCACTTTAAGTGACTGTTTTCTTTTGTACCTATGCTGTGATTTGACATGACTTCATCTCTATAGACATTCATGCGTCTACTAGGGCTCTCTCTCAGGCTTGGGGAATAGTTTCCTTGAGCTAGAGGATTAGAGGTATCAATTTGGGTCATGTAATGAATATATCAAAGATACATTTGTTTATTATTGGTATAAGTGTATTTAAAGTTCTAAAACATGTTATGAAAGCGCAATTGAGTTTTAAAACTTTTAAAAAGTATAATTGAGTATCAAAACTTTCAAAAAGTGTAATTAATTCTTAAAACTTTTAAAAAGTATAATCAAGTTTAAAACCTGTAAAACTGATCCAATCAAATCATTCCATTGATTGTACTTTTTGAAATTTTTAAAACTCGATTATACTTTTATAACAAGTTTAAGGATTTCATTGCATTTTGAGACAAGTTCCAAAATTTGATTGCACTTTTTGAAAGTTTTAAAACTCAATTGTACTTTTGTGACAAATTTTAGGACTTCTAATACACTTATCCCTTTTTATTTGATGACATTGAAGCATCTAACATTGAATTTATAAGAACTTTTTTCCCTGTCCTTTTATTTTCCACTATTTATGTGGTCCTTCATTAGTTGAGGACTCTGGCTACGATGGATAGTACCTGCCATAACACCAGTGCCAATCTTCTGACCAAATAAATCAAGAATGCAAAAAGGACCTTTTATACACACTTTTTAAAGTAGGGTTGTTCCCGTTAATTCCCCCTAATCTAATCAGCCATAACGAGAGCTTTGTAACTGTTCACATAATAGAGAGTATAATTAATTTAATAAGTACATCGAGTTAAATTTCTAGCTAGAAATATAACCCTTGATTTAGCTAATTTTATCAATGCTGAAAAAGAAACTCAAAGGTTACAATGCAAGTTTCCAGCATTGTATGAACATAAAGAAAGTCCCCACTTGCATATCGACATGATACAGTACGGGTCAATGTAGTGGAAAATGATGTCTGCACAATTTCACTCACTTTCAAAGATTGGTGTATGGAATTAGTTTTAAAATGAGCCATAAACTTTTATGACAAAATTTGTACATATCCCAACTTGTTTGATACCTACTTTAGAGTCTTCCGTTGGTTTGTTTACATGTTAATCTTGGTAAATTAATCTTTGCATTCTTAATTCTACTCTGTTATTAGTAGCTACCAATCCATGCTATTCTGGGATCTTATGTCCACGTATGGCGTATATGTCGCCTTTTGCATGTCCATATGCTCGAAACATTAATATATATCAACGATAAGTAAGATATGTCTTCTCCTCGTTACAAGAAATGGTTTTGCTGCACTCTCCCTGAACAAAGCTGCCAACTGGATGCCATGTAAGCTGTGGTAAGATTAACATGAAAATTAGCAAGATCTTGCAATTGGGGGTCAATGGGAAACCACAAGAGAAATAAACGAGAAACGATAAAGAACACCATAGGTTTGATTCGATTGTCAATACCTACATCCACATAGAGAGTTATTAGCAATTAATCTATTATAATCGGCGAATCAGAGTTACGATCGGCCACATGCTTGAGTATTTCTTATACTTAAAATTAAGCATAAACCTACAGTGTTTAGAAATAAACAACTCAATTTAAATGTAAATACATACCGTTGTACAGAGAGCACTTTCGTCCTTCACTGCGCGGCTCGAACTATTAGTTTTTCGAAGGACTCCTTTGTTGCGGCTTCAACAGGAAGCTTGTCTCCGGGACTCTATTACGCCCTTTCGTTTGTGCGGCTTCGATAGGCAAGAAGCAAGAAACAAAACCCACGCTTTTTACTTTTGCCTCCCTCTGACCTAAAGTCTAAAGATGCTGACCCCACAAATATTATATAAATATTTATAGAATATTTGTGCCATTCTTTTGGACCACCAAATAAAGTCCTTTACCTATCTTATTTATCCTTCGGCAATCAAAGGAGTCTAATTTTGGTCTTGGACTATGATATTATCTTTAATAAAAAAAAAACAAATCCATCAATCGCGTTGGGTCTTGTACACGAACACAAACTCGAGACTTAATATAATAATTCTTCACTTTGGCTCGACGTTTATAACCAAGTCATAGTAATTATCATCTATGTTGCTTTCCCAATGTCATGAAAGGCGCACGCTCTCTACAGGCGCCAATTGAACTCAAGCAAAGCTTGAGCTTAGTCAAAGGAATAGGCGTATTCATCATATATGCCGAGTTCTCTGCTATTGCTATTAGCCTTATAACAACCATACCCTTCGCTAAGACGTATCGAATGAAATGGTATTTGGTGTCAATATGGTACGTTCACTCGTGATAAAATAGAATTATATGCCAGATATATCGCACCTTTATTATCATAGTGTGCATTGACACCTTTTTGCTCCAACCCAATGTTTGAGAGCAAACCCTTTGGCCATATCGCCTCATTCGCTATAAAAGTCAGTGCTATGTACTTTGTCTTGAAGAGGCTAGCAAGGGTCACCTAGAAGGAGGGGTGAATAGGTGATCCTAAATAGTTCTTAAATATTTATTCGAAAATAAAACAAATTACAGAAGAGTTTGAATAAAATTCAGATTCAATTTAGATTATATAAAAGGTGTTCTAATGTGCAGAATGTAAAGTAAGAGATAAGGAATAGAAAATCTGCATACAAGTTTATAGTGGTTCGGCTTATAGCAAGCCTACGTCCATTCTCCCACGCTTACAGCCTACTGGCTGGATTCCACTATGTAATCAAGAAGAATTTACAGATTTTGAGTGATATCACTCTCGTGTATGATAGGACTCTCTATCTCACACAATCACTCTTACAAAGTAACCCTCAATATCTGAATTTTTTGGCTCAGAAAGACAAGAGAAATGATTGGAGTATGCTCAGACTTTGGACTTGTTGATTCTTGATTCTGTTCTTCCTTCAGCTGCTTGTTGATCTCCTTAAATACTCCTCTTCATCCAAACTAGCCGTTGGACAGCATTCAGAGGATCATCTTCCAATCTTCATCTTGGACAGATTTGTATAATAAGGATTGAGTAGCCGTTGGATGACAGATTCTGAATCCCACTGATTCTGGTCGCCCATACAATCAGAATCTTGGTTTCCATAAATAGAGCTTTGTCCGTAGTAATGCATTCTTGTCGTAATATTTGATTGTCAATCAATTTGATTAAATTGAAACAATCAAAACTTTTCTTCTGTGAAATCCATACCAGATCACTAGCTGTTATGTTGAGTTCTGAGTTTTGCGTCTGAATAATTTCAGCGTCTGCGTCTGCTTCTGAAAATCTCATCTTCTGCGTCTACTTCTGAAAAATTTTCAGCTTAAAAGTCTGCTTTTGAAAAATTTCATCTTCTGCATCTGAACTTTCTCGTTCTGTGTCTGAATAACTTCTACGTCTGCTACTCAGAACTTTAGATTATGTGGGACTTTAAAGAACTTATTTTTCCAGTTTGTAAAGTCTGAAAAGCTTCTTTCTGAGTTTCTAAAACATATATATATATATATATATATATATATATATTCCTGGAATAAAATGGTTCAAAATAAGTATTAGATTTACAATTACCAAGGAAGGTTTTGTCAACTTCAAAATCAGTAGGAGTTTTCCTCAACAATCTCTCCCTTTTTTATGGTGACAAAACTTTCCTGCAGATTGAATCAATTTGAAATTAATTTGAAGTAGATAAGCATATTTAGCACATGAATCACAGATTGAGATTGAAAGAGCAAACTCTGTTGATATCTGTGTTTTTGCTTCCTTTGTGCCTACATATTAAATCTGCATATAATTTCTCCCCCTTTTTGTCATCAGCAAAATGAAAGGCAATAATAGAGAGTATAAAGCATTTATATTAAGCAATCAATTAGTCTAACAAGAAATGTTAGTGTATATTACCGACCAATTGAAGAAATAGGACGGTTTTTGAAAAATGTAAAAATAAGCTATTTTTTCGAAGGAGTACGAATCAGTTGAAAATTGTCCAATATTGAGATAGCCTCCTCAATCTTCGAACTGCATTGACTCACGGCCTTATCCATGTTGGATGAGCATAGAGTAATGGCTTCCTCGAGTTCTGCTTTGTCTGCTGCTGCTTGAAGTCGTTGAGTGTTGTAGTTTTCCTCAACAATTTTCTGTAGATCCTTCATGTTTTGTTCTAGTGTAGCTTGCTTGTCCTTAATTTCTAGTAGAATAGATAGGATGTTCTGATTTTCTGAAGGCTGATCTTGGACATTAGCTGGCTCAGACTGATCGAATCCCATGGTTGCTTCTTCTGGAATCTCCCCCTGAACAGGTGCTTGTTCTTCATAAACATGTTCTGTAGGAGTTGGTTCTGAAACATGTTTTGGAGCATCAGCATGGTCTGTATCAAGATGCTCTACTTCTGCTTCATCACTTTCATCATGCAGAAATTTTTTTTCTTTTCTTGCTATACACCTTTAGTAGGATTGGAGATTCTTTCTTCTTGCTTGCTGATCCTGCCCCTGTTCTCTACCCTGTATTTTTGACACTTGACTTTTCAATAGATTTTGCTTCAGACTGATGAGCCTCTTTTCCTTTTATTCTTTCCCTTACATCATCAAACTGCTTCATTTTGGAGAGCATTCTTTCTCTAACAAACATACAGGGAACAAGGTTCTGGCGAAGTTCATCAGGAATCGATATTTTTAAGAACATGAAAATCCGAGAGATTAAAGCACCATATGGCAGTTGTCCCTTGTCCTTCTGTAATGCCCTGTACATGTGGAATATGATGATATGAGGAAGAGAAAAAGGTTGACCTTTCAAGATAGCCCAGATGAGCTTGATTTCTGATTTGGAGAGGTCAGTTTTGGAGGCTGCCTTGGGCTTCAAGCAATTGATAATTATCTTGTGCAGAATTACGGATCTTCTGGCTAAGTCAGAGTAGGAGAGATGCCGGTTTGATCCTTGAGCAAATTTGGGATTTTCAGACGCAATCTTGGAAGCATCTTCAATATTTACTTCCAATAGAGTAAATTTGGAGTGTTTTGCTCCAATTATTCTTGCCAACAAATCCTCTTTTAAATCGAATTTTTTGTCACCAACAGTGAATTGGATCCAGTTGGGCGACAAAATAGAGAGATTGGAATAAAAATAGGCAGTTAATTCAGCATAAACATTTGCAGATTGAAGGCAAAATTCATAAATGCCTAGCTTCTCAAACAGGTGCTTGACTGAAATGTCAGCCTTCTCTAGGCAGTCGAAATCCACAGTTCTGTGGTTCATGATCCCTCGAGCAAGCAATAACTTATAGCAAACATGATGCTCAGAGCTTCTGAATAATCCTCCTGTACCTGGTACACCAGATGCTATTCCTATCTTCATTTCAAAAGTATCAAAAAGTCGAGCATCATCATCAGGAATAACAAATTTGGTTGCACTGGTAGTTTTAGGGCTGATTTGAGCAGATTTTTTGCCAGAGGGTGTTGATGGTTTTCCGACTTTTTCTTTGCCCTTTTTGGAAGAGGGCTCTTTTGGTATAGTGTTGGTCGGAACATTGTCAGTTTTAATACAAAACTGAGAGTAGCTTTCAGTGAGATGCTCTTTAGAGAAAAATTTATTATCTCTAAGACAATCACGCAGAACCGATGCAGAGGCATTGCTTCTCTTTAACAGTTGATAGGCATTCCATACATGCTTGATACTCTTAAATCAAAAGTCTGTTTTACCAGAAGTTTTGGGAGGCGACGATCGATGAGATGGTGTCGCTCCATCAGGGTCTTCACGATGGTCCGATTCTGTATCTGAGATCTCCAAAAACTCCGCTGGAGCAGTAGATTTAGAGTCTTGGTTCAGAATGCATGAAGATCTTCTTTTGAACGGCATTTTGATCCCTTTTGGCGCAAAAAGTTTTGATCTTTGGAGAAGGAAGACGAGGAGAGTCTCTGGATATCGGAGGGATTTGAGGAATAAAAGATCGTACTGATAGGGTTTTGAAAAGAGACGAACGGATTTATAAATGACGAGGACGGTTTTTAGAAAGAGAAGGTTACTTTTAGAAAGTAAATAAAATAAACCCAAACATATAGGAAAGAGAATAGACTCTCTGAGATATAAGAGATCACGACAATATTATGATAATATTTTAAGTACAATTAATCAGATAAATTGGGATACGTACCTGATTTGCTTCCAAAATTAACAAATGTGAAAATATCCTTCCAAAAATATTCCCGCCGAACTTTAAACTATGTACGTACTGTTCTTTGAGAGTCTGAGAAATGTTCAGACTGAGAATATTTGAGTCTAAAAAAAAATTCCTGTCTCTCAAACACTTCAAGAGAGTGGATCAGTAATGCACAGTTTGTTTCTAATATACTTAAATGAGGATTTGTCAAGAGGTTTTGTGAATATATCAGCTAATTGATTCTTAGAATCAATGAATTGAATATTCACATCGCCATTTTGAACATGATTTCGAATGAAATGATGTTTGATATCACTATGCTTTGCACGAGAGTGAAGAATAGGATTTTTGGACAGATTAATAGCACTTGTGTTGTCACAATTGATTGCAACACTTGATTCTTCAACGGCAAAGTCTCGCAACTGCTGCTTCATCCACAGAATCTGTGCACAGCAACTTCCCAACGCTACATATTCAGCTTCTGCTGTAGAAAGTGCGACTGAATTTTGCTTCTTTGAGTACCAGGATACCAACATATTTTCAAGCAGTTGACATGTACCTGTAGTACTTTTCCTGTCCACTTTACATCCAACTAAATCAGCATTTGAATAACCAGTAAGAGTAAAATCTGAATCTTTAGAGTACTAAAGACCTAGCATTGGATAAGTTCCAATATATTTGATTATCCTTTTTACTGCAGAAAGATGCGATTTCTTTGGGTCTGATTGAAATCTTGCGCACATACAAACACTAAAAAGAATGTCAGGTCTAGATGCAATAAGATACAATAATGAATCTATCATGCTTCTGTACACCTTCTGGTCCACCTTTTCACCAAGTTCATCCTTGTCCAGTTTGGATGATTGAGACATTGGAGTGTCTGTTTTCTTACCGTTTTGCAATCCAAACTTCTTGATAATCTCCTTAGCATACTTTTCTTAGCAAATGAATGTACCTTCTTTAGTTTGTTTTATTTGTAAGCCAAGAAAGAATGTTAGTTCTCCCATCATGCTCATTTCGAATTTGTTTTGCATATTCTTAGAGAATTCCTTGCAAAACAATTCGTTAGAAGATCCAAAGATTATATCATCAACATAGATTTGAACAAGTAGAAAATCATTACCCTTTTTCTTAACAAAAAAAATTGTATCAACCTTACCTTTGATGAAATCATTTTGCAGAAGTAAGTTACTTAACCTTTCGTACCAAGCTTTGGGTGCTTGTTTTAGACTATAAAGGGCCTTTTTGAGTCTGTAGACATAATCAGTCTTCCTTGGTTCTTCAAAACCAGGTGGTTGTTCCACATATACTTCTTCTTTAATATATCCATTCAGGAAAGCACTTTTTATGTCCATCACCAATACTTTGTGTTTTGTTTTCCTAGAGTGTCGGCATTGCATAATTCTGTTTTTCTGTATTTCAAATTTGGCAAACCTCGAACCAGTTTCTTGTTTGAGATTTTTGAGATTTGTTTCATACTGATATGCCCCAACCTTCTGTGCCACAGATCTTCATCCTCTTTGATTGAGATCAAGCAATGAGTGGAGTTTGGATTGACATCTAGAAGATAGATATTGCCATGTCTTCTTCCTGTAAATGTTTAAGAAGAATCTTTGCTTGTTCCTAAGCATGTATCTTCTTGAAAGTTGATTCTGAAACCTGTATCACATAGCTAGCTTATGCTTATTAAATTGTAGTTGAGTCCTTTTACCAACGAAACATCATTGATTGTGAGTCCTCCAATTTCAACCATTCCTTTGCCAATGATTTTTCCTTTGGTATTTCCTCCAAAGGAAACTTTTCCACCATTCAGATTGTGTAGATCAACAAATATGTTTGGATCTCCTGTCATGTGTCTAGAGCATCCACTGTCTAGGTACCACTTTCTTTTTCTCTTTGTGGTTACCTCGATTTCCACTATATGATCAAAATCAGAATCTGAGTCTGTATCTGACTTTGCCATTAGACAGAAATTTGAGATATCTTCATCACTATCTTCGCACTCTGTGTCACTCCAAGTTTCTGCCTTTAAGGCCTTCTTTGCTTTCTCAAATTTGATCTTCTTTTTCAAAAGTGGACAGTTAGGCTTGATATGTCCACGTTTTCTACAGTGAAAGCATATTATATCCTTTGATCTCTCTGTCTCATCGATAGACTTCTTATTTTCAAAAGACTTCTTCCCTTTGAGGTTTCTTCCTCTGATTTTCATTCTCTTATACTTCTTTATGAAGAGAGCTAGTTCTTCATCATCAACATCTTCATCTTCAGAATCTGCATTAGAATCAATGTTAGTTTTCAATGCAATTGACTTATTACCTCTGGTTTCAATGTCCTCATTTCGTTTCTCAGTCTCATATGATTGAAGAGTTCCAATTAACTCATTTACTGATAGAGGCTTGATCCTTTGAGTCTCATGAAGAGATGTTTTGATGTTATCCCATTGATTTGTCAGTCCTCTCAGAAGTTTGTTGACTTTCAATGCATCTAAGACTGGTTGTCCTTGATAGGCAAGACCGTTTACTATGTCAGTAAACCTATCATAAAAATCAGCAATTAATTCTCGAGACTTCATTTTGAAGGATTCATATTGACCAAGCAAAATATTGATTTGAATTTCCTTGGCTCGATCTGTTCCTTCATAAGTAATATAGAGAGTATCCCAGATTTCCTTATCAGATTCACAAGCAGCAATTTTTTTATATTCAACAGGAGATAAAGCACAGTAGAGAGAATAAATTGCTTTTGAATCTAAAGTTTCTCTTTTGGATATCTCAATTTGAGATAATGGAAGATCTGCTGCTTTGCTTGCATCTGCCTTTTCTTTTGAATCTCAAGACTTTGGGTTGACTCCTTTGATGATGACATCCCATTGCATATGATCAATTGACTTAATGAATGCCTTCATCTTATTCTTCCAGACACTATATTCATTGCTATCGAAATATGGTGGTCTGTTGTTGATCTGACCTTTAATGAGCCCTGGAGCACCATAGCTAGCCATGTAGATCATTATCTCAGAAGTAAAACACTTCAGTAAAATGAGCAACCTGCTCTGATACCAATTGAAGAGGCTAGTAAGGGTCACCTAGAAGGGGGTGAATAGGTGATCCTAAACAGTTTTTAAATATTTATTCGGAAATAAAATAAATTACAGAAGAGTCTGAATAAAATTCAGATTCAATTCAGATTATATAAGACGTGTTCTAATATGCAGAATGTAAAGTAAGAGATAAGAAATAGAGAATCTGCACACAAATTTATAGTGGTTCGGCTTATAGCAAGCCTACGTCCACTCTCCCACGCTTACAGCTTACTGGCTGGATTCCACTAAGTAATCAAGAGGAATCTACAGATTTTGAGTGATATCACTCTCGTGTATGATAGGACTCTCTATCTCACACAATCACTCTTATAAAGTAACCCTCAAGATCTGAATTTTTTGGCTCAGAAAGACAAGAGAAATGATTGGAGTATGCTCAGACTTTGGACTTGTTGATTCTTGATTCTGTTCTTCCTTCAGCTGCTCGTTGATCTCCTTAAATACTTCTCTTCATCCAAACTAGCCGTTGGACAGCATTCAGAGGATCATCTTCCAATCTTCATCTTGGACAGATTTGTATAATAAGGATTGAGTAGCCGTTGAATGACAGATTCTGAATCTCGCTGATTCTGGCCGCCCATACAATCAGAATCTTGGTTTCTATAAGTAGAGCTTTGTCCGTAGTAATGCATTCTTGTCGTAATATTTGATTGTCAATCAATTTGATTAAGATTGAAACAATCAAAACTTTCCTTCTGTGAAATCCATACCAGATCACTAACTGTTATGTTGAGTTCTGAGTTCTGCGTCTGAATAATTTCAGCGTCTGCGTCTGCTTCTGAAAATCTCATCTTCTGCGTCTGCTTCTAAAAAATTTTCAGCTTGTGCGTCTGCTTCTGAAAAATTTCATCTTCTGCGTCTAAACTTTCTCGTTCTGTGTCTGAATAACTTCTACGTCTGCTACTCAGAACTTTAGATTATGTGGGACTTCAAAGAACTTATTTTTCCAGTTTGTAAAGTCTGAAAAGCTTCCTTCTGAGTTTCCAGAACATATATATATATATATATATATATATATATATATATATATATTCCTGGAATAAATGGTTCAGAATAAATATTAGATTTACAATTACCAAGGAAGGTTTTGTCAACTTCAAAATCAGTAGGAGTTTTCCTCAACATGTCTCAGTCGAAGACAAAGCAACATGATCCTATAAGGACACTTTCCAACATAATGCACCACCTGCTAATGTAAACATGTACCCTGCTAAAGAGCTGCATTCATTCAAGTCACCAGTGTGATCCAAATCCACATATTTTGTGGTCTTACTACCATTGCTATCCCTTCGGTATACTATACTCACGTCTGATGTTCCCTTCAAATATATGAGGATCCATTTCATAGCTTCTTAACGAGCTTTATTAGGACGCTTCATGTAATAACTAATTATGCTTACAACTTGTAAAATGTCAGGCCTAGTGCATACCATAATATATATATTACTACCTTTTGCACTTGAATAAGAAACACGGGACATATGCTCATCCTTCTCCTCAGTCTGCGGTGATAACTAAATGCTTTGCTAAAGGTGTACTCATAGATTTCGCTGACTGCATATTAAAATGTCCTATGATCTGCTCATTATATTAAGATAAGCATAAAACTCCCGCAATTCTATCACGTAAATCTCTATACTCAATATCTTCTTTGCACCATCTAAATCTTTCATCTCAAACTTAGTATTCAACTGCCTCTTCAGCACATCAATATTAGACATATTCTTAACTTTTATCACCATGTCATCAGCATGCAATAACAGATATATCAAAGACACATCCTCCAATTTTCTAAAGTAAACACATCTATCTATTTGACTTTTTAAATAGTCACACAGCTGTCTAGGAGACTGTTTTAGCTTATATAAATATTTCTTTGATAAGCAAACATGGTTCAATTCACATCATCTATGAGAAGTAGCCATGGCGGAGTATGGAGAAGTCACTCGGACCCCACGAGTGGCACGTTGGCTGCATGTTGGTTGCTTGTGAGTGGTTGAGGAAAAAGTTGGGGTTTTCGAAGACATTTTCGGATTTATGAAAGTTGAACGAGGGCAAAATTGGAAGGAAAAAAAATCTGTTTGCATTACGGAAATTTAGCATCCCAGAACAACTTCAGACCTGCCTTGGGCTAAAAGCCTTTAAAGAGCTTTGGAGATATTATCGCATCTCCCCAAAGCACCCAAAAATCTTATTGAATGGTATTTGCCTAGAGCCATTATGGTCGGTAGGGCTGCAAGGGCCCTCGCCTATGGCTGATGAGGCTGCGATGGCCTCACCTAAGGCCTTTGTGGACCCGCCAACCACAGGTAAGGCCTTTACGGCTGGCACAAAAAAAAAGGATAGAAAAAGAAACCAAAGGAAAATTTCAAAATTTCAAAAAAAAATCAAAAAAATATTATTAAAAATTATCCATGCTAGTATCAGCTGTCCTACAACCGGCGTCCACGTCAACAATTTATGATTATAATTTGCCGAATGGACTCAATTGACAAAAAGGGAAGATTTGTGACTCAATTGGTAAAATTGAAATATTTAAAACTAAATTGGCAAAAACACAATTGGTTTATGACTTTTTTGGATAATTTTCTCGCTAAAATCCATCTCACACAGATTTCTCAAAACCCTTTTACACGATCTTCGAGCAAGTTCTCATGGCTCGTTCACGTCGTGCCTGAGCTTGTGAGTTTTCCCTTCACGACTTCAACAGTCTTTAAGATGTGTCTCGTGCACCAAATTTGCAACCACTTAAACGAAGTGTCTGTTTCAATATTTGATCGTTTTAAAGCAAGAACACATCTTAAGATTGACCGACCAAAACGAAAAAGTATGTGATGTCAGCATTTTATCAAGATCCCAAGCTGATTGGTTTCCGTGGCCTGTGTACGCAAGCTCCATACAAATCCGACATGGATCGTATAGGATATTCCTCTCCAATCATTACACAAAGAGTTTATAAGAGTGCATCTAACGTAATATACACTAGACCCAATGAAGGACGCTAAAGTTTAGGATCATTATGCAAGCCTTGTTACAACTGCCTGACCTGCACTTCCTAATTCAAGGGCTAAACACCCCCACGAAACGCGATGTCTTAAGTTTGATTACAAAGCATTACGATCCGGCCTTTGATCTATAAATCTTTCCCTTTCCTCCATGTTTCGTTTGTTCGTTTCTCGTGTCGGGTTAGAGATTGACGTTAATCTCGACCGTTCCCAAAGAAAATTGTGCGCGAGCGAAATCAGCAAAGAGGGCCCTCCCTGTGATACGTGGGTGATGGCTTAATTGGCTACAAAACGTAGGATTATTTGTTAGATAGCGGTTTAGAAAAGCTTTTTGAGTTTTGGTCACTAAAAAAGATGGCCACTTTCTACCCACCTGTGCATGGCCGAGTTGGTGGGCGCTTTCCTTCCCTCCCCAAAGGTTTTGGGTTCGAATCCTCGCTCGGTTTTGTAATTTAAGTGGGGGGCCTGGCGGTGGGTTGCTGGGCTAGTCTCTCTCGAGGCATAGGCGCCCCGATTACCCATGCGAACTCGTCCCCAGGGAATGGTGACGGATCCTCGGTTACTAAAAAAAAAATGAAGATGGCCACTTTCTGATTTTGGTGTTGCAGCTGTAAGGGCAAGCATGGGTCCTTGGCTTTTGGGGTATGAAATGAGCTGGGAACTACTAAAAAGTTGGGACGAAATTGTCAAAAAAAATTCCTAAATTTATTGCACTTTTGCCAATTAAGTCATAAACCTTTTAATTTTACCGATTGAGTCCATCCGACCAATTTTGATTGAAAATCGTCGACGTGGACGTAGACGCCGATCGTCCTACATGACATAGCTGGTGCTAATGTTGTAAATTTTTAATGATATACTAATATTTTTTTCGAATTTTTTAATTAATTTTTTTGAATTTTGAAATTTTATTTTCTTTGCTTTTAAGCTCCGTTCGTTTCGCAGAAAATGTTATGTTTCTGGAAAATGTTTTCCAGAAAGCTATTTTCTTGGAAAATGGCACAATTTTCGGTGTTCGTATGAAATCTGAAAAAATCTCAGAAAATATTTTTCGTTGTTTAGTTTAGAAAATATTTTCCCCCTTGCACTACTTTTAATAATTTTTTATTTTTTAAAAATATTTTTTTATTTTCTTTTTCTTTTCCTCCTTCTTCTTCTTCCTCAGGCCGATTGCTAGCCATGGCAGTGATTGGCGACTGGCCGGAGAAGAAGATATAAAAGAAAAAGAAAAAGAAAAAGAAAACTAATAAAGATAATTAAAAATAAAAAATAGATTTTAGAAAAAGAAAATAAAAATAATTATAATGAATGATGAAAGGAGGGGAAAATGTTTTCCTCTTTTCAAAAAGTGGAAACCATTTTCTTCATTTTTGAAGGTGTTTTTGTCTATTGAGGGAAAATGCTATCCATGGCTATTATATTTTCCATGAAACGAACGTCTGAAAACCCGGAAATGTTTGCTTTGAAACAAATGAAGCCTTATTTTGTGTTTTTTTTTCTATGTCGGTGTGGGTAGCTGCGCAGGCCTTGAGGCAGCCCTCGCTGCAACTGATGAGGCCACGAAGGCCCTAAGTGAGGCCATCGAGGCCTCGCTCGTCACACCCTTGCTTGCGGCTGGCAGAGTTGCAAAGTCCTCATCGGCCGCAGGTGAGGATGCAAAGGCCCTCGCCAAATTTAGGGGAGGGCTATCTCGCTTATGGCGGCTGGGCCACAAGGGACCTCACTTAGGGCCGAGGACCTCACTCAAATTTGGTGAGGGTCGTGACGGCCTCCCCGACAACGGGCAAGGGTCGCTGGTGACCCTTGTTGGTATAGAAAAAAACAGAAAAATGCCAAGAAAAAAGGGAAAAATAAAAAATAAAAAATTTGCAATAATAATAATAATAAAATCCGCAAAAATATTATTAAAAATTATCCACGTCAGTGATACCGTGCCACGTAGGACGACTGCCATCCACATTAATGATTTTCGACTTAAATTAGCTGGATGGATTCAATTGACAAAATGTAAAAAAGGTTTAGAAATAAATTGGCAAAATTAAAAAAATTAGGATTAAATTGACAAAAATACAATAGGTTTATAACTTTTTAGATAATTTTTCTTGTATATAGCTACTAACGAGAATTAATATGATGTTTATATGTCTCTAACCTAGGTAATGGAAATTGTCTATTTACGAAAATGATAGGATCTTTTGTGTTTCTCGTCCAGTTTTTCAGCTGTCAGTTATAAGGAAGTCAAAATGCGTAATTTAACTCTATTTGGGTGATGCAAACGTGCATATACCGAGTATATTTGTCTTTTTACCATGTGTCCCACGATCCAGTTACTGGACGCTGGTGGCTTCAATCGGCGAACATCGACAAAGGATATTGGCCCAAAGAAATATTTATTTCTTTAAGCACAAGTGCAGATGGGGTAACTTGGGGGAAGAGAGATAGTCGACATGGAAACTAATCCTCATCATACGACAACGCAAATGGGGAGCGGCCACTTTCCTTATAAAGGATTCGAGAAATCGTCCTATTTCCACGACCTTCAATATGCTGATGCCAATTAGATGAACAGGGTTGCAGATAATGCCGTAAGGATGACGACGAACCCTGAGTGCTATGATTTGCAGATCATGGGTAAGACTCCTCCATACGGGGCCAATTACTTTTATGGTGGTATTGGGTTTTCAGCTCAGTGTTTGAAGCAGCAAATAGCGGCTAAGCCATAGAACAGACCTCCTCGGCGCGTACTTATGCCCAGATAGTTTGGAAATGGTGTCCGAAAGTTACTGTTCATTTTTGGGACTGCGATCACATTGGTTTCGGATGCATTGTCAGGATGGGATTTCAGCTTATGAGCTAGTAATAATTTGAAAATCAGTTGCAAGTTTCCACGAGAGCCTTGGCAAGTTCATGTCTTAGCACATCTCCCTTTAGAGATGGCATATTTTGTCTAGAACGTTAACTTGTCATTTTATTTTTCTTCCATGTTTCAATATATGAGGGGGGTAGATTCTTAGCAGAGGCTTTCCAACTTTGGCTATTTTGGTTGCATCTTTGTGTATTGATTTTGGCAATTTTATGTATTGTTAACATAATTTTTTGGATAATGGAGTTTCATTACCATTTCTGAAAAAAGAAGGAATTGAGAGTTCTATGCCCCTGCCACCGAAGCAATTTCACTCATTACCATAACCATATATATATATATATATTATAAATTGGGAAAATTTCCATTTGAGGTCCAAAGTGGGGCCATTTTTTTAAAATTGGCCCAGCCCTCACCTGGGCTGGGTCGGGGTGGCGGTGGTTGGTCCTGCGAAGAGGGGCTGGTCTGGCGGTTGAGCAAGGAAGCCGAGCAAAAGTAGAGGCAGCAAAGCAAAAAAAATGAAGAAGAAGCAACATCAGAAGACACGAAGCAGCAGAAAGGAAGAATAAGGGGAAAAGAAGAAAAGGAAGGTTGCCCTCGCCGACGTCGGGTGAGGGCCGCCCAGCCTTCCCCAACGTGGGCGAGGGCAAGGGTCACCCTCACTGACGAGGGCAACCCTCGCCTGGGTAGGTGAGGGCACGCCCTCATTGGATCTGGCGAGGGTCGGCCCTCGCCTGACGTCGACGAGGGTTGCCCTCGCTTGCCTAGGCGAGGGTTACCCTCGCCAGCGTCGGGCAAGGGCTGCCCAACCTTCCCCGATGTCGTCAAGGGCAACCCTCGCCTGTGGCGTCGGGCGAGGGCTGCCTCGATGCCGCAGGCAAGGGTTGCCCTCGCCGGCGTTGGCAAGGGTGACCCTTGCCCTCGCCGACGTCGGGGAAGGCTGGGTGGCCCTCGCCCGACGCCGATGAGGGCAGCCTCCGCCGACCATAGTGGGGGCCGGCAAAGGGAAGAGAGAAAAAAAAGCAAAAAAAAATTAAAAAGTAAAAAATTACTATTCTGACCACCGGAACAGTAAAAACTCGCCGGCCGGTGACTATTTGGCCGACCGGCGAACCCAGGTACCAATTTGAGACTGATTAGGCACTTTGGGTATAAAATTGAGACTGATTGGGCACTTGGGACCCCATTTTGAGACTAATTGCACTTGAGACTCTATTTTGAGAAAATGGCCCCACTTTGGACCCCAAATTAAAAATTTCCCATTATAAATTTGTATATGTATTTATACTTGCCATCAATGTGACAATTTAATGGCCACTCCAAAATAAGAATTTTTTACACGAATGAAAATTGACCCTTTTTTTTTCTTTATGTTTCAATCTGTGGAAGGAAAATGATAAATCGTTGATGCATATCCCTTTTTGATTACTAAATCTTGAACATTTCCTTTCAAGTATAAAAACGCGATCCATGCTTGCCAAAAGAAGAATGATTTTCTTCCTTGTGAAAACTGGTATCCACGGTAGGCTATTAATGATGATTAATAGGATTCAGGTTTGAGGTCTACCAAGGGGATGTGATTTATGTGCATATAAAGAAGAACATTGTCTTGTCTCATTTTCAAAAATACTCCGGTCTATTCTACAGTGATAAAGCTAGGTCCACAAATGCATCTTTTCAAATGGTTGGTTTTGATAATAAGTATTATCAGTATGATAAGCGATGGGCATGCTCGAGCGAGAATTCTTATATCAAACCAAGTTACAGGTTTCGATAAGCCTAAAGGAGCAATAAAAACCATTGAGGTCATTCTTAAACTCTACCTGTTGATATTTCACATTTTTTTTTCCTTTTGAATATGTTCTTTTTGCTAAGATAATGTATGAGAAACTGGTGCAGAGTTATGAAACTGGTGAAGTGATCGATTGTGTTGACATCTTTAAGCAACCCGCTTTTGATCATCCGCTTCTCAAGAATCATACCATACAGGTTTTTGTCCCCTCATTTTTTGACCTGTAACTTGCATCGGTGTCCTGTGCCTCCCATGCAAAATTTGCACTTAGTAGTAGAAATGATTAAGTGCAGTGATGACAGTATATGTACCTTAATGATGAGGGTCATCATAGAGCAGTTGCAGGAGAAAGCTGTTTCAATATTGCAGGATGTCTAAGAAATTCGGGTTGGTCTATGATGTATTGTTATAACAATCACTGAAGCTGGCACGTTTACGAATAGATTAAACCAAGCTCAAATCGGAAAGGAGATGGATCGGGATATGTGGAAGGTGCGCTCAATCAAGCTTGGTGGAAATATGGTGAGTGCCCTGAAAGAACGATCCCCATCAGAAGACCACAAAACCATACCAATCGTCATGTTATACCGTTGACTCCACACATGAAGCGGCTCAATCTGAGCGAGAACATCATCACTCCACCGCGTGGACATGAAGTACGTGCAAATACATCACGATATGACTATTGTGGCGTTGATTTTGAGTTGTGATTTTGCTTATGCATTGATCCTTGAAGTTTCACTTCTTATGAGTTTGTTGTGTATTGGTCAGTATGCTCAAGTATCTATGATCGGTGGCAACTACAGGGGAGCTAATGCAAAAATTAATGTGTGGAACCCTAAAGTACTGTATCCGGAAGTGAGTTTCTCTCAAATTTGGCTCATGTCAGGTCCCAAAGAGAATTTGAACACTGTGGAGGCAGGATGGATGGTAAGAACTTAGAAAGGAAAAGTATACTAAGAGTGTCATAACTCTCACACAACGTTTACTCGAATGTCACAAATTTGAAAAATCGATCACTTAAATGTCATCAACAATTTGTCTCGTCGGAAAATCCGATGTGGATACCGGTCATTCTATATGGCTTTGCCGGTGCTGATGTGGACAATTTTTTAATACTTTAATATTTTTATTTGAATTTTTTATTTTTATTTTCCTTTTCCTTTTGTTTTTGCTACAAGGCTCATCGGCGGCCCTTGTCGGCTATGGCTGCCTCACCTTCGGCCGCAATGGCCTAGCCTTCATAGCTGGCGAGGGCTGCCAATGACCCTCAGTGGCCCTGAAAAAAAAGGAAAAGAAAAAGAAAAATTCAAAAAAAATTAAAGAACAAAAACAAAAATAAAAATAACATTTAAAAAACCACGTTGAATGGAAAATAAATTAGAAAATCTGCATAGGATGATTTGTCGAAAATGACACTCAAATGATCGATTTTACTTTGATATGGCACTTAAGTGAGAAAAAAAAGTTATGGCACTCATGTTGTATTTGTCCCGAACTTAGAATGATAGAATCTGAAGATGTTAGCATAATTGGCATTCTAAATGTGTGTAGATTTATAAGATAAGTGGTTTGTGTTTTTATTATAGGTTACTACAGTTCAAAGTACTATTCGCAACCAGCCAGAGCTTTTCATATATTGGACAGTGAGTTCTTAACTCTTTTGGCCGCTTACAATTCACCAAACTTTCACCAACATATCAAACCTTAACATGCTTTTCTTGGGTGGACTTTAGGGTGATGGCTATCAGCAAACCGGATGCTACAATCTCGAATGCCCTGGATTTGTACAAACAAGTAGCAAGATTGCTTTAGGTTCTCGGATTCTACCGGTTTCCACCTATGGTGGAAAGCAATATGACATAACTATAGACATAACAAAGGTAATGGAATAATCTTTTAGGTACATATACATGGGATATTTTCGAGTCTTCCGTCTTTTAACAAAAATATTTCAGAATGATGTCCTTGGACGTTGGTGGCTGCGCGTTGCGGGCGTGGAGGTAGGATACTGGCCCGCAGAAATCTTCACTACTCTAGGTGGCGGTGCCGATGTAATTAGTTGGGGCGGAGAGATAGTCAACAGTGAACCGCATGGTCTGCATACGTCAACGCAAATGGGGAGCGGCCATTTCCCTTCTGAAGGCTTTGGAAAGGCGGCCTTTTTCCGCAATCTTAAATTTGTCGATGGCGGATCCATTGAGAGAGACGCGGAGAATCTCAAGACGTATGTAACAAGACCTGAATGCTATGACTTACTGCTCAAAGTGGACCCGTCAAATCCATTTGGAGTCCATTTCTTTTTTGGGGGCTCCGGATTTTCGGCTCAGTGTGCAAATTAGTGAGCATATGATAACATGCTTTCCTTTTTTCGTATCCTAATAGAAATGGCTTTATCAAGTGTTTAACAGTGAGTACACCAGTGCTTGTGAAGTACTGCTAGGTGGTTTAATGTACTTAATGTTGTTAAAGTCACTTATGAACCGGCAACCATTTTGAAAAGAGAGTATTTGACCACAATCACATTTTTCGATTACAGCTCCTTGTTTTGCCATAAGTAGAAGCCTTCGTTACGGACAAGGTGTAGTCTCTACTTAATTATTACATTTACTACAAATAATTAACTATTAGATGTAAAATTGATTAAAAGGATAAGAAATCAGACGATATGGCGATACTCTTGTATGGAAGTTAACTTCATTTGTTGAAGGAAATTAAATCAAACCATGGATATCAGAAAGCCTTCTCTGGGAACTGAGATCATGCCAATCTTGAGCATTGCTTGCGTGTGCAGAAAAGCATTAATGACTACAATCTCCAGTTCAATAGCAAATCATGCCCACACAAGAAGCATTCTTCATTATAGCCACCTCAACGAATATCACAGTTTTAAGCTTGTTCCACGTCACGAAGGTCTATCCAACTGTTTGCCTTATTTTAGTCATTCCAATTCATTACGAACATCCTTATTCTTCTCGGTTTATTCTCCTTCGATCAAGGTCCCTCCAGCTTGTTCACCTTTGTAGAAATCCTTCTAGCATATAGACATCTCGACACCCATTACCTTGTTCATCTTAGATATCGGCAATGATCCTTTCATATCGGCAGAGCATTTCCGATTGTGACAGAGCACTCAGGATCACACTCAGTGCTAATTATGACATCATCTGCATTGTAACTTGTGTATATATCGTCTCGTACTACTCAATCAATATACACATTAGTAGCTTTTGATTGTCTTTGTCATCGTTAAAATAACATAGAGGATTTCCCAACAAAACAAACTCCAAGTGGTACTTTTATATTTCAAGAGAAATATGTCAAAGAGCTAGTCAAGAAATTTGGTACAAAGAATGGCAAGAAAACTGAAACTCCTATGTCTCCATCTATCAAACTTGACAAGATAATTCCCAAACTCTAAGGAAGCATGATAAGATCTCTGTTATATTTTACTGCATCTCGTCCAAATATATTATTTAATGTTTGCATGCGCGCAAGATTCCAATCGTATTCTAAGGAATCTCATTTAACTACTATTAAAAAAATTATCGAGTATGTTGGAACCTTTCATATATTAGGATTATGGTATCCTATTCCCTGCAAGACCAAAATAAGCAAATTTAGCTAGTATTCTCTACAATTCCCTAAGTTCTTGCTGTTTTCATGTAAATGGTCGGTTGCCTGGGGGCACATATCCCTTAGGAAGCAAAATCAGAAGAAGAGAATCAGTGAGTTGGGTCAGGTTCTGAAGTGCTTCTAATTCTCAGGACTAGCCAATCCATTAGTGCATTGGAGTGGAAAAAAAGTTTCGAGTCGGCATCCACGAGTTTTAGGAAATTGCAGAAGAATCTGTCTTCCGTATTAAGTGCTCCGGAAGTGACCACACCTAGGCATTCTTATGCCAAGTAATTTGCCTTTTTAGTCAAGGGACAGGACACGGTTGGCCCCCGGGGCGACCTGTGTACGGGGACGCTGCGTCGAGGGCAGCTAGGTGGAGTGAGAATGCATATGAGCAGAAATCTCATGGCGAGGGTCCATATTTAACATTACTCCAAGAAATAATGAATTAATGCTACCAACTGTTTCAGCTCTTGCATAAGTAATGAAATGATGAATTAATGCTACTAACTTAAAATTTGTGCAATTTTCGTGCACGATCGATACTCATCTTAAAGAACTGTCGAACTATCAAAATAAAGTTTCAAATCATGTCACGCTCACGGTTCACTTTAGTACGGCCTTAGTTAGACATATGATAAGCACATCCATATTGCTGATTCGATCTTGACAAAATTAATGGCACGAATATGTTGATTTAACCTTGATAACGGTCCTTAATTATGTATTAATATAGACTCCACGAAATGATAAAATAATGTTACTATATATATTAGAACGACCATCAACTCGCATTGCAATGCACTTTATTATAAAGCTATTACATTAAAGGGTACAATGGAAAATTGATTATTTAGTGATAATGAATAAGAGAGCCTCAGCAGTGATAACTTCTAAAGACTCTGGGAGGAGCTTCTCCTGCAACTTGACCAGTATTCAGCAACCCGCTTGGAGAAGTAGGAATCGGTCTGCATCAACTTTGAGGGCTCCTCATCCTCCACCAGATTTCCTTCAAAAAACACCAGTTAAATCCATTTTAAAAATATAAAAAAAAATCGCTGTACTTTCTGCTATGAATTCATACAAGGTACATCGTTAGTGTAAAATATTTTTAATATATAAAAATGGTAATTTAGATGAAAACTTTAGTATACTAATAAAATGAATGGAGCTATCAAAATCAAAAATTATAATTGTGTCCATCCCTGAATCCGCTTGTGTAATAAGTTTTTCACACTAACTAGTGCGCTAAACGGAAGTCCTTTTTAATAACAAATTGTTTAAGCTATAAAATGACTCTTTTTTTGGGACTCTCATCATACTAAATTTTTTCAAAATTCATTTTTGCCTAATTAATCCACATATAACCAGAAAATTATCAGCATTAAACGGTCTGATCTTTCATTAAGTTTTCGGCAATCCCAATCCATTGCGGGTTGCGGCCTTAAATTTTCCTTCACAAGTCACAATGAGACAGATATGTTTTAACTCTCAAAGATTAAACTTAAACTTGAATTACCAAAAGAAAATGAGATTGTGATTGTATCATGAGAAAGTTTATGAATATGTAGGATAGCTAGAAACTTACCATAAGAGAGGACAATGACCATGTCACTGTCTATGACAGTCGGGACACCGTGAGCCACGGTGATCACAGTGCAATCCGAGAACTCTTGCCTGATGATCCTCTGAAGGATAGCATCAGTTGTTGAATCAATTGAAGCGGTGGCTTCATCAAGAACTAGGACTCTGTTCCTCTTCAATAGAACTCTTCCCAAGCAAAATAGCTTCCTCTGCCCAGCACCCCAATTCTCTCCTTCATCACTCACTGTCTAAAATTTGAACAAGCCGCTCACATTCCCATTAGCAGACAAAAGAGTCAAATCATTTTCTAGTGTAAGAAACTGTTGCATATGTAAGAGCAATAATAGTCAGGATATTATTAGGATTTTAGTGACTTTCAAGCTGTGACTAGATTGTGACACGTAATGTAACAAACGATGCTCACCGGAAAAATCGAGCTGATTCGGAAGGCTGCTAATTGTGGCCTTGAGCTGACATTTTTCCAGAGCCTATAGATCAAGAAATGAACACGCGTCGGTTCCCCCATCCATGAACAAAGATGATCTAATTGACAGGTAGATTATGAAGATGAAGTCCAAAAATGAGAACTAGTATGCACGTTACCATCCAAATCTCATGGTCAAAGTAAAGGCCAAGAGGATCCATGTTTGTCCGAACACTGCCTCTGAACAAAGTGGGCTCCTGAGGGATAATGCCGAGCTTCATCCTCAAGTCCTTCAATCCAATGGAAGTAATGTCTAGGCCGTCGACATAAATTGTCCCGCTTGTTGGCTCGACCAATCGAAATAACGCGCTGATCGGAGTCGTTTTCCCACTTCCGGTTCTTTCGACGGTGCCGACCCTGCTTCCTTGTTTGAATGTGCAAGTGATTCCCTTCAACACAAGCGGTGCGTTGGGATGGTACCTTAGCTGTAACCAAGTAGGGAAAAAAACTTCATATTGGCAACCGGATAAAAATTTCTGATTTTTAATGCAATTTGAACCTTTAGTTCTTGCAGCTCTTGCAGCTCAATCCAACCCTTTGATGGCCATGAAGATGGTGGCCTATGATTCTCCAGGATTGATGCAGACTCAGATGGTATGTGCATGAACTGTTTGATTCGCTCGACTAAGATAATGTAGATTCACTCGACTGAGATAATGTAGTTTGACAAGTGGCAATACCACTGGGTCACGAAAACATGCGTACCCATCAACATACAAGCGTAAGAAAGAGATAGCCCCACAAGTCCTGAAAGAGCAGGATAAGCAAATTTAACTAGTACTTTTGACAATTCGACAAGTAGTTGTCGTTTTCTAGTAAATTTTCAGTTACCTGGAGGTACATTTCCCTTAGGAAGTAGAATCAGAAGAAGAGAAGCAGTGAGTAGTGTCAGGTTCTGAAGTGCTTCTATTCTCAAAACTAGCCACTCCATTAGAGCACTAGAGTGGAAAAAAAAGTTTTGCGTCGGCATCCACCAGTTTCAGGAAATTGCAGTAGAATCTGTCTACTGTGTTGAAAGCTCTTATGGTGACCACACCTAGGGATGTCTCAGCTGCATAGTTCATAAGGGGAGCTTTTGTTGTTCCATTGATTCTTATTAATTTGCGTGCTGATGCAAAGTAATATGCCTTTTCAGTCGTTGGACAGAACATGGTTATCCCTTCTTGATCAACAGATATGGACAAATTCAAATGTCTAGACTCGGAAAATCATCTGAACAAATTTTGCAGCAACCATGGCAAAAGTCACAACCACGAGAACTTGCCACGTGACCGAGGCCATAATCCCAATTATAGTCAGAAGTTCAATTCCAGCAGCTATCACAAAGATGATGGAGAACGGGATGTCAAAGTCTAGTATACTTAAGTCTGATGAAGCCTGCAAAATTTTAAACGTCAGCCTGATTCTTTATATGTTAAGTGCGGGTTACCAAATTATAGTGCTAAAGATATCATAAAATGAATGTGAATATGATCTTACTTGGGTCAGAATCCTCCCCACCGGAGAAGAATCAAAGAAGAGCATTGGAGCTTTGAATATTAAATCAGTTAAACCTGAAAAGAAGGCCTTGGAGGCCTTTAGACCCAGATGAGCTACGAAGAAGGATCTAAAGCACACGAGCAGGGAACTAAGTAACAAAACCCCAGTGAAGACACTGATTAAGGTGCCACTACTAATGTTGGGGAATTGAATAGCTACTGCTAGCCAATAGGTCGATGCAGCCTGAAGCACCACAAATGCTAACTGCGTCAGTAAGCCTAAAAACAGAAGGGTTGATCCTTTCGACACCATTATGTAATCCCAGAACGGCTTCCACCCAGCGTCACCAATCTCCTTTTCTTCTTCTTCTGTAAGTTGCACTCTCAGGAGGGCCTTCTCGGATATCTCAATTTGTTTGGCCTCTTTAGATTCCTCATGATTGACAGTAATTGAATTAGCAGTTTCACTGGGGATTTCACTGTTTGAAGGTCCAGATGTGGTTAAAACATCTTGGTGAGCATTCACAAGCTGTTTAAATGCTGTTCCTGCAGTCAAGAGCTCCTGGTAGCTCCCCGATTGTGTAACACGTCCCTCCTCCATGAGCTTCACAGCACAAGAAGCGATTCATGTTTAGCATATCCAAAAAAGAAAGTACCCCTGGCCTAAACTTATCTAATTGTGTATATTACTAGTATGGAAGTTCTTACCAATATTCGATCCATATCTGAGAGAAATTCCACTTGGTGAGTCATTCATTAGGATGACCATCTTATTTTCGAGCATGTCCTGCAGTAAAAGACTCGCAGCAGGCTTGTTAATCATCGAAGTTTCTCTCGGTTACTTTTTCCTTAGGAAAATATGAACTTAACTTCTTACATTGAAAAGTATTGCAGCAGTGTGCGCATTGACAGCGCTGAAAGGGTCATCAAGAAGATAAATGTCTGCATTGCTATAGATGACCCGAGCAAGTTGAATCCTCTGCTTCTGTCCACCACTCATGTTGAGCCCTCTCTGGCCTATTTCTGTGAGATCTCCATGACTGAAGCTGCCGATATCCTTATCCAGTGCGCATGCTTTTATAACGTTCTCGTATCAGGCCTCATCCATCGGTTTTCCGTAGAGTATGTTGTCCCTAACCGTTCCGCTCTGGATCCAGGAAGTTTGAGAAACATAAGCGGTTGATCCACTTATTGTAACCTAAATTAAGATGCACGAAAGAAATTAAAATTATGTGCATGACAGCGGTGCACAACTTATGGGCATAGATGTCTCGAAAACTCACAGTTCCCGTAGTTTTGGTCATTTCTCCCAGTTTGGCATAAAGAAGAGACGATTTGCCAGCCCCGACTGGACCGCAGATCGCGATCTTTTGCCCACATTTGGCTTCCAAGTTTATGTCTTTCAGAGTCAGGATTGGAGAGTCCATGTCCCAAGCAAAATTTCCTGATAAAATCTGTATGCTTGTGGTGCTAGACGAATCCTCTGACGGGACTGCCCTTATTCTGTCGTTCTTTAGCTCGTCATCCACTGAAAACGCATTGATGCGATCAAAAGACACCATCGTTTGGATCAATATAGAAAGGGCCTTAGGGATCACCCTAACAGGCTGGCCCATTGCCCGCAACGTTGCAAGAACCGTGAAGATAGTACTAGCATTTAATGGGGCGCTCTGCAAGAGAGCGCAACCTAAAATCACCGAAGAAATTATACTCGGAGACATCCAATAAAGCACAGTCCCGTAAGCCCTCTTGAACTGGGCTTTGGCCAGCCAGTTCATCTCGGTGGCACGGCGCAACTCTATCAAGCTCCTGAATCTTTCTTCCCACGACTGCAACTTTATGATCTTCATGCTGTTCAGGATCTCTGAAGTCGATCATGAACTGGGACTGGCAGTTTTGGAGGATCTTGGGGAAAGGCACATTCAGGAGTCCACAAATGAGGAGCGGGACTAAGCCCCGAAGGGCGCCAATACCGACCACCGCAAAGAGCACACCGGTGGACAGGAAGAGTTGCAGTGTGGGGGTCCAAGTGGAATGGAACCACCAAGGGAATTCGCCCATCCGATATGCATCCACCGCGATATAATTCCCGATTTCGCCTGTTGAGTGCCATTTTCTTCCGGTGTTCGAAAGTTTCAACTGCTTCTGGTAGACCGCTACCATAAGAGCCGATCTCATCCTCATTCCAGACCTCCTGGAATTGAAGAAGTAATGCCTCTGCGAAAAAGACTTGACTAGCTTGGCAAGAATCAAGCACCCAATAATAGTGAACCCTTGTGACAAATTTCCAGTTCCTCCATTCAAGTAATTCACGAACCAGTACACTAACAAAGGGGAAACAATGACGGATATCATTCAGGAAAGTGCACATAAGCCTATGAAGATGTTCTCCTTGAAATATACTTTCGCAATAGTCTTAATAACCAAGTGACTCTGGGAGCCCTTTGTGTCACTTACAACCAAATCCCACGCACATGCAAATTTTTGATAGGCCAGATCGGCGCCATCCTCAGAAGCCAGAGATGGGTTGTCCTCGAACTCTAGTGGTTTCGAGTATCCCAAGCATAGCAATGGATTAATCCAAGAAAATGTCAACTTGCTGAGACGTCTCGCACGGCCAAGCTGTGACCGGGATTCACAAGGCTTTGCACCTAATAGAGGTTCATATAATTTCTCATCTGGTTTGGGTTCGGGAACCACAATATATTTCCTCAAGGCACGGAACAGGAGAAGGAAGTTTATAGGCCAAGTCACAATGTCGAAAACTTTGATACCGTGCCCTTCGAACAAGAACCTGATGTTCAGACCTGTGACGAGCAAACAGAAGGCAACCCACCAAAGAGTGACCAGAGTTCTCATCCAATTGGATTTCGCAGCAAGTAATGAAACCATCAAAGACATCCATATCAATCCTCTAACAAAGGGAAGCAACCAGCTCTGAGGTCTATTTATGTCAGCCTGAAGTAAATGACTCCGGACTCCAGAGGCCGACACTGAAGTGTGCATTGCTACTAATTGCACAACAGACCGCAGCAACAACGAGTACCAAGTCCCTCCTAGTGCTGTTTCCATTAGCGTTGCACTTTCTAAGGCTGATGGCAATCCATAAGACATAGAAAGCACAGAGGAAAAGCAGGTTGGTGGCGTCGACTATGGTACTTTGGGTGCAAGAGCCCAAATCTAGCTCTCCATCACATATCCAAGAGAATGCCTCTGAGTTCAGCTTATAACAAAAAAAGAATGAAAAATTAAAATTGAAGTAGGCCCGGTTGTCACTGACTAGGTTAGCAAAAGTATACAGCGGAAGGCGAAAAACATGTAGAAATCTCAACTGTACAGTACCATGAATAAATAATATCAGTTTCATTCATACAAAAGAAACAATGTCAGTCCCGTTGCAGAAACACTTCAATGTTCATCATGGTATTGATGTACCTGGTAAGCTCCGGATGAGAGCCATGGATGGAAGAACTTGGGTTCTTTGGGCTCTGAGCTTTTGCTTCTCCTCAAGCACACCAATTGATGCAGGAGTTCATATATAAAAACAGAAGAGCCGTTCGATGAATGAGAATGAACAGCCTTATAATAATAATGATCTTATCCCATATTTGACACTAGGCAGACGAGATCTCTGAGCTTTCTTGGTCAGAACATTTATATATACATTTGATTGAAATTCTTGGCTGGTTTTGGGGTTTTGAAGATTAAAAACTTTTGAACGATAGGCGACTGCTTGTCTTTATCTCCATCTTGCTACTCCTACCTATGTAAATTTATGCATATGGTCTTTGTCTGAACTTCAATCACCTCCATCTCGTAACTGCGAAAAGATAAACAGACAGAGAGACTTCGCAACATTACAAATTCGAATTATACATATTCAACTCACCATCTTCTGGCAGTTTTATCATCAAATTATGAACGCCTGTACACACAGACCTTGCAGCTTTTTGGCATTATGGATTTAGCCAAGAAATGACATGTTGCAATTTCAGTTTCAGCCTGCAGACTTTCGTGTGCCGTGCCTTATCTTGTGTTTTTCCTGAAAATGTTATAAGCAAATCTGGTCTGCATCGATAAAGTCGGATTGTCAATGTTATGGGAGATGCAAATTGGATCCTGAAGCAATTCCCTTACTTTCAATGGATACAATTTAAGTGCCAAATTAAGATTGCTCATGAACGCTGTCTTCATAGAATATACAAAAGCTTCCTCGTCTTTATGAGCTTCTAAATGTAATATTTTCACGTTGCATGGTGCATACATTTCTTAATTAAAGCTTTTGATCAAAATACACAAGCGAAAAGCAATAACGGGAGCAAATTAAAATTTATATCAGTATTCAAATCTAGTCATGTACACGGTAATTTGTCCACAGAGTTCTGTTTGCCGAAAAGTATCGACAATGCACCTTTTGAGATAAGTATCAATGTGGAAATCGACAAAGGATGTGAAGAATCATTTGTTGATTGTTGGATAGGAAACGAGAATTGACGGGAAATTTAAATGTACGAAAATTTGAAGTAATTGCGGCAAGCCATTTAAATAGATATTGAAACATAAAGATGACAGAAAGATAAAATATATAGCTGGTGTTCATTAGTTGATCGGTGGTCAATCCTAATATATATAGCTACTAAAACGGTTGACAAAAGTTGCTAAGAAAGCAAACACTAACTTACATGTCTGCTGGAATGCAACGACGTGTATTCACAAACGGTTGTCAAAAGACACACTACTTCGATAATCATGGCCTCAGCACTTACCCCACATTGATGGTTCCATCCATACTTTGTATCTTCTCTTTTCGATTACAATAGCCACTCTCACTCGCGCTTCAAACTTTGTGACGTCATATCTCTCTATTGAATTTTGATACAAGCGGGCTTACTATCAAAAGAAAGCGCTTTTCAGGTACTAAAAAGACCCTGGGCTTCGGAACCCAAAATCTGGCCGGAAAACGATGAAATTCGGCACTAAAAGCTGTTGGTCGATGTACTGTACGGCATGTCCCGATACTTTCGAAAAATCAATCTCTCTCACATGGGGAATCCAAATCATAATCCATAAAATCCTACAAGTTTCTAGGGATGTGAAGGACCTAATTATCAACATCGAACAACTCATCTCGGCCGAAGCGTCACCTGCGGAGCCAACACACAGCTAGGCTTACGATATTAACTACTAAAACAAAAGCTTAACTTGCAAGAGGGAAAAACAAGAAGCAAACACCTGCCAATCGCACGCAAAAGGTGTGCTCCGACAATTATTGATATTTTCTGACCAACCACCGCGATTTCCCTCTCTTCTTCTATTTTACGAATCCAACAGCAAGAGGAAGAAGAAGACTCTTGAAGCTTATTCGGGCTGAGGAGGCATACTGAGCTAAGCCTCTCTTCCTTCTTCTTTTTTTTTTTTTCAGACTCTCTTCTCTTCGGGCTCATATCTTACATCATTTGCAGGCATTGGCCTCGCAGGCATAATTCAGGTCGCTTGCTGGGGCTTTTCTATGGTTCATCGGGGGGACGGATTGCATCGCGCTCGCACTGAATGGCTGCCCCCTTTCACGGCATGTCGCATCGACCTTTTTAAACAATTGCCAGAGTATGTTCCACAAGGCAGTTGGGTAAATTCTTGTAACAACCCAGTCCGACGAGGGCAGAGAGTGATCGCCGGAGCCAAAGAGGGCTCGGACAAGGAGCAGCTCCCGGTAGATTTCGCAGATGGCGAGAGGATTGCATTGCTCTTGTCCCACATTGCTTAGGGAAAGAGATCTTTGTGAGTTTATAAGGCTTGGCCTCTAACCCTTATGTAAGGCATTTTAAAACCGTGAGGATTTAGTGTCCAAAGCAGACAATATCACACAAGGAGTGGCGCAGCGGAAGCGTGATGGGGCCGAGGTCCTTACAAATGAAATCAGAGCCAACTTCCGATCGCATGTGGGACCATAGTGAGGACCCTATGCTCGAAGGAGGGGAGACTGTAACAACCCGGTCCGACGGGGCAGGGAGTGAGCCAGAGAGGGGCTCGGACAAGGAGCGGCTCTCCCTAACCTTGTGTAACGCGTTTTAAAACCAAACCGTGAGGGCTTGGTATCCAAAGCAAACAATATTACACAAGGAATGGCGCAGCAGAAGCGTGGTGAGGCCGAGGTCCAAACAATTGTCTTCTCGCGTGGAATGGCAACCGGGTGCCTATCGATCGCTTCCCTAAGAACAAACCTGGAAAAGAGTAAAATCTGCCCCACCTGCTATACTTGCATATCTACTTGAGATATTATAGTAATCATAGTATATAGAATATGATACGATGAGTCAATGTAGTGGAGGATGAATTTGGCTCCCTTTCAAATGGCAAAAAGAGTTATTTATTTAGTAATGGTTAGAAGTTAGGGGTTACAAAGACTTGTTTTACAAAATTGTTTTTAAAGTGATAAGAAAAGCTCTTCTCGGTAGAATCTTAACTGGAAAATTGGGCAATCTTCGTGGACGATACTAGATTATAAAGAACGGTTGGTTTGATAAAGTAAAAGTTTGAAATCATATTGCCTTACGATTCTATTCCGTACGGCATTGCTTGGACATATGCTATGTGCATCCATGTCGTCCGATTTGATTTTGACAAAATTGATGGCACGAACGTGTTGATTTAACCTTAAGACAGCGGTTGTGGTATTCATGTAGACTCCAAGAAATGATAGAATAATATCACGTACTATCGCAACAAACACATGAGACGTGTTACATATAGAAGATCAATTCCTTCTAACTTAGCTTTTGATCCCATCATCGCGTTTCTTAACATCGTAGAATCACCATCGACTAAGATTGCAATGCACTTTATTATAAAGCTATTACATTATAGGCACAATGGAAAATTAATTATTCAGTGACAATAACTAAGAGTGCCTTAGCAGTGATATTTGTCAAAATTTTGGGTAGGAGCTTCTCCTGCAACTTGACCAGTATTCAGCAACCAGCTTGGAGAAGTAGGAATTGGTGTCCATCAACTTTGAGGGCTCCTCATACTCCACCAGATTTCCTTCAAAAAATGAAGCAAAAAACACCAATCAGATCCATGTTAAAAATATTTTTTTCAAAAAATCGCTGTATTTTCTATTATGAATTCAAGGTGCATAATTAGGCTCCATTTGTTTCGAGAAAAATGAATGATTTGAAAAATATTTTCCTAAAATTGATTGCTTGTATAGCTTGAAATAATTAGTCAATGGAATGTTTTTATTTATACTGACATTATATAAAATGAAAACTCACATTTACTAATGGAATGAATACAATTACCAAAATTTGAAACCATTCATCCATCAGTTTTCCGAGAGTAGTAATGATTTTTTCACACAATTAGTGTGCCCAATGAAATGACTTTCTCGGTACTCCAATCATAGTAATCTTCTTTCAAAATCATATTTTGCCTAATTGGTCCACGGATAACTGGAAAATCATCCGCTTAACACGATCTGATCTTTGAATAAGTTTGCCGCGATCCCAATTCATTCCGGCTTTTATATTTCTCGTCACGATTGACAATGAGACAGATATGTTTTAACGATTCAAGATTAATCAAAAACTCGAATTAGAAAAAGAAAGTGGATTTGTAATTGTATCATGAGAGAAATTATAAATGTATAGGATCGTTAGAAACTTACCATAAGAGAGGACCATGACCATGTCACTGTCTATGACAGTCGGGACTCTGTGAGCCACAGTGATCACAGTGCAATCTGAGAACTCTTGCCTGATGATCCTCTGCAGAACAGCATCAGTTGTTGAGTCAATTGAAGCAGTGGCTTCATCAAGAACTAAGACTCTGTTCCTCCTCAATAGAACTCTTCCCAAGCAAAATAGCTGTCTCTGCCCAGCACTCCAATTTTCTCCTTCATCACTTACTGTTTGAAATTTAGACAAGCGGTTCACATTCCCATTAGCAGAAAGAAGACTCAAAATCATTTTGATTAAGGTCTGAGGATATTGGTATATGCACTTAGGTAAGGTACTGCTGCATAGATATGAATTATTATTGTTGTATCTTAGTAGGATTTTAGTGACTTTCAAGCCGTGACTAGATTAATACATGTAATGTAACAAACAACGCTCACCGGAAGAATCGAGCTGATTCGGAAGGCTGCTAATTGTGGCCTTGAGCTGACATTTTTCCAGAGCCTACAGATCAAGAAATGAACAAAGGTTGGTTTGCCAAATCCACGAAAAAGATGATCTAATTGGGAGGCATATTATGAAGTCCAGAAATGAGCACTTGGGTGCATATTACCATCCAAATCTCATGGTCAGAGTAAAGGCCAAGAGGGTCCATGTTAGACCTAACACTGCCTCTGAACAAAGTGGTCTCTTGAGGGATGATGCTCAGTTTCATCCTCAAGTCCTTCAATCCAATGGAAGTAATGTCTAGCCCATCGACATAGATCTTCCCGCTTGCTGGCTCAACCAATCGAAACAATGCGCTGATCAGAGTTGTTTTCCCGCTTCCTGTTCTTCCAACAACGCCGATTCTGCTTCCTTCTTTGAATGTGCAAGTGATACCCTTCAGCACGAGCGGTGCGTTGGGACGGTACCTTAGCTGAGACCAAGTAAGAATAAACCCCTAGCATTAGCAACCTGGAAAAAATTTCTGATTTTGAGTTGCAATTTGTACCTTTTGTTGAGGAAACATCCTAATGGATTTTGAACTTGACAAAACTATCAATGTTAATTTTGTAAATCTAAAACGTGCTCTGAAGTATTTTAATCCAGGTACACATATTTTGGAAGTGGTAACTTTAATACTTCGAGAGAACTAAACTTTATGGACACTCAATCTTGCAAGGACCAAAAGAAAGTCACTTAGACTTTACGACTTTTAGAACGAATAGTTCAGACTCTACTGAAAAAGTCACTCAGATAATATATTAAGTAGATGAAGAACTTCAGACTCTATTTCTGAAAGGTTCAGACCCTACTGAAGACTCACACTGACTTAAATTATATATATGAAGCAAGAACCAGAAGTTACTCAGATTCTGGACTACTCAGAACCAAAATAACGGCTAGTGATCTAGCGTAAATTTCACAAAAGGAAAGTTTTGATTAACTCAATCTTAAAAGGCTATAATCGATTGAAAATCAAATATTAAGACAAATATATATATCACAACAGATAAAGGTCTACTTATGGAAATTAAGATTCTGGTTGTATGGATGATCAGATTCAACGGAATTCAGATTTTGTCAACTAAGGGCTACTCAATCGATTTTATACAAATCTGTCCAAAGTGAAGATTGAAAGATGATCATCTGAAGACTGTCCAACGGCTAGTTTGGAACTGGATGAGTATAAAAGGAGATTAGCAAGGAGCAAAAGGTATTGAACGAATCAAAAATCAACAGGTCCAAAGTCTGAGCATACTCTAATTCTACTACTTGTCTTTTCTAAGCCAAATATTGAGATCTTGATGAACATTTTGTAAAAGTGGTTGTATGAGATAAAAAGCCCTATCATTCACAGAGTGATATCACTCAGAACTTGTAATCCTTCTTGATTACATAGTGAAATCCAGTCGCTAGGCTATCAGCGTAAGAGAATGGACGTAGGCTTGATCTAAACCGAACCACTATAACTTCTTATATGCAATTTTTCTATCCCTAATTTCTTATTTTACATACTATGTACTAGCGCATTGTCTATATAAACTGCTAAGAATCTAAACATTATTTAGACTTTACTTGTGATCAATTGTTTCTGCTTTAAATTGATTAAAATCATTAAAATCACGTATTCACCCCCCTCTAGGTGATCCTTGCTAGCTACGTCACCTTTAGTTCTTGCAGCTCGATTTGACCCTTTGATGGCCATGAAGAAGGTGGCCTATGATTCTCCACAACCGATGCAGGCTCAGATGGTATGTGCATGAATTGTTTGATCCGCTCAACCGAGATAATGTAGTTTGACAAGTAGCAATACCACCGGGTCACGAAAACATGCGTACCCGTCAATGTAAAAGCATAAGAAAGAGATAGCCCAACAAGCCCTGCGAGACCAGGATAAACAAATTTAACTAGAACTTTTGACAATGCGATAAGTTCTCACTGTTTTCGTGTAAATTTTTGGTTACCTGGAGGCACATATCCTTGAGGAAGTAGAATCAGGAGAAGAGAAGCAGTGAGTAGGGTCAGGTTCTGAAGTACTTCTATTCTCAGAACTAGCCACTCCATTAGTGCATTGGAGTGGAAAAGAAGTTTTGCGTCGGCGTCCACGAGTTTCAGGAAATTGCAGAAGAATCTGTCTACAGCATTAAAAGCTCTAATGGTGACCACACCTAGGGATGTCTCGGCCGCAAAGTTCATGAGAGGAGCTTTAGTCGTTCCATTGATTCTTATTAATTCGCGCGCTGATGCCAAGTAATATGCCTTTTAAGTCAAGGGACGGAACACGGTTAGCTCCTCTTGATCAACAGATATGGACAAATTCGAAAGGTCTAGACTTAAAAACTCACCTGAACATATTTTGCAGCAACCATTGCAAAAGTCGCAACGATGAGAACTTGCCACGTGACCGAGGCCATAATCCCAATTATAGTCAGAAGCTCAATTCCAGCAGCTATCACAAAGATGATGGAGAAAGGGATGTCGAAGTCTAGTATACTCAAATCTGATGAAGCCTGCGAAATTTTAGATGTCAGCCTCATTCTTTATATGGGAAGTGCTGAAGATATTGAAAGATGAATGTGACAGTGCTGATAGTGGCAATTTAATGTGAAAATGCTAGTGCTGAAGATATTGAAACATGAATGTGAAAATGATCTTACTCGGGTCAGAATCCTCCCCACTGGAGTAGAGTCGAAGAAGAGCATCGGAGCTTTGAATATGGAATCAGTGAAACCTGAAAAGAAGGCCTTGGAGGCCTTTAGACCGAGATGAGCTGTGAAGAAGGCTCTAAGGTACACGAACACAGCACTAAGCAACGAAATCCCCGCGAAGACACCGATTAAAGTGCCACTACTAATGTCGGGAAATTGAATCGCTACTGCTAGCCAAAAGGTGGATGCAGCCTGAAGCGCCACAAATGCTAACTGCGTCAGAAAGCCTAAAAACAGAAGGGTTAATCCTTTCGACACCATTATGTAATCCCAGAACGGCTTCCACCCAGCGTCACCAATCTCCTTTTCTTCTTCTTCGGTAAGTTGCACTCCCGGTTGGGCCTTCTCGGATATCTCCATTTGTATGGCCTCTTTAGATTCCTCACGCTTGACCGTAATTGAATTCACAGTTTCACCGGGGATTTCACTGCTTGAAGGTCCAAATGTGGTGAGCACTTCTTTGTGAGCATTCACAAGCTGTTCAAATGCTGTTCCTGCAGTCAAGAGCTCCTGGTAGCTCCCCGACTGCGTAACACGTCCCTCCTCCATGAGCTTCATAGCACAAAAAGCAATTCATGTTTAGCATATCCGAAAAAAAATAAAATACCACTGGCCTAAACTTATCTAATAATATATATGACAAGTATGGATACCGATTCTTACCAAAATTCGATCCATATCTGAGAGAAATTCCACTTGGTGAGTCACTAGGACGACCATCTTATTTTTTAGCACGCCCATGACACAGTCCTGCAGTATAAGACTCGATTTAAGCACAGCGGGATTGTTAATCATTAGTGTTTCTCTTGATCATTTTTCCTTAGAAAAATATGAGCTCAACTTCTTACATTGAAAAGTATTGCAGCGGTGTGCGCATCGACCGCACTGAAAGGATCGTCGAGAAGATAAATGTCCGCATCGTTATAGACGGCCCGAGCTAGTTGAATCCTCTGCTTCTGTCCGCCACTCATGTTGAGCCCTCTCTGGCCTATTTCTGTGAGATCTCCATGACTGAAGCTACTGATATCTTTATCCAGTGCGCACGCTTTTATGGCCTTCATGTATCGGACCTCATCCATTGGTTTTCCGTAGAGTATGTTGTCCCTAATTGTCCCGCTTTGGATCCATGAAGTTTGAGAAACATAGGCAGTTGATCCACATATTTTAACCTAAATTAAGATACATGAAAGAATTAGAGTTAGGTGCATGACAGAGGTGCACATCTTATGGGCATAGATGTCTTGTAAACTCACAGTTCCCGTGGTTTTGGTTATTTCTCCCAGTATAGCACAAAGAAGCGATGATTTGCCTGCCCCGACTGGACCACAGACCGCGATCTTCTGCCTGCATTTGGCTCCCAAGTTTATGTCTTTCAGAGTCAAGATTGCAGATTCCACGTCCCAAGCAAAATTTCCTGATAAAATCTGTATGCTTGTGGTGCTAGACGAATCCTCCACCAGGACTTCCCTTATTCTGTCGTTCTTTAGCTCGTCGTCCACCAAAAATGTGTTGATGCGATCGAAAGACACCATCATTTGGATCAATATAGAAAGGGCCTCAGGGATCATCCTTACAGGCTCACCCATAGCCCGCAAAGTTGCAAGAACAGTGAAGATAGTACTAGCGTTTAATGGGGCACTCTGCAAGAGAGCGCAACCTAAGAAAATCACCGAAGAAATTATAGTCGGAGACATCCAATAAAGCACTGTCCCGTAAGCCCTCTTAAATTGGGCTTCAGCCAGCCACTTCATCTCTGTGGCGCGGCGCGACTCGATCAAGTTCCTGAATCTTTCTTCCCACGACTGCAACTTTATGATCTTCATGCTGTTCAGGATCTCTGAAGTAGACCGCAGCCGCTCATCTTGGGCGGTCATGAACTGGGACTGGCAGTTTTGGAGGATCTTGGCGAAAGGCACATTCAGGAGTCCACAAATGAGGAGTGGGACTAAGCCCGGAAGAGCGCCAATGCCAATCACTGCAAAGAGTACACCGATGGACAGGAAGAGTTGCAGTGTGAGGCTCCAAGTGGAATGGAACCACCAAGGGAATTCACCCATCCGATACGCATCAACTGCGATGTAATTCACGATTTCGCCAGTTGCGTGTCGTTTTCTTCCAGTGTTTGAAAGTTTTAACTGCTTCTTGTAGACTGCTACCATAAGAGCCGATCTCATTCTCATTCCGGACCTCCTGGAGTCAAAGAAGTAATGCCTCTGCGAAAAGGACTCGATCAGCTTGGCAAGCATCAAGCACCCAATAATAGTGAACCCTTCTGACAAAATTCCCCCGCCTCCATTCGAGTAATTCACAAACCAGTACAGTAACAAAGGGGAAACGACAACGGATATCGTTCGGGAAAGCGCACATAAGCCTATGAAAATGTTCTCCTGGAAATATACGTTTGCAATGGTCTTAATAACCAAGTAACTCTGCGAACACTTTTGATCGCTTACAACTGAATCCCATGCAAGTGCAAATTTGTTATACGCCAGATCAGCCTCGTCCTCGGAGACAAGAGATGGAATGTCCCCAAACTCTAGCAGTTTCGAGTACCCCAAGCGTAACAGTGGATCAATCCAAGAAAATGTCAACTTGCTGAGGCAGCTGGCACAGCCGAGCTGTGACTGGGAATCATCAGGCTTTGCACCTAATAGAGGTTCGTATAATTTCTCATCTGGGTTTGGTTCCGGAGCCACAACATATTTCCTGAAGGCACAGAACATAAGGAGAAAGTTTATAGGCCAAGTCACAATGTCTAAAACTCCGATTCCGAGCCCTTTCAACAAGAGCCTGATGTTCTGAGCTGTGACAAGCAAACAGAAGGCAACCCACCAAAGAGTGACCAAGGTTCTCATCCACTTGGATTTCGCAGCAAGCAACGAAACGGTCAAAGACATCCATATCAATCCTCTAACAAAGTGAAGCAACCAGCTCTGAGGTCTATTTATGTCAGCTTGAAGTATAAGACTCTGGAGGCCAACACCAAAGTGCGTGAGGCTACTAAATGCACAACAGACCGCAACGACAACAAGTACCAAGTCCCTCCTAGTGCTGTTTCCATTGGCGTTGCGCTTCCTAAGGGTGATGGCGATCCACAAGACGTAGAAAGAGCAGAGGAAAAGCAGGTTGAGACCATCGATTATGCTACTCTGGGTGCAAGTACTGAAATCAAGCTCTCCATCACATATCCAAGAGAATGCCTCTGATTTCAGCATACCAGAAAAAAGAATGAAAAACTAAAACCGGAGTAAGCCTCTGTTGTTACCCACTAAGTAAGCTAAAGAATACATCAAAAGGCGAAAAAACATGTCGGAGTTTCAATGATACAGTACTATGAACAAATAATATCATTTCCATTCATACAAAAGAAACAATTTCAGTTTCATTGCCGAAACACTATTCATGATAGTATTAGCGTACCGGGTAAGGTCCAGAGGAGAGCCATGGATGGAAGAAATTGGGTTCTTTGGGCTCTGAGCTTGTGCTTCTCCCGAAGCACACCAATTGATGTAGGTGTTCAGATATTAAAAATGAAGAGCCGTTCAGTGAATGAGTATGGAGAGGCTGCTAATAATAATATTGATCTTGCCCCAGATTCGACACTGAGCAGACAAGATAACTCTGAGCTTTCCTCCTCAGAATATTTATCGGGTTTATGTATGTAGTCGATTGGAAACTTTTGAACGTCAGGCAATTGCTTATATGCAAGCTGATGGTCCTTGTCTAAACCCCAATCACCTCCATCACATATTTACGATAAAATTTAACCCAGAGAGAGAGAGAGAGTGAGTGAGTGAGGGAGATACTTTGAGATATATTCTCAGTTACCATCTTCTGGCAGTTTTATCATTAAATTCTAAACGCCTGTTCACAGACCTTGCAGCTTTTGGCGCAATGGATTTAGCCAAGACACGACATGCAGGCCGCTGTTTTCAATTGTTAAACAGCTACAGACTTTCCTGGAAATGCTTTATGAAAGTTTGTTCTGCATCGGCAGGGTTAGGTTGCCGATGTTGTAGAAATGCAAATCCGATCCTGAAACCATTCCCTTAGCTTTCAAAGTTTACGTACCAAATGAAGATTTCTCTTGAACGCTAATTTTTATATAGAAGAGAAATGCTTATGTGGCTGTCCATAATCTATTGTGAGAATAACAGTATGTTTTTTGCCACAAAAAAATTAAAGAACAAATAATTATAGATTATTGTGGAGTCTACTTCTTCAAGAATTTGTAACTCACAATATGCTGTTATTCTAACAATAGCCTAACGACTATTATTCTAGCAAAACCCTAGTCACTTCCTCCATTTCATATGCTCTTTGGATGAATTACTACTTTGACGTTGCACCGTGCGCATATGCCTTGTTTATGGTAAACCCTTTGGTTAAAGATTAAGGCTTTTGATCAAAGTCCTCAAACCAAAGCAGTACCGTGAGCAAACTAAAATTCGTATCAGCATACTTATCCCCAAAAAAAAAATACATTATAGAGGAGAAAAGTACCAAAAAAGTGTTAAACATATTGCATTAGTTCCAATTCAGTCATAAATTTTTCAATTTAACCAATTTAGTCACGAACATTTTCACATTTGTATCAATTTAGTCCATCCAGCCAATTTAGGTCAAAAATTGCTTACTTGGATCATAAGGGTTCTACGTGGCACAGCCGATACTAATGTGAACAAATCTCATAATTTTTTAATATTTTTTCTCTTTTCTTTTCTTTCTTTTTTCTTTTTCTTTACCCTCTCGTCGGCCAACCATTGCCAGCCATAAGCTGGTATGGGCAAGGGCCTCTACACTGCACCCTCGTCCAAATCCAAGCAAAGATCAAAACCCTTGATTGTTGGTTAGTAAGGCCCGTGACGCCCTCGCCTGGTCTGGGCGAAGGTGTTGCGGCCCATGCTTGCCATGAGCGAGGGCCTTCGCGCCCTCGCCTATGGCTGACAAGGGTGTGGAGGCTCTCGCCGGCCAATCGGCGAGGGTTTCGGCCCTCACCGGTGACCTCACCAACCAACAGTGTAAAAAAAAAGGAAAAAATATAAAAAAAATTCTGAAAAAAATATTTTAAAATTATAAATTTTATCCACATCAGTGTTGGTCATGTCATGCAGGATTGTTGGCATCCACGTCAGCGATTTTCGATCTAAATTAGTAGGATGAACTGAATTGATACCAATGCGAAAATGTTTAAAACTAAATTGGTTCAATTGAAAGGTTTATAACTGAACTGGTATAATTATAATATGTTTAGGACTTTTTTTGTACTTTTTCCCGTTACGGAGGACTCTAATCAAGTTACAGGTTCACATTGAGAAAATTATATTTTTGTAAATGACAAGTTAGTAACCACCATTCTTCGCATGTAGTAATACATTCCAAAGTCTCGCAAGGTTGAATGCTTGAGAGTCCCCGACTTCCCGTGAGTAGACCCGAATTTACCTGTGTGGTGGTAACACTCCTTCACAGTTCGTGAACTTAAGGGCCCCATCAGCAAATTATTGTCCTCATTTGTCGGAATTTTGCAAAATTTATAGTAACATTAGCAATTTATAGTCAGAACTTTTCAGTACGATGGAAAGAGTCCAGATTCCATACGACACCAATCTCGTTGTTTGCTAGACTGAACCATAAATTTTCCACGTGACAATGGCCCAGATCAGAAGAGTCCACCTTACATACGGCTGATACTATTTTTCTTCCTTTTGTGAGAGTCCGGATTACATAGGACACCCATCAAGGTCGACATAATCATTGGAAAATGAATCGTTTTTCTCCATTTAGATAATTACACTGGGCCTATGATGACAATGCAGTTTCATTCCACCCAACAATTCACGAATTGAATTTGATTCCTGGCAACTTGTCCAGGTTTATTTCCTCTAATCATGATTTGCAGTACCATGACAGCGAGCTGCATAAAAAGCTTTTAACTTAGGGTTGATATCACGAAATATCTGGTACATCTGTAATAAATTTACCTTAATTTAATTTTTGACCACTAAAAATCTCAAATCAATAAACCTGTAACAAATTTACTCTACATTAACTTTCGTTTTTATTTTATCGTCAAATTATTGAATTTTATGACACGTGACAGTTGACGAATGTACCACTTTAGAGTTTTATCCTCTATTTGTCATAGATTTATCAATTTGTAGTTTTTCGTGGTAACATAAACTAACATAGGGTAAATTTGTTACAAATATACCAGTTTGAAATTTTTTGTGTTCAAAAAATTAGTTTTGGGTAAATTTATCACAAATGTATCGGTTTGATAGGTTTTGTGATCAAAAAATTAGTTTAGAATAAATTTATCACAGACATATCAGTTTAGTTTTTTCGTTGTATTAGCCCTTTTAACTTAAAATTGGATTTAGGATCCTGGCCTATCTTGTCTCGTTTGGATGTTCTTATTGGCTTTTTTTCTCCTAATAATGATTTAATGTTAGTCTACTTTAAATTGTGGGTGAACAAAGAACGCTTTACATGCTCAAAATAAATCAAAGAAAAACGCGCAAAATAAACTCTACAAAGTAGTAATAAATCATTTTATGATTTTTCATTTTCTGCGAAACTTCTCGATGTTGATTTTTTTTTTGGTCAAAAACTTCTCGATGTGATTAGTCGTCTTTTTTTGCTCTACCAAGATTCTTAATCTATAGCAATATGAACTTACTAGCAACGATGATTCGTCGTTTGATCAGTCCATCATTAAAAGACTCGGCTTGATGAAGCTTCACGTTCCACTTTGTTACAACGCTTCAATGCCCCATGAAGTTTTTTGTTAAACGTTTCACGTTAATCTATTTGGTTTGTCAAGCAAAATTAAAGATTATGAGCTGTCAATTATCAACACGTTGGCACGATATAATATCTTTGTGGAAGCATATTTTAAACAAATATAAGAGCAATTAAGACAAACTAACATGAAGTAAAAACACGACATTATTTTAACAAGTTCAGCAATTGTTTTCCCAACTACACGAAATCGAAACTCGAATTTGACGCGTGCCCACGAATCACCAATCCTACCAAATGCACGACATCGGGACCAATTGATATTTCTTGGGATCATTTTGTATTCGCTGGCTGTCATTAGAAAAAAGGACAAAGAAGGATTTGCCTTTTATATCATTATCATTCTTGGAATGAAAACCGCAAGCTAAAGCCATTCAATCATGTAAAAAAAAAAAACTATTCAATCATGTGATGACGAGCATTTAAGCTAGTATTAAAGGTTACGCGACGGCCCAAATGACTGTCAATTGGAGCTTCATTTGGACACGACTCTTCTTGGATCGAGGGCTTGCCCGACGCCCCACATCAATAGCGACAACTTCTCCTGTCCTTATGCCTTTAGCCCCATTGCAAGATTCGTGCTCAGTGATTCCACTAGCTAGCACTAATAAGAGATGAGAAAATTATTTTGTGTCATTTTCTTTCCACCAGGCAGTGCCAAGTACTTGACCATTAGAAGCATTTTTATTAGGTAAATGATGAAATCTAAGATGTTGAGTATGTATTGAATTTTGTTCCAAGTAATTGATCTAAATTGAGTTTTGATACCTGAATTGAAATTTGTGGCGACCCAACTTGAGAAAAACAATATGGAGTTTTAGTATTGGTAGCAGAGGACTTGCCTGGCCGAACACTAATCCTTGGTGGGGGTGTGTGGCCCTCGCGTATAGAGCAATATAAATATTATTTTTTTTCAAATTATTAGGCTTTAAGGTTATTTCAAGTCTACTTTTGTAACCTTGAACTTCCATAGTGGATTTTGCTTCTTCTTTTCCCGTGATATTTCCTGCATGGGTTTTCCATGTAAATTCGCATGTTCCTTTATTCTTTTCAATTTAGATTTCATTGTAGTTTCTGCATTAGCCATAACATAAAAAGCGAAAATATATACTAACTCTTTTATATACATAAGCCACTTATCGAACACTTTACATGCAAACATGATAACTACAAAAAAAAAAAAAAGGAAAGAAAGAAAATCGCTTCTTAGCACAATGAAGCCATGAAATTGAATGATTATTGCTTCTTGTCCCTTCTTTTTTTGCAAATTATTTGTATTTTTCCCATTTTTAGGAAAGCAATAACCACTACTTTTTGAGGTATGAACAATGGCAACTAAATTTTTTTTTTTGGTCTGACAACAATGACTACTGTTTGAACGTTGGTTTTGACTGGTAGAAAAACAATTCGATCCTCAATCTTGTACCAAGAGAAGCAATGTGGCGACCATGTGTCCTGATCATCTCAGATGCTGTGGGACCGAAAACGATAGACATCCTGAGAAAAGTTTTGTCCTAGAAATATCATTTTCCACTAAAATTCCTATACTCCTGGAAAAATCCAAAGAGAAAAGAAAAGAAAATCATTAGGCTTTCTGTGAATTGGAGGATTAGACAGCTTTTGGGCGTGGTTCGATGCTCTCGACTCTCCTGAAATTAATGGATTAGTGGCACGAATGATAATCATTTTATTTTTTTATTTTTCTGTTCACAGAAACAGGTTTAGAACATAAATACGTTTTAACACGTAAATTCATTTTTTTTATTTTTAGCCCGGAAATAGGCTTGGAACAGAAATGAGAAATATAAAATTTTTTACTTTTCTATTTCTGTAACAGGAAAAAAAAAAACAATTCTTCTCGGAGCTCGCTCGCTCGCCGCCGCTGGCAATGCCGCCGCCTGCCGGCGACCGCCACTCGTCGATTTGCAAATTCTATATAGACTCTATAAAAACGAATTTTTATTCTGGAAATAGAAATTTTTAGTCGCTATCACACGCTACATTTTGTTCAAAAACTCGTCCAAGGAATAGAAATAGAAAATTCTATTTCTGGTCAAAAATTGGGTCGAGAAACAGAATGATTATCATTCGCGCCCTAGGTTTTTAGCCATTTTTAGTTCAAATTGGGCGTGGATTGCCCTTCAAGTTCATCCACCTAACTTTCACTCATTTGAGCTTTACCCCTTGAAAGTTGAAGAGAAACTGGACACTTGAGCTAGTGGTGGCCTCCACATCCTTTTCGTTTGGTTGCCACTTTCATGTATAGACGCAAATTAATCACACGAGATTTATTGTACTAATCCACCGCCTAATTGTGTTTATAACTCTATCCGCTTTGTCTAAGTGACGAATATATATAGTGTTACTATAACTGAACAAGTAACTTTAATAGACAACAATTGCTCGAATAGTTCTTGCCCTACCAACATGATCATTGCGCGTAACATTAGAGGAGCATCTAGTATATGTAGCTGGCTCTATATTGGTTGCCGACTCGCCAAACCCATCTGTCCATTTTATGCCAGAAAGAACGTGTCGTCCTTTTCATCTGCCCTCAAATATATATAAGTTCAACACTTTCCTTTCTTGGTAGAAGGCATAAGGGTATATCGTCCTCCTTGTATCGATTAACTTTACATGTACTTTTCATCTGAAAGTCAATATAAATTAATTATGCGGGCATTTGAGTGATGGCCTCAACATTGATAATATTTTCCATGGTGAAATATCAATAATCAATGTCGAACATTGGACTCTAAGATTTTCTTTCTTCGTTCGATTGCGCTCCACAGTCAAAAGGGTATATTGTCCTCCTTGTATCGATTAACTTTATATGCACTTTTCATCTGAAAGTCGATATAAATTAATTATGCAGGCATTTGAGTAATGGCCTCAAATACCTTCATAGTTAAATGGGCCTCAAATGAAATTATATTGCGCATAAGTAATAAACCCAATATAGCTGGGCCTACAGATATTAGAGTAATTATGGTGGGCTTTGCACGAAATGAAATTAAATTAAACTAACATTCTACGTGCTCAAAATAAATCCAACCAAGAATTCAATATCAAAGTAAAAACCATTCTATGATTTACCATTTTCTGCAAAATTTCTCAATGTTATACAGTCTACGATTTTATGCTCTAGCAAGATTTTCAATCTCGATCAATATTAAATTACTAGCAACGATTGTTCGTTGCTGATCCCTTCATCATTAAACGACTCATGTTGACAAAGCTTCATGTTCCTTCTTTGTTAAGACTCTTCGATGCCCCCATGAAATTCTTTGCTAAAAGCTTCACGTTCATCTTTTATAATTTTAATCTATTTGGTTTGACAAGCGAAATTGAAGATTATGAGTCATCAATTCTCAACACGTTGGCACGATAATATCTTTGTGGAAGTGTATTTAAAACAAACATGAGAGAGAGAGAGAGACAAACTGACATGAAACAATGTTTGATTCTCATGTTTGACGAAGAGGATGTTCTCATCAGATAATATACCTAAAAAAAAGTAAAAATCCATGAAATTAAATAATTATTGCCTCTTGTTCCTTCTTTTTCACAAATTATTTCTTTCTTTCCATCTTTTGGAAAGCAATAATCACTACCTTTTGGGGTAGCAACAATGGCTGCTATTTGAACGTTGGTTTTGACCGACAGAAAAAGAAATGATTGAATCCTCTTCTTCGTGCCAAGAGTAGCAATGTTGCAATCATGTGTCATGATCATTTCATTTGCTGCCGGACCAAAAACATGAACATCTTGAGAAAAGGCAATCTGGTGATAATTACCCGAATAGTTCTTGCCTTGTTTTCCTCTATGGTCCGAGTTTAGTCTTCTGCACGGAGGTTGCAATTATATGCGCGTCGAAGGTTGAGATTTCTTACCATAAGAACACAAACATTGCATCAAGTGTAAGACGGGCCTCAGTATATATTTATACCCAACTTTATATTGGTAGCTGACTCACCAAACCTACCTTCCCATATTATTTTGGTAGCTGACTCACCAAACCTACCTTCCCATATTATTGGGAGAACAATAACAATCCGAACAATATTAGATTAGCGCAGCGGAACAAAATAATCTCCTCTCTTGTGCAAACCTAATATGAAACAATTGAATCAAGGAATATAAATACCAAGCACGCAAACACAAGGCGATTTTTTACGTGGAAAACTCATCGATGTGAGGAGAAAAAAAATCACGGGACTGGAGTCCACCCAAATATATTCACTATCAACAAAACTGGGTGAATAAAGTTCTTCTATAGTAAAGACTAGAGGTACATAGCAGCAAAGATATCAAGAACATCATTGTTGGTAATATATATGAACATCACAAGAGATAAAGGATAAATCTTACCAAAAACGCACTTTTAGTGCAACCCACAAAAACCTTATGTACGAAGCTTCAACTGAAAATCAAATCAATCAGATTCCAAAAGAATGGGGCACGAGCACGCTGACAAAATTTCAGCTCAATCGGACTACAAATCAACCTTAGACATCAGCATAAGATATATCCTCAAACCTAGATTTTCTGCTCTTTATTTCTCTCTTGTTACTACATCTATCAAAAAAACGTTCTTTTTCGGCTACAACATAAAAATAATGAGAAATCATATTTCTCCATATGAATAGACATATGGGCTCAAGCATTGGGTTTGCAATTCATTGGGCTTCCTTCACATGGGAGTGAACCTAGCCAACAAATCTCCCCCTCAAGACGATGTGGAGGGATTCACTATCCCTGCTATAAATCGGCAATGTTCAAGCTTCTCCCTAGGTAGGGTCTTCGTCGTCATATTGGAACCATTATGGTCTGTATGGATTTTCTTAAGTTCTAACAACTTCTCGTTTAGAACATCCATTATCCAATGATAACTAACATCAATATGTTTCGATCTAAAATGAAAAGATGAATTCTTACCAAGATGAATCGCACTTTGATTGTCACTAAATAACTCATACCTCTTTTGCTTAAACCCATGTTCCTCTAAGAACTTCTTTAGCCATAACAACTCTTTACTAGCTTCGATCGTCGCAATAAATTCAACTTTGGTTGTAAAAAGTGCAACATACTTGTGCAACCTTGACTTCCATGACACAGCCCTACTGGCAAAGGAAATCAGATAACCAGAAGTAGATTTACGAGTATCAATATCTCCAGCCAAGTCAGAATCTGTGTATCCAACTAACTAAAGTTTTCCCGGTTCCAAAACTGAGTTTCAAACTAGAAATTCCCCGAATATACCTCATAATCCACTTCATTGCACTCCAATGCTCTCTACTAGGGGTGAACGGTTCCCGGTCCAGTCCGATCCCACCCAAAAATCGGGAACTGGACCTGGAGGATCGGTTCCCAGTTTCTAAGACCGAGGACAGGACCGACTAGTCCTGGGACTATGGACCGGTTCCAATAGAACTAATCACTTATTGGAATGAATTGAAAATCAATGTTCAGTTGTGCACGAAAAAGATAGAAGAAACGAGGGACCTGCATATGCTACTCCATGTTCGCAGATGACATATATGTACTTTGAAATAGAGGAGTAAAAAACGAAAATCTAATTCTATAATAAGAGCAAGGGAAAGATGTTTAACTTTATTCAACCAGCAATGGCTATAGCAAGACGACAGTGTATCATTCTAGATGCCAGTTTTTAGCATGAAAAGGGAAAAGGCCAAAACAGGAAAAGTGGGAAGTACATTGCAACTTCCATTTTGGACCTTCAACATCTTTGATTGGGCCAAAGCGGTGAAGAAAAATCTTCCCTATAGTTCTTTCCTGATGGGTGAAGATACACGATACAAAACCAAGAGGGTCATTCTCATAACAAATGGAGCAAAAAAATCGAAACAGTACTCATATATAAGATAAAGCATTTACAATATTGATCGGCACAAACACTTCCACCACTGTAGCACAGGTTTAAACCAGTTTTCAAGAACTTCATAAATTTGGAAGTCTGCTCTCCTTCATATATATTTATTTATTTATTTATTTATTTATTTATTTATTTATCGGTCTAGTCTGGTCCGGTTGGTCTGGTTTCTACCCTAGAACTAGAAAATGAATCGCTCGAAAACTAATTCCACTTTTAGGAATCGGGAACCGGGTCGATATTCCCGCAAATCAGACCAAACCGACCGGCCCGGTCAAGTCCCGATTCAAGCGGCCCATCATGCTCACCCCTACTCTCTACTTGGATTTGATAAATAACGACTAACAATGCCAACTGCATGTGCCAAGTCTGGCCATGTACATACCATCGCATACATCAAGCTTCCCACAGCTAAGGAATATGGAACACTTTTCATGTCTTTCTTCTCTTTATCAGTCGTGGGACTTTGCTTCGTATTCAACTTAAACTTGGTAGCAAGAGGAGTGCTAACCACTTTAGCATTGTCCATGTAAAATTTATGAAGAATCTTCTCAATATACTTTTTTTGCGACAAGAACAACTTCTTAGTATTTCTATCCCGAGTAATTCATATGCCAAGAATCTGCTTCGCCGTACCCAAGTCTTTCATTACAAAAGACTCGCTCAACTATTTCTTCAATAACCCAATTCGTAAAGTATTCCTGCCGACAATTAACATATCATTAACGTAAAGCAAGAGAATAATAAAGTCGTCATCAGAAAGTTTTTGGACAAACACACAGTTTTCCGACAAAGTCTTCTTATAGCCCTGCTCTATCATAGCTGAGGTAAACTTTTTGTACCACTGTCTCGGTGCTTGCTTTAGGCCATAGAGACCCTTCTTCAGTTTGCACACATAGTCTTCATTTTCTTTCACTTTGAAACCCTATGATTGTTCCATGTATATCTCTTCCTCCAAGTCACCATGTAGAAAGGCTATTTTGACATCCATCTGCTCAATTTCCAAGTCCAGGTTAGCTGCCAATCCTAGAACCACACAGATAGAAGATATTTTTACCACATGAGAAAATATATCATCAAAGTCAATACCCTTTCTCTGACCGAATCCCTTAACAACCAATCTAGCTTTGTATCGCGGTTGTAAAGCATGTTCAGCTTGTTTTAACCTATACACCCACTTGTTCTTCAAAGTTCTTTTGCCTTTAGGCAACTTCACCAGCTCAAAAGTATGATTATCATAAAGTGACTACATTTCATCCTGCATTGCATCAAACCATTTGCTTTTGCACTCATCTTTTATTGCTTCTGCATAGCACTCTGGTTCAACTGCATCGGTTAATAATACATACTCATCTGCAGAATATCTAATGGAGCATCTAATGGAGTCTTTGGTTTAGGAACGGTATCATCTGTCTCAACATGTTTAAGAATATGTGCATTATCTGGAACATTCACTTATTGCTACTCCTCATCAACCTGTGTAGGAATGTGTGTAAGGAACTGGATCCAAGTCAATCAAGTCATCACTAACCTATGGCACTAAAATCATCTCTGATTTCTCAATATTTTGTATTATCTTATCTTCCATAAAGACAACATCTCTGCTTCTTACGATTTTCTTCTCAACTAGATCATAGAACTTGTAGCCAAACAAATCCTGTCCATAACCAATAAATATGCATTGTCATGTTTTCACATCAAGTTTAGACCTCTCATCTTTGGGAATATGCACAAATTCCTTGCACCCAAAGACAAGTAAATAATCATAAGAAACATCTTCGCATGTCCAAACTCTATCGGGAACATCAAACTCTAAAGGAACACATAGAGTGAGATTTAATACATATGCAACTGTACTCAAAGCCTCACCCCAAAAGGATCTTGGTAGTTTTGCTTGTGAAAGTTCAACTAGTGTCATGTTCATTCCCTCAGCTAAGCCATTTAATTGAGGTGTCTTGGAAGGTGTCTTTTGATGTCGGATACCCTGTTGCTTACAATATTCATCAAAAGGTCCAGTATACTCTCCCCCATTATCAATTCTAATGCATTTCAACTTTTTGCCAGTCTGTCTTTCAACCGAAGCCTGAAACTGCTTAAAAACATCTAAGACTTGATCTTTAGTTTTCAAGGTATGAACCCAAATTTTCCTTGAATAGTCATCTATGAAAGTAACAAAATAAAGAGAACCACCAAGTGATTTTGTCTTCAGAGGACCGCAAACATCAGAATGCACTAAATCAAGAATACCTGACTTTCTTGAAGGATGGGAGCTTTTGAATGCAACTCTATTCTGCTTTATTGCTAAACAGTGAGCACATTTTTTTAGTGCTGAACTTTTCATTCCGAAAAAGCGCTTCTTCTTGGTCAATATTGACAAATCTTTTTCACTAATGTGACTGAGCCTCTTGTGCCATAACTCAACTATTTCTCCGTTGTCTATTGCATTAATTTTATCTATAGACAACTTTGCCTGCATAATGTACAACAAAGAACTTTTTTTACCTCCAGCCACGACCATAAAACCTTTAGTGAGCTTCCATCAACCATCACTGAAGGTGTTGCAATACCCCTCATCATCCAACTTACCTGTGAAAATCAAATTCAAACGAATATCGGGTATATGTTTAACATTATTCAATACCAACCCCGTGTCATTGCTAGTCTCTAGGCATGCATCACCAATGCCTACAACTTCAGCAAGTCCATCGTTTCTCATCTTCACAGATTTAAAGTCACTTAACTTGTAAGATGTAAAGAAATCCCTACAAGATGTAACATGAATAGATGCACCACTATCAATTACCCAACTGGTCTCATGACATACAAAATTCACTGCATCACCATCAAAGATAATGAGAAAGTCTTATGCAAATGCAGCAACACGATTGTCATTGCTAACAATACCACTTTTCTTCACTTTACTTTTCTCTTTCTGTTTTTCTCTTTTCATCTAACGATAAAACCTCTGAATATGTCCCTTATGATGGCAATAATGGCACTCAACATTTGCAAATTTATTGTATTTGCCTTTGCTTTTATCTCTGCTTTTATCTCTATTTCTCGGACCTTGAGTCTCACTTATTCCTCTTTTCTCAACAACCAAGGCATCATAATGTGAAGAGGAGCATCCATGTATCTTTCTTTTCATCTCTTCATTTAAAACACTACTCTTGGCCAAATCCATGGTAATCGTACCATCCGGGGCTGAATTTAGACAAAGGCGTTCGAAACATCTCCCACAAGTCCGGCAAAGTACCAAGCAACCATAACGCCTGTATCTTATCATCAAACTTGATATCCATCACAGCCAGCTATTTTATAATTCCTTCAAAAGAATTTAAATGATTAGTCAAACGAGTCTCATCCTGATATCTCATAGCCATCATCTGTTTTATCATAAATAACTTGTTATTCCCAGTCTTTCAAGCATACAATTGTTTGAACTTATTCCACAAATTGCATACATGTGTTTCCTTAATGATATGGTTCAAAACATTATCATCCACCCACTACCTAATGTAACCACACACTTGACAATGAGATTTAGCCCATTTAGCATCAATTTTATTCTCGGATCTCTTATCAGCAAACACAGGTAAATAATAATCATTTGCGTACAAAAGGTCTTCCATTTTTCCTTTCCAAACGTGATAATTCGAGCCATTCAATGTAACCATTCTACTCATACTTGTTTCCACCGTTTAACACAAGGCAGAAAAATCCAGCAATAACCAAAGTGCTGATACCTCTTTGTTGGGAGAACAATAACAATCCGGACAATATTGGATTAGCGCAGTGGAACAAAATAATCTCCCCTCTTGTGCAAACCTAATAGGAAACAATTGAATCGAGGAATATAAATGACAAGCACACAAACACAAGGCAATTTTTTACGTGGAAAACCTCCTCGGGGTGAGATAATAAAAAAACACGGGACCATAGTCCACCCAAAAATCTTCACTATTAGCTAAACTGGGTGAACAAAGTTCTTCTCTAGTAAATACTAGACGTACATAGCAGCAAAGACATCAAGAACATCATTCTTGGCAATAAACATGAACTTCACAAGAGATAAAAGATAAATCTCACCAAAAACGCACTTTTGGTGCAACCCACAAAAACCTGATGAAGGGAGCTTCAATTGAAAATCAAATCGATTAGATTCGAGAAGAATGTGGCACAAGCACACTGACTAAATTTCAGCTCAATCGAACCACGAATCAACATCCAACGTCAACATCAGATATATCCTCAAATCTAGATTTTCTGTTCTCTTTTTCTCTTTTGTTACTGCATCTCTCAAAAAATGTTCCTTTTCGGCTACAACATAATAATAGTGAGAAATCCTATTTCTCCATATGAATAGGCATATAGGCTCAAGCCTTGAGCTTGCAATTCATTGGGCTTCCTCCACATGGAAGTGAACCCAGCCAACACCCATGTCATGCAAGAAACGCCGTGTCATGCTTTTCATTTGCCCTTGAACATATATAAGTTCAGCACTCTTCTTTTCTTAAAAGAAAGCAAATGGTTCTATAGTCCTCTTTCAATCGCTTAACTCTGCATGTACTTCCCAACTGAAAGTCAATATATAGTAATCGCATGCGTTTTGAGTGACGACGCCTACACCTAAACTAAGCGATTCAAAGAAAATCTAGCCCTTGGTCCTATTTCATGAGACGGTGGCAAGTTTATGATTATGACATAAACTTTAATCGATTTCGACATATAATTAATCACCAATGCTCAGCATTGAAGATAACATTGGAGCCTGAGATTCTTTCTTCATTCAATTGCGTTGATCCCATGCGATTATATCTTCGTTTATGCTGTTCACGGGTATATAAAATTGAGCCAAACCAATTCTTCGTTTTTGCAGCGGCAAGTCATTTCAATGTCAAGTCTAGGCTTTTGCACTAGTTACTGTGTTGATATGCAATCAAATACATAGTTTTTGATGAAAGCCCTCTAGGCGATCGTCGTAGTTGAACCCAGCTTTCCATACGAGAGAGCCATGCCCGAACACCCACAACACCATCTCCCTCTCTCCCTCTCTCTCAGTTGCAGGTACCAAAGGGTTATCTCTATTGGAAAGCGCAGCCTCGTCCGTGGTTTTCAGGATTGACCCCATCAACATTATACTCATTAGAAAGCTCTCATCACGATTACAACAACACAAAGATCACGCCAATTGGATGTCATATGCGTAGGGTACACGTTCTCGATGATAGTCAGTGTCCACGCCACCGATCATTTCAAAATTGGCCGGATGCATTACATTAATAAATCGCTAAAGGATTTAGAACTAAATTGACAAATTGAGAGGTTTATGACTGAATTAGTACAAGTGAAATGGATTTAGCATTTTTTTGGTAATTTCCCTGCATTTCATGTCATGTATCATTCTTGGGAGGCAAACCCCAAGACTTGTGGCACAAGCTAACCCGTTTAATAATGTGATGATAGGGAATCATACTATTTATTAAAGTTAAATGATGGCCAGAATGACTGCCAATTCGAGCTTTGTTTGGACCCACCGACTTCTTCTTGGATCAAGAGCTCGTATGACCCCACCCCCCATGAATGTGGACCAGTCCCTTCTTGTTTACGCTCTTAACCCAATGCCTAGATTCGCGCTTAGTGATTCCCAACTCTATTGGTGCACCTAATAGAGGTTCATATAATTGCTCATCTGGTTCGGGTTTGGGAACCACAACATATTTCCTGAAGGCACAGAACAGGAGAAGGAAGTTTATAGGCCAAGTCACAATGTCTAAAACTTTGATACGGTGCCCTTCCAACGAGAGCCTGATGTTCAGAGCTGTGACGAGCAAACAGAAGGCGACCCACCAAAGAGTGACCAGAGTTCTCATCCAATTGGATTTCGCAGCAAGTAACGAAACCGTCAAAGACATCCATATTAATCCTCTAAGAAAGTGAAGCAACTAGCTCTGAGGTCTATTTATGTCAGCTTGAAGTAAATGACTCTGGAGGCCGACACCGACGTGCGCGATGCTACTAAAAGCTACTAAATGCGCGACAGACCGCATCAACAAGGAGAACCAAGTCCCTCCTAGTGCTGTTTCAATTAGTGTTGCGCTTTCTAAGGCTGACGGCGATCCATAAGACGTAGAAAGTGCAGAGGAAAAGCAGGTTGGTGGCGTCGATTATGCTAGTTTGGGTGCAAGAACCCAAATCAAGCTCTCCATCACATATCCAAGAGAATGCCTCTGAATTCAACATATAACAAAAAAAGAATGAAAAATCAAAATTGAAGTAGGCCCGGTTGTCACTGACTAAGTTAGTTAAAGCATACAGCGGAAGGCGAAAAACATGTAGAAATCTCAACTGTACAGTACCATGAATAAATAATATCAGTTTCATTCATACAAAAGAAACAATGTCAGTCCCATTGCAGAAACACTTCAATGTTCATCATGGTATTGATGTACCTGGTAAGCTCCGGATGAGAGCCATGGATGGAAGAACTTGGGTTCTTTGGGCTCTGAGCTTTTGCTTCTCCTCAAGCACACCAATTGATGCAGGAGTTCATATATAAAAACAGAAGAGCCGTTCAATGAATGAGAATGAAGAGCCTTATAATAATGATAATGATCTTGTCCCAGATTTGACACTAAACAGACGAGAACTCTGAGCTTTCTAGCTCAGAACATTTATATATACATTTGATTGAAATTCCTGATTGGTTTTGGGGTTTTGTAGATTAACAACTATTGAAAGTTAGGCGATTGCTTGTCTCTATCTCAATCTTGCTACTCCTACCTATGTAAATTTAAGCAGATGGCCTTTGTCTGAACCTCAATCACCACCATCTCGTAACTGCGAAAAGATAAACAGACAGAGAGACTTTGCGATATTGCAAATTCGAATAATACATATTCAACTCATCAACTTCTAGCAGTTTTATCATCAAATTATGAACGCCTGTACACACAGACTATTAAAAATATGTCTCGAGTTTGAACTCAAAACAAAAATCTAAATATCCGAAATTGGATATTTTGCGGCCATCCAAAATTGAGCAAAAAGGAAATATTGAAAATTTACTTTTCAAATATGTGCTGGAGGAAACAAATATTCTTTCCTAATTGATGTTGGAGTCTACGGCTTGAACAAGAAAGTCCAACGTGGCTTTTGATCCAGACCATGACTTGGTCAGCTCTTGGGCACATATAATATATTCTACTGTGGGCACCCTTGGGAGGTAGAAGTTGAAGACTGCAGAGTGTGGTCTTCGTGCCGTCCTTGTCCAGAGAAGAACTGAAGCGTCGAACCAAGTGCTTGACGTGAATCTTCGTGGAATTACATCCTGACGTTTTCTTCGTGCGTGAGTGATTAGCAAATTAAATCTTGCGTTAAGATTTGTGTACGATTTTTTTGCAAGATTGAAAGATTATTTCGTAAGAAATTATGAGGTTAAACACTGCATGAGTTATTGAGTGTAATTGAGACTTGAAAAACACTTAAAGTGTTTGAGTGACTTGAGTGTGATTGTCATCTCCATTGTATTGTTTGATCTATAATGGAATTCCATGCTGCTTTCTCCGTGGATGTAGGTCACTACTACTGAGCCACGTAAATCTGGTGTCCGATTTATTTTCTTATTATGTCAATTTTATTATTCGATCACTTGGCTTTCGCAATACATATCTTGCAGCTTTTTGGCATTATGGATTTAGCCAAGAAATGATATGTTGTAGCTTCAGTCTGCAGACTTTCGTGTGCCGTGCCTTATCTTGTGTTTTTCCTGAATATGTTATGAGGAAATCTGGTCTGCATCGATAAAGTTAGACTGCAGATGTTATGGGAGAGGCAAATTGGATCCGGAAGCAATTCCCTTACTTTCGATGGATACAATTTATGTGCCAAATTAAGATTGCTCATGAACGCTGTCTTCATAGAATATACAAAAGCTTCCTCGTCTTCATATGCTTTTAAATGTAATATTTTGACGTTGCATGGTGCATACATTTCTTGTTTATCTCAACTCCTTTGATTAACGATTAAAGATTTTGATCAAAATCCTCAAGCGAAAAGCAATGACGGAAGCACATTAAATTTCATATCAGCGTTCCGATCTACTCCTGTATACGGTAAATTGTCCACAGAGTTCTGTTTCGCCGAAAAGTGTCAACAATGCACCATTCGAGATATGTATCAATGTGGAAATCGACAAAGGATGTGAAGAGTCCTTTGTTGATTCATGGATAGGAACGCGAATTTAAGAAAAATTTAAAGTTACAAAAATTGGAGGCAATTACGACTAGCAATTTAAATGGGTATTGGAATATAAAGATGACGAAAAGATAAATTATAACATAACGGCTGATGTTCATTAATTGATCGGTGGTCCTTTACTCGAATTACAATCTTACTATCTAAAGCTACTAAAACAGTTGACAACAGTTGCAAAGAAAGCAAACGCTAACCTACATGACTCCTAGGATGCAACATGCATTCACAAAACGGTTATCAAAAGTCCCACTACTTCAACAAACGTGGCCTCGTCACTTGCCCCACGTTGACTTTCTGATTGCAACAGCTACTCCCGCTCCAGCTACAAACTTTGTCACATCATATCTCTCTATCGAACTTTGATTCGAGCAGGCTTCCTATCAAAAGAAAGCGCTTTTCAGATACTAAAAGACCCTAGGCTACGGAACCCAAAATCTGATCGGAAAACAACGAAATTTGGCAGTGATAGCTGCTGGTCAAGTTACTGTACGGCATGTCCCGATACTTTCGAAAAATCAATCTCTCTCAAATGGGAAATCCAAATCATAATCCATAAAATCCTACAGGTTTTCTAGGGATGTGAAGGACCTAATTATCACCATGAACAGCTCATCCCGGCCGACGCGTCACCGGCGAAGCCAACACAGCTAGGGCTACGGTATTAACTCCTAAAACAAAAGCTTAACTTGCAAGAGGAAAAAACAAGAAGTAAACACCTAGCAATCACATGCAAAAGGTGTGTTCCGACAATTATTGATATTTTCTGACCAACCACCGCGAGTTCCCTCTCTTCTTCTATTTTACGAATCCAACAGCAAGAGGAAGAAGAAGACTCTTGAAGCTTATTCGGGCTGAGGAGGTACACTGAGCTAAGCCTCTCTTGGTTTTTTTTTTTTTTTTTTTCAAATTCTCTTCTCTTTGGGCTCATATCTTACATCATTTGCGGGCATTGGCCTCGCAGGCGTAATTCAGGTCGCTTGCTCGGGCATTTCCATGGTTCGTCGGGGGACGGATTGCATCGCGCTCACACTGAAAGGCCGCCCCCTTTCCCGGCATGTTGAGTCGACCTTTTTAAACAATGGACAGAGTATGTTCCACGAGGCGGTTGGGTAAATTCTCTTCTCGCGTGGAATGGCAGCCGGGTGCCTATCGATCGCCTCCTCAAGAACAAACCTGAAAAAGAGTAAATCTGCCGCGCTTGCTCTACTTGCTTATCTACTTGAGAAATTGCAGTAATCATAGTACATATAATATGATATGATGAGTCGATGTAGTGGAGGATGAATTTGACTCCATTTCAAACGCCAAAAAGAGTTTATTTAGTTAGTAATGGTTAGAAGTTAGGGGTTACAAAGACTTGTTTACAAGATCGTTTTAAAAGTGATGAGAAAATTAGCTCTTCTTGGTAGAATGTTAACTGGAAAATTCGCACAATCTTCGCGGACAATACTAGATTATAAAGAACGATTGGTTTGATAAAATGAAAGTTTGAAATCATGTCGACTTACGATTATATTTAGTACAGCATTGCTTAGATAATACGCACATCCATGTTGTCTGATTTGATTATGACAAAAATTAATGGCTCGAGCATGTTGATTTAACCTTAAAACAGTGGTTGTGCTATTCATATAGACTCGAACAGATGATAAAATAATGTTACGTACTATTGCAACAAACACACGAGGCGCGTTATATATAGTACATCAATGTACTTTATTATAAGGCTATTACATTAAAGGCTAAAGGCAAATGAGAAAATAATTATTAATGGATAATAAATAGGAGTGCCTTAGCAGTGATATTTGCCTAAATTTTGGTAGGAGCTTCTCCTGCAACTTGACCAGTATTCAGCAACCAGCTTGGAAAAGTAAGAATTGGTCTCCATCAACTTTGAGGGCTCCTCATACTCCACCAGATTTCCTTCAAAAAAATGAAGCAGAAAACACCAATAAGATCCATGTTTAAAATATTTAAAAAAAAATCGTGGTTTTTTTTTTAAGGTACATAGTTAGGCTCCGTTTATTTTAAGGAAAATGAATTAATTGAAAAATATTTTCCTAAAATTAATTGCTTGCATACCTTGAAATAACTAGTTAATGGGATATTTTTATTATACAAATATTTATGAAATGAAAACTCACATTTACTAACGGAATGAATAAAATTACCAAAATTTGAAACTATCCATGTATCAGTTTTCTAAATCCTATTTGTATAATAATTTTTTCACACAATTAGTATGCCAAATGAAATCACTCTTTCTCAGCAATCCCATCATAGTTATTTTTTAAAAAAATCATTTGATGCCTTATTAACTAAAAAATCACCCGCTTAACACATTGTCTTTGAATAAGTTTGCCACGATCTGAATCCATCCCGGCTTTTAATATTTCCCGTCGCGATTGACAATGAGACAGATATGCTTTAACGATTCAAGATTAATCAAAAACTCGAATTAGAATAAGAAAATGGATTCGTAATTGTATCATGAGAGAAATTACAAATGTATAGGATCGTGAGAAACTTACCATAAGAGAGGACCATGACCATGTCACTGTCTATGACAGTCGGGACTCTGTGAGCCACGGTGATCACAGTGCAATCTGAGAACTCTTGCCTGATGATCCTCTGAAGAACTGCATCAGTTGTTGAATCAATTGAAGCAGTGGCTTCATCAAGAACTAGGACTCTGTTCCTCCTTAATAGAACTCTTCCCAAGCAAAATAGCTGTCTCTGGCCAGCACTCCAATTCTCTCCTTCATCACTTACTGTTTGAAATTTAGACAAGCGGTTCACATTCCCATTAGCAGAAAAAAGACTCAAAATCATTTTGATTAAGGTCTGACGATATTGGTATAAGCACTTAGGTAAGGTACTGCCGCATAGATATGAATTATTATTGTTGTATCTTAGTAGGATTTTAGTGACTTTCAAGCCGTGATTAGAGTGATACATGTAATGTAACAGACGACGCTCACCGGAAGAATCGAGCTGATTCGGAAGGCTGCTAATTGTGGCCTTGAGCTGACATTTTTCCAAAGCCTACACATCGAGAAATAAACAAGGGTTAATTTGCCACATCCACGAAAAAGATGATCTTATTGGGAGGCATATTATGAAGTCCAGAAATGCGCACTTGTGTGCATATTACCATCCAAATCTCATGGTCAGAGTAAAGGCCAAGAGGGTCCATGTTAGTCCTAACACTCCCTCTGAACAAAGTGGGCTCTTGAGGGATGATGCTCAGTTTCATCCTCAAGTCCTTCAATCCAATGGAAGTAATGTCTAGCCCATCGATATAGATCTTCCCGCTTGCTGGCTCAACCAATCGAAACAATGCGCTGATCAGAGTTGTTTTCCCGCTTCCTGTTCTTCCAACAACGCCAACTCTGCTTCCTTCTTTGAATGTGCAAGTGATACCCTTCAGCACGAGTGGTGCGTTGGGACGGTACCTTAGCTGAAACCAAGCAGGAAAAAAAACCCTTAGTACCAGTAACCTGGAAAAATTTTCTGATTTTGAATTGCAATTTGTACCTTTAGTTCTTGCAGCTCGATTCGACCCTTTGATGGCCATGAAGAAGGTGGTCTATGATTCTCCACAACTGCTGCAGGCTCAGATGGTATGTGCATGAACTGTTTGATCCGCTCCACCGAGATAATGTAGTTTGACAAGTAGCAATACCACCGGGTCACGAAAACATGAGTACCCGTCAATGTAAAAGCATAAGAAAGAGATAGCCCAACAAGCCCTGCGAGACCGGGATAAACAAATTTAACTAGCATTTTCGACAATTCAATAAGTTCAAGCTGTTTTCATTTAAATTTTTGGTTACCAGGAGGCACATATCCTTTAGGAAGTAGAATCAGGAGAAGAGAAGCAGTGAGTAGGGTCACGTTCTGAAGTACTTCTATTCTCAGAACTAGCCACTCCATTAGTGCATTGGAGTGGAAAAAAAGTTTCGCATCGGCATCCACGAGTTTCAGGAAATTGCAGAAGAATCTGTCTACTGCGTTAAAAGCTCTAACGGTGACCACACCTAGGGATGTCTCGGCTGCATAGTTCATGAGAGGAGCTTTTGTTGTTCCGTTGATTCTTATTAATTCGCGCGCTGATGCCAAGTAATATGCCTTTTAAGTCGAAGAACTGAACACGGTTAGCCCTTCTTGATCAACAGTTATAGACAAATTCAAAAGGTCTAGACCTAAAAAAATCACCTGAACATATTTTGCAGCAACCATTGCAAAAGTCGCAATGATGAGAACTTGCCATGTGACCGACGCCATAATCCCAATTATAGTCAGAAGTTCAATTCCAGCAGCTATCACAAAGATGATGGAGAATGGAATGTCAAAGTCTAGTATACTTAAGTCTGATGAAGCCTGCAAAATTTAAAACATCAGCCTGATTCTTTATATGGTAAGTGCTGGATACAAAATTATAATGCTGAAGATGAAACATGAATGTGAAAATGATCTTACTCGGGTCAGAATCCTTCCCACTGGAGTGGAATCGAAGAAGAGCATCGGAGCTTTGAATATCGAATCAGTGAAACCTGAAAAGAAGGCCTTGGAGGCCTTTAGACCTAGATGGGCTGCAAACAAGGATTTCAAGTACACGAATACAGCACTAAGCAACGAAATCCCCGTGAATACACCTATTAAAGTGCCACTACTAATGTCGGGAAATTGAATAGCTACTGCTAGCCAATAGGTGGATGCAGCCTGAAGCGCCACAAATGCTAACTGTGTCAGCAAGCCTAAAGACAGAAGGGTTAATCCTTTCGACACCATTATGTAATCCCAGAACGGCTTCCACCCAGCGTCACCAATCTCCTTCTCTTCTTCTTCTGTAAGTTGCACTCCCGGTTGGGCCTTCTCGGATATCTCGACTTGTTTATTCTCTTTAGATTCCTCATGCTTCAACGAAATGGAACCCGCAGTTTCACCGGGGATTTCACTGTTTGAAGGTCCAAATGTGGTTAAAACTTCTTTGTGAGCATTCACAAGCTGTTCGAATGCTGTCCCTGCAGTCAAGAGCTCCTGGTAGCTCCCCGACTGTGTAACACGTCCCTCCTCCATGAGCTTCATAGCACAAAAAGCAATTCATGTTTAGCATATCCGAAAAAGAAAGTACCACTGCCTAAACTTATCTAATTATGCATATGAGAAGTATGGATACCGGTTCTTACCAAAATTCGATCCATATCTGAGAGAAATTCCACTTGGTGGGTCACTAGGATGACCATCTTATTTTCAAGCACGCCCATGACACAGTCCTGCAGTAAAAAGACTCGAAAAAGCACAACAAGCTTGTTAATCACTGGAGTTTCTCTCAATTATTTTTTCCTTAGAAAAAATATGAGCTCAACTTCTTACATTGAAAAGTATTGCAGCAGTGTGCGCATCGACCGCACTGAAAGGATCGTCGAGAAGATAAATGTCTGCATCGTTATAGACGGCCCGAGCTAGTTGAATCCTCTGCTTCTGTCCACCACTCATATTGAGCCCTCTCTGGCCTATTTCTGTGAGATCACCATGACTGAAGCTACTGATATCTTTATCCAGTGCGCACGCTTTTATGGCCTTCATGTATCGTGCCTCATCCATCGGTTTTCCATAGAGTATGTTGTCCCTAATCGTCCCGCTTTGGATCCAAGAAGTTTGAGAAACATAGGCGGTTAATCCACATATTCTAACCTAAATTAAGATACATGAAAGAATTAAAGTTAGGTGCATGACAGAGGTGCACATTTTACGGGCATAGATGTCTTGAAAACTCACAGTTCCCGTGGTTTTGGTTATTTCTCCCAGTATAGCACAAAGAAGCGATGATTTGCCTGCCCCGACTGGACCACAGACCGCAATCTTCTGCCCCCATTTGGCTTCCAAGTTTATGTCTTTCAGAGTCAAGATTGCAGATTCCACGTCCCAAGCAAAATTTCCTGATAAAATCTGTATGCTTGTGGTGCTAGACGAATCCTCCACCAGGACTTCCCTTATTCTGTAGTTCTTTAGTTCATCGTCCACCAAAAATGTGTTGATGCGATCGAAAGACACCATCATTTGGATCAATATAGAAAGGGCCTCAGGGATCATCCTAACAGGCTCGCCCATAGCCCGCAACGTTGCAAGAACTGTGAAGATAGTACTAGCATTTAATGGGGCACTCTGCAAGAGAGCGCAACCTAAGAAAATCACCGAAGAAATTATAGTCGGAGACATCCAATAAAGCACTCCTCCGTAAGCCCTCTTGAACTGGGCTTCGGCCAGCCACTTCATCTCGGTTGCACGGCGCGACTCAATCAAGTTCCTGAATCTTTCTTCCCACGACTGCAGCTTTATGATCTTTATGCTGTTCAGGATCTCTGAAGTGGACCGCAGCCGCTCGTCTTGGGCGGTCATGAACTGGGACTGGCAGTTTTGGAGGATCTTGGCAAAAGGCACATTCAGGAGTCCGCAAATGACGAGCGGGACTAAGCCTGGAAGAGCACCAATGCCAATCACCGCAAAGAGTACACCGATGGACAGGAAGAGTTGCAGTGTGAGGCTCCAAGTGGAATGGAACCACCAAGGGAATTCACCCATCCGATACGCATCCACCGCAATGTAATTCACGATTTCGCCGGTTGAGTGCTGTTTTCTTCCGGTGTTCGAAAGTTTCAACTGCTTCTTGTAGACTGCCACCATAAGAGCCGATCTCATTCTCATTCCGGACCTCCTGGAGTCAAAGAAGTAATGCCTCTGCGAAAAGGACTCAACCAGCTTGGCAAGCATCAAGCACCCAATAATAGTGAACCCTTCTGACAAATTTCCCCCGCCTCCATTCGAGTAATTCACAAACCAGTACAGTAACAAAGGGGAAATGACGACAGATATCGTTCGGGAAAGTGCACATAAGCCTATGAAAATGTTCTCCTGGAAATATACGTTTGCAATGGTCTTAATAACCAAGTAACTCTGCGAACACTTTTGATCGCTTACAACCGAATCCCATGCAAGTGCAAATTTTTTATACGCCAGATCAGCCTCGTCCTCGGAGACAAGAGATGGAATGTCCTCAAACTCTAGCAGTTTTGAGTACCCCAAGCGTAACAATGGATTAATCCAAGAAAATGTAAACTTGCTGAGGCAGCTGGCACAGCTAAGCTGTGACCGCGAATCATCAAGCTTCGCACCTAATAGAGGTTCGTATAATTTCTCATCTGGGTTCGGTTCCGGAACCACAACATATTTCCTGAAGGCACAGAACATAAGGAGAAAGTCTATAGGCCAAGTCACAATGTCTAAAACTCCAATTCCGAGCCCTTTCAACAAGAGCCTGATGTTCAGAGCTGTGACGAGCAAACAGAAGGCAACCCACCAAAGGGTGACCAAGGTTCTCATCCACTTGGATTTCGCAGCAAGCAACGAAGCCGTCAAAGACATCCATATCAATCCTCTAACAAAGTGAAGCAACCAGCTGTGAGGTCTATTTATGTCAGCTTGAAGTATAAGACTCCGGAGGGCGACACCAAAGTGCACAAGGCTACTAAATGCGCAACAGACCGCAACGACGACGAGTACCAAGTCCCTCCTAGTGCTGTTTCCGTTGGCGTTGTGCATCCTAAGGCTGACGGCTATCCACAAGACATAGAAAGAGCAAAGGAAAAGCAGGTTGATGCCATCGATTATGCTACTCTGGGTGCAAGTACCGTAATCAAGCTCTCCATCACATATCCAAGAGAATGCCTCTGATTTCAGCATATCAGAAAAAAGAATGAAAAACTAAAACCAGAGGACGCCTCTGTTGTTGCCAACTAAGTAAGCTAAAGCATACATGGAAAGGTGAAAAATCATGCCGAAGTCTCAAGGATACGGGACAATGAACAAATAATATCAGTTCCGTTCAAACAAAAGAAACATTGTCAGTTTCATTGCAGAGACGCTGTTCATGATAGTATTAATGTACCGGGTAAGTTCCAGAGGAGAGCCATCGATCGAAGAACTTGGGTTCTTTGGGCTCTGAGCTTTTGCTTCTCGTCAAGCACACCAATTGATGTAGGAGTTCAGATATAAAAAATGAAGAGCTGTTCAGTGAATGAGAATGAAGAGGCTGCTAATAATAATAACGATCTTGCCCCAGATTCGACACTAGGCATACAAGATAACTCTGAGCTGACTTCCTCAGAATATATATCGCGTTTATATATATCGTCCATTGATACACTTGGCTGGTTTTGGGGTTTTGTAGATTGGAAACTTTTGAACGCTAGGCAATTGCTTGTCTTTATCTTGTCACGTACATGCATCTCGATCTTGGTACTCCTACCTATATAAAAATACACGCAGATGGTCTTTGTCTTTGTCTGAATCTCAATCACCTCCATCACTTAATTACGATAAAATTAACCCAGAGAGAGAGAGAGAGAGAGAGAGAGAGACTTTGAGATGTTACTCACTCACCATCTTCTGGCAGTTTTATCATTAAATTCTAAACGCCTGTTCACAGACCTTGCAGCTTTTGCCATTGTGGATTTAGCCAGGACACGACATGCAGGCCGCAGTTTTTCAATTGGTAACAGCTACAGACTTTCCTGGAAATGCTTTTACGAAAGTTTGGTCTGCATCGGGCAGGGAAAGGTTGCCGATGTTTTAGGAATGCAAATCGGATCCCGAGACCATTCCCTTAGCTTTCCAAGGACACAGTTTACGTCCCAAACGAAAGATTGCTCAGCCATTTTTATAGAATTCACGGAAATGGGTCACGTCCTCCATTTCGTATGCCCTTTGAATGACTTACTACTTTGACGTTGCACCGTGCGCTTATATGCCTTGTTTATGTTGAACCCTTCGGTTAAAGTTCAAAGCTTTTGATCGAAATCCTTGAGCGAAAAGCAGTACCGTGAGCAAACTAAAATTCGTATCAGCATTAATATCTAATCATGTATTACTTACTTATCCGAAAGAAGAAAAGAAAAGAAAATACTTCATCTAGTATATGAATGTGAATAAATTATATAATATATAATATACATTACAGAGAAATCTAATTAGTTACAGGTTCACATTGAGTAAATTATATTTTTGCAAACGAGAAGTTAGTAACCACAATTCTTCGCATGTAGTAAATTATATTTTCAAATACTCGAGCGTCCATAACTTCCCATGAAAAAATTGGAGTCGACCCGAATTTACGCCTATGATTGTAACATTTCTTCACAGTTTGTAAACTTAAGGGACATTGACACAAGTAGTCCCTGAGTTTTAGCTCAATGTGCAATTTAGTCCCTAAACTTTTAATTTGTTCAATGTAGTCCCTGAACTTTAGCCTAATGTTTAATGTGGTCTCTGGACTTTTGATTTGTTCAATATAGTCCCTGAACTTTTGATGCATGTTTAATGTAGTCCCTAAACTATATAAAAATATTCAATGTAATCCTAGAACCTGAATTAATGAAAGGACTACATTGAACATTTTTTTATAGTTCATGGACTAAATTGAACATGTACTAAAAGTTCAGGGACGATATTGAACAAATTAAAAGTTCATGAACCACGTTGCACATTTGACCAAAGTTCGGAACTGTTTGTGTCATTTTTCCTAAACTTGAAGGCCCAATGAGTAAATAATTGTCCTCATATGTCAGAATTTTGCATAATTTGTACTAGCATTGGCAATTTATAGTCAGAAATTTTCCTTATGATGGAAGAGTCCAGATTCCATACGACACCAATCTCGTTGTTTGGTAGACTGAACCATAAAATTTCCACGTGACAATGGGCCAGATTAGAAGAGTCCAGCTGACATATGGTTAACACTATTTTTTTTTTCTTTTGCAAGAGAGTCCGGATTACATAGGACACCGATCAAGGTCGACATGATCATAGGAAAATGCATCGTCTTTCTCCATTTAGATAATTATAGTGGGCCTATGATGATCATGAAGTTTCATTCCACCCAACAGTCCACGAATTCAATTTGATTCTTGGCAACTTGTCCAAGTTCATTTCCTCTAATCATGATTGGTGGTACTATGAAAGCGAGCTGCACGTAAGCTTTTAACTTAGGGTTACTAGTACGAAAATCTCAAATTGGTACATCTGGATAAATTTATCCCATTCTAATTTTTTGATCACTAAAAATCTCAAATCGGTAAATCTATGATAAATTTACCGTCGATTAGTTTTCGTTTTTATTTTACCGTCAAATTGTTAAGTTGGATAACACGTGGCAATTTTTTTTTGGGTCTGTCATATCTCTAACTTTTTTACTCTACCTCTTGCAAAGTTCGGGAGTCGAACCCCGCACCTGTAATACTAGCATCCCCACTCTCCCAATCCCTTAACCGGTGGGGCCGCATGCCTATAAGCCATGTGACAGTTGACAAGTTTATTAGTTTGGAGTTTTACCATATATTTATCGGTTTGTGATTTTTCGTGGTATTAATCCAATTTAACGGAAACTAACACAAAGTAAATTTCTCACAAACGTACCAGTTTAAGGTTTTTGGTAGTCAAAAAATCTATTTGAGATAAATTTGTCACAAGTATAACAATTTAAGGTTTTTTGCGGTCAAAAAATTAATTTTGAGTAAATCTATCATAGGTGTACCAGTTTGAATTTTTCGTAGTATTAACCCTTTTAACTTGTAATTGTATTTAGGATCCTGGCCTATTTGTCTCATCAGGATGTTCTTACTGGCTTTTTTTCTCCTAATAATGATTTAATGTTAGTCTACTATAAAGTGTAGGTGAACAACGAACGCTTGACATGCTCAAAATAATTCAAAGAAAAAAAATACAAAATCAACTCTACAAAGTAGTAAACAAACCATTTATGATTTTCCATTATCTGCAGAACTTCTCGATGTAATTCAGTCGTCGATTTTTGCTCTACCAAAATTCTCAATCTCAAGCAATATGAACTTGCTAGCAACGATGGTTGGTCGTTTGATCCTTCCATCATTAAAAGGCTCGTCTTGACGAAGCTTCATGTTCCTTCTTTATTAAAGCGCTTCGATGCCCAATAAAATTCTTTGTTGAGCGCTTCACGTTATTTTTTTTCATTCTAATCAATTTGGTTTGTCAAGCGAAATTAAAAATTTATGAGCCGTCAATTTTCAACACATTAGCACAATATAATATTTTTGTATAAGAGTGAGACAAACTGACACGAAGTAAAAACACGACATCATTTTAACAAGTTCAACAAGAAAACATTGTTTTCCCAACTACACGAACTCAAAACTCGAATTCCACGCGGGGCCAATCCTACCAAATCCACGACATCGTGACCAATCGACATTTCTTGGGGACTATTTTGTATTTGTCGGCTGTCATTAGAAAAAGGACAAAGAATGATTTTTCTTTTATATCATTATCATTCCTGGGACGAAAGCCCCAAGCTAAGGCTATTCAATCGTGTGACGATGATCGTTTAAGCTAGTAATAAAGTTGAACGACGGCCCAAATGACTGTCAATTGGAACTTCATTTGGACACGACTCTTCTTGGATCGAGAGCTTCATCAATAGCGACAACTTCCCTGGTCCTTACGCCTTTAACCCCATTTCAAGATTCGTGCTTGGTGATTCCATTAGCTAGCACCAGTAAGAGATAAGAAAATTATTTTATGTCATCATCTTTCCACCAGGCAGGGCCAAGTACTTAACCATTAGAATGAAATCTAAGATGTTTGAGTATGAATTGAATTTTGTTTCAGGTATTCGACCTAAATTGAGTTTTGACACCCCGAATTAAAATTTGTGGCGACCCAACTTGAGAAAAAAAAAATGAAGAGTTACTATTGGTAGAGGAGGACTTGGAGGTGTGCAGCCCCCGCTTACGGAGGAGTATAAATAACATTTTTCTCAAATTATTAGGTTTTAAGTAAAGACATAAAGAGTCTTAAGGTTTTTTTCAGTCACCTTTTGTAATTTTTGAATTTTTGTAGTGAATTTTGCTTCTCTTTTTTTCGTAATTTTCCCGAAAGGATTTTCCAGATAAATTTGTATATTCTTTTATTTTTCTCCGTCTCAATTTCATTATAGTTTCTGTATTAGTCGTAACATAAGAAGTTAAAATATATACTAATTCTTCTATATACATAGGCCGCTTATCGAACACTATACATGCAAACATCATCCCTAAAAAAATGAAAATGAAATTCGCTTCTTAGCACAATGAAGCCATGAAATTGAATGATTTTTGCTTCTTGTTCCTTCTTTTTTTGCAAAGTATTTGTACTCTTCCCACTTTTAAGAAAGCAATAACCGCTACTTTTTGAGGTGTGAACAATGGCTACTAATTTTATTTTATTTTTTTTGGTCCGAGAACAATGGCTAATATTTGAACGTTGGTTTTGACTGACAGAAAAATAATTCAATCCTCATTCTTGTACCAAGTGTAGCAATGTGGCGATCATGTGTAGCAAAGTGGCGATCATGTGTCATGATCATCTCATATGCTGTAGGATCGAAAACAATAGACATCCTGAGAAAGAGGCAGTTTTGTCCTAGAAATATTATTTTCCACTAAAATTCCTATGCTCCTGGAAAAATCCAAAAAAGAAAATCATTAGGCTTTCTGTGAATTGGAGGATTGAACAGCTTCTGGACGTGGTTCGATGCTCTCCACTCTCCTGAAATTGATGATTAGGGGCGTGAATGATAACTTGTTATATTTTTTTTTATTATTTTGTTTTTGGGAACGGGTTTAGAACAGAAATCCGTTTGGCAATACAATTTTGTTTTTCCATTTTTGGAATAAATTTTTAATCCAGAAATAGGTTTGGAACAAAAATTAGAAGTAAAAATTTTCTATTTTTCCATTTTTATAACGTAAACAAAAATAACAATACTTTTCAGAGCTTGCCCTCACTGCCCCACGCTGTCGATGTACGAATTATACATCGACTCTATCAACCGAATAACGTTACATCAAACGCTACTTTCTACTTAAAATTAGGTCCGGGAACAAAATGGTTATCATTCGTGCCCTAGGATTTCAGCCATTTTTTTATTTCAAATTGGGCCTGGATTGCCCTTCAAGTTCATCCACCTAACTTTCACTCATTTGAGCTTTTCCCCTTGGGCATAAGTTGAAGAGGAACTCGACACTTGAGCTAGTGGTGGCCTCCACATCCTTTTCGTTTGGTTGCCACTTTCAAGTATAGACACAAATTAATCACGCGAGATTTACTGTATCAATGTACCGTCTAATTATGGTTAATACTCTATTTGTATTGTCTAAGTGACGAATATATACATAGTGTTCCCGTAATTTTTTTTTTTTGGTCATATGTTCCCGTAATTGAACAAGCAACTTTAATAGACAACAATCGCTCGAATGGTTCTTGCCTTGTTTTCCTCGATGGTCTAAGTATAGTAGGTTACACGTTGAGATTTCTCGCCTAAGAACACGATCATCACGCCTAATCATAATAGGAGCATCTAAGATATATAGCTGACTCGATATTGGTTGCCGACTTGCCAAACCCTTCTTTCCATTTTATGCAAGAAAGAACGTGTCGTCCTTTTCATCTGCCCTCGAACATATATAAGTTCAACACTTTCCTTTCTCAGTAGAAAGCAAAAGGGTATGTCGTCCTCCTTGTATCGATTAACTTAACATGCGCTCTTCATCTGAAAGTCGATACAAATTAATTACGCGGGCATTTGAGTAATGGCCACAACATTGATAGTATTTGTCATGGTGAAATACCAATAGTCAATGTCGAACATTGGACTCTGAGATTTTTTCTTCGTTCAATTGCAGTCCATAGTCGAAAGGGTATGTTGTCCTCCTTGCACCGAATAACTTTACGTGCACTTTTCATTTGAAAGTCGATGTAAATTAATTTTGCAGGCATTTGAGTGGCCTCAGCTATATTGGGCCTCAAACGAAATTATATTGCTCAATGTCATAGGGTCGTCGATTTTTGCTCTAGCAACGATCAGGCCGATCCCTTCATCATCAAAAGACTTGTGTTGACAAAGCTTCATGTTCCTTATTTGTTAAAATGCTTCAATGCTCCCATCAAAATTCTTTGTTAAGCGCTCCATGTTTTTTTTTTTATTTTTAAATTCTAATGTATTTTGTTTGTCAAGCGAAATTGAAGATTACGAGCCATCAATTTTCAAACATGAGAGGGAGACAAACTGGCACGATATAATGTTCGATTCACATGTTCGACGAACACGATGTTCTCATTGTACAATATACCTAAAAAAATTAAAAAAAATCTATGAATTTGAATAATTATTGCCTCTTGTTCCTTCTTTTTCGCAAATTATTTCTTTCTCCCCCATCCTTTGGATAGCAATAATCACTGCCTTTTGGGGTAGCAACAATGGCAACTGCTTGAACGTTGGTTTTGACTGACAGAAAAAAAAAATGATTGATTCCTCTTTCTAGTGCCAAGAGTATCAATGTTGCAATCATGTGTCATGTTCATTTCATTTGCTGCAGGGCCAAAAACATGAATATCTTGAGAAAAAGCAATCTGGTGATTATTACCCGATTAGTTCTTGCCTTGTTTTCCTCCATGGTCCGAGTTTAGTCTTTTGCACCGAGGTAGCAATTATATGCACGTTAAAGGTTGAGATTTCTTACCTTAAGAACACAAACATTGCACCAACTGTAAGACGAGCATCAAAGATGTATATACCCGACTTTATATCGGTCGTCGACTAGCCAAACCTACCTTCCCATATTATGCAAGAAAAGTCGTGTCATGCTTTTCATTTGCCCTCGAACATATATAAGTTTAGCACTTTTCTTTTCTTAGTAGAAAGCAAATGGTTCTATCGTCCTCCTTGCATCGCTTGACTTTGCATGGACTTCCCACCTAAAGGTCGTAATACAATAATCGCATGTGTTATGAGCGTCGTCTATACCTAAAGTAAGCGATTCAAAGAAAATCTATCCCTTGGTCCTACTTCGTCAAACAGTGGCAAGTATATGATTATGACATAATCTTTAATCGATTTCAAGATACTAATAATTACTCACCAATGCTATGATATTTTTGCCTCAGTGAAATATCATTAATGTCAAACATTGGAGTGTGAAATTCTTTCTTCGTTCAATTGCGTTGATCTTGAGCGATTATATCTTCATTTATGCTGTTCACGTTACGGGTATATAAGATTGAGCCAAATCAATTATCTGTTTACGTGGTGGCAAACAATTTCAATGTCAAGTCCAAGCTTTTACACTGGTTATTGCGTTGATATGCAATTGAATATATAGTTTCTGATGAAAGCCCATTAGGCAATCGCCGTAGTTGAACCCAGCTTTCCATATGAGAGAGCCATACCCGAACGCCCACATTGTCATCTCTCTCTCTCTCTCTCTCTCTCTCTCTCTCTCTCTCTCTCTCTCTCTCTCTCTCTCTCTCTCTCTCTTCTCTCATTTGCAGGTACCAATGGGTCATCTTTATTGGAAAGCATAGCCTCATCTATTAGTATTACCTTAGTTTAGGCCGAAATCTCGGACCCAGGGCTTTTAGGATTGACCCCTGTCGACATTATGCTCGTTAGAAAGCTCTCATCACGGTTACAACAACACAAAGATCACACCAATTGAACGTCGTATGCATAGGGTACGTGCTCCCAAGTACGACCAATGTCTACACCAACGATTTTATGATCAAAATTGGCCGGATGGACTGCATTAGCAAATCGTTGTAAGATTTAAGACTAAATTGGAAAAATTGAAAGGTTTATGACTGAATTATTGGAAGTGACATATGTTTAGCATTTTTTTGGTAATTTCCCTGTCTTTCATGTCATGTATCATTCTTGGGAGGCAAACCCCAAGGCTTGCGGCACAATCTAAACTGTTTAACCATGTGATGATAGGGAATAATCCTATTTATTAAAGGTTAAACGACCGCCCGAATGACTGCTAGTTCGAGCTTCATTTGGACCCGATGACTCTTTTTTGGATCAAGAGCTCCTATGACCCCCCCACATGAATCGGGACCAATCCCTTCATGCTTAGTGATTCCCAACTTGGTTTGCTTCTCCGCAGTTCTATAGTTTCTACAACTTTGTTAATAATTCCATCTTCTTTTTTGTACCAAGAGTAGCAATGTGCAATCATGTGTCATGATCATTTCATTTGCTGTACGACCCCCAAGCAGATGAATATCATGAAGAAAGGCGGTTCAATTCTAGAAAAGATATCATCTTTCCACTCGAATTCGGATGCCAACTCGCCCGCCAAACATACCCTCGAGCGTGTATAAGTTCGACACTTCCCTTTTATCAGTAGAAAACAAAAAGGTACATCGTCCTCCCTGTATCGCTAAACTCTACATGCACTTCTCATCTGAAAGTCATTATAAAATAATCACATCTACTTTTGAGTACGTCTCGAAGAAAATCCGACGACCCTTCATCTTATTTCATCAAACGGCGGCGCGTCCCTCTTTACGACATGATCTCTAAACAATGTCGAGATGAAACGATCACTCACCAATGCTCAACATCGGCAAATATCTGCCATGGTGAAATCTCTCGATCATCAACATCGAACATTGGGGTCTAAAATTTTCCCTTCTTCGTTCCATTGAGCTCCTCGGTCAAATGGGCCTCGAACGAGATTACAAACCCAATCTAGCCGGGCCAGGAGAGAGGTTCGAATCACCTTGGTAGGTCTTACCCTAAGGGAAACTATACTGCACGAGAATTCATAAACAATGGAGATCCTCGAAAATAGCGGCGACGAGATAATTTAAAACACGAGTGAAGAGAACAATTGGCGAGTGACATTGATGGGGGTCTAGTCCATTTCATTAAAATTTGCCACCATCAACGGGACCAAGTCAAGCAAATTCTCTAATGTGTGTCAGTCAGTAGTTGTAGGTTGTGTTTGCTTGGTCTAAGACCAAGCAAAAGATCGCGCCGATCCATCCTCGCATTCAATGCCAAATCCTGCTCCGACGGTGAGAGCAGCTGCTTTTTCAATGTTTCTTCTTTGCTTTGGTCGAAATAATGAAAGGAGGAAATGAGGTTCGGTTCCTTCAACCTCCTTCGATTCTAGTGCGCCTATTGAATGAGCTTCTTTTCCCATTTAATGCCGCTGACCGATTTCGCAGCTCTAGCCGAGAAGCAGCTGAGTCTCTTTAATGTGTGAAAATTCAAACAAAGAATCATTTTGTGACATTATATTGTCCTTTGGAGCCGAGAACTTCCCATAATCGAGTGATTATATGGGTGTTGAACTCTCGTGCTGCGACATGTGGGGAGTGTTATGGGCACTTATTAGACCTGTCAAACAGGTTGAATTGGATTTTGAATAGGATCAAAAATTATTCGATCTAAATTAATTAATTTTCATGTAGTACAAATCTAGTAACTCATGTCCGACCCAACCCATATTGCTAAAACACTTCCATATTTAAATAAATGTAAGAAAACTCATAGACAAACTGAATTGATAGCACAAATCGAGTGAAAGCAAAATCGAGTGAGGGCGAAAGAGAGTGAAGGCAGTGTCATAGAGATAGGTTGGGTCTAAATAAGTTATAAACCATTTAACACCCATGTTATTTTGGGGTTTATCATTCTAAAATCATTTATGACAATATAACTAACCTATATAACAACTCAATTCATCAAATATAGATTGAAAAATGGATTTATGACCCATTTTAATAGATCTAGCGTCGATTGCTCTTTCCCACCTTCAATTTTACTTTTTAGAAAAAAAAACAGTGTTGGACTTCTTGATTCGAATTTTGATAAAACCCCAATTTTTTAGATAAAGGCAAACCATTCAAAGCCGTTTTTCTCTAGAACCGAATTGGGTTTGGTCGGTTCTCTATTGGTTTTCCTTGGAACAAGGAATCAATCAGGTACTCAATATTGAGAACTGAGTCAATTTTCCCCGGAACTAGCTTAGAACATAGTCGATTGTGTCAGTTATAGTCTATTCTTTGGTCAAACTAGCCCATCATGCGAAAGTGTTTTATTTTCACATTGGAGTCGATATTTTGACTTTTCGTGAGTGCAAATCTATTTAAAGATAGAGTGTAACCAATTCAAAGTGTATATCGATCTGATTTTGCCGGTTCCCAAATAAAATCGACAATTTTTAGCTTGGACGAGGCATCAAATCGGTCCCCGACTAGTTCGGGGCTTTCAAAATCAGAAATCAAATCGGCTCTTCCGGCAACTACCCAAGAACCAATTCAATCACATCGATTGCCATCAATCTTCAAGTCGAACCGGCTCGGCTGCACGCCCCCAACCATCTCCATCTTCGTCGTCACTCGAGAAGTTTGTTTGTTTGTAGAGCAATGCTCGATACTTGTAGCTTTAGATGTTGACAAATTCCACCAAATTTTCAATGCTGCGCGAAGTTATGAACTCGAGGGTTTTGTTTCTGTCCATATCATCCAACTAGTGCGTAGTTAAGAAGTATAGATAATCCATAGTAAAACAAAACAAATCCTTCTTTAGACGTGCATGCCACCTTCATACATTTGTTTATTTAGGGTTAAGACGATAATAATATTTTTAAATTAGCCTCACAATTTTCAATCCTAGTTCAGGTGTTGGGAAACGTGACCTACCAAACTCCTCGACTAGCTTGCATGCATGCACGCACGCGAGCTCTACGAAGACTGGTGGAAATTTCTTTCATCTAATCTTTGATTTATCACGACGGTTAATGTCCCTTTGATAGGATCGATGTCGGCTCTTATCCCATCCGAGCCAAAGCAGGGAAGGACCCCTATATACAGTGAGCTACGGGCCTCTAACCTTCTATTTTTCTCAAAAAAAAAAAAAGCTTGGAAATAGTTTAGGGTTTTCAAGTTAGGCTAATTTATTTCGGCCTTAAAAAAAATAAGCTTTGCCTCCCACTAAATTTCTCTAAAAATTAACAATTAGGTCGGTCGACGATAAATGTTTTCATTTTCATTTATCCCCGTAAATTGATAAAACTTAATAAACAATTTTAGAATTTCAAAAAAATGTAAATATATCATATAAACAAAACCTAAATGATGTCCACTTCAATCATAGCATTATGAATTACTAAAATAGTTATTGACCCGATTTTTATGCCCCACCAGAAAAAAATTTCACTTAATGGTTTTTGTAATTATAAATCAGGTGTGTCTTATGACCAAATATACATGTGGCGGGTCAATACATCATTATCAATTAATCAAACTTTTCACTCGATGATTTGGCTTGATTTCAAATATAATGAGTTATGAATCAACTAGGATCTATTATCTACTCCACATCACATAAATTCTTTAACGTGCGAATTTTGTAAGACAATTCACACGTATATTTTAACAATTACAATAATTTTCCCTTCTTTTTCAGTAATATATAAAGTTTGATTTCTAGATAAGATATGACTCGATTATGATTTCGTGCACGGTAAATTATCGAGCGCACGATTAAATTTTGGGTGACGTGGACTAATATCTTTTAGCTTGTATTAACTAAAAGAAAATTGAAGCAAATTTAGGTAGACTTGCAACCATTTCCTGGACACGAAATTTCTCGTCGCAGTACGGCAAAAATTTTTCAGACGTTTTGTTTTTTTTTTTTACTTCACTTAGCGCCAATTCGGCACGGGATAAAAATTTGGACATTTCCATGTTGGGGACAAACTGACAGCGTCGCAGGAATATTTAATACTAAGAGACAAAAACAAAAATCGAGAAACGTGACGACGCCGACGCAAGTTGCCTCGGCCTTCTTCGGCGGTGGCGGAGGTGGCGTGAGACCAGACCCACCCTGGGGAAGCCGGTTCACGGCACGCGCCGACGCCACGCGGCGGCGTTGAGGCGGCTGACACCGGCAGCTTCGGCGGCGCGTCCAAGGGATCGTGTCTCTCGCTGACACCGAACCTGCCGGATGTTTTATTACGATTTTATTTACCGGCGTCCTCCGAATACAATAATTGCAAAAGAAAATTTTTTCTTTATTTGAGTATCGAAGAAATCACCCGAAAAAACCCGTTAAGAAGTCATTTAAGAAAAGTTTTGCAGCTTTTCAATAATTATTTACATGTTCCAACTATAGGAAAGGTTTCTTACGAAACGGTTAATACTACAAAAAACTCCAAATTAGTACACCTATAATAAATTTACCCTTCATTAATTTTCGTTTAATTTTATTGTCAAATTACTTTGTTAAATGACACGCGACAATTGACGGATGTACCGATTTTGGATTTTATCCTTTATTTGTCACGGAAGTACCAATTTATAATTTTTTGTGATATTAATCTAATTTAACGGAAACTAACGGAGGGTAAAGTTATCACAAATGTACCAGTTTGAGGTTTTTAGAAGTATAAAAATTAGTTTAAGGTAATTTTGTCATAGGTGTACCAGTTTAAAGTTTTTTATGGTCAAAAAATTAGTTTTGAGTAAATTTGTCACATGTATACTAATTTTGGATTTTTCGTGTTATTAACCCTTTATGAAATCATCATTACAATCATTGTGCCATTCATAGTTGTTTTTATTTAATATAATTACAACGTTTTACATGAAGTAACTTTTTTCCATAAGTGACAAACTTTTTTATATAAGAAGATAAATGTCTTTAATATAAGAAGTTAGTAATATGGTCTTTAGAGACATTTCTAGATTAAAAGCAGCAATACACTTTCAAAAAGTTAATAATTTTTTTCACTTAGAATAGTAAAGTGTAAATATCAAAAAGTGAGTTGTTCGTATTAGTAATAACTTTCAATTTATCAGTAATGATCAAAGTTTCTATTGAAATTGTTTGCTTTCTTAAAACAAAAGGTGATTTAGATATCTGAGTTGCTGGTTATAAAGTATTTAGTAGCCAAATAAATTGTTTGTTTTTTCAAACCGATTTGATTCGACAAGACACATTTGATTCATTTAGATAATCGGCACATAATGACCATGGGTTAAAATCCGCTATTTACACCCTTGACAGGGTGGAATTGGGCCTATGACTGTCCATTGCATGCATTGTCGCATGCCCGCTAGACCGGCCCTGGTCAAAGAGGGTGGAAGAGCAATTGGGACGGGTTGGAACAAGGTTATCTAGTTATAGTACCAATTTCGTGCGACCCAAATTTTTGGTCCTGCCCAAAATATTATATAGTCCTTGTAACTTGCAAAATCGAGGCAATATCATCATTCAGTCCGATCTCTATGCTCAATTTAGCCGAAACTCGTCGAGTGGTCACCTCTTTATTGCAACAAGGGGAAGATAAAATCAGATCGAAATGGGTCCCCACCCATCAACCCTCTTTTTGAACATGGAAATTAGAATTTTGAACCATGGCCCCTAAAATTGATGCCAAAAGGAATGACGGTCCTTGCAGCAGGAAAAACAGAGCTGGCACCTTTTTGTCCACCTGTGATCGTTCCTTGTCTCCACCTTGCCCACACTTGCCTTTGCTAAAATCCAAATCCCAACTTTTTCTGTAACATAAGACGATATTTTTTTAAACCGTGCCCGTAAGGCTTTTCTTAAAGTCGATCTTATTCGATTCGTTAATCGATATTAGAAACGCCATACTGAGTTAAATAACCTAACGGGGCCACCCAAGTAGATCCGTCAAACTAATAAAGCAGGTCAGGTCGAAAATGGCCTGACCCAAATAAGCTAATTTAATCCGTTTTGATCTATTTCCATGCAATACAAATTCAATGATTCAATTTATATTACTAAAACACTTTCATATTTAATACAATTTAGGAAAACCCATATCCAAATTAAGATAATAGAGTGGAATGAGTTAGTGAGTGAATGTGAGATCAATTGAGGGCGAGAGAGTCATAAAAATGGGTCATGTCTAAATAAGTTGTAAACTCACATATAATCCATTTAACACTCATATTTTGTTTAAACACATATATGACTCATTTACAAATCAACTCATTCCATCATACACTAGTTAATAAACGAGTTTATGACCCATTTTGATAGGTCTATATATAAACCCGGCCGACTCGAAGAGCAAAATGAGTTGGTCTCGAAAAGCAATTCCCTTTTCGAGCTCGGACCGTCAAACCCGCCCCGACATAATACATGCTCGACAACTTCGCTCTCGGGCACTCGTTAACATAATTCCTTCCCTCCGCAATTTGCACCTGCTCGGGAGAACTTTGACCACATGATGCTGGCGGTCAACACCGATTGATTATTCACTGTCCCCTGGCAATACCTTTCATCTTTTTACTGAATCTGTTGAATACATGCAATGCAATTTGCAGGTCCCCCACAATCACAGGAACTTGAGCCCATTTCTGGAACGACAGGCGCGGTCGAGACAAAACTGGCTCATGACCGATCATCATGTGTCTTGTTTTAACGCCGTCTGGATCGCTGCAAATGACGACATGGCCATCATTACATCCGAACTTGTTTTTCTTTTCTTTTTTTTTTTGAATTTGGCCTCGCTTTATCTGCAGTAGATACACGAGTGGTGACCGTGGTCTGTGACAATAGAAATCCTATCGTCGATGAAAGATTTGGTCAGCTTTAGATTCCCATGATTCAAATTCTCGAGATTTTACAAGACTGCTACCAATAATTCGAATTTAATACTTAAAAGTTGTAACACTTCTCTTATACATAGGTTGGAATTTGAATTCAAAATCTCTCGCTTTAATTTCATACGAGAAATAACTCGAAGAGACAATTTTTGTATATGAACGTGCAACATTTAATGTTCTCCCGTCGCGAATTAAGGAGCAAAAACATTATGGTCCCATCACCTATTAATTTTTCGAAATCATTAGTGATAATGAATTTAAAGGATTGAATAATTTCAAGAATTATACACGTGAATGTCCAGCGACCCGTATTAACCGTTTTACCGGAAAAAAAATTAAAAGCAAGAGATATAAAGACATTATTAGCATCATAACTTTAATTATTTCCAATCATCTAAGTCACACAATTTCTTAAAAACTTTATGCCAACGTTAGATTGCGGGCACTTATTGAATGTTGTTATAAGCTGTGATACTCAGGGTGAGTAATTGACCGATTACGATATTTAAGTGAATGTCGTATGGAATTATAACAATTAAATGATGGGAAAAAAAGAGAAGTCCGAACGAAAAACCGAAAAAAAAAAATTGGGGCAGTCTGGTTTAACGATATCTTTGCTCTAACTTTCGCGCTCTTCTATCACTCCTCTCCAGCCCATATCTTCTTCCTCTGTGCTATCATCTACATTCTCACCTGGCTTCTTCTTCTTCTTCTTCTTTTCTCTCTCTCTCTCTCCATTTCGGAACCAGTGTTCGTGGCCTCTACTTAGCTTCCACGTGATCCTAGCGACTGTGCTGTGGTTGGTGGATCTTCTTCTTCCTCCTCGTCTTCTTCACGGTTTTTATCAGGAAGACTCGCGGGTGATGGGCATCGGTTGCCGTGCGTTTTCTCGATTAGTTTTTTCCGCGCTGGAAGTTTCGCTCTGATTGGTAAGAAGACCGAGGATCTGAGTGGAGAAGATGAATATTGTATTGCTTCCGTGTTGACTGTGTGGCGCTGCTCGCTCGCTTGCTTCCAATGATAAGCATTTCGACTTTCGCGGATCGTGCAGGCGGATCTTGCTCATGCACTGTTCTCGTACTTTGTGCATAATATATATTTATATAATAGTAAGGTCGACCAATCGGGGGTTCGATTCAGCTTTGTTCGAGGCGGACAGAAAAGCTGGGTTCGCTTGTAAACCAAATGTTGATCGATGTTGCTGCCACTTGACGTTTTCTGTCATTCGGGGGTCGCGCTTGGCTCGAGTTTCTATCCTAAGAGAAACCCTTTTAGCTGTTCTTGCTTGAGCTGGTGATCGAAGGCTTAAAAGAAATTGCCGGTGTTTTTTAAGTTTGTGGAGTCTTATTTGGGCAATGTCTTTCGCCTTCGCAGCTTTTTCTGTCGTCTCTGTGTAGACGAAGGAGAAGGTGAAGTTTCAGTGCAATCTTGAAGCAGAGTCCGAGTACCCAAGTTCTTCCCATTTCTTGATTTGAGCTCTTCACGGAATTCCTTGGCCATTTTCTTCAATATCAACGAATGAATGATTCTTTGAGATATTGTTTGCGAAGACAATGAGGAGCTGCGGATGGAGAAGCTTCGGCGAGTGTATATCCGATATGGAAGCTCTTGAGAGAAACTTTGGTTCTGCCATGGTTTCATAGTTCTTGGTACTTAAAATCTTCTGGGACGGCAGGTGTTTGAATCCATTACACAATGAGTCAACAGCAGAAGCAAGGCAAGCCGGAAAAGGAGACGACTGATGTTGGTGAAAGTGTGGTTGTTGCTGTTAAGGCATCTAGAGAAATTCCGAAGACTGCTCTTGTGTGGGCATTGACCCATGTTGTTCGACCTGGGAATTGCATATTGCTACTGGTTGTGGTTCCTCAGCCAAATTCAGGTACATCCTTTCTTTATGGCAAATTCTTGTTCTTCATTCTCTCCTAGCGAGCGAGATTAAAGATATCATCGTGTATAGGAGGGACAGTAAGCGAGAAACGATTTTTACTTGTTTCATGGTTTTAAACTATGAAGCTTCAACATTACCAAAAAAACCATGAAGCTTCAAGATCCTCACTGCTTGTTAGATTAGGCTTCTCGACCTTTTAAATATAAATCTTGTTTTTATCTTGGACTCTAGATGCCATGGTTGAAATTTAGCAATGAATCTGCTATTCCTCAAGGCTGAGCGTCATGACAATTTCATGTTTCTGATGAATTAGAATTTATTTACTGTTCAATCATCCGGTTGCTCGGGAAGGCCCTTCTGACCAAGAAATGGAAGAATTTGGTTTAGAAATGGTCATGTCATCCTCTAAAAAATTCAAGTTTCTGTACAATAAGAAACTGCGGAAGCTAATTTCCTTCCTAAAACGTACCTAGTCTAAATTTTGGTTCAGTGGGATTTTGGTTTCGATTTTGAGATTATTCAATCTGGTACAATGATTAGTTTCAAAGTTTGAAGGTAAGACAAATTTCTTGGACTTGATTTATCCTATGCTTAGGTTCTGCCATGTTGCCCATCAAAAATCACAAGTAACTGCTGATAGTCCTTTTTCTTGCTGAGACCAGGTAGAAGATTGTGGGGTTTCCCAAAATTTGCCGGGGATTGTGCTAGTGGTAATTCGAAGTATTACTCAGGATCGAGTGCAGAGCAGAAAAGTGATATTACAGACTCCTGCTCCCAGATGATCCTTCAGCTCCATAATGTTTACGATCCGAATAAGGTGGTTGTCATATATATAGATCATAATAGCTTCAATGATGTTTGCTCCCATAGTCATGTGATTTCTTTCGCCGGTTTTCGCAGATAAATGTCAAGATAAAGATTGTCTCCGGATCTCCTTGTGGGGCTGTGGCTGTGGAGGCCAAGAAAGCTCAAGCTAGTTGGGTGGTATTAGACAAGTAAGTTATTTATTTCATACTCTTCCAGTTAAAAGAGCATATACCTAGTCAATTTTGACAGTGTCTAACCTATGTCAGGTCAGGCTTCTGACCTAAGTTTGACCATGGAAAACATCTTTTAATATCAGAAGTTTGTTGGTCTTGCTGTTTTTCTTCAGACAGCTGAAGCATGAGGAGAAACAATGCCTGGAGGAGCTACAGTGCAATATTGTGGTTATGAAGCGGTCGCAACCCAAGGTCCTCCGCTTGAATCTGGTGGGATCACTGGAAAAAAAATCTGCAGATGCTGGTGTGTCGACTTCTGAGATGGATCGAGCATTGGATAAGCATCACAGTTGCAATAGTGATGCTTCAAATTCTATCCGAGGGCCAGCAGTGACTCCAAGTAGTAGTCCAGAATCAGGGACGGTCTTCACGAATACTGAAGTGGGGACATCGTCAGTGTCAAGCTCTGATCCTGGAACTTCCCCATTTTTCACCTCAGAAATGACTAGAGAAATAAGAAAACAAGAATTAATGTCCATAGAAGAATCAAATAAGCTTGAACAATGTACTTCAGACTCAGAAAGCGAAACACAATCGCTATCTTCAACGAGCTTGAGGTTTGATTCATGGATGGCAGAAGTTCTTAGTTCTCACTGCCAACCCTCGAGATGCTTTCAAGAAGACTCTGTAGGGGTAAGAGCTAATAGTAAGGCCCATAAGCCAGTAGTGAAGACATCGCCAAATAAGTTCTCAAAACAGGATGGAAAAGTTGATATTAGAGTGCCCAACTGGGGGAATGATTTGGAATACAGTGGAAATGTGAGAGAAGCAACTTCAGTATCCGGACATGCGCCTCCTGGTCCCCCTCCGTTGTGTTCCATATGCCAGCACAAGTCCCCTGTTTTTGGTAAACCTCCAAAATGGTTTAGCTATGCTGAGCTCGAGCTCGCTACTGGAGGATTTTCAAAGGCTAATTTCTTGGCAGAGGGAGGTTTTGGATCTGTGCATAGAGGGGTACTTCCAGATGGCCAGGCGGTCGCTGTCAAGCAACACAAATTGGCTAGTTCTCAGGGGGATCCAGAGTTCTGTTCGGAAGTTGAGGTCCTGAGCTGCGCTCAGCACCGAAATGTTGTTATGCTCATTGGATTTTGTATAGAGGACCGTAGAAGGCTGTTGGTTTATGAGTACATATGCAATGGTTCATTGGATTATCACCTTTATGGTAATGTTCTTTTCTTCTTGTGCAAGTTAGCAGCGGCAAATCTAGAGTCTAGACGAAGCTTGAGTACATGATGGAAAATTTTTCGTTGAATTATAAAATAAAATAGAATGTTTCTTACAGGCCATATCTTGAAGACGTTGGCGAAATATCTCAAATTGTCAATATAGTACTTGTCTAGAATGTTGATGCACTTCAGTTCATGTTATCAAATATTCAAATATAAATACCACGTAGTTCTGACCTGTGCCTCATGAGAGGAAGTTCTGTACTAGACATGACTATGGAGTTTAAACAAATAACTTTGGATTGTCTGAGCTGATAAAGGATTTTGCTATCAGGCTGTGATCAAGAGCCATTAGAATGGTCATCACGGCAAAAGATCTCCATTGGAGCTGCTCGAGGACTACGGTATCTTCATGAAGAATGTAGAGTGGGTTGCATTATCCACCGTGATATGCGGCCGAACAACATCCTTGTGACTCATGATTTCGAACCTTTGGTACAGAAACTTACCAGGTCTTCTCATAGTTATTCAAACTTTTTCTGGATTAGTAAAATCCTTATCTCAATGCCTCTTTTGCTAGGTCGGTGATTTTGGACTGGCAAGATGGCAACCTGACGGAGATATCGGCGTAGAAACCCGAGTACTTGGAACTTTTGGGTTAGTCTTAACGCTATTTTCCGGCATTGCTAATGAGTATTTGTATATGCAAGATATTCAGTTGGCTAATTTCCCCTTCGTTAGATATTTGGCTCCAGAGTATGCACAAACAGGTCATATTACAGAAAAAGCTGATGTGTATTCCTTTGGGGTGGTCTTGGTGGAGCTGGTGACCGGAAGAAAAGCAGTGGATCTTAATCGGCCCAAGGGCCAGCAGTGTCTGGCAGAGTGGGTATGATGTGAATGAATTTTCAATCTATTGCCAACTTGTCTGAGTTCCGATTTTCAGAAATGACTCTTTCTATATTCAACTAATCTTCTCTATAGGCACGCCCCTTGTTGGAAGAGTATGCAATTCATGAACTGATCGACCCTCGCTTGGGTGATCAATTTTCAGATCGAGAGGTTTATTGCATGCTCCATGCCGCATCCCTATGTATTCGACGGGATCCTGAGTCAAGACCTCGCATGTCACAGGTAAAGACTTTGATAAAGCAATGGACTGCCAAATCCTACTGCTGGAGTCTAATGCTTGACTCATATTGAAATTGTTGGTGGTTCGGGAGAGATTTTTTAAGTAGTTTGTTTCGAAGGGACTTTGAATTAATATTTTTTTTGTTCTTTTTTTTGTGAGAAAGGTGCTTCGAATCCTGGAAGGGGACATGCACATAGACGCGAATTACATGTCGATTGCTGGGGTCAATGTTGGAAGCCATAGCAGAAGGATCAACGATGAGCAACAATATCACAGTGGTCCTCTGTTGGATGAAACCAGGCAAGCGTTCACTAGAAAACTCTCTCTCCAAACACACAACATTTCCTTGCGGGAGAGAGACAGAGCAAGGAGGAGATCATATGGGGATGCTCTATGAATTAGTAAAAGAACTCTTTCTCATCGAACAATTATATCACACGAATCCCTTGGCTAATTTTTTTGACATCTTCCTCTTTTATCCCCTGACTCTTAGATAATTCTCTTCTGTAGAGGGAAATGGTAGTTCATATCAATGTAGTTAAGTATTGTTATTCCTCGGACATTTGAGAAGAATACGGATTATATAGCAATATCAAGATGCCAAGACGACTTTCTATGTTGCATCACGCTGTGTGAGGCATTTTTTCTTACATGCTTAGGATCAACTTCTTTTTCAAGCTGATCGAGTCATCAATCTTGACATCTAAAGGGATGCGATCGAGTGGGAGGATTGTTCATAGTCTCATTTTGAGTTTCCAAATTAACAAATTTTCAATTCAGAAAGCAAAAAGAAAACCAACAAAATTCAACTGGGAAAAGTTTTTTAGTGAGGTTTGATTTGAAACAAAGCTCTAAAAATGAAGTGGTGTATCTTGTGGTATATGAATTTAGTATGTTTCCTGAATGGAAACTGAAGCTTATCCAAATTTCCAAACAAATAACTTAATTTTGATTACTCAGACGTCCAAGCTTAATTAGCTTCCTAATTATAGAATAATTTATGTATAAACTTAATTAGCTTCCTAATTATAGAATAATTTATGTTTACTTTTTCCCAAGTGCGCGATATCGTAGAGAGGGAAACTCTAGAGAAGATCAGGAAAGAAGCTTGGGATTGTATTTCACTTGTGAGAACGAGATGCAATTGAGAGAGAGGAGACTCCTTTATATACAAGTACAGGCTCAGTCGTTTCCGTAAATCTCTCCTCGATTTAACGGTGGAGATTGCGTCTTCCAAACTACTATCTACCTTTATTTATAATAGGAGTGTATAATTACAATATTGCCCGCCTCCAGAAATATTTTAGAATATGCAAGAAAACTCTAGGATTTGGACTTCTCGAGGTCCGCCCATTCGTTCATGGATCAGTTATAGTCCATCATTCAGAAACCCTGAAAGCAATCCATTTCTCTAGCCAGAGACACAAGCACCTGAGCTGAGCCATGTGATTGATATTGTTAGCTAAATTGTCGCGAACGTAAATGATAATCATTCTGATATTGATCATAAGATAAAAAAAAAAGGTAGGAAATACTTAATTATAGGAAAAAAAGATAAACGATTATGACGTAATAATCATGCATTTGAGCTTTCTAATCACGAAAACATTTCGGCTGATTAAAGAAGCTTCGTTCGGTGTTTTATTTTCTTCCATGGAACCTACATAAATTACACGCCTTCCCAATAAGACAAAGCAAATTTCCAGAAATCGTGCAGATCTGGATATGAACAAGCCTTCGATAGTTTTAAAAAACGTGGTATACGGTATACCGATGCAGGATATCGTCGTTTGTCCTGAAGCATATTCTTGAATCTTTGCTGGTCAAACGTCAGCATTTTCTTAGCTGACGTGGTATAGGGTATTCCCATCTTTCTGTATCGAAGAAAAGAAAGGGGTTCGAATTGGGCTTAAGAAACTTCGACTTGAAGCGAAGACTTGGACATACGATGAAGCTTTTGTGTGCGGGGCTTGCCTCCAAAAGAAAATATAGAAAGAAACGGGACGATTTCTTTCACGTCTGTCTAGCTTCAACTCCATTACGTTCTTGCTCTTCTTTGCTTCTTAAACCGCAACAGCAATCTCTCCACCTGACTTTGTGTATATATAAATCCCCTTTGTGCAACATTTTCTTTCTCATGTCCAGCGTCAAACCCAAATCAACCCTCTCTCTCTCTCTCTCTCTCTCTCTCAATTTTGAAGGCCCTGAGAAATAATGGAGGGAAAGAACAGGCTTCTTCATGGGACATTGGAAGCTACCATCTTCCATGCGACAACCTATACGCCACTTTTCCCACTCAGCGTAAGTATATCGCGTATCCAATCGCATCCCTCGCATGACGGATGATGATCCTCATAGCATTTGAACCTTCTGCTGTATAAATCCCGACGTATAAGCTGGTATCCTTCACGTGTACCTCGTAAAAGCTACAACCGCGGAGCAGCTGACGGGGTCCCTGAAGTTATGCTGAGGTGGGAAACGATATGATTTGAGCGTGAAATCCATCGTATCTAACCGAGCGCCTAGTTGAGAACTCATTGCAACCGATTAACACGAAAAGGAAAATGAATATCTCAGATGGCTGCGCAATACAAACCTAATTCTTTTTCTTTTGCCACATTCTCGATGACTCCCCATATAGCCTCATAGCTTGTGCACAAGCTCTTCCTCCTCTTCAGTTGGAGTAATAAGGATTGTTGTTGATGTTCAAGACAAAGATGGTGGTCAAATTCTTTTGGCCAAATGTTCATAGTGATCGGCAGCTACAACTTAGATTGAATTGCATTATTATCTGCAGATATTCAAATTAAACGGTTGGATTGGAAGAATTTTTCCGTGACACGCACTAGAATTTCTAGTTTTTGTTATGATCATTGTGTTTTAATTTTTGGTTGGAGAGATGTATGTTTAATCCTGAGCTAAGTGATCCTCGTTTCATTTTAATCTTGCAGTGCATATTAGCATATGGAAAGCCCGTCTACGTTACGATCCAGATAAACAATGAAACAGTAGCCAAGACTAGCCAAGAACGCGATCGCATATGGAATCAAACCTTTCAGATCCTCTGTGCTCATCCATTTGATTCAGCCATCACCATCACAATGAAAGCAAGCTGTGTAATCCTGGGAAAGATCCATGTCCGGGCAGATCAGTTACTAAATGAAGCTAGTTTTGTTCATGGGTTTTTCCCTCTTCAGATGGAAAACGGTCAGCAGAATGAGAAATTGAAACTTCAGCTAATCCTGTGGTTCAAACCAGCAGAGATAGAGCTGAGCTGGTCGAGGATACTCGCCAACGGCAAATTCAGCGGCCTAAGGAATGCCACATTTCCTCAGAGATCGAACTGCCAAGTCACCCTTTATCAAGATGCTCATCATCTCTCCGGGTTCCACCCTCCATTAGGCTTTTGCGGGACTCCGAGGAGGCTCTGGGAGGATATGTTCGAGGCCATTGAAGGTGCAAAGCATCTGATTTACATTGCATGCTGGTCTCTCAGTCCAAACATGGTTCTGGTAAGTGGAAACATAGAACACCACCTTCTGCCCTGCATTTTTCAGAAGTTTTGACATTTTCTTTTCTGCAGGTCCGCAACCCAGAAACAAGCATTCCACATGCTTTTGGCGTTAGTCTTGGCGAATTGCTGAAGCGAAAGGCCGAGGAAGGTGTAGCAGTGAGAATTATGCTTTGGGATGACACAACGTCACTGCCCATAATCAAGAACAAGGGAGTAATGAACACTCATGATGAGGACGCCCGCGATTACTTTAGGCACACCAGAGTCGTGTGCAGATTATGCCCTAGATTAAATAACAACTTCCCGACTTTGTTTACTCACCACCAGAAAACTATCACAGTCGACTCGCCGATGCATAATAATCCAAGTGACCGAGAGCTTGTGAGTTTTCTTGGGGGTGTAGACCTCTGTGCTGGTCGATTTGATACGGAAGAACATTCTTTGTTTCGAACACTCAATACGGAGCTCCACTGCCAAGATTTTTACCAAACAAACATTTCAGGAGCTAACCTTCAAAAAGGCGGGCCGAGGGCACCGTGGCACGACACTCACGCACGTATCATGGGCGAGGCTGCTTTGGATGTGCTGACCAATTTCGAGCAGCGATGGACCAAGCAATGCGACCCTTCTCTGTTAGTTCCCGCCACTACCATAGAGAATCTGGCTCCAGAAACTGCTTACAGCATTTCAGCCGAACAGGATTGGAATGTGCAAATCTTCCGGTCGATTGACCATGTATCGGCTAGCCAAATGTTCAAAACTCTCGCTGTGGAGAAAAGCATCCATGAAGCTTATGTCGAAGCTATTAGGCGCGCCGAGAGGTTTATATACATTGAGAACCAGTACTTTTTAGGCGGATGCCATCTGTGGGAGAGAGACACTCACAGTGGTTGTGCAAATCTAATTCCGATTGAAATTGCTCTGAAGGTGACGAATAAGATCAAAGCAAAAGAGAGATTTGCTGTATACATAGTGATACCGATGTGGCCAGAAGGAGTGCCCGAAAGCGAACCGGTGCAGGACATATTACATTGGACTAGGCGAACCATGGCAATGATGTATAAGCTGATCGGAGAAGCAATACGAGAAAGCGGCGAACCAGGGCACCCGAGAGATTACTTGAACTTCTTCTGTCTCGCAAACAGAGAAGAGGAAGTCAAAGGCGAGTTGAATCCTCGGTCTCCTCCAGAACCCGCGACGCAATATTGGAATGCTCAGAAGCATAGGAGGTTCATGGTTTATGTTCATTCCAAGCTCATGATAGGTATCACTAGACATTCATCTGATAATTCTTCTTATGCTTACTATTATTTGAACCTTTTGGCAACTATTACATCAATGACCTCCTCCTAGTTAAATTGTAATTGCTTGTATCATTATGACTTGTGATTTCAAAGTATGATCTTTTTCTAGAGTGTAAATATCCTTCTTAAACTCTGGAGGTGGTTCTGTATCTTGCAGTGGATGATATATACCTCTTGATTGGATCCGCAAATGTGAACCAAAGATCGATGGCCGGCCACAGAGACACGGAGATTGCCATCGGGTGCTACCAGACGAAGGACGGCAAAAACCAGATGGCTCGTGGAGAAATACACGCGTACCGTATGTCGCTTTGGTATGAGCACACTAGGCAAGCCGAAGAGATGTTTCGAGAACCTCAGAATTTGAAATGCGTGGAGAGGATGCGCTTCATCGGAGAGGAAATGTGGGAAATGTATAGCAGCGAAGAAGTGGCGGACATGGAAGGTGTTCACCTAGTCAAGTACCCTATCGACGTAAAGCAAGATGGCTGCGTCGAGGATTTGGTCAATGGCGACGGCAACTTTCCAGACACCAAAACTCCGGTAAGAGGGAAGCGATCGATATTTCTTCCACCAATGCTCACGACATGAACAGGAAAATAGGGAGAAACGTCAACAAGTACATACATACCATCGAATAAAGGATTCACAGGTTCATTGTCTCAAGAGAGGAAAAGAAATGATACAGACGGCGGGGCATTGCCGTTCAGATAAGTAAGACAGATATTTCCGGTGGTAAAACTAATCGGGTCCGAGTTATTGCTGTCGAAGAAAATTCTAAGCCGTAGCGCAGTTTTAACTTTAGACAAATCCCAAATAGTTTCTCGTCCAACTTGCGGATCGAACTCATTACCGGTAATATTCTCAATCCAAGTGAGAACGGTCCATGGCTCGTGCATTTCTCGAAGCTGGCCTAACTATATAACATAACTCGGCTTATACTTTGTCCTCAATCATATAACATCCTTCATATGGCTAAACTTATATCACCCGTTTCATTATGTTATTGAGTTATCATTCGACCAACCTCATTGCCTCTTCAGCACTCGACAGCACCAGCCCCCACACGGAACAACCATGGGGTTAACAACATCTCTTCAACATTCCTACGCTTCCCTTTTGTTTCTACGGATAATGCATATCTAAGACAATGCAATATTGATTGCCCCATAAGTACACGAGACTCCACAGTTTACGTGATGAAGATTGGTAATTGTCAGTTTGCAGAGCTGAACAGTACGAGAATTTCTCACTCCCAACGTGATACCGTATTTCATCGTGTAACTCTGAGGGAACACAAAATAGACGCGTCTCAAGTTGAAATTATTTGGATACATCAACAAACTAGAGGAGATTAAAAAAAAAGGCTCATCCAACGGCAAAGGACCTCTCCTAGAGAGCAAATCACAATATATTTCATTACTTATTCTCAAGTAGCCACCTTTATAAAGCATAAGTAACTCTTACAGTTTCAAGTCCTGAATTTCTTCGATTTGAAAAATAAGCACAAATGGACAGCAACCCAGGAGGAAGCATTGGCCAAAAACAAAGTCCCTGCAATCTCGCAATGAAGACCAAAAACATATCACCTCATCAAACTACCTCCATGGCAGCACCTTACTGTGCCTCAATCCTACCAATATTCATGTGGCAATTTCGCCTGCGAAGAATCTGAATATATGATGCCCTCTGCCAAAATGAACAACTTTTTTAAGTGCGTGTGCAGTCTACGAGCAGAGCAACGGTATTCCAATGAACTCTTCCACTATGCTGATCAAGAAAAAACAAATCTGGACTTAGAAAAGAAAGCAAACAGAATGGACATCACGATGCATGAAGATGACAAATCTTTGAAATTGCCACGTATAAGCTCTTACAAGAAGACAGATAATGAGTAAAGGCACCAAAAAGATATCAGCCATAGAATTTCTTCTTAGGTGACAATTTCTATAAAGAACAAGGTAATTAGTATATAGCAACCATAGAAGCATATTTGAGATGCTAAGGAAAGGCACCAAAATGATACCATACAGATTCGAGTTAAATAATGCAAATTATCATAAGAGGAATGTCTTCATCACACATTCAGGCTAAACCCATCTATCTTCTATGCATATAAGAAAGAGAAAGGGAGGGAGGGAGGGTCGCCAAAAAAGTGTTTCAAGTTTAACTGCTCCAAAGAATCGAGGATATATTGAAAACTTGGCATCCTCCATTAACCAAATTCTTTCTGGTTGTAGATCAGATACGATTTTACTATTATCATGAATGATGTACCTATAGTGAAAATGAATTATCACAAGTTCAGTCGGTTCAGGTCTGACCTATAGTCATCAGATGTATATCCAACCCATTTGGCTCCCAGCAGAAGAATGTAACATCCTCAAAGTCAGGCATCTCAAGAAAATCTCTCCATCTGCAAATATGCGGAAGACAGTTTTAGGAGAAACAAGGCAAATAGATCATTAACTCATCCAGTATCACTGAAATATCTGATATATATATATATATATATATATATATATATATATATATATATATCACCCAAAGGGAGAATAAAGTATCAACAAAAAGAAATCAAATGTAGAGACCATGCACAAAACTGTAACTACAGAGTGATCTAACAACCCAAGCCCAAATTGGAATAATCAATTCAGGTACTGCAGTAACTTTAATCATGTTGCTTAAGTGAGGAGTTTGCGTGCTTGTATTACTGGTCATAGCAGCAGTAAACTACAAGGCTTTTGCCAAACAAAGATTAAAACTGCCCTGCTTCCAAGCTTATTATAAATAGTTGTCCATGGACCATAGGCCCCTGAGCTAATGCTTCCAATTACATTTAGTAAAACTTCACTACTCATACTCAAACCAAAAAAATTTTCAGTATTTCCCAGTAAAATATCTACCAAAATAATTAAAAATAAAAGACTCGATAACCTTTCATTTCTAAAGATACACCATCAGAAAGTGTCAATGGGATGAGGGGGCATCCAGACTATTCACATGATAAATCTATACTTCTGATGGTGTCAATGGGATGAGGGGACATCCAGACTATCCGCACGGTAAATTTATTTGTCCAAACATTTAGCCACAAGCAAACAAAACTGTTCCAAAAGCCTGACAACAGCAGTCCTCAGTACCTTCGATGAGACTGAAATGATGAAACCATGCAGCTTGATCTACCTCGTCACATTCATTTTTAGACTGATACTAGTAGCCGTACGGAAAAGGACAAATCTCCTGATATACTTAGAATGCAAAACTTAAGACCTACAAGCTGAAGTTCACCAAAAAGGCAACAATCTTGCTCAATAGAGGGACGAGACAGTCATGTGATGCTGTTTCAACCATAAGAGAAGTGAAGCTTCTGGAAGAAACTTTATTAAACTAATTTAGGAAAGACTAAGCAGCACCTGCTGGCAAGTTCCTAAATGCAACAAAAATCTTGTTCTCCTAAGGTTCCAAACACAAATTAGGAATTACATGAGGCTCCATTGCTCAAATCTCAGGAAAAAAGTGACATGACACCTATCACCACTAAAAATGCTGCTGCAAATGGTGAATCCACCAGAAACATATTTACAAAAGATGGGCATATATAGACTAGAATTATTGGAGCCCTAGATGTTTTGTCCTCATAGCTGGAAGCAATTTTCCATGCAATCTGCTTTATAAAAATTGGAAGCCCATATCGAGAACCAAAGGAGCATCACCTATTTCAACCTAAAGCATACCCTATTACATAAATGATTCTATTCATCTTGCTTCTGGCTGCTGGTCAAAAGAAAAGCCTTGCTTCTGCCAGATTACGGACAATTCCTTCCCGAAGATACTCATGGAGAACTATTTGAAAGTTCCACAAATTTGCACCATCCACTACAATATTTATTAATCACTCAAGGGCCTCCATTTATTGCCGAATATTAAGCACTGAGGCAGACGATATTTCAGCGTTACAGGGATGACACTGAGAATTTCTAACGCAGTTCCGCGATTGTTTACAGTCTCAAGGCTATTCAATCAAGAAAACTATTGAGTCTATTTGCCGAAAGTCAAATTTAAAAATTAATATCTATATGCCTAACGGACCAGCAACATCTTAGGAGCATCCCAAATGTATAACTCCTCCCAAACTACCTTCCAAGCACCATCCTACAAGGAAATGCAATCTTGAAAGCTCCTAATTTCTGCCCATATGTCATTGAAAGATCGGTAGAATGACAAAACTGACCAGCAGGAGCCACATCAAATAAGGCGCACAACCAAAAAACAGAATGGATTACACAGCTTATAGGATGACAAAGCAGCAGCAGATGAATAGCTAACATAAATCATCTGAAAACATTAGGGTATAAAATCCATCTGTGGCATCCACATTCGAAAGAGAATACTTGCCTATAGGAGGTGGAACCCAATCCAGTTTGTAGCATTTCGGAAGATAATGCAGGTTCACCTCAATCCACAAAGAAGCAACTTTTGATGTGCCAAGGTAGAGTCTTGGGAAAAAGAAAGAACAAGAATATTGGTGCAACCAAATCAGATGGGTGTGCCACAATAAATGTGGCCCAAACATCCTAAGGGGATCATAATGGCATTAGATGCTCTTCTCAAGTATCCAGAGTTCCAAAATCAACAACAGAAGCTCCTCCTCTGCTCAGCATGCACAGAAGCGTACACAGGGTATAGGACCATCCTTGTCTGTTTCTCCCATCTGATCATAGCATGCTCCACCTTCACTTCTCCAGGTGAAACTCTCACAACTCCACCGTAACCAACTATTAACTAACTCTACCAGAAATCCTAACTAGAAACCTGGACCATTGCTCTTCAACATCTCCAGTGGACAGTGTTAGCCTAGAAAAGTTGATATCATCCATTTCACCATCTCCAATGGACAAAATGAGGCGAGAAAAACTCAAAACGTGCCAGTTCCCGACAAGCATCCTAGCCAACTTCATGCAAGTAAAGATGAATTGACCAAAGGAGCAGCACTCGAATCTATTAGGAATTTAACACAAACCCAACAACTTAAGTACCAATATGTTCAAATGCTACCACTCCTTCTTGTACCAACTTCAATTTGAGCTTACTAAGCTTCCTTTTTTGGTAGAAATTATGAATAAAACAAGTGAACAACTTCTGCACTATAGTCAATCATAATACAGTCATCTCCAGAAAGCATGCTATGCACCGATGTGCACCAAGCATTCTCCAATAGCTACCTAAAATGGTCACAGAGAAAAAACACTTCGAATCAAGTCAAGAGACCTTGACATGTTCTTCATTTTAACACGTCCTAACCTTTCCATTGGTGTCTTCCCAAATGGGAAAAAGTTTACACTGTGACCTCATACTTGCAAACCACTAGTGCAAACCTTGCAATAAAGAAGCAGAGATGCATCTCCTAACAATGATACCATTTGATAAAACACCAAACTATAAGAATTTTCAACTGCAATGCATCTCCGCTAATAGAATCAGAATTCCAAATAAACTCCCTTAAGAAGTTAAAATAAGGTACAAGCACATCCCAAAAGCTTTTTTGCTTATATCATACACAGAGTGGCGCTTGAAGCCATTCTTAACCTGCAAATCTCCAGAGCTTATTGGCTAATTGACTGCACGCACTTCATCGAGAGAAAAACCTTGCCATAGAGAGCTAAAGTCCTCCTTTTTAGATACAAGTCAGACTGTTAGCCGGTTAAGTATGCAATTAAACGGATAAATCCTCAATAAGACCACAAATGGGCCTCCAGGAAAATTTTGATTCTTCAGAGACCCTGATTGCAGCATCTTCGACAATAATGCCTTTCTGTTGGAAAACTTTGCCTCCTTCCTAATCAACTTAGTGGTATACTATTGGATGAAACAGTTTTCGATGTCTGTAACACTTTTTCATATGAATGTCCAAATCCAGCAACCTAGATACACCCCACTCAACTGAGTTGCGAGACACAGGCTCCCAATAGAAACCAACCAACAAATAAGACTTTTGAAGCTAACAAGTTTGTAAAATACACAGCTTATCAGACCTTAGACCTCCACAGCAAAAGTAGTACATAAAGACCCAAAATGCATATCCAACGTTCAAAATAAAAAGGCAACATAAAAACTGAACGATTATTAAGAGTTTACATGGATTCTAGAGAATTCATATTTATCTCATAAACACACATAGAGAAACAATAACTGATGTCCTTTGAGACTATAAAACAGTAACTTGAGATTCCTAGATAAGAAGATAAAGATACTAACGATGCATTCAGATAATAGACTACTGGTGTGGTGTGCCAATTGATAAATCTGTGCCTTCCCTCCCGTTTTCTCATTCAACTGCTCAGAAAAAGCCAAGTCGTGCATATTCAGTTGCAACAATCACCATCCAATTCTCAACGACGATTAATGCGAGGCTTGTCATGTCCTCCCCGTGGAGCAGATCCAGGACCATAAAGAGGACCATTACCAGAACCCTGCAAAACACAGGGACGGTATGTTAAATGATGCAAATATAACTATCAATCTTTTAACTCTACAAAATGCAGAAATTTCTTGTCCAAATCCACAAGGTAATTTTTTGCAAGTTCAATTATGCAAGGGGCAATGACAATTTATTGGACACAAACCAGATTAACACCATAGCCATCCCCATATGGTGCAGCGAAACTCCCTTCCCCAGTGTTAAATTTCCTTCCGTATGGTCCTCCGCCTGACAACACCACAAATTGAGATAGTTGCATTATGTTGGATAAAAGTAAACGGAATCAATAGTCAACAGTGAGCCCGCAAGAAAATTTTCAGCATCATAGTCCTACTAAAACGTAACGGCAAAGCAGAAGTGCCAGTACACAGAAGGAATGCACCAAACTGACTTTGTCAGGACACTTTTTAATTCATAGATAGTTGCAATTATGCCAAGGAAAATCAAAGAAGAAAAACGTTCTCATATCTAAGAAGACGCTAAAAAGGGAGGGAAGGATGCCATACCAGCACCCCATGATCTGACATCACCAGCAGCGAGTTCAGCGCGCAACTTCTCGACCTCCCGCGCCATAGAAACCAAGTTATTCTCCATTGCCTGTCTTTGTTCCACCAATTCAATGTTTGCTTTCCTCTCGTACTCGATAGTAGATCTACAGAAATAAATTCTTCTTTCAATACCCTGAGCGAGAACATCTATCTGACAAAGTTCGAACTAGCAAATGAACTTCAAGTCATATACTGCATCTCAGAGTAGGTTTCAGCCAGAACGCCATAAGTGAAGGCATACAAACCTAGCATGCATGAGCTCCTGGTTGAGACCATCAATTTCCGCCCTCAGGAGAGAAATCTGCTTATTTTCAGCCTTCAATCTACCAACGTCCTGCGTCAGACTTTGAACTTGCCCAGCCAGGTCCTGCTTCATGTTATTCAGCTTCTGAACTTCGGAGCGGAGCTGCGCGGCTTCCTTCTTCAAAGGCTCGGCCGCACGAAGATCGGCTTCGAGCTTCAAACCTTTCTCCATGAACTCCCTCGAGTGAATTTCGTGTTCCGCGCGAATATCCCCGATGACGAGGTTCATCCGATGGAGCTCCTCCTTGGCGGCGCCGAGCTCCCGCTGCAGCGCAATCCGATCCTCGACCAGCCTGCGGTTATCCCCCAGCACCCTCCGCAGCTCGGCGTGCTGCATCTCGAGCTCCTCCTCCAGCAACGCGGGAGGGGGCGGCGGTCGGGGCATAGGCGGGCCGCGGACGTAAGGGCCTTCGGGAGGGTAGCCGCGCCGGCCATTGAACGGCTCGCGCAACACGCGATTCCTCCCCGCCATTTTTCCGACCTGCAAACAATTCCCTTTCCCCTTCGTCGATAGCGCCGGACGAATCAGAACGGCGAGGCAATCGAATGTCTCTCCGTTCTGCACGACATGCTCTCGCCCGGGGTTAACCACGATCGCTCGTCAGCCTACGATTCGCGACCTCGAGCGCGCGCGTTCCGCATGGAGGATCGAAGGAACTGAGAGAAACGGAAGATGGAGATGGAGATGGTGATGGAGATGGAGAGAGCAGGCAGAGGAGGAGATGGGAAGCAGCCGATGCGGAACCCTAGCTCGAGGAAGAGGAAGACGACGACGCCGTCGTGTTGAAAAAGCTGCGTTAAGCTGCGTCCTTTTTGCCGTGAGAAACAGGGACATTTCCTTTTCTAGAAATCGACGAAAACCGGATTTGGAATTTTTTTTTATTTTTCTTTTGGGAGAGGGATTTGGAATTTTTAGTCGGCAAAAATACTCATATGAAATTTCTTATTACTCGAATTGCTCAGAAAAGTTTTGTTGAATAATAATTCCGTGGGAAGAAAATGCTTTTTTTAAGTTCTTGATTTTCCGCCGAAATAACTACATCCTAAAATTTAATATATTAGTAATAGGATGATTATCACAAAAAACTCAAACGGGTACACATGTGATAAATTTATCACAAACTAATTTTAAACTCCAAATCGGTATATCTGTAACGAATTTACCCTCCGTTAAAATTTACTGTCAAATTACTAAGTTATATGACATGTGGCAGTTGATGGGTATGCCAGTTTAGGAATCACAGATTTATCAATTTGTGATTTTTCATGCTATTAATCCAAATTAACGGAGCGTAAATTTGTTACAAGTGTATCAATTTAGATTTTTCAGTAGTCAAAATAAATGTACCAGTTTGAAGTTTTTCGTAATATTCATTCACCATAAAATAAATAAAATAATTAAAAGATAATAACAAGACAAATGGTATGTCTTATCATTTATCAAGAAGCAGTTAACATTATTAATATACTCTATCGAATAACTAGCTATTATTACATTTTCCTTCGAAGCCCAACCATCCAACCTAGCGCGGTATCCATTTCTCTAAGAGATGTTATTTATGTTTCGACCAAAAAAAAATTGTTGTTTATGCAAGGATTTTGGAGTGATCAACTTGGTAAGATGTATCTCGAGGGGAAGTGGGTTATCCTCAATTCATTTTCGAATGAATCTTTATTGCATGCAATTATCGGTACGAGTCCATTGAATTGATTTTCAATCTTATACAATCAAAATCTTACGGTTCATGCACTTTTACCCTTTTTTTTAAATTCAAAACTCCCGAAACTTTCACAACCTCAAGTATCGAATTTCACATATAATTTTTTTTCATAATTTCTTGTGATTTTAATAATCTAAATTTTTGGTGAAAAAGAAATTATCATTTTTAGCTTACACAGGCCCTACCTTTTATTTTATGTTTTTTAGGTTGAAATGATAAATTTTGAGACATCAGGCTCTTTCGAGCCCCGACGATCGGACTTCGGAGGTGGGGGGGACTTCATCTTCTTCTTCTTCTTCTTCTTCTGCACAGTCAGCTCTGATTTCTTCCATTTCGCTTCCCTCTCTCTCCGGAAAAATCCTCTTCGCCGAAACCCTAATCCCACCGCCGCCCTCCGTCCGGCGGACGCCGCCGCCGCCTCCGATTGCGACGCCAGCATGAGCCGCCACGACGGCCGGTCCGGCGACCCCACCTCCTACCGCGACCGGAGAAGGTAACGATTGAGTCGCTTCCCCCCTCCCCGTTTTTTTCCCTACATTGGGGTTCGCCCTTTCGTGCGCTCGCTCGCTCGCCCGCCCGCCCGCCGGCGGGTAGCGGAATTTGACTTGACGAGGAGTTGCCGCTGAGCTCTGTCCCGCGCGTAGCTGTAGTTTGACTTTGTTCTGTGGCTTGGGCGGGCGACTCTCGGTCCCCCGTGGACTTGAACTCGCTTAGCAGTGAATGGTCATGGTTAGCTACTGTGCTCTTTGCTTTTCGAACTTTGCTCCCGTCGACGCCGCGCCGCGATTGAACTGTTCTAGTTAACAGTCTATTGGAGTGTACTTTTTGGGGATAGTGAATTGCACTTCTATGATCTTTACATAGCCTTACTGAATTTTTTTGTCTTTGGTATGATTTTCGAGCCTTTTTGAAGACCGTGATTGATTAATGAACTGTTTGCTTTAGCTTACGCTTATTGTAGTAGGATTTTAGTAGGCTATAACAGCAAGGTAATTAATCAGATGTTGTGACAGACATTTGTTGACCGTGGTTGTCTACGTTTTTGTAGTGATTCTGGGTTTGGCGGAGCTTCCAGCTATGGTGCCCCAGTCCGGTCTTCAGCAGGTAGAAAGGATTACGATGGTGTTGAGTCGCCAAGGAGGACGGATTTGGATGGTTTGACTCCTTTCGAGAAGAACTTCTATGTCGAGTCACCGTCGGTGGCTGCTATGTCGGATAAAGATGTCGAGGATTACAGGAAAAGAAGGGAAATTACTGTGGAAGGCAAGGATGTCCCAAAGCCTGTTAAAAGTTTTGAAGATGTTGGCTTTCCAGGTAAGTTTTCTTAGTTGTCTAAAATTTGGATTTCTTTGATAATTTTTCACATGAATTCATCGGAGGGTATTTTTAATGTTAGCATAGAGCTTTTAGATTTTTTTTTTTGTGGAAGAAAGAAGGGGGAGAGGGAGCATAGGGCAAAGCATCCATATTATTAGTGAACCTTCTAATTCGGTGGATTGTTTGCATAACTTTTATTTTATGTTCCATGGGGAATTTCAGAATTGGTTTGAAGGAGAAACAGTGAAATGTTTTTATTTCTCATCTATTCATTAATACTTTCAAAATGAACACTGGATTGGTCCAATTGTTGATTTGAGATCTCTTTCATAGCAAATTATTCTAAAAAAGTCAATATAGTTGGTTGAAATATACATTATGGACAGTGTCCTAGTGCTGTCTCTGGTCTCAATGTGCTGTTTGCAAAACTTTTTTGGGCATTTAGAAATTCTCTTTTATTCATTGATGACATTAAAGGAGAGAATACAGGGCTTCCCTGAGCTGTCCCATTCTTCATCTTTCAAGTCCCATTGAAGCACTTGATTGTTTTATCAAGCAATCTCTTGCTTAGAAAGACTTGGTCCAGCCTTTTAATTGCTACTTTCTGCACATGTACTCCAGATTATGTCATGCAAGAAATTGCAAAAGCTGGCTTTGTTGAACCTACACCAATTCAATCTCAAGGATGGCCAATGGCCCTTAAGGGGCGTGACCTAATTGGTATCGCGGAAACAGGGTCGGGAAAGACAATTGCCTACCTATTGCCTGCGATCGTCCATGTCAATGCGCAACCAATTTTGGGTGAGTATTTTACTGAAGACTTCTGTTTCGTTAACCCTCTTTGATCATCAACCTGGCTCATGTAACTTCTCTTTCTTATCAGCCCCAGGAGATGGCCCCATTGTGTTAGTGTTGGCCCCAACTCGTGAACTGGCTGTTCAAATACAGCAGGAAGCTACAAAATTCGGTGCATCATCAAGGATAAAAAATACATGCATATACGGTGGGGTTCCGAAGGGACCTCAAGTGCGTGATCTCCAGAAAGGTAGGTGGTGATTAGATTAAAGTTATGCTGATCTGAAGAGGCGCGGCTTTCATAAACTTTACATCCTTTGGTAATTGAATTTAAAATTTGTTCTCTTTTTCCCCATTTTCCAAGTGCGGGAGTCTGTTATATCCTAAAAGTAATTCTACTTGTCACTTGTCATCTGTGCCACAGGCGTTGAAATAGTGATTGCTACACCAGGAAGGTTGATTGATATGCTGGAGTCGCATCATACCAACCTGAGAAGAGTAACCTACCTTGTGTTGGATGAAGCTGATCGGATGCTTGACATGGGATTCGAGCCTCAAATAAGGAAAATTGTTTCGCAGGTTTATCTTCTGTCACTATTTTTGGGAGTGTATCTTTAATTTCTCCATAGTTTTTTATCTCTTTCTGGAGCCACTTAGTCTTGTGTTTTGCATAATCTTACTCTTCGCCTTCTTCAGGCATGATGGCACATACAAACGCCTGCACAGAGATTTATACTATAATGTTGTTTTATTGGTTTTTCCATTCATGCAGATTCGCCCAGATCGTCAGACTTTGTATTGGAGTGCTACCTGGCCAAAGGAGGTCGAACAATTAGCTAGGCAGTTCCTCTATAATGCCTACAAGGTGAGATTTCTCAGCACATGTTCAGTGCAATGTAACTGCATCACCTAATAAAGCATACCTCAATCAATATTCCACTCGGAACGGTGGTGAAATAGTCGGTCACTTGATACCAGATGGTTACGATGACCTTATCCCGTCCCCTTTTTTTCGGGTTGTCCAGTTTAGTTGGATTGAACGTCCCACTCTTTTTCCCCTTCACAGGTGATAATAGGTTCTGAAGATTTGAAGGCCAACCATGCAATACGCCAGATCGTTGATATTGTCCCTGAAAATAAAAAATATAACAAGTAGGGGATGCAATTTACAAGTTAATATTCTCTATGTACTTGATTACATCATCTAAGATTGATTGATGCAAAAGCTATATGTCCCGTACACAGATTGGTAAATTTGCTGGAGGATATTATGGATGGTAGCCGAATACTTATCTTCATGGATACGAAGAAAGGGTGTGATCAGATAACTCGGCAACTGCGTATGGATGGTTGGCCAGCTCTCTCAATCCATGGGGATAAAAGTCAAGCAGAAAGGGATTGGGTCCTCTCTGAGTTCAAAGCAGGCAAAAGTCCTATAATGACTGCAACCGATGTCGCTGCACGTGGTCTAGGTTTGTGTTCTTGTTCAATACTTAATGCAAGAGTTACCATGGCACCTGAATCTGCAGTAGCTGTTTGTTCCCTACACTTTGTTGGTTCTTTCTGATTTGCAAGTATTTGGTTGCGGCATGGACATTATTTTACAATGCATGGATTTCTTCAATTTAGCTTTGCATACTCTGGTGCTTTTGACCTAGTTGATGAGGTGAAGGCACTTTCACATTAAATGATTCCCACTTTAGTGAGCATCTTTGCGTTATCTATTTGACTTTAATCTCTTCTCTTTATCTTGAGTGCTATTTTTCACTAGTAATTTTCTCAAATGCTCTCCTTTTGTTTGTCTCAGGGATGCCATCTTTGTTTACCACTTATTCATGCATCTGTCTGTTTAGCATTACTTTCATATTCACTCGTCTTTTTCCTTTTTTCTTTCCATTGTGGAGATAATGGCACATAATTACAGATCACAATCATTCGATAGTTAAGTCTTCCAATAGGATGTGTATGTTGCTGTGCTTTTCTTCATGATCTTGCTGTGATAGGTAGGTTGCCCTTAGATGAGCAGTAGCTTATTGTTTCCTTCTACCTTGCAGATGTAAAGGATGTGAAGTACGTGATCAATTATGATTTTCCTGGCTCACTTGAGGATTATGTCCACCGCATTGGTCGTACTGGAAGGGCAGGGGCAAAAGGGACAGCATATACTTTCTTCACAGCTGCAAATGCGAGATTTGCAAAAGAATTGATTTCCATCCTTGAGGAAGCAGGGCAGAAGGTCAGTCCTGATTTGGCGGCCATGGGGCGTGCTGCGCCTCCCCCTCCAGGTTTGTTTCTGTGAAATCCCTGCTTTCCTTTGTTTGCTTTTTCTCGTGCTTTTGTGTGTGAGGGACAGTGAGAGCAAGAGAGATTGTTCTTAGGCTCCTTTAGAGGTGGTTCTCTTGAATGGGCTGCAATCTTGGTGAGAGCAGAGCAAGTCAATACTGTTAGAAGATTGGCATGTTGCAATTTGCAACTCCAAGCTGGATGGTCTCCATTAAGGGAGGGTGGTTGGGGGAAAAAGCATGGTTGGTGCTCTTTCGGGTTTTTGATCGATGGTCGGTTAGTCAAAGCCTGCACTAGTCGAGAACCATGTCTCTGGGGTAATTTTTCCCAGGTTCGACAGGTGATACATGATGGTATTAGAGGAAACTACTGTCTAGTGGTTCCTCCATCGAGAGTGAATGACTTCTGTCATAAAATGACGCCTCTCTTTATGAGCTTTTTGTTGCATTTTCGATGGGTATGTTGGAAAAGCCAGCCAGAAGGTCCCGACTACATGTACAATGCGCATGCAAATTAAACTCTCCCTCCCCCCCCCAAAAAAAGCACCTCTGGTTTTCCAAAAGGAAAAAAGAAGAAAAGAAAAGCTCATGCAAGTTATACCATGGTTTTGTTGCTGAGTGTGGCTTCTCTTGCACCCCCGCTGTACGTACAGGTCATGGAGGATTCAGAGATCGTGGTAGAGGTTACAGTGGGGGACGGCCCTGGAGCTGAAAAACCGGAGTCAGACTTCCAGCACAGATGTATCTTACAAAAGAGTACTTTCAGCAATAATTTGTACCCTCTGTTGCTTTACCTTATTAGCAGTGTTGAGAAAACTATTAATAGTAGAAGAGTAGAATTGGCCTCTCCTCTCCTCTCCTCCTTTTGTACCTATTCGCAATCGGTTCTCAAATTTTGCTGAACTTCGTTCTTTGTGGGAATCATGACAGGATGTAACCCGATTCCTCGAAGATCGGTCTGCATTTTCTATTGCATGCATTTTACTTTGATCCTCGATGATTCTTCGCGCTTCTTTACAAAGCGGTAACAAGAAGAAAAAGACCCATTTTATTTTAATATGAGAGAGCTCTGGCTGAATTTCCGGAGCGCAGGACATCGGAAAACTCATTTTATTTTCAAAACAATGATGATTCTGTACATTCATCGAATTGGGTGATTGAATCAGGTATGATGTAATGTGGAAACTAACTTAACATCTGATTGCAAACACAGGCTCCTTGAATCAACATTTCTCATCGTTTTTTGTGCTTTCCGTCGGTGGTCATCGAGTCGATTGCGCTCGATGGATGATGCAAGGTAAGGCCCATCATGCGAAGGACAGGATTATTCGTCGGCCTATCAGAATGAGAGCCTCTGCCTTTCTCTGACGATGAGTACGTATTCGACCCTTAGATATAGGCTTTAGCCCTCGCGGAGCAAAAGCAATGTACTGTTGTATAAGTGGGACTCCCACAGTATACGGTTTCGCTATACCCGTAAATAAATTCAGCAAGATGAATTGCGAATGTTCTGTCTTAACACGAAGGACAGATCAAGGCCACGTATCATATAGAACTGAACCGAAACATATGGTGTTCACCCCGAAAGGACAAACAAAACCGTTACCTAGATCAGCCTGGCTCGTCAGTATCTAACATCTGCCAAGTAACCGTTTTTTGCGGGTCAAATCCCAAAAAGACTCGTGAACTTTTCACCCTGGGACAAAAGTATCTCTAATTTTCGGACGATTTTCACGAAATTTGATCTGTGGATGAAATAACCACGGTTAGACTGTTCGTCTATGCAGATTAACGTGGCATGCGACGTGATCAACGTTATTGACATGTACAAAAGACGCGCGAACGAAAGAGAAAAAAGCTGACATGTAAGCAAAAATCTCGAAGGCTCGTTTCTCTGAAATGTTGTCTTTCCTGATTCCTCTGGCTTAAGCATAATCCGCTTCACGTTTCAAGAAAGAAGCGAGAGGTAGGGTCCCGGTCCACGGTGATTGGGGCTCATCATCTTCATGTTTCAGTTGGTGATGATTTCTCATGATTCACATTTGAAGTTCGATTCAAGCAATTTCCTGGTGGTCACCTTTCTCGATCGGGCAAAAGTTCATGGGGGTCTTGTGAATCATTTAAAAAGCCGGGATATTCTTATCCTACAAGTATACTTCGCTCTTGTTCATACCATCGCAAGCTAAAGTGCATTAACGGGGAGATTCTGATAGGGGCCATTTCGGACCAACTCTATCCCCAGTTGATGTGTGGTTCTCCATTGAAGGTCGTGTTAATTATGCGGCAGCATCCTCAAAAGAATGGACAGCTTCTTTCCATGCTTTCTGTACCGGTCGTTCTGGCGCAGAAAATCATACTTACAAATGGCACTTTAATCAAGTGAATCGCGCATCGTTGACCCGACTTCTGAACGTGTTTCAATGTGCAGCGGGGACTTAAAACTCTACCGAACGTTACCTAACTCCGCATTCACCTCTGATTTCAACTACCGACTTTGCAAAGCTATTTGTGCTCATTACGTGCCCTACGGAACTCGTTCGATCCCCGCGTGAAAGTTGCGCGATTAGGGCACGAGTTCTCGAGAAATACGTACGAATCTCTTAACGCTCAGCGAAAAATGCCCGCCGTCTGATTCCACGACTCGATGACATGGCAATACTTTTCCAATCCAAAACCACAGGGGGTCCCCAAACAGAGTGCGTGCGGTCCATTGAGCACAGGGGAGATAAGGCAGTTTGAGTGCAGACAATGGAAACAGTATCTGAATGTCCTTCTGCAAGAAGAAGGGCAGGCCATGCATATTCTAAAGGATCCCTGTAGGACCAAACCAGCACTAGATTTTTGGATAGCTCTCTCTCTCTCTCTCTCCCTCTCTCTCTCTCTTCAATTTGTGGCAATCTGCTTCCCATTTTATCATAGCTGATAATATATTTCCCGTGGCCACGTTTTTGTTCTCCGAGGAAAATTTTCCTGGTCCTCGAGATTTTGTTTTTCTGTCTTCCGTGCCAAATCGAAAACTCATCCACAAGCCACATTCTTGTTTTCCTCTTTGATGGGCTGAAAATTTGTGCTTTGTTGCCCTCATTTTGATGCGATTATCGCGAAATTTTCCCTCGCGTAAGCGAGCGAAAACGCCCGAATCGGTCCGATAACGACGGTCGGGGCGAAAAGGAAAGTTGCTGGTCCTTGTGAGTAAGATCTCGAAACCGTGCCAATTATTTTGCTAGTGGAGATATCGCCGGAAGTCGAAATGTTCTTGGACATGAAAAGAGGGTTTTAGACGTTGGCTTTTTGTTAGCGTGAGGATGTTGAAAGGTTCGATTTCAAGGAATGTCCTCCTGCCTGACTAGGATGATAAGGCTTACCCAAAATTCAGTCCGCCGTTTCAGGCCGATTTCTTTAGGGATTTCGAAGCGGAGGTCTCGAGCGGCTTCGTTTCGGGAAGAGAGGTGCCGCACCATCCGCCGGGAAGACGCACGTCGCACGGCGGGCATTCAGAAGGGCCACACGGGGCCGCCACGAAGGGGTTTCCCCGTGAACCCACGATGGCTAGTTCAGGTCTTAATCGCACTTTTTGTTTTCCTCCTCAAATAACGAATACTAAAATGACCAAAATAAAGTAGGACGAAAACCAATTTTGATGGGGCCCCTCTTTGCACGGCTGGAGGCCCAACGGGAGTTCACCGAACAAGAATTCAACCGGCAATTCTGTCTGTCACCATGGCCCAATGATGCAGGTTGTCAAATGGCTCATTCCAGCTGTACTTTGCTACCCTGCTGCACTTGATTTGGACCGATTCGGTTCACCGTTTTAGCATTCATCTAATCCAACGCAACTCATCCTGAAACAGTGACTATATCCCAAATTCTTTCCCCGGTTTCCTCGTCACGGAATCAATGGCGATCCGCGGTAAATCAACCGGCTCTTTTCTTTTCCTAAATTTCGTCCACCATCAAAGGATAAAACCTTCAATTATGTCCCTAGCAAAACCATGGAGTAACAACGTTGTTGACATGAATAGACCAGGTGAATGATATCATGCATTTCCCAGACGAGTAGCTTTCTCTTGACGAGACGAATTCAAGATAAGAGAGGAATGAATGGAATGAAAAGATTCGCGTGTCCTGCCTGACTAGGATGACATAAAAGCTCATCCCTTTTTTTACATGATGCATGATAACATATATTATAAAAAAAAAAACAAAAGAACAAAGAGGATTATGAGTTATCCTGTGTGGAAATGGTGACGTGGAGGTGGCACATATGTGTCATCCTCACCCTCCAATTGCAAGGATGTTACCACATTTTGGCTCGGTTCAGTCGCTAATAAGCATTTTATGAAAAATCTTGTCCAAGATAGTTAGTTTGCATGCTCTTTTATACGCACGTGAACTCTCTTCACCTATTATTTTTTAGGTAGCACGTTCTAAATGGTACAATAGCCGGGCTCTGCCCGGTTTATTTCGCGTGCGCGGCCCCTCATCCATCAAATTCCAAGCATTGTTCCTAATCCGGCTTGCATGTGAAAGCGTTGTTAAAATATACCACATCATTTGTCTACATAGTTATATGCTCGTTATATATATTTGGTCTCTCTCCCCTTATTAGCTTAAATACTTAATGGTGGATTCGGATTTGCTCTTCGCTATTCTACTCTAGTCTATACTAGTATATTGTCTCCGATACCTTTTTATTCATTTTAATTATGTGGAAAAGGAAAAAGAGAGAAGAATGATTAGCTCTCCTCCTAAAAAAAAACAAAAGAAAAGGAAATTTCGCAAAAAAAGCAGAGCAATGGAAAGGCCTAGAAAAGGGACGGAGGAGAAATGGACTTAACGCGGATGAGCTCGATGTGATACAAGCGTGACAATGAAGGCCATATTCATCACCTCCTTTCTTGCGGAGAAATGGACGTAATGTGCGTGATATCGATCCCGATCTATGTACGTAAATGATAAGAACACCTAAATTAGAGATAGAAAATTCAAAAATGACAAGGCACGATACCAGAATGATATAATTACACCGCCAAGCCGGTCATTTTATTTTGGTGAATAACATTACGGTATTAAAAGCACGATGGTGATGTAACGACGCGAATTTCTAACCAATTCGAGTCCCCGTCTTGCAATTAATGTTCGGTGCTCGTACTTGAGGAAAAGGGTGGGGGGAAAAGGTGGGAATTGCATTTTCTTGGGGATTTTTTCAATGATAGATTGAGCTGAATATTTGCTGGTTCAGGAGATGGTCCAAAGTGAGTGATGGAGACATTTACCAAAGTGCAAACGAAGTTTAGAATGTAGAACATGGAGGTTGGCTCTCATTTGAGCCCCCACAGAAGTTGTTGGAGGAGGAAGGGGGGAATGCCTTTAAGCCAAGTGAGATTTATTTATGGTTTTGGTCTACATGAGTAGAGGGCGGTGGTTGAGCTAATTTTGTCCAAGGTCAAATCGAATTATTCCCCTCATCAATGCATCATAGCCAGACTAATGATTCATAAGCAAAGTCCAAAGTATGATTAGTCGGTAATTGTCCATAATCAAAGAAGGCATAATTATGTATGTTCTCGTGCCCTAATGATACAAAAAAAAAAAACGAGCAAAAAACTAAGGCGCGTTCGTACATATATTTAGATGCATTTTTCGTCGGTAAACCCTGTAGTTGGATATATATTGGTTATGTTGAACCGATGAATCGAGCTCAAGCCAAGAGCCCACAAGAAAGATCGTTTGAATCCAAGCCGGCCAGTTCACTAGATTGGTGCACCTATTATTCAATCCATTTCGCTGTAGAAATGCAAAGAAAATGCGTGTTTTTCGAGCTTCTTTACGTGTCTCGCTTTTTCTTTTTCTTTCTTTCTTTCTTTCTCCTTTTCTTGTTAAATTTGTCGTTCATTTACAAGAACGGTTCCAGAAAATGATCTTTCCCTTATCGTTTCTCGGGGGAAGGATGTCGAGGATGCTTCGGAACTTCGTGAATGCAGGCAAGCAGCTCCGTCGACATGCATCGAGGAGAGCTCGCCCACGAAGCAGCGGGCAAAGCCTCAAGATTACAATGAGTGGAAAAACGCCATGAATCGAGCACAAACTCCGTCGCATCCGAATCGATAGCTTACTCGCTCAGCCAATCCATGTTTGGAACTCACGTACTTCGGTTGGTGTCTCGAGAGACTTTCTTTTGATCTTTCCTCAATTGGGTCTTGTGCACCTTGTCCTAATGAGTAAACTAAAAAGCGCCGTGCATATGTACCTTCCACGACACCAAAGGTTTCTCGATTCTCCTCCTGCGCGATGTCGACTCAAAGTGCATGGCTTCATGCGTAACTAAAGAATCGTGGAAATAGAATACTTTAGACACTTCAACCACCATTTCCTTTAATTAAACTTAGAAAACAAAGAAGAATCAATGCAAGAAAACAGGAGATGTCCGATTGCCATCAGTTAAAGACAAACGTTGACGCCTGAACAATCTTAATCATCTTTTGATTATCTTAATCATTCCCAATTCACTTTTTAATTAGAGATAGATCGCAACTCAAAGATAGAGATATAGATTAGAGGTGGCAAGCATCATGATGCGTACGGGCTTCCACGGTCGTGTGCAATATGTTTGGAGGCTCCAGCAAAAAAAAAAAAAAGAGCACTTGATCCCCTGTTCAAGTTGATTATTTCTCTAATTTTTATTTGGATAGATCCGGATGATATACTACGATTGTTTAGGTGGCATGAGCAGATCAAACAATATATTACATTCCCGTTTCATTTGGATGGTTTAGTCTAATCACATTCATAAAAGTGACGCATTCGATTTTGAAAAAGGGCGGTCCGCTAAAACCTTGAAGCGCGTCAAAGTGGACGGTACCGGATCATCCCAGAGGGTCAAAGCGATGTTTTATTATTTTGCTGACATAATGCATAATGTATCAGCTAGCAAGACGAGGCAATACAAGCTCACGCATTGGGATAAGGGCTCCGAATTTTTTGTACGTACATATACATGCATAAACATAAACGAGAAACCAAATGCGGCCACCACAGCATGAGATCTCCATCACATGACAATCATGAATACCAAGTGGATCCCCATCTGACCCACACAAACACTCATACATACACACAACTTTTGGCCCTCCTGAATTTAGAAGAACTTGCACTTGTCCTTCATCTCCTACCCGAAAAGTGCAAAAGAGCAGCGTTAGCCTCGAGCCAAATCAGCACTGTCCATATGGATCGTGAGAAATTGTAGGCCCCCCCCTGTCCATCCGATGAAATAATCAGAAGAATTGTGGAGCCAAGCACAAAACAAAAGAAAAGGAGCGTTACGTGGCAATCTCATCCACCACGTGAATGATGGTTCTCACTCGATCCTCTTGGCTTTTGCTCCACAATCATAAGCCTTCTCCAGAAACTGTTCCAATGGATTCATGTCCAGTCCCTGTTGTCCCGTGGGGCCCGCTCGCCGACTTGTGACGCCCCGTCTCGCCGCCTCGGCACGGAGCCGCTCCTCGGCCGATGTGTCGTCCTAATCCTCTCCTAATTAAGAGAATTTGTAAGAACTGATCTTCCGATCTAATCCTAAATGCCACATTTGCACATTTCCTTAGTTTTTGTAGCTGGGACTATAGCTCCATGAATTAACCAAATGCCCTTTCCACTTATTTGTCATCATTGCTTCACAAAGGCCAACGTCCCACTACAAGTGGGGTCAACGGGTCAAAAGGGTCCGTGCATTTTGAAGAGCTCGCTGCGTTGGCGAGCGAGAAAAATTGAACAATCTTGTTACAGTACAGTTTAATAAGATGTCATGTGGCTAGCTAGCAGTCTAGTTTGAAGAGCATTGAATGAGATTTAGCATTCTGATTTAGCATAGAGACGACCTATCAAGTTCTTTGTTTTTCCTAAAATAGCACGGCTAATATCGAGAGTCGCGTCAAACTGTAGGTTTCTTCAAATAAGATGCATCGGATAGTGAAAAATAGGCCGGAGCGACATTTTCGAGCACCTCGATGGTCTAGCGGTTAACGGGTTCGATGCACGAGGTATCCATCGTTTTCATAGTTAATTTATGTTATGGTTTTTTTTTGTTATAAAATGAAACATAAGGTGAGTTGGTGTTCATTTGATCCTTGATTGATTGAAGGAGTAAGCAAGCTGGCCTCCAACTCCAGGAGCCCACAATTGAGAGAAGAGAGGCGGGTCCATATGTGGTTGAAAATCTCAATCCATGTGAGCTGTATGCTACTCTATGAGGCAGCAGATCGTGCCCACTACAGCTAATTTCTTAGCCTTCCTAATCCCCAATTTATTGGCACGTCAACATTACCAAATAATCTGACCAAAAAAAAAACCATTACAAAATAATAAAATTTTAGTTCGATTAAAGAGACTTTATATTGAGCCCTTCAAAACGAGCACCCCATCGTTTTTCCCCCTCTTCTCTTTCAAATTTCCTTCTTGTTTCTCAAGCTCAAAGATTACTCCTTAGTTTATTAAATTTTTTAATTCAAGTCTAGAATGATAATGGACTGGACTGGACCCTAGTCTAAACTTTCACTCCAGACCCACAAGTCCAGAAATTAGACCAAAACCAGAAAAAGAAATTTTTGTATAATCCAAGTGATGATGCTAGTAATGGAGTGTTTTTCGAATTCAATATTCTAAAACATCATTCGTTTCGCCATATATTTTGAAAAAAAAGGGGCATGATTTTCTCTTAAGTCACGACATGTTCCTAAAAAGATGAAAAATGAGTTGATTGAGACACAAATCACCGCGACCAATTTCAAACTCAAATTCTCTTGAAACACCGCAAAGTAAAATCTATAAATTTCAGTGCAAAAAGAGGGTATAAAAAGACAAATAAAGATACATAATTTCAGATCGGGTTAGGGTTTTCTGTTAACTAATAGGCACATCCATTTCGCGCGAAAGGGGGTCCCGTATCTGTTCCAAAGAACGCATGTGTAATGGAGGGGAACTACCTAACGAGCTTTGCCAATTCCTAATCCTAGAAAACTTGAATTGGAAGGTGAGGGAGGTTGGTGCTTCCAATCATGCATGGGGGCGGCAAGTGCATGCAAGCTTTCTTGCTATTGCTTAGTTTATGAGACTCCTAACCAACCAAATCCCACTAAAAAGGTCAAGCCTGATCCCTTTTTCTCTTTTGCCTTTTAATCCCCTTTCTTTCTCTTGCTCCCCCCGCCAAGTAATCCCCTCCATTCCCATTTCTGAAAGTTGAAGCTTCGCATGCACTTTCATGGCATCAATCTTGCTTGTGCAGAGAGAGAGAGAAGAAAAAAGGGTCCAGCAGTTGTAATTAATCAATCGAGGGAGATTGATCCCTAGTTGTAACCCGTCTTTCTTGTCGTGTCGTAACACACGAATACTTAAAAAGTTTATCAATCAACGGGTGAGATTTATTCTTAATTGATCCAATGCCTGTCAATCCTTCGAGAAACGAATATTCATTGGACTATGGAAGCTCCCTAATTGATCATAGAGGATGTTAACCCAATTCTTCACTGTTGGTCATCAATATATCTCCGACCCCACATTGCTCAAACCTAGGTTGTTGTCCCGATAGATACGTTTCTTGCGACTCTGAATTAGGAAGGCGTGTCTCAAAATCGTGCGGGCACGAGTGATTTAAGACTAGAACGGGACAATCTCGTACTGGCAACAAGCCCAAATGGAATGCCTATAGTGGCATTAGATCTAGGGGAGGACACCGGGTGTCGATCTATGTATATGATCCCACGGCATGCACCGATAAATAAGAAGTCATGCACAAGCTCAAACTAGCAGGACATGTTTTAAAGCCATGCAAGTGCCAATAAAGTATGATGAAAGCGGATAATTTCGTGCTACAGCACACCTACTAGGTCAAGTTGCCTACACTTGCTAATTTCGAACTAGCCAATTTAAATATTGATCAATGTACGGATCGAGGATGTTGATAGTCGATTGTGTCACGAATCGCACATCGCCCATGTTACCATGTTAGGACAATGCTTCTAGCATACTAAGTGAACTTAAAACGAGCGCATTAGAACAGATTTATCCTTCCCATTCTTTCTTCGATTTGTTGATCAATTCCAACTACATTGTGCTATTCTAGTTTGCAGATGAGCGTCATTAATTCATTGCACGAGAAAACAGGTGGCAAAGGGAGCGTTCCCTCGACCAACTGAACTTCCATTGTCATCGTTCGTTGTCGGCTAGAAGTACCATACCATCAAAGATTTGTCAAGAACTCAAGTGGGCAGATCATTAAACCCTGTTTACTTGAGATGAAAGAATGATCATATAAGGTTTCAATCCTTTGCACATGAATGATTGATCAATTGAGTGGCAAAAATTTGGTGCAATCTGTACCAACCTGTGGCCCTTAATGAATAATCCCCTAGCACTAATGGTCATGTAGACCGTACTTAAAAAAGGGTGGAAGGCAATCATGTGAAAGTTAGAGAAGCCAAGCAGCTTAGAGCGATATAGTTTTCGAAATACCCATTAATTAATTTCGTTGCACATTTATCGCTTACTTATCTATATTACTCAGCAATTCGCGCACTTCGTAATTCATTAAGAAGTCGCTGCACAAAATATAAATGACTCGACGCATCGGCTATTTTTGCCGTCCGAACAACGGTATTTTACTGAATAATAAACGTAAATCGGAATAGCTTCGAACGAGCACATTATTGTGACTGGAGTTTAGTACTTCGAAATCTTATTGAATGAAAAATAAATCTTTTTTAATGAAACTTGATTAGTTTATCTTAGGGTTATTACAACGAAAAACCTCAAACTGATACATTTGTGATAAATTTACCTCAAACTAATTTTATGATCACAAAAAATTCTAAGCCGGTACACCTATGACAAAAATACTTTAAAGTAATTTTTTGACAACCAAAAACCGCTTTACCCTCCGTTAAATTGAATTAATATCACAAAAAAATCACAAACTGGTACACCTGTCACAAATGGAGGATAAAATCCCAAACTAACGGTTAAAAAAAATTAATTTTGGGTAAATTTGTCACGGGTGTACCGGTTTGGGGTTTTTTGTGGTCAAAAAATTAGTCTTAGATGAATTTGTCATATATGTATCAGTTTGAAGTTTTCCGTGATATTAACCCTTTATCTTATACCATTTTTAGTTATAACGACGACGTTTTTAGGAAGGCCTGACCTAGACCCATGAGAGGGGCATACATGTTTACCAAAATGTCTTCAATGGCTAATCATATCCAAATAAAAAGATTAGCAAAAATCACAAGATCAACCAACCACAAATGCGCATGCTTTCGGTCGCACGTGTGTGCCACCGGCGAGGCCGAGCCTCGAGCCACATCTGCCACCGCCTCGCTGTTGGAAGGTGTCCACTAGACATGGCCACGGGCCGGTTTTGGCCCGGAATCGACTCAGAACCGGCCCCGGTCAAACCTGGTACCGCCCTGTTGACCGGGCCCGCGGTTCGGAACCGAACCGGCTTGTGGCTCATGGGGCCCGATTCCGATTCCAACAATTTTGGAACTGACTCGGAACTGCCAGTTCCGAGCCCGGTTCCAAAAAAAAAAACTACAAATAAGTGGAGAAATTCTATTTTTCCTCAAATTTGATTACAATGTACATTTTGATTACATTTTATATCGAATAATTTATTATTTTATAATTTGATAATTTATTATTTTTTTATTTCATAATTTATTTTTTAAATTTTTACCTGCCGGTTTCGAACCGGGCTAAAACCGGAATCGATCCGGAACCGCCGGTTCATACATGACCACGAACCGGAACCGGCAGCGCCGAACCGGAACCAGCCGGTTCCGAACTGTGATCATGCCTAGCGTCCACCGGCTCTTCGGTGCGCGCGGTAGAGGAAGCTCGCGAGACCGACATCAGAAAGCGGGACAAAGGAGCCGGCGCCGTACGATTCCATATTGGGGATCAAAATAGAGAATCTCCGTGAGAACAGGCGACGTATTACTTGACCCGATTAAAAGAATGGGAATTTTTGCTGGGTTCGTAATTAATTAAATATCACCTCGAAACTCAAAAACGCGTCGTTTTTATACTGGCAAAGCCCCGCAAAGGTGTTGCGCCAATCACAAGGCCACGGTTAGTAGCATAATTCAGGGCAAAAGCCGCCAACAAAAATCCTAAGCCATGCCCGTGATTTATTTATTTTAAATTTTTTTTCATGACACCAAAAATCTCAAATTTGTAGTTATATCGCAAGTTCACCCTCGGTAAAAGTTCCGTCAATAAGAACCGTTAAAAATTCGCCTGCATGGATACTAGAAAACAAGCATTGTTAACATGGCGCCCACGTAACTTAAGCGTTATAAAAACGAGTCGTTTTACGTGAAAAATCATCTAATGGAAAAACAAATGTGTCACATAGGTATAAGTTTGAGGTTTTTTACGTGACAAGAAAAAATTTAGGGTAAATGTGTCACAATGGATATAATTTGGAGTTTTTGATAAATGCGAGAAATAATTCCTGTCTATTTTTGAATTATTTTTTCCATTTCATGAATTTCTTTAATGGAAAAAGAAGAGCAAACATTTTGTGTGGTTGGGGCGTTCCTGACTTTATGATTCATTGAAACTTTCAAAAACTAATAAATACATCAAATCTTAGAATTTTACTGACATCTGAGGGGTAAAGTAAAGCTTAGAACTTTTTCCATATTTTCAAGAATTCAAACTATTTCATTTTTTTTTTTTTGGTTTTGTCCAGAAAATGAACGGCTACTTTCGACTTGGAAGAAGTTCCCCGTACGCAAACTGTGCACGTTCATTTACACCTCTTGCAGCCATTATGGCTCCTTCAACGACCATCTGCCGTCCCCATTCTTGAATTTCTCCAACTTATTGAATTTCATTTGTTGGGTGAAGCTCCAAGTCCGTGTCGGTGTGAGCCAGAGCATCGACGGTGGGACCCAAAGTCCTCGAGGTTGAACTCCCTTTCGCTTTCAAATCCCCCGAGCTTCCGTGTTTATAAGCAGCAAACAAGCACCGTTTCAGCAGCAGCAGCAGCAGCACAGACGAATCCATGCTTTTTCCCTCTTTCATGCCCCATTCTCTCACATTTTTTAAGCTTTCTTTTTTCCTTCTCGACAAGAAAACAAAAGAGGGAGCGGCTCAGCAACAAGAAATCCACAAGCACCCTATTTTTCTTGTCCTTGCCCGTCACTGCTTGTGCTTCCTTCTCTGGTCAAGAATAGAATAAAGTGGGCGCAAGCAAGAACAAGAGGAAAAGGCACTTTTTTGGGACAAGGGTCTTCCTCTTTTTGATCCGTTGGACATGAGTTTGAGGGCGGCGAACGTAATGTGGAATGTGGTTGTGGCGGTACTGGCTTTATGGGTTTTTTGTGCCTCTGTGCGAGCCTCTGTGTCTTATGATGCTAAGGCCATTACAATTAATGGGCAGAGAAGGATCCTCATTTCTGGGTCCATTCACTACCCCAGAAGCACTCCTGAGGTAGCTCCTTTTGTCTTCCTTTATTCCTTATTTTTTTGGGGTTAAATGTATCTCCATTTTCTGTAGAATAATCTTTCCCCCTCACTTTTCTCTATCATGCTGTAAATGGGCTTCTCTATATTGAGCTTTTTGTCACTATAGTATATTTTTTTCTTATCTTAGCAAAAGCTGCTTTAATTTTAAAAAAAAGGTTCTTTTTTGCTGGTCAGCTTAAGCTGTTGTTTCTGGTAAATTTATGGCCTTCAACTTTACTTGGTTGCAGATGTGGCCGGATCTCATTCAGAAGGCAAAAGAAGGAGGTTTGGATGTCGTTCAGACTTATGTTTTCTGGAATGGCCATGAGCCTTCACCTGGCAAAGTAACAGAACTAGTCAATTTCTAGCAAAAAAAAAAAAAAACAGAACTAGTCAATTATTTTTCTTTTCATTTCTGGGTTGGTTATAAAGGAAAAAAAGGTCTAATTTTGATTAAAATTGCTTTATTTTGCTTCAGTACAACTTTGAGGGAAACTATGATCTCGTGAAATTTGTCAAGCTCGTGCAACAAGCAGGCCTTTACGTTCATCTGAGAGTTGGACCTTATGTCTGTGCTGAGTGGAATTTCGGGTAATATGCACGAATCATTCTAGTCATAGAAATAGAAGAAAATTTCTATTTTCATGTGAGGTTTTTGTCAAGTCCTTTTTTGAACTTGTTTCTGCTTCCAGTGGGTTCCCTGTTTGGCTGAAATACGTCCGTGGTATTAACTTCAGAACAGATAATGGACCATTCAAGGTTAGACAATTTTTATTATCTTCGTATTTCTTGCTCTTAAACATGAACTTTTATAGATTACTGAATTTTTTCTCGCCATCTTGAAGTATTACATGCAAAAGTTCACAACAAAGATTGTCAACATGATGAAAGCAGAACAGTTGTTTGAGTCGCAGGGCGGACCGATAATCTTGTCCCAGGTTCATAATTCAGTGTTCCAATGGCATTGCTTTGTTAATTTTTGGATGAAACAATTTACTGAGATATCTTTTTTGGGCAATGTCTGAGTGTTATTGTCTGTGATTCAGATTGAGAATGAATATGGACCCATGGAGTACGAAATTGGTGCACCTGGTCGAGCTTACACCAAATGGGCAGCCGAAATGGCAGTGGGTCTAGGCACTGGTGTCCCGTGGGTCATGTGCAAGCAAGATGATGCCCCTGATCCTATTGTGAGCACCCTCTTGAAGTTCTCAGTTCTAGAAGCATTAATGTTTCCAAGCTTATTGTTGAGATAGACTTTTCTCATGACACAATCCCTCATCCTTTGGTGGGGTTGCAACAGCACAGAATGTTGTCTCCAGACAACTCATGGCTGCTTTTAATAATTAGTTCAAATTGCACATGGCTCACTTTTGCACTTTCTAAAATCAGATTTTTGCACTATACAGTTTGAACTTCCTTTATCCTAGTGTCTTATCATAATGTAAGCAGGACCCATGTCGCTGTTAAGTATTCCTAATAGTTCAAATTTCAGTTTCAGTAATGTCAGTAACAAGTAAATACTTGTTTTATCTGATTGGAAACATAAAAAGAAATGATCTCTGTAATATTCAATTGGCTCAAAACATAGGTCTAAGTTGTGCTTTCCAGAGATGGTCAATCAGTGGATGGATTTCTGTTGTTTCAGTTACTGTCATGTCTGTTTGCGTAATGCTTGCATCTCATTGTTTGCAATAGATCAACACTTGCAACGGCTTCTACTGTGACTATTTTTCTCCCAACAGGGCTTATAAGCCCAAGATGTGGACAGAAGCGTGGACAGGCTGGTAAATTGTTATATTCTTTCTTGAAGTTCAATGATTTGCAAGTCTTACCAGTCATGATGTTTGCTTTTTGTGATTCCTCTGTTTTCCTTTGATGCAGGTACACAGAGTTTGGAGGTCCAGTTCCTAACCGTCCAGTTGAAGATCTGGCCTTCTCAGTTGCAAGATTTATACAGAAGGGTGGAGCGTTCATCAACTACTATATGGTAATACGACAGCTTCTTCAAATTTATAAATGGAGTTAGTTTCGTTTGAACTGAACTGAGGCTCTCTTTGCAATACCAGTACCACGGAGGAACAAATTTTGGCCGAACTGCTGGTGGTCCATTCATTGCTACTAGCTATGATTATGATGCTCCCCTCGATGAATACGGTACGTGGTTTCTGTCATATTAGTATTGATCAACCACTGAATATTAGGTTCATTCTTGTTATTATTAGAAGGAAGCTTCCTGCCTCAAGTTCACATCTTTGTCGTCAGGAGTTTAAATGGTTGACCTAGTTAAAGTGGCACATCATTGAGTACTAAGTATTGTTGTCGTGTGGTAAGACTGATAAAGACTCAATGGTGACTCTTTGACGGAATTTTGGTGATGACCTTCTCGACATACTAGGTTCATGTCGTCACTCGATTACTGACACTTCAAATGTGAAAGCTTTGTTCCGGAAATTGATTGTCACTTCCTTTGGCCTTGTGCTCTTGAACTTCTGTAATCTACACTACTTTGTCTCATTAACATTGCTTTCCTCTGCATAAAGTGTTGTCGTTACTTGGAATAAACCTCTGTCTTATTGTATAGACCATTGCGCGGGTCCACCCTGAATAATAACATACATTTTTATGATAGAAAAGAATGAACTTACCTTTGGCAGCTAACCCATCAATCCGTCTATGTACTTTTTTTTACCAGAACTTACCCAGAAAAGAAAAGGAAAATCACAGCTTGCAACAAAATATACTGTGCCATCTTCACTTCATTTATTTTGCTGACGTTTTACAAATGACAGAACAAGATTGAGAACATCAGTGAATTTATAAGTTTATGTGAATGAGAGGATCTCTTCCTTCTTCTCTTTTCAGGATTATTGAGGCAACCCAAATGGGGCCATCTAAAAGATTTGCACAGAGCGATAAAGCTTTGTGAACCAGCTTTAGTATCTGGCAATCCTACTGTGACGAAACTTGGGAACTATGAAGAGGTTAGCTTCAGTTTTGTCCATTATTCAATCTCTGATTGGGTTGAATTTGAGCTAGTGAGTTCATGACCCTCTCTACTTGAATGCAGGCTCATGTATTCAGATCAAAGTCCGGGGCATGTGCTGCATTCCTTACAAATTACCATTCAAATGCTTTTGCAAAAGTTTCTTGGGGGAATATGCATTATAACCTTCCTCCTTGGTCCATCAGCATATTACCTGACTGCAAGAACACTGTATATAACACCGCTAGGGTGAGTTACAGGACCACTTCAATTTATTTTCGACTCTGTAGATTTCAGAATGATTGTCATATTGACATCCTCAAGACATGGTAAGCGATGACCCTATATAATTGCGTTGTTCCAGTCTTTTATATTTCCATCTGTCACATCATTGCATAATTAGCACGCGGTGGAATTGCACTTTATCCTATATTTTTGTCTTCAGCTGCAGTTACTGGTATGAGAACCAAAATTCTCATAAAATTAGTATCTTGCAATGGCGAAACTGAATACATGTTGAAATTGCTCTGCAGGTTGGTGCGCAGAGTGCACGGATGAAGATGACTCCTGTTCCTATTCATGGAGGCTTCTCTTGGCAGGCATACAATGAAGAGCCTGCTGGATATGAAGACAATTCGTTTACAATGGCCGGGTTGTTAGAGCAGATAAATACTACAAGAGATATCTCTGATTATCTGTGGTACATGACAGAGTAAGTGAGGAATAACCAACTTTTAAAGGGAAGAAAAGGAGCAACAAGTTGTGCTCAATGAAGCTCACTTCACATTGAAGTAATGCTCCATCCTGAAGATTTCTGTCTTCTGTTTTTCATCTCTTTCCAGTGTAAACATTAATTCCAAGGAAGGGTTCTTAAGAAGCGGTAAATATCCAACTCTTACCGTCCAATCAGCTGGTCACGCCTTGCATGTTTTTGTCAACGGCCAACCCTCAGGTGCGGAGCACTTTTTATCTTTACTGTATATCTTCCCTATCTATCACTTAGTTGTATCACTCTCGTGCCCTGTTCAAAAACATTTTGTGGAAAGGAAATCTAAAAGAGCTCATTGTGAATAGCCATGCAATTTCAACCTGAAAAGTTCCAAACTTTAACAGTTGCACACTGCAAGGAGAGCAGGCTCATCATCCTTTTGTTTGTAATGTCAACTAAATTGGGAAAAGAAGGTCTGAGTACGAAGAAGAATGCCAAAGTGAAAACTAAAATTGGACAACACATTGCCCTTTATCAATGCTTCCAGTCTTTTCCTTGTACGCGTGCATAGGTAGTATAGTCAGAGGATAGTTTCTGTCTTCTAACTTTAGACGTCATTTTCACGCAGGAACTGCATACGGAAGTCTGGAATTTCCGAAACTTACTTTCAACCAAGGTGTCAAGCTGAGAGCTGGTACAAATAGAATTGCGTTGTTAAGTATTGCCGTTGGGCTACCGGTGGGCATTCTTCCTGCTTTTCTTGCGTCCACATCAACCTCAATATATTTTTGACTTGTGGACTTAATTTATTATGCTTCTCTGTTTTTTTTTTTTACTCTCACCAGAACGTAGGTCCGCATTTTGAGAGATATAATGCGGGTGTCCTTGGTCCTGTAACATTGTACGGTCTCGACGAAGGGAAGAGGGACTTGTCATGGCAGAAATGGTCTTATAAGGTTTGTCTTTGACATCCCTCCATTTCTTCTTTTGTAGTTTTGAAATGCAAAAAGTTGTCTAAATGTACTGTTTTTTCTGGTATAGGTCGGTCTTAAAGGAGAAGCCTTGAGCCTTCATTCTCTCACTGGGAGTTCCTCAGTTGAATGGGCTGAGGGATCTTTAGTGGCACGGAAGCAGCCACTGACATGGTACAAAGTAAGTTTCTTGACATAAAGCCAGTGCAAAACTTCTGTACTTTTTGTATCAGAGCAGTGAATTCCGCAGAAGCTTTGAATGTTGTTCAGTCTCATAAAAATGCTATAAACTTTAACGTCAATTAACAGATTAACATCCTCATATTATGTTCCAGACTATTTTCAGTGCTCCCGCTGGTAATGCTCCACTAGCTCTGGATATGAATAGCATGGGCAAGGGTCAAATTTGGATTAATGGACAGAGCATTGGGCGGTACTGGCCTGCGTATAAAGCATCCGGTAATTGTGGCGGTTGTAACTATGCGGGGACCTACAGCGAGAAGAAATGTCTAAGCAATTGTGGTGAAGCTTCACAGAGATGGTGAGAGGAATGATGTAACTCATTTCAATCTCTTTCTATAAGCAGCCTCAACAGAATTTTCAACTGAGTTGTCACTAAAAATTTCAGGTATCACGTTCCTCATTCATGGCTAAATCCAACGGGGAACTTGTTAGTTGTTTTTGAAGAATGGGGCGGGGACCCGAATGGAATTTCCTTGGTTAGGAGAGATGTTGATAGCGTGTGTGCTGATATTTACGAGTGGCAGCCAACTCTCATGAACTATAAAATGCAAGCATCTGGTAAAGTCAACAAGCCGCTGAGACCTAAAGCCCATTTATCGTGCTCACCGGGACACAAAATCTCATCAATCAAGTTTGCCAGCTTTGGAACACCAGAAGGCGTTTGTGGAAGCTTCCGCGAGGGAAGTTGCCATGCCTTCCACTCGTATGATGTATTCCAAAATGTATGCAACAATTGCACATTCTTGAGTTCCTTCTTTCCCGGTTTTGCTACATTTTCATACGTACTTTTGGGCTTTATTGACCATGAGTACTGCTTCTTTCTCAGACTTGTGTCGGACAAAACTCGTGCACAGTTCCTGTCACTCCTGAGATATTCGGCGGAGATCCGTGCCCTAGCATCATGAAGAAACTGTCTGTCGAGGCAATTTGTTCCTGATTGCCTACAAAAAAGCCTGAATCCTACGGAAAGGAGGTCCTGCATTCTGGTAAATTAAGTTCAGCATGTCCATCATCCCTAGAACTATCTGTCTCGGCTTTTGCAAGGTGAAGTTGTGCAAATACACGACAACACGCTCAGTGAAAGGCCCTGCCAAGATTCCTGGAGATGATTGCTATGGGCTTTATCTGTTTGTACATATTCAGTTTCTCTTAGCTTTGTTTCCCTGCAAGTTATACAGAAGTGAGAGATAGCACATTGAGACCACAATCAATTGAGTCCATGTGCTTTCTGGTTTATTTTTTAAAGGATGGAAGCCTCTGGCTTCCAACTTTGCTTTTTAATATATTTGCCTTGGATTTGACTTCCTGGAAGCAAAATTTGTGACAAATTTTAATCATGTGATGCACATTATGTTAGTCCAAAACCGTGTTGAGTTCATTTCTGGGGCCTTATCTTGATGAATTCATTCTCTAGTTCGGTGCTTGAATCTTCATTTGAGTGATAACTCGTCTGTTTATTTTTACCTGGCTCCTACTTGCCATTTTTGTTCATGTATATAATAAAGCCAGCAAACCGGCATGTACTGGCGTGAGACCACTTGTTTCGACAGCGCAGGAAGTTCTCATTCTAGGAAAAAGGGAAAAAGAACACCCTGATGACCCTTGAGCTTAGCGATGCATCGCGCGCATTAATGCCAAACGCCGAAGAGGAAATCGAAGGAAGTGAGCTGTGTACCCAAGAGCTGAAAGTACCCGCAGCACCAGAAGCAAAGATTCTGCCGAAGGAGAAGAAGAGCATGGAAATAGTTCATTCACTTTGATGATGAACCAGGCGTAGAAGAAATCTTATCAAAAGCCCATGCAAAACATGGGCTCAGTCTCACCGATTGATGACTCTTCGCGTAAATGTCACCCTTATGCAGCAGCCCCCCCTGAAGCATCGTTTTCATCAATGACCATTTCAAATCTCTCTCTCTATAAGACTGTTATATGATACCTTCTTTTAATAATCTCTCAGCCAACTGTCTCTTGGATTTCTCTACTCTTGGGTCGTGGATGTCTCTATCGGTGGACGGATGTGTGTCTACTTGGGGGAGTGATGGGATTGCGTTGGGTGGTCTATTTCTAGCATATACTTTGACGCCCGCAATATCATCTTCTTTTCCCTGAATGGTGGGGTAGGTCAAGATGCTAAAGACGCAGGCTGAGATGAGGAATGAGGAGGTCAGGATCAAGACCCTCGTGAATTTCTTTCTTTCTTTCTTAAGTTTGATCCTAATTCGTACTTTCGAGTTTGGAAACAATCGAGACTTTTTGTTGTTCAAAAGGAGCGAAGAAATCAAATTAGATTCCCCGATTGATTCGTTCTCTTGGGATGAGATCACGGGCAAGTAGTTCATCGCAAATCATGTGATCCTAATAAAAAGTTTTCTCAAATAGAAGTTGGGATTGTCGAGCGCAAGCACCGAGTCGTATGTCTAGTCCAGGTACAAAGTTCATTGTCACATCGCCGTGGTCCAAATAATCACAAATTATGAAACTCGAATTTTCGTAAAAATTACGACATGATCGGTGCCAATAATCTTTTTTACTCGCACCGATGAAATTGCAAACGCATTGCGTGCACATAAAAAAACTCGACACTTAATAGGGTTTTGCAAAATTTCGGTCATAAAGTAAAGATTTGCGTAATCGTCTTTTTGCGAAACGTTTCAATCAATAATTAATGTGAAAAAAATTATTCGATTTGCCAAAAGAAAGAAAAACAATATTTCAAAATTTGAAGGGTTTTTGATAACTTCGTTTATAAGATAGAGTAAGTTCAAATTTCACCATTAAAATACGTGACAAAATATATGAAGTCATTAACTTGCACATTTATATAATAACGTTATTGCACGTGGAAGATTCTCATTACTTTATGCATTAATATAGCTGACTCTTTTGGATAGTAAACATGTGCATTCAAATAGTAATCTATCATTAAAAACGTCGTGCATCCATGTTATGGCCCCGATTCACCACCCCTCTATGGAAAGATTTCTTTTTTGTCGGCAGCGATATAAAAACCTTTTTAGCCTTCTTTATTTTGGATGGTGTTTCTATAAATATAAACGGTCGTATCAACGATTGGTCAATAGGCATACGGCCTGCTGGTAAAGGAATTGGCGGGATGGGAATGGGAGCGCTAGTATCACGGGTGTGGGATTTGACTTCGGGCTCTGCAAGAGACAGATCAAAAAATCTGAAAGTGAGGAGAATTGATAATAGGATAGACCAAAATATATATATATATATATAGGATAGACCAAAAAATATATATATCAATGCGTGTGTTGAGAGACTTATCATCTATTATTGGATTTATAATTGAGTTCTAAAATTTATAAAAAGTGCATTAGAATCATTCCGTTAATTCCGTCCATTTAGACTAACAGTAAATGCCAACATAGCCTTTTTTATTTTATTTTCTCTCTTTTACGTGACTTTTTTAATTATATCCTCTCTCCTACGTGGCAACCTTATTGAAACATTAAATACGAGACTAAAATAATGTCATTTTGACTCAAATCCTAATATTTAACCAACATGTTTATTTAATTGAATTTTCTTTGAAAAAAGAACACGAAACCGAAAGATAAAACAAAAAAGGGCAAGGGCGGCATTTTAGTCGGATATTTCATGTTTTAGAAAGGTTAATGACACGTAGGAAAGAGAAATTAAAAAAAAACCACTCAAAAGAGAGAAAATAATAAATTAAAAAAAAGTCACGTCGGCATTTTTTTGTAGAAATGTGCAAAACGGACTCCCAAACCTAGAGCCGCCCGGATCGGATCGGACCGGACCAGCCGATTGGGTCCGGTTCCTAAGAGTGTTTGTCCAGTTTCCAGTTCCTAAAAGTGGAACTGATATCCAGGCGGTCAGATTCCCGATTTTAAGGGGAAATCGGATCAACTATTTATTAAAATGTGAAATAAACCCTAAGTGAACTCCATTGACATAAATTCATTCACAAAAATTAGCAAACTGTGAACTGAACTCTAAGTGATCGGTTCCCGATCCGATCCCCGATCACGGTTCTCGGTCCGATCTCTAGTTCCATCTCGAAACTGGACCGGACTAGGAACCGATCGCTCTTATCCCCGAAATTAACCTCCCCGGGCCATCGGCGCACCTATCGCCGAAATTAAAAATACACAAACAAACCTCCAAACATATAATTTAAAATATACACGCGACACTGGATAGAACAGTGGCTTCAATGAAAGGTAAAGTAGTGCCACGTTTCGTTTTCCATCATATCATTAGACGCGCTGCCGCTGGTACTAGGAAGAAGAAAAAACCAACCTCGGTGGCCTCCGAAAGATTTCACAGAAGCTTCAAAGAAGCAGCAGCTGCGGCATCCTTCTTCCTCTCTCTCTCTCTCTCTACCCCTCTCTCTCTCTCTCTCTCTCTGCACTTCGCTTTACCTTTACCTTTGCCTCAAGGTAAAGCGAACCCAAGAACCCTTCGACATCTTTCATTCATCTCCTCCGTGAGTGGCGCGCTTTGGTGGCGGCTCTGGCCTTCCACCTCGCGTTTGATCCTCCATTCTCGCCGCCGCCTTCTTGCGACCACCCTCGCGACAAATTCATGCTGTCCATCCTCTGCTCCGCCCTCTTCACCCTCTCCCTCCTCTCCTTCCTCTTCGTCTCCTTCTCCCTGTTCAAGAGGCTCCGCGGCGGCGGCGCCCCCCGCGCCCGCGGCGCCGCGAGCCCCGGGCGCGACGGCCCGCCGACACCCATCGACGAGAACGATGAGGCCCGACAGCGAGAGCCCGACCCAGACCCGACCCGCCTGACCCATTCCCTGCTCCTCGAGATCTTGCCCTCCTCCGATGCCGCGGGCCTGTGCAGCGACGCGGACGAGCCGGTCTCCGGCTCGGAGCAGTGTCCCGGGGGGACGGCCCAGGTCGGGAAGAGGAAGAAGAAGAGGGCCAAGAAGAAGAGCAAGAGGTCGGATGCGAGGGTCGCTGAGGAGGAGGAGCGGGAGGATAGGTCGGGTTCGGGTCGGCCCGTGTCGGAGAAGCCCGAGCTGATTTGCCTGTACCCGTTTACTTCTTCTGGCAGTGCCACGCAGAGGAGGATCAAGCAGCACTATGACGAGCTTGTCAAGTGCCATGAGTCCAAAGGATTGACCATTGCTCAGGTTTTTTTCTTTAATATTTCTTTGCATGTCGACCTTACGCATTTCTTTTTTTTGTTGTTTCTGTTTCTGATGTAGATATGTTTTAGGTTGAATTTTGAGCCAGAAAGATGCGGTGGTTTTATAATGCAAGTGGTTTTTTTATGTTAATAAGCTGTCCAATGCTTTTGGGTGATAATGTCTGTATCAATTCGATTTGATAGTCGCGATTCTATTGTATATCATGAAATTGGAATGCTGAATTCGGATGATGAAGCTCTTATCTGTGTCATTTAACTTCGAGTCGGGATGCATTTGGGATGCATATGCCATATTTTTTGCAAGGCTTTTTCGGTGTGACTTGAAGTAGTTTCAACAGGTTTCCCTGGTTAATTCAGTTTATGGGATGGAGAAATGTATTAATCTTTTGCAAATCCATTGATTTGGCAGTCTCCCTGAGCTTATGCAAGTAAAATTCTAATGTGGTGCGCATTCATATGGCTTTTGGCCATTACCATCGGGGTTATGAATAATTAGGAATCCTGTTAAGGGAAACGCAAGGCATGAACGATTTCCTGATCCCTTTGCTTTTGCATGTAGGCACGGTAGAGATGCTGCATGATGATATCGATGCTGAATTTCTTCTGATTTAAATTACATGAACTTCTAGTTTCAAAACCTTTTGTGATTCCCTGAAAAAGCAATTGCAAGTCAATCTTTTGGAATTGGCAATTGACCTTTGTTTGTGCTACACATATCGAGTTTTTGATATGTCAATGAGAATTGGCTGGTACTAGAGATATGCTAGATGTGTTGGAAATGACTTTTTGGTTTCCCTTAATGGTTCATCACAATCCCGTACTACTCATCTTTTGAGATGGTTCGTGTGAATTTTTTTTTCAGGGTCCTTTCTTATTTGCTTATATGTTAAGCAGACTCTGTAGATCGATCTTATTCCCTGGTCAAAAGAGTTTTTTTCACCTTCGGTTAAGAAGTTCGTACTCGTACTTATTTGGTAAAGCTTTGCACATGCCAAAATGCTCATCTTTATGTGGAAGGAATCTCAGGCTATTTGGGCTCACTTGCATTTGCTACGGAGCTTTATGTTTTGCATCTTCTACCATTTCGCAGGTCAGCCGGTTTGCTAATTGCTTGGTTGAGGCTAGGAATGAGCTACAGCACAAGTAAGTGTCACATCATCTATTAAAAGCTAGCGGAAAAAAATTCATATCCTAAAATTTTATTCTTCGCAACTTTGAAGGTCGATAGCTTATCTGCAAGTGAGTTCTTTTTTCAGTCTTGAGCTCTTTTTGTATGCCCTGGTTACTCCTCAATGAAATTTTGAAATTACAACTGATCCCCAAATAAAAAGAGCGTTTGCCAACTTATTGTGGTGTTGGGAGTTCTGAATATCCCAGAAAATAGTGTGTAATTTGGCATTTTATGTTTGACTCATGGTTACTGTGTCTGTAAGCCCCCACTTCTGCCTATTTTGAGTTTTCAAAAAATATTTCGAGTAGTCTCAATCGTCCTTGCCTAGGAGCTGAATGTTTGAAATTTTTGCCGTCTCATAGAATTTCTATTTCCTGGATGTACCTTTTCTTGTTATTTCGAGATCTGTGTATAGTGACAGACTTTTTGACAGTCCAACTTTGTATGCAGGTCGGAGGTTATACAGCGCAAGTTTACCATAGCAAAAGCCCTGCTTTTAAAGGCAGATAGATCCTCCTTTGAGCGACTTCGTCAGCAGGTTTGCGATGAATCCAACGTGATTCTCGTAGTAGGAAGTAGATTGTATAATCTTCATGCTCATAAATTGTTTAAATCCAGATATACAAGTTAGAGTTGGAACAGAAGAGACTTGAAGAAGATGCATTTGTTTATAACTGGCTCCAACAGCAGCTCAAACTCTCGCCAGCCTACAAGAAGGTAACATTTCTGCCTTAGCAATTGTGCTACTGGTAGTAGAAATGCGAGATGCACATCTGTAATTCTGGTTGAAGCCTGTCAATTTAGAGTGAGAGCATTTACTTCGCAAATTTTTTGTCGATACGAGCTTCTTTGAAGTATCTCGCAATAATTGGATCATAAATTACCTAAGCCTGATATGCTCCCCCTCCTCTCTCTCCCTGTTTCAATCGGTTGCTTGTGTTTATCTATAGGCGCTACGTCTTAATCTCTCTCTCTCTCTCTCTCTCTCTCTCTCTCTCTCTCTCTCTCTCTCTCTCTCTCTAGATGCTTGAAGCTGGTGCCTGCATGGAGTTGAAGGCTAAATCTGGTGAACTGATGGAAGCTGAAGATTCAGAAGTCCCGGATATTTCATTTGAAGAGCTATTAGCACAAGAAAAGAAAGATTCTTTTTGGTTGACTCCTTGTCAAGTGCCTAAGCCATCTTTCCTTTCTTTTGGGGATTTGGCTAACATTTTGTCCTTCTTGACCACTTGCAGGCAGAAAACAAAGAAATCAAGATCAGGCGCAAACTAATTAAAAAGCTTCCTTTGCTAACGGAGTACAAGGACTAGCCTCTCTACTGTGTATATTCCTCGAATTCACACTTCATCAAGGCCACGTATGGTTTTTGATGCCATGCTTCAGGACGTGAGGTGTGAACGCTTAGCTTGGTCTGACCACCTTCAACATTGTCGTGGAGATATGGATGCCAGTCCAAGTGACTTTGGGAAAGGACAAACATGGGTGATCTTCTGACGTTGTCGAAGCCTTTTGCTGACTAGGGGTGTTGACATTTGAATCTGAAGTCTGTCAGATTAACGAGTGATAGATCAGCTGTCGGTAGGCGATCTCAGTTTTGGTCATCACTTCTCTCTCTGAATGTTTTTTGGTTTGAGTTGATCTTGCAATGTTAATGTATGCAGCAATGGAAAAGAATTTGGTTTAGAGTGCTGAACTTTTGAGAAAACAAAAATTTTCCTGTCTCTATGTTGGCCCAAAGACAAGCGAAACTTTGCTCAGTGGCCCTAAAGAAAAAGGAACAAGCGCAAGCTTGTTTTCGTATATATCTTGACAAAAGTACATACTTTTCCTAATTTCAAGCAGCTTTCGTGTCTCCTAGGTTATTGTCGCATTGGTGGTTCAAAACTCTTTATCAATTGTTGGGACCAAAAAGATGTCGCATACCGACAATGCCTTCATGGCTCTGTCCGATGTTAGTGTTTTGTGGTCAAAGCTGAAGGCCCTTTGGCCATTCATGGATGTCATGTGATTGTCATGGGCACAACTGATATTGTAAGGCTGACTACTTGGTGCCTTAAAGTTCCAAAAACCAATACAACTACTTCGCAGATGTTCAAAATAATTAGTGCCCCCATTCTGCTATTGCTGGATTAGGTTAACGGCTTTAACCCCTTCTTTTATAATCATCAGTGCTTTGTTGTTCTTTCTTGCTTTAGCAAGATTTATTCATTTCATGTGCGCGAAGAGATGCCTGGTTCATTACTTGAGCCCTAAGGATTCACTTTCTATGTGTAACTTCGGAAAATACCAACCAGAATATTCCAATCCATACTAATGGAATCTATGCAAAACCTGATCTCCAAGAGAAAACCATCCAAACCTTAGCTGTGGCACATGAAATTGCACATAAACACCGGAGTTCTCAAGATTAAAGGCCAAAACGATCATTAACCATGCGTCCAACACCTCAGCTCCCAGCTGTCTACATAAGAGAGAGAGAGAGAGAGAGAGAGAGAGAGAGAGAGAGAGAGAGAGAGAGTGGTACGGGTCGAATCTAATCATCCAAGTCGGCCAAATGGAAGTAACCAGGCCCATTTCCACCACAGAAAGGTTGCACCTATTGTAGTTTCTAAGCTTATCAACTAACTGATCAGGTTTTCACGGTCCAAAACATCAGCAAACAAAAGAGATGCACTGATTAAGTATCAAGCAATCTCTTGATAATCTAATGAAGCAACCAAAACGTGCCTCAGCCACGGCCTGAAGCAATGCTGGAGAACATGTTTGTCAGACTCCATGTCCACACCGAGACAAAAACTAAACCTCAAGCAAATGCACTAAATAATCCCTAGCATCATAAAAAGGATGAAACTTGAGGATGATGAGCTCTTTTTTTACACAAAACAATCGAACACGGTTAACTTGCTTCCCGCTTCGAGTTAGTCATCACCCTTGCAGATCTTTCTTCTTTCTACGAGTAGTTCAAGAGGTGCAACAGAGAATGTGAGACTTGAATTTATCCAGCTCAGCCAGAACTTCTTCCTCGGGTCTGTAGATCAAATCGATCATCCGCCATATCTGCAGTAAACAATTTGGACCCAATCAAATATACAATAGTTCGAGATAACTTATTGGTAATGCAGAGCACATATCCAAATAGAAAGGCTAAATAAATGCTCACTGTCAGCATAAAAGTCAACAAAATATATCCTTATTTCAGAACAAATTTCCAACCACCACAAGCACAAAATTGTATCATGAAGTCATGATGAAGAAATATGAATGAAGCTGCCAACATGCATTTAAGGGTAAAACCAATGGTTTTTTTTTTTTGGTCGAAATAAAACCAATGGTTTGCATAAATGTGAAAGGTGTGAAAGTAAAACTACCTGCAGTGTACCACCTCCACCAGTACTTTCACCATCATCAGAAACACTAACAATTGTCCAGGGATCGGAAGAATTCCAATGGAAGTCAACAACCTTGTCCCTATAAACAATGAGAACATCAATTAAAGGTCAAAGTTGGAAGAACTATTGATCTACCTAAGAGAAGTAAGCAAATTTGGAACCTGTGCCCAGCATGACGGAAGAATAACCCAGGAGGAGAATTAGGTACTTTTGAACCCACGGCCTCTAGCTTTTTACCAATCTGGAAAACCACAAAAGATTTATCGACAAATAACACAAGAAATATGTAGGAACTAAGTATTGCTAATAACGTCAATACATGAAAACAGCAGATAACTTCAGCATTAAGGTTTCGCCGTGTGATGAAAACACTAAATCTCTTTTTTACCATTGCATCCTATCCAGTACCATATCTCTTCCCTGCGAACTATCTTATCTCAATGAATAAGTACTAAAAGCAGCAGACTAACAACTGCTAAGAAAAGTTCTCACTAAACTTATTGTATGAAGAACGATCAAAATAACCAGGTGACGTTATCTGAATAGCACCTTATAAAAAGATTAAGGTAAATGTAACAATATTGTAGCTGCTATACTTTGTTTGATGTGCCAAATATACACGTCATACACCAAAGTTTTAGAAGATAGAATACAATTGGTCATACCAAGTTACCAACCTGCTCTTGCATGCAGTTAGTGAAAGTAACTGATGTAAGTTAATCCTATTATCCATTTTCAGATGAATGTGGATGCAAATAATGCTCTTAAGGAGGATATCACAAATACCTAGGTCAGTGACTCATTTCCTGGAGAAACTCCCCTTTCTGTTTTCTTTTTTTCTTTAGATAAATTATTGAATATTAAAGAGCACCAAGAGGTGCCTCCCATTTAAAACCTAGAAGTTAGAAAGATATAAGATTAACTGTAGACAGAACCAACTGTAGAGAGCTACTGCCATAATGCCAGAAAAGGAAAGCAGAAGTATCATTCTGCCTTCTGTTACCATAATACTCCTATAAAACAAAAATATTACAGGGAGACAAGAGAGATGCACTATCATTCAGGATACTCAACAGCTTCCCACCTTTTCATGATCCCAGATATTTAAAATGCCATCCTCAGCAGAACTTCCAAAGACAGATGACTTGTCAGGAGACCACTGGAAACATATAAATAGTCCAAGTCATGATGATTTTTCTCTAAACTTGAAAAGAAAGGTGAGGAGATCCTGTTCCAAAATTAAGAAACCAATGATTTTTGAAGTGACTTTTCTACGTTAGAGATTATGGAAGCCAGCAGCAGACCTGTACACAGAGCACAGCAGCATTGTGACCCTCAAAAGTATGGACGGGTGATCCAACTCCCCCAGAAGTGAGGTTTCGGCGGTCAAACATGCGAACAGTATTATCAGCTGACCTGAAGAGAGGGCGGGGGTAAGAACCAATAGCCAAGGTTCAATAAAAACTAGACTTAAGGTCAAACGGCTAGCAGGATATGAGCTTCTGTAGAAACAGTTCGTAATAAATTATTGCAAAAATTCTGCATAATTCCAGTACCCGGTTAGAATCAGGTTTACATCATGAGGATTCCAATCAACACAATGAAGATCGGCATGATGAGCTTTCTCAACCTGTGAATTAGACAGCCATAAGTCCACTGAGTAAAGTAATGCAAACCATAATCAAAACCAAAGACTTCAAAGGAATCAACATTTAGGTATCAATAAATAATTAGGAAGAAAGCTGGACTCGAGTAATCTGCTAGTTGAGCTCGAGTAGCTACAGGTAGTTTGACTCGCTTACAACCCTAACCTTGATAGCTGGAGAAGAGCCAGTTCTTGCATCCCATAGTATGAGACAAGAATCATCCCCCACACTACAGAACTCCTGCGCACTGCAACAAATGCAAACATAATAAAGATTCAAGCGTGAACTGCCAGTTATAAATGACCAAAATTTGCAATTCTCTTTCATCGTTGCCTTCTTAAGACGTAAGTATTGATAATACTGATGGGAAAGCACCTATATTACTGAAGAAAGTGTACGTGAATCATATTGCATTCAATGAATGACGTCTGACTTTATAGTGAATTACCTCGATGGGCAGAAAGTCACATCCTCAACAGTGTCCCCATGCCCCAGGTAGACTCCACGAGGTTCAATTGAAGGGCTGTCCACAGGCTTGTCATTGCCACCAGCAGCCTTAGAAGACTGCTTATTGTTGGTGCCAGCAGACCCAGGAGACTTTGCAGACCCAGGATCTGCAGCCAAAGTGGAGATATGATCTTGAATGCTCCATAAAACTACATATCTGTCTTTACCTGCCACAAAACCAACCAGAGAGACCTTATAAGAAATTCAAAACCTCTAAGGAGAACAACCATCAATGATTCCAGAGCAACACAGCATAATTGGTTATGGTGGAATATGCATCATGGCTCAATTTATTGTTGAAAGAGAGATGCGCCCCTAGTGAATCAACTCAAACTAACGGTGAATGATGGTCAAATAGAGGAATCGATTTTTTGACAAACTTTCGTCCACTTATAACTGATGGGCCACCTTCAAGACAGTACAATGCCCAGTGAAATTTCAGCTTATTTATTCATTGACAACGCACATCAGTCACACTCGAGTGAATCACTTGCAATCTAGAATCTGCATATATCTTAATACAGTGTGAAAGCCCCATCTCCATAGTCCAAGAAGCTACTTAACTCGGCTACATATGGAGCAATCTCTCAGTACAACTTAGCGATAAACAAATGAGCCCCATAAATTGCGCATGTGGTCATTTTTCAGCTCTGAGTGAATCAATAACATTGAAGCTCGTAGCTCTAGCTAGTTCTGGCATCATTGTCTAACATCACCAGTCTCACTATCTGATTCTTATTCTTCATTCCATGAGGAACAAACAAATTGAGTCTGTTTAACCCTGACATGGTACCATTGTACTAAGACATGTTATATCTTCACACTCAAAATAATTGAACCTGCTGCAAGGTATACACAGCCAGAAAAATAATCAAGGGTTCACCAAGAAACATAGCTAGAGCTAGAGAAAGAATGATTTGTTCAGTTGGGGACATATTGAGACATCATAAAGCTCAAAGGAAAAAGGAATTTGTCAATCACAACTACTAACCTCCAGAAAGAACGAACGGTTCAGTTGGGGACATTGCAAGAGCAAACTCAGCATTATCTTTATGCCCGGTGAGTATCTGCAGAACAAATTGTCACTGGTCTTAGATTAATTAATAGGAAACAAACAATTTCCTGAGACAATATACCAATAGATTGACAAGAAAACAATTCCAAATAATTATGATCAACACTGCTATTCACTGGCCATGTTCCACAAGTTTGTTTCTATTCAACACACCAGATCTGGACGTGAACTTGTAGCACCTAAAACAGCATGGCGATTAGGCTGGGCCTCAACATCCCAGATGAGAACCTGCATTAACAGAGAAAAACATTTGGTCATTAACTAGGTTGATATTAAAACCACGAGAGATAGGAGAAGATCAAAAACTCCTCATCAAACAATAATACACAAAAAAGTACTGCTTACATCAGGGCTGTCGGTGTGAGTTGCTACTATCTTACTGTTTTGGGGCAGCTCCCTGATCCTGTTTACCTGCATTTCAATAGCCCACAAGATTTACATCACTCATCAGAAGCAGTGAAGCAACAAAATTCACTGAGCGAGGAAAGATTTGTCAAGGCTAGTCTAGTGCGCACTAGACAAACCAGGTTAAGACCAGTCAATCATGAAAGATGAAGAGGAATATTGAAACTGTCGCTTGGCCGAATTTCTTAAGAAACATTGATACAATGTTTTTTAGACAAGTAGCAAACCAACTTGCTATAGCTTAACAATGCACCCAGCATCCTGTCCAGAGTAAGGAGAAATAGCAAATAGACCACTTTCAGATTAATTCTCAACAGGATAATAATAAAAATGGAGCCCATATTCCATGGCAAGTCTTCACTATAAAAGATAAAAACGTACTGCAGAAAGCCATATTTATAGTGAAAACAGAAAATTCCAAAGTGTGGTTGTTCTTTTGAAAAAAAGGGACTACAGAGTTGAAAAAACTTCCCTTTCTAGTCTAGAAAGAAGCAAAAGTTTTTTGGGCAATTGAATGCCGAACTTAATAAACCCCTCAGGCAGTATGCATCTCTTGGCCACTTATTGAACAGGATAGCCTGTAAGCTACCAGTTACTTAAGCAATTACAGATGGTAAAGTCCAAATTCCTCACCAATCAACACATGTGTGGAGATTATGAGGTGCGACAACAGTTCAAAGCTTGTCATGAAGAAGGAAATGAAGTCCCTTAAGAATGTTAAATTATGTCTTGAGTTTGAGCCATGTATGAAACCCCATCCGTTTGGAGGATTTTGATTTGTTCAAAATCAGGTGAGTCCTTTAAACATAATCAAATTTGGATAATATTAATGGGAGGTAAAACTTTCCAATTATACATATTAAGGGTTTGTTATTTGCTGGAGATAAAATCTCCGAGTTTGAAAGCAAGATTTGACTTCTTAAAGAAGACGTATAGTGGACGTCTTTGTTCAAGCCACGTAAGGAAAGAGAACTTCAGTGATTGGTCAATATATACCCAAGATTTTCTGCACTGGAGAATCTTAATTTGGCCACATATCGAGGTCCTTTCTTGAGTCACACAGTGGAGCGTTTTTTTGGGCCATACATAAGGGAGCTCTGGACACACGATGGATTTGTGCAGTGAGTTTCACATCAAACACTTTCGGTTTGGGCTTAATCTAAGTATGAGAAACACCCAAGATTGAGTAATAGTAACTTTAATTCTTCGATTATAGTGGATTATTTGCTACTGGCTCTCCCCGTGGAGTAGGTACCGACACTCGGACCGAACCATGTAAATCTCCGGTGTCCCTTATCATTCCTCATTTATTTCTCTGGTGATTTTGCGTTGATTTAACTTGCAAAATCCTAGGTCAGTTTCCGCATTAACATTACAACAAAGAAAAAGGTGCCTAGTTTTGACTAGATATCATGATAGCCAATTACCCCCATCTAGAAAGGGGAAAAAATAAAAATTTGAAATCGACAATTGCATTTTATCAGCGAACAAATGCTGCCTAAATTATAACAGCATAAGGAAAGATGATAAATTACCTCGCCAGGATGTATAATAGTTTTGAACTTCTTGACAAAGGGAGAGCGAGCTTCTTCATTAAACTGTCAAACTAAACCATCAGCTCTACAAGTTCATTAATAATATGACTTCCCGAAAGGGAATGACCATACATATAATGCGAACAGATAAATTTTGTAAATGTTAAAGGTAAGAGACACTAAAACCCAATGAACAAGTACCTGAGAAATATGCTCTGCAGCTGCAACTCTTGGTTTGACAACCTCGACATTTGCAATAACAAGTGTATTGGGAACACTGCCATCTGTCTGTGTCGAATAAGGTGAGGCATCAGAATCTATGCTCAAAGCAATGCATATCTATATCATCGGTATTGGACTATCTAGAATTCAAAGGACAACGCATATTATAAACAACACGGAAAAGAAAGAGTAAAAGCTCGAACAAAGCACATTCAATAATAAAAGAAAGAGATGGATGAAGTTGTACAATTATGAACCAGTGGAAATAGGCCCTCAATCTAGATGGTAGTAAGATTCACAAATTAAATTTCTTGAAACTAAAGCACCATGCAATTATGCCACGAGACAATAAAAGACCACTTCTTTCCACTTATAAATCAAGTTAAAAACATTGACCCTTTCAGAAATTCAGCTGTTTCCTTCGATCCAAAGAAGAATCTTGCCTGTTCAGAAAGGTAAAGACGTTGTCGATTTTTGTACGTAGCTTGCTCAAGCTGTGGACCCCATCTGTTGGAATTAAAAAATCAAAACAGCCCAAATAGGCAAACAAATAAATGAGTTCTACCATAAAACAAGTCATAAACCCTAGAAAAGCAACGGTGTGTGAGCAGCACATCCACATCAAACTTAATCGTGACAATAACATGCGAAGACAGAACAAATAGACATGATGTGACAAAACACTGTTATCCATACAAAGATGAGCATAACCACTTTATCATGAGGATAGCTTCTAGAGATGAGATTTGAACAGTAAACAGCAGAGGCAGTTTACTTTATGACCAATATGCAGCATTGAAAAGACTGGAAGACAACAAGAGAGACAAATTACAAGCTCCAACGACCAACCAGAAATCCTGAGGCCCATAATAGCTAGTATTGAGCTGTCAGCACCATTGAAAAGGTTGCTACGGGTGAAAACTAATAAGATTTCAAAATTGTGACCCAGCAACTGCACTTCCCAAAGTCCCGCTTCACATTTTTCTCTCGATCCCCACGAATCCTTTGATGCAGGTACTAAAATTCACATACTGATATAGATTATATACGGGACTCAATTCAGCGCCGCGATGATTCGCATTAGATATCTCCCAGCTTCCAAATGCCAAACAAATGCACATCTCAAGGTAAAGAAAATAGCTGTCTTTAAGGGATGGACCCGAGAATACGCGGGAGGAGACAATGGGAAAAGAAAAATAACGAAACGCTCGGATCCTAAACAAGACCGAATACAGAATCCAGCACCGCGATGGCTTAAAATGACGCATATGGCCTACACCCCCACTCAACGAGTCGAGACGCAGTTGTCGGTCGCCCCCACTGGTAAGAAATCTCACAACATCTCACCACATACAAAACGGACCAATGCGCACGCGTCCGCACTTACACTTGGGTCGTACATCAAACGTGAGAAAAACCAGGAAACCCGCGCGAAGCGGGAACAGGAGACTGTCTCGGCTTAAGGCCAACACAACCCATTGCTCTCATCAGCCAAAACAAGCGAGCAGGAACTCAAGCAAAAGCTCGGGATCAAAACACAGCGCCATCTACATTTCCTAAACAAGCGAAGCCGACGGCAACGCGAAACGCGAGGAGCCGAAAAAAAGGAGCACGGCAGGAAACCCTAGGAGAGAGAAGAGCAGCAAAGCTACCTGCAGGAGAGGGAGGGCCAGACGAGGTTGTGGTTGGCGAGCCAGTCGTAGAGGACGGGGACGAGGGACTTCCACTGCGTGTACCTCTCGTCCACCGATCTCCCCGTCCCTTTCCCTCGCTCCTTCATCTCCTTCCCTCTCCCTCCCTTCCTCCCTCCCTTCCCTCCTTCCTCTGTCTCCCTGGTTTCTCTCTCTCTCTCTTTTCCCGCCTCTCGCTCAGACAGTATGCGAAGTGGGAAATGGCTGACGGTGACGGTGACCCTCCCCCTCCCTTGTACCGGCCCAGATCCCCTTTCCCCCGCGCCCGGATCTACGTGGGCTCGATTGGTGGGCCCGCACATCAACGGCCATGATTCCTTCTGGGACCGTGATACAAATGATCTCGGAATTTTGGCTCGGTGTGTAATGTGGTCCCCTGAACTTATGATTTGTTTAATGTGGTCCCTGAACTTTTGTCTGATGTGCAATATGGTCCCCGAACTTTGAATATATTCAATGTAGTCCCTGCACTATATAAAAATGTTCAATATTGACGTTCCATTTATTTAAGAACAGGGACAAGTTTGAAAAATTTTTATATAGTTTAGAGACTAAATTGAATATGTACAAAAAATTTGGGGACTGCATTGAAAAAATTGAAAAGTTCAGGAGCTATACTGCATTATCGAGTTAAAGTTCAAAGGTCATATTGAACGAATTAAAAGTTTATGAATCATATTGCATATTGGGCCAAAATACAACGATCGTTTGTTTCATTTTCCCATTTCTTTTTTAATCCAAGGCAAGGACTTATTAGCCATGAATAGGTCCTGATTTTCGCGATCCTCTAAATTAGGGTCCAAATCAATAAATACCTGTAGAGATAAATTTGTCCGGCACTTTTGACCATATCATATGAGGGTGAATATGTATATACTGCTCAAGTAGATATATGTATGTCTTGGAATAGGATAGACCTTAATAGGGTTTCTCTTGTGAGATGATAGTTGATGGATAAGTTCTATAGATAGAGGCGAGAAAAAAAAGAGACAAGTTATCACTGTCGCGGAGTGAATGGTGATTTTGCCAAATGATGTGTCCTTTGCTTTGTGGATCACGCCTCGTGATGTCCATCGTTGAGTTCCCACCCTACTCGCCCTGCGACTTGATGAGCTGATTGAGGTAATTCTCGATAACGAAATCACAGGAGGCGAGATATATCCTTTTTTTTACTTCTATTTCGAGATCACGATTCCTTCCTTGCTCTCGAATTTGTCTCTCTCGCTCGATGCTCCCCCCTCCCCTCCATGTCTCGTATACATCTCGCTCCCACTTTGTTTTGTCTATGTTTCGGCTTCGCCTCTCTTGCCCTTGAAATCTAGTGATCTTAGAGACTTACCTCGCTCAACCCCCTACCCAATTCATCCATCAATCTCTCTCTCTCTCGCACATGATTCATTGAGTTCGCATCTTGACCTTGGAAAAATGTCATGGACCGCCTTATTGACTAGTTCGGATCAATTTCTTTGTTGCCATGATGATATCATGTAGGCCAATAAAGAAGGCTTGAAAATAAGACTAGTTTAGATGATCCACAAGGTAAAAAAATTAGGCAAGAAAAAGCTTGGCAGACCTAAGGTGACCTGGGGCCCCCAAAGTAGACCCTTCGAGTCGGAATTTATTAGAGGCCTTAAGTATTATCGTGTATCTTATTTAGTGGAATACATCAGATAATACGTTTGAATATACACTTTTATCCATTTTTAAAGTTCAAATTTAATAAGTGATAGAACGTCGAGTAAAAATGGATGACTAAGCCAGTGTTGAGTGATTAAACATGAGTAATGTGGCACAATTACATCACGTGACTTGTCATGTGTCAATTACATAAACAAGTTAAGTATTACGTGTTGAGCACTAAAGCGAGCACTCTCTCGACTGTTGTTTTAATTATATATATGATACGACGCAACATATATACACATTTTTCGCAATTTTAAATCACGTAAAACGGGATGGGTTGGGTGCTTATTAGACCTGTCAAATGGGTCTAGAACCCATTTATGAACCCACGTTTATTTAAATGGGTCGCTAACGGGTCATTTTTTTTTTTTCAGATCAGCCTTAATGGGTTTCAAACAAAAAAAGATCAAAATATATGGATCTTAAATGGATATATTCTGAACCATTTACGACCCATTTGATAACTCCTTATGAAAAGCCTGGCAATCTCTTCCCCCTTCGCGCGACAGCCCCCTCTTCGGTTCGCTAGCTCGCGGTCTTCGATCCGTTCGCCGGCTCGCTCGCTCGCCGTCTTCGCCCCGTTCGCTCGAGCTCAAACCAATCGCTCACCGGCTTCTCGCTCAGACCAGTCGCTCGGTTCTCTGTTGCTCGCCACTTCCTTTGCTCGGGGAAGGAGGTACCGTTTTCGCACTCTTCTCCGATAGGGCATAGGATGATTTTGGAACGATTTTTGTTTTTTTGTTTTTATCTTTTCTTCCTGGTTTTGGAGATTGTGTCGCGGGCGATGGTGATAGTGATTGGCGTCGGTGGAAATTGTTATCGGCTGTGTTTTTCCTTGGAGCTCTCTTCTCTGTTCGTAAATCTAGACCCGAATTGTTTGGCGTCGATTTGGCTGCGTTTTGGACCATGTCTTGCGGTTCTGATATCAAACAGCGTGCGAAAGATTGAGTGACGATGGATTGGCATGACTAGGATGAGGAAAAATTTGGGGGTTTGTGCGAGTTAACATGGCCTGCAGTACCGTGGGACTTCCGATGGTTTTGATGTGTCGCAACGTATTGCTGTCAAAATCACCGAAAGCATGTTGTGATTTGCCAGTAATTTTCTTTCTTGAATACGCCCTGTGCCCCAATGATGGGAAAAACAACCTAGGAAGCCCCGGGCATGAGTGGGAACTAATCTCAGATGTAGTGCGAACTGCTTCGGCATCAGCAAACAACAGACAGGGATGCGACTCGGTCTGTGGTTATCTTTCCGGTAGCAATACATGGGATATCCGCTAGTTGATATGTGTTTATGTGTTTAGCGGGGATGCGACCCATTTGGACCATGTCTTCTCTGCGAGTGAATGTGAATATGTGTTTAGCGGATGTAAAATGCAATACGAATTTGTGTTTGCGTTCATGCCGAATCGGGGTTGTTGCTTGCTGGTTATACGATATCTGATGATGTTGAGCTATCACTTGCGGCTCTTGCATAAATTTTCTTGTTGGTTGCTAGATTAGTTTATGTTCGATTGAAGCTTCATTAAGGACCCAGTTTAATGGGTAAGAGTAGAAAATGGAGACAATCGATGAGTAGGTTTGATGATGTATTTCCGCTGAGTATGAATGAATTGGGTTTGGTGCCTGAGGAAGGTTAGCCTAGCCATGAGCAAGAAAAAGGAAGAAGACAAAATTGATTCACCTAGACAACTAACTTGAATTTGTGTTTGGGCGTGAGAGTAAGATAAATAAAAGGTTCAAAAGGAAAGGGAAAAAAATTGAACTTCGTGGTGGTCTGAAAAAATGAAAAATATATATATAAGATAAACTAAAAAATTAAATAAATGATTAGGAAAAATAGGTCTTGATTAGGTTGTTTTGTCTAAGATGCAGACGTACTATTTACATGTTTAACTTATTTTTTATTAGTTTGTCACTTTCTTTCCAATTTACTTGTGGTCCTAACTCCTAACTTCAGCTCTTACGATCCATACCAGAGGCGCTGGGTTGCTGGGTTTCTAGGTTCATCGGTTGGTGGTCAATAGAGATCCCAAGTTCACCAATTTCGTCGAGGTGAGAATGTTTGATCTTTTTCCCTACAGTTGCTTTCTTTTGCTTTGCCGATCCTTGAATTATGTCGGCTCTTTTGTGCGAATGCGCTGTGAGCTCGGTGTTATGTGGGTCATTCCCATTGATTGGTGTGGTCACAGCGATTGTTGGTGGACTGGGTTTCTGGATTTTCTGGAAAACCTCCATTGGATGAGCTATTTTTTCGTAGTTTTCTTTAGTTTTAAATGTTCCTCTCATAGTTGACTTTACACCGAAAGTCTCATTTGTTGTTGCATCCACTCACTGTCTTAATGTTCCTCTCATATTTGCACTTGTCTTTATAATGATGTATTCTTGATATACTTGGTGGTGCTATGACTTATAATCAGAGTCAATGCTTTTCTTTTTCAGGTTAAAGACTGGGTGTTGGGTCATAATGAGGAAGTACACGAAAAGCTACACTTTTCCACAAGATTCTTGCATGCAGATGGGTTCAAGAAAGGAGTTGAATCTTGATTTTCTCATGGTTCCTTTTTCATATTCACGATTTGTGATTCTGATTTCTGAATGCTGGCAAGGGAGGTGAACTCACTCATGATGAGACCGCAATCATTGGTGGAGCTCTAGATTTGACTGAGTAGGTTTAGAGCTACTAAATCTAGACATCTTATTTTCTTTTTCATGTAAATCATAAATTCTTGCTTGGCTAGATTATTTCTTTACCTCCTCTGTTGGGTGAGAATCTTTGTTTCTATCTGTACTGCAACAGCTAACATTGTAGACATTGTGACACCTTTTTGATATTTGATTGATCATTGCAAAACTTGCATAGTCTGTCACGATGGTGGCCATAATCTAGCAATGGATGAAGGATTCAAGAATGCCTTCTCACCAGGAGGAGGAAGAGGTGCGGCGGGAGAACATGTGGGCATTTAAGACATATTTTGGCCTTCTTATTTTTAAAACCCATTATGGCTGCTTTGAAAAAAAGGAATGACCTATTATCGACCTATTTAAGCAAACATGAGTGGATTTTGGACCCATTTGATAGGTCTATAATGTATATACTTTTGAACCTAAAACCTAATTTTATGAATTTATTATTATAATTATTGATTTTATTATTTTATATTTGTGCACTTCTTTATGGGCAATTAAAATTTAAAAATATTGTATCAAATAATGTATTATTAAATGGGTGTTATCCGACTAAAAAAAACAACAGATGTTAATTTTTTAAGATCTCATTTATATTTAGTTCAAAACTAAAACTCAAATCCATTTCAAGATTTGTGAAAAAAAAAGAAAGAAAGAAAAAGAAAAAGTTAAAAAATTAAATTTTAAAATTATAACAATTGTCCACAAATTAGCAATATATTTTTTTTAAAATCAAAAAAAATTATATTAAGTTAAATATGGAAGTGTTTTAGCAATACGGGTTGGGTCGGGTATGGGTCGGGTATGGGTCGGGTCGGGTATGGGTCAAGAAAATTACATTGCGTATAAATGGATCATAAACGGGTTGATGGGTCAGTTTGGGTCGGACCATTTATGACCCGACCCAAACCCGATCCAACCTACCCACTTGACACCACTAGTGCTTATGTTGCGCCTAAAGAGCCTTCCAAATTTGCTCGTGACTAAATGAGTCTTCCAACATTTTTGGGTCACGCACGGGAGTGTAATCTCTTCCGGTTGATTTATATTTTGCGAGGGTAACAAATGCAAGAGGGCTATGCAATTTCCACTTAGATTCCAATCCCTTTCTCCACGCATGGGTTGCTCGCTACGCATCATCCCGACTAGTGCTGAAATTAGCCAAAAGAAATACATTAGGGCTAAGCAATGGAGAATTTCTATCATATCTTCACATTATCGCCTTCACGCGGGTTATTTTGATACACGCTATTAGCCGGAGAACATATTTTATCGGTTATGTCTCCTGTTTTAAAAATTGACTTTTCGAATCCACGCAACACAAAATACACGGTTTCCATCGTGTTTACATCACGTGACATGGGAGGGGTCAAATGTTTAAATTTCGTCTAAGGAGCCTTCCAAACTTACTCGTGATTTTAAGCCAAAAAACATCTCTGTGGCCTAAAAAATCCATTGACAAAGCTATGCCAAACATACGCTAAATGACTCTAACCGTTTTTTCTATTATAAAGTCGATAAGCCTATGCAGACTTCATGGGATAGATCTACTTAGCTCAATTTCAAGCGTGACGGGTAAAAAATGTTGTCCCAATTTGTCTATGTCTATACGATAATTGGATTAAATTTACTTAATGTAGCAGCATACGCTAAACCCATACTCTTCTTCATTCATTTCTTTACTCTATAGCTCTTCATTGTTCATTTATTGACCGTGAAGCAATTATAAATCGCCGACTTTTGGGACGAGGAATTAAAATCGCCGACAGAGATGTGCCTGTGCATTTGGAATGTCTCGATTTTCTTTTTTGTTATTACGTGGGCAATCGGGAATCAAATTTAAAAAAAGAAAAAGGAAAAAGAGATAAAGAAAATTTCGAAAAAGCAAGCGTAAGCGCACGTGTGGGACCCACTTTGAAATAAAGAAGCGTCCGGTGGAGATGCAACGTGGACGGCCAGGATCGAGTCGTTAGCCCCACGCGCTGAGAACGCAGTGGGATCTCCGTCTTTCTACCCAAAATCGCATCACACCGTCCTTTTTGCATCATTTCGAATAAAGAAAGCAGATGGACGGCTGAGATGGGCCCACCGGACTGGAGTCGGCGGTGGTGAGCGGCTTGATCAAAAAGGTGGGACGGGGGTGGGTAAGTGGCAATGACAACTCTGCACATCGATCGAGTAGGGCCCATCAGTTTCGTTTTAGTAAATATTAAAATCCTAATATTCTCAATTTTTAGTTGATTCTTTAATTTAATATGGCCAGTCAAGTGCAACTTTTCTCTTTTTTTTTTCCTAGACCAAAAAAAAAGTGCAACTTTTCATAATTAAACCATGCTTAAAGATAAATTCGGGACTTAATCGAAAAAGTCCGCGACTAAATATTAGAGACTTAATCGACCGGTCGATAAATGTTTAAAATTATTATTACGCTAGTCAGATTTTCATGGATATTTTATGATGCGTTCGAAGGAAAAATATAAATTAAGAAATTACTTATGAGAAAATGATAATTTTGTGGTTATTATTATTATAATCATGGTGATTTTTTTAAAAGAGGAATTTTGGGGACACGCGCATGCGCTTTGGCAAAGCTTGAGTTGTCATCCGTCCAATGGAAATCATTCAAGCCCATCCACCTTGACTTGCTTTCCCCGTTCACTTCACTGTGTAAAACGAAAATTCAGGTAAAGTTGAGTTGACTCGAGGGTTGATGAATAATTAAGTGCTCGTTTACTTTCAATAACACAAATGATTCCCGATATTCCACATGAAATATTATCCTTAAACTTTTAATTTATACAATATTGTTATTGAATTTTGGCCCAACGTGCAATATTATCCATAAACTTTTAATTTGTTTAATGCTATTTCTGAACTATTGGTAGATATTTAATATACGCTATAAATTATATGAAAATGTTTAAAAATTTATTGACTGCATTGAGCAATGGATCAAATTCCAGAGGTCATATTGAAAAAATTAAAAATTCAAAGACGAAATTGCACATTATATTAAAATTCAGAAGCCATCTGTGTTGTTTTTTCCTAATTAAAATGGATTTATTTATTTAAACGAAATTCGATATATTATTTAAATTTTCGTGCCGATGGATGAATGTCATGTAAGCCTCGAGAGTTTCGGATGGAAAAAAAAATCAAATGGCAAAAATTATGCGAAAAGCAATTTTTTTTTGGTCAACAAAAGCAAAAGTTAAAAGACAAGGTGTAATTTGGTACTGCCAACGTGGGATTAAGCCCTAATTCTTTATCAATCGGTAACAAAATTTGTGCCATCGATGGAAAAGACAAAAGACAGGAGTCAGCTGTCGAATCCATGGCGCAAGTTACCAAAAGTGCTCTGCTCACGTGCAAGCCACTCCATCGAGATTTAGGATGCACGTCCTCCCCACGCCAAGCTTTCCTCTAATCCGCTATTTATTCATTTTCCTAGAACTTATTTGTTCTCTTTCGAAGAAATTATTAAAAGTGATAGGTACTAGAATGGGAGCCGGGACCGGTTTCATAGTCTATGAAACCATGGAACCGGCGGTGTTATTTTTTGAAAATTTTTTATTTTCTTTCTCAAAAGTTCTCAAATATATTGAATGTTACTTTAGTGTAAAATTAAATTACTAATTATAGTCTTCACAGGAAGTTTCTAGAGAAAGAAGACATTACTCCCACAAATAATTTGTACTTTTTGCCCTTACCGAATTAAAAAAAATATGCTTTCGATTCGATTGATTCCATTGATTTGGTTTAGTTGGTCTAGTTTTGAAAATTTGAAATCGAGAATTTGACCAATTCCCTTGAGAACCACTCAGAACCGTCTCGTTCGGGGCTAATGAACATTTCTAGAAATTATGATGTATCTCGCTGTCTTTTTGAGGTGTCCTCAGTATAAACCTGATTTTGATTTTATGAAAATTTGCACGGGCTGCCATGTAATTTCGCTTCTCAATGATTCTTTGTTACTAAAAAGTACAATAAGTAATTCTCCATACTAATTTTAAAGGCTGTACATACTTTTAAGCTTTTTAAAATCCCCTTCTCTCAGAAAATTTTGAAAAACAAAGAACTAATTTCAATTCCGGTAAATTATGAATTTTTTTGAAGGACACTTGCACCTTAATATCTATCTATGAGATTTTGAGAGCGTTTAAGGTATTCGACATTAAACAGTAATCCAATATCAAATTATACGAGAAAAGCCAAAATGACAAAATCACTTCCAAATATAAGCCATAAATTGACCTCCTAGACACCGATGTCGATCGGAAAATACTCATGACAAGTTGCTTGCTCGGCGATATTTTATTAAAACAAATCACACCATCCCAAAATCAAATTCGAGGTTTCACACGAATCAATTACAAGATATTTGTGATTTTAATAAAAAAAAAGCACAATCTTGAAAATAACTGTGATAATGTGATGATAAAAATCAATCGATTATAGTTTGGTTACTTACCCATATACATTTGAGCACTCTTTAACTAGTAAATCCTTCTCCCGACCCCAAAAAAAAAAGCTAGTAAATCCTTCTCTCTTTTTTTTTTTTTGCGCAAAAATTTCGAACTGCAAGAAATTCACGGTTCCAACGCAGCCCCCTTTTCTTCCGACCAAAATAATAATAACAATCTGTTACTTTATTACAGAAATATTATTATTATTTGTTTTTTGGTTGAATATCCTCATTTCTTTTACGTGCTGTTATTCTCCCCATCAACAAAAGGACCAGTTCGAGTCTACTTTTTCTGGCGAGCAGCGGAGGTTGAAATACGAACGTACCGCTCTCTTCCGAGGATCCCGTCACCGTCTCCCTCCTTCCTCCGCCTTCGCTCTCGACGGATCGATCGCCCGACCGATCGAGATCTCCATCTTCGCCCGACCGAATCCCGCGAGGCTTCCCCCATTCGATCGCTTCCTCGGATCCAGCCCCCTGCTCGATCCATTCGCCAATGGGTAATTTGCTCGAATCCTCTTCGTTCGTGTGTTCGAGCTCCGCTCTTCGTTGCGCTCTCTTCTTCTTCGCGATCGAAGCGTCCGATCGCGACGGCGATGTGTCAATCGCTTCTTGGAATCCCTGAATTTGGCGTTGGTTTTGGGGGGTTTTTTAATTAGGTATTGTCGTAACTGTTGTTGGGTCTTTAAGTTTCTTCCCGCCTGTAATGCCGAATTAATGCATCTGCTGGTTTTCGTCACCCCAATGGCCAATATATAACGGCTCGCGGCTGCCTTCGATTTCGATCCGGACGGCTGTCGCGCGGGGGCAATGGCTGTTCCCGTCTCTGTTTCGGATCGTGTTGGTTGATGGGTTAGCTCGGTCTCTAGGAAGGCAAATGTGAGGGCTGAATAGTTTCAGCTCTTGAAAGTTTGTAGAAGAGAGCTTTAGTTATATGAGGTTGTGCGAGTGACTGTGACGATCAAGAAGTTTCTTTGCTAGAACCCTTTTGTTCGGTGTTGCAAAGGGTAGCTGATGACCTGAATTATCTCCCTCAAAAGGTGTTAGTCTAACGGGATGTCAATAAAATCATGTCCCAAGCACTGCAGAGATGGATTTCTAGATTGTTGTGGACAGCTGTGTTTCGAAAGGTCGACAGGGATTAATTCACTTCTTTAAATATGTTGTTCATAAAATTGTTGAAAGAATGAAGTCAGCCTCTGGAGAACTTCTCGCCTTTTAGATACTTTTGCGATATGTAGGATCTGAGGTTTTCATTCTCGATCACGAGTTGTTAGTTTCGTCTTGTCTACTCTAGGCACAGTGTATGGGTTTATCATGTCATTCTCTTTTCGACTTGCTGATTTGGACATATGTTTCCTCAGATAATTCTGGTGAATGTTGTTCGACGCAACTTATTGATGGAGATGGAACATTCAATGTTGATGGACTGGAAGGTTTCATCAAGGAGGTCAAATTAAAGAATTGTGGCCTTTCATACGCTGTTGTCTCCATCATGGGTCCTCAGAGCAGTGGTGTGTATTATATACTCCCAATAACTTGCTTATGCTCAAATTCAGTTTAATTCATTGGTTCGCCATTCTTCGCCTTAAATTTTTACTTTCAGCAAAACCTTTGGCTTGAGGGTGTGGAAAATTGCAGTTTTTGTTGTATCTTCACGAATCTTTTCTTGTGCCTTTAGAAGAGTTATAAACTTATTCTCTTGTTGTGTATGATATCTAACAGGGAAGAGTACACTGTTAAATCATCTATTTGGCACCAACTTTAGGGAGATGGACGCTTTTAGAGGGAGGCATGTCTACAAACCAACTGGTAGCTCACTCTAACGAAGGATTTGGATTCAGAAAGTCTAAAACCAGTTTGGTATTTTTCCAGGTCCCAAACCACCAAAGGTATATGGCTGGCAAAAGGTGCTGGCATTGAACCGTGTACTTTGGTTATGGACTTGGAGGGAACCGATGGAAGAGAAAGAGGAGAGGTATATTTACTGTATGATATTACATGGAGATATAGTAGCTTATTTTTTCAATGTTTAACTACTTATTTTTATCAAAAAAGTAATTGCAAATTCTATTTTTTGTACATGTTGAAGCATTAATTTGTGCATCGGGTAGCTGCCATACTATTGTAACTTTTTTCTGCTTTCGTATGTCTTTACTCATCTTACTAACCCAGAAGATTGATTTGTGTGTAGCCGATGCTCATTGAAACTCACCTGATTTACACTTGTTTTGAGTAAGCTGCAATTAGCATTCTCGCAGCTTCTTAACCGGTGGTTTTTCGTTTTATTCAGGATGATACTGCTTTTGAAAAGCAGAGTGCACTTTTCGCATTGGCTGTCTCCGATATAGTGCTCATTAACATGTGAGGCTTTTGCATTGCTCTAGTGAGATACTGTTTCTGTTTCTGCAATGTTGTCTATGAGGTTGTTGTTTTAGTATTTTGTTAGTGCCGTTTTAAGCATCTTCTTCATAGGTGGTGTCATGATATTGGCCGTGAACAAGCTGCCAACAAGCCTCTTCTGAAAACTGTATTCCAGGTATTTCTTGTCTTCTTGCATTAAGATAAGCTAATTGTTTAGTTCTAACAGTTAATGATAAAGTTGTGACTCTTCTTGAAGGTCATGATGCGATTGTTTAGTCCTCGGAAAACAACTCTTTTGTTTGTGATACGGGATAAAACAAGGGTTGGTACCTATGCTTAATTATGTTTTCATTTTGGATTGCAATGATTTTTATCTGCTTGTTTTGGCCGCATCTGGTGAGTTTTACCGATCTGAGTTGATTTTTTTATATGCTCTGTGGTTTTTCCTTTTATCCAGACTCCTCTGGAAAATCTAGAACCTGTCTTGAGAGAAGATGTGCAGAAGGTGAGGCTTGTTTCATTTCCTATTGAAAATCGACTTTGTAAAGTTGTTCCTGGTTTCATTTAGCATTTTCCTGCAGATATGGGACAATGTTCCTAAGCCACAAGCACACAAGGAAACTCCTCTCAGTGAATTTTTTAATGTATGTGCTTCCATGCTTGTATGAGTTCCTGTCAATAATTTGCTTTAGCCTCTAATTGTCGTAAGGAAGTTCATCCTAATGACTATGTTCTGCTGTCCAGGTTGAGGTTGTTGCTCTTTCTAGTTATGAAGAGAAGGAAGAGCAATTCAAAGAGCAGGTATGCCTACCTTGTACCACATGAAGGCATGTTTGGATCTAGAGTACGATTGCCCAATTTTTATGTCGGCTTTGTTGTTGTGTTTGGACATGATTTTCAAATGCTGCAGTGGGCGCCCTTTCCTTCGCATAAATCCTGTACTTGAGTACTGTTTAAGACAAAACTTTGGTCCTCATAACGATTAGTTTTGAAATATCTGTGTAAATGCCACTCATCATTGACAGCTACTTCTTATTTTTTTTGGGGCTTATCACTGCTTAAACATCCTTATTGAGTTTGGTTATTTACACTACTCTTCTGTTACCGTTCTTAATCAAATATACTTTGAGACGTGTTATGTTTTCATCTCATCTTCTTTTGCTCTTCTGTGGAATTTGGAGCATTGGTTGCCCGATAGATTATACCTTTTATCTGTACTGATTTTTTGCCATATGGTTGAACTTCCTTGGACGAAAAGGTGGCCAGCCTTAGACAGCGGTTCTTCCATTCTATTGCACCTGGTGGGCTTGCAGGAGATCGAAGGGGAGTAGTTCCTGCTTCAGGATTTTCTTTTAGTGCTCAGCAGATGTGGAAGGTTATTAAGGAGAATAAGGACCTTGACTTGCCTGCACACAAGGTGAGAGTTAATTAATTGAAAGGCAACTGGATATATTGTTGATAACGAGAATGCTAATGTATGCGTTATGCTATCCATGTTAAGGTCATGGTTGCTACTGTACGATGTGAAGAAATTGCCCACGAAAAGTATTCCAGTTTTACTGAAAATGAGGTATCGATCTGGTTCTTGCTGGACATTAAACTTGCTTGCTTGTTTTGCTATTTTGAAATGCAAGCAGATGCATTTTATCATACACATAAAAAGATTGGGTGAACTCTTTTGAACATGTTAGGATTGGCGTGTGATTGAAGAGGCTGTGCAGTCGGGACCAGTTCCTGGTTTTGGAAAGAAACTTAGTTCAATTCTTGGGGCTTGTCTATCAGGGTAAGATAAGTATTTTATGTGATGAATTACAGATGCTGGTGCAGCAACTGGATTTATGTTTATTAAATAATGCAAGTACATTAAGGTTATCCAGCGCGGTCGGCTTCATGTTCTTACTTCTTAGAATATTGTTTCTTTATGTTCCTGCCATACGTGAAGTGGGGGCAGTAGGAGCATTTTCTTTTCTTGGAAGAAGTGCATATTTTGAAGAGCAAACTTAAAGGAAACCCCGGCTTTTTTGAAGTTTATATTGTTTAATGTTAGGTTGTACAAGTTTACTCTATGATATATCTACTATCTGGTTGTTGAGGTCTAGCCTGAGTAGATGCGATATAGCTGTTGAGGTCTAGCCTGTGTGGATGAGATACAGCTGTTCTATTCAAGTGATCATTCCATTTTGGAAATGGCCAATGTTCACTCACAATCTGAGTATAATTTCAACTGGTTGTACAATGGTTGCTTTCGAGCAATCATCTTCTCATTTGATTGATCTGTTTTCCTAATATTGTAGCAGTTGCCTAGCTGACGGCTTCGCTAAATTTGGCCATAGCTATGGACCCTGTTCTATCTGTGACGTTTCCTTGTTTTATTTTTGGGTGAAGATTATGTTCTGTCATGGTTAGAAATTTGTCTATCACTATAAGTATGTTTTATTTATGAAGTTTCTTGTGCTCCTTATTAGGTATGAATCAGAGGTTGTATATTTTGACGAGCGTGTTAGATCTTCGAAGCGGAAGCAGCTTGAAGAAAAATTACTTCAAGTAAGAAGTTATGGGATGTTTTTCTTTGTTTAAAATGCATCATTTTTTGGGTTCTATTGTATGACTACCACTTGAAGCTACTTGGAATGTGGAAATATTTTTCCTTTTTGACACACTTTTATTTCAGTCATGATGTTTTCATTTGAAGTTAGCTTACAAAGAGAGACTGTTTGTTGAGGATATCTTATCATATGTTGCTTATTGTGTTTTGTGGGACTCGTCAGCTTGTACAACCGGCTTTCCAATCTGCTCTTGGACATATTCGGTGTGAAACTCTAGATAAGTTCAAGGAAGCATTTGATAAGGCTTTGATTGGAGGAGAAGGGTTTCGTGTGGCTGCTCGTGACTGCACTCAGTTTTATATGGCTCTATTTGACAAAGGATGTGCAGGTACGTCAACTTGTAATGCGTTCTTTTGGCCTAATGTTGTTAAGTTAATGCTCTGAGAAAGTAAGCCAAGAATGAAGGTTTGTAGTTGTTCTTTGTCTTGTAACTAATCTCTTTTTTGGTTCTTTGACTCTTTTTGTACATGCACTTGCACTCCCTTGGTGGCCTATTAGTTGTTTTACTTGTATCTATCAGAAATGAACGTTTGTGTCTGAGACTGGAGACTGTTGTGAAAATATAGTCTTGTTGGTAAATAACGCTCTGGGCATTTAGGAAACTTTTTGTAGGTTCGTGCCATGCTTAACTTACTTTTGGCTTGTTATTAGAGGAATTTTACCACCAACTGTATGGATAAGTTTCATATCATACTTTGAACAGATGCTGTAATTGAACAAGCCAAATGGGATACATCTAGAGTACGGGAGACGCTGCGGCATGACATTGATGCCCATGTTGCTTCAGTCCGTGCTGCCAAGCTCTCTGAGCTTACAAAAGCATATGAGGTAGCGTAACGAACAGAGATGTTTCTTCTGCTCTTGAGCTTCTCTTTTCACAGATGGAGGGTTTTCCCCCTTTCACTTAATGGTGGTTGATGGGGTCTGCACAAATTATATTATGTTTGTACAGGAAAAACTGAATGAAGCATTGTCTGGACCAGTGGAAGCTCTTTTGGAGGGAGCTAATAATGAAACCTGGTTGGCTATCAGGAAAATTCTTTCGCGTGAGACCGAATCGGCAGTAGCTGGGTTCTCTGGTGCCCTTTCTGGCTTCGACCTGGATGAACAGAGCAAGGAAAAAATGCTTGCAGGTATAAAAGATCATGCAAGGGGTGTGGTTGAAGGGAAAGCAAGGGAAGAAGCTGGAAGAGTCCTCACCCACATGAAGGACCGGTAGACACACTCTTTTGAGCTTGTGATTTACTTGTGTGTTAGATTCAATACCTCTTGATATCCTTATGTGCTTCATTTTCTATCCAGGTTTGCAACATTGTTCTGCCATGACGCTGACTCTATACCAAGAGTTTGGACAGGGAAGGAAGATATTCGAGCAATCACAAAACTTGCTCGTTCCGCGGTATGAATTTATATGCGGCAAATTTTTTACACGTTTCTCATGTTGCTTGCTTGGGAATATTTCATTGAAATGATTCAATGGCTTGCAGTCGTTAAAGTTGCTGTCTGTAATGGCGGCAGTGCGTTTGGATGATGAGAAAGATAACATCGAGAAAACTTTGTCCGTTGCTTTACTGGACACCAAGCCTACTGCCACTGACAGGAGCATTACAACAGTAGATCCCTTGGCTTCCAGCACATGGGAAGAGGTGAGTTTTGCTTTATCATGCTGATTCAATTAATGTGGATCTTCAATTTCTTTTTTCTCTTATGAAAATGAATGGAAGATTTTAGGCCCCATTGTCTGTACTAGTTTTAATGTTGTCATCTGCACTAGTGAAAATTGGATTATCTGTGCTAAAAAAAGATGTTAGATTACTGATTGATGCTGCAGCTGTCTGAAGGTAATGCAGAAATAAGAGCCTTTTATTTGCTTCAAGCACTTATTCACTGTTTAATTGCAGATTCCTTCATCGAAAACACTGATCACACCTGTTCAGTGCAAATCATTGTGGAGGCAATTTAAGGCAGAGACTGAGTACACCGTCACTCAAGCAGTTTCTGCTCAGGCATGATACCTATATCTCAAAAGATGTTTAATAGTGCAAACGTCATTATTGTTATTAAAATGCCATGTCAACGTCCTTCCCCCCCCCCTCCGCGGCCCAACATGCACGCACTAACATGACAAAAAAGAAAAGAAAACAAAAGTTAAAAGAAAGATGGCTCTATTGAATTCAATGCACTAGATTTTTCTATTTGAATGGATTATGAAGATCAATTCTAAGCACCGCTAGGGAGACATTTGCTCGCTACTTGAGTTTGAGACTATCTATATAAGAAATGCTAGAGCGCTGAGAAATACTTTCAATTCCACAAAAGAAAGATGTACTAAGTAGTGTATTTGAAGGATCTCACTTCCATGCCAGGTGGTCAACTTACCGTAATAGACGGAAATTTACGAAGTTCTTTTGCTACTGGAGCTATCTGATTATTTGCTCTCTTCTTTTGAATTATCAGGAAGCGAACAAGCGTAACAACAACTGGTTGCCACCTCCATGGGCAATTGTTGCGTTGGTTGTTTTGGGGTTTAACGAATTTATGACACTTCTTAGGTATTTTACTTCTGCAATTCTTCTTCGGTGTCCAATGTTGCTTTTGCTTGACACGTGTTTGTTTTTTGGCGGCAGAAATCCTTTCTATTTGGGCGTCATTTTTGTTGGCTTTTTACTTGTCAAAGCACTATGGGTGCAGCTTGACGTATCAGGCGAATTCCGTCATGGCGCTGTAAGTGTTAACAGTTTAGTTTGATTATTTTTCTGCCATCTGATTTTGGATTATCGGGAGTTATCTGCCAACATAGATGATAATTTTTCTTCGAGAGAGAGACTGTCATACACTTACATCCGATCTCTGATCTTTTATGAAGTGGGAAGGGCTTCATCTTTTCTCATTAGTGATTTGAATGATGAAGCTGGACAGTTGAGAAAACTTCGGTACTCATGAGATTGCAATCAGTGGGTTGTAATGTAAATTAGGTGCTCAGGATCTTGCAAGTTGAAAGGTTTGGAGAAATTGATGATATTCAATCATCAATTTTTGGCACGCATTAAAGATCATGGCTCTCATTGTTGTCATCGATTGACCAATGTCATTCTGATGATAAACAGATTGGCAGCGGTATACTTTTTTGCTTTTGTTGATTCTCAAGGTTGTTTTAGGCTCTGATGTCCTAGTGGGTTTCTCTGTTGCAGCTTCCTGGGCTTCTATCCTTGTCGAGCAAGTTCGTTCCCACTATTATGAACCTTCTCAAAAGACTAGCAGAAGAAGGGCAAGTGCCTGCATCAAATAATCCTCACGGAAATCCTGCTCTCGCACCAAAGAGCTTCCACAATGGAGTCGGAACATCGAGTGGTCTTTCTTCCACTGCTTCTTCAGACATAACGTCGGAGCAAGAAGCTGAGTATTCAAGTCCTTCTAAAGATGATTAGATGGGAAGTCGTCCTGCTGGAGTCATTAGCATTAGATTGAAGATTCTTATAATCTACTCTGAGAATGGTAGGCATCGCGTGGAATGCTCGAAGAATATTTGCTGCGATCATTGCGAGACGAGACGGAGTACATTTTAAGGCATTTATTTTTGTCAAGAGTGCCGCTTGGAGGAGGTTGCGCTCTCGCAACGAGCCCCATCCACCAGTTAAATCTTGTGATATTAATTTATGGATAAGTTGCAGTGATGCGTTTCTCGTTTTCGCCTTTTCTTTGCTTCCTTTTCTCGTTTGGGGCTTGGAAAGAGTCGTGCTGGTTTGAAGACTTTTCGAGTGCAATTTTGTATCACAGAGACGCTACTCATTATAATAGACCAGAAAAGAAAGAACATGTAGCTTTTCGTCTGTCATCTTTGTTCATTTCGTCGTGCTTTGTCGTCGTAGTCGTCATTATTTGGGCGAGCAATCGGCGCGCTTGAATTTAGATGGTGCAAAATGCGAATGTGCCTGTAAGACCCTCTCATGTTTGTGCTTGATTGGCAAGAAGGATAATAATGAAGGGGAGATTTTGTTTCGTGGAGCCCAGGACAACGTGCGCGCAACTTTTGTTTCATGGAGCTTTTGTATCTTCAATCGTACCATGTCATCTCTCAGTTTCCGTATTTTATTGACGTTTGTCTTCAAATGTTAAAAAACCAATAAAGAAAGCATGTCAAGATTTTACCTGTTATTGAGCTTAAAACTTGAAAAAGGAAGATATAAGTTAAAGAAGGTACTTTAGATTATACTCTTCGCTAGCATGATTTTATTTTTAATGGAGTTTGTCAAATGTACTTGTACACGGGAAATTCCGAGCCAATCGCACGGTTTTCTTAAGCCAAGTACAAAATTCTGCATAGATATTTCAACCTTCTGTAGTTCTTTTTTGTGAGGGGTATAGGACAATTGAACTCGAATGAAGATATTCGTTACTTGTATGAGCTAAATTAAATTAACATTCATCCATATTAAATTCAAGATTGATTCGATAATTGTTCATATTGAAGTAAATATCGGTCGAAAAGGAGCAATCGCGACGATCAAGACTCCTTCCATTATTTCCGGACTGTATGTGGAGTTGCGATAGATATTGAGAAGTTCTTGAAAATGCAAAAACACCAAATCTATATGATTTTAGTCAATGAGACCTCTATGAACATATCATCAAGTCCACGACCATCTCCATTTTAAGATTGAGCCTCCAAGGCCCTCAAATCCGGGTTCTTTATAGAAAGGAATCATATGATTCGAGAACAAATCACCGAGACACACGAATTGTGCTCATGTGGAGAACCAAAAAATGGCTATTCCATTTGAGATCGAAATGTTAAGGCGCTTGAATTGCATTTAAAGAACGAGAAGGGTTTCTTTATTTAGAATCGGAACTGTGGAGAGAGAGAGATCAATTGCTAGGGGTTTTGTTCGGTTGGCCGGCGATTTTCGCCTGGTTGCAATTGAGGACCTGCTTGCCACCACTGCGCAAGGGTCGACAGTAGCTTCCATATACGCAAGTCTTCCTTTGGAGCAAGATGATATGGCTCTTAGCAACAAAATGCAGCCTGGCTAGTTCATTTACGTCGGTCCATGGTATGGTTTCGAAAAGGGTCTAGGGCAAAGGGCCGGGTGGCTGTGGAGATAGCATTCCGTGTCCCATACTTCCGTTCTTCCAAATCAAAATCAAAATCCAGAAAGTGGTAATCTAGGTTACTCTAGCAACAACATATCCCTGGTCATGTTCATTACACATCAAGAATCTCAAAGGTGCGAACGCGAGCTTACGTGGTTCTTAATCAAAACGTATCTGGCCATAACTTCAAGGCGAATTCATGTTCGCTGAAGCTACCTCTGGACAAGCTCCTGAGTCTCTGCCAAAATTGCCTTCTCTTTCCCACTCTCAACGGGCCCGAGCTAGAGCTACAATGCCTTGGGGAGTACCCGGTTTCTTCGTCCTCGATCCCTGTCGATGCTCGGAAGCATCCCATTTGTTCTAGATGGTTAGAATCTTTGGTTGGTGTACTGTCGCCTGTCAATAGAGCTTCGACGAATTCATGTGGAAGTTTTCTAACTTTGCCGTCAACACAAGTAGAGGATTCTTGGCCTATGCAACTTCCAAGACTTAGCTCCTTCGTTTCATCGAACTCGTTAATAATTAGCTTCAAGGCTTGAACCACTTCACCCATGAATGGACGGTGCGATGCCTCTGGTTGCACGCACATCGAAGCTATTGCCGCCACCTTGGCCACGCTATCAAATGACATGCTCGATCTCACAGATGGGTCGATGATTGTTTGCAAGGCCTCCTTGTCTGTGAGGAGCGGCCGGGCCCAGGAAACAAGATTCTCTTGGCCAGGCGGTTGCGAGAGATCTACCGGCTTCCTGCCGGTTAGAAGTTCAAGGAGGACTACCCCGTAGCTATAAACATCACTTTTGACTAGAAGATGGCCCGTCATTGCATATTCTGGTGCCAAGTAGCTGGAAAGATGACAACATAAAGATAAACTTTACCAAGGCGAGATATCACAAACTACATAATCATCTACTTCTATTTTAGAAATTTTGCAGCCTTTTTATCATATTCAGTCAGTCGCCGTGTTTTATTAGGGAGCGATGGAGGCAAGTTAGTATGACAAGTTATTTTAAAGTCATCTTCGCTAGCAATTATTTGACAGCATGTTAAACATGAACTTAAGCGAAAATTTTTCGTACCCAAAAGTCCCCATGACATGGGTAGAAACTTGTCTGTTGTTCCCCTCATCCAAAGCAGCTCTAGCCAATCCAAAGTCGGACACTCTTGGCGTGAAGTCAGGCTCCAACAAGATGTTGCTGGACTTGAAATCTCGATGTATAACATGAGGGCTCGAGTCTTCATGGAGGTAGGCCAAACCTCGAGCCGCGCCCAGTGCGATCTTCATTCTAGCGCCCCAGTCAAGCGGATTATTCTCCTTGTCACAGCCTAAGCACAACATGGTACCAAATGAGAAAAGTTCCCCAAAACCAACAAGTTCAACCTGTTAACTTTCTTGTTTGAAGCATATAAAGACTTGTTCTATCTACCATGTAAATGGGAATCTACACTTCCATTCGGTATGAGTTCATACACGACGCAGCGGATGTATTCTTCCATGCAAATGCCGATTAAAATGACTAGGTTTCTGTGGTGGAGACGGCTCAGCATTTCCACTTCTGACAAGAACTCACGGCTGCCGTGATGATCATCCCTCTTCAGAACCTTCACTGCCACCTCCTCTCCATCGTCTAATATGCCTCTGTAGACTATCCCGAAACCGCCTTCTCCGAGTACTCGCGAAGAATCGAAGTTGTTGGTGAATCTCCCTATGTCGTTTGAGCTGAATGTTTTGGCAGATCCAGCATATATGATTCCGTTAGAGCGCAACGATGTTGATGCTGAGTTGGACAAACTTCTCTGTATCACAGGCTTAGCAGAACCTGCTGAGGACGTGGAAAGTTTATGACGGGAAGAAATTATGAAATGCCACACAACAAGAAGATGATGCATGGTCAGTCAAGTGAAGAATGAGGGAAGACAATGGTAATATGAAGTTTTAGCTAGCAACTGCCAAGCAACACAATACACAATATTAGTCCTATTTGTGATTAAAGTATTTCAACAATGTGATCGTTTGGAAAGTTTTGAATTTCACTGCATTGAGGAGGAATTTTTTTTTGAAAAAGAATGAGAATAAAGGTTGACCCTCGACACTGTGAATCTGCAGGATGTAGAACCTGAAGGTTTTGCTGGGAACAGAGGGGGTGGGGACTTTTCAGATTGATGATGACGAGCTTCACACTTTCTCAGCAGTATCCACGTGATGACTGTGCACACGATTAATACCATGAAAGATGATAGAACAAGTACAGCGATCGTGCTTCTACTAGGTCCATCTCTTTTCCTCTTAGGCACATTAACTCCTAATGGTTTTGTCACCGGGCCTTTGTCCTCATTGTCCGTATATGGTGAACTGTCGGTGGTAATGATGCTAGAAGGTGGCGAAGGTGGAAGACCTGTGGAGATATGGTAAGTTTGAAAAGAAACAAGAATAAGTGTACGAAGCAGATATTCTAAAGAAGATTAACTTCCTATTATCATATTTTAGCAACGTGTTCTACCTATACTTTGGCATACAATAACTACTTTTTAAAACGCTATATTCTTCAAAGAAGTTATCCTTGAGCCATACAGTATACGATGGTAAAAGAAAATGAGAATTCTAAGAAGAGTGACATATGAAGAAAGGAATATGCATTAACATATCTTCCTGATATCATCTTAAGATAACATTCTGACGTCACAATGACAATACCTGGATAGTGAACATATAGAACTTCATAATCACCGAATTGTGATGCCTCCATCTGAACCTGCTTGTGGAAGAATTTTTTATAGATTGCAAATGCAGAATCATTCCTGAATTTTGCCCCTCGTGGCACCAAATTAATTAGAACTGTAGTTTTTTCCAGTTGTGGACTGGCTGAATTTGCTCCCATTATGCGCACTTGGCTATGATCTAAGGACAGACTAGCAGCAATTTCCTTGGCAAGCTCTGTAACCAAAGGGAAGAATGTGTATAGCGCGACCGCTAGCCGAAGTTTCACCTGGATTGGCCATACACAGCCACAAGGAGTTCCAGGAGGTGGGTACGTTAATGGGTCTGTGCATGTTACTGACGCGCAATCTACACAGCATCAGATGCAGAATATCATCAGCTTTATTGTTCTTTCAGGACAACAAAGAAACTAAAAATGCAACAAGTCTAATTAACGCTACATGAAGTCTAATGTAACGAGCAATATTATGTACCTTCATTAGGAGGTGGAGGAGGTAACGTCAGAAGTGGTCTTGGCGGTGGAGTCTTCATTTTCTCTGCTGATCCGAAAGGGGAGAATTCAGGTGGAAGAGTAGGCTCTTCAAGAAATTGAACAGGGTCATATTATGGTAGTCACTAGCATAATTGACATATATCAGACGAACCCAATACAAGAACTGAGCAAAAAGTTATCTTCACATACCATTAGACTGGCTTGACAGAATGGTGGGTGATGGAGCAGGCGCTGGCAAATGTGATCTCCTATAAGTAGGGAATGGAGATTGAACTGGGGAAATAGAAGGGCCTACACTACAAAAGATTTACCAAATGAATAAATAAAACCCAAGAGGACTAAAGTATACATGATCCACTGGAAAGCCGATCTTATGAAGTCAGAATCAACCTGCTCGGTGGTAAATGTGCTGTGGAAACAGAGAATGCTGTGGAGCAGAGTCGCTGAAGTGGTTTCTGACATGGCGATGATGCTTATGAGATGATACTGAAGGAGCATGAGCATAACCATGTATCCATTTTGTCACAGGCCCTCGGAAAGATGATACAGAAGGTGCAACTGAAATACTTGAAGGCTTCATGACCTTCGGCAAAGTAGGGGCTACAGTAGGACTCGAGTCTTAGTTATTGATGATCAGCAGCACATGAAGTCAATTCGTCAACATAAAATGTTGCACATTCAGGCTTGTAATTTATTCTGCAGTTACCTTTGGTGGGTGGTTCATGCATAAATGCTGGAAAGTGCAATGGCCTGTTTGAGTGTGAACCAAGTGGCTTCCTGTGTCTTTGCGCGCTCATGGTAATAGGACTAGCCGCCGCAAAGGAGGCATCGTCTGTAAATGATGATGCAGAAGGTGCAACTGAAATACTTGAAGGCTTTATGACCTTTGGCAAGAATGGTGCTACAGTAGGATTAAAGTCTTAGTTATTGATGATCAGCGGCACGTGAAGTCAATTCGTCAGCATAAAATGTTGCACATTTAGGCTTATAATTTATTCTGCAGTTACCTTCAGTGGGTGGTGCATGCAGAAATGCTGGAAAGTGCAATGGTCTGTTTGAGTGTGAAACAAGTGGCTTCCTGTGTCTTTGTATGCTGATGGTAAGAGGACTAGCAGCCGGACAGGAGGCATCGTCTGTGAATTTGGTAGAGAAGATCCAACCGAAAGATCATTAACATAAGTCTAAATATTTTGTGCATAGCAACATCTACTATGGGAGAAAAACAAGGAACAATAAGTAAGATGACGAAGGGGTATTTCCTGATGGATTGTTGCAAATAATATGGCAATGATTTCTTAGAAAAGAATAGAAAGATTGGATTGCCTCGGAATTTGATAAGACAGCAACTGAAAATCTACAGTTAAAGGTGCATATGATCATATTATAGATCTTCATTAACTTGTTTCTCTTGATGCAGTTCTAACTTTTAATCACATTTTTGTTTGAAATGATATTGGAGTCACGGGGCAGTGGAAGCAAACTGCACAGCAACAGCGTAAAATAAGAAACGAATCAAAGAAAGGTTGCATGAAAAAAAAACAGGTATATTCATGGAACTCTCTGAATTAGAATATTGAGTCACCATATGAAGACATTCTGTTAATTATCAGTTTGCTTAGTTACATTTAGCTTCCTACACACAGGAAGTGATTCTAACCATAAGAAGGTACAATGTGAGCTTCTGGCATAGACAATTCAGATAATGCTCAATTTCAGCTCATACACAGAATTTTACTGGGATCTGCATCTGATCCAACCGGGAACACGATGTGGTCACGCAAAGTTCAATCTGACTACAATTGAGCCAGAGACAATAATCAATGGAGCCATTACCTGCAGATCCGTGTACCGACAACAAATTGCAGAGTACAAGTACTCCCCCCAGCATGAAAATGAACTGCATTCGCATACCCATTGTTTTATCTCTCAGCTCAGTTTGAGAAGAGTGTCCAGTTTCAAGTAAAGAAAAAGAAGTGAAGAGGAAGTATCGGAAACTGGAACATTTTGAAGAACCAAATCATGGGTATTGCTCGAAGTGGCAAAATTCACATCGAATGTTAGCAAGTGCAGAAGAAGACCCACGTTTAGTATCACAGAAGCAATGGATAGAGAAGAAGAAGAAGATTCTTTTAGTGGAAAAGAAGAGGTGGTTAGGTGGCTAAAAGAAAAGCCCAACTGCTTCTTTTCTTCATACCAATATAAGCTTTGCTAAATTTGCAGAGTCCTGGAAGCTAGACAGTGATGATGATAATACTCGAACCTAAGAAAGAATCAAGAAAAAAGGGAAGGTCCTTGATGGTGTTGTTTCTTTTCACATGCGTGGTTAAAGTAAAGTGTGTTGGAGCTGATCAAGCAGAAAGAAGACAGGACTAGCTTAAAAGGGCTCACCAAGAACATTCTTGCTGGTGACGGTGTTTTTCACATGCGAGAGAGAGAGAGAGAGAGGCGATTTGTCCATCAAAGAAATGTCATGGAGTAGTAGTATTGTGCAGTGATTATCGCATGATCAGTGCTATTTTGGCTGCTTGATTTTGGATGTTTATGTAACTTCAAGTAGTCGGAATCTCTTCGTTTAGGCTCCCGAGTTATCAAAACCGAGCAGTTGATTTCTCTGCTCTTGCCACATTGCAAGCTTTCCCCCTTTCGACAAGATTGGCAAATCTCGGGCCCAAAAAGTATTCCATTGATTTCATAATTCAAGTAAAATGAGAGTCAAAATTTCAATGAGCGATTCAAATATCGAATCTATTGTCATCAAATCAATATCATACGCCCGTATAAATCATTCTTCAATAACTAAATTAAGTTAACGGTATCTGACCAAAAAAGAAAATTGACACTATGTCCGATTTGCTTGATCTCTTTTAAGTTGATTCGAGTACGATTCTCTGGAAGTTATTATGAACTACACTTTTTCATTACTTAATAAAGATCAACTAATTATTCCCGATTAAATGCTGGGATCTAAGATTGCTTTTCAACTTTTGGACATGATTGGTCAGCTAACTTAGCTCCCCAACGTGATGTCTTTTACTCATGTGCGCTTTTGCTTTACTTCTTTTATCTTCTTTTTCCCTCTTGCTCTTCACTTCTGGTAAATTCACCAAGTCATCTTTTTTTAGCTTATTGCAGCTATGAAAACATTTAGCACCGTTACCCACTCATGGATAGCTTAGTTGATTATGGCGTATTTGAAATTATGTGGTTAGGCGCACTGATCTCAAGTTCGATTTTTCAGTTGAACACTTGTGATTTAAGTGGAGAACCATGGTGGTGAGTTGCTGTGCTAGTTTCTCCCGAGGAATAGTCGAAGTGCGCGTAAACTGGTCCGAACACCTCGATTATAAAAAAAAAAAATTCAGCACCATTGAGTGCGATATATCCAGCAAGATCCATCATTAGTCTAGTACTAAATCATACCTACTACATTGTATGACGAATGACCCACATGCACAGTAATTCAATTAAGCTACGAATGTTGGGGACATCGTGTAGACCCCTTGAACGCATTGGTCAAATCAAGATCTGGAAAATTTATGGGGCAAAGATCTTTAAGTCCTAGGAAAGTGTGACATTATTGAGTAAAAGTCTTTATACTCATGTGCCTTTTGATTTTTAAGGGTGCGAATGGAACATCCGGCTTCTCTATTTCTCTATTTTCGAAAATAAATTTAGAATAAAAATTTATTTGACAACTCAATTTCATTTTTTTTATTTTTGAAATAAATTTTTAGTTCATAAATGTATTTGGAACAGAAATGATAAATAAACATACAATTCTTTTCAGAGCTCACCCTCACCCCGCCGCTCACTCGTCGATGTCGATGCACGAATTCTACATTAACGATCTCAAATGAATTTCCGTTCCAGAAACAGAAATTTTGTGTGTTGCTCAGAAACTTATTTAGGGAATATAAAATATAACAATCTATTTCTTGCCAGAAATTAGGCGTTGGAATAGAATGGTTATCTTTCGCTCCCTAAATGTCTTCTAATTATTGACACGGATGACTTCTCCATCATTTTTTATATTCGGGTTAGGTTGGGAAGGCCAAAAAAAGAAGAAGAGAGAATAAAATAAAGAAATGGGTTTTGATGCTTGTACAGAATTTTAATATGCATTAGGTAACATAATTCCATGCTTAGCCTTAATCATGCTAGTTTATTCATCGGTTAACTAGTCCCACAAGCGACCTTCTTCATCTTTCTTTTTGGCACCATTAAGAAAAGGGAAAAGCGTTTAAAAAAAACAAGAAAAAGAGAAAACCCCGTCATCTGCTTTTGTTTTATTTTGTAGATGCGATTATCACTTATTTCTTTTTCTCCTTTTTGACTCCACCCAGCTTGAAAGAAGAATTACATCGAGAAAGCAATCGAGTTCCCTTCAGAAAGGAGATTCATGTGGTAATTATGACGTCATAAAAGGCATGTACATGTTCCTTGTCACTAGTAAAGCTGGGAAACCAATCGGGAAAAAGAGGCAGTTTTTTTTGGATTTAAGTCCAAGAAACTAATACAAAAAAAAAACAAAGAATTTGTCCTTCTTTGTAATGTAACTATCGCTAATCTTATGGTAAATTGATTTATGAAAAAAAATAGGAGGTAATACCACGAAAAATCCAAAATCGATAGACTTATGAGAAACTTACCAAAAATTAATTTTTTGATTCCGAATTGGTACATCTGTAATGAATTTACTCTTCATTAGTTTTCATTAAATTTTACCGTTAAATTGCTAAATTGGATGATACGTAACAGTTGACCAGCGTACCGATTTGAGATTTTACCCTTTATTTATCACATGTGTACCAGTTTGTGGTTTCTCATGGTATTAATACAATTTAACACAAATTAACATAGGGTAAATTTGATACAAGTATACCGATTTTAGCTTTTTGATAGCAAAAAAATAATTTTTGATAAATTTACTGTGTACATTTTTTTTAATAATTTCCGGAGAGTCACATGATGTGTCAATTCAAGGCCAGCCCAATCTCTTTGGACGGCATAAAGACAAAGCAGCTGCCAACTCATTTATGGCAAAATAAACAAAAACAAAAGCAAAAATACATCCGAAATAATTAAATAATTTTCCATGATCCTAAGCGACTCGCACGTCCCCACCACTCTGACACCAGCACCGTAGGTTTGGTACCTCTCGTTCTTGTAAGATGCAAAGATGCTAGAAACGCCACACCAGTCCCGGCAAAACGACAGCAGATTCGTTTGCTGACCGTGGACTATTGAGCATGGGCAATTTCCGAACTGCTGTCGAAGCTAATAATGTCTATCGCATCTGTCGGTGATTCACAGTTTCATGTGAACCATGATGATCCTCATGGGAAGCTCGGTAGTACGGGGAAGAGAACGGGACGAGTTCGATTCCCAATCCCCTAGTTTCTTGCTACATCACTTCGATTACAGGATCAGGCAGCCACGATTGAAACATGTCCGGTTTCGTTCATGTTTGGAATATGCATGGTCTCGTGGATGGTTTTTGTGGAGGGTTGTCACTTGAACAGCATTTTGCATGTCCGGCGAGAGTGGAAAGTGATCGCCGGGGCCAAAGGGCTCAAAAAAGGATAGACTTATGGTAGGTTTTTAATATGGCAAATCGAAAGGGGTAGAAATGAAACGAATTATACAACAAAAGGGGGAGAACGTTCCTATAATATTAGAGAGAGAGAGAGAGAGAGAGAGAGAGAGAGAGAGAGAGCTCATATTTTGACGTAACAGTAAGTCTAGTATTGGAACTCTAATGATAAGCGTGCTCAGATAAGAGCATCAGCAAGATGGACAACATCCCGAGAAAGTGTTTGTCGCAATCATCGGGAGAATTCCAGAAGCAGGAGGACATGTTGCTCGAATATAAATGCCCATAATATTAAGCCAATCCGTTAATTTACAAAATATTAAGCCAAATTTGTTAATTTATCAGTTTTTTTTTCTGTTTGTCCTATCTCTAATTCTCCTTTGCTCTGTCTCTTGCAGAGCGCGCGATGCGATTCTAACCATCAGGAGGTACAATGTGAGCATCTGGCATAGACAATTCAGATAATGCTCAATTTCAGCTCATACACAGAATATGATCGAGATTTGCATTTGATCCAACTGGTAACACGATGTGCTCCTGCATGGTTCAATCTCAACGCACATTGAGCCAACGATAATAATCAACCGAACCATTACCTGCAGATCCGTGAACCGACAACAAATAATGACAGAGCACAAGTGTTCCCATCAGCATGAAAATCAACTGCATTTGCATACCCATTTTTTTATCTCTCAGCACAGTTTAAGAAGAGTGTCGAGCTTCAAGTAAAGAAAAAGAAGGGAAGAGGTAGGGGTGGAAACTGGAACATTTTAAAGAACCCAGTCGTGGGTATTGCTCAAAGTGACAAAATTCACATCCAGATGAAGACCCACATTTAGTATCACAGAAGCGATGGCTAGAGAAGCGGAAGAAGGTTCTTTTAGTAGAAAAGAAGAGGTGGTTAGGTGGCTAAAAGAAAGGCCCAACTGCTTCTTTTCTTCAAATTTATAAGCTTTTCTAAATTTGCAGAGTTTTGGAAGCTAGACAGTGCAGTGATGACGATAATACTCGAACTTAAGAAAGAATCAAGAAAAAAGAGAAGGTTCTTGATGGTGTTGTTTCTTTTCACATGCGTGGTTAAAGTAAAGTGCGTTGGAGCTGATCAAGAAGAAAGAAGACAGTACTAGCTTAAAAGGGCTCACCAAGAACATTTATGTAACTCCAGGTAGTCGGGTCTCCGCGTTTAGGCCCATCGTAACATTTTTTCCCTTTTGACATGATCAGCAAATCTTAAGCCCACAAAATATTCCATCCGTCTCATGATTCAATCAAGGCGCGAGTCAAAATTTCAACGAGCGATTCAAATATCGAATTAGTGGTCTTCAAATTTACATTGCATGCCTGCAATTCTCCAACTATTAAATAGATTAACCGTGCTACTTTTGATTTACTTGGCCTATTTCAACTACTTTAGGCATGATTTCTCGGAAATTATAATGAGCTACACTTTTCCGTAGATTGACTATTCTTTTCAATTGAATGTTGGGATCTAAGATTGCTTTTCAACTTTTGGACAGGATTGGTCAGCTAACTTAGCTCCTCAACGTGATATCTACTTCTTTGTTTTCATTTTCCGCTTGCTCTTCAGGCAAATTCACCAAGTCATCTTTTAGCAATTGCAGTTATGAAACCATCCAGCACCATCAAGTGCAATATCCAACAAGATCCATCGTTTGTCTAGTACTAGATCATCACCTACTACATTGTATGGACCAATGACCCACATGCACGTTAATTCAATTAAGCTACGGATGTCGGGGACATCTTGTAGACCCCCTTCACGCATTGGTCAAATCAAGATCTAGAAATTTTAGGGGGGCAAAGATCGTAGGGTCCTAGGTAGACCTGTCAAATGGGTGGGTCGGGTTGGGTTTGGGTCGGGTCATAAATGGTCCGACCCAAATTGACCCATTAACCCGTTTATGACCCATTTATGCGCAATGCAATTTTGTTGACCCATACCCGACCCGACCCATACCCAATTAGACCCATATTGCTAAAATACTTCCATATTTAATTAAATATAGGAAAATTCATACCCAAGCTGAAATGAGAGTGCAGAATGAGTGAGTGCAAGATTGAGTGAGGGTGAGAGAAATGCGTTGAGTTTAAATCAGTTGTAAACTCATTTATGACCCATTTGCGACCCATTTATGACCCATTTAACATTAATATAAGACTTCTACCCATTTATGACCAATTTACTAAATATAACTAACCCATTTATGATCCATTTACTAATAAATGGGTTAAGAAATGGGTTTATGATCCATTTTAACAGGTCTAGTCCTAGGAAATCATGACATTATTGAGTAGAAGTCCCCGTGCTCACACGCCATCTTGCTTTGCAAACGTCTTCTAATTATCGGCACGGCTAACTTCTCTATCATTTTTTCGCATTCGAGTTAGGTTGTAAAGGCAAAAAAAGAAGACAATAAAATAAAGAAATGGTTTTGATGCTTGTACAGATTTATTATATGCATTAGGCAAATATTATTCCATGCTTAGCCTTGATCATGCTAGTTTATCCATCAGTTAACTAGTCCAACAAGCAGCCATTTTTCATTTTTTTTTCTCTTTTTGGTACCGTTAAGAAAAGGGAAAAGGGTTGAAGAAAGAAAAAGAGAAGAAGAAAAAACCCCATCATTTGCTTGTGTTTTATTTTCTAGATGTGATTATCATTTATATCTTTTTTTACCTTTGTCGTCTTTGAAAGAAGGGATAACGACATAAACAATTCTTGAATTTTGACCTAATGTGTAATATGGTCCATAAACTTTTAATTTGTTCAATATAGTTCAAGAACTAAATTAAATATATACCAAAATTCTAGAAATGACATTTAACAAATTAAAAGTTGATGGATCACATTAAGCAAATTAAAAGTTGAGAAACCATATTACATATTGGGCCAAAGTTCATACACTATTTGGGTCATTTTCCCGAAGAAGAATACATCAAGAAAGCATTGAGGTTCCCTTCGCACAGGAGATTCACGCGGCAATTATGACTGTCATGAAGGCAAATGCAAGTTTACTTGTCCCCGGTAAGGTTGGCTGTGCATTTGTCCCAAAATCAAAGAGAAACGAAATTTTTTATTTGCCTAAAAAAGTTTCTTAATTCTGCAGACCCCCAAAAACTACAAATGCCAAAAATTGCCCACGGAGATTGCCACTGGTTGTTAGCCCCATTAGTTAGCCCTCTTCGTTCCCTGATAATTCCAAAAGAAGAGACCAAATAATTAAATAACTTTGCACTACTAAACGACGTTTGCACTATTAAACAAAATATAAGATATAGGTAACGTACCTCTGTAGCAATCGCTTCATTAACAATTTATTCAATGTCTTCATTAAATTGCCTCCACAATGTCTTGCATTGAACAAAGTAATCTGCAATTTAACAGTATATAAGTGCTCTAAGCAATAATACCATTAAAACTAGAATGGACAGTGGGCCTAAACTCATGCGCTTAAAGCCAAGGGATCTATCATTTTAATACTCGTGTCACGGTGGCGAGGTTTCCGTGCACCGAGGACCGTGCACAATCAAAGAATGCTCACCCAAACCCTAATGGAGCTTCCGATACATTCTAGGGATGGACAATACGGTAATTGTGTCGTGTTCTAGAGAGTTCTTGGCATAAATACCCATGGTTAGTGGATAGGAAGGTGCGATCTCAGCCACTCGTTCAAGAATCGATCAACGGATGTAATCTGAGGCCCTCTACTATATAAATGGGCGTCCTCTTTATCATTTGTATCATCCAAATCAATCGAAGCATTTTCATTTCTCCCGGAGCTTCTCTCTCTACGATCCGGGTGAGCGATCAAGAAATGTTTGGCATAGCCGCTCCTACGATCCAAGGGAGCTAAGTCGCCGCACTGGTCGCTGCACTGATCGTTCCTAAATAACGACCTGTGACAAGTGGTATTAGAGCAAGTTGAGAGTCTATCCAAGGAGATCGAAGAGCACACCAACCGATCGAGAGAATATCAAACCAAGAACAATTCACTTCAGTGGTTGTGGATAAAAGGACTCCGTAAAAACAGGTTGTCCAAGACAAGACTCATGCGAAATCCAAGAGAAGGGATGTCTCGTCGGGACGCCATGGCTGCTGTGTCAATCGCACGATGGCCCCTTTGTTTGAGAAGGACGAAACCTTGAGGCTCTAAAGCTTGAATTCGTGGAGCTCAAAGAAGGCAACTCCAAAGCCAAGGTTGAAGCTTTGAGGATGGAGGTGCAAGAGCTCAAAACCGAGCTCGTCCTATGCAAAACAACCATCGCGAATGGTGCGTTGCCCATTCGAGCGGCACACAAGCTGGATGTGCCAAAACCAAAAGAATTCAAAGGCAACTGGTCTGGCAAGGAGATGGACAACTTCATATGGAGCATGGAGCAGTACTTCGGCGTTGTTGGGATCCAAGAAGACTTGGCCAAGGAACGAACTGCTTTGATGTTCCTAGTTGATAATGCAATAATTTTGTGGCGTAATAGATGTGATGAGATGAAGCGAGGCGCTGATCCCATCAATGTCGAGGAGTTTCGAGAATATTTCTTCCTGAGTTTGCTCAACAAGAAGCAAGCTCCATCGCCTTGAGCAACGAGTGAGTAATCGAGAAAAGGTTTGGCCTAGACGCTCCTATGATCCAAGGGAGCCTAAGTCGCCGCACAGGTCGTTCCCAAACAACCTCCAGCAAACCAACTGACAACGTTCACTCAATATCATCTATCCCATCGTCCGATCGTACGGCCGCCATTACAGACAGCATCCTTAGTGATAACAAGTATCATTGAATCATTTCAGTAAAAACCCACAAGCAGGAGAAACATGTAAAATATTTGCATACTGCCGAAGGAGCAAGTTTTTTGGTTGCTCGAATATGTTCCATCCCTGTCCAAACTCTTGGCATAGATATCAAGTGGTATTGAATCTAAACGACAAGTAAATCACAAACTTGCAGAGTTTGCCTACCGGTCCTCTTGCGTCTGAGGACTAATTCAGATTCCTTCCTTGCTTTCGCTTCAACCATGCCTCATGCTCTGTTCATCCATGCCTAAACCAGAAAGGGCGCCAGAGAATCAAGTTATTGCCGATTCGGTCTCACGAGAAAGAACAATCCTGATAGCCGACCAGGTTTCACTATTATCTCCATCCAAAAGAGCTTCTGCTGGTTTAGACAATGCTTCATTCAGTTGTGCCTGTACAAACGTAATATAATTTATGCTGATCCCATCAACCAGAAAGGGGGAAAAGCCCTCCATCTGTAAAGAGAGAAGCTCGAAGAAGAAATATCTTTGTTCATTATGCTACCTCATATGCTTCTGTAAGCTCACATGGACTGAAGCAACATGGGCATCAATGTTATGCTGCAGCTTCTCCCGTTCTCTAGATGTATCCCATTTGGCTTGTTCAATTACGGTGTCTGATCAAAGCATGATACGAAACTTATCCATATAGTCAGTGGTAAAATTCTTCTTATAACAAGTCAAAAGTAAAGCATGACGTTAACCTACAAATAGTTTCCTAAATGCCCAGAGTGTTATTTACCTATAAGACCATATTTTCACATCAGCCTCCAGTCTCAGAGACAAACCTTCGTTTCTGATCTAATAGGCCAGAGTGCAAATACATGTACAAAAAGATTCAAAGAACCAAAAGAGAGCTTAGTTACAAGACGAAGCACGATGACAAACCTTCATTCTTGGCCTACTTATTCAGAGCATTAACTTTACAACATTAGGCCAAACGAGGGCATTACAAGTTGCCGTACCTGCGCATCCTTCGTCAAATTGAGCCATATAAGACCGAGTGCAGTCATGAGCAGCCACAGAAAACACTTCCCGTCCATTCAAAGCCTTATCAAATGCTTCCTTGAACTTATTTAAAGTTCCCCACTGAATATGTCCAAGAACGGATCAGAAAGCCGGTTGTACAAGCTGACGATTCACACAAAACACGATCAGCAACATACGATAAGATATCCTCAATAGACGGTCTCTCTGTGTAAGCTTAACTTCAAATGAAAACATCATGACCGAAATAAAAAATGTGTCAAAAAGGAAAAATATTTCCACTTTACAAGCAGCCTGAAGTGGCAGTCATATAATAGAACCCAAAAAAATGATGCACTTTAAGCGAGGAAAAACATCTCATAACTTCTTACTTGAAGTAATTTTTCTTCAAGCTCCTTCCGCTTCGAAGATCTAACATTCTCGTCAAAATATACAGCCTCTGATTCATACCTAATCAGGAGCACAAGAAACTTTATAAATAAATCCTACTTATAGTGATAGACAAATTTCTAACCCTGACAGAACATAATCTTCACCCAAAAAGAATACAAGGAAACACTGCAAACAGAAAGCCAAATTAAGCTAAGCCATCAGCTAGGCAACTGCTACACTGTAACTAGCCATTCCTCTCCTACTATAAGGAGAAGATGACTGCTCGAAAGCAACCATTGAACAACCAGTTGAAATAAAACTCAGATTGTGAATGAAGGGGGCCATTTCCAAACTGGAATGATCACTTGAACAGAATAGCTATATCTCATCTACACAGGCTAGACCTCAACAGCTATATCTCATCTACTCAGGCTACACCTCAACAACCAGATACTAGATATATCACAGAGGCAAACTTGTGCAACCTAAAATTAAACAATATAAACTTCAAAAAAGCTGAGGTTTCCTTTGTGTTGGCTCTTTAAAAAATGCACTTGTTCCAAGAAAAGAAAATGCTCCTACTGCCCCCAAGTCCCGTAAGCCAGGAACAACTTAAAGAAACAACATTCTTAGAAGTAAGAACACGAAGCCAATTGCGCTGGATAACCTTAATGTACTTGCATTATTTAATAAACACAAAATCCAGTTGCTGCACCACCATCTGTAATTCATCAGATAAAATTACTTATCATACCCTGCTAAACAAGCCTCGAGAATTGAACTGAATTTCTTTCCAAAACCAGAAACTGGTCCCAACTGCGCAGCCTCTTCAATCAAAGGCCAATCCTAACATGTTCAGAAGAGTTTGCCCGATCTTAATAAGTGTAAGATAAAATGCATGTGCTTGCATTTCAAAATAGCGAAACAGACGAGCAAGTTTAATGTCCAGCAAGAACCAGATCGATACCTCATTTTCAGTAAAACTGGAATATTTTTCGTGGGCAATTTCTTCACATCGTATGGTAGCAACCATGACCTTAACACGGGTAGCATGACGCGTACATTAGCATTCTCATTATCAACAATATACCCAGTGGCCTTTCAATTAATTAACTCTCACCTCGTATGCAGGCAAGTCAAGGTCCCTATCCTCCTTAATGACCTTCCACATCTGCTGAGCACTAAAAGAAAATCCTGAAGCAGGAACTACTCCCCTTCGATCTCCTGCGAGCGCACCAGGTGCAATAGAATGGAAGAACCGCTCTCTAAGGCTGGCCACCTGTTCGCCAAGGAAATTCAACCATATGGCAAAAAATTAGTACGGATGAAAGGTATAATCTACTTGGCAACAAATGCTCCAAATTCTACAATAGAGCACAAGAAGATGAGATGGAAACATAACACGTCTCAAACTATAACTGATTAAAAATGGGAACAGAAGAGAAGTGAAAATCACCAAACTCGATAAGGGTGATTGAGCAATGATAAGCCCCAAGAAAATAAGAAATAGCTGTCAATGATGAGTGGCATTTCCACAGATATTCCAAAACTCATGCATATGAGGACCAAAGTTTTGTCTTAAGCAGTACTCAAGCACAGGATTTATGTGAAGGAAAGGGCGCCCACTGCAGCATTTGAAAATCTTGTCCAATCACAACAACAAAGCCAACATAAAAATTGGGCAATCGCACTCAAGATCCAAACATCGCCGGTGGCCGGCGAGGGCGAGCCTCCCCTCGCTAGTGGCCGGCGAGCTCGACCTCGCCGGCCACTGGCCTCTGGCCGGTCGCCGGACCGGCGACCGGCCAGAGGAGGAGAAAGAAAAAAAAACAAAAAAAAGTGGAAAAAAAAGAAAAAAAGGAAAAAAAACAGAAAAATTCAAAATTTATTAAAATATTATTTAATATGTCAACGTCAACGCCACGTTAGCGCCGGTGACCGGCCGCCGGCCGGCAGGCGTCCACGTCAGCAAATTCCGGTCAAAATTGACCGGAAGGACTAAATTGGCACAAAAACAAAAGGTTTAGGACTGAATTGGCACCAATTTAAAAGGTTTAGGACTAAATTGGCACCAAAAAAAGGTTTAGGACTAAATTGGCACCAATGCAAAAGGTTTAGGACTGAATTGGCACCAAAAAAAGGTTTAGGACTAAATTGGCACTAATGCAAAAGGTTTAGGACTTTTTTGACACTTTTCCCCCATGATTAATGTCATCGGCTACCCCTTGCAACACAAACAAAAGGGTAATAGCGAAGAAACTTCTTAGTCTTCGCAGTCACTCTTATAGCATCAAATGACTAAAGCTATGTTCCACGAGTTTTCGAGAGCCGAAATTATCATTGAGGAAAATATAGCCTTAAAACTTTTCAGCCCTTGAAATTTCCTTCCCAGAGACCGAGCTAACACAGCAACAAACACGGTCCGAAATTGGGAGGAAACAGTTATGCCGTGTTAGAATATTAAATAATAAACATTCAACTAATAGCTTTTAGAATAGATTTAGGATAATTGGCGGTGATCCCACAAAATCTCACATTGTATTAGGCCGAGAGGTCCTGAGTTCTCCATTTGCCTTTCTAATTATATATGTACATGCTTATTATTAGGCAAAAAGACCAAACTAAATTACGTGTGAGGAGTGTTAAAATATTAAATAATAAATTACGCCTTTATCTAACTGATAGCATAAAAATCGGCAGATGCATTAATTCGATATTACGAGCGAAGAACCTTAAGACCAAACAACAGTTACGAGGATACCTAATTATACGCAAACCAACGGCAGTTCAGAGATTCCAAAAGCGATAAAAAGATGTGGTTGCAACCGGAGACGTCAATCATGATAAAGAAGCGTATGAAGAGCAAGTTTTAACACAAGAACTAAAAGGATCGGAGGCGTCGGATACAAGCAAATTACCCATTGGCAATGGATCGAAGCAGGGTCGATCCGACGATCGAATGAGGGAAGCCTCGCGAGGTTCGGTCGGAGAAACAGTGACAGGATGTCTCAGAGGTACGACGTATTTCAACCTCGTTGGAGATATGCTTGCCATTCTAGAACAGATTGAATGAATCAAATCTATCCTAGATTGATTCTGTTCTGGATACTCTTCCTTTATTCTTTCCTTTATCCAATCGGTTATCTTTGAATTTTTTATCGTAGGCCCGATAAGAAATAATAGTTCAACTACTGAAATAGGTCAGGATGCTACGTCCGATTTGCTTGGCGTCTTTTCAGTTTATTCAGACATGAGATTCCCCGAAAATTACTATGAACAAAGTATTCCATTCAACTTGTAATTCAAGAAAGATGCATGTGCAATTCAAATGTTGGATCAGTTGTCTTCAAATCCATATTGGACACCCGCATAAATCATTCTTCAACTACTAAAATAGGTTAACGGTGCTATTGCAGATTTGCTTGGTCTCTTTTCGAGTGATTCAGGCATGATTCTCCGGAAGTTATTAGGAGCTATACTTTTTCCATTACTTAATAAAGATTAACCAATTCTTCCCAATTAAATGCTGGGATCTAAGATTGCTTTTCAACTCCTGGACATGATTGGTCAGCTAACTTAGCTCCTCAACGTGATGTCTTTTTCTCGTGTGCTTTTTGCTCTACTTCTTTTTGTCTTCTTTTCTTCCGCTTGCTCTTCGGGTAAATTCACCGAGTCATCTTTTTAGCTTATTGTGGCTGTTAGAGATATTTAGATATCTTTTAAAGATATTTAGGATATTTTTTCTTATTTTTTAATATCTAATTTTAATTATGAATATCTAATTTGATTTCCTTATACGGTTATCTATTAAAACCTATTCATATATTCTTTTCTATAATACCAAAATATACACAAAATTATTATTTCTCTATTCCACGTTATTATTCTGAAACATTCAGCACCGTTAAGTCCAATATCCAACAAGATCCATCATTAGTCCTAGTACTAAATCATCACCAACTACATTGTAAGTAGACCTGTCAAAATGGGTCATAAACCCATTTCTTAACCCATTTATTAGTAAATGGGTCATAAATGGGTTAGTTATATTTAGTAAATGGGTCATAAATGGGTAGAAGTCTTATATTAGTGTTAAATGGGTCATAAATGGGTCGCAAATGGGTCATAAACGAGTTTACAACTGATTTAAACTCAACGCATTTCTCTCACCCTCACTCAATCTTGCACTCACTCATTTTGCACTCTCATTTCAGCTTGGGTATGAATTTTCCTATATTTAATTAAATATGGAAGTATTTTAGCAATATGGGTCTAATCGGGTATGGGTTGAGTATGGGTCGGGTCGGGTATGGGTCAACAAAATTGCATTGCGCATAAATGGGTCATAAACGGGTTAATGGGTCAATTTGGGTCGGACCATTTATGACCCGACCCAAACCTAACCCGACCCACCCATTTGACAGGTCTAATTGTAAGGACCAATGACCTACATGCACATTAATTCAATTAAGCTGCGGATGTTGGGGACATCTTGTAGACCCCTTGAACTAGTTAAATCAAGATCTGGAAATTTTAGGGGAAAATATCTTTTAGTCCTAGGAAAGTGCAACATTATTGAGTAAAAATTTTCATACTCATGTACCTAAAGTTGCGAATGATAATCATTTTATTTTATTTTATTTATTTCTAGAAATAGGTTTGGAACAGAAATGTGTTTGATAATGTAATTTTATTTTTCTATTTCTATAACAAATTTTGATTTCAGAAATAGGTTTAGAACAGAAATGAGAAGTAAAAATTTTATACTTTTCTATTTTTGAAACAAAAATGAGAAATAAAAATTCTTCTTATCGCTTGCCCTCACTACTAGCCAATCGCCCATTTGCCGCCCGCCGTCGTCCGCTGCCTCCCATTGGTCGCCTTGGGTCATTGCCCGCCACCACCCTACTCCCGCCACCGCCCATCTCTTGATGCCACCCACCTGCTTTTCGCCACCTCTCGTCATTTGCCGGTCGCCGTGAGCCGCTGCCCGCCTCCCACCATCGGCCACCACCTCCCATTGCCACTCGTCGCCACCCGTAGTCGCTCGCCTCCCGCCATTGCCCAATGCTAGCTGTCTCTACGCATTGGCCGTGCCGCAATCCACCGCCGCCTCCCACTGACCACCTCCGTCCACTCGCCGGTCACCTAAGAGAGAGAAATTTTGTACCGTTATCAAATAAATTTTTGTTTTAGGAACAAAAATTTTGTGTCATTATTAAACGCGTATTTTTGCTTAGAAACTCATTCATGGAATAAAAATAGAAAAATCTATTTTTGGCCAGAAATTGATTTCTGAAATAGAATGGTTGTCATTCATGCCCTAAATGTCTTCTAATTATTGACATGGCTGACTTCTCTACCATTTTTTTTTTATATTCGGGTTAGGTTGGCAAGGCCAAAAACAGAAAAATGACTAAAATAAAGAAATGGGTATTGATGCTTGTACAGAATTTTAATATGCATTAGGCAATATAATTCCATGCTTAGCGTTAATCGTGCAAGTTTGTTTATCCGTTAACTAGTCCAACAGGCGCCCTTCTTTTTCTTTTTGGCACCATTAAGAACAGGGAAAAGAGTTAAAAAGAAAAACCCCCCATCATCGGATTTTGTTTTATTTTGTAGATTTGATTATCAATTATTTTTTTTCCTCCTTTTTGACTTCACCCACCTTGAAAGAAGAATTTCATCGAGAATGCAATCAAATTCCCTTCGGAAAGAAGATTCACGTGGCAATTATGACGTCATAAAGGCATGTGCATGTTCCTTGTCACAAGTAAAGCTGCGAAACCAATCGGGGAAAAAAAGTTTTATTTGGATTTAAGTCCAAGAAATTAATTAAAAAAAAACAAAGAATTTGTCTTTCATTAGAAGGGAAAAGTGTTAGAAAAGTTCTAAACATACTGTATTGGTGCAAATTTTTTTTTTGGTAAGATATTGGTGCAAATTTAATCTTAAATCTTTTGATTTAGTGTCAATTCAATCCTTCCAACTAATTTTGGCTGGATATTGCTAATGTGGACGCCGGTCGACGTACGTGGTACCGTCGGTGCTGACATGGATAAATTTTAATAATATTTTAACATTCTTTCCAATCAAAAAGCAACGCTTTGGACGTGCAGGGGGAAGATGATATTGAACGAACTAGAAAGCCTCAAGCAGCTCATGGTGTGTCCCAGCTTCAATAGCTACTCAGCCAATCGGCTTGCCAATGTCTTCTACGTGAAGGTGACGCTTGGCAAGGTCGCCCAAGCCTCGCCAAGGCTCGCCCTTGTTTGGCCAGGCCTCGCCTATGGCGGGTGATGGCGACCCTTGCTTAGGCGTGGCCAACCTGCCTAGCAATGGCTGGTGGCTGGTCATCGGTAAAAAGAAAAAGAAAGAAAAAAAATAACTAAATTATTAAAAAAATCGAAAAGATATTATTAAAAATTATTTACATCAGTACGGGCGGTGTCATGTAGGCTGGCCGACGTCCACATTAGCAATATCCGACCAAAATTAGCTGGAAGCACTAAATTTGCACAAGGCCAAAATGTTTATAACTAAATTGGTAACATTAAAATGTTTATAACTAAATTAACACAATTGCAATAAATTTATGATTTTTCTAACATTTTTCCCTTCTTTAAAATGTAACTATCACTGACCTTGTTGTAAATTGTCCCACAAAAAAAAACCTTATTGTAAATTGGTTTATGAGAAATAATATAATAATTTCCGGAAAGTCCGAGCATCTGTCAATTCAAAGTCATACCAGCCCTTTGGACGACATAAAGACAAGAAGCTGCCAACTCATTTATGGCAAAATAAACAAAAACAAAAGCAAAACTATTCCCGAAATAATTAAATAATTTTCCATGATCCTAAGCGAGTCACAGGTCCCCACCACTTTGACACAAGAACCGCAGGTTTGGTAGTTTTCGTTCTTGTAACAAGCAAAGGTGCTGGAAAAACCACACCAGTCTCAGCAAAACGACAGTTGATTCGTTCGCTGACCATGGACTATCAAGCATGGGCAATTTCCGAACTGTTGTCGATACTAATAATGTCTCTCGCATCTGTCGGTGATTCACAGTTTCACGTGAACCGTGATGATCCTCATGGCGAAGAGAACGGGACAAGTTCGATTCCTGATCCCTGAGCTTCTTGCTACATCACTTAGATTAGAGCATCAGGTGACTACGATTGAAACACGTCGGGTTTTGTTCATGTTTGGAAATTTACATGGTCTCATGGATGGTTTTTGTGGAGGGGTGTCACTTGAATCGCATTTTGCAAAAACCCGATCCAATGAGATCGGAGAGTAATTGCCGGGGCCAAAGGGCCCGAAAAACGAGCAATTTCTGGTGGACCTCTAGGATGGCGAATCGAATGAGGGCAAAAATGAACCGAATTACATAACAAAAAAGGGGATGATGTTCCTAAAATATATATATATATATAGAGAAAGAGAGAGAGAAGGAAATAGTGCATTTTGACGTAACAGTAAGCTTAGCATTGAAACTCCAGTGATAGGCCTGCTTGGATAAGAGCACTAGCAAGATGGACAACATCCCAAGAAAGAGTCTGTCGTAGTCAATGGGAGTATTCAAGAAGCAGGAGTACATGTCTCTCGGATGGACACCTTCCGTACAAATTACTCGAATATAAATGCTTACCATAGTGAGCCAATTTTGTTAATTTATCAGTTTGCTTAGCTACATTTAGCTTCCTCCACGCGGGAAGTGATTTTAACCATCAGGAGGTACTACGTGAGCTTTTGACATAGACAACTTAAATAATGCTCAATTTCAACTCATACACAGAATTTGATCAGGATCTGCATCCGATCCAACTGGTAACACGATGTGATCATGCACAGTTCAATCTCAATACACATTGAGCCAAAGATAATAATCAACCAAACCATTACCTGCAGAACCGTGAACCGACAACAAATGACAGAGCACAAGTACTCCCATCAGCATGAAAATCAACTGCATTTGCATACCCATTTTTAATCTCTCAGCTCAGTCTAAGAAGAGTGTCCAGCTCCTAATATCATAAATCTGTACGAGCATGTTTGCAAAGCAAGATAGGGTGTGAGCATCAAGAAAGCATTCATGTTACCTCCACAAAGGAGATTCACGTGGCGATTGAGACTGTCATGCAGGCAAATGCAAGTAACTTGTCACAAGTTGGGGAAAACAGTAAGGCATTCTCACAGGAGAACTGAAATTTTGTATATACACGTCTAAAGAAGTTTTTTTAATCCGAATGCTCCCAAAGCTACGCAAGCAAAAATTGCCAACTGGGATTTCCACTGGCTCTTAGCCAACCATCTAGCCTCAGCCCTCTTTGCTTCCTGAAAATTCCAACAGAAAAAAGCAAATAATTAAATAACTTTGCACTATTAAACAAAATATAAGATATAGGTAACGTACCTCAGCAGTAATTGCTTCAGTAACAATATAAAGAATGTCTTCATTAAATTGCTTCCACAATGTCTTGCATTGAAGAGGTGTGTTTGACAAAGAAATCTGCAATTTAACAGTATATAAGTGCTCTCAGAAAATAATACCATTGAAACTAGAATGGACAATGGGCCTAAACTCAGAAAAACTCACCTCTTCCCATGCGTTTAAAGCCAAGGGATCTACTATTTTAATACTTTTGTCAGTGGCATTGGGTTGAGGGTCCAGCAAACCGACAATGTTTGCTCAATATCATCCTTCCTATCATCCAATCGTACAGCCACCAATGCAGAGAGCATCCTCAATGACTGCAGGTATCATAATCATTTCAGTAAAAATCCACAAGCAAGCAACAGGGGAAACATGTAAAATTTTTGCACCGCATATAAAATTTGCATACCGCCAAATGATCAAGTTTTTTGATTGCTCGAATATGTTCAATTCCAGTCCAGACTCTTGGCATAGAGTCGGTATCACGGCTGAACACTGTTACAAACCTGGATAACCAAATGAAGCACATAAGGATATCAAGAGGTATTGAATCAAACCAACGAGTAAATCACAAACTTAAAGAGTGTGCCTACCGGTCCCTCATGCGTCTGAGGACTAATTCAGATTCCTTCCTTGCTTTCGCTTCGACCACGCCCCTTGCATGATCTGTTATACCAGCGAGGAATTTTTCCTTGCTCTGTTTTTTTTTTTGGTAATTTTTCCTTGCTTTGTTTTTTTTATCAAAAAAAACAGAGCAAGGAAAAATTCCTCGCTTTGTTTTTTTTTATCAAAAAAAACAGAGCAAGGAAAAATTCCTCGCTGGTATAACAGATCATGCAAGGGGCGTGGTCGAAGCGAAAGCAAGGAAGGAATCTGAATTAGTCCTCAGACGCATGAGGAACCGGTAGGCACACTCTTTAAGTTTGTGATTTACTCGTTGATTTGATTCAATACCTCTTGATATCCTTATGTGCTTCATTTGGTTATCCAGGTTTGTAACAGTGTTCAGCCGTGATACCGACTCTATGCCAAGAGTCTGGACTGGAATTGAACATATTCGAGCAATCAAAAAACTTGCTCATTTGGCGGTATGCAAATTTTATATGCGGTGCAAAAATTTTACATGTTTCCCCTGTTGCTTGCTTGTGAATTTTTACTGAAATGATTATGATACCTGCAGTCATTGAGGATGCTCTCTGCATTGGTGGCTGTACGATTGGATGATAGGAAGGAATCTGAATTAGTCCTCAGACGCATGGGGGACCGATAGGCACACTCTTTAAGTTTGTGATTTACTCGTTGGTTTGATTCAATACCTCTTGATATCCTTATGTGCTTCATTTGGTTATCCAGGTTTGTAACAGTGTTCAGCCGTGATACCGACTCTATGCCAAGAGTCTGGACTGGAATTGAACATATTCGAGCAATCAAAAAACTTGCTCATTTGGCGGTATGCAAATTCATCCATGCCTAAACCAGAAAGGGCACCAGAGAACCCAGTTAGAGCCGATTCGGTCTCACGCGCAAGAACTATCCTGATAGTCGACCAGGTTTCACTATTAGCTCCATCCAAAAGAGCTTCCACTGGTTTAGACAGAGCTTCATTCAGTTGTGCCTGTACAAATGTAAAAAAATTTGTGCAGATCCCATCAACCACCATTAAGTGAAAGGGGGAAAAGCCCTCCATCTGTAAAGAGAAGCTCGAGAGAAGAAGAAATATCTCTGTTCATTATGCTACCTTAGATACTTCTTAGATACTTCTGTAAGCTCAGAGAGCTTGGCAGCACGGACTGAAGCAACATGGGCATCAATGTTATGCTGCAGCTTCTCCCGTTCTCTAGATGTATCCCATTTGGCTTGTTCAATTACGGCATCTGTTCAAAGTATGATGTGAAACTTATCCATACAGTCGGTGGTAATATTCCTTTAATAACAAGTCCAAAGTAAAGCATGGCATGAACCTACAAATAGTTTCCTAAATGCCCCGAGTGTTATTTACCAACAAGACCATATTTTCACATCAGCCTCCAGTCTCAGACACAAACCTTCATTTCTTATAGATACAAGTAAAACAACTCATAGGCCACCAAGGGAGTGCAAATGCAATGACAAAAAGAGTCAAAGAACCAAAAGAGAGCTTAGTTACAAGACAAAGCACAACGACAAACCTTCATTCTTGGCCTACTTTTTCAGAGCATTAACTTTACAACATTAGGCCAAACGAGGGCATTACAAGTTGCTGTACCTGCGCATCCTTCGTCAAATTGAGCCATATAAGACTGAGTGCAGTCATGAGCAGCCACAGAAAACACTTCCTGTCCGATCAAAGCCTCTTCAAATGCTTCCTTAAACTTATCTAGAGTTTCCCACCCAATATGTTCAAGAACAGATTGGAAAGCCGGTTGTACAAGCTGACGATTCACACAAAAACAGGATCAGCAACATATGATAAGATATCCTCGACAGACGGTCTCTCTGTGTAAGCTTAACTTCAAATGAAAACATCATGACTGAAATAAAAATGTGTCAAAAAGGGAAAATATTTCCACGTTACAAGCAGCTTGAAGTGGTAGTCATACAATAGAACCCAAAAAATCATGCACTTTAAGCAAGAAAAAGCGTCCCATAACTTCTTACTTGAAGTATTTTTTCTACAAGCTGCTTCCGCTTCGAAGATCTAACATTCTCGTCAAAATATATGGCCTCTGATTCATACCTAATAAGGAGCACAAGAAACTTTATAAATAAAATGTACTTATAGTGATAGACAAATTTCTAACCCTGACAGAACATAATCTTCACCCAAAAATAAAACAAGGAAACATCACAAACAGAAGGCCAACTTAAGCTAAGCCATCAGCTAGGCAACTGCTACACTGTAACTAGCCATTCCTCTCCTACTATAAGGAGAAGATGATTGCTCGAAAGCAACCATTGAACAACCAGTTGAAATAATACTCAGATTGTGAATGAAGGGGGCCATTTCCAAATTGGAATGATCACTTGAACAGAATAGCTGTATCTCACATACACAGGCTAGACCTCAACAGCTATTATCTCATCTACTCAGGCTAAACCTCAACAACCAGATAGTAGATATATCACAGAAGCAAACTTGTGCAACCTAAAATTAAACAATATAAACTTAAAAAAAAACGAGGTTTCCTTTGTGTTTTCTCTTTAAAAAATGCACTCGTTCCAAGAAAAGAAAATGCTCCTACTGCCCCCACTTCACGCAAGCCAGGAACAACTTAAAGAAACAACATTCTTAGAAGTAAGAACATGAAGCCGATTGCACTGGATAACCCTAATGTACTTGCATTATTTAATAAACATAAAAGCCAGTTGCTGCACCACCATCTGTAATTCATCAGATAAAATTACTTATCTTACCCCGATAAACAAGCCTCAAGAATTGAACCGAGTTTCTTTCCAAAACCAGGAACTGGTCCCAACTGCGCAGCCTCTTCAATCAAATGCCAATCCTAACATGTTCAGAAGGGTTCGCCCGATCTTAAAATGTGAGATAAAATGCATCTACTTGCATCTCAAAATAGTGAAACAGACAAGCAAGTTTAATGTCCAGCAAGAACCAGATCAATACCTCATTTTCAGTAAAACAGTAATATTTTTTGTCGGCAATTTGTTCACATCGTACGGTAGCAACCATGACCTTAACACGGATAGTATGATGTGTACATTAGCATTCTCATTATCAACAATATATCCAGTGGCCTTTCAATTAATTAACTCTCACCTTGTGTGCAGGCAAGTCAAGGTCCCTATCCTCCTAATGACCTTCCACATCTGCTGAGCACTAAAAGAAAATCCTGAAGCAGGAACTGCTCCCCTTCGATCTCCTGCGAGCCCACCAGGTGCAATAGAATGGAAGAACCGCTGTCTAAGGCTGGCCACCTGTTCATCCAAGGAAATTCAATCATATGGCAAAAAATTAGTACAGATGAAAAGTATAATCTATTTGGCAACCAACGCTCCAAATTCCACAATAGAGCATGAGAAGATGAGATGGAAACATAACACATCTCAAACTATAATTGATTAAGAATGGGAACAGAGTAGTAGTGAAAATCACCAAACTCGATAATGACGATTGAGCAATGATAAGCCCCAAGAAAATAAGAAATAGCTGTCAATGATGAGTGATGAGTGGCATTTCCACAGATATTCCAATACTTATGCATATGAGGACCAAATTTTTTTCTTAAACAGTAATCAAGCACAGGATTTATGTGAAGGAAATGGTGCCCACAGCAGCATTTGAAAATCATGTCCAAACACAACAACAAAGCCGACATAAAAATTGGGCAATCACACTCAAGATCCAAACATGCTTCCATGTGGGGCAAGGTAGGTATACCTCCTCTTTAAATTGCTCTTCCCTGTCTTCATAATTAGAGAGAGCAACAAACTCAATCTAGACAGCAGAAGAGAGTCATTAGGACGAACTTCATTTTGACGATTAGAGGTGAAAGCAAATCATCGAGAGGAACTTATACAAGCATCAGAGCACCTACATTAAAAAAATCACTGAGAGGAGTTTCCTTGTGTGCTTGTGGCTTAGGAACCTCGTCCCATATCTGCAGGAAAATACTAAATGAAACCAGGAACAACTTTACAAAGTCGATTTTCCAAAGGAAATGCAACAACCCTCACCTTCTGCAAAACTTCTCTCAAGCGATTTTCTAGATATCTCGGAGTCTGGATAAAAAGAAAAATCAGAGAGCAGATAAAAACCATCACAATCCAAAATGGAAACATGATTAAGTATAGGTACCAACCCTTTTTTTATCCCGTATGACGAACAGCAGAGCTGTTCTCCGAGGGCTAAACAATCGCATCATGGCCTTCAAGAAGAGTCGCAACTTTATCATTAACACTTAAAACTGAACATTTAGCTTATCTTAACGCAAGAGGACAAGAAATACCTGGAATACAGTTTTCAGAAGAGGCAAGCTGGCAGCTTGATCACGGCCAATATCATGACACCACCTATAAAAAAAAGATGTGTAAAAAGGGCACTAGGAAAATACTAAGACAACAATATCTCGCTAGAGCAAAGCAAAAGCCTCACATGTTTATGATGACTACATCGGAGATGGCCAAAGCGAAAAGAGCAATCTGCTTTTCAAAAGCAGCATCGTCCTGAATAAAAATGAGGATTAGATACACACAAATCAACCTTCTGGGTTGGTAAGATAAGCAGACATACAAAAGTGGAAAAGCAAATACACCTCTCCTCTTTCAAAACTGTCACTTCCCTCCACGTCCAAAACCAAAGTAAATGGTTCCATACCAGCAGCTTTAGCCATCCACATCCCCATGGTGGTTTGAGACCTGGAAAAATATTAAACCGCTTTTAGACTTTCCGAATACAAATCTCAAATTCCATTAGAGTGAGGTTGTAGACATGCCTCCCTACTGAATAATCCATCATCTTAAACTTGGTGCCGAAGAGATGATTAAGCAACGTGCTCTTCCCTGCCATGTCATACTCATACAAAAGAATAAATAAGATTGAAACTGCAAAAGAAAAAAAAAACATGAAGATGAAAAGCAAATGCGCACCACTACTCCGAGGACCGAGGATGGAGACTACAGCGTATGAAACGCCACATTTACTCAATTCGAAATCCTTCAAGAAATTTTCCAGTCCGTCTACGTTGATTGTCCCATCTCTATCAATAATTTAAGTAGAACACCGTTCGCCAGAGTAATCTGAGAATGAAAACTTCAGATAAATGGCGAGAAGTCCGATTTCCTGCTTTCTAACAAAATTTTTTTTTCTCACGCCATTTATCTGAGGTTTTTATTCTCAGATTACTCTGGCGAATGGTGTTCTACTCAAATTATTGATAGAGATGGGACATTCAACGTAGACGGACTGGAAAATTTCTTGAAGGAGGTCGAATTGAGTAAATGTGGCGTTTCATACATATTTCGAAAATGAGGATAGAGGCGCGGATTCGAGCAAATACACATTGGCACGAGGCTTTGATCGCCAGGCTCGGCGAGGCTTTGATCGCGAGTCGCGAGGCTTTGATCGCCAGGCTCGCTGAGGCTTTGATCGCCCGTCGCGAGGCTTTGATGGCAGGCGCGAGGGTATGATCTTCAGGCTCGCCGAGGGTTTGATCGCCCGGCGCAAGGCTTTGATAGCCAGGCTCGCCGAGGCTTTCATCGCCAGTCGCGAGGGTTTGATCGCCCGGCGCGAGGCTTTGATCGCCAGGCGCGAGGCTTTGATTGCCAGTCGCGAACTCCATCGGCGACCAAAGATTGGCTGATCGATCGGCGATCGATCAGGAGAAACAGTGAAAAATGCTCTCCAGAAAAGTGACTCGATCCTTTTTAACAGGGGAGAATTGGGACGAAGACACCAAAAATCCTCAGCTATACATTTACTCTCTAAACCCTTTTTTTTGTGATTTATAAAAAAATCCAACATTTGTATTCATATTGCACTTATACCCCAAACTCATACCGATTTGATATATTTATCCCAAATTTGTGATCATGAGGCACGTTTACCCCAAATTCACCTCATATTTTGAAGTAAATGTGTCGTGCGGATACATATTTAGGATATTTGATGTCATTAAAAAATTAAAATAAATATGTCACACGGATATAAATTTTAGGCAAATATATCACAATGAACATAACTTAGGATTTTTGACACATTTTTTCCGGAGAATAATAAGACTTAGAGAAATTATAATATTTATGTAATCAAGTGAAAATTTATTTTTTTTCTTTTGTCGGAAAAAAAGGGCTGTGATGGGACTAAGAAAATTTTGCCGTACGAAATTTTTTCAAAAAGAGAAAAAAAAAGATTTATTCTTTAAAGAGTGCTCAAATGTATGGTTAAGCACCTTACCAAAAAAAAAATGTATGGTTAAGCAACTAAACAATGATCAACTGATTTGTCTCGTAACACGGTTATTTTCAAGATTATACTGTTTTAATTATAATCACAAATACCCTGTAAGCCCCCGTAAGCCAGAACTTGATTTTGGGGCGGCATAATTTGTTTTAATAAATATCATTGAGCAAATAATTTCTCGAGAGTATTTTCCGATTAATGTCAATGTCTAGCATATGATTTATAGTAATTTTTTTATTTGGACTTTTCTCGTCCTGCTCAATATTCAATTATCATTTAACGTCAAATACCTTAAATAATCTCAAAATCACATAGATAGAATATTGGGGTGCAGAGTCCTTCAAAACTTTTTAATAATTTAATAGCATTGTAATTAGTATTTTTTTTCGAAATTTTGTGAAAATAGAGTATTTTAAAAAGCTTTTAAATGTGTTACCCTCAAAACTTAGTGTGGAAAATTGCTTGTTGTACTTTTTAGTAAGAAAGAATGATTGAGAAACGAAATTACATGGTAGCCCTTGCAAATTTTCATAAAGTGAAAATCAAGTTTCTATTAAAAAGATGTGAGATACAATGATACATCAATCCTGATCCAACCCGGAAACCGAATTGAACCAAACAGCTCTGGGTGGTTCTCGATTCCAAATTTTCAAAACAAGGAATAACTAGTCTGGTTTCTAGGTCCTAAAGAGGAACCGAACCGACGAAATTGACCAAACCAAACTGGTGATCAGCCTTAGAGTGTATTATTTTTTTGTTTTTTTATTCAACAAGAGCAAAAGGTAAGGATTATTTGTGGAAGCAACCTCTTCTTTTACTAGTAATTTCTAGTGAATAGTAGTTTCATCGTACACCAAAGTAAATTTCAATATATTTAGGAACTTTTGAGAAAGAAAATAAAATATTTAAAAATATAATACCATCGGTTCATGGATGAATGGGGTTGATTCCCAATTTCACGGACCGATAACCAACCATGTCCGATCCGCTTCTCACAAGCCAATCAATCTTGATAATTTCTTAGAAAGAGAACAAGAAAGTAGGGGTGTCAATGGGTCGGGTCGGGTCGGGCTTTCTTAATACCCGACCCGACCCGAAAACTACAGGGTCATGCTTGACCCGCCCAGACCCACCCAAGACCCTGTTCCCGTTACACCCCAAGGACCCGGGTCGGGACGGGTCGGGCCAGGCCGGGCTATGGGTTTTTTTTTTTTTTTCGCAGAAGTCTCCAGAGCCTTGGGCCGGCGACTCGGCGGAGGCTGGCGAGGCGGGCGGCGGCGACGCGCGGAGGGGAGAGAGGGGGCGTCAGCGGGAGTGGTGGTGGTGGAGAGAGAGAGAGGGAGAGAGAGCTGGGAGGGTGGCGAGAGCTCAAGCCGGCGGCGACGGTCGGCACGGCGGCGTCGCAGGCGGCGGGGCTGGTTCCAGCGACGAACGGAGCTTGGTCGCGGCGGCTGGGCCAGCGGAGAGCGCTGCTCGCGCGCCGCGCGGGCAAGCCGGCAACAGGCGGTCACGGCTCGGTCGGGGAGGAGCTGGGGTGGCTCGACGGCGCGAGGCGGCGGTGGCTGGGCCGGCGAGGGCAAGCCGGCGACAGGGTGATCGGCGGCGACGGGCTCGGGCGAGCAGAGGAAAACAGAAGCAGAACTCGTCGGGGAGGGGGGGAAAGAAAAAGAAGGAAGAGAAAGGAAGAGAAGGGAGAAATAAAAAGAAAGAAAAGAAAAGAAAGAGAGAGAGAAAAGAGAGGAGAGAGAGTCTGACAGGGGGATGGAAAACGCGTGCAGCTGTGCACGCGGCAGAGAGAAGAGAGGAGAGAGAGAGGGGGGATGGGCCGGCCCAGAGTGTTAATGGGTCGACCTGACCCTTACCCAATCCTAATAAAACCTCAAATTTTAGGGTTATATTCGAAGAAAATTAAGGCCCGACCCCAAAATACCCTAAATTTTAGGGCCGGATCGGGTCGGCGCGGGTCGGGCCGGGCTGGCCCGGGTCTTATTGACACCCCTACAAGAAAGTCTAGAAAAATGAATACATAGCGGATTAGCATAAAGCTCAGCGTGGAGCATGTGCATACAAAATCTCGATGGAGTGGCTTGCACGTGAGCACTTTGGCAACTTGCGCCATGGATTTGACAACTAACTCCAATTTTTTTTTGTCTTTGATTGATTGCACTGGTTTTCTTACAAAATGAATTAGGGCTTGATCCAACAATGATATTAGCAAATTGCACCCCGTTTCGAATGACTTTTATGGCGCGCATGATAACCATTTTGTTTCTCTGTTTTTCTATTTTTCTGTTATCAAGAGCAGGTTTAAAACAGAAATCCATTTGGTAATGCAATTTCAATTTTCTATTTCTAAAATAAATTTATACTCTAGAAATAGGTTTGGAACAGAAATCAGAACTAATTTTTTTTTTACTTTTATATTTCTGGAACAAAAATAAAAAATAAAAACTCTTCTCATTACTTGCCCTTATTGCTAGTTGGCCGCCCACCTATCGCCCCACCATCGCAGACGGTCGCCTCCCACCGCCGCTGGCCGTTGTCCTCCGCCACCTATCGGTCGTCGTTTATCGCCATCGGTCGTCGTTTATCGCCATCCATCGCCGGCTACCTCCTGCCGTCTACCTTCCTCCGTCGTCCAACGCCGGCCGCCTCCCACCATCGACCTCCGCTGGCTGCCTTTGGTTGTCCTCCATCGCCTCCCATTGCCGCCCAACACCGGCCACCTCCCACCGCCGCTCGCCTCTCGCTGCTGCCCAACATCACCCATCTCTCGCCGCCACAGCCCAACATCGCTCACCTTCTACCACCGCCCACCTGTCAGCTGCCTCCCTTTGTCGTCCTCTTTCGCCAGCCGCCTCTTGCCGCTGTCCTTTGCTGCCGGCTGCTGTCCTCCTGTGTCACTCAATGCTGGCCACCTCTCGTCGTCGATCGCCTCTCGTCATCATCCTTCGCTGCTGGCCGCTGTCCTCCTCTGCTGCCAAGTGCCGGCCACCTCTCGCCGCCAGCTGCCTCCTGTCGTCATCCTTCGTCGCCGACCGCCTTCCTCCTTCGCCGCCCAATGCCGGCCACCTCTCGACACCGCCCCCCTCCCGTTGTCATCCTCCGCCGTCAGTCGCCCTCCTCCTCCGCTGCCCAGTGCCAGCCACCTCTCGCCGCCGACCGCCTCCCGTCGTCGTCCTCCTCAGCCGTCCAATGTTGGCCACCTCTCGCTGCCGGTTGCCTCTCGTCGTCATCCTCCCCCGTCGGCTGCCTCCCGTCGCCGTTCTCCTAGGCCGCCCAATGTCGGCTACCTCTTGCCGCCAACCGCCTCTGGTCGTCCTCCTCCGCCACCGGCTGCCTCTCATCACCGTCCTCCGCTGTCGCCCAATGCCGGCCACCTCCCACGACCTCCCGCCATTACTCGCCGTCCACCGCCTCTCGCTCATCAGCCTCTCGAAAGGGAGAAATTTTATGTTGTTATTAAACGAATTTTTATTTCAGAAATAGAAATTTTGTGTCGTTATTAAACGCATATTTAGGTTCAGAAACTCGTCAATGGAATATAAATATAAAAATCTATTTCTGGCCAGAAATTGATTTATGAAACATAATGGTTATCATTCGCACCCTTAGTTTTTGCTATTCACTTGAGTTTCGCCATTTGATTTTATTTTTTTTACGTCCGCGGCTTATATGACATTTTTTCCTCGACACAAAAATTAAATAATACTTTGAATTGATTAAGTGTAAGTAAACAAGCTCATTTAAATTAGAGAAAATAACACAAATGGCTAATAAACTTTGGTTCAATGTCTAATGTTGTCTCTTAATTTTTAATTTTTTAATGTAGTCCTTACACTTTGGCTTAATAAGCAATGTCATCTCCAAAATTTTAATTTATTCAATACGGTTTCTTAATTTTGGTCCAATGGTCAATGTGATCCATAAATTTTTAATCATTTTCATATAATATAAAGATTACATTGAATATTTTCCTTGCTAGATTTCAGCGAGGGCCATAATGCCCTTGCTGTGGCTGGCAAGGGCATTGGGCGAGGGTCACGGCGTCCTTGTCGGCCACAACCTGGGCCGTGAGCCCTTGCCTAGTGCCCAATAAGGGCATTGTGGCTCTCACCCAGAGCCGGTGAGGGCTGTGACGCCCTCGCCCAATGCTAGCGAGGGTTGACGGACGACCTTGGTCGGCCCTTAGCCCCCCCCCCCCAAAAAAAGAAGGAAAAGAAAAAATTAAAAAATTAGTAAAATGTTATTTAAAAATATCCATGTTAGCGCTAACAGCATCACATAGGACGATTAGTATCCATGCCAGCGATTGCTAGCCGGATGACTGAATTGGCACAAACGCCAAAATATTAATACTTAATTGATAAAAAAAAGTTTATAACTGAATTGGCACAATTGTAACAGGTTTATGACTCTTTTGGTAATTTTTCCTATAGACTAATAAAAGTATATGATAATACTTAACGTCTCTACCTAAATTGGAAATTCCGACTCTAAGGGTGTGTTTAGTAACAATTTTGTTCTCGGGAACAATTTCTATTAGGAAATAGTTTTTTTCTATTTCTATTTCCTAGACAAGTTCTTAACAGAAAAACATATTGATAACTGCATAAAATTTCTATTTTCGGAATAGAAAAAGAGCAGAAATGCATTTGTTACTACCCTAAAATATTTTAGTGACATGGAATTTTTTAATTTTTAATAATTTTCTAAGATTTTTTTATTTTTTTTCGTTTCTTTTTTCCTCCCTTCTTCTTTCTCCTTGCTGGTCGCTAGGCCTCGGCGATGGCCGGCGACCTGCCAGAGACGAGGGTCGACAAGGTCGACCTCTCCCAACCACCGCAAGGTCGATCTTGCCATGGTTAAGTGACCGGCTAGAGAAAGAAGAAGAAGGAAGGAAAAAAAAAGAAATGAAAAGAAGAAGAAGAGAAAATGACCTTGTTTCACAAATTGTTCCCAGGAGCAAAAAAGCAGATTTTTTTACTTCTTGTTGCTGTTCCCAATCTATTCCCTTGCCGCTGTTCTATTCCAGGGAGTAGAAAACTTAATTGACATACACAAACGGTTTTTTGTTCCGACGAACAAAAGAACGGAAAAATAGAAAAATAGAAACGTTATCCAACGCGTCTTAACGGCCCAAGCTGCCAAGTTTTTTTCTACCTAATTTCTTTCCCTGTAGATTAAACTAGTCGTTCAAATCTTATTTGTTGGCCTAAGTTAAATCATCATGGCAACAAAGAAATTGATCTGAACTTCTCGATAAGGCAGTCCATGACATTTATCAAGATCAATTCCACGTCTTATTTCTTGATCACGCGTTCGATTGACGAGTTACGAATATGGACGTCACCCGCTTCTGAATTAAGTCGATTTTGCACGTGGATGATATCCACAAAGAACCCACCGCTCCCAAGCACGATTGAAGAGAAAATTTTCCTCAACGGAAAATGTAGCTCTCAATTTCATATTTGCATCTTTAATACTATCTCTCTCTCGCAACTAAAGAAAAATGCTGAATCATTGCCATGCATTGTGGAAAATATTTCTGTGAGAGAATTAGATTTTCGGCGGTAGAAAACAAAAGTAAAATGAGCTGTGCCTTTTATTTTACCATATATAATTCAATCCTGAAAATACGAATTTTCTGAAATTGCAGGAATTCACAAAAACGAAAACGTCAACACGCGCTCTCTTGCTTGAGTGAAGTATATAATCCCCCGCTCACTGGTTTACAGCTTTCTCTCTCTCACTGCCTCCCTCGTCTCCTCTCTCTCTCTCTCTCTCTCTCTCTCAAACACCATCACGGAGAGTCTTCTCCTGCACCAAATCCGCCGCCGTTGGCCAAAGGCCAGCTCTATGGCGGTGCCTCCTGCTCCGCCTCCCGCCCGCAGCCTAAGAAGAGCCGCCGACACCGCCGCGGCTGCTGCTGCCGGTGCTGCCTCTGGACCACCGTCGCCCTCCTCGTCCTCCTCCTCATCGTCGCCGCCACCGCCTCCTTCTATGTCCTCTACCGTCCCCACCACCCGACTTTCACCGTCACCTCCCTCAGATTCTCTTACATTAACATCACCTCCTCGTCCTCCACTCTCAGCTCCAAGTTCGACCTCACGGTCTCCGCTCGGAACCCCAACAGCAAGCTCGTGCACATCTGCAGCCCAATTTTGGTGTCGGTCCTCAGCGCCGATGGCGTTGTCGACTTGGGCGACGCGATGATCCCGTCCTTCATGCACGGGAAGAAGAACACGACGGTGTTGAAGACGTCGATCGCGAGCAACGACCAGCAAGTGGACAGTGGTTCCGCGAGCACGCTGAAGTCGGGCCTGAAGAGCAAGAGCGGCCTGGCCTTGAAGATCAGGCTGGACACGAAGGTGAAGGGCGGGGGCTTGAAGACGCCGAGAGTTGGAATCCGAGTCACCTGCGGCGGAATCAGAGCGACCGCTCCGGCCGCCGGGAAGTCTGCGGCAACGGCGTCGACGGGGAACGCGAAGTGCAAGGTAGATACCAGGATCAGGATCTGGAACCGGACGCCGTAGGAAAGTGAAAAATTACTGTTTGTCATATTTTTCTCAGAATATAGAAAATTCTTCAAAAATACTTTTCTTTTTTAATTTTTGTGTGTGTATTTTTTGGCTGGTGACGTGGGGATTGATCGTATTAGGAGAAAGAAAAATGGGCACTAAATATAATTTTTGTCTTCTTTTTTTTCTTTTTCTTTTTCTTTTTCTCTCTCTCCTTGTTGCGGGGGAATCGCAGCTGTATGATTGAAAGATTGATTGTTCTCAATCTCAATTGCATTTGTTCTTATCTTGCTCTCGTGTCTCCTTCACTTGCCCAACATACATATTAAAAAAAAAAATACTGGGATTTTGGCATAAATTCTAGAAAAAGTTAATCAAATTATTGAATCCGAATTTTATTTCTAAATACCTTTTGTTTCTTTTCTTTCGCCTGTTTTGGATTTAATGAAAAATACATGGAAGCCATCCAACGGTTGCAGTACATGCGGCTTTAGAACGCGAACAAGCTATGCTCGAATGAGGATCGTCACTTTCGAAAGTGCGAACTTCAATTTCGCCCTCTGTACGACAACGCGTTGATTAACATCGTCTGGCGTTGGCATCGAACCTGTGTCGATGGGGCAATTGTTAATGCCGTAAAAGAAATAAAACCAAAATCGGTCGTACACGCTTGTTTACGCTGCATTTGGTTTGCCTTTTAAAATGGGCTTTTTCCACAAAAGAGGGAGGGGGGCAGGTTTTGGTCAACATTTTTTTAAGAAGTCCTTGGGTTTTGTTTTCTTGAATGCTAATGCATTTTTTCCTCCAACTTTAAACTTTCGAAATTCCACTTTTATTCTTGCCATTTTCACTGTGCAGCCTCACGCAACATTGCTGACGAGCCGAGCCGAGGTTGAGGTTGTGCAACCCCAAGTGGCTCGTGTGACCTCAGGTGACGGCCGTTAGTGCCAGATCTGGCTCGCCGACAACGGCCGGCAATTGTAAGTAGTTTTTCTTAATTATTTATTTAGAAGAGATACCTAAAGTACTATACTAGTCTAATTTTTTTTTCCAAGCAGCTATTAAACCAAAATTGATTTTTAAGGCACTTCTCAATTACACTTTTTGTTTTTTGTTGAAACTTTCGCTTACACTTTACCGAACACTATCCGTGTTTTGAAAAAACTTTTTAAGGCACTTTCCAATTACACTTTACAAAAATTGATCTTTAAACAAGTCGTTTGCATTTCCTTGAAGACTTTCCCCAAATGTCGAACCAAACACAACCGGGTAGGATATGATATAAAATTAAGGGATTTTGCTATGTCCTATGCATTGTTTTGTATATTGTAGTAATATAACCGGATATTTATACATCATATCCTGTCCATGGTTTGGTATGTACGGTATATCAATGTAAATGAAATCGAAAATGCAAAAATGAATATATTAAGAATATCTTACACTTCACTGCTAAAGAAATGACAAATGCGCAAACTAAGATAACCTCCGTCAATAAATCCATAATTATACGAACCAAATTTAAAACATCAAATGAGCTCATTGCAACATTTTAGAGCCACCATTCGATTTTGACTAGAAATGTAAATGAGTTATAGCAACATCGACGAGGTACATCAATCAGCGCATGTCGAATCTAGTAAAAGAGAGAAAACATGATCTTCACCTGCGATTCCAAAAAGTATACTGCTTCGCCTTTATGCTCTCTTCATTTTTATTAACTAGCTTTTTTTTTCATTATTTTCCCTCTCTTCTTTTTATTTCTTTTTTATTTCCGTCCATCATTCCTTACCTATAATAATATACCTAAAATATGTGATAAATATAAATACTAAATATATATGTATAGAATATCTATTATACGATAGAAAGAAATTCAAATATATGACTAAAAATAGGAATAGATAGAAACGAAAATTGTTGTTATTATTTTGTTATTTTGAATTTTCTTTTATATTAGAATTCAATTTTATTTATATTTAATTATTAATTTTATGATATTAATTCAAGAAATTTGTTATTCAAGAAAAATATAATTTATACCATAGATATAAGAAATCATATCCACCTTTTATCCCCATCTCTCCCATGGGATATTTTCATCCGGGTTATATCTTTCTTATATCCGACTCTATCTTGTCTTGAGCAGGAACCAAATATAGTGTAGGAGAAATTTTATCATTTTCTAAATTTTATCTTGATTGCCAAATATAGCCTTTAGTGTCAAACGACGCTAGTCATACTTGTGATAAAGCTGGACTTCGAAAGGAAGACATGATATTGAAAAAAAAACTGTTTCCAGATGAGTTGTAATTGCATTTTGCGTGTATTTGGATGGACGTTTAAGAATAATCGACATCGTTTTCTGGTGTTTGTTGTCGACCGCCGAGCTGCAAATCTGGGGGGCAGGAGGCTTGGTTCTGAGCCTAAGTTCGGGGTCCATCGACCATTGTGAATTTGTAGGCTATATCAGATCAGGCTGCACTTCCACCGTGTGTTCATGAGGACGGTGTCCGGCGAGATGAACATCAGTGGCTTCCTGAACAGGGAGGGCGAGACACATATCTGCAGGTGACCACGAATGCAAACTTGTATATGTGCGAGTTAAAGGAGTCGACGACAATGGACCTGCGCGCGATCTTCCTTTCACTCAACAACTGTTACGACATTAAAGAGAACAAAGACCGAGAATACGATGACTGGATCACCCCACCAAATTCCATAAGCACTGTTTCGAGTCTATAAATCTCCAATCACAGAAGATGAGGTCAAACATAATTATTTGTTCAGCATGCGATAGGTGGAAACGGGAAGCATCAGTTGCCGAGTTGCAGGAATCTCTTTACCATGGGATGCTTGGCTTCTGAGAGTCGATCAGGAGTCAAAACTTCGACCAGCTCACCGCTCACCGGAGGCAAACTATGTTGGCAATCCTCTGAATCTGCTTGATGCTGTGCGAAACGATTATGGTAGTCAATCCTCGAGTCTTCTTCAGCTTCACTATCACGGCCTCGAATTTTTGGGTTGAAATTGGGTCCAACGTACTCGTCGGCTCATCCAGCAGAAGAACCTTTTTGAGAAGAGAGCACCTTTCGGTATTGACTGCGAAGTATGATCTTTCGATGGACAAAATGGGAAATGCTGGCTCGCCTCTGGTTCGTTAGCTAGTGTCCTCGCGAGTGCCACTCTCTAGGCCTGGCCAACAGAGAGTTCTGAGCCGCCTCTGCTGAAGCGAGAGGAATCGAGGTCGACAAGGTTCAGCAACTTGTACACTTCACCCTCGCTTAGCTTCTTCCCCCTCAGTTGTGGTCCGTATCTGGCGTTATCTGCAACAGTGCCTGAAAGTTTGCGGCTTGATGTAAGCTTTCGAGAATATGAAGGCAGTGGCATGGCATAAAAATGCGATTCTAGCAGAATGGCATTTATGAAATTGTTCATCGACAATTGGTCGTCACGCAATCCACTAGATCTATTAATCCGGTGTTTCTCTGTTGTCCAGCTTTATTCTTCCTAAAATGAGAACCCCTCCAACACCAAAAGAATAAAGAACCGTTACCTTTCAAGCTGGAAAAGTTTAGGTGCATAGAAGGTCTCAAGTCAATCATCGACATAAATTAATTTAGTGAGAGCCCGAATGTAAGCCAGAAGAATTCTGATTCATAATGCTAACTTGGGATACTATAGAAAAGACTTTGGTACTGAATGAAACACGGCAAAAAATGACCACCAAAGACATAGCTTCCGCTCCAGAGATATCGAATTCATATCGATAAGACGAAATCGGTAATTTAAGAACTCTTTGCAGTTGAGGAAATACCACCTCTGCTATTGGATTGACAGCACTCGACCACACTTGCATAAAATTAAGAGTACTAGATGGAGTCAATATGCCTGTGAATCATATAGAGGACTTTGGGTTCTTTTCTGCATGTTTTTTAAAACCAGAAAAAATAGCAAGTTGAACCAGAAACAGCATAGATTAGGGGCGCGCATGGAATCCATTATGGAATAGAAATTTTGTTCCAGAATGGATTTCGGAATAGAAATGCGTTTGTTAAAAATTTTTCGGAATACATTCTGGAGCAATTTTCACATTCTGGAATAAAAATGCGTTTGTTAAGAGCGCGAATGGTAACCATTCTATTCTAGAAATCAAATTCTTGCTAGAAATTGATTTCTGGAATTCTTGCCAGAAATTGATTTCTAGAGGAGAAATCTATATGGTAAAACATGACCAATCCTGCTCCAGAAATTAATTTTTGGAACAGAAATTTATTTTTATTTTTTTATTTTTTGGGCACCTCAAAAAAAATTTCACTCAAAGTGGGTGCCCAAAGGTATTCTAAGCCATTTTGTGAAGTTTTGAAATTTTTTATTTTTTTATTTTTTTGAGCACCACAAAAAAATTTAAATTTTACTCAAAGTGGATTCCCAAAGGTATTCTAAGCCATTTTGTGAAGTTTTGAAATTTTGAAAATTTTTTATTTTTTTGGGCAACTCAAAAAAATTAAATTTCAATCAAAGTAGATACCCAAACATATTCTAAGACATTCTGTGAAATTTCAAAATTTTTAATTTTTTTATATTTTTTTTAAAAAATTCACCAAATTTCCTATTTTCCCGAAATCTTGACTTTTTTTATTTTCTGGAAATTTTTATGAATTTTTCTAGAATTTTTCAATTTTTATGCATTTTTTGAAAAAAAAATTAGTGAGAAAAAGAGAGAAAATAGGGAGAATGCATTCTGGAAGAGAGAAGCTATAAAAAGTAGCTTCTCTTTTTCTTGCCCAAAACTCATTCTGGAATCAAGAATGCATTCTGGAATCAAGTATTTTTAACAAACGCATTTTTATTCTAGAATGTGAAAATTGCTCTAGAATGCATTCCGAAAATTTTTTAACAAACGCATTTCTATTCCGAAATCCATTCTGGAACAGAATTTCTATTCCAGAATGGATTCCATGTGCACCCTAAGAGTGCGAATGGTAACCATTCTGCTTCATAAATCAAATTCTTGCTAGAAATTGATTTCTGGAATTCTTGCCAGAAATTGATTTCTAGAGGAGAAATCTGTTTGGTAAAACATAGACCTGTCAAATGGGTGGGTCGAGTTGGGTTTGGGTCGGGTCATAAATGGTCCGACCCAAATTGACCCATTAACCTGTTTATGACCCATTTATGCGCAATGCAATTTTGTTGACCCATACCCGACCCGACCCGACCCGACCCATACTCAACCCATACCCGATTAGACCCATATTGCTAAAATACTTCCATATTTAATTAAATATAGGAAAATTCATACCCAAGCTGAAATGAGAGTGCAAAATGAGTGAGTGCAAGATTGAGTAAGGGTGAGAGAAATGCGTTGAGTTTAAATCAGTTGTAAACTCATTTATAACCCATTTGCGACCCATTTATGACCCATTTAACACTAATATAAGACTTCTACCCATTTATGACCCATTTACTAAATATAACTAACCCATTTATGACCCATTTACTAATAAATGGGTTAAGAAATGGGTTTATGACCCATTTTGACAGGTCTAGTAAAACATAACCAATTCTGCTCTAGAAATTGATTTCTGGAACAGAAATCAATTTTTATTTTTTTGATTTTTTTGGGCACCTCAAAAAAATAAATTTCACTCAAAGTGGGTGTCCAAAGGTATTCTAAGCCATTTTGTGAAATTTTGAAATTTTTGATTTTTTGATTTTTTTGGGCACCTCAAAAAAATAAATTTCACTCAAAGTGGGTGCCCAAAAGTATTCTAAGCCGTTTTGTGAAGTTTTGAAATTTTTGATTTTTTTTATTTTTTTTGAGCACCTCAAAAAAAATTAAATTTCACTTAAAGTGGGTGCCCAAAGGTATTCTAAGCCATTTTGTGAAGTTTTGAAAGTTTAAAATTTTTTTATTTTTTTGGGCAACTCAAAAAAATTAAATTTCAGTCAAAGTAGGTACCCAAACGTATTCTAAGCCATTCTGTGAAATTTCGAATTTTTTTATTTTTTTATATTTTTTAAAAAAAATTCACCAAATTTCCTATTTTCCCGAAATCTTGACTTTTTTATTTTCTGGAATTTTTTATGAATTTTTCTGGAATTTTTCAATTTTTATGCATTTTTTGAAAAAAAAATTAGTGAGAAAAAGAGAGAAAATAGGGAGAATGCATTCTGGAGATCAAAGCCTGAAAATCATACCCTCGCACCTGGCGATCAAAGCTTCAGCGAGCCTGGGGATCAAACCGGCGCGCCTGGCGATCAAAGCCTCGCCGAGCCTGGCAATCAAAGCCTCGTGCCTGGCGATCGAAGCCTCGTGCCAATGTGTATTTGCTCGAATCCGCGCCTCTATCCTCATTTTCGAAATATGTTGTTACTAAAATTGTTAGAAAGTCATTACCAAAAAATAAAATTAAAAACATTACCAAAAAAAAATTTGTTAGAAAGCATGAAATCGTACTTCTCGCCATTTATCTGAGGTTTTCATTCTCAGATTACTCTGGCGAATGGTGTTCTACTCAAATTATTGATAGAGATGGGACATTCAACGAAGACGGACTGGAAAATTTCTTGAAGGAGGTCGAATTGAGTAAATGTGGCGTTTCATACGCCGTACTCTCCATCCTCGGTCCTCAGAGTAGTGGTGCGCATTTTGTTTTCATCTTCATGTTTTTTTTTTCTTTTGCAGTTTCAATCTTATTTATTGTTTTGTATGAGTATGACATGGGAGGGAAGAGCACGTTGCTTAATCATCTCTTCGGCACCAAGTTTAAGATGATGGATTATTGAGTAGGGAGGCATGTCTACAACCTCACTCTAATGGAATTTGAGATTTGGATTCGGAAAGTCTAAAACCGGTTTCATATTTTTCCAGATCTCAAACCACCATGGGTATGTGGATGGCTAAAGCTGCTGGTATGGAACCATTTACTTTGGTTTTGGACGTGGAGGGAAGTGACAGTTTTGAAAGAGGAGAGGTGCATTTGCTTTTCCACTTTTGTATGTCTGCTTATCTTACCAACCCAGAAGGTTGATTTGTGTGTATCTAATCCTCATTTTTACTCAGGACGATGCTGCTTTTGAAAAGCAGATTGCTCTTTTCGCTTTGGCCATCTCCGATGTAGTCATCATAAACATGTGAGGCTTTTGCTTTGCTCTAGCGAGATAGCGTTTCTGTTTCTGCAATTTTATCTACGAGGTTGTTGTCTTAGTATTTTCCTAGTGCCCTTTTTACACATCTTTTTTGTAGGTGGTGTCATGATATTGGCCGTGATGAAGCTGCCAGCTCGCCTCTTCTGAAAACTGTATTCCAGGTATTTCTTGTCCTCTTACGTTAAGATAAGCTAGATGTTTAGTTCTAAGAGTTAATGATAAACTTGTGACTCTTCTTGAAGGTAGGGGTGTCAATGGGTTGGGTCGGGTTTTTATGATACCCGAACCGACCAGAAACAATGAATATGTGTGTTTGGACCGACCCGAAACAAGACCCGAACATGATATAACCACACAATCGGATCGGTTCGGGTCATGTTCGGGTCGGGTCGGGTTCGTGTTTTGGAAAGAGGGGACTCTGTTGAGTAGCTTTCTAATGCCAGAAAAGTGGAATCCCCCAATCTTTTGTCCAAGGGAGGATGCCTAGCAGGCTCTACCAGATTAAAACTTGCAGAAAAAGATTATTATAGGTTGGCATCAGTTTCACATATTTCATGGATGGAAATGCAAAGTATACAGTGTGGCTCTAACCAACATGTGAAATATGCAATGGAATTCGGCAACACAAGTTCTTCCAAAGAAAGAATATATCGCCTTTTCACTACAATGGATGTAAAAATAGAAATTGGTCATGTTCAAAAACCGGTAGAATGACCTCGTAATATACAATCAAAAAACACGAAAATGCACTCTTTATCACTTACAAAAGTTCTAGAATGGAAGACTTCATTCAATTACTTCCAACAAAACCTGCTAAGTAGAGATGGCCACGGTTCGGAACCGACCGGTTCCGGTTCGGAACCGGCGGTTCCGGTTCGTGGCCAAGAATGAACCGGAACCGTCCGGTTCCGGTTCCGGTTCCAAACCGGAACAATTTTTTTTTTTTTTTTTTTTCTTCATGCTCGGTTCTCTTCTGTCTTCTCAGGCGTCAGGCCGGCCGGCGGAGCCGCGGGCGGAGGTCGCCGGCCTCAGGCGAGCCTCGCCGGCGTCGGGCGAGGCTCGCCCTCGCCTGGGCGAGCGAGGGCGAGCCTCGCCGGCGTCCGGCGAGGCTCGCCATCGCTGCCTCGCTGGCCCTCGCCTAGTCGCCTGGGCCGCGAGCGAGGGCGAGCCTCGCCCGACGCCGGCGAGGCTCGCCCTCGCCAGATCCAGGCGAGGCTCGCCATCGCTGCCTCGCTGGCCCTCGCCTAGTCGCCTGGGCCGCGAGCGAGGGCGAGCCTCGCCCGACGCCGGCGAGGCTCGCCCTCGCCTGGGCGAGCGAGGGCGAGGCTCGCCCGACGCCGGCGAGGCTCGCCCTCGCCAGATCCAGGCGAGGGCGAGCCTCGCCAGATCCAGGCGAGGCCGACCTCGCCAGTTGCAGGCGAGGCCGGCCTCGCCCGACGCCGGCGAGGCTCGACCTCGCCTGCAACTGGCGAGGCCGGCCTCGCCCGACGCCGGCGAGGTCGGCCTCGCCAGTTGCAGGCGAGGTCGAGCCTCGCCAGATCTGGCGAGGCTCGACCTCGCCGGCGTCGGGGGCCTCGCCGGTTGCAGGCGAGGCTCGACCTCGCCGGCGTCGGGCGAGGCCGGCGAGGTCGACCCCTCGCCGGCCGGATGCGCAGCGCCGCACGGCAGGGTTTTTTTTTTTTTTTTTTTTTTTTTTGGAACCGGGCCCGGAACCGCCGGTTCCGGGCCGGTTCATAAATTTCGGGAACCGGAACCGGGCCCGTAGGGCACGGGCCGGTTCCGGTTCCGAACCGCGGGCCCGGTCAACGGGCCGGGTCCGGGTTTGACCGGTCCGGTTCCGGGCCGGTTCCGGGCCAGAACCGGCCCGTGGCCATCTCTACTGCTAAGCCTTCATAAAATCTTAATGATGGGATCCCAAGAATGCGCATCATAATCCTAAAAGCATCCCACCTTATTTCAATATTCCAAAATAGAAAGGGACTTAACAAAACATCAAATAATCAACAGAAAACAAACATATAAAGAAGAAACACCCATCCAAAGCATATATTCCGTTCTTCCCTTCTTCAAATAAGCTCGATAACCCAGAGGGGCTCAAGCAACTTGCTCAAGCATCAACACCAGAAGATAGCAACACCATCCATGAAACACAGCCAACAAAAAAGAACAGAAGCACCAAAACCCAACTTTTAATCAAAGCACGAAAGCAAATCAAATCTCAGCACAGAGAGAGACCCAGAAGATCGAAACCCCTTAACGAAGTGCGCGGTTTCACCCACACCCAAAATGAACAAACAAGAAAAATGAAAAGCAGAATATCGCATCACACTACAACACAGCAACCCTCGAACTCCCAACAATTCAGCCCTCCACCAATCCCTCAGCTAGCCGAACCCAAAAATCACCAGATCAACGCATCACCGCCCAGCCACAGTACCGCATTGCCGTTCAGATCCGAGGCGAGACGAAGGGTGCGGGAAAAGGCCGACAGCCGCCGCTGCCGCCGCCGCCACCGCTCGAAATTGGAGGGTGGAGGGATTCAATCCGCAGCCCGAGCGCGAGGGCGCTATGTCCAGGCGAGTGCCGCGAGTCACGCAACAGCGACCCCTTCCTCCTCCTCCTCCTTCTTCTTCTGCTCGTGGATTCAACAGCGACACTTTTCGTCAAGACAATTTTCGTCAAGACGATGGAAGAACGAAGAAGAAGATAGGGTTACGTAATGTACCTCAGCTTCTTTCCTTGTTTCGGTTTGGGCTCGGTGTGAACAAGAAGAGGATAGTGTTTCTTTGTTTCAGTTGGGCTCAGTTACCCAAGCCCAATTGTTTTTTCTGTTGCCCAAACAAATTAAGATTCAACCCGATCCAATATGAAAATTTCCTGTTTAGAACGGTTCTGTTCGGGTCGGATCGTGTTTGGGCTGGTACTTTTGACACCCCTACTTGAAGGTCATGATGCGATTGTTTAGCCCTCGGAGAACAACTCTGTTGTTCATCATACGGGATAAAACAAGGGTTGGTACCTATACTTAATCATGTTTTCATTTTGGATTGTGATGGTTTTTATCTGCTCTCTGATTTTTCTTTTTATCCAGACTCCTCCGAGATATATTGAAAATCGCTTGAGAGAAGATGTGCAGAAGGTAAGGGTTGTTGCATTTTCTTTGGAAAATCGACTTTGTAAAGTTGTTCCTGGTTTCATTTAGTATTTTCCTGCAGATATGGGACGAGGTTCCTAAGCCACAAGCACACATGGAAACTTCTCTCCGTGATTTTTTTAATGTAGGTGCTCTTATGCTTGTGTGAGTTGCTCTCAGTGATTTGCTTTCACCTCTAATCGTCAAAACGAAGTTCGTCCTAATGACTCTCTTCTGCTGTCTAGATTGAGTTTGTTGCTCTCTCTGATTATGAAGACAGGGAACAGCAATTTAAAAAGGAGGTATATCTACCTTGCCCCACATGGAAGCATGTAGGGGTGTCAATAAGACCCGGGCAGGTGCGGTCCGACCCGCGCCGGCCCGGTCCGGCCCTAAAATTTGGGGTATTTTGGGGTCGGGCCTTAATTTTCTTCGAATATGACCCTAAAATTTGGGGTTTCATTAGGGTTGGGTAGGGTCAAGCCGACCCATTAACACTCTGGGCCGGCCCATCTCCCTCTCTCTCTCAGATTCTCAGTCGCCCGCACCTGCTCCCTTCCAAAGAAAAACCCCGACAGCATCTCTCTCTCTCTCTTCTTTCTCTCTCTAGAAACACTTCGCACTTCACACTCTCTCACTGCGAAGGTTGGTGAAGAAGAGGGTATGGATTCCATGAAGTCCTTCAAAGGCTACGGCAAGGTGGACGAGGCGGAGGAGCAGGCCTTCCGCAAGCGCACCCGCCGCCGCCTCCTCATCCTCGCCACCTCCGCCGCCCTCCTCCTCGCCATCGTCGTCGCCGCCGTGGCCGGCGCCCTCGTCCACCACCGCAACAGCTCCGGCCACGACGGCGGCGGCTCCTCCGCAGCTCCCTCCCCCGAGCTGACCCCGGCCGCCTCCCTCAAGGCCGTCTGCAGAGTCACCCAGTACCCCGACTCCTGCTTCAGAGTCACCCAGTACCCCGACTCCTGCTTCTCCAGCATCTCCGCCGCCAAGACCGTCCCCCGCCACCACTGCGCCCACGCTCCCCCCGACAACTACACCCTCGCCCTCCGCAAGGCCCTCATGTTCTTCAACGCCAAGTGCTGTAAGCCACATCCCCCCTCCCTCTCTCTCTCTCCCTCTCCCTCTCTCTCTTCCTCCTAGATCTGGTCATTCGACTTCTCTCACTCGGGTTGCGTTCTCTGTGGTTGGACTCGTGCTGCTCCGATTTTGAGTGTTCTTTGGATAGTGTGGACTGTCGACTCGCCGCCATTCTAAGCGAATTTCGGCCTTCTTGCCATTGCAGCTGGGAAGCTCCGACCCGTAGCCCTGCCCGACCTGACCCGGCCCGACCCGGGCCTTGGGGAGTACGGTGAATAGGGTCTTGGGTGGGTCTGGGCGAGTCAAGAAGCATGACCATGTAGGTTTCGGGTCGGGTCGGGTATTAAAAAAGCCTGACCCCGACCCGACCCATTGACACCCCTAGTTGCTGCAGACTTCCCGGCGGCCGGAGCGGTCGCTCTGATTCCGCCGCAGGTGACTCGGATTCCAACTCTCGGCGTCTTCAAGCCTCCGCCCTTCACCTTCGTGTCCAGCCTGATCTTCAAGGCCAGCCCGCTCTTGCTCTTCAGGCCCGACTTCAGCTTGCTCGCGGAACCGCTGTCCACTTGCTGGCCGTTGCTCGCGATCGACGTCTTCAACACCGTCGTGTTCTTCTTCCCGTGCACGAAGGACGGGATCGTCGCGTCGCCCAAGTCGACGACGCCGTCGGCGCTGAGGACCGACACCGAAATCGGGCTGCAGGTGTGCACGAGCTTGCTGTTGGGGTTCCGAGCGGAGACCGTGAGGTCGAACTTGGAGCTGAGAGTGGAGGACGAGGAGGTGATGTTAATGTAGGAGACTCTGAGGGAGGTGACGGTGAAAGTCGGGCGGTGGGGGCGGTAGAGGACTTAGAAGGAGGCGGCGGCGGCGACGATGAGGAGGAGGACGAGGAGGGCGACGGTGGGCCAGAGGCAGCACCGGCAGCAGCGGCCACGGCGGTGTCGGCGGCTCTTCTTAGGCTGCGGGCGGGAAGCGGAGCGGGAGGCGCCGCCGTAGAGCTGGCCTTTGGCCAACGGCGGCGGATTTGGTGGAGGAGAAGACTCTGTCCGTGATGGTGTTTGAGAGAGAGAGAGAGAGAGAGAAAGAGAGAGAGAGGAGACGAGGGAGGCAGTGAGAGAGAGAAAGCTGTGACCCAGTGAGCGGGGGATTATATACTTCACTCAAGCAAGAGAGTGCGTGTTGACGTTTTCGTTTTTGTTAATTCCTGCAATTTCAGAAAATTCGTATTTTCAGGTTTGAATTATATATGGTAAAATAAAAGGCACAGCTCATTTTACTTTTGTTTTCTACCGCCGAAAATCTAATTCTCTCACAGAAATATTTTCCACAATGCATGGCAATGATTCAGCATTTTTCTTTAGTTGCGAAAGAGAGATAGTATTAAAGATGCGAATATGAAATTGAGAGCTACATTTTCCGTTGAGGAAAATCTTCTCTTCAATCGTGCTTGGGAGCGAGGGGTTCTTTGTGGATATCATCCATGTGCAAAATCGACTTAATTCAGAAGCGGGTGACGTCCATATTCGTAACTCGTCAATTGAACGCGTGATCAAGAAATAAGACGCGGAATTGATTGATGGAAAAAAGAGAGTCGAGAAAAATGACAAAAGAAATCATCAAGGCAAATTGTGAGCTTAATTAAGCGAAATTACTGCATGTATCCAGTTCCACCAATCATTGTGCTAAAAAGGGGCAGTTTCATGCTTGGGAGTGAGAAGAATAGAGTCAGATTACCAAAATCAGACAACAAGTCACGAGCTTTTTTCCCTTGTGCTCTTCCCCTATCCTCTCTCGCTCGATGATGACTGTAATCCCAATTGGTTCGACTCGGATGCTAAGAAATCGAAGGCTACAAGCTACTCCATATATACGCAAAGAAAGGCAAAATTGAGCGAGTGGAACAAGAACAAATTTAGTTTGGTCCCCAAGAATAGTATAGAACCCGACTTTTTTCCAGCTTTAATCGCGGTCAAAGTGAAAGGGGCTGTCTTCTTCCCCATTTTGGCACTTGAGCATTCGATTCGACGTCCCAAAGTCCCAACTGGAGCTATTGATGATCGACCCGTTTCCTGCTATTGACCAATTTACCACCTAACCCAAAACTTCTCTTTTACGGCAAACGAGCGTGCATTTTCTGACCAAATGTGCCTCAAGTCTCCGAAAACGTAACGCTGTCCTAAAAATGTGGTGACCGGGCAGAATCCAAACGAGTTTCTAAAGTATGCACGGAGAAGATATCTTAATTTTCTCATAGATACGTGGCAAGAACCTCTAAGAAAGATTGATTTGCGATGTGTCTATAAGATGAACCAATTTGAAATCCGCAATTTCACCAATTAAATTTCTAAAACTTCACGACCAACGAACAAGAGTCCCCGGTGTGATCAAGGGATAATCCGTCTTCCACAGGATGACGAATGCAATTCACAAACCTAGATGGGTCGCGCTCCGTCGAGATGCGCATATTATCTAGCGTGGAGAGGATTTTTCTAACCGCTAGTTATCTTTGTGGAGCGAGCGTGAGAGTTCAAGTCGCGCGGGTGGCGCAAATCACTTGGAGCGGGTGCAGAACTCCTATTCGGGATTCTTGGCTCGGTCGCCTGTTTTCATCCTTCTTTTTCTCGTTTTACGGAAGAAAGAAGAAGATAATAATTACGAGAGGGAGAGGGATGCTAACGCAACGAAGGCGCACTTGGGGAATGCAAAATTTTGGGCAAAGGACGCACATGTCATCCGCTCAGCTAACACCTAATTCTGAGTGGGACCCTCAACTCTCTCTCCCTCTCTCTATACACCACCGGCCGGTGACAATCAAACACGCGTGAAAGCGACGAGCGACCATCTCTCCACATCCACCATCATGAAGTGGAATAAGGCCCACGTTTCTACCTCCATTTGCATTTGCACTTGCATGGCGCCGTAGGGATCCCTCACCGCCATGCACTTGTCCTCCACGTCACCCTCCCCGTTATCGCACGTGTCGAAATTTGTGTCGGTTCACCGGCCAAAACGCAATTTAATGATCGACCGCGCTCGGGCTTTGTAGCGGCCAAGACCGGCGACGGCTAGGAATTCGTGCGGAAAATGAATTAATCTACTAAGACAGATTAAAGTTATATTTCCGATATTAATAATAGCTTTAACGATATTCTCCGACAGTGCCCATATTTTAAAATTTCAACATAAAATCGACACACCACGTCATTGACGGAGCAACATTCACCGGATCGGTTATGCTTCAATTGATGCTTTCTATATGTAAGATGGATTCATGACTATTTTCTTAGTTAGTAAAAGGAGGAAGTCGAAGTAGTTACGACTATCGTCGTTATATATTTTTTTTTCTCGTTTCACGTGTAGCTCATATTTTTTTGCTAAGGCTGGTGTGGTTGTTCTTGAAATCTATATCCTTTTCTTTTGTTTCGAGATTACAATTCCTCCCTTCTTCTGTATTTTGTCCCTCTCGCTCGATACTCCCCTCTCCTCCATGTCTCATATTCATCTCACCCCTGCTTTCTTTCCTATGTGTTTCATCTTCGCCTCTCTGACCCTCGAAATCTACTATCTAGCACTCTTTGTGACTTGTCTCCCTCAATTCCCAACGCTATTCATCCATCACAACCCTCCTCCCCTTCCTCCCACCTGATAAGAAAGAAAGATTAAAAGAGAAAGGTATTTGTTCTCTTATAATGGTGTAGCAAACAATGTACATGAGAAGCCTTTATATAGGCTTAGAGGAGTAAAGGGGCCTAGCATTCTTCCTATGTGGGACCAAAGAGAAAGAGAAAATCCTACAAAACTATACAACATATTCTAACACCCCCCCTCAAACTCAAGGTGGATCAAATAACGAGAGTTTGGAAAGAAGAAAATTAAAACGTTGTGATGTAAGAGCCTTCGTAAAACAATCGGCAAGTTGATTCTCAGTTCCAACAAAAGGAAGTGAAATAGTGCGAACTTGGACATGATGACGAGTCAGATGACAATCGATCTCAATATGTTTTGTACGCTCATGAAAGACTGGATTTGCACCGATATGAATGGCACTCTTGTTGTCACAATGCTGAGGAGTAGGATCCAGAAGTGAAACTCTCATATCAGCAAGTAAGCGGCGAAGCCAAACAATCTCAACAGTAGTGTCGGCCATAGCACGATATTTGGACTCTATAGAGGAGCGTGAGACAATATGTTGTTTCTTGGAACGCCAAGAAATAAGTGAATCGCCAAGAAAAATGCAATAACCAGTGATAGATTTACGATCAGTGACATTGGAAGCCCAATCAGCATTAGAATAGGCACGCAACTTGAGAGCAGAATAGGATGTTAGAAATAAGGAACGCGATAAAGTGCCTCGAAGATAGCGCAAAATCCTTAGAACAGCCGCATAATGAGTTGTTCGAGGAGCAGCAACAAACTGACTGACAACATGAACATCATAGGCGATGTCGGGTCGGGAGATAGTAAGATAAATAAGACTGCCAACCAAGGTCCGATAGCGGGTGACATCAGAAAGAGGTTCTCCATCGTCTGGGCAAAACTTTTGATTTAGCTCAATAGGAGTGGCAGCAGTACGTGAATCTGATAGAGCAGCCCTGGACAGAATATCAGCGGTATATTTCTGCTGAGAAATGAGAATACCACGTGAACTGCGAGCAATCTCAAGCCCAAGAAAATAGCGTAGTGGTCCTAGATCCTTCATGGCAAAATGTTGCTGAAGGTGCCGCTTGGTATGCTCAATATGGTCACGATCATCTCCGGTGATGACCATATCATCAACATAAAGAAGAAGAATAGTGCAGCCTGAAGAAGAGGTATGAACAAACATAGCATGATTAGCCTCACTTTGAATGAAACCAGCAGACTGAATAGCATTACTGAACTTCTCAAACCAAGCACGAGGAGCCTGTTTGAGACCATAAAGAGCTCGTCGCAAGCGGCAAACTTGTCCAGAGGTATGAGCAAGACCAGGCGGAGGTTGCATAAAGATATCTTCCTGAAGATCACCGTGAAGAAAAGCATTCTTCACATCAAGCTGAAAGAGAGGCCAATTGCGAATTGAAGCAACAGCTAATAAAGTACGGACAGATGTCATCTTTGCTACGGGAGCAAAGGTCTCCTCATAGTCGATACCATACTCTTGCGAGAAACCTCGAGCAACCAGACGAGCTTTGTAACGCTCAATACTGCCATCAGAACGAGTCTTAATCTTATATATCCATCGGCAAGATACGAGGGAGCGACCTGGAGGGAGAGCCACAAGCTCCCAAGTACCAGTACTCTCCAAAGCCGAGAGTTCCTCAGACATAGCCTGGCGCCATTTTACATGCTGAACTGCCTCGCGATAACTAGTAGGTTCTTGTACAGCATGAACAACAGCTAAAAAGGATCCAAACTCAGTAGAATAAGAAGTAGCAGCAACATACCGGGCAGGTGGACGCCGATCTCGAGGAGGATTACGGCGTGGCTCTAGTTGTGCAGAATCGTCGAGGGCAGATACAGCAGGAGGAGCAGCACAAGGGATAGGTGAAGATGGAGAAGGTGGTAATATATCTAGATCCGATGTAGAAGAGGAACTAGAATTACATGCTGAACTGCCTCGCGATAACTAGTAGGTTCTTGTACAGCATGAACAGCAGCTAAAATGGATCCAAACTCAGTAGAATAAGAAGTAGCAGCAACATACCGGGCAGGTGGACGCCGATCTCGAGGAGGATTACGGCGTGGCTCTAGTTGTGCAGAATCGTCGAGGGCAGATACAGCAGGAGGAGCATCACAAGGGATAGGTGAAGATGGAGAAGGTGGTAATATATCTAGATCCGATGTAGAAGAGGAACTAGAAGGATTAGGTAGAGGATCAACAGGAAAATCCATAAATGGAACAGGAGACGAAACATGAGGTGTAGTATTTGAAAAGAAAGAGATGTGTTCATGAAACGTAACATCACGAGAAATACGTACACGACGCGCATTTGTGTCATAACAACGGTAACCTTTGTGCTCAGTGCTGTAACCCAAGAATGCACATGAGATAGAGCGGACGGTAAGCTTTGTACGTTCAGTGAGTGGAAGAATGACAAAACAAGTACATCCAAAAACTCGAAGATGATTATAGCTAGGAGGTCGAGAGTAGAGACGTTGAAACGGGGTGTCTTGATGAAGAACAGATGAGGGTAGGCGATTAATTAAATGAACAGCAGTGAGAAGAGCCTCAGCCCAGAACTCAGTGGGAACAGATGTGCCAAGTAAGAGAGCTCGAGTGGTCTCTAGAATATGACGGTGCTTACGTTCAGCAACTCCATTTTGAGCTGGAACCCCAGGACAAGATAACTGAGGAAGTGTACCATCACTAGCTAAGAGAGAACGAAAGACACTAGAGATATATTCTCCCCCTGAATCTGAACGGAAAACTTTGATTTTTGTATTAAATTGTGTGGAAACCATGGAAGTAAAAGACTGATAGATGGTAAAGAAATCACTTCGTTGACGCATAAGATAGACCCATGTATAACGAGAATAATCATCAATAAAAGATACATAATATTTGAAACCACTCTTGGAAGAGAGCGGGGCAGGACCCCAAACATCAGAATGAACAAGATCGAAGATCGCACTAGTTCTAGAGTTACTAACAGGAAAAGGCTTAGCAGATTGCTTGGCCAAAGGGCAGATAGAACATGGAGGAAGACTACCAGAAGAAATAGGACCCAAAGCACCTTGTTGGTGAAGGACGGTGAGACGAGAAGACGGAATATGTCCAAGACGCTGATGCCACCGAGCAAGATCGAGGGTAGCCAACACAGGATGAGGAAGAGAGGAAGTTGGAAGATGGAGATGTTGCATAATATAAAGTCCATCCCGTCTACTGCCCCTGCCAATCATCTTGCCACTCAAACGATCCTGCACAAAGCAAGAGCTATTTGTAAAGCTTACAGTACATCCAACATCGGTGAGTTGTCCAACAGATAATAAATTGAGAGCCAAAGAGGGAACATGTAACACATCAGGGACATTGAAATCTTCAGAGACGGTAAGAGTACCCTGTCGGGTAGCTACTAGAGGAGAACCATTAGCAGTAAAGAAATGTGCTGATTGCTTGAGCTCAGAGAGCTTAGTGAGAAAAACAGCGGAAGTAGACATATGTCTAGCAGCTCCTGAGTCAAGTATCCAAGTAGTAGAAATATTACCTGAAGGTGGAGTAGCTGCAGCGGTGCTTCCAGCAGATGAGAGAGTTGTAGAAGTACCAAAATCGGGAAAAGACCTGGGCAAAGAAGGACTCAAACGGGCAAGTTGTGCCTCAAGAGCAGCAATACGGTCCTCCGTAGAGGGAGAAACCAGAGTAATAGGTTGAGAGATTGGAGATGCCGTAGTGACTCGTGGTGATACAGAAAGACGTGAAGCATTCCTCTTCTTCCAACAATGTGACTCGTCATGACCAGGACGATGACAATACGTACATGAAAGGCGGCGAGGACCACGAGTAGGCGAAGGACGTGGTGGAGCAGCCAAAACTGTAGGCGGAATACGTGATGGAGCAGCCAAAATAGCAGTTGAATCAGAAACTGCTGAGGAGGAAAGAAGACCAAGATGAGTTTCCTCAGACTGTAATTCTTTGACAGCGTCAAGCAGGGATGGTCTTGGAGAGCGGTGAAGAAGTTGGCTGCGAACACCTTCATAGGGAGAGCCGAGCTTCATAAGAAAAGAATGTAGACGGTGCCTATCTTGAGTTTGAAGTCGAGTAGATGGACATCGAGTACAGTTCAGGCATGATGGGCAGAGAATAGGAGCAAGAATATCCAGTTGACTCCAAAGTGAGTGCATGTAATTGTAGAAATCTCGAATAGAACGAGACCCTTGCGTAGCACTGTAAACTTCTTGCTCCAACTGATAAACTCGAATGTCCCCTGTCTGGGTGAACATCTCGGCAAGCTGATCCCATAAATTTTTCGCCTCAACAATATTAGAAAATTGTGGGCGAAGAGCAGCATCAATGGAACCAAAAATGATAGCCCATGCCTTTCGATCAGCAACATTCCATGCTCGAATTTCAGCGGCACGTTTCGCAACTTCATCAGATGATTCACTGTTAAGAGCACCAGGACAAGGACAAAGTCCCTCAACATGCTCAAACAAGTCGCGGTAAACAAGTGCTGCCATTGCCGATGGTTTCCAAAGAGAATAGTTTGAACCATCAAGTTTGACGTCAATACGATCACTAGAATCACCCATGATGACAGAAAAAGAAAACACTAGCAAAGCTAGAAATATGGATTGAGGTGATTGAAAGGATCGAGAAAGAAGAAGCGCGGATTAGAACGAGCAAGGATGATGGCCCAAAAGCCCTAAACTCATTATCTTAATTTCTGATGCGGAAGATCCAATTTATGGCAGCCGCAGAGCATACTTTAAAAAATAATGAGCTCATTGTCTTAATTTCTGATGCGAAAGATCCAATTGATGGCAATCGCAGAGTATACTCTTCAAGACAATGATCTTAGCTCTGATACTATGATAAGAAAGAAAGATTAAAAGAGAAAGGTATTTGTTCTCTTATAATGGTGTAGCAAACAATGTAAATGAGAAGCCTTTATATAGGCTTAGAGGAGTAAAGGGGCCTAGCATTCTTCCTATGTGAGACCAAAGAGAAAGAGGAAATCCTACAAAACTATACAACATATTCTAACACCACCCTCATGATTCATTGACTTTGCATCTTGATCTTGATAAATGTCATGGACCGCCTTATCGAGAAGTTCATATCAGTTTCTTTGTGGCCATGATGATTTAACTTAGGCCAACAAATAAGATTTGAATGACTAGTTTAATCTACAAGGAAAAAAATTAGGTAGGAAAAAACTTGGTAGCTTGGGCCGTTAGGACGCGTTGGGTAACGTTTCTATTTCTCTATTTTTTCGTTCTTTTGTTCATTGGAACAAAAATCTGTTTGTGTACGTCAGTTAAGTTTTCTACTCCCCGGAATAGAACAGTGGCAAGAGAATAGATTGGGAATAGAAACAAGAAGTAAAAAAAAATCTACATTTTTGTTCCCGGGAACAATTTGTGAAACAAGGTCAATTTCTCTTCTTCTTTTTTTCCTTCCTTCTTCTTCCTCCTCTAGCCGATCACTTAACCATGGCGAGGCCGACCTTGCGGTGGTTGGGAGAGATCGACCTCATCGGCCCTCATCTTTGGCCGGTTGCCGGCCATTGCCGAGGCCCAACGACCGGCAAGGAGAAAGAAGAAGGGAGGAAAAAACGAAACGAAAAAAAAAGAAAAAAATTTAAAAAAATCCTAGAAAATTATTAAAAATTAAAAAATTTCATGCTACTAAAATATTTTTGGGTCATACCAAATGCATTTTTGCTCTTTTTCTATTCTAAAAATAGAAATTTTGTGCAGTTACCAATACGTTTTTCTGCTAAGAACTTGTCTAGGTAATAAAAATAGAAAAAATTATTACTGAATAGAAATTGTTCATGGGAACATAATTGTTACTATACACGCCCTTAGAGTCGGAATTTCCAATTTAGGTAGAGGCGTTAAGTATTATCATATACTTTTATAGTCTATAGAAAAAATTACCAAAAAAGTCATAAATCTATTGTAATTGTGCAAATTCAATCATAAACCTTTTTTTTACCAATTGAGTTTTGATACTTTTGCGTTTGTGTCAATTCAGTCCATCCGGCCAACAATTGCTTACGTGGATACCAATTATCCTATGTGATGCTGTTAGCGATGACATGGGCAATTTAAATATTTTTTTACTGATTTTTTGTTTTTTCTTTTCTAATTTCTTTTCCTTCTTTTTATTATTTTTATTTTTTTTGGGGGGGGGGGGGGCCTAAGGGCTGACCAAGGTCGTTGGTCGACCCTCACTAACATTAGGCGAGGGGTGGCCAGCATTGGGTGGCGGAGGATGATGACGGGAGGCGGCTGGCGACGAGAGGTGGTCAGCATTGCGCTTCAGAGTAGGACGGTAACTGGCAGTGGAGGACAACGACGAGAGGTGGCTGGGGGTGGAGGACGACGACAAGAGGTAGCTGGCGAGTGGGCGTTGATGGAAGGTGAGCGATGTTGGGCGGCGGCGGGAGGTTGGTGATGTTGGGCTGCGGCAGGAGGCGGGTGGCGATGGGAGGTGGCGGGTGTTAGGCGATAGTGGGAGGCGGCCGGTGTTAGGCGACGGCGAGAGGCGACGGACGACGGCCAAAGGCAGTTGATGATGATTGATGGTGGGAGGCAGCCGGCATTGGGCGATGGAGGAAAGCAAACGGCAGGAGGTAGCTGGCAGCGGACGATGATGAACGACGGGCGACAGGTGGTGGAGGACGACGGCTAGGAGCGATGGGAGGCGACCGGTTGCGACGGTGGGGCAGTAGGTAGACGACCGGCTAGAAGTGAGGACAAGTAATAAAAAGAGTTTTTATTTCTTATTTCTGTTCCAAAAATAGAAAAGTAAAAAAAAATTACTTTTGATTTTTGTTCCAACCCTATTTCTGGAATATAAAAATGTCTTAAATATAGAAAAATGAAATTGCGTTACCAAACGGGTTTCTATTCTAAACCTGCTCTTGAGAACAGAAAAATAGAAAAATAGAAAAAACAGAATGATTATCATACATGCCCTAAAAGTCATTCGAAAAGTGGTGCAATTTGCTAATATCATTGTGGGATTAAGCCCTAATTCATTTTGTAAGAAAACCAATGCAATTCATCAAAGACAAAAAAAAAAATAGAGTTAGTTGTCAAATCCATGGCGCAAGTTGCCAAAGAGCTCACGTGCAAGCCACCCCATCGAGATTTTGTATGCACATGCTCCACGCTGAGCTTTCTGCTAATCCGCTATGTATTCATTTTTCTCGACTTTCTTGTTCTCTTTCTAAATAATTGTCAAGATTGATTAGCTTCAGGGTGAGAAGCGGATTGGACATGGTTGGCTATCGGTCCGTGAAATTGGGAATCGACCTCATTCATCCAGGAACCGGCGGTATTATATTTTTAAATATTTTATTTTCTTTCTCAAAAGTTCCTAAATATATTGAAATTTACTTTGGTGTAGGATGAAACTACTATTCATTCACTAGAAATTACTAGTAAAAGAAGAGATTGCTTCCATAAATAATCCTTACTTTTTGCTCTTGTTGAATAATAAAACAAAAAAATAATATACTCTAAGGCCGGTTGCCGGTTTGGTCTGGTCAATTTCGTTGGTTCGGTTCCTCTCTAGGACCTAGAAACCAGACTAGTTATTCCTTGTTTTGAAAATTTGAAATCGAGAACCACCCAGAGCTATTTGGTTCAATTCGGTTTCCGGGTTGGATCAGGATTGACGTATCATTGTATCTCACATCTTTTTAATAGAAACTTGATTTCCACTTTATGAAAATTTGCAAGGGCTACCATGTAATTTCGTTTCCCAATCATTCTTTCTTACTAAAAAGTACAACAAGCAATTTTCCACACTAAGTTTTAAGGGTAACACATTCAAAAGCTTTTTAAAATACTCTATTTTCACAAAATTTCGAAAAAAGTACTAATTACAATTCTAGTAAATTATGAAAAAGTTTTGAAGGACAATATTCTATCTATGTGATTTTGAGATTGTTTAAGGTATTTGTCGTTGAATGATAATTGAATATTGAACAGGACGAGAAAAGTTAAAATGACAAAATTACTTTAAATTATATGCTAGACACTGATGTTAACCAAAAAATACTCATGAGAAATTATTTGCTCAATGATATTTATTAAAAGAAATTACGCTACCCCAAAATCAAGTTATGGCTTACGGGGGCTTACAGGGTATTTGTGATTATAATTAAAAAAGTATAATCTTGAAAATAACCGTGTTACGAGACAAATCAGTTGATCATTGTTTAGTTGCTTAACCATACATTTGAGCACTCTTTAAAGGATAAGTCTTCTTTTTTTTTTCTCTCTTTTTGAAAAAATTTCGAACGGCAAAATTTTCTTAGTCCCATCACAGCCCTTTTTTTCCGACAAAAGAAAAAAATAATTTTTCACTTGATTACATAAATATTCTAATTTCTCTAGATCTTATTATTCTATGGGAAAAAGGTGTCAAAAACCCTAAGTTCCGTTCATTGTGATATATTTGCCTAAACTTTATATCCGTGCGACATATTTATTTTAATTTTTTCTGTGACACCAAATATCCTAAATATGTATCCGCACGACACATTTACTTCAAAATATGAGGTGAATTTGGGGTAAACGTGCCTCATGAGCACAAATTTAGGTTAAATATGTCAAATTGGTATGAGTTTGGGGTATAAGTGCAATATGAATACAAATGTTGGATTTTTTTATAAATCACAAAAAAGGAGGGTCTAGAGAGTAAATGTATAGCCGAGGGTTTTTGGTGTCTTCGTCCCTGTTCTCCCCTGTTAAAAAGGATCGAGTCACTTTTCTGGAGAGCATTTTTCACCGTTTCTCCTGATCGATCGATCGGCCAATCTGTGGTCGCCGATGGAGTTCGCGACTGGCAATCAAAGCCTCGCACCTGGCGATCAAAGCCTCGCGCCGGCGCCGGGTGATCAAAGCCTCGGCGATCAAACCTTCGCGCCGGATCGCCGAGGCTTTGATCGCCAGTCGCGAGGGTTTGATCACCGCGATCAAACCCTCGCGACTGGCGATGCAAGCCTCGGCGAGCCTGGCGATCAAACACTCGCGCCTGGCGATCAAAGCCTCGCGCCGGGCGATCAAAGCCTCGGTGATCAAACCCTCGCGCCTGGCGATCGAAGCCTCGCGACTGGCGATCAAAGCCTCGTTGCCAATGTGTATTTGCTCGAATCCGCGCCTTTATCCTCATTTTCGAAATATGTTGTTACTAAAATTGTTAGAAAGTCATTACCAAAAAAAAAATTGTTAGAAAGCATGAAATCGTACTTCTCGCCATTTATCTGAGGTTTTCATTCTCAGATTACTCTGGCGAATGGTGTTCTACTCAAATTATTGATAGAGATGGGACATTCAACGTAGACGGACTGGAAAATTTCTTGAAGGAGGTCGAATTGAGTAAATGTGGCGTTTCATACGCCGTAGTCTCCATCCTCGGTCCTCAGAGTAGTGGTGCGCATTTTCTTTTCATCTTCATGTTTTTTTTTTCTTTTGCAGTTTCAATCTTATTTATTGTTTTGTATGAGTATGACATGGGAGGGAAGAGCACGTTGCTTAATCATCTCTTCGGCACCAAGTTTAAGATGATGGATTATTGAGTAGGGAGGCATGTCTACAACCTCACTCTAATGGAATTTGAGATTTGGATTCGGAAAGTTTAAAACCGGTTTCATATTTTTCCAGATCTCAAACCACCACGGGGATGTGGATGGCTAAAGCTGCTGGTATGGAACCATTTACTTTTGTATGTCTGCTTATCTTACCAACCCAGAAGGTTGATTTATGTGTATCTAATCCTCATTTTTACTCAGGACGATGCTGCTTTTGAAAAGCAGATTGCTCTTTTCGCTTTGGCCATCTCCGATGTAGTCATCATAAACATGTGAGGCTTTTGCTTTGCTCTAGCGAGATAGCGTTTCTGTTTCTGCAATTTTATCTACGAGGTTGTTGTCTTAGTATTTTCCTAGTGCCCTTTTTACACATCTTTTTTGTAGGTGGTGTCATGATATTGGCCGTGATGAAGCTGCCAGCTCGCCTCTTCTGAAAACTGTATTCCAGGTATTTCTTGTCCTCTTGCGTTAAGATAAGCTAGATGTTTAGTTCTAAGAGTTAATGATAAACTTGTGACTCTTCTTGAAGGTCATGATGCGATTGTTTAGCCCTCGGAGAACAACTCTGTTGTTCGTCATACGGGATAAAACAAGGTTGGCACCTATACTTAATCATGTTTCCATTTTGGATTTTGATGGTTTTTATCTGCTCTCTGGTTTTTCTTTTTATCCAGACTCCTCCGAGATATTTTGAAAATCGCTCGAGAGAAGATGTGCAGAAGGTGAGGGTTGTCGCATTTCCTTTGGAAAATCGACTTTGTAAAGTTGTTCCTGGTTTCATTTAGTATTTTCCTGCAGATATGGGACAAGGTTCCTAAGCCACAAGCACACATGGAAACTTCTCTCGGTGATTTTTTTAATGTAGGTGCTCTGATGCTTGTATGAGTTGCTCTCAGTGATTTGCTTTCACCTATAATCGTCAAAATGAAGTTCGTCCTAATGACTCTCTTCTGTTGTCTAGGTCGAGTTTGTTGCTCTCTCTAATTATGAAGACGGGGAAGAGCAATTTAAAGAGGAGGTATGCCTACCTTGCCCCACATGGAAGCATGTTTGGATCTTGAGTGCAATTGCCCAATTTTTATGTCGGCTTTGTTGTTGTGTTTGGACAAGATTTTCAAATGCTGCAGTGGCGCCCATTCCTTCGGATAAATCCTGTACTGGAGTACTGTTTAAAACGAATATTGGTCCTCATATGCATAAGTTTTGGAATATCTGTGGAAATTGCACTCATCATTGACAGCTATTTCTTAATTTTTGGGGATTATCATTGCTCAGTCATCGTTATCGAGTTTCATGATTTTCACTACTCCTGTTACCATTCTTAATCAATTATAGTTTGAGACGTGTTATGTTTCTATCTCATCTTCTTGTGCTCTTTTGTGGATTTTGAAGCATTGGTTGCCAAATAGATTATACCTTTTATCTGTACTAATTTTTTGCCATTTGGTTGAATTTCCTTGGACGAACAGGTGGCCAGACTTAGACAGCAGTTCTTCCATTCTAATGCACCTGGTGGACTCTCAGGAGATCAAAGGGGAGTAGTTCCTGCTTCAGGATTTTCTTTTAGTGCTCAGCAGATGTGGAAGGTCATTAAGGAGTATAAGGACCTTGACTTGCCTGCATACGAGGTGAGAGTTACTTAATTGAAAGGCCACTGGATATATTGTTGACAATGAGAATGCTAATGCACGAATCATGCTCTCTGTGTTAAGGTCATGGTTGCTACCGTACGATGTGAATCAATTGCCCACAAAAAATATTCCAGTTTTACTGAAAATGAGGTATCAATCTGGTTCTTGCTGGACATTAAATTTGCTTGTCTGTTTCGCCCTTTTGAAATGCAAGCAGATGCATTTTATCTTACACACATTAAGATCGCGCGAACTCTTCTGAACATGTTAGGATTGGCGTTTGATTGAAGAGGCTTCGCAGTCCGGACCAGTTCCTGGTTTTGGAAAGAAACTCAGTTCAATTCTTGAGGCTTGTTTATTAGGGTAAGATAAGTAATTTTATCTGATGAATTACAGATGGTGGTGCAGCAACTGGGTTTTATGTTTATTTAATAATGCAAGTACATTAAGGCTATCCAGTGCAATCGGCTTCATGTTCTTACTTCTAAGAATTTTGTTTATTTAAGTTGTTCCTGGCTTACGTGAAGTGGGGGCAGTAGGAGCATTTTCTTTTGTTGGAACAAGTGCATTTTTTAAAGAGCAAACACAAGGGAAACCTCGGTTTTTTTGAAGTTTATATTGTTTAATTTTAGGTTGTACAAGTTTGCCTCTGTGATATATCTACTATCTGGTTGTTGAGGTCTAGCCTGAGTTGATGAGATATAGCTGTTGAGGTCTAGCCTGTGTAGATGAGATGTATCTATTCTGTTCAAGTGATCATTCCAGTTTGGAAATGGTCCCCTTCATTCACAATCTGAGTATTATTTCAACTGGTTGTCCAATGGTTGTTTTCAAGCAATCATCTTCTCGTTTGATTGATCAGTTTTCCTGATAGTGGGAGAGGAATGGCTAGTTACAGTGTAGCAGTTGTCTAGCTGATGGCTTAGCTTAATTTGGCCTTCTGTTTGCGATGTTTCCTTGTTTTATTTTTGGGTGAAGATTATGTTCTGTCAGGGTTAGAAATTTGTCTATTACTATAAGTACATTTTGTTTATAAAGTTTCTTGTGCTCCATATTAGGTATGAATCAGAGGCCGTATATTTTGACAAGAATGTTAGATCTTCGAAGCGGAAGCAGCTTGCAGAAAATTTACTTCAAGTAAGAAGTTGTGGGGCGTTTTTTCTTGCTTAAAGTGCATCATTTTTTGGGTTCTATTGTATGACTACCACTTCAAGCTGCCTGTAACATGGAAATATTTTTCCTTTTTGACACTTTTTTGTTTCAGTCATGATGTTTTCATTGGAAGTTAAGCTTACACAGAGAGACCGTCTGTTGAGGATATCTTATCACATGTTGCTTATCGTGTTTTTGTGTGAATCGTCAGCTTGTACAACCGGCTTTCGGATCTGTTCTTGAACATATTGGGTGGGAAACTCTAGATAAGTTCAAGGAAGCATTTGATAAGGCTCTGATCGGACAGGAAGTGTTTTCTGTGGCTGCTCATGACTGCACTCAGTCTTATATGGCTCAATTTGACAAAGGATGCACAGGTACGGCAACTTGTAATGCCCTTGTTTGGCCTAATGTTGTAAAGTTAATGCTCTGAAAAAGTAGGCCAAGAATGAAGGTTTGTTGTCGTGCTTTGTCTTGTAACTAAGCTCTATTTTGGTTCTTTGACTCTTTTTGTACATGCATTTGCACTCCCTTAGTGGCCTATTAGTTGTTTTACTCGTATCTATCAGGAATGAAGGTTTGTGTCTGAGACTGGAGGCTGATGTGAAAATATGGTCTTGTTGGTAATTAACACTCTGGGCATTTAGGAAACTATTTGTAGGTTCATGCCATGCTTTACTTTTGACTTGTTATTAGAGGAATTTTACCACCGACTGTATGGATAAGTTTCGTATCATACTTTGAACAGATGCCGTAATTGAACATGCCAAATGGTATACATTTAGAGTACGGGAGAAGCTGCGGCATGACATCGATGCCCATGTTGCTTCAGTCCGTGCTGCCAAGCTCTCTGAGCTTACAGAAGCATATAAGGTAGCATAATGAACAGAGATATTTCTTCTTCTCTCAAGCTTCTCTATTTACAGATGGAGGGCTTTTCCTCCTTTCACTTAATGGTGGTTGATGGGATCTACATAAATTATATTACGTTTGTGCAGGAAAAACTGAATGAGGCATTGTCTGGACCTGTGGATGCTCTTTTGGATGGAGCTAATAGTGAAACCTGGTCGGCCATCAGGATAGTTCTTTTGCGTGAGACCATATCGGCAGTAACTGGGTTCTCTGGTGCCCTTTCTGGTTTAGGCATGGATGAACAGAGCAAGGAAAAATTGCTTGCAGGTATAACAGATCATGCAAATGAGGGACCGGTAGGTACACTCTTTAAGTTTGTGATTTACTCTTCGGTTAGATTCAATGCCTCTTGATATCCTTATGTGCTTCATTTTGTTTTCCAGGATTGTAACATTGTTCAGCCATGATACTGACTTAATGCCAAGAGTTTGGACAGGGATGGAACATATTCGAGCAACCATAAAACTTGCTCGTTCGGCAGTATGCTAACTTTATATGCGGCAAATATTTTACATGTTTCTCCTGTTGCTTGCTTATGATCTTTTAATGAAATGATTCAATGACACTTGCAGTCATTAAGGTTGTTGTCTGTAATGGCAGCATTGCATTTGGATTATGGGATAGATCACATCGAGAGTACTTTGTCAGTTACTTTGCTGGACCCTCAGTCTAATGCCACTGACGAGAGTATTACAACGGTAGATCCCTTGGCTTAAAGCATGTGGGAAGATGGGAGTTATTCTTTTATCGTGCTGGTTCAATCAGTGCAGATCTTCAATTTCTTTTGTCTATTATGAAAATGGATGGAAGAGTTTTGGCCCCATTGCCCATTCTGGTTTTAATGTTATCATTTGCTGACAGCACTTATTCACTGTTTAATTGCAGATTCCTTCATCAGAAACACTGATCACACCTTTTCAGTGCAAATCATTGTGGAGGCAATTTAATGCAGACATTCAATACATTGTCAATCAAGCACTTGCTATTGAGGCACGATACCTATATCTTCACTTTTGTTTAATATTGCAAACGTCATTACTGCAGTGATTTAATTATTTGCTTTGTTCTTCTGGAATTTTCAGGAAGCACAGAGGGCTGAGGCTAGCAGGTCGGCTAAGAACCAGTGGCAATCTCAGCGGGCAATTTTGGCGTTCGTAGTCTTGGGGGTATTCGGATTAAAAAAACTTCTTTAGGCGTGTATGTACAAAATTTCGGTTCTCTTGTGACAATGCCTTACTGTTTTCCCCAACTTGTGACAAGTAACTTGCATTTGCCCTTATGACAGTCTCAATCGCCACGTGAATCTCCTTTGTGAAGGGAACATGAATGCTTTCTTGAGGTATCCTTTCGAGGAGGACAGGAGGAGAAAAAGATATAAACGATAGTCACATCTAGAAAACAAAACAAAAGCAGATGATGGGGGTTTTTCTTCTTCTTTTTTTTTTCTTTTTTTATACTCTCTTCCCCTTTCTTATTGGTACCAAAAAGAAAAAAAAATGGAAAATGGCTAAGGGTGAGCATAGTCCAGGTTGGGCTGGTCCAACACCTAACCCAAGGACCAACTTGCACAGTATTGGTCTCCATTTTCTAGGACTGAAGATCGATCTTGTTGAGCCTAGGACCGAGGATCGGATCCACCCTATGGGTCCAACCTAGGACCAATTGATTATTTTTTTTTTGTATTCCTTGTAAAGACAAACATACTATTTCAAATTATATATTTATCAACAATACAACATTAAACAACTAAACTATGAACATCAATACATATCAAACATAAATATAAGATAAGATAACAACATAAATTTTTTTTTTTTTTTTTGGTAAAGGTAAATGTTTGTATAACTATTCAATTCACCAAGTACAACCTAAGCTCGAACCTAAACCTGACCATATTAGGACACAAAAAGATGTCCCGACAAGGTCAAGAAGGTCCAGCAGGAACTAAGTACAAAACAGGCCAGGGCCCCAGCTAGAACGAGAACAAGTAGACTCGACTAGAACAAGAATAAAAACCAACCAGCATAAGACACAAAGCAAGTGGACAAGAAAGTACAGATGTGAAAACTGGATCAGCAGCAAGATACGCCCAAGCTTTGCAGTCAACTCATGGCACCGGAGCAACATCAGGACAGCAAAGAAGGAGACCCAAGGTACCGAAACCATCGGGAGCAGCAACATACAGCAAAAACCTTCAGACAAACCGGAGGAGCTGGACGGCGAAGATAGGGGTCCTGTCACCGAGCCTAGCCGGCAACAAATCATCGAAGGATTGAGGTGGATGCCCACAGCAGAACAGCGAAGATATAGGCCCAGACGAGAGCAGCAACAAGAGAACCCAGCCGAGTGCAACAGCAAAATAAGGTGATACCCAACTAAGAGAAGATGGAAGGAGAGAGTTCCCAGTTCCTTTGAAGTCTTCTGTTTTGTGGTGTGTCAACAATTTTTCCAAGGGATAGAACTTTGTCTTTGACCATCTTGATGATGTGCTTGCAAATTCCAGGGATGAAAATATCCTTATTCCTGAAGAGGGAGTTGTTCCGCTCAATCCATATAGTATGGCATAGAGCTCCCAAAGAAAACCTGGCAAGCCTATGTGCGAAGGAAGGGCCCCCACAGACTCTACTTGCCCACGCAATAAGCTCTAGCCACGGTTGGTTGCGCCATTGAATATTGCATTTAGTAGCCCAAAAAACAGCTAGCCTACTAGTAACGGAGCATTCGAAGAAAAGGTGATTGATGGAGTCTGGAACAAGACGACAGAAAGCACAAACTCCTGAATCAATGCGACGATTTTGAATAAGAAGGACCTGCGTGGGAAGCCGGTTTAAAGACACAATCCATAGAAGAAAAGAGTGCCGGGGGGTCAAGTGAGAATCCCATACAAATGAATGCCAAGATGCTGGCCGGCCTTTCTTCCTTGTGTGGTTCCAGGCTTGTGCGACCGAGAATGGTTGAGTTGGATCAGGATTCCAAATGAAGCTATCCGGGGTATCTTCCTCAAAGCTTGGTGGAGCTTGAATCCAATCCATAATAGAGTGAAGTGAGGATGATGGTTGCCAGGTGGAGTGAAAAAAATCCCATACCGAGGCATCACGTGGAATCCGAGACTGGTATATGTCCATGTTGCTAAAGGTGGGATAAAGGGGCCCTTTAGAGTGCCACCTATCAAACCAAAAGGATATCATCCGGCCATCTCCAATCTTCCACCCGAATAAAGTCCGGGCTAGAGCTCGCAGGTCAAGGATCTTCTTCCAAGTCCATGAGCAAAAGGTGGGTTTGGAAACATTCCAGAAATTTTTCTTTTGTAAAAAGAAAATTCACATTTGCTAAAAGCAACAAATCAAGAAAACAAAAACGTGAAATACAATTAAATCATAAGAAGTTCAAAATATGTAATATAAACAAAATAATACTAGACAAAGTATGTTTGTCCAATTGAGCTGCGTTCGTGCGGCAAGTGACAAGGCAAGTGAACAAAGGTGAGCGGCAAGGCGAGTGAGGCAAGCAAAGAGAGGCAAATGAAGAGGTGAGCGAACATAGTCGAGCCAGGCCAGGGGGGCAAGCGAGGCAAAGACGAGCAAAGAGGGTTTCTATTTTTTTTTTATCGAAGTAGGGTTGGGTTTCTTTATACTTTTTATTTACACGACAAACTGAATCACATAAAAAAGAAGAGAATAGAGGAGGCGCTAGTATTTAGAATAGACAAAAGCATATAATATAATATATATATATACATGGTTGGTCCGGATTGGGCCAACTCTAAACTCTCAGGACTAAATACCAATCCGCATAATGCAAGGTCCGAGGATTCAAGGACCAAGGACCGACCCAGATCCCCTGGTAATAGGACTAGTACCGGCCGGGGTGGGCCGGTCTAGGGTTGGTCTAGGGTTGACCCTCGACCAATGCTCACCCCTAAAAATGGCTGCTTTAACTGATGGATAAATTAGCATGATCAGGGCTAAGCATGGAATAATATTTGCCTAATGCATATAATAAATTTGTACGAGCATCAAAACCCATTTCTTTATTTTATTCTTCTTCTTTTTCCGCCTTGGTCGGGCCTTCGGGTCGGAATAAATTGTGGCCTTCGGGTCGGGCCTTCGGGTCGGAATAAATCGTGGCCTTCGGGTCGATGTAATGGCATATGATTTTTATGATATTAAAAGTCTAACCTGCAGGGCGGGGTATTGAATTGGGCTATGGGCCCGGGTGAATTTATATTGATTGATATACTGGTTCATTGAATTATGTATTTTATTTACCCTCTGGAGGTGTACATTAGCCTAGTTTAGGACTAGGGATTATTACTTACTGAGTTTTTCTCACGGTTATGGTTAAACCGACTTTTCAGATCCCCGGCCATGAACTTCGACGATGCACCGCTACGCTTTGGGATTCCCCACCATATAGAGCGTACCCTGACCGTGCACCCCGTGGGGAACGGGGAGAAGTACTATAGACATTATACTTTAGTATGGGTAGATGTAGGCTTACCTCACTTTGAGACTCACGAGTACCTAGCCTGGTGTTTTCGGGATCGTTTTGGAGACGAGTTCGGTCCCATCAGATCCGCCGATGTCCCGTTTGTGGGAGAGGGTCAGCTAGATGTGCAGTGTCCAGATGGTGATATAGTAGATGTTGATATGGATGGTAATCCTGAATCTGAGGTTGAGTACGAGATTGTGGAGGATGAGGAAGAGTACGAAGAGCTTGGTGGAGTAGCCTTTGAACCGGAGATAGTGAATCCTATTCCAGAGCAGGTGGACCCTGATGTCCCTGAGCCTATGGATATAGACGAGTACGAGGAGCAGGACCCTGAACCAGAGGCAGAGTTGGAGCCGTCAGAGAGTTCTTCAGAGTCGTCGGGTTCTGATCCCGACTGGGTACCGTAGTTTAGATGTCAGTGTAAGAGTGAGGGCCGACACTTTTTGGCTGTAGCCCCCTCCTGGTAGTTAGTTTGACACCTCTAGGCCACCGATCCCTTTTTGCTTCGTGGCCCTTTTGTCATACCCTTCTGTTTACAAATGGATAGTGTATGTAAGTTTGTAAAGAATGTATATCAAGTTTTAATCGATCGTAATTTGTTATCTCTTACTATTCATGGTTACTAATATTTTGTCTGGGTGTATATATATTATATACGTCGTTTCCGTATGTGGCGTGTTTTCTCTGATTTGGATATTCGGGTCAGTGACGTAACCTGGGAGCGTCGCACCTTATTTCGACATATGCGCGGATGTTCATGCTTTGCGGGTTGCGGGGCGTGACAAAATCTCATCATTTATTTTAATAAATATCATTGAGCAAGTAATTTCTCATGAGTATTTTTCGGTTGACATCAGTATCTAGGAGGTCAGCTTATGGCGTATATTTAAGAGTAATTTCGTCATTTTGACTTTTCTTGTCAGTTCAATATTCAACTATTATTTAATGTTGAATACCTTAAACAATCTCAAATCACATAGATAGAATATTAAGGTGCAGAGTCCTTCAAAACTTTTTCATAATTTACTAGAACTGAATTTAGTATTTTGTTTTTCAAAATTTTGTGAGAGTAGAGTATTTTAAAAAGCTTTAAAATGTGTTTACCCTTAAAACTTATTGTGGAAAATTACTTATTGTACTTTTTAGTAAGAAAAAATGATTGGGAAGCGAAATAACATGGTAGCCTTGCAAATGTTTCATAAAGTAAAATCAAGTTTCTATTGGGCAGACCTCAAAAAAAAATGGTGAGATACAACGATACATCATAATTCTAGGGATTTACAACGATCTTAATCCAACCCGAAAATCGGATTGGACCGGACGGTTTTGGGTGGTTCTCAATTCAAAATTTTCGAAATATGGAATAATTGATTTGGTTTCCAGTTCCTTGAGAGGAACTAGACCAACTGAATCGAATTGAAGGTGGGTAAATTTGTCACAAATGTACTAGTTTAGGATTTCTGGTAGTCAAAAAAATTAATTTTTGGTAAATTTGTTATAGGTGCACCAATTTGAGTTTTTTATGGTCAAAAAATTAGTTTATGATAAATTTATAATAAATTTATCGATTTGAGATTTTTTGTAGCATTAACCATTAATTTAATTAAGCTACGGATGTTGGGGACATCTTGTAGACCCTTTCACGCATTAGTCAAATCAAGATGTGGAAATTTAAGGGGGGCAAAGATTTTTTAGTCCTAGAAAAGTGCGACATTATTGAGTAAGGCTTCGTTTATTAAACGTTTCTCTCCCTAGGAACAATTTATGTATAAAAATATATTTTTTTATTTCTATTCTCTAAACAAGTTTTTGAGCAGAAGAATGTATTTGGTAACTATACAAAATTTCTATTCCTGGAATAGAAAAAAAACATAAATGCGTTTGGTACAACCCTAAAAATTTTTATTTCCAATTTTTTATTTATTATAAAAATGTCAATGGAGACTTAACAATTCATATTTGGATAAAACTGGACTAAAAATAGAATTATATTATATTATATTATGATATAGAATTGGATGACATTAATACAATCATAAAGAAAATCATTCCTTATAGACAAAGTAAATACTAGTGGTGGTCGAAGAAATTGCAGTTTAAGGTTTTTAGGGTTTGGATTTGGGGTTTAGGGTTAAGGGTTAGGATTTAGAGTTTTAGGCTATGCTTGGTCGTCTGGATTTCTGTTAAGGATAGGATTAGATTGGATAGGATATAAAATCCAAGATATTTTTTATATTCCATCTATTATTTGGCAAATCACAGTAATAAATCTGGATATTTTTGCATATTACCATGTCCGTTATTTGCTATGATAGTTATATCAGTGTAAATGAACCTAAAAATTGCACAAACAAAGATGATAAAAATTTTACACAATACTCTTACCTACTTCATTTTTTGTTGCTTATTTTTTCCCTCTCTTTTTAATTATTTTCTTTTTTATTTCTCTTTTCCCCTTCCATCATTCTCTAAACTATACAAATATACCTAAAATATGTAATAAATATATATACTAAATGTATTTATATATGTGAAATTTATATCATAAGATAGAAATAAAAATGAATATATAAATAAAAACGAATTTATTGTTATTTTTTGTTAATTTTTAATTTTTATATTAAAATTAAAATATTATTTATATTCAAATATTATTTTAATTTTATTAATTTAAAAATTTTTTTATTCGAGAAAAATATTTTTTATATTAAGAATATTAGAAATCCTATCCACCTCTATCCCATCTCTCTCATGGGATAATTTTATCTTGGTTATATCCCTCCTATATCCAAATTTATCATGTCTTGAATAGGCACCAAACACGGGATATGATAAAATTTATCATATCTTGAATTTTATTCCGACTACCAAACGCAGCCTTAGGGTTTTGGGTTTCGGTTTGGGGTTTATGCTTTTAGGGTTTAGTGTTTCGAGTTTTGAGTTTGGGTTCTCGGGTTTAGGGATTTGATTTTTGGATTTAAGGTTTAGAGTTTAGGGTTTATGGTTTTTGGATTTACGTTTTAGGGTTTCAAGTTTGGGGTTTTGGAGTTTAGGATTTATGGTTTAATGTTTCGGGTTTCGGGTTTTAGATTTGGGTTTTTAGGGTATTAGGGTTTGGGTTTAGGTTTAGGGCCTAGGGTTTTGGGGTTTAGGGTTTTAGGAATTCGGATTTTGGATTTAGGATTTGAGGTTTTAGTATTTAGGGTTTGGTATTAAGATTTGGGGTTTTCAGTTTGGGTTTTGGGTTAAGGTTTTGGATTTTGGGATGAGAATATCTTGTGAAAAAGAGAGAGAGCCGATCTTGTTTTTTTATTGTTTTTCGTTTTGTTCCCAAGAACAAAAAAGTAAATTTTTTTACTTCTTATTTATGTTTCAAATATTCCCTAGCAATTTTCTATTCTAGCGAATTAAAAAACTAATTAATGTTATCAAACGGATTTCTGTTATATTTTTATTTCGGGGAACAATAAAATAGAAAAATAAAAAAATAGAAACGTTGTCAAACAAAGCCTAAAAGCCCCAAACTCACATTTTTTTTTATTTCTAAATGTCTTCTAATTATTGACATGGCTGACTTCTCTATCATTTTTTTTTATATTTGGGTAAGGATGGGAAGGCCAAAAAAAACAAAGAAGAGGGAATAAGATAAAGAAATGAATTTTGATGCTTGTACAGAATTTTAATATGCATTAGGCAATATTATTCTATTCTTAGCCTTAATCATGCTAGTTTATTCACGAGTTAACTAGTCCCACAGGCGCCCTTCTTCATCCTTTCTTTATGGCACCATCAAGAAAAGGGGAAACGGTTAAAAAAAAGAAAAATAAGATGAAAACAACCCCATGATGGTCCCCATCATCGGCTTTTGTTTTATTTTGTAGATGTGATTATCACTTATTTCTTTTTCTCCTTTTTGACTCCACCCGCCTTGAAAGAAGAATTACATCGAGAAAGCAAAAGCAATCGAGTTCCCTTCAGAAAGGAGATTCATGTGGCAATTATGACGTCAGAAAAGGCATATGCATGTTCCTTGTCACAAAGTGAAGCTGGGAAACCAATCGGGAAAAAAAGGCAGTTTTATTCGGATTTAAGTCCAAGAAATTAACACAAAAAAAAACAAAGAATTTGTCCTTTGTAATGTAACTATCGCTAATCTTATGGTAAAATGATTTACAAGAAAAAATACGAGTTAATATAACAAAAAATTCAAAATTGACATACTTGTGAGAAACTTACCCAAAATTAATTTTTTAACCCCATGAGACGAATTTATGCTTCGTTAGTTTCCATTAAATTTTACCGTTAAATTACTAAGTTGGATAATATGGGACAGTTGACGGGTGTACCAGTTGGGAGTTTTATCTTTTGTATGTTATATATGTACTAATTTGTGATTTCTCATGGTATTAATACAATTTAACAGAAATTATCATAAGGTAAATTTGATACAAGTATATCGATTTGAGATTTATAATAATAAAAAAAATTAATTTTTTATAAATTTGTCACTTATATATCGGTTTGAAATTTTTCTCCGTGTTAACCCATATTTTGTAATAATTTCTGGAGAGTCACATCACGTGTCAATTCAAGGCCAGACCAATCTCTTTGGACGGCATAAAGACAAAGAAGCTGCCAACTCATTTATGGCAAAATAAACAAAAATAAAAGCAAAAATATACCCGAAATAATTAAATAATTTTCCATGATCCTCAGCGAGTCGCACGTCCCCACCACTATGACGCAAGCACTGCAGGTTTGGTACCTCTCGTTCTTATAAAGCAAAGTTGCTGGAAACACCACACCGGTCTCGGCAAAACGACAGCAGATTCGTTTGCTGAGCATGGGCAATTTCCGAACTGCTGTCGAAACTAATAATGTCTCTAGCATCTGTCGGTGATTCACAGTTTCATGTGAACCATGATGATCCTCATGAAAAGCTCGATGGTATGGGGAAGAGAACGGGATGAGTTCGATTCCCGATCCCTGAGTTTCTTGCTACATACATCACTTGGACTATAGGATTAGGCGACTGCGATTGAAACATGTCGGGTTTTGATCATGTTTGGAAATTTACAAGGTCTCGTGGATGGTTTTTGTGGAGGGTTGTCACTTGAACAGCATTTTGCGTGTCCGGCGAGAGCGGAAAGGGATCGCCGGGGCCAGGGGGCTCGAAAAAGGATAGACTTCTAGCAGGCCTCTAGAATGGCGAATCGAATGGAGGCAGAAATGAAACGAATTATACAACGAAAGGGGGAGAACGTTCCTAGAATATTAGAGAGAGAGAGAGAGAGAGAGAGAGAGAGAGAGAGAGAGAGAGAGAGAGAGAGAGAGAGAGCTCACATTGACATAACGGTAAACCTAGTATTGAAACTCTAATGATAAGCGTGCTCAGATAAGAGCACTAACAGGATAGACAACATCCTGATAAAGTGTTTGTCACAATCTTCGGGAGAATTCAAGAAGCAAGAGGACATGTCCCTCAAATGGACACCTTCCGAACAAATTGTTCGAATATAAATGCCCACAATATTAAGCCAATCTGCTAATTTTCACTATATTAAGCCAATTTTGTTAATTTATAAGTTTTTTTTTGTTTGTCCTATCTTTACTTCTCCTTTGCTTTGTCTTTTGCAAAGCGCGAGAAGTGATTCTAATTATCAGGAGGTGCAATGTGAGCATCTGGTATAGACAATTCAGATAATGCTCAATTTCAGCTCATACACAGAAAATGATCGAGATCTGCATCTGATCCAACTAGTAACATGATGTGATTGTGCATAGTTCAATCTCAACACACATTGAGCCAAAGATAATAATCAACCGAACCATTACCTGCAGATCCGTGAACCGACAACAAATGACAGAGCACAAGTGCTCCCATCAGCATGAAAGTCAACTGCATTTGCATACCCATTTTTTATCTCTCAGCTCAGTTTAAGAAGAGTGTCCAGCTTCAAGTAAAGAAAAAGAAGGGAAGAGGTAGGGGTCATAACTGGAACATTTTAAAGAACCCAGTCGTGGGTATTGCTCAAAGTGACAAAATTCACATCCAGATGAAGACCCACATTTAGTATCGCAGAAGCGATGGCTTGAGAAGGGGAAGAAGGTTCTTTTAGTAGAAAAGAGGAGGTGGTTAGATGGCTAAAATAAAGGCACAACTGCTTCTTTTCTTCAAACTTATAAGCTTTGCTAAATTTGCAGAGTTTTGGAAGCTAGACAGTGCAGTGATGATGATAATACTCGAACTTAAGAAGGAACCAAGAAAAAAGGGAAGGTTCTTGATGGTGTTGTTTCTTTTCACATGCATGGTTAAAGTAAAGTGTGTTGGAGCTGATCAAGAGCTGATCAAGAAGAAAGAAGACAGTACTAGCTTAAATGGGCTCACCAAGAATATTTATGTAACTCCAAGTAGGGGAAAAGTGTCAAAAAAGTTCTAAACATTTTGCATTTGTGCCAATTTGATCATAAACCTTTGTTTGGTGTCAATTCAGTCATAAACCTTTTGCATTGGTACCAATTTATCCTAAATCTTTTTTTGGTGTTAATTCAGTCATAAACCGTTTGCATTTATGCTAATTCAGTCCTTCCGGCCAATTTTGGTCAGATTTTGCTAACGTGGACGCTGGCCGATCACCAGCGCTGACGTGGACAACTTTTAATGATATTTTAATATTTTTTTGAATTTTTATTTATTTTTTCCCTCTCTTCTTTCTCCAATTGGTCACCGGCCACTGGGCAAGGCACGACCTCACCATATCTGGTGAGGTCCATGGCGAGGCTCGCCTCCGCCATCGTTGGCTAGGGCAAGTCTCACCAGTGGTTGTGCGAGGTTGCGCTAGTGGCTGGCGAGGACCTTGCAAGCCTCTAGCCTCTGGCCGATCGCCAGTCCGACGACCGACTGGAGGAAGGAAAGAGGGGAGGGAAAATAAAATAAAATATTATTAAAAGTTATCCACGTCAGCGCAAGTGATTGGCCGCTGGTCAGCCTGTGTTCACGTCAGCAAAATCCGGCCAAAATTGATAGGAAGGACTTAATTGATGCAAAAACAAAAAGGTGTAGGACTGAATTGACATTAATCCAAAAGGTTTAGGATTAAATTAGCACAAAAAAAAGTTTTAGGACTGAATTAGCACCAATACAAAAGGTTTAGGACTGAATTGACACCAAAAAAAGGTTTAGAACTAAATTGGCACAAATACAAAAGATTTAGGACTTTTTTGGCACTTTTCTCCTTCAATTAGTCGAGTCTCTACGTTTAGGCCCACTGTAACCTTTTTTCCCTTTTGACAAGATCAGTAAATCTTAAGCCTGCAAAGTATTCCATTCATCTCATGATTCAAGCAAGTGCAAGTCAAAATTCCAATGAACGATTCAAATATCGAATCAGTGGTCTTTAAATTTACATTGCATGCCTGCAATTCTCCAACTATTAAATAGACTAACCGTGCTACTTCTGATTTACCTATTTTCAACTACTTTAGACATGATTTCTCAGAAATTATAATGAGCTACACTTTCCCGTAGCAAAGATTGATTATTCTTCCCAATTGAATGCTGGGATCTAAGATTGCTTTTCAACTTTTGGATAGGATTGGTCAGCTAAGTTAGCTCCTCAACGTGATATCTACTTCTTCTTTGTCTTCATTTTCCGCTTGCTCTTCAGGTAAATTCACTAAGTCATCTTTTAGCAATTGCAGTTATGTAACCATCCAGCACCAATAAGTGCAATATCCAACAAGATCCATCGTTTGTCTAGTACTAGATCATCACCTACTACATTGTATGGACCATTGACCCGCATGCACATTAATTCAATTAAGCTACGGATGTCGGGGACATCTTGTAGACCCCTTTCACGCATTGGTCAAATCAAGATCTAGAAATTTTAGGGGGGCAAAGATCGTATAGTCCTAGGAAATCATGACATTACTGAGTAGAAGTCCTCGTGCTCACATGCCGTCTTGCTTTGCAAGCGTCTTCTAACTATCGACACGGCTGACTCTTCTATCATTTTTTTGCATTCGAGTTAGGTTGTAAAGGCGAAAAAAGAAGAGAATAAAATAAAGAAATGGGTTTTGATGCTTGTACAGATTTATTATATGCATTAGGCAAATATTATTCCATGCTTAGCCTTGATCATGCTAGTTTATCCATCAGTTAACTAGTCCAAAAAGCAGCCATTTTTCATTTTTTTTCTCTTTTTGGTACCGTTAAGAAAAGGGAAAAGGGTTTGAGAAAGAAAAAGAGAAGAAGAAAAAACCCCATCATTTGCTTTTGTTTTATTTTCTAGATGTGATTATCATTTATATCTTTTTCTCCCTTTGTCTTCTTTGAAAGAAGAAGTGATAACGGCATAAACAATTTTTGAACTCTGGACAAAAATGTAATATGGTCCATAACTTTTAATTTGTTCAATGTAATTCTTGAACTATACGAAAATATTCAATGTAGCAATTTATTAAAAGTTCGGGAACTAAATTGAATATGTACTAAAAATCTAGATATGACATTTAACAACTTAAAAGTTGATGGATCACATTAAGTAAATTAAAAATTCAGGAATCATATTACATATTGGGTCAAAGTTTATAGACTCTTTGGGTCATTTTCCCAAAGAAGAATACGTCAAGAAAGCATTGAGGTTGCCTTCGCACGGGAGATTCACGTGGCAATTATGACTGTCATAAAGGCAAATGCAAGTTTACTTGTCCCTAGTAAGGTTGGTTGTGCATTTGTCCCAAAATCAAAGAGAAATGAAATTTTTTATTTGCCTAAAAAGGTTCCTTAATTCTGCAGACCCCCAAAACTACAAATGCCAAAAATTGCCCACGGAGATTGCCACTGGTTGTTAGCCCCACTAGTTAGCCCTCTTCGTTTCTTGATAATTCCAAGAGAAGAGACCAAATAATTAAATAACTTTGCACCACTAAACCACGTTTGCACTATTAAACAAAATATAAGACATAGGTAACGTACCTCTGTAGCAATCGCTTCATTAATAATATATTCAATGTCTTCATTAAATTGCCTCCACAATGTCTTGCATTGAAGAGGTGTGATGAGTGTGTTTGACAAAGTAATCTGCAATTTAACAGTATATAAGTGCTCTCAGCAAATAATAGCATTAAAACTAGAATAGACAATGGGCCTAAACTCATGCGCTTAAAGCCAAGGGATATATCATTTTAATACTCTTGTGTCGCGGTCGCGAGGTTTCCATACACCGAGGATTGTGCGCAATCGAAGAATGCTCGTCCAAACCCTAATGGAGCTGCTGGAACACTCTAGGACGGGCGATACGGTAATTGTACCATATTCTAGAGAGTTTTCAGCATAAATGCCAGTGGTTAGTGGACAGGATGGTGCGATCTCGGCCATTCGTTCAAGAATCGACCAACGGATGTAATCTGAGGCCCTCTACTATATAAATGGGCATCCTCCTTCTCATTTGTATCATCCAAATCAATTGAAGTATTTCCATTCTCTCTCAAATCTTCTCTATCTAGATTCTCTCTACGATTCGGGCGAGCAATCAAGAAAAGGTTTGGCATAGGCGCTCCTACGATCCAAGGGAGCCTGACAAGTGATATCAGAGCAAGTAGAGAGTCCATTGAGTCCATCCAAGGAGATCGAGGAGCACACCAATTGATCGAGAGAATGTCGAACCAAGAACAACTCGCTTTAGTGATAATGGATAAAAGGACTCCCTAAAAATAGGTTGCCCAAGACAAGACTCATGGGAAATCCAAGAGAAGGGATGCCTCGTTGGACACCATGGCTGTGGTCGATGAGAAACTCGCGAGAATGAGAACAACTATGTTGGAGCTCATTGAAGAACTCGACGAAGTCAAAGGGCAGATCAACGAGGTCGAAGGAACTCTCCGCCACAAATTTACAAACGTTGTCAATCGCACGATGGCCCCTTTGTTCGAGAAGGACGAAACCCTTGAAGGGTCAATCGAGGTTCTAAAGCTTGAAGTCGTGGAGCTCAAAGAAGGCAACTCCAAAGCTGAGGTTGAAGCTTTGAGGATGGAGGTGCAAGGGCTCAAAGCTGAGCTCGTCCTATGCAAAGCAAGCATTGTGAACTAATATCCTCGACATCTGTAGCGAGACAATATCAATATCCTCAACCTGAACCTTAAGTCTAATTTTCCTGCTCTTTGCTTCTTCTGCTTCCGCTTGATCTGCTTGACCATTAAGCTTGCTCCAAATTTCTTGGAGGCCCTCAATATGAGCACTGCAGACGACGGCCACAATGGTAGAATGGTTACGGGCCTTTTCTTGAAGTCCTGATGTCATGTGCCTAAAAAGAAAGTATTATCCATGATTAGCCTATTTTTTCCATAGAACCTTGAAAAATAGAAAATACTTATAAATTTCGTTTGTAGAGTATTATCTTGTTTGTGCTGGGAAGAATCGCCATCTCGTACGCAATATTCTCATAAGGGTCCTGTTGAGGCAAACAGAAAATTAACTCATTTTCTCCAATACCATATTTAAAGAACACAAAAGATGTAGATCTTACCTCTACAGCACCACGATGTAGTAAAGAACCTATGTATTCGTTTTCCAATTTCGTCAAAATTCTGTGTATCATACCCCTAGTTTCCTGTGCAAGCGAATACATGCTGCATTGCATTCACTTGGAACAGAACACAAAAGATACTTGGAACAGAACACAATACTTGAAACAGAACTGCGTTTACTTGAAACAAAACACAATACTTAGAACAGCTTGCTCGGAACGGAACACAAAAGATACTTGGAACGGAACAAAATACTTGGAACAAAACACAAAACTTGGAACAAAACACATATTTGGAACAAAATTAAATACTTGGAACAAAACACAAAAGAAAGCCATGCCTCAATTGGGAGATCCTCAAGCGTTTAAGTCACTGCCATGCTTCTCGGCTTCTTCAGAGGCAACGCAAAATTCACTTAGGGGATGCTTAAGAAGTGATCTTCAACTCTCGCAAAGCTCCACAAAAACTACCTACAGTGGAACAATTCGTGAGCTTAATCATAAAACACGAATCATAAAAAAAAATGCACCAAACCTGTGGTTTGCGGGAATTGATAACCGCTCTCACGTTGTCCCTCGCATTTTGCAACAAAGACAGGCATAAATATTAGACTGCACATGATACCTTAACAAATTTAAATCACATCACTCGCTTTGGTATTATGTGTGACCCCCACCACATATATGCAGCACACGCCGCCATTCGCCGAGGATGGGGCACATGAGGAGAACGACATCCTTGGGGAGTCGCTCGGCATCCTCGACAGGCCCATGGGAGGAGTACGCCGTGAAGGAGCTTCCATGGAGCGAACATGGAATGGGTGGAATGAGGCTATTGGGTGAGCGGCAAATGGCTGCCAATCCCTGGATAAACCTCCTTCGCAGCATTGTCTGATGAGAGGAATTTATTTCAGTTTTAAGGTTGACTATTATTTTTGCCATTGACACTCAATTATCTAAGAAAGTACAATGGATTTGCAAAGGACCACTAATAGTAACAGATCAAACTCGATAAATTCGAATTGTCTATATCGAGCCAAAACTATGGATGATGCCACCATCTATCTGTTTTTCAGATTGACAATCGGTGAAGATTGACAGCTGCTTTCACTATCCAAAGATGGATAGCTTTGTTTTAGCAACATAAACATAAGAAACAAATAAGTTTACAATCAACGAAAAGAGCAACAGATGAAACTAGCCATTAAACATATAAAATCCAAAAGGAGACCGAGTGCATAAAAGTTGTTCTTATCAAGATGATTTCTCCTTCTTATTATTATCACAGCTGTTTTCACTATTCAAAGATGCATAACTTTGTTTTAGCAACATAAGCATAAAAAACACATAAGTTCACAATCAATGAAAATTGAATATGTACTAAAAATCTAGATATGACATTTAACAACTTAAAAGTTGATGGATCACATTAAGTAAATTAAAAATTCAGGAATCATATTACATATTGGGTCAAAGTTTATAGACTCTTTGGGTCATTTTCCCAAAGAAGAATACGTCAAGAAAGCATTGAGGTTGCCTTCGCACGGGAGATTCACGTGGCAATTATGACTGTCATAAAGGCAAATGCAAGTTTACTTGTCCCTAGTAAGGTTGGTTGTGCATTTGTCCCAAAATCAAAGAGAAATGAAATTTTTTATTTGCCTAAAAAGGTTCCTTAATTCTGCAGACCCCCAAAACTACAAATGCCAAAAATTGCCCACGGAGATTGCCACTGGTTGTTAGCCCCACTAGTTAGCCCTCTTCGTTTCTTGATAATTCCAAGAGAAGAGACCAAATAATTAAATAACTTTGCACCACTAAACCACGTTTGCACTATTAAACAAAATATAAGACATAGGTAACGTACCTCTGTAGCAATCGCTTCATTAATAATATATTCAATGTCTTCATTAAATTGCCTCCACAATGTCTTGCATTGAAGAGGTGTGATGAGTGTGTTTGACAAAGTAATCTGCAATTTAACAGTATATAAGTGCTCTCAGCAAATAATAGCATTAAAACTAGAATAGACAATGGGCCTAAACTCATGCGCTTAAAGCCAAGGGATATATCATTTTAATACTCTTGTGTCGCGGTCGCGAGGTTTCCATACACCGAGGATTGTGCGCAATCGAAGAATGCTCGTCCAAACCCTAATGGAGCTGCTGGAACACTCTAGGACGGGCGATACGGTAATTGTACCATATTCTAGAGAGTTTTCAGCATAAATGCCAGTGGTTAGTGGACAGGATGGTGCGATCTCGGCCATTCGTTCAAGAATCGACCAACGGATGTAATCTGAGGCCCTCTACTATATAAATGGGCATCCTCCTTCTCATTTGTATCATCCAAATCAATTGAAGTATTTCCATTCTCTCTCAAATCTTCTCTATCTAGATTCTCTCTACGATTCGGGCGAGCAATCAAGAAAAGGTTTGGCATAGGCGCTCCTACGATCCAAGGGAGCCTGACAAGTGATATCAGAGCAAGTAGAGAGTCCATTGAGTCCATCCAAGGAGATCGAGGAGCACACCAATTGATCGAGAGAATGTCGAACCAAGAACAACTCGCTTTAGTGATAATGGATAAAAGGACTCCCTAAAAATAGGTTGCCCAAGACAAGACTCATGGGAAATCCAAGAGAAGGGATGCCTCGTTGGACACCATGGCTGTGGTCGATGAGAAACTCGCGAGAATGAGAACAACTATGTTGGAGCTCATTGAAGAACTCGACGAAGTCAAAGGGCAGATCAACGAGGTCGAAGGAACTCTCCGCCACAAATTTACAAACGTTGTCAATCGCACGATGGCCCCTTTGTTCGAGAAGGACGAAACCCTTGAAGGGTCAATCGAGGTTCTAAAGCTTGAAGTCGTGGAGCTCAAAGAAGGCAACTCCAAAGCTGAGGTTGAAGCTTTGAGGATGGAGGTGCAAGGGCTCAAAGCTGAGCTCGTCCTATGCAAAGCAAGCATTGTGAACTAATATCCTCGACATCTGTAGCGAGACAATATCAATATCCTCAACCTGAACCTTAAGTCTAATTTTCCTGCTCTTTGCTTCTTCTGCTTCCGCTTGATCTGCTTGACCATTAAGCTTGCTCCAAATTTCTTGGAGGCCCTCAATATGAGCACTGCAGACGACGGCCACAATGGTAGAATGGTTACGGGCCTTTTCTTGAAGTCCTGATGTCATGTGCCTAAAAAGAAAGTATTATCCATGATTAGCCTATTTTTTCCATAGAACCTTGAAAAATAGAAAATACTTATAAATTTCGTTTGTAGAGTATTATCTTGTTTGTGCTGGGAAGAATCGCCATCTCGTACGCAATATTCTCATAAGGGTCCTGTTGAGGCAAACAGAAAATTAACTCATTTTCTCCAATACCATATTTAAAGAACACAAAAGATGTAGATCTTACCTCTACAGCACCACGATGTAGTAAAGAACCTATGTATTCGTTTTCCAATTTCGTCAAAATTCTGTGTATCATACCCCTAGTTTCCTGTGCAAGCGAATACATGCTGCATTGCATTCACTTGGAACAGAACACAAAAGATACTTGGAACAGAACACAATACTTGAAACAGAACTGCGTTTACTTGAAACAAAACACAATACTTAGAACAGCTTGCTCGGAACGGAACACAAAAGATACTTGGAACGGAACAAAATACTTGGAACAAAACACAAAACTTGGAACAAAACACATATTTGGAACAAAATTAAATACTTGGAACAAAACACAAAAGAAAGCCATGCCTCAATTGGGAGATCCTCAAGCGTTTAAGTCACTGCCATGCTTCTCGGCTTCTTCAGAGGCAACGCAAAATTCACTTAGGGGATGCTTAAGAAGTGATCTTCAACTCTCGCAAAGCTCCACAAAAACTACCTACAGTGGAACAATTCGTGAGCTTAATCATAAAACACGAATCATAAAAAAAAATGCACCAAACCTGTGGTTTGCGGGAATTGATAACCGCTCTCACGTTGTCCCTCGCATTTTGCAACAAAGACAGGCATAAATATTAGACTGCACATGATACCTTAACAAATTTAAATCACATCACTCGCTTTGGTATTATGTGTGACCCCCACCACATATATGCAGCACACGCCGCCATTCGCCGAGGATGGGGCACATGAGGAGAACGACATCCTTGGGGAGTCGCTCGGCATCCTCGACAGGCCCATGGGAGGAGTACGCCGTGAAGGAGCTTCCATGGAGCGAACATGGAATGGGTGGAATGAGGCTATTGGGTGAGCGGCAAATGGCTGCCAATCCCTGGATAAACCTCCTTCGCAGCATTGTCTGATGAGAGGAATTTATTTCAGTTTTAAGGTTGACTATTATTTTTGCCATTGACACTCAATTATCTAAGAAAGTACAATGGATTTGCAAAGGACCACTAATAGTAACAGATCAAACTCGATAAATTCGAATTGTCTATATCGAGCCAAAACTATGGATGATGCCACCATCTATCTGTTTTTCAGATTGACAATCGGTGAAGATTGACAGCTGCTTTCACTATCCAAAGATGGATAGCTTTGTTTTAGCAACATAAACATAAGAAACAAATAAGTTTACAATCAACGAAAAGAGCAACAGATGAAACTAGCCATTAAACATATAAAATCCAAAAGGAGACCGAGTGCATAAAAGTTGTTCTTATCAAGATGATTTCTCCTTCTTATTATTATCACAGCTGTTTTCACTATTCAAAGATGCATAACTTTGTTTTAGCAACATAAGCATAAAAAACACATAAGTTCACAATCAATGAAAATTGAATATGTACTAAAAATCTAGATATGACATTTAACAACTTAAAAGTTGATGGATCACATTAAGTAAATTAAAAATTCAGGAATCATATTACATATTGGGTCAAAGTTTATAGACTCTTTGGGTCATTTTCCCAAAGAAGAATACGTCAAGAAAGCATTGAGGTTGCCTTCGCACGGGAGATTCACGTGGCAATTATGACTGTCATAAAGGCAAATGCAAGTTTACTTGTCCCTAGTAAGGTTGGTTGTGCATTTGTCCCAAAATCAAAGAGAAATGAAATTTTTTATTTGCCTAAAAAGGTTCCTTAATTCTGCAGACCCCCAAAACTACAAATGCCAAAAATTGCCCACGGAGATTGCCACTGGTTGTTAGCCCCACTAGTTAGCCCTCTTCGTTTCTTGATAATTCCAAGAGAAGAGACCAAATAATTAAATAACTTTGCACCACTAAACCACGTTTGCACTATTAAACAAAATATAAGACATAGGTAACGTACCTCTGTAGCAATCGCTTCATTAATAATATATTCAATGTCTTCATTAAATTGCCTCCACAATGTCTTGCATTGAAGAGGTGTGATGAGTGTGTTTGACAAAGTAATCTGCAATTTAACAGTATATAAGTGCTCTCAGCAAATAATAGCATTAAAACTAGAATAGACAATGGGCCTAAACTCATGCGCTTAAAGCCAAGGGATATATCATTTTAATACTCTTGTGTCGCGGTCGCGAGGTTTCCATACACCGAGGATTGTGCGCAATCGAAGAATGCTCGTCCAAACCCTAATGGAGCTGCTGGAACACTCTAGGACGGGCGATACGGTAATTGTACCATATTCTAGAGAGTTTTCAGCATAAATGCCAGTGGTTAGTGGACAGGATGGTGCGATCTCGGCCATTCGTTCAAGAATCGACCAACGGATGTAATCTGAGGCCCTCTACTATATAAATGGGCATCCTCCTTCTCATTTGTATCATCCAAATCAATTGAAGTATTTCCATTCTCTCTCAAATCTTCTCTATCTAGATTCTCTCTACGATTCGGGCGAGCAATCAAGAAAAGGTTTGGCATAGGCGCTCCTACGATCCAAGGGAGCCTGACAAGTGATATCAGAGCAAGTAGAGAGTCCATTGAGTCCATCCAAGGAGATCGAGGAGCACACCAATTGATCGAGAGAATGTCGAACCAAGAACAACTCGCTTTAGTGATAATGGATAAAAGGACTCCCTAAAAATAGGTTGCCCAAGACAAGACTCATGGGAAATCCAAGAGAAGGGATGCCTCGTTGGACACCATGGCTGTGGTCGATGAGAAACTCGCGAGAATGAGAACAACTATGTTGGAGCTCATTGAAGAACTCGACGAAGTCAAAGGGCAGATCAACGAGGTCGAAGGAACTCTCCGCCACAAATTTACAAACGTTGTCAATCGCACGATGGCCCCTTTGTTCGAGAAGGACGAAACCCTTGAAGGGTCAATCGAGGTTCTAAAGCTTGAAGTCGTGGAGCTCAAAGAAGGCAACTCCAAAGCTGAGGTTGAAGCTTTGAGGATGGAGGTGCAAGGGCTCAAAGCTGAGCTCGTCCTATGCAAAGCAAGCATTGTGAACTAATATCCTCGACATCTGTAGCGAGACAATATCAATATCCTCAACCTGAACCTTAAGTCTAATTTTCCTGCTCTTTGCTTCTTCTGCTTCCGCTTGATCTGCTTGACCATTAAGCTTGCTCCAAATTTCTTGGAGGCCCTCAATATGAGCACTGCAGACGACGGCCACAATGGTAGAATGGTTACGGGCCTTTTCTTGAAGTCCTGATGTCATGTGCCTAAAAAGAAAGTATTATCCATGATTAGCCTATTTTTTCCATAGAACCTTGAAAAATAGAAAATACTTATAAATTTCGTTTGTAGAGTATTATCTTGTTTGTGCTGGGAAGAATCGCCATCTCGTACGCAATATTCTCATAAGGGTCCTGTTGAGGAAAACAGAAAATTAACTCATTTTCTCCAATACCATATTTAAAGAACACAAAAGATGTAGATCTTACCTCTACAGCACCACGATGTAGTAAAGAACCTATGTATTCGTTTTCCAATTTCGTCAAAATTCTGTGTATCATACCCCTAGTTTCCTGTGCAAGCGAATACATGCTGCATTGCATTCACTTGGAACAGAACACAAAAGATACTTGGAACAGAACACAATACTTGAAACAGAACTGCGTTTACTTGAAACAAAACACAATACTTAGAACAGCTTGCTCGGAACGGAACACAAAAGATACTTGGAACGGAACAAAATACTTGGAACAAAACACAAAACTTGGAACAAAACACATATTTGGAACAAAATTAAATACTTGGAACAAAACACAAAAGAAAGCCATGCCTCAATTGGGAGATCCTCAAGCGTTTAAGTCACTGCCATGCTTCTCGGCTTCTTCAGAGGCAACGCAAAATTCACTTAGGGGATGCTTAAGAAGTGATCTTCAACTCTCGCAAAGCTCCACAAAAACTACCTACAGTGGAACAATTCGTGAGCTTAATCATAAAACACGAATCATAAAAAAAAATGCACCAAACCTGTGGTTTGCGGGAATTGATAACCGCTCTCACGTTGTCCCTCGCATTTTGCAACAAAGACAGGCATAAATATTAGACTGCACATGATACCTTAACAAATTTAAATCACATCACTCGCTTTGGTATTATGTGTGACCCCCACCACATATATGCAGCACACGCCGCCATTCGCCGAGGATGGGGCACATGAGGAGAACGACATCCTTGGGGAGTCGCTCGGCATCCTCGACAGGCCCATGGGAGGAGTACGCCGTGAAGGAGCTTCCATGGAGCGAACATGGAATGGGTGGAATGAGGCTATTGGGTGAGCGGCAAATGGCTGCCAATCCCTGGATAAACCTCCTTCGCAGCATTGTCTGATGAGAGGAATTTATTTCAGTTTTAAGGTTGACTATTATTTTTGCCATTGACACTCAATTATCTAAGAAAGTACAATGGATTTGCAAAGGACCACTAATAGTAACAGATCAAACTCGATAAATTCGAATTGTCTATATCGAGCCAAAACTATGGATGATGCCACCATCTATCTGTTTTTCAGATTGACAATCGGTGAAGATTGACAGCTGCTTTCACTATCCAAAGATGGATAGCTTTGTTTTAGCAACATAAACATAAGAAACAAATAAGTTTACAATCAACGAAAAGAGCAACAGATGAAACTAGCCATTAAACATATAAAATCCAAAAGGAGACCGAGTGCATAAAAGTTGTTCTTATCAAGATGATTTCTCCTTCTTATTATTATCACAGCTGTTTTCACTATTCAAAGATGCATAACTTTGTTTTAGCAACATAAGCATAAAAAACACATAAGTTCACAATCAATGAAAATTGAATATGTACTAAAAATCTAGATATGACATTTAACAACTTAAAAGTTGATGGATCACATTAAGTAAATTAAAAATTCAGGAATCATATTACATATTGGGTCAAAGTTTATAGACTCTTTGGGTCATTTTCCCAAAGAAGAATACGTCAAGAAAGCATTGAGGTTGCCTTCGCACGGGAGATTCACGTGGCAATTATGACTGTCATAAAGGCAAATGCAAGTTTACTTGTCCCTAGTAAGGTTGGTTGTGCATTTGTCCCAAAATCAAAGAGAAATGAAATTTTTTATTTGCCTAAAAAGGTTCCTTAATTCTGCAGACCCCCAAAACTACAAATGCCAAAAATTGCCCACGGAGATTGCCACTGGTTGTTAGCCCCACTAGTTAGCCCTCTTCGTTTCTTGATAATTCCAAGAGAAGAGACCAAATAATTAAATAACTTTGCACCACTAAACCACGTTTGCACTATTAAACAAAATATAAGACATAGGTAACGTACCTCTGTAGCAATCGCTTCATTAATAATATATTCAATGTCTTCATTAAATTGCCTCCACAATGTCTTGCATTGAAGAGGTGTGATGAGTGTGTTTGACAAAGTAATCTGCAATTTAACAGTATATAAGTGCTCTCAGCAAATAATAGCATTAAAACTAGAATAGACAATGGGCCTAAACTCATGCGCTTAAAGCCAAGGGATATATCATTTTAATACTCTTGTGTCGCGGTCGCGAGGTTTCCATACACCGAGGATTGTGCGCAATCGAAGAATGCTCGTCCAAACCCTAATGGAGCTGCTGGAACACTCTAGGACGGGCGATACGGTAATTGTACCATATTCTAGAGAGTTTTCAGCATAAATGCCAGTGGTTAGTGGACAGGATGGTGCGATCTCGGCCATTCGTTCAAGAATCGACCAACGGATGTAATCTGAGGCCCTCTACTATATAAATGGGCATCCTCCTTCTCATTTGTATCATCCAAATCAATTGAAGTATTTCCATTCTCTCTCAAATCTTCTCTATCTAGATTCTCTCTACGATTCGGGCGAGCAATCAAGAAAAGGTTTGGCATAGGCGCTCCTACGATCCAAGGGAGCCTGACAAGTGATATCAGAGCAAGTAGAGAGTCCATTGAGTCCATCCAAGGAGATCGAGGAGCACACCAATTGATCGAGAGAATGTCGAACCAAGAACAACTCGCTTTAGTGATAATGGATAAAAGGACTCCCTAAAAATAGGTTGCCCAAGACAAGACTCATGGGAAATCCAAGAGAAGGGATGCCTCGTTGGACACCATGGCTGTGGTCGATGAGAAACTCGCGAGAATGAGAACAACTATGTTGGAGCTCATTGAAGAACTCGACGAAGTCAAAGGGCAGATCAACGAGGTCGAAGGAACTCTCCGCCACAAATTTACAAACGTTGTCAATCGCACGATGGCCCCTTTGTTCGAGAAGGACGAAACCCTTGAAGGGTCAATCGAGGTTCTAAAGCTTGAAGTCGTGGAGCTCAAAGAAGGCAACTCCAAAGCTGAGGTTGAAGCTTTGAGGATGGAGGTGCAAGGGCTCAAAGCTGAGCTCGTCCTATGCAAAGCAAGCATTGTGAACTAATATCCTCGACATCTGTAGCGAGACAATATCAATATCCTCAACCTGAACCTTAAGTCTAATTTTCCTGCTCTTTGCTTCTTCTGCTTCCGCTTGATCTGCTTGACCATTAAGCTTGCTCCAAATTTCTTGGAGGCCCTCAATATGAGCACTGCAGACGACGGCCACAATGGTAGAATGGTTACGGGCCTTTTCTTGAAGTCCTGATGTCATGTGCCTAAAAAGAAAGTATTATCCATGATTAGCCTATTTTTTCCATAGAACCTTGAAAAATAGAAAATACTTATAAATTTCGTTTGTAGAGTATTATCTTGTTTGTGCTGGGAAGAATCGCCATCTCGTACGCAATATTCTCATAAGGGTCCTGTTGAGGCAAACAGAAAATTAACTCATTTTCTCCAATACCATATTTAAAGAACACAAAAGATGTAGATCTTACCTCTACAGCACCACGATGTAGTAAAGAACCTATGTATTCGTTTTCCAATTTCGTCAAAATTCTGTGTATCATACCCCTAGTTTCCTGTGCAAGCGAATACATGCTGCATTGCATTCACTTGGAACAGAACACAAAAGATACTTGGAACAGAACACAATACTTGAAACAGAACTGCGTTTACTTGAAACAAAACACAATACTTAGAACAGCTTGCTCGGAACGGAACACAAAAGATACTTGGAACGGAACAAAATACTTGGAACAAAACACAAAACTTGGAACAAAACACATATTTGGAACAAAATTAAATACTTGGAACAAAACACAAAAGAAAGCCATGCCTCAATTGGGAGATCCTCAAGCGTTTAAGTCACTGCCATGCTTCTCGGCTTCTTCAGAGGCAACGCAAAATTCACTTAGGGGATGCTTAAGAAGTGATCTTCAACTCTCGCAAAGCTCCACAAAAACTACCTACAGTGGAACAATTCGTGAGCTTAATCATAAAACACGAATCATAAAAAAAAATGCACCAAACCTGTGGTTTGCGGGAATTGATAACCGCTCTCACGTTGTCCCTCGCATTTTGCAACAAAGACAGGCATAAATATTAGACTGCACATGATACCTTAACAAATTTAAATCACATCACTCGCTTTGGTATTATGTGTGACCCCCACCACATATATGCAGCACACGCCGCCATTCGCCGAGGATGGGGCACATGAGGAGAACGACATCCTTGGGGAGTCGCTCGGCATCCTCGACAGGCCCATGGGAGGAGTACGCCGTGAAGGAGCTTCCATGGAGCGAACATGGAATGGGTGGAATGAGGCTATTGGGTGAGCGGCAAATGGCTGCCAATCCCTGGATAAACCTCCTTCGCAGCATTGTCTGATGAGAGGAATTTATTTCAGTTTTAAGGTTGACTATTATTTTTGCCATTGACACTCAATTATCTAAGAAAGTACAATGGATTTGCAAAGGACCACTAATAGTAACAGATCAAACTCGATAAATTCGAATTGTCTATATCGAGCCAAAACTATGGATGATGCCACCATCTATCTGTTTTTCAGATTGACAATCGGTGAAGATTGACAGCTGCTTTCACTATCCAAAGATGGATAGCTTTGTTTTAGCAACATAAACATAAGAAACAAATAAGTTTACAATCAACGAAAAGAGCAACAGATGAAACTAGCCATTAAACATATAAAATCCAAAAGGAGACCGAGTGCATAAAAGTTGTTCTTATCAAGATGATTTCTCCTTCTTATTATTATCACAGCTGTTTTCACTATTCAAAGATGCATAACTTTGTTTTAGCAACATAAGCATAAAAAACACATAAGTTCACAATCAATGAAAATTGAATATGTACTAAAAATCTAGATATGACATTTAACAACTTAAAAGTTGATGGATCACATTAAGTAAATTAAAAATTCAGGAATCATATTACATATTGGGTCAAAGTTTATAGACTCTTTGGGTCATTTTCCCAAAGAAGAATACGTCAAGAAAGCATTGAGGTTGCCTTCGCACGGGAGATTCACGTGGCAATTATGACTGTCATAAAGGCAAATGCAAGTTTACTTGTCCCTAGTAAGGTTGGTTGTGCATTTGTCCCAAAATCAAAGAGAAATGAAATTTTTTATTTGCCTAAAAAGGTTCCTTAATTCTGCAGACCCCCAAAACTACAAATGCCAAAAATTGCCCACGGAGATTGCCACTGGTTGTTAGCCCCACTAGTTAGCCCTCTTCGTTTCTTGATAATTCCAAGAGAAGAGACCAAATAATTAAATAACTTTGCACCACTAAACCACGTTTGCACTATTAAACAAAATATAAGACATAGGTAACGTACCTCTGTAGCAATCGCTTCATTAATAATATATTCAATGTCTTCATTAAATTGCCTCCACAATGTCTTGCATTGAAGAGGTGTGATGAGTGTGTTTGACAAAGTAATCTGCAATTTAACAGTATATAAGTGCTCTCAGCAAATAATAGCATTAAAACTAGAATAGACAATGGGCCTAAACTCATGCGCTTAAAGCCAAGGGATATATCATTTTAATACTCTTGTGTCGCGGTCGCGAGGTTTCCATACACCGAGGATTGTGCGCAATCGAAGAATGCTCGTCCAAACCCTAATGGAGCTGCTGGAACACTCTAGGACGGGCGATACGGTAATTGTACCATATTCTAGAGAGTTTTCAGCATAAATGCCAGTGGTTAGTGGACAGGATGGTGCGATCTCGGCCATTCGTTCAAGAATCGACCAACGGATGTAATCTGAGGCCCTCTACTATATAAATGGGCATCCTCCTTCTCATTTGTATCATCCAAATCAATTGAAGTATTTCCATTCTCTCTCAAATCTTCTCTATCTAGATTCTCTCTACGATTCGGGCGAGCAATCAAGAAAAGGTTTGGCATAGGCGCTCCTACGATCCAAGGGAGCCTGACAAGTGATATCAGAGCAAGTAGAGAGTCCATTGAGTCCATCCAAGGAGATCGAGGAGCACACCAATTGATCGAGAGAATGTCGAACCAAGAACAACTCGCTTTAGTGATAATGGATAAAAGGACTCCCTAAAAATAGGTTGCCCAAGACAAGACTCATGGGAAATCCAAGAGAAGGGATGCCTCGTTGGACACCATGGCTGTGGTCGATGAGAAACTCGCGAGAATGAGAACAACTATGTTGGAGCTCATTGAAGAACTCGACGAAGTCAAAGGGCAGATCAACGAGGTCGAAGGAACTCTCCGCCACAAATTTACAAACGTTGTCAATCGCACGATGGCCCCTTTGTTCGAGAAGGACGAAACCCTTGAAGGGTCAATCGAGGTTCTAAAGCTTGAAGTCGTGGAGCTCAAAGAAGGCAACTCCAAAGCTGAGGTTGAAGCTTTGAGGATGGAGGTGCAAGGGCTCAAAGCTGAGCTCGTCCTATGCAAAGCAAGCATTGTGAACTAATATCCTCGACATCTGTAGCGAGACAATATCAATATCCTCAACCTGAACCTTAAGTCTAATTTTCCTGCTCTTTGCTTCTTCTGCTTCCGCTTGATCTGCTTGACCATTAAGCTTGCTCCAAATTTCTTGGAGGCCCTCAATATGAGCACTGCAGACGACGGCCACAATGGTAGAATGGTTACGGGCCTTTTCTTGAAGTCCTGATGTCATGTGCCTAAAAAGAAAGTATTATCCATGATTAGCCTATTTTTTCCATAGAACCTTGAAAAATAGAAAATACTTATAAATTTCGTTTGTAGAGTATTATCTTGTTTGTGCTGGGAAGAATCGCCATCTCGTACGCAATATTCTCATAAGGGTCCTGTTGAGGCAAACAGAAAATTAACTCATTTTCTCCAATACCATATTTAAAGAACACAAAAGATGTAGATCTTACCTCTACAGCACCACGATGTAGTAAAGAACCTATGTATTCGTTTTCCAATTTCGTCAAAATTCTGTGTATCATACCCCTAGTTTCCTGTGCAAGCGAATACATGCTGCATTGCATTCACTTGGAACAGAACACAAAAGATACTTGGAACAGAACACAATACTTGAAACAGAACTGCGTTTACTTGAAACAAAACACAATACTTAGAACAGCTTGCTCGGAACGGAACACAAAAGATACTTGGAACGGAACAAAATACTTGGAACAAAACACAAAACTTGGAACAAAACACATATTTGGAACAAAATTAAATACTTGGAACAAAACACAAAAGAAAGCCATGCCTCAATTGGGAGATCCTCAAGCGTTTAAGTCACTGCCATGCTTCTCGGCTTCTTCAGAGGCAACGCAAAATTCACTTAGGGGATGCTTAAGAAGTGATCTTCAACTCTCGCAAAGCTCCACAAAAACTACCTACAGTGGAACAATTCGTGAGCTTAATCATAAAACACGAATCATAAAAAAAAATGCACCAAACCTGTGGTTTGCGGGAATTGATAACCGCTCTCACGTTGTCCCTCGCATTTTGCAACAAAGACAGGCATAAATATTAGACTGCACATGATACCTTAACAAATTTAAATCACATCACTCGCTTTGGTATTATGTGTGACCCCCACCACATATATGCAGCACACGCCGCCATTCGCCGAGGATGGGGCACATGAGGAGAACGACATCCTTGGGGAGTCGCTCGGCATCCTCGACAGGCCCATGGGAGGAGTACGCCGTGAAGGAGCTTCCATGGAGCGAACATGGAATGGGTGGAATGAGGCTATTGGGTGAGCGGCAAATGGCTGCCAATCCCTGGATAAACCTCCTTCGCAGCATTGTCTGATGAGAGGAATTTATTTCAGTTTTAAGGTTGACTATTATTTTTGCCATTGACACTCAATTATCTAAGAAAGTACAATGGATTTGCAAAGGACCACTAATAGTAACAGATCAAACTCGATAAATTCGAATTGTCTATATCGAGCCAAAACTATGGATGATGCCACCATCTATCTGTTTTTCAGATTGACAATCGGTGAAGATTGACAGCTGCTTTCACTATCCAAAGATGGATAGCTTTGTTTTAGCAACATAAACATAAGAAACAAATAAGTTTACAATCAACGAAAAGAGCAACAGATGAAACTAGCCATTAAACATATAAAATCCAAAAGGAGACCGAGTGCATAAAAGTTGTTCTTATCAAGATGATTTCTCCTTCTTATTATTATCACAGCTGTTTTCACTATTCAAAGATGCATAACTTTGTTTTAGCAACATAAGCATAAAAAACACATAAGTTCACAATCAATGAAAATTGAATATGTACTAAAAATCTAGATATGACATTTAACAACTTAAAAGTTGATGGATCACATTAAGTAAATTAAAAATTCAGGAATCATATTACATATTGGGTCAAAGTTTATAGACTCTTTGGGTCATTTTCCCAAAGAAGAATACGTCAAGAAAGCATTGAGGTTGCCTTCGCACGGGAGATTCACGTGGCAATTATGACTGTCATAAAGGCAAATGCAAGTTTACTTGTCCCTAGTAAGGTTGGTTGTGCATTTGTCCCAAAATCAAAGAGAAATGAAATTTTTTATTTGCCTAAAAAGGTTCCTTAATTCTGCAGACCCCCAAAACTACAAATGCCAAAAATTGCCCACGGAGATTGCCACTGGTTGTTAGCCCCACTAGTTAGCCCTCTTCGTTTCTTGATAATTCCAAGAGAAGAGACCAAATAATTAAATAACTTTGCACCACTAAACCACGTTTGCACTATTAAACAAAATATAAGACATAGGTAACGTACCTCTGTAGCAATCGCTTCATTAATAATATATTCAATGTCTTCATTAAATTGCCTCCACAATGTCTTGCATTGAAGAGGTGTGATGAGTGTGTTTGACAAAGTAATCTGCAATTTAACAGTATATAAGTGCTCTCAGCAAATAATAGCATTAAAACTAGAATAGACAATGGGCCTAAACTCATGCGCTTAAAGCCAAGGGATATATCATTTTAATACTCTTGTGTCGCGGTCGCGAGGTTTCCATACACCGAGGATTGTGCGCAATCGAAGAATGCTCGTCCAAACCCTAATGGAGCTGCTGGAACACTCTAGGACGGGCGATACGGTAATTGTACCATATTCTAGAGAGTTTTCAGCATAAATGCCAGTGGTTAGTGGACAGGATGGTGCGATCTCGGCCATTCGTTCAAGAATCGACCAACGGATGTAATCTGAGGCCCTCTACTATATAAATGGGCATCCTCCTTCTCATTTGTATCATCCAAATCAATTGAAGTATTTCCATTCTCTCTCAAATCTTCTCTATCTAGATTCTCTCTACGATTCGGGTGAGCAATCAAGAAAAGGTTTGGCATAGGCGCTCCTACGATCCAAGGGAGCCTGACAAGTGATATCAGAGCAAGTAGAGAGTCCATTGAGTCCATCCAAGGAGATCGAGGAGCACACCAATTGATCGAGAGAATGTCGAACCAAGAACAACTCGCTTTAGTGATAATGGATAAAAGGACTCCCTAAAAATAGGTTGCCCAAGACAAGACTCATGGGAAATCCAAGAGAAGGGATGCCTCGTTGGACACCATGGCTGTGGTCGATGAGAAACTCGCGAGAATGAGAACAACTATGTTGGAGCTCATTGAAGAACTCGACGAAGTCAAAGGGCAGATCAACGAGGTCGAAGGAACTCTCCGCCACAAATTTACAAACGTTGTCAATCGCACGATGGCCCCTTTGTTCGAGAAGGACGAAACCCTTGAAGGGTCAATCGAGGTTCTAAAGCTTGAAGTCGTGGAGCTCAAAGAAGGCAACTCCAAAGCTGAGGTTGAAGCTTTGAGGATGGAGGTGCAAGGGCTCAAAGCTGAGCTCGTCCTATGCAAAGCAAGCATTGTGAACTAATATCCTCGACATCTGTAGCGAGACAATATCAATATCCTCAACCTGAACCTTAAGTCTAATTTTCCTGCTCTTTGCTTCTTCTGCTTCCGCTTGATCTGCTTGACCATTAAGCTTGCTCCAAATTTCTTGGAGGCCCTCAATATGAGCACTGCAGACGACGGCCACAATGGTAGAATGGTTACGGGCCTTTTCTTGAAGTCCTGATGTCATGTGCCTAAAAAGAAAGTATTATCCATGATTAGCCTATTTTTTCCATAGAACCTTGAAAAATAGAAAATACTTATAAATTTCGTTTGTAGAGTATTATCTTGTTTGTGCTGGGAAGAATCGCCATCTCGTACGCAATATTCTCATAAGGGTCCTGTTGAGGCAAACAGAAAATTAACTCATTTTCTCCAATACCATATTTAAAGAACACAAAAGATGTAGATCTTACCTCTACAGCACCACGATGTAGTAAAGAACCTATGTATTCGTTTTCCAATTTCGTCAAAATTCTGTGTATCATACCCCTAGTTTCCTGTGCAAGCGAATACATGCTGCATTGCATTCACTTGGAACAGAACACAAAAGATACTTGGAACAGAACACAATACTTGAAACAGAACTGCGTTTACTTGAAACAAAACACAATACTTAGAACAGCTTGCTCGGAACGGAACACAAAAGATACTTGGAACGGAACAAAATACTTGGAACAAAACACAAAACTTGGAACAAAACACATATTTGGAACAAAATTAAATACTTGGAACAAAACACAAAAGAAAGCCATGCCTCAATTGGGAGATCCTCAAGCGTTTAAGTCACTGCCATGCTTCTCGGCTTCTTCAGAGGCAACGCAAAATTCACTTAGGGGATGCTTAAGAAGTGATCTTCAACTCTCGCAAAGCTCCACAAAAACTACCTACAGTGGAACAATTCGTGAGCTTAATCATAAAACACGAATCATAAAAAAAAATGCACCAAACCTGTGGTTTGCGGGAATTGATAACCGCTCTCACGTTGTCCCTCGCATTTTGCAACAAAGACAGGCATAAATATTAGACTGCACATGATACCTTAACAAATTTAAATCACATCACTCGCTTTGGTATTATGTGTGACCCCCACCACATATATGCAGCACACGCCGCCATTCGCCGAGGATGGGGCACATGAGGAGAACGACATCCTTGGGGAGTCGCTCGGCATCCTCGACAGGCCCATGGGAGGAGTACGCCGTGAAGGAGCTTCCATGGAGCGAACATGGAATGGGTGGAATGAGGCTATTGGGTGAGCGGCAAATGGCTGCCAATCCCTGGATAAACCTCCTTCGCAGCATTGTCTGATGAGAGGAATTTATTTCAGTTTTAAGGTTGACTATTATTTTTGCCATTGACACTCAATTATCTAAGAAAGTACAATGGATTTGCAAAGGACCACTAATAGTAACAGATCAAACTCGATAAATTCGAATTGTCTATATCGAGCCAAAACTATGGATGATGCCACCATCTATCTGTTTTTCAGATTGACAATCGGTGAAGATTGACAGCTGCTTTCACTATCCAAAGATGGATAGCTTTGTTTTAGCAACATAAACATAAGAAACAAATAAGTTTACAATCAACGAAAAGAGCAACAGATGAAACTAGCCATTAAACATATAAAATCCAAAAGGAGACCGAGTGCATAAAAGTTGTTCTTATCAAGATGATTTCTCCTTCTTATTATTATCACAGCTGTTTTCACTATTCAAAGATGCATAACTTTGTTTTAGCAACATAAGCATAAAAAACACATAAGTTCACAATCAATGAAAATTGAATATGTACTAAAAATCTAGATATGACATTTAACAACTTAAAAGTTGATGGATCACATTAAGTAAATTAAAAATTCAGGAATCATATTACATATTGGGTCAAAGTTTATAGACTCTTTGGGTCATTTTCCCAAAGAAGAATACGTCAAGAAAGCATTGAGGTTGCCTTCGCACGGGAGATTCACGTGGCAATTATGACTGTCATAAAGGCAAATGCAAGTTTACTTGTCCCTAGTAAGGTTGGTTGTGCATTTGTCCCAAAATCAAAGAGAAATGAAATTTTTTATTTGCCTAAAAAGGTTCCTTAATTCTGCAGACCCCCAAAACTACAAATGCCAAAAATTGCCCACGGAGATTGCCACTGGTTGTTAGCCCCACTAGTTAGCCCTCTTCGTTTCTTGATAATTCCAAGAGAAGAGACCAAATAATTAAATAACTTTGCACCACTAAACCACGTTTGCACTATTAAACAAAATATAAGACATAGGTAACGTACCTCTGTAGCAATCGCTTCATTAATAATATATTCAATGTCTTCATTAAATTGCCTCCACAATGTCTTGCATTGAAGAGGTGTGATGAGTGTGTTTGACAAAGTAATCTGCAATTTAACAGTATATAAGTGCTCTCAGCAAATAATAGCATTAAAACTAGAATAGACAATGGGCCTAAACTCATGCGCTTAAAGCCAAGGGATATATCATTTTAATACTCTTGTGTCGCGGTCGCGAGGTTTCCATACACCGAGGATTGTGCGCAATCGAAGAATGCTCGTCCAAACCCTAATGGAGCTGCTGGAACACTCTAGGACGGGCGATACGGTAATTGTACCATATTCTAGAGAGTTTTCAGCATAAATGCCAGTGGTTAGTGGACAGGATGGTGCGATCTCGGCCATTCGTTCAAGAATCGACCAACGGATGTAATCTGAGGCCCTCTACTATATAAATGGGCATCCTCCTTCTCATTTGTATCATCCAAATCAATTGAAGTATTTCCATTCTCTCTCAAATCTTCTCTATCTAGATTCTCTCTACGATTCGGGTGAGCAATCAAGAAAAGGTTTGGCATAGGCGCTCCTACGATCCAAGGGAGCCTGACAAGTGATATCAGAGCAAGTAGAGAGTCCATTGAGTCCATCCAAGGAGATCGAGGAGCACACCAATTGATCGAGAGAATGTCGAACCAAGAACAACTCGCTTTAGTGATAATGGATAAAAGGACTCCCTAAAAATAGGTTGCCCAAGACAAGACTCATGGGAAATCCAAGAGAAGGGATGCCTCGTTGGACACCATGGCTGTGGTCGATGAGAAACTCGCGAGAATGAGAACAACTATGTTGGAGCTCATTGAAGAACTCGACGAAGTCAAAGGGCAGATCAACGAGGTCGAAGGAACTCTCCGCCACAAATTTACAAACGTTGTCAATCGCACGATGGCCCCTTTGTTCGAGAAGGACGAAACCCTTGAAGGGTCAATCGAGGTTCTAAAGCTTGAAGTCGTGGAGCTCAAAGAAGGCAACTCCAAAGCTGAGGTTGAAGCTTTGAGGATGGAGGTGCAAGGGCTCAAAGCTGAGCTCGTCCTATGCAAAGCAAGCATTGTGAACTAATATCCTCGACATCTGTAGCGAGACAATATCAATATCCTCAACCTGAACCTTAAGTCTAATTTTCCTGCTCTTTGCTTCTTCTGCTTCCGCTTGATCTGCTTGACCATTAAGCTTGCTCCAAATTTCTTGGAGGCCCTCAATATGAGCACTGCAGACGACGGCCACAATGGTAGAATGGTTACGGGCCTTTTCTTGAAGTCCTGATGTCATGTGCCTAAAAAGAAAGTATTATCCATGATTAGCCTATTTTTTCCATAGAACCTTGAAAAATAGAAAATACTTATAAATTTCGTTTGTAGAGTATTATCTTGTTTGTGCTGGGAAGAATCGCCATCTCGTACGCAATATTCTCATAAGGGTCCTGTTGAGGCAAACAGAAAATTAACTCATTTTCTCCAATACCATATTTAAAGAACACAAAAGATGTAGATCTTACCTCTACAGCACCACGATGTAGTAAAGAACCTATGTATTCGTTTTCCAATTTCGTCAAAATTCTGTGTATCATACCCCTAGTTTCCTGTGCAAGCGAATACATGCTGCATTGCATTCACTTGGAACAGAACACAAAAGATACTTGGAACAGAACACAATACTTGAAACAGAACTGCGTTTACTTGAAACAAAACACAATACTTAGAACAGCTTGCTCGGAACGGAACACAAAAGATACTTGGAACGGAACAAAATACTTGGAACAAAACACAAAACTTGGAACAAAACACATATTTGGAACAAAATTAAATACTTGGAACAAAACACAAAAGAAAGCCATGCCTCAATTGGGAGATCCTCAAGCGTTTAAGTCACTGCCATGCTTCTCGGCTTCTTCAGAGGCAACGCAAAATTCACTTAGGGGATGCTTAAGAAGTGATCTTCAACTCTCGCAAAGCTCCACAAAAACTACCTACAGTGGAACAATTCGTGAGCTTAATCATAAAACACGAATCATAAAAAAAAATGCACCAAACCTGTGGTTTGCGGGAATTGATAACCGCTCTCACGTTGTCCCTCGCATTTTGCAACAAAGACAGGCATAAATATTAGACTGCACATGATACCTTAACAAATTTAAATCACATCACTCGCTTTGGTATTATGTGTGACCCCCACCACATATATGCAGCACACGCCGCCATTCGCCGAGGATGGGGCACATGAGGAGAACGACATCCTTGGGGAGTCGCTCGGCATCCTCGACAGGCCCATGGGAGGAGTACGCCGTGAAGGAGCTTCCATGGAGCGAACATGGAATGGGTGGAATGAGGCTATTGGGTGAGCGGCAAATGGCTGCCAATCCCTGGATAAACCTCCTTCGCAGCATTGTCTGATGAGAGGAATTTATTTCAGTTTTAAGGTTGACTATTATTTTTGCCATTGACACTCAATTATCTAAGAAAGTACAATGGATTTGCAAAGGACCACTAATAGTAACAGATCAAACTCGATAAATTCGAATTGTCTATATCGAGCCAAAACTATGGATGATGCCACCATCTATCTGTTTTTCAGATTGACAATCGGTGAAGATTGACAGCTGCTTTCACTATCCAAAGATGGATAGCTTTGTTTTAGCAACATAAACATAAGAAACAAATAAGTTTACAATCAACGAAAAGAGCAACAGATGAAACTAGCCATTAAACATATAAAATCCAAAAGGAGACCGAGTGCATAAAAGTTGTTCTTATCAAGATGATTTCTCCTTCTTATTATTATCACAGCTGTTTTCACTATTCAAAGATGCATAACTTTGTTTTAGCAACATAAGCATAAAAAACACATAAGTTCACAATCAATGAAAATTGAATATGTACTAAAAATCTAGATATGACATTTAACAACTTAAAAGTTGATGGATCACATTAAGTAAATTAAAAATTCAGGAATCATATTACATATTGGGTCAAAGTTTATAGACTCTTTGGGTCATTTTCCCAAAGAAGAATACGTCAAGAAAGCATTGAGGTTGCCTTCGCACGGGAGATTCACGTGGCAATTATGACTGTCATAAAGGCAAATGCAAGTTTACTTGTCCCTAGTAAGGTTGGTTGTGCATTTGTCCCAAAATCAAAGAGAAATGAAATTTTTTATTTGCCTAAAAAGGTTCCTTAATTCTGCAGACCCCCAAAACTACAAATGCCAAAAATTGCCCACGGAGATTGCCACTGGTTGTTAGCCCCACTAGTTAGCCCTCTTCGTTTCTTGATAATTCCAAGAGAAGAGACCAAATAATTAAATAACTTTGCACCACTAAACCACGTTTGCACTATTAAACAAAATATAAGACATAGGTAACGTACCTCTGTAGCAATCGCTTCATTAATAATATATTCAATGTCTTCATTAAATTGCCTCCACAATGTCTTGCATTGAAGAGGTGTGATGAGTGTGTTTGACAAAGTAATCTGCAATTTAACAGTATATAAGTGCTCTCAGCAAATAATAGCATTAAAACTAGAATAGACAATGGGCCTAAACTCATGCGCTTAAAGCCAAGGGATATATCATTTTAATACTCTTGTGTCGCGGTCGCGAGGTTTCCATACACCGAGGATTGTGCGCAATCGAAGAATGCTCGTCCAAACCCTAATGGAGCTGCTGGAACACTCTAGGACGGGCGATACGGTAATTGTACCATATTCTAGAGAGTTTTCAGCATAAATGCCAGTGGTTAGTGGACAGGATGGTGCGATCTCGGCCATTCGTTCAAGAATCGACCAACGGATGTAATCTGAGGCCCTCTACTATATAAATGGGCATCCTCCTTCTCATTTGTATCATCCAAATCAATTGAAGTATTTCCATTCTCTCTCAAATCTTCTCTATCTAGATTCTCTCTACGATTCGGGTGAGCAATCAAGAAAAGGTTTGGCATAGGCGCTCCTACGATCCAAGGGAGCCTGACAAGTGATATCAGAGCAAGTAGAGAGTCCATTGAGTCCATCCAAGGAGATCGAGGAGCACACCAATTGATCGAGAGAATGTCGAACCAAGAACAACTCGCTTTAGTGATAATGGATAAAAGGACTCCCTAAAAATAGGTTGCCCAAGACAAGACTCATGGGAAATCCAAGAGAAGGGATGCCTCGTTGGACACCATGGCTGTGGTCGATGAGAAACTCGCGAGAATGAGAACAACTATGTTGGAGCTCATTGAAGAACTCGACGAAGTCAAAGGGCAGATCAACGAGGTCGAAGGAACTCTCCGCCACAAATTTACAAACGTTGTCAATCGCACGATGGCCCCTTTGTTCGAGAAGGACGAAACCCTTGAAGGGTCAATCGAGGTTCTAAAGCTTGAAGTCGTGGAGCTCAAAGAAGGCAACTCCAAAGCTGAGGTTGAAGCTTTGAGGATGGAGGTGCAAGGGCTCAAAGCTGAGCTCGTCCTATGCAAAGCAAGCATTGTGAACTAATATCCTCGACATCTGTAGCGAGACAATATCAATATCCTCAACCTGAACCTTAAGTCTAATTTTCCTGCTCTTTGCTTCTTCTGCTTCCGCTTGATCTGCTTGACCATTAAGCTTGCTCCAAATTTCTTGGAGGCCCTCAATATGAGCACTGCAGACGACGGCCACAATGGTAGAATGGTTACGGGCCTTTTCTTGAAGTCCTGATGTCATGTGCCTAAAAAGAAAGTATTATCCATGATTAGCCTATTTTTTCCATAGAACCTTGAAAAATAGAAAATACTTATAAATTTCGTTTGTAGAGTATTATCTTGTTTGTGCTGGGAAGAATCGCCATCTCGTACGCAATATTCTCATAAGGGTCCTGTTGAGGCAAACAGAAAATTAACTCATTTTCTCCAATACCATATTTAAAGAACACAAAAGATGTAGATCTTACCTCTACAGCACCACGATGTAGTAAAGAACCTATGTATTCGTTTTCCAATTTCGTCAAAATTCTGTGTATCATACCCCTAGTTTCCTGTGCAAGCGAATACATGCTGCATTGCATTCACTTGGAACAGAACACAAAAGATACTTGGAACAGAACACAATACTTGAAACAGAACTGCGTTTACTTGAAACAAAACACAATACTTAGAACAGCTTGCTCGGAACGGAACACAAAAGATACTTGGAACGGAACAAAATACTTGGAACAAAACACAAAACTTGGAACAAAACACATATTTGGAACAAAATTAAATACTTGGAACAAAACACAAAAGAAAGCCATGCCTCAATTGGGAGATCCTCAAGCGTTTAAGTCACTGCCATGCTTCTCGGCTTCTTCAGAGGCAACGCAAAATTCACTTAGGGGATGCTTAAGAAGTGATCTTCAACTCTCGCAAAGCTCCACAAAAACTACCTACAGTGGAACAATTCGTGAGCTTAATCATAAAACACGAATCATAAAAAAAAATGCACCAAACCTGTGGTTTGCGGGAATTGATAACCGCTCTCACGTTGTCCCTCGCATTTTGCAACAAAGACAGGCATAAATATTAGACTGCACATGATACCTTAACAAATTTAAATCACATCACTCGCTTTGGTATTATGTGTGACCCCCACCACATATATGCAGCACACGCCGCCATTCGCCGAGGATGGGGCACATGAGGAGAACGACATCCTTGGGGAGTCGCTCGGCATCCTCGACAGGCCCATGGGAGGAGTACGCCGTGAAGGAGCTTCCATGGAGCGAACATGGAATGGGTGGAATGAGGCTATTGGGTGAGCGGCAAATGGCTGCCAATCCCTGGATAAACCTCCTTCGCAGCATTGTCTGATGAGAGGAATTTATTTCAGTTTTAAGGTTGACTATTATTTTTGCCATTGACACTCAATTATCTAAGAAAGTACAATGGATTTGCAAAGGACCACTAATAGTAACAGATCAAACTCGATAAATTCGAATTGTCTATATCGAGCCAAAACTATGGATGATGCCACCATCTATCTGTTTTTCAGATTGACAATCGGTGAAGATTGACAGCTGCTTTCACTATCCAAAGATGGATAGCTTTGTTTTAGCAACATAAACATAAGAAACAAATAAGTTTACAATCAACGAAAAGAGCAACAGATGAAACTAGCCATTAAACATATAAAATCCAAAAGGAGACCGAGTGCATAAAAGTTGTTCTTATCAAGATGATTTCTCCTTCTTATTATTATCACAGCTGTTTTCACTATTCAAAGATGCATAACTTTGTTTTAGCAACATAAGCATAAAAAACACATAAGTTCACAATCAATGAAAATTGAATATGTACTAAAAATCTAGATATGACATTTAACAACTTAAAAGTTGATGGATCACATTAAGTAAATTAAAAATTCAGGAATCATATTACATATTGGGTCAAAGTTTATAGACTCTTTGGGTCATTTTCCCAAAGAAGAATACGTCAAGAAAGCATTGAGGTTGCCTTCGCACGGGAGATTCACGTGGCAATTATGACTGTCATAAAGGCAAATGCAAGTTTACTTGTCCCTAGTAAGGTTGGTTGTGCATTTGTCCCAAAATCAAAGAGAAATGAAATTTTTTATTTGCCTAAAAAGGTTCCTTAATTCTGCAGACCCCCAAAACTACAAATGCCAAAAATTGCCCACGGAGATTGCCACTGGTTGTTAGCCCCACTAGTTAGCCCTCTTCGTTTCTTGATAATTCCAAGAGAAGAGACCAAATAATTAAATAACTTTGCACCACTAAACCACGTTTGCACTATTAAACAAAATATAAGACATAGGTAACGTACCTCTGTAGCAATCGCTTCATTAATAATATATTCAATGTCTTCATTAAATTGCCTCCACAATGTCTTGCATTGAAGAGGTGTGATGAGTGTGTTTGACAAAGTAATCTGCAATTTAACAGTATATAAGTGCTCTCAGCAAATAATAGCATTAAAACTAGAATAGACAATGGGCCTAAACTCATGCGCTTAAAGCCAAGGGATATATCATTTTAATACTCTTGTGTCGCGGTCGCGAGGTTTCCATACACCGAGGATTGTGCGCAATCGAAGAATGCTCGTCCAAACCCTAATGGAGCTGCTGGAACACTCTAGGACGGGCGATACGGTAATTGTACCATATTCTAGAGAGTTTTCAGCATAAATGCCAGTGGTTAGTGGACAGGATGGTGCGATCTCGGCCATTCGTTCAAGAATCGACCAACGGATGTAATCTGAGGCCCTCTACTATATAAATGGGCATCCTCCTTCTCATTTGTATCATCCAAATCAATTGAAGTATTTCCATTCTCTCTCAAATCTTCTCTATCTAGATTCTCTCTACGATTCGGGTGAGCAATCAAGAAAAGGTTTGGCATAGGCGCTCCTACGATCCAAGGGAGCCTGACAAGTGATATCAGAGCAAGTAGAGAGTCCATTGAGTCCATCCAAGGAGATCGAGGAGCACACCAATTGATCGAGAGAATGTCGAACCAAGAACAACTCGCTTTAGTGATAATGGATAAAAGGACTCCCTAAAAATAGGTTGCCCAAGACAAGACTCATGGGAAATCCAAGAGAAGGGATGCCTCGTTGGACACCATGGCTGTGGTCGATGAGAAACTCGCGAGAATGAGAACAACTATGTTGGAGCTCATTGAAGAACTCGACGAAGTCAAAGGGCAGATCAACGAGGTCGAAGGAACTCTCCGCCACAAATTTACAAACGTTGTCAATCGCACGATGGCCCCTTTGTTCGAGAAGGACGAAACCCTTGAAGGGTCAATCGAGGTTCTAAAGCTTGAAGTCGTGGAGCTCAAAGAAGGCAACTCCAAAGCTGAGGTTGAAGCTTTGAGGATGGAGGTGCAAGGGCTCAAAGCTGAGCTCGTCCTATGCAAAGCAAGCATTGTGAACTAATATCCTCGACATCTGTAGCGAGACAATATCAATATCCTCAACCTGAACCTTAAGTCTAATTTTCCTGCTCTTTGCTTCTTCTGCTTCCGCTTGATCTGCTTGACCATTAAGCTTGCTCCAAATTTCTTGGAGGCCCTCAATATGAGCACTGCAGACGACGGCCACAATGGTAGAATGGTTACGGGCCTTTTCTTGAAGTCCTGATGTCATGTGCCTAAAAAGAAAGTATTATCCATGATTAGCCTATTTTTTCCATAGAACCTTGAAAAATAGAAAATACTTATAAATTTCGTTTGTAGAGTATTATCTTGTTTGTGCTGGGAAGAATCGCCATCTCGTACGCAATATTCTCATAAGGGTCCTGTTGAGGCAAACAGAAAATTAACTCATTTTCTCCAATACCATATTTAAAGAACACAAAAGATGTAGATCTTACCTCTACAGCACCACGATGTAGTAAAGAACCTATGTATTCGTTTTCCAATTTCGTCAAAATTCTGTGTATCATACCCCTAGTTTCCTGTGCAAGCGAATACATGCTGCATTGCATTCACTTGGAACAGAACACAAAAGATACTTGGAACAGAACACAATACTTGAAACAGAACTGCGTTTACTTGAAACAAAACACAATACTTAGAACAGCTTGCTCGGAACGGAACACAAAAGATACTTGGAACGGAACAAAATACTTGGAACAAAACACAAAACTTGGAACAAAACACATATTTGGAACAAAATTAAATACTTGGAACAAAACACAAAAGAAAGCCATGCCTCAATTGGGAGATCCTCAAGCGTTTAAGTCACTGCCATGCTTCTCGGCTTCTTCAGAGGCAACGCAAAATTCACTTAGGGGATGCTTAAGAAGTGATCTTCAACTCTCGCAAAGCTCCACAAAAACTACCTACAGTGGAACAATTCGTGAGCTTAATCATAAAACACGAATCATAAAAAAAAATGCACCAAACCTGTGGTTTGCGGGAATTGATAACCGCTCTCACGTTGTCCCTCGCATTTTGCAACAAAGACAGGCATAAATATTAGACTGCACATGATACCTTAACAAATTTAAATCACATCACTCGCTTTGGTATTATGTGTGACCCCCACCACATATATGCAGCACACGCCGCCATTCGCCGAGGATGGGGCACATGAGGAGAACGACATCCTTGGGGAGTCGCTCGGCATCCTCGACAGGCCCATGGGAGGAGTACGCCGTGAAGGAGCTTCCATGGAGCGAACATGGAATGGGTGGAATGAGGCTATTGGGTGAGCGGCAAATGGCTGCCAATCCCTGGATAAACCTCCTTCGCAGCATTGTCTGATGAGAGGAATTTATTTCAGTTTTAAGGTTGACTATTATTTTTGCCATTGACACTCAATTATCTAAGAAAGTACAATGGATTTGCAAAGGACCACTAATAGTAACAGATCAAACTCGATAAATTCGAATTGTCTATATCGAGCCAAAACTATGGATGATGCCACCATCTATCTGTTTTTCAGATTGACAATCGGTGAAGATTGACAGCTGCTTTCACTATCCAAAGATGGATAGCTTTGTTTTAGCAACATAAACATAAGAAACAAATAAGTTTACAATCAACGAAAAGAGCAACAGATGAAACTAGCCATTAAACATATAAAATCCAAAAGGAGACCGAGTGCATAAAAGTTGTTCTTATCAAGATGATTTCTCCTTCTTATTATTATCACAGCTGTTTTCACTATTCAAAGATGCATAACTTTGTTTTAGCAACATAAGCATAAAAAACACATAAGTTCACAATCAATGAAAATTGAATATGTACTAAAAATCTAGATATGACATTTAACAACTTAAAAGTTGATGGATCACATTAAGTAAATTAAAAATTCAGGAATCATATTACATATTGGGTCAAAGTTTATAGACTCTTTGGGTCATTTTCCCAAAGAAGAATACGTCAAGAAAGCATTGAGGTTGCCTTCGCACGGGAGATTCACGTGGCAATTATGACTGTCATAAAGGCAAATGCAAGTTTACTTGTCCCTAGTAAGGTTGGTTGTGCATTTGTCCCAAAATCAAAGAGAAATGAAATTTTTTATTTGCCTAAAAAGGTTCCTTAATTCTGCAGACCCCCAAAACTACAAATGCCAAAAATTGCCCACGGAGATTGCCACTGGTTGTTAGCCCCACTAGTTAGCCCTCTTCGTTTCTTGATAATTCCAAGAGAAGAGACCAAATAATTAAATAACTTTGCACCACTAAACCACGTTTGCACTATTAAACAAAATATAAGACATAGGTAACGTACCTCTGTAGCAATCGCTTCATTAATAATATATTCAATGTCTTCATTAAATTGCCTCCACAATGTCTTGCATTGAAGAGGTGTGATGAGTGTGTTTGACAAAGTAATCTGCAATTTAACAGTATATAAGTGCTCTCAGCAAATAATAGCATTAAAACTAGAATAGACAATGGGCCTAAACTCATGCGCTTAAAGCCAAGGGATATATCATTTTAATACTCTTGTGTCGCGGTCGCGAGGTTTCCATACACCGAGGATTGTGCGCAATCGAAGAATGCTCGTCCAAACCCTAATGGAGCTGCTGGAACACTCTAGGACGGGCGATACGGTAATTGTACCATATTCTAGAGAGTTTTCAGCATAAATGCCAGTGGTTAGTGGACAGGATGGTGCGATCTCGGCCATTCGTTCAAGAATCGACCAACGGATGTAATCTGAGGCCCTCTACTATATAAATGGGCATCCTCCTTCTCATTTGTATCATCCAAATCAATTGAAGTATTTCCATTCTCTCTCAAATCTTCTCTATCTAGATTCTCTCTACGATTCGGGCGAGCAATCAAGAAAAGGTTTGGCATAGGCGCTCCTACGATCCAAGGGAGCCTGACAAGTGATATCAGAGCAAGTAGAGAGTCCATTGAGTCCATCCAAGGAGATCGAGGAGCACACCAATTGATCGAGAGAATGTCGAACCAAGAACAACTCGCTTTAGTGATAATGGATAAAAGGACTCCCTAAAAATAGGTTGCCCAAGACAAGACTCATGGGAAATCCAAGAGAAGGGATGCCTCGTTGGACACCATGGCTGTGGTCGATGAGAAACTCGCGAGAATGAGAACAACTATGTTGGAGCTCATTGAAGAACTCGACGAAGTCAAAGGGCAGATCAACGAGGTCGAAGGAACTCTCCGCCACAAATTTACAAACGTTGTCAATCGCACGATGGCCCCTTTGTTCGAGAAGGACGAAACCCTTGAAGGGTCAATCGAGGTTCTAAAGCTTGAAGTCGTGGAGCTCAAAGAAGGCAACTCCAAAGCTGAGGTTGAAGCTTTGAGGATGGAGGTGCAAGGGCTCAAAGCTGAGCTCGTCCTATGCAAAGCAAGCATTGTGAACTAATATCCTCGACATCTGTAGCGAGACAATATCAATATCCTCAACCTGAACCTTAAGTCTAATTTTCCTGCTCTTTGCTTCTTCTGCTTCCGCTTGATCTGCTTGACCATTAAGCTTGCTCCAAATTTCTTGGAGGCCCTCAATATGAGCACTGCAGACGACGGCCACAATGGTAGAATGGTTACGGGCCTTTTCTTGAAGTCCTGATGTCATGTGCCTAAAAAGAAAGTATTATCCATGATTAGCCTATTTTTTCCATAGAACCTTGAAAAATAGAAAATACTTATAAATTTCGTTTGTAGAGTATTATCTTGTTTGTGCTGGGAAGAATCGCCATCTCGTACGCAATATTCTCATAAGGGTCCTGTTGAGGCAAACAGAAAATTAACTCATTTTCTCCAATACCATATTTAAAGAACACAAAAGATGTAGATCTTACCTCTACAGCACCACGATGTAGTAAAGAACCTATGTATTCGTTTTCCAATTTCGTCAAAATTCTGTGTATCATACCCCTAGTTTCCTGTGCAAGCGAATACATGCTGCATTGCATTCACTTGGAACAGAACACAAAAGATACTTGGAACAGAACACAATACTTGAAACAGAACTGCGTTTACTTGAAACAAAACACAATACTTAGAACAGCTTGCTCGGAACGGAACACAAAAGATACTTGGAACGGAACAAAATACTTGGAACAAAACACAAAACTTGGAACAAAACACATATTTGGAACAAAATTAAATACTTGGAACAAAACACAAAAGAAAGCCATGCCTCAATTGGGAGATCCTCAAGCGTTTAAGTCACTGCCATGCTTCTCGGCTTCTTCAGAGGCAACGCAAAATTCACTTAGGGGATGCTTAAGAAGTGATCTTCAACTCTCGCAAAGCTCCACAAAAACTACCTACAGTGGAACAATTCGTGAGCTTAATCATAAAACACGAATCATAAAAAAAAATGCACCAAACCTGTGGTTTGCGGGAATTGATAACCGCTCTCACGTTGTCCCTCGCATTTTGCAACAAAGACAGGCATAAATATTAGACTGCACATGATACCTTAACAAATTTAAATCACATCACTCGCTTTGGTATTATGTGTGACCCCCACCACATATATGCAGCACACGCCGCCATTCGCCGAGGATGGGGCACATGAGGAGAACGACATCCTTGGGGAGTCGCTCGGCATCCTCGACAGGCCCATGGGAGGAGTACGCCGTGAAGGAGCTTCCATGGAGCGAACATGGAATGGGTGGAATGAGGCTATTGGGTGAGCGGCAAATGGCTGCCAATCCCTGGATAAACCTCCTTCGCAGCATTGTCTGATGAGAGGAATTTATTTCAGTTTTAAGGTTGACTATTATTTTTGCCATTGACACTCAATTATCTAAGAAAGTACAATGGATTTGCAAAGGACCACTAATAGTAACAGATCAAACTCGATAAATTCGAATTGTCTATATCGAGCCAAAACTATGGATGATGCCACCATCTATCTGTTTTTCAGATTGACAATCGGTGAAGATTGACAGCTGCTTTCACTATCCAAAGATGGATAGCTTTGTTTTAGCAACATAAACATAAGAAACAAATAAGTTTACAATCAACGAAAAGAGCAACAGATGAAACTAGCCATTAAACATATAAAATCCAAAAGGAGACCGAGTGCATAAAAGTTGTTCTTATCAAGATGATTTCTCCTTCTTATTATTATCACAGCTGTTTTCACTATTCAAAGATGCATAACTTTGTTTTAGCAACATAAGCATAAAAAACACATAAGTTCACAATCAATGAAAATTGAATATGTACTAAAAATCTAGATATGACATTTAACAACTTAAAAGTTGATGGATCACATTAAGTAAATTAAAAATTCAGGAATCATATTACATATTGGGTCAAAGTTTATAGACTCTTTGGGTCATTTTCCCAAAGAAGAATACGTCAAGAAAGCATTGAGGTTGCCTTCGCACGGGAGATTCACGTGGCAATTATGACTGTCATAAAGGCAAATGCAAGTTTACTTGTCCCTAGTAAGGTTGGTTGTGCATTTGTCCCAAAATCAAAGAGAAATGAAATTTTTTATTTGCCTAAAAAGGTTCCTTAATTCTGCAGACCCCCAAAACTACAAATGCCAAAAATTGCCCACGGAGATTGCCACTGGTTGTTAGCCCCACTAGTTAGCCCTCTTCGTTTCTTGATAATTCCAAGAGAAGAGACCAAATAATTAAATAACTTTGCACCACTAAACCACGTTTGCACTATTAAACAAAATATAAGACATAGGTAACGTACCTCTGTAGCAATCGCTTCATTAATAATATATTCAATGTCTTCATTAAATTGCCTCCACAATGTCTTGCATTGAAGAGGTGTGATGAGTGTGTTTGACAAAGTAATCTGCAATTTAACAGTATATAAGTGCTCTCAGCAAATAATAGCATTAAAACTAGAATAGACAATGGGCCTAAACTCATGCGCTTAAAGCCAAGGGATATATCATTTTAATACTCTTGTGTCGCGGTCGCGAGGTTTCCATACACCGAGGATTGTGCGCAATCGAAGAATGCTCGTCCAAACCCTAATGGAGCTGCTGGAACACTCTAGGACGGGCGATACGGTAATTGTACCATATTCTAGAGAGTTTTCAGCATAAATGCCAGTGGTTAGTGGACAGGATGGTGCGATCTCGGCCATTCGTTCAAGAATCGACCAACGGATGTAATCTGAGGCCCTCTACTATATAAATGGGCATCCTCCTTCTCATTTGTATCATCCAAATCAATTGAAGTATTTCCATTCTCTCTCAAATCTTCTCTATCTAGATTCTCTCTACGATTCGGGCGAGCAATCAAGAAAAGGTTTGGCATAGGCGCTCCTACGATCCAAGGGAGCCTGACAAGTGATATCAGAGCAAGTAGAGAGTCCATTGAGTCCATCCAAGGAGATCGAGGAGCACACCAATTGATCGAGAGAATGTCGAACCAAGAACAACTCGCTTTAGTGATAATGGATAAAAGGACTCCCTAAAAATAGGTTGCCCAAGACAAGACTCATGGGAAATCCAAGAGAAGGGATGCCTCGTTGGACACCATGGCTGTGGTCGATGAGAAACTCGCGAGAATGAGAACAACTATGTTGGAGCTCATTGAAGAACTCGACGAAGTCAAAGGGCAGATCAACGAGGTCGAAGGAACTCTCCGCCACAAATTTACAAACGTTGTCAATCGCACGATGGCCCCTTTGTTCGAGAAGGACGAAACCCTTGAAGGGTCAATCGAGGTTCTAAAGCTTGAAGTCGTGGAGCTCAAAGAAGGCAACTCCAAAGCTGAGGTTGAAGCTTTGAGGATGGAGGTGCAAGGGCTCAAAGCTGAGCTCGTCCTATGCAAAGCAAGCATTGTGAACTAATATCCTCGACATCTGTAGCGAGACAATATCAATATCCTCAACCTGAACCTTAAGTCTAATTTTCCTGCTCTTTGCTTCTTCTGCTTCCGCTTGATCTGCTTGACCATTAAGCTTGCTCCAAATTTCTTGGAGGCCCTCAATATGAGCACTGCAGACGACGGCCACAATGGTAGAATGGTTACGGGCCTTTTCTTGAAGTCCTGATGTCATGTGCCTAAAAAGAAAGTATTATCCATGATTAGCCTATTTTTTCCATAGAACCTTGAAAAATAGAAAATACTTATAAATTTCGTTTGTAGAGTATTATCTTGTTTGTGCTGGGAAGAATCGCCATCTCGTACGCAATATTCTCATAAGGGTCCTGTTGAGGCAAACAGAAAATTAACTCATTTTCTCCAATACCATATTTAAAGAACACAAAAGATGTAGATCTTACCTCTACAGCACCACGATGTAGTAAAGAACCTATGTATTCGTTTTCCAATTTCGTCAAAATTCTGTGTATCATACCCCTAGTTTCCTGTGCAAGCGAATACATGCTGCATTGCATTCACTTGGAACAGAACACAAAAGATACTTGGAACAGAACACAATACTTGAAACAGAACTGCGTTTACTTGAAACAAAACACAATACTTAGAACAGCTTGCTCGGAACGGAACACAAAAGATACTTGGAACGGAACAAAATACTTGGAACAAAACACAAAACTTGGAACAAAACACATATTTGGAACAAAATTAAATACTTGGAACAAAACACAAAAGAAAGCCATGCCTCAATTGGGAGATCCTCAAGCGTTTAAGTCACTGCCATGCTTCTCGGCTTCTTCAGAGGCAACGCAAAATTCACTTAGGGGATGCTTAAGAAGTGATCTTCAACTCTCGCAAAGCTCCACAAAAACTACCTACAGTGGAACAATTCGTGAGCTTAATCATAAAACACGAATCATAAAAAAAAATGCACCAAACCTGTGGTTTGCGGGAATTGATAACCGCTCTCACGTTGTCCCTCGCATTTTGCAACAAAGACAGGCATAAATATTAGACTGCACATGATACCTTAACAAATTTAAATCACATCACTCGCTTTGGTATTATGTGTGACCCCCACCACATATATGCAGCACACGCCGCCATTCGCCGAGGATGGGGCACATGAGGAGAACGACATCCTTGGGGAGTCGCTCGGCATCCTCGACAGGCCCATGGGAGGAGTACGCCGTGAAGGAGCTTCCATGGAGCGAACATGGAATGGGTGGAATGAGGCTATTGGGTGAGCGGCAAATGGCTGCCAATCCCTGGATAAACCTCCTTCGCAGCATTGTCTGATGAGAGGAATTTATTTCAGTTTTAAGGTTGACTATTATTTTTGCCATTGACACTCAATTATCTAAGAAAGTACAATGGATTTGCAAAGGACCACTAATAGTAACAGATCAAACTCGATAAATTCGAATTGTCTATATCGAGCCAAAACTATGGATGATGCCACCATCTATCTGTTTTTCAGATTGACAATCGGTGAAGATTGACAGCTGCTTTCACTATCCAAAGATGGATAGCTTTGTTTTAGCAACATAAACATAAGAAACAAATAAGTTTACAATCAACGAAAAGAGCAACAGATGAAACTAGCCATTAAACATATAAAATCCAAAAGGAGACCGAGTGCATAAAAGTTGTTCTTATCAAGATGATTTCTCCTTCTTATTATTATCACAGCTGTTTTCACTATTCAAAGATGCATAACTTTGTTTTAGCAACATAAGCATAAAAAACACATAAGTTCACAATCAATGAAAATTGAATATGTACTAAAAATCTAGATATGACATTTAACAACTTAAAAGTTGATGGATCACATTAAGTAAATTAAAAATTCAGGAATCATATTACATATTGGGTCAAAGTTTATAGACTCTTTGGGTCATTTTCCCAAAGAAGAATACGTCAAGAAAGCATTGAGGTTGCCTTCGCACGGGAGATTCACGTGGCAATTATGACTGTCATAAAGGCAAATGCAAGTTTACTTGTCCCTAGTAAGGTTGGTTGTGCATTTGTCCCAAAATCAAAGAGAAATGAAATTTTTTATTTGCCTAAAAAGGTTCCTTAATTCTGCAGACCCCCAAAACTACAAATGCCAAAAATTGCCCACGGAGATTGCCACTGGTTGTTAGCCCCACTAGTTAGCCCTCTTCGTTTCTTGATAATTCCAAGAGAAGAGACCAAATAATTAAATAACTTTGCACCACTAAACCACGTTTGCACTATTAAACAAAATATAAGACATAGGTAACGTACCTCTGTAGCAATCGCTTCATTAATAATATATTCAATGTCTTCATTAAATTGCCTCCACAATGTCTTGCATTGAAGAGGTGTGATGAGTGTGTTTGACAAAGTAATCTGCAATTTAACAGTATATAAGTGCTCTCAGCAAATAATAGCATTAAAACTAGAATAGACAATGGGCCTAAACTCATGCGCTTAAAGCCAAGGGATATATCATTTTAATACTCTTGTGTCGCGGTCGCGAGGTTTCCATACACCGAGGATTGTGCGCAATCGAAGAATGCTCGTCCAAACCCTAATGGAGCTGCTGGAACACTCTAGGACGGGCGATACGGTAATTGTACCATATTCTAGAGAGTTTTCAGCATAAATGCCAGTGGTTAGTGGACAGGATGGTGCGATCTCGGCCATTCGTTCAAGAATCGACCAACGGATGTAATCTGAGGCCCTCTACTATATAAATGGGCATCCTCCTTCTCATTTGTATCATCCAAATCAATTGAAGTATTTCCATTCTCTCTCAAATCTTCTCTATCTAGATTCTCTCTACGATTCGGGTGAGCAATCAAGAAAAGGTTTGGCATAGGCGCTCCTACGATCCAAGGGAGCCTGACAAGTGATATCAGAGCAAGTAGAGAGTCCATTGAGTCCATCCAAGGAGATCGAGGAGCACACCAATTGATCGAGAGAATGTCGAACCAAGAACAACTCGCTTTAGTGATAATGGATAAAAGGACTCCCTAAAAATAGGTTGCCCAAGACAAGACTCATGGGAAATCCAAGAGAAGGGATGCCTCGTTGGACACCATGGCTGTGGTCGATGAGAAACTCGCGAGAATGAGAACAACTATGTTGGAGCTCATTGAAGAACTCGACGAAGTCAAAGGGCAGATCAACGAGGTCGAAGGAACTCTCCGCCACAAATTTACAAACGTTGTCAATCGCACGATGGCCCCTTTGTTCGAGAAGGACGAAACCCTTGAAGGGTCAATCGAGGTTCTAAAGCTTGAAGTCGTGGAGCTCAAAGAAGGCAACTCCAAAGCTGAGGTTGAAGCTTTGAGGATGGAGGTGCAAGGGCTCAAAGCTGAGCTCGTCCTATGCAAAGCAAGCATTGTGAACTAATATCCTCGACATCTGTAGCGAGACAATATCAATATCCTCAACCTGAACCTTAAGTCTAATTTTCCTGCTCTTTGCTTCTTCTGCTTCCGCTTGATCTGCTTGACCATTAAGCTTGCTCCAAATTTCTTGGAGGCCCTCAATATGAGCACTGCAGACGACGGCCACAATGGTAGAATGGTTACGGGCCTTTTCTTGAAGTCCTGATGTCATGTGCCTAAAAAGAAAGTATTATCCATGATTAGCCTATTTTTTCCATAGAACCTTGAAAAATAGAAAATACTTATAAATTTCGTTTGTAGAGTATTATCTTGTTTGTGCTGGGAAGAATCGCCATCTCGTACGCAATATTCTCATAAGGGTCCTGTTGAGGCAAACAGAAAATTAACTCATTTTCTCCAATACCATATTTAAAGAACACAAAAGATGTAGATCTTACCTCTACAGCACCACGATGTAGTAAAGAACCTATGTATTCGTTTTCCAATTTCGTCAAAATTCTGTGTATCATACCCCTAGTTTCCTGTGCAAGCGAATACATGCTGCATTGCATTCACTTGGAACAGAACACAAAAGATACTTGGAACAGAACACAATACTTGAAACAGAACTGCGTTTACTTGAAACAAAACACAATACTTAGAACAGCTTGCTCGGAACGGAACACAAAAGATACTTGGAACGGAACAAAATACTTGGAACAAAACACAAAACTTGGAACAAAACACATATTTGGAACAAAATTAAATACTTGGAACAAAACACAAAAGAAAGCCATGCCTCAATTGGGAGATCCTCAAGCGTTTAAGTCACTGCCATGCTTCTCGGCTTCTTCAGAGGCAACGCAAAATTCACTTAGGGGATGCTTAAGAAGTGATCTTCAACTCTCGCAAAGCTCCACAAAAACTACCTACAGTGGAACAATTCGTGAGCTTAATCATAAAACACGAATCATAAAAAAAAATGCACCAAACCTGTGGTTTGCGGGAATTGATAACCGCTCTCACGTTGTCCCTCGCATTTTGCAACAAAGACAGGCATAAATATTAGACTGCACATGATACCTTAACAAATTTAAATCACATCACTCGCTTTGGTATTATGTGTGACCCCCACCACATATATGCAGCACACGCCGCCATTCGCCGAGGATGGGGCACATGAGGAGAACGACATCCTTGGGGAGTCGCTCGGCATCCTCGACAGGCCCATGGGAGGAGTACGCCGTGAAGGAGCTTCCATGGAGCGAACATGGAATGGGTGGAATGAGGCTATTGGGTGAGCGGCAAATGGCTGCCAATCCCTGGATAAACCTCCTTCGCAGCATTGTCTGATGAGAGGAATTTATTTCAGTTTTAAGGTTGACTATTATTTTTGCCATTGACACTCAATTATCTAAGAAAGTACAATGGATTTGCAAAGGACCACTAATAGTAACAGATCAAACTCGATAAATTCGAATTGTCTATATCGAGCCAAAACTATGGATGATGCCACCATCTATCTGTTTTTCAGATTGACAATCGGTGAAGATTGACAGCTGCTTTCACTATCCAAAGATGGATAGCTTTGTTTTAGCAACATAAACATAAGAAACAAATAAGTTTACAATCAACGAAAAGAGCAACAGATGAAACTAGCCATTAAACATATAAAATCCAAAAGGAGACCGAGTGCATAAAAGTTGTTCTTATCAAGATGATTTCTCCTTCTTATTATTATCACAGCTGTTTTCACTATTCAAAGATGCATAACTTTGTTTTAGCAACATAAGCATAAAAAACACATAAGTTCACAATCAATGAAAATTGAATATGTACTAAAAATCTAGATATGACATTTAACAACTTAAAAGTTGATGGATCACATTAAGTAAATTAAAAATTCAGGAATCATATTACATATTGGGTCAAAGTTTATAGACTCTTTGGGTCATTTTCCCAAAGAAGAATACGTCAAGAAAGCATTGAGGTTGCCTTCGCACGGGAGATTCACGTGGCAATTATGACTGTCATAAAGGCAAATGCAAGTTTACTTGTCCCTAGTAAGGTTGGTTGTGCATTTGTCCCAAAATCAAAGAGAAATGAAATTTTTTATTTGCCTAAAAAGGTTCCTTAATTCTGCAGACCCCCAAAACTACAAATGCCAAAAATTGCCCACGGAGATTGCCACTGGTTGTTAGCCCCACTAGTTAGCCCTCTTCGTTTCTTGATAATTCCAAGAGAAGAGACCAAATAATTAAATAACTTTGCACCACTAAACCACGTTTGCACTATTAAACAAAATATAAGACATAGGTAACGTACCTCTGTAGCAATCGCTTCATTAATAATATATTCAATGTCTTCATTAAATTGCCTCCACAATGTCTTGCATTGAAGAGGTGTGATGAGTGTGTTTGACAAAGTAATCTGCAATTTAACAGTATATAAGTGCTCTCAGCAAATAATAGCATTAAAACTAGAATAGACAATGGGCCTAAACTCATGCGCTTAAAGCCAAGGGATATATCATTTTAATACTCTTGTGTCGCGGTCGCGAGGTTTCCATACACCGAGGATTGTGCGCAATCGAAGAATGCTCGTCCAAACCCTAATGGAGCTGCTGGAACACTCTAGGACGGGCGATACGGTAATTGTACCATATTCTAGAGAGTTTTCAGCATAAATGCCAGTGGTTAGTGGACAGGATGGTGCGATCTCGGCCATTCGTTCAAGAATCGACCAACGGATGTAATCTGAGGCCCTCTACTATATAAATGGGCATCCTCCTTCTCATTTGTATCATCCAAATCAATTGAAGTATTTCCATTCTCTCTCAAATCTTCTCTATCTAGATTCTCTCTACGATTCGGGTGAGCAATCAAGAAAAGGTTTGGCATAGGCGCTCCTACGATCCAAGGGAGCCTGACAAGTGATATCAGAGCAAGTAGAGAGTCCATTGAGTCCATCCAAGGAGATCGAGGAGCACACCAATTGATCGAGAGAATGTCGAACCAAGAACAACTCGCTTTAGTGATAATGGATAAAAGGACTCCCTAAAAATAGGTTGCCCAAGACAAGACTCATGGGAAATCCAAGAGAAGGGATGCCTCGTTGGACACCATGGCTGTGGTCGATGAGAAACTCGCGAGAATGAGAACAACTATGTTGGAGCTCATTGAAGAACTCGACGAAGTCAAAGGGCAGATCAACGAGGTCGAAGGAACTCTCCGCCACAAATTTACAAACGTTGTCAATCGCACGATGGCCCCTTTGTTCGAGAAGGACGAAACCCTTGAAGGGTCAATCGAGGTTCTAAAGCTTGAAGTCGTGGAGCTCAAAGAAGGCAACTCCAAAGCTGAGGTTGAAGCTTTGAGGATGGAGGTGCAAGGGCTCAAAGCTGAGCTCGTCCTATGCAAAGCAAGCATTGTGAACTAATATCCTCGACATCTGTAGCGAGACAATATCAATATCCTCAACCTGAACCTTAAGTCTAATTTTCCTGCTCTTTGCTTCTTCTGCTTCCGCTTGATCTGCTTGACCATTAAGCTTGCTCCAAATTTCTTGGAGGCCCTCAATATGAGCACTGCAGACGACGGCCACAATGGTAGAATGGTTACGGGCCTTTTCTTGAAGTCCTGATGTCATGTGCCTAAAAAGAAAGTATTATCCATGATTAGCCTATTTTTTCCATAGAACCTTGAAAAATAGAAAATACTTATAAATTTCGTTTGTAGAGTATTATCTTGTTTGTGCTGGGAAGAATCGCCATCTCGTACGCAATATTCTCATAAGGGTCCTGTTGAGGCAAACAGAAAATTAACTCATTTTCTCCAATACCATATTTAAAGAACACAAAAGATGTAGATCTTACCTCTACAGCACCACGATGTAGTAAAGAACCTATGTATTCGTTTTCCAATTTCGTCAAAATTCTGTGTATCATACCCCTAGTTTCCTGTGCAAGCGAATACATGCTGCATTGCATTCACTTGGAACAGAACACAAAAGATACTTGGAACAGAACACAATACTTGAAACAGAACTGCGTTTACTTGAAACAAAACACAATACTTAGAACAGCTTGCTCGGAACGGAACACAAAAGATACTTGGAACGGAACAAAATACTTGGAACAAAACACAAAACTTGGAACAAAACACATATTTGGAACAAAATTAAATACTTGGAACAAAACACAAAAGAAAGCCATGCCTCAATTGGGAGATCCTCAAGCGTTTAAGTCACTGCCATGCTTCTCGGCTTCTTCAGAGGCAACGCAAAATTCACTTAGGGGATGCTTAAGAAGTGATCTTCAACTCTCGCAAAGCTCCACAAAAACTACCTACAGTGGAACAATTCGTGAGCTTAATCATAAAACACGAATCATAAAAAAAAATGCACCAAACCTGTGGTTTGCGGGAATTGATAACCGCTCTCACGTTGTCCCTCGCATTTTGCAACAAAGACAGGCATAAATATTAGACTGCACATGATACCTTAACAAATTTAAATCACATCACTCGCTTTGGTATTATGTGTGACCCCCACCACATATATGCAGCACACGCCGCCATTCGCCGAGGATGGGGCACATGAGGAGAACGACATCCTTGGGGAGTCGCTCGGCATCCTCGACAGGCCCATGGGAGGAGTACGCCGTGAAGGAGCTTCCATGGAGCGAACATGGAATGGGTGGAATGAGGCTATTGGGTGAGCGGCAAATGGCTGCCAATCCCTGGATAAACCTCCTTCGCAGCATTGTCTGATGAGAGGAATTTATTTCAGTTTTAAGGTTGACTATTATTTTTGCCATTGACACTCAATTATCTAAGAAAGTACAATGGATTTGCAAAGGACCACTAATAGTAACAGATCAAACTCGATAAATTCGAATTGTCTATATCGAGCCAAAACTATGGATGATGCCACCATCTATCTGTTTTTCAGATTGACAATCGGTGAAGATTGACAGCTGCTTTCACTATCCAAAGATGGATAGCTTTGTTTTAGCAACATAAACATAAGAAACAAATAAGTTTACAATCAACGAAAAGAGCAACAGATGAAACTAGCCATTAAACATATAAAATCCAAAAGGAGACCGAGTGCATAAAAGTTGTTCTTATCAAGATGATTTCTCCTTCTTATTATTATCACAGCTGTTTTCACTATTCAAAGATGCATAACTTTGTTTTAGCAACATAAGCATAAAAAACACATAAGTTCACAATCAATGAAAATTGAATATGTACTAAAAATCTAGATATGACATTTAACAACTTAAAAGTTGATGGATCACATTAAGTAAATTAAAAATTCAGGAATCATATTACATATTGGGTCAAAGTTTATAGACTCTTTGGGTCATTTTCCCAAAGAAGAATACGTCAAGAAAGCATTGAGGTTGCCTTCGCACGGGAGATTCACGTGGCAATTATGACTGTCATAAAGGCAAATGCAAGTTTACTTGTCCCTAGTAAGGTTGGTTGTGCATTTGTCCCAAAATCAAAGAGAAATGAAATTTTTTATTTGCCTAAAAAGGTTCCTTAATTCTGCAGACCCCCAAAACTACAAATGCCAAAAATTGCCCACGGACCAAATAATTAAATAACTTTGCACCACTAAACCACGTTTGCACTATTAAACAAAATATAAGACATAGGTAACGTACCTCTGTAGCAATCGCTTCATTAATAATATATTCAATGTCTTCATTAAATTGCCTCCACAATGTCTTGCATTGAAGAGGTGTGATGAGTGTGTTTGACAAAGTAATCTGCAATTTAACAGTATATAAGTGCTCTCAGCAAATAATAGCATTAAAACTAGAATAGACAATGGGCCTAAACTCATGCGCTTAAAGCCAAGGGATATATCATTTTAATACTCTTGTGTCGCGGTCGCGAGGTTTCCATACACCGAGGATTGTGCGCAATCGAAGAATGCTCGTCCAAACCCTAATGGAGCTGCTGGAACACTCTAGGACGGGCGATACGGTAATTGTACCATATTCTAGAGAGTTTTCAGCATAAATGCCAGTGGTTAGTGGACAGGATGGTGCGATCTCGGCCATTCGTTCAAGAATCGACCAACGGATGTAATCTGAGGCCCTCTACTATATAAATGGGCATCCTCCTTCTCATTTGTATCATCCAAATCAATTGAAGTATTTCCATTCTCTCTCAAATCTTCTCTATCTAGATTCTCTCTACGATTCGGGTGAGCAATCAAGAAAAGGTTTGGCATAGGCGCTCCTACGATCCAAGGGAGCCTGACAAGTGATATCAGAGCAAGTAGAGAGTCCATTGAGTCCATCCAAGGAGATCGAGGAGCACACCAATTGATCGAGAGAATGTCGAACCAAGAACAACTCGCTTTAGTGATAATGGATAAAAGGACTCCCTAAAAATAGGTTGCCCAAGACAAGACTCATGGGAAATCCAAGAGAAGGGATGCCTCGTTGGACACCATGGCTGTGGTCGATGAGAAACTCGCGAGAATGAGAACAACTATGTTGGAGCTCATTGAAGAACTCGACGAAGTCAAAGGGCAGATCAACGAGGTCGAAGGAACTCTCCGCCACAAATTTACAAACGTTGTCAATCGCACGATGGCCCCTTTGTTCGAGAAGGACGAAACCCTTGAAGGGTCAATCGAGGTTCTAAAGCTTGAAGTCGTGGAGCTCAAAGAAGGCAACTCCAAAGCTGAGGTTGAAGCTTTGAGGATGGAGGTGCAAGGGCTCAAAGCTGAGCTCGTCCTATGCAAAGCAAGCATTGTGAACTAATATCCTCGACATCTGTAGCGAGACAATATCAATATCCTCAACCTGAACCTTAAGTCTAATTTTCCTGCTCTTTGCTTCTTCTGCTTCCGCTTGATCTGCTTGACCATTAAGCTTGCTCCAAATTTCTTGGAGGCCCTCAATATGAGCACTGCAGACGACGGCCACAATGGTAGAATGGTTACGGGCCTTTTCTTGAAGTCCTGATGTCATGTGCCTAAAAAGAAAGTATTATCCATGATTAGCCTATTTTTTCCATAGAACCTTGAAAAATAGAAAATACTTATAAATTTCGTTTGTAGAGTATTATCTTGTTTGTGCTGGGAAGAATCGCCATCTCGTACGCAATATTCTCATAAGGGTCCTGTTGAGGCAAACAGAAAATTAACTCATTTTCTCCAATACCATATTTAAAGAACACAAAAGATGTAGATCTTACCTCTACAGCACCACGATGTAGTAAAGAACCTATGTATTCGTTTTCCAATTTCGTCAAAATTCTGTGTATCATACCCCTAGTTTCCTGTGCAAGCGAATACATGCTGCATTGCATTCACTTGGAACAGAACACAAAAGATACTTGGAACAGAACACAATACTTGAAACAGAACTGCGTTTACTTGAAACAAAACACAATACTTAGAACAGCTTGCTCGGAACGGAACACAAAAGATACTTGGAACGGAACAAAATACTTGGAACAAAACACAAAACTTGGAACAAAACACATATTTGGAACAAAATTAAATACTTGGAACAAAACACAAAAGAAAGCCATGCCTCAATTGGGAGATCCTCAAGCGTTTAAGTCACTGCCATGCTTCTCGGCTTCTTCAGAGGCAACGCAAAATTCACTTAGGGGATGCTTAAGAAGTGATCTTCAACTCTCGCAAAGCTCCACAAAAACTACCTACAGTGGAACAATTCGTGAGCTTAATCATAAAACACGAATCATAAAAAAAAATGCACCAAACCTGTGGTTTGCGGGAATTGATAACCGCTCTCACGTTGTCCCTCGCATTTTGCAACAAAGACAGGCATAAATATTAGACTGCACATGATACCTTAACAAATTTAAATCACATCACTCGCTTTGGTATTATGTGTGACCCCCACCACATATATGCAGCACACGCCGCCATTCGCCGAGGATGGGGCACATGAGGAGAACGACATCCTTGGGGAGTCGCTCGGCATCCTCGACAGGCCCATGGGAGGAGTACGCCGTGAAGGAGCTTCCATGGAGCGAACATGGAATGGGTGGAATGAGGCTATTGGGTGAGCGGCAAATGGCTGCCAATCCCTGGATAAACCTCCTTCGCAGCATTGTCTGATGAGAGGAATTTATTTCAGTTTTAAGGTTGACTATTATTTTTGCCATTGACACTCAATTATCTAAGAAAGTACAATGGATTTGCAAAGGACCACTAATAGTAACAGATCAAACTCGATAAATTCGAATTGTCTATATCGAGCCAAAACTATGGATGATGCCACCATCTATCTGTTTTTCAGATTGACAATCGGTGAAGATTGACAGCTGCTTTCACTATCCAAAGATGGATAGCTTTGTTTTAGCAACATAAACATAAGAAACAAATAAGTTTACAATCAACGAAAAGAGCAACAGATGAAACTAGCCATTAAACATATAAAATCCAAAAGGAGACCGAGTGCATAAAAGTTGTTCTTATCAAGATGATTTCTCCTTCTTATTATTATCACAGCTGTTTTCACTATTCAAAGATGCATAACTTTGTTTTAGCAACATAAGCATAAAAAACACATAAGTTCACAATCAATGAAAATTGAATATGTACTAAAAATCTAGATATGACATTTAACAACTTAAAAGTTGATGGATCACATTAAGTAAATTAAAAATTCAGGAATCATATTACATATTGGGTCAAAGTTTATAGACTCTTTGGGTCATTTTCCCAAAGAAGAATACGTCAAGAAAGCATTGAGGTTGCCTTCGCACGGGAGATTCACGTGGCAATTATGACTGTCATAAAGGCAAATGCAAGTTTACTTGTCCCTAGTAAGGTTGGTTGTGCATTTGTCCCAAAATCAAAGAGAAATGAAATTTTTTATTTGCCTAAAAAGGTTCCTTAATTCTGCAGACCCCCAAAACTACAAATGCCAAAAATTGCCCACGGAGATTGCCACTGGTTGTTAGCCCCACTAGTTAGCCCTCTTCGTTTCTTGATAATTCCAAGAGAAGAGACCAAATAATTAAATAACTTTGCACCACTAAACCACGTTTGCACTATTAAACAAAATATAAGACATAGGTAACGTACCTCTGTAGCAATCGCTTCATTAATAATATATTCAATGTCTTCATTAAATTGCCTCCACAATGTCTTGCATTGAAGAGGTGTGATGAGTGTGTTTGACAAAGTAATCTGCAATTTAACAGTATATAAGTGCTCTCAGCAAATAATAGCATTAAAACTAGAATAGACAATGGGCCTAAACTCATGCGCTTAAAGCCAAGGGATATATCATTTTAATACTCTTGTGTCGCGGTCGCGAGGTTTCCATACACCGAGGATTGTGCGCAATCGAAGAATGCTCGTCCAAACCCTAATGGAGCTGCTGGAACACTCTAGGACGGGCGATACGGTAATTGTACCATATTCTAGAGAGTTTTCAGCATAAATGCCAGTGGTTAGTGGACAGGATGGTGCGATCTCGGCCATTCGTTCAAGAATCGACCAACGGATGTAATCTGAGGCCCTCTACTATATAAATGGGCATCCTCCTTCTCATTTGTATCATCCAAATCAATTGAAGTATTTCCATTCTCTCTCAAATCTTCTCTATCTAGATTCTCTCTACGATTCGGGTGAGCAATCAAGAAAAGGTTTGGCATAGGCGCTCCTACGATCCAAGGGAGCCTGACAAGTGATATCAGAGCAAGTAGAGAGTCCATTGAGTCCATCCAAGGAGATCGAGGAGCACACCAATTGATCGAGAGAATGTCGAACCAAGAACAACTCGCTTTAGTGATAATGGATAAAAGGACTCCCTAAAAATAGGTTGCCCAAGACAAGACTCATGGGAAATCCAAGAGAAGGGATGCCTCGTTGGACACCATGGCTGTGGTCGATGAGAAACTCGCGAGAATGAGAACAACTATGTTGGAGCTCATTGAAGAACTCGACGAAGTCAAAGGGCAGATCAACGAGGTCGAAGGAACTCTCCGCCACAAATTTACAAACGTTGTCAATCGCACGATGGCCCCTTTGTTCGAGAAGGACGAAACCCTTGAAGGGTCAATCGAGGTTCTAAAGCTTGAAGTCGTGGAGCTCAAAGAAGGCAACTCCAAAGCTGAGGTTGAAGCTTTGAGGATGGAGGTGCAAGGGCTCAAAGCTGAGCTCGTCCTATGCAAAGCAAGCATTGTGAACTAATATCCTCGACATCTGTAGCGAGACAATATCAATATCCTCAACCTGAACCTTAAGTCTAATTTTCCTGCTCTTTGCTTCTTCTGCTTCCGCTTGATCTGCTTGACCATTAAGCTTGCTCCAAATTTCTTGGAGGCCCTCAATATGAGCACTGCAGACGACGGCCACAATGGTAGAATGGTTACGGGCCTTTTCTTGAAGTCCTGATGTCATGTGCCTAAAAAGAAAGTATTATCCATGATTAGCCTATTTTTTCCATAGAACCTTGAAAAATAGAAAATACTTATAAATTTCGTTTGTAGACTATTATCTTGTTTGTGCTGGGAAGAATCGCCATCTCGTACGCAATATTCTCATAAGGGTCCTGTTGAGGCAAACAGAAAATTAACTCATTTTCTCCAATACCATATTTAAAGAACACAAAAGATGTAGATCTTACCTCTACAGCACCACGATGTAGTAAAGAACCTATGTATTCGTTTTCCAATTTCGTCAAAATTCTGTGTATCATACCCCTAGTTTCCTGTGCAAGCGAATACATGCTGCATTGCATTCACTTGGAACAGAACACAAAAGATACTTGGAACAGAACACAATACTTGAAACAGAACTGCGTTTACTTGAAACAAAACACAATACTTAGAACAGCTTGCTCGGAACGGAACACAAAAGATACTTGGAACGGAACAAAATACTTGGAACAAAACACAAAACTTGGAACAAAACACATATTTGGAACAAAATTAAATACTTGGAACAAAACACAAAAGAAAGCCATGCCTCAATTGGGAGATCCTCAAGCGTTTAAGTCACTGCCATGCTTCTCGGCTTCTTCAGAGGCAACGCAAAATTCACTTAGGGGATGCTTAAGAAGTGATCTTCAACTCTCGCAAAGCTCCACAAAAACTACCTACAGTGGAACAATTCGTGAGCTTAATCATAAAACACGAATCATAAAAAAAAATGCACCAAACCTGTGGTTTGCGGGAATTGATAACCGCTCTCACGTTGTCCCTCGCATTTTGCAACAAAGACAGGCATAAATATTAGACTGCACATGATACCTTAACAAATTTAAATCACATCACTCGCTTTGGTATTATGTGTGACCCCCACCACATATATGCAGCACACGCCGCCATTCGCCGAGGATGGGGCACATGAGGAGAACGACATCCTTGGGGAGTCGCTCGGCATCCTCGACAGGCCCATGGGAGGAGTACGCCGTGAAGGAGCTTCCATGGAGCGAACATGGAATGGGTGGAATGAGGCTATTGGGTGAGCGGCAAATGGCTGCCAATCCCTGGATAAACCTCCTTCGCAGCATTGTCTGATGAGAGGAATTTATTTCAGTTTTAAGGTTGACTATTATTTTTGCCATTGACACTCAATTATCTAAGAAAGTACAATGGATTTGCAAAGGACCACTAATAGTAACAGATCAAACTCGATAAATTCGAATTGTCTATATCGAGCCAAAACTATGGATGATGCCACCATCTATCTGTTTTTCAGATTGACAATCGGTGAAGATTGACAGCTGCTTTCACTATCCAAAGATGGATAGCTTTGTTTTAGCAACATAAACATAAGAAACAAATAAGTTTACAATCAACGAAAAGAGCAACAGATGAAACTAGCCATTAAACATATAAAATCCAAAAGGAGACCGAGTGCATAAAAGTTGTTCTTATCAAGATGATTTCTCCTTCTTATTATTATCACAGCTGTTTTCACTATTCAAAGATGCATAACTTTGTTTTAGCAACATAAGCATAAAAAACACATAAGTTCACAATCAATGAAAATTGAATATGTACTAAAAATCTAGATATGACATTTAACAACTTAAAAGTTGATGGATCACATTAAGTAAATTAAAAATTCAGGAATCATATTACATATTGGGTCAAAGTTTATAGACTCTTTGGGTCATTTTCCCAAAGAAGAATACGTCAAGAAAGCATTGAGGTTGCCTTCGCACGGGAGATTCACGTGGCAATTATGACTGTCATAAAGGCAAATGCAAGTTTACTTGTCCCTAGTAAGGTTGGTTGTGCATTTGTCCCAAAATCAAAGAGAAATGAAATTTTTTATTTGCCTAAAAAGGTTCCTTAATTCTGCAGACCCCCAAAACTACAAATGCCAAAAATTGCCCACGGAGATTGCCACTGGTTGTTAGCCCCACTAGTTAGCCCTCTTCGTTTCTTGATAATTCCAAGAGAAGAGACCAAATAATTAAATAACTTTGCACCACTAAACCACGTTTGCACTATTAAACAAAATATAAGACATAGGTAACGTACCTCTGTAGCAATCGCTTCATTAATAATATATTCAATGTCTTCATTAAATTGCCTCCACAATGTCTTGCATTGAAGAGGTGTGATGAGTGTGTTTGACAAAGTAATCTGCAATTTAACAGTATATAAGTGCTCTCAGCAAATAATAGCATTAAAACTAGAATAGACAATGGGCCTAAACTCATGCGCTTAAAGCCAAGGGATATATCATTTTAATACTCTTGTGTCGCGGTCGCGAGGTTTCCATACACCGAGGATTGTGCGCAATCGAAGAATGCTCGTCCAAACCCTAATGGAGCTGCTGGAACACTCTAGGACGGGCGATACGGTAATTGTACCATATTCTAGAGAGTTTTCAGCATAAATGCCAGTGGTTAGTGGACAGGATGGTGCGATCTCGGCCATTCGTTCAAGAATCGACCAACGGATGTAATCTGAGGCCCTCTACTATATAAATGGGCATCCTCCTTCTCATTTGTATCATCCAAATCAATTGAAGTATTTCCATTCTCTCTCAAATCTTCTCTATCTAGATTCTCTCTACGATTCGGGTGAGCAATCAAGAAAAGGTTTGGCATAGGCGCTCCTACGATCCAAGGGAGCCTGACAAGTGATATCAGAGCAAGTAGAGAGTCCATTGAGTCCATCCAAGGAGATCGAGGAGCACACCAATTGATCGAGAGAATGTCGAACCAAGAACAACTCGCTTTAGTGATAATGGATAAAAGGACTCCCTAAAAATAGGTTGCCCAAGACAAGACTCATGGGAAATCCAAGAGAAGGGATGCCTCGTTGGACACCATGGCTGTGGTCGATGAGAAACTCGCGAGAATGAGAACAACTATGTTGGAGCTCATTGAAGAACTCGACGAAGTCAAAGGGCAGATCAACGAGGTCGAAGGAACTCTCCGCCACAAATTTACAAACGTTGTCAATCGCACGATGGCCCCTTTGTTCGAGAAGGACGAAACCCTTGAAGGGTCAATCGAGGTTCTAAAGCTTGAAGTCGTGGAGCTCAAAGAAGGCAACTCCAAAGCTGAGGTTGAAGCTTTGAGGATGGAGGTGCAAGGGCTCAAAGCTGAGCTCGTCCTATGCAAAGCAAGCATTGTGAACTAATATCCTCGACATCTGTAGCGAGACAATATCAATATCCTCAACCTGAACCTTAAGTCTAATTTTCCTGCTCTTTGCTTCTTCTGCTTCCGCTTGATCTGCTTGACCATTAAGCTTGCTCCAAATTTCTTGGAGGCCCTCAATATGAGCACTGCAGACGACGGCCACAATGGTAGAATGGTTACGGGCCTTTTCTTGAAGTCCTGATGTCATGTGCCTAAAAAGAAAGTATTATCCATGATTAGCCTATTTTTTCCATAGAACCTTGAAAAATAGAAAATACTTATAAATTTCGTTTGTAGAGTATTATCTTGTTTGTGCTGGGAAGAATCGCCATCTCGTACGCAATATTCTCATAAGGGTCCTGTTGAGGCAAACAGAAAATTAACTCATTTTCTCCAATACCATATTTAAAGAACACAAAAGATGTAGATCTTACCTCTACAGCACCACGATGTAGTAAAGAACCTATGTATTCGTTTTCCAATTTCGTCAAAATTCTGTGTATCATACCCCTAGTTTCCTGTGCAAGCGAATACATGCTGCATTGCATTCACTTGGAACAGAACACAAAAGATACTTGGAACAGAACACAATACTTGAAACAGAACTGCGTTTACTTGAAACAAAACACAATACTTAGAACAGCTTGCTCGGAACGGAACACAAAAGATACTTGGAACGGAACAAAATACTTGGAACAAAACACAAAACTTGGAACAAAACACATATTTGGAACAAAATTAAATACTTGGAACAAAACACAAAAGAAAGCCATGCCTCAATTGGGAGATCCTCAAGCGTTTAAGTCACTGCCATGCTTCTCGGCTTCTTCAGAGGCAACGCAAAATTCACTTAGGGGATGCTTAAGAAGTGATCTTCAACTCTCGCAAAGCTCCACAAAAACTACCTACAGTGGAACAATTCGTGAGCTTAATCATAAAACACGAATCATAAAAAAAAATGCACCAAACCTGTGGTTTGCGGGAATTGATAACCGCTCTCACGTTGTCCCTCGCATTTTGCAACAAAGACAGGCATAAATATTAGACTGCACATGATACCTTAACAAATTTAAATCACATCACTCGCTTTGGTATTATGTGTGACCCCCACCACATATATGCAGCACACGCCGCCATTCGCCGAGGATGGGGCACATGAGGAGAACGACATCCTTGGGGAGTCGCTCGGCATCCTCGACAGGCCCATGGGAGGAGTACGCCGTGAAGGAGCTTCCATGGAGCGAACATGGAATGGGTGGAATGAGGCTATTGGGTGAGCGGCAAATGGCTGCCAATCCCTGGATAAACCTCCTTCGCAGCATTGTCTGATGAGAGGAATTTATTTCAGTTTTAAGGTTGACTATTATTTTTGCCATTGACACTCAATTATCTAAGAAAGTACAATGGATTTGCAAAGGACCACTAATAGTAACAGATCAAACTCGATAAATTCGAATTGTCTATATCGAGCCAAAACTATGGATGATGCCACCATCTATCTGTTTTTCAGATTGACAATCGGTGAAGATTGACAGCTGCTTTCACTATCCAAAGATGGATAGCTTTGTTTTAGCAACATAAACATAAGAAACAAATAAGTTTACAATCAACGAAAAGAGCAACAGATGAAACTAGCCATTAAACATATAAAATCCAAAAGGAGACCGAGTGCATAAAAGTTGTTCTTATCAAGATGATTTCTCCTTCTTATTATTATCACAGCTGTTTTCACTATTCAAAGATGCATAACTTTGTTTTAGCAACATAAGCATAAAAAACACATAAGTTCACAATCAATGAAAATTGAATATGTACTAAAAATCTAGATATGACATTTAACAACTTAAAAGTTGATGGATCACATTAAGTAAATTAAAAATTCAGGAATCATATTACATATTGGGTCAAAGTTTATAGACTCTTTGGGTCATTTTCCCAAAGAAGAATACGTCAAGAAAGCATTGAGGTTGCCTTCGCACGGGAGATTCACGTGGCAATTATGACTGTCATAAAGGCAAATGCAAGTTTACTTGTCCCTAGTAAGGTTGGTTGTGCATTTGTCCCAAAATCAAAGAGAAATGAAATTTTTTATTTGCCTAAAAAGGTTCCTTAATTCTGCAGACCCCCAAAACTACAAATGCCAAAAATTGCCCACGGAGATTGCCACTGGTTGTTAGCCCCACTAGTTAGCCCTCTTCGTTTCTTGATAATTCCAAGAGAAGAGACCAAATAATTAAATAACTTTGCACCACTAAACCACGTTTGCACTATTAAACAAAATATAAGACATAGGTAACGTACCTCTGTAGCAATCGCTTCATTAATAATATATTCAATGTCTTCATTAAATTGCCTCCACAATGTCTTGCATTGAAGAGGTGTGATGAGTGTGTTTGACAAAGTAATCTGCAATTTAACAGTATATAAGTGCTCTCAGCAAATAATAGCATTAAAACTAGAATAGACAATGGGCCTAAACTCATGCGCTTAAAGCCAAGGGATATATCATTTTAATACTCTTGTGTCGCGGTCGCGAGGTTTCCATACACCGAGGATTGTGCGCAATCGAAGAATGCTCGTCCAAACCCTAATGGAGCTGCTGGAACACTCTAGGACGGGCGATACGGTAATTGTACCATATTCTAGAGAGTTTTCAGCATAAATGCCAGTGGTTAGTGGACAGGATGGTGCGATCTCGGCCATTCGTTCAAGAATCGACCAACGGATGTAATCTGAGGCCCTCTACTATATAAATGGGCATCCTCCTTCTCATTTGTATCATCCAAATCAATTGAAGTATTTCCATTCTCTCTCAAATCTTCTCTATCTAGATTCTCTCTACGATTCGGGTGAGCAATCAAGAAAAGGTTTGGCATAGGCGCTCCTACGATCCAAGGGAGCCTGACAAGTGATATCAGAGCAAGTAGAGAGTCCATTGAGTCCATCCAAGGAGATCGAGGAGCACACCAATTGATCGAGAGAATGTCGAACCAAGAACAACTCGCTTTAGTGATAATGGATAAAAGGACTCCCTAAAAATAGGTTGCCCAAGACAAGACTCATGGGAAATCCAAGAGAAGGGATGCCTCGTTGGACACCATGGCTGTGGTCGATGAGAAACTCGCGAGAATGAGAACAACTATGTTGGAGCTCATTGAAGAACTCGACGAAGTCAAAGGGCAGATCAACGAGGTCGAAGGAACTCTCCGCCACAAATTTACAAACGTTGTCAATCGCACGATGGCCCCTTTGTTCGAGAAGGACGAAACCCTTGAAGGGTCAATCGAGGTTCTAAAGCTTGAAGTCGTGGAGCTCAAAGAAGGCAACTCCAAAGCTGAGGTTGAAGCTTTGAGGATGGAGGTGCAAGGGCTCAAAGCTGAGCTCGTCCTATGCAAAGCAAGCATTGTGAACTAATATCCTCGACATCTGTAGCGAGACAATATCAATATCCTCAACCTGAACCTTAAGTCTAATTTTCCTGCTCTTTGCTTCTTCTGCTTCCGCTTGATCTGCTTGACCATTAAGCTTGCTCCAAATTTCTTGGAGGCCCTCAATATGAGCACTGCAGACGACGGCCACAATGGTAGAATGGTTACGGGCCTTTTCTTGAAGTCCTGATGTCATGTGCCTAAAAAGAAAGTATTATCCATGATTAGCCTATTTTTTCCATAGAACCTTGAAAAATAGAAAATACTTATAAATTTCGTTTGTAGACTATTATCTTGTTTGTGCTGGGAAGAATCGCCATCTCGTACGCAATATTCTCATAAGGGTCCTGTTGAGGCAAACAGAAAATTAACTCATTTTCTCCAATACCATATTTAAAGAACACAAAAGATGTAGATCTTACCTCTACAGCACCACGATGTAGTAAAGAACCTATGTATTCGTTTTCCAATTTCGTCAAAATTCTGTGTATCATACCCCTAGTTTCCTGTGCAAGCGAATACATGCTGCATTGCATTCACTTGGAACAGAACACAAAAGATACTTGGAACAGAACACAATACTTGAAACAGAACTGCGTTTACTTGAAACAAAACACAATACTTAGAACAGCTTGCTCGGAACGGAACACAAAAGATACTTGGAACGGAACAAAATACTTGGAACAAAACACAAAACTTGGAACAAAACACATATTTGGAACAAAATTAAATACTTGGAACAAAACACAAAAGAAAGCCATGCCTCAATTGGGAGATCCTCAAGCGTTTAAGTCACTGCCATGCTTCTCGGCTTCTTCAGAGGCAACGCAAAATTCACTTAGGGGATGCTTAAGAAGTGATCTTCAACTCTCGCAAAGCTCCACAAAAACTACCTACAGTGGAACAATTCGTGAGCTTAATCATAAAACACGAATCATAAAAAAAAATGCACCAAACCTGTGGTTTGCGGGAATTGATAACCGCTCTCACGTTGTCCCTCGCATTTTGCAACAAAGACAGGCATAAATATTAGACTGCACATGATACCTTAACAAATTTAAATCACATCACTCGCTTTGGTATTATGTGTGACCCCCACCACATATATGCAGCACACGCCGCCATTCGCCGAGGATGGGGCACATGAGGAGAACGACATCCTTGGGGAGTCGCTCGGCATCCTCGACAGGCCCATGGGAGGAGTACGCCGTGAAGGAGCTTCCATGGAGCGAACATGGAATGGGTGGAATGAGGCTATTGGGTGAGCGGCAAATGGCTGCCAATCCCTGGATAAACCTCCTTCGCAGCATTGTCTGATGAGAGGAATTTATTTCAGTTTTAAGGTTGACTATTATTTTTGCCATTGACACTCAATTATCTAAGAAAGTACAATGGATTTGCAAAGGACCACTAATAGTAACAGATCAAACTCGATAAATTCGAATTGTCTATATCGAGCCAAAACTATGGATGATGCCACCATCTATCTGTTTTTCAGATTGACAATCGGTGAAGATTGACAGCTGCTTTCACTATCCAAAGATGGATAGCTTTGTTTTAGCAACATAAACATAAGAAACAAATAAGTTTACAATCAACGAAAAGAGCAACAGATGAAACTAGCCATTAAACATATAAAATCCAAAAGGAGACCGAGTGCATAAAAGTTGTTCTTATCAAGATGATTTCTCCTTCTTATTATTATCACAGCTGTTTTCACTATTCAAAGATGCATAACTTTGTTTTAGCAACATAAGCATAAAAAACACATAAGTTCACAATCAATGAAAATTGAATATGTACTAAAAATCTAGATATGACATTTAACAACTTAAAAGTTGATGGATCACATTAAGTAAATTAAAAATTCAGGAATCATATTACATATTGGGTCAAAGTTTATAGACTCTTTGGGTCATTTTCCCAAAGAAGAATACGTCAAGAAAGCATTGAGGTTGCCTTCGCACGGGAGATTCACGTGGCAATTATGACTGTCATAAAGGCAAATGCAAGTTTACTTGTCCCTAGTAAGGTTGGTTGTGCATTTGTCCCAAAATCAAAGAGAAATGAAATTTTTTATTTGCCTAAAAAGGTTCCTTAATTCTGCAGACCCCCAAAACTACAAATGCCAAAAATTGCCCACGGAGATTGCCACTGGTTGTTAGCCCCACTAGTTAGCCCTCTTCGTTTCTTGATAATTCCAAGAGAAGAGACCAAATAATTAAATAACTTTGCACCACTAAACCACGTTTGCACTATTAAACAAAATATAAGACATAGGTAACGTACCTCTGTAGCAATCGCTTCATTAATAATATATTCAATGTCTTCATTAAATTGCCTCCACAATGTCTTGCATTGAAGAGGTGTGATGAGTGTGTTTGACAAAGTAATCTGCAATTTAACAGTATATAAGTGCTCTCAGCAAATAATAGCATTAAAACTAGAATAGACAATGGGCCTAAACTCATGCGCTTAAAGCCAAGGGATATATCATTTTAATACTCTTGTGTCGCGGTCGCGAGGTTTCCATACACCGAGGATTGTGCGCAATCGAAGAATGCTCGTCCAAACCCTAATGGAGCTGCTGGAACACTCTAGGACGGGCGATACGGTAATTGTACCATATTCTAGAGAGTTTTCAGCATAAATGCCAGTGGTTAGTGGACAGGATGGTGCGATCTCGGCCATTCGTTCAAGAATCGACCAACGGATGTAATCTGAGGCCCTCTACTATATAAATGGGCATCCTCCTTCTCATTTGTATCATCCAAATCAATTGAAGTATTTCCATTCTCTCTCAAATCTTCTCTATCTAGATTCTCTCTACGATTCGGGTGAGCAATCAAGAAAAGGTTTGGCATAGGCGCTCCTACGATCCAAGGGAGCCTGACAAGTGATATCAGAGCAAGTAGAGAGTCCATTGAGTCCATCCAAGGAGATCGAGGAGCACACCAATTGATCGAGAGAATGTCGAACCAAGAACAACTCGCTTTAGTGATAATGGATAAAAGGACTCCCTAAAAATAGGTTGCCCAAGACAAGACTCATGGGAAATCCAAGAGAAGGGATGCCTCGTTGGACACCATGGCTGTGGTCGATGAGAAACTCACGAGAATGAGAACAACTATGACCTTGGAGCATCATTTGGTAGCAAACTAAGAATTAAATCCAAGCAGCAATAAACCAACTACCTATAAATCAATTAAACCAAAGAGATCAACCATCAAGGAAACAGAATGTACCATGGAGCAAAAAATTCCACAACCCAGAGTTCTTTACTTTTGAGAACCAACTCATCAAAATTGCTGGAAGTCAGTTCAACCGACGCACTAGGTGCAGATCTCTCACTTGATCCTCCAGTTGATTTACCATTTAGGCGTTCTTTGAGAAGTGCCTTACTCTGCACACAGATACAACCATTAAGAATTGAACACATCCACATATACTCTGTTTAGTAGATCACTAAAAATTTAAGAGGAGACACGATTCTACTTTTCAACTTATGTTACTGAGTTGAACACGATTTATAACATAATATTGCGTTTATTATTGAAAAATTTAAGAGCGGCAAGAGAAAAGCATTTATGTTTCTATCGTTGATTTTAGTAAGAAGAAACGTTCTATATCATGAATGCTAACCCACGAGAATATACTATGCCTGAGCCTTGGAAACAGATATATAATATATTGAAATTTATATTATGTATTGAAGATGAAGACTAAACTTAAAATTCTGGATCTAGAGATGTTATACGTCCGTTAAGTATTATTTCTTCATAGCTCGTTATCATTTGAACAAAATTCTATGTTTACATCAATTGCAATGATCTTAGGAGCCCCACAAAGATCTCATGATCCAATCCCTCGGACACCCTTTCTCCACTATTACCGTGTTCCGAAATGGTTAAATGTGCCCCCACCCCCACCCCACCCCTCCCCCCAGTGCCTAGCGGTCCCTCATGCATCTGAGGACTAATTCAGATTCCTTCCTTGCTTTCGCTTCAACCACACCCCTTGCATGATTTGTTAGCTCTGTTTTTTTTTGTAAAGATGATTTGTTAGCTCTGTTCATCCATGCCTAAACCAAAAAGGGCACTAGAGAACCCAGTTATTGCCGATTTGGTCTCACGCGAAAGAACTATCCCAATAGCTGACCAGGTTTCACTATTATCTCCATCCAAGAGAGCTTCCACTGGTTTAGACAATGCTTTATTTAGTTGTGCCTATACAAACGTAATATAATTTATGCAGATCCCATCAACCAGAAAGGGGGAAAAACCCTCCATCTGTAAAGAGAGAAGCTCGAGAGAAGAAGAAATATCTTTGTTCATTATGCTACCTCATATGCTTCTGTAAGCTCACATGGACTGAAGCAACATGGGCATCAATGTTATGCTGCAGCTTCTCCCGTTCTCTAGATATATCCCATTTGGCTTGTTCAATTACGGTGTCTGATCAAAGTATCAAAAGTAAAGCATGACGTTAACCTACAAATAGTTTCCTAAATGCCCAGAGTGTTATTTACCTATAAGACCATATTTTCACATCAGCCTCCAGTCTCAGACACAAACCTTCATTTCTGATCTAATAGGCCACCAAGGGAGTGCAAATACATGTACAAAAAGATTCAAAGAACCAAAAGAGAGCTTAGTTACAAGACAAAGCACGACGACAAACCTTCATTCTTGGCCTACTTGTTCAGAGCATTAACTTTACAACATTTGGCCAAACGAGGGCATTACAAGTTACCGTACCTGCGCATCCTTCGTCAAATTGAGCCATATAAGACCGAGTGCAGTCATGAGCAGCCACAGAAAACACTTCCTGTCCATTCAAAGCCTAATCAAAAGCTTCCTTGAACTTATGTAGAGTTCCCCACTGAATATGTCCAAGAACGGATCCGAAAGCCGGTTGTACAAGCTGATGATTCACACAAAACACGATAAGCAACATATGACAAGATGTCCTCAACAGACAGTCTCTCTGCGTAAGCTTAACTTCAAATGAAAACATCATGACTGAAATAAAAATGTGTCAAAAAGGAAAAATATTTCCACGTTACAAGCAGCCTGAAGTGGTAGTCATACAATAGAACCCAAAAAAATGCTGCACTTTAAGCAAGGCAAAACGTCTCATAACTTCTTGGAGTAATTTTTCTTGAAGCTCCTTCCGCTTCGAAGATCTAACATTCCCGTCAAAATATACGGCCTCTGATTCATACCTAATAAGGAGCACAAGAAACTTTATAAATAAAACGTACTTACAGTGATTGACAAATTTCTCACCCTGACAGAACATAATCTTCACCCAAAAAATAAAGCAAGGAAACACCGCAAACAGAAGGCCCAATTAAGCTAAGCCATCAGTAAGGCAACTGCTACACTGTAACTAGCCATTCCTCTCCAACTATCAGGAGAAGATGATTGCTCGAAAGCAACCGCTGAACAACCAGTTGAAATAAAACTCAGATTGTGAATGAAGGGGGCCATTTCCAAACTGGAATGATCACTTGAACAGAATAGCTGTATCTCATCTACACAGGCTAGACCTCAACAGCTATATCTCATCTACTCAGGCTAAACCTCAACAACCAGATAGTAGATATATCACAGAGGCAAACTTGTGCAACATAAAATTAAAAAATATAAACTTTGTTTGTTCTTTAAAACTGCACTTGTTCCAAGAAAAGAAAATGCTGCTACTGCCCCCACTTCCCGTAAGCCAGGAACAACTTAAAGAAACAACAATTTAGAAGTAAGAACATGAAGCCGATTGCGCTGGATAACCTTAATGTACTTGCATTATTTAATAAACATAGAATCCAGTTGCTGCACCACCATCTGTAATTCATCAGATAAAATTCCTTATCTTACCCTGCTAAACAAGCCTCAAGAATTGAACTGAGTTTCTTTCCAAAACCAGGAACTGATCACCACTGCGCAGCCTCTTCTATCAAATGCCAATCCTAACATGTTCAGAAGAGTTTGCCCAATCTTAATATGTGCAAGATAAAATGCATCTGCTTGCATTTCAAAATAGTGAAACAGATGAGCAAGTTTAATGACCAGCAAGAAACAGATCGATACCTTATTTACAGTAAAACTGCAATATTTTTTGTGGGCAATTTCTTCACATCATTTGGTAGCAACCATGACCTTAACACCGATAGCATGATGCGTACATTAGCATTCTCATTATAAACAATATATCCAGTGGCCTTTCAATTAATTAACTCTCACCTTGTATGCAAGCAAGTCAAGGTCCCTATCCTCCTTAATAACCTTCCACATCGGCTGAGCACTAAAAGAAAATGCTGAAGCAGGAACTACTCCCCTTCGATCTCCTGCGAGCCCACCAGGTGCAATAGAATGGAAGAACCGCTGTCTAAGGCTGGCCACCTGTTCGACAAGGAAATTCAACCATATGGCAAAAAATTAGTACGGATGAAAGGTATAATCTATTTGGCAACCAATGCTCCAAATTCCACAATAGAGCACAAGAAGATGAGATGGAAACATAACACGTCTCAAACTATAACTGATTAAAAATGGGAACAGAAGAGTAGTGAAAATCACCAAACTCGATAAGGATGATTGAGCAATGATAAGCCCCAAGAAAATAAGAAATAGCTGTCAATGATGAGTGGCATTTCCACAGATATTCCAAAACTAATGCATATGAGGACCAAAGTTTTATCTTAAGCAGTACTCGAGCACAGAATTTATGTGAAGGAAAGGGCGCCCACTGCAGCATTTGAAAATTTTGTCCAATCACAGCAACAAAGCCCACATAAAAATTGGGCAATCGCACTTTAGATCCAAACATGCTTCCATGTGGTGCAAGTTAGGTATACCTCCTCTTTAAATTGCTCTTCCTTGTCTTCATAATTAGAGAGAGCATCAAACTCAACCTGGGCAGCAGAAGAGAGTCATTAGGATGAACTTCATTTTGACGATTAGAGGCGAAAGCAAATCATCGAGAGGAACTCACACAAGCATCAGAGCACCTACATTAAAAAAATCACTGAGAGGAGTTTCCTTGTGTGCTTGTGGCTTAGGAACCTTGTCCCACATCTGCAGGAAAATACTAAATGAAACCAGGAACAACTTTACAAAGTCCATTTTCCAAAGGAAATGCAACAACCCTCACCTTCTGCACATCTTCTCTCAAGTGATTTTCTAGATATCTCGGAGGAGTCTGGATAAAAAGAAAAACCAGAGAGAAGATAAAAACCATCACAATCCAAAATGGAAACATGATTAAGTATAGGTACCAACCCTTGTTTTATCCCGTATGACGAACAACAGAGTTGTTCTCCAAGGGCTAAACAATCGCATCATGACCTTCAAGAAGAGTCACAACTTTATCATTAACTCTTAGAACTAAACATTTAGCTTTTTTTTTTTTTTTGGTAAAGGTAAACATTTAGCTTATCTTAACGCAAGAGGACAAGAAATACCTGGAATACAGTTTTCAGCAGAGGCTTGCTGGCAGCTTGTTCATGGCCACTATCATGACACCGCCGACGAAAAAGATGTGTAAAAAGAGCACTAGGAAAATACTAAAACAACAAACTTGTAGATAAAATTGCAGAAACAGAAACGGTATCTCACTGGAGCAAAGCAAAAGCCTCACATGTTTATGAGCACTATATCGGAGAGAGCCAAAGCGAAAAGAGCACTGCTTTTCAAAAGCAGTATCGTCCTGAATAAAAATGACACTGGTTAAGAAGCTGTGGAGATGCTAATTGCTGCTTACTCAAGCCAAGTGTGAATCAGGTGGTTTCAACGAACATCAGCTACACGATAAATCAATCTTCTGGGTTGGTAAGATGAGCAAAGACATACAAAAGTGGAAAAGCAAGTTAAAGATAATACAGCAGCTACCCATCACAAATTATGTGTCAACATGTACAAAAAAATAGAATTTGCAATTACTTATGGATAAAAATTAGTAACATGGAAAAAATAAGCTACTATATATCCATGTAGAATCATCTAGTAAATTTACCTCTCCTTTTCCATCAGTTCCCTCCAAGTCCACAACCAGAGTACACGGTTCCATGCCAGCAGCTGCGGCCATCCACATACCTTTGGTGGTTTCGGACCCGGAAAAATACCAAACTGGATTTTGGACTTTCCGAATCCAAATACTTCAAAAGAGTGAGCTAAATAGTTGGTTTGTAGACATGCCTCCCTTTAAAATGATCCACCTCCCTAAAGTTGGTGCCAAATAGATGATTTAACAGTGTACTTTTCCCTGTTTGATATTATACACAACAATAGAATAAGTTTTTTTTTTTTTTATGACGAGGTGTCCACGCGGCCGGCGAGCTTGCGCTCAAACCAGATGTGAAACCCGACTAGTCCTCGGGAGAGCTAGCGCAGCATCCCACCGCCACGACCCTCCACTTAAATCACCGGCACCTACGAGTTTTGAACCCAAGACCTCTCGTGAAAGGAACTGAGCTCAAACCATCGCAGCCACCGATGGGTGGGTGCAACTTGAAATATCATATAATATATAAAAGAGAGGCAATGGTTCTTTTCACGATCATTTCACAGTCCTTACAAAAATTTTTGATCTAATCTGTATTTAGCAAAAGAAGCAAAATCAAGCTAAGTTATTGGGAGTAGACACCACTAATATGAGGACCCATGGTGGGGACTGCGGCGTATGAATGGCCACATTCCCTCAATTTGACCTCCTTGATGAAATTTTCCAGTCCGTCGACATTAAATGTGCCATCTCCATCAATTCGTTGAGTAGAAGAACATTCACCGGGATTTTAGCAAGTAAAAAAGAGTGACTTGATAAGCCTGTACACTGTGCCTAGAGGAGACAAGACTACTATAAAAATTCGTAATCGAGATGAAAACCTAGGATCCTATCTAAATAGCGAGAAGTGCCAAGACGTTGATTTCATTATTTCAACAATTTTATCGATAACATATTTCTCCTAACGGTGAAGGAAGTAAATCAATCCCTGTCAATCTCTCGAAACACGGCTGTCAACAATAATCTAGAAATCATCTTCATAGTGCTTGGGACATGATTATATTGGTATCCTGTTACACGAACACCATGATTAATGTCATCAGCTACCCTTTGCAACACAAACAAAAGGGTACTAGCGAAGAAACTTCTTAATCTTCAGAGTCACTCTTATAGCATCAAATGACTAAAACTTTTCAGCCCTTACAATTGCCTTCCCAGAGACCGAGCTAACACAGCAACAAACACGATCCGAAATTGGGAGGAAACAGTTATGCCATGTTAGAATATTAAATAATAAACATTCAACTAACAGCTTTTAAAATAGATTTTGTGGGATCACCTACGATTTTGCGGTGATCCCACAAAATCTCACATTATATTAGAACGAGAGGTCCTAAGTTCCCCATTTGCCTTTCTTATTATATATGTACATGCTTATTACTAGGCAAAAAGACTGTGAGGAGTGTCAAAATATTAAATAATAAATTACGCCTTTATCTAACTGATAGCATAAAACCAGCAAATGCATTAATTCGGCATTATGAGCGAAGAACCTTAAGACCAAACAACAGTTACGAGGATGCCTAATTATATGCAAACCAACGGCAATTCAGAGATTCCAAAAGCGATAGAAAGATGTGGTTGCAACCGGAGACTTCAATCATGATAAAGAAGCGTATGAAGAGCAAGTTTTAACACGAGAACTAAAAGGATCGGAGGCGTCGGATACGAGCAAATTACCTATTGGCAATGGATCAAAGCAGGGTCGATCCGAAGATCGAATGAGGGAAGTCTCGCGAGGTTCGGTCGGAGAAACAGTGACAGGATGTCTTAGAGGTACGACGTATTTCAACCTCGTTGGAGATATGCTTGCCATTCTAGAACAGATTGAATGAATCAAATCTATCCTAGATTGATTCTGTTCTGGATACTCTTCCTTTATTCTTTCCTTTATCCAATCGGTTATCTTTGAATTTTTATTGTAGGCCCGATAAGAAATCATAATTCAACTACTGAAATAGGTCAGGATACTACGTCCGATTTGCTTGGCGTCTTTTCAGTTTATTCAGACATGAAATTCCTCGAAAATTATTATGAACAGAATATTCTATTCAACTTGTAATTCAAATAAGATGCATGTGCAATTCAAACGTCGGATCAGTTGTCTTCAAATCCATATTGGACACCAGCATAAATCATTCTTCAACTACTAAAATAGGTTAACGGTGCTATGCCGGATTTGCTTAACCTCTTTTCGACTGATTCAGGCATGATTCTCCAGAAGTTGTTAGGAGCTATACTTTTTCCATTACTTAATAAAGATTAACCAATTCTACCCAATTAAATGCTGGGATCTAAAATTGCTTTTCAACTCCTGGACATGATTGGTCAGCTAACTTGGCTCCTCAACGTGATGTCTTTTTCTCGTGTGCTTTTTGCTCTACTTCTTTTTATCTTCTTTTCTTCCGCTTGCTCTTTGGGTAAATTCACCGAGTCGTCCTTTTAGCTTATTGTGGCTGTTAGAGATATTTAGATATCTTTTAAAGATATTTAGGATATTTTTTTTATTTTCAATATTTAATTTTAATTATGCATATCTAATTTGATTTCCTTATATGGTTATCTATTAAAACCTATCCTTATATTCTTTTATGTAATACTGAAATATACAAAAATTATTATTTCTCTATTCCACGTTATTATTCTGGAACATTCAGCACCATTAAGTCCAATATCCAACAAGATCCATCATTAGTCCTAGTACTAAATCATCACTAACTACATGTAAGGACCAATGACCCGCATGCACATTAATTCAATTAAGCTACGGATGTTGGGGACATCTTGTAGACCCCTTTCAGGCATTTGTCAAATCAAGATCTGGAAATTTTAGGGACAATGATCTTTTAGTCCTAGGAAAGTGTGACATTATTGAGTAAAAAGTCCTCATATTCACATACCCTTTTGATTTCTAATTGTCTTCTAATTATTGACATGTCTGACTTCTTCATCATTTTTCAGTTCCAATAAAAATGGGTTTTAGCGGGTTTAGTAGCAATCCCAACCGAGAAAAATTAAGGAAAAAGTGCCAAAAAATCCTAAATCTTTTGCATTAGTACCAATTTAGTCTTAAATCTTTTTTTAGTGCCAATTCAATCGTAAACCTTTTACATTGATACCAATTTAGTCCTAAACATTTTTTTGGTACCAATTAAGTTCTAAACCTTGTAAATTAGTGTCAATTAAGTCATAAACCTTTTATTTTTGTGCCAATTTAGTCCTTCTGGTCAATTTTGACCTGAATTTGCTGACGTGGACGCCTGTCGGCCGGTGGCCGGTCACCTGCGTCGACATGGCGCCGACATGGACAACTTTAATAATATTTTAATATTTTTTGATTTTTTTCCTTTTTTTTCCACTTTATTTTTTGGTCTGCCCTCCTTCTTTCTGGCCGGTCGCCAGTCCGGCGACTAGCCAGAGGCTAGAGGCCGGCAAGCTCGACCTCGCTGGCCACTGGCGAGGGCGAGCCTCGCCTTGGTCGGCGAGGCTCTACCTCGCCGGAGCCTCCGACGAGGGCTCGAGCCTCGCCATGGTCGGGCGAGGCTCGACCTTGCCGGATCTGACGAGGTCGAGCCTCGCCCAGCGACCTCGCCCGACCATGGCGAGGCTCGCCCTCGCCGCAGCCTACGGTGAGGGCTTGAGCCTCGCCTTGGTCGGGTGAGGCCCAACCTCGCTGGACCGTCGCCCTCGCCAGTGGTTGGCAAGTTCGAGCTCGCCGGCCTCTGGCCGGCGGTCGGACAAACGACCGGCCAGAGCAAGGAGAGCGGACCCAAAAAAAAAGTGGAAAAAAAGGAAAAAATTCAAAATATTATTAAAATTATCCACGTCGGCGCTGGTAACTGGCCGCCGGCCGGCAGATGTCCTTGACAGCAAATTCCGGTCAAAATTGACTGGAAGGACTAAATTGGCACAAAAATAAAAGGTTTAGGACTTAATTGGCATCAAAAAAAGGTTTATGACTAAATTGGTACTAATGAAAAAGATTTAGGACTTTTTTGACACTTTTCCAGAAAAATTAAATTTTATATACGCTCCCTTCTCTCTCTCTCTCCCTCTGTAGATGAGGAAGCAGCACCAACACCCTCATTCTAACGTTCCTTGCCTCTCTCCACCTCGAATCTCGCCGACCCCTCTCCACTTCTTCCGTCGCTCCACCTCTGATCGTCTCCCGGAATTTGTGATATCCTACTAAGAGCACTGTTTGTGGCCACATTCATCTGACAATGGACGATAGGATTAACTTACATCAGCTACTCGCACTAACTGTATGCAAGAGCAGGTTGGTAACTTGGTATGACCAATTGTATTCTGACCTCTAAAACTTCGGTGCATAGCGTGTTTATATTTGGCACATCGAACAAATTATATAGCAGCCACAATATTGTTAGATCTGCCTTGATCTTTTTAGAAGGTGCTATTCAGTTTACTTCACCTGGTCCTTTCGATTGTTCTGCATACGACAAGTTTAGTAAGAACTTTTCTTAGCAGTTGTTAGTCTGCTGCTCTAACTACTTCTTAATTGAGATAAGATAGTTTACGGGGAAGATATGGCACTGGATAGGATGCAATGGTAAAAGAGAGATCTAATGTTTTCATCACACAGCGAAACCTTTATTTTGAAGTTATCTGTTGATTTCATGAATCGATGTTATTAGCAATACTTACTACCGACATGTTTCTTGTGTTATTCGTCGATAAATCTTTCGTCGTTATCCAGATTGGTAAAAGGCTTAGAGACCGAGGGTTCAAAAGTACCTAATTCTCCTCCTAGGTTATTCTTCAATGAGATAATGACACAAACAGTCCTTGAATTTTGGTCCAATATGTAATTTGATCCACGAACTTTTAATTTGTTCAATGTAGTCCCTGAATTTTAGCCTAATGTTCAATTTGATCCATGAACTTTTAATCTGTTTAATGTGGTCCGTGGACTTTTTATACATGTTCAATTTAGTCCCAACTACATTGAACATTTTCATATAATTCAGGGATTAAATTAAACATGTACTAAAAGTCCACGGACCACATTGAACATTAGGCTAAAGTTCAGGAATTACATTAAACAAATTAAAAGTTCATGGAAATTGGGAAGTAGATTGGACATGATTGGTTACCGGTCTGTGAAATTGGGAATTGACCATGTTCATCCGAGAACATGCGGTGTTTTTTTTTATATGTTTATTTTCTTTCTCAAGAGTTCTTAAATATATTGAAATATATGAGTATAGGATGAAATTAGAAAATTACTAGTAAAAGAAGGGATTGCTTCCACAAATAATTCATACGTTTTGCACTTGTTGAATAAAAAATATATATATCCTGAGGCCGGTTGCCGGTTTGGTCTAGTCGATTCTGCCGATTCGGTTTGGTCGGTCCGGTTATTCCCTGTTTCAAAAATTTGGAATCGAAAATCACCCAAAATTGCTCGGTTCAATCTTGTTTTCGGGTTAGATCAAAGATTGATGCACACCCCTAGAAATTATAATGTATCATTGTATCTCACCAACTTTTCGAGGTGTGCTCAATAGAAACTTGATTTTCACTTTATGAAATTTTGCAAGGGCAGCCATGTAAATTTCGCTTCCCGATCATTCTTTCTCACTAAAAAGTACATAAAGTAATTTTCCACACTAAGTTTTTAAGGGTAAACACATTTAAAAGCTTTTCAAAATACTTTATGCTCACAAAATTTCGAAAAATCAAAATACTAATTTCAATTCCAATAAATTATGAAAATTTTTTGAAGGACTCTGCACATTAATATTCTATCTATCTGATTTTGAGATTGTTTAAGGTATTCGACATTAAATAATAATTTAATATTGAACTAGACAAGAAAACCAAAATAAGGATGATTTCTTGGGTTCACATTTGGGTCAGAACGTTGACTTTTCTTTTTCTTTTCTTTTCTTTTTTTAATCGCGTCTGCACATTTCCATTAGAAGATTTTGGAAAAAGGGAAGACGAAACGAAATTGCTGGCGGATTGGATAGTAGTGGAATACACCCTGTTCCATTAGGAGATAATCAAGGCAACTCCACTTCTCTTTGTACCAATTCAAGTCAATCCCTCTTGTCTAATTAAAAGAAAAAAAAATCAAGTCAATCCCTCGTTGATTTCGGCAATGCATAACATGTTTTGTTTATCTAATCTTAAATGCATCAAAAGAATGTCTCCCCCGTGAACCAGACGTGCGTTACCACCTACCAACCTAACACATTCCATCCTAAAACCATCGTGATGGTCAATTTAGTAGTCAAATGGATCACATGTCTTCCATGAGATCACGAGTTCAATTTACATTATGAGGGATCTTTAAGTAGCTCGTGCTACATTGTTTAACCGAGACATGTACGATTAGATGGAGAGAACTTCTTGATTTCTGTTGTCTTGGTAGGGTTGTAGTGGAGGGATTGCCAACTTTGGATCTTCGAATTCAAGGCGTGCGAAGTAAATTCGTTCGTAAGAACATACACATATTATGTCCATTTTTTGATTTTATGAAAAATTTTAAGGTAAATGTGTGTGTGCATACATACGTATGTACGTACATACTTTCAAGAGTCACACGTGCCCATATGCCGATTGGATATGAACTATATACGAAGCAAGAAATAACATGCACAATGATAGCCCTAAATACTTCGACTTCATTCTTTTGCTAACTAAAGGTCACAGGTAAAATAATAAAAAAAATCTGTCACGGACCCATTTTCACGTGTAGAAAGCATCCTTTTAAAGTACAAATGTGATGAAATAACCTAACTCATGAATACTGCCTCATTTTTGCTGTGTTGTGTGGATTTTACGGCGCTGTTAGAGAATATTATTAGAGCTATTATTAAATATTACGAGTATTATTTTAATTGTTCTTTTTTTTTCTAAGGTAGTAGATCACTCCATTTTATGTACAAATTATTCGAATATATATTACCATTGATTATAGCATTATTAATTTCAAAAAAAAGTATCAATTTTATATTGAGTGACAATTCTGATCTGAACTCTTTTTTGTCTCAATAAAAAGCACATATTTTTACTCGAGTCTCAAATCTAGCTCCCATAATATAAAATTTTTAAAATTTTCCGGGCTATATTTGAGAATTAAACGAAAATTTGTGATTTTTTATAAGATGAAAAAAATTCCGATCGGGATTGTCATGCAAGATAAAGTTCATATTTTTTTTTAGGGATTAGGCCCGAGTAATACAATAATCCATTTTCTTCTGATAATTATGAAATGACATGACACAGCACCAGCTCTGCATTATCCGTGATCATACATGCGGTTGTCATTTCCTTTCTCTTGTCAATGGGGCCTGTTTACTCTATTCATGGGAATATATGTTCTGATGCCACGGCATTGAAAACTGTGCGAGGCAGTCCTTAGGGTACGTCCAACGTCAATCCTTAATCGATTGGTCTCCCAGCTACGGAAGCATCCCGCCTTAGTTCGGTGTCGTGTTTCGCCGGAATTTGATGGACAACGAAATATCTTTTGTTGAAATTCATTTTTCGATTTTTGTGAAGGAACGATGGATTTTGTGGCAATTATGGACATGAATTTCATTAATGGAGCACAAAGAACATATATGCTTCAACGGAATTTGATCAACGATGAAGTGCGATGACATAAAAGGCCCTATCGGAATCTAACAGCAAAGTGCAATGACCAAAAAAATACAATGCCGGGATTTTCATTGACGAGGAAGATCTAAAAGATAACATATTTTTTGTTGTTTGTTAAGGAAACTACGGGCTAAGGTACATAAATATTTGGAAACTGTGGTTAAGGTATATGAATCGAGATATAATTGAAAGATAGCATGTTTTTTGTTGTTTGTTTGGGAGCTCTATAGTACATTAACACTAGTATATATAGGTATTTACAACATAATTGCCCGTGGCAATTTTTCAGTAGTTTCAACCACACTGTGCCTCCATGATTTTCGGATCCACATCTTCACATTGCCACACCATCTTATCCCTAGACGGTTACTCCTAGAGATGAACATGATTCCAGGGTAGAATCTAAAACCCGAGAACCTGACCTGCGAGAACTTGTAGGTTCCAGGTTTCTAGGTATGCAGGGTAGGTTCCAAGTTCTAAATATTTGATAACCTATTTCGACGGGTAGGTTCCAAATTTCAGGTAGGTGGAACCTGGAACTTGAAATCTAAACAAGTTTTTTTTTATGTTTTTTTTAGTCTATATCTTCGCGTGATCCTGTAATGTTTCACGATGTTAAATGATGAATGTATAATCTAGAACTACTAGCCTGAGCTCTCATTTTATGACTTATTAATATTTCATATTTTTCGTATGTCTAAATATAAATTGTGGTTAGTAAATCATAGTAACAAGTGATAGTCATTAAAGGTGATGATTCGCTGCAATTGTTCAATTACTAATACATGTATAACCGGGGTAACCCCTGTAACTGATCTAGAACCGGTGATGGAGTAGGTTCTAGATTCCAAAAAATGAGAAACCTATTCTCAAAGGTAGATTCCAGGTGAAACTTGTATGGAAGATGGAACCACTCATCCCTAATATTGATTTACGCAATGACTTTTCATTTTAATTGTATTTATTTGAACCGTAATACCAGGAAAACTAGTCCTTTGTATTTTCCTTGATGAATGACAAGCTTGCTCATTTTTGTTTTGCATTCTCTTTTTTTTTAACTAAAAATGAAATAAAAAAAAGAATCTGTTAGACCCTAGAACTTACCCTGGAACCTATGACAGAGTAAATTCCAAATTTCGAGTTTCGACAGGTAGGTTTCAGGTTTTAAAAAATGAGAAACATATACTTAAGGATATGTTCCGGGTTTCGGGTGGAACCTATAAGGAACCTAGAACCGTTCACCTCTAATTACTCCTCCGAAATCTCACCTCAAACTTGCTTTAGAACGATCACAATTGCCGCGAAGCAATTACAAGCTTAGCTAGCAACCTCGTGCTCATCGATTAACGTTCTTTGAACATCATCTCGCTTAATCTACACCTTCCGATCAACGTCTTCACTTCATTTCACACTCGACCAAATTCTCTAGGACCGATCGTTATCGCACATCGACATCTACAGCCATGATCGTCGAAACCATACCATACCTGACCTCGAAACCATACCGTGCCCGATCTCGAGTCATCCGCTTCTTTGAATAGGCATCCTATTGATTATGAAAAGTGTGGCCGCGGGAACCGACACAAGTTCCGACACGTGCGATGTGGGAGAATGGGGGGGGGGGGGGCGGGGTTGACGTGGAGGACACGTGTACGGCGGTGAGCGCGTGATGGGGGAGGGGGAGAGGGGATGCCCACGCCCCCACAGGGCCATGCAAAAGGCCGGAAAGCAACGTGAGGCTTCCTTCCCACTTTCACGATGAGATGATGGATGGATGGGTGGTCAGATCGTCGCTTTCACACGTGCTTTATTGTCACCAGCTGGCGTGTTGTAGAGAGAGAGAGAGAGTTTTGAGGGTCCCGCAAATTAGGTGAACGGGGCGACGTGCGCGCCCTTTGGCCCTAATCTGCATTCCCCAGTTGCAACCTTCGTTGCGTTAAGCATTCCCTTCGCTCGTGATCATGCCTGTCAAATTAATTGGATCGGATCGAAAATGATTCGATCTAAAAAGATGCACTTAAAATCCGTTTTAATCTATTTTTATGTAATGCAAAATTTAATATCGATCCGGCTCGTTTTGCCGAAACACTTTTAATTTTAATTTAATTTATGAAAACTCGTACCCAAAATGAGGTGAGCGTACAGAGCGAGCGAGCGAGCACGAAAGCCATGATGGGGTGAGTGATAATGAAGAGCGAGTCCACAGAGGTGGGTTGGGTCACAAAGCCCATTTAACACGCATATTATGTTGACCTTTAACGTTCTAAATCCATTTACCGAATACAACCAACATATTTGGCAACTCAATTCATCACATGCGGATTAAAAAACGACCCATTTTGATGGGTCCAACCACCTAAATGGATGGCCACTTTTCCGATAAGCCTTCTTCACCATACACGAGGCCTCTTTTTCATTAGGTATGAAGTATGAATGACGGATTCCTGAGTAGATTTAGCTTATTTTATAGACCATCACAAATTGACCACTCAATGGTGTTCAGCCGTATGCTCAGGAGGACCAAAATATTAGTAACTCGATGGGTACCACATTTTAATATGCCAAAGTAAAAGTTTCTGGGCGAAACGGGTCGAGCACCAACAACTCCAGTTAGGAACATGGGACGCTGAATTGAATGAGGATTGAATGCTCGTGTGCCAGAACGGGGGGGCGCACAAAGGACCCTTTGACTTTGACCGCAATCAAAGCTGTCAAAAAGGGTTGGGTTCTTCTCATTCGAAACTCGGAGGCCAAACCAAATCTGTTCTCGATGCACTCGATCGATCGAGTGCCCTTTTGCCCCTTTTTTCTGCTTTATATATGGGGTTGCTTATGGTCCTCGATCTCTTGGCCCCTTGAGTCGAACCAATTGGGATTTCAGTCATCATCGAGCGAGAGACTTCTCTTCTTCTGATTTTGGTAATTCGGCTCTCTTTTCCTTCTCGCTCCCGAGCATGAACTGCACCCCCCCCCTTTTCTAGTACATTGATTTGGTGGACACATGCCGTAGCTTCGCTCCATTAATTTCGCGATTAGCCTCCGAGAGATTTTTTTTTTTTGGTAAAGAGCCTCGAGAGATTTCTTCTTCTCTTTCTTTAGTAACTCGATCCGCGCCTTGTTTCTTTGATCACATGGGTCATGCATTCCTCCGTCTCCTTCGTGAACCCTATGGACCGAGCTACAAATACAGATCTCACCCGCTTCTAGATTTAGCTAAATTTTGCACGTGGATGACATTCACAGCAAGCCCACCAATCTATTCTTTGCTTGCAGTCTTTCATACCATCTTGCGTGTGCGTCTATATGATTATTAGAAAATATTCGCATGTGAGAATTTAAAATTTGTCGGCGGTAGAAACAAAAAGTGAAAACGAGCCGTGGCCTTTAATTTTTTCCATATATATATATATGTTTATATATCTATATCTCATATCCCTGAAAATTAACGAAAGAAATTTCTGAAAATTGCAGGGAATTCACAAGACGAAAAACGTCAACGCGTCAACCACGCGCTCTCCTGCTCGAGTGAAGTATAATACCCCCCGCGCACTCACCGGTTAGTGGTTACAGCTATCTCCTTCCCCTCTCTCTCTCTCTCTCTATCACTACCTCCGTCTCTTCTCTTCTCTCCTTCACAGTTCACATTCATTCCTCATCGTCATCCTCTCTCTCCCTCTCGAACGCCATGACCGACAGAGTCTTCTCCTCCGCCAAGCCCGCAGCCGCCAACGGCGGGGCCGCCACGGCCAACGGCTCGTTCCCGGCCACCAAGGGCCAGCTCTACGGCGGCGCCGCCCGAGCCGCCTACAGCCCCCAGCCCATGAAGAGCCGCCGCCGACACCGCCGCGGCTGCTGCTGCCGGTGCTGCCTCTGGACCACCGTCGCCCTCCTCGTCGTCCTCCTCCTCGCCGCCCTCGCCGCCGCCGTCTTCTACGTCCTCTACCGCCCGCACCGCCCGGCTTTCGCCGTCACCTCCCTCAGGGTCTCCTACATCAACATCTCGTCCTCCTCCACCCTCAGCTCCAAGTTCGACCTCGCCGTCTCGGCTCGGAACCCCAACAGCAAGCTCGTGTTCGTCTACAGCCCGACATCGGTCTCCGTCCTCAGCGCCGACGGCGGCGTCGACTTGGGCGACGCGACGATCCCGTCCTTCGTGCACGGGAAGAAGAACACGACGCTGCTGAAGGCGTCGATCGCTAGCAACGGCCGGCAAGTGGACAGCGGTGACGCGAGCGCTCTGAAGTCGGGCCTGAAGAGCAAGAGCGGGCTGGCCCTGAAGATCAGGCTGGACACGAAGGTGAGGGTGAAGATCGGAGGACTGAAGACGCCGAGGGTGGGAATCCGAGTCACCTGCGGCGGAATCAGGGCGACCGCTCCTGCGGCCGGGAAGGCGGCGGCGGCGGTGTCGACGGCGAGCGTGAAGTGCAAGGTGGACACGAGGATCAGGATCTGGAACTGGACGCTGTAAGGAAAGTGGGGAAAATTTACTGTTGCCACATTTTTTTCTCGGGATATGAAAAAAAATTGTGCAAAAAAGTACCGTTCATTTTTCATTTTTTGTGTGTGTATTTTTTTGGGTGGTGACGTGGGGATTGATCGTATTAGGAGAAAGAAAAATGGGCACTAAATAGAATTTTTGTCTTTTTTTATATATATTTTTTGCTTTTTTTTGGGGGGGTTTTTTTGTTTTGGAGTTTAGTCCTTGTTGTGGGGGGGATAAAACAGCTGTATGATTGAAAGATTGATTGTCCTCAATTGCATTTGTTCTTGTCTTGCTCTCGGACTATATCGTTCACTTGCCTCAATATTACAATTAACAAAAACTGGATTTTAGCATATACTCCAAAAAAAAATTAATAAAATCATCGTATCCGAATTTATTTCCAGATGCCCTCTTTTTTTTTAAAATTTTCCTTTATATTGGATGTTTTGGAAAATATGTTTTAAAAAATTGGGACGGTGATTGTTTGGAAACGGTCCAATGATTGTCGTACACGCGGCGTGAGAGGGAGGCAACGAGCTGGTTGGGATGTCCGAATTGGAGGAGGATCGTCTCTTTCGAACGTGCGGCCTTCGATTTCAGCCGCTGGACCGAACGACAGCGCGTTGATGAAATATTTTGTGTGGTGGTGGCGGCTTCAAGCCTGTGTCGGTGGGCGACTCGATTCGTTTGGGTTCTTCTTTTCTCGCCGTACCGTTTAATGCCGCAAAAAGAAATGGAACCAAAATGCTCGGGCATGCCTTATTCATGGCGCATTCCGTTTGGTTTGGTTTGGTGCGGTTCGGACCGGCTTGAAATTGGCTATGAGGCTCTAAAGGTTTTGGTCAATTGCTTTGAGGTTGCATTTCCAAATTCCTCCAAACTCTCCTAGGCGTAACACGAGTCCATGGATCTTGAGCATTTTCGGAATGCTACTTTACCCTCGCCAAACTTTTGAAATTTCACTTTTATCCTTGCATGATGCCACGGTTGGCACCGGTGAGCCTTGCTTGAGGTCGCGCAACCTCAGACGACCCTTGTTGGGGTTGCTTGAGGTTGGACAACTGTAAAGTGATGACGGCCGATGCCAAATTTGACTCATTCATGTCCGTGATTGCAATTAAATTTTCTTATTTATTTGTAAAAAATGTATACCTAGAATTCTTTACAAGTTCAATATTTTCTAAAGAGCATTTAAATCAAAATTGATTTCCAAGGCAACTTTTTAATTATACTTTACTGAAACGGTATTTGCATTTCCGAAAAACATTTTAATTTGAAGAGATTGCATTTCTTTGAAGAATGATGCTAGTTATATTTGCCGTAATGTTGGACTTCGAATTATTCAGGATCCTGTGTTTTCTCAAGGAAGATATGCTATCGAGAAAAAGCTGTTTCCAAACAAGTCGTTATTACATTTTGCATGTATTTCGATGGACGTTTAAGAATAAGCCGACATCGTTTCCCAGCGTTTGTTGCCGGCCGCCGTGCTGCAACTCCGGGCGGGCCAGAGGTTTCCGAGCCCAAGTTCAGGGCACATCGACCATTGTGAATTTGCATAGCACATCAGATCAGGATGTACTTCCACTGTGCAGTGTGTGCGCATGAGGACTCTGGCAAAATGAACATCAGTGGCTCCCAGAACCGGGAGGGCGAGACACATCTGCGAAAATGGCCGCGAATGTGCACTTGTATAAGTGAAATTCAAACGAGCAGATGACAATGGGACCTTTGCACGTTCCTCATTTCATTCAACTGTTACAACATTAAAAGAGAACAAGGACGGAGCATACGGCAGACTTGATCACACGACCAAATTTCATCAAACGCTGTTTCGAGTCTATAAATATCCAATCACAGAAGCCGAGGTCAATATAACAGTACAGTGCTAAATCTGCATACGATTATTCGTTCAGCATGCGGCATGTGGAAACGGGAAAGCATCAGTTGCTGAGTTGCAGGAATCTCTGTGCCATGGGATGCTTGGCTTCCGAGAGTCGATCGGGAGTCAAAACTTCGACCAGCTCACCGCTCACCAGGAGGCAAACTATGTCAGCAATCCTCTGAATTTGCTTGATGCTGTGCGAAACCATTATGGTCGTCAATCCTTGAGTCTTCTTCAGCTTCACTATCACGTCCTCGATGTTTTGGGTCGAAATTGGGTCCAATGCGCTCGTCGGTTCATCCAGCAGAAGAACCTTTTTTTGAGAAGAAAGCACCTTTAGGTGTTGACTGTGAAGTGTGATCTTTCAATGGACAAAATGGGAAATGCTGGCTCACCTCTGGTTCGTTAGCTAGTGTCCTCGCGAGTGCCACTCTCTGGGCCTGGCCAACAGAGAGTTCTGAGCCGCCTCTGCTGAAGAGAGAGGAATCGAGGTCGGCAAGGTTCAGCAACTTGTAGACTTCACCGTCGCTTAGCTTCTTCCCCCTCAGTTGTGGTCCATATCTGATGTTATCCGCAACTGTGCCTGCAAGTTTGCGGCTTGATGTAGGCTTTCGAGAACATTAAGACTGTGGCATGGCATAAAAACATGAATCTAGAAGAATCACATCAAGGAAATTGTTCATCTAGAATTGGTCTTGATGTAATCCACTAGATCCATTCATCTGGTATTTCTTCCTTGTCTAGCTTTATTCTTCCAAAAAATGAGAACCCCTTTAACACCAAAAGAATAAAGAACATTTACCTTTCAAGCTGGTAAAGTTTAGGTGCATAGAAGGTCTCAAGTCAATCATTGTCATAAATATATTTAGTGTGAGCCCTAATGTAACCCATAAGAATTCTAATTCATATTGCTAACTTGGGATATGATAGATAAGGCTTCGGTACTGAATGAAGCATGGCAAAAAATGACCACCAAAGACATATAGCTTCTGCTCCAGAGATATTGAATCAAGAACTTTCTGTAGTTGAGGAAATACCACCTCTGCATAAAATTACGAGCACTAGATAGAGTCAATATGCCTCTGAATCATATAGAGGACTTCTGCGTTCTTTTCTGCATGTAGTTTAAAACCAGAAAAAATAGCAAGTTGAACCAGAGCTGCGAATCCTCGAAGTCATATGAAGGTAAAGACCATGGACACAAGCACCGTATTTCTTGCGCATAGGCCGTAATTGTGGGATTTGATTGACTCCGACCTGATCTGGCAGGACCAAGTTCAGTGGCAGAACAATATTTCCAATAATTGTGTAAGGAGGATTTAATACATGACCATATAACAGGGAAGGCTAGGTCGTGATAATTTGGCACCCCATTTACTTTTTCAAGATTATTTTGGCACCTCACGAAATCATGAATATGCAGCATTGAAACTTATCCAAAAGGGCAAAAACGAAAGGACAGGGTGAATACTTTTGACATTAATCTACCGTCGCCATGACAGCCAAAGCCAAATTAGTCTATTTGGTTCGAGTTGTGAATTCTTATAAGCAGAGATTACTATTCAATGGAGAAAGTTACATCAAAAGTAAACTCTATTAATCTACAGTCACCATGACAGCCAAACTAGTCTATTTGGTTCCGATCGTGAATTCTTATAGGCAGAGATTACCATACAATGGAGAAAGTTACATCAAAAGTAAACTCTATTCAAGCCTGGTTAGATCATAGTTCTCAGTAACAACCCTGAATCAAACTCGTGGAACAACTATTTGATTTTCCTCCAGTAACAACACCAAGAACGCATAATATAAACAACAACAGTCGCCTCGAGTAATACAATTGTGGTCCTTTTTTATCCCTTGATTCAAAGATGATCACTTCAAATGCAGGCCGGGAAACGACTTGATGATTTCCGGAAGGAAGTCAAACTACCATGTCACTTTGCAAACCAATTTTATCAATCAATCTCAACATATTGAACGAATGATAATCAAATTTCCGAATGACATGAATGAATCGAGAAACCTCCCGCACCAATCAGGTTTGAAATTCTGAATCAATCGCGACACTGCGGAGGCGGAGAAAACAAAGAACTTCAACTTTCTCACTCTTTTCTTGACTAACATTCATTGCCATCACTAATCAGTAATCGCAAATAGACCAGCACCGGAATGTCCAGAAATCATACCTTCAAACATCGCGGGAAGCTGAAACAGCATCCCGACCTTGCGCCGGAGGCTGAGCACGTCGAGACCCCTAATGTCCTCGCCATCCAAGAACACGGTGCCGGACGGCGGCTCCCACAGCCGGTTCAGGGCCCTCAGGAGCGTGGACTTGCCGCTCCCGCTGGGCCCGATGATGCCCACGATCTTCCCTCGCGGGATCTCCAGGTTGACCCCGGTCAGGATGGGGGCCCCAGCATCGGAAATCTTGGTCAGGTCCCGAATCTCGAACTTGGCCCGGACGTCCTTGGCGTTGTCGTCCACGTCCACGACGAGCAAGTGCTCGTGAGCCTCCGCATCTGAAAAGGGGGTTCGCCAGAAAACAGAGAATCACCCACACAAAAACCCAAAAATTCAAGATTCCGGCCACCAAAGCATCAAGAAGGGCAAGAAAACGGAGGGTCGAGGGCGAAGTCCGCGTACCCGGAGATGCACCGGGTGGGTGGACTGAAGCTGCAAGCATTGTTCTTTCCCCGTCGCCCAGATGGAGAATTCAGGGGAACCTGGTAGGTTCTTTTTGTAGGTTCTGCGTGCGCGGGCGTGCTTGTAAATGCTTGTTTATTTTTATGGGATTCCGAGAATAGTATAAACTAGTAGATCAGACGGAGCCTGACCCGGTATTTCCATCGTGTCGTTTTCTTGTGGGGGTGGATTGGATTGATCTGAGTCAGAGCAGAGTGACATCGTTCTTCACCGGGTGAACCCTCCCCCGTTTGAGATGGGACTGCGAAGTCTTTTGCGTGAGTGGGGGAATTTGACGTGGGTGGACGTTTCTGGTAGTTTTGTGTCTCCTGACGTTGCGGTTATCACTATTCAAGTGCCAATAGCGAGAGAGAGAGAGAGAGAGAGAGAGAGAGAGAGAGAGAGAGACTTGATGGTGGAAGTCGCTGTCAGCGACGGTGGGGCGGCGATTCTTCTGGGGACGGGAGGGAGATCACATCGCCAGTACGCACTATCCGTAATATACGTACTGATAAATATATGAGAACGTTCTTCTTTAAAGCCACGCTTGTGTAATGGACCTTTACTTTCATTTTCTTTTTACGTTAATTTATAATTAGTGATATATTCGTTTAACATATTTTACGAGAAAAAAGCCATAAAAAACCCTTAAATTATGTTCACTATGATTTATTTGCATCCGAACTTTTTGTTGAGACGATAAAGCTCGGGGGTATTGGGTGATGGGTTCACTTTCCCTTTGGTGTCGAGAGGTTGGTCCGAAATGGGTAGCTCAATCTGGTGCAGGAGTGTTCATTGTCACGCCTTGCAAATGGGCTCGCACCATAATTTGCATTTGCTGAATGGATTGATGGGTATATGTATGTGAAGATTGGGCAAATAAGCATGGCGCTTCAGCTGTTTGATAGAATGGGTGATAGGAGCTGTAATTCATGGAACATGATGATCTCGGGGCTATGTGTGGAATTCCGAAGGTGATGGTGCTCTTGAGATGTCTCTGCGTGTGGAGGGTCATGCCCGAAGTGGCCACTGTGTCGAAACCATGGAGTTATTTGGTTCGATGAGAATAAGAGGAAATGGTCCAGGTGCATAAGTACTAGCTGTGGTTTTATCTGTTCACTCTGATGTGATTGCATTCCGCATGGGTAAAGCAATTCATGGACTTGTTATAAAAGCTGGTTTTGAAGCTTATTCGATTGTGAAGAATTCATTAGTATGTGTGTATGGGAAGCAAAGACAATTGAAAGATGCTAGTCAATTGTCTTAGAAATGGAATCAAGAGAACATAGTTGGAATGCTCTAATTACATAGAATGCAGAGTCTGGATTATGCAACGAGGCTTTTGAATCATTCTCCTAGCTCAAGAAATCAGATAGTTGTTCATTGTTGAGGCCTAACGTGATTAGTTGGTGCGCCATCGTCGATGCATTTGCTTCTGCAGGGAGAGGGAGCGAGTCTTTGGAACTCTACAAACAAATGCAGCTTGCCAACATCGCGGGGAATGCTGTAACCATCTTTAGTGCCTCATCAGTTTGTGCAGAGTCGGCGGCACTCAACCTTGGTCAGAAAGTCCATGGCCATGTGGTTCGGGCTTTGATGAATCATAACCTCCTTGTGGCGAGCAGCTTCGTCACAATGTACATGATGTGGAAAGCCTTAATCAGGGGAGCCTAGTGTGCAAGATACTTGATGTCAAGGACTTAATCTCTCGGAACCCATTGATGGCTGGGTGTGGAATGCACAGTTTAGGAAAAGATGCAGGGAGATATTTTTATGGAATGGTTGAAACTGGATTTAAGCCAGATGAGGTTACTTTTGTTGCTGTTCTTTCTGCTTGTAGTCATGCAGGGCTTGTTGCCGAGGGACGTAAACTTGATGGTCTAATGAATAAATAGTTTGGAATTGAGCCGCAGATGGAACACCATGCATGTGTAGTTGATCTGTTGAGTCAATCTGGTTCCTTGCAGGGCTAGAGAGAGATAGCAAAACCCATGACACCTAATGCTTGTGTTTGGAGAGCTCTTCTTATTGCCTGTGGGATGTATAGAGATACAGATTTTGTGAAGGCAATAGCCACGCACGTTTTCAGTCATTCTTAGGAAACTATGGGAAGCTACATGCTTCTCTTTAACGTTTGTGCTGCAAATGGCCAGGGGGATGATTCTGCGAGAGTGCGGATTTCCACCAAGGAAGAAGAATTTGAAGGAAGTCCCAGGCCAGAGTTCGATCTAGTTGAATAAAAAGGTCTAAATGTTTTCGTCCGGGAGCGCCTTTCAGTTGTGTATGGAGGATATTTATGGTGTTCTTGAAGAATTGACACTTCAAATGGAAACTGAAAACCTTACACCCACGATATAATAAAGAAGAGTAGGGGTACAAAGCTGAGGATGCTCAATTAGTCTCTGTTCATGGAATTGCTAATGTTTTGACCCATATGGCCAATAGATTATAGGAAATTCTCTGGAGTCTTAACAGATTTAGCTGGAAGATTACTAGAATGGTTCCAATAAATAAATTCAGAATTCTAGTCATCGTTTGGATGCTTCTCGTGACTAGCAGTGATTGGTTTGCGGAAGAGGTTCCTCTGTACCGAGCTGACTGTGCATACTGTTTTGGTCACCTGTGATGTCACTGTTATTGACCCTTCAAATATAATTGAAAGTTTCAGCCACACTTCTGCCTCATATTTTGGCAAGTGTGTTTGTCTTCATCTCCGATCCTACGTGCTCTGCAGTTTGTTCCAATTTGTTGCTGTTCTCCCTTTGAAACTCTCTTGTGGATCATGCACGCTGCATACATCTAAAGAGCATGTGGGGTTGTCATCTAGGTTGTGTCGATACATGGATGGGAGCAATCAGTTCAGCCATTGCATGAGAGTTATACTCCATGTACTTTTGTTCGCGCATCTTTCGTAATTCTATTTTCTGTCAGACGTTTCGACATTAAGAAACTAACAAAAATGCTTTCTTTTCGCCCTTTGACAGTTGAAGATGGAAAAGAAAGATGTTCTTTCTGTTTCACTTAACCAAAAGTGTAACGACGGAAAGGCTGGATCGCTAATACACTTTGCTTGGGATGAACATGGGCAGGCCATGGTCATAGTAAATGTCTAGCTTGTACAATTTGTGAGGGTGAATAAAGTAGCTGCGCCTTTCAGATCATGATCGAGGACCTGTTGGCCGGTATCGTCTTCTTCTTCTGTTATCTCCGTCTTGTGATCTTCCAAGATGACTTGATGATCACTGCAAATATTTCATGCAGAATAGACTGTGTTAGAATCAAACCAAAGCTTGTAAGTTCAAGTTAATTGTTACAGTGTCATGTGGAGTGTAATGTAGAAGGAATTTAAAAGATCTGTCAATGCATCCAAGTCTAGACAGTGCTAATAGTATTAACGAAGTCATCACCGTGACTACGTGCTCATGGAGTAACTTAATTACGTTCTTTCTTTCGTTGTCTTTCTCGACGAACGATCATGCATGCCCACTTTCCTCCTCCCGGCATATGGAAATATCAACGGATAACAACATACTTTACACGACGAAACAAAGTAATCTACTCTCATCTTTATGACAAGACTCTGATGGTTTTCATAATTATTTTGCGCTCTGTTTGCTCATAGATTTTATTCAGGTATATGGTCATTTTTTATGTTCATCCTGTGCTAACGGAGTCATTTGCAAAAAGACGTGTGAGTACTTCTCTCGTATCATCAAATGCTTTACTCTATGGATTCGATGTAATGTGTGATCTATTGGAATTCATCGAGCCAACATTGCTTGCGAAATTTATGTACATACAAATGCCAATTCCATTGAATTAGCAGATCAAAAAATTTATCGGTGTAATGAAAAGACAACTTATCAAGACGCGCGACGAACAATTTGAAAGATACCTACCTTCTTTCGTCGATGATCTCGCTTTCCAAATTGAGCCCACCATTCCTGTCGTCTGCAATGTCCAGAATGGGCCTCATATCTTCACATCCACCCTCAAACCCTTGCTTGATCTGAAAGTCCGACGTGAACGTGGAGTCCTGCATGGCCCATGCACCGAAATCATGCAACGACGCCTGATCATTGCCCTCCTGGCCATTACCGATATAACCTTCCACCTCCTGGCCCGGGTGGCCGCCGTTCTGCTGAACATAGCCGTACCCTGGCCCCAGCAGATCCCCCCGGCTCACGATGTTGCAGCCGACCGTCACTGCCGTGGGGTCGATCATCTGCTGCATGGCGGCCTCCTGCTGGGCCTGGGCCTGTGCCTGTGCGCGGCAGAGCTCGAGCTGGCGGAGGACGAACTCGAGCTCGGCCTGGCAGAACTCGATCTGTCGGTGGAGGTCGCGGATGATGCGGTAGCACCCGAGGACGGGGTCGTGGGCCCGGGCGTCGGACTGGTAGATGATGGTGCGCATGGCCTCGTCCTTCTCGTGCGGGGCGAGGTTCTTGATGACCTTCGTGATGTTGCTGACGCCGAAGAGCTTGTGGGCGTTGAGGAACTGGTGCTGGCGGTCGTAGGGGAAGTAAGGGGCGAGGAGGCAGTTGGGCTCGCACTTCCGGCGCTGGTACTTGCACGCGGCGCAGGCCGGGGTGGTGGAGCCGTTCTTGGCGGAGGAGGAGGAGGACGAGGTGGTGGTGGCGGCGGGGGCGGTTATGGTGGAGGTGGATGCGGTCAATGCTGAGGTGGGTCGCGGGGAGGAGAAGTTCATGGTAGGAGGAGGAGGAGGAGGAGGTGGTGTTAATGTAGGGTGGGAGAGAGATCGGGCGCGTCTCCGGCGGGAATGCATGAGCAGTTATTTCTTTTGCCGCTGTTGCCACACGAACGTTGCGTTGGGCGGCTCTTCTGCTTCCTGGTGCGAGGAAAGCGAGGATTCGCGTGGAAGAACGGGAGATTGAGAGAGATATATGGGAGGAGAGACAGAGACAAGAAGCAACAGAAACACAGAGAGAGAGAGAGAGGGGTTAGTTAGGAGAGGGAGAGGCTATTTTTGGGGAGACTTAAGGAAGATGAATCTGTCAAGGTTGGGGTGAGGATCGTAGAGGTGTTGGCACACGACATTCTTGGATATTCAGATTTTGGAATTGAATGCGTAAAAATCCTAAAATTGGGTGGGAGTTGGTGTTGGTCATTGTCTTCTGTAACCGCTTTTCTGTTTTTTTATTTTCCCCGTTTCCTTCTTTTTCATACCTAGTTAAGAGTAAGAAGTGTAACCGACGAACGGAACGACCCACCCACTCGTTGGGAATTAAGGTAAATAGCCGTGGAGTAATGCATTCGTCGCGTGCCGACCATTTTTTATGGTCGATTTAGCTTTGCATGAGTGCGCGATGAAGATATTTTTTTGGGTCACGTGGCTCGTGGGTTTATCTCTTTATATGAAGTCGGAATCGGATTATAAAGTGGACCCCATGCTGCATATGGTAAGAAATTGTAACCGAGTTATTGAAAGGTGATTCACCGACACTCTGCGTTTTCCTTCCCACGCATGATGTTCTGATCTTACTTTCCTCGTCTGTTTTAGACACTCGGTGAACCAACCTTGCGGTTGGAGTCGGGCCTGCTGGGCCAATTGGGTTTGACTCTGGCCCGGCCAATGCTCCCGCCTCGCTCTCGAAATCTGCGAATTTGACTAACGAAAAAAATAGGGCAAACCAACACGTGCAAGCTATAACATTACTTCCCACCAAAGTCTAAAATTCGTGAGCTTTGGAGTAGTTTTGCTCCTTCGCTTTCGACAGGGTCCATTGTTCACGCAAGGATTAAAGGCGACTTCTTTTAGCCACAACGTTCGATATCGGATTGGATTTTATTCTAATCACAGAGCATCTCTGATGAAATGTACCTCAATAATCGACTATGCTTCGGGTGTCTATATGCACTTCATTTTTATCTCTCGAGTCGGCGAGCCGGTCTCGCTAACCCTTTAGGATATGCTCCTAAATTATTATTATATCGAAAATAAATAAGAAAGAAAAGTATTTTGATGAAACGAGCGAGATCATTGCATCCGACCGATGAACAATTTTGAGAAACTTCCACGTTTTGGGAGCACCGTATGCCGAGAATCACGTACCTACGTACGAGCACCCAAAATTAAAAAACATGTGAACAAAAAGTTTAATGACAAAGGTCAAAAAAAAAAAGGGGCCAAAAAAAAATTTGGGGAAGAAATGCAAAGAGCAAAAGCCATCACAAGAAGCAAGGCCGCCTCCTTTCACTTTGCGTCGAATTCGTTCGTATTGACTCGTTTGATCTCGCAGGTTTGATCTCGCCTCCCCCACTCTCTCTCTCTCTCTCCCTCTCGTTTGCTGCAGTTGTTTTCTACTCAAATACTTCGCTGCGTCTTCTTCTTCTTCTTCTTCTTCTTCTTCTTCTTCGAGATTGTGTCGTATGCGATTTGTTCGCCCACCGAATCACTCCATTTTGGCTGGGATTGCTTCTTGCGTGGCGCGTTGGCCCAGCTGGATTCTTCGATTCGGCGATGATGACGATCGGGGTTCGCGGAATCGATGACTGCGTTTTTCGTGGTTTTTAGTTGATTTAGAGGTGAAATGGTTCGGTCTGGAGATTAGAGTCTGCATGTTCATTCGAATTCACGAGACGGCGTGCGTGGATTGGTCTTGCTTTTGTTGGGTTATTGTTGTTTGCGTATGTCTTGGGCTGTGGATTTAGGGTTAGGAGATGCGGGAAAGGGAGCGACACCGCGAGCTTTGTTGAGGAAAAGGGGGTGATTGGTACTGCATTTGAAGTGGGAATTAGTTTGATATAGTGAATGGAATTATGTCGACTTGAGGAACCCCGGTACTCTTTTGTTTTCTATCTGGTAAGTGGGGGTGAGGCTACTTTGGAAAAAATATATGAAAAAGACAATCTTTTCAGTTTGTTATTTTACAGGGAGGTTCGGGCAATGGAAATCCTGATAACCCAAAATGAAAAGACAATCTCGGGTTGCCTTAGCTGATTCTGGTTATTAGATATCTGGGAAGGTTCATGGTTGTGCTCTTCGTTCCGCGTTCATTGGATGAAGAAAGTTTTCATGCCGTCGTTCCTTCACTTCCACCTTTAGACGTTCTCGACTGAATGCTAATTCGAGATTACCTTCAAAGTAGCGGGTTGGAGAGACTTCCTGGAATTTGTTGTGTAGCTATGTATTAGTGAATCGAGTTGCCTCAATCTTAAAATGCTGAGTTACTGCAGCTTTTCATTGTCCTGCTATCAAAAGATTTTAAGGGTCGGGATACTCGTAAAAAGTTGTGCCCTCGCTTGGCATAATCGATTCTTATTCACCTGTCATGTTGCAAGTAAGCTCCCCAAGCAAATTTTTAGGAGGCATCTGCATTTCTGCTGCATCATGATTTTCTTTGTCTCATGCCTTTAAAGATCCTTGGACCACTCTGTTTTGAATACTGGCTGACCGCATCTTCCATCTGCTCTCCCGGCAATCCATCTAGATCCTTCTAAAAAGCCTCTTTACGTATCCTATGACAGCAGTAGGGTAATCGTTACCACAAACTGATGCACTATGGATCCTCTTCTAGTTCAGCCATTTCAATTTCAGCACATGCTACAGGGAACTTGAAATGGAATAATACTTGCCGTAAATCCCTCCTCTTGACATCATAAGCTATGCGTAATGCTCTTCACCTCAAGCCAGCATCCAAATTTACTAGCATTGCCCCTTCTTCTTTCACGCGATCTCTACTTCATTACATTGTTGGCATTTTATACAGCACTAGCTATTCTGTATTGCTCAGAACTCAATCGAAGTTCCTCTATACCTAACAATGCAAATGAAATGGAGGGTAACCCTGGGATTAGCAGAGTAGGAGGTGCTTACGGTCAGGTTGCCTGCTCTAGAAAGAAATAAAGAAGGGCAAGAGCAAAGTGCTTGTTTTTGCCTATTGACAAGCAGTCATAACGCAGTTGGTATCCAAAATTAAGAGGGATTTATGGTCTTCTGTGCATCGTGGGCTTGGTATTTTAAGGTGTCTTGTATTATATAGGGCAGTGATTTTCATTTTAACAAACTCACGATGATTGATTTGGTTTTGCACAGTGACAAAGAACACTGACATCGACTCTTAGGTTGGTAAAGTGGTTAAAATAATAGACTGAGGTTCGTAGGGTGTGCTGCTTAGAGTTTAAGAGGACCGATTCTATAATTGGATCATTTGATTTCAAAATTGATTAAATAAGGAAGTTTAGGATTGAAGACAGAGAAAATTTGCTTAAGGATCTTAAGTTACGAGTATTCCAGGTCCAGCTGCTTTTAAGCTTCGAATGTAGGAGTAATTGCTTATTGATTCCTGCAAGTGTACTACCGTTATCATAGACTTGTTCTCTTCTCAGATTTTGGAACTGTAATTATTCTACTTACTGTATTTATCATAGACTCGTTATCTTTTGAAATTGCAATTGTTCTTTTACCATTGTTATCATACAATTGCTCCTTTTTCTGAATTGCAATTGTTCTTAAACTCGTAATTCTACTTCATGCCTGTTTGCAATACGTTGGAAATGACAGGTGCACCAAGATATGGCAGTTAAACCCACAGTTGCATTGAGGGCTATCCTTGTTGGGGGGATAGCCGCATTTGCAAAAATAGGTGGCGTTATGAAGGCAGCAGGTGGTGTCAAGTTGGGGGCGGCCGCAGCTGCAGTGACGGCTGCTGCAACGGCCGCCGTGAGCTCTAAGCCAGATCAGAAAGATGCTCCCCGTCAATCCTAAAGCCTTATTTTGCTTCTGCAGCCAGGAGGAGATGTTTGTAGCATAATTGTCCTCGGCATTGAAGTTTTCCCTTTTCTTTCGTTTTTGGGGTTACTCCTGTGAGCTGTTAGAAAAGCTGGTCTTGTCCAGGATGAAGCCAAATTTGTACTTAGGTGGTGAGAAAAGTCTGGAAATAAGATTTGCTCTGACTTGTACTCCAGACAGGTTATTGAAATAGAAAGCAATTCCTTTTCTTCTTTGATGTTGGAGGAACGTGCATGGCATCAAGGACATGTGAATGCAATTTCAGAAAGGTAGCCCATATCTAGCATATTCTGGTCCTCTTGGGTTTTAATGCCGTTTGGATCATCTAACGGTTGACGTGCCTATGCAAAGACTCGGTCACCAAAGGTTGATCAGTTTTTATTTTTCGCGGTAAAAATTGGTTCCAGCTCTGCAAGAAGAGATCAGTTGATGATTGTCTTTATATCTCATTTCGACGGTCCTGCTGCATGTTTATAAATCTGAAGCTCTTAATCAAGTCGTTCAAGCCTGTGCCACAGTCACCATCCCGGCTATATATATCTGCGAACAGGGAGGATAATTTTCACCAGACCATGCCAAAATACCATTTCTAAGTCCAAGATCAACTTTTCTCCAACTCCGCTAGCTGTGTTGAGCATGCATAAATACGACAGAAATGACCTAAAAGAAGAGCAAATGGTCTGCATGAATTGAGCCGAAAGCAAACTTGAGAACATTTTATTAGGTAATTCCCCAACCGCAAGACTGTAATAAAAGTTGGGCACTATACATTCAGATGCGTTACAGCCCATAAAAGCATGCAATTGCTCTTTGTTTAAGCGAATATCGAGTTCTGAGTAACTGGGATAGCAAAGTCTCCATCCTCTGCTTCTGCTTAAGGAAACTGTTGAACGTGTTGACGAATTACATTAAGACGCACATAGAGCAGTTGATGCGAACCTTGCAGATGCAACCTGTTAGAGCAATCGAACATCTCTTACAAGTCAATTTGCTGCAGCTACTTTTCCTGCCTTTGGAAAGTGCTTCCTCTCTGATCCAAGTCCAATCCAAGTCCTCTCCATCATAAAAATCACTTGCAGGGTTTATGCGGTGAACAGACTTCAGTGGTGAATTGGTAATGGTTGACAATAGGAGCATTTTACCAATTTTGGCACATCGTGATAAATTTGACTATGAAGCTCTAAGCTTCTGATATTCCCATGTCTCGAGAAAGGTCAACTGCAGCCAATGCAGTGGCAGATCAAAGCTTATGCACACTCGATTTGGATTTACCACAAGAGAAATCCGGCTCATCAACCGAGTGCAAGACAAGATCAGGCTTTGGGGATTCTAACTCGAGAACAACCTGCCCAGAGGTAGCAAAATAGTTCTTCACATGAGAGAGAGAGAGAGAGAGAGAGAGAGAGAGAGAGAGAGAGCATTAACTGCTAACAATAATAACAGCATTCAACAGAAAAGATTTGACTTTTGTGAACTCCAAGCTTGTATGGATCATAGGCCTAAAGCGGACAATTTTCTTCATCTCATTCAAATTTAATGCATGTTCACTATTCAAAATCTTCATCAAAGCTTCAAGTGGAGTGATTAAAAAAGGAACACAAAAAGGACCTATGGAAGTTCAGTTGATAGGGTTTTCCATAAGAGAAGTATCTTGTTATGTGTGTTTCAGCAGTAATGACTTTGTACTGCCCAAGGTGCCATAATTGAGAAGGACGTCATACCAGTGAATTTACCCCAACTCGAAGGACAGGTGCAGGAACATAAAGGTTACATTGCGGACCAAAAGACTGCAGGAAGAATCCATGCAAATATCAGTACTATAGGAGAGAGGGATGAACATGTTTGGCGAGGTTCAATCGAACTGAGAACAAAAATAAAAGATCTCTTTACCGGCCAAAATCTCCCTATATTGAAGTCGTTAACATATGCAACTCCTTTACCCCATCCTCGGAAAGAAATGAATGTGTCTTTAATTTGGGCAACTTTATCAACATGGAAACTGCCAGCATAAAAAGCAGGTTCTCTTGTTGCGCCATCTGCAGAAAAGAAACAGAACCGAAGATGTTCGTTTATATTAGATCAGTAGAATGATGTACAACGTAGGGAAACATGGTCTTAAAAGTTAAAACCACATATAACAGGTGCAAAATAACCATGAAATTGATAGAACAGGCATGACATTGCTTTGAAGATTTTACAAGAACATACCAGATTTATTGATACTTTTGTTGGAGAGAACTCTCATGACTCCCGAATGTCCAACCTGAACAATAGGATTGATTTTTGTTGCCTCATTCAGGTTGTGCAAAGGAATCGAGAACATTTTCCATCCAAGCAGAACTCTTCCATTTAGGTAAACAGAAGAGAGAATACCCTGTCAAGGTAAAGATGGACAGAGAGAGATGAACCTTTCATAAAAGCATAGAGGAAAGGACAACAAGTCTTCCATGTGTGAATGAAGTAACACATTCTAATGAAATCAAGTACTTTTCATCAAAAGCAAGCGTGCAGTTAGCTGTCACGAGGAAGCTTTGATGAGGATCTCAGGAGATAATCACGCAAGCCTTATGGCAATGTTAGAACATAATTATCATCCTTGTTAAGAATCTTACAACCAGACACCAGAAAAGAGATCAGGAAGGCAAAATCTAGGGGCTGTCCGAGTTTGATGAGGTTCCGCAAAAGTGTAGATTTTGAGAAAATATTTATTAAAGCATCTACAACAATTATTGCAATTGTTGGCACACTCCACAGATGACCTATATAGAAGGGAGAGAAAATGCATGATTTAAGGAAATGGAGGAAGTTTGCTGAAATTGCAAAGCCTGCAAAGAAGGTTGTTCCTATCTCAAAACATTAAGCAATAGTTAGCATTAGCAAACTGACTGAGAATCTACAAGAGTGTATCAGCACATTGAACAATGTTCCTCTTATTACCAAGTCAGATATTCAATTTGAGTATTATAGCTCTCCAAAGTTTCATCTATAATGTATGGGATAATTGCAAAGATTGAATTAACAACTTCAGCAACAATTTTATCACTTTGAAGTTTCAAGTATCCTCAAGGTAAATATTTATATCTTGACTAATTCTAGATTTACACTTGGGCATTAAAATACACCGACTTTGTTTCAAATCATGTTAAACTATGCCAAAAAGGGGGAAACATAACAAACATCAACTCAATTATCATAAATATATTTACCTTCATGTCAAACATGTAGGATCCATAATTTACTCGACCCATGTTCTCAACCTATAAGAAGAACAACCGCATTAGTTTGGACTGGAGGGGAACAAGAATATTTCCAATCCATTGCACCTATTATGGCAGAACTCATTGAAAGTGAAACAAAGGAAATACTTGAGAACTTCATGTCACCATGGTCTTGTTTCAATAAGTTAGGTTACCGTGTTCATTGAAACCACCAATCTCAACTACCACTTCTGAACAAGGGGATGCCCAGCAGATGTTAAGTGCATGGATAAGGTTGAAACTTCAAAGTGAAGCAAGTACAATAAAAAACAAATGTTACGTGCAGCTAAAATGGCATCTCTGAACAACTAACTGATGTTGATTTGAATACATCCATGACGTAATCTGCCTAAAACAAGCATATTTGCATGTGTATAGAATGTTGGATGACCTTTTTCTTAAAGGGTCGAGCTATGGTAAATTTTGTGTACATTTTTAAATGCATTTCAAGCATTTAACCTCAGATTAATTCTATCTCTACAGTCAATTCAAACAAAGTAATGAGAGAATAAACCACGATGGACTTGGACTAACCAGAAACCAGTGCAGTGCCATGTAAAATTTCAAGTACGCTGCCAACTACTGCAAAAGATTTTTGCACTCAAAGCTTAATGATGACTATGAAATGCAAAGCGAATAACTTACAGCTGCTGCAAAAATCTTGCCTCACAGAAGACAGAGCACTATTCAACAAAAATAGATTGTATTTGCTTGAGGAATTTGATGAGCTATCACAGCAATTATGGCACACCAAAGAGGAGCTAGGATCACATACCAAGACATATAAGGAGGTTCTTGATGCGCATTTGGTAACTGGAAGATGAAGTGGTTTATTTGACCATCTTTCAATAGTACCAGCATATAATGGTCTGTCCTCTCGCGAAGTGCATGACACAAACACCTGACCTCTATCATGCACCTGCAACTTTCAGAACTCATGTGTCTTGTTTTATCTCAAAGTATCTATATCACTCAGCACAATATTTATTTAGATTCTTAAACCCCATGATTAAGGGGAGCATACAAAATTGGAACGGGGGCGACATTGCAATATTGCATATTGAAGCCAGGGTAGTGAGAGAAGATCAGATATTGTCAACGGACATCTATCAAACATCTTCTCTTCTATCGGTAAACCATTAGATATAAACATAAGATGAAGAGAAGGGCCAATCATATTTACAGAAGCTCAGAGCCCAAAAAGATAGATTTTCTACAGTGTCTAATAATGCATTTGATCCAATGAAATAGTTTCCCCCATGCTTTCAAACATATAATGTGAAAGGTTACCTTGGGTATGGTAAGCATACTCCCATCATCCGTCGCAGGAAATTCAGATGCATATAATAAGAATCCAGACATCTGCACAGAAAAGGCATATTAGCTACTTTCATTATTATTAAGCAAACTTTTGTATGTCAACTACTCAAATAACCTCCAAGTATATGCAATGTATACAAACCTGGCCAACTAACTCCATTGACAAGGGGCTTTTAGATTTGACAACATCATGAGGACCTAGAACATTTAGTAAATCAAAAAGAAAAGAGGTTCTTTGTAGCTGAATCCTTCCATAGCCTGTCTTTGCATTGTTGTAAGGTACTGAAGGAAGAGGCGCTGTAGAATACTGCTCGACAACCTTCCTAATAGCTGAAACAAAATCCAGAATGAAATTTTGCACATGATGTTTTACAATCACAAGTACAGAACCACACTTTTTTTAAACATTTTAGAAGCAAAAAGTACCTTTTCTTTTGCTTTCCAGCCAAAATTTATCGTCATTATTATTTTAAAAAATTATGAACATTAGTATTGCAAATTCCCACCACGACTGCTGCTTTTTAGCATCATGACTTCAAATTAGCAGGATAAAACCACATGAGCAGCATCTCAAAATTCAAAACTTCTACAGTCATTTTTGGAGCATGGAAAAACATTGACTCATATACAGGAAGCAGTTCCTAGGGTAATATGATAAGGAAAAAGCTTCAAGAGAGATAGCCCTAAGTGTGTTACCTTTATATTTTGGATTGTCCACATCACCAGATTCTTTAATAGGTGCATCCTGGAAGAAGAAAACCACTTTTACACTTACAACAGGAACCAAAGGCGATGAAAAAAAAATAAAAAAAGATCAATTGTTCCTCACATAGTCATAAGAAGTAAGGTCAGGCTTATACTCGGACTCGCTCCCGCCAGTATTTGCTCCATTGTAGAACCCAAAATTTGTTCCACCATGTGCCATCTAGAAGCTCAAAGAGATAAAATGAAGCAAGTCATTTGCGATCTTCAAAAATGAAGGAAGACAAAAAGAATATTGGCATACATAGAGCACGGCAGACCCATTTCTCGATAAAATCTTTTTCAGTGCAGCTGCAGTAAATTCAGCATCTGTCTGAGCAATATCCTCACCCCAGTGTGTGAGCCAACCAGTGTAAAACTCCCTGAAACAACAAATTTTAACTGCTGAATTTGTGATCCAGAACTATTGCTTAGCCTAAATGAAAATTAATTGTACTTAGATATGATAAGAGACCCACGCAGCAAGTGGTGGTGATTTTCCTGGGGCATTGAACTGCTTCTGCAATTCAAATATAGGCCAAGGCTCGGCACCAGTTTCAAAATCCACAGCTAATATCAGAAAATTGAGGTGAGAAGATTGTATGGTACTTAAGATTTAAAAGGTTGCTCAAAAAGATATGTGGAATGGAAGCTGAATAGCAGCTTAAATGCTAGGGAGCATCAATAGGAACAGCTATTGATAAACATATCCTAGAGGCAATGAACATGAGGAAGCTTTACAAAACTGACAAGTCCAATGCCTCTCTAAATCCACAAAACACACATGAACAATGAGTTACCTGAGAAAACATCTTCTCCTCCAACTGTACCGTTCTGAAGAGCCTCCTTAGAACCTCCGTCTGTAGTGTACCTGCAGCATGAGAATATGAACTCCAGAAGATCGGAGAATAAAACTATGTCACACCTAGTATCATTCTTAAGTACTTCCTGTTCCATGAACGTCAGACACGAGTATTAGGCGATATAAGAAAAACTAGACTCCTTAACAGATACATCCGCAATTCCTATCACTTTGCCAACATAATGAGTTCGAGCATACATCTAATTCTTCAGTGAAATTGTATATTCCAAATATAGATCTTCTTACAGGATTACTTCATCGCCTAGGAATCCTCGAGCCAATTTCGCAAGGTGATGAAGATAAGCTTTATCCTCTCCATATGAGCCATATTCATTTTCAATCTGTCAAAACAATCATTTACTACCAAGTCAATACCCCACCTAAAAGAACAGGAGCGATTAATCTTCAGACCAGATATTCTTGACAACAAATGCGACACAAATTTCTCTCATGAACCACGTAATGCTCCAAAGTATCAAAAGTAAAATGGAAAATTGGGGAAATATCTTGCTTGCAAGATCCAGCACAATATTCTTACTCAAATAAACTGAACAGTGAAAACTTATAGTACAGCCTTTCAAGTTCAAAGAAATTTTGAAATGCATAAGAACTGCTGCAGGCCTTTGCATGTGCACTTACAGTCATGTAGACAGGCATACACAAGGAAAAAAAGAAGTGAGCTTAGAGATCTTAATGAATCTACTGATGGCGGAAGGACAATGTGACCTTAAGACAATAATATGAGTAACTCTTTAAACAAAAGGAAAAAAATTCTCCTCAGTTAAAAGTAAAGAATAAAACCCCTTCTACTTCTTTTCAGATTAAGCAAATGCCCCAAATTCTAAGCAAAGAAGCAATGCTAGTCTCTCCAATATTGAAAATCTCCTATTTCCTAAGAAGAAACATAACATAGTAGTTTTCAGAAATAAACAAGAACAATATTTGATGTTATACCTGAACCATTATTATAGGGCCACCATTTGCATAAAGAAGAGAAGAAACCTTTGGAAGTAGAATGCTCCACCACCTTTCAACCTGTGAGAGTTCAAAATTTGCCAACAATCACTTGAGCATCGGTATGCTGTTAAACATGTGGTTTGCAGGGTATTTTGACTGAGATATGGTACAACATTCAAGAAAACCAATGACAATATGCTTACACCAAAAAATCCTTACTGTTCCAGAGTTTATATGGCCAACCAAACAAATAATGAATATCACCTTCTAATTTCTAAGTTATTTCTTCACTGCAAGTAGGACCTAGGAAACTATTAGAACTTCAATTCATTAAATTCCACATGCCCACCCTGTTCTAACTCCCTCCAATACTACTGAATGAAATGATTCTTTTCCAGGAGAGACCCACACATAATGCCGCCAAGTCTACATTCTAATGGGTAACCACGTTATTATATCTGTCGATTCCGTCATTCAGTAGCTCTCCACTCTTTGCTTTTTTTCTTCTAAATAACACGGGACGTCCGAATCTCTCAACGCGACTAACCCTTATGGATGCACGCAAACCGCCATATCCACATTCATTAAGATAAGACCACCCAAAGGGCAGCAGCGTGACACCTAAGTTTCTCCGAGTGGAAACATTGTGATTTGAAAACGAAACGAAATCTATCACATCCAAACCAATCAATGAACCGCTCAGCCAACCCCTGGGTCAGCAGCTCTCCTCTCAGCTCATCCAAAATGACCATTGTTGGAGAATCATTGTCATGGCTAAAGTAATCCACTTATAGGTTGCTAGGCAGCACTTATTACCCGTTTCGGCCTATTCCAGCACAGGTACAAAGTTTCACCTCATAGACATGAAATGCAATCAAATTCCAACAAATATTCCAGTCTGAAAGTGATGCAGCATCAGCTGAAGTTTTACTTGATTTTTATGAGGCTATCATCTGATTACTATTCTTCAATTGACATTCTCATTGCATGCAGCACCATTCCATACGTATAATAGTAGTGATTTAGGACCTGGGAGGCTTGGACTTGGTCTTGGTCCTCATATTTTGTGGCTACAAATGCTTCCAAATTCATGCAGTGTGCAAGAGGGTCCAACCAACTTGCTTTTTAACGCCTCTCTAATCCATTTCACTACAGTTTGAGAATTACTCCCAAACTCTGAATTTTTTAGTATAACTAAAAAAAATACTAAATGATGTTCCATCCAAAGAAACCAATGGGAACATCCCAAAACATGAATCATCAGCACAGATTAATAGCTCCTTTTGAGAGAGCCTTGATTTACATAGGCTGACCACTAACAGTCTGCAAAGGGTAAGACAAATTTTCCGTATTTAAAGCGAGCACTTGTATAGATGAGAAAAATTCAGGACTTCTCTGGACTAAGATGGTTAAAAGCACTGATAGATAACATCAAAATACGGCGAAAAAAAATTTCTAAAGAGAAAAAAATATGAGAGCATTAACATACATTGAGAGGTAAGCAAAGCAATCCACCTTTCTTATATCTACAAAAGTGGAAGTTAAGCTAGCCACCTTTCTTACATCTCTGAACATGACAAAACAGGAAAGTTGAATGCAGAGATATATCTATCGGCCAAATGGAGCCTGAAAATGACCATAATCTCTTTAGGAATCCAAAACACATGAAAGAGCTTTTCTAGAACTATTATTCAATCCCACAATGTTTCCAGTATCATGAAGCACCACAATTCTTGATTATCGACGAATAGAGTAGGAAAACATACCAACTTGACAAATGCAGGATCAGATGATCTTAACGTAAGTGCTGGTTTTATGGCAAGTAGCCAGTAAGGGAAGCCCCCAAAATCCCACTCTGCATCAATATGTACCCATCAGGATTATTTCACCAAATAAATGGGGAAACAAGGAAAATTGGAATGTCACCATATCGCAGATATTGCTAATTAATGTGCCTAAGGAAACACTAGCGTCCCTATTGCAAAGATATAGAACATGAACAGCAAGCAGTATCAAGAAATCATATTTATTTCTAAGAATTGTATTTCTCTGCTCCAATGGGAAGTCCAAAATGTGTTTTTTAGAATGAAAGTAATCATATCCTATTTCCCATAAAAAGAGAATAATAGTTGTTTGTTCTTGCATAAAAAGAAACTTTAAACTTGACAACATATCTGAAGATGAGCCATATATTAAAATACAAAGGACAAGATTTAGCAATCTCCATTACAAATTTAACATGCAAAGATGCTTTGGTAAGGAAGTCAAAACAAGAGCATTTGGAGTCCAGAGTATGTCCTTATTGGTAATCACTATTTTCTAACTACATGCACATAAAAATTAAATGAATGTGTCAGAAACCAACTTTGCTCTGTTAAGCCAACTATGCTCTCTAGAATTGACTCTTCACAAAGAATAGGAGATTAAAGCACAAGTGCTACCTAAATTGTGTCAAGCTAACAGGGTGAATGAAGTCATGGTCTTGAAGCATTTCCAACACTTCAAAAGTGAAATTGCACAAAATTACCTGTTAGCCAACAAGGCATGCTTGATTAAGTCCTAAAAGTCAAGTATTACTTCTTTGAGAGTATGAGAACAGCAACTAAGAGTATTGCTCTAATTAAGTGGAAAGGCATGAGAGACAAACTATTCAATGACTGGAGACAACATAGAAATAAAGGAATAGCACGGACCCAAAAGAATAACTAGATCTGCTATCTGCATAAATGTCCTATCAAAGAGAAAAGAAAAATAGAAGTGAAGAGGATAAAACAAACACAACATGGAAATGAGGCTGATGTTATTTATACAATGGGTAGTGCACTCACAGACTCAATGCAAATGATATTTAATCCTTAATAGTCCTAAATAGGGGAACAGATTCAGTAGATAAATTATTCAAGGAAATATGCACAACATATTTTTTGGCTGCAACAAAATAGAAACAGATGCAAGTCAGTCCTACGTGGAGGCATCAACTTCGTCTCATCGGTAAAAGGAAACAACTGAGAATTCTCCAGTCATGACAGTCCCAAATGATGTATTTTGAAAATCAAATGAACAATGAAGGTCTTCACGTTCACCATGAATTATAAATGTCACATTATAAAGCTCACTAGACTTAGAACAGACAAAATCCTATCATGTCCAAATAAAACGTCTAAGGTTAGCAATTCAAACTCTTCACAGCTCCACCGAAAGAAGAAGAGGAAATAAGACTAAGACAAAGTGTCCTACTTCCACGATTTTTTTTGCCAAAATGCTACCACCACCTACTTGTGCAGGAAATCAAATAGGTGTGACTGACGATTACTCTTGTAATGGAAGAGACATCAATCACCAAGGTCCAAAATGGAATGACACTTACGGGTTAAATATGCTGAAAGCATGTCAAGGCTTAATAAGGCCATGTCAATCCAATGTCCACTCCACAGGCAAGACAAGGGCAGCAAACACTTCAATGTGGATTAACAAGTTTTAAAGCACCTATAAGAAGAGTCTGGCCCTTACCTGCACATATATAAGGGCCCACTCGAAGCATAACCAGGAGATCAAGCTTCTTGCACAAGTTGAGAAAAGATATTATATCTGCAATTCCCTCAAAGACTGTCTCGCCTGGTTTAGGTTCATGCAGATTCCAAGGAACATATGTCTGGATGGTGTTCAAACCCAGGGCTTTTGCTCTCAACAATCTGTCTTCCCAATACTGCATGCACCATAAATGCCCAAGTGTGATCAATTTTATTAGACGAAAATGGGCAATGCTGCTTCAAGCAAAGAATCCTTCTAGTCAGCATCAAAAGAAGATGCTGAATGTTATAAATTAAATAAGCATGAAGTCCTTCTGTGAGGGTTTCCCTGAACTTGTCAGGTCATGGATCTCTAGATTCTATTGCCTCCGGATGGAGCAGAAAGTCAACTTCTAAAATAATCTCGAGTTCAAACTTAACCTTCTCGACTAAATTAGATGCATTACCACATCCAGTAATACTGCTTCAGATATGACCAATATAACACTGTTGCTCTTCTTAAAAAAGCGCATCTCCACGTGGAAAGAAGCACTGCTTGTTAGTAGCATTTGGGAAAAAGCATATATAACAGTTGTCGCAAAAGACCATTGCAATGTAATCACATGAGTAAGAAGAACAACTAGCAGAAAGAAGAAAAAAATACCTCCGGAAGCACCCGGAAATAGTGAACATCACCACCAATTATCTGAAAGGGATAGCCATCTTTCCAGAACTTGTCGCTGGCGATCTCGAATTTCCCACCATCGGACTGATTAAAGCAAATTGCAATCAGGCTCGGGTGCAGAAGTAACACGACTGAACTTCAACCGCACAACTATAGAGATTTACGATCGAAGGTAACTAGTCTCGACAAAAGCGAGATGCACACTACGAAGGAGCAGAATAAAACCCAAAAATTAAACCACGATCACATCGAAAAATCGCTTTTTTCAATCGGCGAATATAATCTAGAGAGTGGACACACAGGAGGAGGAACTCGCAGCTTACGGCAGCTCCGATAAGTAAAAGTCCTCTTGAACGAAGCTAACACTCGAAAGGAGCTCAAACCAACAATGCACGCTAGCATTTACGAAATCGAATGAACAGCTATATTACGGTCCGATGACAAGTAAATCACTACAGCCGACATAGTGATCAGAAGCATTTAAAGTCGGTATTGCCTTCAATTACACAAACAAAGCCAGCAGAACCGACAGTTAAATCATTCCAGAACGGTCGATCCAACGCCCAACGTTGAACACGCGACGACGCTAACAACGTCTACAATTCAAGTCAGCTCAGACCGATCAAAATCCGTCGACGGCGGCTCGGACCGATCGAATCCATCGGCGGCAAGCTTCGAACGGATCGCGCACGACGACCGAGCCGCGATCGCGCTCGGAAGGGAAGGGAAGGGAAAAGCAAGCCGCGCGATTTCTCGAAGCGGCGGAGAATAGTACCATGTTGGGGAGGGGAGGAGGGCGGGGCGAGGAGAGGGAAGGGAGAGGGGCGAAGGCGGGGACGAAGGCTCCGACGGCGGCGAGGGAGAGGAGAGCGAAGAAGAGGGTGGCGCGGAGGCTCCGCTTCCTCGCCATTGCGGCGGCTCTGGAGGCCGGCTCTGCACCGTGGAGAGGAAGAGCGTTGCCGGCGGCGGCGCGAGCTGTCATGCTCGCGGCGGTTCCGACATGTTTTGTTGGCCGACCGTAATTTTAGCAGGACCCGAAGTCAAGTCGTTCGACCCATTTTGATCCATTTCAGAAACATTCCTTATATTGCCTTTCATATTTAACCCGATTTTAAAAAACTCATATCTGAACTGAAGCGCCCGTAAAGAGCGAGGTGAGACCGTGGGAGGAAGAGCGAAGAATACTCGTATTATTTTAGATTTTATTATTTTAAATTTATTTATGATCTATTCACCGAATAAAATTAATTCATATAAGCAACTTTGGCCCATCAAATTTTAACTAGTATGGCTGCGATAGTTGGTTATTGTGTTTCCTCCTTCGATCGATGCCATTACTTTTGGCCCAACTGTACCGTCAAAACCCGAGAATTTGGTCCGCCATATTCAATAGTGTAGATGAACAGCGAACATTTATTTGCTCATTTATTTACCTATCGACAACATTACTTTGGTTTGAAATGTAATAATTGATCGCATAATAATATTACTAGTAAACAAAAAGTGAGAAAATGTTAGGTGTAATTGTTGTGCCGCATCATATTTACAATTGCCCAATTAGAGCACGACGCGTATCTGTCCAGGTTCCCCTGTAGGAAATTTTAAAACTTCCTCTCTCGTTACTTCCCCCCACTCATTTTTTCCTCTTCTTCTCCGTTGCTTTGGCGGCCTTGGCTTCCACGAGCTTGAGGTTAAGCAACACCATGGCAACAAGATGTCGAAGCTCAGGTGGCCACAATTGTAAGCTCGAGGTCTCCATCTAGTGGCCATGGACAGGAGTTCAAAGCTCGGGCCACCATGCCAGAAGCACGAAGTTCAAGTGGCCATTGCCACGAGCTTGAGGCCGAGCTCGAAACTCAAGCGGCCAAGGTTACCCTAAGCTCCGGGTTTGAGGTGGAGCTCCATGGCCAAAGCGGCCATGAGCCATGGGCTCGAGCTCAAGCCATGGCACATGCAAGAGGAAAGAAGAATAGCAAGTGCTAAAGAGAGAGAGAGAGGAACTCGAGCAGCCAAGGCTACCCCAAGCTCCGGGTTTTAGGTTGAGCTCCATGGCCAAAGCGGCCAGGAGCCTTGGGCTTGAGCTCGATGACGCAAGAGGAAAGAAGAAACACAAGTGCTAAAGAGAGATAGAGAAAGAGAAAGGAGAGATGAAATCTTAAAATTTCTAATAAATGGACCCGAAGTAACGTGTGTCTTGTTCTGAATTGGCGCAACACAGCAATTGCACTTAATATTTTCTCAACAAAAGTTATCAAAAGCATATGATTCATTCCTTTCCTATATTAAAAGTTACTGAACATATTGAAAGCTACTTCGACGTGTAAGATAATTTTACTTTCGCTGTTATGAAAGTAGGTCCCTCTTGTAACATTTTGCAACTTCTCTAGACTTTTTGGCAATTTCGTGACTTAGAAGTAACGTACATCTTTTCGAATTTAGTTAGTAACCTACGAATATCTTAAGTGCATCTGAATCTGAAAAGTAATATTTCCAAGTGTGTTTCTCTTTTCAGTTACTAGTGATAATTTCGACAAACAGTCAATAAACTTTTCTGGCCCAAGCAGCGTCCTAGGCGCAAGGGGATCGGAGCAAGAGGGAAGTTCTAGACGCTCATATTAGTCGATAGTTAGTGAAGTTTCCTTATCATTCAGTTATTTATCAACACAATGTAATTTCCATAGAATTAGTTTGCAGGAACTTTGATTGCAAAGTTATCATTTCGTTAACAATCTTAGTCGAAAACCTACACAGCAGGCTGCTGATTGGATTCCACGTCCAATCGCTTGATCTAACAATACTCATTGTTTCCTTAAGAATGAACAATATATAAGGTTCATGCGAAGTCTTTAATGATAGGAAAAGCCTGAAGTACACTTTTACTTGGAAAAAAATTGAACATGAGGAAGAGGAGATGGATAAAGCTTATGAAAGATTATGATTTGTTTATTAATTATCATCTAGGCAAGGACAAACATAGTAGTAGATGCCTTGAGTCATAAATCTTTTGGAAACAAGACAACTTAACTCACTACTCAAACATCTATTCTTGAAGGTATGAGAAAGTTGGACCCGAAAGTATTGCTTCGTCAGCCTGGAGCTCAATTAGCTAATCCGAAGATTAGCTAATCTCCAATTACAATCAAATCGAATCAAGTCTAAATAGGATGAAGATTCTCGGTTGAGGAAAATCAAATAAGAAGTGGAAGATGAGGGATAAGTATATTTCAGTATCCACGTGGATGGGTCCTCGAGGTTTCATAGTATGCTAATTAGGGCTATCAAATGAGTAGGTCAGGTCGAGCTTGGGTTGAGTTGAGAATAATCCGACCCAAATTAATCTATTTATATGCAATACAAATTTAGTGACTCATACCAAATCCATATCCAACTCGTATCCAACCCGTTTCATTTTCTAAAATATTTTTATATTTAATTCAACCTATGAAAATCTGTATCCACCTCGTTAACCCACTTTTTTTTGGTCGATAGTTAACCCATTTAAACTCTTCATTGTATATGATATTTGGATAAAATCGTTATTTCAACTATAAGATGCTAAAGAATTGGCTTTCAACATTGCATTAAGATTTAAATTTTTGTATTGATTCACAATGAAGAAAAAGAGAAAGTTAGTGCATGGTAGTGAATTTATAAAATTATAGCAACAAATAATGTGGATGAATTGAAATTTTAATTAAATGGATTGTAAGATATTGAAGAGGATGATTTATGCCAACCATGGATTGCAATGACAATGTCTAAAATTGAAATATTACATAAAATAAACAATACCAAATGCAACCAAGGAAAGATATGTTTCAAAAACTAACGAATGAAATTGAGAAGATTAATATAAAAATAAAAAAAATAATGAGGACAAAAAACATCCATATATTTTTGGATTTTGCCATTTTAAATTCATTTATAACCCATTTACTTAACATAGCTAACCCATATAATGACTAAACCTATCAAATATGGGTTAATAAATGGAACAGGTTTACTCCTAATGTGTTCATAAGTTTTCATAGTTGAAAAAGGAGACATTGCATGAAGCCCATAGCATGAAATTCTCAATTCCTTTGGAGGTGTACTAAAATGTAAAGGGATTCAAGAGAATACTTTTTTTTTTTGGTAAAGGTAAATGGATTCAAGAGAATACTTCCGGCGGATTAGTTTGAAGAATGATTATTGATCGTTATCACTTGTCGCCACTTTTTTTATCTAATCCGAAAGATGTTTATCAGATTAAAATATATAGCATCTTCTATAGTCATCACAACTTGAAGTTTCACTAGCCACCAATTATTCTTTCGACATTGGTCTTGTTTCAATTACATACATAGCCTAAAAATATCACATCTCCACTTGTAGATTTGGGTACAATTTTCATATTCTTACTAACACATTGAGTAGAGATCATTGAAAACATTATTTCAAAATTAACATTTCTAACACCACAGAATAATTAACTTTCATACATCCAAGACATTTTTTCACAATATCACTATATTAAAATAATGACTCTGCCACCTACCTGCGAATGGCCGAGTTGGTGGGTGTTTTCCTTCCCTCCTTAGAGGTTCTGGGTTCGAATCCTCGCTCGTTTCCGTAATTTAAGTGGGGGGCTCTAGCGGTGGGTTGCTGGGTTAGTCTCCCCCGAGATATAGGTGCCCCGATTACCCGTGCGGACTCATCCCCAGGGAATGGTGGCGGATCCTCGATTACCAAAATAATAATAATAATAATAATGACTCTGCCTTGCTAATCGTAACACTAAGGGTGCATTTGGTTCAACATTTCCAAGGAGCTTTCGAGCCTTGGGGAAATGCTAAGGCGTTTGGCAAGTATTTCCAATGAGCTTTCGAGCGAAAGCCAGCATTGGGAATGCTGAAAGCCTAAGGCTGCGTTTGGTTCAACTTTGGGGAAATGCATTTGGGGGAATGCAAATACCTTTGAGCCAAAAGGGTTTTTCAAAATGCAAGTACCGTTTGGTAAGTATTTTTTAAAGCTAAAAGTACTTTTGCATATTTTTTTTTTAAAAAAAGAGCTCCGGTGGAGCTGGGGTCGCCGGCCACCGCCGCCGGCCAGATCTGGTCGCCGGCGACCACCGCCTGGGGTCGTGCGACCCCGGCGACCGCCGCCTGGGGTCGTGCGACCCCGGCGACCGCCGCCTGGGGTCGCCGGACCCCGGGCGTCGCCTGGGTCGCGCGACCCAGGCCAAGCGTTGCCTGGGTCGCGCGACCCAGGCGGCGGTCGCCGGGGCCGCGCGACCCCCAGGCGGCGGTCGCCGGGGCAGCGCGACCCCCAGGCGACCGCGGCCTGGGGGTCGCGCGGCCCCGGCGACCGCCGCCTGGGGTCGCCGGACCCCGGGCGTCGCCTGGGTCGCGCGACCCAGGCAACGCTTGGCCTGGGTCGCGCGACCCAGGCGGCGGTCGCCGGGGCCGCGCGACCCCCAGGCGGCGGTCGCCGGGGCAGCGCGACCCCCAGGCGACCGCGGCCTGGGGGTCGCGCGGCCCCGGCGACCGCCGCCTGGGGTCGCCGGACCCCGGGCGTCGCCTGGGTCGCGCGACCCAGGCAACGCTTGGCCTGGGTCGCGCGACCCAGGCGACGCCGGGGTCCGGCGACCCCAGGCGGCGGTCGCCGGGGCCGGGCGACCCCCAGGCCGCGGTCGCCGGACGTCGGCCGACCCTCAGGCGGCAGTGGCCGGACCCCTCAGGCCGCGGTCGCCGGCGTCCAGTTGGTTCATCGGGGAAGATGAACAGTGACAGACGAGGGCAAAACCGGAAAATCAAAAAATAGATGAGGGTAGTTTCGGAAGAAAATTTTTTTACTTACCGGGTACTGTTGCTTACCGAAAATGCTGAAAGCCCAAGGCAACCTAGGACCTGCCTTGGGCTTTCAGCCTTCACAAAGTCAACTTTGGCTTAATGGGGTTTCAAAAAAAATTTGCCAAACACCAAATTTTAGCCTAAAGGGCTTTAGGTGCTCAAAGTGGCTTTGCAAAGCCAATTCCAAACGCAGCCTAAGGCTATTCCATACCAGCTTTGAGCTTTGGCATTTGTCTAATGTTGAAACCAATTATTTTTCTTCCCAAACCACCCTCACAAATTCTACCAGCTTTGAGCTTTCAGCATTTAGCTAATGCTGAAACCAATTTTTTTCTTCCCAAACTACCCTCACTAATTTTTTAATATTCCAATTTTGCCCCTCATGATTGTTCATCTTCTTTGGGCTAAGGGTCACTCGTAAGGTCAACCGACCAGAGTTGCCCGAGGCCAGATCGGGATGGCGACGCTCCGGCGAGGTCGCCTAACCCCGGCAACGGCCGCCTGAGGTTCGGCGACGGGCCGCCAACAGCCGTAGCCCATCGCCGGCTCTGGTGAAGGGTAAGTTTTTTTTTTAATAAAAAAAATCCCAAAGCCCTTTGCAAAATAAGATTTGTCAAACACTACTTTGGCCAAAGTAGCTTTACAAATGATTTTTTACCAAACGAAATTTGTATTTTCCCAAGGGGCTTTAAGTTAAAGGTATTTGTATTCCCCTAAAGCTCCTTGAGAATGTTAAACCAAACGCACCCTAAGATAAAGATCCACATCTTCAAATTATGAAAGAATAAAAAGTGATGTATAGAGCATATTTATTGCATAAAGATGGACTGGGCATTTACTACCATTTTATCTATCTAAAATGGCAAAGTATCTTATAAATATAGCTTGAGCTGATTACCAATAAATGGTTTGCAAAATGTTTTATGAGAAGAATTATTAAATGTTACCGATTTATGAACTTGGTTCATCACCGTACACAGTTTGATGAATTGAGCTGTGAAAAGCTATATGTTTTGATTAGTGAACCTAACTCCGCAGGTTGGATTAACTTCATTTCGTAGTAGCGCACAATAAGGATTCGAACCCTTTATTTATTTAATCAGAGGAAATTTCGCAGTTGAGCTGTAAATTCAAATCTGTTTAGGTTTTACTTTGCTGGGTTTATTCTAGAGCTTATTAAGCTATGAAATTACGTGGTAATAATAGTCTAGGGTATTATGAAGTTGTGCAATTCTAAAGAAGTCAATTTAGAGTTATGATTCGATCAAAATGAATTTTTTAAGTTTCACGGGCTTTGTTAGACCCAGTTACGAATTACTTTTTTTAGAAATGGTTTTCGCTCACCCATGACCATCTTTTGGGTCGACTTTTGATAGTAAGCTCACTTGAATTGGAGTTCAATAGAGAGAAAAATGACGTGAACAAATTTGGCATGCAAGCAACCCAGTATAGTGGACAGCAATGAATGTTTTGCTATGGGCAAGTTTTCTTTTCATGTTCAATTGATAAGATTTCGAGTTTGTCGGTTCGAGAAACTTTGGTTGTTTGGTTTTGTAACCTTAGGTGAGTGGTGCTTATCTCTTATTTGATTTTATAAACTCGTGTCTTGAATTCAATAGTAATTAGATATGTTGTGAGCTATGACTATTGCATCACGTCATTTGATTTTTTTTTTTGAAATGAAAGAACAAAAAGTGATGTCCAAAGCATTTCTGTTGCATAAAAACGGAAATGGTAAAGCATCACTTTAATATAGCTTGATCTGATCACCTGTGAATGATTTGCAAAATATTTTATGAAAAGAATTACTAAAAATAATTGATTCAAGGATTTAATTTATGAAATATACCCACTTTGATGAATTGAATTGTGGAAAGCTATATGTTTTGGTTGGTGAACCTATGATTTGAGATGGATTTTTAATTTGATTTGTGGGTTATTAGAGGAAGAGTTATTGACTTGACGCTCATTGTCACTATGCTGTGAACCCATTGAGGGGCTTGTGGATTCGCATACTATCCTCAAGATATCCATTTAGACCAAGCCACAAGCTGTTATTGGTGGAGACCTAGCAAAGGGGTGAATTTTAGTCGCCTTTGTCACAGTATGTTAAGCATGAGTACAGTTGGACATTGAGCATTAGATTGCTCAATCAAATGGACAATTGAGGTTTGATTTGATAGTATTGATTAAATGAATATTTATGATACGGATAAAGCTCTATTGAAATGAAATAACCCATCTTTTATTTGGGATAAATGTTATATCTTGAGTTTGGATTATTGAGTTTCCAATATTACTTTATAAATATTCATAGTGGGTGCTTGATCTGTTCAGAAAGGATATGTATTACTCACTGAACTGTAGTTGCTAAGTAGGATGAGAGCTGGCAAGAAAGTTTGATAATGAGATTTTTTGGTACAAGCTTAAATAGTTGTATATATCTTAGATAATATTACTTGGGTTTAGTTGAGTTGAAGATGCATACATTCTTTTTTATGAATTTTAAAACTTCAATTCTATAACCAACTCACTGTTTCATCACATATATAAATTAATATATATTGATGATAGGTTTCTATTGGGTTGTGTTTAAGACTGTGTTCTTCGAGTAAGGAGACAGCCGTGTCATTTCCCTTATTCTTGTAGGAGTTGGGGCATGACAACGCTGCGTATGAATATCCGTGAATGAGCCCACTAGATTATAGGATTTGCCTCTCCTTAAACGGCCTCAAACTAAGAAAGTCAACCTCTTTGTTCTTTTTTTTTCAAGACCAATGCCATAAGTATCCATTTATTTTTAACAATTTGATTATCCATTTATGTGTTCATGAGTATACTAGTACTAGCAGGAAATTGAACGTGTTTTTTCTCTATCTCAAATCAAATAATGAGAGGGTTTGGCTCAAACTTATTTATATATTTATTCATACCCTTATAGATAATTTCTTTCGTCAAGATAGATATTGGATGATCACCATGCGGATAATAAAACGTCAACAAAATTAATTAATGTAAGCGATAATAAACTGAACATGGGATCACATTATCGATCAATGTGGTAATACTATCTTCTATACAATCAAATCAGTATTTTAATGAAAGAAGAAACATGAAAGCATTTGTTCGTTGTCATCCAAATGTGACACGAATTCCAATTCCATGAGAGCTTGAGATACAAACATGGAAATGATTTCCCTTTAGAAGCAGAAACAACAAAAAAAACAAGTGTCTTGTCTTCCAGCCCCACATTGTACATACAGCAAATAAAATCGACTCGCATATGCCGTTTGATCAAATCTGTCTTTTGGTAGCAAGCCAATCACGCATTGCTAACCAAGAGAAAAACCCATGCTTTCGTATACTAGGGCTGCACCAAATCAATCTCCACCAAAGTTCACAACCTCAGGTCTCCATGCATGCAAGTAGCTCTATCAGCACCAGAGGGATTAGGCTTAATGACACCATGAAGGCCAGCTCGGATCCCCACTACAGCACCAGAGCAATCGTGTGGCCAGTGTCAAACGGCGTACATTCAGAGACAGGATGGGGGGGGGGGCGGTGGGGGTGGTGGGTGTTTTCGAAATCTCAAGAAAAAGAGAGGCCACTGATATTCCTGGCCCTCATGCAAAGATCGCAGCAACTTTCCCGACCGAGAAAGTCCCATCATCATCCGTCCTTTTCTCTCTGTCTGCCCCCACTCTCATCTTGAAATTATCAGTGCCTTTGGACAATAATAATACACGACAGTACTTGCTAATCATGCTCGAGAAAAGGGAATGGAAAACACCCATTTGGAAATTAAGTGGTTCAATGATTGAGGATCACTATGTATACACACAAATGCCTATTCGAATTCCCGTTCGACCTCGACGAGGTGTCGATGAGATGGGAGACGGGAATGCACAACCTAATACTTTTACCGAATCGATTCGTTTAACGATGTAGTAAGTTTTATACTGTTTCTATTTGGGTCACAGAAAAGAAAAGAAAGGGGGGGTGACTTTGGTTTGACTTGACATTGACTTGAAGGGAACAAAAGGGATCGATGAGATCACAGCGAAATCATGGAAATGGACAGTGGAGGCGAGGAAAAAGATGGGAAAGAGGAGCGTTTACCAGTTTGGAAAACAGTGAAAATGGCGATGACCAATCTCTGCTGCTGCGCTTCTTCCTCGGGATTGAATCCCACTGTCTTTTTTGCACCCACGCCAGGTGTCAAACAGCATCTCATCTCTCTCATCTTTCCTTGTCATACTTTTTATTAAATAAAATTTTGTTATCTTCTTTTATTCGAAAGAAATTAAAATAAATAAATTATCAACAGCATCTCCATCTTTTGCGGCTTGCACATTTTGTAAATTTGCATCTTTTCCCCTCTCAGAGAATCCAATGCTATTCTCCCCCCTCTCGACCAAATATACCCAACTCTTTCCATTATTTTATGGTGATAAGGTCGAATAATTTCGTATATTCAAAGCCTAGATCCATACAGATTAATCAATTGTTTTAAGGGGATACGCAAGCTTACCCCATTACGTATATTCCCCATTGCACTACTTTATATATATATATATATATATAGACACACACACAAGTGGCAATGGACTATTCACTGCATGCACCTAGACAAAGTTACACGAGCATGCTAGTGAGTTAGTGCCTATATAAATTTGAATGCCTGGCACAAATCATGCGGAGTAAACTAAGATTAATATTCAGAAGTAATTCATCATGGCATGTGACAAAACGATAATTGATTTCTAGACATGTCTTACTGTTCTGTAAATATTTATTAATTTATGGTCCGTTACATCTCTTAGTGTAACGATTTTGTAAAACCATCTTGGCGTAATACTTAACATTACTGCTCAACTCGGAGTACTAATGCACTCTCTCGATGGGCACTCCACCCGATAAATTTTTGACACGCTTAGTCCATGACATATAAGGAGACGCGCCATAACAAAGGTGTCATATAGCGAGGCACGAATATGCTAGCGCGTGATCGACCGGTCACTGAATCTATCAAATTAAGTTTGAAGCACCAAAGAAAGGCCACCAATCAGAAGCTACTCAGCTCGACAACTATTGGACATTCAAATTTGATGCGTAATCAACATTATTTGATTTCACTATAGTTTTAAAATCATCACATAATTCTCATATCACTGGATCGTCCCATCATAGAAAAAGGACGTTTGTTTTTTTTTTTTTTGAATAAGTGCAATCGAAAGCTGGCCATGGTTTAGTGGCGGTCCGCCCACTTTAGCATGGACCACCCAAAGAACATCAATGGAGATAAGATTGAAAACCGAGGGTCGTGAGTAGTTTGCATCAAATTTGATTTTGCCTATAAATGGAAACCTCCATCTTTTGGACAAAGGCCAGTGAAAAACTAATTGTTTTTGGAGTAATTATCGACGTTGCGACGAGTTGGTGCCCTTTTTAGCCTAATCATTCCCCCCCAGAATTTGAAAAGTTCGTGATGATGGTTTTTGCAATGATGGCATTGATAAAGGCCACGCCCTTTCAGCGACAAATAAAGTAATCAAAATTAGAAATGAGTAACATTAAGGTTTATTAAACGAAGTGATAAATTTTTATTAGATGTTAAAGTATGACAGACTAACTTTAATATCCATCTACAAGCTGCTACATAACTTAGCATATCTGTTCGGTAGACAAGAGTTTTTTTTAAAGAAACAATCAAGAAGTGAAGCACATATGTTGGGACAAAAATCACTATCTAGAGTGAAAAGTCAACAGCCAATCTCCGTTCTGGTCCCAAGAAAAGGAAGCAATCAATCTTCGTCGTTTGAAGCCTTGCACATAAAAAACGACCGGACCCCAAATTTTATCTGTGATCACGTGCCATGCATAAAATTTGGTAGAAGCATAAGAACTTTATGACACAAAGAGTAGCATTAAAAAAAAACAAAGAGGAAAGCACCAAACTGCCAAACCCCTGCATAAGTCATTATCTTGTAGCATCGCTTTCTGTTAACACAAAGAACCTAGGTTTTCCCGTCCATGCTGTGTTTTTATATAACAAGATTGTAAAAATAAGAATTACAAACAACCATAGACTAAAAATAAATGACTTGTCATATAATATTACGACAATTTATAAGAGAAGTATATATATTAAGGATCTTGAGTTTTTGGTCCTTCCCTTTGGGAAGAAGATTTGGTAGCAAAATACTGAAGATGATGATGGTTCATACTATGAAAGAACATAAAAAAGGAAAAGGAAACTGATGTTTTTAGAAAATCTCCTCTTTGTATAGAGCCTAAGCTTGCCATGGTTTTTGAGGCACTTGAGTTTGAGAAGAAGTGGTGCTCATGCAGTTTCCAAGACCGGCGATACTCAAAATGTCACTGTGAGAGAGTGGCCTCAGACCCAAGAAATCTCTCGTCAACTCTTCGTTGTTCCCGCGGCCGCCGACATCTTGCCGCCGCACAAGGAGGCCGCCTTGGGTGGCGGCTTTCAAAGCCTCGTGCTGGTTATTAATACTGTCACCATTGATGTCGTCATTATCTTTCTTGGAAGAGCTGCTGAGAATCCCACCAAAAGCATCCTCAAAGGAGGAAGCTCCCTTAAAGCCACCACTACCAGGAGTCATCAGGATGTCTTGTATGGCTCTGTTGCTCCCAAATGGAGCCACCAAGCCCGGCACATGGTGGTGATGGCGAAACCCAGCACTTGCCATCTCTTCATGTGAGGACAAACTCAGCCTAAAGCCACCACTCCCACTGCCGTTGTTATTGATATTATTGTTTCTACCAGGATGCTGTTGATCAGGAGGAGTAGAGGATGTACAGTACAAGTGAGCTGGTTCTTCTTGTTGCTGCTGCTTCTGCTGGTGAGCCCCACTGAGTGGGGATGAGAAGCTAGCGTTGCTCTTGCTCATGCTTGCACCCATCTGGGCTGCTTTTTGGAGAAGCGCAGTTGCAGACATGTTTGGGGAAGGTGAGGGTGCTGCTGGTGGGTAGGCGGGGCCAAGGCTAGGGTTGTTGGGGCTAGGGTTTGGGTTCTGCTGAGTTGAGCGGTGGGGTTCATAGCTTTGGGTGAATTCTTGGTCTAGCCTTGTGGAGAAGATTGATGACGACGAGGGGGAGAGGTCAATGGGTGGTGGTGGAGGTGGTGGACAAGCCAGCCATGGTGGAATCTGGTCTTGCCTCAGCCCAAAACTACTAATTTGTTGTTGGTGGTGGTGGTGGTGGTGGTGTTGGGGCTCTTCTTTCTTGAGAGTGAATGGGATGTTTTGGGTGTTGATGAACTGGGGTGGCAAGTTCATGTTTTGTGAAGCTGAGGAGAGGAGTGGGTTGGGCATGGCTCTTGCACTCTCCTCTGCCAATGCATCACAGAATGCTCTGTGGGTTATGAAGCTGTCCCTCCTGCGGAAAAAAAACACCCAAAACAAATTTGAACAAGCAAAGAAACAATTTTTACAAGAAAAACAAAAGCAGAACTATCCAAAAAGTGCTCGTGGTGAGGAGGAGGACGACAATGAAGAAGTATCGTATTCATTTGACTCTCTCTCTCTCTCTCTCTCTCTCTCTCTCTCTCTCTCTCTCTCTCTCTCTCTCTCTCTCTCTCTCTCTCTCTCTCCCTCCTTTGGCTTTCTGTATAAGCCATTCTCTTTTTTCCTTCACGCTTTCCCACTTCTATTCTAGGAGCTAACAAACAGACAGTCCAGAGTCCACCCACAAGCTGGTGCATTAAAAATTTCCCCACACAGATCACCAATCCCCTCTCTCTGTCTGTGTTAGTTCGAAGGAATGTACAAAATCTGCTCAATTTAATGCATCAGACACAAAAATGTTATGGATTTCAGCAGATAGAATTTTGGGGCTATTCAATTCCTTTCCTTTCTAAATCACCACAAGTGAAGGATGCACATAGCATTGACCACTGTGCATTAATGGAAGTCCCCAAAGGAAAAACGTTTAAAAAATTTATCATTCGCGAAAAAGATAACGAGTTTGGTTTTGGGTTTGATATATTTACCTTGAGAAAAGAGTTCCACAGTCACATCTGTACTCTCTAGTGCCACAGATCTTGGAGTGAGCCTTCCAATCTGATTGAACCGCATACCTCTTTGAGCATTTCTCACACTTCCACTTCTTCTCACCGTGTTTTCTACAAAAGTGCTTCTTGATCCCAGTCAAGTCCCCAAGAGCCCTTGATGGGTCATGGTGGACACAGCTCGGCTCAGGGCACACATACACCTTCTTCCTTATGACCTCCTTGTTTGCTCTCTGCTTAAGCTTCCATGGGAGGTTGTGCCCTCTTCTGTGGAGCTGTAGGTTCTGATCTCTCTGAAACCCTTTGTTGCAGATCTCACAGACAAACCTGTTTGTGGCCATCAGAGTCTTGGGAGATAGAGCTATCACTTCTGCATCTGGGTCTGATTCAAACACCAAGAAAATAGCATCAGTACAAGCGTACGGCACCAAGAAACATAAGTTTAGTAAATTCACACACACTCCGGCCCGAAGAAAAAAAAAACTGAAGAAGAGCAATAATTGGGAAAATATCACAAAAAGAATTGAGAATTTTGATTCAAGTTTTACCTGGGTTGCCTGGCAGGTTTCTCTTTTTCTTCAGAGGAGGCTGGGGAGTGATCTGAGTCGTTGGAAGCTGTGGTGGAGCAAAGTTATATTGTTGATGAGGATAATTATTGATAGGACCAGATAATTCAGTGGGTCTGTTGCCTGAAGAAGCACTGGTGGCATCGCCAGAAGCAGCTGAAGTCAAATTGGACATGTTGTCTTCAACACCTGATTGCTGTTGCTGTTGCTGAAATATCAAGCCCTTCATCATCTTGTTCTCTCAGGCATGCAGTGATTCTCGAAACCCCGAGGTTTCACAACTCTTGGCCATGGATGGTGACGATGATTATGGTGTTGCTTCTTTTTCCATAACGAAAGGAGAAACTAAAAATGAGGTATATATGAGATTCTGAAAAAAAAAACAGATTAAATCCAGGTCTTTTCCAGTCTCTACATGCATTAAATGCTAGCTTGTACTAAATAACGAAGATGGAGTCAGCGAAAGGGAAGAAAACAAATAATAAGGACATACATTCTTTTTTCGATTTTAGTGCAAGCAAGGTTGGCTATGGTATTATCACTTGATTTTCAGACGATAATACATACACACACACACATCTGTGATGGGCTTTTTCCTTCACTCTTTGTTTGGCATCAACCTAAGAGACAATTCTTTGTTTTTCAGCACAAAAATAAGAAGAAACAAAGGAGTAGCTGGAGAGAGAGAGAGAGAGAGAGAGAGAGAGAGAGAGAGAGAACTGGAACTGAACAAGAACAAAAGAGCTACCTCAAGTTCATTAGGTGCTTTTTCTCTCTTCCATGTCTCAATAAACACATGCTCTTGCTAATACCAAGAAAATCCAACCATAGCCATACACAGATGTGAACAAAAGAGTATACTATAAGACCAAAAGACCCAAGTTTGTTCTTGAGCTCAGAGAGAGAGAGAGAGAGAGAGAGAGATGTGGATGAGAGAGAGGATACCTCTCAATGAAAATGCTACAGAACCCAAAGAAACCCTACGGCTTGAAGAACTGACGTTGCGCTTTCTGTCTTTTCCTTTGTTCTCTTTCTCTCCACCCTCCCGAGAGAGAGAGAGAGATAAAATCTTTTACTTTGTTTAATATTATTGCACATACTTTGCCTTTCTTCTTTTTCAATAGGTGTTAAAAAAATATTTCTGTCGAGAACTTTTTTGTGCATCCATCTAGTGCACCTTTTCTTCGCTCATAAAGTAAGTGTCAAAAAGGCCGCCCCATCTGATGAAGGAGACCCTAAACTCCATGCAATTATGCCCAGATAGTAAGATTGATTTGTATAATTTGATTTCTAAAGCGATGCGTAGAAATTCATCCAATCGAAGCTGATTGATTTATTAGATGTTCACTTATAATTCATCACATTATTTATTTCATCATTTCGTTTTAATAAGAGAGAAATGAGGGTATGGCTTCCTATATAATTTAAATCATGGATTTAGTGAGCTTTTCACAGCTTTATGCGTTTGCATTGATATGATTGCCATATCAATTGAGCTTAGCTAGCATCACTTGGGTTTGAAATTATAGCCATGTCGCCCCTTTTTATTATCTCACGTCGTTTCCTTCGTTTTCTTTCATTTCGCCATCACTTCCCTTTTCTATTAGAACACGGCTGAAATTTCTGATAGCATTATTGCATGGTTTGTCATGAATAGTGATTAATGAGAAATGAGAATCAAGGCCTTAACTACCTAGCTAAACGATATCTTCCCGTATTTAATGATGCTGCCGCCTTAGTCACACATTTCATGATTTGCACTGGCCCATCAAGGCACATGTTTGTGAAACACCTGTTGATTCATTGAAAAAGTATCAGCTGAAAGTTTAGTGATTTTCAGGCTCCTTTTATGAATTTATTCAAATGGGACAGAAAAAACATCAAAACTTTGCGTCTCCCGAGAAGGCTAAAATGCTCTTGAGCAAACCAAAAAATAGAAAGATACAAGAATAAGATGCTGATACAATCCATTATACGCTTGCTTCAATTCATTAATTGTCAAGATATTGCATCCCAGAAAGACACTGACCTTGACCTCGTCATGATATCCCTGGGTTCAAAAGTACACAGTGGTCTACACACGCAGTGCTAGTACAGTTTCATTGACTTTTAGGGTTTTTAATATGGTTGCTGATTGACTCGTCAGCTGCGAATGATCACCCATTTTCTCTTATATTGGCGACTTTGAAGATGAAATTGGTGATTAAAGCCGATAGTTAGCGGAAAGATACATGAGAAAAAATTTCCCATGAATTTTTATTTCTAGAAACTAAAGTATTTAATGCTTCAAGGGTCATCAACACGACATGAGATTAGGGTTTTGGGACCCCTTTTGGTTAATCATATCCTAGCACTAATTAACAATTCGGTACACGCAAACACTTGTCACCAGTGAGAGATTTTATATGCTGCATGAAAATAAAGAATCGTAATCAGTTGGTGTGGAGATGCATTGTCTCTCTGTTCGTTCATGTTTCCGATGAGCTCGTTTTCCCTCACAAGATTAGGAGGGATAGAATAGTGGTTAATAAAGAATTAGTACAATTTTTGTCATCTTCTTGTTTTATTCTTCGATGATTTATTACTTTATGAAATGGGATCTGGGTAGACCCGAGTTTCCATATGCTCTCCCACCAGCTCATCCTTGGCATTAAAAAATTTAGAAGATGGGTTTTGAAAGAAAGGGTAAACAAAAACAAACATTAATTAACCGAAAACCAAGGAAATTAATCTTAAAAAAAGGGGATTAAGAATAATGATGATTAATTAAGGGTCGGAAAGCCACCCATGATTGTACAGTGCTTAGAATCCTTTATACACAAGGCACTAAAGATTGTTTTTGGTACTTAAAGACAAAGTGGGTGAAAGTTGTTTGTAAATTATGTGGTGCTGCGGACAACCATGCGTGCGGAGCAATCGCACCAATGACCGTCTTTGTGCTCGCTAGTGATCTTATAAACAAGAGATGATATTGAATCTACTGAGATTATTTGCAAATTTTATTATGATGAATGACTTGTTTCAAGAATATACAGCTCACTTGATCTAACGCTTGATTAGGAAATCGATCTCGCTATAACTAGCCTCGCTTTATAAGTAACTCCTGAGTAAGTTCAAAAATTGAAGAACGATGCGTGATGTGATTAAGTCGCAAGATACGGGTCCAATTCTCCCATGCTTTCGAATTCAAAGAATTCCATGCAAGTTGATTATACAACCGTGTTGTGTTCTCTAATAGTTTGGACTGTTTAGAGGACAGTCAATCTTACCATTATTGTCGGTGCAAACATATAAATGCATTTAGAATTAGGTTTGCCACAAAAACGATCCTACTCACATGTTGCAAAGGAGGGAAATGTTTGGTACTAAATCTCCATGGACGTCCTCATGATTCCAAAAGAAAGTAGCTTGGACTTATGCTGCATAGGTATTGAAGCTACCCACGTGTGAGATTCCCTAGTAGGTTTTTTTAACTTTTTTTTTATATCTACCCAAACTAATATTCCTCAGCACCACCTGCCTGGGTGGTGCTGCTGGAGCGCGCACTCTTCCTCTCACAAAAGGTTGAGTGTTTGAATCCCGGACGCCGCAAGGTGAATTAACCGATGGCACGTGTGTGGTGGCTAGCACGTGTCGCCCCCAGGGTTCACTCCCCGGTTGTCGGCCATGCGGGGATTCCCTGGGTTACCAAAAAATATATATATATTCCTCAGCATTTGAGGGTTTTTTGATCGATTGAAATGTGGGATGACACATGCATTTGATGTTTTCCTGTTTTGAGGAATTACACATTTTCATAGGTGAGCCGCGAGCTGATGTCCATAGACCCTTAGTTGGTGAATCAATGTCGACATTCATTACATTACCTTACAGAGAATTGCCAATCTCATAAGCAATTTGTGCGATCGTTAGAGGAATGAGACGTGGCAAATCCAGTGCCGTTTAGCTCAACCCTTATCTATATCGATTCTTCCTCCATTAATTATGTGAAACCTATTAATCACATCTTGATATATGTAAATAGTAAATATCCGGACAATCGTACCTAGGTTTGACATCCGCATTATGCTAAAGAAAATAAACTGTAGATGGAAACGAAAATAGGCACCTAGGCCTGTGGACCACTTTCTTAAAAGTGTTATTGCCTCACTATGGTGAGAGAAGAAAATAAAACAAGACACCCCGGGATACAACAAGGCCACTAGAAAACTTTCTCAATGAAGCTGTATGAAAAGAAAATATATAGCTTAAAATAAGAAGTATATCATTCATATCGATCAAGAGTCGTGCTCTTTCAGTACATGACATATAAGATTAATTGATGTGACCATTGACAAGTCACACTTTTTCCTATTATATGATTCTTGGAATGCCATCAAGATGATTATTCGCAAATCAAATGACTTTTCACCATCGGCGAGTCATACTCTTTGTGTACACACAAAAATTGTCATTGATGATCAACCAACTTTTCTTGATTGATATCGTCACTTTAACAATCCGAATAACTTTTCTTGATCGCATATTGCTTATGGTTATCTCTTCCGAGTACTTAGCACCCTTAGTTAGGAGCTCAATCTGGTGCATCTAAGCTACAAAAATTGGTGAGCATTAGGGAAACTAGTATCCACGTTATGTAAATTCATTATATATAGATATTAGGGTTTCATGGACTGAAGAAGGCACGCGATGACCTTTCTTTTGAATTTATTGATTTTTTATGGACAATATGCAGAAGTTGGTCATGCGCGTGACTGGGTAGGCCTGGTGTCTTCGACCAACCATGCAAAGATGTAGGCAGTCCAAAGAACTGATAACCCCACTCTCACCACTTATATATCCTTATAGCCTCTGCTCGTTCTTGGGACATAGCTCAGTCCTCATCTACATGTTATGCCTATAATGTCGCGTGATAGCACGTTCATTTTCATACACTATACACAACTCAGCATGTATATACAAACCCCCCCCCCACCCCACACACACACACATACATATATATAGCCCTCTCAAACTCAATGCAACGGGACAAATAACTCTGGAGAAACGCTCCAATAGCATGATTCCTCTCATTTTCGAGAAACTTTGTATTTTTCCTGGCATTCCTCTCGAAAAGTTATGCAGAATCAAGACAAATTTCGCCAAAAAAAGTTGTCCAAAAGATGAGATACACACTTAGGAAGATTTGCCCTCTCAAACTTAATGCAACGGGACAAATAATCGGAGAAATGCTCTCATAGCATGGTTCCTCTTATTTTAGCGAAATGTCGTGTTTTCCATGACATTCCTCGCGAATATATATACGACACCAACTCGGAAAATTACAACAATCCATTCGCTTCACTGTTCTTACCCTTTCTTCTCGTCCTGGTCAAAAGGGTATTTCGGATCAGCTCACATGAATAGGTATATTCGCTTATGTTTTGACGACTAAGTGCAGTTTTGAAAGATACGTGAGCGTGACAAAAAGGGGCTAAAGCCTACGTAAGATCTCGCTGTACATACACCAATCTACATGAAAATCACAAACGAATCGGTCGATTAAAATAATGGGATGACCTAAAATTCGCATGACTCCGGTTGAAATAAATTATGGAGCAAAATCTCTACACGTGCTCCGGACGTAGAGATTTTGCAAAGACTTGACTTCGCGTGCCTGGGTAGACGTTGCTACGAGGTTAGTCTTGCGTTGAAAGAAATGGACATTACGAACATTATATTAATTCGAAAATTTGGACTCTTTTTATCATATAGTTTAATTATTAGAGAATGATCTTGTTGTCGCAATCAAGAACCCCTGGTTTTCTCTCGTTGATTCTCTTCCTATCTAACCGGGGGCGATGTGTCACGAGTTTTCATGACCGCGACTTGGAAGACGAAGAAGCAAGCAAGTAAAATTAGCCGCACCTCAAGGTTCTGGAATTATATGACATTGATAGGTATAATATACCTTGCGTCCCATTTCAAACTTTCCGCGAGTCAAAAGAAAAATTCGATTTTTTTTAATAAAAGAAATAATAAACGAGACGAGATGCATCTTCAATTTCGCCGAAATCAGGTGTTACTTCAATTTCGCCGGTCTAGATCGTTCCCGCGAAGCAAAATGAGAAACAATCGCACGGCATTAATTCACCGGAACCTCCTTCGGAAGACCGCCTTCTCCTACTGCTGGCGATGGATGGAACGGGAGCCGACATGCCGGCGCAGGCTCGAGTCCTCTCTAGCCACAAGGCCAGACATAGAGCGGCGATGTGATCCAATTGTTCGCTCATCTATTCTAATTTCATCGGGTTCGGTACGAGTCCCCGGCTTCGATGCCATGTTATTAAGATCAGTTAATCTTTGGACACAAATGGCCACCACCTTCCAAATGATTAAGAGGAGGAGGAAAGGTGAGCGAGCGAGTCAACAAAAGGGGGGGCGGGGAAGAGAGATTCCTGGAAATCGGGAGGGTACGATCTGCACCTGCAATTCCGAAAGGAAGCCAGTTTTGGTGAAAGCTTCTGAGAGAGAGAGAGAGAGAGAGAGAGAGAGCGAGCAAAAGGAATGATCTTTTACAAATTTCTTTTGACGACGGGGGAGAGTGATTCTTTTTGTTTCGTGCCGATTGATGCAAGCTCGATAAGAGAGAGGGAGGGAGACAGGGCGATCACGGGCGGTGCAATGTGCGAAAGGGTATGGGGGTGGGGGGCTCCACGATTGGAAATGATATGAAAGTGGTACGACAGAATCACATGATGAGGCCGCTTGCCGCTTCGTACTCCGCGCCCTCGGCCTCCGCCTCCGCCTCCATTCATTGTCACCTAACTTTTCATGTTAACGAGTGTCCCGGGCACCTCCTTTTCTTTTCTTTTTTTTTTTCAAATCCCGGGCACCTGTTAAATATGTTTTTATTTGATATGAGTCGATTTTCGAGACGATGGATTGTGTAGTACAAGGGCGGTTATTACTGGACCTATCAAACGGGTGGGGCGAGTCAAATCGGATTCAGGTCGATTCGAAAATTGATTGATACAAATTGACCCGTTTAACCTGTTTTGATACATTTTCAAGCAATACAAATTATAAGGGTGAGCGGTTCCACCTGGAACTTACTCGTCGGAACAAGTTTCTCATTTTTTAGAACTTGAAACATACCTGTATACCATGAAATCTACCTTGTCACATGTTTCGGGGTCGGTTCCAAAGTACATCCAGGTTCCACCTATGTTCATAACTGAACAATTACAGTGAATCATAACCTTTAATAATAATCATTTACCGCTATAATCGACTTACCACAATTTATATTTACATACACAAAGAATATAGAACTTTAACAAAGTAAAAGTCTCAATTATTGATATCGTAGGAAATGGAAGCTCAGACTAGTGGTTCCAAATCACACACTCATCATCAGACGTCATGGAATGCTGCAAAATTACGCGAAAATATAAAACAAAAAAAATACAAAGACTTGTTCCAGGTTACAGTAGAAAGCTTGTTTGAACATGTTCTCTAATTTTTGGAACCCGAAACCTACCATTCATATCATGGTACCATATTCACCCTTGATACAAATCTAGTAATGCATACTTGACTTAATGCATATCCGACCTGACCCATATCGATAAAACATTTCTATATTTAATTCGATATAGGAAACTCAAACCGAAACTAAGAGCGAGCGCAAGAATTCAAATGAGAGAGAAAGAGAATTATAGAATTGGGTTAAGTCTAAATAAGTTGTAAACCCACTTAACACTCATATTATTTTAAGTCCTATTATATAAAAACTCGACATATCAAATAGGGATTAAGAAATGAGTTCGTGACCATATTAACCGGTCTAATTAGTACATTGAAAACTGTAAAGTTTCTTTGATTGGCTGTTCGTCATGTCATTAAATTTTCGTAAAGTAACTTCCTCTTTTTTCTTTCGGGGGCCCCTAATTTCTTCGTCATCCAGCAAGGGCACGGATTGCTTACGGTGGTTCCCTACGTATGACGACGGCCTTTCACCCGACGCGGGCAGTGCTTCCCCAACCCACACGAAAGCGACCCGTGGACGAAGGGCTCGTACTCGACCAAACGTGCCCACGTGGCTCCCCGCCATTGGCTGAATCTCGACCCTCGCCATGCATAATGAGAGTCGAGCCATTTCTTTCCTTTGGACTTACTAGGGAAGGGAGAAAAGGAACACTGTTTCCAATGCAAGCTCAATAAATTTATGGGGTAAATCGGGGTTGTAGCTCGCTACTTTATCTTGTGTGGAGTGTTGACATGGATCTAAACATGCATGCACCCCGAATTGCCGGAATGGTTGAATTCGAACGGACTCGATAGGCTTTAACGATCAATATGACGTGTTTAAAAGTGTATGCAAAATGCATCTAAGTACATATAATAGTGTCCTCTCTCTCTCTCTCTCTCTCTCCATTCTCAGGATAAGGAGTCTAACGTCGATCCGACACACTCTAAAAACGAGTTATATAATCTCGCTCGAGCACCTCCTTTTTCGAGGTGATGGTTTGGATACAATACCCTTTCCATCTCATTTTGGCTGCACTTGTATTTCACCCGGCGTCAATAAAGGGACCAATTCCAAAAAAAAATACCAATTTTAGGTCGAATGATAATTTTGGCCCAAACTATTTTTTTGTCTCGTAAAAAAGTATCAACTTTAGATCAAGTAACAATTCTGACCTTAGCTTTTTTTGTCTCACAAAAAATCATCAACTTTCATCCTTATCCCAAATCTGGCCCCCCGTTGGCTCCTTGTCTGAAGTTACCATTGTTTGAGAAAAAAGATTATGGTGGTGAGCTTGACGGATCTCGTCCATGGCGTCTATTGACGGGTGATTGTCTACAGCTTCAGATTACAACAAAACGACGAAATCTGGACAAAGAGATTCGATCTTGATATATTTTTTACTTGCCGGTGAAGTGAATAATGAAATGAACAGTTTTACTTTTATTCTTCAAGTTGTGGCTCAGAGAATAAGATAATGAATAGTGTTTTAAATCAAGTCAATAAGCCACGTGGATTTATTGCTGAAGTGGAATAATTAAGTTGGATAATCAATGGTTCTAAGTCAATGGGGGCCAGATTTGAGATTGAAGTGAAAATTTTTGCTTTTTTATAAGACAAAAAAAAGTTGGGGTCAGAATTGTCGCTCGACCTAAATTTTATGCTTTTTTTTTTTAATTAGGCCATCAATATAGGGAGGAAAAAAAGGATGCTCTTCCTATTCACATAGAGTACGACGTACATCGGTCAAAAGAATCGTTTCACCTAAAAGTATCGAACTGCTTTTTTTTTTTTTGACCAATTAAGGAAATGATTGCATTTTAGTGATATGATTTGTCCGATTCAAAATGTCGCGAGACTCACCAACTAAATCCCCTTCCCGTCGTCTCGAAGCATTTGCAAAATGGGATCCCTCCCAAAACCCATCTCCCACTCGGAAATAAGAAATCCGTTCGATTCAATCCGACTTGATGAAGGTAGGGTGACTTCTCGGACTTGTATGGTGCATTGGCATAATTCCGTCAAGAGAAGGGAAGAAGAGAGGATTTTCTAGTCTACCGTGACAAGTGATTTCCTTTTCATAAGAGGCGGCAATATCCCTCTTCTTAACGCGTATGGTCTTCTACTTTTTAAGCAAAAAATTCATAGGGACTGCGAGTGTTTGGAGCTTTGTGGTGACCCCACTTGAAAACGAAGCTTTTTTCAGCCCATGGGTCAAAACTCATGGGGTGTGGGAGATACGTCTGAAGCAAGGCATTCTTGAGTGTAAAGATTCTCCATCTCTTCTCTCTGCCCCCTTTAATTTTCAATACATTTAGTTTTATGCATTGAGCAGTTTTTGTTTAATGTTCTTGCCCTGGTCATGAAAGGGACAACAATTGCTTCCTGTAGCCTCCTCTCGCTTCTCTAGCTATCCTACTCCTAATCAAAGAAATTAGCGGATGGTCTTATGATGTCTCTCTCACGAGACAAGAAGTTAGGTAACACTAACCTCAAGGTTTTGTCAAATTAGCGGTGCGGTGAATGTTTAACGAGCATTTTACGTGAACAGAGTCCTAATTGTTGGTTGAGATTGCGCGTAGACAAATACGTAGGACAGCAACTTGGCGCTATACCCGATATTTTAATTTTTAGTGCAGTTACCGGAGCGCCGCTAACCAAGGGGACGCACGGCCTCTGTGCACAGGTAAAGCTCACGAAAACAGGCTGCGGCAGCAATGACTATTTTTCATTCTTTTTTCTGCCACAAAAGAGATTAATTACTTTCCTTTTCCATGATGTTGATTCCTTGATTCCTTTCGTGGGTGATTGGGCAAAACCTTGCATGATTAAAAAGCAAGGCAGTAAAGAATTACAATAACAAAACATGTGAACCACAAGAGAACAATGATGAGGAATGTGGACCCCCAAGATCTTCGCTCTCGTGCTGTCTATCTAAATTGGTATTGGATCTATGGATTCTACAAACTGGGGGGATAATTATTCAAATGGCCAAATGGATAAATCCTGCTCAGACATGAAAACTTGCTAAGTTCTCTGCTTCAATCAGTGACGCGCCGCTCTTCTTTCAGAAGCAATGACTTCTACAACCAATCGGTCATTCACGTCAGACTATGAACATGATCGACTTTACATGATTTAAAAACGTAAAAGGAAAAGCCGTCGGTGCATTTGCAGAACAAATATGTAATTAATAACAGAGGGTGAGAGAATATTGTCCAAGAAAAACCATACACAAAAGGCAGATAGAAGACGGTACCGCATGGGCCCTATAGCTCCATGCTCAGCTTTGGAAGAATCGACTCGACCACAGCAGGACAAAAGAACAAATCCTACTGCTGCTTGCACTCAGGAGGGCGCTCGACTTGCTCTGTCCTCCCACCCTGTGCTCGGCCACTCTTCTGCAGTTCAGATTAGGATGGGAGGTTCAAGTTTAGCCAAGCTTATAGTCCAACACTGTATCTTCTCAACATTTCATTTGAGAAAAGATTGGCAATGCATTCATCTCACCTTGGATCCAGCTGATGACTGCTTCCACGCAATCACCAATAAGAATGAATTAGCGTCTCCACCAAGAAAATTCCACCAATCACAAGTGCAGAGAAATTCAAGAGAAGATGGTTATTACCTTCTTGCTCTTACTTTGCTCCTCTTCTTCATCATCTTCCTCATCGTCTTCGTCATCTTCGTCATCATCCTCATCATCTTCGTCTTCTTCATCTTCCTCACCCTCTTCGTCTTCATCGCCTACTATGTCACCAATGTCATCATCTTGAACAGCCTCGCCCGTAAACCACGACACAGCATGAGGAATTATCTTATCGCGGATAGCAGAGCTGCATTATGAATAATAGCTTGAATTGTGCAAAAGAACAATGGTCAAGGCTTTAGGTCAAGTTGTCCCAGTGGTAACAGATGCTTTCCTCGCAAAGCAGGCAACTCCTGACTCAGATAACTACAGCATTGCCATGTTTATTACACAGGAATTACCTTCCTATATTCCATAGTCAAGATCGCTAGTCTCCCACTAATCAAACTTCATTAACTGATTTACATAGAAGAAACTAACATATTAAAAGAAGAGAGAGAGCCTTCAAGGAAAAGGAGGCGCCGGGATGTGTAAACATGAGGTTAAACACAGTCAGCTCGAGATTAACTCGTGCCATTGTAGTATTACAAAAGTGTGCCACGTCCCGGTTTTGAAAGATATCACTCCAATGAGAAGAAAACAACTATCCTGTTCTCTGCCAAAACATATCATTACTCATCTCATCAAATCCAATAGATCTTAATTCCACACCATTACTTAGAGCAAACAAAATCAATTAAGATTATGCTAATGGAAATCGCTACATCCATAATAGATTGCTTCAATCTCATTAGTCCAAAAGTTATAATCCCTGCCAAACAATAAGCCTACAGCTTGGATGAGACATCCAACACAAGCATCTACAAATACACCACCTTTTGACTATTGCAAAATTCTTGGGAAAGTAATAAGTAGCTTACGGGGCAAACAAGAGATGGAACTGGGTTAGTGATGATATGAAACACACCTTTCGGAGAAAACTCAAACCAAGACACTAAAACCTGCTGGCAACTTTTCTCCCTCCAAAAGTCCCAAAAACTACACCCCGTTTAGAACTCCCTCAAGTAAAGTTCTCTTTGCTCGAAAAGTCAGGGAAATGACCAAAATAATCCTATTGAATGGAGGGTCAACCTTAGTCAAGAAAGAAGTAATCATTGACTTACCCCATGTCATAATCCTGTTCCATCAAATTCTGCAATTCCTCTGCCTGTTTGAAACCAATATAAAGAGATTAAAAGACTCCACTAGAACAAAGTGTAATTCATTGCAACACTCCTTGCGATATCATACCGTATCTTCATCTAAATCATCTTCGTCATCATCTGGAATCTCTGGAGGATTGAAAAAATTAAAGAAGCTTTCGCATTTTTCAATTTTCGTAATGGGTTTGGCATTTTTTGATCCCTTTCGTGGCTTCTTCTTCAGCAGCTTCTCTGTCAAGCATTTCCCTGGGTACCACTCAATCTCTGTCCTGAGAGTTGCACCACAGGGCATGAGCTATGGGAACCAAAGCTGCCTAAACAAAATATACAAGTAAAGCTACTTACCCGATAGCTTTCTCAAGAATAGGTTCGTCGTCGTCATCGATCATGTGATATGTTTTTGTAAGCACCGAGTTCTTGAAGTATGGGTTAGCATCAAAGAAGAACTCGAGCTTAAAGCCCTTAGGTTTATCGATCCTAGACCACTTAATATCTTGTAAATACTTCAGTGCCCCCTCATCCCGTTCAGATATCTAAGCAAAGAAATGGAAGACGATAAGCCAAAATTAGTTCTACAAGAGGAAAAGAAAAAGAGATGGTTCTGCATTCACTACCTCTTCTGCCAGAATTTCATTCGTCTTCATTGCAGTGAGCCAGAAGTTTGGCACACCTTTCTCTGCATTAAAATTTCAATAAGGAAAAAGAACACTAAGAGAAAAGTTCAGGAGAACAACAGATACCCTCATAAAGACCACCTTCAGAAGATTTGTCCTCTTCTACTGCCGCAGAAGCTTCCTTTACTACTCCATCAACTTCAACAATTCCATTGACAATTTCATATCTCTATGTGCCAAAGAGCAAAAGTGCGTCAGCAGACAGCAGAGCAATCTAAACATCTAGAAGAATGGACTGCAATATCACTATTCAGATAAACGTTTCCATCACTATGTGCCACAAGCTTCATCTTTGTCAGAGAATATCACAAGTTAGAACTAATAATGCAGACCTTTGTATATAGGGGTTCGTACAACTTCTGGTATTTAGCTTCCAATGCTGCCCTCTCCTCGAAAAATTTAGCCTCCAGCTCATCATGATGGCTCTGAAAATCACCAAGTCTCCAGCGTCAAAAACTTCCTATCTACACGTTATGGGAAACTAAAAATTTCTTGACATGAATACGCATTCTTGGGATTGGTTTATATGGTCGGCTTGACCACTATCGACCTGGTTAAGGGTATCCCCAGGGGCTTGAATAGACAAAAGGAAAATGCATGTGTATCCTTATCAGAAATAAGAATACACATGTATCCTAAGGAAATTACACACTTCCTAGTTCTAGCATTTACGATAATAACTTCAACGCAAATCAACATATTTCATTAAATGAAAACTTAACTGGGGACATGCAAGTAAAGAGCTCCTCATATATATCAGCCAAATAAGACAGTCAACGAAACAACGCATACAATTGTTCAACTGGTATTAGCCGAAAATCAACTCACAAGCATGTTTACACGACTAGGCAAGTATCGCCATGAAACCTACACAACTATATAAAAATGGAATGGCCGTGAATTATGTGGTAATAAAAACACATCCAAGTACAAGAAACCTGAATTTCTTTTAGAGCCTCCACGCGCTTCCTAACATTAGCGGAAAGACTCTCTAGCACATCTGAATGCTGCCCGGCCAAGCTCTGCAGCTTGTTCTGCAGAAATTGAAATTGAAATTTAAAAAAAATGAAAACTGTAACTAAAAGGAACAGCTGAAGGCAGAATAAAGTAATTGCAGCTCTTTGTAAGAAGATATAAAAATACAACAAAACTCATGTTCTTAAACTGCATCCATGAGTCACAAAGTCTGTTCCATCAGGAAGCTATGTAGGAATTAATTTTCTAAGCAAGTACACGAGGTTCCATAAGGACCATCGACCAACTCATCACATAGTATCTGTCTCCTTTTTAAAAGGAGGCGCCTTTTTACACGCTTCCCAGAAATTCCAACTCGCAACCAGCAAATTACTAAACGTAAAAATTCCACAATAACTTGCCTTGAGCTCAGTGACAAGACCTTTGCGATCTTCTGGGGTCAGAGCTACAAACACCAAAAACAGATGGAAGGAGTCAATAGGATTTTTTGGGCTTGGTTATTAAGAGTGCATGCTAAAAAAAAAAAAAAAACCTTCGACCACATTCAACGAAAGCACGTGCAAACACAAGTCAGTTTCTCCAATATATCGACAGAGAAATCAACGAAAACAGCCGTTCAAACATAAAAATCCAATTCAGAAATGAATAACCCCAAAAAGAACTTATTTTGGACAGGAACAGAACAGAACAGCTCGGTCACCGATCATTCTAGCCTTCGATGTTTCATCAAAGCTAAATTCAATAACACCTACAACTTCGCGATACAATTCATCTGAGAACATGACAGGACAAAGCTGGATACAACTTAAACACGCAACAGAAAACAATGCACCCAGAAGGACGCAGTCGGCCCGCGCTCAAATCGGACTCAGCCTGCCGGGAGGACACACGAAGCACAAAACAGAGAAACACCGAAAACAACCAAGACAACTATAGCGTGCGGACCGGCCGCGACTCGCACACGGCCGCGAAATTCAAAGACCGCGGACGCAACATCATCAGAATCATCAAAAGCCCGAAAAAACGAACGGGGGACGACCATCCCGGCGATCGGACGCGCGCGTTGCTCCGCCCGATCATCCCGGCGAACGGCGGCGCGCGCGGGATGGGAAATTGGGGTGGAAGAGGAGGAGGAGGAGGAGGAGGAGGAGTCACCGGCGGCGGCGGCGGGGAGATCGGAGCGGAGCAAGGACTCGGTCAGGTCGAGGCCTTCGGCGCCGCTGTCCTTGGTCATGATCGGTGCGGGGGGCGCGCCGCTCGATCGGCGGGCGGACGACGCGGGAAGAGATCGACGGGGGGAGAGAGAATTGAGGAGGAGGAAACGGGGAGAGAAACCCTAAGGAAAAGGAGGGAAAGATTTTCCTCGCGGGGGTCAGAGGAGGAGGGAAGGAACGATGCTGACGAGGAGAGAGCGCGAATGACGACGATGGGCTCCGTCCATTTTTTGTTTTTCTTTTTAATAATCTGAGGAAATGATTTCGCTAATCGAAATTCGTCGAAGACTGTCTTGCGAAATTCATTATGTTGACACGATAAGAAGCACGGTAACTTGCCCCGTACCGAATATTCTTAAGACATGAATTTTTGCCTTCCTCGAATTAATTGTCTAGATACCGGCGCGATCTTTTATGAAAAGATGCGAAGTGTGACGTGTTAGGATTGCCATCCACTTTCCTCTGACAAGAATGTACTCCTATTATTATTGCCTATAAAACTAGCACAAAGTGATGTGGAAAATGCATTGGTGCGTTTGGGCTGACTTTTATTTTTTTGGGCCTTTCCTTTCTATTTAACATTTGGAAATAAGGTGTACCAACCAAGCCCCCCAAATCCTTAAAAACATATACGTACCAGCTTATCAATTCATTTAGAATTTTCTTATTATTGATCTTTTTGGAAATTTAAATAGTTTTGCATTTCCAAGTACATTCAGTAATAACATAAACACAAAAAAGGAGACCTTTACTAACGGATATATGGATAAAATAGATAAAATTGATTTTGTGTGTGCTTTTTATGATTGGCTAAGTGTTACCAAAACCACAAAAAAAAAAACCAAAACCCTAGGTAAAGAAAAAGCTTGCTCCGGTCTGGTGCTCACTGTAAATGCTGCCTATAATGGTTCGCAAAAATCGTTACTCGAAGTTTTAGGTGCTGAGGCCGTAATAGTCGACTCTCTTATATTCTCGTTTGGGAGAAATCTAAAGCCGAGCTTTTCTTTCTTCCCTTGCATGGTATTTATTTTTCATAAAAACCATTGACGTCCGTGGTGATGCACCTGCGCCGTTGCGACCGTGACTTCTCTGAGATGTCTTTGAGGTTCATACGTGTTTCTCTAAAATGGAGCAAAATATCAACTAGGTAGACCAACGGACGATGCAAAAGCTAAGTCTAGCTTGCAATAGAAATTCGTACGAAGGTAGGTATCTTGGCATTCGCGAAGCTTTCCATGCACGTAGTTTTCGGATTTGGTTTGGCGGGCCATGCGGGGGTGGTTTTGGTAGTGAATCTGTCATACCCCTAACTCAAGAAAAATAAAAGCATGACACGGCCATCCTTTTACCAAAGGACGCGGCATAAACATAACCAAAATTTACCTGATGTCAAAATATATGCATCCATATATATATATATATAGACACAAACCTGCGATTCCTCTCAGAAACAATACTCACTGGAACCCCATGAAACTTCACTATCTCATTAACATACCACTTTGTCATATCCTTAAGTGAAAGACCGAATCGATATAACAAAATGTGAGCAGATTTAGTCAATTAATAAAGAATGGAGGAAATTGTTTGGCGGAGCTAGTTTACATAAAGAGAAGGAAAATGGACAAAAAAATTTCAGTAAAATGACGTTGACGTGTCCGTTGTAGGATGTTTTTTCTTAAAATAAATACCATGGATAAAAAGGAATTCGATTAAAGGATGTCTTGTCTTGTATAGCCAATCCATGTTCTTCATTACCTTCTTTTCTGCCGACACTACAAAAAAACTGTTTTTTTCCAACAAAATTTCCAACGAAAAATTTGGAAAAATTCGTTGGAAAACGAATTTCCAACGAATTTTCCAACGAAAAAAAATTCGTTGGTAATAGGTCGTTGGAAATTTTTCCAACGAAAAATTTCAATTTTCGTTGGAAATTTGCGACGAATTTTATTTCGTTGGAAAATTCGTTGGAAAACTCGTGGCTAAATTCGTTGGAAAAATTACAAAAAAAAATTTTTGGTCGAAAAATAGTGGAAATTTTTTTTCCAACGAAAAATTTTTCGTTGGAAAAATTACAAAAAAAAATTTTTTGGTCGAAAAATAGTTGAAATTTTTTTTCCAACGAAAAATTTTTCGTTGGAAAAATTACAAAAAAAATTTTTTGGTCGAAAATTCGTGGAAATTTTTTTTCCAAAGAAAAATTTTTCATTGGAAAAATTACAAAAAAAAATTTTTTGTTCGAAAAATCATGGAAATTTTTTTTCCAACGAAAAATTTTTCGTTGGAAAAATTAGAAAAAAAATATTTTTGGTCGAAAAATCGTGGAAATTTTTTTTCCAACGAAAAATTTTTCGTTGGAAAAATTAAAAGAAAAATTTTTTTGTTCGAAAAATCATGGAAATTTTTTTTCCAACGAAAAATTTTTCGTTGGAAAAATTACAAAATTTTTTTGTTCGAAAAATCGTGGAAATTTTTTTCCAACGAAATTATTTTTTTCGAATTTTGTTTTTGAATTTTTTTTTTTTCGGAAATTTTATTTCAAAAAATGGCCCTCGCCGCCGGCGAGGGCCAGCCTCGTCGCCGGCGAGGGCCGAGCTCGCCCAGATCTGGGCGAGCTCGGCCCTCGCCATGGCCGGCGAGGGCCAGCATCGTCGCCGGCGAGCGCCGAGCTCGCCCAGATCTGGGCGAGCTCGGCCCTCGCCATGGCCGGCGACGAGGCTTGGTGGCGTCGGGGGCGTCGGGGGCGGCCCATGGTGGCCTCGGGGGCGTCGGGGGCGGCGCCTTTGGGGAGGGAGCTGACGTCGCGGAGGAGAAGGGGGGCGGCGGAGTCTTGGTCCATGGTGCCGGAGCCGGAGCCGGAGCCGGAGGAGGAGGGGGCGCAACGGGGGAGGAGGCGGAGGGGGAGACGGGGCGAAGGAGAAGGGGCAGCGGGGGAGGAGAAGAACATCAGAGGGAAAATGTTGGAGAAGAACATCAGCGCCTCCCTATTAATTTGAACATCAGCGGAGGGAGAGAGAGAGAGAGAGAGAGAGAGAGAATGAATTTTAAAATTGAATGAGCGCGAAAATGTAGTAGGATTTTTCGTTGCAAAATTCGTTGGAAAATTATACACACTAAAATAATTGTTGGAAAATTAAAATTCGTTGGAAATTTCCAACGAAAATGTTTTCGTTGGAAATTTCCAACGAATTTGCCAACGAAAATTGTACACTATAAAAAAATTACCGAAAAATTCAAATTCGTTGGAAATTTCCAACGAATTTACCAACGAATTTGAATTTCCGGCAATTATTTTAGTGTGTATAATTTTCGTTGGAAAATTGGTTGGAAATTTCCAACGAATTTCAATTTTTCGGCAATTTTTTAATATTGTACAATTTTCGTTGGAAAATTCGTTGGAAATTTCCAACGAAATTTCCAACGAAAATTGTACACTAAAAAAAATTACCGAAAAATTCAAATTCGTTGGAAAATTCGTTGGAAATTTCCAACGAAAAAAAATTCGTTGGAAATTTCCAACGAATTTACCAACGAATTTGAATTTCCGGCAAATATTTTAGTGTGTATAATTTTCGTTGGAAAATTGGTTGGAAATTTCCAACGAATTTCAATTTTTCGGCAATTTTTTAATATTGTACAATTTTCGTTGGAAAATTCGTTGGAAATTTCCAACGAAAAAAAATTCGTTGGAAATTTCCAACGAAATTTCCAACGAAAATTATACACACTAAAATAATTGCCGGAAATTCAAATTCGTTGGAAAATTCGTTGGAAATTTCCAACGAATTTTCCAACGAATTTGTATTTTTCGGTAATTTTTTTTAGTGTACAATTTTCGTTGGAAATTTCGTTGGAAATTTCCAATGAATTTTTTTTCGTTGGAAATTTCCAACGAAAATTGTACACTATTAAAAAATTGCCGAAAAATTGAAATTCGTTGGAAATTTCGTTGGAAATTTCCAACGAAATTTCCAACGAATATAAACAATGCCGAATTAAATCAATTTTTTTAAAATCGTGGGAAATTTCGTTGGAAATTTCCAACGAAAATTGTACAATATGAAAAAATTGCCGAAAAATTGAAATTCGTTGGAAATTTCGTTGGAAATTTCCAACGAATTTTCCAACGAATATAAAAAATGCCGAATTAAATCAATTTTTTTAAAATCGTGGGAAATTTCGTTGGAAATTTCCAACGAATTTTTTTTACGAAATTTCCAACGAAAATTGTACAATATCAAAAAATTGCCGAAAAATTGAAATTCGTTGGAAATTTCGTTGGAAATTTCCAACGAATTTTTCAACGAATATAAAAAATGCCGAATTAAATCAATTTTTTAAAAATCGTGGGAAATTTCGTTGGAAATTTCCAACGAATTTTTTTTCGTTGGAAATTTCCAACGAATTTTCCAACGAAAATTGTACAATATGAAAAAATTGCCGAAAAATTGAAATTCGTTGGAAATTTCGTTGGAAATTTCCAACGAATTTTCCAACGAATATAAAAAATGCCGAATTAAATCAATTTTTTTAAAATCGTGGGAAATTTCGTTGGAAATTTCCAACGAAAATTGTACAATATGAAAAAATTGCCGAAAAATTGAAATTCGTTGGAAATTTCGTTGGAAATTTCCAACGAATTTTCCAACGAATATAAAAAATGCCGAATTAAATCAATTTTTTTAAAATCGTGGGAAATTTCGTTGGAAATTTCCAACGAAAATTGTACAATATGAAAAAATTGCCGAAAAACTGAAATTCGTTGGAAATTTCGTTGGAAATTTCCAACGAATTTTCCAACGAATATAAAAAATGCCGAATTAAATCAATTTTTCAAAATCGTGGGACATTTCGTTGGAAATTTCCAACGAATTTTTTTTCGTTGGAAATTTCCAACGAATTTTCCAACGAAAATTGTACAATATGAAAAAATTGCCGAAAAATTGAAATTCGTTGGAAATTTCGTTGGAAATTTCCAACGAATTTTCCAACGAATATAAAAAATGCCGAATTAAATCAATTTTTTAAAAATCGTGGGAAATTTCGTTGGAAATTTCCAACGAATTTTTTTTTCGTTGGAAATTTCGTTGTACAATATGAAAAAATTGCCGAAAAATTGAAATTCGTTGGAAATTTCGTTGGAAATTTCCAACGAATTTTCCAACGAATATAAAAAATGCCGAATTAAATCAATTTTTTAAAAATCGTGGGAAATTTCGTTGGAAATTTCCAACGAATTTTTTTTTCGTTGGAAATTTCGTTGTACAATATGAAAAAATTGCCGAAAAATTGAAATTCGTTGGAAATTTCGTTGGAAATTTCCAACGAATTTTCCAACGAATATAAAAAATGCCGAATTAAATCAATTTTTTTAAAATCGTGGGAAATTTCGTTGGAAATTACCAACGAATTTTGCGACGAAAATTGTACATTATGAAAAAATTGCCAAAAAATTGTACACTTGAAATAGCCAACATGCATGATTTGGTCTCATCGATAGTGCCAAGATAGATAATGCAGAGAACTAGGGTTTATTCATTATATTGCCGTCCGGAATCAAACAACGAGCAACCTTGTAAGTATAGTTGAGAGAGAGAGAGAGAGAGAGAGAGAGACTTTGTTCAAAGAGAAGATTTACACTAATTTGGATTGTAGCTTGTAATTAATTGTGAAATCTGCATTAACTTCCGGGTTTGGCAGAAACCATTTACCGGGGAAAATAAAAAATTCATTTCGCAAGATTCAAAAGATCTTGCCTGTCTCCTTACCCAAAAAAAAAAAAAAGATCTGGCTTGTCTTAATAGTTCGTATTCCCCTCATAATGCCAAGATTCATGTCCCATCCTTTTTTGACTATGTCAAAGAGAAATTTAACTTTTAAGAGCACTTGTGAACATAATTTAAGGGATCTTGAAAATTCTTATTTCCACTTTTAATTAACTAAACTAATGTCCTAAGAGAACTTATTAACAAAACCCTTCATTTTGATCATGTTCACAGTCAATATTGTATCGACCGACCAAAAAAAAAAGTCAATATTGTATCTACCCTTGATATTAATGAATTGCTAGTGTTTAGGTTCACAATAAGCAATCACGTATGAGTTACTCATAGGATTTGTTTAATTAAATGAGTCGTGCGTACCCAATCAATCATGACACAACCTATATTGACCAGTTTGCTTGGACTTGCAACTTTTTTCCTTCAAGGCTTCGTTTGTTACTCAAAAAATAAATTATTTAGAAAATATTTTCCTAAAAATGAACGTTTGTATCGCTTGAAATAATTAAATCAATGAAAAATACTTTCATCATCGATAATAATTTATATGTAAATATTTTCGTGGACGATAAAAATATCTTTTTCATTTCATTTTTGTAAGTGATACAAATGATCTATTTCTAGGGAAATGTTTTCCAAATCATTTATATTCCGCAAAACAAACACACCATATATTTATGAAGATAGCACAAATGGATATAATACGCTCACAAATTTATTTTAACTTAAGTAACTCAAAAAATTTTCTAAATTTAGATATTTTCATAAAATAAAAAAATTTATTAGTTTTCTTACTTTTCCCCTAAAATTAGTTTTTTTATGTAAATAATCACTTTTAGAATGTGATTTTTGTGAATAAGGGCCCCGTAAAACTGAATGTTATATAAAGGAATATAAAAAATGCTGAATTAAATCAATTTTTTAAAAATCGTGGGAAATTTCCAACGAATTTTCCAACGAAAATTGTACAATATGAAAAAATTGCCGAAAAATTGAAATTCGTTGGAAATTTCGTTGGAAATTTCCAACGAATTTTCCAACGAATACAAAAAATGCCGAATTAAATCAATTTTTTTAAAATCGTGGGAAATTTCGTTGGTAATTTCCAACGAAAAATTTTTCGTTGGAAATTACCAACGAAATTTCCCACGAAAATTGTACACTATGAAAAAATTGCCGAAAAATTGAAATTCGTTGGAAATTTCGTTGGAAATTTCCAACGAATTTTCCAACGAATATAAAAAATGCCGAATTAAATCAATTTTTTTTAAAATCGTGGGAAAATTCGTTGGAAATTTCCAACGAAAAATTTTTCGTTGGAAATTACCAACGAAATTTCCCACGAAAATTGTACACTATGAAAAAATTGCCGAAAAATTGAAATTCGTTGGAAATTTCGTTGGAAATTTCCAACGAATTTTCCAACGAATATAAAAAATGCCGAATTAAATCAATTTTTTTTAAAATCGTGGGAAATTTCGTTGGAAATTTCCAACGAAAAATTTTTCGTTGGAAATTACCAACGAATTTTGCAACGAAAATTGTACACTATGAAAAAATTGCTGAAAAATTGAAATTCGTTGGAAAATTCGTTGGAAATTTCCAACGAATTTTCCAACGAATATAAAAAATGCCGAATTAAATCAATTTTTTTAAAATCGTTGAAAAATTAGTTGGAAATTTCCAACGAAAAATTTTTCGTTGGAAATTACCAACGAATTTTGCGACGAAAATTGTACACTATGAAAAAATTACCGAAAAATTTAAATTCGTTGGAAAATTCGTTGGAAATTTCCAACGAAAAATTTTTCGTTGGAAATTACCAACGAAATTTCCCACGAAATTTGTACACTATGAAAAAATTGCCGAAAAATTGAAATTCGTTGGAAATTTTCAACGAAATTTCCAACGAATATAAAAAATGCCGAATTAAATCAATTTTTTTAAAATCGTGGGAAATTTCGTTGGAAATTTCCAACGAAAAATTTTTCGTTGGAAATTACCAACGAATTTTGCGACAAAAATTTTTCGTTGGAAATTTCCAACGAATTTTCCGACGAAAAAATTTTCGTCGGAAATTTCCAATGAATTTTCCGACGAAAAAATTTTCGTCGGAAATTTCCAAAGAATTTTGAGATTCATTGGAAAATTTGTCGCAAATTTGCGACGAAAATTTTTCGTTGGAAAATTTTCGTGGCAAAAATCCGTTTTTTTTGTAGTGCAACATCGACCCAAACCGAGGGAGATTCGTCACCGCCGATCCCGAGAGAGAGTTGTTACTCGTTAGCCTCTTCTTGGCTTTCAATGCTTTCAACTTTGTATTTGAAAACATGAGTTATAGCACGATCTTCGTGAAGCTAACGGAGAACGGTCAAAATCACAATGACCGGCATCCAAAAATGCCAGCATTGAATTTTCGATGGAGTCCTAACCCCGCGAAGAATAGGGCTAGGACTTGGTCGAAGCGCCGCCGCTCTCTAATGATGGCGGTCTCTAGGGTTTTTATTTGATTCTCAAGCTTTAACATAGTTGACAATATTAAAGGGAACGAGAAGAAGAAGAAGAAGAAGAAGAAGAACGGGAGAAATTGTTAGGCGGAGCTAACAAACATAAAAGAGAGTGAAAATTAATTGAAAATTTTTGGTAAGAGGACGTTGACATCTCGCCCAATCTTGTACAGAGATGGAGTGCCGTTCTAGAATTATTCTTTTTTCTTAAAAATAAACATCATAAGCGCAGAAAGGAATTCAGTTCAAGAATGTATTGTCGTGTCGTGTAGGCCCATATGCAAAACACGTGGGGACCACAGGACACTTGGCTCGGTGGGGCCCATAGGACACTTGGCGAACCATGAGCGGAGGGAACGAATAGATGACATTCAGAGCCGTTCCCTGTACTTCGTTTCCTCCTCTTCCGCCGACGCGAATATCGTCGCCGATCGAGGGAGTTTCGTCACTGTTGACCCCGACCGAGGTAGAATTGTCACCCGCGGGAGCCGATCCAACCTCCTCTTCTAGGATTTCAGTTCTTTCAATCTCGCATACAAAGCACACGACTTGGGGTACGATCTTCATGAAGTTAATGGAGAACGGTCCGCAACTAGCAAAATTACAGTGACCGGTATCCAGAAATGCTAGCACCGCATTTTTGATGGAGCAATCACGGGCATATAAAATAAATCATTTTATGAAATTAATACATGGTAAGAACATGCCGTGTTAACGAGTGCCCTAAAGATAGTAACAAGGAAACTTCCAATTTTAAAGCGCTTGTTATAAGCGTCACAAAAAAAGTTAGCATTTTGGAATTAAAAGTTTCTTCATTTAGTTACTTTAATAGTGTTCTAAGGCAGTCATTAACAAAATAAATATGAATTCGTATCTATTTTTTCTGAGATTTATATATTGTTAATCACAACGGCATTCCGCCATCATACTAGATTGGATGAAATGTATAATGCTCTGAGAGTACACGTCAAGATGTCTTTTTATTGAATTTTTTTTCCTTATGCTATTTATTGTTAATAAAAAAATAATCCTGGCTATTTTTCTTTCGAGTCCTTCATAATTGCTAGTTTCCCATCCTCTGCCTTCCCGAGCACTTCCTTTTCTTCCTATCTTCTCCTTCTTCAAGGGTTTGGACTTATTTCGGGGCACGTATCTCCGTCCAAAATGTAATGTGGAAATTTTTAGATGCCGTCCATCATCACCATTTTGCTAATTGCAACACCCTTCTTCATTAGTTTCGTGAAACTCATGCTCCAATTCATGCGTTTGTATGTGGATTTGAAAGCCAAGAATAGTACCTTGATTCGGCTCCCACGAGTAATAGCTCTCCCTAGGACGACAAAAGAGAGTGAGACGTATGGTGCAAGAGCCCACTACAACAGGTACGTTGCATGTGTATCTAGCTCGGTTATTTCACAATAAAATTTGATGAAAGATAACAAGAAGTGAAATTGTCACTCATGTACCATTTGATCCAAAAGTTAGTTTGGGATAAATTTATTAGGAATATACCATTTTGGGGTTTTTTATGATATTAATCCGAAAATAAAATGGTGGCTGACATGCGGCTTCTTAGCTCTGTCAATAGCTATATTGTTTTTTCTCAAAAGATATATTTTGTATTTATTTTGACTTCATAAATTTGACTTACTATGTGAGCAATTATCATTTTATATAAATATGATTGCATAAAACACTATAGATTTGTCAAAGTTATGTACACCATAGATGGCCAAATTAAACAACGTGATTGATATAAGCCTTTACTCTTTGGATTTTAGAACTGACGATACTTAAATAATCATATGAAAAGATATTTAGATTAACTCTAGACCATAAAATTTACAATGTTGTGATTGCATTCACATCTGTCTCCTTTTATTCTCCTCTGCTCAGAGTCACTCACTCTTTGTTTTTCTCTTCTACCTTCGACCCTCTCTATCCACATCCTCCTTTCCTCCTCAGCCTCTTCTCCTTCTTCACATTTCCACTTCGATGGCAACTAATGCACTTTTTCCGAGAGGGGAGAACTCCAAACGAAGACCGGGTTTTTAGAGACTTCAATGATCTTTTGTGGCAATAGTTCGGCCAACTCTTGAGTTTTCACATCACCACGCTTGAATGGGTGCTGGGAGTTACCCCTCTATCTAAGTTGTACTACGACGCTTCTTAGATGCCCTTGCTACTCGTGTTTATGGTTGCCGGTGCCCACTCCATCAGCTTCATCATGCTGGTGCGGCTTTTTATGCAGAGGTAGAGACCATGAAGGACAAGCTGGAGCTTATCGAGCTCACTACACAGTTGGTAGAGAGGGAGAACCGGCCGCAAGAGCCACATCAAATACTCCTTCTCGCCGGACTATTTATTGTCATGTTCATAGGTGCTATTGCTTGGATTTCTTGGTGGTCGGCTTGTCCGGAGCGTTGGAATGATGTTGATGCGGTATCCAAGCACTCTAGAATAAACTGTTTCCCGGTGGCTAAAGTCAGCAAAATAAGATAGTAGAAGATCTGTGTAGCTCCTTTGTCATAGGAGATGATACAAATAGATTTTTAGGTTTTAATATGAGGAAGCATGGAGTCTTCTTGTTATGGTAGGCTTTAGAGCTTTAATTTGGTTCTCAAGCTTGTGGCAATAGTTCGGCCAACTTTTGAGTTTTTATATCACCACGCTTGGATGCGTGCTAGGAGTTGCTTCTCCATTCAAGTTGCACTGCGACGCTTCTTGGATGCTCTTGCTACTTGTGTTCACGATTACCGGTGCCCACTTCATTAGCTTCATCATGCTGGTGCGGCACTTTATGCAGAGGTATGCAAAGGTGGAGGCCATGAAAGACCAGCTGGAGCTTATCAAGCCCACCATACATTTGGTAGAGAGGGAGAACCGGCCACAAGAGCCACGTCACATACACCTCGCCGGACTATTTATTGTCATGTTCATAGGTGCTATTGCTTAGATTTCTTGGTGGTTGGCTTGTCCGGAGCATTGGACTGATGTTGATGCTGGCATTCAAGCGAAAAAAGATAGTAGAAGATCTGTGTAGCTCCTTTGTCACAGGAGATGATACAAATAGATTTTTAGGTTTTGAATTCGAGGAAGCATGAGTCTTCTTGTTACGGTAGTCTCTAGGGCTTTTATTTGGTTCTCAAGCTTGTGGCAATTAGCCAACTCTTGAGTTTTCATATCACCATGCTTGGATGCGTGCTTGGAGTTGCTCCTCCATCCAAGTTGCACTACGACGCTTCTTGGATGCCCTTGCTATGTTGTGTTTGATAGCCACGATAAAATTCAAGATATGATACTGTGTTTAGTTCCTACTCAAGATAGGATAAAACCGAATATAAGAGGGATATAGCCTGAATAAAATTATTTTGAGGGAGGTGGGATAAAAGTAGATAGGATTTCTCACGTTTATGGTATAAAAGCTATTTTTCTTGAAACAATCTTTTTAAATTATAAAAATAAATTAACAGTTAAATATAAAAAAATATTTTCATTATAATATTGAAAAGATAATTTAGAATGTCAAAAAAATAATTTTCGTTTTTATATATTCCTATATTATTTATATAATTGAATTTCTGTCTACTTTATAATATATATTTAATATCTATATTATTACATATTTTAGGTATAATAGTATAGTTTATAAGTCGATAAAATTTTTATAAAGGATTGATGGAAGGGAATAAAAAAATAAAAAAAGAGATGGAAAAATAAAAAAATTGAGTAAGTAAAAATGAGGTAGAAAAGCCCAGATTTTAATAAACAAATTTAAATTTGAAAAGAATCTTTCTAATTCTCGAAACTCCTCTATAATTTTGTGGTTCATGTCAAAGTTTCACAAAATTAGCGAAGAAGTCCAAATACTATACTTTTCGTAATCACAAAAGTGAATGATTATAGTTTTATTCTCTTACTAGATTTGACATTGCATTATGAGAGATTTTTATAATATTCATTTGTGCATTTTCAAATTCATTTATATTGATATGTAGCAAAATAATAAATAATAGACGTGATAATATATGAAAATATCCGGCTTTATTATTACGATTCACCAAACAATTGATAGAACATGGCAAAATCCTTGGATTTCATATCCTATCTTATTCAATCATATCCTAACTAGAAATCCAGACGACCAAACATAATAGGGTCTATCCTTATTGAACAGATTGGAACTGGGAATTGTTAATGTTGAACTACACTCTAACATGGGTCGGGATAAAAAGAAACACTCTCTAGCCGAAAGTTACATTATTGAGAAAAATCGGCAAAACTATTTCGTAAGCTGGGTGCGTGCATTGAAGTCATCGCTTTGTGAGGTCACTTGCTTTCGTATTTTGTCGAGTTTGCACGTAAATAACATTCATCTTTTGTACCCCGCCAATCAAATGAAGAGACATAGCCTTAAAATATAGCTTGATTATTAAAGTATGGTGAGTCCGATTTATAACAATGGCGAGTCTCACTCAATTTGAGGAGTAAATGTTTTTTTAAAACTTATATGGCACATGGATAACACTTTCTCGAAAATCCTAAATGAACATGACCGATCGAAATTCTCATGTTTTTAATTAATTTAAGAATGCAATTTTCGAAAAAATTCTTATACCCACCGTTTTAATTGGTGGTTACATGTTATAGAAATTATCTACCTGCAATAAAAAAAAGCACATTATCATGATCGATGTCCATGTTTGTAACCAATTGTTTAAATTCCTCCGATCATTGGAGGAAATTATCACTCTCATTTTTTTATCGAAAAAATAACATTTTGTACACATCTAAACTTTGCCGGCCATGACACCAATATCCCAAAACATTTTTTTGCGCCAGCAAAACCCCAAAACTTGTGATGATGATTCAAAAATACATTCCATCACAGTTTTGTACTAGGCAACCATTACAATCCGGTACGGCATCTTGCATGGATAACCGCAAATACACAGAGCTGATGTGGATCTTGCACAGCTTAAGAAAATTTCAACAAAAAAGGTTAGAATTTAACAATACGACACCAATACTCCGAACTTTTTTTTAATGTAACTAATACCCTAAACTTATATCAGTGATCCAAAAATATCTTTTATTACAGTTTCATCCAAGACAGCTACTAAAAATTTGACATGGCGGCTTGTGTGGACTTCGTTAGGCAATGGAGCTTATATTAGAATTTGATGTCGCTTTAGTCTAATCCGAAGCGAGGTTGCATCATGAACCGTATCGCTTTCAGAACTCTAAAAGTTGCCAACGGCAACTTGTCATCGTGGAGTTCAAGATTTTGAAGAAACTTAAACCCTGACAAGTTTTATCGTGCAAGCCACCCTTCTTACGTCTTGCTCCATATCGTTTACATTATCATATCTTCACTAGTATAATGGTATAGTATAGGCATAACATATACAGAAGTATTTATCTTGTTAGTTTTTTTTTTTTGGGTTCCTCTTTATCTTGTTAGTTCATATGACATATAATAAATTTAACAAAAGAACGGAAGGGATGAAGCTACCTTCTGACTTTTAACTCGAAGACACGGACATATTGTAACAGTGTGCCTAAAAGAGCGTTATTTGTCTTTTCGGCGGTAAAGAAAAAGTGCCTTGCTGACACTTTTTTTGCAATTGTTTTACACGTGAATACCACAATTCATCAAAATACCATAAATCAATTTTAGGACCTTTTTATACTTAATTACGACGACACATCCTAACGTTATACGGTACATCTGAGGTACGCCCGATTGTTCAGACACTTGTACCCGCAATTGTTTATGGCTGCATCACTCCATACGGTACAAAAGGTTGTATCCAGCAAAAGATACCTGCAATATTGACATTACCTTGCTTCTTAAAGATTTTTTTACTCTCTGTTTTTGAAGACATTGTTGTCTTTACAGTTTTCGTGCTGTCCATCGACAAAATTTGGTATAACCACTCTTCAGACAGAATCCGTCTTCAGATAATGAATATTCGTAACCCTTGTTGAAAAAGGGCGCACCCATCAGAGATCGTGCCAACTTTGTTTCAAGGAGCAATATCTGTTTTTCAGATTGAAAAACCGAAAGAACCTTTTTCCCATAATCACCCTCTAAAAGAACAAGGATCACCTGTGTAATAACTATCTACAGCGGTGATTCAGATTAAGCCACTGATATAGCAGAAGGTAAAGAATGTCCAAATAAACAGGCTCATATTCATCCTGAATCACAGATTAAACAACACATCTCAATCCGTCTGATAATTACAAGGTGCCCTGTGGATTGACTATGCTATTATGCACAGGAGACGTGTTAATTAAGTAACAAGCCCTAACTGCGAGGGACACATGTCCCTCTGTTCCGTGTGCATTGCTTCCATCTCCAAATGACACTACACAAGCCAGTAAAAATATCATCTCCCATAGGGATGGTACCTTTCGGCCATTGCAGACCCATTTGAGGCGGAATTATAGCCATATCCCTTACCACTGCCATGGATACTGCCGCTGCCGCTGCCGCTGCCGCTGCCACCGCCTCTTCCATAGCCTCTATTACCAGCATAAAAACCACTCACGCCATAACCACTAGGGGCACCATAGCTGCTGCTGCCTCCATAAGCGCCGCCACCATACATTGGGCCCCCAAAACCATAGCCATAACCATATCCACCATAGAATGCAGCCGAGCTTCCACCGTAGCTTCCAATATAACTTCCATAGCCTCCATAACCGTCAAAACCTCCATAACCCCCGCCGAAATTTCTGCCTACTTTCCCACCAAACCCATCTCCTGGATAATATTCTTTAGCGTAACCACCCGCACTGTTGTTGAAACTGCCTCTGAATTTGGATTGGCTTCCACTGTAGTCACTACCTCCCCTTTTTGGTTCAGCCTTCTTAATTTCAACCTAAGCATTATGGTCGGAGCCACGTCAGAAGCTGCTCATCTCCGATGAACAGGAGGAGGAAGTTTCCTCCCAGTTAGGAATTATAACTCACCTGTTTCCCTCCAAGTTCATGCACTTTGCCTTCTGATATTATCCTTTCAACAGCATCTTCTTCAGCAAATGTGACAAACCCAAAGCCTCTAGACCGTCCAGTCGTGTGGTCTAGCATTATCTGATGCTCAACTATGCCACCATAGAAAGAGAAGTACTCCTTCAACTCATCTGCAATAGTAAAGCACGGTGTCAACTGAAGAATTCTCGTGTCTCAGGGAGACAAAATCAAATGCAGGATATGCCACCTTCACTCAGGAATGCTGGGAGTCCACCGACAAAGATTTTTTTTGTCCTTAACGCCGATTTTCCTTCCATATCCTCCCTGGGGATCGTTCTCTTAACTTCTACCTGACATGATACAACATCCAAGAATGCTCTAACATGACAAGGAAGTTGTTTTGCGCAGTAGAAAAATTGACTGGGACAGAGAATATTACCTCTCTACCGTCTATGACGTGGCATTCCTCCAAAACCTTATCAGCAACTGATGAATCAGCAAATGTGACAAATCCAAAACCTCGAGGCCTTCCAGAATACTTGTCCGTCATAATCACAGAGTCAGCAATTTCTCCATACTTGCTAAAATAATTAGTGAATCTGTCTGAAAAAAAAATACACAAAATGCTACAAGGTTGAACAGTGTATTGGTACTTATCTATATTTGAACAGATGGCATGGTCAACATTACAACTTGGCAATACTGAAAACATGTTTACGTTTTTCATGATTAAATATCCTGCTCAATGCTGCATCCACTCCTAATGCACCTATAACCCCCCGTCTCAATCCTGAAACATGTTTAGGTGCGCAAGTACTAGCCCTTGCAATTATAGGTTATTACTGACGTGTGCATGCCATGTTTGAGGAGTGACGCCGTTGCTGAAGCCAGAGGTATGCATTCAGCGAGGAACAGAAGACGGGAAAGTATCCAAATAGATGAGCAGAAGATCTCCTTAGCATCAAAATCAAATCGAAAAAAGACGGTAATTCATGTAATTACTCGTCGAATTTAATTATAGGATAAGAGGACATAGACAGGGATTATGCCGATTATCAAAACTATATAGATCACAAATCAAGTGTTGAGAAGTTGGCGAGACACGTCGGAAGATAAGGATCTCTCGGGGCAGCCAAGAATAATCATCAACATTTCACTACTCTGGAAACGACAGTGCGCAAGCACAAATTGAAATCTACAATGAGGACCGAAGATGATTTGGTTACTTCCTATTATCCACTTCATGGGACTTCTAGACATTCCCCTAAGACAGAAGAATTCAAACTTCTTAAAACATATTGATTGCCAGCAGGTAACGAGACGGAGTAGCAAGCAACGTTTAGTAGTTACGAATTATGATCCTTATGCCACTGGACAGATTCGCGACACTTAGCATTAAACAGTTTGAACCCCCAATTTATTCTAATCAACAATAGAATTTCCAAGAACACGCTTCACGTCCAAAGTAATCCATGACAAATTCAGTGGCAAAACGCTCGACATACCTTCAGTAGTCTCCCATGAAATGCCTCCAACGAAGAGTTTCCTATCGCAAGAAGCGGGCCAAATAAGAAAAAAAAACCCAGAATTATTCTTCGTCCGGCAATATCGCGTCATCTTGTAATAGCTCAATAAAAACCCCAAGTGCGCCCAGCTTCGAAATTCCCCAATTAGCACAAAACTCCACAGAGTCCGAATCAGACAGCCCTCGAAACCCGAACAAGCTAACCTCGAAGAAGAGTCGCGGTGTTCCGCCGGACGCCTCCGGTCGGTTTCTTCGCCGTCGCCGCCGCTGAACGAGTCCACCTCGCGTCCGACATGTCGCCGCTCCGTCTGCTGCTGCTGCTGTTGCTGCTGCTGATGCTGATGCTGATGCTGGTACTGCCGGAGTTGCTGATCTTCGTAGATTTCCTCCTCGCCGTCGAAGGCGAACGGGTTGTCTTCCTCGTAATGGCTCCGGCCTCCGTAGTCCTCCATCCCGCGCAGCTCGCCGGCCGATGATCCTCCCGGCCCAAATCTTTCCCCCTCCCCCTCTCGATGTTGGCGCGGAGCGAGAAAGCACGCGACTTTGGGCAGATAGATGGATGGCGGAGAGCGCTGAATCGATTTTGACTGTTACTCAAAACCCTAAGTCGGTCAGCGCCAGCGGTCGCGCCAATGGAATGCAATGCAAAGCTGGAGGAGCTGTTTGTTGCTATTATATTCTTGATTTTTTTTTCATACGAGAAAAAATTATAAATATTTTATATAATTACTCGACCGAAAATACACATGTATATATCTATGTATGCATGTATATAATTGGGAATTATTTTTAAAGGCAAAAAAAAAGGGGGAGGAGCGAAAAGGGAGATAAGATTGAAAGATTCTCAATCTACGTCATTATGCTGGGCCTTTCCAAAAGTGTCGAAGCATGTGGAAAAAGAACAAAAAAAACAAATTTGGAAAACGACGCGCTGTGATTTAAATGCCATTTTGGGTATTTACAATTTCGAAGAAGAATGAGGATATTAATTGGAAAGTAGGAAAAGAAGAACCGTTTCTATTTTGGTCCCGAAAAAAAAAAGAGGATACAACAGGTTCTTGAATTTTGACTCGATATGCAATACGGTTCTTAAACTTTTTTAATTTGCTCGACATGGTTTATGAGTTTTAACCCAATGTGTAATGTTGCTCCCAAATTATTAATTCGTTCGATGTCGTCCATGAATTTTAACCCAATGTGCAGTGCTGTTCCTGAACTTTTAATCTGTTCGATATGATTCTTAAATTTTTTGTAAGTTTTCAACTTAGTCCATGGACTATATGAGAACGTTCGATGTTGTATCTAAACTTAAATCAATAGAATGATAGCATTAGATATATTCATATAGTCCGTGCACTAGATTGAACGTTTACCAAAAGTTCAAGAGTCACGTTGAATAGATAAAAAAAAAATGTAGCGACGACATTGTATATTGAGCTGAAATTCAAAGACCGCTTTGAATAAATTAAAAATTCAAAGACGATATTGTACGTCGGGTTAAAGTTCGGGACCGCCATTTGTGTAATTCCCTCAAAGACACCACCGAAAACAGCCTTCATAAATGATCTCTACATCAGGATGGACGCAGATACGGAGCTTGGGCTGGGCTTGAGCTGATTCCTCCCGAGTGGATACGGGTATGGGTAAATTCGACCCGAGATCCAGTTGAACCGAGGCTCATGCTTTCTGGCCCAAAAAAATCGAGTCTAATATTTGGATTAGTTTTTCATTTTTTTCTTATTGCTCGTGACAAATACATTTAATTATAGAGAAAAAAATTGAATTTGGTATCCACCCTCCCATTTATAAATAAAAAAAATGTCCTTGACTTTCTTATCTTTTATTATTTCTTTGAAATATATTACCTGTACATTAAACGCATATCACCCAGATTAACGCGATCAGAGAAATGCGAAACACGTATCTCCGGATTCAAAAGACGATAACCACGCATTTTAGCGGCTCCACTTATCCACTGATTCAAAAGATGATTACCGCCCACGATAGTACCGAAAGCAATCGCGCATGTAGGAAGCATTTGGAAACAGGCTGAAACGTTTACAAAATAATGCATGTTGAACCGCGTAATTAGATTGAATATTTACCAAGAGTCCAGAGATTATGTCAAACAAATTAAAAGTTCATAGATAACATTGCACGTTAAGTTAAAGCTTAGAGACCATATTGAACAAATAAAAAATTTGAGGACGACATTTAACATCCCTGGTTATGGGAATAAATTTGCATGTAACTTGTGTGCCTATACTCGGGAGTATCGATTGAGGTGGTCCCTCTCTCGATTAGCAGCATCTAACCACCGAAATCATGATGACATATATCGCTATGTGCGAGATCAAAAATCTCGTGTTTAGATTGTTGCATCGGCTTTTTTCTTTTTTATTTATCGTGGGTTGATATCTTAACGAGTTTTAGATTCATTCAAAGTTCAGAAACTTTCACATCGGCTAATTCTTTCTTCATCATGGATCGCCCATGATCAGATACTTTCAACTCTCAACCGCGACGAGGAAGCCAAAGGGAGAGCTCATACATATTTGGCTCGCCTCCTCGTGATACCTAACCTTGTTGAATTGATTCAACTATCGATGATGAAACCCGCGTGCACGGGTCACTATCGGGCATGCCATATAGATTCAATACCCTGAAACTATTAACAATTCTATTTTCGGGTCGTCGATGTTTCGGCTCGGATATTTTCTTTTTAAGGGGTATTAAGTCCGAGAAAGAGTCCTTTCTAATTTCCATAATCAAACCAATCTACGACTTGTGGAGTCCACGTCATGGGAATAAATTTGCATGCAACTTCAATTCCAATCCGGAAGAGAACGTGAAGGGAGCAACTTAGGTCAGACACATCGGGCCCGTCCTCACCATAAAAGGTGTGAATGAATAATTGGAGAGCATTACATTACTCAATCTCGGTAAAGCTAGACCCACGTCTCATCTGTATCCAGCCATCTTGTTCATGATATTGCCTCGTGTGCCCTGAAAAAAGAATGGAAGAAATTCAATCGCAATTACGGTAATATGAATGATTTAGAAAATATTTTTTTAAAAAATGGTCGTTTGTGTCGCTTATAAAAATTAACAAACGATTATCTTCATCGTACGTAGAAATATTCAGGCATAAATTGTTATTAATAATGAATTTTATTGATTAATTATTTTAAGTGACATAAACAATTATTTTTATGAATTTTTTAAAAATCATTATAACATATTATCTAAAATGACAGTGAATTAAGCTTTTAAAATTAAGAAAATGATACAATAGTCTCTGAACTTTAGTTCAGTGTGCAATCTATTCCCTGAACTTTTAATTTGTTCAATATAGTCCTTAAACTTTAGCCCAATGTGTCATTCTCCCAATTTTGTTGACTAATTATTTAAAGTGACATAAACTATTATTTTTAGGAAAATATTTTTTAAATTATTATAATATATTATCTAAAACGACAGTGAATTAAGATACAAAAGTCCCTAAAGTTTAGTCTAACGTGTAGTGTGGTCCATGAACTTTTAATTTGTGCAATGTAGTCCCTGAACTTTAACCCAATATGCAACGTGAATCATCAACTTTTAATTTGTTCGATGTAAATTAAATATTTTCATACAGTTCAAGGATTAAATTGAACATGTATCGAATATTCAAAAATGACTCTAAATAAATTAAAAGTTCAGGGATCCATGCACATTGGGTTAAAGTTGAAAAATTATATTGAACAAATTAAAAATTTAGTAATCAAATTACATATTAGATCAAAATTTATGGATTTTTTGTGTTATTATCTCGTTAAATATAAAGAATAAACGTGCCCCAAACCTTTTCCTGGAAGGCGAGTGGATGGTGGGGCCCATCCCTGTGACGTTGAAATCCAATCCAATCCAACGGCCAGGAAGTAAATCTAGCGTGCCGCGACACCACAGCGGACAAACGCAATTAAAGAAATTCGCGCCTCCCCAAGACAAAAATCACGGGGGGACAGCCCCTCGTCGGCCAGTGACGGTCCGCCACGTGTCCCGTCCCCCGGCCTCTCGGGGGAGCATTTTCCATCACCGCCTCGTTAGAGTAGAAATTACGCAGGGATTAAGGGGAAAGCTGTCAGACAATATCCGAGCAAGAGAACGGTCACGTGGCGGGGGCTGATGATCGCGGGGGTTGGGGGGCCCAGGAATCGTACGGTCCACGCGCTAGAGGACGTGCGTCCTGTTTAAGCAGAATTTTATTTAAGATTAATATTACGAAAAATTCAAAATTTATATATTTATAACAGATTTATCAATAACTAATTTGACTACCTAAAGCTCAAAATTGATAAATTTATTATCCGTTGGTTTATGTTAAATTTGATATTACATATTACAAACTGGTCAGACTGTCATAAACGGAGAATAAAACTTTAAACCGGTACAACCGTTAATTAACACGTGTCATCCAACTTAGTAATTTGATGGTAAAATTTAATAAATACTAATAAAGGATAAAATTTGTCGTGAGCGTACCAATTTGGGATATTTTTGGTAAATTTGATATCAATTTTGAGTTCTTTGGGATACTAACCATTTAATTTACATCGAAACCGCCGTATTCCTTAATTAGACTATTAATGTATTGATTTTCCTTAATCGATACGGTACATCCTCCTTTTATGATGGTCACGTCCTTCTTTTATTAATCTCTTTAAAATTTGAACTTGCTAGATTCATTTTCTAAAAGAGTAATTTTTATTTATAAATCAAATTTGATAATATTTCGCTTGACTCCTCAAATCCATATTTGCGATTGATCGTGCTTCTCCTTTTTGTTTTGGTTAGATCGGTGATTCTCCATATGAGCTGTAAATTTACGAGATCCTACGATAAAAGTTGTTAGGTACTTGACGGCTCTCACATGAACGCCAAATGTACACATGATGGTTTATTTAGATAGACAGAAGCACACGGTTTATTTGGATAGATAGAAGCACACAATCTCTATGCGATGAGGTCTTAAATTCACATAAGAGCGCAATTTAAGAGTTCCGGCAGGCAACTTTTGATACGATTCATTCATAAAACTATGCTTTTAAAAAAATTAAGGCAATGCAAAAAGCACTCACTATGCTCTTAACCACTATTCAATTTTATCATGGAATTCCCAATTTTATCCGCCCGACATTTGCCATACCGATTCAACTCGAGTATAGGGCCCACAGTTGTTGACACAATCGCTAATCATCGGCAGAGATTTTCAAAAGGAAAGCATAGAGAGAGAGAGAGGGAGAGGGCGAGAGAGGTGTCCACGCACATTGAAAGATACGTATCTCATGGCTATGTCGGATTGGCGCATTTGATGAATGGCTAAATTGGTTCAAGGATCAGATCGAACAAAAATGACAGATCCGGCCATGAAATTGATAGGAAACCATTTTTGGACATTGCTAATTTGTACAGGGGTCGAGGACCTTCGAGCAAAAAGGGCTCTGTCCCCGCTATCGCACTCTCTCTCTCTCTCTCTCTAAACCCGGGCCATTAGACTTTTCTCTCTCTACAGGGGTAGGCTTTTCACTTTCTCTCTCTCTCGCTCTGCATTACGCCCTTAGGATCGGGTCCATCATCAATCATCCTCCCCCCTCTTCACATCACCGAGCTCTCTCTCTCTCTCTCTCTCTAGAAATTCATTGCTATTTCCTCTCTCTCTCTCTCTCTAGAAATTCATTGCTATTTCCTCTCTCTCTCTCTCTCTCTCTCTACTGCTGAGAATCCGAATCCGTCCTCCCTCGTTGCCATGGCGTCCGTGAAGGATAACCGCCTGCCCCCCGGCCTCGTCTCCAACCTCCAGCAGGTCCTCGCCCGCCGCAAGGAGGACGGCTCCGGCGATCCCCCCGCCGCCGCCGCCGCCGCCGCCGAGCCGCCGATCGAGCCCTCCACCTCGGACTCCGCCCCCGGCGCCGAGGATTGCTCGAAGCCGATCGTCCTCGTCACCAGCAGCGACGGAATCGAGTCCCCCGGCCTCGCTCGCCTCGTCGAAGCTCTCGTCCGCGAAGGCCTCTGCAATGTCCACGTCTGCGCTCCTCAATCGTAAGCCTCGCTCGCTCGCCGTTTGGAATTTCTCGCGGCTTTGTTGCTCGTCCTCATCTCGGTGATGTTGCTCTACTTTCGGATTGGCGTGTGATGTTGCTTGATCGCGGCTTCGCCTCGCATTTCGGTTACGCTTGCTTCGGTTGTTTCTGTTATTGCCTGAATTCTTCGGCTGTATCGTCTCTGTTTGGGATATTCTTTTTTTCTGCGATTGAGTACTGAGATTCTGCATGTTTGGCCGTTCTGTTACGACATTTTTTTACCAGTATGCTTGCGATACTGATTTCAATCAGCGCAGTGGTTGTTAAAAATGACCTTTTTTCCCTCGTCGTTATCTGAATTTGCTCAGTTTTCTTCGCACTTCTTCAATTGAGCGGCGATATTTGCTTCCTCCTTTCCGTTAGGTTCTCTTGTATTAGATTTGACTGTGGGAGGATGCTTTGGTGCGTTGTTTTCAGTTTCTATTAGTGATTGTTAAATATATATTTTTTTTGTGGGAGATTATTAAATGTTTCGTTTGGCATTGTTTAGGGACAAATCGGCCTCAGGTCATTCTGTGACTCTTACAGAAACGGTTGCCGTGACATCCACCGAAATAAGCGGTGCCGTGGCTTATGAAGTTTCGGGTGGGGCTGCTACTTGTGCTTTTGACTTTCGATGATTTATGTTGCTTTTACTTTAGTGAATCTGAATGTATGAAGTGCTAAAAATGTAGTCATAAGTGATAATTGTGGCCGCATCCAGATCCGAGTATTTTCTTTTCAGTTGGCTAACCTCTGAGCCGTGGTTAGTTTGTTACTTTCGAACCAATTTTGATGTTCCGGTATTCCAATATTCCATCTGGATGGGAAGCAACGAAAGTACAAACTCTATTTATTGATATTGGATCTGTAAAATTTGCTTGTACCGAATGCGAGTAATGTGTTGAAGTTGAAACTGCTTGCTTATAGCAGTATACCTTTTGCATTTTACTTTTGGTCAGGAACTCCTGTGGATTGTGTCTCATTAGCATTATCTGGAGCGCTTTTTTCATGGTCGAAGCCTTTATTGGTTAGTGTCTGATGCTGCTAGTGTAATTCTGTCCTTTGGTTTTAATATTGGACATGTTTGAAGTTTTACCATTTTTTTTTTGTTTCAGGTTATTAGTGGAATCAATAGAGGTTCAAGCTGTGGCAATCAAATGTAAGCATAATTTGCTTGTTTTTTCTGAATTGATGAAGCATAACTATGCTGTAGGCTTTCAGAAAACAATGAGTCGTTTCGTTGTGAAAAGTTTGAATTGAGACTCTGGCAGGTTTTACTCTGGCGTCATTGCTGGAGCTAGAGAAGCATTAATTTGCGGTATACCATCTTTATCCATATCGCTGAACTGGTAAGCTACCACTCTTTGTACTATTGAACATATGGTATGGTCTTCTTCTTCTTCTTCTTCTTCTTCCTTTTCTTTATAAGTTTTTTCCTAAAGATTCAACGATTACAGGAAAAAGGATGAGAGTCAAGACAGTGATTTTAAGGACGCAGTCACTGTCTGCTTACCATTAATAAATGCAACTATCAAAGATATTGAAAAGGGAACTTTTCCTAAAAGTTGCTTGTTGAATATAGAAGTTCCAACATCTCCTTTGACCAACAAGGTTTGTGTTCTGAAGTTCCTTCAAATGCGCCTGGAATTATTATTGGCATGGTTTGTGCTACCTGTCTTGTACATATAAAACTGAGCATAAGATGACATTGGTTGGCTTCGACCTGTGCGTATTGATTCCATTTAATAATGCCATCTTTTTCTACTTTTAAAAATTCTCAAATTCCGGAAATGACTGCATTGGTACATAGCGTTTAGTCCTTGTTTTGTTGCAGAATTTTATGCTCTCCCTGCCTCTGTGGGTTAGGTAGCATTCTTAGGCCTGAAACATTCAGATAGTTAAAGTTCTCTAATGAACGTTGCAATTATGTGTGGCCTCTTCTTAACTTTTGTTGGCACGAGTTGATTTACGAGGTCACTTCATCTTTTTCGTGCACTTTAATCACCTTATAAAATGCATAGGTGGCAGAAGCAGAACATCAATTTATTTTCTTTCTACTCCTAATTATACCTCTGCATCCACCCAGACTTCCCTGACATTTGGCAACCTGTGAATGCTCATATACATAGCATGGAAACCTTACTGCATAGGGATTTATAGAGCTGAAATGTCTCTCTTCAGTTGAGTAGAAAAAATATATCTATTGATAATTATTCCCAAAAAAGTACCTGCAAAAATATTTAGTTAGCTGAAGATCTCAAGGTTCATGTGAAAGAACTTATCCTCAATTTTAATTATGTTGAGGGTAAATGGTGATGCTGCTATATTATGTTCTGCAATTCTCTCTTGGACAGCTATCTCACTTGATCTGCAATTCTTAGTACTCTTGGATGGGGACACCTTGTCGATGTTGATAGTCAATTAATCTCGTGGCTTCCAGTTTCTGGGAGCTCAATATAGTATTTAATCTTCAACACTTGTTCCTTAGGATGATCTCATTCAGATATTGATGCTTTTGAGTTTGTCCTTTTGTCTTTGGCTTTCCTTTTTAATGAAACAAAAAGAGTTCCCTGTGTAGCTGCATAACTTTGTAGTCTCTGCATTTCCTGATATGCAATAGAAAAAAGTAATCGTATTTTTGCATGTTTCTTTGGCCTTCAACGCCCGTTTGAACATGGAAAAAAACACTGTGACTCTTTTTCAATTAATTTTGGCATTGGTAGTCTGTTTATATGCTATTTAAACTTGATTGACAGGGTTTCAAAGTTACGAAGCAAAGTTTATGGAGATCCACTCTGAACTGGCAAGCCATTTCAGCTAATAGGCACCCATCTTCTGGGCATTTCATGTCCAATCAACAAAGCCTTGGCATCCAACTTGCGCAGCTTAGTCGAGATGCATCTGCTGCTGTGAGTGCCTTAAATTGAGGATCACCGCATATGCTTTTGTTATGGGGGCAATTAGGCTGTGTCCTTTTGATTCACCTCTTGTGACATCCACTACTCCTCTCAGGGTGCAGCTCGGCGTTTAACCACGCAAAGGAAAAGTCTTGTTGAGATAGAATCAGTTGGTGCTGCTGGGAAACCCGACACAAACCGAGTGAAGAAGTTCTTCAGATTAGAGGTAAGTGAAAGTTAGTAACTTCTGTTGTAGCTAAAAGTAATTTATAAATGCATAGCAGATTTTGCAATCATGAAAATTGTAGCTTGATGATTGCATTTGCTATCTGGTTTCCTGTTTACAGCATTTTTTTCCGTCTGTCTTGCTACAACGTAAATAGTCAGTCAGTGTTTTTACGGCTATATCAAAAGTTTTCCTAATTGGATCCTGTTAATCTGGGTAGTTTGGCCATGCCGCGCCGTTGAACTGACTTGTTTCCTGTTAAGTAGTTCTCTGTGGATGACATGTTATGTTGATTGTCTATATATGTGGGAATACACAGTTCATGCACAGAGAGCAGGATGATGCAGATGAAGAATTGGATATCAGAGCTCTGGAGAATGGATTTGTAAGTTTTCCTATTGTGCTTCCTTTCTTTGAGATCTTCAAAATGTGCAAATGAAATATTTAACTGAAGTCCCAGCATGGCTATGCATGATTTTTTGAAACCTAATCAATGGGAAAGAAACCTGTCCTTGGACTTAGTCCTTGATTTATTCAGAGTAATTACTGTTGTTAGTGGTGAGAAGTTATATGCGGCTTATAGCAATCCGTTAATCACATCTTGGTAAATGGATGGAGTTGAGAAGGTAGGAGTGAATTGCTGCTGTAAATGTTTGGTGGTAAGCAAATAAAAATTCAGAGGATCATGTAGCTATGACAAATCAGGTGTTCTATCTAAAACTTGAAATATGTGACCGCGCTCAGCATGAAGGTATTGGGTGGACAAGTTTATCTTGGTGCCTACCTCGAAAAGACATGGATTAATTTTTGCAGGCCTTGACAATCTTTTGTGCCTCTATTTGGGAACTGTGCATCTATCAAGAATTTGTGATTGATTCTGTTCTCCATTGGGTTATCTTCTTTTCTGACAGACTTTGGGTGGTTGGAACTCTGCTGGTCATCCTTGAACTTGCTTGGACGCTATAGTTGTTGCAATCCAATTTGCAGTGGCATAATTATGTCATACATCTTTTTTCATAGTCGATCCATAATAGGACACTCATTCATGAGCAGACACCCCTGCCGCACAAGTGTCAGAATATGACTATTAGAAGAAGCTCTTGCCACTATATACAATTGGATGCTATGGAAAGATAAAAGGCCTTCTTAAGTTGGAGGCTAAGTGAATATGCTTGTAATTAGATTGCCGACAATGAAAAGATGAACTACTTTCTTGGTTGCTATGATGTCTCACCTCAAGGGCCACCACCTTCTTCTCATTCAATTTCTTTCTGATATAACAGGTTGCGGTCACGCCTCTATCGCTTTCTTTAAAGGACCAGGAAGATGCCACAGCTGCTACATCGGACTGGGTTTCCTCTTCGCTTCAAAGAGAGCAATAAGGATTTGCCAAATTCAGCGAACACGCCATTCTGTATACTAGTTCTCAATTGATTTAAGATATGCTTAATTTTTTCAATATATGTTTCTATGTTATTGTTTTTTTTTTGTCAGAGTTTCTAAGTTCTTGTTCGCCAGCTAAATTATTGGGGTAGGGTTTTTGTGGGTGTTGCAGTTTCTTTTTTTTGACATGACCGAACTTGAGCACAGTGGTTCAAAATACAGACCCTGTGGTTTTCCAAGATTGTTTTGTTGTCGCTTTTCCTGTTGCTTTCTTTTGTCACTTTAGCGAGAAGAAAAATTGGTCTTTTTTGCATTCTGGTTTTTGACACTTGAATGATTTGATCTGTCCGACTTTCGAGTCTTGAGTAATATCCAGTGCGTGTCTCGTCTGCCCCTTCTTTCATGGCGGGAGCAGAAATTTTCCAATCCGGATCAGCTCATGATGTCATTTCCTTTGTTTCAAAGACATGATGAAGACAAGTCGTTTCTTATCGATATGGTTGCATCGCCTTGCGGGACAAGCTGAGATGCTCTCTTGCGTAATGATCGACATCACTATGGAAGAAATAGAATGCATTGACTGGAAAAGAGGCCCACGCCTTTTAAGAGTACGCTTGTTTTGGTGAAAGTATTTTTCGAGCTTTCGACTATTTCGTTGTTCCAAAATAATTTGGTCAATCGAAAATACTTTCTGATCAAGAAAAATATTAATATATAAATTTAGGAAAGTGAATTTCTTAATTTAAGAAGGTGAAATCACTTTTCGGATGAAGTATCTTAAATTTGTTAATATTTTATTTTTCTTTTATTTTTCCTTTTTTCCCTTTCTTTTTTTTTCGTTTCTTTTTTCTTTTTCCTTCTTCCTCCCTCGCTAGTTGCTAGTCTCGACGACAACCGGCAATCAACCATAGGAGCGGGCCAGCCTCCCAAGCTCTACCGATCTAGGTGAGCCCAAGCTCTGTCGAGGTCGACGAGCTGTGAGCTCGTCAGCCTGAGCTTCGTTAAGGCCGGCGAGCCCAACCTCAGCTGACGCTAGCGAGCTCGTCAGCCCGAGCTCCATCGAGGCTGGCGAGCTCGTGGCTCCCCCGATCTAGTTGAGTCGAACTCGAGCTCGACGAAGGCCGACGAGCTTGCGGCTCGCCACATCCAGGCGAGCCCAAGCTCTGGCAAGGCCAACGAGCTTTGTGGTTGTTGCCGGGCGAGCCTTGAGCTCGCATGTGGCCATCGTTGGGCAAGCCTCCAGCTCACCTATGGCCGTTGCCGGCCGGTCGCGGCGAAGGAAGAGGAAAAAAAAAGGAAAGAAATAAAAAAATAAAAAAGATTAAAAATTCCAATTTTTTTACAAAGAAAATAAAAAAATTAAAAATTCGATTTTTAAAAAGAGAAAAGAAAAATAAAAAATTCGATTTTTTTAAATAAAAATAAAAAAATCGATTTTTTTTGTCCGAAATAAAGTCATGAGATTAAAATCATTTTCCAAATAATATCCAAACACCAGAAAGCATTTTCGATCATATATTACCAAACAAAGAAAAACTAACCGTTTTTTTTAAAAATAATTTCTTGAAAAATATTTTTCAAAAAGTGAAACAAACGCACCCTAAATTTCTATTCATTTTAAGACTACTAGTACACGAGCCGGTGCACTCCACATGAGGGGTCTTGTTTGCATTTGGGCGTAAAGGGATAGGTAGTAGGATTGGATTGAGGAATTTGGGATTTTGCCAAAGCGCGAGCTTCGATTCTATATCCAACGGGGTGGACGAAAAAAAATTGACCTTTCTGAACTTTTAGGACTACTTGCATGCGTGCGCATCGCGTATGTAGCGGCGTTCTTCTTTACCTCTTCAAGAGGAAATGTCGATTTATCGACATATCTTCTTGTGCATTGCTTGTTTGTGGCAAAGGAGAGTGCCGTATATATATATCTTCTTGTGCATTGCTTGTTTGTGGCGAAGAAGAGGTAATTTGCGAGTGGACGGGACCGGACCGATGGTCCGGTTCGGTTCCAATGGAACCGATAACGTACTTTTAAATTAGGCTTTCTATTTTAAATAAATAAATGTATTTATTTTTTTATTTTCAAATGGAACCAATCGCGTTCCAATGGAACCAATTCCATTTTCTAATGGAATCAATCCTTAAAAAAATTGGTAAAGGCAAGAGGAAATAGATTAGGCTTTCTTTTATTCTTCAAAAAATTTAAAAAGTAAATATATATATATATATATATATATATTTATCGGTCCGGTCCGGTTCCCACCCTAGAACCGGGAACCGGACCGCTCGGAAACCGGTTCCACTTTTAGGAACCGGGAACCGGACCGATACTCTCGAGAACAGGACCAAACCAGCCGGTCCGGTTCGATCCCGGTTCGGGCGGTCCATCATGCTCACCCCTACTTCCAACTGCGAATTTATGACCCAAGAAAAGAAAAAAAAGAACGAGTTGGTGGAGCGTCAAGAGGAAACTCCCCTTTAGCCAGTCTTCCTCAACCAAGTGGGAAGACGATGAAACGAGAAAAGAAAAACCGCTCGATCCCCCCACACGTTGGCGACATTTGACTGACATTTTGATTGGTGCTGGAGGAGTTTGTTCGTTCGATGCGTGCAAAACTATCAGATTTGGTCCGACGTTTCCCCCCTCGACGACGCGTGGCCTTTGAATTCTTCCCACACCGCACGGTTTGGTTGTGAGGGTTGGAAAAGGCATCGCCGCGGAGCAGTTGCGAAAGCGGAAAAAGTTTGAATGCGTCGCGTTCGAGTTTAGATCGGGAAAAAAGATTCGTTGAAAGTTTCTTTAGACAATGGGAACGCCTGTGCAGTGTGAAATCTTAGGAAAGATACAAATAAACAAATAAAGAAGCGCGTCGCCTCGTGTGATGATGGTCCCCCGACACGTTATTCTGTACCCTTTGGGACCCGAGCTAGGCCTAGACCTGTGTTGATCTCTGCAATGAATTTCCCCGGGGGACCGGAACGCGTCAAGTTGGCTGATCCGTCGAACCCGAGAGAGTATCTAGTGAATCATGTACACTGCGGGCCGGGTCGCCCCATGTAGGCGATCCGAGGCGAGAGGTGGATTCTAGGACTGGGCCGCGGCGACGGGATAGGGCCGTTACAGGTTAAGGAGTCGTTGGCGCCGAGGCTCCTCGGAGATAGCTTCACGTGCTCGAGCGCCTGGAATTGTAGGCTCGACGGGTACTCTCTCATGCATCCGATTCGCGGGCCCGCTCCAGTGCTCCATGTCAGCCTTAGCGGCTTCCCCGACTTACAGACCGGTTCATCTTCCTCGGCCTCGGTTCTGTCGAGAGCGTCTTTGTATGCGCTTGTGATTGCATAACTTGCTGTTGATTTGTCGTCGCAGTCTTCAATGGATTCGGACAGTTTTTTAAGAGTAAGTTTTGGCGGAATCTCGTCGTCCGCCGCACATCGCTGTGGCATGCAAGAATGGACGTGAGTTTTAAACTAGGGAAGAAATTGTTTAGCTCAGTAAGAAGCTGCTGCGTAATTCATGCTTAGGACGTCAGGAATTTACCTTGACATTGGTCAAATCCACATTGTGTTCTCGAAGAAAGCTGATGAACTCCATGAAATTCTCTTCTGTTGGGTGATAGTGACCACTGTAAGGCCATATCGCCTGCAATATGACAGAAATGAGAGATGATAAGGAACATCAACGGCCACGAGCGATATGTTTTCTTTAGATTGAAGCTGCCGGTTCGGGCATATATATATGTATGTACGTATCTGTCGATGTCAAGGGTACCTTGAGGATGCCGTCATGCGCGACCAATCTTCCGGCTGCGGTGGCGGCTCCTCCTGCCAAGAAACTGGAGTGCTGAAATTGACCTTTTTTCTTCTGTCCGACGTACAAATTCCTCGACGTGCTAAGGACAAAGATCCATTTCGATCCCTCCACCGTGTTAAGAGGCACACCGTCTTGTCTATTGACAAGCTTCCCGTTCTCTATGATCACTTCATAAGCTTTCCTCTCTTTCTGCGAGAAAGATGAAGCATAAACACATATCGGACAATATAGTGTCGAAAACGAGCATTGGTTTGGCCATAATATCAGTGTCTGAGCTGCTAATTTGTTAACTCGGTTACAGAAAACAGAGCTTTTCTCTGGTCAAAGCAATTTAAATCCTTACTCTGCTATACTTACAGGTCCAAGATATGTGACGCGCTGACGCTTAAGAGCGTCTCTTGAGCACTTTTCGAGATTCACTTCTTTCCCATCTCCGATGTCCAACCTTTAAATTTTGCAGATGCGAAGTTAGAAGCAGATCCCGGTATGCCATACTGTAGCTTTGTTGTTTATCAAGGATTTACCAGTAAAAGAAAGGTTGTGAGCTCTCACTTGCAAACCAGACATCGTAGTAGAACTGTAGATTGTGTCCGTAACGATGGCACGGGTCAATCTGCAAAAAGATGAGAAATGGTTAATCCATCCTCTTACTTGATGGATGTCAGATCAGCCTATGGAAGGCATTCAAGACCTTTGAAATTGAATTCAAAGGGTATAAGAAGTTTTCATTTGCCATGGTTGATGACATCAGATGGTTGACAATGGTATAGAAAGCATGGAAAATTAGTCAAAAAAGCTATTGGTATTGATTAGCACGGTGCTCATCTGGGAAAAATTCTTCTCTCAAAAGAACTAGTTCCACTCAGGTCATCTGATCAATAGTGTCCTCATGCTAGTCGCGAAGACAAAGGTTAATATCCCATGACAGTAATCGTCGATTCGGCAGTAATTTTGTTAGCATGTGTGGTAATTTAGTGTCAGTAAGTTTCATTCTCGAGACCGCCGAAAAAGCCCGCAAAAATAGGGAAAGAAGAAGGCTATCTATATGGCATTGAGAACGGGTGCTTACAGCTTCAAGCCAGTGTCTCAAGGCTAGTTTCTGAGCTTTCTCATCCTTGGAAAGACCCTTCCCTACCTGCAGATGCCAATCCGAATCATACAACCGACTACCTCGGAAAAACAAAAAGTAGAAAAAATTGCATTTATTTCTCTCTTTGTTGTTGGGAAGGTTGAATTTAGTAAAGAAACAAAGAGATCAGAAAGTGTAGGAGAGGATGAGAATGAGAAACGGATTGGGAATTTCAGCTAAAAAGGTCAAGAAGGGCAGCATATATAGATTGGAACATGTCAGCAGTCAAGATTGATTATTCAATGATAAGTATGAATTCAAATGGTGTGCAAAATGGCAAGAACAAGATGAAAAGTACCTTTGCAGCTCGTGTCCTTGCCCTTGCCCACCTTGAAACAGCAGTTTCCGGCTTTTCGGTGTCATAGTAAGAGATGGAACTCTGTTGAAGCTCTGTAAAGTCGCACCATCTCCACCTGCAACACATTAGCAGAGACATTTGCGTGATGACAAAATCATCACAACCCAAAAAAGAAAAAAAGTAGCTTAAACCTTTGAACATAACTGCGAGTCAAGATCAACTAGACCTTACCAGAGCTCCTCAATGACAATTGCACAATCTGCAAGGGTCCGTCTTGTTCTGTAACTCTTGTAAACTTTCTGAAGCATAACGGCAGCCGCATTGAGTTCATTGGCCGGTGTTGGAGAAACTGAATCCTTGGACGATATTGTCTCGTTGGAATAATATACGTCGATGAACTTGCCCTTGTCACGGGAGTATTTCGCTTCTAAACATATGCACTTCAACAGAACTTTAGTCTTGGGCTCTAATTTCTCAGACCTATGCCTCTTAAGGTGCTTCTCCTTGGAATCATCCGACCTGCTCGCTCCATCCAAGGCCCTTTTGCCGGAGCTATTCACTCTCCGTGTCATCTTTTCGAATTCCGCTTTGTAGGCCGTGGGAGGTTACTTCTATTACAACTGTTCTGTCTGCATTTCGAAATTTCAAATTGTGTGATCAGCGCTTCAAGATTTTGTTAAAGGATGAAAGATGCAGAGTGCCATACTGCCATCTGACGAAAAATTCAAAGTCACGACCTTGACACGATTGAAGAGAACATTTTGACCCGGAATTCAATCTGAATCAATAACAAGCAATCTCAGTTGTTATTTACTGGATCAGAGTGCAGACATCGTCATTTGATCTACCTCTTCATTTGAACAAGAATTCTGTCTCGTAATGTCCCACCATTCTCATCAAACACATGCAGCAGGAAGAAAACTCTGCATTTGTGCACCAGAAGGACAAGAGATGGAGACTGACTGAGCAATCTCATTGACTTTTTGCAGTTCTTGGAATCTCAGAATAACTCAGAATGAGATATTTAAAAAGCACAACATCCCTTCTACAAGTAGAAAATCCGAAAAGCCAAGAAGATACATTTCTGCATGATTCAGCAGACCAGGTGGCAACAATATCATAAGAACCACCCACAGATACAATGAACACAGTCTTGAAAAACTAGAAAGTGAATGAACCATGTCACAGAGAGAGAGAGAGAGAGAGAGAGAGAGAGAGAGAGAGAGAGTCTTACCTCAACAAGGCTCAAACAGCAAAAAGCTAAGTGTTGTTCGGCCAACTATAACATCAATGCTCGTATGTCTATGACTATGAATTCTTCTCAACCGACCAGGTGCCCTTTTATACAAGCAGCCAGCCAACCACTGGAAGGTGGGGACCACAACGTAAGTGCAAAAGACTCCGCATTTTGATGGGGGTTACTACAGTGAGACAACCTCGTACCGTACGGGTAAAGGGCATTTACTTCCAAGTGGCAGAGGCCATTGGCTTTATTGCAGTGAATCTACTCACCAAATGCAAAGTGGATTTCATTTTTGCCAAAAGGAGATTGAAATTTTAAGTGTAGCTATTTATTGCTAGTAACATCCTGTATTTTGCGTAGACCTGTCAAATGGGTGGGTCGAGTTGGGTTTGGATCGGGTCATAAATGGTCCGATCTAAATTGACCCATTAACCCGTTTATGACCCATTTATGCGCAATACAATTTTGTTGACCCATACCCGACCCGACCCATATCCGATTAGACCCATATTGCTAAAATACTTCCATATTTAATTAAATATAGGAAAATTCATACTCAAGCTGAAATGAGAGTGCGGAATGAGTGAGTGCAGGATTGAGTGAGGGTGAGAGAAATGCGTTGAGTTTAAATCAGTTGTAAACTCATTTATGATCCATTTGCGACCCATTTATGACCTATTTAACACTAATATAAGACTTCTACCCATTTATGACCCATTTACTAAACATAACTAACCCATTTACGATCCATTTACTAATATATGGGTTAAGAAATGGGTTTATGACCCATTTTGACAGGTCTAATTTTGCGGTGCGTCGCATTCATCTGGATTACACGAGAAATTTTTCAACGGTAAGAGATCCGACCTCACAAGTCGCTTGCCACCGCCATTTAGATTTGAAGCGAGAAAGTTATGACTTTTAAAGATTTTCTTAGGGGGCGAAAGCAAAATTTAGTTTTCACTTTGAACATATAAGAACATTCGGCGTTGACCAAGAACCGAATTTAAGTATGAAGTTTTAGATTTGATTGGCTGTCGGCGTGTCGCGTCTCGTGTGGCTGGTTTACCATCGAGATGGTTTCTAGTAAACCGCTCAATTCATCTACATATAGATGAGGTTTGATAAAAATCGATGGACAGCATTTGTCATGCGCACCCTGATTTCATTGATTCCACGCTTTCTCATTGACAAAATGTGTCGGGACTTCTCTACCAATCTACCCTTGTCGTAGAAAACGAAACACAATGGGGGGGAAAAAACCATCGCACGAAGTTGTGACAAAAGTAGCAACTAACTTAACAACAATGGGTACAATCTACCTGTCAAATCTCCCTTTTCCCATATGAACTGCACATCACGTAACACCTGCATCTCTCGTCAAACCCATATGATGTTCTGGAAAAGTTAGTAACGTCAATCTAGCACCACTCGTGGTTTTGAACATGGACATTTCAAGATTTCATTCGGTTCTAGCACTTTCGTAGCCTCTTGAGCAAGCAAGAATTAGTCAAGCAAACCCCAAAAAAGGGTGCAGAGGGATCGTGTCGTGTTCGAGACCGCGCTGCTCGCATGCGCAATCAGGTCTCTCTTTTGAAGATGCGAGAATTCGATCATGGAATGGCCAGAGCAACTCTTGTCGTTAGCATCCGCCGACGGCGGAAGTTGATTATCGAGCGAGCGAGCAACACGGGGAAATTAAATCCGCTAAAAAGAAGCGCGTTTGCGGTTTTATCCCTTTCATTAGCTATTCATTTGAATTAGTAGGAGCATATACAGGAATATACTAAAAGTGCGACCTAATAGAAATAACAAATGTTGAAATTTCTAGAAGTGGAACTTCTACGGAAGAGAATGACGGGTAAAATGATTGACGGGAAAATTGTCCAAAAAGTCATAAACTTATTGTACTTTTACCAATTCAGTCTTAAGCCCTTTGAATTTTTTCATTTCTTGCCAATTGAGTCCATCATGCTAATTTTGACCGGAAATCGCTGACGTGGACTTCGGACGGTTACGTGGCGTTGACGTATACATTTTTAAATAATATTTTAATAATTAATGAAATTTTTTATGTTTTTTTTCTCTCTTTTTTCCTTTTCTCTTTTTTTTTTATGTGTTCTAAAGTTAAGGCTGGCGAGGGTGGCTGGTTGATCCTCTCCAGCCATGGGCGAGGGCACGTGAGCATTTGCCCAGATCCGAAGAGGATCGTGACACCTTGGTGGCCCTCGCTAGCCCTAGGCGAGGCACTTGGCGGCCTCGCTTTAGCCCCATGCCCTCGCCTGGGGCCGGTGAGGGCCACCAAGCCCTTGGCTGGCTAGATCTGGCGAGGGCGTCGTGACCCTCGTCGGATCTGGGTGAGGGCTCGCGCGCCCTCCCTTTGGCTAGCGAGGGTCGGCCGGCCACCCTCACCGATCCTAATTTCAAAACTCAGAAAAAAACAGAGAAAAGGAAAAATAAATAAATCGTAAATTATTAAAATATTATTTAAAAATGCCCATATTAGCGTCACGTGGCCATCTGGCGTCCACATCAGCGATTTCCGATCAAAATTGACTGGATGTACTTAATTGATAAAAAATGAAAATATTTAGGGCTCAATTTGTAACATTGAAATGTTAAGGATTGAATCGGTAAAAGTGTAATAGGTTTAGGACTTTTTTGGACAATTTTCTCAAAGGTTGACCCATTAGATTGACAAAAAATAGAGCATGTACTACCAGCGTAAGGGAAAAAGCCACCAAAAACCCTAAACTTTCCCCTTTGTGACACATTTACCCTCAACTTTTTTTTGTGACACCAAAAACCCCAAACTTTCTTATTTGTGACACATTTACCCCAATGTACATTGTCCATGGGCATTTTCGTCTTTTCCGCTTTTTTTTTTTTTTTCAGAGATGGTGAGGGGGGCCTCGCCGGTGTCCGGCGGCCGCCCGACGCCGGCGAGGCTCGCCCTCGCCTGGATCTGGCGAGGGCAACCTCGCCGGCGTCGGGCGAGGTCGCCCTCGCTCGCCCAGGCGAGGGCGAGCCTCGCCGGTGTCGGGCGACCCTCGCCGGCGTGGGACGGCCGCCGGCGAGGCCCCCCTCCCCGATCTGAAAAAAAATATAAAAAAAAGAAAAAGCGGAAAAGACGAAAATGTCCATTGACAATGTACATTGGGGTAAATGTGTCACAAATAAGAAAGTTTTGGGTTTTTAGTATCACAAAAAAATGTTGGGGGTAAATGTGTCACAGAGGGGAAAGTTTGGGGTTTTTGGTGACTTTTTCTCCCAGCGTAAGGAGAGACTATAACGAGAATCTCTCGCTAACTATCAAATCAATGGTGGACAAGACCGTTTGCGAAAAAAGTACTTTTGCCACCGGCAATGTATGCTATGATTATTGATCGATTGATAGGAGAGAATGTCTTAATAAAAGATGATAAATTACAAAAAAAAAAATCCCCCATTTTCATCTTTGCCTTCTCTAATTTCAAATTCCGTACCATGTGGATTTCGAAATACTTAAATCTAAAATTCAATTCACTTAATTTCTAAGAGGGCACAACGCATAATTTTTTTTCGGAAATTTGCAAATTTGCAGTGTTAAATTTTAAAAGTAGAGGATTGGAAAAACATAAAAATAAGAGAGAAATTAGAGAATTTTTGTATGTAATTTTGCTCAATTAATAATAATTCCTCACGAGAAATTGCCTTGAAAGAAGCCTTCAAAGCGTGACCTCTTTCCACGTGTATTCTTTATCGTCAAACGTAATCTCCGCCAATTTGTTGGGTCAAAGCGTTTGGTGAGATTTTGTCAAAGGAGCCCGGTCAACATTTCACCATTTTCTCATCGTGTCTCCAGTCTTCACTTTCATCTATCCTTCTTTCTTTTTCTTTTCCAATGTTCTTTTCCATTTTGTGGCGGCAAATTCCACGCGTGCAAAGTTCGCCCTTTTCGTATTTATCAAAATGGAGTTGCGGAATCTTACGTACCGCGACGAAGACGAATTATCATGCCAGAAATTCTGGGCGCACGCCGTGGTTGGCACGTTTCGATAAGGTACTTGAACAAGTCAATCATCTCCCGCACGAATGTCATTTACCTTATCGTTTAACAATGATCTTGTAATATAATTTAATAAATGAAATTTCAGGGAGGTCTACATACTTGGTTGACGACATCCCATGCAACTTCTAGACCACGCGTAATGACTTCGCTTACGGTCTGGTTTTAGCTGGGAAAAAGGGAGACAGGGATGTAAACGCGCTGATTGAACTATGAATTGTAGCTCACATACATTGGAAATATACATATACATATTTATATATTTATAATTTCCAAGAAACTACAAGTGGACAGAAATAATCAAAGTAAATTTGCTTCGGCTTAGGCACGTGTGAAACTTCGGTTTGGGGTGGTAGGATGCCTTTGGAACTTAGTTTGATCAAGTCACGGTTGTCAAAAAAATCGAAATAACCTAACCCACATCATGGATTGGGAGGTTTTTTCTACATTTCTTTTTCTACATCGGCTTGCATGGATGGAGAACTTAAAAGTGGGTTTTTTTGTCTCTAGGATAAAAATTCGTAATTTTACAGGGTCGTTTAAAAAGTGAGGGTATTCTTGTCCCCTAGGTGAAAGATTGTGGGGGTTTTTTTTTTTGGGATTTGACCGCCAATTTTTCCACTACGCCGGCGATTAGATTCTCAATTGATTTGATTGAATTTCGACAAATGCAAAATCACAAATATTATTGGGAAAAAAGTGCAATAACCAAATTGGTATGGATTGATTTTTCCGATTTGTTCGAATAAATAATATCTCAACTCCCGAGATTGGCACAATTGGCTATGGTATCAGGGCACTTCCAGCTCGAGATTTGGAGCTCGTCCGTACAAATCTCGTAAACTGCATGTAATATTGCAGGTCAGGGCTATTTGAATGGGTCAAAGGCTCGGACTTAAGTGGCTCATGGGGTTCGCATAGCGATCCCTAAATCTCTAGATGGCCGGGCCTCGATGTCAGTGTCCCTACATTATCAATGCAATATAAAAAAAAAACAAAAAGAAAAACTCGGGATTGGTCGATCTGGTCCGATAGAAATAAACACTTGGATTTGGATTGGAAACACACACTCCCTATCCCCTCTCGTTGTCCAATTGATGGCAAACCATCGATCTCCAACGAAAAGCTCAAACAAAAGAATTGGTTGGATTGTGAGCGCACGATGGACGCTGTCCAAAGAGTTGAACCCTCCTCGCGAGGTTGGAGCTATCGTCGTTGCCTATACGGATGGAAACATCGACAGCGAGCAATGAGTCAACCACGTAACATAATGGCGACGCCGATGAAGGGGGGTGGCATTCCCAAGGAGATTCCTTTTATCCGTTCGCGATTACAACACTCCATGTTTGATCTCCCCGTGTGGAGATGTGCATCCAGATACCTCGCCGCGACGATAATATATTATGTAATTCGTACGCGTATCGGAACCAGACACCAGGACCAGAAGGTCGCTGTCACCCTTGCCATTTCTGTCCAACTTCTGACGGACGGCTCCGCTCAGCTCGAGCAGGAGGGGAGGAGGAGACAACAACACGGCTGGAACCTTCTTGGGCGGTCAAGGCAAGTGGAGGGCATTTTTCCCCTTTCGCGTAGTGTCGCGTTCTGTGTCCGTTTCCACACGCTATGAGGACGGAAGTTGCACGTAGCCCACCGGCGTCCCGTGGCCGAAAGAAACGCCCGAGGGGGGGGATTTCTTTTCGGATTTTGGGGTGGTTTGCGGTCAAAACTCTATCTTCTTTGTGACCCCATGGAGTCGCGTTCAACGATGCGGAAATCTAAGAGAAAGAGAGAGAGAAAGTTCGTGACGGGACCGTTCCTGTCCAGCCAAAGATGGATGGGGGAGAAGTCTTTCCATGACCTGAGGGTGAGCCTCTGAAGCAATTCAGGGGAAAGAGAGGTGACGGTGAAAGCCTTACGCACGCCATGTCTAGTCTTTGGAGAGTGAAGAACTGTTACGATAAACGAAAGAAACTAACCAACTCTAGTTTCTGTCAAGGAGGAGAACTATCATGATAAACAAAGGAAACTACCCAGCTATGATTTCTGTCAAGAAGGGCTAGAAATCCGTGTTAATGTGATCATAATCATATCTGTAGTTCCCGTCTTCCTAAAACACGTTAACTTCGATCGAGTCGAGTCAAATTGGGTCGCGGCATGTAGTAGACGGTAGAAAACACTACCGATCTTATCGAGTCGGATCAATTCCGATCGCCTAAGGATGCATTGCATCTGCGGTTTTGGTCTTGATGCTGCAAGAGCCCGTGCCCTACTGCGCAATACTACTCTGCTTTAACGTCCCTGTTTAGCGTTTATCATCAAGAACATATGCGTCGACCTCTGTCACGTTTTCATCAATTTGAAGCTGTTCCGACCATGCGGGTCTTCCAAGGACTCGTGCCAATACATCGCCTAGCGCTTCAAGAAATTGGGCCAACAATTGGGCCGTCAAAAGGCCCGGAGCCCACTAAGATCCATCCGCCTCCCTAATGAAAGCGACGGCGAGGTTCGGATCGAGCTTGTTGCTTTTTGCTCGCAGAGCTCCAATGGCGGAATCAGCAAAACCGGATCACGGTGACGCATCATCAGGTTCTTACTCTATCTGGGTCGCGTCGCATCTATTTTTAATCTTAAATTTGTTACATATTCTTCGCCGATGAGTCGAGTATGAGCTGAAGTTTCTTGTTCTCTGTCTTTTGTTCGCGGAAGAGTTTGTGCCTTCGAATTCACAGTGATCGTTGCGTTTATGTTGAAATTCATGTCCTTGTGGTTCGCCTCGATGCAATCACAGGTTCTTGCTTCTATGTAGTCTTCAAAATTGCAATTTTTAGCTGAAAAAGAAAAGAAAAATCGCTTTTTTCCCGTGTTTTGTTCATTTCTTTGCAGTAGAAATACTCTTCTCGGAAATGAATTGAAAAAAAAAAAAAGTTGATGTACTCGTGTAAGAATTCATCCTTCCTTGTGGTCCGCCTCGATGCAATTACAGGTTCTTGCTTCTATGAAGTCTTCAAATTGGCAATTTTTAGCTGAAAAGGAGAAGAAAAATCGCTTTTTTGGCGTGTTCTGTTCATTTCTTTGCAGTAGAAATACTCTTCTTGGAAATGAATTCGAAAAAGAGTTGATGTACTCGTGTAAGAAGTATTCATCCTTCCTGTGGATTTTGAGAAATTTAATTCCAGGTTAATTGCATTACCCTCCCCTACAAATGAGAGAAGCCCATAGAAATTTATATCTGATACATTAGTTTTTCTCAATTTCCATTGCTTTTGCCTCTTTGATATGAAAGGGAAAGATGTCAAGGCTCCAAACATATTTGAAAGAGCTAAAGAAGAGGTCGAGGCAGTGTTCCACGCCAACAGATCGCCGCACCACCACAAGGAAACTCATGGGATGAGCGACGACATTGATGAGAACACGCCGGTTGACGAAGTCAAGGGGCCGAGTGTTTTCGAGCGTGCGAAAGAAGAGATCGAGGCCCTCGTTGGGGTCATCCATCCCAAGAAAGATTTGGATGGTCCCAAATGACGCGAAGATCGAGTACGGTCGAGGTATCTTTCTATTCATGGACATGTTGAAAGAAGGAGAGGAGCTGAACATTCATGCTGATCGGTGTTTGCTTTTAGTTGTGAAGAAGTTGCGAATCAACAATATAGATCGACTAGAAATTTTTATTTGTATTTCGATCCTTTCATTTACATGGAATCCTCGGTACTTGGATATGTTGTATTTGAATAAATCATGGAAGGTGAATGACATTATCTATGGCTCCTTGCAAATAATTTCTTTATTCACAAGGTTCGGGCTTAAATCTGAGAATGCATCTATCTAACTCAATATTCCTCTTTTTCTTTACCACACTCCATATTCCTCTTTGTAACCCGTACTTTTGGTTGGCTTGCTGGCAGGGGTTGCTGCAGGCATCCGTGAAAAAATGACTACTTATATACTTATTATTTTACTTCATGGATCGACCTTTTAACCTGACACTGCTGCGGCAGCCACAAAGGATGTGGTCGTGATGATTGAGCATGTATGACCGTCTGTTCCCAGGTTGGAATTGCATTGCCGGTTAGCAGGCAAGTCCTGGAACTGGGGAAATTAGTTGTGTTAAGTTTCTGTCTGGAGTAAGATGAATTACTGAGTTAGGTTACTCTAATGCTCTGGACAGCTTACTTCAGCTTCTTTTTCAAATGCTTGAAGATTCGCTCGGTTGATGGAGAGCGCATATATGTTTTGCTTTACATATAGACTGAATGGAATCTATCATGTAGACTCATGTGCACAAGCCTTCTCGATGGAAACGAGGGCTACATGATGAAAATATGGTCTGGGTAAGGATGGTGGTGCGGTGATTGAGCTTCGCACTGCTTCATTGTCATCTTGAATGCTGTGAAAAGAGTAGCAATGGAGTGCATGATATGGTTCAGCATTCTGCAATCCTTGTGCCTACCTTGCGCGTGCTTCATGGAACTCCCTGTATTTTAGAGGAAAGTCTCCGCCCGTCTTCTTTGAATGGGATGGTACATATTTCCCTTCGTGCAAACTAAGTTGACCCCGCATCCACACGGTCTATAACCATACCTAAATTCTCCTGTACATGAGAAGTTGCTCAGCACTCAGCAGTTGACTCGAGTCATCAAATCTCCTTCAGGGTTGTCGATGCATTTGATTAATTTAACTTGTCTCATACTTTGATTTGTGATTTCTTGTTGTCGCATGGTGCTTTTTATTCAACTCCGGACGGCCCAAATCAAATGTGTGTTGACTGGCTAATACAGCTCGTGCGTTTATTATTTTCGTGTTCACTTGTAAATTCCTGAGCAGAATCCTGAAGGAATAATCTTTCTTATTGTTTATGCTGTCGCATCGTTCGGAGGAATTTAAGATGCTGCTGTCGGCTGGTGGAATGGCAGAGTCGAGTAAGATTTTGAAATGAAAGAGAGCCGTCGGGTCAAAACTCCTGGTCCAGTCAAGTACAAAGCCAAAGTGATGGGGCTCTTCACTTGAATATTTCTACTAAAGGGAGACAGATATGGACCATATGGGGTCCCAATCACTTGAAGAGATTCAACTCACTGAGATTGAGCCACCGTCAAGTGGGAAATTGTGTGAGAATTGTGTCCTTTCTTCCCCCTTTTCCCTTTAAGCCAACCCCATAAGATACGAAAGCTTGTCGGGATAAAGGGAATGATTCATTTGTCAAATTGTAAGTCTCATTTGCCATTCCTGTTAATGTCTTATTGTGTGTTTGTGCTCTCTCTAAAGTCCAAAAAGGCGAAATACGAAAAAGCAGCCAGGCTGGATTAAGCAAAATCTAATCAAGTACTAGGCAAATATCTAATTTTTTGTCTTTAGAAAGTGGTGGTCCTGGTGGAGGTGCTAACCAGAAATAAGGTATGAATCCTTATATTAGAGGTGTTTCAGAAATGTCCGCCATCAAGTAAATAGTTCTAGGAACCAATGGATTGGATCGGATCGGATCGGATCGGATCGATTGTAAAATGGGAAGATTTGTACAAGTTAAACTTTTCGTCACCACTACGTGGAAAATTGATGGGTACAAATATGTTAGATATTTGTGACTTGATTGGTGAAATAGCCAAATTTGTATATGATTTGATTTATCGTACACCCTGTATCGTAGGAGCCATAGACTTTTTTTTTGTCTTTATAAAGTCCTTTGTAAATGTCTGCGATAGAGTAAATAATTCAACAAACTAATGGATCGGATTGATTGTAAAATGGGAAGATTTGTACAAATTAAATCTTCCGTCACCACTTTATGGAAAATCATTGGCTATGAATATGTTAGATATCCGTGACTCGATTGGTTAAATAGCCAAATTTATATGTGATTTGATTTATTTTATTCCCTTTATCATAGGAGCGATAGACTTATGTTTTTTCTCTGGCTGCTACTAAATAATAATTTTTAATGAGGCATAATAATTTTTCCCAACAATTTCTACTGATATTGGATTTTTTTTTTGTTCGAAAATACTACTGATATTGGTTGACCTCACAGTAAATAGACCTTACTTGAAAAGATAAAACACTTCAATGCATCAAATTTATAACGTAATTTCAGTCTACTAAAGATTCAATCAATAGTTCACGTGGGTTTGGTCCATTCAATAGCAAGCAAATTTATAGACACGATCACAACTTTTTTAAATCAAATCATTTTACATAAGTGTCACGATTTAGTGATAAAAACGCTGGGCCATAACAAAGTGAAAGGGGAATCTCTCCTCAGGAGGATGGATGGTGCAGACCTGTCCCGGAAAAGAAGTTCACGACCCGTGGGCCTTCCAATTCCATCGAAATTGAAGAATCAAAGGATTTGTCCTCTCGCCAAGCCCCGATGAGGTCCTTCACTTTCCGTCGAATCGAATCGAATCGCGTGCTCCGCAGTTGCCAAGCATGTCGAGCTCATAAGGTATAAGATAGTCGGTCCATGGGCAAACAGAAGTCTTCTCCATCCGAAAATAAGACCCCTATATCAATGCATGGTGAGGTTAAGAAACGCTGGTGTCTATCTTCTCAACCTGGCTGGCTGTTATTCCTCATGCCCTTTGCCAGGTCATTTTTGGCATGCAAAGATTGCAATCTCGGCTTTTCAAGAAACAAATGCGCAACGATAATAAATAGTGACATATTAGGAAACAGAGTGAGTGATGGCTGATGAGAACATAAATGTAGGGAGTTTATGGTTTAGATTAGCCATCGTCTCTTCTTTTTTTTTTTGTTTTTTAACATTCTCTCTCTCTCTCTCTCTCTCTAACTCTTTGTCTCTTGATCTTCTCCCCCCTGCAATTGATCTGCAATAAGCTGAGTTTTCTGTCATTGGTCTTCTCTAATTACGTGATTTCTCAAGTGGGTTTGTTTTGGCTGGGAATGGCGATATCAACTTCCTGATTTCAGGTGATTTTTCTCCTATTTTAGCCTTTTTGTTAAAGTGTTCTTCGAGATTTTTAGGCATCTGAAATGCGTTTGAATTATTTTGGATGAAAAGGTTGCACTTGTCTCGCCAATTTGCACGTCAGGTTTAGCTGAATTCTCCTGTTCTTATACCTATCTGGGTTTTCTTGAATTTCAGAATGTTTATATTGCGTGTGGATATGTGTTCTTTTGGAGAAGAACTGTGGTGAATTCGAGACAATGTTTTGTGATTTCGGCTCTCAACATGAGCATTATTCTATATACTAAGGCAAGAAACTGTCAAAAACCTGTACATAATTGGCCATGTGAAATCAGTTTTCTTTTGAATTACCAAACCCAATTGTTCATGCAACGAGGAAAAAGAAAAAAAATTCAATCTTGGCTAGATATCTTTTTCGAACAGGAGCTCCTCTTTTCAATTTTAATGGGATAAGGTTTAGCGCATTGGTGATCATCAAGTTTATTGCCCAATGTGCCAATGTTAACGAAATGATCATTCTTTGTTGTTAGGCCGAAGGAGGAACTGGTACTGTGATTCTGCATGTGGAAAGTCTTTGAAAACACTGTCAAAGGTTCTTCATCACATCTTTTCTTTTAGTTTCTGAGTTGGGACATTACGTTGGGAAGCACCATGAGCTATTCATATTGGTGTCGACTGCTTTGGTTTTGACATGTTGGACAGCAGTTTGAATGAGGTGAGGTAGCCAAGGATGGCGCGTGGTCGGACTAGGGCAAGGATCCGCCGGAGCCACCTCTACACATTTGCATGCCTTCGCCCGAGCACTGTTGAGGGCGATGAACCGCACTCTATCCAAGGCCCTGGATACTCGAGACTTGTGCATTGCAATGCATCCCATTTGCACAAGAAGAAGCCTCTTAAATACTCCTCGAATTATATATCCACGACCAGGTACAATGTCATCACGTTCCTGCCGAAAGCATTTTTCGAGCAATTCCGCCGCGTTGCCAACATATACTTCCTTGTTGCTGCAATCTGCTCTCTCTTTGTGTTCTCCCCATTCACGCCATTGAGCATGATCGCCCCTCTGGCATTCGTTCTTGGGGTTAGTATGGCGAAGGAGGCCATAGAAGATTGGCGCAGGTTCATTCAGGACTTAAAGGTTAATGCCCGCAAGGCTAGTGTCCATAAAGGAGGCGGCGTCTTTGGTCGTAAGCAGTGGCGGAAGATTCGGGTGGGTGATGTTGTGAAAGTGGAGAAGGATAAATTTTTCCCCGCAGACTTGCTTCTGCTGTCGTCCAGTTATGAGGACGGCCTTTGCTATGTAGAAACTATGAATTTAGATGGCGAGACGAACTTGAAGGTGAAGAGATCGCTGGAGGTCACCTTACCATTAGATAGTGATGAGAGTTTCAAAGATTTTGCTGGAGTGATCAGATGCGAAGACCCAAATCCTAGTCTTTACACTTTCGTGGGTAATTTGGAGCACGAAAGGCAAATCTATTCCTTGGATCCGAGCCAAATCCTTCTCAGGGACTCGAAACTGAGGAATACGGCTTACATTTATGGTGTGGTAATTTTCGCTGGTCAGGACAGCAAGGTCATGCAAAACTCGACTAAGTCCCCTTCTAAGCGAAGCAGCGTCGAGAAGAAGATGGACCGCATCATTTATGTTCTGCTCACTACTCTTCTCGCAGTCTCCATTATTAGTTCAATGGGTTTCTTTATACAGACAAAGTATCAGATGCCGGATTGGTGGTACTTAGAACCCCAGAGTCCTCAATTTTGTTACGACCCGGATCAAGCAGCTGCTTCAGGGTTCTGCCACTTCATCACTGCTCTCATGTTGTATGGCTACTTAATACCCATCTCTCTGTACGTGTCGATTGAGTTGGTGAAGTTTTTACAAGCTATATTCATAAACCAAGACATCAACATGTACGATGAGGAGAGCGGAATTCCTGCTCAAGCGAGGACGTCCAACCTGAACGAGGAATTGGGCCAGGTTGATACGGTTCTGTCCGATAAGACGGGAACGTTGACCTGCAATCAGATGGATTTTCTCAAGTGTTCTATCGCCGGTACAGCCTTCGGTGTTCGAGCCAGTGAAGTTGAGATTGCCGCTGCTAAGCAGATGGCAATTGATAGTGAGGAGCAAGAATCAAATGCTTCAAGTCATCTCGGGGCATCAGAAATCAAATTGGAGAGAGTTGTTACTTCGGCGCACGCAAAGGGTCTGAAACCGAGCATCAAGGGCTTTAGCTTTGAGGATAGTCGCCTTATGGGGGGAAACTGGATGAAGGAGCACAATGCAGATATGATCCTACTGTTTTTACGAATATTAGCAGTTTGTCATGCAGCGATTCCCGAGGTAAATGAAGAGACTGGCGATTTTACTTATGAAGCTGAGTCACCGGATGAAATAGCATTTCTTGTTGCAGCAAGAGAATTCGGGTTTGAGTTTGTCAGAAGAACTCAATCAAGCGTATTTGTCCGTGAGAGATATCCTTCCTCGAGAAATCCAGTTGAAAGGTAAATGTTCTGCTGAAATATCTAGTGACTCGGTTTTGTCAAGTTCCGTCACTTTCATAGAGCATTTGGTTATCAACTGCTGGAGTATTTTCAGGGAATACAAGATTCTTAATCTCTTGGACTTCACTAGTAAAAGAAAGCGAATGTCGGTGATTGTGCGGGATGAAAACGGGCAGATTATGCTAATGTGCAAAGGCGCTGACAGGTGAGGCTCATAGTGATACACCTCTTCTGATGACTAAATGGAAGTATTATCTTGTTAATTTATGGCAATATTATTTTTACGCATGGTTTCAACCAGGGAGGATTAATGCTCCACAGCCACAGATAGATACACCATTTTCTTCTCAAATTAGAGGATAATTTGGGCATTGAGACCGGCTATTATTTTTTGTCTTTGCATTGTTTCCTTTTCAAGACCATTTTGCGCTACCTAGTTCTGCTTTTGTTTTATTTTGTCTGTTTGATCCCTAAATATTCCTACCCTAAACTCTGCAGCATCATTTTTGAACGTTTGGCGAAGAATGGAAGAATGTACGAGGAAAGTACCATGAGACACTTGAACGAGTATGGAGAGGCCGGGTTGCGAACGTTGGCGCTTGCTTATAAACCACTTGACGAGGCTGAATATACCGCTTGGAACAATGAGTTTGTCAAAGCAAAGACTTCAATCGGGGTCGACCGAGAGGCGATGCTTGAGAAAGTATCTGATATGATGGAGAGGGAATTGATTCTCGTAGGTGCTACGGCTGTAGAGGACAAACTACAGAAAGGGGTATAAAAGAAGAGTCCTCTCGAAATTTTCAAGTATAATAGATCGGTGTAGTTCAGCATAACTCAACTCTTACCTTCTAAATATATTTATAGGTGCCTCAGTGCATCGATAAACTCGCCCAAGCAGGCCTTAAGATCTGGGTTCTCACTGGAGATAAGATGGAGACTGCAATCAACATCGGGTAAGTTGAAGATTAAGCGGACTTCCCTCCTTAGCTTACTCCTTTTCAGAGCTTTTACTTGGTTAATTTCATTCTACATTTGAAAACTATCCATCCAAAAGCTTATGAATCGATGTTTTTTAACTTCTTTCGGAATGCAGATTCGCTTGCAGTCTGTTGAGGCAGGGGATGAAGCAGATTTGCATATCGGCAATGAACGACGACACGAACCAAGATGTGAAAAAGGTATACATGCTTTGAGAAATAGTCAGAGAAATTGGTTTCAGGAAAATGATTTTCATTCGAGGGTAGACTTCGTTGCTTTTTGTCACCCATCAGGCCGTGAAGGAAGACATTTCGATGCAAATAACCAACGCCTCCCAAATGATCAAGCTTGAAAAGGATCCACACGCTGCATTTGCGTTGATTATCGATGGTAAAAGTCTCGCTTATGCTTTAGAAGATGACATGAAGCATCAGTTCCTCAGATTAGCAGTTGATTGCGCGTCAGTCATATGCTGTCGTGTCTCTCCGAAACAGAAAGCGCTGGTAGGTTTTCTCTATGCTTCCAATGATTGGAATTTTCTGTAGATGTTCTTCTATTTTCAAGAATTAAGGTAGATGTGATTATCAAGGTCGACATAGTTCCCGTCTGTACTTCAAGTATTCAAATATTGGTGGCAGGTGACAAGGTTGGTGAAAGAAGGAACTGGAAAAACGACTTTAGCGATTGGTGATGGTGCCAATGATGTTGGAATGATTCAAGAAGCCGATATTGGAGTAGGGATCAGTGGGGTTGAAGGTATGCAGGTTAGTGACTCTTTTTGCATTGCACTTTTTCAATTCCTAGATCTGTTTTCTCGATTTGTGAGTGAGATGCTTATCCTCACAATGTTTCCCCTTCCCCAACTTGTCTTGTCATGTCGCCATTCTTCGAGATATAGAGGGTTCATGTCAATTTGTCTTCTTCAGTCTCAGAGGTACTGTCCTTGTGGATGTTATGTCAAACTTATGGCCTGAAAAATGTTGCAGGCAGTCATGGCTAGTGATTTTGCTATTGCCCAGTTTCGGTTTCTGGAAAGACTTTTAGTAGTCCATGGACACTGGTGCTACAAGAGGATCACTCATATGGTACTTGAGAATTTTCACATACATTCTCTCATCTTCCGCTGTATATACGATGGTGTAGAAAAGGAAAGTCATCACATGAGCTCGACGACAACGCATGAAAGTGTTAGTTTTACCTGTTCCTGTTTTTCTCTTTTAACTGGAACTATCATCTGTTCAGATATGCTATTTCTTCTACAAAAACATAGCATTTGGCTTGACCTTCTTCTACTTCGAGGCTGTCACGGGCTTCTCGGGGCAATCCATTTACGACGATTGGTACATGATTCTCTTCAATGTCTTCGTCACATCGATTCCCGTCATTTCGCTCGGTGTATTTGAACAAGACGTCTCCTCTGAAATCTGCTTACAGGTTAGGCTATCAAAAAGCATTATGAGAATTCCTAGTGTTATACATGACTTTATGCAGATCTCTTTTCTTTCACTCCTTTTTGTTGTTCACTCACTCTCTTGATAATGTGCATATTACTCTGCTTCTAGTTTCCGGCTCTGTATCAACAAGGGCCTAGAAACTTGTTCTTCAACTGGCACAAGATACTCGGAATGATGTTCAACGGCCTAATTGCTTCGGTAATCATCTTCTCGTTCAATGTCCTCCTCTTTGCCGAGCAAGCATTCCGCAGCGGAGGGCAGACTGCCGACATGGCCGTCGTGGGGACCACTATGTTCACGTGCATAGTTTGGGTGGTGAACTGCCAGATCGCGCTCTCGATGAGCCACTTCACTTGGTTCCAGCACATCTTCATATGGGGAAGCATCGCCTTCTGGTACTTGTCCCTCTTCATCTACGGCATGCTTTCCCCGAAGTACACCGGCAATGTCTACCAGATCCTTGTCGAAATCCTGGGCCCGTCAATGAGCTACTGGTGGATCATACTCGTGGTCACGGTCACCTGCAACCTGTTCTACTTCCTCCACATATCGATCCAGCGGTGTTTCTTCCCGATGGACCACCACATCATCCAGGAGATCAAGTATTCCAAGAGGGACGTCCAGGACAAGCGCATGTGGACCCGGGAGCGGTCGAAGGCGAGGCAGGAGACCAAGATCGGCTTCACAGCCCGTGTGGAGGCAAAGATCAGGCATTTGAAAGGAAGGCTGCAGAAGAAGCAGTCGATCCTCGGAACGCATCATGCAGCAGCCACAGCGCGATGAGAGGAAAGACAATAGATCAAGCGGGCAATCGTCATCCTGGGACTGTTCATCCTTTGATTCGGCTTGATCGTATGATCTGCATTGCGTGGTTAGTGTAAAACGGGAGATGCCAGTCCGACGAGGAAACACAATTGATAGGAAAATCAATAGACTGCCTGTGGCATAGGCACATTTTTGAATCTGCTGCTTCATTTCTAGAACAACGCGTATGATTCAACTCAATTTCGCAGTTGAAAGAAAAGTTGAATCGACCCTCCGGCAAGCCATCAAAAGGCAAATATAATTGAATGTTTCCAGACATAGAAGTTAATTTTTTTTTCGGGGAGTAGTGGCCAAATGCTCTCGAATGCTCTAGCAAATTGAGGGATTATCACCAAATTAGTCCGGGCGTCCTTTCAATAATAAACTTATCAAATTTGCTAATGCAATCCTCAGCCTTTGCACGAAAATTTCAATATTATCCTTTTAGTCAATTGCCGTTGGAAATGACGCCCAATTATTGCCAATTGTCCCATGTGCGTGGACATCATTATTCGAAACGACGTCTTACGTGGACCACCATGTTAGTGAGCAATTGGCTAAAATGACTATATTGGAATTTCGTATAAAGGCTTAGGATCATGTTGACAAAATTGCAAAGTTTGAAATTCAATTGGCATTCGCATAATAAACTTAAGACTCATCTAGTAATTTTCATGCAAATTGAAATGGTAGAGCTTATTCAAGTTTTGGTAACTTTTATGTACAAAAATAATATGGTTGAAAAATCTTAAATTGACAAATTCACTCAAACTAATGCTTTGACCATAAATGTCATGCCCCGAATCCTATCGAGCACGCGACACTTCTCTTTGGTTGAATATCGCGACGTCCTAGGATATCGCCGACCCAGATCAACTCATTAGAGATTTTAAAGCACCAGCGAAAGCCACAAACACCTAGACAATATTTGACCAGGGGTACACGGGAGAATAAACATCCATTATTGATTCAAACTTATACAATATTCACCATATACAATCCACATAATATACATACACACCGAACTGCTAAACTATGCACCACTGATATCAAAAAGATCAGTAGCCTCGGTACCTAACTGTCAAAAATAGGACACTTCAAAAGGCCTTCGCTCAACCCCTAAACTAGCCCCTACGCCCTCTAGATGGCGTCTACTCCGAGACCGATTCCTCAGAACTCGAGTCTGAATCCCTCTAAGCCTCCTGCTCGTCCGTCGGGTACTCTACCATATTATGGTCGGTGTGCATCAAAATCCCAAAACGCTGCGGCGATACGGTGGAAGGTTCATTGTTCAGGCCAGGGTTTTGAAATCATTTGGTTTAAACAACCGTGAGAACACTTCTCAGCAAGTAACACCTTAAACCCCACCTAGGCTAACACGTACCTCCAGACAAGTTCAAACACAAACACACTCAACCACCACATAACAGACACACAATTTACACTTATCTGGCTTTCCAAGCGTGCAACCTGCACGTTAGCCACGATAACATAATTTCCAAACACATGCACATTCCAAACACATTTCAAGCACTTGTTCTTGACTCATCACACTCTTTTCATTCAACTCGCCGGTGACCCGCGTAATGATACCGCCTCAGGTTCACTGCGACCATCTCACGTTTTCCACTCAACTCGCCAGTAACCCTCATGATAATACCGCCCTAGGTTCACTGCGACCAACTCATATTCACAACATTTCTTGGCCCACGTAATGGTACCGCCTTAGGTCATATATCTTGCCCACATAATAATACTGCCTCAGGCTCAACATCCACCACCTACGACACGATCCGCGTAATGGTACCGCCTCAGGTTGGCCATCCTTCGATAATACCGGGCATCGTCCCGCGTAGTAGTACCGCCTCATGATGGCTCAATTCCCTATGTAATGATACCGCCTTAGGGATTTTCATAGCCAAACATATAGCATCACACACAATTTCTCACTCGTTCACTTACTCAATTTATACATCAACATGCCAACATACCAGTCCATCAAGTTCGGCCCGTGCACACACCAAACCACACACATTCCTCATGCTTAATAAACACTCAATCATGGCCAATTACCAATCAAATCAATTCAGCCCATGCGCATACATAACGGCCCACATTTCAATCAATCAACTCACGGTTCAACAAACATATAAGGCCACTAACAGGCCCACAATCACAGCCATATTCATGGCATAAATTCAGCATTTCCAAGCTCATTTCAAACCACAACAAGCACCACAATCCAGCCACATTACCACACACTAGACCAACACCATTTATCCCTAAATCGAACCACACGCTCGTCAATGCGAGCCACAATTTTCAGCACCCAACTCAGCCTCAAATCAATCCTGAAACATCACCAAATAATCCACAATTCAGTCAATTCCAATTCCCAAATCAATCCGCCAAGTTAACCCGAATTTTCGCACTTTAGGCCAAATTTCACCATTCACGGGTGTCGTACTCCTACCGACAACCCCCAAACCAACACGCACTATACTCGAATCACCAAAATGTGCTAATTTGGCCACAACATGAACGGTAAATCGGCCACCACCAAAAATCACTATAACAGCACATTTAGGCCCGTTTTTCACGCCATAAGTCACAATTATCACCCGTAGCCGTTCCGATTACCTAACCAATCATTTCTAACCTCTAATCCATCTAAAAAATCATCACAATTTCACTCAAAACACTCAGCCAAATCAGTCCAACGGTTAATCCACGATTAACCCCTAAAACGCGCTAAAACAGCCCCGAACTAACCCGAAAATACCCGTTATCGTAAGCTAGGATTAAGATATCACTTACTTGTGATTCCTACGTGAAATTGAAGCCTCAACAGCGGCTGGACAGGAAGCGAACAGCAGCGGCAGTGGCAACAAGCGATGAAAGTTACTAGCGACTCACCGGCAATCACGAGCGGCGGCTGTTGGTTTTCCGCGACTGAACAGGGGCTGAGATGGGGCTGGTGGTGTTTCAGTGGGGCAAAAACATGAGAGAGAGAGAGAGAGAGAGAGAGAGAGAGAGAGAGAGAGAGACAAGAGGCAGTGGTGGTGGTGATGGTGAGCGGCCACGGCGGCAGCAGCGGCTCCGGCTCGGCGGGGAAGCGGCGGCGAAGGGGGTGGCCGGCTGGCCACTTCATGGTTGGAGGGGGAGAAAGGCTTGGTCAAGAGAGGGGTGAGAGAGAGGTAGGCATGAGTGAGAGAGAGAATGAGGGGGAGAGAGAGAAAATGAGAGATATATACTAAAGAGGCAATAATTGGTATCTAATCTCCAAGCAAAATGACCATCATACCCCTCTCTCTATATTCCAAATCAACGGCCACGATTCGATCTTATCTTGAGATCAATGGCCGAGATTGAATCTTTTCCAAAATATCCAAGGGTAAAATGGGAATTTCATAAAAAGTCCAAGGGCAAAATTATTCAAAAATTGTTATTTCTAAAGTGAGGGTGAAATGATCAAAATGCCCTTCCCCATTTACACTTGGCCTTAACAAACTTCTAGGGATAAAACGGTCATTTTCCATTTCTCGCCGAAATTCGATTTTTCTGAAGGATTCGGACAATTCTAAGGCTAACCGAGCTAATGACAACATCGTCCAATTATCCTATCATGGCCTTCATGATTTCCGATGCCCAAACTTGGTTTCTAATTAATTATCACATTTAATTTACGTAACTTGAGCGTATCTCGAACTAATGGATGACTTTTTGGGAAATTCGCATATTTGACCCGTGGTCGATACTGAATCATGCCACGTTCAAGTTCACTTGGGTCGGGACGACTTCTATTATCACTTAATCGCGAGGATCGATCGCTAGTTCCGACGAGCACGATCGTTTGGTATAAGTTTGGGGTCATTTGTCAATTCATTTCGTGGTCAAGTGGAATCACCCGCGATCCACTCGTATGATAATGGCGAACTGATCCCTAACTATTCTTGAATCGGCCTACATTGGCTTAAAATGTCACCTCGATAATTTTCATGGTCGAAAATTGGTTCACGATTGAGTTTTTTGGTCGCGTGAATTTAAATCCCTAATTAGCATTTCCCTAACGGTTAGTATTCCCGGAATGATCAATTCCGGGCGAGATCTAACTATAAGCACGTCCATAAATCATTCATTTCATAAATCCCAAGTAGGTCGGATTTCAGAATGTCATAATAAAAAAATCTCAATTTGTACACTTATGACAAATTTACTGCAAACAAATTTACCCTCCGTTAGTTTTTGTTAAATTGGATTAATACCATGAAAAACCATAAACTGCAAACGAAGGGTAAAACCCTAAACTGGTACACTCGTCAACGGCCAAATGTCATCCAACTTAGTAATTTAATGGTAAAATTTAACGGAATCTAACGGAGAGTAAATTTGTCACAAATGTAGCAGTTTTGAGTTTTTGGTGGTAAAAAATTTAGTTTCGGGTAAATTTGTCACATGTGTATCAGTTTGAAATTTTTTGTGGTATTAACCCCAACTTTAATATCAATATTTAGGGAAAACAACACATATAGTCCCTGAATTTTGGTCCAATGTACAATGTGGTCCCCGAACTTTTAATTTGTTCAATGTAGTCATTGAACTTCAACTAAATGCACAATGTAGTCCTTAAACTTTTAATCTGTTCGATATCATCTCTGTAATTTTGGTACATGTTCAATCTAGTCCCTGAATTATATGAAAATGCTAAATGTAATCATTTTATTAATCAAAGTTGAGGGACTACATTGAACACTTTCATATAATTCGAGGACTAGATTGAATATGTAACAAAATTTCAGGGATCACATTGAACATATTAAAAGTTTATGGGCCAAATTTCACATTGAATCAAAGCTTAAGTATCGCTTGTGTCATTATCAATAATATTTATAATTTAAAAAGGTTTGAAACGATAAGAATGCCAACGTTTAAAAAAAAGAAAGAAAAAAAAAGGGAGGAGAGAGATGCGAGAGAGAAAGAGTCCACACCCACTTCTATCTCAAGCGTGTCTTGTCTCCGCTCGGGCTCGTCGATGGAGATAGAATTCAGCAGTTGCCTCTCCAGCACGCAGGGTTAGGGTTTCGGTTTCGGCCTCCGCCTCCGATCGGCCGCCCTCGATCTCCTCCTCCTCCTACGGCGGCGCCGCCGCCATGGAGCCCCGCGTCGGCAACAAGTTCCGGCTCGGCCGCAAGATCGGAAGCGGATCGTTCGGCGAGATTTACCTCGGTGCTCCTCCTCCTCCCCTTCGATTTTCCTTGCTTTGTGGTTTTCGCGTTCCTCTGGATTTTTTACCCGGTTTCGATCTCCTTTTCTTGCGGTGACGGGTTCGTTTGGTGACCTGGGGATTCATTTGACTTTGGCAGGGACCAATGTTCAGACGAACGAGGAAGTTGCGATTAAGCTCGTGAGTGCTCCCTTCGTTTTGTCAGCGTACTTCTTGCCGTGTCGTGCTTTGCGATTTTCGCTTCGATTGGTGTGGTTTTGGGGTTGCTCGGGTTGAGTTGCTTGATATGCGCTTGTAATTGGCTTCGAGTAGTCTTTTGAGCTTTTAGCTGTCCAATTTAACTCGGGATTGGTCATATGGAACCCAAACAAGGGCAACTTAGGTTAGTAACGAAACAAATGTTGTCCTTTCCTGTTGTGGAGGACTTTGTTCGGGATAGGAGCTAATAGTCAACGTGGGCAGTATAGTGGTTCAAACCTTTGTTAAAGTGTTCTCCGGATGATGGGTAATTGAGTACTGTTTGTGGGTTTTTACCTATCCTTTTTCGAAGAAGCCAGCTGATGAATTTCATTTTTGGTATTCCTTGATGCATAAACTTGTTCGCGCGTGTGTTGCTGGAGCTATTTTCTTTCTGCATTTCCTTCCGATGATGTGCATCTTGTTGGCTTTTGTAGGAACCTGTCAAGACTAAGCATCCTCAATTGTTGTACGAGGCGAAGTTGTATAAAATTCTTCAAGGAGGAAGTAAGATGTCGCCTGCGTCCTGGGTATTATGCTAATTCTGTGTTGTATGCTCCTGGGTTATTGCCTAACTGCTGATGTCGGTCGTGGTAGCTGGCATTCCAAATGTGAGATGGTTTGGTGCTGAAGGAGACTACAACGTCCTTGTGATGGACTTACTGGGGCCCAGTCTTGAAGATCTGTTTAACTTTTGCAGTAGAAAATTGTCTCTCAAGACTGTTCTCATGCTTGCAGATCAGATGGTAAGTGGAGTGTTTTTCTCCGTAGTGTGTGATTGTGATTATTGTGCTTTATTAATCCTCTTGTGTGTTTGTTTTATCTCTATTCTTTTCAGATCAATCGTATTGAATTTGTTCACTCTAAATCATTTCTTCATCGAGATATAAAGCCAGACAATTTCCTCATGGGTTTGGGGAGGCGTGCGAATCAGGTTGCCATTGGTACCCTTCGTTTGTAAATAGTAATTTGTGTTTCCAGGTTACTCAAAGACGACTGGCTTGCAGGTCTACATAATTGATTTCGGTTTAGCAAAGAAGTATAGAGACTCATCAACCCATCAACATATTCCCTACAGGTTGGCTTCATTTAATTTCCGAAAGTGCAGTTTAAGGATCTATGTGTTCCATATCTGACTTTTCTTTTACTGGTGCAAGTGCCAATGTTGTTCTAAACAATATGGACCCGAAATTGCTGTCATGTTTTATTGTATTAGATTGCTTGTCCCGTGAAAGGACCATGCTTGGTAATTCATATGCGTGATCTTATGTTTTCTATCCGTGGGCACTTAGAGGGTGATACTGGTGCAAGTGCCAAGGTTGTTCTAAACAATATGGACCTGAAATTGCTGTCATGTTTTATTGTATTAGATTGCTTGTCCTGTGAAAAGACCGTGCTTGGTAATTCATATGCGTGATCTTATGTTTTCTATCCATGGTTACTTAGAGGGTGATACTGGTGCGAGTGCCAATGTAGTTACAGACAATATTGACCTGAAATTGCCGTCATGTTTTATTGTATCAGATTGCTTGTCCTGTGAGAAGGCCGTGCATGGTAATTCATATGTGTGATCTTATGTATTCTATCAATGGTCACTTAGAGGGTGATACTGGCCTATAGATCCCAGGCTCCAGAGTGAACATTACCTCTTTAGTGAAGGGGCGAGATTGCCTACTTGACTTCCCATGCATACCCAAATGTGCAGGAGCCTCATCTCATGTATTCAGGCACACGTTTTAGTAAGGGGAAGAAAGCATTTTGTGGAAGCATAGTCAGAGTGTCCTGAAAATTTATGTTGCCTTGTTTCACGATTAGGAAAAAGGTTTAGTTTGATTCTTCTTTTCGTTTTTTGCATAGATGGTGAGGTACATTTGCATTTACAATTGGTTCTTATGTAACCCGGTGAGGCTTCTATGTCTTCCTATTGCTTAGCTATTTTGTATAATTATGTCTCATGTTAAGTACGTGGCTCTCCCCTTGCTAGATCCTACAAAGGGGAAAAAAAGAGAAACAATTTGGGGGCCCATTGCGAGGCCGTTATATATGCCGAGTTCAGCTTAACAGTACCTATATGGACCTGCATGTGTTATACAACTCTGGAAATGCAATATATAGTTTGATGCATTACCTGATCTTCTTGCTTCTCTTACTTTAAAGGCCTTTATACAACTCCAAGTTATTAATATATGTACTCAATTACTTGATGCTAGTGCCACTTTTGTTGTGCAATAATGGTTTGCTGGTGCCGCTTTTAATGTACGATAAATGGTTTGTAGGGAAAATAAAAATTTGACGGGAACTGCGAGATATGCGAGCATGAATACTCACCTGGGAATTGGTAGGCCTAGTGCATACTCTTTGTACTGTTATCACAAGCTCGTTAATTTGGCTTGTACTGACTACATTTATCCTGGGTATCTTCATGTTGTGCAAAGAACAAAGCCGCAGGGACGATTTAGAATCACTTGGATATGTCTTAATGTACTTTCTGAGAGGAAGGTGGGACTCATCAATGCCTATAGCTCTTCTCATTGTTCATTTTCTTTGATGACACCTTAGCAATGGCCCTATCCATCCTGCAGCCTTCCCTGGCAGGGACTTAAAGCAGGAACGAAGAAACAGAAGTATGAGAAAATCAGTGAAAAGAAAGTTTCAACTTCTATTGAGGTAAAATTACTGCTTACAAAGAAATCTAGAGTTACGTCTTGAGGTAAACATCCCCTCGTAAAATGTCAGAGATCAAGGGAATTATATTTTCTACAGTGTATTGATGGGGATAATTTGCTCATCTGTAGGCCTTATGCCGGGGCTATCCATCAGAATTTGCATCGTACTTCCATTATTGTCGGTCGTTGAGGTTTGATGACAAACCAGATTATACTTATTTGAAGAGACTTTTCCGGGACCTTTTCATCCGTGAAGGTTTGAACTTCATCTGTTTCTGATAGTCTTGTTAATTTGTTAAATTGTAATGAAAGTAGTTCAACACCTAACGGGGACAGGTTATTATTTACTGTATCGTCGGGTGATATGTCTTTAGTGTTGTTTGTGCTTTAGGTTTTCAGTTTGATTATGTTTTCGACTGGACCATTTTGAAATATCAACAATCACAGATTGCTACTGGCGCTCCTCGTCCTCTTGTAAGCAGCTTTTGTTTGTTTTATTTGGGTATTAATAGTCGATGTACTAGGGTTTTACACCACTGTGAGAATTACTGTGCAGGGTTCTGGTGCTGGACCAAGTTTCGGCGGAACTTCCCCTGCTGCCAATGCCGATAAGCAATTAGGTAGTTCTCCATGCCCACTGACAACACCTGCTGGCAGGTGCAGTCTGCCAGTTATGCGCCATATTTGGGATTGCTGCTTGTCAGCTTGTGTACTTTGCTGCAGGTGGTGAAGATAATAGACCTGGTGGTTGGTCTTCAGCAGAGCCTTCTCGCAGGATGCATTCCGGACCGATATTGACATCTGGAATTTTATCTAAACAAAAGAATCCAGCTGCAAATGATCATGCTATCCCTAGAGATGCTATGGTTAGTAACTTCTTCTGTGCATTCTTATGTTAATGTTCATTTCGCTTGCACAACCTTATATCAAAGAACAGAATGTACTCGTGAACATGGGATGCAGAACAATGCCATATCATGACTCACCAAGATATTTTGAGAGGAGGGCGCTTATGTTTTTAAGTGTCTTCCATATGGAATATATCTGTTGCAGACTCCCAACAGCTGGATTCAGTGATCATGATGCAATTGATTATGAAACATGAGGAGATCTGAAAAGACTAAATCGTTTTAAGACAATGTTTTCAAACAGATGTCTCAGCAACTAAATTATGTTTACATAGGACGTGGTTCTGTTGGCATGCATATACTAACTTTCAAAGTCTGGATTATACCATTTTTGTCCATCTTATTAGAGTGTGCAACTTTGCTGGTGTTTATCATGGACTTGGAACTTCTTGTATGATGCGCACTATGATTGTCGATTGGTTGGAAAAGGTGATACAGCTAGTTGGAATGGTTTCCAGAGGCTTATGTTTGGTGCAGATTGTTTTCATGTGAAGTTGTAGATTTTCCTGTTTACCTGACACATTGTGCAGTGCAATATAGTGTTTCTTTTAATGATAATCCTTTGCTTGTATGCATAGTTATCAAGACATTGGGTGCATTAGGTTGGGCTTTGGGGGAAAGCCTTTGGTAAAATGCAAAGGACTTAAGGTGAAAGGGATTTTTCAAAATGCAAATAGTGTTTGGTAAAGTGTATTTTAAAACACATTGGGAAGCAATTTAGCTTAAATGCCATTTGGAAAATATTATACTTTGTAAAGGACTTTTGCTAGTTTTATATTTAAAAAAAAAATCCTGAATCTTTTCAACGAAGCTTGGCCACCGGTGGTGATTTAGCCACCGGCCAGCCTTCCTTGAGGTCGCGGATCCAGGCGACCATCGCCTCGGTGGTGCGACCCAAGGCGACGCCGCTTGGGGTCTGGTAACCTCAGGGGAGGCTGGTGGCGGCTTGCCGGCAACATTAGGGTTTTCGAGGACATTTCCGTAATTGTGGAAGTATAGCGAGTCAAAATTGGAAGAAAAATAAGTCTATTTGCGTTCTGGAAAAGCTCAAAGTTCAAAGTACCTCTGGACTTGCCTTGGGCTGAAGGCCTATAGGCCTTTGTGAATATTCTGGAGTGGCAGATTCTGTAGATGATCACTGTGACTTTGATGTACTAATGTTCGTGACTTTGCTTTTATTAACCATATATATAGTTGCTTTTTAAGCTATCATCAGTATAATCTGTGCTTTTTCTTCAAAGAGAGAATTTCTTGCCAAGTAGCTTTAAGTAATATTACGGAATTATTTTTCACATCCCATGTACACAGTGCTGAGGCTGTGCGAGAGTTATGATTCTTGTTATAACGCACGTGTTGTTTTTTTTTTGCAAATGTCACAATGATGTCAAATTTACGTTATTAAACCTTCTTATCTGATTACTATTAAGCTTGATATTTTTTATGGATTTTAATGTTAAGCATGTAATTAATAGATGGTCACTTGAATCTATGCAGCCATCCAGTTCTAACTTTTTGTGGTCAAGTGGATCATCTAGGAGAGTGGCTGTCTCTAGCAGCCGTGAAGCGGTTATTCCTGGGAAGGAATCCGATCCTTCCGCCCCACATGCAACAGATATAAACCCTGGAGCACTCCCAAAGTTTCCGAGTGGCCAGAGAAGTTCGCCTATTGGATCATCAGAGCAGAATCGTCCTGGTAAAACTGCCTCAAACACGAAGAATCTTGAGTCCACTCTTAAGGGTATTGAGAGCTTGCACTTTAATAATGATGAGAAATTGCGGTACTAGTGACTCCCCATCTATCTGTCCACGCCCTTTGTATATTCTACGCGGTTACCTGGTCATCATTGCCCGGAGTTTTTCAAAGCCTGTATATACCGCTTGAAGAAAGATGCATTTCTCAGACTGGTGTTAGTGGGAGCTTTTGCATCCAACTGCAGAATAAGTGGTAGAGTGCATCTTCTGCAAAAGAATCCATCCAGACGCTCGGTTTTGTTTTCATTTATTCGGTTTGACTGATCATGAGGTCATTTGCTGGTGAAACCAGATTTACTCTTGCTGACTATAGGTAACTATTAGTAAGTGAAATGTCTCGCAAAAGATGATGACTGTTGTACTTTTACTGGGATGTTATGGATTGCACATAATTGAAATTGTAGTGTGTTCAAATATGACTTTTTTAGCGTCAATCAACAGCTCTGAAGTTTGTCATTGTTCTTGGATCGAGGCAACTGAAGACAACAGGTACACAACATATTCGTGGCGAACAAGATAGAGCTCAGCTTGTGGTTTCAGGGTTCGTGTACATGGTCGATTATATGGAGATCTCGATATCTTGTGCATTTGAAGGCCTAAGCAAGGGGGATAATACGGCAGAGAAAGAGGGCATGTATGGCAAAGATGTGTGCACTGCACAATCGGGTCACGAAAATCTGTTCCCCTAACTAATAAATTGCGCTGGCGAGGACCTAGCAGTTGACTGATTAGTATATGGAGACGGTGCAATTGGGACGTCACCTCAGCTGCTTCAACTCCAAACAATCAACCTCGCGGACTGTCGTACTTTCTCTGATGACATTGGATTTCAGTTTGCAAAATTACTTTCCTGGATCATGTTAATGCTCTCGGGACAGCACCTCAGCAGCTTCAACTCCAAACAATCAACCTCGCAATCAACCTCGCGGACTATGTACTTTCTCTGATGACCCTGGATTTCAGTTTGCAAAATTACTTTCCTTGATCATGTTAATACTCTCGGCAACAGCAAATGGAAACAACTCCGAATTGCTTTAGGCTGAATGAATTGCTTTAGGCAGAATGCAAACGATTGATATGTGGAAGAACAAAGATTAGAAAGAAACTATCCAAGTTTATTTGCTCCTCCAATGGCGTGACCATTCAAGCTAAGTTTCAGTTGTCGACTCTAACAAAGAACGGTCCAACTCTAGCAAGAAAAGCAAAATCATGGCCAGAACACCAAAGAAAGAGCTGGAACGAAACAAAGAGACAAAGGTGGCAAGCAATTTGAAATATATAGAAAGGGGCAGGTCAAAACGGAAGCAATTGGTCCAACCTACTACATAACTTTCGACGACAGTACGAAAAAGACCGCACAAAATCAAACCCTTCCTGCAACACGAGCCACAGGGATATCGCAATTGAACCTCCCATACAATTAAATGGTCATATTGACTTAGCAAAGTACCTTAACTTACTGGAACAAGAGAGCAACAAAAACTGCTTGAGATGGAAAAATTTTCCTCGCCACAGAGACCAAAAACCCTCCTCAAAGGAGATCAGCCACATTCGATGGCAGCTCTTCAACGACCACATTGTAGAACTTTTGTATATCAAACAGCATCCTCTCATCATCCTTTGTCACAAAGTTTATGGCAACACCTTTTCTTCCAAAACGTCCACCACGTCCTATACGATGTAGGTAATTCTCAGGTTGGGTCGGCAGATCATAATTTATGACAAGTGAGACTTGCTGCACATCAATTCCACGAGCCAAGAGATCGGTGGTGATGAGAACCCGAGAAGACCCGGACCTGAACTCCCGCATGATTATATCACGAGTATTCTGGTCCATGTCACCATGAGTAGCAGAGACAGTATGGTCTCGGCTTCGCATTTTGTCAGTCAGCCAGTCCACTTTGCGCCTAGTATTGACAAAAATGACACTCTGGGTGATGGCCAGGGTTTCATAGAGATCGCACAGCGTTTCCAGCTTCCATTCTTCCTTTTCAACGTTGACATGGAACTGCTTAATACCCTCAAGGGTGAGCTCTTCACGCTTCACCAAAATTCTAACAGGCTTGTTCATGAATTTCCTAGTGATCTCAAGGGCCTCTGGTGGCATTGTAGCCGAAAATACACCAACCTGAATCTTTGATGGCAGCAGCTGGAAAATGTCGTAGATCTGAATAAAGAGAACATCAGTATTGCATCACAGGTAAAATCACACTGATGATGGAAAGCATGGCGCACTGCAAGAAATTGATGAGCCTAACCACACGAAAGTTCCAAGAAAAGGTGATCCCTTGATGACCTAAATTGTGCAGGCAGGTCAAAACAGAATTGTACAACTGAGAAGAAATACATGCATGCGTGTACATATGTTATATGTAAACTATGGTGGCACAGGTCCTTCTTTCGTAACTTCATGACCAGTCATTCAGTACATATTTCGACGGTGAATGCAAAAGGGCCCAGGACTTGTAAAACAACTTCATCATTAATAGCAATTCGTTCAGCCCATTATATCATCATATATGCAACAGCATTCGCTGATCTACTAGTCCAGGAGATTTTCCAAATGGAATTACTGTAACAGCCGATACTCTACATCCACAGTGACTGCTTTTGCCTTCCATTTTGCTTGGCAGGGTTTATTGGTTAATGCTCACAATTTCCCTTTCACAAATGTTGATAAGCTATATTCATGTTACCACAAATGATAGGATATTAACAAAAGTATTAAAACAAGTCACTTATACAGATAAAGCTTCTGATTAGTTCTAAACAAGAAAACTAGAAAAGAACAAAGATCTTAGACCACTGCAAACCTGATCTTTGAATCCTCGTGAAAGCATTTCATCAGCTTCATCTAACACAAACATTTTGATATAATCAGGCCGAAGTGACTGTCTTCGCAGCATGTCAAAAACACGGCCAGGGGTGCCCACAACAACATGAACACCACTTTGAAGGATACGCTGATCCTCCCGAACACTTGTTCCACCCACGCAAGCATGAACCTTCACACCCAAATAGTCACCCAATGCTCGCATGACCTTCTCAATTTGTTGAGCCAATTCCCTAGTTGGGGCCAAAACTAGAGCCTGGCATTGAACAACATCATAGTCAAGTTGTTGCAAGATTCCAGAACAGAAAGTTGCAGTTTTTCCAGTTCCAGATTGAGCCTGTTGAATCACATCAAGACCCTTACAAAATGGCACAATTCCCCTTTGTTGAATGGCAGAAGGCTTCTCAAAACCTTGATAAGAAGATAACAGGATGAATAATCAATGCGTGATCAACTTCGAATATAACAACCACAGAAACATATGAATTCTGGTCAAGTAGCAGATCGGAATTCAATAACTACATTTTCAGAACGTTACATCTCAGAAAGTCAAAATTTAGCAGAAGGTTCTCAATGATCACACCATCGAGTAATATAGGTACTTGTTTGACAAAATTAAGCAAGGTAATGGAAAATTTGAGAGTAGCAATTAAATCTGTAAGTGGGATCCTCTCCAGACATACCATAAGCATAGATGCCTCTGAGAAGGTTTTCCTGCAGACCCATCGAATCAAAACTATCGTAAACCTCATCATAAGAAGTAAAAAAGTCTTGCCCTTCAGTTGTCCTGCAAACAATTTACGCACCATGGCAAATGATCAATTCGAGCATGAACCGAATTCTACTCTACTCAGAATCATTCGACAAAAGTAGTGTCCATTGCAAGGTCCTTCAAGAGCATCGCACGGAAGCATCACACGGAACAGAAGGAAAACTTACAGCTCATTAATCTTAGTATCATACTGACGGGGATCAAACTGAGATCCTTCTGGTGCCAAGCTTGCCATGACTGCAAAAAAAAATGAAAAATTGAAAGAAAAAAAAAACCATTAGAGGACAAGAAATTCAAGAAACACTTCCACCTTGTAGAGGCCTCAGTTTAATAAGAAAAATAGAACATGGAAAGAACAATTGAATCAGTCTTAGACACCTATACCTACTAAATAACACAGCAACAAGAAGTTGAGTTTTCCTAGCTCTAATTCACCAGGTAAAACAAAAGACCCAATCCAAGACTCGCCGCATCAAGGCAGCCCAGTCTTCAACCACCCAAAAAAAACCCCTACCAGCTTCCAGAGCTCCCCATATCTAGTAATTAAAAAACTGGCTGGGAAACTCGTCTCGGAAGGATTGCCGAACGCCAACGCCAAGACACAGTTAAATTCTCCAACTTTGCTCCCCAAAAATCAAAAAAAGCGGCATCCCCACAGGCACTAAATCACCCATCCACACAAGCGCGAAACACAGGAAAGCCGGAACGCCCAGCAAACAAACCAGATTAACCCTTGATCTCAGAAAACTGAGACAGCCTCAGGATCCAAATCACCGAAAACCAATCCCCGACAACCATGCCCCTCTCTCCACAAAAAGCGGGCCATGGCGAATCAACAGACACCCACCAAACCAAAACCCAACAACAATCCCGCCGCCGCCGCCGCCGCCGCCGGCAGACAAGAGCAACCCCACAGAATCTCGCAATCACCAACCAAGACAGAACAAACGCGCGCGCGCGCGCAAGCCTCAACAGCCAAGCGAGAGAGAGGGACCCGAACCTGAGTGACGACGCTGGAGATGACGAGCGAGAGAGCGAGAGAGAGAGGGGAAGGGAGAGGAGGTTTCAGCAAACTCCTCGGATCTGAACCGGGGAGTTTGATGAGGAGGAGGAAAGGGGCTGGGGAAAGTCGCTGCCGCTTGTTTGTTTTTCGCTTTGGCAGCGACGAGAACCAACGATTAAGTGCGTGCGACGACCGAGGGTGCGTCGCTAGGTTATTTTTGTAGATTGCGTTGGCGATTTGGCTTCGCTCCTTCGCTTTTGCTTCCCCGATTTACCCCTGTCCTTCTCCCGTTATTACCGTTCCTCCTTCCTTCCTTCCTTCCATCTTTTTTTTTTCCTTTTTTTTTTTTTTTAAGGAGGTATGACATGAACGATCAATAAATTTTAACCCAACGTATCATATAATCACCGAACTTTTAATTCGTTCGTTCAATGTCATTGCAAACTAATCTCCGGACTAAATGACAATGTTGAATATTACCCTGTACCATATTAAACAAATTAAAAGTCTGTAGATCACATTACACACTAAATTAAAATTCAAAACCAAATTAAAAAAAAATTAAAGAATCACATTACATATAAGACCAAAATTTAAGAACCGTTTGTGTCATTATTCCTTTTTTTCCAATTATTTTCGCTTTTCCACTTAATTTTGCTCATTTGAGCGAGAGCGCTGTGATAACAAAAGAAAATCAGAAAATATTGTCCTTTTGCTCAATTGATGATCCGGAGAAAAAAATTCTCAATCAAGACCGATTTTATTAAGTAATAAGACACACGCCCACGTCTTTTTTCTTCTTTTTTTTTTGGTCAATTTACCCATTTATTTTTTAATACTGAAGAATAGCCCCAGGAAACGAAACATGATCCTATGTTTTTTCAACATAGCCCCTAGATGATTCGGCAAGCGTGCAAAAAGCAAAGATAGGCTTGAAGACTTTCTGTAGGTCAAGTGAAGGGGGAACTAGCAGGAAGAAAATAGAGGATTATGACAAGGCCACCTCTTTTCTCAAACCGAGCAAAAGCATAACTTAAGAATTAAGCAATTGGTAAAGGAAGCAGATAACTACAATACAAAATCCTAGAGATACTAGCATGCCCCATCCGTTCAGTACATATTATAATCTCACTGGCATCTGCACAGAAGCCACTAACCTTTGAGCTCCTGGAATATACATTGGAGCTATACATCATCTCAAGAAAGGGTGACAGACAAAGATCAATAGATTGCAGAAAGTGACATCCAATCTTAACTGAGATGGAGATGAAGATGATTGACTAGTTCCCTTTTTGCAGTATAACAAAAGCAGGGTTTAAATTGGCCGTCCATGATCGAATTTCTGTGCATGCATATCTGGTTAGGAGGAGTCGTTCGGTAGATCGAATTCTTTTCGACACAATCAAAATCCGACCTTTGTCGGCTCAAGGAGAGTGATTACCCACAATCGTAGGTCCTGATTTCTGCATCATAAAAACTTGACTAGCAAAAGCACGCCAAATTTGTCATCCAATAGTTTTTTCGTACCCTGAATCCATCAAGATGTAAAGGTTTAAAAAAGATCAAACTCAACTAAAAAGACTAACAAGAAATGAAGCTCAACAAATTTCTGATAGCATATTAAAGGGATCTTGATGGAAGTTGTTATCCAGTCAAGCGGATTGCAATTGCAGTTTGCAAACTGAGGAGCCAATTATCATTCTAAATTCTCTCTTTAGCCCCAGGTGGAAAGAAAAGCTCGCTTAGGATCGTTCTCGATAATTGACGAATAGCTGTAGTTAGCACAAACCTTGAAGGTCAAAGGAAAAACTCAAGAAAAGACTAATCTTCTGAAGCAGAACAAATAAAGAATTATTTACTCTTAAACAGCAACATATATGATTTAACAGATATTCAACCAAATAAGAGCACTTAAGGCGAGAAAATCCTAAGTATTTTCCATGGAAAAAATTTACAGGCAAGGCAAGTCAGATAATTACAGCGAGTATAATCCTTTGGAGTTACACTGAATGAGTTACGCCATGAGAACAATTTCACCTTGCAAACCTGCAAAGCAAAAGCCCACAAGAAATTTTTTCAGAACTCAGAACTGCAAGGGCAATTATAGAATAAGAGGTTGGAATTTACATTGTTCGTAGATTTCTTGTACTAGCTGTAGCGTCATAACTGCATCATCTGCCATTTTTGAGACTCGTTCAGCCTCCTTAACAGCCTCGGCAGCCAAAAACGATTTGTTCTCTGCTTCAACGATGTTGTAGGCAGCAGCCATTGCCACCTCTTTCAGTGTCTCATGACTTGACAATGCCAACTGCTGTGATGGCAGGGACCGAACATCCTTCTGCTCAGGGACATTCGTTTTTGTTCCTAGAGGAGCTTGTAGACTGATCTTATAATAATTCTGCACCTGCAGCAACAGTAAGGGAAATCGGATGATGTTACATTTCTGTAAAAGCATACAAAAAATTCGGTAATATCAGCCAAGGGAGGAGGGAGAGAGAGAGAGAGAGACCCACCATCCGTACTAAAGACAAACCTTGCAGCAAATCCAAGCCTCATCAAGGTAAACAATACATATCTACATGCAATTCAATAAAACTCAGATTAATGTGAAAGAAGAAAATTCACCTTTTCGAGTTTGCCTTGAGAAACAAGCCTTCTCAATTTTGAACTCAGTAATCGTCTAAAATTTGGCGGCACCTCTTGCCTTTTCTGCATTTTGGCAAGTAAACTAATATTACCACCTCATGAAGATAAGAACTACCATTGAAGCAGACACAAGAGTCGACTAGAAAACTGACATCATCTCTTTCCTCCTGATAAATCAAATTTGAATAATAATCACCCATGGGATACTAGAGCAAATGTCAGCATTACATGTTGCTTATGAGATTGATTTACTCCCATTAGGACAACCTAAATACACAAAAGATCCCGCCTTCAACTTAAGAAAGCATATCCATGGTGGTGAGGCATTTGCAGCATTATAACTACTACTCTCGTCATCCAGTTGAAGTTACACACACACACCCAATGTATATATAGATGGAGTGCGTCCTGTAGAGCACACGTAACACACATCACACAAGCCACATGTGCCTATTAACAGAACTTCACTAAGATATTTGTCGCAGCATTCTAAATCGTGCATAAGAAAACCACCAAATCATATTCCAACATGCCCAGCGACAAATTTTTACAAGTACAACAATGCTGTCACAAAAGATCTCAACTTACCTCAATGAAGCTAACAATAGCACCAATATCAGATCCATTGGGACCTTTCGTGGTTGAAAGTGCTTCAAATATGAGCGTGTTGTACCTATATATCCAAAAAATTTATCGATGAAAACTTGACAAGCCTAGCAAAGTAATTTATTACCTCGAATTGACAAGAAAAAACTCAACTTGAAGCTTGTAAGAACTTAAACCATTCTAACTAGAAGAATCAAAAACAGCAACCCAGCAACAATACAGAGTCGATATCAGAACATACAACACAAAGACTGTCCTTCAACCTTTCACAAAGTGCCCAGAACAGATGTAGACTATGTGTGTGATCCTATTGTATTGTTGTATCATGCACTGTGTGGTTTGAGGGACATGCAAAGGACGGATGGCCAAATGAGTTCCGAGTGATAATTGTCTTACACCATACAAAGAACAATGGCCTACATAAAAATCAAGCGGAAGTAAAGTAAATTTCCATCCAGCAAATGCTCAACCAATGATGAATGCCCACTTAAGAGATTCCTGCATATGCTATTTTCTTTTTTTCCCGCAATGGTCCGGTGTGCAAGTTTACAAAATCCTGAGCCAATGCTAGAGGGAAGGGAGTATAAACAGAAAGGATGTAAGTGAAAAAGATTATCGTTACTGAAAAACAAAAGGAGCACAGATACCCACAGTGAATAATATTTGCCATCTTGAAAGCTACTTGACGAATTGACCATGGAAACATCAGTAGATGCAGCATGAGCTTGTGGAGTTAGAGGTGCAGTACTGGACTGTGGAACGGCCATCAGACTTTTAACTTTTGGCAGCCTTTGTTTATCTTTAGAACCGTGTCCAGAATGACCGACGCTCAAGTTACGCCACTTGTCCTGTATACGGAAGATTAAAGGGTGTAACCGTCGTGCTTTTCCACAAAAAAAAAAAGGAAAGAAAAGAAGAAAATTGAATTATGGGATGCGATTATCTCTGTACAAAAGAAAATGAAAAACAAGTTTTCACACTTCGTTTCAGCTCAGACAGAGCTGATTCGATCCAGCTATGCATAAGTACATAATTACAGTAATATATCAACACATTGTGTTGTCAACAGCAGCTCCAGAGACAACTTATCTAAATGTGGGATGAGTAAAATCAACTTTATATCGATAACACAACAATGAGTCTACGACATGACGATCAAATATTCACTTACAATGATTATACAGTTTTGTTTGACAATACTAGCGCATCGGACAAGGCTTAACAAGTTAACATAATGATAGATTCTCCAATTGACTAGCGCAACATGAGGCTTGTTTCAGAATTTCGAGAAGCAACGAAAAACGAAAACAATAATGTTTTAACCCAGTTTTTCCATTGACCGAACTGTGTAAGGTATTTTCAACGAGAGCTAAAATTCCGTTTCATCGATACAGCAGTCGATTCTCTCGTTCAAACTTCGATCAAAGCTGCCCCAAACTACATTCGACATCGCCCCCTGCATTAGATTTCAACGACACCATCAAAACTTCGACTTCAACGCGAAACCCGTAAACGAACTTTTCTTTGCTCAAATACAAGACGCTCATCCCCTTTCCCCGGGCTCCGCCCGGATCACTTTTCGCAAAAAAACAGCCCGAGACGATGCCGAGTACTCTCCACGGAAGCGAAGATCGTCATCATTCAAATTCCAATCTTCAGCAGGACAGGACGCGACGCGCGTTCGCGCTACGACGAGAAACGCGAGTCTCCGTCGACGTTGACGCGCAGATAGCCGGAAAAAAGCTAACACCTTGCCGAGCACGAGCGCCGGACAGGAGAGCTCCCGGGAAACGCGCGGGGGCGCCGCCCGAGCGCTCGAAGGGTCGCGAAGAGAGGAAGAGGGGATTAAGGAGACGGGGGCGGAGGGGGGAGGAGAACGGACCTTGAGGTCGATGTTGGAGCGATTGAGGAGGGCGGGAGCGAACTCGGGGTCCTTGAGGATGTTCTTCCACTTCCCGGGGCCGTGCTTGGCGATTCCGGCGAGGAGGGCCTCCTCCTCATCCTTCGTCCACTTCAGCTTCTGGTTCCCCATCCCCCCTCCTCCCGCGATTCTCCGGCGATACTCCGGCGACTATCCGGCGGACGCGGAACGTGCAGTGCAGACTCTCTCTCTCGTCTCTCTCCCTCCCCTTCTCTTTTCTCGGTTTTTTATGAATGAAGGAGACGGACTTTTTGCGTTCTCGGAGCTCCCGCTCGCTCGAGGAGTTGCTCCTTTTTAGGGAAAATTTCAATTAAGCGCTCAAGTGGGGTCAAATTAAAAAAAAGGGCCCAAAGTGAGCATAATATTAAATAAGAGCCTGAAATATTTAATCAGTCTCAAATAAGGATTCGAAGTGCCTAAAAAATCTCAAATAAGAGTCTGAGTCGCCGGCCGGTCATAATACCTGTCGGCTGGTAAAAATGTTACTATTCCGGTACTAGAACAGTAACTTTTAAATTTTTTTTATTATTTTTTCCTTTTTTTCCTTTTCTATTTTTTTTCCTTTCCTTTTCTTTTTTTTTTCTTCTCTTCCTCCGCCAGCCTCCGCTGGCCATAGTCGGGGCCGCCGGAGGTTGTCAACCTCAGGCCAGGTCGAGCTCGTCAGTTGCCAGCGAGGGCTCAACCTTGCCAGTTGCCGTTGCAGGCGAGACCAGCCTCACCCGACGCCGGTGAGGTCGAGTCTCGCCAGTGGTCGGCAAGGTCGAGCCTCGCCAGCGACCGGCAGGGCCGAGCCCTTGCCAAATCTGGCGAGGCTTGACCTCGTTGGCAACTAGTGAGGCCAACCTCGCCTAGCTCAGGCAAGGGCGGCCTCGCTTGAGGCCGGCGACCTCCGCCGGCCCCGGTTATGGCCAGCTAAGGAAGAGAAGAAAAAAAAAAGGAAAAGAAAAAAAACAGAAAAGAAAAAATTAAAAAAATTAAAAAAATACTATTCCGGTGCCGGAATAGTAACATTCTCGCCACTTAGTGGGCATTTTGGCCGGCCGGCTACCCAGGCCCTTATTTGAGACTTTTTGGGCACTTCAAGCCCTTATTTAAACACTATGTTCACTTTGGGCCCTCTTTTGAGAATTTGACCTAATTTTGGGCCCTTAATTGAAATTTTCCCTCTTTTTTATTTTATTTATATTAATTCTGGCGGTTTTCTTTATTTTGGGCTAGCATTTCCCATTCTAACTCAACTTTCCCACTAAGGTATTGGTTAAGAATTAAAAATACAAATTTTTGAAATTTTTTATATTGACTTTATATTTTTCTGTAATTAGCTACGAATCTTGAAGACCGGAGGTGCTCGAAACTAATTGAGTTAATACCACGAAAAACCTTAAACTGATACATTTGTGATAAATTTATCCAAAATTAATTTTTTTGCCAGTAAAAACTTCGAACCGATACACTTGGGATAATTTTTTACCACAAAAAATCGAAACCGGTACACATGTAACAAATATACCCTCTGTTAAATTGGATTAATACAATGAAAAATCACAAACCGGTAAGCCTGTGATGAACAGAGGGGTAAAACCCTAAATAGATACATCTATCAAGTGCCGCATGTCATCTAACTCGGCAATTTGATGGTAAAATTTAACAGAAACTAACATAAAGTAAATTTGTCGTAGGTTTATCAGTTTGAGGTTTTTTATTGTCAAAATACTAGTTTGGAATAAATTTATCATAAGTGTGTCGGTTTGAAATATTTTGTGGTATTAACCAAAACTAATTTGACTTTAGAAATTCAAACATTCAATTTTCTTATGATAGTTTCCCCTCTTAAATGGAGCGCAAATGATTTATTTAGTTGGATTGGCCGTCGTAAGTCTAAACGAGCAAACTCTAGAGTATATCTTAATTGAAGGTTCGAAATTTGCAATTGTACCGTTTGGGTCACGGACCACGTAACTCGAGATAGATATATCAACTATCACATCACGAGAAAATCTACCTTAATATGAAATAACAAACTCTTCTTATTTAGGATTACCTCTGAGATTGACACATAGTGACACGAGGAATACTTCTCTCATGCTCTTCACTCGTTATTCTTCCGATCAGGATCTGTACTTGCCTCATTGAATACTATATGTTTTGTTCAAAAAAAAAATGCCTAGGAATGTTTCAATTTAACAAGAATGTCATAACAATTTATGCAACTCGGCCTATTAAGTTCTTAGCTACTAATTTAGAAGATTTTTATTATTTCCTTTCATTATTACTATACACATAAAATTTTCTTATCCGATGTGATAATGACCATTAGCAATTTTTAATTGTTACCGAGTTCCCATATTTTAGGTTACTACGTAATACCAACTAAGAATTCGACCTCTATTTTGTTTAAAGGAGGTAAATTCATATAAAACGGGATACGATTTAACAAGTGATTTTTCGGCCAAATAATTACACAAATGGTAATCGGACTTTAGCACAATGTACAACGTAACTTCTAAACTTTAAATTTGTCCAATATGATCCCTGAATTTTTTATAAACATTCAATCTAGTCCTTAGAATGTCATATACCCGCATTCAATCTAGTTACCAGATTAGTCAAAAGACTAAATTAAACACTTACTAAAATCTTAAAGACCACGTTGAATAAATTAAAAGTTCAAGAAATCACACCACGTATCGAGTAAAAAGGTTAGGGATCAACTTAAAAAATTTAAAATTTTAAGCACCAAATTACACGTTGAAAGAAAGTTTAAAGACCGTCCGTGTCGTTATCCCAATTTCGCCACGCTCAGGAAGTTAAAACGGCAGGTTCCTCGATTTGATTGAGATTATCGGCCATGGATGACTTCCGGAGCTCCACCTTCTCTCTCCTCCGCCGCAACAAAGCATAAACCCCGGCTCGCCTAGAGAGAGAGAGAGAGAGAGAGAGAGAGGAGAGAGAAAGTTTTCAATTTCAACGCTTTTCCACCAACATTCCCATGATTGCTCGTTTGATTGGTGGGGACGACGAGGGGTGGGGCGGTGGCCATCCTTACGTACTCGCGAAGGCAAGATAGGAGGCCGAGCTTTCGGTCTTCCTCCGCGGGTCCTTCCTTCGCTCCTGTTGACTGGTAGGTAGGTGCCGTTCGAGCTCCGCTTGATCGCGCGAGATTTGTTGGGCCGTTCGTTGCTCGATGGAGAGCGTTTTTTTTTTTTTGGCTGAAATTTGCACATCTTGCGGTTAACTTTTTTGCTGCGTATTCATCGGATTGATGTTCGGTTGATGCGAATCGTAATTGGTGCGAGTTTTTCGATGCGTGGAGTTGTTCTTGATTTGGTTAGGTTCTTGTTATGCTGGGATTGAAGGCTAAGTTGTGGATTTGGTGTTGTCTATTTGCGCGGTAGCATAGATGTTCGTGAGAATTCATCGATCCTTCGCGACGGATTCGTCGGGGTTTCTGGGATTGGAGATGGTGAATCTATGGAAATGCACTAATTTCTCTGCTTCTATACTGCTTTCGGTACTCGGATGTTGCGCGCCTGGCTGAGATCGGTGATAAAGGAACATCGGGCTGCACGTGATTCTGCTCCTGTCTCATCGATTCTCGATGCATCCATTGCAATTTCTCATATTGCACTGTCTTTTTAGATGTTTTTTGGAGTTCGCTAGCTACGTAATGTATCGACAGCTTAAGTTATTCAGGAGGAGATGGCTCATATCTGTTGTGGGGATCTGCTTTTTACTCTTCTCTAGCTCTGTGCTTCTAGAGTTTTATATAGAACCACATTGACTCGCATGAAATTTTCATGTTACTTACTTAGTCCCTGTCTCTCATTTTTCTTCCCTTCTTTTCTTTTTATGTCGGATGTAGCTTGATTTTTAACTTCGGGAACTTGGAGCTAGTATAGACTTGCCTGGTACTTGTTGTATGGTGTGATTTTTCTACTTCTGCAGGACGTGGTAACAAGCATAGAGTGTCTCTCCTATGTTGCAGGTGCTCGGAGGTGAAAACGTTGGCCCCTAGGAGGCTTAAAATCAACTTGTTCCTATACAGATCTGTCAAATTATGGACGAAAGTACTCCCTTTATCCTCTTGTACTTTTGCCGGGTTTTGTTTCTGCTGGTAGAAATATTTGAGCACAAGGTTGATGTGAGTCGCAAACTGGTCTCATTACAATCACACTTCCAGAGAAAGAAATAGAGAGTAAGAGAAAAGGAAGACAGAGGTGGAAGAGGAGAGGAGAGAGAGAGAGAGAGGGGGGGGTGATAGTTGCGAAGACCGCTTAAAGTTCCATTGTGTTCATACAGATTATTGACTTCTTTGTGGCATTTGTCTACTGTCATTGTCATATCTTAGTGTCCATGGTGAACCTCAGGCATACTGGCTGGAAAATCGCTTTCATCTTAGCAAGTACCAGACATTCTTCACTAACATGAAAATATACTGGAATTACTTTCATCTTAGCAAGTACCCTTTGCTAACATGAAAATATACCTAAGATTGTTTTTGTCATGATTTCAACCCGCGGCAAGATGAATTTTGATTAGTTTCTGGAATTCTTCTTTGAGTGTAGAGCTTTTAGCTAATGGAGGAGACAAGCCAAAAGGCCGCTATACCCTTACTAATGACGTGGGAGATCACCAGTTGGGAATGTATGATAAACCTCTTCCCTATTTTGGCTGGGGAATTGGATGGTTTTGGTACGCATTGCATTTCCCTCCCGTCCTCTCTCTCTCTCTCTCTCTCTCTCTCTCTCTCTCTCACATACCTCTCCATGTTGCAGTCTCCTTGTTGGATTTATTTTTCCTGTTATGTGGTACTTTGCAACGATACTTTACTTCTGCAACTACTACCAAAGAGATCCAAGGGAGCGGGCTGGACTCGCTGCTTCGGCAATAGCTGTAAGTAGAGAGATATAATCCTGTGTTCATCAAAGTGTCAAAAGAATGTCCTCTGACGCTCCTTTTAAGTTTAGTGGAATGATGGTTTGAGGAAAATTAGAGAGAGATTACCTATCTTCCTGTAAGAGCAGGAGCAGTTTGTGAAAAATTATGGTTTCTTTTCAGTGTATATATGTTGGGATCAATGCTGCTCAACCTATGCTTTTTCATTCTTTCATAACCGTGCAATCAAGTATATTATGTCTCAATCGTTTTTCCTTGCAACAACCTTTTTGGAAACAAATTCACATAAAGTTGAAGTACTAGCATCCATCCACAAGTCAAAGTTTTTTTTTCCTTTTGCTGCTTTTCCTCTCCTTATCTTAGTTATTTTTTGCAGGCACTGATATGTACAGTTGCTGTGACGATTGCTCTTGCTGTAATATTGTTGTAGCCCAAGAGTTCAAAACTTTACATCACCTTGTTCTTCTCCAGTTTCTTGCGGATGGCATTGTACATAATGGGCTGCAACTTGGGTTACTGCAGCAGAAGTTGGAGCAACTTAAAGATGGTCACAAGTCCCATCTCTCTGTAGACGTGTTCATAGTAGTAGTTCTGCAATATGTAGCACCATTAAGGACTCCTTTCTTTTGGGGGGGTAATCGGGAAGAAGCAGAAGCCATGTATGTTGTAAAGAATATACTCTATAGGATTGAAAAGTTCTCGCATCCTGAAGCAACTTAAATTTCTCCCTCATGAAAATGGGCTCAAGATCGCTGTTTTTTGTGCTTGTGGTTGAGAGAATGCAAATGCAACCTCACCACTATTAACTCTCAAGTGTTGTATATTCGCAGTTATATATATGCAAGAAAAGTTCCTAAAGTTTAGCCACGTGGTTATAAACTCAGGATGAAAGAGTATAGATCGGGGGTTGTGCCATTACTCCTTAGCATTGTGAAATTGTTGCTTTATTGACGAGGGCAGTGCCATTATCGAAAATTTCAAACATGTGGTTCTATTTTGGCTATCAGAGCTGATGAAGTCATATAGGAGGTACTGCATGAAGTAATGTTTGTTGGAAGAAAGGGAGATGAAAAATATACCTTCCGCGAGTCATTTTCCTGGTCGTTGAGGTCCATATACCGGGAAAATAAGTTGATATGTTCTCCTCGGTTATGGTTAGTTTTGCATTTTCTAGAAAGAGTCTTTGACCCTCTGAAAGATGTGGCAGTGACCCGGATTTCGTTCCTAATGTATGATGATCATTAGCGTTCCGATCATGGTGGTGAAAAACGAAATTTGAAATTGGTGTGCGTCAATCTACATTTTCCATCATAACTAATAATGTACAAAGCGCAATGTACATGCATATCTGCACTTTGTAGCTACACACAAATGTTTATGACCCTTTTCGAGCATAGTCAGCGAAGCAGCGCCGGTTGATTAGACCAGCTGGACCCTTTCTCTGACCCTTGTCCTAACAAGAGGGCCACAGCACAAGAAAGAAAAGCAAGTGCAGGCTGCTGTGGAGTATTATAGGGCAGCAGCTTGACCCTACCGGATTATTCATATGATTCATAGTTTCTCATGAATTCAAACTTTATTGGGGTCCTGTGATCTGTGATGGATCATCCCTTGCTTGCTAGTTGTTTGATGAGCTCCGGAAGCGATTCTTCCTGCTTTATGTTCTGAACCCACCTTGCTTTGATTCGGATTTGTTCGATGCTTTGCTTCAAGTTCATGGCGAATGCGGGAGTTGTTCGATTCACGAAAAATGCTTCCACTTCGTCGGCCTTCTCGTTGCTTGAAAACTGAAAAATACACAGGGACAACATAATGTGTAAGAACTCTAAAGTTTGCTTGGATCGACATTATCCAGCAGTGAGCAGCTTCCAAGAGCATGTTATTACTCATTTCTCCATTGTAAAATGTGGGCAGGAGGATAACAAGACTATCCACTCAAACTAATAAATGCCAGGAGATTATCCAATTCATACTATTCTTTCTGAAAGGTGGGTCAATTTGGCATGCAGACCAACGGTAGAATATCATGAAGGGATTGCAACCTCATACGCAGTTGCAGAGAGCATTTTCCTGTGAAGTACATCTGAGATTCTGAGATGCAATCTAACAGTCCTATGAGATTCAGTCGCTTACCGGAGCAATGATGTCAGTTATGAAGCTGGTGAACAGCACACCGGTACCATATTTGTTCAAAATGAAGTCCCAATTATCCTACATTCAGTAGCAAATGCATCAACTGTTCTGATAATGTAGAGAATCAAGATATTAATTGTCTGGTGTTGCTGCAAATTTATCTCAAGATTACGTTCCCTGATCTGGCTGCTGTCATATAGTCGCTCTCAGGGATCAATTACAACTAGACCTATCAAATGGGTGGGTCGGGTTGGGTTTGGGTCAGGTCATAAATGGTCCGACCCAAATTGACCCATTAACCCGTTTATGACCCATTTATGCGCAATGCAATTTTGTTGACCCATACCCGACCCGACCCATACCCAACCCATACCCGATTAGACCCATATTGCTAAAATACTTCCATATTTAATTAAATATAGGAAAATTCATATCCAAGCTGAAATGAGAGTGCAGAATGAGTGAGTGCAAGATTGAGTGAGGGTGAGAGAAATGCGTTGAATTTAAATCAATTATAAACTCATTTATGACCCATTTGCGACCCATTTATGACCCATTTAACACTAATATAAGACTTCTACCCATTTATGACCCATTTACTAAATATAACTAACCCATTTATGACCCATTTACTAATAAATGGGTTAAGAAATGGATTTATGACCCATTTTGACAGGTCTAATTACAACTAATGAAATCCTTTCGGGGCAAAGTACATAAATCTTTGTCAAAACCTGGCCCCATTCTTCTCTTCAGAACATATATTTGGCAAAAAAATTTAGGACTTGAAATTTGCTTCCTAAATTTCGCTCTAATCCATCATATTCGACAGAATACCAACTGACCATCACATTGAATAGGAAATTTTACAACAGTATGCTCGAAGCAATGGGCTTAGAAGTAGAACTCAGTACCTTCAACCATTTCCATGCTGTTTCACGCCCTTCTAAGCTTATTCCGGAAAATCCATAAATGATGTCTTGATCTCGAACCTAAAAAGATACACAGATAGCCTCAGTTCTTCTCAAGGAAAATCTAGATTGACTTTGATTTAACTTGGACCATTACAATCAGTACCATAGCTGGCAAATATGCAATACCTCATCTGACACTATAAAGTTCAGAATCTCCAATACTATATCTGGGTCCGGAGAAGCTGCCAGATGACCTGCATGAGTTCCACACATAAGCACTTAAAATTACATGTACTCTGTGAACAGAAAAATATAAAAACAAAGAAAGAAATCGGCATCTAAGACAATTCATTAGCCTCGAAAACTTACGCAAAATTCTTTCCTTTTCTTGCACTGTATCTGCTTCTCTGTAAATGCTCAACATGGACTCGAAATAATTCCTGCTCGCCACAGTAGTTTTCCTCATTACGGCAATATAAGCAGCCTGTGGAGAATTTAAAAACTCATCGAGAAGCTTATGAGGAGTACCTAAGTATTTGTCCTTATCAAATGGTAGACCAATAACTATAGGTTTGGATGGAGAGACAAATTTTCAAAATAAAATTAGAGCACATTCTCTTTTAAAATTGATTAGTACTTAGTATTGAAGAAAAGTGCGAACACCATGGACAAAGGGGCTGTGTCGGTCCGCCAGTGTTCTTACCCTTTTTGTATCAGCTGAAAGAAGAGGAGTACTTTTATCCATTAGCAACGACTCAAATCGTTTGATTGCATCTTCATGAGTTTTCTCATCACCAAATGAAGCCAAAGCCATAAATATTTCACCCCTCAAGAGCACATTTAAATGAGGTTCTCCAGACACCGATTCCCAGCCTAATCTTCTGCAAGGAAGAACAGAAAAGTATTAGCAACCCAAGTTTAATTTCGCAAAAAAAGCTAAGCATTATGTCAGTGTTCACATTTTTTGTAACGGAAAAGTAAGAGGTACCAAAACACAAATGTTTCATGTATATGTATTGCATGATCACATTCCAAAAGGGAAAAAAATGAAAAACAAGGAAGCATGTTTTCACTCTATTTAAACCACATAAGCAAGGAACTACAAGCATTCTCTAAATTGTTGCAAGAGAATTAGTATTCATACAGCTACAAAATCAATTCATCACTGTGAATTAAATAGCAAGTACTTCATCTTACTCAGCAGTGGGCAGGAGGATATTGATAAAATGTTGTCTTAAGTTATCCACTGAATCTGGAAAAGCATCGTAGTATATTTTCACGATATTGTAGCAGACCTGTAGCACAATTTACTGGTGATCAACTTTCTAAGATAGATGGCATATAAGGCAAAGGACTACATAGTTGCAGAACTACTTACATCTATTAAATTTGACACCACAGTATAGTCCGTATCTTTTCTGTATACATCCATCAAGGTGAGCAGAGAAGACAGTGACTGTTTGCCAGCCTGGCAAAGGGCATGACTATCATCCAAGATCCCTAAAAAGGAGTTATTCAATACAGTAATTCGATCTTTGACACTTGCTGACGTTCACAATAAGGAAATAACTGATAGAGAAGCTCATTGGTTATACTGCATTAAAATACCTAAGTGCTAGAGAATGAACTTGCACTTGTTCTATGTAAGACAATTAACTAGACGCCATATGGCCAGAATAGAATAAAAAGATATACTAAGGTCTTGTTAAAGGAAGATAGTTCTCTATGAACTTTTTTTCCTGGAAAACTATAGAGTCACACAGTTGAATTGACAATTTACACCAAGAGAAAAGTATGTTAATAGTTTCCATGCATTCCATTCGCAAGACCTGGCCAGGGAATTTTATCCTTGCCCTACAACTTCCTGTGCCCTATTGATACTCTCGGTACATAAATAAACAACTACTCAATAAGTTTAAACTAGCATGCAATTGCATCAAACTTGGCAGGATGCACCCACCAAATTTATCTGTTGCAGAGAGGTAATTGCTTTCTATTGCTTTGATAAGCTGAGCTGCAAGCTTGTCCTCGTATTTTACCCTATAAAAACCACTCTGATAAATATTAATCTTGATCCAAAAGTTCTCTTTAAATTTTTCCGGATCCTTCTCCTCCAATAAGCCTAAACTGTTGCTAGAAGAATTGAAAAGGTCAGATATGTCAATTTCTCCGCATTGTGTTTCCAAAAGGAACTTCTTCTGTCTCTCATATGAACCAAGGCACAAGGTTATGGGAACAATCCATAGCCCCTCACCAGCCAATCCAGATAGGACGAACTGTGACTGCAGTGATAAGCAAAATTTCAGTTTTCACTTGACACAAGCACCTAAAATTTAAAAGCATCTACTATGAATGCTAGGCAAAGCATGTCAAACTTGCTTTGAGCTTATAAACATTACAATAACACCTGTTCAAACTCCAATATATGGCCGTTTAGGTTCACGGAAATGAGTGGGTATCCTTTTTGCTTTGTCCAAGTGTCCATCAGATTGGTTACTTCAAGACCAGATTCCTCTGTCAGAACACTCCATAAGTCTTCAGTCTTTGCATTTTTCCATGCATATCTTTTCATGTATGAACTCAATGATTTCTGTTTTCAAGACGCAGAAAGAATTGGTCAATATTGCTGAATATCTCCTTATAGTGTAGCAATCTACTGAAACTTGCACTGAATCGCATAATGAAAAGTATGACTCTTGACTCCAACCATTCATCATCCATGATATGTACTAAATGTTTCAATATTAAAATCCTATTTACAGTAGTGGGATATCATCAGTAGTCTGAGGTTTAAAAAGATCGATTGAATTAGATCTCGGGCACTGAAAATAGCCGGGTTTAGGTTACAGGAAATCAAGTGCTATATCAATATAAAGTATATAAGCTTAACAAAACTCAAAAGAAGTGCAAATAACTCTGTGAAAAAGTTCACTGGCACACAAAGGAAGAACTGTTTTACCTGTAACATATAGACCAAAAAAAAGTGGAAGGGAGCAAGAGAAACCACAAAGACATGTCAGGGTACTATACTAAACAGGCCGAGAGTTTTTCTTGATCCTCCGTAGTCTAACAAACCTCTTTCAGAGAAGCGCTGATGATACATCTGAATTACAATATATTACAGAGAATCAGGTATTATGATTCGGAACCTAGATAGAAGTTTCTCACCTGAAATATTGCATCTCCAAGGTAGCTTTGCAACATCTGGATAACAGCTGATCCTTTCTCATAGCTTACAGCATCAAATATCTCAAGAACTGCTCGAGCATGGACTATCTCTACCTAAAAGTTAGCCCTCACGGTATCAACAACGTGAATCAATTGACTAGTACCATGCTTGAAAGTGACTGAACTCGTACCTCAATCGGATGTGATTTTTCCAATGAGTCCATATGCAATCCACTAGCAGTGAATTGGAGAAACTGAGTCCATACTTTCCACTCAGGAAACAAATTGTCAGTTGCCATATAGCTCACCTGAAAAAATTTAAAGAGAAATAACAAAAATCAGATTAACTATTTGTTATCTAGTGTTCATCCAGTAGAATAGAATTTAGTGAAGATTACCCATGTAGCAAAACCTTCATTCAACCATAGATGTGTCCACCATTCCATTGTAACCAGATTGCCAAACCACTGATGAGCAACTTCATGCATTGCAACAACTGTGATCTGATCCAATAGTTAATGGATTTATTATGCATCTTTACCCAAATTTTCAGACTAAAAGAAAGGGTAATTTAATTTCAGGTATAGAGAAAAAAGGTTGTGCATCACTTCTATATGTTATATCGTTTATGAGTGGGATGCAGAGTAATCCACAGAAATCGGGTCAGGGGGAGAAAATTCCTTACACGTTGCTTCTTAGCAGCTGTGGATTGCAATTCGTCATGGAGCATATCGTTTTCCCGGTATATGATCAAACCATAGTTCTCCATTGCCCCAGCAGAAAATTCTGGGACTGCGACCATATCCAGTTTAGGGAGGGGATAAGGCACTGAGAAGTACCTAAGTAGCACCATATTCACCACGGAAGATGGTCTTCTGATTAGCATCACCACCAGAAAAGAGCTACTTGCTTTCTTTATGGAGCGAGCAAGACATAGATGAAGAGATGAAAGAAACAATCCATTCTTCAATCAATTATATAGCAGATTTAGGACTTCTGTCCAGATGCAAACTCATTTACAATTTCTTACCAAATGGCCCCAGGATTTGGGGGGAAATTATCACTGGAGTTTCTTTAAATCGATCAAAAGGAGGGAAAGGAAAGCCATGTTGTTCGATTTGTTCTTACATGTGCTTTAAATCAGGCGATCCCTATGACTCGGTTCAAGCCTTAAAGAGGAGCGCAGAGGTGTACTATCTATTCTGATGTCAAGAAAAGAGTTCGCCTAGATGCTCACCTAGTATAGAGCTCGAGAGCCTTCACAGCAATGTGCAAGGCAAATTTTCCGTTTTCACTCTTGCCGGGAGGACAATATACACAAACCCTAATCCCTGCATGACAACTTTGAAGTGCCGTCAGCAAATGAAAATATTAGTGTCAGCAAATGAGATGCAAGAGGAGCTTTTGGATCTTATGTATACCATCAGCCGTGGTTTCTTCAACGGAATCAAATAAACCAACTACAACAGCCACTAAATAAGTAGACATCATGGGGGATTCTTCGAAATATACAGTCTTAATATCGCCATGAAGCTTTTCCTTGAGAATTGGCATATTGGACAGTGCAGTCAACTCCCGGGGTACATCCAACGTTATTTGGAAGGTAGCCTGTTCAAAATGCATAGATTATGACATCTCTCGCTCTTGAGAAAGTTTATACAAGTTAACCATAGAAAAGTATGGTAAGAAAACACAAGCCTTTTAATTTCCATACTGTACAGGGAGAGATGAAGGGACAATCTGCATCAATAAGATAATAGTTCGACGATTCGATGCCACAGGTGACTATCATATGGGAAGTTCCTAAGAGTTCTGCTATAGTTGAATGCTGCCGATCAATTTTATAGTGATTTTCAAATTCGTATAGTCCAGGATCGTGTTTTGTGCGAGAAAAGTCAACCGTCATATGATACAGGCGCAAGCGCGGTCTGTAACAGACATACTTTAAGAGCAGGTTCATCCCAGCACGGGAAACACCTCCTTGCATCTACAGCTTCAAACTGTGTGGCAGCCATATACTTCTTTTCTCCTCCATCCACATAAGCACTGTAAAACCGGACACGATCGTTGGAAAGTCAATGAAGATCCAAGCTAAGATCAGAAGGGAGTCACATTGAAGGAAAGATTGTATCTTTTTTCAGTCCAACTATTTCCCAGGACAAATTCAGCTACGTCATCATCAAGCATGGTCTATATTTCAGTATGTCCTTGTGTCGAAGCAAAACAAACACTATTAAAGTGAACTATGAGAAACGAGTTGAGGAAGAGGACCATTTATATAAGCCCTTCAACTGAGCATTAAGCATCCCGGAGAACTCAATGGTCAACACTCCTTCGCCGCAGCGCAGCGCTTCATCGAAGGCCAAAACCAGTATCTCGTCCTCATCGTCAAGCACGACGTCGCAGGGACGAATCTCCTTCTGCTCGTAGCAAAAGAATGACAACAAAAATCCAGCATGAATCCCGAAATAGGAAATCCTGAAGAACACGCGGTGAAGTGCAAAAATCAACGATCACGCACGTGATCGGCCGAATCGGCGAAGCAGACGTCACCGATCGCGAGCTCGAGCGCGTTCAGGACGAGGAACTTCGTCCCCTCGGCGGCGGCGGCGACGGCGAGGCCGATGCGGACGACGCCGGAGAAGCTGCACGCGGCGAGGTCGAGCTTCAGATGGAGATCGTAGCGCCTCGGCACGGCGAGCTCCGGCAGCCTGGTGCGGCCCTTGAACCGACCGGCGCTCTGCCGCTTCTCCATGCCGGAGATCGAAGAGACGCTGCACGAGAGTTCGCAGTGGAAGACGATGCTTCGTGTGGTGGAGACCGAAAGGCTTCGAGCTGAGCAGAGACCGCGATGATCGAGCTCGAAGCTCGAGCTGAGTGAGAGTGACGTTGACACGTGACGTCACTTTCTTCTTTTTTTGTTTTGGCGCGGAACGGTTGGACAAAATATCGTTTGGACCGATAACGACGATTTGGGATCTTGCCTTAAAGTCCACGTAATTATTGATTGATTATATTGTTTCGCGAAAAATTGGTGATTGAGAAAGCTGTCTTCCTATAAATTATTGATCATATTGAATGAGCGAAAAATAACTTTATTGCTCATAAAAATATTTATATATAAATAATAAATATATTTATGATCCATTTATGATTTATTTATTGAATATAATTAATGTATATAAATTTCATTTACATGAGAAAAGGTAAACTATCGGCATCATCCAAAGGCGAGATGGCTCCCCCTCCTCCCCATTTTCAGAACTTGCCAAACTTGAAGATTAAAAAGTCTTGAAGAGGAGCCGAAAGTTTGAATCTTTGATTGTACAATTTACCTAGCGGCAAGAGACCACCTACATTTCTTGGCTTTAGACTAATGCCTCCAATAGAAAAGTTAGCAGTTTGATGAATATAAAGAGAGAGATACCCAATTTAGTTCCTTCATCCTTAAAACAATAGCCAGAATATTTTTCGTTGTGCCCCCCTTTCCTCCTCGTGCTTCTCATCTCGTTTCAATTCCTAATCAACAATATCTTTCGTTCCTTCGTTTTTGTAAGCGACACGAGCAATTTTAATTAGGAATATGTTTTTTCCGAATCATAACAAAAGGGCTAGAGTATAGGGTGAGGTTGAGCAAAAATGGGTTGAAGGCTACTTGCCCGTATGATCAGTTCTATTAAATCGAGTTGAGATGGTGCGTTTGTTTTGCGGGAAAACGAACGATTTGAAAAACGTATTCCTAATAAAAATCGCTTGCGTCGCTTACCAAAATGAATGGACGAAAAATATCGTCATTATTCACGATAGTGTTCAGATATAAATTGTTGCCGATGATGAAAACATTTTTCATAGATTAATCATTTTAGGTGATACGAGCAATTATTTTTAGGAAAATACTTTCCATTTCATTCATTGTCCGGGAACAAACGGAGCTCAAAAGCTCAATCTTGTTTGTTTAGGATTAGATATTTTCTTCATAAGCAAATGTTTTGATGTAAATTGTTATTGAAAATGAAAATATCTTGTATTGACTAGGGGTGATCGGTTCTTGATCTAGTCTAGTTCCAAGGTGGAACTGGGAACTGGACCGGGATTCGGACTGGGAGAACCAATTCCTAAAAATTGGGAATTAGGGACCAAACCGATTGGTCTTAGGATCAAGAACTAAACTCGACCACTGGTCTGGTCCAATGGAACTAGTCACTTTTTTTTTCCCACTACTTAATATCATATGTTTTGAAACTAGAATTGCGTTCCCTATGTCGACTGCACTTGATCACAAAAACAAGTGTGCAATTCGAGCTAATGCGATTGCGAATTGTGTTCCCCGTGCCAACTACACGCATGTTCTAAAATTGAAATTATATTCCTCGTGTCGATTATACATTGCCACAAAAAATATATACATGTAGTCGGTCCGATGCAGATCCCCTTGGAACTAGGAACCGAACTGCTCGGACATCGGTTCCACTTTATCGGGAACTAGATCAATACTCGCGAGAACCGAACCAAATCAATCGATTCGATCCAGGCAATTCCCAGTTTAGGTAATCCGTTTTGCACACCCCTAATATTGACTAATTATTTCTAGATATAAGCAATTATTTTTAAAAAGATATTTTTCAAATCAATCGTTTTCCACGAAATAAAACGGAGCTTCAAAAAGTAAATAAAAGCGATTGAGCGGACCGACCATGGGCCGGGTTAATTGAATATTGGGCCGGGCTTTTGCACCGAAGAGCTGTCCATATTTTCTACTATGAAGCCCAAACGAGGAGCTCACCTTAGCCTCCAATAGGGAGACTTACGCTACGGGCCTGTCATCGTTTTTGGTCGAAATGGGCCTATCATTAGAATTAGCCCCATCAAGAGGACCGAACATGGTCCCACGAACTTTCACTTCTGATGACAAAGACATTTGCGGTCGGGCTTTTGCATGACTGGATCTACCGGAACTTCATTTCTTTCTTTCACTTTTTTCGACATAACGGTTGATATCTGTAATGTATGCTCAAAAGGGAAATTATTGATGATTAGATCAATCCCGATATAATTCCGGATGGGGTCGCAATCTGTACTCGTGCAGTGACGTAATTTGGACATTCTTGGCGAATTTTTTACTTATTAGGATAAGTAAATATCGGAGCAAATCAGGTGAAATATACGAATTGAATTTATTAGTTTTAGGGGAAATCGGGAAAACGATAGGACTCTTTGTATGAATTAGCAGAGAAAGGACATGAACCTGTGAATGTGAGTTTGATGGTCAAAGACCGACCGCAAGTCCCGATGGTAGTCGACTGGTTCGATTGAACGAAATCCTAGCAAAACCTCTCCTATTCAAATTAAGCATCTCATGTGCTTCGTAAGATTCTCAAGTTAGCAACGATAAATGTGGCGAGAGCTTGATGCTCCCGAAAAGTTTATTAATTTGATGAAGTTTAAAATCTTTCCCTAGAATCATATTGAAAAAGTGCAAGAAATTGCATGAAACGATTATGTAGATCCAGAGTCATGATCGGGTGATCGCCGGTCTATACACAGGTTTGAATAGCACGTGGCAATTATCGGGATTGTTTGGACATACTTCTCGTTCGAACATTCGAGATCTTAATTTCGCATAATATTGAAGAAAAAACGTACAAAAGTGTTTGAACGTTGACATTTTATGACACCTAACGGAGTTAAAAATCGCGTGCAGCATTTTTTCGAGCGGAACCATAATACCGGCTCAGACCAAATGGTCCCTGAAAAGTTAAACCAAATTTCACGAGAAAACCAACTGAAAAGGCCCTCAAAAGTTTAGGACCCGTTGACTTGACCCGCCACGGAAAGCCCAAAGTTGGAAAAAAACCGAAACGACAGCGACCTCCTTTAACGACAAGGCGTTTTGGTAGATCCGTCTTGTCTTTACAGAGCTTTGCTTTCTTTTTTTTTTTTTCCATTTATCTCGTAGCGAGAAACGCGCCCTTCGGACGAGGTTAGTTTGGTCACTTCGGCGAGATTCATGTTCCGGCAATCGGTTCCGTCGAATCGCACGATTCCTTCATTTTTCAAAAAAATGGCATTTGAAAAAAATTTCAAATGAAATTATTTTCGAGCGAAGACGGGGGCGGGTGTCCTTGTCGCGGAAGGGATGTAGGAAGGCTGTAATAACGTTAACTTCCAATTACGAGAATACCCTCGTCTTTATTTTCGGGATTTGTCTTCGTTTTTTCTCTAATCTAATATTTCCTCCCGTTGAAAAAAAAATGATTTCTCATCGTCGAAAGCAATAATGGAAATTCCGAAATGATCTTGTTCTTCACCTTATCCTGCACAAATCCAGTGAAAAATGCTTTTTAATTATCTCATTTATTTTTTTTAATTATCTCATTTCGCAAAGACGATATTTCGAGACGGCGGGCGTGGCAATTGTGTAAATGAAGCTCATATCGGAGGGCGATTATGGAAAACGCGGTTGATTTCGGGAGCAGCATGGGAATTGCTTAATGATGATGATGTTTTTCAATGGCTCGTCTTTTTGAATTTCCGCCGGAACCAGAAGAGAGAGGAAGCTGCTTTCTGCGTTGTTGTGTGTGGGGGACCACAACCGTCCCCACCTCCCCTTCCTTCTCTCTCTACACAACCGCACGCACAGCCGAAAAGCTTCAAGACTTTCAAGAGAGAGAGAGAGAAGCATTGCCAGCGCTCTAGAGAGAGAACCACCCCCGTGGCGGCACGTGCTAGAGGGGGGCGTACGGCGGCGAATCCGAAACGGTGCGCTGGGGAGCGCGGCGGCGAAATCGGGGGAGTGGGGGGAGAGAGAGGCGCGAGCTCCGGTTGTCCGTCGGTCGAGGGAGAAGGGAGCAGGAAGGAGAAGAAGTCTGTGTCTGGAGGGAGGTTTGTTGGCTCTGGGCGAGGAGTTGAAGGGGGGTGGAGATAGAGAAATCTGGAGCTGTAGCTGTTGTGAATCAGCTCGCTGATCTGCGGAAGCTGGGGCTGAGCTTTGGCTCTATTTGATGAGCTGAGGATCGCGGGGGTGTTTGCCAACAAATGGTAAATTGAATTCTGCTGACTTACAATTGACTGATTGGTTTTCGCTCACATGGTCTTTCGCTCGCTTGGGTGATGGACTTATGAGTTTGCTTGACTGGAAGGCTCCATTTCTATCTTTGTGGTAGTGCCATTTGTTATATGGAACCCTGAATTTCGCTTAAATGGGGGCTGTATTGAAAATCTTTTGAGACCTTTGCTTTTTACGTGGTTAGTTTTTAGGGTGATAGCTTGCATAATTGCGGAGCAGTGGATTGAATCGGACAATGACGGATGTAGAAATTGTGTCGGGAGATGTTCGTGTGATTAATTCGTCCACTGCTGAAGTTAGCATTAGTAATGAGAGAGCAAGGAAAGAAAGAATAAGTCGCTTTAGAAATGCAATGTGATGGTGGTGTTTGGCTTTGCACATCATACATGATAGTGATATCTTCATGGGTGCATGGAAATGAAGTTTGAAATTGATTAAATATTTAAATATTAAAGCACGCCTTTATCTAGCAGCTTAAGCTTTTTGAATAATTGGCATTAGTCTCACAAAATCTCACATGCTATCATAGCAGGAGGTCCACAGTTCAAATCTTTCCAAGCCCCATTTGTCTCTCTAACTATATATGTCCATGCTTAGAATAAGAGCAAAAAATCAGGCTAAGCATAAGGGGGAGTGATAGAATATTTAAATACTAAACCACGTCTTCATCTAACAGCTTAAGCTTTTAGAGCAGTTGGCAATAGCCAATCAATTACCTCATTCCAACACTTGTTGTGCCTAAACGCCAAGCCAAATATGTTTTGGACAAAACATATAGCTCACTTACGGACAATCTTTTATGAACCATTCTAGCGCCCCTCCTCCCCCTCTCGCAATATAAAAGAAAACCAGATGACGTGAATGATGGAAGAATAGTGTTCATTGAGCACAAGCATTACAAAGTAAATAATGAGAGTCGTTGAAATTGAATGGTTATAAATTATGAAAAATCTGATTCCAAACACCCACGATGCTTTTCATTATTCCTCACCTGGTAATTTATTTTGCTTCGTTTTTGGTTTTTTGACAAAAGTTTCTATTGGTCTTTGCTTTATCATTATCATTTGTCGGTGTTCATGTCATTTTAAAATTTTTTATTTTAAAGTAACTTGATATCTCTATTGCAACTTTGCTCCCGCAGGCTCAGCCAGTGCAAATAATCGTGGGTTCTCATGTATGGGTTGAAGATCCTGTTCTTGCATGGATTGATGGAGAAGTTACTTCAATTAAAGGTCATGAGGTCCATGTCAAGACGAAAAATGGAAAGACGGTAAGTGCACCATCATCAAATGCATGCCATACTCGGAACTGTAAACATCTGGTGGTAATCTAATTGAGAGTCCTGACTTGCTAAATTTCTTTTTGACAAGTCTCTTCGCAATTGAAAAAAGGAAAGGAAAAAACAATCAGAGAGTCTTTTCAAAATAAACAATGAGCTATTGATTAGAAGAAGTGAGATCGAGAGCGCTTAATATGTTCAGAAGGCTTTAACTGACCATTAAACTTTTAATTATAGAATGAGCACAGTCAAACTAAGCAATAATTCAGGCTTCAAGCAGAATGTGGAATATTACTGCGCAGTTGTTTTATTTCTTCAATACATCTATCTTTGAAATGTCCATATAAGCAGAGTGAAGTCTTTTCAGAGTCTCAGCAACTGAAGCACTCTATGGGGTCTAAATATTGCTCAGCATGATATTTAGCTTTTCTGCAGTCTTGTTTTATGCGGATCTACAACAGTGGTCTTGATTATAGGTATTTTTCGGTATAATGACCAGTGGATTGCACCTGTAGGTCACGACAAATGTATCGAAAGTATACCCGAAGGATACTGAGGCTCCACCTGGAGGTGTGGATGACATGACAAAGCTTTCTTACTTGCATGAACCTGGAGTGCTGCAGAACCTAGCTACGAGATATCAACTCAATGAGATTTATGTGAGCTATTGGCGGTCCCTCACGGGATAATCTTTTAGCCTTGGAGTTTTCTTGCATTACTTTACTGGTTTCAGTAAATAAATTTTGCCTGTTGCTTCCAGACCTACACAGGAAACATACTTATTGCTGTTAATCCATTTCAAAGATTGCCTCACCTATATGACACCCACATGATGGAACAATATAAGGGAGCGGATTTTGGGGAATTGAGTCCTCATGTATTTGCAGTTGGTGATGCTGCATACAGGTGAATTTGGTTCCTAGTTGCGCTGGTGCAACCTTTTCTTTTCCCTCTTGTCTTCTCGCTGATGTGCTGAGACACAAGAATATAGGGCTATGATCAATGAAGGAAAGAGCAATTCGATTCTGGTCAGTGGAGAAAGTGGGGCTGGTAAAACAGAGACGACAAAGATGCTCATGAGATATCTTGCACACTTGGGGGGGCGATCAGGAGTTGAAGGAAGAACCGTGGAACAGCAAGTTCTAGAGGTAGCATAACTTGCCATTTCTTATTTGAGAATGTGTTTCAGGATCCAAACTTATCTCTTTAATCACTTTGTGCACTCGAATTATGAACATGGCAATTATTAAGTTTAATTTTTTTTGTTGCAACTGAACATTGCAGTCAAATCCTGTTCTTGAAGCATTTGGCAATGCAAAGACAGTCAGGAACAACAACTCAAGGTGCATCTCAATGTTGCTGTCTATATACTTTGTTTCTTTGCTGTCTATACACTTTGTTTCATTTGGAGATAGTGTGGGTTTACTTCAACAGATTTGTTCTCATATACTTCTCATGATCCATAATGTAGTCGGTTTGGTAAATTTGTTGAGATTCAATTCGACAAAAATGGGCGAATTTCGGGGGCTGCTATCAGAACTTATCTACTTGAAAGGTCACGCGTTTGTCAGATTTCCAACCCTGAGAGAAACTACCATTGCTTTTACCTTCTTTGTGCTGCTCCAGAGGAGGTATTCTCTCAATGGGTTCTGTTGGAAATTTCATATTAAGCTGTTTATGTATGTGGCATTTTCGAATCCTGCTACTATTTTCAGGATGTTGCAAGGTATAAGCTAGGAAGCCCTAAATCTTATCACTACTTGAATCAATCCAGTTGCTATGAGTTAGAAGGTGTAAATGATGCTCATGAATATCTCGCAACAAGGAGGGCTATGGATATAGTTGGAATCAATGAGGAGGAACAGGTCAGCAATTTTTTGTCCTGGCCATTCATGGGATTGATGATCCTTCAATAGATTCTGAATAAGGAAAAGTTGTTCAGGAGGCAATTTTCAGGGTTGTGGCAGCAATCCTTCATCTTGGAAACATTGATTTTGCCAAGGGAAAGGAGATTGATTCTTCGGTGATAAAGGATGAGAAGTCGAGATTTCATCTTAATACCACAGCAGAACTTCTTAGGTGTTTTCTATTACTCCACTGGAAATTGTGAATGTGTTGTGGTGATGTAACTTCTGTATCACTTCCAATAACTATCTAAAGGGGCTTTATCTCCATGTTAATTAATGGCGTTATAGATGTGATGCCCAAAGCTTGGAAGATGCTCTGATCAAACGTGAAATGGTGACACCTGAAGAAGTTATCACGAGAACTCTTGATCCTGTTAATGCAATTGGTAGCAGAGATGCGTTAGCCAAGACGTTATACTCTCGCTTGTTTGATTGGTAATGAACTTGCATCAAGTTATTCCTTTTCTTTGTCTGACTGGTCTATTTAAATTGGTACTCCCTTTTCTTTGCACTCTAAGAAGTCAAAATTTTACAGGATTGTTGAAAAAATTAACCTTTCAATCGGGCAGGATCCAACATCAAAGTCCCTGATTGGAGTTCTTGATATCTATGGTTTTGAAAGTTTTAAATCCAACAGGTAAGTTCACTGACCAAAACTGTTTTACATTCTTATCCTCGACAGTGCTTGCAAGAGAGGAGCATATAGTTTCGATTTGAGTGGGAGCTAAAGCTTTGTTAGATATATTGTGCATAGGATACTCTATGGCAAAAGGCAATAATAATGATGACAGTGAGTTTAAGCTAAGCAAGGCATTGTAGTTTATGTTAGTAGCCTTTATAGGGATCTATCAAAATGAACTTTCATGAGGTTCTTTGAAGAGATGGTAAATTTAGTAAAAATTATTCGACTTATTAGTTTGAAATTTTCAATGGGCTTTTGGGGGGAGGTCATTCTTTGGGTTCGCAAAGGACCAATTTATATTGTTGTGGCAAGTGTTGGTGTTTGCTTTTCTATGTAGAGCATTTAGATGGATTGGCAACGGCCACTTGTGCAATTTGCACGGCCTTCAGATCCTTTTTACTGTCCTTTCACTATGTCAAGATTGTTACTAAGCTGATTAGAGAACCCGCAGAAAAATAACGAGAGAAAAGAAGGAAGAGAGAAGAAAAAGAGAGGAGAAGAAGAGAGAAAGAAAGAGATTGTAAAATCCAAGAAAGGGGCTCTTGGTTTCTGTGTGTAACAGAAACCCTACATCCATCACGATATATTTATATTAAATATGAATTATATATGACCATAATGCCCTTATATATGTAAAGAGGAATAAAACCTAGAAAATAAAAATAATTCTACTCTAACAAAGATACAAGAGAGGTTTACTAGAAGCATAAATAGCATTACCATATTGTGTAAGAGCTTGATCCGCGAGAAGGTTGGTGTCGTTCCTCCCTCGATATCTGACAAATTTGATCAACCTCTGCATGTTCATACTTGAACTCCCTGGTTAACGTGCCCATGTGTTGCCATAAGTTTGCTTTGCCTGGCCAATGCAGATAGGTTCCATGTTAATTAAAACAAGAGATGTTGAGCATGTTGTGTGGGTTATATTCTAATTTGCATTTTTAATTGACAGTTTTGAGCAGTTTTGTATAAACTTCACCAATGAGAAGCTGCAACAACATTTTAATCAGGTTAATTTGATAATTCTGTTTGTTTATCTTGCAAGTTTTATAGACTTCATGCTGATTTTGTTTTTTGTTATGTGTAACCAATGTGCAGCATGTCTTCAAAATGGAGCAGGAAGAGTATAGTAAAGAAGAGATAAATTGGAGCTATATCGAGTTTGTTGATAATCAAGATGTGTTGGATTTAATTGAAAAGGTATGTCAAATTTGACACCATTCCAAATCTCGTGCTTTACATTCAACTACCTTTTCTTTCGTTTTTTTTTGTGTGTGAGCTATGAACTAAAATCACTGGATCCTCTCCAGAAGCCCGGAGGGATTATTGCTCTTCTTGATGAGGCCTGGTATGCAACTTTGATTTATATTTTTCATTGCCAAACTATGATGTCCTAATATTTCTCTCCTTTAGGTGTTTCCCCGTGAATTAATTGTTCGTTTGTGGTTTCATGCAGTATGTTTCCCAAATCTACCCATGAAACATTTGCCCAGAAGTTGTACCAGACTTTTAAAAGCAACAAACGTTTTATCAAACCAAAGCTCTCTCGTACTGATTTTACTATATTACACTATGCAGGGGAGGTAAGTGTCAATTTAGTTCAATGTGCTAAATTATTGGAATCTGAATTTGTTCAAAGATTAGAATCTGAATGAATTTGTAATCTTTCTGGTTTTAAAAGGTTGCCTACCAGGCCAATCTATTTCTGGAAAAAAATAAAGATTATGTGGTGGCTGAACATCAGGCATTGCTTACTGCCTCAAAGTGCCCATTTGCGGCAGGTTTATTCCCCCCACTTCCAGAAGAATCGTCCAAATCTTCTAAGTTTTCTTCTATTGGATCCCGTTTCAAGGTACTGGCATGGATTTTTTTAGCTTATGCTAAAAATAGAACAACTGTACTATAAATTCACTAAGATCCACGTATGTTACTGATATTACATGCATACCCCATGGCTAGTGACCACAAGCTCCCCTCATAGATGTCAAGGTTTAATATTGAATCATGTATGGCAATTCCATATAAGTTCATCGGATAAGTTTTCCTCTTGAAATGCTTATGAGATTGTTATACTTTAATGCGAAGTTCAGCAATCATTATCCGCACTTAATATGTGCCCTGAAAACTTGAATATCTTTGGATCGGCATAGCTCATGCGGAAACTTAATTTTAGGAGTTCAAGTTGGGACCACAATCAAGCTTAAACTCCGTATATTTGATAGATGAACTTTAGTCTTTGAATTTTTATGATGTTTTGGCAAAACAAGAAAAAGGGCTTATGAGGTTGCTTTTACTATTTAACACAAAATTTAGGAATCTTTGTTTGCAGTTAATAATTCCCTTCAGAACTTGGATATGTTTGCATGGTCATTGCTCCTGGAACTCAATTTTAGCAGTTCAAATGTGGACCATTATCAATCTCAATTCCAGGAGTTTAGATATGATTATGAAATGATATATCGCTTAAGCTGGTGCCCTTCTGGGTCTGTTGCATACGTGTGGAAAGTTCTCTGGTAGGCTGTGAGTTGAAATGGACCATTCTCGAACAAGAAGATTTTTTCATTAAATAAGAAGGAAACATTTATTTTTGTTAATAATAAAGGGAAAAATGGAAAGATGTATGTTTGTTATTCCTCAAGCCACTTTATGGCTAATTTGAAGGGTCAGAACTAAGGGATTTTAAGATACTAGGTTCTAATTTTTTCCTTTTTACTGAAAGAACACGTGGTTGCAGGTTTTGGGTTTTTGGGTTCATCATATTTCAGCATGTAACACTTTCTCTGTAATTATTATATGGGGTGGTACCCCCTTGTACCTTTCCACGAAACTATATATTAACCTTTCACATTAGAAAAGAAAAAGCTAACACATATGTTCCTTTGACAATTCCTTTGAGCTGATAATTGAACCAGAAAAGTCTGTTGAGTGTAAATACGGGTAAGAAAAAAAGCTGTACTTGTAGTCCAATTCCTGTCTTCTTTCTACGTTGAACCGGTGCTCATGGATCCAACATGTAGCTCTGGTCCAGTAATTCTACTTGACAAATTTTGTAGCTTTTACAAAGCACTGTTTTGATACTTTTACATTTATGACTTTTTTTTCCTGTTCTGAAAATGATAATTATAATTCAACTTCTTTTCTAGTCCATTATAGTGAAAAGTCTTGAATAAGTATATGTGCTCAAGGTCCTTTGAATTTGTTTCTCTAGAGGCGTTGTAACAAGAATGAAGGTCTTGCTGATATCTTTATACTTCTCGTGTGTGAGATTGAATGGTAGCTCTAGCGTTTTTTATTGTGGGAATCAGTTCCTCTGCAGCTTAAAACTAGCAATTGAAAGCATATTGTTGGATTGCTTAGTAGGTTTGAGAGGGTTGATGCCTCTCAATAATGTCATTTGAATCATGAGACTTCATTCCAAAATTTAGGAAGAAATTCTTTAGAATTAGTACAGCCATGTAAAGACTGATTGATTTCTCTAAACTTCATTTCCTATATCGTAACCTCTCCAAGTTTTTTTTTTCCTAACTTTATCGTTGTAATAGTACTGATTTGATTCTGTTATTTTGAATTCGAATAGATTTATGTGACAGCCATAGGTATAGGACGAATAACTCTTTTATCTGAAGATCGCACAACTTTAAAGGTTTTGGATGGGGAATGAGTTACATGTGTACATTCTTGAAATGGCAGCTGCAACTTCATTCTCTAATGGAGACGCTGAGTTCGACTGAACCTCACTACATCAGATGCGTGAAGCCAAATAATGTTCTGAAACCTGGTATATTTGAAAACGTCAATGTCATCCAACAGTTACGTTGTGGTGTGAGTATACAATGAATTGCTTGAACTTCACTTTGTGTCCTGTCTGGACTTTTATTTTCAGTAATACCAATGTTATTGTCGATCTGTACTAGGGCGTCCTTGAGGCAATTAGGATAAGCTGTGCTGGATATCCTACCAGGCGTACCTTTTATGACTTTCTTGATCGCTTCAGTGTTCTATCTCCAGAAGTTTTAGAAGGGAAGTAAGTACCAAACCATGTATAATCACATAAATGCTTTCAAAAATCGGTTGAAGTTGGAGATCTTTGTTATCTATTTGTTGCATATCAAAACATTCATAATGAGCCATCGTGTGGTTGTGTTGTCATTCAGCTACAATGATAAAGTTGCTTGTCAAATGATCCTTGATAAGAAGGGATTGAAAGGTTACCAGGTAATTGGGCGTTCCCTTTTTATCCTCCTTTATTACTTTTGGCATTGCCATAGAATCTGATGTTTTGGCTAGTTTTGTTTGCTCTTTTATTTTGGATGCCGTTACAGACTTGTTTTCGCTAGTTGTCGAGAGAATAATGTGGGTGATGCTCTGTCATTTGGCTTCTTTTAGGGTAACCCATAGCGTCCTTTTTACTCTTATTTGTCTATTTAGATGCTTAATTAGTTTGGTAAGGTTACATATGAACCATCTACTATTTCACTTGGTAGTTTATTGCTTGGCTTACCTCGTAATTGTTTTAGCTTGACCTTGCTCCTTCAAATTAAGATGACCAAACCATGGAACTCTTTGCTTGACCTCCCCCACTCACTTTGTCATATGTTTAGTTCAATTAAAACAAGTTGATTGATGTACCAAATGCTAGATTCTTTTTATCCCAATATTTCAATCCTGTACATTTGTGACCATTCTTAACTTTAAATATTAAAACAATAGGTCATGGCTTTCCCAAATTGATTAAGCTTTTGTTTTTTAATTACGGGAAACTATTAGTAACTTCATTTGAAAGATTCTTGTTATCAAAGACATGTTAATTTAATCATCAATTCTTGCTTAATGTCCATTTATCTTCTGGAAGTTCTTTTATATCCTACTTGATTATTGGTTTTTAAATTTGAAAAGTTTTCTTCTATTAAGTTCCTTACCTATGGTATGTCTCTACAGATGGGGAAGACCAAAGTTTTTCTCAGAGCAGGTCAAATGGCAGAGCTAGATGCTAGGAGGTCTGAGGTACTTGGAAATGCAGCCAGAACCATTCAGCTGCGAACACGAACTTATATGACACGAAAACAGTTTATCGCGTTACGTGAGGCTTCTATCACAATGCAGTCTTACTGCCGAGGTACTTTTCTTATTATTGCCTCAAATCAAACTTCCAGGCTATATTCAGTATATCTTTATTTTTTATTTGTTGTGGGTCTAGATTTCACTGTCCATTACATTTGTGAAATCATCATAAGATCTTGAATAAGCTTGGAAATATCAGAGCTGCCCGATCTAATGGCAGGGGAAGTAAGTTGCTTGATATTTAATACTTTATGAATATCTTCTTTTTGGATTAATGTTAGGCGACCATTTGTTGCAAAAGTTAAGTTGTAACAAACAATAATGTAAAGCAAACATGTGCGTAGACTCTTCCGCGTATGCCGAGCCTTCCATGTGATATACAGGATATGGGTTTGACCACAACCAATGAACTAATGAGAGCACAAACACAACAATAAGAAAATAAGAAGAATAAACATCATCTGGAGTGTCAACACTCAAACTCTTGTTCTGTGCTCTAATACTTCATTGGGCGACGTTTGTCCCTAAGGTTTAAGCTGTCAGGAGATGAGTTTGCGAATTATTCAAGCATATTCATGATCAAAGAGCAATGATGGCTTTTAAATATATTCTCTGATTTTGGTAATTCCAAGTGTATCTGTCCCTGCCCTATATTTTTGAAAAGTTGGATGTTTTGACTCTTCATATCACTCTATCCTTTCTGAATAGTCCATTTGCCCAATCTGAATTGCATTTTGTTTTACCTTTGCAGGCAGAATGGCTCGTGAACTTTACGAGCAGTTAAGAAGAGAAGCTGGAGCACTGAAGATCCAGAAGAATTTCAGGGCCTTCATTGCAAGAAAATCTTACTTGAAACTAAGGTCATGTGCTGTCGTATTGCAGACGGGATATAGGGGAATGATTGCTAGGAATGAGTACAGATTCAGAAAACAGACCAAAGCTTCCGTCGTCATCCAGGTATTATTATGTCGAGTCAAATTTGCCGTTCCTGTGGTTGTCGCTATCGTAGTAGATTTGCTGTCCACTGTTTGCGTTGGCACATGGAACATTGATGGTTCAGTTGCTGAAAAATTTGCAAAAGTACAGAAGTAAAATGTCAAATTGGTGTCCTGCAGGCTCATTGGCAGTGTCACCAAGCATATTGTTATTATAAGAGTCTCCAGAAAGCTGCAATTGTTGCTCAATGTGGATGGAGAGGCAGAGTTGCAAGAAGAGAGCTCAGAAATCTCAGAATGGTTGGTCTAGTCAACAATGTTAATTTATACTTACAATAGTTGATTATTCTACAGCTCCAATGTTGACTTAGGTTGACTTGTAATATTTTCTTGAAAATGTTGTTTAGGCTGCACGAGAAACTGGTGCTCTTAAAGAAGCAAAGGACAAGCTAGAAAAACGTGTGGAGGAGCTTACATGGCGTCTACAACTTGAAAAGCGATTAAGGGTGACATATTAATAATTTTCTGCAGCCTGTGGGATTTTTTATTAACATGAGGTAGGGTTGATCCTATTAAACAAGCTTTCAATATGAGTTCGTGCTCTCTTTGTTTTGTGCAGATTGATCTTGAGGAGGCCAAAGCCCAGGAATTTGCCAAGTTGCAAGACACAATAAATGCTTTGCGATTAAAGGTGGAAGAAGCCAACTCTATGGTCATTAAAGAGCGAGAACTAGCCAGGAAGGCTATAGAAGAAGCACCTCCAGTTGTGAAGGAAACCCCTGTCATTGTTCAAGATACAGAAAAGATCAATTCATTGACAGCTGAGGTTGAAAAGTTTAAGGTAGATTGCTGGCTTCCTGAGGATTTTATATCTTTTTGGAAAATGACAGTTGATGGCGGTGGTATTCCGTTGGCATGCAATCACTTTTCTATTGATTTAAGAAAATTTTTCATTTCTGCAAGTACAATGAAGCACATTTCAGATTGACAAAGAAAATTCTGGCAGAGATAAGGATCAATATTCAATTGAATTGCTGATCATCATGCTTGATCTCATATCCTGGCTTCTAATCATCTAGTGACTCGTGTTTTTCTGTCTAGTTTAGTTTAACCTAATAAGTAAGCTTATATTTTTCCTTGTTGGTTAGGCTTTATTGATAATGGAGACACAAACAGCAGAGAATGCAAAAAAAGCTACTGCTCTTGCTGAGGCCAAAAACAGTGACTTGATTAAGAAGCTTGAGGATTCAGAGAAGAAGGCGGATGAACAACATATTTTAGTGCAGAGGTTTGTGAAAAAGATGCAGAATTTGACAATTTTTGAACACTTTAGTAGATTTAAATAGTGTTCTTTTGTCTGTCTCCATTCCTTTTGTACCGTGTCTTTCGTACAATTTTGAGTGGTGTTAGTCAAGCACAAGTGCCTTGTGAAATTTAGTCATCCATCTTTTTGGAAAATTTGATTTTTATCTTTTGATTGCCGAAGCACATATTTATGATGGTCAAATTCTGCAACTTTGCATGTTGCCTTCTACTTCGCTTAACACCTGATTGCTGAAATGTGTTCTGCTATTGTCACATTCAAAACACTAAGTACGTTCTTAGGTTTTCAAACACCATATGATGAGACAACTTGACCATGAATGGGCTGTTATTAGATGTTATCATGACTTCTCACTAGAAGTTTTAGGTATCAGCTGAGGTGTATATATTCATGAAGTGGTTCAGTAGAAAATAGTTTCTGCTGTTGAACCCAGCATGATATGCTTGCTCTTGATGACATGTCTCATGTGTTTTTTTCATTGAGAGGTATTTTGATAGGGTTTTACTTAGCTATTGTCAGATGTGAGTGTCTATACATGGGATAAATGTACGACAAAATGTAAAGTTTTGACCATGATTAGTTCCTGCTTTACAGGCTTGAAGAGAAGCTCTCTAATTTGGAATCAGAAAATCAGGTACTGCGCCAACAGGCACTCGTCATATCACCAGCTGGCAAAGCTGTGTCTGTGAGATCAAAGACAACAATCATTCAAGTATGAAAGGAGCCCAAATTTAAATACTTACATTGTGCTAACTTATATAGGAAAACCAACCTGCACCTTTTTTTTCATTTGCAGAGAAATCCAGAAAACAATACTGCTCTAAATGGAGAAATTCGAAAAGCTCTGGTAAGATTGAGTTCTTGGTTGAGATAAGTGCTATATCTACATATCAAAACTGAAATTGTTTGATCATCTCTTTTTGAAGGCACAGGATTCGGTACTTGCTCTCCCTCCTTCACGGGAACCTGAGACAGAGGAAAAGCCACAGAAATCTCTCAATGAGAAGCAGCAGGTTTGTATGTGTATTTTTAGGCATGTATGAAGCAGGTTCTTCAATTTGATCAGCATGATTTCACCAAAATTTTGATATATTCTCAAGTTGTCATTTGCATTGATAATGTCTCTCATTATATATTCTTCCATGCTGCAGGAGAATCAAGATATCCTTATAAAGTGTATCTCGGAAGATCTAGGGTTCTCTGGGGGCAGGCCTGTTGCTGCTTGTCTCATATTCAAATGCCTTCTGCACTGGAGATCATTTGAAGTTGAGAGAACTGGGATTTTTGACCGTATCATTCAAACAATTGGCTCAGCAATTGAGGTGTGCTATAGTTATTTTCCTCGAAGGAGAACATTTTCCAAATTGCTTTAGGATGAGCTTGTGTTGATTCTGTTGTAGTGTTAGTATAGTGAAACAAACTATACGAGTGAGTAATGTGTTTGTGTCGATATCATTTGCCATCAACTTACCCCATCCAATTCTTACTTTAGGTGCAGGATAACAACGATGTATTGGCTTATTGGTTGTCCAATGCGTCAACGTTGCTGCTACTCTTACAGCGTACACTAAAGGCAAGTGGAGCGGCAAGCTTGACTCCACAGCGGCGAAGGACATCAGCTTCTCTATTTGGAAGGGTGTCTCAAGTAAGGACACAAACTTCTCTCCCTTTGCTTAGCTTTCAACAAAGGCTTCAAATGTGTCTATTTTCCTTTAGATTTCCTTCATTGTCTTCAATAGTAGAAAAGTTCTTTAGTCTTGACTAACTAATGTTAATGTATGACCATAGCTTCTGCCCTCGCAAAGGATATCAACATAAATTTGTCTTTGCTTTATATACCTAAAGTATCCCTCCAGATAATGGTTAAGCTTTTGGTTGGAAATTCTAACTACAACAAACACTCAGGGTCTACGAGCTTCTCCACAAAGTGTTGGATTCTCATTTCTTAATGGTCGGATGCTTGGTGGCCCTGGCAACTTGCGACAAGTTGAAGCCAAGTATCCAGCTTTGCTTTTCAAGCAACAACTTACAGCTTTTCTGGAGAAGATATATGGACTGATTAGAGATAATCTGAAGAAAGAGATCTCCCCCTTGCTGGGACAATGTATTCAGGTCATCCCTGATTCTTCCTTCGTTACAACAAGCTACCATGAGATTGATTATCCCCCTTGTGGAATTTCCTGAGATAAAGAATTTTCTATCACTCGCAAAATCCCATTTTAGTTTTCTTTGATTGTACTAGTTTGTTAGCTTGTGTTTGACTAAGGGAGCCTGGTTATCAAATGACAGTCTTTCCACATGAGAATTTCTGGCTGCTGCATCATAAGATGCTCTAATGGAACTTGGTAGTCTAAGGAATAGCTCATAATTTGTTTCTCTTATCAATTGGGCAACATAAATAATATGTGAACTGTCGTTCTCAATCAGATCTTTTATTAAACTAATCAAAATTGAGCTTACCGACTGTTGTTGCATGGCCTGAATAGTGTGTAGCAAATACTGTCAACTTATGGTGAACAAAAAAGTCCATAAGCATATAGAGTCAATTATGTTTCAGTGAGTCATGAACTGTACGGTCTATGTTATAGTCTCTGGTCTTTTAACATAGCTCTCTGCTGTACTTAAGTACTTTTTGCAAGTGTAGGCACCTAGAACATCACGTGCTAGCATGGTGAAGGGGCGTTCTCAGGCCAATGCTGCTGCTCTTCAAGCTTTAATTGCTCATTGGAAAAGTATAGTGAACAGCCTAAACAATTGCTTGAAGACAATGAGAGCCAATTATGTGGGTGGAGTTTCCGAATTCGATGTCTTGAGATGCTGTCTTTATGGCATGACCTGCTTGAATGTTTTTGTATGTGCAGGTGCTGCCATTAATTGTCCGAAAGATTTTCACTCAGATATTTTCATTTATTAATGTCCAATTATTTAACAGGTGGGTGCACTGAATGCTCAAACCTGACCTGTTCCCTATAACTTTTGAAAAACTTAGAATGTATGTAGTAACAGTTGAAAACCCATATTTGCAGTCTTCTCTTGAGGCGTGAATGTTGCTCCTTTAGCAATGGGGAGTATGTAAAAACAGGGCTTGCTGAGTTGGATCAGTGGTGCCATGAGGCAACTGAGGAGGTGAATTTTCAAGAGTTGACTTTTTTTTCTGTCTTTTGAGGATTCTATGATTTAATCTTCTCTACATTCAGTTTGTGGGATCTGCTTTGGATGAATTAAAGCACATCAGACAAGCAGTTGGCTTCCTGGTTGGTTCATCTCCTTTAATATCACCTCCTCATTGAGAAGTTCAATTTTCTATCAATCAGACTGACTTGGCTTAAAATTTAATTTTCTCTGGAATTAGGTTATACATCAAAAGCCAAAGAAGAGCTTGAAAGAGATTACCAATGATCTTTGTCCTGTGAGTACTTCTACCTGACAACCCCATCCAATCTCTCTCTCTCTCTCTCTCTCTCTCTGATGACACTTTCGGTGGAACTTGTTTCAGGTTCTTAGCATTCAGCAATTATACAGGATCAGTACAATGTACTGGGATGACAAATACGGCACCCATAGTGTATCGACAGATGTAAGTTTTGTGCTTGAGACAGATTGTATATCTAGTTTGTCTTTTTCTTCAGGATTCTATGTTTAAGCCTAATAAACTACGGGAGTTTTCAGATCACCTTGTCGGTTTTCAGGTTTAATCCAAAAAGGTTGTTGCTATAGTTTTCTTTAGTTTGCCATATGCTTTATGATGGGAACTAGCTGATTCTTGTAGGCTGCTTTTATGGGTCTTAATTTACCGAACTCTTGTAGTCGCGGGATTGATTTGATCTGATATTTCACTCTTGAATCCACTCTGGCAGGTCATTTCAACGATGAGAGTTATGATGACAGAGGATTCCAACAACGCCGTAAGCAGTTCTTTCCTATTAGATGATGATTCGAGGTACCAAGACAGCCTCCAACTGGCACACATGCCTTGCAAAATCCATCCTTAATTTCGTGTCTCATTCTTTGTGATAATTAAGATGCGCGTTTCTCTTGCAGCATCCCGTTCACGGTGGAAGACATTTCAAAGTCGATTGAACAGATCGAAGTGCCCGAAATTGAACCTCCGCCTCTAATTCGTGCGAATTCAGGCTTTACGTTCTTGCTACAACGGGCAGAATGATTGTAGCTCCTATCTCGAGGCTGCTCTTCCACTTCAAGATTGCTTCTGCTTCGTAAATGTAAATATGACCGCTGTTCATGGCTCTTTTGTACATGCATTCTTTTAATCTTTAAAAAAGCTCGGGTTGCTGTCTGCCGCCCAGGTCATAGGCTGTCTTCTGTTTAGTTAGGCAGCAGCGGTGGCGTTTTTTTGGTCACTGCTGTTCTGTATTAAAGTGTCTGTACCATACATGTAGTTCTTGATATCTTGAAGATGGTCAAATATATATTCCTTTGTAAATTGCGCATCAGAGCAATATATTTTGATGCTTATACCCTAAACAAATAATAATGTTTAGCTTCATTAGCAGCGTTCAATCTCCTGTGAACACTTTGGTTAGGTTGTTCAAGCAGTGCAGCTGAGAATCATAAAAATACTGAAGATGGATGTAGAAATCTAAAGCACGACTTGATTCATAAATACCGTATATATAATCTTCATTTTCTTTTTATAATTTTAACTTTAATGTTATATCTAAATTTTTTTGAGTCAATCAAACCACAAAATCTACGTATGAACATTAATAATTCACCAGAGAAAAATTATTCAATCTATAGATCATTCAAAAAAGAATCAATATGCTATAGGACGCTTCTTAAGTCATGTTGATAACATTTTCCAAGTAATGCAAGTTAAAACAGGATCACTTTAACTCTTAACCGAAAACTTTTTCAGGTCTTTTTATGCAAAGTAATTAAAGTTAAGGGTTAATATAACAAAAAATCTCAAACTATTACATCTGTGATAAATTTACCCCAAATTTATTTTTTAATCACTAAAAATCTCAAACTGGTGCATCCGTGACAAACCTTCTATTAGTTTAAGGGCTCATTCGGTTCGACTTTGGGAGAATGCCTTTGGCAAAATGTAAAGGCCTTTGGCCTCGAGCGTCACTTGGGTCGCGCAACCTAGGCGACGCCTGAGGTTCAGCAACCCTAGGCGGTGGTCATCGGGGTTGCACTACCCAAGGTGCCAGTCGCCGGGGTTGCGCTAGCCCTTAGGTGGCGGTCGTTGGACCTGCTACTTGGGGAAGATGAACAGTGCTATGAATAGTGAGATGAACAGTAAATTTGCATTCCGAAAATGCAACTTGCCAAATTACCTCCGGACTTGCCTTGGGCTAAAGGCCTTTAGGGCTCGTTTGGTTCAACTTTCCAAATGCTATTTGGGGGAATGCCAATACTTTTAGATTAAAGCCCCTTGGGAAAATGTAAGTGGCATTTGGTAAAAAATCCTTTGTAAAGTTACTTTGTGACAAGTAGTGTTTGACAAATTTTTTTTTGCAAAAGAGTTTTGGGAATTATCTTTTTATTTAAAAAAAATCTACCCTACCCTTTGCTGGAGCCGACGAAGGACTACGGTCGCTGGTGAGCTAGATCTGGCGCTGGCAATCTAGATTTGGTGCTGGCGATCGTCGCCTGAGGTCGAGCAACACCCGGCGAGCCAGATTTGCCGCCGGCTGCCGTCACTCGAGGCTAGGCGACCCAAGCGATTGGCGCCTAGGTCGTGCGACCGAGGCCGGTGGCGCATGGGCGTTTGTGCGACCTTAGGCAGCCGTCGCCTGGGTTGTGCAACCTCGCTGGCTTCTCACTAGCCCGATTCGGTGTCGGCCACCCTTGCCGGCCGACTCATGAAGAAGATGAATAGTAACAAGAGGGGTAAAATCGGAATAAGCCAAAATAAGTGAGGATAGTTTGGGAACAAAAAATTTGGATTCATCATTTGTGAAATGCCGAAAGCCCAAAGTTGATTTGGATCAGCTTTGGGCTTTCAGCATTCCAAATACTAGCATTTGGCCAATGTTAGGCCGAAAGCTGAATCAAACTGTTCATCATTTTGGGAAGGGGTTTTTGAGGCCAAAAGCCCATTCCCAAAGATGAATCAAACGGGGCCTTAGCGTTGCATTTCCCCAAAGTGCTCCAAAAAAATTGCTAAACGCATTGTATTTGCTCAAGGGATTTTAGGGCCCTAGTGCTCATTTCAAATGCTGAACTAAAACGGGGCTTAAGTTGGATGGCACATCGCAATTAATGAGTGTACCAGTTTGGGGTTCTATCCCTCCGTTTGCTACATGTTTATCAATTTGTGATTTTTCGAGAAGTTAATCCAATTTAACAAAGGATAAATTTGTCACAAGTGTATTGATTTGGGGATTTTAGTGGTCAATAAATTAGTTCGGAATAAATTTATCACATATGTACCAATTTGAGATTTTTCGTGGTATCAATCCAAAAATTTAATTCCAAACTCCTAATAATACCCATATCCGGGTCGGATCATCTGTCCGACAAGAAAAGGAGAATATATAAGAAGGAATAACCCGGCCCGACTCGACCCCCCACCGAACCGCCTTGCATGACAAACCAAACCCCACCTCCCGACGCAGCGAAAAATACATCTGCAAATATAAAGGCACGGTCGTTAAACCCGAAACCCTCGAAGCAGAAGCAGAAGCAGAAGAAGCAGAGAGATAGAGTGGAAGCAGCTTCTAACTGTTCAAACACCTCAAAGCTGAAAGCATTTGCTCACAAGCTTTGAGTCAGTTTGTCTATAACCGGCGGTAGAATTTTGCTAAAAATTTAGCAAACGAAGTTCTGGGTCATGCCTCTAGAGTCTGTATTGCCTTTCTTTCGTCCTGAGCTCCTGTGTTCCTATGGCCGGTGGTGAGATTGGCTAAGAATTCGAAAACAAGTTCTAGGTCATTGCTCTGGAGTCCATGTTGTCTTTCTTTCGTCCTTAGCTCTTGTGTTTCTATGTCCGGTGGTTGAATTTGCTAAGAATTCTAAAATAGGTTCTGGGTCATGCCCCTGGAGTTTGTATTGTGTTTCCTTTGTTCTCAGTTCATGTGTTCCTATCTAGTTTGCGTCCTTTGATCGCAGGGGATAAACTGGTTTGAGTGATCAGTCGGGCGAGGCATTCGAAGATTGATATCCCCCTGTTAAAGCCGGGAAACGCAACACACCCCTTAAATTAATAGTCAATTTTGCAATAGACTCTTTTTTATTTTATTTTATTTCACCTTGTTGGTATACATTGTTAATACATACAGTGTTAGAGCTGAGATGGCGATAGAGGGGAGTTTCAGTCTTGAATTCGCACTCAGAAGGTTCCTGGTGCGCTGCCCTGAGCTCAGAAGCAGGCCGCATTTCACCATGCTAGCGAGGGAGGTAATCAAATCTACACTGCGAGACTTGAAGTTGATTTTCTTTAGGAATTTCGGAGTATTGGTGTGGTGATTATTGTTTCTGTGCTTACAGGGAAGTGTGTTACATGAGGATGAAGTGATCGTTTCGGTGGCTGATATATTTTTGCGCCCTACTTACACAATCCCATTAATGGGGGTGTTTCCGGCCCATAGCACGAAAAATTGTGGAAAAGGCAATGTCATCCCTTCGACTTGTGACTAATTTAAGGTCCAATTCAAGTTCCATACAAAGAGAAGTTGACGAAGATAATGAAATTTTCAAAAGAGCAGAAGATTGTGATGGTAACCTTATTGATTGTTACGTTCAAAAGGGAAAGGGTATGAATCTTCACAAGCTTGCTTGCCTGGCCTTCTCTCGCGCACTTGATTTGGCTGCTTTTTTGTTGGGGTATGTCAACATTTAGTTTTCTGGTTCATTGAATGTATAGTCCTACGTGCTGTGCTTTCCTCAACTCCACTGAATATTCATTTTGCTTGAATAAGAAGAGAAAACTATAAGGGTTTTTTGAAATGTAAGCAATGCTTGGTAAGTGTATTTTAAAATCATATTTGAAAGCAACTTTAGCCTAAATACCGTTTGATAAAAACTATATTTTGTAAAGGGCTTTTGCTGATATGTTTTAAAAAAATAGAAGCTTTAGGTGGAGCTCAGCCATCGGCAATGGTTGTCGGTTAGATCTAGCTGTTGACCAATCGCCGATTGCCAAATCTAGTCGCCGGCCAGCCTCGCCTGTCATCAGGGGAGGCAACTTGAGGTGGCGCGACCTCAAGAGTCGCTTGGGTCGCGCAACCTAGGCGACGCCTGAGGTTCGACAACTCTAGGCGGTGGTCATCGAGGTTGCACTACCCTAGGTGCCAGTCGCCGGGGTTGCACTAGCCCTTAGGTGGCGGTCGCTGGTTGCTGGCCGCTGGACCTGCTGCTTGGGGAAGATGAACAATGCTATGAATAGTGAGATAAAGAGTAAACTTGCATTCCGAAAATGTAATTTGCCAAAGTACCCACGGACTTGCCTTGGGCTAAAGGCCTTTAGGGCTTGTTTGATTCAACTTTCCAAATGCTATTTGGGGGAATGCAAATACCTTTAGGTTAAAGCCCATTGGGAAAATATAAGTGGCGTTTGGTAAAAAATCCTCTGTAAAGCTACTTTGTGGTAAATAGTATTTGACAAATTTTTTTTTGCAAAAGAGTTTTGGGAGTTATCTTTTTTATTAAAAAAAAATCTACCCTATCCTTTGCCGGAGCCGGCGAAGGCCTACAGTTGCTGGCGAGCTAGATCTGGCGCTGGCGATCGTCGCCCGAGGTTGAGCAACACCTGGCTAGCTAGATTTGCTACCGGCTGCCATCACCCGAGGCTAGGTGACCCAGGCGATTGGCGCCTGGGTCGCGTGACCTAGGTCGATGGCGCTTGGGCGGTTGTGCGACCTTAGGCGGCTGTCACCTGGGTAATCCAACCTCACTGGCCTCTCGCTAGCCCGATTCGGTGTCGGCCACCCTCGTCGGCCGCCTCATGAAGAAGATGAATAGTAACGAGAGGGGTAAAATCGGAATAAGCCAAAATAAGTGAGGATAGTTTGGGGACAAAAAATTTAGATTCAGCATTTGTGGAATGTCGAAAGCCCAAAGTTGGTTCAGATCAGCTTTGGGCTTTCGGTATTCCAAATGCTAGCATTTGGCCAATGTTAGGCCTAAAACTTAATCAAACAATTCAGCATTTTGGGAAGGGGTTATTGAGGCAAAAAGTCTATTCCCAAAGCTGAATCAAACTGGGCCTTAGCATTTTTTGGTAATGCAATTGCATTTCTCCAAAGTGCTCCAAAAAAATTGCTAAACGCATTGTATTTGCTCAAAGGATTTTAGTGCCCAAGTGCTCATTTCAAATGCTGAACTAAAACGTGGCTTAAGTTGGATGGCACATCGCGGTTAATGAGTGTATCAATTTGGGGTTCTATCCCTCCGTTTGTTACATGTTTCTCAATTTGTGATTTTTCGAGAAATTAATCCAATTTAACAAAGGATAAATTTGTCACAAGTGTATTGATTTGGGGATTTTAGTGGTCAACAAATTAGTTCGAAATAAATTTATCACACATGTACCAATTTGAGATTTTTCGTGGTAATAATCCAAAAATTTAATTCCAAACTCCTTATAATACACATATCCGGGTCGGATCATCTATCCGACAAGAAAAGGAGAATATATAAAAAGGAATAACCCGGCCCTACTCGACCCCCACCGAACCGCCTTGCATGACAAACCAAACCCCCCCTCCCGGCACAGCAAAAAATACGTTTGCAAATATAAAGGCATGATCGTTAATGTCACATCCTCAATTTCAGTCCCTGGAAAATGGCTATGGTTTAAGTTGGTGGTTTTCCAATCGGAACAAAATTTTTTACTCTTGTCTTAAAAAACCCAGTTTCGGATCCTTTGTACCCCTTCGTTTTGTTATTTTTGGGGAGACTTTTGTGATCCGAATTTTCAAACACTTCCTTCTTGAAAGTTGTTCCAAACATCTTAAAGTTTTACATACTTTAATTTGAGAATTTTTGGAGTTGATATGAGTGGTACAACGGCCTGATTTTCGGGCCATGCAAAACTACCTAGAATGGGTATTTCGGTGATGTTCCCACATTCTTGATTTTGTACAAGCTTTTCTGGGATGATTTTGGAAAAGTTTCCTTCACAAAAGTTGTTGAGAACATCCTTTCCTATAACGTGTATAAATTTAGGAATTTTTCGAGATGATTTGGTTTCTGGACAGAGCTTAATTTGAGAAACCAGAGTCCCGTTTCAGCGAATTATTTTTAATCTGTCTTTGAGCTACTAAAATTGGTGTTTACAGAAAGATTCCGAATTTGTGTTCCTCATGAGAAATGTTTGTTAAAGTCTTATTTATGACATATTCAAATTTGAGAATTTTCGGAGTCCATTTATTATATTTTCAAGCTCGATTTCGTGAACAGTGCAAAGCTGTCGGTTTTATAAGATTTCAAAGATTTATCAATTTCTATTTGAGAACGTTGGAATCTCGACTTGTTGTCTTTTGGTGATATTTGAGGACATTCCTGCGCCGAAACTTGGGTTGGATGGAATTATTATGCGTATTTATCACGGAAAAACCTCAGAAAATCTTGTGATTAAGTACGGCGCGGGTTGTGGTCTTTGTGCCAATTAATTTATTTCGTGTGACCCGATTGGCTCGAGTCATTTGCTTAAGAATTTAGTAAATCCAGAAGACTCTAGGGAGTCCACAGTTTGGAAATTGGTAGAAAATTCTAGAAAGTTTGACAAAGTCAAACCTTATCCAGTTCATCATTTCACGTAATTAATGCTTGGTCTTCTTTTTCAACAAGCTATTATGAAGCCATTAATTGAAGTCTTGGCCATCAAGTATTGACCAAGAAAGGGAGAGGAAGCCACGACAAGGAGGGGGAGAGAGAGAGAGACCCACGGCCAAGCTTGAGGAGAGAGAGAGAGAGATTTATGGGCCATTATAAATTTTTTACCTATGCTATTAATGCTTGGATGATGTGTGCGCTTACCTCATACTCCGATGATGCGCGCGCTTACCTCACACTCCCAAGTGACACGTGCGCTTACCTCATCCAAACTCTAGCCTTGCTTCTTCTATAAATAGAAGCCATTGGGAGAGTTTTGGCTCACTTTTCCCACATACACAAACCGGCCAAGAAAGAGAGAGAGAGAATGCCGAGATAGAGAGAGAAAGAGAAATCCAAGAGAGAAAACCCGAGAGAGAGAAAAAAAAAGCCGACACCGTGAGTTGTCCGAGGCCTGAGGCCATTGCCTTTCCCGCCCATTCTCTATCCTTTAGTTCCTGTTTTATTAGTGTAAGTGAGATTTTACTACCGAAAAATGACGTTGAAATACGTTGTATCACGAGCTTTCTCCGTTCTCGGTTCTTGGTGTTCCGATGTTGTGTTCTCTATAACAAGTTTGCCTTGTTTCGTGTTTTTGCATGTTATCTAACACGAATTAGAAATCGAGGCGCGACACATGAGGTAAATCATGACTTAGCCATGCCTGGAATCCTTGTTTATGCTTGCTATGCCCGTCGTTGTTTGATCGGCCATGGAGGCCGGTACGGTAAGAAATGTTTCGTGTAATGACGATTGATATATCCTCGTCTGTTAATAAAATTTTACTTGCTGAGTCTCCCCGACTTATCCCCCATTATTTTCCCTTTTTCAGGTCTGTAAGGATGGCATCTCCCCCGGCCCGCGTTGGCAATCCCGTGAAGCCGAGAGCCGAAGTGCTCACCGTGATAAATGTCAGAGAAGATCGCGCCTACCGCTAAATCATAACGCTTGTGATGTTCGATGAGGGCCTAACAGACTTGATGCCTCAGGGCGGGCCAGCTCCGGGATAGAGCCACGGGTGGGATGTGAGATGGCCAGGCGGACGGGACCGGGGTGAAGGTGAAGAAGTGAGGAGCGAGAAGCCGTAGTGGGTATAGGTTAACCCAAATCAAAATTTGCTATTTATAGTCGACGATGAAATATGTGTTGTTTGCCATGGCCCGAAGGGCTTGTAAAACATGTTTGCATGAATTATAAACATAAGGTTTGCTCATGATGCTGTTTGTCTTATTTCCGCTGTGTATTGATTGTGATTGTCCCGATTTATGCTTCTGCTTGTGTATAATAAAAGATAATAATGAACGGGACGTCACGTTAATGACCCTGAGGTCGGGGCGTTACAGTTAAACTCTAAACCCTCGAAGCAGAAGCAGAAGAAGTAGAGAGAGAGAGAGAGAGCGGAAGCAGCTTCTGACTGTTCAAACACCTCAAAGCTGAAAGCTTTTGCTCACAAGCTTTGGGTCAGTTTGTCTATAACTGGCGGTAGAATTTTGCTAAAAATTTAGCAAACGAAGTTCTGGGTCATGCCTCTAGAGTCTTTATTGCCTTTCTTTTGTCCTTAGCTCCTGTGTTCCTACGGCCGGTGGTGGGATTGGCTAAGAATTTGAAAACAAGTTCTCGGTCATACCTCTGGAGTCCGTATTGTCTTTCTTTAGGAATTTCGGAGTATTGGTGTGGTGATTTTGGTTTCTGTGCTTCCAGGGAAGTGTGTTACATGAGGATGAAGTGATCGTTTCGGTGGCTGATATATTTTTGCTCCCTACTTACACAATCCCATTGATGGGTTGTTTCCGGCCCATAGCACGAAAAATTGTGGAAAATGCGGTGTCATCCCTTCAACTTGTGACTAATTTAAGGTCCAATTCAAGTTCAATGCAAAGAGAAGTTGACGAAGATAATGAAATTTTAAAAGGAGCAGAAGATTGTGATGGTAACCTTATTGATTGTTACGTTCAAAAGGGAAAGGGTTTGAATCTTCACAAGCTTGCTTGCCTGGCCTTTTGTCGCGCACTTGATTTAGCTCCTTTTTTGTTGGGGTATGTCAACATTTAGTTTTCTGGTTCATTGTATATATAGTCCTACATACTGTGCTTTCCTCAACTCCAATTAATATTCATTTTGCTTGAATAAGAAGAGAATACTATAAGGGTTTTTTGAAATGTAAGTAGTGTTTGGTAAGTATATTTTAAATCATATTTGAAAGTAACTTTAGCCTAAATACCGTTTGGTAAAAACTATATTTTGTAAAGGGCTTTTGCTGATATGTTTTTTAAAAAAAAGAAGCTTTCGATGGAGCTTAGCCATCGGCAACGGTTGTCGGCTAGATCTAGTTGTTGGCCAATTGCCGATTGCCAAATCTAGTCGCCGGCCAACCTCGCATGCCCTCAGGGGAGGAAACTTGAGGCTGCGCGACCTTAAGCTTCGCTTGGGTCGCGTAACCTAGGTGACGCTTGAGGTCCGGCAACTCTAGGCGGTGGTCATCGCGGTCGCACTACCCCAGGTGCCAGTCGCCAGGATTGCGCTAGCCTTTAGGTGGCGGTCGCTGGCCGCTGGACCTGCTGCTCGGGGAAGATGAACAATGCTATGAATAGTGAGATGAACAGTAAACTTGCATTCCAAAAATGCAACTTGCCAAAGTACCTCCAGACTTGCCTTGGGCTAAAGGCCTTTGGGCTCGTTTGATTCAACTTTCCAAATGCTATTTGGGGGAATGCAAATACCTTTAGGTTAAAGTGTATTGGGAAAATGTAAGTGGCGTTTGGTAAAAAATCTTTTATAAAGCTACTTTGTGGCAAGTACTGTTTGACACATTTTTTTTTGCAAAAGAGTTTTGGGAATTATCTTTTTTATTAAAAAAAATCTACCTTACCCTTTGCCGGAGCCGACGAAGGCCTACGGTCGCTGGCGAGCTAGATTTGGCGCTCGCGATCGTCGCCCGAGGTCGAGCTACACCCGGCGAGCCAGATTTGCCGCCGGCTGCCATCACCCGAGGCTAGGTGACCCAGGCGATCGGCACCTGGGCCTAGTTCGGTGGCGCTTGGGCGGTTGTGCGACCTTAGGCAGCCGTCGCCTGGGTCGTGCAACCTCGCTGGCCTCTCGCTAGCTCGATTCGGTGTCAGCCACCGTCGTCGGCCGCCTCATGAAGAAGATGAATAGTAACAAGAGGGGTAAAATCGGAATAAGCCAAAATAAGTGAGGATAGTTTGGGGACAAAATTTGGACAGCATTTGTGGAATGCCGAAAGCCCAAAGTTGGTCCGGATCAGCTTTGGGCTTTCGTCATTCCAAATGCTAGCATTTGACCAATGTTAGACCGAAAGGTGAATCAAATGGTTCAGCATTTTGGGAAGGGGTTTTGGAGGCCAAAAGCCCATTCCTAAAGCTGTATCAAATGGGGTCTTAGCATTTTTCGGAAATGCAATTGCTTTTCTCCAAAGTGCTCCAAAAAAATTGCTAAACGCATTGTATTTGCTCAAGGGATTTTTGGGCCCCAATGCTCATTTCAAATGCTGAACTAAACGGGGCTTAAGTTGGATGGCACAGCGCGATTAATAAATGTACCAGTTTGGGGTTCTATCTCTCCGTTTGTCACATGTTTATCAATTTGTGATTTTTCGGGAAATTAATCCAATTTAACAGAGGATCAATTTGTCACAAGTGTATTGATTTGGGAATTTTGGTGGTCAACAAATTAGTTCAAAATAAATTTATTACATATGTACTAATTTGAGATTTTTTGTGGTATTAATCTAAAAATTTAATTCCAAACTCCTAATAATACCCATATCTGGGTCGAATCATCTGTCCGACAAGAAAAGGAGAATATATATAAGAAGGAATAACCCGGCCCGACTCGACCACCCACCGAACCGGCTTGCATGACTAGGGGCGAGCACGGTTCCCGGGTAGAACCGGGAATCGAAGAACCAAACCGATGGGTCCGGTTCGGTTTTCGATTCTAAGGAGGGAGGTTCCGGTTCCCGATTCTATTTTTTAAGGAACCGCCGGTTCCTGGTTCCTATAAGAACCGAACCAGAACCGGAACCAAGTACCATAATTGTAAAATCCCTAATTTTCTTTTCGCTTTTCGCTTTTCACTCTTAGTCTCAGCTCTCAAACTCTCATCGGCGGCGTCACACTGAACCTTCCGTGTTCCACCACGACTCTGAGCCTCTTCCACCGCCGCGACGCTGAGCCCCTTCCATCGCGATACTAAGCCTTCCGCGTTCTGCCGTGACACTGAACCCCTTTCACCGATGCAACGCCGAGCCCCTTCCATCACTTTGCTTACCTCGTCTTCTGCTACCTTCAAGAATCAGGTAACCAAATTTCTTCTTCGTCTCCTTCTGGTTCGTTTTTGCAGATGAGGTGACTGCAGTGGCCGATTTGGTGTTGCGTTGTTGACGACTCTAGGGTTTCTATCAATGTGGCTCGTGCGGTTGTTAGAGCACTTTGAAGTTGGAGTTTTGTTCCTGCTTGTTTGTTTGCTAAAATTGTTGTAATGGCTGAGTTGATTTTTCGTTTGGGGCAAAAGGGCATCTGAATGGGTATAGATATAGCCATGGCTAGATCTCTTTGCTCTGAACTAATTTTTCTGACTTGGTATTAGTATAGATAAAGCATTTGTATCTATTTTTCCTTACTTTTTGACTTATAGCCGCAGCCTGCGGGAGTTGGTTTTGGTTTTAAGTGAATGGGATCAAAGAAGTGGGAAAAACAGAGTGTAAACTCTTATTTATATAAATTAATCAAGTGAAAAAACAGAGTGTAAACTTTTACTCTATTCGCCTCTTTCCTAGTGATTCACAATCGAACAAGTCAAAAACTCAACATTGCCATACAAAATCAATTCATCCGAATGGGTAAAAGGGCATATGTATTTTCTAATTAGATGATAGCTTTGTCTGTGCCATCCTAGTCTGAACAATATTTCCAAGGAAAATCTGAATACTACTCAATTCTCCCTTACTTATGGATTTGGTAGAGAAATTGATATCTTTTCTAGTCTAGAGGAGCTTGGAGGGGAATATGGGTTATGTGATTTTGCCCTTGCGTTGTGTCTGCTTCTTTTGTTGAGAATTTTCTTATGGGTAGGTTTGGGATATGATTATGGGGGAAAGGGTGATCTTTTTAGATCCAGTTGGGGTCAATGCAAGCAAACTTGAAATCATGAGTATAGCTTATGTTACCGGGAAACTTGCTACTATCAAGAATTTATCTCGTTCGGTCTTTCTCCGATGGCTTTAATGTAGAATATTTAGGAATTGTTAGTACTACAAACGTGACATCCTGAAATTTTGTCCATTTGAGATTTATGAGATGCTTAATTTTATGAATGTATTCGTAGTTAATTCTCGCCCGAAACTGATCATTCCTGGGATACTAACCATTAGGGAAAGGCTAATTAGGGATTTAAATTTGTGCGACTAAGAGAAAATTCAATCGTGAATTAAATTTCAACCATAAAAATCGCCGAGGTGACATTTTGAGCCACTGTTGGCCGATTCAAGGATAGCCAAGGATCAGTTCGCCACTATTATAGTAGTAGATTGCGGGTGATTTCGCTGGACTACAAAATGAATTGACGAATGATCCTGAACCTATGCCAAAACGATCGTGCCCCTCGGATCTAGCAGTCGATCCTCGCGATTTAAATGACAATAGAAGTCATCACGAACCGAATGAACTTGCACATGACTCGATTTATTATCAGTCACAGGTCAAATATGCGAATTTTCCCAAAAGGCCGCCCATTAGTTAGAGAAACGCTCAAGTTACGTTTAATAAAATTTAATTATTTATTAGAGCTCAATTTGGACATCGAAAAATTAGGAAGTCACAACGGGACTTTAGGACGAAGTTGTGGTTGGAACGTACATCATTGGATTTTCCCGAATCCTTCAAAAAAATTTAATTTCGGTGAGAAATGAGGAAAGTGACCATTTTACCCTTGGGAATTTATAAAGGGCAAGTTTTAAGAGGGAAGGGCATTTTGGTCATTTTGCTATAACTTTTTGGTTGGACATTTTTGCCATTGGAATTTTATGAAATTCCCATATTACCCTTGGATATTTTTGGGAAAGATTAGATCTCGGCCGTCGGTTTCAAGATAAGATCGAATCTGGGCCGTCGATTTGGATTGTGAGAGAGGGGCATGATCGTCATTTTGGCCTCTAAATTATTGGGTTGACTATATTAGACCAAAACCATCTCTCTCTCCTCATTCTCTCTCTCCATCTCACTCGGCTCCATCTCTCTCTCCTCACCGAACCGGCCGCCCTCTCCCCTCGCCGTCGCCGCCGACCACCGCCCGCCCAACTGCCGCCGTCCCGCATCGCCACCACTCCACACCGTCCCCTCTCCCTCCCGGTTCTCTTTCTCTCTCTCTCGTGTGGCCGTGGGTCATGGCCAAGGAAGCCGTCGCTGCCGCCGCAAGCCGTCCACGCCGCTGAGTCGCGCTGCCACTCGCCGCCGTCCCCAATGATCGCCACCACTTTCCGCTCAAGCCGCGTTAGTCTATAGTTTCGGTAAGTCGCGCCCTAAATTTTATTTAGGACGTCAGATATCGACGGAAAAATTTGAAGTGTGATCGGGTTTAATTAGGCGCAGATTTGTACGATTTTAAGAGCGGGATTGATTAGCGGGCTTTAGAGGTGAATTTGGAAAATTTTGGTGGAAAATTGGAGACCAAAAGTGGGCTGTGATTAGCTGATAGGTGTGCTGTGATGTGCCGATTGGTATGTAAATTGGGTATTTAGATTCGGCAATTAATCGTGTGAAAATGTCGTGAAGGGCTGGAATTGATTTGACGTAGTCTGGACATGGAAAAATGTCAATTTGTATGTTGGTTGTGCGTTTGAACTGTGGTTGAATTGTGGTGATGAAATTGGGTACATTAGTGTGTAATTGATTGATTGAAATATGCTTTGCTATGTGCACGCTCGGGCCAAATTGAATTAATTGTCAATTGGCCATATTAGATGCTTATTGAGCATGAAATTGCGTGTGAATTGATGCGTGTACGGATCACATGTGATTGGCCAATTTATTGGCAAGTAGGTGCTGAGTACGTAAATGAACGAGAAATTGTGTGTGGTGTGACATGTGTGATCGTGGAAATCCCTGAGGCGGTACCACTACGTGGGGATATTTCCATCTTGAGGCGGTACTATTACACGGGACGATGCTCGGTATTACCGGAGGACGGCCAACCTGAGGCGGTACCATTACGCGAGTTGTGTCGGAGGTGGTAGGTATTGAGCCTGAGGCGGTACGACTATGCGGGTAAGATACATGGCCTGAGGCGGTACCATTACGCGGGCCGAGTAGTGTCGTGAATATAGCCAATTTGAGGCGGTATCATTACGCGGGTTGTGCATTAAGAGAATGGATGTTGAGCCTGAGGCGGTACCATTACGCGGGCAAGATACATGGCCTGAGGCGGTACCATTACGCGGGCCGAAAGTGTTGTTTGAGTTAGTAGCAGTGAGCCTGAGGCGGTACCACTACGTGGGCCACTGACGAGATAAGTGTGAGATGGTTGCAGTGTACTTGAAGCGGTTTCATTACGCGGGTAACTGGCGAGCAGTGTGGAAAATATGTGATTAAATCGAAACGAATGCGTGAAATGAGATTTGAATGTGCATGTGATTGGATATGATGTGGTTGTGACTAACGTGCAGATAGCACGCAGGATAGGCCCAGGTAAAAATAAATGATGTGCCTGCTGTGTGATGGTTGGGTGTGTGATTGTGTTATGTAATTGTGTGGAGGTACGTGATAATCTAGGTGGGGTTTAGGGTGTGTGCTTATTGAGATGCAATCTCATGGTTGTTTCAACCAATATTTTTCAGAACCCCGGTATGAACAATGAATCCTCCTCTGCCGCCACCATATGAGTGTTGACACCTAAATTTTTTGCCCATAAATCGTTTTTGAAAAAATTGGAACTTGGTTTTTCACAAAAATATTTTGGAATTATTCTACTAAAAAAAATGGAAGAGCAAGGGCCAAGGATTCGAGTGTAGCTAGTCGAGACCTGAGGGATCAAATTGCAAATGAACCAACAAGTTGGGGCCAAAATGCAATTTCCAAAAGTTGGGGGACCAAATCGTAAAATTTATAAAATTTGCCCCCAAGCCCTTAAATCATCATTTTTACCCCTAATCAAGCTTGAAATTGAAAATGGGCAAGGTAAAATTGATCAGATCAAGCCAAAAGGACCAAATTGGCTCAAATTGGGCATTCTTGGGCAAGAAAATGGCTAATTTTGAGGGACTTTCCTGCAAAATTGGGCATGGAAAATTGCAAATTCTGACTATCATCTTAAACTAATAAACTTCAACTTTCAAACTGATCAAAAATTCCGACCAAATGAATGGATTAAGGCACTTAAATCAGCTTCCAAAAACCGGTCCATGATTTGGTCTCAATTCAAGGCTGCTGAGTAGCCAACTTTGTGGCCCCACCATATCCTACTCAGCCAGCCGATCAGCGTGAACTCTGGCCGAGGTGTGAGACCATCATTAGGAGCGCAAATGGACAAAAATTTGATAGGGATAAGCTGCTGAAGGCACGTGATAATCTCAGTCAAACCTGCTCACTCAACAGCTGCAAAGTGATGATTTTGGAGTCAGAGAGTTGGTGAAGAGACTTAGTTTGCAGGCTTGGGAAGTGGGCAATCACGGGCTAAAAATCTGGTTGGATTTGGTGGATAGGATCTCTGAAGCACCTTCCTTTGGGGGATAAAAAGAAAGGGAGGAGACGAGAAGAGGGGAGTTCACGGTCGTTCCAAAAACACACCCTCACACGCAGCTCAAACAGAAAATGAACCCAAAAAAGTTTCAGACTGGCTTGTGGAGAGAAAAGTGAGATTTTAGTGAACTTAGAGCCAAAACTAGCCAAAACCTTCAACTAGAGAGGGGAACTACATTCAAAGAGCTTTCCAACCATAGGTCACACGTCCCAAATGGATGTCGGGAAGTCACCCAAAATCCCCTCGAAAAGAAGCCCATTCTCGGGTCAAGAGGGAAACCCAGAAATTTTCTAAGTGTTGAAGTCAGATGGTTACTGGTGAGGGAAAGTGAGAGTTTTTGAGAGACATGAGGAATATGTGAGGATACCCGTGACTTGGAAATGAAACTAGAATACATCTAGTTTTTGTTGGTATCAAATTAGTCAGAAAAAGAGGTCGTTGATTCTGGTTTTGGAGACCAACAAAAACCTTCGTTGTCAGTTTTTTCTTTGCAGATCTCATTTTCCAGTTTGAAGAAGCCTAGTTCCCCGCGCCCTTCGAAGACAAGTTTTGGTTCCCTCGGCCAAGGGATACTTCAAAGAGAAACTAGGAAGCAAGGTGAGTATCTTACATGCATTTTTGTTCAATTTTGAACATGTTTTAGTCATGAAAAAATCAAGAGAAGACCAGCCCAGAGAACTGATTTCTGAGGCTGAAATTTTTGTAAGTGTTGGAGCCCCTTCATGAGCCCTATATGTTTGACTTGCTACTCCCCTTTGTATGCGTTTTCTACTTTCATGAGCTTGATGAACGTTATATGGGTGTACAAATTATGCTGAGATCCACTTGGTTTGGTCTTTGAAGCCCCGTGTGAACCATGAGATGGCTTGCAACTTGAGTAAAAAGCCAAGCTAACCCTCATTGATTCATGGCTAGTCACTATGAACCATGCGTGTATGCTTCTTGGAGGGGTTGTTTCGACGTGTTCACTTGATCATTCTCCATGATGTTTGTTTCATTTAAAAGTAGATGTTACGTATATTCTTTTGGATGAAGTGATGTTTCCCATAGACCTTGCAGCGTGAAGAGTGTTGGGGCTTAAACCTGCGCATGCAACAAGTTTGCTTGACCTGGGTTTAAACCCAGATTTGCAAAAGCGGCCCGAACCCACATATTGGAGGCCGATTCCAACTCGGTTCTTGTGCGTTTTAGGTTGCGGTTTCAAGCTAACCTTGTTCTTTGCATGTGATAATATAGCCTTGATACTTTGGTTCCACTTGATATTACACACGGAGTGAGATTGAAGGCCATGAATATGGCTCGAGGAAGCCATTTGGGGCAATTTAATGCACACCAAATGCTCGACGAAATGCCCCAAACCAAGCTTCGATCTTGAAACGGTTGATTTGAGCCCGGTTCTCGTAATGTTCATATTCTGAGTTGTTTCATGTTCACGTAAACCGAGCATAGGCCAATTTAGGGAATTATTATTATTTTTTAAATAAAAAAAACGAAAAAATAAAAAAAATCAAAAAATCAAAAAATTTCAAAAAAAATGAAAAATGTTGGATAGCATCAAATTATGCAAAAAATGACATTTATGAGATTTTCCTAATTTTATAAAGTCATTTGCCTAATTTAATGCTATTTTGGTATCTTATTACCATTTTTACGACAAAAAAAATCCATTATGCATAGACTAAAATTACTTAGGATAGTTTTATGTAGCTAGAGTAAATTCTCATTTTGCTCATGGGGGTCCTGTCCCGGGGCATGATAACGAGGCCATGTAATATTATTTGCCCGACTTGTATCGGGTTTTCTCCTTCCGCGTTTATTTTCAAGTCATTTCAATTTCTTGGATGTTTACTTACTGCTTTTTTTTTTAATAATTTGAGTGTTAATTTCTTTCCTAAATTAGGTTAGTATTAATCTAGACATTGAAGAAAATAATCCCACAAAAACATTTGCAAGGACACTTAGCGGCTTTGATATCATAGGGCTATAATTGGTGATCAATATCGCGTGACCACTTAGATAATGCACTCTCAAGTTAGGTACCGAAAGGGCGCTAATAGAAATGTTAGTGTAAACAAGTCCCCGGCCCTAGAACCTCTGGTTGCGTAGGAATCAAGGCGACACTCCCGCGTCTTGATTGGTTTCTAGCCGACCCCAATAGGCTAGTGGCGACTCCTAGAAGTACTTAAGTTATCGAGAATTCAAAACGAAATCCAACGTTGCGCGGGGTATGAACTTGGGGAGAGTTCGCGTCTAGATCGATGGGCCATCGGTCCGCCTTTTTGGGCAATACCACCTAAACCCGTTCCTTTTTCCCATGACGGAAAAAGAAGGGTCGCGACAGCTTGGCGACTCCGCTGGGGACTTGAGGACTTAGGCCTAGTATATCTTGATTGTTTGTTAACTAACGTGGTCTTATGGCAGCGCTTCGTGAAGGTTAAGGTAAGTCCGCTAATGTTGTGTTAAATGTTTTTGTAGGTTGGGAGTTATAAGGGGTGGAGTGATTGCTGACGCATTTGTTTTGCAGGTTGGTGTAAGGGCGTATGTGTATGTGAACGAAAATAGAAGTGTTATTTTGATATCAATTGTTGTGCATGTTTTTACCTGCTTTAGCACTACACTATGCACACACAACCTGCGATCTAAAACCCCGATCGCCTTAGGAAACTCATAGGAGGTGCCAAAAGTGTGGAAACCGTGCGGGGAAGGACCCATGGCTATCCCCTTTTGGTTCCGCTCATTTTCAAATAGTGATAAAGAGCACTGTCCGACGTAAGTGCGGAATGGGGAAAACTCTTTTGATCTATTTGGGATGGGGACCTTTAGCCTTCAGAATCCCACCTTTTAGTGAACCTCACAAGTGCATCTGCATGTCTTTGTGATTTGAAAAAACGATCGTCGCCCGCTGTAAGTATGATTCCTCTCGTTATTAGTTCACTTTGAATTGAAATTTTCATTTTGGAAATTTGCAAAAATTAATCGAATGCCCTATGTGATCTAAGCTTACAATTGAAAATTTTGGGCGATCACTCTCGATAGTGAGCCTTGAGCATCAATCTCAAACATCTCCGATTTAGCCCTACCAAAATAAATGGTTTTGTCTAAACTTTCAGTTGTAAGCTTAAAATCGCATTTTTTTTGTGCAGAAATTCTTTCAAGTCAAGATTGCATCTTGGGGCATAAAATTGAAATCACATTTTCAATAAAAATCTTTTTTGTTCACATTTCGGAATCAAAATTCAAATCACTTTTTGTGTATTAATTTTTTTTAAAAAAATAGGAATCACCTCATTTTTGCAAAAGTAAAATCACAGATTGGTCCTTCAAAATTGACGCCGCATTCTGCGATGAAACTTTTGGAATAAAAAGGGTGCTTGATTGATAGCCGCGATTTGATCTTTTAATGATGTCTCCACTTACGATGAAATCTTGGTGAAATACTAAATGCCCACAAATAGGAACCATGGGGGCATGTATTGTTGCCTCGCTTTCGTCATAAGAGGCGGCATCAGTAAAAGATCACTTTTTCATTCACATACTAACGTTGCCTTCCTTTTGCAGGTTATGCGTAACAGTCATCCCTTGGAATTCTCTTGCTTAATCATGCAAGGAAGTGTACTTTAGAGTTAGAACGGGAATTGTTTGTTTGCACTCCTCTGTTCAAGAGTCTTTCAAACTTTATCCAATGTTTTCTAATTTGGGTTTTAATTGTGAACCCAATCGATATTTTTGTAAATCACGCAACTCACGTCTTTGAGTAACGAAGTTCTAATTTAGGTCATTGTCCTTTGAAAGTAATTGCAGCATTTCCAATTGAGTCATCGAGTTAGGTTTTTATGCCTTACCTTCAAAATGTTTTGAAATTGAGTTTCAAGAACGGCTCGCATAAAATTTTATCTCTTCACCTGGCTAATTTTGCCGGTTGATTTGCAAAAGGACATCGTGCGATGGTAACTTTGTAATCGTTCCAATAAGAACTCTTTGTGCAACAACTGACTCGTTCATCCATTTTTGTCAAAACAGATAATTGCAAAGTGGGTAATACCGAAGCGTGAGATGACAATTGAAGGACTTTAATGGCGCAGCTGAATTTCAAGAAGGAATAATGAAAAATTAGCGGAGTTCTGCAAGCAAACATGATAAGTCATTGCAATGCCAATTTACCCCCACAAAAAAGAAAGCGCTTACTAGGGAGATAATGTGGCCAAAACGGAGATGAGATTAGAGGGGCACAATATTTCAAAAAATTCCCAAACAAAGCACGATGGAACGACGATGGAGATGGATTGAGGACCGGATGCCAAACTTCATCTAACTCGATGTGAGGCATTTGACCAAAGGGCAAAGTCTTTCCTTTCCCCCTACCAAGCAAGCATGATGGGGCAACATATATAGAACAAGGCCTTTCACCAACAAGTCATCCAATTTAGCACAAAAGGATGTATCGTTCCTAAATTAAGTTCAGTCGAGAGTGGAGATAACATGCTCCATTTCCTTTTGTAGGGTGGTAAACAGGGCAGGTCACTCAAAGGGCAATAATCCTCACCCATGATGCATGATAAAGAGGAGTCATTCGATTCAACACAAAAAGGGTGTATGGTTCCTAAATTAGTCCAATTCAATTTGGGGATTGAACTAACATGTCTCCTCTCTTATAGACAAAGGCACACATTGACCGCGGAGGCGACACCTCCTACCAAAGAAACATGCAATAGATGGGGCAAGGTATCCAAGGGACAATGCCCTTAAATATCGAAATAATCAAGGCGAAGAAAGCAGATGAAGGGAGTTGCCAAACATACATGGAAGCAAATTCAAATGAAGGAAGTTGTCAAACACCCAAGAAGGCAAATTCAAATGAAGGGTAAATCGTATCGTTTCCAATTGTCCATTCTAATACAATTTTTGACATGATTCTTTTTTCCTTCGATAGGAAGCATCAAAGACTTGAAGGACAAATGCAAACGAGGGGTAAGGTTGTATCGTTCCCAATTCTTCAATCCTTAAAGGGTCTTTAACTAACACATTCTTTTTTATTCTTTGTAGGTTTACCAAGTCGCCATGACGCAGGTAAGTACCCTTCTTCCAAAATTCAAATGGAAATCAAAAGGATAATTTTCATCACAAAGAAAAAGTCTTTGATGTTTTTGAAAAAAAAAAAAACAAGCACTAAAGTGGAGACTGAAAAAGCGAGCTCTTCACAAAAATTTTGAATATCATCCTTGTGCTTGGCGGATCATTCATTTTGAATCAAAATTCCCCATGGAGATTAATTTACTCAAATGATCACAACAAAATGAGAGGAGATGTTAATTATGCCAAGCGAGAAACACCTAGGATGAGGGAAGGCAAGCCATTTCCAAACACGTCCCGCAAATACTTTGAGAGTCGAGCGGAAAAGAAAACCTGTGTTGTTCAAGGACAAGAGATTCATTCGCGAGTAGTATACAGACCAAAATGAAAAGAGGCATTTCTTTCATATATCCTACACACTATAGGTGACCATAGTCAAGCCCTTTTGAGCCTTTACATGTGAAGAATCTCTACAAAATACCCCTGTCAAGAACCACCCTACAACGGGGCAAATTTGGAGGTTTTGATTGACATGCTTTAGAGGAAAAGATGAGAAAGACCTCTTTGCCCTTACTTGCATTAATCTTTTTGTGGTAACTTCAGGTGAGTCCTTATGGAAGCTTGAAACATCCCAAAATGAAGAAGAGCATTCATTTCTCTATCCAAACACTCATACCATTTGCTTAGCCAAGTTGAGCCTGAATATTCATTTCTAAAGCCCGAATGGTGATTGTCTTCCCACCTTGGAGAAAGGCACATGATTTGCCATGGCAATTGGTGCTTATGTCACAATAAGTAAAAAATCTCGAAAGTCCTAAGAGCTCAAAAGATTCAAATGAGCAAAAGTCAAATGAAAACTAGGGAGCATGAAAAAGCAATGTGCCTGGTAAAAGCAAGGCCAATGCCCGATGTAAAAAAAAAAGAGAGAAAAAAAGCTGCATCAAGAGAAAAGCTCTCATGTAAAAAAAAGATATCAAAAGAAAAATCATTACAAATACAGCAGTCATTAGAGAAAGGAGCGAAGCTCTTGTGATGAAAGGATTAGTCAATGGACTTTCGAGACAAACTGAATCTCAAATTTTGAATGCCTTCGAAAAGATTGGATGATATGGTAATGATGCCATGATGATCACTAGCTCCTAAATCCCATTTGAGAATTTCTAAGCCTTTCGAGCCTTTACCCAAGCCAATGATACAACCTTCTTCAAAGCCTCTTCTGATTGGGAGGGTTTGAGTAGAAATTTGGATTCCCAAACAAGCTATCACTTGAAGAAGTGGGGGCAAAGTTATCTTATCTCGTCTTAAGGTTTCTTGACTTGTAAACCTGATGGAGATGCTGATTGAAAATTATTTCATTCTTTAGCCAATGATGCTTAGCCGTTGTCGAAACCGTGACCAAACCCACATTACAGTCATTTAAAAGACCTCTTGGATCGGTCAATGCGTACTTATTGCGAATGATTCTCGAAGCCTTCGACACTAATAGTGTGAGGTACAGAGAGATCATGTTTACTTTTCACATCAATGGATGGGATCAAACAACCTTTTTGAGAGTACGTGAGAACTCCTTTCAGACTAAGGAATTCTTGTTTGGCATGCTTAATAGGCTCTCTTCGGAAGTTAACATCACTTTGATAAAAGACTTTCTCCTAAGGGAATTTGATGATTAATGACGTCCTCCATGCATTAAGGCAATTTTGCAATATTGAAGCATATTGAATGCTTCCCAAACAATTGAGTTTATCCTAAATTGCCCATGCAATCAATGCTTTTTCATTGATGATACCATTTTGATATGGCCTATTGTGATGTTATCTTGCCTGGTACGCACTCGCTACTAGAGCACTTGTTATAACACGTACCTGTTATTACTAATCCTGTAAGACAGGTGACGTTTCCTCAAACACCAACCTTCATGCTGATCTCGGAAAATGCTAAGATGCATCCAAGCATTCATGAATTCCCAAGACTCTGCCGGCAAGGACACAATAGGCGATCTATCAAATCCTCGAACAAGGACCCCTAAGTGTCTGAGTCTTTTCAAGCCTCGCTGACAGAGGGCTTTTAAGCAATCCAATCTGACCTACAGGTATGTACACCTCGCCACTGATTTCAAAAGGTTGCGGGTCTATCCTTAAACCCTGATTTCAAAAGGTTACGGGTCTATCCTTAAACCCAGGTTTCAAAAGGTTCCGGGTCTTTCCTTAAAACCCTGATTTCAAAAGGTTCCGGGTCTATCCTTAAACCCCGATTTCAAAAGGTTACGGGTCTACCCTTAAACCCAGATTTCAAAAGGTTCCGGGTCTTTCCTTAAACCCCGATTTCAAAAGGTTCCGGGTCTTTCCTTAAACCCCGATTTCAAAAGGTTCCGGGTCTATCCTTAAACCCAGATTTCAAAATGTTCCGGGTCTTTCCTTAAACCCAGATTTCAAAAGGTTACGGGTCTATCCTTAAACCCCGATTTCAAAAGGTTCCGGGTCTATCCTTAAACCCCGATTTCAAAAGGTTGCGGGTCTATCCTTAGACCCTGATTTCAAAAGGTTCCGGGTCTATCCTTAAACCCTGGTTTCAAAAGGTTGCGGGTCTATCCTCAAACCCTGGTTTCAAAAGGTTGCGGGTCTATCCTTAAACCCTGATTTCAAAAGGTTGCGGGTCTATCCTTAAACCCTGATTTCAAAAAGCCCTGGGTCTTTTCTTAAACCCTGATTTCAAAATGTTCGCAAGTCTATCTTTAAATCATGTTTTTTTTTACAACATAAAGTCCTAAGTGAAAACCTTAGGCATTAAAATCCTGAGTGAAAAACAGTAGGTATTTCAAAATCTTGAATGCAATTTGCCATTCATAGGGTTTTAGTCCCTAGGCGAATCTTCGACGTTTATAGGATTTTAACCCCTAGTTGTTCCTTCAAGCTGTTGTTCCTATTGCCGTTCATAGGGTTTTAGCCCCTAGGCGGGATCTTAGCTATTCACAGGGTTTTAGTCCCTAAACAGAATCTTCGATGTTCATAGGGTTTTAGTCCCTAGGCATTCCTTCTGGGTTTTATTCTCTTTGCTGTTCATAGGGTTTTAGTCCCTAAACAGAATCTTCGATGTTCATAGGGTTTTAGTCCCTAGGCATTCCTTTTGGGTTTTATTCCCTTTGCTGTTCATAGGGTTTTAGTCCCTAAACAGAATCTTCGATGTTCATAGGGTTTTAGTCCCTAGGCATTCCTTCTGGGTTTTATTCCCCTTGCCGGTCAACAGGGTTTTAGCCCCTAGACGGAATCTTCGACGTTCATAGGGTTATAGTCCCTAGGCGCCCTTTCGAGGCATTGTTCCTATTGCCGTTCATAGGGTTTTAGCCCCTAGGCGGAATCTTACCTGTTCATAGGGTTTTAGTCCCTAAACAGAATCTTCAACGTTCATAGGGTTTTAGTCCCTAGGCGTTCCTTCTGGGTTTTATTCCCATTGCCGTTCAATAGGGTTTTAGCCCCTAGGCGGAATCTTAGACTTTCATAGATTTTTAGTCCCTAGGTGTTCCTTCAAGGTGTTGTTCCTATTGCCGTTCATAGGGTTTTAGTCCCTAGACGAGATCTTGGCTGCTCACAAGGTTTTAATCCCTAGGTGGAATTTCCGACGTTTACAAGGTTTTAGTCCCTAAATGTCATTTTAATTTTGTCCCTAAAAAAAAAAACAAAAACAACAAAAAAAAACAAGCATCCAAAAAAAAAAAACCAATCATTCCTCATGCTTTAGCCATTGCGCCATCCCATGACCTCCGCAAAAATTTTTTTTTAGGTGTCTCCTATCTTTGAAAGGAACCTTCGCAAGCTCCCCTTCAAAGAGGGGCAGCTGTTGACACCTAAATTTTTTGCCCATAAATCGTTTTTGAAAAAATTGGAACTTGGTTTTTCACAAAAATATTTTGGAATTATTCTACTAAAAAAAATGGAAGAGCAAGGGCCAAGGATTCGAGTGTAGCTAGTCGAGACCTGAGGGATCAAATTGCAAATGAACCAACAAGTTGGGGCCAAAATGCAATTTCCAAAAGTTGGGGGACCAAATCGTAAAATTTATAAAATTTGCCCCCAAGCCCTTAAATCATCATTTTTACCCCTAATCAAGCTTGAAATTGAAAATGGGCAAGGTAAAATTGATCAGATCAAGCCAAAAGGACCAAATTGGCTCAAATTGGGCATTCTTGGGCAAGAAAATGGCTAATTTTGAGGGACTTTCCTGCAAAATTGGGCATGGAAAATTGCAAATTCTGACTATCATCTTAAACTAATAAACTTCAACTTTCAAACTGATCAAAAATTCCGACCAAATGAATGGATTAAGGCACTTAAATCAGCTTCCAAAAACCGGTCCATGATTTGGTCTCAATTCAAGGCTGCTGAGTAGCCAACTTTGTGGCCCCACCATATCCTACTCAGCCAGCCGATCAGCGTGAACTCTGGCCGAGGTGTGAGACCATCATTAGGAGCGCAAATGGACAAAAATTTGATAGGGATAAGCTGCTGAAGGCACGTGATAATCTCAGTCAAACCTGCTCACTCAACAGCTGCAAAGTGATGATTTTGGAGTCAGAGAGTTGGTGAAGAGACTTAGTTTGCAGGCTTGGGAAGTGGGCAATCACGGGCTAAAAATCTGGTTGGATTTGGTGGATAGGATCTCTGAAGCACCTTCCTTTGGGGGATAAAAAGAAAGGGAGGAGACGAGAAGAGGGGAGTTCACGGTCGTTCCAAAAACACACCCTCACACGCAGCTCAAACAGAAAATGAACCCAAAAAAGTTTCAGACTGGCTTGTGGAGAGAAAAGTGAGATTTTAGTGAACTTAGAGCCAAAACTAGCCAAAACCTTCAACTAGAGAGGGGAACTACATTCAAAGAGCTTTCCAACCATAGGTCACACGTCCCAAATGGATGTCGGGAAGTCACCCAAAATCCCCTCGAAAAGAAGCCCATTCTCGGGTCAAGAGGGAAACCCAGAAATTTTCTAAGTGTTGAAGTCAGATGGTTACTGGTGAGGGAAAGTGAGAGTTTTTGAGAGACATGAGGAATATGTGAGGATACCCGTGACTTGGAAATGAAACTAGAATACATCTAGTTTTTGTTGGTATCAAATTAGTCAGAAAAAGAGGTCGTTGATTCTGGTTTTGGAGACCAACAAAAACCTTCGTTGTCAGTTTTTTCTTTGCAGATCTCATTTTCCAGTTTGAAGAAGCCTAGTTCCCCGCGCCCTTCGAAGACAAGTTTTGGTTCCCTCGGCCAAGGGATACTTCAAAGAGAAACTAGGAAGCAAGGTGAGTATCTTACATGCATTTTTGTTCAATTTTGAACATGTTTTAGTCATGAAAAAATCAAGAGAAGACCAGCCCAGAGAACTGATTTCTGAGGCTGAAATTTTTCTAAGTGTTGGAGCCCCTTCATGAGCCCTATATGTTTGACTTGCTACTCCCCTTTGTATGCGTTTTCTACTTTCATGAGCTTGATGAACGTTATATGGGTGTACAAATTATGCTGAGATCCACTTGGTTTGGTCTTTGAAGCCCCGTGTGAACCATGAGATGGCTTGCAACTTGAGTAAAAAGCCAAGCTAACCCTCATTGATTCATGGCTAGTCACTATGAACCATGCGTGTATGCTTCTTGGAGGGGTTGTTTCGACGTGTTCACTTGATCATTCTCCATGATGTTTGTTTCATTTAAAAGTAGATGTTACGTATATTCTTTTGGATGAAGTGATGTTTCCCATAGACCTTGCAGCGTGAAGAGTGTTGGGGCTTAAACCTGCGCATGCAACAAGTTTGCTTGACCTGGGTTTAAACCCAGATTTGCAAAAGCGGCCCGAACCCACATATTGGAGGCCGATTCCAACTCGGTTCTTGTGCGTTTTAGGTTGCGGTTTCAAGCTAACCTTGTTCTTTGCATGTGATAATATAGCCTTGATACTTTGGTTCCACTTGATATTACACACGGAGTGAGATTGAAGGCCATGAATATGGCTCGAGGAAGCCATTTGGGGCAATTTAATGCACACCAAATGCTCGACGAAATGCCCCAAACCAAGCTTCGATCTTGAAACGGTTGATTTGAGCCCGGTTCTCGTAATGTTCATATTCTGAGTTGTTTCATGTTCACGTAAACCGAGCATAGGCCAATTTAGGGAATTATTATTATTTTTTAAATAAAAAAAACGAAAAAATAAAAAAAATCAAAAAATCAAAAAATTTCAAAAAAAATGAAAAATGTTGGATAGCATCAAATTATGCAAAAAATGACATTTATGAGATTTTCCTAATTTTATAAAGTCATTTGCCTAATTTAATGCTATTTTGGTATCTTATTACCATTTTTACGACAAAAAAAATCCATTATGCATAGACTAAAATTACTTAGGATAGTTTTATGTAGCTAGAGTAAATTCTCATTTTGCTCATGGGGGTCCTGTCCCGGGGCATGATAACGAGGCCATGTAATATTATTTGCCCGACTTGTATCGGGTTTTCTCCTTCCGCGTTTATTTTCAAGTCATTTCAATTTCTTGGATGTTTACTTACTGCTTTTTTTTTTAATAATTTGAGTGTTAATTTCTTTCCTAAATTAGGTTAGTATTAATCTAGACATTGAAGAAAATAATCCCACAAAAACATTTGCAAGGACACTTAGCGGCTTTGATATCATAGGGCTATAATTGGTGATCAATATCGCGTGACCACTTAGATAATGCACTCTCAAGTTAGGTACCGAAAGGGCGCTAATAGAAATGTTAGTGTAAACAAGTCCCCGGCCCTAGAACCTCTGGTTGCGTAGGAATCAAGGCGACACTCCCGCGTCTTGATTGGTTTCTAGCCGACCCCAATAGGCTAGTGGCGACTCCTAGAAGTACTTAAGTTATCGAGAATTCAAAACGAAATCCAACGTTGCGCGGGGTATGAACTTGGGGAGAGTTCGCGTCTAGATCGATGGGCCATCGGTCCGCCTTTTTGGGCAATACCACCTAAACCCGTTCCTTTTTCCCATGACGGAAAAAGAAGGGTCGCGACAATGAGCGTTTTGGAATACCGATACATACTGAACATGATGTTGTAGAGTTTCCAATAGATGAGAATATGACCTTGATTAATCATACCACAGTAATCTTTGTAGATGTAGGATTACCCCTACGAGAGATCCATACGTACATCGCTTGGTTCTTTAGGGACAGGGTAGATGAGTTCGGTCCTGTTCGTAGATTTGACGTTCCCTTTGATGGAGTCGGGGACTGGGATCCGTTTGCTATACTACCTCCCGATGGCGAGTTGACTAGTGTGGAGACTAGTCTGGCGTAATTTGGATTGCAACAAGCACCTACAGTACTTGAGCCTTCGGAGGCCGAGCATAAGCCAGAACCTGATGAGTCGCAAGCGGGGTACGATCCAATGGACGTGGATTTCGAGCCGATTCCAAAGGAAGAACCGGAAGGGGAAGGGCCCGAGGCCGAACCCGAGGATGTACTTGTTGAGCCTGAGGATGAGCCACAGGAAGAATTGGTGTACATTCCCCCATATGAGCAATGGGTTAACCCAGATTTTGTGCCAGAATACGGGTCTGATGAGGAGTCCAACTCGGAGGAGTAGGGCGAGATTCCAGCGGAGTCGGGTGACATCAATCATCCGATTGAGATCGAGGCTGAGTTGGAGTCCTCGGAGGAACAGACTGTCCAAGGGAATTCAGATTCAGAAGACGAAAAATCGGACTCGGAATAGACACCGAGCAAAGGACGTAGAGGCTAGCGTAGGGATTAAAAATAGGTTTTTGGAGGTGTACCATTTTTTAGGATAGAATATTCGGGTCATCGATCCTTTTGATATCGGTGGTTGTAGTACGGTGTGTATATGTATGTTGGTGGTTTGTAAATTGTGATTATTGTGTGAGTTTGCATGAAAAACGAATATGTGCATTCTCCCTATTTTCCTCAGTTTTAATTGTCCGGGTATTTATGATTTTCGCTGATCGTTCAAAATCTCTGATATTTATAAGTGAGGTCGGCGATACCTTGAGACGTCGCATTAATCGACTAGAGATGTGTGTCGCGTGCTCGATAGGGTTCGAGGCGTGACAATAGATGCGATTGTGGTAATTGATCTCGGCTCATTTATGCTTTATCATTTGTGGTATATGTGAAAAATCTGATTTGATTGTGAGTATATGGACTAAATTGCAGCTTGGAGGAAGACACTGGATTAGTTTTTAGATTTGTCATTGGTAGGACTAATGATGGGGCGAAGATGATGGAATTGAAAAGGGAAGTGGCACAGTATGATGACTTCTTGCTGTTGGATACAGAAGAGGAGTACAACAAGCTCCCCTACAAAACGTGAGCACCATTCTCTCTCTCTCTCATCCGCTTTACACTACAGGCTAGCTTTCTTCAAAATCGCCTATGGACTTTTTGATGTTGAGTTCTACGTTAAAACGGATGATGACATTTATCTCAAGTCATTATTTTCAATCTTGCTCAACATATATGTCAACATATGTGGCTGTTATTATTGGTATTTTTTTACATATGCCACAAATGATGTCATGTTCTTTTTTTGTGAGATTTATCTTGATTTTAATGAGAGTTTTCATCCTTAGTTGCAAATGATAAACAAATCCATTATGTAACATGCCACTCTTTATTCTTTACACATTTACAATCTTCGTGGTTTGTTTAATAACTAGTCTTTCGTTTTGTTTAACTAAAAATAAAACAAGAAAAAAAAAACCTGTTAGAACCTGGAACCGACCTTGAAACCTGTGATAGGGTAGATTTCAGGTTTCACGTTTCGACGGGTAAATTCCAGGTTCTAAAAAATGAAGAACTTGTACCCAAGGGAAGGTTCCAGGTTCCAGGCGAAACCTGTAAGGAACCGGGAACCGCTTACCCCTATGCATGACAAACCAAATCCCCCCGGCGCAGCAAAAAATACGTCTGCAAATATAAAGGCGCGGTCGTTAAACCCTAAACCTTCGAAGCAGAGACTAAGAAGTATCGACACGCTGTTGAGCTTTTGACCCGAGTCGGGAATCCGACACGCGATTTTCGACACGCACGGGTTAATTTTACAAATTTCCAAAAATTTAAGGGTCAAAATGTAAATTTATAAAAAAAAAGTAAAAAAGGTAAAAAGAAAAGCGGAGAAAGCTCGATTACTACTGTCTGCCCTAAGCTTCTTTGCTCCGCCGGATCTCCTCAAGACCCTTTCCTCCGCTGTGATTGCTTTTCTTGAACGTTTTGTTGCATCTCTCTTTTCACTGGGTACCGTCTGCTCCCCACCCGCCACCAAATTACCCTTCGGCGCCGCCGCTCGAGGCTTACCCAGGACCTGTGCCGCCGCCGCCTCAACATCCCTTCGAGGGGTACCAGCGATATTTCGCCGGAGGGTATCCTCCGCCGCCGACGTCGCCTCCCCGTTACCCCACCACCACTGTCGCAGCCGACGTCGTTCCCCTTTTGCAGTGCTGGTAATGATCGCTCTCTTTGGATAGTTTCGGTCATTTTGCCCCTTTTCTTTTTGTACCTTCAGATGTATGTTTCTTTTCGAAGAGGCCTCTGCCTCCTCTGGTTGTGATCCCCCAGAGGGGGAATTGCAAGTCTGAGAAGTCTAGAATACAAGACATGCTGCCTCTATTCACCGGTTTTGAATAGTTTCAAGTTCATTCCGTATGTTTTGCCATGGAGAACTTAATCCACTCAAACTTTCTTTTGGTAACCTGATTCTCGCTTCTCAGTTTTCATGATTCTAATATTCATTGATGCTATAGCGCTTCCTTCTCCTTGTATTCCTTCGAATGAATGTAGTTGAATTTGTTAAATTGGAACAATGAATTATATTAACAAATGGTGGCTTAATGTTTTTACTGTAAATTCATTTTAGGCTCTTTTTTTCTTATTATTTATTTATTTGTGAATTTGAATCAAATTAATTTATCATGTATATATAAAAATTTACTTTTTATATATAACGTGTCGGAACGTGTCGGAATTCTGTATTTTTGAGGAAAAACTTGTCGCGTGTCGTGTCGCGTGTCGTGTGTCATGTGTCAGTGCTACTTAGGAAGCAGAAGAAGTAGAGAGAGAGCGAAAGCAGCTTCTGACTGTTCAAACACCTCAAAGCTGAAAGCTTTTTGCTCACAAGCTTTGGGTCAATTTGTCTATAACCGGCGGTAGAATTTTGCTAAAAATTTAGCAAACGAAGTTCTGGGTCATGCTTCTGGAGTCTATATTGCCTTTCTTTCGTCCTGAGCTCCTGTGTTCCTATGGCCGGTGGTGGGATTGGCTAAGAATTCGAAAACAAGTTCTGGGTCATGCCTTTGGAGTCCGTGTTGTCTTTCTTTCGTCCTTAGCTCCTGTGTTTCTATGTCCGGTGGTTGAATTTGCTAAGAATTCTAAAACAAGTTCTGGGTCATGCCTCCGGAGTATGTACTGTCTTTCCTTTGTCCTTAGTTCTTGTGTTCCTATTTAGTTTGCGTCCTTTGATTGCAGGGGATAAACTGGTTTGAGTGATTAGTCGGGCGAGGCATTCGAAGATTGATATCCCCCTGTTAAAGCCGGGAAGCGCAGCATACCGCTTAAATTAATAGTCAATTTTGCAATAGATTCTTTTTTATTTTATTTTATTTCACCTTGTTGGTATACATTGTTAATATATACAGTGTTAGAGCTGAGATGGCGATAGATGGGAGTTTCAATCTTGAATTCGCGCTCAGAAGGTTCCTGGTGCGCTGCCCTGAGCTCAGAAGTAGGCCGCAGTTCACCATGCTAGCGAGGGAGGTAATCAAATCTACACTGTGAGACTTGAAGCTGATTTTCTTTAGGAATTTCGGAATATTGATGTGGTGATTTTGGTTTCTGTGCTTCCAGGGAAGTGTGTTACATGAGGATGAAGTGATCGTTTCGGTGGCTGATATATTTTTGCACCCTACTTACACAATCCCATTGATGGGGTGTTTCCGGCCCATAGCACGAAAAATTGTGGAAAAGGCGGTGTCATCCCTTCGACTTGTGACTAATTTAAGGTCCAATTCAAGTTCAATACAAAGAGAAGTTGACGAAGATAATGAAATTTTAAAAGGAGCAGAAGATTGTGATGGTAACCTTATTGATTGTTACGTTCAAAAGGGAAAGGGTTTGAATCTTCACGAGCTTGCTTGCCTGGCCTTCTGTCGCGCACTTGATTTGGCTCCTTTTTTGTTGGGGTATGTCAACATTTAGTTTTCTGGTTCATTGTATGTATAGTCCTACGTGTTGTGCTTTCCTCAACTCCACTTAATATTCATTTTGCTTGAACAAGAAGAGAATTAATTATTTAATTGTGGAGTTGTAATGTAGGTTCTGTATGATCCACCCCTAGTTTCTAGCTACAGTACATATTGAGGATAGGGAAGTGAGCTTCATGTTGATATATAACTGTCTGCATGAGTAATTGAGTACGCCTTTTAGATGATATTTTCCCCGTTGAATTGGTCTACTATGTTAATTGACTCTGCCGATAGAGTTACATTTGCTTTTCCTTATCCCTCGTAATGGGTCTTATAGATGTCTTCTTGAAATAGAGCAGACTTTGGAAAATGCCTTGCAGCTTGCTTTACTTTTTGGACCAAAATGGACCATTGCTGAAGTAGTTTCCACTTAATAATTCAGAAAGTTTCTTGTAATAAAATCTGTGCCAAAGGGTCTTGACTTGCCCTGGAATTGACTTGGAGGGTCAACATTCCCTTATGAGTTTCCTCCTCCACATGGGAGGCTGTATAAGAGAGTACTCTAACAACCGACAACCTTCAGAAGAAAGTTCTTGAACTCGTGAATAGATACCTTCTCTGCACACACACCAGAGTTAGTTAACCACATCCTTATTAATTGCCGTGGGTCGAGACTTCTTAGGATTGATGCATTGGGACTTTTAGGCATTTATTCGGTCAAGGTTTCTATGGTTTAGGAAGAACTCTGGGCTAGGAAATAACTTGTTTTGTACATAAAAGAAGAGAAAAGACAGATACTTTCTACTATCCATTTTGCGGCTTTTTTTGGGTGTTTGAGAGTCTAGAGTCTAACGTTCTTGATGTATAGAATAGATAGTTGCAGGTTTTGAGCTTTTGGTTACTGTAGTACCACTATTCACATTAGAAAGTTTATTAGAAGTGGTAGATTGTTGTTCTTTGTAATTTTGTTTAGCTCTTGGCATCTTTCTTGCAAAATTCCTTGTTCAGCTTTCCAAAAAAGAAAAAAGATACCTGCACACATTGAACATGATGAAAGATGATTATTCAGTCCGCTAGAAATCCTTGAGCTTTCTGGTTTGAAGGATAGCTGAAATGGATGTGAGTCCCGTGACTTAATAAAATGTGGTGACAATTTGTCCTTCACCTGATGGACTGTTTCTCTATCTTAACGAAAGCAATGTCCAGACTTCCTACTTGTTTTCACAGAGTAAAATGAGTTTGGTTTAATATCTACCATGATAAGATAAGAGTGGTGGACGATTCACGGTGTTTCTCTTGATGCATTCCATTTGTGCATGGTAAACTTCCTCGCTGAAATTGTTGTTGCTAGAGAACTTATAGCTATTACTGAAAGGAGCTAAATCCTATTGTGACTTTGGTTACCTTCTTAATTTCTGCAGGTCTTTATTGGAGTTTTTTAAATTTGCTCCACCACCTTTTCAGCGTATTTTGGAAGGAGGAAGAACTTTGGATTACCTTCAAGAGGTATTTATATTTCTTTTTTTAGGATTTTTCTGAGATAAATCATAGAATCTTTGTGTGTGTGAGGCGTGTGTTTGTCTGGTTTTGGAGTATGGTGGCAAGGGAAGTTGAAGTTGGTGGGTTTATCTTGGTTGTTTTGGAGTATCCACTTTGGATGGTTTGTTAGACTTTTCAAACCTTTCTTTCTTAAGAATTGTATAGGGGTGATATGCCCATGGTACCTTTTTATTTTCCTTAGCCATTTTTTCCTACAACCATACCACTGATTGGTGGGTTACAAATATGGACATCATCCAACAATCAGAGTTATGGTTTGATGAAAATATAGCCCTTATATTGCTTTCAAATGAAAATAACGTTCGTGAGCCAGATGCAAGTATGAGCATGTTCTGAGACATACAAAGCGTGTGAGTCCTAGTTTGTGGGGGCATGAAGTTTCTTTTAAGTTATAGTTTGCTTTTTAGTGACTGGCCTGGTTAGGGTGGAAGTTGGTTTTGTAATGACTTGGATCAAATAATATTGTATTGATGTTGCGGAGATTGCTTGTGATGTTTAAATGCAAAGGAATGAGGTCATGATTTTACGGGCATAAGCTTTACCTGCAAATCTGACGGTGGAATTATCCATGATTCTTAAGTAAAGGTTGGAAAGCTTTGGGTTATTTTGGTTGATGATTTATGATTAGTTGGGGTTGGGCTTTGTTTGGTCTGCTCAAATTCATGGCATTAGAAGCTAAATGTCCTTGTTGGTCTGCTTGGATTTGACCAATTTGTTTGAGGTGATGTTTCTAGATCATGACTAAATACAAAGAGATCTCTTAAAAAATTTTTATATAAAAAATCTAGTAATCTAGATCACCTTTTTAAACATCTTTGATCACCACATGATAAAAATTTTTACCCCTAGATTTGAACTGTGTGATTCCTATTAAAGAACTTGATGTTAGGTGTAATAAAATGTCAATATATTGTACATAAGCATCAAGTTTTCAAGTTGGTGCTTTGTGACCTACTGGGTTTCTAGGGTTGTAAATGATACTCTTTTTAAACAATTGGGATTATGGAGACATATGCATTTCATCTTGTTTAATGTCTAGATATTTTATTGCTTTAGTATATAGTAATTAGAACCTATCCTTTAAAACGTCCTTTTATTTCAGTAGAAATTCATGTTCTTTTAGCTATGGCTAAGCCATGCATTTGGCATTTTGTGAGCATGGAACAGTGTCATTGGTTTACTTTTATAGGTACGTTTTAAACTCTCCTGTTCATTGGGGAGATTGTCCTATTCCGCCAGAATGTTTTTTGTACAATTTCAAGTTGAGGCAAAAACCGTCAATAGTACATGCCTCAATTCATGCCATCCATCTTGCTTATAGTATCATCTGGTATGGCCTAAGCTGTTGTCAGCGCAGCTTTGGTTATACCTCATACATTTGCACATTTTTATTAAGCTGAAGACTTGTTATATTGCCAATTTTTAAGTACATTGTTTGCTTTCTTTTGATTTTTGTAGTAGTAGTGAATAGAACTAGTTCAATGTGCAGTCCTAAGTTTCTCCAATGACTTTTTTACTTAGTAATAAATGTTTGGTTCTTTATTCCCTCCTCTAGGCTGAAGGTCAATTGTCACATGTCGTGCGGATATCTTACCGTATATTGCTGACATCGCCTGAGGTGTTCTCTAAGCTTTGGGATTGGTCTTGTTTCATTGATCTTGCAAGGCAGTCAACAAGCTTATCAGGCAGCAGTAAATCGGAGAAGGATATAGCAGATTTAAGATGGTGTATATCACAAATACTATCGGTTATTCTTAAATTGGGTGATGCAGGAACCTTTAATCTTGGCATTGGACCTGAAGAAGGGTTTGACTGTCTGCTACGGTTGGTTGACGTTCTTAAAGATATCATCATCACATATATTGACTCTTAAGTAAATACAGTAACTCTTCTTTTGGAAGATTTGGCATTTTGACATTCTTACTTTGCTTTGTTGATCATCAGCTGGGAAAAATTTTGTCGGGATGTTTCATTCGAGAAAGCAGGCACTTATATTGAGCCATCTGTGAAAATAGAATCAGATGAGATGGTTTATGTCCAGCAAGAGTGTTGTCTTGAATCCTGCGGTTTGATTTCTCTGGGCTTGCAACCATTCAGCTATAGTGAGGCATGGCCTCGCCATCAAAGGCTCGCAACAGGGTAACGTACTGCAGATTTGAATTTTTGCTCGGTATTTTATAATTTTTTGCTAAATTTGTGAAGTGGGCTGCGAAATTCACTCAAAATTTTTAATTTTTATCCCCTCACTTATGGCATTTATTGTCCATCAACTTAACAAATTATTTATGACTTGAGCTGGATGGAGTGACTTGCCTTAAAATGTTTGATAGAGATGTTGCTTGTCTGTATGATTTCATATTGACTTGTTAATATTCAGGGACGATGAAGCAGTTAATGCACCATTTGTGTTGACGTCAACAACAAAGAGAAGTTTTCAGATGGTCCTATTGGCCGTCTCCCAGAGATGGCCTGTTCTTCTTTACGGTCCCTCAGGTGTAGGCAAATCTGCTCTTATAAGCAAGTTGGCTCGCGATAGTGGAAACCGCGGTAATCTTCATTCTTTGATTTTGTTATCTCTGGATTTAACTGGATTGTCACCGTGTAGTACGAGTTGTAAATGAATTTAAGAACCTGTATAATTTGAGTCCTACTCATATAATAATTCTTGTGCGTGAAAAAACTGCATTTCTCCATCGGTGGTCCATACATGAACATATTATTGATTGATAATGTTGACTGTTTTTGTCTGTAATGGTGGTATATCTATGTCAGGATTTAAAATGCGGAAAGCTCTGCAGCTTTTTGTGACTAGGATGGATGAATTTGAATTTTTTTTGTTAGATTTTCATAGGAAACTTTTGAAAGAGTAAGATGGATGACTACTGCAAAGTGAGTGTCAAGTTCAAAACATATGTCCTGGGTTTCTATCTGGATGTAAACTGGATGAATAAAGTAATATTCCTCTTGCGTTGGAGGTGGCTCCTAAATCTATCATTAGACCATCCAGTATAAAATGAGTCCGAAGATTGTGATATTCATACCCTCCTCTCCTCTTTTGTCATATGTTCTTTATATTTTCCATCAATCCCCACTTCACCTAGCTGGCACCCTCTAATTTTTTTAGGATGCTTTAGGGCTTATTTAGTATACTTGCGGCATCACCTATTTCTATGTTCTGAGCCCCACCATAAAGCAACAAAATAGCGGCAACCCTTCTCTCTCTCTCTTGCTTGCTTGTCTATGGCACATGCATTAGCATTAGAGTATACACCACGAACCAACATTCAGCTTTAAGTTTAAATAGCAAATTAGTGAATGCTATATCTAAATACTAAATCTAGTTTGTAATAGTTGTTAATTTTATTTGTGCCTATTGGATATATTGCTGAAAAATGGAAAAACAGTTTTATAATGTCACACACTTCCAAATTTCACCTTTTATAGGCATCCTCAACCATAAATTTCGTTCTCAAATGAGTTGCTAAAGGTAGATTGGTTTTAATTCATAAATCATCATTGTCTCTGCTATCCTATCATACCCTTTGCCTTCCATTCGTTTGCTTAGCTCGTTTTAGAGCTCCATTGTGTCGGTCAAGGTCTCGAAGGCTTGTTGTAACTGTTATTAATAATGTTGGTGCATATTATGCTTTACGTTTCTCGTGACTTTGACTCTTTTTGGTGAACATGAAATTTCCCAATAGTTGATGTTCATGCTGCTTTCTCTAATCCCAAGACTGGGTATTAATGAAACAAAACTTTAGTTTGTTATAACCAATTTAGGCTAAAGTAGGTTCCAAATTCTAGCGCCAAAATTCAAAAGAATTGGATTTCTTTTTTGATTACTTTGAATTGAAAATGACAAGTGGGTTCAAAAATTGATTATTGAATTAACAATAGTCAGATAGTAATGGATGATTGAGACTGCATTGTTTATTTGCACAAAAGATGATACTACTGCCATTTCCCCTTTCCTTTAGAAAGGAAAAGGCATATGAAGTTTTGTTATTGTAGGTAGCTTGATAGTTCTGTTGATTACTTTCCTCCATTTATAGTAAGATAAAAAAAGTTTCTGTGGATTGTTAGGATAAGTTCTCGAGGATTAGCTTTTACTTTTGGTATACTTGTGCAGGGAACTTACATGTGCTATAAAAATTGGAGATTGGGAGATCTTTTACAAATTGAAATCTTTTAATGAACGAATTTTGTTACTTGCCTGCAACTGGTTGCAACTTTAATGGTGCCTCCTGTTCTGGCATGATAAACACCATATAGCAACATTTTCAATTGTGGTGGAATATAAGGTGTAGACTGTATCTCCTTTCCTCTATCCATCAATTCTTCCTTTTAGTTTTGGTTTGGGTGGAGTTAAGAGATCTATTTTTTTTGAAGGGAGGAACGGGAAGTGTCCTGTTTTCCTCCAAGATGAATGGTTTCACTAGATGTCTAAAGAAGCAAATACTTATTCCAAGAGTTCTTTTCTCACACTCCTCTTCTTGCCAGTTTTATCCATTCAAATGGATGATCAGATTGACAGCAAAACGTTGATAGGAAGTTATGTATGTACGGAGAAACCGGGTGAATTTAGATGGCAGCCTGGATCACTTACTCAGGTTTGTTCCACTCAAGAACATAATATCCCCTTTCTGTGACTATGCATTTCCTAACTAAAGCACTTATTTGTTGATGTGTGCACTTCTGTTCGTAGGCCATTGAAAATGGACTCTGGGTCGTCTTCGAGGACATTGACAAATCACCATCTGATGTGCACTCCATCTTGTTACCTTTGCTGGAGGGTGCAAGATCTTTTGTAACCGGTCACTGTGAGGTAATTGATAGAAGTAATATCCCATATTAAGATAGAATGAGATACTTTGTTTCAATTTTACGGAGGTTTTCTTACTACGTTTTTGGTTTTCTTTATTACCGGCATTCAATTTGAAAAAAGGTTGTCTGGAATAAATATGTGAGGATCTATTCTAATTGGAACATGTTGAATTGATTCACACTCGTGCAGGAAATAACCGCTGCGGAAAATTTTCGACTTTTCTCCACTATATCAACGTCCAGATTGCATATGTCTTCTGGTACAGGAGGTTTGTGTTATGACGGGGGTTTGATCAGCTTCCTTTTCTATTCTGCAGTACCTTTGAAACACGACAAGTCCTTTCTCATTTGAGTTACTTGACTTGGTCTGAATGACTGATTTTCTAGTGTTATTATTTGCGTTTCTTTATGTACTAGTTGGTGATTAAGCAGTCAGATGCATACAAGTGCACAATGGATATCTCAACTTGAGAATGAGTTAATTAGCTTCCTCGTGTAGGCTTCAATTTCCCTGGGACTCTGTGGAGGAGGGTTATGGTCAGGCAGCCAACTCATGAAGACTTACAATGCATAGTGAAGACATGGTATCCAAGATTGGATCCTCTTGCTGATAGGCTAGTTGGTAAGCTAAATAGTTAAATGAAATAATTCACATATGATAATTCCTCCTCTCAATCATTTTCAGACTGAACATCCTAGTTGGATGTTATCCATGCAGAAACATTTGAAAATATAAATGCTGCGATCATGCGCAAAATTGGGGACTCAGTTTCCGTTGGCAGGTTTTCAACAAGGTAAAGAATAATCTTGATGTTGTGGATTGAAATTATTACGATAACTTTATGGCAATTTTTTTTTGTGGCAGGGATCTCCTTAAATGGTGCAAGCGAATAGAAGGATTAGGTTTTAGCTTAATGGACAACCAGTTATCATCTTACCAGTGTCATTGTATTTATCAAGAGGTCTGATTCAAACGTTGTTTTGTGGTGATCCCTACTTTATGAGCTAGATAACCTGTGTAGTGGGACAAAAAAAAATTTTATCCTTTCTTTTCCCCTCTCAGGCTGTTGATGTTTTTTCAGCATTTTCAACGTCAGCTGAAAACAGGTTGAAAATAAAGAAAGATGTTGCACGACTGTGGGGAGTTCCAATTTCGGAAGCGGAGAGATTACACCCTGATATGAAACCTGTAATTCAGGTTTGATTGAGACAACTGATTGTATGTGGCTTTGTGGTTTCTGTTGGCAATTTTTCATATCGGCTGTTACTACAGGATATGCTGTCAGAGGTAAGAATTGGACGTGTCACTCTCCAACGAGCTCAAAAAGCTGTAAGTTGAATATTCTTGCATGCCTTGCTTAGGTGATTTTTTTGCTGAGGCTCAATACTGCCATGTCTTTATTTCAGCTCCACTATGGGAAAAAACCATTTGTTGAAATTCGTAGATCTCTGCACGCGATTGAGAGAATAGCGTGCTCTGTTAAGTGCAATGAGCCTGTGCTCTTGGTTGGTGAAACTGGGACAGGGAAAACCACACTTGTACAAAATCTTGCATCACGATTGGGCCAGAAACTCACTGTTTTGGTATGTGGGAATAAACTCTCTCTCTCTCTCTCTCCACAGACTTTGATGCGCAATGACATGGGCAGGCTTATTTACTCGTGAAATCTGTTTTCATCTTGAATCTGCATATTTTCTCCCTTGGTTGTGCTTATTCAAATATTTCCTTTGCTTCAGAACTTGAGTCAGCAAAGTGATATTGCTGATTTGTTGGGGGGTTTTAAGCCTTTGAGTGCACACTATGTATGCATCCCTCTATACAAGGAGTTTGAGGACCTTTTCTCAAAGACCTTTTCGGCCAAGGTATGTTTGTTAAGGTTTGCACGTGTTGCTTGTTTCCTTATTTGCTACTAAAGCAGATGGCTGATGCTGTTGTATGTTGATAATTAGGTTAATCTGACTTTTCTGGATAGCTTGCGAAAACATCTGAGTGATAAAAACTGGAAAGTTTTGTTGAATGGTATGCACAAGGGCGTAGATGCTTTCAAGCAGTCAAAGGTGGAAGATTCTAGACATGGGAAAAAGCGGAAGAAACCATTGAATGAGGAAGTGATCAATGCATGGAATAACTTTTCTATGAAACTGGAAGCTGCCCGTGCGCAAATTGGTGCATCATCTGCTATGATCTTCTCATTTGTTGAAGGAGCTTTTGTAAATGCTCTTAGGAATGGTCGGTGGATATTGCTTGATGAGGTCAACCTGGCTCCTACGGAGATTTTGCAAAGAATTACTGGAGTACTAGAAGGAGAGAATGGGTCTCTCTGTTTAGCTGAGAGAGGTGATGTCACCTACATAAAGAGGCATCCCAACTTTCGCATATTTGCATGTATGAATCCAGCAACTGATGCAGGGAAACGGGAATTACCATATTCTCTGCGGACTAGATTTACTGAATACTTCATTGATGATGACTTGGATGAGGAGGATCTGACTCTATTTGTAAATCAATTTTTAGAAGATGGACCTTCGATGAGAGAAATGGTAGATAAAATCGTGCGTTTTTACAAAGCTGCTAAAAAGGAGTCGGAGGAGAGGCTTCAGGATGGAGCTAATCAGAAGCCACAATTTAGTTTAAGGTCCCTCTTCCGTGCTCTTGAATACACAAGGAAGGCAGAAAAGAAGTTCACCTTTGAAAAGGCCTTATATGATGGATTCTGTATGTTTTTCCTCACTTTGTTGGACAGATCTAGTGGTAAGATAATGAACCAAATGATTTTATCATACTTATTGGGAGGGAAAATGCCTGGACAAAAACCATTTGACTGTTACGTGACAATCATGGCAGACTCCGTTCCCGATGATTTTGTTGAGAATTATGTCCTGACGAAGAGTGTCAGAGAACAACTTGGAAACTTGGCACGTGCTGTTTTCATTAAAAGATATCCTGTCCTTTTACAGGGTCCCACTTCCAGTGGGAAGACTAGTCTTGTGCGATATCTTGCTGCAGTAACTGGTAATGAATTTGTGCGCATCAATAATCATGAACACACAGATCTGCAGGAGTATTTAGGTTCTTATGTCACTGACGCTAGTGGGAAGCTTGTATTCCATGAAGGTGTTTTAGTCAGGGCTGTCCGCAATGGTTATTGGATTGTTCTGGATGAGCTTAACCTAGCCCCATCTGATGTGCTGGAAGCATTGAACCGATTGCTAGATGACAACAGAGAGCTTTTTGTGCCTGAATTGCAAGAAACAATCAAAGCACATCCGAATTTTATGCTGTTTGCAACTCAAAATCCACCAACAGTATATGGAGGACGTAAAATGCTTTCTCGAGCATTTCGCAACCGTTTTGTGGAGATTCATGTTGAGGAAATTCCTGAAGAAGAGATAAGCATAATCTTGGAGAATAGATGCAAGATTAGCGGAAGCTATGCCAAGAAGATGGTTGAAGTCATGAAAGATTTACAGTTGCATCGGCAGGGTAGCAATGTATTTGCTGGAAAACATGGATTTATAACCCCACGTGACTTGTTTCGTTGGGCTAATCGGGTTAGGTTTCAAGCAAACACTTTTGAAGATTGCTTGTCTTCAAAACATCGCTACGAAGATCTAGCTAGAGAAGGTTATTATCTTTTGGCTGAAAGATTGCGTGATGATGATGAGAAATCTGTCGTTAAAGATGTTCTAAAAAAACATTTTCACATTGCACTTGATGATCATAGCTTGTACAAGCAGGTACAATTCTTCTTCCCAGAAAAAATAACGTGTTACCATTGGATGATTGTACTTATATGGCATTCTGATGTTTTATGCATGTGTATGGAATTCCTGTATTATTTGATAATGTTTCTTCTGCATTGGCATCTCTATTCTTATTCGCTGTTGTCATTAGTTGGTAAATGAATTCAGTTGGGGCTCTCTGAGTTTTACTGTTGAAGTCATCCTGCATAACTTTTCGTTACCATGTTTCTGAAGCCCTGTTTTGTCTATATCTCTAGAGATTTGTCATTATACTTGCCAGTTGTTTTTTGCCAGGCAGTGCATTTACAGTCCGTTGTGAGGACAATTTGATTCCTTTTTTATTTTTTTCCAAATGTTGTTACTTGAATGTCAAATTTGAGTGGGCAGTCTCAGAACTTTCATCCGAATGGAACCCAGGACTTGAAATTTTCGACAGCCTGTTGGCTGTAACTCTATGCTTTTAACAGTAGAATGACGTAACGCAAAGTATGAACTTAAAGCAATAAAATCAGAAATATGAAGAATTGAAGGGCCGCCTAGTCTGGAGTTATCTTTGAATATGGGTTTAGCTTTACATCTTTTAAAGGGCCCGCGCGCGTGCGCGCACACACACATATTATCTAACTAGTCTTTTGTGTTAAATAATGCTATCTTTTTCCTTTGTGTTATCTGTTTGTGTCAGTAACACAACAAGAAAGTAGATGTATGTTTTTGAGTGCCTGAGACACATCGAACCATTAATAAAATTTCGATGCAGCTCTTCACCTATTATTTTTTTGTCTATATGTATTTGTTTTTATGGCTTTGTCTAGGTTGTAATTCTTGGTATCTTTGATGTTGCTCTCTTACAACTCCTGGATCTCTGTGACTTCGTCTATTTTGAAGGTCCCATGGTTTATAGCTCACCATGTCTTTCAGGAATCGTCTGAAGGACGTGCTGTCAACTTGAACAATATTTCCGACGTTTCAGAGAACTTTGGAAAGTATGACTTCCACCAAGAACAGTGTGTTTGTGTTTGTACTGTGAACTCATTGTGGTAATGTTCTTTTTTATTGTTGACCTGGTCTCTGCAGTGTCACCTGGACGAGGAGCATGTGGAGGTTGTACTTTCTTATTAGACGTTGCTATGAGTTGCGTGAGCCCATTCTTCTTGTAGGAGAAACAGGTGGTGGCAAAACTACTGTCTGCCAGTTGCTAAGCACTGTTTTGAAGTCAAAACTGCATATTCTGAATTGTCACCAGTACACCGAAACTTCTGATTTTGTGGGGGTGCGGTACCTGCTGATTTTTGCTTTATTTTGGTTGTGTAAACTTCATTATTCTGTCGTGCAATGTGGCTACTAACAAATGGTGAACAGGGTTTCTATCCTGTTCGAGAGAGGTCGAGGTTGATTTCCGAGTTTAAGCGTGTAGTTGAACAAGTGATGCTTTCAGATACTTTTGTCTTCTATCCCAGCACTTTGGTATGTATGCTCTTGATTGGTAGACGACACTCTCTTTTCGCAATATGTGCTTCTTCGTCTGTCTTTTTCATCCATTCTATGTTTACAGACAATTTCATCAGATATTGGTCAAGCTTCTTCAACTCTCAACCAGCTGGCTATGATCATAAACAGTTATCGACAGGGTCTGGTCACATCTCCTAGAGTCACTTCACGAGATCTGGACTATTTCGAGCAAACAAAAGTGGAACTCGAGCAGTTGTACCGGAAATGGCAGACTATTTTTATGTGGCAAGATGGCCCTCTTGTGCAAGCAATGAGGGCTGGTCATCTCTTTCTTGTGGATGAAATATCTCTGGCTAATGATAGTGTACTTGAAAGATTGAATAGTGTCTTGGAGCCAGAAAGAACTCTGGTGGGTAGAATTTGGTTGAGACTTTTTGTATTTGCATATACATATCCTACTGGCATCATCTCTTCCATTGGTACTGATGATGGTCTCTTTCAATTATTAAATTGAAATGCTTATACCATGGGTGGTGATTGCTCATCCTCATGTTCGCACAAATGCTCATCTTCATGTCTTTTGAAGTCCTAGCACTTTACACTCATTTATCAACATTTCACAGGCTTTCATTAAATGAATTGTTGTTTTTTTATTGTTGATCATGTACTCACTCAGTTTTAATCTTTTATTTGTCAATGCACAATTGACTCTAATGCTTCTTATCCTCAAAATAGGAATATCCTACATTTATCTAAGCTTTAATAACTGCACTTAGCTTCAGTAGCTGCACTCGGCATATTTTGTTTATTGGTTTTTACATGTCCAGAGCTGTCTAATTGTATTGCAGTGAGATAACTGATGTGTTTTTTGCGCCTATATGAATGGTTCTCTTTGTTGTTGTAGTAACTTTTTTTGGAACCCTCCTATTTCTTTCCTTTAGCATTCTTTTCTTTGTTTTTTTTGGGTGTATGTCATTTTTATGTCTTGCTTTTCTGTAGCTTGGTGCTGCATTCAATTGTTTATTTTTTTATCGAATTTTCCTCTGACCTTTCACAATTGCTACGTATGTAGTCTTTGCCAGAGAAAGGGGGGTCTACGATGGAGAAAATTACTGCTCATAATCACTTCATCCTTCTTGCAACCATGAACCCTGGTGGTGATTATGGTAAAAAGGAGCTATCACCTGCTCTTCGTAATAGATTTACAGAAATCTGGGTACCTTCTGTTGGTGATCCTAGTGAACTTAGAAGTATTTCTCAGCAAAGGTATCCTTGTATGATTATGTATTAGTCGAGGCAAATCTTCAAAAATTTTCTTGCTTGACATCCCTTCCAACATTTGTTATATGCAGCATATCCAAGCCAGAGCTTCTGTTTGTCATGGATCCCATGATAAACTTTTGGGCGGTAAATCTCTCGTGTAGTTACCTGTTGCATTGTTATTGTTGACTAATATGCTATGTATGTGTTGTTGTCCTATCTCCTAATAGTTTAAGCTTTTAAATTAATTGTTTGTTATCTCACAAAATTGTAACACTTGTATGCACTTCACCTCTGTCCCTCAAGCGTGTGAGCTCTTCTCACTGATTCTCTTGGTTTATTCCCAGTTTATCACTTTAACTATATAAAAAGTCAGTGCTGGGTTCTTGTGGCTTATCATCAGTACATATCTCCTTTGTTTTTAGTTGTCTGAATCCTTCCTTCTTGTACATTTAAGGAAAATGACAGAATAGATACCCTCACAGTTGGAGGATCAAATTTGGCAAGGGGGGGGCCCAGGAAACTTGTTGGGACACTCATAATCCATAGCTACCTCTCCTTACGAACCTTAGTATGCAGTGTGCCAAAGTTGCATAATTGGTTGGAAAATGAAAGCACTAGGGCAAGCTATTTCGCTGAGTATACGACTGAAAAGAGTTGATTAATTGGTTTTCATGATGGGATTTAAGTCAATTTTCATTATTGAGAGCCATAAGATTGACCCCGTTTTCATAAGGGAATCCTCATCTGTGCCAGGATCTCCTCTATAACCGATCAGTTACCAGTTAGTTACTTGTAGCGCAATTGATTTCTCAACTCTTAAGGTCCTAGTGTATCAGCTGGCCTTTTGTAGGAAGCACCCGTTTACTATTACTATACCTCCCTCTGACAGATAAATTATAGCTCAAATATCTTCTAATGCACTTTCCTAATCCATCATTCTACCCTTTCTGGTGCCTGGTGTCCTATCAAACTTAGCTCTCTTGTTGCTTCCTCATGTTTTGTATAAAATAAAACTGGAATGAAGGCACTGTAATTGAATGCCATGCCAACAAGAAAAGAAGGATTACCTCAATTTGTCTCTCTGTTTTTTTGTTGAATTGGAAGGACCAGATCAAGAGAGTTTTTGATGGAGAGTAATCTTTCACTTTCATTTTTATTGAAAATTGGCTAAAGGTTATACACTTTTGGCATAGTGGAAACTTGCATATGGATATAAATGCCTTGGTTGATATAGTTGATGCTTTGTCCTGTAATTGAGCTCCTTTTTTGGTTCTGTGAGCTCTTTTTGTATATGAGTTTGCACCCCCTTGGTGCCCTATAGTTAGTCTTTTTAGCTATCAAAGAAAAAGATTTGGAATGACAAAAGGGAGAAACTGCTGATAAAAGCCGATAGTGCTGCTGGATGCTGGTCTTTGCATGTACCTGTATGTTTTTTGCCCCTTAATTAATATTCTACCTCAATTCAGAATGTTGTGCTATTTGATTGCTGAGAGCATTTTGGGTCAGGAGATGCGGGTCCTCACTTATCTTGAGTTGTTTCCAGATGCTTACCATAAATTATTAGGGAACTGTAATTTTTTATGTTGCTTTTACTTGGATTTGTAAAGTATAATCTTGCCAAAGTGATTCATCGAATCACCTTTTTTCATTTGGGAACAAGTTGATCACTTGAAAAGGAATCATTTGCTTGTAGTAGCTTTCATATGGGAACAAGTTCTCTTTATTTACGTCAGTGTCTGGTGTTATGTCTTGTGTAGTCTGAGTAACCTATTTATGTATTGTATCTGGTGCAGTGGTTTAACAGATTACAGACTGGGAGAACTCTGACTGTGAGAGATCTACTCTCTTGGGTTTCTTTTATTAACGAGACTGAGAGAAATTTGGGTGCCAAATCCTCCTTGCTTCATGGGTCTTTCCTTGTTCTCCTTGATGGACTGACTTTAGGTACTCTCTTTTTTTCATGACCACTGGTTAGATACATTCAATTAGGACATCTTAGTCTTGATGTGTAATGGGTGTGGTGCATGGGTAAAGGCAATTGGCACAATCAAGGGAGAACAGCCTGTACGATGGTTGTGGGTTACCAAATCTTAGAGACCACCAATGGACATGATAGTCAGAAAGCAGAGCCTTCTTTTCAGTATTTGTTCAAATTTTTACCTCTGGTCACTCAACTAAAATGGCCAAATAATATAAATTGCTTGTGTGCTTTTAATGCTTGCAATTCCATGACCCAAGTCAGATGCAGCACTCAATAAAATGAAACATTCAAGGAGCTTGTGAGCACGCATGACTTGCTTTTTCTTATTGTTTCCAAGTTCTCTGATAAGCACCATTCTCAAGTTCAGATTATCCAGGAATTTTAGTGCAACTTGTTTGTTACGTCACGATACAGAAGTGACATTATGAGGAGCCTCATACATTGCCGATCTGTTGTTGGAACCATACAGTACTGCAATATCAGTTGATGGGGTTTTTGACTATTTTTTCCTTAATGCAATTAAACTGTTCTGATATTTTGTCTGTAGTTCACTTGTCTATTTCGTTGAGTTCTACCTATATTCTGTTTTCGTACCTCTCTTTGGGAACAAGCTTCCTCCACCGTTCCCATATGAAAGTCAGTAGATTTTCATACTAGGGAGAGGAGAATCTGAAAGTATTAGACCTCTTCTGTATCTTGTAAATGACTTTGCCAAATGGGTGGATGCTCACTTGATTCTTAAGTTTATAGTTGATCTCGACTCTGCATTTTACCGAAGCTGGATTTATTCTGGCTTTTTGCCTATTTTCACTCAGGGACTGGAATCTCTAAGAGCGATGCAGAAGAGCTGAAAGACAAATGCCTGCATTTTCTTTTGGGACAATTAGAGGTGCTTTTTCTTTGCTTGTTAGGTTATTGGCAGCAAATCTATTTGCTTCTAAAAAAGAATGTAGTATAATCGAGTTGTAAGGTTCCTTAAATTGAAGAACTATGACCCATAAATTGTTATCTGCCGTGAAACTATGCTTTATGTCCTTTTTGCATTTGCAAGGCTTATTTCCTTCTTGCCGCCAAGTTCTATAAATAGTCGTGAAATTATGACTAGTTATATGAACAAAGTTCTTTTATATGTTTGTTTAGTTGTCATTCTTCACATTCTTTTCCTTCGCAAGTTCACATCTTTTGAGAATTGATACTTAAGTCTTCTGTTCGACATTGGATGTTTCCTTAAATTAGTTGAAGAATTATGACCCATTAATGAATAAAGAATGTTCTCAGAGGATAAGATCCGCTCTTTGTTAAATACAAGAAGAAAAAGATTCTAGCATTATTATTCATGCGGTTAGCTTTTTTCCTAGTAAGGACTCCAAAGTCAATTGGCTTAGATATCTTACCTCATGTGATAAATTTCCTTGCTATTACGTTGATTGTAACGTATATTTCAGAAAATTGTTGCTCATATTAATTTCGTGCGGCGGGTCGCGGCATGCATTTGTGAAAAGGAAAAAGTTCAATCTATCTTATAATTATGGATTACATCAATATATATAGTGCGAGTATTAGGGCTCACTAACAATGAAAAGACTAAACTACCCTTTAACAGCATAATTGACTTTGAATGTCTTCCTAACTTTCTTTGCAATTACTCACTTTTTCCTTGTCTTACTTTTGCAGGTAGATGAAAATAGTGCTGACTACCCAAAACTTTCAAGGATAGAAAATTATGGTTGTGGTGAAACTATAATGGCAAAAAATTTGTCTGGCAATCATAATGTGCAACTTGATAATATATTCGGTATTGACCCATTCTACATTGAGAAAGGTAATGTTTGACTTGGTGTACTTGAATTTCTCAAGCACTGTATATTTTTTGGCCTTGGCTTTGTAGCTGCACAGTTTCACTTATGCTTGTCCTAAGCATTTGTATCTGAGTGTGGTCAACATGATCATTCTTGGCTCTTCATTAAGTTTTCTGTCTTTATCTGGAATATCAATAAGGATGTATGCTTGTCCTGAGCATTTCCTTGCCTTGTCCCTTTGGGGCCCTCTTTCGGGTTTTTCTTTTTATTTCTTTAATTTTTTTTTTTGGGTGGGGGGCTGTTGAAGGGATTACTTCTTCATATCATGTTGATGTACTCATATTTGTGTCAAGTCTAAGTGCATGGCAATGGAAACCATGTTTCCTTATAGCTAATGCTTTCAGATAGGTTGGCGATAGAGTTTTCCTTGATAATTCTCCATGGCATTGCTTCTGGCTTTGAACTTCTAGACCCCTCAGTTTCCTCCCTATTGTAATGAGGTCAGGTTCGTCTTCATGGGGAAGGGGATTGAAGTACATCGTGTTAACCGCGCCTCTACCTAAGGGTTTAAGCTTTTGATTAGGACTTGGATAATTTGATGTATGTACATTTCTATGGTGGACTGTCTCAATTTGTTGAGTTTAGCTGTTAGAGAAATTTGAATTATTAGCTTCCTCTAACTGGTTCTTGTGGGTGGGTGGTGTTTGGGGGGGGGGGGGGCTAGAGAGAGATTTAGTCTACCTCTTTTGCCACGCTTTCATGTCCATGGAGTGCACAATGACTTTTACGTACATGACTTATGAACTTATAACCATTGAAGACTTGCCTTAGTCCTTACTGATTTGCACATGTTTGGCAGGACATGAAAATTGTGAGGTTGGGGGGTTTGAATTTTTGGCACCAACAACACGAAGAAATGCCTTGCGAGTACTGCGGGCGATGCAGCTTAGGAAGCCTGGTATGTTTACCAGTCCAGAATCTCTCCCATCCCTGGTTTGCCTCTTTCCTCTCTCTTCTGCAGATTGCTCAAATAACAGTTCCTTCTTTCAGTTCTACTTGAAGGCAGTCCTGGTGTTGGGAAGACTAGTTTAGTTGTCGCTTTGGGCAAGTTCTCTGGGCATAGAGTTGTAAGAATTAACCTATCTGATCAGGTTTGTTTCTGTTTATATCTTTTTAGATTTGTTTGTTCTAGCAATCCATTTTATTGTACAGTTTGCTTGGTTTTTTTACGAGCTTCTGTATTTGTCTATGTTGCAGACTGATATGATGGATTTGCTGGGCTCAGATTTACCTGTTGACAGTGATGAAGGAATGAAGTTTGCTTGGTCAGATGGTATTCTTTTACAGGTGGCGATTTCTTCTAAATTTCTTGCTCTTTCTCTGTCTATAGTTGGTTGCAGATAATATCGTCTTGTTTTTTTAGGCACTTAAGGAGGGTTGTTGGGTGCTGCTTGATGAGCTGAATCTTGCTTCACAATCCGTCTTAGAGGTATTTATTAAAGGACTTTGGTGTTTCAGAAATGTCTGTATATTTTTGATACAAATAATGACAACTCTTCTTGCTTAAGCAAAAAAATTTAATGAACCAAACCTTTTCTTAAAATCTTCAATTTTATTTTATGTCAAATTTTTCCCCTCAGGTGTGCTTACTTTTGGCAAATGAAATTCTTGATCAGGGTTTGAATGCTGTTCTAGATCATCGAGCTGAGATTTATATCCCAGAGCTGGATCTTACCTTCAAATGCCCACCATCTTTTAGAATATTTGCATGTCAAAATCCTTCAAGTCAAGGTGGCGGCCGAAAAGGCCTTCCAAAGTCCTTCCTCAACCGTTTCACGAAGGTTCATTTTTCCCTTGTTTTCTCAATTTGACTTTTGCGCATTTGCTTTCAGAAGTTTGTTTTGAAATTGGTACATCATAACTTATGATTTTATTTGGTGCTTTCAGGTTTATGTGGATGAATTAGTTGAAGATGACTACCTCTCCATCAGCAGTTCATTATATCCATCAATTCCAAGATCTCTTCTTTCCAAGTTAATTTTGTTCAACAAAAGGTTATATGAGGAAACAATGATTTTCCGCAAGTTCGCACAGGATGGCTCACCTTGGGAATTTAATCTGCGTGATGTGATTAGGTCATGTCAAATTATTCAAGGTATTCAAATTTTACAGTTCTATCTTTCATTTTTTTCTAACCAGCTCCTTTTTAATAAAATGTTGCTGCTTATGCAGATGCACCAGTCAAGTCGAAAGATGACTGTTTCCTGAATCTTGTGTATGTCCAAAGAATGCGTACAGCAACTGATCGTAAAGAAGTTCTACGCCTCTATGAACAGGTTTTTGAGGTGAAGCCATTTGTAAATCCTTTCCCGCGAGTGCAACTAACTTCTCATTACTTGATAGTGGGGAATTCTGCCATTAGAAGGAACAATGAGGTGTTACCTATAGTTTCAAATAAGCTGAAAATTGTGCCTGGAATTCGTCAGAACCTGGAAGCTGCTGCTGATTGCGTAAAGTATCAATGGCTGTGTATCTTGATTGGTCCTTCTTCATCTGGCAAGACTTCACTTATAAGAATCCTTGCTCAGCTCACCGGCAATGCTCTAAATGAATTAAATCTTTCATCAGCAACAGACATATCTGAACTACTTGGTTGCTTTGAGCAATATAGTATTTTTCGCAATCTGCGCTATGTTGCTTCTCAGATTGAACATTACATGAATGAGCTTTGCAGATTACAAGTAGAATACTCTATGGAAGCATTTATAAGTGGAAAGAAAGATTTTATTTCCGAATGGCTGGCATTCCTTTCTCACATTGACTCTGGTAATGTGTCCAGATCTGATTCAGGAAATTTGGAGGAAAGAATTTCCAGTTCATTTAGTGTGCTAATCAAAATTGTTGATCAACTTAAGTTGGATAGAGAGGAAAGCTCCTTACCCTTGTCTTGGTCAATGGAGGAACTTGATAATATCCGAATTAGAATTGTGAAATTGAAAAAACTTCACCAAAGGATGACCTTTTCAGCAAAATTTGAATGGGTTACTGGAGTACTGGTAAGAGCCATTGAAAATGGAGAATGGATTGTTCTGGAGGATGCGAATCTTTGCAATCCCACGGTAAGATATGAGTTCTTGATTTGGTATTCTTAAACCTTGTTTTTCATTTTTAGTAGACTAGGTACATATTTATGCTCACTTTCTTTACCCTTGTCTCCATCTGTAATAGGTACTTGATAGAATTAACTCTTTGGTGGAACCTAGTGGATCAATTACCATTAATGAATGTGGGACAGTTGATGGGAAGCCTGTTGTTCTTCACCCACACCCTAATTTTCGAATGTTCCTCACAGTCAACCCAAACCATGGTGATGTTTCACGAGCTATGAGGAACAGAGGAGTTGAAATATTTATGATGCCTCCTTTATGGCTGCTTGATTGGAAAAGTGGATGTTATGTTGCTGAGATGGAACTGAAAGACGTCAAAAGATTCCTTGTTGAATCAGGCATTCCCTTTGGTGGGTTGGTGGATGCAATGGCTAAAGCACATATTTACGCCAGGGATGAAGGTTTACGTGTACATGTTCAAGTCACGAACTTTGAGCTTGCATGTTGGATACAGTTATTCCAGCGGCTTCTTGCAGAAGGCAACCGGCCTTTGTGGAGCCTTCAAATTAGTTGGGAGCATACTTATTTATCTTCTTTTGGGGAGTCTGAAGGGGAAACTATTATCAGCCATGCAAAGCATGCATTTCTATCAGGGCCTGCCTTCCATATTGCCTATCCTGGATATACCCTATTTTTGCCTGGAGGGTGGCCATTGCCCTTGAACTTGGGGAACTTTGTCCACTATCCAAAAGAAACTTCAATTAAACAGAACTGCATGTATGTTGAGTTCCTTGGGGCAAGGTGTGCATATTTGGAATGTAAAACCACTAATGGTGGGTACTATGTGGATCAAGCTTTAGGTGTGAGTGGCTCTGCGATGCCTTACTTGATGGATATTGAGACGTTGCTTCAGATTATGTTTCCTAAGGATACAAATCATAGGGTTCAGTGTGATGGTGGAAAAACAACAGCTGATTTGGCTCTTGTCAGTAAGATGCTACTTTTCGCTGCTAACTGGGCAATTGAGCAGGCAACGGACAGTGATCTGAACCTGTATCTCCATTGGTTCAGCTGGTTTGATTCACAATTACATCCCTTCTGTCAGACTTTTAGTTCCTTCTTGACTTCATTTAAAAAGGAGTCGAAACATCCTATATGGATATATATAATGTCATGTAGTCACAAGCTTAGATCTCTTGGTAAAATTAATAGAGAGTTGCATCCAGTACCTTTGCTTTCATCTGAATTAGTTGATTTAGTTGCTTTGAGTGATGCCTCAGCTTTTTCCAGTACCTTTCTCTGGAATGCTATTCGGTCTGTGGTCCTGCTAAGGCACAGTTATCAACAGTGGGCTTCTGAGAAAAGGCACAACTTGACTGGCGAATTTAAGAATCTACGTCCATTGTTAAAATCGCTGCGTATCCTGGAGAAGCAGATTTTGAATATACTTATTGAGTCTCCATCCTTTGATGTTCTGTTCAAGTTATACAGTCGTCTTCTTGAAGATCACATGCAATTTTGGGAAAGTGTTGTGTCGGCCCAGTTTGAGACCTTGCTGGTTTTTTGGCGTTCCTTGTTGAAGGTTGCTGAGAAATTGCAGGTTTTTCATCCACAGGCTGCTTCAACCATAGCTGCTCTGGTAAGCTTATACTGTATGAATGATATCCTTTGCTGTACAGCTACTTTTGAGCTCTGCAAGCCTAATTAAAATTCTTTCTTGTGCATAGGAGGAGAGTAGGTATCTGGTTGGAGCCTCTTCCTGGAACTTACATCCCGATAAGTCCTTGCTATGGATAAATTGTGGGCATCCTCCTTCGCCACATTCTGCTGATGTGTATCATAAACAGCTCAACATATCCAAGCTTTGTGAATCAATTTGGAAGCATTGTAATACATTCTACTTAGATTATCGTTTGTAGCCTCACCAATTTATAATTCCTAAACTCTCAAATTTATTGCCCCAATTGTTTATGACAGCTGGTGACCGCATTGACCTCATTGCATCTTCCTGTCTTGATCTCCGCATCTTGGCAATGCAAGGTATAAGCTCCAAAAACATTTTGGTAGTTGCATTGTGAGTTATTTTGTTGCCCTCAGTGCTTTGGACTAGTAGATACCATGTTATTTCACTTTGAATTTGCTTGATCTGTTCGATCGTGACCTTAATGCAATCACATTCTTTGCTCTAAGACTGGGAGCCAGCAACCACTTGGCCATCTCTCAGAAAGTCAATTTCTATTGTAAATTTATTTCACCCCTACGAAATTATATCATCAGTAGCAACAGAGGTTTCCTGTTCACTAAGCAGCTAAATTGCTCACTTAATTTGCGACTATGAGTACTATAACTCTTGTAATGAGGTTGTTATTGTGATTTGTGTATTAAATGGTACCTCCATCCAACAGTTTATGTTCCTAGATAAGTTCGTACCACATCACTTTTACAAAATTTATAACTGAAGTTATTTTTGGATGCATTTCTCTTTTGTAATCTATTGCTTCATCTTATCCCATATATTCAGCGGTCTTACCCAAAAACATACTGGAATATTCATGTAGGTGTTTGCCTTGCATTGCAACTATCAAATTATCGCAATGAAGATCAAAACGTGATTGTCCAGCAATTGGATGAGATCCATGAGGTTTGCTCTACAGATATCCTAATTTGACTAGTTTACTTTTATTTTTCCTCCAACCCACACTTGGTTTTGTCGATTTCAGAAGCTCTTGGAAAGGTTTGAATATGAGAAGCACAAAGTGGAGACTAGTATGAGATCTGATGAAGATGCCTGTATTGAAGCAGACTCAGCAGCTTGTTGTGTTCTACTTCCTCAGATATTGTGTTCTGACTTGGGATTTTCTTGTTGGATGGACACCCGTCCGATGAATGATTGCACTAGTTTTTCCCTTGACACTCAGTTGCTTCAAAATTTATCATCCATTGTGTTGATTGGTCCTGCAGAGTCCCACCAAGTAAGATTGTTTAATTTTTAGAGTTTTCTACATCCACTATTATTTTATACTCTTTCCAACCTTTACAGCTTCTTGGTTTAGTTATTTGTCACATATAACTGGGGTGAGCTGAATTTTGGTGAGAGTTTTAGAGGCATTTTTGCATTGTCCTACCCCTGTCTATCTTCGCCTTTGGTCCTGGCACTTTCCAGCCTTCTTTCAAATTAAAAGTGTGATACATTGTCCCATGAGTTTTGAATTTGTTGCTTGACAACGTGTCCCTTTCATAAGCAAAATGTCAGGAAGAGTAATCCCTCCCTCCCTTGTTTTGGTCCATGACAACAGTTTAGGAGAACTGCATTGAAAATACAATGGCACATCCACTTTATGCACTCTTTTGATGCTGAACATCATGTACTGTTTTACTTCAAAGACAATTAAGAAATTATAATCGAATATGATTTGGGGAGCATTTAATAGTTAAGTAAAATATCTTACGGGCACTAAATGCAAAAAGTTAACAGGCAGTGCTCTCTTGTAGTTGATCACTGGCACAATCACACTGCATTGCCCTATTTTAGATACTGTTTCTATTAAATCATATTATTAGATATCTCATTTATTTTGGCTGATGGAACCATAGGAATATCATGGACTTTACCCGAGGCAAAAAGGAGAAGATATACCATTATTTTGATTGCTTCAAGGTGGTTGCTTAGGTGAACCTGACTGAGTTGTTTCTAGGGTGCATTATAATATCTAGCAGAGAATGTCTGTCTAATAACTAGTACTCAACTCCCAAAAGGCAGAAACTGAAATTTGCAATTCAATTATTTGTTACAAATGCTGTGGTGTTACTTTCATTATTTCTCCATCTCTATTTCTTAGCAAAATTTGGTTGACGCAATCTTGCAAGTGGATGGGGATGACCTCCAACAACATTAATATATAAGTGAACCAGAATTTTTTTTGGTACTCAGTGCTTTATTTCCTATTCAGTTACACCTTAAAATCTTGCCATGTTTTAGAATTTATGAAGCTTTTTACTGTCAGATATGAACCCATTTTTCATTTCCATGGTAACTGATCCCTTTAGTACTTGTTTTCTGGTCAATGGCCCAATAGATGCCTATAATTTTTGCTTATATAGGGGCAATCTAGTATTTGATTGTGTCTTTTGAAAGGTCATTCATCTGAAAGAAGCATTTTCGCCAGTCTCGTGTTTTCTAGCATAGAGGTTTTTTTTGTAGGGAGTTAGTTTTTTGGTTGGGATTGGGTTATACTTTCATTGTGGTCAGAATATTCCTTTGTTTATTTATTTAATTATTTGTATATTGTTTGCATCTCTTGCATCCAGGCGCTAAGCAGTGTTTCTCACCTTCTGGAGTCTTCTCTGAACTTTTCTTTAACCTTCTCATCAAGACCTCCACAGATGTTTTCTCCACATCAAAAAGCTCTGTGGACATTGGATTCATGGATGTCTATTGATGCAGGTTTGTTCAATATTTTTGTATCTTTATGCTATGATATCAGCTCTCATATACATATATATATATATATATATATATATATATTATTTTTCCTGTTTACTGCATCACAGTGGATGTGAGAATCGCGGCTATTGTTCTTGAAATGTGGTGTATGTGGCACGCATCTCTGTGGAGTCTTTGCTTTCCATCCTTCACGGTAAATGTATTTCTCTCTTTTTGGTTCATGAATTTACTCTCTTCCTAATAGAACATTCGGTATTGGCTCTGTGCCATAATTCTTCAATTATCTAACTAGTTATCTTTGGGCGGCAGAAATCCTTGAGTCATGATGGTTATGATATTCCATTACCTGATGTGATCATGCGGCCTTTGAGAACAGCAATGACATTGCAGATGCAGTAAGTGAACTGTCTTTGTTTCTTCTCATATTGATTGTCTGCATATCTAAAAAGGTGTTGACTAAGGCTTGATTTGGTTCAATGGCTCAAAAAATGTATTCATATATTTGCTAGGTAACATTTTTCTGCATTTGGCTGTGTTTAAGAATAAAATCTTATTTGAAACTTTTGGAAGCGATAAGCGGTCACCTTCAATAGGCTGCCACTGGCAATTGGCAGCTGAGGCAGCCTGTTGATCATCGTGGTGATGGAGATAGAATTGTCACTTTCACACATTAGCCATTAAAACATTTTCCATCGGCTAGTTTTTAGCGACACGATTACTTTCCAACAGAAGGTTATTCTTTAACAAAACCAACTGAGACTTACCCTTTGGCTATGTTTGGTGGGCCGGATATAACTCTGGATAAGATAACTTTATCCTATCCGGTGTTTGAGGCAATGTAAAATCCGGAGTTGTCTGGATATTTTCCAGAAATAATCTGGATGAAAAAATCCCACCTAGGGGTGGGATATAATCCGGATATGTCAAAATATTGCACGACCAAGACCAGCGCCACCTTGCCACCTGTGGACACCTCCAGCATTAGGATCGCCAGCCACCACGCAAGGATGATCACCACGACAACCGATCATCTCCTCCCTCGACCATCCTTGCGTCCTCTGCATTTTACCCTGATCTCCACTGATGCCTCTGATCTTGGCTGGCAGCTCGTCACTGATTTCCACTTGGCAGACCCGCGATTGTCCTCATTGTTGTAGAGCCCGAGCTCGGTTGGCATGATCGAGCCTTAGATCTCGAATCTGAGGTCGACCATGCCCTGGATCCAAGATCTAGGGCTAGGGCCGAGCGACAATGAGCCTGAGATTTTGTGCTCATGCTCTATCTCCTCATGCTTGGGTGTCGCTGCATCCCTTTCCCCATCACAACAGTGGTGACAGCAGAGGGAGAGATTGAACCGTGTGCACAGCTGTGGTCGAGCACCAAGGGGGGTGAGAGAGGTGCTCGCAAAGTTCGTGGAGAAAGGGTATTGTGGCGCTTGGATTATAGCTGAATGCAGCGGCTGTGAGGTTTGAGCGATAGCAACAACGCAAGGGTAGAGGCTGGGAGGTTGGTAGAGGTGGCAGCTTGACTTGATCCCGGGCAAAGGCATTGTGGACAGAGAAATGTGTGTGGCGAGCATGTCTATATCCAAGTTATGTTCGGACATTTACTGAATGATGCATAGGATATAAAAAATATTGTGCTATTTTATCCTTACCTATCCGGTATAAATGTCTAGACGACCACCAAATGCGGCCTTAGGTTTTAGAAACAAAGATTTTGTATATATTTTTATTGGGGTGGTGGGGGGGGGGGTGGGGTGTTGAAGTTGAGCTAGCATATCAGTAATCAATCAGTCTTTTTGGGGTCTTCCCTTATGATAATCCCAAAATATTCTGTTCTCTTTATTTTTAGTTTTCTGGTATCAATCAGACTTCTTTGTTGTTATTGCTGGTATCACTGACTTACATCTGCTTTCGTCTGGTGGTACTGGATAACTGGTTTTATGTCTCATTTGTTTAGTATGAGTATCCTATTTATGTGTTATGGCACCAATTAATAATTTTCTCGTACAACTATTGGTCTCAACGGTTGTTCTAACAATATCTGCTCTGCTCCACCTGCCTCACCCACAAATAAAAAATAAAAAATCAGGCAACGTTCGTTTACTGTCAAGGATTATTCTGCACACTGTCTGAAGGTTAGAGTTGCTTCATCAAATATTTGGAGAAGTACTCTGCCAGAGACAGATAGACTTAGTTTTCTCCTATCTTCTGCTCGAGTACTCTTATCACAGGTAGGTCTTTATTTTTCTTCAGTTGATGCTTTTGTCATGGCTTGCATTACTCTGATGATTTTGTCCCCCTTCCAGATCATATTTGCCCACCAGAAATCTTTTCATCTAGAAAAATTTGCTGAGATCAAGTCTATCATTTATTCATTACATGAAAGTGGAGTGCAGGTACACTCGACAACTTCATAATGTAACTTGCAATTTCTAATGGAATTTACAATGGAACCATTTTCTTACAATTCGATATTTATGAATATAAGATAGATGAAGATGGTTTATTTCCATCTTGGTACTTTTACTTGTAATGATTTAGTTAAAACTGCATTTGGGTTAACAGGAAAATAGCATTCAGCTGCTGAGCACACTTATTTTGTCATCAAGCCATGAAGGACTGAGACATTTGGTGCAAACTTCCATTGAGCCAGCCTTTAGAGATCTTTATGTTCACTGCTCACGTTCTGACGATTGTATGTTATTTTAGTTCTTCGGTTTGGAATATTATAAATGCTACATATACATCTATTTCACTGAACTTTATGGCTTGCATTGTTTGATTTTATCTTATCATTTATAATGTGATAGATGTTCAATACCTTGGACATGCATGGTTACATATCGGTGGCGTGCGGTATCATCTCTTGGTTAACTCTGATGATTTGGATCCTGCACTGAAGTACTCTTGTAAGCAGTCATTCCTAGCAAAGAAGATTTCTTTGCTAGAACTTGAAATAGAGGTAGCTGTCTAGAGAATCTGCTTAATAAGTTTGTCGGTTCTTGGTTTTAATAACTGCACGAAGCTGGTCTTATTATACATATGCTAGGAAACTTTAACATTCTATCCCCCAATAACTTGTAGGTGAGAAAAGAGTGCAATTACTTAGCTGGGAGTTTCTCCGCAAGACAGGATGATAAGCAGAGATTGCAAGTTTTAGAGCATCTAGAGAGAGAACGTGACAGGAATCAAAGAAAGGTATGGAAGGGAGTGTTTTTCTTTTTCTTTTTGTCAACATTATCTGTTAACAAATGGATAACTTACTGATTTTGCGGTCTCTTTTTAACTTATGATACGAGCATGTTTCATAATTATTTGTGCTACCTTGCTATTGAAATTTGCGCATGGAGTCATTTGTATAGGTTATTCTGCAAGATGGCTTGTCAGTTCTTTATTCACAATCTTGCATTAATATTTTCGTCGTTATATTTCCAATCAGCTATTCTGCTTTTATTTTGCTTTTCTATTTTCTTGACTGCTATTCTTTTGGCTCAGGTTGTGTTTCGCTCAGATCCTAGGAAATACAGAAAGTTAAGAGGCGAATTAAATGATTTTTCTGTTCTAGTCAAATCATTGATGCTCTTGTTGAGCAATATTGAAGGGACAGATTCAGTTCAGATTATCAAGCAAGTCTGCGATTGGCAGGTTTGACTTGAGTGTATTTTCAATTGGTTTACTGTCTAGTTTTGCTTTCTAAAGGTTGCTCCTGTTTCTCTGATTTTCAGAAAACTTCAACCTCCTTTATTGATCGAATGTCACGTGAGTACATTGAGTATCTTGATATAGTTCAGCCAGTTCAAGTTGCAGTCTACGAGATGAAGTTAGGCTTGTCTTTAGTTTTGTCGAGTATCTTAAAGGAAAGTTTTCTGAAGAAGCTACTGGAGGACAATATGGAGCAAGTTTTGGTATGTCCAAATTCCCGTCTAGTCTTGATGGTGATATTGTTTATGCACGTGGTAGAGCTCATCTAATGGTCCTTCGCAGGAAACTCTTCACATGTTTATGAGATTCCCTAGATGTGGATCAAACAAATCTGTTGATGTCAAACTCATCAGTGGGCTGCTTGATGTCTCATCATATGAACTAGATTTTCCATCAATTTTGTCATCAGCAGATGTGACACTGCTCGAGAAGCTGGTTTCTGTTGCGTGTGTCATTGATGCTGATGAAATGGTACGTGAAGTATTGGAATTGTTTTTAGTGCTAAATTTTCTATAATCATCTCCTGACTTGTATGGATTTACCTTATAGGAGGTATCAACCCAGCAACTTAAAGCCTCTGTTCAGCACAACATTCTTGTTCGGATTGCTCATTATGTGGCTAATTCACGACTTATGAGTGACTCATCATTCATGGTATATGTTTCGCTGATTGATTGTCTGGGAGGAGCATCTCAAGTCCTATTTAGTTATCTTTATGCATGTGCTTGATGGTTAGACTTCATCCAATGTTTTTTCGGATTCAGATAATGGAGAAAATCTTTGCCACATTTGCCAACCTTTGGATGTTCATGAAAGTTCAGGCAAAAATAAAAGAAGAATCTTCTTCTCAGCAATTCAAATTTAAACCTCGAGCATTTGACATTGACACTGTTGTTGAAGTAAACATAGCTAGTCTTAGACAGTCATTTGCAAGTGAAAGCTTTCTAGAGTGGCAGCAGTTGGCTGCGGAAGAAGAAAGCACTGAAAGGGTAATGCTTCCATGTTTGTTTGTCATTCTTGTTTTATCGGAGCACTTTTATTAGTGTTTGTTGTCTTTATGTACAGGCCAGCGAGGTTGAAAGCGTGGATGATGCATGGAGTTCCATTCAAGAACCTATTTTGAGTGACATGGTTCAAATCCACAATCAATTATTTGGGTCAATCGATCTTCGTGTTGCAGTGAGTTAATTTTCCTTTGACATTACAGGTTCTATTGTATTTGAGGCTATGATAAATATCCCTCTACTCTGGAATGATTTTGCTTGTTTACCGCCCTTTGCTAGCCTTATTTCCTTGCTATTAAATAGTCCATAATCTGGAATTTACTGAGATCATGTTGTGGTGGAAGCAGTCTTTCTTTACACTTCTCAGTACTTGTTCTTCGCAGAACAGAAGGCATTTATTTGCTGTGATGAAATTTAGGTTGTTTTTTTTTTTTTTTTGGTAAGGGATGAAATTTAGGTTGTTTGGGGCAAGTCAATGGAGTAATCATCACTAGAGAATAATGTGAATACAGTGAGTTCCAGGGATAAGAAGAATCTTCTAAAAAGATTCTAATTTCTGTCTTGATATTAATAGAGAATTAGATGCTGCATAAGTTTCGAGAAACTTTGACCCCTGCATCCAGAAAATCTCCTATATTGCTTCTCCATTCAGAAATATTTTCTTATGTCTTATGGATATAGCACAAGGTTTGGGAGATAAACCACTTTTTTGACATCTTGGTATTCATGTAGTCAAGTGTCAGCGTGCTTGGGTTTAGAGGCTATTTGATTTAACCATTAGAATTTTTATTTATCAGACTCTATGTTATTGTCTAAACATATGTTCCCTAATGCGATTTGCCTTTTTTCATGTGCTTGCTCTGGACTTAAATTTTGGTGGACCAATTTCTTTAATGATTAGACATTCTTTCACACCATATATGAATTGATTATTTCTTTTCTCAGCCTGGAAGTTTTAGAATGTCTGATGAAAACATTTTGAGAAACTTCATGGAATCTTACAGATTGGGAGCAGGAATGATCAAAGGTAGCAATTTTTCTTGTTTGGTACCGATAATGGGTTTCTTTTTTACCCTGGAAACTCAACTTTACTTTACCTGTTCTTGTTTCAGATTTAGGAAGTCCCAATCTTGCTAGTTTGGACACAAGGCTTATGCCGGAGCACTTGCTTAATCTTTCTTTGAGTCATGTTCAATCCACTCCCTCTGGCCGTGGATATAATTTTTATAAGGTTTTGCTTTTGTTGCTGCCTCTGCAATCTGGACTATGGTTGAAAAGCATGACTATATGTAGTACTACTTACATGTTGGTTGCATCATATAGGATTCAAATGTGCGCGATATGGATAAAATGGTCAAGCTCCTCCTCCCATTGGAAAAGGTCATTCTTGCTCTTATGAGCGAGTGGGAAGATCATCCTGGACTTCAGAAAATTTTGGATGTGATTAGAATGCTGTTGGCACTTCCTGTTGATACTCCCCTGGCTAAGGTAATGACAACACAGTCTTTTCTGTATGGAAAGGTCAAATGATGCAGAATACAAGATTGCAAGGACTAAACATTTGGTTGGTTGCTAGTAGATCAATAATTTTGTTCTGTGCATTCACTAGATAAGGTTATTTCAGTTAAACCAACTGAAGGTACATAACAATGTCAAGACATAGCACTGAGGTTCGATCTTTTCTTTGTCTTTTCGGCTCTGGATAAGACATATAATTGTTTTTCCCTCCCTTTAAAGGCTCTTTCAGGACTGCAGTTCTTGCTCAACCGGGCTCATGTATTACACGATAGCATGCCCAGATTGTCTCTATCTGGTATGTCCTTTGGTAATAAATATTTTCATATTCTTCTGCCTTTTAAAAAGGCTGGTATTCTGCTTATATATAATTTTCTGGCTCCTCTTCTTAAATGTTTTCTTAGATCAACTGGAGCCTATTGTTGGTTTGGTGTCCTCATGGCAAAAGAAGGAATTTGAGTGTTGGCCAGTATTGCTAGATGAGGTGCAGGATCAGTATGACATGAATGCTGCGAAGGTAAGCTGAGCTACAAAATTTTGTGGGGCTTACAAAATTAAGATGATGTTTGATAGCAAACTAGGTTGTGAATATGGTTTTTTTTATCTAGTTTACAAGGGTAAGTAGCAAGACATTGTGCTTCTGCGGTTCTCTGCGCATTTAAGTTTCTTCTTTATCGAGATTATGTGTCCTTTCTCTATTACTTTGGAAAATGGAGATCATATTTATCATAGGTCATCTTGCAACTTTAAAATGGTAAAATGATCTTAGCAGTGGCCTCAGTATAGTTGTATTGCTTCTCTCGGTAAAGTAGTCTAGTGCAAAAAGAAATTAAACTGTTAATTTTTTTTGTTGCTAGATAAAACTTTTGGCAACTTGCTTACAAAAGACTAATGAGGCTGGTCTTTGATTCATATTCTCCTACTAAATTAGGAAAAGCTAGAGAAAATATTCAGGGATGAATACATCTACCTTGCAGCTATTTCCCAACGGAATTAACCTTTTGGTCTCCTACTATTTTTAACCGTCTTTTTTCTCTCTCTAGAGTTTTTTTGCTTATTGTTTGTCCATTCATTTTTTTGCAGCTTTGGTTCCCGTTATATACAGTTATTTATAGTCATTCTGCTGATGTTTCTTCATATGACGAGTCTACAATACAAAGGTACTAAAAAAATAGTTACTGGATGTGTATTAAAGAAATCTAGTGTTTTTTGAGTGGTTGCATCTAACAAAAAATAGAAAATGCAGTTTGGAGGACTTCATTCAGACATCAAATGTAGGTGAATTTAGAAGACGTATCCAGTTGATTCTTGCTTTTCATGGTCAAATCAACACAGGTCTACGACTTGGAATATATTCAAGGTATAACATGTGCAATGTTTGGTATAGTGGTGAATCTATCTAGTACTTCACTGTTTGTTTTTTACATGGAATAAATGCTTTAAGCAAGGAAAGTATTCATTCCATCCTTAGACTGCGAAGAAGAGGTCCAAAGACCATCTTTAATCTTGTTGGCATATGCAATTATGCTGGTGTTGTTAATCTACTGTTGTTTCTAGCGCATAATGTCCTTTATTTTCTATTGATTTGCAGTTCTTGTCACAAGGAAAATCTGAAGGTTCTGTACAATTTATTTGGACTTAACATGCAATTTCTGCCAATGTGAGTTTCAATTACTTTTTTCTTGCATTCCATTGCAAAATCTTTATTTTTGGAGATTTGCTGGTTGCTTATGCTGATATGATTTGCAGAATTCTGGAGTATATGGAGGCTAGTAGAAGTAGTATTGAGATGGAAATTAAAGAACTTATGAAACTGTATAAGTGGGAAGAACGTGTTGAGAGCTGCTTGTCAATTGAGACTTCAAAAAGGATGAGGCACAGGTTCAGGAAGCTTATGCAAAAGTACAGCGTACGTGGAATGTGTTTCACAGTGCTTCTCTGGCAGTTTTTCAAATGGATTTCATTTAATGATTTATTGTTTTCTGGAAGCATCTCAAACATCCGGATTTGAGTATTCTGATAGTTTTTCTTTTTATATCACGATACCTAGATTTAGTCTGTCATTGTGGGGAAAACATGATGAGAGTAAAATTTTATCTGTCAATATGTTAAATGCGAGGAAGGACTTTCCAAAACCATTGTAATTAAATCACTAACCTCCGGACTTCCATTTTATGTATGTTCCAGGCCAAAACCATTGTAATTAAATCACTAACATCTGGATTTCCATTTTATGTATGTTCCAGGATGTGCTGCAGCAATCTGTGAAATCCATTCTGAACCAAAAAACAGGACAAAGTGGAATAGATGCTCAGTCTCTGCGTTCTCCAAACTTTTTACATGTTTTTCCGGATGACAACATAGGGATGCTGAATGCTGCTTTTGATGTGACAGCTGTTAACAACAAAGACCGGTTAGACTATTTTTCTCCACTTTTACCTGAAAAATAAAAATTTAATCTACCAGAACGAGTTCCATATAGTATTCTGTATTTGGCAGAGGCAGTCTGCGTTGCATGAGCATGCTTATCATATACCATGTTGACTAAACTTGCTGTATTAGCTTTCGCTTCTCTGGTGGGTTGCACCTGCAATCCCGAGTGTTTCATAAGCTCAACACTCTTTATGAATACTAATTTGTTAATTTCTCGTGTAGATTTGTCTGGTACACAAATTGGATGATGAAAGTATGTGATGTTTCAGAGAATCTTCACACTGGGATGACTCCTGAATCTGTCGAGCTGTTGTCACGCTTTAAGCATTCTGAAGGTTACTCTTTATTCATAATGTAGGCGTTCTTAAATTCTGTCGTCGTGAGATATTGGGGATTTGAGGTTTCATAACTTGTGCAGAGGCTAACATTATCAGGAAGTGTCCAGCTACTCGGACGGTTGTTTATGAGGAAGAATGGAAGGATCTTTGGTCAACTCTTGAAAGTGTGTCTAGGGCTGTATTGGATTGCGGCAATCTGTGGAAAGATGTGACTAAAAAAATACGAAAGAGAAGGGCTATGGCTGATCTCCTAAAGTATTTAGAAAGCTCGGGCTTATCGAGGCACATGTCAAAGTTGATCGAGGTTCTAATGACAGAAAGTCCATGTTCTCTTTTTTTCCTCTTTCCTATTCTTTTAGTCTCAATTATTGATAGATCGTCATATGATAATAGGATCAACTGGACTCTAGCTGGTTGCATCAGTCGTCGCATATAATGGGGCATCTGCTGTCAACATGTTGTGGACTGTCATCAAGGGCCGTGGACATTTCTTCTCCTTTTGATTCTCAAGGCGTTCCAATTGACACATTCGATAGTGAATGGAAGATAGCTAACGAATACTACTTCAAGAGCATTGCATCAATACAGCTTCTACAGCATATTTGTTTGAACTTCCACAAAGATTTCACTCTTGAACAGGTAGTTTTAGACAGGAAATGGAAGACTGCACCTCACCTGTGCCAGGCACCACCTTCGTTAAAACAACTACAAAATAGCCCAGTTAAAACATGTTGTGATCAGTTTTGTGACCACCTAACGAAATTTCTTGTGCTCATCTACACATTATTTTCATTTATATACGCTATAAGAGAGATAAAAAAAGTAAACCAATTATCTCATAAGAACAGCTACCCTCAAGTGCAATGGTTAGCTATTTGGCGAACCTTAATAGTTGCGTAGCTCGTCCTTGCTATCAATTTGGTCCTGTTTATTGTTGAGGCATCTTCTACAAGTCAAACTACTTGTCATATCATACATCCATTCACCTTTTGTAGGTCACTCGATCATTCTCTTTCGTATACCATCTAATAGTCATTCAGGAAGAGCAGCGGGATGCCATGTATGATTTAGCTCATCATATGAAGTGCTTGCGTGGATGTGTATCTACTCTTGAACATGTATATTCCAATTCACCTCTGGAGTGCACCATTGCTAGGAATCAGCATGCCACATTGGAATGCTTGTGGCAACAAAAGGTTTGCTATGTCTTTCAATCTATATCATTGCCCGATGTTGACATATTAGAAATGTGGTCTGATGCATCTCTTTTGTATGTGCAGCAACTATTTGACAGCTTGTGGGCCATGTTACATGATGGTTCGCTGTTGCTAAAAGAGGTGCAGAACACTCATCTGAATAACTGTCAAAGTGTTTGTGCTGCTGCAAATGAAATTCAAACCTTTTTTGAGAGGTTCATTCCGGTCATCCACAAATCTAAGGTGCTCTTTTTTCTTTCAATGTGCTCAATACTTCTATTTTAGAACTGTAGCTATTTTAGTCTGGAGATTCACGTGAACTTAATTACAGGAAGCATTGGATCATAGTCTTCTCGGTCGTGATGGAGCCGTAAACATACTCAATAGATCCTTGGATGCTCTTGTAATTTCAACAGATGAGGAAAGGCTGGTATTCCAGAATTTTGAGGTGTTAAAGGAGTTTGAGGAGCATCTCATTTCATTTCGCAATCAATGTCGTGATGGAAGCTCTGTCAGGTTCATACTGCTCGGTTGTCTGGATTACATACTCAAGCAGGTATTTATGCTTTTCTAGACTTCTTAGTAATATATAAGTTTTTATTTTGTTAGAAAGTCCAACCTAAAAGCTTAAGCTATTAGGTGGAGGGAGACCACATGAATATAAAGAGCATTTAGGACCCATTGTCAATCAATGTGGGATAATACTTCAACATATTTCTTTCCCTGCTTAAGCATGTTTACTCTATATTAAATATTTCGAGCATATCCTATGCCTGCCTTTGTTAAACATAAGGATGAAAGTAACTTTGAGAAAATGGAGAAGGAAATGCCACTTATATCAGAGCTTTTATTTTGTCATCATCTAGACCTGTCAAAGTAGCGGGACGGCATCCTGACCGTAGTGAGTTAAGAGTTTTATTGTCTGAGAGGCAGCTATAATAAAGTGTTGGAAATTAAGCCAATTGGCTTGATTGTAATATATGTATGGCCTATGATTGGAGTTGACTTGTGATGTGTAATGTGTATTTAAGTACCAAATTTAGAAGTAAACTACAGAGATGTGTAATGTGCATTTAAGTACTAAATGGGATAATTCGTGACGTATTGTGATGAAAATGTGGATGAAGGAAACGATTGTTGTCTTCATGATATGGTGGCAATCTGCGCCATGATTGATTTTTCAATGGAATATCTGAAGTGATCGACTATTCATCTACAGCATAAAATTTGGGGTAAATTGTGACATGGTAATGTTTTCAAGATACATTAGACTGATATTTCTGATAAGTTTGAATTGTGTACAACTTGTTTCTGAGAGTCCTTCGGATGGATCAGCTTGCCTTCTTTTGGGGAACTTTGAGATAAGAAAATGTTGAAGAGCATTCTCTGTGTTCATCCCCTTGGCTTCTTTGGATTCTAAAGAAAAGGGTGGATTTGCCGTGCTGCTTTTCTTTCTAATCATTTGAGCTTGACTTATAGATTAACATGGATACCGTCCTCCATGGATTTGGTAATGAATTTCGAACTATTTCTTATAGGGCTGCAGTATGTTTACAATGCCTATATGCTTTTCTTTTATCAGGGGAAACAGATGCAGGAACAATTCACATTTGCCTTGGGAGTGAGGATGGAGTCAACATCTTCACTCTACTCTGAACTTGAAGCGGAATTTCGTGGGGCCTTAACAGTGGCATACGAGCATATCATGCACGTGTTGCAGAAACTTACCTCAGTCTGTGATGGTTGTGATCTTTCTAAAGAATCACAACAGAATATCACCTCTTGGAAAACTCTGTTCAAAGCTTATGCAACAGATTTAAACATAGGGCCATTATGTGACATTACTTTTAGAGCAATTTGTCTGGCGGTATGTGAACACTGTATTTCCTCTTTGTAAAAAATTACTTGAGGAGATTATAACTTGTTCTTATCTTCTGAATTTACAGGAAAAATTAATTAATTTCCCTGGTCAAGGAAATGCGGGGCTGTCTTTGCAAATTGGGTTGTATTTTAACAAATTGTGCGCAATGTTGAACATACTTTTGGATTTCGGGAATGCTCTTCTGAGAGATCTTTTGAGTGTGAACAGAACAGTAAGTCTTGTTTTAGTGTCGGTGCATGATTCCACTTGATGATAATGGCTACTATATAGAGTAGTGTTTCCATCTATACCAAAGGTAACCCATCTGACTTGCTTACAGATCTCTTTATTGACCCATACACTTGCTAAAGATCTAGCTCTGTTATACTCAAGAGGGTTTGGCACATCTCTCGAAGATCAGGAGGATGAGAGTGGCCATGCCACATCTCAGAATGATAGAGGAACGGGTATGGGTGAGGGGGAAGGGATCAATGATGTGAGTGATCAAATAATTGATGAGGATCAGCTTCTTGGGGATTCTGCGAAGGTAAAGATACAGTTCTTGACCATCCCCCTTTCATGCCGTGTACCAAATTTGTATTATTTAATACCTTTTTGTTCGATTCTCACAGCCAGGTGAAGAACAAAATGCCTCCACCGAAGTCCCAAACAAGAATGAGAAAGGGATTGAAATGGAGCAGGATTTTGCAGCTGATATGTTTAGCGTGAGTCAGGATTCCACGGAGGACGACACTGACAACAGCGATGGTGAGGAACTTGAATCTGCAATGGGAAAAAATGGGGATGACAGTGAGGTTGTTGACGAGAGACTTTGGAACAAGGATGATGATAACAGCCAAGAAAAGGGAAATGAGAAGCATGAATCTGGACCTTCAGTTAGAGATAGAGATGAGAACCAAAGGGAACTCAGAGCAAAGGAAGAAGGCCCAACGGTGCCGGATGAAGCTCACAGTAATAATGCCGATGAAACAAATGATGCTGCTGCAGATAAGGATAATCTCGTTGATGTGGAGGATATGGACACAAATATGGAAGACGAAAAAGCAGATATGGATATCTCTGGATTAGAGGTCAATGAGTTGAATCAAACCTCTGAAGAGGGCATGCAGATTGATGACGAAGTAAACGATATCGATGCTATGGAAGAAGCAGGTCAAGAAGAGCAAGATGAACTGGTAGAAAACGGATATCAGCAAGAGAATACTGATGCTATGGATGAAAGTTTAGAGGAGGCTGACATTGAGCAAGCAACCCAAACTTCTCGAAAGGATGATGGAGATGCTGCCTCTGATGATAGTCAAGCGATGGATTTAACAGCAGAGAGAGACTTTCCAAGTAAAGAAAGTTCCAGGAAAGACGATGATTATGTCCCCACGGCAGATTCAGGGGTACAACTGAGGTGTGACTTGGGAGCATCAGATTCAGCGAATGAAAGGCCAGAAATGAACTGGTCCAATAGCGGCAATACTCAAAATGAAGTAGCTCCTGGCAGAAACTCGCCTTCTGGTACTGAACCTGAAGTTACGGTTCCCAATTCATCACAAGGTGGTAAATTAAGTGATGATCAACTGAAACATCAGCTACCTATGGATGAGCCATCACCTCTTCAAAGACCACAGCCAAATCCCTATCGCAGCATAGGGGATGCACTTGAAGGTTGGAAAGAGAGAGCGAAAATTCCTGTTGATATTCAAGAAGACAAAAAGGAGGCACAGGATGAGATGGAGGATGGAAATGCAGATGAGTATGCTTTTGTTTCTGAGGGTGAGAAGGGGACAGCGCAAGCGTTGGGACCTGCAACCGCCGAACAGATTGAGCACCAAATTGATGGCGACATGGTCAGTGAAAAGAATTCTGCGGTAGACCGTACTGATGAAGTTGCCGAGATGGAAACTGAGATGCAGAGTTCAGAAGAGCCTAGACACGATTTTGCTTCAATCAAGAGGAAAAAATCTGAGGAGTCCTCATTGTTCTCTGACTTGGACAAGTTGCCTAACGAAGGATCTCCTCATGGCCGGGATCCTCGTGAAAGTAATCCTGGAAATTTGTCCGAGAGCTTGGTTCGTATCAACAAAGTACCTACGAGCGATGACATTCTTCAGCTCGGTGAAATGTCTATTGGCTTTGACAATCTGCAAAATGGCCCAGATTCCCAAGATATTTCCAGCGATGCAAGAGACGATGCCGCCTCTCTTTGGAGGAGATATGAATTGCGTACTACAAGACTGTCTCAGGAGTTGGCTGAACAACTGCGTCTAGTGATGGAACCTACTTTAGCTAGTAAGCTCCAAGGAGACTATAAAACTGGCAAAAGGATAAACATGAAGAAGGTAAAATCTGTTTGTGATTAATTAGTCGCAAACTGAACTCATCAGATTTGCGATCTTTCCTCTTATTCCTTTGTGCATGATTGTATATCAGGTAATTCCATACATAGCGAGTCATTACCGAAGGGACAAAATATGGCTGAGAAGGACGCGACCGGACAAACGTGATTACCAAGTTGTGATAGCTATTGATGATTCTCGTAGCATGTCAGAGAGTGGTTGTGGAGATGTAGCTGTGGAAGCTTTGGTTACAGTGTGCCGCGCTCTATCCCAACTCGAAATGGGTAACCTGGCTGTTGCAAGTTTTGGAAAAAAGGGGAACATAAGATTGCTGCATGATTTTGATCTGCCTTTCACCAGGGAGGCCGGAATCAAGGTTGGTTTTGAGATTTCAGGATTTCCTCGCTTATTATTGTCTGAATGAGAAAGAAATCTTATTCCGTAACCGTGTGCTGCACAAGCTTTTCTCACTCTCTTATTTCACATTGCATATATGGGGAAAAAGTTGACTGGGACTTGCCATTCTTTTAATTTTGAGCAGATGATCTCCAGTTTGACGTTCAAGCAAGAGAATACAATCGTTGACGAACCAGTTGTTGACCTGTTGGAGCATTTAAACAAAATGCTAGACGTTGCCGTTGCCAGAGCCCGTCTTCCTTCTGGACAGAACCCCTTACAGCAGCTAGTACTGATCATTGCTGATGGGCGCTTCCATGAGAAGGTAAATACCATGTCAATGAACGAAAAGCAAAGCCTGACAATCTGACAGAGCTTCTCCGACAGCTGCTTAACAAGCTTCTGAATTTTTCTTGCAGGAGAGCTTGAAGCGCTGCGTTAGGGATTTTCTGAATAGCAAGCGTTTGGTGGCTTTTCTCCTTCTGGATAGTCCGGAGGAGTCGATAATGGATCTCATGGTAATTCTTGAGATTTTCGCCGAACCACGCGTCTCTGAAGAACTAACCACTCTAATGCCACCTCTTGTTTCTGAACTTCCTTCTCTTATGCAGGAAGCAACCTTCCAGGGTGCCAATATCAAGTTTTCTAAGTATCTAGACTCTTTTCCTTTCCCGTACTACATTCTGCTGCGGAACATCGAAGCACTACCCAGAACTCTTGCCGATTTATTGAGACAGGTAATTTCCTGTCGACCCTCGATTTTTTACCGATGTTTGTCATCTGCGTTGCTGACTGTCGACGACTCGTGGTTACGCAGTGGTTCGAGCTTATGCAGTCTTCACGAGACTAGATCGTCTCATATGACTTCCTGCAAGGCAAGGAAAGCTGATGCCTCGCTCGAGCGAAAGGGCCATATATTTGGGGCGACGGTGTTTGATCTGTCATTTATCGGGCTCGGAAGGGATACAAGATCGACATGACAGCCGCGCCTCTTAATCCTGCAAAAGACGGTTGGTCCTCGAGAAGATTCGCAGAGCCATATATATTCGGGTCAAGCCACACCAATGGAACCAGCAATAGATGTGTGTACAGTGTGTACATAACAGTCACGTGTACATGTAGAATTCACACAATTCTTTTTGCAACACCAAAGAGGCTTCTGGATTTGGATAGTGTAAATACTGGGCAGCATCTTTGTACAAATTACGTCAGTTCTTCAATCTCCAACACACTCTACTGGTTCCGCCCCTCGATAAGTAATCAACTCTCGTCGATGAAAGGTCGTCTTGTCGACAAACGGGGAAAGACCCCTTTCGGTTCTGGTCGGTTATGCCCGCGACAATTTGTCCTGACCGTCAGGAAGACGCCGACGACGACTTTGGAATTTCCACAATTGCCTATCATAAATTTCCGAGTTGGTAGATTAGATGAGCTCACGAAATGGGAGGACAAGCAACCGCGTGTGGAACCCCGAGGAAAGAGCACCCTCAACCGGGGTCGGAAACGACGCCGTTTGTTTGCCGGGTCGCCCCGATCGGCGGGGCCCCTTTAGCATGGGTCCGCCCCGCACCGGATCATCTCTCGAGGCCCGTTCAATGGATATGGATAACACGTCACTCTCTCTGGCCCCCCCCCCCCGCAAAAAGACAAAAACGGCCTGACCAAAAAGAAGGTTGGCCCCTCTCGTAACCCTAACGAACCCCCCGCCATACCCAGAGCGCAACCTGCGCAGCCGGTCACCCACCTCCTCCTCTCTCACTCGCTCGCTCGCGGAGCTTCGTCATCTGCAACCCATAGGGAGAACCGACCCCCCCCCCCCCCAAAAAAAAAAAAAAGAAAGAAAAAAGGAAACACCTCGCCAGACGCTCCCGATCGCCCGCTCGCCGGCTCAAGATCGTCCTCCATCGCGCGCATCGAGCAATCGATACGCTCCCCTCGCGCGCGCGCGTAATTTTTTTTTTGATGCACATATCGTGAACAGTTTCTGCTTTCGATCGAGCTCCGAGGTTGATCGGTCCCCGGGGCTTTCCGGGCGGAACTCCCTCCCCCCGGTCGCCGGTGCCCGGCGGCGATGACGACGGCGGCCCTCCGGTTCGATTCGCTCGACTCCGTCCCTCGGTTTCCTTCCGGCTGTTGAGGACTGGAGATGTTGGCTCCTTTCGCCGCCCTGATCCGAGTACGATCCAAGACCTGGTTCCACAAGCGGAAAAAGGGCCCCCGATCGTCCCTCGATTCGAGGCCCCGGATACTGTCGTCTCCGTGACTGAGCTGGCGCTTTTTTCTTCTTCTTCTTCTTCTTCTTCTTCCTCTTCTTCGTTTTCCTTTTGGGGGTTTGTCTTCTTTAGCGCTCGAGGACTGTACAGTTTTCAGTTGTTTTAGGAGGGTAGGGTAGGTGAGAGAGTAGAGATTCGAGTGGGGCGTGTTTTTGGGGGGTGGAGGAGGGAGCCCGCCCCCTTGAAAGTGGATAAGATGAATTTGAGCGCGGCCGAGGAAGAGGCCGAGCAGGAGATTCACATTCCCGCCGATATCGACTGGCAGATGCTCGACAAATCCAAGTTCTTCGTCCTCGGCGCCGCGCTCTTCTCCGGCGTCTCGGCCGCGCTCTACCCCATCGTGCTGCTCAAGACCCGGCAGCAGGTCGCTCAGTCCCAGGTCCCTTGCGTGACGACCGCCGTCGCCATCCTCCGGCACGAGGGTTTTAGGGCCTTGTACAGAGGGTTCGGGACTTCTCTGATGGGTACCATCCCCGCCCGGGCTCTGTACATGGGAGCTCTGGAGGTCACCAAGAGTAATGTCGGGTCGGCCACCGTGCGGCTGGGGTTCTCGGAGCCCAGCGCGGCAGCCATCGCGAACGCGATGGCGGGTTTGAGCGCCGCCATGGCCGCGCAGCTCGTCTGGACTCCGGTCGATGTGGTGAGCCAGAGGCTCATGGTGCAGGGTGCTTGTTGCGGCGGCGGCGGCGGCCCTCCTTCTAGTTCGGGCGTTTCCGAGGCGTCGGCGTGTAAATATCACAACGGGATCGATGCTTTCAGGAAGATACTCAGGACTGATGGGATGAGGGGCTTGTATAGAGGTTTCGGAATATCGATCTTGACGTATGCGCCGTCGAATGCGGTGTGGTGGGCATCCTACTCCGTTGCGCAGCGCCTCGTGTGGGGCGGAATTGGCTGCTATTATTATAAGAAGGATGGCGGCGGGAGCAACGAGAACGGCGGCAATGCGATTAGGCCGGATTCGAAAATGGTGATGGCGGTTCAGGGGGTCAGCGCGGCCATGGCGGGTGGCATGTCGGCCCTAATCACGACGCCCCTGGATACGATCAAGACGAGGCTGCAGGTCCTAGACGTGGAGGAAAATGGGAGGCGGGGACCGACCGTCGGACAGACCATTAGGAACTTGGTTAAGGAAGGTGGCTGGATGGCTTGTTACAGAGGCCTGGGGCCGAGATGGGCTTCCATGTCGATGTCGGCGACCACGATGATCACTACCTACGAGTTTCTGAAACGGCTGTCGGCGAAGAATCAAGACGGTTTGAGCTGACAAAACAACGAAAGGGGAAGGGGGAATCGATCTTCCTTCTCTTCTTCCTTTGTTGAAACTCTTGTTAATTTCTCTCGCTTGTTCTTTTTTTTTTCTTCCTTTTGGCCTTTTCTACTTCCTTTGCCTTCTTAATCCTCTTTGCCTACGGCCTGCCTGCCTTGCGCTGAGGGCCGATCGATGTGAAAGTTATATTAGCGGGTTTATCCATCAGATATGTTGTATTCACTTTCCACAATATATTCATTAACTTGCTCCACAGCTTGTTAATGTTCCATATGGTCCGTGCCAGTTGTTTTATTGCTTTCTTCTTGTATTGCGTTTTATGGGTTATCTTTGGTTCAGCAAAGTTTTTGAGTTTGGTTCCGTTTGGGTCAGTGAGCCATATAAACTTTTCAAGATTCTCCCAGATTTGGAATATAGCATCTGGTGCCTTGGATGTCCTTAGGAATCTCTCCAACTAGGCCTCGCCACAAAAGTCTTTTCTTTAATGCTTTAGCCATGATACTTGTTATTTCCCGGAGTTAAACTAAACCTTCCATGGATGGGGTCTGTATTTTTTACGACTGTAGATAATAAATGATTGACAACATGCGCGAGGAGAGAGAAATGGTAAGTAAAGATGAATGGTTTGAAAAACACTTTGTTATAAACGATCGCTTATATCACTTATAAAAATAAATAAACGAAAAATATTTCGTCATTCGTGAAAGCGTTCAAGACATAAATTATTATCGATAATAAAAATATCTTTTATTAGCTAATCATTTCAAGTGATACAAACGATTATTTTTAGAAATATATTTTTCAAATCATACCGTTTGAGGTAAACAAACGGAGCCAATTCTACCTGGTCTTTACTGTATTTTACAGTTTCTTTATTCCGTGGATGGCTTTACCTATGGTGGGGGCAAGTAGGGGGCAGTCAGAACGGAGGAAATGGATATGGCACATGGAAGAACCGTATCACACGTCCCTACACAATCTACTTTTCATTGCCTTGGCATGTACTTTACGTGGAGATCTTGAACGACTCGAGTAAGATCTCATCATCATGATGATTACGGGTATCTAGGGAACCTTCAGTGAGTTTAGTAGAGATGGCATAGGTATATCGTCACAAACCCCAGAATCAAAGAATCTCGGGGGGGTGTATCAGCATGCATGGTTCTAGTTCTCTTCCAGGCCGGGGAACGTACAGGCAAATAGAGACGATATATGGACGACGGACATGATTCAACAGGACAATGGCTGCTTACTGTAAGGAAAAACTAATTCGAAGTAATTGACGGAAATCCTGACGTCAGCTGAGCAATGAACTACTACCAGCAAGCAAATGGGAAAAGGAGTGCAAACATCTTGCCCTCACGGCATCTACATGGGTAACCAAAAAAGTCGAAATGAAATGTCGCAACGTCAACTAAATAAATAGCTCCCAACATCTAATTTCAATGTCCTAAAGGTTATATGGGGTGCTAGTAAAAGACAAACGAGAAACCAACAGTGAGCTCCGCGCCTCGGGGAGAGATTGCAGAGCAAGGGAAGCACGCTGCATTGCCTGGACAGTGGACTAATTTCAAGTCGTCCGAACTCTCTTGTTATTGCATGATGGGCACTTGTACTGTTTTATATGCTCGGCCCTAGCTGGAGTTATCTTCACACACGTGCCATGGAACCACCTCTGGCACAGGTCGCAGCATATCCAGAAATCGTCGGCAGTGTTCTCCCCACAAGCGCCGCATAGAGTTTCCCCATTCTCCTCCTCGTCTTCCACGTCCAACTCCTCATCTTCTTCCTTCTCCTGTAATTCTCTCGTGTATTTTCCCCGAGATTCAGGTGCTCGCTGTGGGATGATGGCATCAAAAATCTCGATCAAAATCATGGGCAAAGGGGAGAATACTATCAAAGAATCAGTTGGAAAAGTAGATTAAGTATTGATAGTTACATGTATCATACATGAGTGACTCCATCCGCCAATCCCATGTGTATATGAGCACATGCTGTGTGTGTGTCATACATATAACACATGCATTGCAAACTAAACCTTGAAGGGGTTGCGCACTGTCATAATAAATCGCAGTACTAGATAGAACAGAACCAGGCTAACTCGAATTTGATAGGTAGCCAGCCAGACAATTCACATGCAAAACGCATGTGCATGCAGTCAAACCACTGTCGACAGCCTATTATAGCTGATGAAAATGGATGAACAGATTAATTACAATTAGACAGCCAGTTCGGTTATTGACATCAGATATTACGAGTTACATGGAGCAATCTAGGGTAACAGAATTGCTATGATATGTATAATCTGGCAACTACAATTACTGGTTGGCCAACTACAACTAAAAGATATGTACAACCTGGCAATCAAAATGACCGGTTGGCCAACTACAGCTAAAACAATACGGAGCATCTGCATGGATGAAATATTTGAGGAGGATTACTTATGGATAGCTTTATTCTGACTAAATACCGCAAAAGTCACAGTCAAGTCTTAACCCAGATTCCAGCATGAATTCTATAGAATGCCTATAAATCATCAGAAATTAAAGGAACTTCCTCTGATTGCAATTGCTTATTAGATGTTAATAAAGTTGGAGCATTTGAAGAGATGACAAGAATGATCAACTCTCCTAAATATTATCAAACCACGTAAATATAGCTGCATACATCTACCAACTCTTTAGATACTCAAGTTAAGTTCTTTGTACCCCTTTGGAAGTAGACTTGGATTTGCTACCGCTGTGATTGGCTACCGACGACTTTGCCTTCTCTTGCTTCTTTCCAGTACCGGTCACCACTTCAAAGATTGTTGGAAGGTCATGTATCATATTGGAGAGCCGCTTCCTGCACCATAAAGGTAAACCATAGGGTGCTTAAAGCCACATGGACTATTAAAAGGTTACAGCAGAAGAGTAATAGATTGCTAGCACAGCTGAGACAATTATGCTGATTAATGTTATTCACAGTTTAATTTAGTTTGATGAGGAAGTCCATTCCAGCAGTCTGGAAACAGCTATGTAAGAATTTTCTTCATGGAGAACAAGTAAATCTATCAAACCAGAGCTAGAATCACCCTCATATCTGTTCTGCTGCAGTGCGAATACTAAATATTTTCTTTAGATATTGATCTCACTTCGCAAAAATAAAGCATAAGCAAGTTGACCTTGCAAAAGAAGACTGGAATGTAAGAGTAAGATCTTACCTATCAGCCTTATCAAATCCAAATCTAGCACCGAAATAGAAGGCAACCGCAAGCAGCCAGGAATCACTGTGGACAGCCACTAAAGAAATCCAGTCCTTCTCGTGCATCCCATCCCTCGCAAAGTTGATACCTAAAACCGGCTCTGGGAGCTCTGGGGGCACTTCTTCAGCAGGTAAGTTCACTTCCCATTGTTCACTTGGAAAGCCATACAAGCAGAGGTTCTCTTTTCCTGTGGGACAATAGTAGACAACATAGAGAGAGCAAAAAGATCGAGAGTGAAAATAAATGTCAAATAAAACTGAAAGATCCACTGAGAAAGCCAAAAGTATCTCCTAATTTGACCAATTTGAACACGGTCAATAAATTCAATTGATCCACTAAATAATCAGGATAATCATCATCACCAGATCGGCTCCCAGTATTTATTAACACCTATCTGCTATGTACTAATACTTCGAGTTAGCAAGCAACAGATTAACACGACCAAGAGACAAAAAGAAAAATTTGCTCCATTAATGTTAGTAAACCACTGACCCATAAATAAATAAAAAAATCAAAGTTTACAAGGATAAGCAACGTACACATCATCCAAATAATAACTGGGATCATGGAAGTTTCGAAATGAATCAAAAAAATTGAATCCATTTTACATATATGTAATAGTGCAAAACAAAGGCCAGCTCCAAAGAGTGCTCAATGGCTGTGCACCCCAGAAGAAACAGTGATGATCAGGTAGTCCAAAACTTGCAGGAATTACAACCAACAATATATAGCGATGCTATGGCAAGGCTGAAGAAAAACTAACCTGGATCACATTGCTGATAAAATTCTTCGACATCTGCAACAGTAGAGCAAGCAGCCTTTTAGGGAAACCGCAGAAGAGAACAGTCGCGAATATCTGTGCGGTACTAGACCAGCAAAAACTATCTATGAAACAGTTGAACAAAAGCACTCGATTCTCAAGATTATCCTTCTCAGAGAAAGCGCAACAACATGCTCCTTATAGCTTGCTCATACAAAATCACCAAGGAATCAAAACTTTCAACATTAACATTTTTTCTCTACTCTTCAACTGGATAATTATCTAGCTAACGAACTCGACGCACCCATCTTCACAAAAAACAACCAGGACAAAGATCACGTTGCCGCGAATCGACATCTCTTTTTCCCACCTCCCTCCTCCAAAAAACAACAGGCTAAATAACCATGCCAACCACACACAGAATCCACCTTCTTCTCTTCACCATAAATATCACAGACAATTCAAAGCCCACCCAAGTTCCCAGGAGTACCCATCAATCCAATTCGCGAAAAGCTCGCAAAATCAAATAACTTGTAGTCCAGCAACCGACTATATATATACAAGACATAACATGGAGAACAAACAAACAAACAAACACCCCCCACCACACACGAACGTTATTCACGACTACAATTCCCCGCAAAAGAGAAAACCAAACAATACCAACAGTCGACAAGAAGCAATGCTTTCAACTGTAGAGGCAGAGCCACCAACAACGACAACAACAGAGAAAACAATCGCCGGAATCGAGAAGCAGCAGCTCCCCCTTCCGCTGCTCAGTTCCACGCACGAAACCCGCTACCGAACAACAACAACCACACGAAGCGTTCGCGGACAATTCAGCGCGCGAATCACCCAACATAAAAAAAATATAAAAAAACAACAACGGCAAAGAATAAGGCGCAGAGAAAGAGAGAGAGAGAGAGAGAGAGAGAGAGGGCGGGGGCCGGCGGAGGGCGGCGGACGGACCGGTGGTGAGGGCCTTGATCAAGGCGGCCCGGCGGCCCTTGAAGTCCTTGAAGACTTCCTCCACAGTGCGCGGATTGTACTGCGCTCCTTCCATCGCCGAACACCTCTCTCTCTCTCTCTCGCTCTCGAGCTCCCTCCACCTGCGTCCCGAGAAGACAAAAGCAAACAGAATTGTGGAAGTCAAACGCTTATTTAAAGGCACCCAAATTTTTTCAATTTTTTTTCCCTTCAATTTCGACTTTCCCATTTAATTTTATGAGAAAGTTTATCCAAAATCATTAGGATTCTACCTTAACAAGATTAATCCTTTGGATCCCTGAGTTTGAATAATTTACTCGTTTCGGTAATTATTTGCCGGCGTTTTGGTTGAGATCCGAGATTTAGGGCCGCTTTTGGCCTATCCCGCGATGTAAGCAGGTAAGTAAATGCTGGATCTCGGGCGAAAACCGGCCTAGACATGGCTCGATCGGGACGGTGCGCGTTTTTTACATGTTGAATCTCGACGGTCAAAATATTTCTATATTTGAAAAAAGGGCAATTGTCTATATGTGGAAAATTCTGACAAGATGTGTGACTGAATTATGAAAACAACAGTTCCAAGATCTTTCCATGTTTACATGCTGTCGAGAATCCGAATGTTAAGGGAAACATCTTCCGACCGAAGGCTTTGGTGTTCGTTCGTTCAATCTCATGTCCATGTAATATACGCTTTGCTGCTCTTTTGCCACACCTTGCATGCATGCTTGAATTTGATAAGACTGAGCAACTGTCCAAGCAACTTGTGATGAATGTCTGCCCTTGTACACAAACTTCACATGGCCATTCTGAGAAACCACTACATAGTGATGAATACACGGATTGAAGTGCGCTTCGAAAGTTCCTATGACGATGTTACAAGGCGGAAATACAAAGGGCAGGAGCAGAACTTTATGAATCGACGACTTGTCGTGTCTGTCAAGTCGCACACTACTAAATTAAGTTGCGAAAATTACCGTCTGCAACCTTGAATAAGACATTGGTCCGCTTGCTGCGAAATAGTTTTACAGATACTCCACAAAGAGGGAGACGGCCAGTCCTCATGATATGCATGTCGAACGGCATCTGCAGAAGCAAGGCAGTTTACATTTTGACTGCAGTCGTCACATTTGGAAAGCCCTCGTTTCTCAAGAAGGCAAAAGAGAAGCTTCGATAGATGCTTCTGCAAATAAAATCTGCTCGGCTTAGCACCCATTAATGAAGCGGCTGGAACAAAAACAACCAAAACATGAAAGGAAATGAAAACTGACATTGGACACAACCATTTCAATGACCTCAATAACAAGAAAGGGGAAAGAACATATTTTGGGATCTTCATCCATATAAAAGTCCCTCTCATCTGTCTTATTTTAAGTGAAAAACGCTGCTTAAAAGGGAGGAAAAAGCGATCATGGTTTCAGACACTGCGACAGCTTTTTGTACCCCCGCAAGCATTTCTCATGTGATACTTGGACCAACCAACAAGCAATGATTTCCTCTCTTTTCTCCAGAGGAAATTGTCGTCGGTTTAGAGATGACGCAATATGGCATAGGAACGATTGTTAGACTTTTGTTGATGTGTTGGCTCTAGGATGCCATGTCTCCAAATATACTTCACAGAAAGTTTCTGACTTAAAATGGAGTTATAACCCTTTATCTTGTCCATTAAACACCTGTCATATTAACATGGACGTTTTCCTGCAGACAACTAAATACATGTACCTTTCTCCAAGCGGACGATCTCCAGAAACCTACCTCAGCATTCAACAGTTATTAAGTAAATCACTTTACTAATTTCATTGCTTGTACAGGAATGATTCACGCTCTGTAAGTCTAGGTTCAACTAGTAATGAAGAGAAAAGATTTGTCCTCAACGAACTTCGTATACAAGGTACAAATTGGGAGACCAGGGATGCAGATACCGCCATAAAATGCCTAGTGCTAGCAATTTACAACTAGCAAACGAAGGAAACATACATACCATGTAAAATCATAGCGCTAAATTGATCTTCTCGGACCACTTAAAAATGTCAGAGTAGACTTGATCACCTCCCAAGTCTTCTCCAGTAGCTCCAGCGGCCACCCTTATGATGTCCTCTATCAATGCAAAATTTCCCATTACGTCTACATGCGCACCACTTTGAGTTCCCCGACCCTCCAATAAATTTGCCGGAGGAGCATGATCATACTCCCTAACGTATGTGCGAATTCCTGAGGGATTGAATCTGGTCTTACCACGCCAACCTTTAGCGCACATGAAGCCTGCACTTAACACTGGCACAGTTTCATCCCCATCAACAGTGTACACGCCATCCTTCAGACAGCTATCTTCATCTTCACCTTCGAATGAAGTGTCAATCTGGAAGGGAATGTAACATTCGGCAGAGGGAGACAACTTGTAAATGTAAGCTCTTTCAGTCGGTATGCCAACTCCGTACATGGAGAAGATTTCAATATCAGAGGCACTTGGTAATCTGTAGAGAAAGAGCGAGATTTTAAGTACACAACAGGCGAAGGATCAATAGCAAATCAAGTGCTGTAAAAGCAAAAATTTCCAAACATCAGTTGAAAGAAGAATGCAACATCCCGTTTAAAAAACTATTGTCATAGTCCAAAGTTCTAAGGATTCTCACTTCGTTTCCAAAGGGTTTGACCAATATTTATAGTGCTTGTACTTTGGGTCATCCAAATCATCAGCAATTCCATATGAAAAATGAGCACTGCCACGTGCCATCATCTTTGGAGCAACAAAATGGAGCAGATCTAAAACAGTTTCGGCAGTGTAAACTCTATGTTCAGCTACAGCTCTGACCCCCTCAATTCCCATGTCATGGTACTCGGTCCACACATCACGGCAGGTTGTATTGGCAAGATTCTGGCCTTTAACAGCATCCTGAATTGTAATAGTAACCAGGAACATAAGTAAACCGACTTCAACATACATGATACAATATGTACGAATTAGCAGGAACTAAGGCACCAAAACTTACTCAATATTAAAGAAAAAACAAAGTTGGAAAGAACATTCGCTGGAGAGTGATATTGCTTGACCCGAACTAGATTATCAATTTGCAATAGTAGGGCAAAACATTGCATATAATTTGCCATTGGCTACCAAATATTGTCAATGAACAGTGTCAAAGTCTTGGTATGGCTTCTATAAAGATGTATGTGCACTAAACATACACACGGGGTTTCCCACCTCCGTAAATAATTGCATCCAGGAATGTAGAAGTTCAAAATCATCAGCTCCGCAAGCTAAAAAAATTAAAGGAAAAAAGAAACCCACAGAGGAACGATACAAATTACCTAACTGAAAGAGCTAGTCAACTACTCGATATAGCCTGATTTTATTTTCTACAAGAAGTCTCATGCAGCATGTGAAAAGATTGAATCATTTTAGTACCAGGAAAGCATGAGCAAGAGGCAAACACATGCTTGCCAAGAATATAAAATTATTGAAGGGAAAAATGCTTAAACGTAAAATTATAAAAGAGAACCAATGACCAACAGGAAATTCTTGGTTCTCTTCCACTTAGCTACCTTATCTGATAATCAGGGTTGCAAAACCTAGAACCCATTTTCACCGGGAATTGATACAAAAGGGGGTTTATAGTTTAGAGTCATTTTATAAATTCTCTATCTTCCAGTTTCAATATCAAGCATCATAAGAATGATATATGCAAATAAATAGGAAATAATATAAGAAGACGATACGAGCATAATCAGGGCATCAGAAAAGGATCTTGAGTAGGCAAATTCACCCTAAAGTCGATCATCTCAATCTCAGAACTCAGAGACTCTGCCGCATCTTTACCAAATGATATGATCCTTCCATAATTAACTCTGGCTCGAGAACCGGAACTGTTGGTGCCACTTTCACTTGAAACCTGTGAGTCATTCATTCTTTGCCTTATCTTGCTAGGAAGATATCCTTCCTCAGGTGACCAATCAAGACCGCCCCAAATTGTGTCCCCACCCTTTGGGATCATTGACATGGTGGAGTCCCACGTGCGGCTCATCTTCATTACATGCTGCAGAGTTTGGACGCGAAATATATCGTTGCTCAGGAAACCTGGTGCAATTGCCCTGCATTCAAAGATAAACAACAAGACGATCATCTCATCTGCATGGGAAAGGTTCCATCTTATATCAGGAGAGTAACAAGGATCGCATTATATTTGTGGAAGTGAAATGTATTCCACCTTTGTCAGGCATGGACCAGGTTTTCAAGAAAAAAAAATCCAAAATTATAGCACCTTCAAATGTATTTAGATGTATAAGTCGAGAAAACATTCTTCCCAGCATAGAGTATTGTCAACACAGATGAACTTCGTCGGCAAGACATTACGCATTTTCTTATTGGTTTGTTCATTAGTGTAATCGAGGATGATGCAGACAAGAATACGCGTCACTATGTACAATAGTTTGCCTTCAGTAAAAGTAAGAAGAATTTCATCTTCCAAATCCATGTTGAATTTTAGCAGCAGATACTGGCTCTTCATTCCATAAACAAACTAAAATTAACCTGGCAACTGCAATATCCTTCGCTTCAGCAGAGAAAAGCCCAGCAACAGCCTTTGGAACTCCCAGAAATGGTCCACCAATATTCATGATTGCTTTTATATACTTAGAACACCAATCAGGTCCACCGCCTCCACCCATTGGAGCTGGTGCCTCAACCCATTTCATGAAGTGCAGAAAGTACAGAACACCCATTGAATGAGGGATCACAACAGCTTTTTTACCACCATTAGTGGCCACCATCATTTCTATGTGACTTTTTATCCGGCTCAGCGTTTGGTCCCTCACCTGATCAATCAAATGATAGCAAGGAGGTTAAATGAATTTCTATGAATGACAGGCTTATAACAATCGAATTTTCATCACACAAGTTACAAAAGGTGCTCTTTAACAAACAGTTCAGATTGAAGCGTGTACCTCGGTGTTTTGGAATGAGAGTCTCCAATCATAAGCAGCCATATACATAGTCTTCTCTTCATATCCTATCCGAGCTAAGTTGTGAATCAGAACCGCCCAGACAAAATAGCCAGGCATGAAGTAGTCAGCAGCGACAAGTCCAGTCACTGGACGGACTCTTATACCAGGAGGATCCAATCCGGTTTCATTGTCCAATGACATGTGCTCTACCCAACATAAAGGCCTAAAGATAATATTGACCAAATGATGAGAGCGATCCTTTCAGCACCCTAGAACCTAAAATAGATAATAAATAGCGGTGCAAGATTGAATGAAGAAATCCAGCGTTGGCATCATTATCAAAATAGAGATCTTGAAGGCTTCGCATCAAGACCTGCATAAGTCCTTTGCAGTCATTTTTTTACAGGTGCTTCATTGTGGCATAAGATGCTTCGGTCTTTTTAATCAGTTAAACTTGAGCTATTGGACACGTTCGCATAATCCAGCAAGAAAAGAGGAAATCATTCTTTCATAAAAGAATTTGTACATCCTCTAAACAGCAATGCATTTGTACATATGTCCACGCGTAAAAGGTCAAATGGTCAGACCGACTATATGAACACAACCATAACAGAAGCAGGACCCTAAATACCCGTTGTCGGAGATGCAGGTTCAATGGGAATTCTAAAATTTACCGCATTATGCTAAAAAACAGGGGAAAACAGGCCTTGCTCTGGTCCACAGTGCTCGCAATTAGCAAAGGGCTCAAAACTTAAAAGGGTGCATACAGAGCCACCGTTATGATCTGCCTACGCTTGCCCAAAAAGGAAAAGGAGTGGCTTAAAGTTGGATGAGGGGAATGTAAATGATCATGATCAGGAGACGAGCCACAGAAGATCTCACAGTATTTTGACATTATCTTCATTGTACCAGACACCTCTCTCCCAGCTCATTTTAATAAAGGAAGACATTAGTTAGATACTGTCCTAAAGCTCACAAACTAGTACTCATTAGCATTTCCTAAAAAGGTCAGGGCTTTGACATTTAATAATTCGAAGAATAATTGACAGAAATACAATTTACGAGGTGATCAACTTGATGAGTCGTTCCATAATATAAACAAGTACTTGCCAAATCTATACTCCACTTCCTGTCCTGAGAAAGAAAAACAGTCAACAACTTCACCAGTAAACACCCAACTGATTACCCCCACGACCACAACATCCAAACTTTCTCATTAGACATCGTACCTGTCAAAACTATAGTCAATCCTCCGAACCAACCAAACATATCAACTTGTCCACTTTCATACGCAACCAAAACCCAACTAATCAGTTCACCACATAAAACAGCTCACACGCAATGAATCAAAGAGCCCAAACCTTTTGTACACTTCTCCAAACGTGCCGCCCCACAGACGCTTCCTAAACAGCCCCTCGGCGCACTCATGCCCTTCCCATAGCTCGAGCCCGCCCGTCACGATCCCCGGCACGAACACCACGGGATGCTTCGCCGCCAGCCCTTCCTTCTTCAACTTCACGCCCGGCGGGTCCGGCAGCGGCCCCGTGATCGCCTCGGTCACGTACTGCGGGAACGAGGACGGCATCGCATTGTACAGGAACAGCAGCAGCCACCACACTGTGCAGACGCAACCCACGAACCAGCAGCAATTGTCCAAGCACGACCACTTGCTCTTCTCGCCGGCTTTCCCCTTCTTCCTCGGCGACGATTCCTTCTTCTTCCTGTCCTCGTCCTCGCTAGCGTCCCGGGCGATTTTCTCGTCGGAGCTGGAGGCTTTATCAGCCTCCGCAGCTTTCCTTCGCTGAACCAAATGCATTTCTCCCTTGAATTTTCCCCCTCAACGCTCCACTCTGCTCCCTTTCCAGGAAAATCTTTCCGACCCAACTCGTCAGAAACCTTTATCTTCCTCTACAAATCACGCACCCAGCAGATCAAAGGGTATCCACCAAATTCCACGCCTCCCCATTTCTTCTTTTTCTTCTTACCCTTTCTTCGCCTTCAACAATCGATCACCACGCAGCTGTAGAAGCCCAAAGTAACCCCAAGAACAGTAGGAAAAGCTCGACCCCAAGCTTCGCTTCGCCCCCACCACTTTTCATTTACGTTAAAAACAGGGGGAACAAGCGGAAACTGTAGGAACGTAACGCTTTCCGCTCTTTCTTTAAATTTTCCCGGCGCTGAGAATTTTCTCTTTCCAGAGAGAAAAAAAGGGCGGTCAATATTTTCCCAGCCGAGAAAATGACGGGGAAGCTACGGAAAATGGAAGAGACGACCGGATTATATGATTACGAGTGGCTGAGGGAGGAATGGCGGCGGGTCTGCACTGCACTGCATGCAACAAAAAATATTATTTTAATAAATCGCTGAAAGGTCGAGATTTTTATTTTTTTATAAGTGCACTACAAGTCCTAAAACTTATCATAAAAGTGTATTTGAGCCCTAAAATTTACAAAAAGTGTAATTAAGTACTAAAACTTGTCAAATTAATTCAATCAAGTCCTAAACTTAATACCACTAAATTTACTAACGGAAAACGCTGACGTGATGCTGATGTATCATATTTTAATACTTTTATTGAGGCATGTGGCGTCCAACAAGAGTCACGTCAGAAAAAGTAAAAAAAATGTAAATTAAATTAGAAAAAGCTATAAAAAAATTTAAAAAAAAGAAAAAAAAACCTAAACCAGCAGCTGCGGCAGTGGCCAAGCCCTCGCCGGTGGTCGCCACCACAGCCGCCGGGAAGGACTGGCGGAGGTCGCCTGGGCCTTCCCGAAGCCCGGCGACCCTCGCCGATCTCGGGCGAGTCCCCGGTGAGGGCCTGCAACCCCCGATCTAGGGAAGGGCACGACCCTCGCCCCAGATCTGAGCGAGGGTCGCCGGCCCTTGCCTGGGGCTAACACATATCGGCAGGCCTCGCCTAGGGTGGGCAACCCCAGGCGAGGCCTCACCGACCCTCGGCGGCCATTGCCAGCCCCCGGCGACCCTCTCTCATATTTGAGGCAAGGGTCGCTCCCTCCCCCAGATCGTGGGCTTCATGCCTTTGCCGGGGACCGATGGGGCCGGCGAGGGTCGCCGGGCTTAGGGAAGGCCCAGACAACCTCCGCCGGCCCTTCTCGGCGGTTGTGGTGGCGACCATCGGTGAGGGCTTCGCCATCGCCACAGCTACTGGTTGGAATCTCCTTTTTTGTATAGCCTTTTTCTAATTTTTTTTTATTTTTATTTTTGCTGACGTGGCGCTTATTAGACGCCACATCATTGCCACATGTCCCAATAAAAGTAATAAAATATGACACGTCAGCGTTTTCCATTAGTAAATTTAACGGTGTTAAGTTTAGGACTCGATTGAATCAATTTGACAAATTTTAGGACTCAATTGCACTTTTTGTAAGTTTTAGGACTCAATTGCACTTTTGTGACAAGTTTTAGAAATTGTAGTGACTTATCCCTATTTTTTTCTTCCTATGTTTGGCCAAGAAAAAAGTTTTATTTATTCGACACTTGTCAGATTCTTCCCGAGAAAAAAGAGACGCTTTGATTAATTGCAAGCGAAATGATTTTTGTATAATTTGCCTTTATAATATTCCGACCTAAATTAGCGGCGGGAGCCCAATCTTAATATGAGTGAAAGCTCGGTCGGATTCCATCACATCGCAACGAGGTGATTACATGAGGCTATTTCTATTTTGGTCCTGCGTGCAACTTGGTGTGGTCGATCAGCAATTTGATTGGTAGGATGAAACACGGACGGTCTATACATTGGCAGCGCAGGATAAAGGGGTCCGATTGGGGTAAATTATTAACAAAGTCATAAATTTATTATATTTGTATCAATTCAGTCTTAAACCTTTCAGTTTAATCATAAACCTTTTGAAAATTTATAAATATATGACCGGAAATTATTGACGTGGATATTGGCTATGTCACATAGGATGGCCGATAATGATATGGACAATTTTTATAATTTTTTGTATTTTTATTTTATTTTATTATTATTTTTTTCATTCTTTCTCCGCTAGTCACTCGACCTCAATGATAGCCAGCAACCAAGCAAAGGTGACAACTGGCGAGGGTGACCCTCACTGGCCTCAAGCGAGGTCACCCTTGCCGCCCTTGGGTGACCTCCCTAACCACAGGTGAGGGGCAACCCTCGAGGCCGACGAGGTTGACCTCACCTCATGCTAGTGAGGGCAACTCGCTAGTCATCGCCAGTGGCCAGTCGCCGACCATCGCCAATGCCTGACGACTGGCGAAGTGAAAAGAAAGAAAAAAAATGAAAATACAAAAAATATTATAAAACATAAAACAAAACAAATATAAAAATATTATAAAATTTGTCCACGTTCTGCTAACCGTGCTAGAATTCGGTTAAAATTGACCGAATGGACTACACTGGCAAATTGTCAAATTTAGGATTGGATTTGCATAAATACAATAGGTTTCAAACTTTTTTTTATAATTTTCCAGATCCAATTGCGTTTGCAATTCAATGTTCTAATGATTCATCTAGTGATATTTGTATATAGTGGAAGCCCAAAAAAAGCGAAAAGGAATTGTGGCATAGTTTCGTGCAATCTACTTCGCCTCTAACTAGTTTTAACTAGGTTCGTTTGGCATGCATTGATTAGATTAGAGAGCTAAATTTTATGTACATGGTTGTTGGCCAACTTCACGCGAGTTGCCAAGCAAGCGATCGAAGAAATTTTATGAGTTTATAATGCACAGACTATTTTTGAGCTAGGGCTTTCGCTGCTCCGGAAAGTATAATATGCCAAATTATTCAGGCTCGGAGCACCCGCTAACTATGAAATTGACGTCGCTTCGTATTTACCAAATCATCATGGAGAATTCCGACAAGGGATCGATGCAGTGAGTTTTGTCTGAAAGCACAAGTGCAAAGTAACGAAAGGTGGGAGATAAATCTAAAAATAAAAGAAGAAAATTCTTGCTTCCTCCGGATTCCGATACGCGTGAGCCGGTGGGGATAAGCTAAGCGAGCATGTGAGGCCCCCACGTGGAGTCCCGAGTGGCCATCATTGATTCGCAGGGAAAATTCGAAATGGATAAGGTCGATATCGAGAAAAGTGCCAAAAAAGTCATAAACCTTTTTCATCAGTGTCAATTTAATTCTAAACCTTTTTTTGGTGTCAATTCAGTCCTAAACCTTTTGCATTGATGCTAATTTAGTCCTAAACCTTTTAAATTTGTGTCAATTCAGTCCTAAACCTTTTATTTTTGTGCCAATTTAGTCTTTCCGGCCAATTTTGACCGGAATTTGCTGACGTGGACGCCTGCCGGCCGGTCACCGGCGCTGACGTGGACAACTTAAATAATATTTTAATAAATTTTGAATTTTTCTGTTTTTTTTCCACTTTTTTTTCTCCTTTTTTCTTTGTCCCTCTTCCGGTCCGGCCGGCCGGCCAGGTCCAGCGACCGGCCACTGGCGAGGGCGAGGCTCGCGCTTGCCGGCCATTGGTCGAGGGCGAGGCTCGAACCCTCGCCGGCGATCGCGGTCGAGGTCGAGCCTTGCCTTGGTCGGGCGAGGCTCGAACCATCGCCGGAGGCCGCGGCGAGGGCGAGCCTCGCCCGACCATGGCGAGGCTCGAACCCTCGCCGGAGGCCGCGGCGAGGGCGAGCCTGCCCTCGCCAGTGGCCGGCGAGCTCGACCTCGCCGGCCTCTGGCCTCTGGCCGGTCGCCGGACCGGCAACCGGCCAGAGAAAGAGGAAGAAAAAAAAAAGAAAAAAAAACATAAAAATTCAAAATTTATTAAAATATTATTTAAGTTGTCCACGTCAGTACCGGTGACTGGCAGCCGACCGGCAGGCATCCACGTCAGCAAATTCCTGCCAAAATTGGCCGGAAGGACTAAATTGACACAAAAACAAAAAGTTTAGGACTGAATTGACACCAAAAAAAGGTTTAGGACTAAATTGGCACCAATGCAAAAGGTTTAGGACTGAATTGGAACCAAAAAAAGGTTTAGAACTAAATTGACACTAATGCAAAAGATTTAGGACTTTTTTGGCACTTTTCCCGTCGATATCCGAGTGACCCTCATGAAGCTGTGGATCCAGGGTTGGTCCAGCAGTCCTCTTCACATCACCGCAACTTGCCTACAAGATAGAAGCTTCGTGACAACGACTGTGGATACATTAGGAAGAGTCCGTGGTTTAAGTACTTAAAACTATATTCAGTTCCTAAAGAAAGCGTATAGAATTGAGTTTACAACTTTATACAGTATTTTTCGAGCAAGAGGGAGAGACTTGACATTCGGTTCTTTCTAGAAAAGTGAATTATATATTAGGATCACTATCATTAAGATCTAGTGGCACTGCCAGTGGCCATGCGGCTTTGCTGGTAAACCAATTAGGGGAGTGGGGATGCGGGCAGGGATTGAAACATCTCTCTACGTGAGAGCAGACAAAGTCCTCGAGAAAGAGAGCGAGAGAAGGGTAGATTAGGAAGACCAAATAAAGAAGATCTAGTGGCGTTATTCATGTTCTCCATTCACGATAATTCGAATTAATTGGGATTTACAAATGGTTGTAAATAAAAGAGAAGGCTAGATACGAATATGATCGATGAGGAGAGTAAAATTTTATGTTGGGTGGCAAGTTGAAATATGTCGCAAAACCTTTGCTCCAGAGAAGCGAATTTGAGAAAAAGTTAATTACATGAGATCTCCTAAGTACAATAATAACTCTATCGGGCCTTTGGACCGTCACTCTCGATGTGATAAAACTTGAAATTAGTAGCGCGTGGCACATTTTTTTTTATGCTTTCTCAAGAAAAAAAAAAGAGTAATTCAATTGCACTAGTAAAAAAAATGACTCTTCTTTTTTAGTATACAAAATAAAAGAAAACGACACTAGAAATTTGCTCATCCTTACGTGAGATCAAACTAATCGACTTTGAAACTCCTCAAAGAGGCCCAACAAGAGAATTGAATTCGGACTTAGCCCATTCTGCTCGAGGGCCTAGAACCTTAGGCTGAATATGGATTAAGCTCATCATCAATTCAACACGTACAACTTTAAGATAATAGCACCTAAGGTTCATAATCCGTTATGTAACGTTGTTTTTAAATTTTTTATTTGTACAATGTGGTCCCTGAACTTTGGGGACTGCATTGCAAAAGTTAAAATTTTCATGAACAACATTGCACATTGAACCAAAGTTCATGAACTACATTAGATAAAATAAAAGCTCATGGATGATATTGTGCATTAGACTAAAATTCATAAACCATTTGTGTCATTTTTCCTATGGCCAATTCATGCTGAATCTTTGCATACAAAATAGACCTAGTCATAAGCCCGATGGCCGTCCTACATAGCATGACCGGCGCTAACGTGAACGATATTTCACTACAAAAAACGAATTTTTTCTGACAAAATTTCCAACGAAAAATTCTGGAAAATTCGTTGGAAATTTACGACGAAAATTTTTTCGTTGGAAATTTCGTTGGTAAATTAGTGGCTAAATTCGTTGGAAAGTTTATTGTAAAATTCGTTGGTAATTATTCGTTGGAAAACTCATGGCAAAATTCGTTGGTAATTATTAGTTGGAAAATTCGTTGCAAAAATTTCGTTGCAAAATTTGTGGCAAAAATTTCGTTGGAAAATTTGTTGCAAAAATTTGGTTGGAAAACTTTTTGGAAAACTTGTGGCAAAATTCATCGGTAATTACTCGTGGGTAAATTGGTGGATAAATTTGTTGGAAATTTCGTTGCAAATTTCGTCGCTACTTATTCGTTGGAAAAGTCGTGGGAACCAAATTTCCAACGAAAAAAAAATTGTGGGTAATGCAGCGCGGGAAAATTTTCGGACAACTCCGACGAAATTTCCAACGAAAAACTCTGAACAATTTGTTGGAAAACAAGTTTCCAACGAATTTTCTAACGAAACAAAATTCGTAGGAAATTCGTCGTCAGAAAATTTTCCAACAAAAAAATCAATTTTCGTTGGAAATTTTCCACGAAAATTTTTCGTTGGAAAATTTGTTGCAAAAATTTCGTTGGTAAATTTGTTGGAAAAAGTTCGTTGGAAATTTTTTTCGTTGTAAAATTTGTTGCAAAAATTTCATGGGAAATTTTGTTGCAAAAATTTCATTGGTAAATTTGTTGGAAAAAATTCGTTGGAAAATTTGTTGCAAAAATTTCGTTGGTAAATTTGTTGGAAAAATTTCGTTGATAAATTTGTTGGAAAAAGTTCGTTGGTAAATTTGTTGCAAAAATTTCGTTGGTAAATTTGTTGCAAAATGTTCGTTGGAAAATTTGTTGCAAATATGTCCTTGGTAATTTCGTGGGAAACCAGAAATATTTCGTTACAAATAGCGCCGTTAATTGTTCCTTACAAAATACGTCCGTATTTATTCGTGCAAAAAATCGTTGCTAATTTGCAGCAATGTTTTTTTTCGATAAATTGCAATGTATTTTTTTATCGCTAAATTGCGACGAAATATATTCGTGACAAAATTCGTCGCTACGAATTTTGTTTCAGGACAATTTGGATTTGAAATCTAATTAGATATGCAATATTAATTTCTACAATGCATAAATTGCAAAGTCTGAGATGATGATATTAGATATTCAATCTCATAATTCATAAAGATAGCTAAGCAAGAATGAACATCCATTAATACATTCAAAACATTGAAAGGACGGGGGACAACCATAAGACCTTTGCAGCTTCGGTACTGGCTACGACATCAGGAATAGTCAGTTGTATCGACACTTGATGAAATATAAAAACATAAATAAAGATATGGAATTTGTCCAAAATATAAAAAAAGCATTTATGTATTGACGTGAAACTAGCTATAAAAAAAATGTTCTTACCTAAGGGGGACTGACAATAAAATCACCAGCATCATCATCATTAGCATCATCACCAATCGCCGCATCATCATGTGGCTCATCAATATGCCCATGACCGACTACATTAACAGAAGGTACAGGAGGAACCTCATTGCGATCGATGTCGAGGCGTCGCATGACATATTGCAGTTGTGCATTCATCACTCTTATTTGTTCGTCCTTCTGTCCAAGTAAAAACTTCAGTTCTTCGTCCTTCTGTACAAGTAACTGTTTTGATTGGCTCAGTTCTTGGGTCATGTGCTCCTCATGACGTGTCCTCATTGCAAAAGCTGCATTGGAGGATGAAGTTGCAGCAGCCTTCGTTTTGAACATCCTTGACAATGATCCCATCCCAAATATTTTTCCTCCTTTCATCCCACCCGCTGCCTCCACCCATAATGCCATACTGTCAACCGATGGCTCAGACACAGCAACACCATCACCATCACGACCATCATCACCACCACCAGAACCACTAGCAATGCTCATCAAAAGTTGATCATATTTTTCCTATATTAACAGTATAGATAAAAATAAAATAAATTCGTATATATTACCATAAATAGTAAAAACATGCATGATTTTCATTCTAGTTTCCATAAAGTCCAAACTATAATCTTTCATACCTTAGTAGCTTTTGCCCGATCGCCAATCCATGTCTTATCTTTTCTCTGAAATGTGCGTTCAAATGTGGCTGTAAATGTGGGTTCCGTCTCCAATTCATCCGCCTACAAAAATTTAATAAAAATTAGTCACCATTGAATTAAATAAACTTACAAGTTTAAACAGACTTACCATTCTTCTTCTATGCTTTCCGATGCTGATAGAGCCCCCAGCATATGTGGCTGACGCAGACCCATCACTGGAACTAGAAGTTCGATTCTTCTTGTTCTGTTCACATCTTTTCTTATGCTTCTCAGTTTCCCAAGTTCTCGTAATTTCTATCCAATCGTCCACTGTAATGAAATCCGGCTTTTCTTTTATTCTCTTCGCTTTATTTATCACATAACGCATGTGATCACCGACTTTCTTCTTAAAGATTCTTCTCACCTCACCCTCTTCCATATCATCCCACGTGAACTTACGCTACAATCAATAGTAAAATCAACGAAAATTAATTATAATGGTCACAAGTGAGATATCCCTTACAATGCACCAGACAATTCGTGACAAATTTCATGATTGACCATCAGTATGTTATACCGAACTTACGTTGTGAGAAAATGAATAAAAACAACACTAACCTTGAACTCATTCAACCACAAAGTCTTTATTTCTTTAGGAGCGCTGCTGAAAGTTGTAAACTGCCCTATCCAACAGTTATTGACTATTCTATTAAGTTCCCTCACAACATGCGTAGAATTCGTAAATCTGAAAACATGTTATAACAATATAGAGAATAAGACAATCAAGCATATGGAAAATTACCTACATTGACAATTTTATTTACATCCATAATTTAAATATACGTACAAAAATAAATTACTTACGAATCTCCGCATGGGCATATAACGTATCGGGTCTCTTCTTCCTCATTTGAGTGTTGCACTGATGAAGAAGGTGGCACCCAAGGAGATGGAACTGAAAATCAGTTCGCATGTCCCGCAGTTCTTCCTGAATATGTTGCTGCGGGTCGGAGGATGGGCCAATGTGTCCGTATTGTTACTGCTCATATGGTAGAACAGGGTTCGCTGGCAGGGCGGTGGAAGAGAATAGGGCAGGGGACGAGGATGAGGATGTAGAGAGGCCCGGTCTTCTTTGTAAAGCCCCACCCCGCATGTCACCTCCTCGATTATACTGACAATTAGTACAAATGTTAGACAAATATTAAAAAAATATATGAACAGGTATTAGGGACAGAAAATGAAATCATTTCCCTTACCATTTTGTATTAGATATCAAGAAATAAATTTAAGAAATAGAAACTAACAGAGTACCGCCTCTGATAAATAGCCAAGTCACTGGTCCTAATCGGAAGAACCTATTACAATTTTGATCACATCAGATGCCAGTAAAATGAATAATGAAGCATATTTAATTTGCAAAACAAATTATAAGTCTGAGACCAAATTAAAATTGCGTCCGCGACCCCCCCACCCGGCCGGAATCCAGCTGCCGGAAACCGCCCCCCCCCCCCGCCGGAATCCGGCCGCCACCCCCCCGGCCGGATTCCGGCCGCGAACCCACCCCCCCCCCCCGCCGGAATCCGGCCGCCACCCCCCCCCCGGCCGAATTCCGGCCGCGAACCGCCTCCGCCCCTCGCCGGAATCCGCCCTCCCCCACCCCCCCGGTCACAACCCCCACCCGCGCGGCCCCGGAATCCCCCTCCCCCGGCCGCAACCCCCACCTGCGCGGCCGCGACCCCCCTCCCCCGGCGGCGACCCCCCCACCCGCCCCCACCGGCGGCGACACCCACCCCACCCGGCCGCGACCCCCCCCTTCCGGTCACACCGCCCCCTCCCCCGACCGCGACCCCCCCACCCGCGCGGCCGCGACCCCCGGCCGCAACACCCCCCGCGCGGCCGCGACCCCCTCCCCCGGCCACAACCCCCCTCCGCGCGGCCGCGACCCCCTTGGCCGCAACACCCCCTCCGCCCAGCCGCGACACCCCCCTCCCCCTCGCGCGAAACCCCCCGGCGGAGACCACCCCCGGCCACTACCCCGCGCGGCCGGCACACGGCCTCCACGACATCCCGGTCGCAGCCCCCCATTCCCCCCGGCCACAACAGTTCAGTTTAGTACTTACCACGGACGGCGATGGTGAGGCGGACGGCGAGGGCGGCGACGGCGAGGCGTACCGCGAGGGCGGCGACGGCAAGGCGTACGGCGAGGCCCGCGACGTGGAGGTGCACTCGAAAAGGACGAGGAGAAAGCAATTATGTTGTGGCAAAAATACTCGGTAGACACAAACTATAGTGTTCCCGAACAATAAAAATCCATTTCTTTATTTTCGTTGGAAAATTCGTTGGAATTTCCAATGAAATTTCTAACGAATTAAAATTTCCAACGAATTTTGCAACAAAAATAAAATTTTCAACAAATTTTTCAACAAATTTTAAAAAAAATTTCGTCGGAAATTTCCAACGAAATTTCCAACAAAATTTAAAGAGTAAAAAAATTTTCCAACGCTTTTTTTTTTAAAAATACCAACAAAATTTCCAACGATTTCACACACTTAATAATTTTGTTGGAAATTTGTAACAAAATTTCCAACAAAATTGGGACAAAAACAATTATTGCACCTGACTTTATATTTCGTTGGAAAATTCGTTGGATTTTCCAACGAATTTTCCAACAATAATACCAAAAAGTATCGAAAAATTTAATTCGTTGGAAAATTCGTTGGAATTTCCAACGAATTTTCCAACGAATTCAATTTTAACGGCAAATAAAAAAACTTTTAAAAATTCGTTGAAAAATTCGTGGGAAATTTCCCACGAATTTTCCAACGAATATAGTACACCATTTACTTATTTTACCGAAAATTCAAATTCGTTGGAAAATTCGTGGGAAATTTCCCACGAATTTTCCAACGAATTTAATTTGAGCGGAAAACCAAAACTTTTGAAAATTCGTTGGAAATTTCCAACGAATTTTCCAACGAATTCAGTTTTAACGGCAAATAAATAACTTTTCATATTTCGTTGGAAAATTCGTGGGAAATTTCCCACGAATTTTCCAACGAAATTAGTTCACCATCCACTTATTCAACCGAAATTCAAATTCGTTGGAAAATTCGTGGGAAATTTCCAACGAATTTTCGAACGAATTTGAATTTTCGCGGAAAAGTAAAACTTTTGAAAATTTGTTGGAAAACTCGTGGGAAATTCCCCACGAATTTTCCAACGAATTTCATTTTAGTGGAAAACAATAAATTTTTTAAATTCGTTGGAAAATTTGTGGGAAATTTCCGACGAATTTTCCAACGAAATTTATTTTCGTGGAAACCAAAAAAATTTTCCTAATTCGTTGGAAAATTCGTGGGAAATTTCCCACGAATTTTCCAACAAAATTAAGTTTTGCGGAAAACCAAAAAACTTTTGAAAATTCGTTGGAAAATTCGTGGAAAATTTCCCACGAATTTTTCAACGAATTTTATTTTTGCGGAAAACCAAAAAACTCTGAAAATTCGTTGGAAAATTCGTGGGAAACTTCTCACGAAATTTCCAACGAATTTGATTTTTGCGGAAAACCAAAAAACTTTGAAAATTCGTTAGAAAAGTCGTTGGAAATTTCCAACGAATTTTGTAATGAATTTTGAATATGCCTAAAAATAATGTGTTCTCTGAATTCATTGGAAAAATCGTTGGAAATTTCCAACAAATTTTGCAACAAATTTCGACAATATGCGGAAAAATAAGGTTTGATATAAATTCGTTGGAAAATTCGTTGGAAATTTCCAACGAATTTTGTAATGAATTACAAAACATATTATTGTTAGACATAATACAAATTTGTTGGAAAATTCGTGGGAAATTTCCCACGAATATTCCAACGAATTTAATTTTCGCGAAAAAGAAAAACCTTTTGAAAATTCGTTGGAAAATTCGTGGGAAATTTCCCACGAATTTTCCAACAAAAATATATTTTCGCGGAAAAAAAAAACTTTTGAAAAGTCGTTGGAAAATTCGTGGGAAATTTCCCACGAATTTTCCAACAAATTTGTATTATGTCTAACAATAATGTGTTTTGTAATTCGTTGGAAATTTCGTTGGAAATTTCCAACGAATTTTCCAACGAATTAAATTCAAATTATTTTTGTGCATACTACAAATTCATCGGAAAATTTGTGGGAAATTTCCCGTGAATTTTCCAACGAAAGTGATTTTTCCGGAAAACCAAAAAACTTTTGAAATTTCGTTGGAAAATTCGTGGGAAATTTCCCACGAATTTTCCAACGAAAACTATTATTGCGAAAAACCAAAAAACCTTTGAAAATTCGTTGGAAAATTCGTGGGAAATTTCCCACGAATTTTCCAACAAAATTAGTTCACATCCACTTTTTAACCGGAAATTTCAATTCGTTGGAAAATTCGTCGGAACTTTCCAACGAATTTTCCAACGAATTAAATAGCAAATTATTGTTCTACATAATACAAATTCGCTGGAAAATTCGTGGGAAATTTCCCACGAATTTTCCAACGAATTTTATTTTTGCGGAATACCGAATAACTTTTAAGAATTCGTTGGAAAATTCGTTGGAAATTTCCCACGAATTTTCCAACGAAATTAAGTTTTGCGAAATAACAAAAAAAAATTTTGAAAATTCGTTGGAAAATTCGTGGGAAATTTCCCACGAATTTTCCAACGAAATTAGTTCACATCCACTTTTTAACCGAAAATTTAAATTCGTTGGAAAATTCGTCGGAAATTTCCGACGAATTTTCCAACGAATTTAAATGCAAATTATTGTTATACATAATACAAATTCGTTGGAAAATTCGTGGGAAATTTCCCACGAATTTTCCAACGAAATGAGGTTTTCGAAATATCAAAAAACTTTTTGAAAATTCGTTGGAAAATTCGTGGGAAATTTCCCACGAATTTTCCAACGAAATTAGTTCACATCCACTTTTTAACCGGAAATTTAGATTCGTTGGAAAATTCGTCGGAAATTTCCAACGAATTAAAAAGCAAATTATTGTTATACATAATACAAATTCGTGGGAAATTTCCCACGAATTTTCCAACGAAATTACTTCAACCCATTTTATTAACCGTAAATTTAATTTCGTTGGAAATTTCCCACGATTTTTGCAACGAAATTAGAACACAATTAAATTAATGCACCGAAAATTGAACACAACTAGACTAAACTTAAAAAAATTGGCGACAAATACCATGCCAAAAAGACTTTCCAAGTATTACCAAGTATTCGCGCAGTTCAATGAGATTACTCGGATCTTGATATGCTTACCTTGGCTGGCAAGGCGGACGGCAAGGGCGGCGGTGGCGAGGAGGACCGCGAGGTGGACGGCGAAGAGGACGACTAGAAAGCGAGTTTGTTGAGTAAAAAATTTTCGGTACACACGAAATGTTTGTTGCTGAATATATAAATATGTTTTGCAACGAACTTTGCAACAAAGTAAAAGTTTCCAACGAATTTTACCTTTCCGGCCAATAATAGCACCAAGTAATTTTCGTTGGAAAATTCGTCGGAAATTTCCGACGAATTTTCCAACGAAATTTAAAAATTGCACCGAAAAACATAATCGTTGGAAAATTCGTTGGAAAATTCGTTGGAACTTCCAACGAATTTTGCCACAAAAAAGTACAAACAAAAAATTATTGCACCGAAAATCCAAAATTCGTTGCAAAATTCGTGGGTAATTTCCAATGAATTTTGCAACAAATTCCATTGAATCCGAACTATGAGTGTTTTCAATTCGTTGGAAAATTCGTTGGTAATTACCCACGAATTTTGCAACGAAATTAGCACACAATAATATAATGTAACGAAAATATTAGCTCGTTGGAAAATTCGTTGGAAATTTACAACGAATTTTCCAACGAATTTCATTGAATAAGAATTCCTTGTGTTTTAAATTGGTTGGAAAATTCGTTGGTTTCCAACGAATTTTCCAACAAATTTCATTGAAAACGAAATATATGTGCTTTATATTCGTTGCAAAATTCGTTGGAAATTACCCACGAATTTTGCAACGAAATTATTACACAACTAATTTAATGGAACAAAAATTCGTTGCAAAATTCGTGGGTAATTTCCAACGAATTTTCCTACAAATTTAGCAAAGCCCGACAATACCGTGTTTTTTTTTAATTCGTCGCAAAATTTGTCGGAAATTAGTGACGAAAAATTTTTCGTCGAAAAATTTGTTGGAAAATTGTGAGGAAAAATTTTTGTCGCAAAGTTCATTGGTAATTTCCAACGAAAAATTTTCGTCGCTAACTTCCAACGAATTTTCCGACTAAAATATTTTCGTCGCTAATTTACGACGAATTTTCCAACGAAAAATTTTTTGTCGCTAATTTCCGACGAATTTTCCAATGAAAAATTTTTCGTCGCTAATTTCCGACGAATTTTTTTTTTCGTTGGAAAATTTGTCCCAAATTTGGGACGAAAATTTTTCGTTGGAAAATTTTCGTGGGAAAAAAGCGCTTTTTTGTAGTGTTTGTAATTTTTGTAAAATTTTCTTTATTTTTTGTTTTTACCCTATATCTCTCCACCGGCTGTAGGCAAGGGCGTCTTAAGTAAAATTCTTTTCAGGTGAGTGCACTTAGTAAAATCTCCCAATATCAAATGAGAAAAGAGATCACCCAAGCAGGAGCAAGATGCATATATCTACACTTGCGAGCACCAAATCACTAACGATTAGTACAAAGTGAAAAGACGAGACAGGGCTCGACGTTAAAACTCCAAAAAATCGAGTCAAAGGGACATTATGCATAACTGTCGCTAAGCGGTTATCTTCTACATCACAAACTTCAACTGCCTCCGAGATTCTCAATTCTGTGCTCATGATATTTAACGGCATTTTTTTTTATCCATAAGCAATTATAAAATCTTCGGGATTCTTCTCAATTTGACTTTCTTCGAACGTGGTCGACTATTTGTTGTTGTACATCGATAGCTGCCTTGGTCTCCCTTTCATCGATCCCTTAATTGGCCATATCAGTTATCGTATGTTGGTTACCGGTCTTTGTTAATCTTCTTCCATTGATAATGGCCACCTACGTTAGTCGCTGATTCCTAACGATAATTCCAAGCTGCCCTGTCGATAACTCACCATGGAACCTCCCCGATCCATTGAGACTTGAGTTATTTCTAAGTGTCAACATATACAAATAATCATATTTAGGGAAATATTGTCCAAATCATTCATTTTCTGCGAACTAAACGGAATCTAAACATATATAAAAAGAAGTTCATTCCACGTACCCGGATTTTCAAAATATCAACATTATAGAATTTAAAAAACCCTCCTCTAATCAACGGCCATCGTGGCACTTTTTCTTTGTAAAAACCCAAGTTTCGCATCGACAACCCGGAATATATGCTCAACTTAGCAGTTAAGTACCTGAGGTCCTCAAAAGCAAAAAAGAAAAGTTGGAACTTCCATTGTTCTTTGCAGTGCGTCGTACCAACACAACACACGCGTTGGGCCAACTTTTCACATCTGGCTCCATCCGAAGCCTCTCCTCGCAAGCAATGCATAAGTTTCCCTCACCAGCAAGCGTTCCCCCTTTATGCAAAATCCACTTTAGCTGCAGAACCCGATAATGCTTTGCTTAAAAACCCTAACGCTATAAAGCTTATAGTCTCTGCGAGACAGAAAGGTGCCGTAAAGTGCCCTATGTAGGCTTCGTTGGATTGCATCTTTGGCTTTGAGTGTTTTTGATTTGTGTGCTTTCGCGTCCAAAAAGGATCACTTCACCAACTTAATCAGGGATATACTGTGGATCAACGGTGTCGGGTTAAGAGGTAAACCCATCACAGAAGAGGAGCCGAAACTCACACAAGGGCCTTAGCGGTCTGTCCTTTTGATATACAGCAAAGGCGGAATCTATGGATGCATTTTTTTTATTTTAATGCGTCGGTGCTTGCACGTCTTGCGCCCTTAATTCTCCCCAAATCCTTTTCTTTCCTAAGAGGAGAGAATACTCTCTACATACATTATGTCCCCGAGGATTCTGAGGTCCGAACGATGCCCTGAATGAAGCCTTTTAACAACTTGCATTAGTCGTATAAAGCTTTAGTTTACGCGAGACCAAAAGTTGCCGTAAAGTGCTCTATGTAGGCTTCGTTGGATTGCAACTTTGGCTTTGAGTGTTTTATATTTACGTGCTTTCACCTGCAAAGGGTCACCTCAGCTTTTTCCTCTTTTGCGGAAACACTGCTTGCCCAGCTGTTTTTCCATGTTTGAGTTCATCGTATTAATATCATTGGGCGCAATCACTCTAGCTCGAAGGCCACACCACACACACATATCGCATCTACGGTGTCTCCCGGCACCATAGAAGTCGGGATAATACGTTTTAAAGGAGCGTACCGTGTCAATGTGGCAGTACCCTCGGGCTCCATTCGAAGCATGTTGAAGCGGCACGAGGCGGACCGAAGTCACCACATGCAAACACAAGCCTCCTCTCGAGCTCTAGTTGGCCCTCAATAATTTGCTATGATTATCCAAATACAACCAAACACAATATCAAATGTGACATTAATGTTTGAAAGACTGTGGCAAAGTTTTGAATCGGCAAACTCGTTGAATAATCGATTAGGAAGCTTCATCAATAGCTGGCGATCTTTCCAAAACAGTAGATGAGGCCCTTTACCTTGTTGTGAGAGCTTTCGATTTATCTTATTTTATTATATTTTTCGCAACATGGATCGATCATCAAACTTTGATCTTTATGGCCTTTTTTCCACTTTTACGCGCACCAAAAATCGAAGCCTAACAAAAGAAGGGCCCAACGCAATGTCTCGATCACTGCAAAGAAAGGTCTCCCCATCACCGCCCCCATAGACAAAAGGAGAAAAGGGGGGAGGGTCAAAAACACAAAGAACAAAAAGATGAGGGAGGGACGAGCAACAAAAGGCCAAAGAGGAGGGAACAAAGCTAAAGGAGACAAAATCAAACGATCCTCCCTCCCAAACAAAAGTGAAGGAAGCCGATCGAGGGTCGCTTTTCGTGGACGGGACGACTAAAGTACGTGAATTCGATTTCTTCCCCATGCGAAAGTGACGTGAGATTTGCCGCGGAAACCTCGTGGTACATCGATATTGTAATGGTGACATGACCAATTTATCGAAATCAATCGAGTTATACTAAACTATTTCCCATAATCTGTTTGCTATTTGCGTGAACGTAGTCTCTCTCCGCCCGTGAGTTTATGCTGCATTTGGTGGGCAGGATCAAGCTCCGGATAAGATAACTTTTGTCATATCTAGTGTTCGGAGTGATGCGAATTCCGGATATCACCAGATATACTCCGAATAAAAAAATCCCATCTAAGAAATAGGATAGACTCGGATAGGATATGTGAAATTTGGAAAAAAAAATATTTTTCTTTGTTCCTTCCCCTCCCCCTTCGTTTCTACGCTTCAGATCTAGCGGAGTCATGGGGAAGACGGAGTCGACAGTTTTGATGACCGATGACGTCGCTGATCCATGATTGACGAGGCGTGATCTACGGAAGCTGAGTTGAGCGACAATGGCTTCTGCTTCGCGGCATCCTCCTCTGCATCGCGAGGAAGAGGGGTTGTGTTTATTTCCATGGTTTATTTTTAATTTTAATTCTGCAAATCAAATATTTATTTGGATATTATTTATTTTTGAATCCACATTTTAACCGAACGTCAACAAACATTAGATGGGATATTTAAAATCCCATCATATCCTTATCCTATCCGACATTGCATATTGGGCTAAAGTTCAGGGATCGTATTGAATAAATTAAAAGTTCAAGGACGACGCTGCATGTTGGGCTAAAGTTTAGGGATTATTTGTTTTATTTTTTCAATATGAAAAATTGAATAATAAGAAAAATTTTAAGGAAAAATAAACAAATATACTCCTTCTCGTTGATTTTTGGCTAATTAATGTTATCCATCCATAATTAACTAAACTTCAGCTAAAGTTCTTGCCATTTAAAATAATACGACCAAAAGTTGGGAGGGGGGGGGCTAAGTGCAACTCCTTTTGGGCCCCCCATCCTTTTGATGCACAAAACTTGCGATCCCCAACTCCAATGCAAATCTTTTTTTTTTTACCCTCTGTTTCAATTTTTTTTTAAAACTCCCTCGCTTTTATCAATTCTTTTGCTTTGTAAGTCTTTTCTTTGCCTAAAGTTGTCAAGTAAGCCCTCTTCCACCGTACGTGCCATCTAATGCTAGCTATCTATAGAGCACATTCTCGATCATCGATTAGCCCACATGGGCAGCGCACCTCGGATCGAACACTAGCACTACTAAAAATCATGCTTTCGACACTCATAAATGCATCATGGTAGCTCTAGCTCTAGGGTGTAGCACAAAAATAATAATGGATGATTCAAATTGAATTGGGGCCTAGGGTTTTGGACATTGAGATTTGAGACCCTTGATCGTGGATATAAATTCAATTTAGTCACTCTCTAGTCTTCCTGAGTTTTGGTCTGGGCCTTAATCCATGGTCTAGATGCTTATCATTTCGATGCTTCTACACTACCTTGCTTTCTAATTCCATTTGATGGCTTTACTTTTGTTTCCTTTTAACTCCTCGCGTTATTCCCAGTCATTAGTCTAAAATAAATCTTAGACATGGTTAATCCTTTGTAGAGAAATTGTTGTACATAAACATTGTCCATCCTCGCTCGCTGAAAGTCTAAAGTAAGTGATCAAGATGATATATAAAGATCTAAGCAACTAATAGCTCCCACCATCACGCAGTAAAGAGCAAGCATGCGAGACCTGTACGGTGCATTTTGTATAAGTTTTGAGTGCAACGACGAAAAAGATGCGGCGCAACCGAATTTACAGTGTAGTGTGCGATTGTTAGAAAATTAAAGATCAAAACTTCGTCAAGATAAAGTCATACGTATACCAAAATCTCGTATCGAATGCGATTACAAAATCTAAAATGATGCGTAAATTTAGATGGACTTATCGATACAGATCTCGATTGTAATTGATTCGACTCGCTAATTCGCCAATCATGTAGAAAAGTTACCCCAGGGTACACCTGGGCTCTAAATGGGGGGAGCAAGAAAGATGCCTTCTCAAATTAAACTTGGGATTTGGGGGTCAAATCATAACAAAAGGGAAATTGCAAAAGAGGTGCTCTCTCACACATGGCAAACCTTGGCCTTCCTGGTTTAAAGGAACCACTTTGTCCTCCCCCTAGAAGAGAAAACAGTGGGACTAAGCAAGCGTGGGCATTCTCTCTTGCTTGCTTTCAATTAATCATATTTATTGAGTGACGCTTTGTTAGGAGACAAGAGTGGGGCCCGCCGCCACACCCCCGATCATTTAAAATCAAAATCAATCAGGGCCACGGAAGGAACCACGTCGGTGGGGATCAGACGGGCATGCGGTGGTGGTGGCCGCGGGCCCCGCGGGATCATCACCCCCCACCACAGATTGCGTCCTCCGTCACGCGGGCGGATCCTGGACCGTCGGATCTCCGGAGCCGCGGCCGATTTGGATGTGCTCCTGTCTCGTACTGTTACGAGCCTCATCATTCGCGGATTTAATCTTTGCCCGAGTGATGCTTGACCTCATGATTATCTCTCATCATGAGTACTGACCAAATGCTGATGGACAAAATTCTGAAATCCTAGTACACAAAATCGATTTACCGAGCGACGCGAGAAATTTCATACCGAATGTCGACAGGCCAATCTGTTTGCCCGCTCGATCAAAATTCGTGGTATAAAACATAGAGCGTCGGGAAATCTAAAATTTTCTGAAAGAGAGGGTGGTGGGAATTGAAGCTCGGATTAGTTGATGAATGCATGAAGTACAATCATGCCGTATTGTCTATAGCGCCATCTAAGACGACGTACAATGATATGATATCCTCGTGAAAAAAGAGAATCCTCCCGATCAATGGCCCCCTCACTGCTGAATAGGGCAACTAGCTCTAGGTAGGCACACAGCTCACCCTTCGAGGCTCCATTAGTATCGAGTTTTAACCAACCATTCGGAGAACTATAAGGTACCGAAACGAGATTCACTAGCAGCTTTGCCTGCCATATTGGAGGAAGCACTTCTTCTACTTGATTCTTCTTGTTCTCTTTCTTTCATTGTTTACGTGCGATATGAGCCGCACCCATCTTGTGTGTGTCGGGCCGGCATCGCAGAAAACAATGTATCGATGAGTTTCACGAATCGAATCGGTTTGAATCGAATCAAACAAACGGTTTCGCAAAACAAAAGGTAGATGAATGCCAAGGCGCCATGTAGAATCTTAACTAAATTTGTCAAAATGGATCGTAAATCCATTTCTTAACCTTTATATATATGTATGATAGGCTGCGTTATTGTATGAATTAATTATATACAGTAAATGGGTCATAGGTTTAAACATAACAAGTGTGTTAAATGGGTCATAAATAGGTTTACAACCTGTTTTGACACAACCCATCTCCATAACTCTCTCGCGCTCGCTTACTCCGCACTGACGGATCAAGTACGAATCAAATCGAATATGGAATCACTAGATTTTGCATTGCACGAAACAAAACGGGTCAACGAGTCTATCTGGAGCGGGCCATTCTCGACCCGGTCCGACCATTCCTATTCGACGGGGCCAAGTCTCGACACAGCTCTCGAGCTTTCATAATATATGTTATTACGTTTTAATAGCGTTCGCTGCAAATGTGGGTGGGAGAAATGTGGGGGGATTTGAACAGAGGCAAGCAACGAGCAAAGCAATGAAGTCACTGGAGCGAGCGAGGGAGAGAGAGAGAACACAGGCTGTATTTAAAACCCCCCCGAGTCTCTCGCGCACATCAACTTGCACTCTCGCTCTCTCCCCACCCCCCCGCTTATTCTATATGCCCCCATGCACCCTCTCTCTCTCTCCCTCTCTCTCCCTCTGTCCATGGCGCTACTGAGGCGGCGGCACCTCCTCTGGTTCTAGAGAGACACAGAGAGTGCCTCTCTATCTTCTCTTCTCTTCTCTTCTCTTGTCTGTAAGTGTGAGGGAGACGACGGGGGGGCGGTGGTGGTGGTGTGGAGATCGCCGCATTTAATGATGAGCAGCAGTCCCTGATCCCATTCCCCCTCTCTCCCCCTCCGCCATTAACGGTCACTTCCCTCTCTCTCTCTCTGTCTCGCAGCATATATAAGAAGCAGTAGCAGCAGCAGTATTCATTCAATCCAATCCTCACTCCTCCGCATTGAAAACCTCCATCTCCCTCCTCTCTCTCTCTCTCTCTCTCTCTCTCTCTCTCTCTCTCTCTGTGCGCCTGCGCGTTGAAAAGGAGGAAAGGTTCCGATCCGTACGATCCTGCCCCCGCATTGTTTAATCCCTTCCCTTCCCTCCCCTGCATGTAAGCGCCGAAACTGATATCCCGTCCCCCCCCCACACACACACTCTGTGTTCTCCTTTGTTTTTTTTGGGTCCTTGGAGTTGTGGCGGAGTCTCTTGGAGGTACTGATTCGGGTCTTTGGCCTTTACTGTCGGTTTCTAGTCGTCGGCGTCGGCGGCGAAGGCGAATCGGAGGGAGGGAAATGTTGACTTGCATAGCCTGTTCGAAGCAGCCGCAGCCGCTCAACGGCAGCGGATCTCGGTCCCTCCCCCAGCAAGAGGACGACGCCGATGCCGTGGGGACTCCCAGCACCAAGCACGCCATTAGGGCTCTCACTGCTCAGGTAAGTGATATGCCCCCCCTTCCCCTTTCCTTCTCTTCTCTTCTCTTCTATTTTGATTGCCCTGAGGAAATGCCCCGGCGGGAGGATGTGGGGATTTGAGAATTACGGAGGTGTGCGTGGAGGGAGGTCTTTTCGAAATGAGAAGAATTTGTCAAATCTCCTGAATGAGAAAATTCAGGACTTGGTGGGGGTCATTGCGTCCGGGGAGATTGGAAGAACCAGCTCTCGGAATAGAATGTCAATGGAGCGGCCAAGGAAAATTTAATCTCCTGTTGCATCACTCGGGCAATCGAACCGACGAGAACCAATTATGGCTAAATTAAACGCGATCTGGTGGCTATGCTTTTCTTGTTTCCGGTTTAAGTAGAGGATATAGATCCGGTGAACGGAGTTGAAATTTTGTTCTTTCAGATTAAGGACATGGCTTTGAAGGCTTCGGGGGCGTACAAGAATTGCAAGCCGTGTTCGGGATCGAATCACAACCACAATCGGAACTGTGCCGACTCCGAAACCGCCTCCGATCCAGCTAGACTCCACTGTTACTACCGCAGGGCGGGTAGCTTGAACTCGACCCCTAGGCTGTGGGGCAAAGAAATGGAGTCGAGGCTCAAGGGGCTTTCGAGTGGCGAGACTACGCCCGCGTCCGTGAGTGGCCGTACCGAGTCGGTCGTGTTCATGGAGGAAGAAGAGCCTAAGGAGTGGGTAGCGCAAGTGGAGCCCGGTGTCCTCATCACTTTCGTTTCATTACCTGAGGGAGGGAATGAACTCAAGCGGATTCGATTCAGGTACTTCCACTATTGTTTGTTGTTCAAGTTTGGTAGATGTGAGCTCATTATCTTTCTGTTGGACATGATTGGGCATGCATAATAATTCTTGTAGGGGCCTCCTTCAGTTGGATATTCTTTGATTTTAATTTGACCGGAAGCTTCATGTTGTTTGGACGTGTTACCAATGTCTATTTGTTAGTTATACCTGGGATTTATGGAGCTATTAGAAACCCTTCAGGTGGAGCTGTTCTGTTTTCCCATTCAAAATTGATTGTCTTTCTATGTTTTAAGTGACCCACTTGTTTCTGAGAGTTTTGTCGAATCGGGTAGAGAGTCATGAGCTATTTCCCTCGTCTTTTATTAGAGTGGGAGCTGCTCGTGAATTGGTACCTGATTACTTGGATACTATCCAGTCACCCCAATTATGAGTACGTATCATAGCTGCAATCCATACATGGCAGCTTTAGACATTCAGTAGGAACTAGAGTAGAAATTTCGCTGTCAATGCAATGATCAGATGCCACCGTGTTGGTAGTCTTCCTCTGACTATTCTAATATCCCGACTCACCTTATTGATTAGTTTGATAGTACGGAAATACCTATGAATCAGACGGAAAACTGCATGGGCAGAGATATCGATGTTACGAGCATATATTCATGATTCACCACAGTATCTCCCCCCAAAGTTCAGTTAGTTATTTCCTTTTCTCTTTTAGGAGGTGGGATTGGCGATGCGGGAACCAGTAGGGGGATGGGGATAACTTCTCGATGATGTTGAGAGCACATACTTTAGGCAGTTGAAATTCTTGAGGCATTAAATTCTTTCTTTTTAGGGAACACATGATTCAACCTTTCCTTCGTCATGTTCTTTCTATTTTGGGTGGGTGGGGGCTAAATTGTCATTCGCCGGTAATCCTCTTTAAAACAGAGTTTTTGCGGGTTTCGTCTGGGTTCAAGACAATTTTGTTGATGCCATTCTGTAAAAACACTGTCTTATGTACTGGATGGATGCTGGTTTCATGCTTCGCAACTGGTGAGCAACTTTCACATTGAGCTCGCTCTGCCAAATGCTAATTACACGGGTTCACATATTATCTGGAGCTGTTTGTCATATATTAAGTTTCTGACTTAGAAACTGGGTAATGACAATTTTCCCTTTTCATCCTAGTCTCCTGTAATCCATTTGGTACATGCGTAATGATGGACAGATTCACCATGGGGGCAATGGGGGCACTTCCCTGCAAAAAGCATTCAATAAATTAATATGGACAATGTAATATTTTGTAATCATTTGTTGAATTTGCCCCCTCATAAATACAAGTGTGTACTTATGAGGCTCGATTCAACATAGGAAGAAAAGATGATTATATTCTGTATTTTGATTTACATTGAGAATGCATGACTTCATAGAGATTGTGAAGAAAATGTAAGCTCTAAAAAATTAGGAGATAACTATTACCTTAATTAATACACATTATTGCTTATAAGGCGTCCAAGTATACAAATTATATTCTATTGTGTTTATGTCCAATTCCTAAACTTTAAAAGATGCACATTATTTTGCTATAGAACTATTTACGGACGTGTAGATATATGCTCTATTGTAGCCACTTAAGAATCCCTTAATTTACCTAATATCAAATATGATCTTCAATCATATGCATTTTGTTTTTGTATACCAGAAAAATTAGTGGCTTTTCATAAATATACTCTTTAATTGTAATCATTTGTTCTTTACCAAAAAAAAAAAATTGTAATCATTTGATACACTTTATCCAATACTGAGACAAAATTACAAAATCATATTAATATATACTTTCTTGGTAGGCGTATCTATTTTTCACGATTGTGATTCAGTCTGCGTCTTTTTCAATTTAAACATATTTATGGTAAACATGTTTTTGAAAACTAATGTCAATCTATTGCTATGTTTCTTTATCGTCTACATAAATGTTCGAGAGTATATAATTCCCATGTCCATTAGATGATCTTGTATTATATATTTTGCCCCTGCTAAGATTTTATGTTGGATCCGTCCCTGTTTAATCCTGCATTCTGCTGCCTATTCATGTCAAGGTTTGAGATGGTTTCTCTCGGTGGAGTAGTTTCCCTTATCGTGTAACCTTGAGCACTTAAGATGCATTGATCTGTTTCTAGATTATGTGCACAATAGTATGCTTGGTATCAACTCTGTCACTACATCTAGTACTCTTTGTAATATTTGTGGTGGGAGCTGTAGACATTTTGCTGTATCTTTTTTTTTTCTAGCTCAAAAGATATTTTGCTGTATCTAATGCTTAGAAGGAAGTGATAATATCGTTAGCATCATAAACTGCACCATTGCACAATCTGGGATTCGAATGAATCAATTTGGAAATTCTATTTTGAAATTTGAAGAGTAATGCTGGCTTTTTTCCTCCATTTGTCAGAGAAGAAGTACAAATTTCCGTGAGAAATAGTAAAATCGTCCAAAATGTTGAAAAGAAAAATCTAGCCATTAATTTCGCTGTAAACCTAGATGCCTCGGTTGTCCAACAATATTCACTCGTGATTTGATCTTTATGCTGCAATTTCTCCTAGGATGTAGCTAGCTGTTTCGGGATAAGTTTGATGCCTCCAGAATTCTTTCATTCCTATATTTCTGCAGCTGCTAATTACCATTGTTTTGTATTGATCAGCCGTGAAATGTTTAACAAATGGCAAGCTCAGAGATGGTGGGCTGAGAACTGCGACAAAGTCATGGAACTATATAATGTTCAACATTTCAACCGCGAAGCAGTGCCACTTCCAACACCTCCAAGGTCCGAAGATGAGGTGAGTTTCACACGCTGTAGGTTGGATGCAAAATCGGTCGTCTCTCACATCCTCAATTGAATAGTTTTCCTATAAACAGCCCCCTCCGTCTCTCCGCCCTTCTCAATAAAAGAAAAAAAGAGAAAAAGCAACTACACCCCTGATTTATGGGAAAAGCAGAAATGGAATATTGACTCTATTCGTTTATCTTTTCCAGGGCTGCCAGAACGAATCTGCAAAGGAGAGCCCTGTGACTCCACCACTGAGTAAAGAATGCCTACCTCGTGATTATCACCGCTCAATGGGGATGGGCTACTCATCGTCAGATTCACTTGATCAACGCCCGATGCAATCTCATCATTGCTGCGACTCGGCCGCTCTTGCTTCAACCCCTAAACTCTCCAGGATCAGTGGGGTAAAAGCAGAGACATCTTCTGTGGACGGTTCTATTTCATCTAGAGAGGCAGATCACTCTGGAGAGCTTTCTATCAGCAATGCCAGTGATGTGGAGACTGAATGGGTTGAACAGGATGAACCGGGAGTTTATATTACTATCAGAGCTTTGCCAGGTGGCACCAGAGAGCTTAGACGAGTTCGTTTCAGGTAATTAATTTGTTTATGAAAGAAAAGGTATCTACCGGTAGATGATTCTATGTTGCTAAGTTTCCTTCATTTACTTTGTAGGTTTTGTGAGGTTTTCTGAATTGTCGATCCGTTGCACTTACTTTACGTTAATTATCAACTTCTTTTTTACATTACATGGTGCTTCTTTTCAAATAGACTGGGCAGAATTTGTGGATCCAGTGCGAGTCATGTTGGATGAATGTAACTGCAAATGCATTGGTGAAATTGATTGAACAGATCTCAACTCATTTCTCTATCCCTGATGCAGTCGGGAGAGGTTTGGAGAAACGCATGCCAGATTATGGTGGGAACAGAACCGAGTGAGGATACAAGAACAGTACTTGTGACTTTACAGAAGTACGAGATGCGTGCTCCTGGGAAATTGATTTGCCCTCTAGAGTCTGTTTATATAAGTCTAGCTTCCTGGCATGTCCTCATGGGTATAGCTTTCACCTTTATTTAACTTTTTCCTCCTATCTAGTTTGTTGTTAAATATGTCCGTGCGTTCTGGATATGTATGTTTTTTTTCCCTTTCCATGTTTTCGGGTATAGATGTTTTGAGGTTCAACGTCCGGGAGATTTGGCGAGAGGTTTTGGGGATTGAAGAAGATTATTGGGAATGTTAATTTGATTACCGATGTCAAATACTAAAATAAGCTTCAGTTACGATGATAATTTCACTTCTGACCTCATTCTTGAACTGTAAATGACATACTACGATCATTGAAATTTCATAACATGCGATATTCACTTCTCTCAATTTTTTTGTGCCCCCCATGCTTCATTCCAGGAATCTGAACCTTCTACCTTTGATTTCCAACTCAGGGACGCATGAATAGTTCATATCTCTCTCTCTCTCTCTCTCTGGTGTGTATGTGAATAGGGTACAACCTGATCGACCATGTTCAATGTTCAACTTCATTATCTACGGAAAGGAAACAGAAGATCTACACTCAAAAGAAGATGATTTACTTATCCGAGGTATATGTCGTGTTCTTGCACGGGATAATATTGTCTTTATCTCTCCATCATTTTCGTGCCCCTTTGCGTAAAACAAGAGTTTGGTTCGAGAAGCAGGAACATGTACAGTGTATTTGGTCCCAATCGACAATGCAACACCTTGGCATATGTCGTTATTTCTTCTTTGGCCCTTATGAAGATACGAAGCGCTTAAACCTTTTCGCTCTTTCGACCGAAAAAAAGAACCTTTTCACTCTGTTTACCTTTCCCAACATTGCGAAAATGACTGCAAGTAGATTTTTCGTCGCGTAGACAACTTCGTACGTGCACTTGCCGTCATAGCCTCGCCCGGCATGCCCTAGTCCGCACCGCACACATCGAGGGAGAGATAGAGTGAGCGCGTGTGCGGATGTTTCGGCTTTGAAGAAACGAAATTAATCCACATTTTTCTTAAGCAACGTTGGTCCAGAGATGTACTATGGAGAAGTACATCTTATCCCGACGGTCGATTGCTATGGTCATGGAACGTGCAACATTGAACTCACTGGACCCCATTGCGCCGCGAGCACAAATTCTGTTCGCAAATAGATCTACATAGAAGGTGGCTCGAGCGTCGGGGCTCAGTCCAGCTCCAAGATTGCAAGATTAGGGAGATGGCTCATAAATTCCTGCTCATGGTGCTTCCGCTTGTCTATCTCTCCCCTTTATATATCCCTAATTGGTTTCATAGATAGAAGTTTATAATTGATTTACCATTACATAGATCGTATATGCTCTAATAGACTCAAGAAGCCTTTCAATTAAACTCAAAAAGTTTCAATCAGTACGCCATTTCACATGACATTAGGGTATAGGATCTCGAGCTGCTCTTTTCACACATCGACTAAATCTACTCGTCTTGCTACCGGAAGTTCCCGACTCCGACAAATCCTCGCCGGTCCCCAGGTTCCGGCGTAGATCGCCCGTCTTTGACCCGACTAGCCATGAGGCCCAAATCAATTTGCTACGCGAAAATCGGTCCATAAGCCACTCAAAAACGAAAAGAAGAGGAAGAAGAAGATCGAGGCCCAGAAAGAATAAAAAAAAAAAACAGTGCACGTGATGGACGAGAGAAACTGGGCATCCATCACGTGCCGAGGGTGGTCCTTTCTAATGGCTTCCACGTTGAGCGGTGGAGAGATTGTTCATCATCGCCACACGTGGTGGACCGGCTCCACATAGAGGAAACCATCGAATCCTCGCGCATCATGGCCTTTTGGCGTTTACTTCTTCTGTTTTTTCTTGGAAAAACAACATAAATAGTCCCTGAACTAGGGCTAAATGTGTAAAATGATCCATAAATCTTTAATTTGTTGAATATAATCAATGAACTATAACTCCATGGGCAACGTCGTCCTTCATCTTTTAAATTATTCAATGTGGTCTATCGACTTTTGATATATGCTCAATTTAATCTCTGGATTTTATGAAAACGTTCAATATTGTTCCTAAACTTGAATTGGTAAAAGGACAATATTGAACATATTCATATATCAGGGATTAAATTGAACATGTACCAAAAGTTCGGGATTGTATCGAACAAATTAAAAATTCAAGGTCCTCATTGCATATCGGGCCATAGTTCAGGTTAGGGAATTCATTTTCCTAAATTTAAGCATGTACATTTTCTTTGACTGTAAATAATTTTCGGTTAACTGATCATTTTCAGTAAACCAAACACGTGAAGGTTTAGAAAAATATTTCGCGAAAAATTCTTTTACTCAAACAAACACATCTTAAAATTGTAATGGTAGGAGGAATTGTAGGGATTGGTGCAAGAAAACCTCACAATGATCATATGTAGTCCGATGATATAACGCTAAAACAAAAAAACTAGCGTAGACTAAGAGTCGAAATGGATAATGAGAAAGGCAAAGGCCTGGAAAAATTTAAATTCAGGACGACTTATTCTGATATCATATGAGATTTTGTAAAATTACTGCCACTTGCTCTAAAAAACTGTTAAATGAAATTGTGATTTGATATTAGAATATTTAAATGTTTTAGCATTTGAAATTTAGAGATTGGTCGAAGAAAACCTCACGTTAACCCTAGGTATGGTCCGATGCTATAAAGACTAGGGCATACTTCACTTCACCAACAAGCATTTATTATGACCTAGTTGATTGGATGTTCCTCAAGCGACTATGCAATGAACATAGAAAAATCTAAGAAAAAGAAAGAAAAATCGCAACCCAAATGAATAAGACCAAGCATGCATGACAAACAAAATGATGGTATGGCTTTCCAACTTGAGAGATGTCCAAAACCCATTTTTTATAAAAGTACCAATTTTTATTTCATCAGCAGCAATTATAGCTAGCTCATTTGAAAATGGCAGATTTCCTTCTTCTTTTCTTTTTTTCGTTTTCCTTCTGAAATTACTTTTAATTTTTTTTATTATTTCTCCAAAAGTCAAATGGATAGGAGTGATGAACACAAAGCCCGGAGGGCCAATTAATGATGATCAATGTATAGGGCAATAGAAGATCTAGGGATCATTATGGGTTGTTAGCGGTCCATTGGTAAGTCTCCACACTACCAATGAATGATGGAAAAAAATTACTTGAATATCAATGATGAAAACGGGCCATCGAGATCTAAGGCATGAGTCCAAGATAGTCTCCTTTTTAACCGATCCTTAATCCAAAATGTTAAGAGAAATATAGTATACCGAGCGTATCTCAACTATCGATCGATCGATCGATGCATACCTCGTTTACAAGTACCGATAATTGAGAATTGATCGAGACACTAACGAGAGCTCCTTATAGAGCAAGTAAAGAATACCTGTATCCTATAGCTAAATACCAATCACAGGAGAAAATCGATGAAGTCGGGCGAGTCGTAAGTCGTGATTCGGATCACGTCTAGATTATTCGCGACATGACATACGATGGTCAACATATACCGCCATCTCAAGAGGTAAAGCAAATGTCGATAGAGGGTACAAAATTTTCTTTTTCAACTTTTTGGCATTCATACTCATTTGAGTTGACAACATCTTCAAAAAGGAATTTCAATGTGAACGAGAGACCATTTTCAAAATTAAAGGGACAATCCAAATAACTTTTCGGTATATTTTCCCTCTTTCTCGTTCCAAATGAGATCAAGGGATACATGGGAACAATTAGAAATCTCTATTATAAGTTTGATAAATATATTAGTTTGACTATACTTGTTCCTAAAGAGAATAATTCTTTTTTTCATGTACTAATCTCGTATATAAGAAAAATAGAGGAAATTCTTTTATTTTCTCATGAAGACAAAGTACGAAAATGGTAATGATGTGCATTTGTCCTTGGTCTACCCCTATGCACGTGGATGAACATATGATGAAGAAAATTCAAATTGCTTTTCAAGCATGGCTTTGAAATCATCCATGGAAGGAAGCTCAAATTGATGCCAAAAGGACACCATTATCATTCATACCCTAAGTGCCAAAAATAATTAACACCCCCCTCCTCATCTTTACACGTCACTCTCTCTTTATTTTCTAAATGACCAATTATTAAATTCCCCAGCAGATGTAAATTGACCATAAGCATCACCCAAGAAAAAGAGGAATAGAATTGACCAATATAATCTCACGACGAAACTGTCCAATTAGTTATAAATTTATTATACGGATGTCAATTCGGTCCTAAACTTTTCAGTTTCTCCAATTAAGTTTCGAGCCTTCATGTAAGATTTCAGTGCAGTTCCTTTGACCAATTTTCGTTGGAATTCGCCGAGGCGGCAATCTAGTGATCGCTAGCCATCCTGCGCGCCACGCTGCCTGTTGAAACTCACGATACACTGTCATGGTCCATGCGTGGGAATATTTCTGTGTAGATGGAAGGATGCAGTGGTTGGGATTGCGATGGTACGATGTCTACCAATATGAACGTGTGGGTGCCTGTGTCCAATGTTAAAAGCTATGGTGGGCTGTTGGAGAGATTGCATTCTCACGAGTGCGTGCGGGACATTAAGGCCTTGTTCATTGGTGGGATTTGACGTTGATGATCGATGTTGGAGAGAATTCTTGCTTTTTTTTGGAGGGGGAGAAGATGGGTCGAGTCCATGTCACTTAATGCTCATCTACTATGATCCTGGGTCCCTAGATTGGTCACTTCTTGATCGGAATGGAATCCCAAAAGGTCATACATTCAATCCCCATCAAGCCTCATCGATACAATCTCGCACAAAATTAGCGTAAAACACGCCATACATAAGTTGAATTGATACCAAATTCAAAAGATTAAACACACGTACGCACGCCCCCGAAAGCAAAAGCACGAAACTAGAGCCCAAGTGAAGCTGAAAACGCTTCACGTCTCGAAGCTCGGCTACCTTCCCTACTACAACATTACCGTCTCGGGTGCCGATCGGCACCGACTTAAGTAACCTTCTTCGAGCAAAATCCGCAGCATAGCGAACGAAATGTGTAAAGGCACAAAGTTCAAAACCTAAGACTAGAACACGCAACGCACACACACAAAGAGGTTGCACACATGCGGGTCGTAAAGGGCAGTTCCACACAGTGTCCCCCCCAAGAAAAGACGAATACAAGATCGGAGATGGGCGAAGCCCGTTTCAATCTCGCACGGACACTTTGCACGATCGATGCTGTCGGGCGTTCCATGTTCGAGAAAAGCAAACTATAATTCTAGTGCATTCTTTCGTGAGCTTGAAGGGAAGAGAGACACGAACAGAGGGGGAAGAGAGAGAGAGAGAGAGATAAGAGATGAGCGTGAGAGAGAGAGAGAGAGAGAGAGAGAGAGGAAAAGGGCACGAGATAAAGAGCGTTATAAATCGACCCGCACGTTGCTTTGCCTTTTTCTCGACGTTTGTGGTTTCCATGAGCTTTGTTAAGGATTCTTGCTTTGATTAATCGCGCTTTATCATCACCCTCCCCTTCTTTAATCTTTTGCATACCGACATTCCCTTGTCCTAATCCTCTCCTTAGACTCCAAATCAAATCTCGCGTCACTCGTTTTATCCTTTGGTACCAACTCATCCCAATCTCTCCCTCTGAAAAGCTTGGGGAGCCACGAGTGCAATGATTGACCCCTCTCATACGAGCACCGCCATCCACGGTATCTGTCTCTCGCTTTCTTTCTCGAACGATGGTCTCCTTCGAGTATGATTTTCATCTTGATCTTGTTCGAGATTAAGGAAATAGAGGGCAAGGAAAAAGGAGGGGAAGAAATCGTTTGCGTCAAAGACGAACCGGCACGTAATTGCCACTAATCTGACCCCCCCCCCCCCCACGTGACATTTGCATTTCGAAGGAAGGAAGGAAGAAGCTCATGGAGAATGGCGTGTGGGTTTGAGGAATTGGGATGATGCTGCTCATTTTGAGAGAGAGAATCATCTCTCGAGCTCGCAAAATTTGCAGAATTGTAAGGCGACGTGCACAATTAGCGATGACTCGACTAGCATAATGCATCGTCAACGAGGTTGGTTTGGTGATAAAGAGGTCACCCATCTTCTCGAGGTCACGTTGCGAGTGAACCCCTCCACGGCTCATGCTACATCGATCGGCTGCACCTTCATGGAGAGGTTTTCTAGCCGCTTGGCATCTCGGTAGGGCTACGGCAACAAACTCGCCAACCTCGAACTTTCGGGTCACAAACCCTACGAATATCCATAATCGAAACCGGCATTACATAACGGGTGCAGGGCTCTTACGGCAGCATCCATAAAGGGTGGCCAGACCCATCCTGATCTTCCACGTACTTCCAATGGATCCCAAGACGAGCGTAAAAGCCGCATGCTTTTTGATACACGATAAGCATATGTCTCGCTTTGGCATCCTAGGCATGTGAATCCAAGAGGTGTACGTTCGCGCGATCCATTTGACAAGGTCAAGCAAAACACAGTCGACATCCACATGCTGCGCAAATAATATTTCCTAGGGTAAGATCGACGTAAACACTGAAGTGGCTAGCACGGGTCACCTAGAGGGGGGTGAATAGGTGATCCTAAACAAATCTTTGAAATTTGCGCGGAAATAAAACGAATAACAAAAGAGTCTGAATAAAATTCAGATTCAAGTTAGATCAAATGGGAAATGCAGAATATAAAATAAGAGATAAGGAAAAGAGAATCTGTACACAAGTTTATAGTGGTTCGACTTATAGCAAGCCTACGTCCACTTTCCCACGCTTACAGCCTACCGGATGGATTTCACTATGTAATCAAGAAGAATTTACAGATTCTGAGTCTCAGAACTATTGTGTATGATAGGACTCTCTATCTCACACAATCACTCTTTACAAAGTAATCCTCAAGATCTTGATCTTAAGTGCAGAACGACAAGAGAATAGAATGGAGTAAGCTCAGACTTTGGACTTGTTGATTCTTGAATCTTAATGCTCGCGATCTCCTTAAATACTCCTCTACATCCACACTAGCCGTTGGACAACTTGCAGAGGATCATCTTCCAATCTTCACCTTGGACAGATTTGTACAATAAGGATTGAGTAGCTGTCAGATGACAAATTCTGAATCCCGCTAATTCTGGTCGCCCCTACAATCAGAATCTTGGTTTCCATAAGTAGAGTTTTGTCCGTTGTAAAGCATTCTTGTCTTAGTATTTGATTGTCAATCAATTTGATTAAGATTGATCTAATCAAAACTTTCCTTCTGTGAAATCCATGCCAGATCACTAGCTGTTATTCTTCGTTCTGAATTCTGCGTCTGAATAATTTCAGCGTCTGAATCTTCTTCTGAAAAATTTCAGCGTCTGCGTCTGAAGAACTTCTTCGTCTGCGTCTGCGTCTGAATAATTTCAGCGTCTGAATCTTCTTCTGAAAAATTTCAGCGTCTGCGTCTGAAAAACTTCTACGTCTGCGTCTGAAGAACTTCTGCGTCTGCGTCTGAATAATTTCAGCTTACGCGTCTGCTTATGAAAAATTTCAACTTATACGTCTGCTTTTGAATTTTCTTGTTTTTGAGTCTGAATCTCAGAACTTTAGTTTTTGTGGGTCTTCAAGAACTTATAAATTTTGAAATATTTCTGCGTCTGAAAAATATCTCAGAACTTAGATAATTCTTCTAACTTGTAAAAATCTGAAAAACTTCCTTCTAAGCTTCCAGAAACTTATATACCTGAAATGAGAAGGTTCTGAATAAGTATCAGATTTACAAACATTATGGAAGGTTTTGTCAACTTCAAAATTAGTAGGAGTTTTCCTCAACAAACACCTAAGTTCAATTTAAATACAGAAAAATGTGCACTAAAGTTTCTCTCGATTCTAACATCGAAAGGAGCAAAAAAAAAATCGAACCAGCCGCATCATTTGACCCCTCCTCCTCTCGACCCAGATTCAAATAAAGAGACTGTTCACACGATTGATCCCGAGTTCGGAGATATTTCGTTCATGCAATTATAAATTAAATTTAGAGAAAAGAACGTGTCCCTTCTAATCCTAGGGTTTAGCTTTCGGGAAAGTGCTTTGCTTTTTGAGTGTATGGTCTAGCATTTCCCCTACATTTTAACAGTAAATAAAAGGGACGATTATCTCAATTGGACCAACATCCGTACTTCGTAATGTCAGAAGCATATGATCTACTTTCGAATGAAGAATATTGCCCACCACATATCCCTTCTTCTGTCTACACGCCAAACCGTGAAATCGCCAACAAAAGTCACCCAAAACATATTGATACATTTATGATAAATTTACTCCAAACTAATTTTTTGATCATGAAAAACTTCAAACTGAAACACATGTGATAAATTTACTTAAAACTAATTTTTTTACCACCAAAAACCCAAAATCGGTACATTTGTGATAAATTTATCCTCCGTGAAATTAGATTAATATCACGAAAAATCACAAACTGGTACATCTGAAATGGATACATCTTTCAATTGCCACATATCATCCAACTCAAAATTTTGAAAGTAAAATTTAATAGAAACTAACGGAGGGTATAATTGTCACAGATGTATCAGTTTGAGGTTTTTCGTGATATTAACCCCTTATGTAACTAGATTGCTTGCATGAACATCGCTTTGTCAGGCTTGCTTAATCGGAGATTACGGTAATACATTTTGGTGAGCAGAATTACATATCGTCTTCTTTTCATTTAGAGGAAAAAGAGATGATCTCGTGCCAATGTTCTTCAATTATCGAAAGTCAAATCGCTAAGTAATATTTACTCACCCTTAATAGACGGTACCGTGATAATTTGGTTTGATGGATTAAGTTGTGCAATACTTTAGCAAAAGTATAGTTCTTTGTATATTTTAATTATGAAAAAGAATTTTGTCATTTGAAAAAAAGTAAAAGGTATGGCTTGATTCATCAGTATCAAATCTTCCAGAGTATAATGCAATCACCTTCCTATACTATCCACTAAAATAAGAATCGTCTTGTTAAAAAGTGCCCATGAAATACTTTTTAAATAACCAAATATCGTGACAGCGAATACATCACCTTTTCTCATGATATACACAATTGATTTTTATAGATTGAATATATTTAACAAGTATTTCGAGAGCTCTCGTTAACATTAACAATACCTTGATAAAATAAATGCATCGAAAGAACAAAAGACCAAAAATAAACTTATTTACTTATAAATAGAGAAAAATGCATCGAAAGTTCAAAAAATTATCACGAAAATACAATTAAGCCTTAAAACTTCTAAAAGTGCAATTAAGTCTTAAAATTGATCACAAAAGTGCAATTGAGTTTTAAAACTTTCTAAAGTACAATTAAGTCCTAAAACCTGTCAAATTAATTCAATCAAGTCATTTCACTAATTACACTTTTTGAAAATTTTAACGCTCGATTGCACTTTCATGACAAGTTTTATGATTTAATTGTACTTTTTGAAAGTTTTAGTACTTAATTACACTTTTATGACAAAATTTTGGACTTATGATGTAATTATCCCTAACAAATAAGATAAATTCATTAAAAATCCTAAAACTTACAAAAAGTGCAATCGAGTTCTTAAACTTGTCAAATTGGTTCAATTGAGTTTTAAAATTAACACTATCCAATTTGGCTAATGGAAAATACTAATGTGGCTTTTATTATTATTATTATTATTATTATTATTATATTTTAAAATAAGTTCAAATTAAAAAAAATAAAGGAGGAGGAGGACAGGAAGGGAGGGGCCCTCCTTGACACAGTTCTACCATCGCTGAGAGGGGCCAGTGAGGGCTTTCAACCCTCCCCTTGACCCAACAAGGGTCGCTGGCCCGTGCCCAGACCTGGCTGAGGGGTTGCTGACCCCTAGCTGGGGCCCAGCAACCCTTGCCAGTTGTCCCCACCCGGCGATGGTGGGGTGGCAACGGCGAGGGCTTACAGCCTTCAATGCCTGTTTTCCTCCTCCCTCTTTTTTTTTTATTAAGCTTATTTTTTAAATTTGATTTAAATAAAATTAGTATTAAAAGTTAAATATGGGCTAAAACAATGCCGTTTTAGTTTTGTGTTTCATACTTTAGCCACGTCACCATCATGTAGGAGAGAAAATATTGAAATAAGTCACGTCAGTATTTTTCATTAGTAAGTTTGACGGTATAAACTTCGGAACTCGATTGAATCAATTTGACAAGTTTTAGGACTTGATTGCACTCTTTGCAAGTTTTAGTATTTAATTGTACTCTCGTGACAAGTTTTAGAATTTTTATGGAGCATGATCCCAGGGGAAATTACGAAGGAAAATAGTACACAGTGGGTACAAGTACAATAAAATAGTAAGAATGCCACGTCACCGGACGCCAACCTGGCAACTCTTCCAGCTCGGACATGCTCGCCCTCCTCTCTTGTCTCCTCCTTCTCTCGTCCCCGTTATAAGAACCCGACGAAGAGAGAGACTCAGAAATCCCTCTCTCTAAGTCGCCATGGGCGTGGCTTAAGCTCTCATTACTCTCTCTCTCTCTCTCTCTCTCTCTCTCTCTACCTCGAACGCAGAGCACAGCGACTGGGAGGCGTCTCTGAAACTTTTGCCTTGTGTTTCGTACTCGCATTCCCATAGCCCCTCTAGTAAGAGAAACAAAAGCAAAGTATTTTCAGAGAGTGACTCCCTCTCTCTCTCTCTGCGCATCACTTCACTCGTTCTCTCTCCTCCATGATCAATCAGCCCCTTTGCTTTTCCTTCTCTCTCCCTCCCTCCCTCCCTCTCTCAAGCAGCAGCCTTTTGACACTCTCTCGGCAGACAACTAAAGATAGCCCAAATCATTGAATCCCCAAATCCTTCTCTCCCCCTCCCCTTCCCCTTCCCCTTCCTCCTTCCCTTCTCGCTCTCTGTGTCACCCCCCCGGTTCGCACCGCTTCGGCTCCTCCTATATGAGCCATGGATCCCTGTGACGGATCCCGCCGCTCCCGCCACCGCGACCGAAGCGACCGCGACCACCCCCACCCCTCCTTCTCCTCCACCCTCCTCGACGCCATCTACCGCTCCATCGACGGCGACTCTCCCCCTGACCACCCCATGGTCATCTACGCCGACGCCGCCGCCGCCAGGGCCAAGCAAGGCGACCCCGCCGCCGGCTTACGGCGGGACTTCCTGATCGAGAAGTGGGTGGCGGCGGAGGAGGAGAAGAAGACGAAGAAGATGGGAGGGAGCGACGAGAGGGAGGCGGGTCACCGCGGCTCGAGGGTCGGCGACTGGAACCGCTCCATGGTCTTGACGAACTCCAGCTCCAGCTCCTCCGACTCCAGCTCCAGATCGGGAGGAGGGTTCTCGTCGTCCGAGTCGGAGTCCAGAGCGCGGTACTCCGCCTCCTGCTACTCCGTGCGGAGGCCGAACCAGAAGCCGGCCCCGATTCGCACCAGCGTGTCGGACCGGGCGGCCTCCGCGTTCGACCGCGGCCACGTCGAGCCGAGGAAGAGCCACCACCACGCGCCGCAGTCTCAGAGGCCGAGCAGTAATAAGCACGAAGGGCTCGGCTTCGTGAAGACGAAGTCCAAGGCGCTGAAGATCTACGGCGACCTCAAGAAGGCCAACAACAAGCTCAAGCAGCCGATCTCCCCGGGCGCTCGCCTCGCCAGCTTCCTCAACTCGATCTTCACCGTGGGGAGCCCCAAGAAGGCGAAGATCGTCGCGAGCTCGGTCGACGGAGACCAGTCGGCGTGCTCCTCCGCTTCCTCGTTCTCGCGGTCGTGCCTGAGCAACACGCCCTCGTCGCGAAGCAAGCCGACGAGCGTCGTCAGCGGCGGCGGCGGCGGCCCGAAGCAGCGGTCGGTGAGGTTCTACCCGGTGATCAGCGTCATCGTCGACGGGCCTGGCAGACAAAGCAAGGACCTGAAGATGGCGGCGGAGATCTCGCCGGCGAAGTCGGAATTCAACAAGAAGTCCGGCGTCGGCGACGACAAACGGAGGATCGCGGAGGCGGCGAGGGAGATGCTGAGGAGCTATCAGAAGAAGAAGGAGAGCTACGAAGCGAGAGTCGACGACAACGACGAGGACGAAGGCGGCGGCGGCGGCGACGACGACGACCACGACGCGGCGAGCTGCGCGAGTTCGGATTTGTTCGAATTGGACAATCTGGCGTCGATCGGGTGTGATCAGATGAGGTATAGAGAGGAATTGCCGGTGTACGAAACCACTAATCTTGACACTAATCGAGCCATTGCCAGTGGTTTAGTTCTGTAATTCATGCAAAAAAAAATCAAGAGAAAAAACCCAAAAAAAAGATGAAAAAATATTATATATATAAATTAATGGTGTGGGGGGTTTACATCAAGGCAATAAGATTGTTCTCTTTGCGTCTTTTGAATTTTAATTTCTATTGTGCTTTTTGATAATATATTTTGAATTATTATCCGACGGATAAGTGGTATCGAACGGGATATATGTTTATAATTAGTGAATTACCTCAATTTTTCTCGTATATCAGTCATAATTAATAACGGATAATTATTTCTTTGTGTATCGTGAAATCCAAATAGAAATTCACGCCATAATTTTATTTTGATGCTTTAAGGATAGATGATATTAATTAGAAGTGAGGAAGTGGATGATGTTGAGAAGAGGGTGGAGAGAGCGTTTGCCATGGAGGGAAAGAAAAGGAATTCTTTTTCTTTTTCATTTATTTTGGTTAATTCTTGAGGAGAATGACTATTTTTTCCCAGTTTCTAGACCCACGTTCACACGCGAGAATGGGGAAAAAGGTTGAAGAAATTTAAAAAACAAAAAAAATGAAAAATGAAAGGGGATGAAGTAAAGTTGAAGATGGTGGTATAGTAAAGGAGGCAGATCTTCCACTCTCTCATCATTCATGAGAATACAAACAAAAGAAAACCTCTCTCTATCTCTCTCTCTCTCTCTCATCCAATTGCATGAAAAATGTAAATTAGATTATTTTGCACGATAATTCCACAACCGATCACAAGATAAACTAGGATCAATCATAAAAGAAAATGAATTTGCAAGTTAAACTAGAGATATCATTATCTTTTAGATTAAAAAGAACTTGCTTAAATTGTATGAGTGTTAACTTATCGTACCAATAAGTATCGACTCTCTGATAATAATAATTACAAAAGAAAAAAGTAATCAGTACTGATGAATTTTCTTTACATTTCGTCGAGCTTTTCATTTTTAATTTTGTGTTTCGACAAGTTTTCCTCGATCGTTGGAAAGTGGCAGTCTCCTCCAAACGCGGTAGAAATTTTGAGCCGAGGCATTCGACATTGTACTCGCAATTGAATAGTGTTGGAGATACATAAGACCTCGATATCAACCTATAAAGTCATGTAGTACATATTGGTCGAACACTTGTCAAAAGCAAACTCACAGTTTGCTACATTACTTTGTAAGTAACACGCATCAGTAAACTCAAATTTGTGCAATCTTTAGTCATTAGTACAACTCTTGAGGCAATCATCATGGATTAACGGGGGGGAAAAAGATGGCAAAGGCATCAAAAGGAACATAATGCATGGTCTCAAAAGCTTGTGACAGAAAATCTAAGGTTAGATATCTTTTCTAAGCTTGGGCGTCTTCGAGGGCTAAAAACGACAACATGTTTTGCCAATGTAAATCTCGCATGATGAACCCTTTTGTCCCCCCCAATGTAATTGCCTTTCTAACTACCCCCATCCTCAATGAACACCAAACACGGCCATTAGATTTCATCTTTAGAAAATGAGTGATTACTTGCATGTCATCTTTGACGAGCATGCATGCTTTGTCATCTTCACACCAAACCAGCGTGCGCGCCCGCACATGCACACAATTTGCCATGCTCGAGCTAAGTTCGAGCTAGGGTTTAGTGGTCCACGCATCACTAATGTATAAGCATGCGCATTGCTCGCAAACCATTGGCGTGAAATTTTTCGGGGAAGTTTGGGACTGAATCGCGAAATTTCAGGACTCGATCGGCAAAATTGGCAAGTTTAGGACTGAATCGGCATCCGTGCAATAAGTTTAGGATCGATTGGATAATTATCGCGAAATTTCTCTTATGATCAGTTAACATTTACATCAACATACAGCGCGATCCGGGGAATCGATTGACGACCCACGAAACATCAATGCGAATAGAAACGTTCGGAACCATTAACAAATTCATAGGTTATCCGTGGATTCGACAGTCTTTTACCAAGACGAAAATGGAACATATGGTATCTTGAAAATAGTATATAGATGGATGCTTTTATGGCGTGTAGGCAGGCTTTTAAATGCGATGGCCTCCTTTGGCGAACCCTAACTAGATCCCTCGTGCTTTATGACTTAGCATCTCAACATGAACAGTTCCCTCCTCCCCCCAAAGATTCTCGAGGAAAAGAATGGAATTTGAAAAAGTTTGATTAATGTGCCGAGCCAACTTTCAGTTTAAATTATCGCTTTGTCTAATCAAAAGATGGAGGCTACAAAAAGTCTAGGGGGAGGATCGGCTTTGGAAGGACCACGAGATCATAACAGTGCGATCTCCTAAATTAAGTTATATGGCCATCATGGCATTGGCTTAAGCTTGAGGATGTAAGGAAAAAGGAAAAGGCTAAGCCTACATGTCCGATGGTCAAAAGGTGCGTCGATAGGCTCAATTGGGCTACGCATCGGAAAGAATTTCGGTGATGGGGGTCCTCGCGTTAGTTTTATGTGTAGGGATGAAGATACCGGGAAATGAAGCATGGGTGATCATGCAAAGGCGCAATTCGCAATGATCGGCTTGGAAAAAGATTGGCTTATATGTAAAGGCATGTATGCGCGTATAAATATAAGAGTCGTTGAACAGGATCATAATCGGTATCTTGATTGACAATGACATGCTCTTGCAAACATAGATAAATTTAGTACGGCGACATATTTGTTTAAATGCCCCGTTTCACAATTTGCAATCTGCCTCGTCATTTGATAAATCGATCATAATGTACTCGACATTACTCCTTTTTTGTATATGGTTATGCTTATCCATGTGTACAACGACCAAATCACTACAACGGGGAAAAGAGAATTAAGTGAAATTTGAAAGGCAAATCTAGTTTATAGCCCCTACTTGCTTTCTTTTTGCTTTTTTTTTTTTGTGAGATCTCATTTCGCAATTGACTTATCTGTCGCTAGATTAATGGGTCAAGTTAGGCGTAAGATCACCTTTTATAGGAGCTGAACAAAACCTTTTTCATAATTACTTAATTGCCTTAGCTAACATCCTTACTTGGCAGTCCCATCACCTCCAACAACATGACACTGACGTTATATTCCATCAGATTAGTGATACTCTACTTGCAAGCCCGTATATCATTAAACAAAAAACAGAAACAAAACCAAAAAGAACCAAGAAAAATTAGTTGAATAGTTAATCGTAATTGCAAAATGTTTTATATTCAAATCGCAACGTATCTCGTTCGTATTAACTTTACAGGGATTGCTCCCTAAATTCCGTAGATTGAGTCTTAAATCAATGCACAAGATAAGGCTTCCGTATAGCCAAATCAAATACCAGATCGCACTTAATACTCGGAGAAATGTGATCGACAATGGTCACGAGTGGCAAAAGATGTTATGACATGGGGACGATGATGCAATGGCCATGGGTCTTCAAACCTCAATGCCACGCTGTGATATCATTAATCATGACCTTACTCTATTCTCAACGTGATTCAAAATTCCAAATACAACTTGAATGTCTGGTTAAGTAGTCAAGGGTTCGATTCGAATGAGAATTAGAGTGTGCATCACTTGGCGTAACCGTGTAAGTTAGGTCCGCTAGTTTTACATACCAAGTCTCGATGCGTCGCGCGACGACGGTTGGACGCACAACTGTCCAACCCGAATACTTTGATACCCGTTTCTTGTAGCAAAGAAAGGGCATTCAATGCATGATTGAACCGTTGCATGATGCCAACTGCGCCACACGAGGACGTTCCACTAAATTTAAGCAAGTATGAACGGTTGCTGTCTCACGCACTATAGCACTTGGCCAGAAGCTTTGGAGTACCATGCGATGTTGTCAGTCGCCAGCCATGCACGAGTCACTGGCACAAAAGTGCACGAGCACATTACATGGAAATTAGCTCATTAATGCGATCTTGCTGCGTGCAAAAATGTGGACGTTTCGTTTCACTAGTAGGTCCGATGTTTGTCTCGGACCCGGGGGTCCGACGCTCGACCACACATGGCTCGGTCCTTGGCTCGACCCCCTTAATGGATGTCCGCCTTTTGGGGCGCACGGCGGGTCGTCGGACGCTTTAGGGGGAAATAGATCGTGGCCTCGTATTTTGCACTTTGATTTTGAGATAATATGTGTCGTTAATATTGCTTTGTTGGCTTCTCAAAGCAATATTATTTAATAATATCTTCATGTTTTTTTTTATTATTTTGGGAGAAAAATAGTTAATTTTTCTTTTATATTATGCTGACGCGAGAAATGCAATAATTTGCAAAGATATTTTTTGATTTGTATAGCTTTTGGACAACAAGGGTGCGTTAGATCTAGTTGTTCTGGACAACATGTATGTGCATCGAAGACGTATTCGATAAGCACATGCATACATTCATACACGTACGCTAGACATGTACAACTCTGCCGGGAAGCCAAACGCACTTGTGAACGTGCCTTTTAAAATATATATGTATATGTATATATATATACTTCTTGTACAAGTATTCGGATAATTGACTCGATTAAACACTCGTCGATGCATGCAGACAGTCACATCCACAAGTATTGAGCGAAAGTTACATTTAGAGCGTTTGAGAATGTCGTGAAATCATAATATCGAGTGGTAATTATGTAGAAAAAGCAAAGTCATTCACTGCTAATGTAGTAATTATGTACATGATAAAAGGATTTATCTCGCATACATTGATAGTGAAAATAAAAAAAAATGAGAAGTGTTATGTGATTGTCCGTGATCTACTGTTAGAAAAATAAATAAATAATGATTAGAAATTATTGTGGAGTCTATTCTTTCAAGCATTTGTAGTTTACGATATGCTGTTGTTCTAACAGTTGCCCTAAGACTGTGGTACTAACAAAACCCTAAAAAAATTCCTCCACAAGCGGCTCCTGACATTGGTGAGAGAGCGTCGAGGGGTGTATATCCATTAATTATTCTAAAATAATATCTTTTTTAATGGATATTGAAACAGGATCGATCATGTTGAATGACATGCAAAGGTAATCACTATACAATGTACTTTTTCGAATGAAATGCAATCGGCTTGTCAAAGGATGAAAATATTTTGTGTGACGGTCACATTACATAGAAACAACGCGTAAAAAAAATCGATCGACGGGAAATAGTATCGAACTTCAATTTAAAAAACTGTAATGCATCACAACTGTGATCGATACGTCGAGAAGAAAGAGTGCAGAGGAGGTAGAGTGCTGCATCGAACTAAGTAGAATGCCTCACACGCATCCGGTGCACGTGAGCCAGCTCCATCTCGATCATCATATCATGCGGGCCTCGCACGGGGACCGCGGTATTTAGCGGCTGAGATGAAGTTGGTTCACCTGCTCCGACTCGCACCGGAGCTTTTCCCCAAGGACAATGACTTTTTCTTCCCGCCGCACGTGAAGGAGTGGCCTGCATGTCCCATGCCTGTCGCGCATGCACACGTGCGATCCTCCATGCATCCCCGTAATATCCGCTAGCTCTCGCGACTACTGACCAATGACCATACTTCGGGAAAGTCATCAAGAATAATTATATTCTTCACACTCGATCCGCGCAGCATTCACAGCTCTGTCCGCTTCACGCACGAGCTTCTTCCCTGCTGCTTTACTGCGTTGGAGACTAATTTGTATCTTTTCAAACCAGAACCAGCAAATCGGAATCTTCGTCCGGACGTCTCGTACACCCAAATCATTAATCCACGAAAGTAAAGATGGTCGCGAAACTTTAAAGACCATTATACAGTATCGTGGGGGGTCGAGATCTGTCGAGACTCCGAATGAAGATACGGACCACGACAGGCAGTCTTTGTCCGGAAAAGACCGCGTAAGGAAAGATTTATAATTATAACTTTACAGAGGTTGTGTACGTTAAAAGAAAAATCGAAAAGATTGGCGTACAAGGAGGAAAATAAATCTTATCTTGTATACGGTATTTGCGAAAATACGATATGCTGATACGTGTATTATACTAAAGTTTATCCTGGGTTCATGTTATTGAAGTGAGCAGTGAATGATCTCAGTTATCACAAGAGGAGATCGGGGATCAGTCTCATCACTTCATTTTTCTTTCTTCTTCGTTTTTGATGAATTCTCCTCTCTTTCTCTTCATTTACTTTTCCATGCTGCACTAGCAAGAACCATCCTCCGACACCTGTAACATCCTGCACGTGTGGCTCCCCCACTTTCCTTCTCCTGCTGCAATCACCAGAGAGCCCTCGAAGCTCTAATGGCGATCCTCTTTTCTCATGGGCGATCTTGGAATAATCGCGTGGGGGGGAAGAACTAGAGGAGCAAAAGGGGCAAAGGACAAGGGCAGCTTTAGGTAAAGAAAGCAAAAGAATGAGAGGCAGTTCTCGTATCGTTATGCGAATGGGTGTGCGCGAAAAAAGAGAAAGTGGGGAAGGGAAGGGAAGGGAAGGGAATAATTCTCATGTTTTGGCGATCCCAAGGAGATCGCAGGGAAGCCAAGTTAAAACTGTGGCAGCTTTTCTTTTCCATCTTCTGCTCTTTTCTATCCAATTTTTATTCATTTATCTACACATCTTTTCGTTCTTGTGTATCTTGGGAAGAGGAGGAGGAGGAATTGGAGCGGGGAGGGGTATGGGGGGAGACAATGACAATTGGTCTGAAACTTCGTATCCCCATGAAAAAAGATAAAGGGGGAGGGGAGGGTAGGGGAGTGGATCGTCTGATGGGGATGTTGGGAACGATCTGCGCCTCGCTTTTCTTTTGTTTAATGCACGGAATTGGATCGAGTTTTGTTGCTGGGAAAAAGATACTTGGACAAAAATTCTAGGCCAACCACGATCGTGATCTCTAAAGCATCCCGCTTTATGTTTATCGGGGCATGCAGTGCAGTGACCCTATGGAGTACTAGGGTTTTGGAAAAAAATTTCGAATCTTCTATGGCGGGCTTGGCTTTGCTTTGCTTTGCTTTTTCAGCCCTATACTCCTCAAAGCCTACTCTACGTTAAGCCATGGTCATGTTTCCTTTCTCTGTTTTTTTCTCTCCCTAATGTTGCTTAAAGTTTTTCCGTGAGCACCATCGCCAGTCGGCGGAAAGTATTCCGCGAGCGGGCTCCGTTAGATCTCGACATGCGGGCATTTAAGTCACATGGATCCCTAGTGTATGGAATTCGCATTTCTTGATCGACATGTGTGATTGGCGCTCGGTTTCGTAGAATCGGGTGCGGCGCGAACATTTGGTTGGTCACCGGATTGATGACCGTCGAGGAGAAAGAGGAAATTCGGACACAGCACATGTACTCCTTGGCCGGTAGGATCGAACTTGAGTGTGAAACTATGTTTTGTGTGCGTCTCCAAAGCAGCAGGTCATTTTTCAACGAAGTCGTTAAGAATGATTGATCAATAGAATCATCTGAATAGAAGATCTCTGGCTGCCCAATAACTTTGAAAGTTTGTACCTGCACAGGAAATTGTCCGATCCCGCTTTTTCAAAAGGAGGCAGCGGCTTGCTTAGGTTGGAGATCTCGTGCGGTACGAGCTTTGACTAGCTTGAGGGTTTGACTTTTGGTCGCGACCTAAGCTTGCTACATTATGAGAACGGGAATTGGGCATAATATCGTTTGGCTGCTTCTTCCACCATGCGGGCTCGGGTTTATCCTCGCTCAAGCTCAAGGTATGGGTTCGAATCACCCACGTCTTATGCACAGGTTCTCTCGATCAAATCTCTGACGGCGGCTCGGTGCGTAATGTTGGGATGTGATTTATCTTCCCCTCCGACAACAAGACACAAGGTCCAGGGATGTAACAGAGAAGGACGGGGTGCTAATTATAGTGAAATCATCTGCTGGACATCATCATGGTTTAAGGATGAAGCAGAATAAAAACCTTGTCTTTCGATTTTCCTTTTCCTCACTTTTACTCTCTGTTTTCTTGTGATTATGCGCCAATTCCTAACACGCACGAGATGTTTGGATCTCGGTTCGTCTTTGTTGGACTAATCGTCTTGTTCGGTTTACGAATATTAATGAAATTTCAAAGCCTTTTCAGAGAAAAAGAGAGATGGTTGGAGGCAATGGAATAGTTAGGGTTTTTCACTTTGGAATAGTGGGATTGTTGAGCATTGGCTTTCACTGACCAAATTGAACTATAGAGAAAAGGACTGCACACGGACGTATAGCATTGAGCGCCATGATTTTAGGGTATTCTCGATCGATGAAAGGTTGGTGGACTAGATAGACCTGTATCGCAGAGAGAGCGGGATGAAAGCGACTTGTTATTCTTTGGGGACGTTGCTTTTTGGCCAACTTGCTCGCCTAGCCTACAGTCGCGCATCGGACAAAAAAAAAACTGCGTCGTTTGCGGCCGTGAAAAGCCTCTCTGCGATTGCGAGTGATCGATCATCGTCGTCAAGTTCGAAGTTAATTGCATGAACCTCGTCCATGTGAAAGGAAATCCTAGCTTGTGGAAGAAGCATGAAAGGAAGGTGGAGATAATCATAACCATTAGATCGCATAAGACCCAAGTTATGTAATTCACGTCATGAATGACTACAATTGGCCCGGCCCCGGTGAGGGCTCCCCTTGCCAGAACTGGCCTCACCCATGCCAAGGCGACGCCACCTTGGCCTCGACGAGGGCCAGCCTCTCTAGATTTGGCCTGGGCTAGGCCAACCCTCGCCGGGCCTCACCTGTGGCAATCGATGGCGACCCTTGCCTAGGCGAGGCTAGCCCATCCAGCCATGGCTAGTGGCTGGCCACTACCCGTGGCTAGTTACTGGCAAAAAAAGGAAGAAAGAAATCAAGAAAAACAATTAATAAAAAAATTCAAAAAATATTAAAATTTATCCACGTCAGCGCCGGCGGTGTCACGTAGGTTAACCATTATCCACGTTAGTAATATCTGGCCAAAATTAACTGTAAGGACTGAGTTGGCATTATGCATAAGGGTTTATGATTAAATTGACACAAATGCAATAGGTTTAAGACTAAATGGACAATTTTCCCCATAAACAAATAGGCCCTAAGTTCTGTACACAAGAATGCTTTAATGGTCAAATTATTCTAAGTCGGTAGAATTGTTTGATCCCCCATAACACGCCTCTCGTCACATTCTTTCCTACGACCTAGTGCCCTCATTACATTCATGTACGAAGTGAACGAATTCATTACTCGTGGGTCACCACAATGATTTGTATTGTTCAAATCGTGACAGAATTTAATGACCATCAAATCAGAACTCACCAGGCTCCAATGGTCATGTGCATGCTCATGCTGATGAACAATATATTGACCTAATTGCGTGGAAAATTGAAAAGAGACGCGAGTGAAAGAACTTGGAAAACGAAATCGCACGCATCATAGTGATTGATGGCAAAAATAACAAATGTCATCTTCAAGAAGAACGAAAGCCAATCGGGGTCTTTCTCAAAAGCCATGGATCTCTCGATGCTTTTTCGTCCTTGGTGGACTTGATGGAGAGACTAGGGCATGCGAATCGCCATCTTTGTTAGGTGCCGATGAGGAAAGTTTCGAAAGTGGCTATACAGCTTGGTCGACAATCACTTGCATTGATCTTGATGTTTTTCGCGAAACAAACGGAGCCTAAGGCATCCGAGTCGCCTTCTTGGTAAGGTATCGCTGAGGAAAGTTTTTGCAAGTAGCTATACAGCTTGAACGGAGTCTAAGGCATGCAAGAATCACTTGCGCTGACCTTGACCCGTCGTGATCGTGTGTGCATGTCTGTGGTGTAGAAGCATGTTACATCATGTGTAGACGAATTGTAGGTTATTGTAGAAATGGAGCTAGGAACTGGCATGGACCGTGATGGGGTCTTGGTGATATAAGGAATTAGGCATGTGTCCTTGTTGTGGAAAATTACCAAAAGATCTTAACCTATTGTACGGCGGCCAATTCAGTACTAAACTTTTCAATTGTGCTAATTTAATCTTAAGTCTTTTGACGATTTGTCAATTCGGTTATAAACCTTTTGATTGTGCCAATTTAGTCATCAACCTTTCGATGATTTGCCACCAATGTAGTCCTTCCGACCAAATATTCAAATAATAGTTTTAGGACTAAATTGACAAATTTTTCAAAAGGTTTAGGACCGAAATAAACTGTGTCGGGGTCTCGGTGATATAAGGAATTAGGCATGTGTCCTTGTTGTGGGCTCCTACGTTTGATGGTCTCTCTTGAATCATATGCTTGACCATTGCCTTTTACATTTACAGGTTCATTTTCCTCTCCTATTTGACACGAAAGATACAGGCCCAAACTAATGAAAATAGAAAATTTGACATTTGATAAGGAAAGGTTTTTGTTTTTTTGTTCCCGATTTTCCATGGAAGCGACATGCATTTCCCTCTTTAAAGTCCACCCGGTTTCCCCTAAGAATTTCTTTTGTCATAACCAATTAAGCCGATAAAAAATGAATCGAGAGCATCTAAAATATGCCGTTGCACGAGTTGCGATCACCATTGCACCCTATCAAGAAGACCAAGATTGATCTCATTATCGACATCTCTTGTTTACCATATGAAGAACAACTGTTTGTTGGTCTCAGTGGTACATGCTCGGAATATCGAATATTAGTCACCCCTCGAGGATTTCGAATGAGCGAGATAACCGAACATTTTTACATCTAAAACAATACCAATTTTCTATCAAGGGAATGGTCGCTTTAAAAAAAAATTCAGAAAAATCTCCCGCCAAGGTTTAGTCTATTTTTTTTTCCAAGGATATGAACCAAAACTTTATTGAACTTTATGATATCTGGATATAATCCGAATGTTAGAAATAGTAAACGCTTGTGATGGATCCAGTCATGCGAAAGCCCAGCCCATTCCGAACCTAGTCCCATCGTTCTCTTAATGGGCCTACTCCGAATCATGGGCCATGTGAGCTTGTCATTTGGGCTTCATATTAGACAAGGTGATATCTCATGATATCCAGTTTTTAAAAAGCCCAACTCAATCCAAGCCCCTTTTTTGACGTTGAATGTCTGTCGCAAATGAGCGAAATATTCGGCGGTATCAGAGCGCCGCCCCAAATGTGCCGCACATTTCGCTCCCGAATAAATTGACTATAATCAAATAAAACAATGTGAAGCATCATTGCTCTTTGTTAGTTTCGAGCGCACCTTTGGACTTGTGCTCAATAGAGGTTTCTAAGCGAAAATGGAAGAGAGGCTTGCCTTTTCTCTAGTGGAGTCCATCTGAAAGCACCGAGGTTGTCTCTCTCGTCGTAATGAAAAACCAAAAGATGGTCGTGGAAAGAGTTTCCTCGGGAGGGCATTCGATTTTTTTGTTTCCCAAAAAACCGATGTGCATTTATGGCTTGCGAGGTCATATCTTCATATTGTTCAATCATAGTACATTCGTCACGTGTCAATCCGTGAGTGGATCTAACAAGATAAATGCGCGCCGCGCCAATCGCCGACACGGCGTTTTTGATAACCGCGAATAATTTTCTCTCCGCAATATAGCCGTCATTAGGCCCATGATCAGCTCGCCAATTGGTCCCCGATTCTAATTTTTTATGGGCCTATGACGGAAGCCTCGGTACAGGCCCAATATTTTATTTGGGCTTCTGATAGGCCCATTAACCAATTATTTGGGCCGTCGACAGAAGCCCGGCTCGGTCTTCGCTTTCTTCGTCAGCGACCCGTTAGCGAGAAGGACAACGCCGGCGTTATATTCTTCTGCGGAAAATCGCCACCGCGAGCGATCGGGACGCCGCGAGGATCGGAGCGATCGATCGGAAGGAAAGCTTCGCCGTGCGAGGATCTTCTGCAATTTTCCGGCGAGCACGATGAGTTTCCTCTTCGGCCAGAGAAAAACTCCCGCAGGTGCGCAGCTTCTGCTTTGCTGCTTCGTTTTCTGTGTCGAATTCATGAGAAAATTGCACTGCGAGCCTAAGATTTCATGCGCTCGTTACTGATCGTGAGCTGAGTTTGAGCTGAGCGTGATCGATTCCGTGTAGAAGTTACTGCAGGAGGCGGAATTTGTTTGTTGAGGACGTGACTCTTTTCTTGTGTCGAGGTCGTGTAAGGGTTTGATGAAATCGGACCGTGTGTTGGCGAAATTATGGTTGAATCACTGTCCGACTCTGCAATTTCAGCTTTGGTTGATTTTTTGATCGTGTCTAGTGTCTCTGTAGTTGGCTTTGGGTTACGTGCAAAAATCCGTTCTGGATGAACGATTGATTACCATTTATGCTGTGTTGCGAGCGGGTATTACGTTATCGAGATGCTCGGTTTTCTTCGGGGATGACTTGATGGCGATGAATTCGAAAATGTATGCTGTAAGATGTGGCGAAAGATGTAATTGATAGGAGCGATTCCTCTGTTCTTCTTTGTGACCATGCATAGGTCTGCTGAATTGAACAATCTGGAGTGGCCGTTCGGTTTAGCTTCGGCAGTATGAATCTGGTGACGTGGAAGTTGCTTCATTGTTGTGGATCAGATCCATATAATATGAAAAACTTTGGACCTAGTAGTCGTCAATTTACCTTCGAGCTAAATAGCATTGCGGAGCCACTTGGCCTGGAATAGCAAGTTGCACTATTTGTATAAAGCTACAGTTTTTGCCGCTGTATAGACCTGGCCATTGTGATTTATGTGAATTACCTGCTCTACCTGCTCTAGTTGGATTTCCATCTCTGCAGACGTTGAATCTCATGCATCCAATTTGCCGGTGCTAAAATCAGTATTATTGATCTTAAAGTCTAAGAAAACATGTCAATGTTTCGGTGCAGAACTTCTGCGGGAAAATAAGAGGATGCTAGACAAGTCCATTAGAGAAATAGAAAGGGAAAGGCAAGGTCTTCAAACTCAAGAAAAGAAGTTGATCACTGAGATAAAGAAAAGTGCCAAACAAGGACAGATGGTATGACTCTATTATTCATTGCTTTTATGTAAGTTTTAGTTCTTCTTTGGGGTAATGATACCGCAAGTACCTGAGATTTTGTCTGCTCTACGGTTGAATACTCGAGCTTTTTTTTTTTGATTCAAATGAGCACCTCAACATTTCAAATTACGGATGGATAATGCCAAATTGGGCACTAACACCTTTAGATAGCCGTTAACTGTCCATATTAGTGTCCGATTTGGTTTTTTTGAAATGATGTCACATCAACAGAGATATATTGGACAACCTAGATCATCCAAGTAAGTAGTCTCTGTCTCTCCTCATCGCCCAACACTTAAATGGAGATGTCATAGTTTGTGCTTAGTAGGTGAGCCACGTGGCTAATTGGGGTTAGTTTTTGCTAAGCAAGTGAGTTCTGTAAACAAAATCACATAAAAAGGCAATTTATTTAACCAAGGCTTGACACTAAAAAGGTTACTTGATTGGAAAAAATAAAGTTTAGGTGCTTGATTGTAAAACGGACAAAAGTTCAGCTGCTTGCAGTGTCATTATCCTTCCTTTTTTGGTGGCTGATTTAAATTAACCATAGCGCACGTTCCTTGACATTATTTCTGCTGCACAGCAGTTTCACTTGTGTTCACTTCTTTGTGTCTCCATTTGTGAAGTTATCAATCTATTTTAGAAGATGGTGAACTTAGGCAGATGAAAGAATGATACATGTTCATGATAAATGTTGAAGATATCTTTGTCTGTGCTTAGGAAGCGACTTCATTTCTCAATCTCCCCCAGGTTGGATCTTCATTATTGACTTATAGTTTTGATCAAACAAATAAAAATCAGTGGACTTGAAGAATTGGTGTGACTGCAGATCTATCTGGTAGATCAAAAGTATATTAGGAACTTGTTACACTTTAGTGGAAGTAGCTAAACACATATGCAACTGATACCGCACTTGTATGCAATAGTGTTACTTGAAAGTGACTAGCAAAAATTATTCATTTTCCAAAGCTTCCTCTCCAGATGTCTGGTTATGTCCCTGTTTTCTTCTTCTAAGTCATCCTCTCATTATTAGGTGACTGTCCTGTTTAATCTCGCATTCATCACACAGAAGAGGAAGCTTTGCCAGCTCGGAGTTTCTCTAACAATCTGTCTTCTTAGTCATTGCTCTTTGGAAGTTGTTTATCTTTCGTGCTTAGAAATGTTTCAATTGACTATGTAAAATGCGCTTACCGATTCAAAATAAGAATCAGCAGAACAATTGCTCTCCTTTCAGGGTGCTGTGAGAGTAATGGCTAAGGACCTCATCCGAACTCGACATCAGATCGAGAAATTTTATAAGCTGAAATCACAACTTCAGGGTGTAGCTTTAAGAATTCAGGTCTCTCTCTCTCTCTCTCTCTCTCTCTCTCTCTCTCTCTCTCATGTATGTTTGTGTGCAGACAAAAATTCGTAATCAGAATTATATAGAGTATTGGTTAAATTTTTGACATGCATGGTGGCTGGACCGCTCCTCAAAGGCAGGCACAGCTGAACAGAATATGTTGTAGAACTTATTATGCCATATAGCTTTTTAATACTTATCATTTGAAAGAAGATATAGCCTTAGATCAAACTTCTGCAATGGTTTATGTGGGAAAAAAAATTGATGCGGCAATCATATACCTGCACATGGAAAACATCCATACTTTAGCACAACTGCGAAGAAATGAGAGTAAAAACTAATTATACTGTCGGCAAATTTGTAAACTGCTGAGTTCTCTTCGACTCTTTTTGGTATGCATACACGTTTATACACCTTCTGGATTTTCTAAATTTTTCAATATATCCTTTTAGACCCTGAAATCAACTCAAGCAATGGGCGAGGCCATGAAAGGTGTAACCAAGGCAATGGGGCAGATGAACAGACAGATGAACTTGCCATCGTTGCAGAGGATAATGCAAGAATTCGAGAGGCAGAATGAGAAGATGGAGTTGGTGAGCGAGGTCATGGGAGATGCTATAGACGATGCAATGGAAGGCGACGAAGAAGAGGAGGAGACTGAAGAGCTAGTTAATCAGGTGCTCGATGAGATTGGTATTGATATGAACTCAGAGGTAATCCAATTCCTCGTTTCCTTTCTCTGCCCCAGCATATTGTGATTAAGGAAATTACTTACCAATTACTATAATCATCCAACACAGCTCCCTGGGAGTGCTAACTTTTTTACCCCTTTAAATTGCAGCTTCTAACTGCACCCTCAGGCGCTGTCGCTGCTCCCGCTGCAACGAACAAGGTTGCACAAGCCGAATCTGCAGGGACTGCTGACAGCGGAATCGATGATGACTTACAGGCGAGGTTGGATAATCTACGAAAGATGTAAATAATCGTCGAAAGGTAAAAGATAGACTGACATTTGGAAGTGTGCTTGAATAACGAGATGAATTCGGTCTCACGCGCGCCGCTTCTTTGTAGATATATGGCTACAAGATGTTACCCAATTTTAAGATTGTAAAATGTGCAGGGAATGTAACGTACCCCTTTCAATTATAAGCAGAAATACTCTATCCTTGTGCTAGTCAGAGGCCTTATCGCGCACATCAGGAGAAAGTTGTGGAGGTCTGGGAAGACTCTTATATTTGGGGAAGAAGGAAAACTGAATATCTAACGAAAAGAGCCTCCTTTCATTCTTTTGCAGAATATCCAAGAAAAGAAGCTCAAAACGCAGTTAAATAGGTGTGCAGAAAATCATCCATGAAATTGAATTTTAGAGAAAATGACAGGCTTATAATATAATTTTTGGTGCTTTTCTGGGTTTAAATTCTCAAATCACTTGCTGCGTGGATAATTTTTTTAAAATATTTATTATATAAAATATCTTTCAATATTGACGTCCATATCAAACTCCAACGTTGTCTACAATAATTAAATTTTTCCACACAATAATTAAATTTTTCCACACGTTCACGTGGGCATTCTTATATTTTATTCCCCATCATACTTAGGCATAGTACGTTGGTTATGTTGGTTCAATTAGATCGGATTGATTTGATGTTGGTTATGTTGGTTCAATTAGATCGGATTGATTTGATGTCGGAGGAACTTGATTAGAAAATGCGAAAATGAAGATGAAAATTAGCTTTTCCTTTACAGGATTTCTTTAATGCTATCAAAGCGCACAACTTGATCTATTGCTATGAGAAGTTCAGTTCCTCGAGGAATTGTGACTCCTAAGTTTTTTTTTTTTTGGGTCGAAAACTCCTAAGGTTAAGAAGACTATTTTTGTTTAGATGATTTCAAATGAAAAAGAATATCATTTCCTCTGTAAAGTAACAAATAGCTAAGTATGATCATGTCCCCAAGTAATTTGTTTTGCAAATAATCGTCTATTCTATTATGATCTTTCCTTCTTCTTTTTTCGTAATCAATCGCACGAGAAGCACTAATCCGTAATCAAGAGACGGATTATAAAGATAATCAAATTTACTGCAAGTGAGAAATCTTCAAAAGAACTATGTTCTTTATTATGTGGGAGAAAAGGAGAACTGCGTCCATCCTTGTACGTTTCGTTGGATTTGTTTTCCCCATAATAAAAGAGTAAGAATTCAAAAAAATATAAAGAAGAGATATTAGGATAAATAAAATAATTTCTTTGCATTATAAAATAGGGATAATGACACAAATATGAACTTTGGTCAAATATACAATGTGGTCTATGAATTTTTAATTTATTTAATATAGTTCATGAATTTTAACCTAATGTCAATATAGTCCCTGAACTTTTAATTTATAGTCATCGAAATTTTGGTACATATTCAATGTAATTCCTGAACTTTATGAAAATGTTCAATATAATATCTGAACTTAAATTAATAAAAAGACTAAATTGAACATTTTCATAAAATTTAAGGACTAAATTTAACATGTATCATAAGTTCAGGGACGATATAAAATAAATTAAAAATATATGAATCACATCGTACATTTACCTAGCTTATAAGAAAAAAAGCCGTCATCTTCTTGACCATCTCCACCGGTTTGTCATGCATGAATCGTCGTCACCAAGACCAACCGGCCATTGCTCTGCTAAAACATTACCTCCGAATCAGCGAGACCGTTGATCAACCGAAACAATCTCACGCTCTCATTCTCAAAACCCTTCCTAAACCAAACCCACATCGTTGCGAGAACGAACGTCTCCTGCCCTCTTTGCTCGTCAAGCTCCTCCGGTTTCCCGGCGATAACCTTCGCTATGCACGCCACCTGTTCGACGAAATACCCCTCCGCGAGACCCAGTTCCTCTGGGCTTCTCTCGTCCGTGCCCACGTCGCCCGTGGCCAGTTCATCCGGTGTATTTCTTTGTATGCTCGGATGCACCGCGTGGGCGTGTCACCGTCGACGTTTATCTTCTCGTCGGTGCTCAACGCCTGTGCCCGTGTGCCGGCCCTCTTGGAGGGCAGACAAGTCCACGCGAGAGCACTGAATCTTGGTTTCTTGGGCAACAAGATTGTGGAAACTGCTCTCCTGGACGTGTATGCCAAATCCGGGGCCATATCCGATGCGAGGAATATCTTCGATGGTATGGGTGGGAAAGATGTTGTGGCATGGACCGCAATGATACGTGGGTATGCTAAGTTGCGCATGATGGGGGATGCCCGGCAGTTGTTTGATGCGATGGAGACCCGAAACGACATGTGTTGGACAACCATGGTCGCAGGGTATGCAAATCGTGGTGACATGAATGCGGCTGGGGAGTTGTATGATAAGATGCCGGGCAAGAATTGTGTTACTTGGCTTGCTATGATTGCGGGTTATGGGAAGATTGGTGATGTGACTAAAGCGAAGAGAGTTTTTGATGAGGCACAAGTGAAGGATGCGGCATGTTGGGCAGCGATGTTAAGCTGTTATGCACAGAATGGCTATGCAATGGAAGCTTTGGATATGTATAGGGAGATGAGGAAACTGCGAGTAAAAATCAATGACGTGGCCATGGTAGGGGCTATTTCTGCTTGTACACAACTTGCAGACGTGAAAATGGCAAATGAACTGGCTGTGCATGTGGAGGAAACATGCTGTAGTGAGTTACTTTCGTACCTTAACCATTATATTTTGATTTTCTGGTTTTGCTGACATATCTCATAGAATAGGCGAAAAAAAATCTGTCAAGAAGTTTCATATTTCAAGTGAGGAAATTTTCAATGCAGTTTGTAAACCTTGAGGACATGACAACCATGCTAATAAGTATGCTTGGTAAATAGACTTCTCACAACATGAATAGGAATGCCAAGAAAATGAAATTTAGGGTATCGTCTTTTATTAGCACATTATGTGCTGCCATTGTTTTGGCTGCAACTGAATGCTACATCTGTTCTGGCATTGTTATAAGACAGAAGTCATCTGGCTAACCTGATATTGTAGCTGACTTTGCTAACCTCTGACATGAGAGTATCAGTTGAATATGCTTACAAGGTTTGTGAGGTTAAGATCTTGCAGCGTGCAACTACGTAGAAGCGAGAGCCTATGTTAATGTTGCTTTAACTGGTTTGATGATCCACGTCAATTTATTTGCATGATTTGTGATTTCAGGAAGGACAAACTTTGTATCTGGTGCACTAATCAACATGCATTCGAGATGCGGAAATATTGATCAAGCATGGAACGAATTTAGAAAAATGAAGAACAAGGATGTGATATCCTACAGTTCAATGATTAGTGCCCTCAGCGACCATGGGAAGGCTCTTGAAGCTCTGGAGCTGTTCCAGGAGATGCTAAAAGAAGGGATCGAACCGAACCAGATCACATTCGTTTCTGTACTTAGTGCATGTAGCCATGCTGGATTGGTGGAAGAAGGATTGATGTATTTCGGTTGGATGACAAAGACTTTCGGTATTGAGCCATTGATCGAACACTACTCAACCATAATCGACCTCCTTGGAAGGGCTGGCCAGCTTGAGAAGGCATTTGATATTGCGATAAACTCTCAGGGCATCTGTGATACCGGTGTCTGGGGTGCTCTACTAGGAGCTTGCAGGGTCCATGGTAATGTGGAGTTGGGAGAGATGGTAGCGAGAAAGCTATTTGCGATCGAGCCTGAGAATGCTGGGAATTATATGCTTTTAGCAAGTATTTATGCATCTGCAAATAGATGGGAGGAGGCAGAGAAAGTGAAATGGCTGGTGAGTGATAGAGGAATGAGAAAATTACCCGGAAGTAGCTGCATATGAATGTGGATATATCGGTTTGACTAACATTTTCTAGGATATCTCGTCAGAGAGGCATCTTGTTCTTCTGCCGTTTATCATTGCGGGAGGTTAAGAACATGATTACATGACGACCGCTTCCTCGACAGTGCAGGTGATTAGTTTAGTCATCATGAAGCGATAATGGGAACAGCCCCCCGGATTACCCTGGCCAGAGCCCGTCGTAACGGAAGAATTGGAAAGTTGGCGATTTGTCTGACGTCGATGCATTCATTTTAAGTCCAACTAGGAAAATGAGTGCTTATTCATGACCTGAAGCGATAACCCTCAATGATCTGTGGGATCCACACTCAAAGGTCATGCGTTTCCCATAAGCAAGATGCAGAAAGCTCTAGCTTCCAATCCGTGGAATACGGCATACTTGGCACGGGACATACTTCCCCTATCCTCGAAGATGGAAGAGGATGGTTTTCTGCAGAGAATGTAACAATCTGTGTATACTTGATTGCCTGAGCCTCTACAATTTCCCGTCACATGGTTCGTGCCTAGGCTTATGCGTAAGCCCTTTGATCTGAGTTTACTCCCTGAAGAAACTAAACACGAGAATTCTTTTCATCAAACGCATTTGCATTTGCAAACCTTGTCGAGTGAGCTACCGTTATCGTTTAAATTTATCTTGTAAAGTTTTGTCGCTGAATAGCATCAGATATCTCTGATGCTTCATTAGACTCACAGCCTACCACGTGCTCCTTCAATGATAACCATTTTACAAAATAAGATTCAAAAACACCAAACAATGAGCTGATGTCTTCAAAGATTATCTTAATCTTGTCCCCATCATGATACCATACAAGAATCCTGGACTAGCTCTGAGGATTTCACCTGCGACCGAAGGTCAGAGAGAGTTCGTGCTTCCAAGAAATTCAATCGACTCTAGAGATTCCATCTTTCGTCGACGCATGATGCACCAATGGGGTTTCTCACGAATATAAGCGAAACTATCAAGCACTACGAGTTACTATGGCAGTTCAATAAGCGACCAAAATTTCCCGATGACTAAAAATTCTTGGCACAATGTCCTGTTGGATCCCTTGCTTTGCAAAATTTATGTCTTCAAAGGAGCTTTCTTCTCTCTATCGGATATTCGAGAAGGAACATTTGAGTGCGACTTAAATCTTCCCCTTCCTCCATCTTCCTTTTCCTGTTCAACACAGATGGCATTTAGCTCAAGTTTGTGTTCATCTAGTTGCAACGACATTCCAAGGCTTGCTAGCCCCGTCCATGGACACGGAATCAAGTGGCAGTCTAAGAGTGCAAGAAGGCAGAAAGGAGAACAGGACGGTAGAGAAAGTAGGAACTTCTTCCTGACCTTTTTCTTGACAATCTGAACGACATCCTCATCTTGGAGAACGTGACTGAGACCACAGTGCTGTGGATAGTGTCTTGCACTAGTACCCCAAACCAGAACATACTTCACATCCTTCACCAAACTCCTGTGAATGTGGTTGCAGAAGTCCTCAACCGAGCAGCCACCTCTATCCTACATCCATGGAAAAGAATGAAAGAAAGAGTGGATGGGAATTAAGAAAACTCACGCCAAACTATCGTCTATGGATTTTCCAATGGCAGGATATACATACCGTGGAAAGAACTACTGGATCAGTAAAATCTGGTTGTTGGCCTTGTGGCTTTGTGTAAATTCTAACAAGCCCCATCTCTTCCCAAATCTTTGAAAGTAATCGGTCAAAGTTGAGCTGCTTGAGCAATCATGAAAGCAGAAGCAATTAATTTTCCAAAAAGAAAACGTCAGATCCGATGAGCTATTGCAATCAGATCTAACAGTGTGAACATTATTAGAGCAACATGTATTATCATTTGCCTCAAACTACGAAATCAAATGCTTAAAAGACCCTACAGTCAGTCAGCATGTGTATAAACGACATGCTGAGCTCCCATTGCGCTCATTAACAAAAACCTATTCAAGGAACACACATCCTATAAAGCAGTTTCTTGGGGGCACCAATAAGATTTCATTAGCGATGTACGAACTTCTTCGCATAACAAACAATTTGAAAAAAAAATTAGATCATTAAGTCAAGTCAAGAAAATAGAGGATAAATCAGAGACACACAGAAAGATTGTCATGATATTTAGAAGAGGGCATTGGCAGCTCTACATGCCCCCACAAACACTCCAAAGATTCAATGTGAAGTTCCTAACCTAAAAGCAAGATATGACTCCGTCAGCGGAAACTGTAACAAATCACTAATGGAACTTGCCTTCAGATTGCAGCTAATAACAACGGAATTTGGCTGCCGGGCCAACCTGTCCACATCATCAATACCAATCACGTCGATTTTGTTGTAAACATATACACACTTCATGTATTTTCGGTTTCCTTCAATGACATCTATGAGATCATCCACAGTAGCATTCTCACGAAAGAGCACCTGGCACCAGTTCCATTAACATCATAATAAGGTTCTTTTGGACTCCAGAACAACTATCAGAATATCACACGTTTACAATGCAAATTACCCATAGCAACCGGAAATTTGTACTGATTGAATTTATGGAAATCATCAACCCAAAAAGTTTTCCACGATCAAATCAATGACCACCAAGCAGCAACCGACTTTTGTAGCTTTCACAATTTCAAATATATATCTCATTAACACACACACACACACACACACCGAAGAAAGAGATGTTCAACCTTTGACTGCATTTCATATTATAAGGCCGTATCATTACTTTGAATAACAAAAATCCACAAAAGAATAGGCAGGATAGGAGAGGTACCTCTGCATTATGAATTTTGTATTCGTGTAGAATCTGATAACAGAGCTTCTCGTCCACATGAGTTAGAGGCATAGTGCTGTTGAATGAAATGCCACCAGTTTTTTTCTTCTTAAAATAAATCTGCCAATGATAGAAATTTTGATACAAACAAGTCCAAGAATCACAGAGATGTATTTCAAAGAAAGAAAACTTTCGCTAATTATCTGAAGGCTGTTTATCAAATGTTAAATGCCTTCAGAAAAGCATAGTTCATCTTCATCATTTAATAACAGAAAAGGTGGATAAGAATCACAAAATATTGCACAGACCTTGAGCACGAATTTATTGCTGTAATACATCAAATGATCCCAATCTGCTCCTAAGAGACAATAAACAGCAGTTCTTGGGTTGATACTAAACACATCCTCAAAGAACCACCCTCAACTTGTTGACTCAAATCGATAAAAACATAATAAATGTGAGGTTAGCTTGACGAAAGACATTTTCAGTAGGATGCTAGTCTATCCCAGGCAACCAGAAAATCAGTTCATTGAGAAGAGACAAAACTATCATGGAAGAGAAAGTGTAACTGGGCAAGGGGGAAAAAGAAAAGGATGCTCCAATGAAACTCACTTGAGGTGGCCTCTTGTTCAAACGCAAACCCACAGCTTCCAGCTCCCTCGTCAGTATTTGCCGATGGCCCTCACTCTGCCAAAGTTTCAAGAAAATATCAAACAAGTGCAACGAGACTATAGTAAACAAAGATCGAGGCAGGCTGCAAGTTGAAAATGTGAAGTGTAAATTGCGAATCACAGTCCAACCAACTGAAATTACTTGCGAGGCAGGACAACAAGCACAAGGTACAGCCAAGAACAAATTCCGACACATTGATATTAGCCCTCCATGCCAAAAGGGCAAGAGAATATAGTCGATATATAATAAAAAAAAAACAGGAAGGCATATCAGGACAAAAAATTTCATGCAGAAAAGTTGCAATTAATTCTTGATTGGGTCTCTGCTATAATCAACATCCTAGGATGCTGTTACCAGCATATGCAGTTTAGCTGATTACATCATGCTGATTAGAGGATCTGCTAGATGTTACATGATGAGCATCTGCTAGATGTCCCTAAGTAACATTGCTTGTTAGCCATCTGAAATTCATCCTTTATCCAACCTTGGTCTATGGGAGTTATTCAAATTAATTTATAAAACCTCCACTTGAGATTATGTCTTCAAGATTCAGCTCTTTGCTTAGATTGTTCCATGCAGTCATTGACACAGTGCAGCAATTTTACCCAAATAACAAAAATAAAACTTGCTGCTGCCTCTTATACATACATATCACTTACTTTGGAGGCATCAAGAACCATCAATACGATGTCGGAAGACTTCGCAACAGCAATAACCTGAGAAATTTCCATTAACATTCAGCTGAGCCAACAAATATGGAAAGTACAATCATGTAGCAAAATGGAGATCTAATCTAGCTTAACAGTTAAAAATTAAAGGGAGAGCATAAGCTATCCTTCACAAAAATTCTACTGATATACCTGCCGACCCCGTCCCTTGCCTTCAGAAGCACCTTCTATAATTCCAGGAAGGTCCAACAACTGAATTTTAGTATCGTTGTAATGTACAATTCCAGGGATGCAAGTAAGAGTTGTGAACTCATAAGACGCGGCTTCCGAATGTGTGCCAGTTAACATAGTTAAAAGTGTCGACTTCCCCACACTACACATAAAACATCAGTAGAATTTTAGAAGGTTTGCTTCCTAAACCATGCAGAAAAGGATTAACTCTGCACCAAATAATATTGATGATAGAGAACCTTGGAAATCCTATGAGGGCCACACGCCCATGGCCATATTTTGTAACTTCAAAGCCCTCTCCAGCTCCACCAGAACCCTGATAAAACATTGTGAAAGCCAATCGGTAAATGAACCGACTCTAACCAGCTGCAGAACAAGTAAATCTAGCAGAAAAAGAAGAAAACTGACAAAAGCAAATGACTTCAGAAAGTGAAGTTAACAAAGTAAAAGTCAATTTACTTCTGCTACAGCCTCTATGTCGAACTCATAAACAGTAAAAAGTAAACCATGGGTTTTGTTAATCCTCTCTCTATATGGAAGTCTAGGCTAAATGAATCTGAACCATTCCGGATATATGTAGGGGAAACTAAAGAAACAAATCATCATACTTTCGGAGGCTCCAGTAACTGCGTCCTCAGCTTTGCTATCTTCGCCTTGAGCTGACCAAGATGATACTCTGCACATTAAAAACCCGAATTCGAATCGCACATTCCATAATGCATTCCACAAAGAAGGAAAAAAAAAGAGAAAAGAAAAGGACAACAAACAATAAATAGGACTAACAATGCAATGACCAGCAGATTTCCGGTGCGCAATGGACAACAACACAAACCGATAACACCAAAAATTTAAGCGAACAGAGTTAAGAGACAGACGAGATAACACGAAAAGTTTGAGCGAACAAAGTTAAGCTTAAATTATACATAATCCGAAATTCACGCGCATCGACAAGGTTCAGTACATACGCAACAGAGCAGAAAACACACAAAAAAACACGAACCTGTGGCCTTGTTCTTCTGCGTCCGGGCCATCTCGGTCTCAATCTCCTTGATCCTCTCGATGATCCCCATTGCTCAAAGGCTAAACAATCTGCGGGAATCAAAGAGGAAACGCGCGCTCAGGGGATCGGAGCATCCGAAAGGAACCGAGGAGCAACCACGGCTCTCGACGCCGGAATCATCGAGCGAGCGAGCGAGCGAGCGAAGCTCGTACAATCACCAGTAAAAAGTATCGATTGCTAGAGGATGTTCGGCACGTACCTCGAGCGCCCTTATAGCCTCCGGATTCTTGCTCGCGAGCGGGTGGAGTGAGCTTCGCAAGCACGGCGGGAGATTGAATCGCGAGGCGTTGTCAATGGAGCGAAGCTCCGCGAAGCATGGATGGCGACCAGAGAGAGCGAGAGAGAGAGGGGGACAGAGAGGGTCCGAGGGAGGGAGGGTAGCTTCGGGAGGAGAATTGAGAGTGAAGAAGAACGAGACGGAGGAGAAGAATAGACGGGCGAGCGTTAACGGGCCTGGGCGGGCTCTGGCCTGTCTTGGTGGTGGGCTGCGCGTTGTGGGCTGGTTCGGGCCCTATGGGGCCCTTTGAGCTGGCCCGTCTTCTTTACCTGAGGCCCGATTCGAGAGAGCTCCCGCCCCCAGGCCCGCCCATGTTCCCTCCAGAAGCCCGTGGGATTTTTTTAAGGGAAAAAGCCACCAAAAATCCCAAACTTTCTCCTTTGTGACACATTTACCCCCAACTTTTTTTTGTGACACCAAAAACCCCAAACTTTCTTATTTGTGACACATTTACCTCAATGTACATTGTCCATGGGCATTTTCGTCTTTTCCGCTTTTTCTTTTTCTTTTTATTTTTTTTCAGAGATGGCGAGGGCGAGCCTCGCCGGCGTCGGGCGAGGCTCGCCCTCGCTCGCCCAGGCGAGGGAAACCTCGCCGGTGTCGAGCGACCCTCGCCGGCGTCGGGCGGCCGCCGGCGAGGGCCGCCGGACGCCGGCGAGGCCCCCCTCCCCGATCTGAAAAAAAAATTAAAAGAAAAAGAAAAAGCGGAAAAGACGAAAATGCCCATGGACAATGTACATTGGGGTAAATGTGTCACAAATAAGAAAGTTTGGGGTTTTGGTGTCACAAAAAAAAGTTGGGAGTAAATGTGTCACAAAGGGAAAAGTTTGGGGTTTTTGGTGGCTTTTTCCCTTTTTTTTATGTGCTCGAATTGGGGGAGTCCGGAGAGAGCTAATCGGGTGCAGTCGCTACACGTGAGCCCCAACTCATGTGGACCGTTCGATTGGATGATGCTGGACCACTGAACCAAACTCATCTATCGGTATCCGTGAGTCGGCATCACGTGCATTGGGTGCGTATAATTATTTTCCGGTTAGAAAGGCGTGGGTTTTTTTAGGGTATTTTTGATTTTTCATTTATGAGTTCCGTTTAGACCTGATTATGTGCTTGAGCGGTCGAGCAAGTTGGACCGGTCCATTCTCGTCATTAACGCTAACCCATCTTACATTGCAACTCCGCGCTTGCATCTACATAAATTGGGTTTTATGCATGCGCTACGCTAATGTACGGCATTTCCGCTGGAAGAAGAAAATATTATTCAACATTGTTTGGTTTTTTTATAGCTGCACAGATCCTTATTCATAAAAGGGAAAATTTCAATTAAGGACCCTAAGTAGGGTCTTTTACTAAAAAAAAGAGCTCAAGTGGACATAGTGTCGAATAAGGGTCTGAAATGTCCGATCAATATTAAATAAGGACCCAAAGTGCTTAATTAGTCTCAAGTAAGGGCCTGGGTTCGTCGACCGGTCAAATGCTCACCGGCCGGCGAGTACGTTACTGTTCCGGTGACCGAAACGAGGGCATTTTCGTCTTTTTCTTTTAATTTTTTTTCCTTTTCCTTTTCTATTTTTTTTCCTTCTTCCCTCCCCCGGCCATAGCCAGGGCTGGCGAAAGTCGCGCGGTATTGGGCGGGGGCCACCCTCGCCCAGGCTAGGTAGGTGAGGGCAACCCTCGCCGAACCCTCGCCCGCCTCGCCCAGTTGAGGGCTGCCCGACGCCAGCGTCGGGCGAGGATGAAGGTGGGCGTCGCCGAATCTGGCGAGGGTCACCCTCACTCGATCTAGCGGGCGAGGGTTGCCTTCGCCGGATCTAGCGAGGGTCGCCCTCGCCCACCCAGCCTAGGCAAGGGCTGCCCTCTCCCGACTTCGGTGAGGGTGGCCCTCGCTCGATGCCAATGAGGGCAGCTCTTGCCCGAGGTCAGCAAAGGGAAGAAGGCAAAAAAATATAAAAAGGAAAAAAAGAAATTTTTTTTTTAAAAAATAAAAAGACAAAAATACCCTCGTTCCGCGGGAACAATAACATGCTCGCCGGCTGGTGAGTATTTGACCAACCGGCGAACCCAGACTTTTATTTGAGACTGATTGGACACTTCAAACCATCATTTGACACTATGTCCACTTGAGGTTCCTTTTTGAGAAAAAGATCTTACTTGGGGGCCTTAATTGGAATTTTCTCTTCATAAAATAAGAAAATTTCAATGAACATTATCTTATTCCTCCAACGACAAAAAAACGAACTGTGTTTTCAAATTTTAGAAAAAGATAGTAAGAGAAGGATAAAATTCGGCACTTACAATTAAGGATTTCAAGTGCAGTTTCCAGTGGAAAATTGATAGTTCCTTCCACATTTCACGTTTTTGACCTTTTTCTTTGGAAATTTTTTACAGTTTCTCCCTTTGAAGCCAAACTGCATGGAAATATCAAAGTACTCTATAGACATATGTGTACTGTAGATATTTCAAGCTCTTCGGGTAAGCACCGTCTCTTTTACCTTCTGAAGATGAATTTCTAATTACTTTCTTTGTCGATGAAACCGAACAGGTGAAGTGTCAGCTAGTAATCCCACATTGCTAATAAACTATGCTCGGATGCACGCGCTGTACTCATCGCGAACTAAGCTCAGAAATTAGTCCCCAAGAACGTTCTTGCAGAGTTAAGCTCGTTAAATTGAGTTCCCAAGAGGAGAGAAATGATTATAACAGTCAAAGCATACAACATTTATCTAATGGCATACTAAGCCACGTCCAAATAAAAGGTCAAAGCCTAGGTCTTAAGTCTCTCAAACTTACTCAAGCTAAGCCTTAGTATTTTTGGCTCCCATCTTCATACAGATTTACCTGCATATCTAGCTCCGCAGCTGAAATGTTCCTATGATCACGTGCATCGATACCATAACGGATGACGAACCCCACATCAGACTCGACATTTCGACCCACCAGGTGAATCATGATTACTCATCTAAATCAGGAGAGACCAACAGTTACATACTTACATATGGTGATCCGTCTGATTGCACTAGCTCAAAGTCTGAGAACTTGGCTACTTCGGGGTGGTTTTTATTCAAAGTTAGACAAACTAAACCTGTTTTATTTACAATGGCTACAAGTAACCTGATCTGGTCCCATTTACACTTGCACCACAACCCACTGACTTGCTCGTGCTCAGAATTGGTGAAGCCTGAGTATGCAACTCGGCTAGTTCTCTGACCCGCAACAAGATCTGAGCTGGAATCGGCGCTGACACATGTTTCCTTGGATTCATCTGGAGCATTCACATAAAACAAACATTCCATTTGATAACTGAACTGTTTCTGGATGCAAGTAGACCAATAAAAATGCCTAATAGGCATGGCAGGTCATATAGTATAACAACCTCAAAGCAAACCCAAAACCCCAATCTAACATCCATGTGAGATATTGGGAAGACATGGAGAAAACTAGAAATTGCTTACCACTTTATCTGCAGGTGCTGGTGCAAAGCTAGCCTTCAGCAAGTTTCTCCATTTGTCCTAGATAACACATTCTACTCTTAAGGGAACCAAAAAGGAGTACTCTAGTTTTTAAACCAGACAAGGGGAGTGCATGAAATACCTTAAGATCTACAGAGGTACGGTATGAATAGGATGCAAAGGCAAGACGTTTGATCTCAGACCACCTCCCAGCTCCATACCTTGAAACGCCTTCTACTAGTCTCATCACTTCTGCAAGAGTCCAAGCTCGATGATGTTTCCTTCTTATTCCACCTTTTGCTGTTGGCACGGTAACTATATTGTCTTTCGATGCATCATCCGATGAATCTCCATGCTTCGCCTCCAGATTCTGCTCAGGCTCAACTCTATCAATGGCCATGCATTGGTTATCTTTCTCCACCAACTGAACACCCTGAATCAGGCCAGTAAGACTCAAACTAATGCATGTAACTAATTGGATCATCAAATATCAAACCAAGATATGATGAAATTATCTTGACAAACAAATGGCACAAAAGTACTGATGAAAGAATGCCGAAGTAAAAGATTTGCAACTCAAAAGGCCCTTCTCATTCATCTTGTTAAACCAAGAGAAACAGAACCACAATATACATTGACAGAACATTAATCTTACTACAGATCACAAGAATTCAAAATTCTCTGAACTAGTTTCCTCGAGTGAATAAATCCTCTCACATAAAGAATCAGAGTCCCCTCGAAACAAAACTTCCAAGGAAACAAATACATGAAGAAGACTGATGTGTCGAATCTCAGGAGATTGTCCACTACTCACACTTCCATTTTTTCCATTATTATCTTACTATTCATGTCCAGCAATGTCAAATGTTTGTCTACGACTTCTATAATCTTAATGTGAGGGAGTCCACAGCCAAGACAAAGTAAGACTCTGCATTTCATTGAATGATTCTCAAGAATAACGTGCTTAGTTCTATGTATAAACATACTCAATCAGTAAGGCTATGACAAAGATTCATACATCTTTTTGGTATTATTAACCTCCTGATCTCCTTTCTGGCTCAACCCTAATCCCATTTTTCATGTTGATATTAACAGCTCCAAAGTTTTAGGTCAATAAGTGCCGGGGAAATAATATTAAAGAAATGAACTAGCTGTGCCAGCTTCCTTCTCACATATTGAGTCAAGCTCCCCGGTTCTGCCACAGCATCTACTTGATTACTGTCTTCCAAAATTGAAACACGAACTCTACACAGATGAGCGTGAAGTTAAACGTTCTCATGTAGATGAGCAACGACAACAACCAAACCCACATAGAAAGAATCACTCAGGGATCAAGTAACACATAGTCTACTTCTCAAGATCAAATAATCAAAGCCCCATATACAAGATTTTAACGCATAACATGAAAACAAAAAGTCTAATCTTACTTGGTGTTGTATCTTTTTAGGATCAGAACTGGTTCCAACGGTCTTGCTCACCAATTTCCCAGACAAGCCCCCACTACTATGACAAAATCCCTACCGAGTACAGGCAAAAGAAGCATCAGGGATTGCATCAATTAGAATAATATCAATCCCTGCTAATGGCTCCACGTAAATGATAAGACAAGGTTGTAAAAAGTTCCCACTCAAAGATATTTCCCATCACTTCCTCTTATAAGCCTTTTGTACATTCACAAATGAAATGTTATTCTACAAAGAAAACAGACACTAACAGATAAGCTATTAAGTGTATTATCCCAAAGATATCACACTCTAATTGTAACTTGAAAGAATAAGAGTCCGCTAATTACCACAAGAGCCATAATATCTTTACGGGGACGGCTTCTTCTGACCCGAGAAACACACGGGACTCGTAGACCGGCAAGAGAATCCAGCCTTGTGACATAAGTTCTACTATCAAGAGAGACATTTTTGGCAGGTCTAGCACAGGATTTCGGACAATCCCATCCACAGCTTTTAGCTGGACTTATTGACCTCCCAGTACGCTCATGATGTTCAACTTCAGAAACTTCTTCGATATACCTTCTTGTAGGCTTGCGTAATCTCTTGACAGTTTTCTGCTCCTGACTTAGAACTTCTGGCTGAGAATCCTCAATAGACTCACAGTTTCTCAATCTCTTGACAGTTTTCTGCTCCTGACTTATTACTTCAGTCTGAGAATCCTCAATAGACCCACAGTTTCTCAATCTCTTTCCAGATAATTGACAATCTTCCAACTGCTTTTTCTGAGAAATGTCCGAGTCCGTGTGTTGGTCATTTATTGCCACAACATCCTGATCAGTCGCAACAGCACAATTAACATTGTTAGATTTTTCTTCTTCACCAAGTTTCAGTATTTGGTCGTCTTTTATGACAAAACTTGTACTTGGAATATCGCAAGAGTGGATCAATCCCATGGCAATTCTTCTTTTTAGCCACGTCTTGTCTTTGACAGTAGTCACTCGCCCAAAGGTAGCTCTAAAAGTTTCATGTAGTTCTCTGATAGATAGATTATCTAGGCAGATTTTTCCCTCTAATTTCGAAAAATCAGGCACCAAGCTGGTAGCGGCACATGACGACTCACTTTCTCTTATTTGATCTGGAGAATTTGAACATTCTGCAGCATCTACAGATTGTTTCATCTGATCGATGTCCGGACTTGGAGCTACAGGAGCAGCAGTTTCCTGCATTCGAATACCAAACAGGAGCTTCTAATCACTAGCCGGTAAACTATATCCTCACAATACTGTGCGCCCAATTTCAGTTTAGCTCAAAAACTATGAGCAGATTTGTAACGTAAGCAGATATTCTATTCCTGTTGGTAGAAAGAGCATAGACTATAGTCAAGATACCACCAAGATGAATCCGACTACACCTACTCGGAAAAACAGGGGTTGTCACACATTCAGAGAAATACGCTTCACAAGCCAAGCCACAGATACTAGACCCCACCCAAGGAGAGTTCTGCATTTATATGCTGTCAAGAAAACAATTATCATCCTACAAGGACAGAAACTGTATTTTTCTCAACGAGCACAATGAGATTATAGTAAGAAACTCAATAGTGCCGTCAACTTGCAAACAATCACATTGAGTATCATAGAGCCGTACTTAAATTACCATTCCGGATTTAACATCGACCATTTGCTGTGAAGGAGAGAAAACTAGTAGCAGGAATCACACACTTTAAAATGGAACTAGAGGAATATAACATAAGGGAAAATATGATGATCATTAACCATATCAAAAAACTAGTAGCATACTTTTGGAGGATGCGCAAAAAACTACTAACATATTAAAGTGACTCAGTACTCTTACGCTGCTCCCCCCCAGTCTCTGATCACGCAATCTGTAATAAAAAAAAAAAATCAAACGAATCAGTACCTGAATTGGTGCTTCCAAATTCTCTGCATCAGCATACACATCCTCAAGCTTGGAAAAACCTGGGAAAACAACCTGTGAGATGGAATAGAACAAACTACACATGCTACAAACATTATGTTCTGCTATTAGTATCTGATCATGTCTAACTAGAACTCTGACAAGGATGTTAACAATCCAGTAAGTCACAGAAGCCCACATTAAGAATAAACCACCGCAATTAAGAAAGAAAGTCACACGTCATTCTGTTCAGGTTTAGGAAATAAGCAAAAGAACTTACTGATACTACTATGAATGGAAAAGACAACGAATGAAATATAAAATTCTTTTTATTTGCTGAGAATTATGACATCATAAATGCCAAACCAAAAACAAGGAGAAAAGCAAGAAGGTCGAATGAAGCTTCCCAGATTCAGTGAAACTGACTAATTCAATGCACAATGAGTACACAGGGAAGAAACGGATGAAGGGAGTTACAAACAGATATTCAGGCACTAGACACACAGCTTTTCTTTTTTAAATCATGCAGAGCATAATCATTTTTTAATGTATTTTCATGAGCTACAAAGAAGCAATGGGGTTTTGATGCCAGAAAGGTCTTCGACACTGTGTTGACTGTGCTGGTGGTGAAGACAGTATCAACAAATGGCTACAAACCTGAAATCTCTGACAGAGATTTGCCGGATGAAGAATCCTCAATGGAAACTCCCATGGCCTGCCCAGGCTCTGGAACAATATGCATTTCGTTGGTGTCATCTTTGAGCAGATCCACAACCTCCATGATTTCATCATCTGTTGCAGGCACTAGTCTCCCATCACCTTCCACCTAAGATCAAGTAAACTAATGATAAGAAAGAACTGAAAGAAAGGATAAGTCGGCAATGCAGTAGAGAAACGAAAATCTTTGCAAAAGATATTGTGCGAGCTACACAACACGATACCCAACATGAGGTAATCTTGTTCCACCTCCTGTCTTCCATCAAAAGGAATCGCTTCATGGACAAAGAAAACCAAATATACTTCGTAGAGGTCACCAGCGTGCCTACCATTGGATAATTTGCCTATAAAAGTATGATGTATGATCGGGATTGCTACTAAAATTATCCCAATTTGAAAAACTTCCCACAGTTTCTGATTAATCTCATCGCTTATGCTATTTTAAGTTTGTGCAGAACCAGATTGATTTTCTTCATTCAATTCCTGAAACGAAGTCCTATGAAACTTTTCAAAGGTCAGGTTAGGCATATCCTTGATCAGATACTTGACAACCAGTAAAGATAATAAGGTTGAAGCAGAAGAAGTTTTGCTGCGCAAGATAAACAACGGAAAGAAAAGTAAAACCTTAAATATCCAAATTTAATGACCCAGTCAGAAAATTCAATTTGTTAGTTTCCTGGTTGAGTTTGGTTTGAAAAGAAGAAAAAGAATTCTTTTAATTCAATATTGACGTGCCAACCGATGACTCCATATGGCATCTTTATTTCATGTTCAAATCTATAATCGACGATATGTGGATTATAGTTCACAAAGATATGACAGAAAAAGTATTTCGAAAGCAAATGAAAAGCGAAGCAAACTAAACTTACATTCCAGTCAATTTTGTTTGTTGGTTTCTCAACTTCTTTCTAATGTGGTTCCGGTTTGATTATTCCTCTAAACAAAAATGGGGTGCACAACCCTCACTGGTCAGTATTGGCAGATCAGAGAAACTGTTGGCAATTACCACCACTATAACCCAAATATGATGATGGTTTTATCCTTAGTATACCGGTCGTGAATGGCAGTAACATAATTTGATTCAAAATGACCAAGCATCCATTCAAATGTCTTCTTCAAATGCATCAATTATGACAGCCATTCGCTCCTCTAGTTTAGGAATCAAGACACCAAATTCTGAGCATATAATTGCTACCTTTCTCACGGAAATGTCAGTCGAGATATTTAATTGCACTAGATTAGCCTTCTAAATCAACTATACCAATTTCCATTCACTAATACGATAAACTTTAACCCGAAAAGGGATGGCAAACATTAATCTAAGGTAAAAGCCATAGATAACAATTTCAGCCAAAAAAAAAAAAAGCCAATAAGAGACAGGCTTTGCTACATTGAATTATATTTTATTTTTATGGATTAAAAAAATTGATCAAAGGTCATTGCTTTGGCATCCCAATCTACTTCGGCAGACTTGGAATGTCTTCTAAGAGTTGATAAGTTTAGCCAGTTACCGCATTGAGATGGCCTATACCCCTAGCACAGTGTGTCTGTGACTCTACTTAGCATTTCCATCTACGACATCCGAGAGAGTACCAGACAGTGTAACACTACTGCAGGCGTTTGACATAATAACATTGGTCGAATGATCAAACACAAGGACCCAAACACCAAGTGCAGCCACAAATATGATAACTTGTTGAAAAATATCTGATATGAGGATGGCCAGGAGATCAATTACCCGGACGAGCTTATAGACGACCGGGTCCGAAATCTGCTTTGTGGGGGAAATCGAGGGGGAGATCTTCCCAACCCCACCATCCTCGAACATGGCTTCATCAACCCCCTCAGCTCCGGCCACTGTTTCCATGGAAAATCCACCACATGCAACTCAAATACACTAACTGGAAGCTCAGAAAATTACCAAAAGAAGAAAAAGTAAGAACATTTCCCCCTCAAAGTTCGCAAATTTAAGACATAAACTCAGCTATCCAAACCATCCTTCCTCTACCGAACACAGAAAAATCCCTCCCACGCATCAAACTCAATCAATCCGGACCCCGATCATCAAATTCAAGCAATTGCTACAGCCAACTACCAACGCCCTAAGGAAAGACGCATTCCCCCCCATTCGACAGGCAAAGGAAGACAAGACATGCACGGGCCTCCTCGCACGCATTGCGAGATCAAGAATCCGGAACACAAAACCAGCTCAATCCAGATAAGGCGAAACCGGGAACCCCAAAACCAGAGCACTCGCCGGTTTCCAATCGGACTGAGAAGCGACCGGCATTCCAATCGCGGGGAGCCCAAGAGAGCTCCGGCACTCACCATGGGAGGGACCGGCGCCGCTGCGGCGGCCGACCGAGCTCGACCCAGCCACCGGAGACCGGAGGTAAGGTAAGGTAAGGAAGGAAGGAAGGAAACCCCGCCGGCGGCAACCGGGTCGGCGGCAAGACTTGATCGACAAGGAAATGGAATTTGCCGGGAGATATGTCGCGACCCCTTTTTTGGCTTCCTCCTCTTCTTCTTCTTCTTCTTCTTCGCTGCTGTTTCGGGCGCTTTTTCCTCTATTTTTTTCCGCTTTTTTTTTGGGGGGGATTTTTTCGGGTTGGGTCCTTGCTTTTGCAGTACGCGGAGTGTGAGAGTCCACACTGCGCGGACTCCAAAGCGATTCTGAGCTGCAGTTTAATGGGCTCCCGTTTGAAATCCGCGTTTGGTTGGTGCGGTGTTGACCTGTACGGGCTGCCAGGTCAACGATCGGTTCCTCTTCATCCCTGACGAGCTTCGGACGGAGGATATCCGGATGGAATTGTCTGTCCGAAACCCGGTTCGATGATGGATCGAGCGATCCGAACCGCTTGCTAGAACCGTCGTCCCGTCTGTCCGTGGCGGACTGTGTAGGTGTTGTTAGCAATGCTTTTGGTAATGCCGTGCCCGCAAAAGAGAAGTTATTGCGTGGACCGGATGCATGCGCTCCCTAATATTGATGCCGAGAGCGGATAAAGGAAGGAGTCAATTGCCAATATTCCGATCGATAAGACTAGGGAAACCATACAAGGTTTTTTCCTTCCGGGTATGATGCTAAACTAAGAGCGCGGATCAAAGCTAAGAGACGCAAGAAACAAGTTCAGCAGAACCAGAGAAAAGGAAGGAAACAGGGGCTGTGAATTGCATTTAGCTCTAGAAATAGCCATCTTGGCCATCAGTTCAACTGCTGCTGTGAATGCAGCAGAGCTCATACAACCCACTCCGCAATTTAAAACCCGAAATGGCCTGCCGCCCTAGACCGTGCTAAACAAGTGCGCCGGGCTCGAAGTTGAGCTTTTCCCATCCGCGGGAGGATGTCGCCTTGCAGAGCACGCGGTCTCGTCGGTGGACTTGCTCTGCCTGCGAATCCGTCTTCGAATGTCACCCACCCCCTCGGCACACGGACCCTCCGATTCTCTGTTCATAGTAAGCTGCGAGAAGCGACAAACGCAGTTCATGTTCAATGTCATGTTTCTGCAGCAGAAAGCGGGCGTGCGGTTAACAACACAGTAGTATCTGATGGCGGATGCAGAGAAAGACTGAGATATTTTCGGCAAAGCATCCACCGGAAAATTGAAACACGAAAAGACTTTGAAAGGGTCATTGGGCAAATCATCAGAGTTCCAGCATCTCCAAAGACTTTGAAAGGGTCATTTTGTGACCGATTATGAGCACAAAAAGATTCTGTTGGCCGGAAAACGGCAAAGGGTTCTCAATTACCCTTTAAATAATCAAAGGGATCAAAGCCCGTGATCGAGCAATATTCACTGAAACGATCATTGCGTTCGGGGTAAAACGATGATCGGGATGCACGGGGACGATGTAGGAGAAACCGAACTCCGAGAACTGAATGAGCCGTTCAGAGAGACTAACTAACTCCATCGAATCAATATGAGCATTCTCTGAGATCCCCTCAACCATGGCCATTGCGGAAGAGAGGACTTGTATCATGAATGCTAAAGACTAATAAACTTCTCATAAAAGAAGCACCATTTCAGATCACCAAAAAGAAGAAACCATGACGACGTTCATCTTTAACACCTTCTCAAATTATAGATCTTCAGCTTAGATCCATGTTAGAAGCAACATCAAGACCCCGACATCTCGCATGAATTGCCTGACTAAAGTTCATCTTCCCCTTACAGACTTTAAAGAATACAGTTTCCCCATTCATCAATGGATCTGTCTTTCACAGTCGCGGGGAAGCAAAGTCTCCAAACTACAGATCATCGATCCGCTCTCGCTTTCCTTGTTCCACCGAATTTTCATCGGTCACACGCACACGCAATCAAAAACACGAGTAGAAAAACAAGAAAGAAAGGAGCAGCGGCATCGATCTCTAGTTCCAATTCGATGGAACTAAAACAAAAGCGAAATGATACGAATAAACGCAACGGGGACCATGGTAAAACTCGAGATCGGGCTGTACTCACCCATCGTAGCGACAAACCGACCGAGAGAGCAACTACAGGCGCGAGGCCATGGTTAAGGAACCAGAGGGCGAGAGAAGGAAGGAGCTCGAGAGGATTGGGACGGAAACAGTGAGACTTTGTGGCGGAAATTGGAAGGTGGGGACACGATCTGCTGGCAAGAATCCAAGGAGAAGCAACTGACCAGGATCCACGGGGTTCGCGCGGCCGAAGGACACTTCGGTCCGGTTCGAACCGTTTCGGAGAAAAAAAGGATTAATCAACAACAACTTAAGGCTACGCATTTTTGTTGACGTTGAAATTTTGTTCGATTATACATTTGTGCAATCAATATAACCGATCATTATTCTAGCAAATATTTTTTAAATTATTCATTTTTGCGAATCGAACGAAGCGTGGAGTCGTGAATCCAATCAATTTGAATTATGGTATATAGTCGGAGCGAACAAGTCTTTTTTCTTTAAGTAGAATATATTTTGTATCGCACATCGTGATAATGTCACTTGACAAGGATTTGTGAAAAAACAAGCCCAAAGAAAAATATTGATTGGGAAGCATGCCATCCGGTAACATGATCGATCGAATTACTCCATGTCAATGATACACACTATATTTAAAAGTACTTTCTCCTAAGAACGGATCATACTTCGAAATAAGATCTTTGGTATCTTCAATTCATGTGAAGCATCGCTTATATGAATCCGCTCGGGATAATCACAATAAAATAACTACTCTCGCACTTTAAATATTATGTACATAACTTTGAATGATTTAAAAATATTGGCGTTTACGTACTTTCTAACAATTTTGAGTGTTTAGTAATAAACAAAATCAAATCCGAGATATCAACGGTGAAAGCCCAAGACGTTCAAAGGAAGAATCACTTCACATGGTGCAAAAAATGGGAATTGTTTGAGAATTAAGATGAGACATATTGTTCTGTAATAACCATTTTATATGGACGTTGGTAAACCAAAAAGTGACTAATAAGTTTCTTGTTGTCTAGTAAAAATGTGAGGTAAGTTACCGGCCCTTGTGTTGTTTTTGTCAACTTTTATTTGATTGTTTATAAATTACAAAGAATTTAATAATTTATCGACTTCTTTTGCATAACTTCCCAAAGCGTCGAAATTATTTAGCTTTTATATGAAATTATCGATCCTAATTTGAGCGAGTTATATGATTCTTCTTTAATTAAGTCGCAACTAATTATAGATTATCATACCTAACCTGAGCTACTTGCTAATGGTTATTTGGTCAACTCCGAATTGCCCGCTTTCCTAATGACATGTCCATTGATCAGTTGTATTCGAGTCGCTTTCCAACTTCCATCTCTTATAAAAGTAATAACGAGCTTTACATTATCAACTCTCGTTTGATCACTAACTAGCATTGAGGAGGTCAATTTCGCATAACAAACTTTTTCTAAATTTTCCAACTTTTACTGAATCTGCCATCTCTTATACGAAGTTACTAACTCTATTTAAATTACTTGTCAACTCCCCACCAATAAGTTACCAACAAGATTAACAACTTTCATTTGTGCCACGGTTCATTTATTCAACTCCAAATCACCGACTCAAAGAATGAGATGTGGCATGATGGTTGGGAAAGAATTGGACATTTTCCAGTTACAAACGAATCTAGTCATCTCATCCTTCTTTTTTTTTGGTCAGATAGTCATCTAATCTTGAGCAATTGTTCTGGATCAATTTTTGCAAGTCTAGAGTTGAGTGAAAAAAAAAAAGAGGGGCATTTCGAGAGACCAGTCCTTCGTCCTAATACTTTGTACCGAATTCTTGTGATTCCTCTGCAAAGTGCCAAATCACATAAATGACAATAAATACGAAATTTCTAAACAGTTATATGGTGCGACGTTTCTTTAAAGAAGTTGTGATAGAACGAACTTGAATACGACTTGCCGTCGTGATATCATGAAGGGATAACTCGAGGAGAGATCCGTAGATAAAACCCGAATGCCTATCCTGCACTTGTGAGAGATCAAAATGTAGGGAAAAAGAGGATTCGCAAGTTAGTGCGCGTCCATCCGAAAGCAAAGATACCAGGCCGACGACATGGAGCGGAAGTAATCTCATGTATCAATCCATGGACAAAGAAAGATTCAAAGAAAAAATCTCCATCACGAATCACTTTCGACAAAGAAGCATGGAGTCCCAACTTTCCTTCCCTTCACTTTCTCCTTGTAGTATCTCGCTTTTTGGATGTTACATGTGTTCCTGCCTTTCGCACTTTCTTCCATGGATGAAGATTTCAGGTGGTCCAAACAAGATCTCCGAAAGTCATCCCACAGATTCCATACAACAACCACCCACGAAGCAAACAACAGAGAGATACCTCCACATTTCATACCATGACCAGATTAAGTAATTCATGCTTTCCCCATAAGTTCTCCGCTTAAAAGGTAGGTAACAGTTGCCGAAAGCAATACACTCGTTCCCGTAAAGATTTAAACAAGGAGGTTCGGTCGTTACATGTCCAGAAAAGATCTTCCTAGATGAACATGTTCCTTAGAAGTTCTGTTTCATGCTGACTTCTTGAATGCTTGTACCGATCGCATCGACAATTCACAGATCAAGCCGCCGCCCAGATAAAAGTGCAATTAGCGGCGTTGTTTGACAATATCAGAAGCTTCTGATGCACGACAGACTAAGATATTTGAATTTACATCATGAGATAATATTCTAATCCACCATTTTATGCCACCCAATTGCACAAAAGGAACATATATTCTATGCTCACATGTTTCCAGTACTTTGATTAAAATATTTTAAGTCTCCTTGACTTCCAACAACTCCAGAAACGAGCAATTGATAATGCTACTGTGCCAGAGAATAAGTTTGGTAATCTTCCAACACATAACTTTGAATTGTCTGACCCATCCCATGATTGCAATGTTGAAAACAAAAGGCGAACAGCATAATGCTTTTTGCCACCAATAAAAAAGCAACTTATACTATAAAAGAATATGTAAGAATAAATCACACATCTTTAGAGATGTGATCAGACATGCATTCCCACTGTCGGTAGATCAATAGCACGAAGCCACAGATTGTCTTGCTAGACAAATTAGGATGACCATCTTCCATGAACTCAACAGCTTAACTAGTATGCAACTTTGAATAAGACACTAGCTGTTATGGCATTCATTATGATTGTCTTCCACCCACTTTTATGTAAATGCAAGTTAAATTGAATGGAGTAAGTAAATAAATTCCGGTAAATTTCATCCCATGATCGCCTGCGAGCTCTTCCCTACATGCTATCTAATCTGGAGGACAATTCAGCATACAGAAAACCTTTTACCCTATTCCTACAGCTAACAAATAGGTCTACTACTTGAAGAAAACAGACGAGCAGTAATGAGAATATTGAAAGTAGTAAAATTAAAATAAAACTAAAGCTAACGCGCAAACAGGAAAACGGTGTCCCTAGTAAATGATACGAGATTCAAGACAAAGGGTAACTATAGGCGAAATGAGAATCTGACATACGGCACATAACTCAAGCTAAGCTATCGTTTTTAAGCCAAAGCATCTTCAACAAAGGGCCTGGCAAATTCCAAAGACATACAGGGAGTGCATGATTAACACAAGCCAATACATATATAGGGCTGAAGGGATCATGCGCACACAAAGTGGAAAAGAAAGAAAGCCATGCCAGGGTCAGACGAACAGCATAGAACAAAACCATTCCTGTAACCATCAATCAGCATATTCGCATCATGGGGATTTCATTTAACACAATGACAAAAAGGTTGAGAATTCAGATCGATATCTCACACAAACCAAAATAATAGAGAAGTGATCAGGATCAGTCAAGACTTCATAACCAAAAAATGAAGTGAATCCACATTGCTTAAGTATTGATTGGCTTCAAGTGCAGGTCAAAAGACCAAGCACTCATCCATTAGACCAAAGCCTATAACTGTGCCACGAGGTTTTGATCCTCCAGAACCACACTCCATCTTTAAGCCCAAGGCCGTGCGTAACCCACACCAAAGTCTCAACTACCTCCAATAAGGGATCCAAGCCCCATATCTCACAATTAGGAAAATAACATAAAACTCAAGACTGGCTATTCAAAATTCGAAGAATTGATATGAACCTCCATATTGAAATACTATAAGATGAATTTCATTGATTACAATTACAGATTTGCACGACTGTCATGTTTTTATTCAAGTAATGACAGGTAAAGAAAGAGATAGATCCTAAAGTACTTGTGGATAAAACAATCCAATATTTTGATGCATCCTTCCCTGTTCATTGCATGGTCTACTCTATGGTGAAAGATTAAACGAGGGGAATCTTTCCTTCATTAGTTACCCAGATCTAATTCTCTTCTGAATGGATTTACCATCCGATCTAGATTCCCCCTCGGAGGAAGCTTCCACAGACCTAGTAAATGAGCTGGAGAGATCAGCATAGAGATCGACCACTCTTCTGATATTGTTATTCAGCTCTCTAATCAGACCTACGTTCCTGCTTAAGTTATCCGGGATCTTCGACTCGTGATTTAGGTTAATCTCATTGATCAGTAACCTATTCTGATCCAATATGCCCTGAACCTGCAGAAAGCTCTTTTGGAACATCTGCAATATCTTGGCATCAACTGGCGTTACATTACTGATGCCTGAAAAAATGTCACCTTCCATTTCAGTTGTTCTCGAACTGGATCAATCTTACAACAACACCTGTAACAAAGATGATACGAAGAGTAAGAGCACTACAACAAAAAACCCTCAGCGCAAGGCAAAAGTCGCAGTCTCAAGCCCAAGATATCGATACAGATGAAGTTCTCAACCAATTTGTGGATGCTGAAAAAGTTGCAAATCCAAGAACTACATTGAATCTTCACTATCCCAAACCACAATAAAGAGAAGCTTTTATGGCTCTTTCCTACTTTTACCAGTCCTGCAATTCAGCTGCTATCTCAACTCCATTCAACCAATTGCCAGAAAATCAATGGTAAATAAGGGAAGACGAGACAGACGGTCTAATGAACTCAAATGACTTCAACTTGTCTGTTGCCTTGCTCTACAGAAAAATACTTGAATAAATAACAAACCCGACCCGATAAAACCCGACCCAAAAGCCTCTATGCAATTGGCACCAATACCCAAGAAAGAAAATTCCCAGCTTTCAAGTGAATGGTTGCAATTTTCCGCTCTCGTGTCTCATTTTCCTTCACAATTAATATAAAGAATAGAAAAAAGAGAAAGGTCTTGAGAGGCAAAAGGAGTGAAAGAAAGAAAACACGAAAAGTTGAGGCCTGCCAAGCATAACCCTATTCTTTCTTTCTCCTTAATTTATACACATCGCCACCCAAAGGAACCTTCCGACCATGTTCTCTCAAAAAACCCATGCCGAGTCCTTTTCACGGCGAGAGACGAATTTTCAGTAGCCCGTAGATCCCAAAGAAAAGGGCAAGTCGTCGTCAAGCTCGACGAGCTCATAAAGACACAGACACCCCCTAAGAAACTAGCAAGGCCCTGCAATAATCGCGAGCAATCACGAAATCGAGAATTCGCGAAGAGCGCGAAGACGAAGACCAAAGCAATCGGCAGCCACGACAACGCGTCACAAACAAGCTGCGCACTTGCGAAACCCGGGGGGAAAACCCAAAAGAAAGATCAGCGCGGCCGAGCTCATCAGCCGAGCGCGAGCACCGCAGCAGCAGCAGCAGCAGAGCCGGCGGAGCCGACAAGCGCGGCGAATTAGATTGGGTTCCGCGACGCCAGCGCGCTTTGCTTACCTCGATGACCGCGTCCTCGTGGCCCAGCGACATTGTCGGCGGCGGTTTCGAGCAAGGGGGAAAAGAAAATGTCAATGGCGTCGGGGGTGGTCCTCCGCGGATTTTCCCGAGAAAGTGAGAGAGAGAGAGAGAGAAAGGGAGGAGAAAACCGGGTGGGGAAATCGAACGCAGGGTCGGAATCCCACGAAAGGAACGGGTAGAGAGAAATAGAGAGAGAGAGAGAGAGAGACTGAGGTGCGCGAGATTTCTTCGTCGACCTTCGCTCGTTTTGGTCGGAGAGCGAAATCCACTTTTGTTTGTTTGTTTGTTTTTTTTTTTTTGAGTTCTTTAGGGTGCGCATGAGAACCATTCTGCGTCCCGGAACAATTTCTGAACAGAAATAATTTTTTTTTATTCTGTGCCCGGAAATAATTTCTGGGTATTTTAGGATGCGCATGAGAACCATTTTGCGCCCCGGAACAATTTCTGAACAGAAATGATTTTTTTTATTCTGTGCTCGGAAATAATTTCTGGGTATTTTAAGGCGTTTGGTAAACTATACAAAATTTCTATTCCTAAAGTAGAAAAGAATAGAAATGCGTTTGGTAAACTACACAAAATTTCTGTTCCCAAATAATATTTTGAATTGTTTAATTTTTTTTCTTTCTAATTATTTTTTTCTTTGGCCATGGCCGGTTGCCGGCGGCCGGCCACAGCCCAGGGCCGGCGAGGGCGTCACGGCCCTCGCCGGCCGCCGGCGGAGGCGAGGGTCGCCCTCGCCGGCCGCCGGCGGAGGCGAGGGTCGCCCTCGCCGGCGAGGGCGAGGGCTGGACCCTCGCCGCCTGGGCGAGGCTCGGCCTCGCCAAGATCTGGCGAGGCCGAGCCTCGCCGTCGCGACCCACGGTGAGGTCGGCTTCGCCGTGGGTCGCGACGGCGACCCTCGGCCTCGCCAGATCTGGGCGAGGCCGAGCCTCGCCGTCGCGACCCTCGGCCTCGCCCAGATCTGGCGAGGCCGACCTCGCCGTGGGTCGCGACGGCGAGGGCCGCCTCGCCCAGGCGGCGAGGGCGACCCTCGCCTCCGCCGGCGGCCGGCCCTGGGCTGTGGCCGGTCGCCGGCGGCTGGCCCAGCCCAACGAAGAAGAACACAAAAATAAGAAAAGAAAAAAAAACCGATTCTCAAAATTGTGCTGAGAAACAAGAAGTAACTTTTTTTTACTTCTTGTTTCTCCTCCAAAACTGTTTCTCGGCACAAATTTTTGCAAAAATGTGCCCGGGAACAAATGCGTTTACCAAACGCATTTCTGTTCCCAAACTATTTCTGGGAACAAAAGAACAGAAATTTTTACTATTTGGCACATTGCCAAACGCACCCTTACTCTCTTTTTAGGTGAATTCCTTAAAAAATTACAAACATTAGATCAACTTTCAAATCTGCTCCAAACTTTTTTTTATTTCAGAAAAAATCACAAACTTTAGGTTTATTCTCAAATTTGCTTCGAACTTTTTTTTATCTCAAAAAAAATCCCAAACTTTATTTTCAGTCTAAAAAATATCAGTCCCAACTTGACGTGGCACTTCCACGTCATAACAAATCCACATTAGCAAAGTAATTGAACGATAGGTACAAACCGACATCGCATTTCCACTTTGATAATAAATCAAACCAAATGAAAATTATTGAAATTCTCAAAAATAACCATTCTAGGATATGAAAGTTAAGGATAATAATAAATCCACCCAAAAAAATTTAATTTAAAAAAAACCTAATTTTTAAGGTTCAGTCCAAATTTACTCCGAACTTTTTTTTGTCTTAAAAAAAACTCCATTACTTTGTTGATATGGATTTTATTATCGACGTGAAAGTACCACGTCAAGTTGGGATTGAAAATTTTTGAAAATAAAATTTTGGTGATTTTTTTTACACAAAACAAAATTTTGGACAGATTTGGGACTGGACTTTAAGTTTATGGTTTTTTTTAGACAAAAAAAATTTGAGGCAGATTTTGGACTGGACCCAAAGTTGGGGGTTTTTTTAGAAAATGAGGCCCTCTTTTTTTTAGACACTTATCGAATTTACCTGAGCAAAATGATACTTCATTTTCTAAAGGGAAAATGATACGAAGAACTTTGACCCAATGTACAATACAATCATTAAACTTTTAATCTATTCAATATAGTCCTAAACTTTAACCCAGTGTGTAATGTGGTCACTAAACTTTTAATTTGTTTAATGTCGTCCTTTAACTCTTGGTATATGTTCAATTTAGTCCCTAAACTATTTGAAAATGGTCAATGTAATTCTTCAATTAATTCAAATTTATGGACCGCATTAAATATTTTCATATAATTCAAGGACTGTATTGAATATATTTCAAAAGTCCAAGGACCACATTAAATAAATAAAAATTCAAGGATGATATTGAATATTAAACTAAAATTTATGAATTACATTGAACAAATTAAAAATTGAGGAACTATATTATATTAGGCCAAAGTTTCAGGATTATTTGTGTGATTATCTCTTTTCTAAACGTTAATCATGCATAATATAGTCATTGTAATTGTACCATATTTGATTGTTTAAAGAGCGTTTGGAGAGCAGCTTTCGACGAACCCATTTCATAAAAGTAAAGCATGTTGATTTTCTAAAATCGCAAGACGAAATTCGAAGAAATTACTAATTCGGTGAGGACCTTTTATCATTAATCAAATTTTGTTACTTCTGTGTTTCTACATTGATTAGTGTATTGTTGCTTCTCTTTTGATTACTTCAGTTGAGATTTAATTTCTTCTTATGGGAAAAGTGAATATGAGAGTGGAGACGAGTGTCGGTGTGTGTATTGGTGAAAGCCGGCTCGAACACACGAGAGAAGCCAAGAGCTCATAGGATTTAGCATGCTAGTTCCTCAATGGTTTACCTCATTAATCGCGCTGAATTATGTTATAAGTCACTCGACTCATTCATGCATATCTAGTATTCTTGTGAGGATTTTCAATTCACTTGGACCCATTAATACGCTCATGCATGTCCATCCGGAATTTAAGTAGGCTTCAATTCATTTTTATTCTCGGTTTTGAAGCTAAAAAAATGGCAAAAATGGATTGTTTGATGAAACTCCGTAGGTGTAATTTTCATTAAATCGATTTCGAGTAATTTGATGAAACTCGTGGATCAGGAGCTTGTAGAGCTTAGCAGGCTAATGCAAAATCCGACCCGAACTTCAATTCATCTCGACCGATCATACACTTGGTACTCAAGTATCTTGAGCTTCGTCCCACCTAGAAAAATCCCATAAGGCACCTCTTTTTTTTTTTTTTGGGACATAATCCTTAAGGCAACCTCGTACGATCGATCATATGATGATCCAGCGGAGCCCGGGCTATTCAGGCGGGCGGTCAACCCGACCCGTTTTCGAATCCCGGACCGGACCTCCACCTCCTCTTCTGCCGCCCCCGCCACGACCCCGCGAATCTTCCCAGGCAAACACTTTCTCTCTCATCGCCGCCAAACGCCGCACAAACACACACACACACTCTCTCTCTCTCCGTCTCGCTCTCTGCGCATGCCCTCCATCTCCGCCTCATGGACTCCATCACCTCCTCCGCGCTGGAGGAGATCTGCTCCGCCGGCGCGGCCGGCCTCTCCCTCCCCAGCCTCTGGTCCAAGCTCGCCCCGACCCTCTCCTCGGGCGGCCTCGACCCCTCGCCGGGCGTCAAGAGCGCCGTCTGGACCGGCCTGCTGAGAAACCCTAGCCTCGAGTTCCGCGCTTGGGGCCGCGCGCTCGGCACGGCCGACGGCGGGGCGATCCAGCGGTTCGAGGACGCGGAGAAGGCGGATGTGAAGGTCGTCGCCAGCGAGAGCTTGCGAGACGTCTTCGTCGGGCTCTACGACGCTCAGTTCGCCACGGCGAACATCAAAGGCAATCAGCGCCGGGCCCTCGAGCGGTTGGCTCTCGGGAGGTAAGTCTCACTAAGAGATATCTCTCCTTGCGCGGCTATATAAGCACATTGGCTAGTTCATACGGTACGGAAATGTGTGTGCACATCACGAAGTTGTGGCAGTCATGGAAATGGCGCATCTTTTGTTTCAATCAATGACAAGGGTGTTAGAAGTTCCTGCAGCTTAAGCTCGGGGTGCATTCAATTCTTATAACAGTTAAATGAAGTCCGATAACTTCAAAAGAATCGTGTGAAAGTCTCTCCATTAGCTCCACTTATGTTGTGTGTAGAAAAAGAATCCTACATGGCTTAGTTTAATAGTCTATCTGTACCACATTGCTATTAGAACTATGGCTTCTAGATAACCACCAAGATGATGCCATTTCCGATATATTTTGTTCGAAGCACCACCATGTCGCTCACATGGCCAAGTACATTTGCTTGCCTATCCATGCTGAAAGCACCCGATTGCCGTTTGGGCTTATCGTAGACCCTTTTCATTGACGTATTTTTTCGTCATCACTGATAGTTTGGGTTCTTTTGAGGCAAACATAAGCAAATTAGCTCTGAATTGACTTCCATAGAAGCTATGCCAACTATTTGCCTCATGTTTCTTATACTCACCATCCCTCTTTTGGGTAAAAAGAGAAGGCCAAAAGGCTGTATATCAACTCAAAATAATATTACGCGGTGCACAAACTTCTACCTAATCACCAAGTAGCATAGGAATCAAATCTGCAGGTGGAAAATCTAAATAGTCATGTCGCATATCAGAGTTCAAAGCAAAATTCGCTACCCAATCTGTGCAAGAATTTCCTTCTCTGTACACATGAGAAAGCCTTATGTGATCAAAACGCTAAAGTGGATCTTGGACACGAGGAGTGAGACTATCTGCAAAAGAAGTTGGCTTAGATTTCATAGTCCAATTATGGGCTGAATTGAACTTTGTGGAAGAGGGTCGTTTTGAACAATTAGTTCGAAAATGACATTGTTTTCATGGATATTACTCTCGGTGAAGAAGATGCTTTCTCTCAGTCGATCTTGAGTTTGCCTTAGTCAATCATCTCTGACTGCCACGCAGGAAAGAGAAATGATTAAAATAAGCCATCCAGTTTGGAAAAACAGATGAGCTATTGAAGAGATTTGATTGCACAATTTTCACTAGTTTTAGGACGGGAATACACTATTGGAAACTTTTAGGACTTGGTTGCACTTGGGTGTAAGCATTACGATTTTTGGTGCACTCAACCTATTTGTCATTAACAGTTGATGATGTTTGCTCGTTGCAATGGCTGTGCTCAGGATGAAGGGAGTGACTCAGAGTCAACTTTGTAAGGAATTCGGCATGGGCGGGAAGTACATGTTCTATATACTAAAAAGTCTCGAGTCTCGAGGCTTAATTATGAAGCATTCGGCTCTCGTACGAACTAATGAACCTGGTGCCGAGGGAGAGTCTATAAACAGTTCGAGTGTGACGACTAATGTGTTATACTTGTATAGATACGCAAAGCAATTAGGACTGCAACAAAAGTTTGAAATTACCAAGGACGAAGAGCAGACTTACAAGGGTTTTGAGGATTCTAGCGAAACTTTTGTGAGTGAAGAATGTTTACCTGGAGATTATGCTAAAGAAAATGTGGTTGTGAAGGATTATCTACCAGCAATGAAAGCTATATGTGACAAACTTGAAGCCACAGAAGGCAAGGTATGTCATATCTGAAGTTCTGTGGCAGAAATTTACTTACCCAATTTCTTTTCATATTACATACTTCTGCACTAATTTTGATCGTATCGAACCGTTTTTTTTATTCAAGGTTCTTGTCGTCTCAGATGTCAAGCAGCATCTTGGTTATCATGGAGCACCATCGGCCCATAGGGCTTGGAGAAATGTAAATTTGCAACCACTGTCACACTTTATCATTGCTACTTGAATGGAGTTACTGGTGATGATGGTGGTGATAAAATTCCTCTAATATTCCTCAAGTTCTTTGTTCCCAGATTTGTCGGCGACTGAGGGATGCTCATTTAGTGGAGGAATTTGAGGCAAAAGTGAATGGGAAGGTGATGATGAAGCATCTAAGTTGGACTGCGTGTTCATTGACTATGTTTGCTATAATACAATATATAGAAATGTGACTTCATTTTCCAATCTTTGCTTGAAGGCAAGCTGTTAGCTTGGTTTGTTGCTGGAAATAAGTTGTTCCGCATGTTTTTGTTTTACCATTCTACTAGTAAAGATATCTGCATATGTTTTTACAAGCTATCAATCGAATGATCTAAGTTGGATTTCTGTTGCTTTTCATACCTGTACCTCTTCCAGCTTTTAGTTTGAGGTTGGCATAAAGGTCAACAGCGCAAAGCTCCCTCTCATTTCTTTTGTTAGTGCGAGTATCCATGTAATATAGCTTGATGAAAAATTTCGAACTTTCTTTTGCAGGTTCAAAAATGCTTACGATTACTGAAGAATTTCCCTCCAGAAAGTATTGAGCCTCAACCCCTTGGAAGTGGAAAGAGTGATCAGAGTGAAGAGTTTCTGAACTTTGGGAGGAGATCTCTTATTACTGAGCAAACTGCCGAGCTTCCTATTGAGCATCAGATTTTTGACATGATTGATGCTGAAGGACCTAAGGGGCTAGTGATGAAGGAGGTCTCCGTACTTTCCTCTTTCTTTTGAGAAGCTTCTTATTATGTTTCCACATTAATAATCTGTAGTGGTTATGATTCCTCGGGAACTTAAATTCATCTGGAGAATAGTACGATGTACACAGAAAAAGGAATAGAGGAAAGAAAAGTGGATTTAGATACTCTTATACACAAACTATTTCCGTACATCTCACATCTTGTTTTCAACAGGCATGCAAGAGGCTTGGTATTGGTAGTAAACAGAACCACAGTCGGCTTCTTAACATGTTCTCTAGATTTGGGATACATCTTGAGGCTCAAAATAGTAAGAAAGGTTTTGTTTATCGAGCCTGGACCCCAAAAAATTTCAATAAGATTGCAGCTGATGCATTTGCATTCAAGGAAAAAAATGTTGATAGTGGCAGTGGAAATTCAAAGCTAGACCTGGTCAACCAAGTAGCTCCATATCTGCCAGAGAATTTTACCTCATCTTCTGAAAACGCCTTTGTTCAGCTGAATAGCACGGAAACTTTATCAGAGCTTCCTTGTGGAAATAAAGGAGATATAGAGGCTGACAATGTGCTCGCCTCAGTGGTTGAGGCCAAAGGATTACTTCATCAGCCTGAAGTTTCTGGTCCAAATTCAGAAGTTGACTTATTGGTTTTGCCAAATGAAAAAAGCATCGTCCCTTCTGAGGCAAGTCCTCCTCCTTCGAGATCTTGTAAATCAGAGTCACATCAGAGGTATCCATGTTTATCCTTGACCGCCGATGGTGCTAGGAGGGAGCAGAGGATATTGGAAAAAGTGCAGGTCTTGTCCTCCATCTTTTCTGGTGGCTTATGTACAAACCTATTTGTATTTTCTCCTGTGACAAATATATAATTGGAGTTATTTTCTGTTGTCTTTTGCAGAGGGAGAAATTTATCTTGAGAGGTGAACTTTATAGGTGGCTTGTGAGTTTTGAGAAGGAAAAATGCACAACAATGGACAGGAAGACTATAGATCGCATAGTAAACAAGCTACAGAAGCAAGGGCAGTGCAAATGTGCTTATTTGGAGGTCCCAACTGTCACAAATTGTAGGCGTACCCGCAGCATTCAGGTGGTTCTTCATCCATCTATCCAAAATTTGTCTCCTAAACTGATCAGTGAAATCCATGACAGAATGAGGTCCTTCGAGATGCTGACTCGCGGCCATGGCTCATCTAATCAGAAGAACAAACAATCTGTTCCTGTGCTTGACAGTGTTGAAAGGATTCAGAGTCGTTTATATTCTGATGTGACTGCTATCAAATCAGAAGCAATGCGTGCTAATGGATTTGTGTTGGCAAAGATGGTCCGCGCGAAGCTGTTGCATTGCTTTCTTTGGGATTATTTGCACTCTGCTCCTGGTTGTGATCATGAATTTGGGCCTACATCAACAAGTGATGCAAACAGTCCTCATCGCAGCTGTAGACTGTTTTCTCTAGAAGAGGCTATTAAAGCCATTCCACTGGAGTTATTCTTACAGGTTGCAGGTTCCACTCAGAAGTTTGATGACATGATTAACAAGTGTAAAAGAGGCTTTTGTCTCACAGATCTTCCTCATGAGGAATACAAGGTCTTAATGGATACTCAGGCAACAGGGAGACTATCCGTGATCATCGATATTTTACGGAGGTTGAAGGTATATTAACTTTTGGACCATGTTTTCCTGCAACTAGTTTTTTGATTGCTGGGACAGAATGATGAATATCGCCCACAATTTATTTTTAGTTATGTTTACAAGGGGGTGATGTCCATATTGGGTAATCCACCAGTTAAAAGCATGGCAGAGGAAATTTTCTCCAATCAGGGATGGAGGAAATATAGCCCTTAATTTTCACCATTCATGTTCTTACGTAGACCAAAGGCCATCCTCTATGGCAATTGCCTATTGTCTGTGTTTTATCTTGTGGAGTAGCTTCATTGCTTCTACTTTGACGTTGAAAATAGCGATGATACGAAACCCCTTTGTAATTACTTAAAATATTGTGATTAAAGTCTTGAGTATATATGCCTCCAAAAGTTTGCATAAATGCCCCAGAGCAGACCTTGTGTTTCCACTTTCTTTGGTGGCAATTAAAAAAAGATAGCAGTCAAGTAAAATGGTTCATCAAATCCCATAAACCCCTTTGTAGCCACACATATACTAAGATATTCTATGTGTGCATGTTGACGTATGCTATTAGTCATTCTGGAAGCTAGCAGCTTGGATGAAGGAGACATAAGATTGGTGACTTGAGTGGAACAAGTGGGAATTTGGTGATAAATATATGGGTTGTCAAAACTGGTTCCCGACTTCTAGCCCTTAATCAAGATCACAATTGGTGATATGTGATATGATTTGCATGATTGAATAATAGAGGAGCATCTGCATAGATGGTAGTCTATGTTGTTTCATCGTTGGTCCTCATTGGTTCTTAGTGGAGAGTATGACCATAACCACAGCAAACTAAGCTTTTTCTCCTCTTATGGGATTTCATGAACCATTTTACTTGACTGCTGTCTTTTTTAATTGCCTCCTCCATGTCCTTTTTGGTCTTTTACTTCCCTTTTCGTTTGAGTGTCCATCTTCTAATTATATATTGGCCTTGGAGTACTCGGAGGTCTTCATTGCATGTGTCCAGACCACCTCAAATGACGTTTTTCATTTATCCTCAATTGGGGCCATACCACCTTTTCTTGTATAAATTCATTTTCAGCTGTCCTTTCTCTAGTGCTCTGCGTCCAACAAGACATTTTCATTCTACTACGTATTTTGTGCACGAATTGGCATTTGTTGGTCACATAGAATCCCAGATGCACTTCGATCTATTTTTCTTGTACTTAACAAAGATAATGGAAGATCGAAACCATTTTGTTGAGGTTTGATTTGGGTTGCCTACCAAAAATAACATTTAATTTCAAGTTCATTGACCTCAGATCTATTTTTATACAGTTTGTATCGTTTCTTGAAAATATTGTTCTTTTTCATATATGGTGTCACGACTAGATTAGCATAAAAAATTTTGTCTTTCTTAGCATAGTTTTTGCACTAAGCCTTTATCAATTATGTCCACCGGTGCTGCTTTTTTGGTATTATATTTTGGTCAGAGTTTTTTTGGTATTATTTTTGGTCAGAGGTTTTTTGGTATTAGCTGCCATTAAAATCATACACTGTTGATTGAGAACCCTTTTTTTGGTAATGTACATGATTTTTTTGCTTGAACTTTGTACTTCCCATTTCATATGTTCATGTTTCAGTGACTCTGGTTCGTCTTTAGTGTAGTTAATGATAGTTTTGTCTCGGACTTTTTTATTGCAATTTATGTGTATGCTTAGGATTTTGCAGGATTTTGTTCAACTCCTGACCTTCTCCAGTGGAGTTTTTGGGTTCATTATATTAATGGCATTAGCATAAATAAGTGCCTCAATTGTAGATCTTTCTTCTGGGCCATTCTTCAACTGCAGATCTTTGAATGCCATAGAACATAAGCAAAGCTGCTTCTTCATAAACTAAGTCCTGAGAAAGTTCTTGTCTATGATACAAATTAAATGTGTATAACTTTCTAGGACTGTTCACTGATTAACTCCTCAGCCTTCTATAGCTAGATCACATGGTTGCTTCGAATAATCAATGTGGACCTGCGTGATCCTTCTGAACTAAAATGCTAGCTTTCACTTTAAAGTTTCCTTCCATTTGAAATTAATATGCATTAAAAAATTTTCTGACTGTAATAAGGTTTTAACTGATAATTTTATCGTGTAGTTGATCAGACTGGTGAATTATGGGCCTAGGGAGGATGGTGTCAAGGTTCCACATGCAGTTTTAACACATGCAATGGAGGTTAAACCTTACATTGAGGAGCCACTGTCAAGTGTCGCAGAGTCAATGAGTCTCGTATCTCTTGATCTCCGCCCTCGAATAAGACACGATTTCTTTTTTTCAAACAGAGGTGCTGTTGATGAATACTGGCAAACTCTGGAATATTGTTATGCTACTACAGATCCAAGGGCAGCTATTCACGCATTTCCTGGATCTGCTGTTCATGAAGTACTCTCTCTTTCTCTTTCTCTCAGACTTAAGCTCTTAAAAAAGAAATGGAATACGATGTTATTTTTGGTTTTTTCCCTTTTCGATGGTCCTTACTAGAGACTAGCTTTTGCATAGCAGCTTGTGTTTGTAAGCTACTGGATTCTAGGACATTAAGCATCTCTCGAATGGTCAATACTGTAGCATTGGGGAGTGATCTGGTGATGGTATACTTAAATTTTGCAGGTCTTCTTTTTCCGTTCATGGGCTTCGGTTCGGGTTATGACGGCTGAGCAACGTGCTGGACTTCTCAAGCGCATTGTGACTGATACCAACGAGAAACTTCCATACCATGAATGTGAGAAGATCGCAAAGGATCTCAATATTACCTTAGAACAGGTGATTATCCCGTCAGTTTGAAGCTGATTGCCTGTATTAATCATCAACTTTCTACCTTGCTCCACTTATCTTATTTGCTTATATGTATATCCACTGGTTCATAATTTTCTTTCCAATTTGTCCCGACACCCTTAACACGTAAGCATCCTTCCATTCAATTCAACCTCAACAGAAAAGTTTCTTACATATAATCTGCATCACTAGTTTGTCCCTCTTATCAGGTGCTTCGAGTGTATTATGATAGGCGCCAAAAGCGTCTGAATAGATTTCATGGAGTTCGAAATGCTTCCCGGAAACGAAAGAGATCTTCAGAAGAGGTGCTGTCAGAGCATAATGGAATTGGTGCGGTGACCGAACTTGGCCATGGTAACAATGATCTACTATCTGATAATGCTGAGCAGTTTACTGAAGAGCAGGTTAAATTCTTACCTTCATTAGACAAGCCCGAATCTCAATGTCAAGATGGCGAACTCGTTGATTGCTTTGAAGAGCCTGGACCAAATGAAGGAGATGAAGGGTGCTTTTCCAGAACTAGCCAGCATAAGCCTACAGGGACGAGAGCAGCACGGCGAAGAAGGTTCTTGTGGTCGGATGAATCAGATAGGTAAGTGGGTACAGGAGAAAGGCTAAAGATCATTGATAGGTGACCACCGTAATCTGTCGTTGACTGTGTGGAGAGCATTGGTTCCTGTAGAATTTCTTGACTAATTTCCCTACCAGCCATCAATTATTTTGTGGCAGCTTATCGGATCCGCTAACAAGATTTTACTGCCCCAATGACTATTTTATTTTCAGACAGTAATAAATAAAAATAACGCTTCGAACAGGTCCTATTGAAACTTGGTTTATAGAGACGTATTTTCTCCATTTGTTGCATACATCCAGAGGATAACTCCTGTCTGAGTGCTGAATTATTTATTTTGAGTACTTGAGGAAGTGGTTTGGCAAATATAGCCAGTAAAGTTTCATCAAGTTTATAGATGGACGATCTTGAACTTTGCCTTTTCCATAAATTTTTGTGGGTGGCATTAGGGATTGGGCAGCCTTCCATCGAATTAGTAGCATTGTAATGTTCTCTTCATCTTTGATGCTCGGTTTCTTTGTTAAATTCTTACAATGTTCTTGAATATGTTTTTTCACCTTTTGAATTCACTAGCATATCTCGTCAGGCAATTGGTCATCCTATATGCAAGAAACCGAGCATTTGTTGGGGCAAAATTTCACAGGACGGATTGGGCTTCTCTTCCTGACCTTCCTGCACCACCAAGTGCCTGTGGCAAAAGAATGGCATTTCTTAAAAAAAGTGATGCTTTTAGGAAAGCTTTAATGAGGCTTTGTAATTTGCTTGGTGAACGATATATCAAGCACCTGCAGAAGAATCAAGAAAAGCCATTTAATTGTGGTGATGATGGACAACTTGTGCGAAGTACAGATGAGCATGGTCGCAGTGCTGATTTCTCTACCATATCTCAAATAACTGAGCATAATGCTTTTGAGGAAGAGCGATGGGATGACTTTAATGCTGAACCCATCAAGACAGTGCTTGAGGAGGTTCTCCGGTGCAAGAGGATGAATAAGATGGAGCTCTCTAAAAGTGTTGGATCTAGCACTAGGGAATGGTCTAATCTAAATATTGGTTCCCAGCACGTAAGTGGTAGCCTCTTGCTTATGTGTTGTATTTCCTCTGTTAGAGAAAGAAAAATGAGTAGAGTAAAACTCCCAACCCAATTGCTTATTGAAGCACTTTTCTGGTTGCGTGTCCTTGCAAACTTTGGGTAAAACCTGCCTGTGTTTTAAACTTGCTCCATCGTTCATAGATTCCTGTACTTGCTTCAGTTTAGTTTGCTTCTTTTGAAGGATTTAATCCTACTCATTACTGCACTTTTTGGTGTCATGTTAGTTTTTGTGCTGTCAGGTGCTTTGTTTGCTATACTTCGGGATAATTTGTTTTGCTCGCAGGATTCCCAAGTTTTGGGATATGTTTCTTCTGCTAATACCCACAAGGATATCCAGGAGAAAACTGGTGGCCAGAATAAGGGTACTCTCCATAGATCTAAGTCCAGCTGCCGTCGTTTTCAACGGAAATTTATCAGGCTTTGGAATGATGGAGGTCACATAGGTGGACATATCTTTGAATCATTGGCCGTTTCGAATGCCGTAGAGCTGTTCAAGCTTGTCTTTTTGAACTCCTCAACAGCACCCGAAGTGCCAGGTCTCTTGGCAGAATCTCTACGGCGATATTCCCAACATGATCTTTTTTCAGCCTTTAGTTATCTCAGAGAGAAAAAAATCCTGGTAGATCATTCTTATTTAAATAATTCCTCATTATTGCCGACATCATTTCATTAAGTTTACTTTTCATACGTTGATTTTCTTGATACACGGTTCTAGTTGCTAAAATGTTACTAATAACATGAGATTGCTTGGATGCTCTCACTGAATATTTGCTAAATTGGTGCCGTCTATGGACCCTTCACGCAATGATTTGGTTTCCAGAGATTATTCATAATTGGTTACCTTTTGCATAGCATTGTTCTGCCTTGTCTGAATGTCACTTTTTCTGAATCTACAATGGATGTGCTTTCCAGTCATGTAACTAGGTTGAAGGCATTGATCGGTCATGTGCCTCAATTTTGGCATAGGAATCTAGGAACTCATTCTTAGCACCATTGGTCGAGTAATTTCACATATATCTGCCATTATGGGCTAGCTTCATTCCCAGAACTAGGGACTGATCTGACAGAATCTTTCAGAATTTTGTTAATGTTGGCTATTCCAGACTATTTAATATCAGTTAACACATCAAATGAATTCAGAAACTGCAGCTGGATCACCATGGTGCCCATGCTTAATTCTTTTGACTTGTTAGGTATCAATCAACCTAAATTCTGCTCTGACTTCTAGCACAGAATGTGCTTGAGGAGGCCATAGGCATTTTTAAAAGCTTTTTTTGGTGATTACAAGATGTTTCTAGTAGTAGCTGCCATTTGATGCTTCAAAGTTCTGGCTGCAATAAGCTGGAACAAAAGTTTTATGCCGCACATTCATGTGAAGTTACATCCTCTTCTAAGCCTGTGGTGTAACTGGATACTTTTGTAACGCTCTCACGGGTCATTAAATAGTCTCTTCCCTCTTTCTTCCTTCTACTGCTTCCCATCTTAAAGAACTTATAATGATACCCAAAGTGCTCTCTGAAGGAACTGAGGTCAGGTCAAGTATGTTATGGGTGCATCAAGGCTGATTATAGAATAGAGATTCTCTCCATCTTTGGAAAGGAGCTTCTATGTTGGATGTTGCCGTAATATTTATATTTTTGTCTAGCTAACTATGATCTGTTGTCTTAGGGTACATCTAGAACGACTTTTCTATCACCTTTTTCCTTTCCCTTGTAGCTTTTCAGTTGGATTTCTATTTGACATGAACACCCAAAACCTTGTAAAGCATAAAAATGTTGAGATATAGAGTCTATTAGAATTGTTTTTCATAATTTTTAAAACTCAAGATTTGTTTGTCTATAAGTAAAATTCAATTATTTGTTTTCACATTTTCAAAACTCTGGAGGGAATGCAAAACACGACTTCTTTTAATGCGCGGAGAATAGACCCTTACCTTTTCCTTCTTTTGGCAGATTGGGGGTAGTGGAAGTCAACCATTCACACTTTCTCAGAATTTTTTGCACGACATTTCGAAGTCTATGTTTCCTGCCAACACTGGAAAGAGAGTTGCTAAATTTTCAAAGTGGCTTCATGAAAGGGAAAATGATCTTGATAATGAAAAGATTGTTCCTACAGATGATTTGCAATGTGGGGATACCATCTACTTGTTTGCTTTAGTATCTTCTGGTGAATTTTCTCTCTCTCCCTCTTTGCCAGAGGAAGGTGTTGGAGAAGCTGAAGAGTCGAGAAATTTGAAACGTAGAGCTGATGATAATGAATCTTATGGTGGAAGTAAATATAAGAAACTGAAGTCTACATCAGAAACTGAGGTTGTTTCCCGCAGGGAAAAAGGATTTCCTGGTATTATGGTGTCTGTACAACGTGCCAAAATTTTAAAGGCTAGCTCTCTGGAGCTGTTCAAGGATGCAGAACTTCGTGCTGGGCATCTGAGTATCCAAAATAATGACACTAGATGCTCTATGCTGCTTCAGACAGAGAGCAATCCATCTAGTTCTGCTTGTGTGAAGGAAATAGTCACTTCTGCCGACACTACCAACATTTCAGGGCTTGGTAATGGAACAATCTGGGATTCTATGACAAGATATGCAAACGAAGTTTATTTTTCCCATACTGCTCTCGAACAGGGAAGTGTCATTAATCCTAATGTCTTCAGAGTTATGTATAGTGCAATTCAAAGAGCTGGTGATCAAGGACTGAGCATGCGAGAAATTTCAGATGTTGTAGATATGCCTGGTATGTTGGTTTTCTTGTTCTCGTCTAGATAATTATCCTTAAAACACTATTTGGTGAAATATGTCTGTAATCTCCTATTGTTTTACTTCATTTTCTGTTCCTCCTCAGGGCTAAATACGCCGGAACTTCTTATTGAAGTGCTGCAGTTGTTTGGTTTGGCATTAAAGGTTCGTTTTACTGTTTCAAAGCAAGTCTGGGACTCTGCATTCCCTTTCAAGAGTTTCAGCAACAATGTGGCCCGAATTGGTGGTCTTTCCTTTGTGTATCTCTTCCTTGGCATCTCCTTCTAATGTCTTGTCTGATAATATTTGCCTGACAATGGTAGCAAAGTGGACCAGAGAACTGATCTGCTGAGTTACATTTTGGCTGCACAAGGATATTCGTTTTATAAGTGAACAATCACGTCGGATCTTATTGGCTTGTAAAGAGTTAGTTGCAAATTTTTTTACACGATAAATGCTTTTAGTTTATGGATATTACTCTGGGAGACTAAAAGAATCTTAAATAAGAAATAAATGCTGCAGCCTAAGAAATTGAAGCTGGTGTTCACCCTGTCACAGTTTTTGAAGTGTATCGCAAACTATGCACTTCTGATACTCTAATGCTTTTGAACAGGTCAATTCTTTTGACTCTGTTCGTGTTGTTGACTCTCTGTATCGTTCCAAATATTTCTTGACGTCAATTGCTGGTTCCGGTCGAGACCTAAAAGAACTATCGTCAATGGAGTCATTGATGAGGATCGGAGAAGATCACCTGATTTGTCATCCCAAGAATGATGATCAGGGTGGTGATAATTCCAAGAGAGAAACAATCATGAATGCTGATCAAATGCATAAAGTTACCATTCTTAATCTTCCCGAAGAAATTGACGTATCTGCAGCTGAAGTTCAAAATAGTAATTCACTTGAAGGGCCTATGGAGGGAGAAGTCAATCTGCCAAGAGGCACTCTTGAGGTTGAATGTTCCAACTTTTCATCTAGCAGGTTATGTATGCCCATTTTGCCTTGGATTAATGGAGACGGAACTGTCAACAGGCTTGTGTACAGGGCTCTCTTACGCCGTGTCCTTGGTATTGTTATGTTGAATCCTGGGATATTGGAGGTACAAGCTTTCTTGAAGTTCTTTTTCTCTTTTACCAAATCCTTGCCTTAGTTATTGTGCTTCTTTTTACTACAGTCTGCCATTTTTATTGTGTCGACTCCTTCCATCTATTGTAACATCAGCACATTTTTAGTGATGCTATAAATGTTAGCCGTTGCCATATAAGTCTATTTGCTGTCGAGAGCGAATCCATTGACTTAACTAGTTTGCTACATCATTTTTTTACCCTTGTAGTTCTTTTGAGATGTTTGTCTTTGACTTGAAGTTTAGTTGGCAGCTTGTAAGGGGATCTATTTTTGAAGTTTGTTGTTGAGATTCTTGGTTCTAAGTTTTGTCTTCTCCAATCTGCAGGATGAGATAATTGGCCGATTGGATGTTCTAAACCCTCAGGTATGCACTGATAAATATTCAAATTAGCCCACAATAAATGTGGAGGTACCTTTTCTGTCTGATTAACCTGTATACAAAAAGAATATATTATATGGAGTTTGAATGATAATTGGCCCCCTCCAAATTTTGAGAAAACTTTCTAAAGTTTAAGTAGGAGTTGGTAAAAAAGAGATTACCATTTCAACTAGTCTGTCAGTTTTTGACGGAATGAGATGCTCATATGATAAATTTGCGAACCATGTAATTAAGAATTAATGCTTCGGCATTTGTGGGTTATTGCATGCATGGATGCAATCTTATGTGGTTAATGGTCTGTGAGACTATGGTTGACCTTTACTTGTAAATGAAGGTTCAGCTATTATTCTATGCTAATGTTGTCATCTGGATAGACTGTAAGTGCATCCCCTTAGCAGACTCTTTTGTGGACTGTACTTGGGTTAACTAGTGTCAAAATTGTTGATGTGATACCAGTTGAAGGTGGGTGATCAAATGCATGTTTCATTTCTTAATTGGAGAGATTTTCTCTGTAGCTTTTGTCCTACGAAAGGCACCTGTCCGATTTAAGAAACATCTGGTGCACCTATTGCCATGTTAAGATTGGCAACTGACATTGTCTTTGTAGCAATTATTATTATTGTTTGTTCAAAAGTAATTCTTTGAAACCTTTCTGCAGAGCTGTAGAAAATTGTTAGAGCTGATGGTTCTGGACAAACACCTCAATGTCAGGAAGATGCATCAAACTCTGGGCTCTGAGCCTCCTTGTGTAATGACGTCTCTTCTTGGTAGCCATTTCAGAAAATCAAAGTTCATCTGCCGTGAGCATTTCTTTGCTAATCCAATGAGCGCGTCACTATTATAATGATGTCATACTCCGTTGTATCTGTAGCTGCCTCTGCTAAAGAGAATAGGAACGAGATTCATTGGTGGACTTTGCACAACCTTGCGAGTGTTTAACTTCTTATATCCTTCTCACTTTTTAAACTTTTGTATATCTCTCATGTGTATATCGTTGTAGCTATGTTACTAATGTGCTCCATCTCTCGCAGAGAGACCTTAACTTTGCTGAGCTGTCTATCTGGATGATGGCTTTCAAGAGTGTTATGTATTTGTTAAGATTGATGTTGATGTTAGCATAGCAAGTACATATCCATCCTTACCCTTTGTTCGTTGCATGTTCTTAGTTGATCGTCAGTTATACAGTTTCAAGTTTGACCATGCCTCTGCCACAACACTTAGATCAGTCCATAAGCGAAGTGGTCTCTCAGCCGGAGCATGTTTATTTCCTGTTTGAACTTCAGAGTTGTAGGTTTCGGACGATTGAGCTTTGTTCATAATGAACAAATTGCGGCGACGGTCCCCCATTTATATCCCTATGTTGCATGGTGGTATGCAGGTTTCTCTGGCTATGGCTTAACAAGTTGAGACAGCTGCTTCAAGCAGAGAGACCTTAACTTTGCTGAGCTGTCTATCTGGATGATGGCTTTCAAGCATGTTATGTATTTGTTAAGATTGATGTCGATGTTAGCATAGCAAGTACATATCCATCCTTACCCTTTGTTCGTTGCATGTTCTTAGTTGATCATCAGTTATACAGTTTCGAGTTTGACCATGCCTCTGCCACAACACTTAGATCAGTCCATAAGCGAAGTGGTCTCTCAGCCGGAGCATGTTTATTTCCTGTTTGAACTTCAGAGTTGTAGGTTTTGGACGATTGAGCTTTGTTCATAATGAACAAATTGCGGCGACGGTCCCCCATTTATATCCCTATGTTGCATGGTGGTATGCAGGTTTCTCTGGCTATGGCTTAACAAGTTGAGACAGCTGCTTCAAGCAGAGAGACCTTAACTTTGCTGAGCTGTCTATCTGGATGATGGCTTTCAAGCATGTTATGTATTTGTTAAGATTGATGTCGATGTTAGCATAGCAAGTACATATCCATCCTTACCCTTTGTTCGTTGCATGTTCTTAGTTGATCATCAGTTATACAGTTTCGAGTTTGACCATGCCTCTGCCACAACACTTAGATCAGTCCATAAGCGAAGTGGTCTCTCAGCCGGAGCATGTTTATTTCCTGTTTGAACTTCAGAGTTGTAGGTTTTGGACGATTGAGCTTTGTTCATAATGAACAAATTGCGGCGACGGTCCCCCATTTATATCCCTATGTTGCATGGTGGTATGCAGGTTTCTCTGGCTATGGCTTAACAAGTTGAGACAGCTGCTTCAAGCAGAGAGACCTTAACTTTGCTGAGCTGTCTATCTGGATGATGGCTTTCAAGCATGTTATGTATTTGTTAAGATTGATGTCGATGTTAGCATAGCAAGTACATATCCATCCTTACCCTTTGTTCGTTGCATGTTCTTAGTTGATCATCAGTTATACAGTTTCGAGTTTGACCATGCCCCTGCCACAACACTTAGACCAGTCCATAAGCGAAGTGGTTTCTCAGCCGGAGCATGTTTATTTCCTGTTTGAACTTCAGAGTTGTAGGTTTTGGACGATTGAGCTTTTTTCATAATGAACAAATTGCGGCGACAGTCCCCCATTTATATCCCTATGTCGCATGGTGGTATGCAGGTTTCTCTGGTTATGGCTTAACAAGTTAAGACAGCTGCTTCAAGCTTGGCGATTTAACAGATGGGTTGCATCGGTTGTTGATGATGTGATAGCCGAGATGGGAAGCGATGGTAGGATTAGGGAAGCTTATTATTCTGCTCTACTTTTTGCACATGCTTCTCACATGGGATATTTAGCTACCCAAAGATTTTATGGAGCATGTGGATATAAATGTACAAGAGGGCAAGGTCGTGGGCTTATAAAATGCAGTTTTAGCTGCGAGCTATCGCGAGGCTAAACGCGCTCCTGGAAAGGCTTCATTCTGGCAACATGTACCGAGAATCTGACCTAAAATAGATCGCTAGTGAAGAGGACTCCCGATTGGAGGAGAGAAAGTATGAACATGGTTGCATGGACAAGGTATGTTCTATACCACTATATTGGTTGCAAAAATGAGTGGTCCAATCCAGTAAATTGGCCACATGCATAAATCTTACGTCGACCTCTGGACCACCGGTCCATCCCCTTTCTGGCAGTTATCGTTGGATGCAGTTCTTTCTTTGATTGCCCTCTCGTTTTGGCGTTTGGACCTCGTCCCTTGGCCTCCATCAAGAACCAAAACTTGCAGCAAACATCCGAATGCCTCCTCTCTCCTTCCTGTCAAGCTTTCTGATAGAATGTCCCCGTCCAATCAAGATCGTTCTCAGAGAATTTTTCACGGGACAAATACACGTCTAATGAGAAAAAACCAAGAGGGGTCTTTGCAAGCCCTTGGATTCAGCTTAACTCGGCTTCGCACTCGAAATTTGGAGGAAGACGAATTTGCACAAATCTTGCTTTTCTACGTCACTGTATGTGATTCCCTCCGACTCTAATTGTCATGTAACGAGTTTTTTTGAACGAACCCATACTTGTTGCCGGTTGGTCGTACAAAGTTGAAAGAAAACGAAGGTAAAAACGTTATTTGATCTTCGCGTGAAACGCGCTGATCTTCACATTCATCAACCGTGATGAGTAGTCAATATCGGTGGATTGTGATGGGCTGGGGCTGTAGCTACAAGATATAATGACAAGTTACTCCATCCATACTTATTCTCTGTTACGAGCTGAAGAAAAATACATTGAAAAAAAGACTAGTACGAGTCAATCCGAGTGTTCTCTCTTTTCATATTTTCTTTTCGTGGGTGAGGGTTCATATTTCACTTGGACGCATTCTAAGTATGCGCACCATTTGTAGTCACTGAACGGTTTAAGTCAAACATAAACTTTGGTTGTACGGTTCTGCTACTCACCGTCCTCTCCGTATGAGACCCCACGAAATTAAACATCTCTCTCTCTCTCTCTCTCTCTCTCTCCACATGTTAATGCATCTGAACACAATCAAGCCCAGCTTCTAAAATGCCCACTATTAAGAAGCGACGTACCCACCAAAAAGTTTCTACACTTAGTCTTGTGAACTTTTGAGGGACAAAGTTTTGGGAGAGAGAGGAAAAATGGTGAGTGGAGGAGACCATGTTGTGAAAAGCACGGGATAAAAAAAGGAGCTTAAGTTTCTACACTAGTCTTGTAAACTTTTGAGGGACAAAGTTTTGAGGAGAGAGAGAGAGAGAGAGGAAAAATGGTGAGGAGACCATGTTGTGAAAAGCGAGGGATGAAAAAAGGAGCTTGGTCTGCTGAAGAAGATGAAACCCTCATCAGCTATGTCAAGATTCATGGTGAAGGCAAGTGGAGAAGTGTTGCTCAGAATGCTGGTACTATATCCTTTTTATTTTATTTTTCCCTTTTTATACTTTCTCTTCTTTTTCGATTAAAAAAAAAAAATACTCGCTCTTCGTCAAATTGATGGAATAAAGCGTTTGTTTTGAGAGTGCTTAGTTGGTAGGAATTCCAATTTGTATCAATGTTTGTCCTTTTTGTTTTTGCGGGTTTCTTTCTTCCTTCAATACATGAGTTTATTTGAGAAAGTTTATTTATTTCGTAATCTTTTAAAGATTTTGAATTTTGGGATATTGCTTGGAAGGTCTGAAGAGATGTGCCGAGAGTTGTAGGCTTAGATGGTTGAACTACTTGAGACCCGGCATCAAACGAGGTGACATCACCGAGGATGAAGAAGATCTCATCATCCGGCTCCACCGCCTTCTCGGCAACCGGTCTGTAAACCTCGCATATTCTAAAGTAGACTCACTCCGCTGTAATTTTTTGATTTGGTGGACACAATGAATCATAACATCGAGAGAACTAATGCTCTTTATGTGGAGAATATGGTGTGAGATGCAGTGCAATGGGCTCTCATCCGGAGGTTCTTGCGAACAAACTGAGCTGTTCATCCAAGCATAGAGATCCGGATTGAACTGCTCTGTGCAATGCTGCATTTGCTTACTCTATGAAGTTCGCATAGTATAGTGCTCCGCTGTTTAGCAGCGCTCGGTGGCTCTAAATGTCCCTATCGATTATCCTTCTCGCTCAAAGAGTTGCTTTCACGATTTCGTGCATGCTCCATTCATGGGGTCCACTTGAATTAACCGCTTTGTGGCCGGGGGAAGACTTTTCCCCCTCATGCATTATTGCCCCAGTCACTGTCAAGATGTCTCAACTGTCTTCTAAACTCTTCATGCATTACAGATATAGTCAGAGGATTAAGTCGTGATTATTTTGTTCTTACGTAATTTTTCATGCGCATGCAGGTGGGCCTTGATCGCGGGGAGGCTTCCAGGACGAACGGACAATGAAATAAAGAATTACTGGAAAACCAACCTCGCCAAGAAGTGCGGATCTTTCTCGCCCGAGTCTTGTACGAGAACATCGAACCACGAAGAGGAAACTTTGCACTGCCGAAATCATGGGTCGATGAATAATTTTGATCAAGTTAGTGCAGACCAGCCATCAGTGGCCGGCCTGTGCGGTATTCCTATTCTACCCCAAGAAGAAAAGCACTGTTTGGTGGACAAAAGCATAGGCTGGATGAATAACAGCTGCAGCATCGACAGTCAAGGCTTGTTCTCTTCACTTCTGGTCGCAGATGAAGGCGATGAGAATCACCTGAGCTTTTTGATGAACGCCGACACCGATAAAGATTTCATAATGGGTGTTACGGACTCGAATTCACAGTCATTTCCTGGTAATAGAACAGTGCATGAAGATTATAATTATGACATATTTGGTGGGCTTGACAAGAATGATCTCATGGCTTCATCTCCTTCTGATACCGCTTCTGATGATAAAGTAGTCAGGGTTGAAACTGAGGTGGTGTGTGATCAGCAACCGTCGCTACATGTGGAGCTAAAGAAGCTGGCTTTGTTTCTTGATTTGGAAGATGAATGGAAGGAATTCTGATCTGACAAAAATTAATAAAGAGAAGTAGCAAAATAGATTGACCGACAAATTGTTCGGGTCACCTAAATTTTACATTGTAAGCATTTGATCAATGTTTGTTGTTTCTCTCTTCTAATAAAATGGAGATTATTGTATCCTAGTTTAGTTTTACGCTAGGTTAATGGCACCACGATTGTCCTCGAATTTTAAGCTAAATTCATGCTGTCATGAACTTCCTTTTAGTTCGAATCGAGTAAGTCTTATTTTTTAACATTGTTCGACATGGTCTCTATATTGTTTAGATTAACAACAGCAGCTGATGTGGAAATAAAAGAATGTTTTACGGGAGTATCTATTTTTAATAAAGCTAACGATCTGGGTTATGACATTAATTTTTTAATGGTTGAGTTCACACCACATCATAAAAAAGAAAAAAGCGTAAGCTCTAATACCACTACATAGAAATGATCAAACCAAACAGTTCTGAAAATTCAAAGTACCCAATCGATTCAATCAGACAAAGTTCAGCGAATGATATCTACATATGTGAAAAATGCTTGGAAACTAGAGATATAGTTATCCTAACTAGTGAATAACTGCCACTATTCCGTATTGTTTGAGTTGAAAAGTGATGGATTTATACACAAACAAATCTGCCGAAGCGTTACATGGAAACATTCAATATCTGTCAGCAGGCCTATATTCTCAGTGACAACACAGAGAGAGATAGAGAGATTTGGAGGATTAAAGTTTCCATTATAATAATATAACGAATGAGTAGAAGTGCAGTCGTGGATGCTTCGGATGATAATAGGAGATTGTGGTCAAGGTGTGACCAACAGAACAATCTCTCCATATCTCATGCAAACGAATGATGTCACGATGGGAAAAACGCCTCATCATGATTTATATTGTTATCATTTATGTGGCTCCTTAGGAAGTCAAAAGTTTGCAGCAGTAATCTGGAAGAAGACGGGTAGAGAGAAGAAATACTTAATGTGATGGTAATAAGAAGCACGTGAAGAATACTGCACGAAGCTAGCTAGGGTTTGTCAGTAAATCCATAACGAAAAGAGAGAAAAATCCATTATCATGTTTCAAAGGTGACCTCTCCAGAGTCTAGTGTCTTTCAGGCAGAGAGGTCTTCGTACATAACCTAAAAAGGAACACAGGTTGTTTTTGGCCTGATAAATCAATTCGTAGTTGTGTGATGTGGTCACTTTGCATGGTCATCTGATCCCACAGCCGTTTCACGCAAGATAAAAAGTAGAAATTCTGTCATAAACTTGCAGGGAGAGCAACAAAAGATTTCTTTGGAGGCTAAGCGATAGGGTGAAAATTATAACCAAGCTCAAATCATTCAGGTACCAACCCGAGTAGCATCCGATATACTCATAGAATAGCACTTGCAAGAACTCGGGCAAAACTAAGATAAAATCTCATGGAGAACTCATCCAAATCTCTCTCTAATGGCTAACATGCTAATCTCTCTGTTAAGGCCGGCTAACATCGGCTAACAAAATCTAAAGCACTTGAATGTATAGAAAACCAAAAATACTCAGAATAGAGAAAATCCGCCACGTGCTAATTTCGTAATTCGTCTCAAACTCAATGTACATATTTCACATTTACAAACTTCAACAGTGGATCACCGTCAACTTTACTGCATTAGACGAATCATTTCTTGAACTTTTATTATGTTACAGCGTCGACGACCCCTCGATTTGCGCAGTTTGTCAATCTTTTGACATTGACAAGATTTCAAACTTATTCTACGAGTCCCCTTTTTTCCAATTCAACGGGATGGTTCCCCATGATCTTTTTGAATGATTTTCAGAATTTCCCATGAATTGGCTGGGTCCAATTGGAGTTTATTCATTGATTTTAATTAATCTTAAATTTCTTTTTTGTCGGCGATATGAAATAAATGAATTTGACTAAAGAAGGAACTTTTCCACCAACTTTCCCAATTGGACAATTAATCGCAAATTTGAGCTAAAATACTATGCCTGTGACCACATTATATTAACTGAGATTCAGTATCACGCACGTTGTCTTAAATGCTACTTTCGCGGCCAAAGTCAGGCAATTATTCCTTTAATTGCTTCGGACTAATTCAAGCTGGTCATTGATGATGTGAAAAAGGTTTTTCGAATAGATTGTGTTGTGAAAAATGAAAAGCTTGCATTTTATTGTGAGCTGCCCAAATATACTCAAAACCTAGGTTTATTGTTTGTATGCTCTAAACCTAAGTTCGAATCACCGTTCTTGTACACTCTTTTAGAATTACTCTAAATAGAATCACGTGTTCCATTATATGTCACTGGCCCCTAAAATGCCCACCAATATAATATTGTCCCGCGTTTCTATAACCTCGGTCAATGTTCATAACATGTAAAACACGGGTGATGTTTATAATCTGTAACCCACCAATCAAAAGTATGGTCGGTTTACTTAAAAGGTGATGTTCAAACTTAACTAGAGTTGTAAAGTATATGCCCCATTTTGGTTAGTTCACTTCAAAGTATGTGGTTAATCTAAATAGGCTGTGGAAACAGTCCAGCCTTCAAAAAGTTTAATTTAGTCTTAATAACATGGAAAATATTCGCACTGTATTGGCTATGCACATCATAATGAAAAGGGTGATGACATGGATATTCCCTGAATTTTTCTTCAATATTCAATGTAGTTGCAAAACTTTTTTTTTTCTAATATAATCTCTAACCTTTCAAAATCTGCTCAATGTAATCCTTCTGTTAAGTGAATTGCCACGTCGGCATTTTTTTGACTAAAGTAATGATGTGGATTGTCATATCGTTTTCCTAAGTTAACATATCTTTTTTCCTCCTCATTTCTGCTTCTTTTTGGCCCAAAATAATGAAGGAAAGAGATCATCACGCAGAAGGTAGAAGCCTCATGTAACCCACGTGAACTCCAACACGACAAACTAACGTCAACACTACAAAAAAAACATCTTTTTTCCGACGAAATTTCCAACGAAAAATTTAGAAAAATTCATTGGTAATTCGTCGCCGCAAATTTTTCCAACGAAAAATTTCAATTTTCATTGGAAATTTGTGACGAATTTTTTTTGTTGGAAAATTCGTTGAAAAACTCGTGGCTAAATTAGTTGGAAAAACTACAAAAATTTTTTTTTGATCGAAAAATAGTGGAAATTTTTTTTCCAACGAAAAAAATGTTTTTTTTTGGTCGAAAAATCGCCCTCGCCCTCGTCGCCGACGAGGGCCGAGCTCGCCATGGCGGGCGAGCTCGAGCTCGCCCAGATCTGGGCGAGTTCTGGGCGACCTCGAGCTCGCCGGCCATGGTGAGCTCGGCCCTCGCCATGGCCGGCAAGGGCCAGCCTCGTCGCCGGCGAGCTCGAGGTCGCCCAGAACTTGCCCAGATCTGGGCGAGCTCGAGCTCGCTCGCCATGGCGAGGGCCAGTCTCGCCGCCGGCAAGGGCCGAGCTCGCCCAAATCTGGGCGAGTTCTGGGCGACCTCGAGCTCGCCGGCCATGGCGAGCTCGGCCCTTGCCATGGCCGGCGAGGAGCGCCTCCCTGAGATTTTCGCGGCGTGGAACGCCTCCCTGAGATGGAGGAGAGAACTGGGAACCCGACGGCGGCGAGCCCGAAGTCCACGCAGGAGTTGGCCGTGGAAGGCCAAAAGCATCTCGAGGACACCATCGAATCCGCCTTCCACATCCTCTCCTCCATGAACGACGAGCTCTGCAACCCCTCCCTCTGGTTCGCCCTCGCCCTCGTCTCCTCCTCCGTCTCCGCCTCCAACGGGCCCCTCCTCCTCAACGGCGACTCCTCCTCCGATTCCTCTCACCACCTGGACTTCGTCGGCTCAGGCGGCAGCGGCGGCGGCGCCCTCGACGAGGCTCGCCTCCGCTACAAGAGCTTCGTCGCTTCCCTCCGCACCATTCTTGTCGCCATCCCCACCTCTCACAAGGTTCCCTCGCCTTCTTTTTCCCTTTTTCCTTTGTCCCCCTCTTTACGCATCTTCTAGGGGACTGGTTCCCAGCGACATTGTTTGGATCGCGGACTTTTCCAAAGCATTTGGGTTTGTCGAAAGTCGCCGACTTGTTCATCTGGAGAGGGATTGGTCTGCCGGGAGAACGAAAGAAAAACCAACGAATTTCAATTTTCTGGGCAATTATTTAAGTTTGTACAATTTTCGTTGTAAAATTCGTTGGAAATTTCCAACGAATTTTTTCACGAATTTAAAAAATGCCGAACAATACCGGGTTTTTTTTGAATTCGTCGCAAAATTCGTTGGAAATTAGCGACGAAAAATTTTTCGTCGCAAAATTCGTTGGAAATTTCCAACGAATTTTGCAATGAATTTCAATTTTCCGGGCAATTATTTAAGTTTGTACAATTTTCATTGCAAAATTCGTTGGATCCCACGAATTTAAAAAATGCTGAACAATACCGGGTTTTTTTTGAATTCGTCGCAAAATTCGTTGGAAATTTCCAACGAATTTTGCCACGAATTTCAATTTTCCGGGAAATTATTTAAGTTTGTACAATTTTCGTTGCAAAATTCGTTGGAAATTTCCAACGAATTTTCCCACGAATTTAAAAAATGCCGAACAATACCGGGTTAATTCGTCGCAAAATTCATCGGAAATTAGCGACGAAAAATTTTTCGTCGCAAAATTCGTTGGAAATTTCCAACGAAAAATTTTTTGTTGGAAATTTCCAACGAATTTTGCCACGAATTTCAATTTTCCGGGCAATTATTTAAGTTTGTACAATTTTCGTTGCAAAATTCGTTTCCAACGAATTTTCCCACGAATTTAAAAAATGCCGAACAATACCGGGTTTTTTTTGAATTCGTCGCAAAATTTGTTGGAAATTAGCGATGAAAAATTTTTCGTCGCAAAATTCGTTGGAAATTTCCAACGAATTTTGCAATGAATTTCAATTTTCCGGGCAATTATTTAAGTTTGTACAATTTTCATTGCAAAATTCGTTGGATCCCACGAATTTAAAAAATGCCGAACAATACCGTGTTTTTTTGAATTCGTCGCAAAATTCGTTGGAAATTAGCGACGAAAAATTTTTCGTCGCAAAATTCGTTGGAAATTTCCAACGAATTTTGCCACGAATTTCAATTTTCCGGGAAATTATTTAAGTTTGTACAATTTTCGTTGCAAAATTCGTTGGAAATTTCCAACGAATTTTCCCACGAATTTAAAAAATGCCGAACAATACCAGGTTAATTCGTCGCAAAATTCGTTGGAAATTAGCAACGAAAAATTTTTCGTCGCAAAATTCGTTGGAAATTTCCAACGAAAAATTTTTCGTTGGAAATTTCCAATGAATTTTGCCACGAATTTCAATTTTCCGGGCAATTATTTAAGTTTGTACAATTTTCGTTGGAAAATTCGTTTCCAACGAATTTAAAATATGCCGAACAATACCGGGTTTTTTTTGAATTCGTCGCAAAATTCGTTGGAAATTAGCGACGAAAAATTTTTCGTCGCAAAATTCGTTGGAAATTTCCAACGAATTTTGCCACGAATTTCAATTTTCCGGGCAATTATTTAAGTTTGTACAATTTTCGTTGCAAAATTCGTTGGAAATTTCCAACGAATTTTTCCACGAATTTAAAAAATGCCGAACAATACCGGATTTTTTTGAATTCGTCGCAAAATTCGTTGGAAATTAGCGACGAAAAATTTTTCATCGCAAAATTCGTTGGAAATTTCCAACGAATTTTGCCACGAATTTCAATTTTCCGGGCAATTATTTAAGTTTGTACAATTTTCGTTGCAAAATTCGTTAGAAATTTCCAACGAATTTAAAAAATGCTGAACAATATCGGATTTTTTTTGAATTCGTCGCAAAATTCGTTGGAAATTAGCGACGAAAAATTTTTCGTCGCAAAATTCATTGGAAATTTCCAACGAATTTTGCCACGAATTTCAATTTTCCGGGCAATTATTTAAGTTTGTACAATTTTCGTTGCAAAATTCGTTGGAAATTTCCAACGAATTTGGTTTTTTTTGAATTCGTCGCAAAATTCATTGGAAATTAGCGACGAAAAATTTTTCGTCGCAAAATTCGTTGGAAATTTCCAACGAAAAATTTTTCGTTAGAAATTTTCAACGAATTTTGCAACGAAAAATTTTTCGTTGGAAATTTCCAACGAATTTTGCGACGAAAAATTTTTCGTCGCTAATTTCCAACGAATTTTAGTTTTCATTGGAAAATTTTTCGCAAATTTGCGACGAAAATTTTTTCGTCGTAAATTTTCGTGGCAAAAATCCAGTTTTTTTGTAGTGCAAGTTAATAAAAATTAGGAAAAATGACACAAACAGTCCTTGAGCTTTGGCCTAATATGCAAATAATTCATGAACTTTTAATTTGTTCAATGTAATCTCTAAACTTTAGCTTAATGTTCAATATGGTCCTTGAACTTTTAGTACATGTTCAATTTAGTTCCTGAGCTATATGAAAATGTTCAATGTAGTCCCTGAACTTGAATTAATGGAAGGACTACATTGAACATTTCATATAGTTCATGGACTAAATTGAATGTGTACCAAATATCCAAGGATCACATTAAATAAATTAAAAGCTCATGGACCACATTGAACATTAAGTTAAAGTTCAGGGACTACATTGAATAAATTAAAATGTCATGGACCAAATTGCACATTGAGCCAAAGTTCAGGAATTTTTTGTGTCTTAAAGAGATGGTCACATTAGCTAACTATTTTAGAATATTTAACCTTAGAGTAGCTACATTAAAATGAACAAAAAAATAATTGAAGGCCACCATTGAGATTTGAATAAAAAATATAGGACACGATAAAAAACATACCGTTTGTCAAATACCTACTGCAAGCGAGGTTGCTGCATTTTACAGGCTTGTTGACACCTAAATTTTGGTGATCCCGTTAGGTAAATATTGCATAGAAAATTAGGGATTAAATTTTAACCCCTAAACAAAAATATTAAAATTGCATAGCATATAGTTTAAGTTCATGAAGATTAGTTGCATTCCATATCGAACCGGCGGTGGCGAGTGAATTAAAAATTCATCACGTAAATCGAGCTCGAACATCGAACGAAACTCGACTCACTCGGAAGACAAGGGCCGAAAATCACAAGTCTAAAAGGCCTTGGTTGTCTCAATTTGAGCTTAAATCAGCCCATTAAGCTTAATTAAAGAAAATCCCAAATTAATTCAGCCCACTTGGAATTAAATAAAAATTAAAGGATAAAGCCTAAACCAAAGCCCATTAGGACTAGGAAATCCGGTCAATTAACCTAGGGTTGTGATATAAATACGTCGTTATGCAAGGGGGGCTAGAGACAATTGATACACGGCCACAAAAGAAAAAGACGTGAGAAAAGGAAAGAAAAAAAAGGGTCAGACGAGAGGTCGGTGGAGAGATTGGGAGAGCTCGGAGGACGTCCAGGGGGGCTTCGTTCAAAGAAAAGCCTTCACGTTCTGCACAAGGAAAAAGCAAAAAGGGAAAAGTCAAAGAAGGAGTAAAACAGTGAGAGAGAGAGTCACCTTTGGACGTCATTCATGCTGCACTGGAACAATTGCTGCTTGCTGCTCCGTGACAACCGACCTGGCTGCTTCGCAAGTTGCACAAAGCAACACCCGACGATCTACTGCAGCTTGCTGATCCAGTGAAGCGCCTACTCTTGCTGCACAAGGACGATCCAGCCGCTTCGCCTTGCATCAAGCCTGGCCGTGACTGAAGTTGCTGCTGCTTACTCCGACTTCGACGAAGGTGTTGCTGTTCTGGTCCCTTTTGCCGCTGCCACCGTTAACCGCAGATACTAAGCCTGGCGTAGACGCTGCTTGCTGGTTCGTGGCATCCTGTCCGCGGCCTTCCTGAACCGCGACGACGACTTGCTGCTTTCGTCCCAGCCCGAGCCGTTGCAGCCCCAACGACCACAGTTGCCACCTCTGCTACCCGTGTCCCATTCAAGCTAGCACCACCAAGAAGTCCCTGCACTCTTGCGTTTTCATCCAGCCCAGGCAAGTTGCTGCTGCCCTTGCTTTGTCCAGGCAAGAACCGTGAACCCCCGCGGGCTGAACTGATGTCCTCACCGTGAGCAACTCGTCGAGTCATCACCGCGACAGTCATTGAGCCAAGCGTCCCAACCGTGCCAAGCACCACTGCCGCCGTCGCCGGTCCGTCCCACCGCCGCTCCCGCGATCCGCAAGCCCGATCCAATACCGAGTTCGAATTTGGAAGTTATCCGCAAATTAGGTAAGATTATTATCCGAATATTTTCCGAAATATTTAATTTCCTAAGTTTTCAGGGTTTAAATATTTTGTGGATATTTTTTGGTGGATTGCTAGACATTAAGGATAATGCATGTAATATCCGCAAATATTTGAAACACTTAAAATTAGGAATTTTGCCTAATTTAGCAACGTATCTGGACGACTATCCGACCTTATCCCTAAGGTACGATACGCGGCGATACGGAAAATCGTTATCTTGTCCATAACCACTTGGATACGATAATAGATTTTATTTGCTTTCCAAATTTGACCAATCAACTTTCCGTCGATATCTATAACCCTATAGATATGACCGTTAGTTTGATTTCTTTGCCTTATCCGAATTTGAATAAATCTTGCGGATTGCGTGAACTGGTTTTGATCGTGGTGATTATCTATCTATTTGATTTATTTCTTTTAAAAAAGAAAATTCCAAAAAAGATTAGTTAGGATTTGAATTGATTAGAAGATAATGATGCATGTTTAGGATAGGTTTAGAATAACTTTCTTTGAATAAGTCGATAGGATGACTTTAATTTAAATTAGGAATTAGAGTAATTTATTTCCTAGTTTAATTTAGATATTATCCTAATCTCTATGGTTCATTTTAGGGTAATTTTTAATTTCGAATTTTCATAAAAATACCAAAAAGAAGTCACTTTAGAATAGATTAAATTATCTTTTTTAGAATAGATTGCATGTTATTTTAGGCATTTTTTTATTCCGAATTTCATTTAAAAATACCAAAAATAAATCATTTGTCCATCATTAGAATTAGGTCACGTTGTTGCATGACATATAGTTTGCATGTTAGGTTGCATTAATCGCATGATAATTTTTGCACGTCATTACATATAGTTTAGCTTTCATTTAAATAAGTGAAAATCCTAAAAAATATTGAGTGAACTGCTTGTTAATTAGAAATCATATTAGGATTGTTGATGTGATTTTCTAGCTAACAATGCAGATGCTTACGTTGCTTCGAGGTAAGTAATTCTCCCAATCTTGCAATTTATTTAATGTTTTGATTATTGGGTGTTACTTTGGTGGTTTGCGCACCCGCATGAACACTTCACATGTTAGTGATTAGACTATAAAATGGATCCCAGACTGCATGCAAAACATTTTTTTGAAAAGAAAAGGTACCGAAAGGGCGTTAGACTAGATCTAACGTAATCAAGTCCCCGTACTTAGAATCTCTGGTTCGTAGGAATAAAACATATCTCCCTATGTTTTATTTAGGTTTCTAATCGACCTATCATAAATAGATTAATGGCGACTCCAAGCATGAAAACATTTGCACGTTAAGAATTTAAATCCTAAGTTGCGAATTGGTAGGGCTTGGGAGGGCCCGAGTTAGGCTTAGTCTTAATAATCCATTAGCCTGAGAGAAATTTTAGGTCGCGACAAGGCTCAGAATATGTAATGATATAGGACGGCCACTTCCATTGACTAACTAATTTTTTTTACCTTTTTGGCAAAGCAACTGACCATACGACTCAAACCACCAAAAGGTTTATTTCACCTTAACCCAAAGAAGGGAAGAAAAGTGATCCATGATCAGCATTGCCCTAACTTCTGGCTCGTGCTTTTCATCTTTCCATGATCAAAACTTGGCTTTTGCTAGGCACCCAGAGATGGGGACGGGCGTAGTAAGCGACGAAATGCTTCGGGGAGTTGAAAATAAGCGTAGATCCGAATAACCTTTCGAACTTTGTTATTTAAAACTAAACAACTGGAGGGAGAAGTCAATTTGCCAAGAGGCACTCTCGAGGTTGAATGCTTCAACTGTTCGTCTGGCAGATTATGTATGCCCATATTGCCTTGGATTAATGGAGAGACGGAACTGTCAACAGGCTAGTATGCAGGGCATTCGTACGCCGTGTCCTTGGTATTGTGATGTTAAATCCTGGGATGTTGGAGGTACAAGTTTTCTTGAAGTCCTCTTCCTCCTTTATCAAATCCTTCCCTTAGCTACTGCACTTCCTTTTTACTTCAGTCTGCCATTTTCATGGTGGCGACTCCTTTCCATCCTTCGTAACATCAGCACATTTTTTAGTGACGCTTTAAAATGTTAGCCTTTGCCATACAAGTCTAGTTGCTGTCGGGAGCGAAGCCACCGACTAAATTAGCTTGCTACGTCATTCTTTTTACCCATGTAGTTCTTGGTTCTAACTTCGCTTATGGACTGATTCGGATGATGGCCTTTCGAGCATGTTGTCTATTTGTTAAGATTGACTTCGGTGCTAGCATAGCAGCTCCATATCCATCCTTACCCTTCATTCGTTGCATGTTCTTAGTTGATCAGCAGCTATACAATTTTGAGTTTGACCGTGCCTACGCCACAACATTTAGATCAGTCCCCAAGCGAAGCGGTCTCTCGGCTTGAGCATATTTCTTTCCTAGTTCAACTTCAGAAATAATAGGTTTTGGACGTTTGAGCTCTGTTCGTTTTGAGCAAATTGCGGCGAAGGTCCCCAATTTGTATTTCTATATCATATCAGTTATGCAGATTGCTGTGGCTATGACGGAACAAGTTAAGACAGGTGCTTCAGGCTTGGCTATTTAATAGATGGGTCGCGTCGGTTGTTGATGATGTGATAGCCGAAAAGGAGAGCAATGGTATGATGAATGAAGCTTATCATTCTGCTCCACTTTTTGCGGATACTCCTCACATATGGTATTTAGTAACCAAAAGATAACATGGAGCATGTAAATATAAATGTCCAACAGGCATTTTGGCATGCGTTTTTAGACACTAAGAAAATATGGTGAACCAAACTGTCCTATGTCAACTTCGACCTTCAAACAAAAGAAAAAAAAAAGTGAACGGAAAAAACCCAAATCACAGAGAGAGGTTTGCCAACGTACCCAAGAAGCCTTTGCCTCAAGACAAAGCTCTCGGACTTACAATGTGCAGTTTCGCCCGTTTTCTGTTGCGAGGCAAGACGCGCTCCGAGAAAGGCTTCGTTCTGTCACCATGTACTGCGAATCGGACCTCGGACCAGCGAGTTAGAGCTGACAGAGATCGCGAGTGAAGAGGAGGGCTCCAAAATGGAGGAGAAAGTATGAACAGGGTTCGTGTCTGCATGGGACAAGGTATGCTCAATGCAGAATAAAGGTTTGCCGTGTCTGATAAACAAGAATGGTTGGTCAGAGCCATTAGATTGCCACGTGCATATAAATCTTACGTCGACCTTCGGTTTGTTTGGACCACCAATCCATCCCCTTCCTGGCAATCCACAAGTCAGTCGGCAAATGCAGTTCCTTTCTTTTTTTCCTTTCATTTTGGCGGTATGAACTCTCGTCTTTTAGCCTCCCCAAAAAAAGCCAAACTTGCATCAAACAATTGAATGCCTCTTCTGTCTCCTTCTTGCCAAGCTCTTTGATGAGCAGTGCGGCCTTCCAATCAAAATGGGTCTCTAGAATTTTTCGCGTGACAATAGCACGACCATTCAAACGGCATGGACAATCTTTATGATTTTATGAAATTTTTTTCCTTTTTCTCTTTGTTTTCTTTCTTCCCTATTTCTCTTCATCGCAACTGCTGGGCTTGGGTGATGGCCGGCCACGTCAGTACTCACCATGCTACGTAAGACGGCTGACGCTAAATATACCGTCACGTTAGCGATTTTTGATTAAAATTGACCGGAATGACTATATTGACAATTCATTAAAGTTTTAGAACTAAATTGTTAAAAAATTGAAAAGTTTAGATCTTAATCGGTATCCGTACAATAAATTTAAGATTTTTTATAATTATTCCGACCTCAAATTATCTTGAGTAATGAATATTTCTCTGGTTATTTTCCAATCCACGTGTTCCAAAAGACCCAACTTACCATTCCCCCGTGTTGGACCCCCGCGAAACCAAACAACATCTCTCTCTCTCTCCCCACACGTTATTTCTCATATGTCTGCTCCGGCCATGGCCATTTAATGCTTCTGATTACAATCAACCCCAGCTTCACAAATACCAACTATTTAGAAGCGACGTACCCACCAAGAAGTTCCACACCAGCATTACAAACTTTTGAGGGATAAAAAGTTTTGCGGGGAGAGAGAGAGAGAGAGAGAGAGAGAGAGAGAGAGAGAGAGAGAGAGAGAGAGAGGGGAAAAATGGTGAGGAGACCATGTTGTGAAAAGCAAGGGATGAATAAGGGAGCTTGGTCGGCTGAAGAAGACGAAATCCTCATCAACTATGTCAAGATTCATGGTGAAGGCAAGTGGAGAAGTGTTGCTCAGCATGCTGGTACCGCCCTTCTTTAATTTGATGTATATCTATATCGCAATCTTTTTAAGATTTTGAATCTTGGGATTTTGCTTGGAAGGTTTGAATAGATGTGCCAAGAGCTGCAGGCTTAGATGGTTGAACTACTTGAGGCCCGGCATCAAACGGGGTGACATCACCAAGGGCGAAGAAGATCTCATCATCCGGCTCCACCGCCTTCTCGGCAACCGGTGCGTTAACCCCGTACTCCACTATTAATCATTTGATGCGGTGGACACAATGAATCACGACATCAAGGTTTCTATTGCAGTTCTTTATGTGGATCGTATGGTGTAAGATGCAGTGCAATGGACTATCATCTTGAGGTTCTTGTGAACAAATTGAGCTGTTCATCCAAGCTTAGAGATTCAGATTGAACTGCTTTGTGCAGTGCTTCATTTGCTGACTCTCTCTATCATATCAGAATCCGCATATTTATAGCGCTCCGCCGTTTAGCTACACTCGGTGGTTCTAAATGCCCGGACCGATCTCATATTACTGTCAACCCTTCTCGCTCAAAGAATTGTACGATATGTGTGTAGGATTACTTCCACGTTTTTGTGCATGCTCCGTTCATGTGGTCCCTTGAATTAAACCGCTTAGTGGCTGGGGGAAGTCTCGTCCTCCTCATTCATTGTTGCCCTCGTCACTGTCAAGAAGTCTTAACTAACCATCTTCTAAACTCTTCAAATATTCCAGATATAATCAGAAGATCAGGTCATGATTATTTTGGTTCCACGGAATTTTCATGCACGCAGGTGGGCATTGATTGCGGGGAGGCTTCCAGGACGAACCGACAATGAAATAAAGAATTACTGGAACACCACCCTCGCCAAGAAGTGCAGATCTTCCTCGCTGCCGACTCGTGCGAGAGAATCGAACTGCGAAGAGAAATTTTCGCGCAACCAAAATTACGGGTCGATGAATAATTCCGATCAAGTCGACGCAGACAAGCCATCAGGGGCCGATGTCTGCAGAATTCCTATTCTACCCCAAGAATAAAAGCACTGTTTGGTGGAGGAAAGCATAGATTTGATCAGTAACAGCTGCAGCATTGACAATCAAGGCATGTTTTCTTCACCTCTGGGCCGAGCCGAAGGCCATGAGGATCATCTGAGCTTTTTTATGAGCATCGACATCGATGAGAATTTCATAATGGGAGTTACCCGGTCGGATTCACGGCTATTTCCTGGGAATAGAACAGTGCAAGAAAATTATAATTATGACATATGTGGTGGCTTTGACAATGATAATGTCATGTCTTCATCTCCTTCTGATATCACTTCTGATGATCAACTAGTCAAGGTTGACACTGAGGTGATGCGTGATCAGCAACCGTCGCTACATGTGGAGCTGAAGAAGCTGGCTTCGTTTCTTGATTTGGAAGATGAATGAAGGGTACTCTGCTTTGACAAGAATTAATAAAGAGAAGTAGTTGCAGTGAAGATTGATTTGTTGGGTCACCTAACTCTCATGTAGGCATTTGTTGCACCTTTAACTAAATAAATGAGAGCGTCATGGGACCTCGATTGTCCTTGAATTTCTCCACCATATTTTTATGAACTTAGTTTTTGTTTGAATTAAAGTCTACCTTTTCTTTTAAAATTTGTTTAACGTGATCTCTTCATTATTTAGATGAACCATAGCAATTGATATGGACACAAAAGAATATTTAATAAGAATATTTATTCAAATAGAGTTAGCAATTCGTGCTATCGCATTAATTCATTAACGGTTGAGTCGACACTACATCATAAAAAAGAAAAGCATAACATCTAATGTCATTATATAGAAACCATCAAAGCTGACAATTTTGAAAATTCAAGGTACCCAATTGATTCGATTAGACAAAATTTAGTGATGATATCTACATATTTGAAAAAGGTCGGAACTAAAAATATTATATTATCCTAAACTGTGAATCATTGCCACTATCCCATATAGTTTGAGGTGCAAAAAGAAAAGTTTATACACAATCGAATTTGCTGCAGTGTCGTACCGAAGCATTTAGCGGACAGAAAAGGCTCGTGCTCAATTCGAGTAGGCCCTCTAGTGGACAGAAAAGGCTCGTGCTCAATTCGAGCCCCGGATCTCAAGCTTGTCCCCCATGGCTCTCTCATTCTCAGTGACCATGGAGAGAGAGAGAGATTTGAAGGAAGTTTAAAGGTATCACAATTCATAAACCAATCCCTTCGTTTCCCACGCAATCGAATGATGTCTCTAATAATGTAGCTCCTTCCACAAAGGATGTGAGATAACCTCAACAATCTTCTCCTCATACATCGGGTCTGAATCGAACTCGCAACAACACGTAAATTTGCAGTGTTGGGTGGCCTTTGACCTCTTCTCAACGCAAAAGCTAGCTCAAAGGGTAAGGCTTTCTCTCATACTTGTAAATCGACCACTAGCCCCTTTCACAATCAATGTGGGACAACATCAACATGATGCCCAGTGTATGTTAGGATTGGCCGGGTCCAATTGGAGTTATTGATCTCAAAATCTTAAAATTTTCATTTTTGCTGGTGATTAAAAATGATTGAATTTGACCAAAGAAGGAACTTATGCACCAACTTTCCCAATTGACAATTAATCACAGAATTTTTGCTAAGATATTATCCCTGTGACCACATTATGTTTCCTGAGACTTGGGATCACGCACGTTGTACTATTAAATGCCAAGCATTCCCTATATTTCTAGTGGGGGCCAAAGTCAGGCAATCATTGCTTTAATTTCTTCGAGCTAGTTCAAGCTGGTCACTCATGATTTGAAAAGGGCATGCATCGTGAAAAATCAAAAGCTTTTATTTTATTATAAGCTGCCCAAATGTAGTCAAAGTCTAGTTTTATTTTTCGTATCTAAGTTCGAATCACCGTTCTTGTGCACTCTTCTAGAATTAGTCTAAGATATAAAATCACATGTTTCATTAGTTACTCGCTAGCCCCTAAAATGCCCGATGATATAACATAGGGCCAAGTTTTCCTACAACCACGTAAAACGTGGATAATATTCATAACTTGTAACCCATTAATAAATAATATGGTCAATCTACTTAAAAGGTGATGTTCAAACTTAATCTAGGTTGTAGGTAAATGTGCCACATTTTGATTTGTTTACTTGAAAGTAGATGGTTTAACTTAAATAGACTGTGGAATTAGTCCCGCCTTTAGAGAGATTAATTTAGTCCTAATTACATACACTTTATCAGTTATGCACATAATGTTAATATTAGTGGTGACATGGGTGGTCTTTGGACTTTTTTTCTTTTCAATCTAATTTCTGAACTTTCAAAATCTGCTTAATTCTAACCTTTTGTCAGGTGTATAACCACGTCATATTCACTTTTCTTACATGAATTGCCATGTCAACGTTTGTTTGGCCAAAATAATGATATGGATTGCAATATTGCTTTCCCAAGTCGAGCAAATCTTTGTTTTCCTTTTTTCCTTTCTTTATATTCCAAAATAATGAGAGAGAAAGAGAGATATCACGTAGAAGCCACATGTAAGTCACGTGAACCCCAATGCGACAAATCAAAGGTCAAATTAACATAAATTATGGAAACATCAGCTAACATTATTTGAAATTTTAACGGAAGGACGACATTGAGAAAATAGCATAAGATTGCCGCATTTTATAGGCTTAGAATATGAAAATGCAATCATAGTGATATATATTTTTTGGTCGCTCAGTCATAGTGATATGAAAAGCCTCTTTGTTTGACTAAATTTTTTTGCCCTTTTGATAAGCAACTAACTATTTTCCACTCGTGCACTTTTAAAAATTAAGACTCAAACCACCAAAAGGTCTATTTCTCCTAATCCCAAGAGGGTTAAAAAGGCGACCCATGATTACCATTGCCCTAATTTCTCGCTGGGAAAATTTTAAATAAGAGCCTGAAGTGCCCTCATTTTTTCAAGTAAGGATATGAAGTGGATTTTGTGTCAAATAAGGATATGAAGTGCCATCATTTTCTCAAATAAGGACCCGGGGTGGATTTTGTGTCAAATAAGGTCTTGAAGTGGCTATTTCTGTTTCCAAGAAGGGCCAAACTTTCTAAATGGTGGGGGCATTTACGTCTTTTAATTTTTTTTGAATATTTTCCTTTCTTCTTTTTCTAGTTTCTCTTTGTTCTTTGTCGGTGGTCGGCCCAACCACCGGCGAAGCCCGGGAAGGGCTAGGATCTAGTGAGGGCCACCCCCGCTGGCAACAAGTTAGGGACGACCTTGCCGACCACGGGCGAGCCATTAGCAAAACATAGAGAAGATCAGAAAAGGAAAAAAAGAAAAGAAAGGAAAAAAGAAAAAAAATTAAAATTATTTTTGGACAAAAATGCCCTTGACCTCGCCGGTCGCCAACCGGAATATTTTGCCATCCGATGACTGGCGAAGTCAAGCCCTTATTTGAAACTCTCATAGTCACTTCGGGCCTTTATTTAAGATTGACATGCCATTTTAGGTCCTTTTTTGACACAAAGTCCATTTTAAGTCTTTATTTAAGAAAATGAGGGTACTTCATACTTTTATTTGAAATTTTTCCTTTTTTGCTTATGCTTTTCGTCACAGCATGATCAAGACTTGGGTTTTATTAATTAATACCGAAAAACTCGAGTTAAAGCTACCAAAAGCTATGATAACATTACTTTCAAACTTTTTTGAAAATGAAATTATATCTTTTAAATAATTTAGAGGTTCGAAAACAGACACCTAACAATTTAGAGGTAAAATAATAACAATAAAATCGACGCTTTTTAGTTAGTTGAAAGGACGTAAAGACTTGTGAAAAGTCAAAACATTAAAAACACGAGCTATATTTCACTGGTATCTGTCGAAGATACAGCTAAAAATAGGTCCAATGCCTCTGGATCATTGACTGGAAGAGAAGAACACGGAGGAAATGACAACATCGCCAGAAAGATCGTGGCCAACTTAGCATGTCATTCTTAATGTCCTTAATTTGTTAATCCCTATCCGCCAAATATCCAAAAAAATCCTCAACTTTAACTTTTATCCTAATTATATCTTAATTTTTTTTATCTCATAAAAAATTCTAAACTTTTACTTTTATCCCAAATTTACCCCGTTAACTTTTCGTTCAATTTTTTAATATTATTTTTTTGTTTTTACTTTTCTTTTCTTTTCTTTTTTCTTTCCTTTTCTTTTTTTTTGTTTCACCTTCAACCTTTGGCCAGTCGCCGGTTCGGCGACTGGCCAAAGGCGGGGACCGGCGAGGTCGGCCTCGTCGGCATTTGGCGAGGCCGACCTCGCCAGCTACCGGCGGGCGAGGCTCGGCCTCGCCCAGCAATGGCGAGGCCGACCTCGCCAGTTGCCGGCGGGACTGACCTCACCAATAGCTAGCGGGATAGAGCCTCGCCAGCCATGGCGAGGCTCAGCCCCGCCGGCTATTGGCGAGGTTGGCCTTGCCAATAGCCGGCGTGGCCGAGCCCTCGCCAGCAGCCGGCGTGGTCGAGCCCTCGTCAGGCTCGGCCCCGCCGGCAATTGGTGAGGTTGGTCTTGCCCAGCAAAGGCGAGGTTCAGCCTCGGCCGACCTCGCCGTTGCTGGGCGAGGCCGACCTCGCCGTTGCTGGGCGAGGCCGACCTCGCCGTTGCTGGGCGAGGCCGACCTCGCCAGTTGCCGGCGGGGCCGAGCCCTCGCCAGACTGTCCTCGCCGTGGTTGGCGAGGCTTGGCCCCGCTGGCTATTGGCGAGGTCGGCCTCGCCCAACGCCGGCGAGGCCGAGCCTCGCCAGCGGCCGATGGGGCCGACCTCGCCGGCCCCCGCCTCTGGCCAGTCGTCGGCCGGTGACTGGCCAGAGGTTGAAGGTGAAACCAAAAAAAAAGGAAAGGAAAGAAAAAAGAAAAGAAAAAAATAAAAAAATTCAAAAAAATATGATATAATATTAAAATATTGGACGAAAAGTTAACGGGATAGTTTTAGGATAAAAATAAAAATTTAAGATTTTTTATGAGATAGAAAAAAATTTAAAATATAATTAAAATAATGATTAGAGTTAAGATTTTTTAGGAAATTGGGCCTCCTCTCTATTTATGAGACGTGCACGTGCGTGGAACCTGACAATTGACCATTGATTAGGGTTCAGTTGAGTGCTACGTGCCCAAGAAATGAACAACATTCTGCACTGTTCCTTGAAATCTGCGTGAGTGAATCAATGCCTTCTGTGGAAATTTCTTCGAAGGCAGCTGGAGTCCCATTCACACTGCAAACCCTTGATTTTTAAGACAATTTAGTTTCACTGAAAAGTGCTCCGGACAGAAAAGAATTCCCCCACTGTTAGGATGCTAACTTTAGTACTTCTATCCATAATAAGCAAATCCAAGAACCTTAACATGGGTCCATTGTGTTCGAGCTCTTCGTATGAACTCATCCCTTCCCTTTGGTAATATATATTTTAGGGTTCAACTGCAGTATATGACAGATGACAAACCATACATTCTTCAAATCTCCAAAAGACAAATCATACTACTCCATAACTTCTTCTTTTCTGTGGAATAAGAAAGGGAAAAGAAACTCAACCCACCTAATCTTCTCTTTCCTCACTCGCCACATATTATTTTATTTCTAAAGTCTGCCCCGTCGACTGTGCATGGTCGTTTAATGCAGCTGTGAGCCCAAACCAAGACAAACCACTTTCATAAATTTCGAGCTCTTTAGAAGCAACCTACTCATGAAAAAAGTTCCGCACCCCGTGTGCGATTTCTCTCTGTGCGTTATTAGAATTTTATTGAGGGAAAACAATAGTAGTATAGCACCAAAAGTTTCTGGAGAGAGAGACCAAGGAAAGAAAAAGGAAATGGCGAGAAGTCCATGTTGTGCTAAGGTAGGGATCAACAAGGGAGCTTGGTCTTCCCAAGAGGATGAAATCCTCATCAACTATGTCAAGATTCATGGAGACGGCTAGTGGAGAAAAGTTGCCCAGGATGCAGGTACTCTGATAAATCACATGATACGTTTGAGGTTGCTCAATCGATGACTTCCACAAGTGAAAGCATAACAGTTCGTGTAGTGCCCGGGTTTTATTCGTCTTTCATGATCTTCCTTTTTCCTTTTGCTTTTGTTGGTCGAAAAGGTTTGAACAGATGCGCCAAGAGCTGCAGGCTTAGGTGGTTGAACTACTTAAGGCCCGGCATCAAACGAGGTGACATAACCAAGGATGAAGAAGATCTCATTATTAGACTCCACCGGCTTCTCGGCAACAGGTACAACTTTGTATCTTGCATGTTCATGTGGAAAATAATAAATATTGAAGACTATCATTTGTATGCTTGTTCGGCTAGTTGACGTGATCAAGTTGATTATCTAATCGTGGTTAGTATCCAATGACGCCTCTGCAAATGTAGGATTTCTATCATGGTGCACTCATTCTAGACAATAATTTCACGATAATGTGAAGTTTATTATATGTTATATGTAGGATTAGATCATGTTAATAACTTCAATTATATATACTCGTGATTCATTAGGATCCATCCACGCTCAAGATAACAACTTATAAGTTGTATAGTGTAAAAGTATTATAAAGCAAATGCATGCACATCATCCTCCAAGGAAGTTCATCAGGGTTGGGTGCTTTTTTGTGGTCGATCCGATCCACCATGAGATCCCACGATCGGGGATCTTGCAGGGTCGTTGAGCAAGGGTGGATCCGGTTATTATTGCCTTCTTGACCTAACTCATGCACTAATTAATTTGCTCATGTATACAAGCTGCCTGAGATACGGCTGTTGGTGAAGATTCTTTGATTAATTATGTCCATACGTGTTGTGCATGTTTCACGTGGTCCACCGACATTAAATTTCTTCTAGCTAGCTGAATGCATTAACATATCATTCAAGTCCTTACCCAAAAAAAAAAACATATCATTCAAGTCCCTCTCCGTAGTCCTGCCACCGAACTTATTTTCTATAAGCTGACGATCATGATCTAATGAGAAGAGATTAATTAAGCTTGCGGTCTTTACCAGAGTAATTTTTTTCGTGCGAGGGCAGGTGGGCCTTAATAGCAGGGAGGCTTCCTGGACGAACAGACAATGAAATAAAGAACTACTGGAATGCCAATCTGGCCAAACAGTTTGGATCTTTTCCGTCACCATCGTCATGGGCGAGGAAATTCCATCAAGACCCGGGAATTAAGAAATATCAAAATCACAGGACGATGAATCATTCTCTGTTTAACCCAATTGAGCCATTGGGTCTATGTGGAATCCCCGTTTTCCAAGAAGAAGAAAAGCCTTCACCAGTGAACGAAAGCATGGGCTGCATAAACGATGGAGGCAATGACCATCTTCAAGACATGTTCTCTTCACTTCTGGTTAGAGATGACGATGACGATCTAAGCTTCTTGATGAGCATTGATACGGATTTTGGACCAGGAGCTACGGACTTCGATTTGCAGTTGTTTCGGGGCGATCAAGCTGCAGTTTGTCAAGAAAGTAACAATGTCGGAATCATCGTTAGCGGAGTCGATTGCAATGATGTCATATCTTCATCATCTCCATGTGGATATTCTTGATCACGCTCATCAGGACAAGATCAAGTCAAGGTTGAGAGCGGGTTGACGAGTGGCCAGATACCGTCGCTGCACGGGGAGCTGAAGAAACTGGCTTCCTTCCTTGATTTGGAAGATGACTGGACGGAACCCGGAGACTTTCCTTTTCTTGGAAAAAATATATAAGCAAGTTAGCAATTAGGACCGACCAAATAATTTCTTTAGATTGCAATCCTAATTGGGTAAAATTTATTTCATGTGATGTTCTTTCTGTTCCAATAATACGGTCAAATGGGCTGGTCGGGGAAATTTGTAACCGGGCTTTGGTTAATGTAGCAGAATTCTACTGTTCCAAATGGCGTAAAATATCTATTGGTAAGATTCATATATAATTTTTTTTCCATAATTTTTTAAAATTTGAATAGTATTTTAAATTTTGATGGGAAAGTAAACTGTACATTTTTTTTTGTTTTAAAAACGAACCGGCATGCGCTAACTCTTTTTGGATATTGCCAACTTAATTAGCGTGAATCACCAACTTTAGCCTCATTAAGGTATCACCTAATTTAGGACTGCTAAATTTTTTTAGGAATTACCAAAGGCTGATTAGCGTGACATACCAACTTTTCTACAATTAAAAGTACCAATCGGGTTTGAAATTATCAAGAATCTCTTTTATATATATATATATATATATATATATATATATATATATATATCTTCTTTTCTTATCTTTTACGGACTTTCACCTTTCTCACTCATGTCTTAAACCTATCAACTTTTTTATGACATAGCATACTTCAATTTATGCTATAATAGTCGAGTTGTCACCAAACTAGGGTAATTACCTAGTTGTCCATACCGAATATTAGTCATGGGACATAGAAAAGTTTCGCGGACCCACAGAAGAAAAGAAAATAGTAGAAGTAAGTGCACATTCCTTTTATTTCTGAGGCTATGGAATTGATAAGAAAACTCCTTTTTCCTTCTCTATGTACCATTTTGGAGTTTTACCCTTCCGTTATTCACAGGTTTATCAATTTGTGATTTTTCATGATATTAATCCAATTTAACGGAGGGTAAATTTATCACTAATGTACCAATTTTGGGTTTTTTGTGATCAAAAAATTAATTTAAGGTAAATTTGTCACAAGTATACTGGTTTGAGGTTTTTTGTGTGTCAAAAAATTAGTTTTGGGTGAATTTATCACAGGTGTACCAGTTTGAAATTTTTTGTGGTAAAAAATTAGTTCAGGATAAATTTGTCACAAATATACCGGTTTGAGATTTTTCGGGGTATTAACCATTTTTATTATATGCCGTAATGATTGAATATATATATATATATATATATATATATATATATATTCAATTCCCCAAATCTTCAAAAGAACAAACATACTATCCTCTCACTGCACCGTCCACCATGCATGGTCCTTTAATGCAGCAATCAGCCAATCCACACCAAGAAAAACTTGTATGAAGGTGGGGCAATAGAGAAGCAACCTGCTCATCAAAAGGATGAGCAACTTGTCCGTGTGTTGTACCTCTCAAAATGTGTTAGAACTTTTTTTTTGAGAAAATTAAAGGGAAAATTTACTGTAATAGCCTGAATTTCGATGTAATTCCGGGATCAATAAATTGACAATATTTCGCATTTCATTTTAGTAAGTCTCGCCCAGAGCTGATCACTCTAGGATACTAACCAAAAAGGTATGACTAACTTGGAAGATGGTACGTGAACCAGGGATCTGATTGCGAATCGGGCACCGATCTCGAGAAATGACGAGGGAATATTTCGGGTCAATGTGGGCCGATCTTAGGAAAAGTGATGGATTTGATCTGGCCAAGGCCAACGATGTACGATCGGATCGCGGGTGACTCTGTAAGTCCGAGAGTACACGTGGCCAACTAGTCCCAAACTTGAATCGAACGATTGCGACCTCTGGAACTAGCGATAATTCCTCTTTGTCTCTGAGTGATCGAAACCATTATGATTCGGATAACCCCAGGTCGATACGCGTAAACCCTAAACAGCCACCCGTTAGTGAGAGACCTTAAAATTTGAAATCTAGCGAGTTTTGGTCACGAAATTAGACCCGAACTTCAGTGTCGATCTTCGAGGGCTTAAAGGATTATTTTCGCGATTCTGACATCGTATTATGCTAGCCACATACATTTGGGGTAAGTACGGTCGAAAAATGGAATTTCGACTCGGAAGTTAAAATTTACGATTTTGCCCCTATGGGCGTCGATGTTGGATTTTGAGGCCGTTTGAGGTCATTTTTCGAGGCCGATGTCATTTTGGGGTGTCCATGCACATTTAGAGTTATTTCGGTCAAAAATTGAAATTTTAGCTCGGAAGTGAAAAATAATATTATTTTATTTCCAGAACTTTGCAGTCGATTTCTGAGGACTTAAGAGGCTATTTTCACGAATCCGATGCCACATTATGTTGGCCACACTTATTTGGGGTTGATAGAGACAAAAATTGGAATTTCGCCCCGGGACCAAAAAAATGACCATTTTGCCCCTGGGCTAATTTTTGGTCCGAATTTTTTTGGGATATTTTTGAGATAATTACCAGAGGTTATCAACTCAATTATTGGGGCTAAAGACCTTTTTGCCCCTCAATTATTGGATAGGATTGAACAAGGACCGTTGGATTAGGGGTATTTTGGTCAAATGGCATGGATCGGCGACACGTGGTGCCCCTAGGCCACTATATTTGACCAGCTGACCATTCTCTCTCTCCTCCCAGCCTCAGTTCGGCCAGCAAGTCCCCCCGACCAGCTCCTCCACGTTTTCCTCTTCCTCCGCCGGTTTGTCTCGCCGTCCGTACGTCGGCCACCGTCCGCCACCACGCCACCGGCTGCCGTTCGCCGCCGCGCCACCAGCCACCATCCAGCTGTTGCTCTGCCTGATCTTAGCCTCAGCCTCACCCTCGCCCGACCATCCTTCCTCTTTCTCTCTCTTTTTCTCTCTCTCTCTAGCTCGTTCGGCGCAAGGAACTGCCGAACCGCCGTCTGCCGGCCACCGTCCGCCGTCCCGTCGCCACCCAGCCGTCTAGCCATGCCATACGACGCCGACCATACTTGTCCGTACGGTGTCCATACGATCCGTACTGTAGCCGTCCGTACGCCGCTGTCGCGACCTTCCCGAACCGATCGGGTTTAGGCCAAGAGGTATTTGTCAATGGATTTGAACAATGATTGGTTCATTTGAAAGACAAACCAAATGGTTCATTGATTCAAAGACTGAGGCACTCCCGAGCCTCATACCTCGTGCGATGAGAATTTTTTAATTTACGTATTCGATTGGAGTCGCCACTAGCCATAATTAAGGGCTGGCTAGAAATCCTGATCGAGACACGGGAATGTCGTCTCGATACGTGCGAAAACCAGAGATTCCAAAATTCGGGGACTTGATTACACTAGCGATCTACTAGTGCCCTTTCGGTACCTAAACTTGATCACTCGCAAACTAACGTACCGGGCAGTCTATCGAAAAAGTTATGATTCCACTTAACTGTTCTAAAAAATAGAAAATGACAATCAATGTATTAAACGTGCGCAACTAGATAATCGTAAAGAAAATAAACAACCAACGATCTAGCATCGTCTCTAAAAAGGAAAATGCAATCAAAAGCCCTAAGGTAAAGCCCTAATGGCTTATCCGATTTTTGAGAATTTTTTTAGGCTTTTCTCAGTTTTTTCATTTTTTTCATTTTTTTAACCTAAAATGTAGCGAAATTAAGCCCAAAACTGATTTCTAAGCATTTCCTAATTTTCTGATTTTTTTAAGAATTTTTTGGAATTTTTCTGAATTTTTAAATATTTTTTTTGAAATTTTAATTTTTTTTATTTTTATATATTTTCGAATTTTTTTTGGAATTTTTTATTTTTTTTAAATATTTTTATTAAAAAAAAATAAGGATTCGGACCGGATCCCCTGACCCGATCCGCCCGACACCTGACCCGAAATTCCGACCCTACCCGGGTCCCCATTTTCATTTCTTTTCATTTTTTTTTCTTTTGATTTTCCCCCTTTTTCTTTTTCCTTTGTTTCTTTTCTGTTTCTATTCTCCATTTTTTATTACTTTTCTCCCCTGCGTGCTTTTCCATGCACGTGAACTTCTGCCATGCAAGCTCTTTTCCCTTTTTCTTTTTACTCCCCCTTTGCCCTTTATTCCTTTTTTTTTTTTGGTCTTCTTTCCATTTTTTATTATTCTGGTCTTCAACCCACACGTACTTTCTGCCATGCACGATCTTCTTCACCGAGAGCTTCCTCAGCTACTTCTTCATGGCGCCTTCACCGAGCTTCGCCGGGACCACGCCGAGGAAGCCCACCGCCGGTCGACGGCTTGGACCGCCAGCGCTGACGACCAGCGCTGGTCGTACGCTGCCACCGCCGGCCGCCGTTCCGGCGACGATACCGACGACTTACTCCGGTCACGGAACCAACATTAACATGTAAAATCTGATTTCCTGGCTCTCAAATTCTTAACCACCCTATACAGACAGTAACACTGAACATACAAGGACATACGCACATCAAATGAAGATAGATAGCTAACTGTTTCGCTCCAAATCGCGAGCACACCCAGCAATCGAGAATGAAACTTTTGACGAGGAAACGTGTACACGCAGCCGACTCGGAGATATGTGACCCGCGACGAAAGCTCATGAACAAAAGCGAGAAACTTGAAGTCAGTGGCCACATTAAAACAAACCATGCATATACCAAAGTTTTAGAGCGTCGGTTTTGCAAAACTAAATTCGGAGTTTCATTTCAACACTTTGCCGAACAGGTAGTAGGCGGGGTCGGGAAATGGAGCTACAGGGCTGATTTTAACGAGATTCATCGCCTTCTTGACATATGATGTTTAAAACAACTCGTTTGAGTGCGGGACAAGTGTGAGCCTCCATTGACGGGGCCGGCCGACTACCGAATAAGTTCGGTGTGCCCGGCACCCGAGAGGCAGGGGAAGGGGATGAAGACCTACCTGGTTCACGGCTGACCGGGGCGAGGTACGACAGCTGGAGGTTCGACGGCGACTGGAGCGACCCTCCGGCAAGCAGGCGAGGCTCTCAACTCCCCAACTCTCCTCAAGTTCTCTCCCTGTTTCTCTCGAGTTCTCTCCCCGTCTCCAGAAAAACACCCCCCTGTTCTCTTCTCCTTTTTTCTTTAAAAAACCTCTTGCAGGTTCTTTTTGGGCATCCCCCCAAAGGGGCTTACGATGGTCAACATTGCTTTTTCTTTCCTTCCCCAGCTCAAAACTTCTGTTGATCAGCGCGCCTTCTCCATCCTCTCATACGCCAGCAGCCGGTGCTCTTCTCGAGACTGAAGCAGGTCCGTTTTTAGCTAAAACAGCTGTAGGTCTTTTTGGGTTTTGTCTAGCATAGGTGCTGCCACTGCAGCAACGTGTCATTGCTTCTGTTTTCTAAAATCGCTGTCGAACCGTCCTTGTTGCCGCTCCTTTCTTTTGGTTTGTCTGTTTTGATTGTCTTCTAGCTGTGTCTTCATCTGGCCGAGCGTGAGAGGAGGAAATGGTTGAGGGGCCGGGCCGACGTGGTAAAAGGGCAAGAAAGGAGCAAATCCAAGAAGGAAAAATAAAATAAAATAAAAATAATAAAAAAAAGGATTGGGCCCGAATAGCTAAAGTAATTGAAAAAGGGGTCGGCCCAATCGAGCCGGATCAAATCGGTCCGATCGATTTTTTTTTTTAAAATTTTAATTTTTTTTAAAAAATTTTAATTTTTTAATTTTTTTTAAAATACATATATATATATAGTTAAACAAGGAAAGCATGCTCTAATATGCCTTATTAATGTAAATGCATCTAAAGTCTATATGCCAATTAATTTAATGAAAATATTTTGTTTAGGGGTTAAAAATTAATCCCTAATCTTCTATGCAATTAAACCATAGATGACTAAGCAAAATTTAGGTGTCAACAGCCGCCGTCCCGTACGACCGCCGCGCCAGCCACCTTCCCTCGCCGTCCGTACACGTCCATATGGTGTCCGTACAGTCCGTCGTCCGTACGCCGTGTCCGTATGTCGCCGGTCGCCGTCCGTACAGCCGTGAACAGTCGCCGTCGTCGCCTCCGAAACGCCGCTGATTTCGCCGTTCACCGGCAATCGGCCGCTCGTTTCCCGTCGCCGCGGCCTAGAAATTAAGTGAGTATATTTCCTAAACTCGGATTAGGACCGATAGTGTATTTTCTGGACTGATTTAGGTTTTATCAGTGTATACTTAGGACAGGATTGTGGACCAATGAGTGGAAATAAATCCTAGGAATTTAGTGGGATTATTAGAGATAATTATTGGACTAGCACGGATTAGTTGGGGATTATGTGATTGGACTGCCGGGGTATGCCCGGGCTGAATGACCGGTTGATTTCTGTACCCAATTTTTGGGAAATTGAATAATGCCATGTCACATGACTGTGTGGCCGACTCGTGCGGAATGTAATTGGCCATATGATGGCTTGAATGGATTATTGAATTATACATTGTGAAATTGGGCCGTACGATATTAACTGGCCAAGTGAGTAATTGTTATGGCGTGAATTTGACTGGATATTTGAGTTGTGTTTGATGCTCATGTTGCATTATGTTGCATTTCATGGCACACATTGTGAATGCCGAGAATGAGGCGTGTGACGAAATTATGCGAGAATGCGTGCCTACCATGAGCATGTGATCACATAATTATGCCATGATGTGTTTTACGCGGGGTTCAGATAATAATTGATTGTGTGTATGTGTGATCACAATTTCGCCCTGATGCGTGTTACGCGGGGTGTGCCGTCTTTATGCGTTTTACGCGGGACGATGCCCGATAAGTTTGGAAGGCGACCAACCTGATGCATTTTACTCGGGCTCTGATTCGTGAGGAGAGCAGTGTTGCGCCTGATGCGTTTTGACACGGGCTAAAGACACTGGGCCGAGGGCATTCTACGCTGGCCACGGAGCGTTGTGATTGTAAAGTAAAGAGACCTCATGCACTTTATGATTGGCCTTGGTAAATGAGATAATATAAAATGGGACCAGTAGGTGGTATGAGACAGAATGTGGACATTTGCATGCATAAGAATGCATGGGCTGGTGTGCGAGTGTGCAGGACTTGGTGAATGGCACGCGATATTATCACGATTGAGTATGAGCATGCGTTTGACGTACATGTGAACTGAGTGCTCTCGCATGTGGATTGATTCTATTATTAGTGAGAATAACCTGCAGGGTCCGCCAGCTAAGTGATCTGGGCCTGAGAGTCTAGGTTAGAAGTTGTGTATGAGTTGAGATTGCAGCATTTGTTGTACGCTGTCGGTCAGGAGATTTCATGTTAGCCTAGCCTAGATTTAGGGGGTTATACTCGCTGAGATTCGTCTCACGGTTGTAATAATCCAACTTTTCAGACCCCCAGCCGTAGGATGCCGAGGACACCACCTCTTTTTGGGATACCGCATCATATTTAGCGGTCATCAAGTGTACATCCCTGTAGAGACGGAGCAGCTTATGTAAGATACTACTATTTTATTTGTGAACGTGGGATAGACATACTACCATACCCAAGAGTATGTGGCTTGGTGCTACAGAGGAGCCGACTGAGTAATTGGACCCCCGCTTAGGACCTTTGACGTTCCGGTAGATGTGAATGATGTTATGATTCCGCAAATGGCAAGTGGTGAGATTCCAGATCCTCCAACCCCGCCTGACTGGAGCAGCCAAGGCGAGACCGTGGACGGACCTGCTGCCATGGTCGAAGAAGCTGAGGAGCCTGAAGTGCTATTCGCTGATCCGGAACCCTTGGATCTTCAGGACAAGGTTGAGCCGGAGGCCATGGAGGTGGACCAAGAGCAGGAGGGAGAAGTTGCGGAGCTTGGATCCGACGTAGAAATAGGAGCTGAGGAGTCTGAATCCCAGGAGAGCTCGACAGAGGAATCCTCATGGTCAGACCCAGATTGGGGTCCTTAGGTTGGCCTTAGTCTTAGATAGAGTGGGTTGTACTTTTTTTACTAAAACCCGTCTTAACCCTGTTCAGTACCCTAGCCACCACCCCCCTTTTGACCGAATAGCTGCTGGTGTATGTTTTCCACTATCTCTGTACAGTCGAATATTGTAAAAAGTTTTCTATGGTAATATCAATATACATATTTTTCTGAGTTGTGTGATTGTTGGTTGGTTATCGATGGTCTCCTATATTATTGTCAGGGTTGGCTTAGATTTCGTTTCCGCATGTGCTTGATCTCTGATTGGGCTTTGGGTCGACAATGCAGCCTAGGAGCATTGCACCATAATTGACCGTTGGCGGGATGTTGCGCTTCGTAGGGTTCGGGGCGTGACATTTACCCTATCAAAAAAAATTTTTTTTTTCCAAAAAAACCTAAACATATTATACTTTTGTCAATTCAGTCATAAACCTTTTAACTGTGCCAATTGAGTAATAAACCCTTTCATGTATAGTTAATTGAGTCCGTTCAGTCAATTTTGGTAGGAAATCGCTAACGTGGACTTCGGTTGTCCTATGTGGTATACCCGATGCGTAGGACGGTCGACGTTGATATGGACAATATTTAATTTTTAAATATTTTTCTTTTTTCTTTTCTTTGTTTTCTTTTACAACTCTGGCCGGCCATGGCCTCACCCAAATCTGGGCAAGGCCATTGGGGCCGTGAGCAAGGGACCGGCTATGCCACATAGGAAAAGAGAAAAAAAAGGAACAAAGAAATAAATAAATTGGCTGACATCCACGTCCTAAGTAGCACGGACACGCGACACGCGACACGCGATACGATACGACACGACACGCGACACGCCATTTCTCAAAAACAGAAAATTCCGACACGTTGGGACACGTTGTATATTAAATGTATATTTATATATATGATAAATTATTATTTTTAAATTTGATTCAAATAAGTAAATAAATAAAAATAAAAAGCCTAGAGTGAACTTACCCTAAAAAATTATACACATAAGTTTTCAAAAAATAATTATATATAAATAAATATATTAGTTAAGAAACTAAAAGTAAATAATTAAATTTGAAAAAGGAAAGTACAAGATAAAAAATTTAAAAAAGTAGCCAGCCCACTTTCCTTTTCTTTCCCTAAATTTTAATTAATATTTTTCGAAGACCGTTAGATTATTTTTGGATTCAAATCGTGGCCGTTGAATCGCGATTATTGCGATTTGACTTTTTCCCCCTCTCTCTCTCTCTCTCGTCGGTTCCCCCGTCCGCCTGACACCCCCACTCCCCGCTGACCAACCCCCGCCTACTCTTCTCTCTCTCTCTCTTTTCTTTCTTTTCTTGTTTCTTCCATTTTCTTTCTTCCTTCTCCCTCCATCTCCTCCCCCGACGCCACAGCTTCTGGCTTCTGCTTCTTCCTCCGCCCGACCGTCGCCCGCAACTCGCTAGCCGCCGCGCCGTCTGTCCCGCCGCCCGCCCGTCGCCGCCTTGAGCCTAGCTCGCAGCCGCAGCTCGCCGGGCCGAGCTCGCCCCTACCCAGCTCGCTCGACCGCCTCGCCGTCCGCCTTGCGCAACCGCGAGCCCCGCCGTCGCCGTCGTTGTCGCCGCCCAATAGCAGCTCGCCGCCGCGAGCCTCGCCAAGCTGCTCGTCGCTATGAGCTCAACTCGCTGCTCTTCTATCTCCCTTTTGCTCCGGACTCGCGTGTCACCGGCGTGTCCGGCGTGTTGACCGCGTGTCGGATCTCCGACACGCGTTGACTGCGTGTCCGAGCGTGTCGGACACGCGACACGTGTCGGACACTGATTCGGAAGCACAAATAACGTGTCCGTGCTACCTAGTCCACGTCATATATATATATGTATATACACACTATCCATATTGCCCTGCCTTTGAAGCTACATCACCCACAAAGCAATAGGTGAACATTGTCGTACCATAATCAAGTTGAGTCAAGTATGTCGTCAATGCTTATATTGAAATTTGAAGGGAAAAGTACTAAACAAGTCTTAAGCCTCTTGCATTGGTATTAATTCAGTCTTAAATCTTTTAATGTGACTAGTTTAGTCATAAACCTTTTCATACTGATACCAATCGAGTCTATCCGACCAATTTAGGGCGGAAGTTGCTGGCGTGGATGCCGGCGATCTCACGTGGTATAACCGGCGGTCTCACGTGGTACAGCCAACGCTCTTTCCCTCTTTCTTTTACGCTCATTTGCACTTTGTGTTGAGAAGAAAGGAGAAAATGGGTAGGGCTTGGGCTTTATAATGGGCTGTGATTATTGGGCCACATATTACAATGCTACTTTCAAAGGCTTTTTTTGCCAGCAATGCGTCCCGGCTTACCGTACGATTGACTGCCCATGGTTGACTCAAACAGCGTCAGTGGGTCATGTACAGAGTTGAACGTTTGGTTCTGTAAGCTCATATTCCGCTTGCATTGTCATTACCCGATGCACTTTAAGCCTTTAGCTTTTCACTTTGGAAGGAAGCAAAGCATAACATCGACTCTCATCTACACTTTACTGATCACATTCCCTCATGGCAGATCTTCACCAGGCAAATACAGTCATGCTTTGATCAAGATCATTATAACGCGGAGCAAGTTTCAACTCCCTAAATACAGGTAACGCTCATGATGATCTCACCTGTTTCGTTTTTTTATAGTGTAATACTGGCTGTACTGGAAACTCCATGTTTTGCAGTAACTATGGATTCCTAATTGCTGCGAAGTTTTGAGCCCGCCCAGTTTCACAATGTCAACTGGTAAATGTTTTTCTCTTGAGCTATTCAAGGTTAATGTCCGCACCCGGTTGATCGTTGTTTACCTTGATTCACCACGTAAATAGCATGATTATCGATGGAGATTTTATGCACTTTCAGTCGCCAGTGGCCTAATCTTTCTCACCGCGAGGAAGGCCATCCAAATTTTCCCGGAAAATGTGAAGAAGCTGTGGAGCAAATGGGAGCTCCGGGTGATGATCATAGCGAGCCTTGTCTTGCAAATCGTGCTCGTGATGTTCGGTTCGAGGCGGAAATCCACGAAAGCCAGCTGGATCGCGTTCCTCGTCTGGTTATCATACTTATTGGCAGACTCCGTCGCGACACTCTCGTTGGGGCTCGTCCCGAGCAGCAGCGGAGGAGATTCCTCAGACACGAACAGCTGGCTGCTGGTGTTTTGGTCCCCGTTCCTCCTCTTATATACACCTCGGAGGCCCTGACACCATCACCGCTTGCTCAACCGAGGACAACGAGTTATGGACGAGGCACTTGCTCGGCCTAGTAACCCAAGTAGTCGCTGCCTTTTTACGCCTTCCTCACTTCTTGGAGCACGAGCGTTCTCACGTTTATAACGATCCCCGTGTTCATCTCTGGCGTAATAAAGTATGGAGAGAGGACTTGGGCGCTCAGGTCCGCGAGCTCCGACCACTTTCAAGTCCCCGAACTGTCGGCACCTACTCAGTTACTAGCCATGAATCTAAGGCCCGACGAGAAGTACCTCCACGAAGCCTTTTACCTGTTCGACATGTTCAACAGTTCAAGCATCTGTTCACTGGTGTCATACTTAACTCCGATGAAGCTGAATACAGCTACAGTATCATTTGCAAGAAATCGGCCGAAGAAGCATTTAAATTGGTTGAAGTCGAGCTGAGTCTAATGTATGACCTGCTCTACACGAAGGCAAAAATAGTCTACTCTATGCCTGGCATCCTCCTTCGTTTCATTACCTTCTCGTCCGCTGTTTCTGTGCTGATAATCTTTTGCATTGCCGTTGACAAGCATGTTTACTTGCACGTCGATGTGGCAATAACTATGCTATTGCTGGTGGGAGCTGTTGCTTTGGAGGTTTACGCAGGATTCACTGCTGTATTGTCCGATTGGACGATGTTGTTGATAAAGCTGAGGAAGCCTTTTGGGGATTTCCTGTATCGAATGACATTGTCTTCCCGTTTATTTTCGCTCTACAACAAGAGGTGGTCCGGATCCATGGGACAACTCAACTTAATAAGCTATTGCTCAACTAACAGGTCTGTGAAGTTCATCGAAGACGAGCCATTTGGATTCTATTTCATGTTAGAAACATATTGGCAAGTGATGCAGGTGGAAGTGAGCAACGTTTTAAAAGAACAGATCTTCAAGCGACTGAAGGAGAATCATTCTAGATGCAGCGATTCGGGGTTTGATCCCAGAATCATCAAGGAGTTTGATGCCGAAACGCGATAGAAAAATTGACTGAACAAGAAAATTCGAAGAAGAACAATTCGTCCTCCAAATATGATTATCAAATAAAAAATATCCAAAGTCTGCTCAAAAGAAACCCTAAAACAAGCTTATATAGTCCCAAATCTAACCCTATTAGGAAACGTAATCATCGAAACGTAAAATTACAAAACTGCCCTTTATTAAATTAACCCCAAAAAAATACTAAAAAAAATAAAAAAATCCATCTAAACAATCTCGAATCGCGAAAATCCATCGTTAATCACAGCCGAAGGCGGTGTGTATTGATCAGCACGCCGTTTCGCTTCAGCCGACCAAATTTGAGCTTAATATGACATCGTTGACTTCAAGCCCGCAAGTTCGTCTAGTCGCATAACGGGTCCGCCGGTCCCTTAGGTGCATCATCCTCCCCTGCTAGAGAAAGATTCGTCCTCGAATTTGCTTCGCCTTCATTGTCGTCATCAATCTCCTTAGGACCTTCTTCCTCTTCAGGGTAGTAAGGTGACAAATCCGCTACATTAAAAGTTCCGGATACATTATACTTACCCAGCAATTCGATCTTGTAAGCATTGTCACTAATTCGCTCCAAAACTCTGAAGGGTCCATCAGCTCTAGGTTGAAACTTGCCAAACCTACCCATTGGAAATCGTTCTTTTCTGAGGTGAATTCAAACTAGATCACCTTCCTTGAAGATGACTTTTTTCCTGCATATATCCACGTGCTGCTTATATTTCATGTTCTGCCTATTGATCTGATTATGGACCTGAGAATGTAGCTCTTTGATATGTTTTACATGTTCTTCAGCTTCTGAACTAAATTGCTTGAGAACTGGTATCGGTGTGAGATCTAATGGAGTAATTGGATTACGCCCATAAACCACTTCAAAAGGAGTCTTGCCTGTAGTTCGGTTCTCTGATCTGTTATATGTAAATTCTACCTGAGGCAATGCCAAGTCCCATTGTCGCGGATTATCTTCAATCAAACTCCGCAGCAAATTCCCTAAGCTTCGATTGACAACTTCGGTTTGACCATCAGTCTGAGGATGATGAGATGAACTAAACTTCAAACTTGTACCCATGTACCTCCAAAGAGTGCGCCAGAAGTAACTCACAAATTTCACATCACGATATGAGGTAATGGACTTAGGAATTCCATGCAGCTTAACAATCTCCTGCAGAAATAATCGAGCAACCTGTGAAGCATCATAGGACTTGCTACACGGGATAAAGTGGGCCATCTTCGAGAATCTATCGACAACCACCATTATTGAATCCTTACTCCGCTGCGTTCTTGGCAAACCCAAGACAAAGTCAAGACTGACATCCTCTCACGGTGCAACTGGAACAGGTAGAGGCATATACAATCCTGCATTAGTACTCTTGGTCTTTGTCACATGACATACCCTGCACCTCTCTATAAAACGTGTCACGTCACGCTCCATCCGAGGCCAATAAAAATGTTCACTCAATAAGGCCTTCGTCTTATCCACGCCAAAGTGCCCAGCTAAACCACCTGCATGTCCCTCAATAATAATAGATTTCCTCAAAAAACAATGAGGAATGCACAATCTGTTACCTTTAAATAGGTAACCTTTCACGATATGAAATTGCTGAAAAGGCTCCGTTTTGCTCTTCCTCCAGATATCCCCAAAATAAGGGTCATCAATATATAATTCTTTAAAAGTATCAAAGCCTAAAACCTTTACCTGCATCGTAGACAGCAAAGAGTGTTTTCTGCTCAATGCATCTGCCACACTATTTAGCACTCCTGCCTTATGCTTGATGGAAAAACTGAAAACTTGAAGGAACTCTACCCACTTTGCATGCCTTGCATTCAATTTGTGCTGCCCATTGATGTATTTCAAGGCTTCATGATCAGAAAATAAAATAAACTCTTTCGAGATAAGATAATGCCTCTAATGCTCCAAACTCCTCACAATAGCATAAAATTCTTTATCATAAATTGAATATTTCCTTTTCGCCTCATTCAACTTCTCACTAAAGAATGCCACAGGTTTAGATTTTTGACTTAGGACACCCCCAATACCAACACCTGAAGCATCACAATGCACCTCAAAAATCTCATTAAAATCAGGAAGCACGAGAACATGTGCTTCAGTCACCTTCTTCTTTAATAATTGGAAGGCAGCTTCTGCCTCCTTAGTCCACACAAATTTACTTCCTTTCAGACAATCCGTCAGATGTGCAATAATAGTACTGAAATCTCGAATAAATCTCCGATAAAAAGACGCAAGCCCATGAAAGCTACGTACCTCGTGAATATTTTTCGGAATCTCCCAATTTGTAATAGCCTCAACCTTAGCTGGGTCCATATAAATGCCCTCCTTAGTTACTATATATCCCAAAAAGGTCACACGATCAGTCAAGAAGTGACACTTCTTAGTATTAGCATATAATTTCTGCTCCCTCAATGTCTCGAACACCCTTCTCAAATGCTGCAAGTGTTGATCAGTCGATGTACTATAAACCAATATATCATCGAAATATACGACGACAAACTGGCCAATAAAAAGGACGAAACACCTGATTCATCAGTCTCATAAAGGTGCTCGGTGCGTTAGATAACCCGAAAGGCATCACCATCCACTCATACAGACCATTTCGAGTTTTAAAAGCGGTCTTCCATTCATCTACAGGACGCACCCTAATTTGATGATATCCACTCCTCAAGTCTATCTTCGAAAAGATAGTCGCTCCATGTAGTTGATCAATTAAATCATCAAATCTCGGGATAGGAAAGCGATACCTGATCGTGATCTTGTTAACAGCTCTGCTATCCACGCACATTCTCCACGACCTGTCTTTCTTAGGAACCAATAAAGCTGGCACTGCACAAGGGCTCATGCCCTCTCGAATTGCACCTTTTTCTAATAGTTCCCGCACTTGCCTCTGCATCTCCTCATGCTCCTTTGGATTCATTCGGTAAGCTGCCTTATTAGGAATAGTAGCTTCTGGAACAAGATCTATACAATGTTATATGTCCCTCATGGGTGGCAATCCAGGTGGCAATTCCTCCGGCACGACATCAGCAAACTCCTCAAGTATAGGCAGAACTTGAGTTGAAATTTCTGGACTATTAAGATTCTGCTCCACGACTAGGACAACAAAAAGCTCTGGGGCATTCACCGCCTCCTCCTGGAACTCTGATTTGGAAAGCATATTACTTTTCCCTTCTTTTCTCAAATCTGAAGGACCCAGAGTAATGGTCCGGCCATCCTTCTTGAAGGTGTATGTATTTTTGAATCCGTCATGCTGTGTTTTCCTGTCAAACTGCCAAGGTCTTCCTAACAGGATATGACAAGCATCCATTGGAATTACGTCACCCCACACTTCATCAACATATCTCTTCCCAATCGAGAACTGCACTAAACATCTCTTGCTCACTTTTACCTCATTCCCCTTCCTAAGCCATGACAGCTTATATGGTTGAGGATGTTCGACAGTTTTCAACCCCAACTTTTCTACCATAGTGGTAGATATTACATTCTCGCAACTTCTCCCGTCAATTATCACACTACACACCTTTCCCCCACTAGTGCACTTAGTGTGAAAGATATTATGCCTGAGCCACGATTCATCATCTACCTCAGCAATATTTAAAACCCGACGCACAACTAAAGACTGACCAGAATTGGCATAAACAATGTCCTCCGGATCTGGATCCGCATCAGCTTGCTCACCATCAGATTCATCATAAGTTGGGTCTTCATCAAAAGTTGGATTATCTGCAACTCCTCTCCTGCTAGATTCTGCACTACCCCGCTCTCCTTTTGTTGCAGATTTTGAACCAGCGCCCTTAACTGCTGCCGGGGCCGAAGAACCCCCTGCTTTCCCCCGGGACTCTTTATCCGACCACTTGGAACTGTTTCCTGTCCACTTAGAACCGCTGCTAGACCACTTGGACTTACTGCTCTTTCTTTTAAATTGCCCCCCACCTTTAGGGCTAGTCTGCACACATCCTCATACATCCAATACTGCTGTAATTGGACAACATCAGAGATCTCACGCAACCCTGCCAGATATCGTGCAATTGTCTGCTCGTCTTCCTCCGCCACATCACAACGCATCCGCAAACGATCAAATTCTTCAGTAAATTCTTCAACTATTTTATCACATTGCTTGACGTTATGATACTCAATAAACGCCTCTTGCCTATAATGGGTAGGCAAAAAATTTTTTTGCAATAACTTTTTCATCTTCTCCCAGCGATTCACCTTCGGCTTCCCTTCTCTAGCACGTTGCTTTTTCACGTGTTCCCACCAAATCGAAGCATGTTTTCGTAGCCTAATGGCCACTAACTTCACATTTTGCCCCTTAGTTAGATCTTTAAGATCAAAAATCCGTTCTACCGTATGCAACCAATCAATAAACTCATCAGGATGAGCCTTACCATTAAATTCGGGAATCTCGATCTTCATTCCGAAATTTTGAGAAGAACGCTGATTTCCAGGTCGGCAAAAGTACACTACGAGTGCCATAACTTGTGTACGGCGCTCACTTTAGTGCCATAACTTTTTTTTGGATCACTTTAGTGCTAAAATTTTTGAAAAACGATCACTTAAGTGCTAAAATTTTTGAAAAACGATCACTTAAGTGCCAACTCCGGTGCCGTACATAATTTTTCGCCGAAAATCTGATGTGGCATTTTTTTTATTAATTTCTGAAGCTGACGTGGCTCGCCGGAGTCTCGCCGGAGATTGGCACTTAAGTGATCGTTTTTCAAAAATTTTAGCACTTAAATGATCGTTTTTAAAAAATTTTAGCACTTAAGTGATCGTTTTTAAAAAATTTTAGCACTAAACTGATCCAAAAAAAATTATGACACTTAAGTGATCGTTTTTTCTCCGGCTTGGCACCAAAGTGATCCGAAAAAAAGTTATGGCACCAAAGTGAGCGCCGTACACAAGTTATGGCACTTATAGTGTCCTTTTGCCTTTCCAGATCGTATTCCTCGATTCCGCCCCTGGTTCAGAACCTCGAAAGGGTTTACGTCTTCTTCTTCATCATCGGATGAATCCTCAGATTCCTCTCCTTCTTCGGATTGAACACCCAATGTCGCCTCTGCAAGTTGTAGCTCCAAATCCTGGATTCGTCTTCTTTGTTCTTCAGTTTCTACGTCTCGCAGATCTCTTAGACGCGATTGGTCGTCTGCTTCAGGAACGCCTCCACGCCCCCGGCCACCACGAGCCCGCCGTCCACGACCGTGATTCTGTTCAGCCATTGATTCAAGCAACCTGTGCTCTGATACCAATTGATGCCGAAACGCGATAGAAAAATTAACTGAACAAGAAAATTCGACAGAAGAACAATTCGTCCTCCAAATATGATTATCAAATCAAAAATATCCAAAGTTTGCTCAAAAGAAACCCTAAAACAAGCTTATATAGTCCCAAATCTAACCCTATTAGGAAACGTAATCATCAAAACATAAAATTACAAAACTGCCCTTTATTAAATTAACCCCAAAAAAATACTAAAAAAATAGTAAAATCCATTTAAACAATCTCGAATCGCGAAAATCCATCGTTAATCACAGCCAAAGGCAGTGAGTATTGATCAGCACGCCGTTTCGCTTCAGCCGACCAAATTTGAGCTTAATCCGACATCGTTGACTTCAAGCCCGCAGGTTCGTCTAGTCGCATAACGGGTTCGCCGGTCCCTTAGGTGCATCAGAGTTGCTAGATGAAAGAGGTGATTTCGCGCTTCGGAAGAGGAATTGTCTCAGAGAACTCCAGTGGAGCACCATTAGTACAGACTTTGATCAGAGCCTCCTACTTTGGCACATAGCTACTGATCTCTGCTACTACTCCGACCTCAACGAAGACGGCGTTTCAGCTTGCAAAATGAGCCAATTACTGTCTGATTACATGCTCCATATCCAAGTCGCACGTCCCTTTTTGCTACCTAAATCATTCGGTCGGACGAAATATCTCAAAGAAACGTACAAGCAGGTGACGGCTTTCTTTTGCCAAAAAGGGTTGAAAACAAAGAGTGGAAGAGTTGCCCGAGATCTATTGTTTAAGGAATACAAGCAAACCTTACATTCTATACAAATGAGTACGAGCAGCTTGGTGCTGCTAAATGTCCGTAGACTCGCTGAAGGATTGCAGTCGCTTGTGATGGAGTTGGGTTGGACGAAGGAGCAATTATGGGACATGGTATGCAAAGTTTGGGTCGAGATGCTGATTTACGTGGCGGGCAAGTGCGAGTGGAACAACCACGCGCAGCAACTCCGACGAGGTGGAGAGTTGCTGACTCACGTATGCCTCCTTATGGCGCATCTCGGCTTAGCAGAACAGTTCCAAGGAAAACTGGTGAACATTAAAGTCCCGGAAAGGATGGATGCTCCTGATCTTGCAGGAAGGAGGATAGATGATCCATGTTTGATGTATTTCCTGCATAATCAAAAGGAAGAACAGCACTCGGTAAGACTGTTTCAATCTCTTAACCGTCGCATTCTTACATATTGGCTGATGAATGATTCACGTAAAATACATGTTATCATCATCCAATCTGGTCTCTGAAGTTCTAGGTACAGATATCATCTTTTCACAATCAGATTTCCTTTCCCCTTGAAATTCTGCCAGTTTATGAACTGACTTACTGAGCTTTCTGGATTTATCACCTCACCAAGCCGACGTCTGAATTTGTTTGATCTCCAAAGTCACCTTCTCTCATTTGTTCACAATAAAATCATCCTGACCTTGAAGAAAACAGAAACCAGTAGTCATTCTTCGCAAAGTTTGACGTATAAAATTTAAAGTAAATTACTCCGACGCCTCTTCAAGTTTGCTACTATATTTGAACTTCTCATAAATTTTGAAAGACTATTCTGGCACCCCTCCCAGAAATGATCTAAATAGAAAATTGATAAAAACAATTTGCATTTCATACTTTAATGTGTTTCTTTTTAAGATGCCTGCAAATTTATGACGTGGACGCCGCATGGCAAAGACGAGGAGAGAGAGCTGGGTAGTCATCACCTCTGGAGATAGGTCCGGCTCCGGATCTGGTCACCACTCGAGCAAGACCAATCCCTCTTCTTCAACTTCCTTACTATTATGCCTGAAGCTCAATGATCTTTCTTGCTCCACTGGCTGTTACCATCATTCACACAAGCCTGTTTGTTTACACTGTAACAAAAGAGAAAGTACTTCTCTGTTTCCCACAAAATTTCAAGTACTATTCCAGTTTCAAAATATTAAGAAAATATCACATGTGAATTCACGTGCTAAATGGAAGTTTCAGAAAATTTCGGGTTTAGACAGAGGCAAATTGCATGAATTGCAACATTCGGATTTAGCGAAAGGAAAAAACGTAAAGGTCATTCCAGATAGAGACAATCTTGTATCCATCAGTCTTTTTTCCTTCCTCTTCAAAGAGCCTGCATGTTTGATGTATTCCCCAGAGTGGTCAACTTCCGAAACATTGTATTGTCATCAATTGGTCCTAGAATGGACACCAACAAAACAGAGCAAGTCTTCAATATGAATCAGAACTTTAAAAATAGAGGTCTAACGGATTTCCACCCCCTAAATCTTCTGCTTTACTGCAGTCGGTCCTCATTGATAGACACAACAGAGTGATTATGCTTCGACTGCATATACAAGAACTTGCAGAAGGATATCCCTGGCAATTCAGCTAGGAATCAGTTACATATAGGTAACGATTTCGTGAGTTAATTGCTTGTCTTCCATGCTGCAAACCTTACTAGAGAACTGAATTGTATAAGAGAGGACAACCATTTTCTGTACAACTGTTGAAATGTATTCATCAGTGCCATCTCAGAGAACAACAGAATGCAAGCAAATATGATTCCAAAAATAAAGACAGAACCAATAGGATCGAGTCAACATGGAGCAGCGTGAGTGCTGACCTGATTTAGGAGGTAGCAACAGAAAGGACAAGAAGTTCCTTATATTTAACCATCATAAACATAGTATTCTAACCTCAAATTGTCACGCAGAGCCAACCTTCAGAACGGACAAAGCAGAGCATGCCAAAACAAAGAATCCCAATATTAAATGTAGCTTGCCGGCTCTTGACAATTCAGATTCAACCCATCTCTGTCTTCAACCTTCTCTCTCCCACAGTCATTCGTAGATCTCAACCACCATGCCATCCAAGAGAATAGGTTAATAACCAGAACAAAGGAGCATGAAGGATTCGTAACTCTTGCTCTTTTTTAAAACCCTTGAAAGAACCTCAACAAAACACCACTACTTCCAAATGAGCAGCACACCAACACATAAAGAATATGCTCTCCACCGTCCTCTTCCTGAACACGTCACTGCCCAAAGCATTTGTTTAAGCGCAATTGTTAATGCCATCTCTATCCTCCTCCTGCTTGGTCAATGATCAGACGCATTCTTAAACGCAAACCGCTCCTCCTTATCTCTCTCTCCCCCAGCACACAGCCGTCGTCGTTCCTATCGAGCAAAAATGACCATTGAAGAAGCAGAGCCAAATCCTCACGTCCTAGGCTGGATAGAGGATTCGGTCTCGCTCTTCCCTTCGTTTCTCGATGATCCATATGACTCTACGGAGATCAATTGCTACGACTGGTGGGATCCAAATCAAGATTTCACGGACGATCTTATCAACACCAGTGCAACTTCCATCACCAGCACCATCACCACAGCAGACAGTAGTACTCACACCGATACCACCCCAGACACCGCACCCACAGCCACAAATCCTACCACCACTACTAACCATTCAGAAGAGTCGGTCACACAAGAATCGTCCAAGAAAAGGAAAGCATCATTAGATAATCAAGATCACGCCCAAAGGAGAAACCGAAGTCTTAGTACCATTGAGAACTCCGGATCCATCGATGTGAAGCCAGCAAAACCGGTGCTGGGAATGAAGAGACCTGCTAACAAGAAACGCTCAGCTGTGTCCTCGGGAAACAACGGCAACAGCGGTAACAAGGAAGGGAGGTGGGCGGAGCAGTTGCTCAACCCATGCGCAGCAGCCATCGCTGCCAACAATCTCACGCGGGTGCAACACCTCCTTTATGTTCTCCACGAGCTAGCCTCTCCGACCGGAGATCCCAACCATCGCCTCGCCTCTCATGGCCTCCGTGCCTTGACCTACCACCTATCCTCATCCACCTCTCTCCCATCATCAGCTCCTTTCACATTCTCAACCGCAGAGCTGCGCTTCTTCCAGAAATCTATCCTCAGGTTCAATGAGTGCAGCCCGTGGTTTGCATTCCCGAGCAACATCGTGAACTCCTCCATCCTCCAAGTCCTGAGCGAAGAACCCGACAAGTCTCGGAACCTCCACATCCTCGACATTGGCGTCTCCCACGGTGCACAGTGGCCGACGCTGCTGGATGGGCTGAGCCGCCGCCCTGGCGGGCCCCCTCTGCTGGTCCGCCTCACCGTGATCTCTCCCATGGGGGATGGTGGTGACTCCGACACGCCCTTCTCCATGGCTCCCCCGGGCCACGACGTGTCCCCACTCCTCCTCGGGTTCGCCAAGACCCTCAACATCAACCTCCAAATCAACCGCCTCGACAACCTTCCCCTCCAAGGCCTAAATCCCCAATCCATCGACGCCTCCCCGGATGAAACCCTGATCGTCTCCGCCCAATTCCGCCTCCACCACCTGAGCCACAGCGACCGCACCGAGTTCCTCAAATCTCTCAGAGCCCTGAACCCGAAGGGTGTGATCCTGAGCGAGAACAACGGGGACTGCGCATGCTCTGGGTGCGTGGACTTCGCGACAGGGTTCTCACGGCGGATTGAGTACCTGTGGCGTTTCCTGGACTCGACGAGTGCGGCGTTCAAGGGGCGGGAGAGCGAGGAGAGGAGGATGATGGAGGGGGAGGCAGCGAGGGTGCTGACGAGCGCGGCGGAGATGAACGAGGGGCGGGAGAGGTGGTGCGAGCGGATGAGGGAGGCGGGGTTTGCGGGGGAGGGGCTTGGCGAGGACACCGTCGACGGAGGCCGAGCTCTGCTGAGGAAGCACGACGGGAACTGGGAGATGAAGGTGGAGGAAGACAGTGGCTGCCATTGCTGCGTCAGCCTGGGGTGGAAAGGTCAGCCTGTGTCCTTCTGTTCGTTATGGAAGTTGAGCGGTGGCGGGAAATGATGGGTGATTAATTAGTGAAATTTGGGGTTTAGAGATTATTTAATTAGATTAAGCACAATTAATCAGTTTGTAAAATAGTGAAATTTGCTGCTTTTGGTCATATTCTTGTGTTCCCTTATGCGTTTGCAAATATGCAAATGACATGATGAGTGCTTTTTGATTTAGCAAATGTCTAGGTTTTCTACCTTATGGATTGAAAAATGTGTCGCAACTTGTTCATAGTATCTTATCGTGATCGGGGGTGAAGCTGAGTCAAGTTATGTGTGAGTAGCTCTAACCTCGCTAGATGATTATTGAAGATCGACTCGCCTGATGCGACTTGGTCTTAAGTTGCAATCGAACTTGATCTAGTACCTCCTCGAATTGAGCTCGAGCTTGTCCATAATCAGCTCGACAGGCTAAAGAGCCTGATCTCCTAATCAAGCTCGCATTGTTTTTCCTTACATAGTTAACAATCATAAAAAGTTATTCGCAGATTTCTTTAAAAGCATATTATACCCAAGAATATATGAACCTGGAAGAATATTAGAGCTTATTAAGCTCGAGTTCAAGTTCCTTTGAGAATGGACTGTAATCGAATCGAGCCGAGCTCGAAAATGAATTTTAATCATCGGTTGGGCCAGAGCTTGCACTGTATTGGCTCGATTGAAACTTGATTCCACCCCTCAGCATGATTTCGAACCTAAAACTTAATTAGAGATTAATGATAATCATATGCTGCGATGGCGAGTTGTTCGTCTTCTCGAAGATGGAGAATGGGGTTAACTAGAAGCCCGGATGGTCCCTTTGTTAATGTGACATTTTAAACAGTAGTATGGATGACAGAGTTTTATGAGAAGCAACAAGCAAAATGATTCTTGACCATTAATACCGACAGGCACTACGTAGCTAGGCACCATGGTCCCTCATCTCTGTTCTGTGCCACACTAAGTTCACAGAGCACCACTAAAGTGGTTGTGCCGTCACGGCGCGGGATGTGCTCGATTACGACATTACTCCATTGAATGAGCGGCTTGCTTGTTACCGGTTCCTATATGTCACTACTAGCACAAAAATGTTATATCGACATCTGATACATATCCCTAAGATGTAATCAAATGACTTTCAATGACTAGGAATTCACTCGTGGCCAATTCCAACAAAGTGCGAACAGATTCTTCGCCATGGTACACATGCTTGGAAATTTTATGCATGCAGGGACAAGAACAGGCCTTGTCTTGTGCCTTAATTTCCTAGTCAACTCAAATCCATTCCGTACATATAATACAATGGGCATGGACCATCTGTACCTAACCCACCAATTGCTTCAATGACAAGCAACTCTTGTCTTTCCAGCAAAGAGCACATACTCGAGCGCTTTACTCTCTGCATTGTTGTTTCGCTGGTGAAATGCAAACAACAAATCGAACTAACAGTGAGTTATGCGTGAGTAGCTCCAGCCTGTTTAGATAATCGTCGGAGATTGACTCGTCTGATGCGACTTGGTCTTAAGTTGCTATCGAACTTGATCCAATGCCTTCCCGAATTGAGCTCAAACTCATCCATAATCAGCTCGACAAGGCTGAAGAGCCTGATCTCCTAATCAAGCTTGCATTGTTTTTCCTCAAATAGTTAACGATCATAAAAGTTATTCACATAATTCTTTAAATGCAGATTATACCCAAGAATATATATACATAATATATATTGAGAGGGAAAAATATTCGAGCTCATTAAGCTCAAGTTCAAGTTCCTTTGGGAATTGACTGTGATCAGATCGAACTAAGCTCGAGAGCGAATTTTAATCAATGATAGAGCTCGAGCTTGCACTGCATTGACTTGATTGAAACTCGATTCGACCCCTCAACACGTACGGTTTCAAACCTAGAACTTAATTAGAGATTAATGATAATCATATGATTGTTGGGATTTTGAGCAAATTGGAGGGAACTCCAAATTGCAAATTTTGGAGCCAAAAATCCATCAAATTGTTTGAATGATATTAAAGATGAAGGAGAGAGTCCCACATAGGAAAGATGGGAGCTTGAAGTTGGATATATTAGCTTGTGTCTTCCATGAAGGGTTGGGCCCCAAGGGGTACCCCACTTTTGTGGAAGAGAGAGGTGTTGCTCCCTCGCGCGCCCGCCGCCGCCGCCGTCCGTCCGGCCGGTTCGGTTCGTTTTTTATTTGCAACGGTTCGGGGGTACCGAACCGGTTCCTTCATTGCGTCGGTTCGCTTGAATGGTCAAGTCCAACTGGTTGATTGACTCGTGACTCTTCGGATTTTTTTTTTAAAACTCATTCGGTTTCAAACAAAAGGCTGGCCTTGCATTTTTCGACATCATCTTTCCTTCTTTGTGCGATCAATTCCGCGACGTTCCGTTCGCCGTTTTCCTCCGAGCAAGTGCCGGCTTTGAGGGAAGGATCCGTTCTATCCTGGGAGACAATTGTCCATTGACCTTGGGTACCGAAAGAGGGGGCAAATTTGTCTTAAGGACACAACGTCTCTTCGTTGGGCTCGGATCAAACTTGCTTGTGTTGTGCGCTCAGGTTAGTTGGCTTCTCTTGTTTCTACTATTGAAGTACGTATGTTGTATTGTATGTGATCAACATATTTCGCATGATATGCTAGGAATACAACAATCTTAAGACAAATTTTCGTATGTTTGTTCATGTACGTGTACTGTTGCTTCGCATTCTGTGTTCATACGTACTTGCTCAGAATCGTGGGTTCTGCATATTATACATTCTGTGTTATTGAGTTCGGTGAAGTTTGTTTTCGGAAATAGTTGGTTTTTCTACATTCGGTGTTACTGACGTGTCCGGTCTTCAACATCTGAAGTTTATAATCTTTTAAGTTTCTATTTTCATTCGGTCGCACAACCTCTGACTTCAGTATTCAGAGTTTGTTGCATTGTTGTTCGTGTTAATTAACAATTTGGTGTTCGTATATTCAAGTTAATCTTTTTCTGTTTGACGCTCAGAAATGGCTTCGGCTGCGATACCCATTGTGCCTACTTTGTCAATCCCAACTCATGGAGCTCATGGAGAAAAGCCTGAGAAGTTCACCGGTGTTGATTTCAAGAGGTGGCAACAAAAGATGTTGTTCTACCTTACACTTTGAACTTGGCTCGATTTCTCAATGAGGATGCTCCTAAGTTGGATGAAGGAGATACTGATAAAGAGAGGCTTGCTGCCGTGGATGCTTGGAAGCATTCAGACTTCCTTTGTCGAAACTACATTCTCAATGGTCTGGACAATGCCCTTTATAATGTGTATAGCCCTCTGAAAACGGCTAAGGATTTGTGGGATAGTCTGGACAAGAAGTACAAGACTGAAGATGCCGGACTGAAGAAATTCATTGTTGGCAAGTTTCTTGACTTCAAGATGGTGGACTCTAAAACTCTTTTGAGTCAAGTCCAAGAGCTTCAAGTGATCCTGCATGACATTCATGCTGAAGGAATGACTCTAAGTGAGTCCTTCCAAGTTGCTGCCTTCATTGAGAAGCTACCACCTTCGTGGAAAGACTTCAAGAATTATCTTAAACACAAGAGAAAGGAGCTGTCACTTGAAGACTTGATTGTTCGATTGAGGATAGAGGAAGATAATAGAATCTCCGAGAAGAAAGGTGGCAAAACCTTTGAGACATCAAGAGCTAACATTGTTGAGGAATCAAAGAAACCCAACAAGAAGAGGAAGAGCTATGGAGAGGGTTCCAACCAAGGTCCGAAAAAGTTTCTTGGCAAGTGCTTCAATTGTGGAAAGCCTGGACATCGATCCAAAGAGTGCAGAGCCAAGAAGAAGCAAAAGACCAATGCTAATGTGGTGGAACATATTTCTAGTGGTGTCGAAGACATCAACCTTGCTGCTGTGATTTCCCAATGTAATCTGGTGGGAAACTCCAAAGAATGGTTCATTGACACTGGAGCAACTCGACACATTTGTGCCATCAAATCCATGTTCACAACTTATACGCCGATGGCACGTGAAGAGATACTCTACATGGGTAACTCATCGACCTCCAAGGTTGAAGGAATTGGAAGAGTTGTCTTGAAGATGACCTCTGGAAAGCAAGTGACACTAAATGATGTATTGTATGTGCCGGATGTGCGCAAGAATTTAGTGTCGGGTTCTCTCCTTAGCAAGCATGGGTTTAAGATGGTTTTTGTGTCTGATAAGTTTATACTCTCCAAGAGTGATATGTATGTGGGCAAGGGGTATCTTAGTGATGGTCTGTTCAAGATGAATGTTATGACTGTTGTACCTTCTAATGTTTCTTCTAATAAAGTTGATTTCGCTTATGTGGTTGAGCTTCCTTCTATTTGGCATGCTAGATTAGGACACGTGAATTATAAGTCAATTAAGAAATTAATTGATATGGGCTTGTTACCAAAATTCGATTGTCCAAGAGAAAAATGCCAAGTATGTGTTGAATCTAAATTTTCTAGACCTCCATTTAATTCTGTGAATGATAGAGTAACAGAGACTTTAGAATTAATTCACACCGATATTTGCGACATGAAATCAACACCATCTAGAGGAGGTAATAAATATGTTATAACTTTTATAGATGATTGCTCTAGATTTTGTTTTGTTTATTTGCTCAAAAGCAAAGATGAGGCAATTAATGCGTTTAAGACTTATAAGTCTGAAGTGGAAACGCAATTAAACAAGAAGATCAAAATTATAAGATCTGATAGAGGAGGTGAATACGAATTTCCTTTTGAGGAAGTATGTTCCGAATTTGGTATTATACACCAACTGACACCTCCCTATGCGCCTCAAGCTAATGGAGTAGCTGAAAGGAAAAATCGGACACTAAAGGAAATGATGAATGCATTGTTGAATAGTTCCGGTTTACCTGAGAATTTGTGGGGGGAAGCTGTTTTGACGGCGAATTTTATCTTGAATCGAGTTCCCCACAAGAAGACACAACAAACACCCTATGAGAAATGGAAAGGTAGAATGCCTAATTTGAATTATCTCAAAGTGTGGGGGTGTTTGGCTAAGGTCATGATTCCTAAACCAAAGAAGGTTAAAATAGGACCAAAGACCATTGATTGTGTCTTTATTGGATATGCCCAAAATAGTAGTGCATATCGGTTTCTTGTATATAAATCTGAGGTCTCAGATATACATGTTAATACGATTATTGAATCAAGGGACGCCTCGTTCTTTGAGAATATTTTTCCGTATAACAAAGTATATGATTCACATGAAAATAATAAGAGACCTCGAGATGTTGCTTCAACAAATGATCCTATTGAGGATGAACCTAGACGGAGTAAGAGACAAAGGACCTCCACATCCTTTGGTCCAGATTTTCTAACTTATCTGTTAGAGAACGAGCCTCAGACTGTCAAAGAGGCTGTGACATCCCCAGAAGCTCCGTTCTGGAAAGAAGCTATCAATAGCGAAATTGAATCAATTCTATCGAATCATACGTGGGAATTGGTTGACCTTCCGCCTGGGAATAAACCACTACAAAGTAAGTGGATCTTCAAAAAGAAAATGAAGGCGGATGGCACTATTGATAAGTATAAAGCTAGACTTGTGGTTAAAGGCTACAAGCAACGAGAAGGTCTTGATTATTTTGACACTTATTCACCGGTCACGAGAATTACATCAATAAGGATGTTGATTGCAATAGCTGCGGTGTATAAGCTGGAGATCCATCAAATGGATGTGAAAACGGCCTTCTTGAATGGGGACTTGGAAGAGGAAATTTATTTGGAGCAACCTGAAGGGTGTGTTGCTCCTGGACAAGAAAGGAAAGTGTGTCGGCTTATCAAGTCGTTGTATGGTCTAAAACAAGCACCCAAGCAATGGCATGCTAAGTTTGACCAAGTGATGTTGTCGAATGAATATAGAATCAATGAGTGTGATAAATGTGTATACGTTAAGAACACTCATAATGGTTTTGTCATTCTTTGTCTATATGTCGACGACATGCTTATAATGGGAAGTGACTGTGAAGTTGTTAAGGCAACGAAGCGAATGCTTACAAGCAATTTTGATATGAAAGATTTGGGGGTCGCAGATGTTATTTTAGGAATTAAAATCCATAAAACATCTGAGGGACTAGCACTGTCACAAGCTCATTATATTGAGAAAATTCTAGATAAATGTAAGAATCTAGATGTTGCACCTGTAAGGACCCCGATAGATGTGAATTTACATCTTACAAAGAATTCTGGTACAATCAAAGAACAAAATGAGTATGCAAGTATACTAGGCAGTTTAATGTATGTCATGAACTGTACTAGACCGGACATAGCTTGTGCTGTAAGTAAGCTAAGTCGATATACTGCAAGCCCAAATGAAGATCACTGGAAAGCTATGAGGCGTGTTTTGGGCTATTTGAAGCATACCCAGAATTATAGTTTGCATTACATAGAATATCCGGCGGTACTTGAAGGATATTGTGATGCAAATTGGATTACCGGAACAAACGATACAAAATCCACTAGTGGATTTGTGTTTACCCTTGGTGGGGGAGCGGTGTCTTGGAAGTCATCCAAACAAACCTGTATAGCAAGGTCCACGATGGAGGCTGAATTCATTGCTTTGGACAAGGCTGGAGAAGAGGCAGAATGGCTTCGAAATTTCTTAGAAGACATTCCAAACTGGCCTAAACCGGTGCCAGCTGTGTGTATTCATTGCGATAGCCAAGCTGCTATTGGAAGAGCAAGGAATGTCATGTATAACGGCAAGTCTCGACATATTCGTCGAAGACATGACACCGTGAGACAACTACTCTCTAGTGGAATTATCACTATTGACTATGTAAAGTCAAAAGATAATATTGCGGATCCGCTAACAAAAGGCTTAACTAGAGAGATGGTTATGAAAACTTCAAGAGGAATGGGTCTAAGGCCGATCAATAAGTCTTCATAGCGGTAACCCTACTTAGCTGACTGGAGATCCCAAGAACTAGGTTCAAAGGGACAACTAAGTTATGAAGACTGGAGTAAAGTACTATCAATCTCTACCCATTCCTGTTTGAGATAGTACTAATATGTGAAGGTTAAGCTTAAGCTTTTAATGATTCTAGAGTATGTACTGATACTCAGAAATCACCTATGTGAGTGTGAAGTGTGGGCCGCTTCTATGAGAATTGAAAAGGCCGAATTCTCTAGAACACTCATGAGACCAGGCGGTGTTCATGGCCAAAACGAACACAACAGTGAGAACGAACTTCGTTCGAGAGATCGTTGTGTGACTTCTGTTGTCTAGGCTTACACCAAAGGTTGACGGTTCAAAGACAATCGCGTCTACTGATTGACCGAGTAAGTCCGATAGATGTTCACTAGGATGGGTTCAAAGTTTCAGACTACTCACTACGATGCAACGTTCTCTCATGGATGATCGCACATTGCATTACTTGCATTTACGAAGAGTCATGATTACGAATATATATATCATTCATGTGGGGGATTGTTGGGATTTTGAGCAAATTGGAGGGAACTCCAAATTGCAAATTTTGGAGCCAAAAATCCATCAAATTGTTTGAATGATATTAAAGATGAAGGAGAGAGTCCCACATAGGAAAGATGGGAGCTTGAAGTTGGATATATTAGCTTGTGTCTTCCATGAAGGGTTGGGCCCCAAGGGGTACCCCACTTTTGTGGAAGAGAGAGGTGTTGCTCCCTCGCGCGCCCGCCGCCGCCGCCGTCCGTCCGGCCGGTTCGGTTCGGGTGCGGGAAGAAATTATCCAACTCACTTAATTTTTTTTTATTTGCAACGGTTCGGGGGTACCGAACCGGTTCCTTCATTGCGTCGGTTCGCTTGAATGGTCAAGTCCAACTGGTTGATTGACTTGTGACTCTTCGGATTTTTTTTTTAAAACTCATTCGGTTTCAAACAAAAGGCTGGCCTTGCATTTTTCGACATCATCTTTCCTTCTTTGTGCGATCAATTCCGCGACGTTCCGTTCGCCGTTTTCCTCCGAGCAAGTGCCGGCTTTGAGGGAAGGATCCGTTCTATCCTGGGAGACAATTGTCCATTGACCTTGGGTACCGAAAGAGGGGGCAAATTTGTCTTAAGGACACAACGTCTCTTCGTTGGGCTCGGATCAAACTTGCTTGTGTTGTGCGCTCAGGTTAGTTGGCTTCTCTTGTTTCTACTATTGAAGTACGTATGTTGTATTGTATGTGATCAACATATTTCGCATGATATGCTAGGAATACAACAGTTTGTCCTCTCCAAGACGGTGAATAATTAATTAGCGCTAAAAATAACAACATATTTGGTTGGTGGATTGATAACTTTCCAACTTTGATATTTCCATTTTCAAAGTGGACAAACAAGTTTCTTAATTCTAAATTACTACCATATCACTGTATGAAGATATCATTTGATTAGTTAATTGAAATAAAAATCACCAAAAAATCCAAATTATACTCGTTATGACATATTTACTTTGAACTTTTTTTTAATACCAAAAATCTCAAATTAACACTCAAATTCAGCGTTAAAATCTGACATGGTGCCATGTCAGAAAAAATTCAAAATAAAAATAAAACTAAATAAAACTCGAGCACCCTTCGTTGTGGTTACTCTTCATCATCTTCGAGCGCTCGTTCATCGCTGCCCAGATCCGCCCAGACATTCGGCTGTGCACAATTCATCTCTGTTATTCTTGTGTTGTATTATCCTTGCTTTTTTCTCTAGTGTTCATCTTTCTGGGTAAACTCCTCCATTGTTCCTTTTACTTTTGATTGGTCAAATATTCTTCCTCTGCTTTTCGTCAGTCAAATACTGGCAAACTCAATCCATAGACTTCGCCACTTTGATCGCCGCTTTTTCTGCAATACGGCGAAATTCCGCGGCTTCGAGAAAGAAGAGGGAAAAGGTTCAACAGCTACTGATTGTTACCGAAATGGATTAAGGACATGGGGAGTAGCCCCCAGTCGTGCAGGAACTCGTGAGAAAGAGGAGGACGATCGAGGGAAAAAAATTAAAGAAACAAGGAACCTTCATATGGGATCGACCAGAGCCAGATCTTGCTCTCGAACGACGAGTACGGCTCTTTAGTCACCGGACTGCTGCGGTGACCTTAGATTCGAGGTGGGCAGAGCCCCATGTCCATGACCCCAGGTCGGAGAAGCATGGACAACCTTTTCTTAAGATGTGATCGAACAATCTTTTTTTTTTTTTGGGTAGACAATCGAACGACTTTGAACGACTGCGTCAACTATGTATTTACTCGTTGCCACTTGCCAGACCCAGCAAAGCATGAACGTATTCATTTTGATGCTACACATGCTTGGAAATTACATCCATGCAGAGACATGAACAGCCCTTACCTTACGCGCTAATTTCCTAGTCAACTCAAATCCATTCCGCACATATATGATACCATGGGCAAGGACACTCTGTACCCAACCCACCAATTGCTCCCATCACACATAACTCTTCTCTTTCCAGGGAATCTCCCAATTGATCATGTTCACATTCGACATTCTGTGTTCAGACCACATCAGTCAATTAATGCAGCTCCAAAGTCGACAGAAAAATTGAAGGCGACAGCTGGAAAAAAGAGCACGTGATCACGCGCTTTGCTCTGCATAGTTCTTTTCACCGGTGAAGTGCAGACGACAAATCATCCTAATATTGACCAAGATTCTGTCTTTTTTCCACGTTAATGTCCACTTCATTTACTGCCAGGATCTCTCTCTCCCATGAACACTTTTTGGCCTTTTCTGGAGGAATTTCCACCACCCTAGTTTCTCTCCAAGACAGGTCTCGTTTCTAGGTAGCATGGACTCTATAAAATCAGAATACGATATACTGAAAAATCTCAACATGAATTCTATCAAAATGGAATCGAGAAAGCTTCTTCCTTTCACTCCACACCCTGCCATCTTCAATCTCTGCCTCCTGCTTCCATGCACTTACTTTGCTCTCTCTCACTCTGCTAAACTTGGTAATGACACAGATAAACTGGCCTTATTGGCCTTCAAGAACCAGATAACCCATGACCCTTTTGCCACGCTGAGCAATTGGAACGATTCGGTCCATTTTTGCCGATGGAACGGGGTTATTTGCAGTGCTCGACACGAGAGAGTCGTGGTGCTAGACCTCCAGTCCAGGAACTTGACAGGAACTATCTCACCGCATATAGGAAACTTGACATTCGTGAGGAGTGTCAATCTGCGGTACAATTACTTCCACGGCAAGATCCCGAAAGAAGTGGGACGTCTGTATCGGCTTCAAGCGATCGGACTCACCCAGAATCTTTTGCAAGGTGAGATTCCTATAAATCTCACTCAGTGCTCGGACCTGAGGATTCTCGATTTAGTCGCAAACAGCCTCGAAGGAAGAATTCCACCGGAGCTGGGCAAGCTCGAAAAGCTTACGGGATTAGGACTTGCTGTCAACAACTTGACAGGTCCAATCCCGAAATCACTAGCGAACCTCACGTTTCTCGGGGACTTTTCTCTATCTGAAAACAGACTCAGCGGCGACATTCCTAGAGAGCTCGGCCAGTTGAGGCAGCTCCGCATGTTCCAAATCTCATCAAACGGACAGTTGACAGGTTCGATTCCTGCTCAGCTTTTCAATCTTTCTCTTATGGAGTACTTTGCTGTTGCGGAGAACCAACTTGTCGTAGAAATTCCACCCGATATAGGATTTACTCTTCCGAACGTTCGGATTCTTCTCTTGGGAAAAAACCAGTTGTACGGTTCAATTCCAAGCTCCATATCTAATGCAACTAAGCTCGAGTGGCTTTCTATTCCATTTGGCCAGTTGACCGGTTCAATACCTCATGATTTGGGGAAGTTGAAAAACCTCGTGAGGTTGAATCTAGGGATGAACAAGCTTGGAAATGGGGAAGGGAATGACCTTGGATTTCTTTCCTCATTAGTGAATTGCACGAAACTTGAGGTCCTTGCCTTCAACAACAACAGTCTCAGCGGGGTTTTGCCAAATCACATAACCAATCTCTCTTTCAACCTCAATTACCTTCTGATGGGAGCGAATAGAATTTCCGGTAGCATCCCGAATGACATTCAAAAGCTCGAAAACCTGATCTTGATCGGCATGGAGGAGAATCTCTTCACCGGACAAATCCCCGCCTCCTTTGGGCTTATGAAGAACCTACAGGTTTTGTCAATTTTCGGCAACAAATTTTCGGGGGAAATTCCTCAATCCATTGGTAATCTTACTTCCTTGGTAGAACTCGGCTTGGATGATAATTCTCTCCAGGGTAACATACCTTCAACCCTAGGAAACTGTCAGAGTCTTCAGAAGCTCTCTCTAGCAAACAATAACCTTTCAGGTACTGTACCTAAAGAGGTCTTTGGTATTCCTTCCATAACAGATTGGTTAGATTTGTCTGCAAATAAGTTAACTGGTCCGATACCGATAGAATTAGGAAAAATGAGACAGATCACACTTCTAGACTTATCCGACAACAGACTATCAGGAGAGCTACCTAGTTCCCTCGTAAGCTGTGATAGCTTGGAATTCTTGTATCTAAGGGGAAATCTTTTCGAAGGATCAATTCCTTCCTCCTTAAAAAGTCTGAAAGGGATTCAAGAACTCGATCTCTCGTGCAACAACTTCACAGGAAAAATCCCCAATTTCTTTGGCTCTCTTACCTTCCTGAAAAATCTGAACCTGTCGTTCAATCATCTGGAAGGTGAGGTCCCAGAAAGTGGAATCTTCAAGAACGTCAGTGAAATCTCAATTGTAGGAAACAGTAATCTTTGTGGGGGCCCCACGACATTGCATCTGCAGAAATGCACACCCCCTAGAGTTCATTCCAGGAAGTTGTGGCGACATTTGTATCTCAGGATATTGATAATCCTCGTAGTTTCTGTTGGAACATGCGCAATCTTGATATGTTCCATTCTCATACTTTATAGGAGGAAAAGTGTTAGGAGGAAGAAATCGTTCGAGACGACTCCCGCGGAGGATGAAAAGAAATTTCGGAAGATTACATATGCTGAGCTTTCCAGAGCAACAGATGGCTTCTCTTCAGCTAAAAAGATAGGGACTGGCAGTTACGGTTCAGTATACAAGGGATGCAGTGGAGAATTGGTGGTTGCAGTGAAAGTGCTGGACCTCCAGCAACGCGGAGCTTCGAAGAGCTTTATAGCAGAATGCGAAGCGTTAAGATCGATCCGGCATCGGAATCTCTTGAAGATAGTCACTTCTTGCTCGAGCATTGATTTCGCTGGGAACGAGTTCAAGGCGTTGGTCTACGACTACATGCCGAATGGGAGTCTGGAGAAGTGGTTGCATGTAGATAATGCAGATGACCAGAATTCTGGCCGGAGGCAACTCGGTTTTGTGCAGAGGGTTAGCATAGCCATTGACATAGCTCAGGCTCTGGACTATCTCCATCACCGTGCGGACCCTCCAGTTGTTCACTGTGATCTTAAGCCAAGCAACGTCCTCCTCGACAGAGATATGACTGCTCATGTCGGAGATTTCGGGTTAGCAAGGCTCCTCTATGATAAGAACACTCAGATTCACTCGAGCATGAGTACTAGTACTGGTGCCTTTAAGGGTACTATTGGATATGTAGCTCCAGGTAACTTTTTTTTCGCCCTATAATCTTGGAAAGAGATATCCCCTAGATCCTTCATTTTTCAGGACCCATTAAAATTGAACAAAAGACATTAAAAATTGGACTGCAGAAGTCAAACCTCTTTTCTTTTCGAGAATGCTCATATACAGATGTTTTAGGATTATATATGTTGAACTTATGGCAAACTTGTAATGTGTTTTGGTGAAGAATATGGAATGGCTGGTGAGATTTCAACTTGGGGGGATGTGTACAGCTTTGGGATTCTAGTGATGGAGATGTTCACCGGGAAGAAGCCCACTGATGAGATGTTCATGGAAGATCTCAGCCTCCATAGCTATGTGAACAAGGCTATTCCAGATGGAGTGACCGAAATAGTCGACGCAAAACTACTCGAAGAAGTCTTCCCCCATCAAGACATCGACAGGGCAACCACTTTGAGAAAGCAAAGCAAAGCTCAAGAGAGCTTGACCTCGATACTGAAAATCGGCATCTTATGCTCCGCCGAACAGCCCGGAGAACGACTCGACATGAAGGAGGTCGTCATGAAGTTGCAATCACTCAGAGAAAGGATCTAAAATATTTGGATGTGTAATAATTTTTGCCGGTCATGATAAAAGTAATGCTAGGGTGAGCACCGGAAATACTTAGGAAGGTAGTAGATGAAAAACTAAGTTAAAAGATGCACTAGCTAGTTTTGTGTTATATTTCGTCTTATAAGAATTACCCAACTCCAAAACGCATGGTTGGACAATGAAGTAATCTTAAATTTGCATAGCATTTCACCTTTCTCCATGATGCTGTTTCTAATCGACTTTTCTGAAGTAAACTTAGATGCATCAAGAGGAATCGTTTACCTATATGGATACTATAACGATTACTTGAATCTGAGAGCATCAGCAAAAGTTCAGATCTATTAGAGAAGCAAATTCTACTTCTTTAGTTGTTGTAATGCACAACATATTCCTTGCTTAACCACCCGCCTGAGTGGCGCTGCTGGAGCGCGCACTCTTTCTCTCTTAAAAGGTTGAGTGTTCGAATCCCAGGCGCCACAGGATGACTTAACCGGTAGCACGTGTGTGGTGGCTAGCACGTGTGTGGTGGCTAGCACGTGTCGCCCCCAGAGTTTACTCCCAGGTTGTCGGCCGTGCGGGGGTTCCCTAGGTTACCAAAAACAAAAAAAAAAACATATTTCTTGCTTAAATACCAAAAGTTGCTATCAAAATGTTAATTTCTTCTATTGCGTCCATTTACCAAGGATAAAGGCTCTTATAAAATTGTTCTCAACTCCAAGGGATTTCACGTTTGAATGAACAGCTTGCTTATCTACGGGTTTCCTATATGTCCTAAATGGCACGAGAATGTTATATTACTATCTTATGGAGCTAATAGATACCCCTAAGATGTGATCAAATGACTTCGAACGACTAGGTATTCACTCGTTGCCAACCCCGATCAAGTGTAAATGGATTCATCGTGAAAGTGCACATGCTTGGAAATTATATCCATGCATGGACAAGAACAGCCCTTGTCTTATGCCCTAATTTCTCAGTCAACTCAAATCCATTCCGTAGATATAATACAATGGGCTTGGACCCTCTGTACCTAACCCACCAATTGCTTCAATCACAAACAACTTTTATCTTTCCAGGATAGAGCACACTCTCAAGCGCTTTACTCTCTCTGCATTGTTGTTTCACTGGTGAAATGCAAATAACAGATCGAACTAATAGTGGGTTATTCGTGCGTAGCTCCAGCTTGTTTAGATGATCATCGGAAATCGACTCGTCTGATGCGACTTGGTCTTAAGTTGCTATCAAACTCGATCTAATACCTCCTCGAATTGAGCTCGAACTCATCCATAATCAGCTCGATAGGCTGAAATGCCTGATCTCGTAATCAAGCTTGCATTGTTATTCCTTAAATAGATTTTTTGTGTCAAGATTCTTTAAATAGTTAACAATCATAAAAGTTATTCACAGAAATCTTTTTTTTTTGGTAAAGTAAGATAGTATATATACTTTTCACAGCGAAACATACAAGGAAACTAGTCGTACACAAAAAAACGTCGCACTTGAGGTGGCACAACAAGTGTCCCGACAGGGCAAAGGTGTAACGACTCAAACAAGGGCTACAAGCAACAGAAAAGCCATAGAAAAGGCCAATAGAAGCGGGGACCAATAGACTACATACAAAGTAATCCCACAGAAAAGGCCAACCGAATCATGGCCCAACAGACTACAGACACAGTAAACAGAGGATTAATCAAAAATGGGAGAGGAGATGCCCCATTTTTGCTGAATTCTTCTGTTGTGGTCATTATCTACAACAGGCTTCATGAAAAAGCCTTTGTCCCTTACCAATTTGGTGAGGTGATTGCGGAGAGCTGGCATTAAGAGGGAATGGTCCCTGAATAGGATATTGTTTCTCACCGACCAAATTATATGGCACATTGCGCCAAGTGCAAAACGAGCAATTTTTTTATGGAAGTTCTGCCCCCCAATGATATGGACAGCCCAATGGAGGTTTTCTTGCCAAGATCTATTACGCCACATAAGGTTGCAGTTATTTGCCCAGAAAGCAGCAAGGGACCCGGTAACAGCACATCCAAAAAAGAGATGGTCAATAGAATCAGGTCTGCTTCTACAGAAGGCACATACACTTTCGGGAATTCTGTGATAGCTTAGCAAAATGACTTGTGTAGATAGTCTATTCAGAGATATGAGCCATAACAAGAAGCTGTACCTTGGCGCAATGGCTCGATCCCATATGAAGGAACTCCATGGAACATTCGTGCCTTTGTTTCTTATGAGTTCCCACGCCGAAGAAATGAAAAACTGACCAGCAGAGTGGCCTTTCCAGGATATGCGGTCAGGTCTTTCGGCATCAAGAGCTGGTATTCTATCTGACCAAGAGTTGAAACTGACCAGAAAGTTAGAGTATTGCCAAACTGAAGAGGAAAAATTCCGAACCAATGCATTTCTCGGGATGCCTGAATACTATATATCTCTATCAAAAAAAAAATTTATAGAGAGGACCCCTGAGATGCCAGTTATCAAACCAAAATGATACAAAGGCCCTGTCGCCTATCTTCCATGGGAAGTTTAACTGGAAGTCCAAACGAAGTTCAAGGATTTTTTTCCAGCTCCAAGAACAGAATGTCAGTTTGGTTGCTACCCAGAAATTTTTCTTCTTGAGAAAGTTGGAGTGAATCCATTGGCACCATAAGGACTCCTTATCGATGAATAGGAGCCATATGTGCTTGAGCATTGCAGCTCTATTGCAGTCCTCAAGCTTCCGAATGCCGAAGCCTCCCTCCTCTTTCGGTAGGCAGACTTTATTCCATGGGACTTTCGTATCGCCCGCTCCCAAGTCGGGACCTTTCCACAAAAATTGTCTGAGTATTTTTTTCAATACTTGAGAGGATTGATTTGGGGAGAATAAAGACACTTGCCCAGTATACCTGAGTTGCGTGAAGCACTAAAGTTATGAGCTGTAGTCTTCCTGCAAACGAGAGAAATCGTTGGGACCATGATCTAACTTTGGTCGTGATTATGTTGACCAAGTGGCAGCAATCCACTTTGGACAGTCTTGAGGCTATGACTGGAACTCCAAGATATTTGAAAGGAAGTGTACCTTCACTGAAGCCAAGGAGTTGTAAAATATGGGTTCGCAGTTCCACAGAACCACCCGATATGAAAATCTCACTCTTATTTGCATTTGGCGAGAGGCCAGACCAGCAAGAAAATAACCGAATTTCTTCCTGTAGAAGATTAATGGATTCCAAGTTTGCTTCCAAAAAGAGGAGAACATCATCGGCAAAAAAAAAGATGGCTAAGTCTGGTGGCCTTGCAGCGCCAAAAAAATTTGAAACCAGTCAGACTAGTTTGATGGTTAAGGATGCCTGAGAATACTTCCATAGCCAGTGTAAAAAGATAAGGGGAGAGAGTATCTCCTTGTCGAATACCGCGACCACTAGAGAAGAAATCATGTAGTTTACCATTAATAGCCACCGAAAATTTCGGAGAGGTGACACATTCCATTATAAGCTTAATCATAATAAGTGGAAAACAGAAAGCTTGCAGGACTACTTCTAGAAAATTCCAGTCAAGAGTGTCATAAGCTTTTTGGAAATCAACCTTGATGGTACATTTTGGAAGGTAGGGTTCATGTTGGAAGCCTGTAAATAATTCCTGAGCCAGGAGGATATTGTCGGTAATCCTCCTATTCTTGACGAAAGCATTTTGGGAGCGACTGATAAGAGTTGGCAGAACATTGGAGATGCGGTCAGCCAAAATTCTGGTTATACATTTGTAAATGGTGTTGCAACATGCTATAGGCCTAAAGTCATTCATCGACTGGGCATTTGGTACTTTCGACACAAGTGCAAGAATAGTAGTGTTGAGTTCTTTTAACAAGGATCCAGACGGAAAAAAATCAGTGATTGCCGAGGTGAGAGATGAGCCAACAATATCCCAGTTAGATTTAAAGAAATCAATATTATACCCATCAGGACCAGGAGCCTTGCCTTTGGCCAAGGAAAACATGGCATTATGAATTTCACTAACCGTCACCTCTCGAGAGAGCAGAAGGATCTGATCATCATCCAGCCTATGTTGGAGAAAGTTCCGAATGGCATTGATATCAGGCAGAGCGGTTGAACTGTCAGCCACAAGTAACGTTTCAAAGTGATGTACAATGTGCTGCTGAACCAATTCCGGGTCATTAAGTATTTCACCATTGGAGTTAACAACCGAAATGATGCGATTGTGAAGGTGTCTCTTGTTTACAAAATAGTGGAAATACTTGGTGTTGCAATCACCTTCTGTCGGCCATTTTATCCTCGACTTTTGTTTATAGAAGGATTCCTCCTGAAGACGCAGTTCCGAGAAAATCCGGGATTGTTCCTTTTCTAGTTGGGCCAAAGCAATGTTAAAAGGATCAAAAGCAAGAGCATCCTGGGTATTGGAAAAGGCTCACCTGGCCTGTGCGGTTCGTTTTGAAATATCAGAGTATGAATCTCTATTGAGAAGTTTGAGGCAACCTTTAAGCATTTTGAGCTTCCTGCAAAGCACAAACATAGGGGAACCCATAATATGTAGGTCCCATACCCGGTTGACCGTTTCCAAGAAAGAAGGATGAACCATCCAAAAATTGAAAATTTTGAATGGCTTCCTTGATGGTCGGATGGGGAAGATTCTAATAATCATAGGCGAGTGGTCAAAGATTCCCAGAGCAAGAAAAAAGGCCTCGGAGAAAGAGAACTGGCGGCTCCATTGCTCATTGATGAGAACTCTATCTATTTTCCTTTGTTTGCAAAAAATGCCAATGGATGTGGACCATGTATATCTATGCCCCACATATCTTAAATCATCAAGTCCAGCTTCGTCCAAGCAAGAACCAAATTCATCAAAGGCCGGAATCCATGAGTTTGTGCCACCAATTCTATCTGATTGGTGACGAATGGCATTGAAATCTCCAGCCACAACCCAAGGAAAATTCGAGAATAGCAAACTAGAATGAATTAGATCAGCCTAAAGGGTACAGCGGTTCAGAAAGGTGTGCTCGCCATATATAACTGAAAAGTAGCATATTTTACCAAGAGCCAGCAATCTTGCACGGGTACGAATGGCTTGGGAAGAAGAAAACAAAACTTCCAAGGCCAATTCTTGCAGATTCCAACCCAACCAAATTCTGCCTCAAGAGGAGGAATTGTAATTTGAAGACCAATCCCAACCCGATAATAAGCCAGTAGATATAGATTCAAAACGGGATTAATTAACCTTGGTCTCAAGGATACCAATACAAGAAAGATTATTAGTTCTAATAAAAGCTCTAATTTCCGCCTGTTTGAGGGGTTGAACAAGACCCCTCATATTCCAGATGCCAAAAAACATTAAGGAGAGGAAGGAGTGTTACCGCTTTTTTATACCACCTCTCCTCCTGGATCTGGGGGTGGCCCATTTAGTCAAAGGGGGCTTACAAACAGGAGCAGGTTCTGCCTCTATTAGGGCCAGCAAAGTGGCAACAGAAGCATCCTTTCCAGGGCATGACGGGCCAACTCCTATAGAGGAGGTTCTCACGCCAGGTAGTTCATTGCTGGAGGCAAGATTTACAGGGCAGCATCCCTTGTGTATAGAAACATTGGGTCGTGATGCAGTCTGTCCAGGAGTTAGAGAGTCTAAATCACTAGACATTTCACTAGCCACGTCTTTGTTGGATTCACTTGAATCAGAGGATGAAGAAGAGCCATTTCGGGGAGACCTGGGAGGGGCCGAGGGTCCGGATGTTTCCGCCTTGGACAGGGAGGGGGAAATCTGTGGATCAGGGGCCAGAATGGGAGCTACTGCCGAAGTAGTGTGATGATCAGCAGCGGGTGAGAAAGGCATGTTCCTGGGATTACCGGCCCCTTTTCTTTTGTTTACCAACTGCCAAGGCTCTTCCGCTAGGGGGGGAGGGAGCAACATGATCAGCAAGGGGGGACGATTCCTTTTCTAGGTTAGTTTCCTTGCTAGGTGCGGGGTATCTATGGCCAAAAGTGCCGCAGGTTATACAGGAGATAGGTCTCCGTTCATATTCAACCTTGACAATCCATATTTCATCATTGAGTTTGACGTCAATCGAGTATAACATGTCTTGGGTGGCCTTGATTTCTATGCAAACTCTAGCATAAGAGAGCATTCTCATTTTCTCAGTTTGAGTATCCACATGAAGTGGTTTGCCAAGTGCACTGGCAATTGCACTAATTCCAGAGGCCGACCATAATGCATAGGGGATGTCCCTAAGTTTCACCCATATTGGAATGGATTGATGCTGGTCCTTGATGAGCTTGAGATTAGGTTGCCATTGTTTTAAAATCATAGGCACACGCAAGATAGTGATGGGGACACCATCAAGGATTTTCCGACGAAAAATCTCGTCGGGGATGTGGAAGAAGTAGAAACCATCCCCATTTGCCATTACATCGACGAGTTTGTTTCCTCATACGTTCTTCATTGCAGTCTCAGTGAGCTTAAAGGGCAGTTTTTTGCCCACAAAATACCCAACAAGGCATTCCTTCCATTTGGGGTTCGAGTCTTCCAGAATAGCTTCCGAGATTTATACCAACGGTTTACCATCGACGATGGTTCGGGGGATAAATGATAGGCCATAGCCCTTTTCGGCTGTCCTTACAACAGCTACCCATGAACGTTGCGTTCCTTGAGTTTTTATATCAAGGGGAGCATTTTTGGAAGGTGGATTCCCTTTACTAGTGCTGCGGTCAGTACCAGTCATTGGTACAACTTGTTGGTCTGTAGAGGTCCCGGCAATGTTCAGAGTTCTATGGCGGGATTTAGCCATGGATCTTCCTCTGCTTCGGCCTCTACTACGAGACCTTCGATCTTGAAGGTCATTGTCTTTGGAAATCATTGTGCCAGATTTATTAGACTCGGGCAAAGTTCTAGCAACAGGTGCTTGCACTGCACTAATTGAAGCATGGGTTTTTTTTTTTGTAGACACCGTCGAGGAAGTAGATCTGCCGGTGGCATCAGAAGCATCAACATTAACAGCTTTCACATGTTTGCTCGTCACCAATGAACCAACATCCTGCGGCTCAGAGACCAACAATCAAGAAACGGGATTTTCCGCCATGGGTTTTTCGGCCATGGTTTTCACTCCAAAGAATACATTATGAGTCCCAAACACAACCCAAGTATTATAAATAAGAAAAGTAAGGGACTATAAGGGGGACACTTTTGATCAGAAATGAACCAGAACAACACAGCTCCAGAAAAATCCAGGAACCCAGAGGCAGCTAGAATGAACAGCTTTGCCGAAACCCAGAAATCCAACAGCCCAGATCTATTCCCACAATAAATCAAATACGAGGCGACGGACTCACCAGGACAAAGTGTGAAGCTTGTTGACAAAACCTTCAAATTTCCAGAAGGAAAGGAGCAGCGAGACACTCAAAACCCAGAAAACCCAGGCGGGTGAACAATTCAGAAATCCCAGATCTATAACTCCGATTTGTATATGTCACCATAAGTGAAATCCTCTAAACAGGTGACTAGGTAGCGTCTGGCGAAGCCCAGCACCAAGTATCAGCCAGAATCGCCGATCTAAACGTCGAGAATCATAGTGAAACCCGGGAATCATAGTGAAACCCGGCGGGTGAACAGTATTTAATCGCCTACAATCGGGAGAGAAACCTTTATTCACAGAAATCTTTGAATGTATTATACCCAAGAATATGTATACATAAAATATATAGAGGGAAAAATATTAGAGCTCATTTAGCTCAAGTTTAAGTTTCTTCAGGAATTGACTGCAATCAAAGTGAACTAAAGCTCGAGAGCGAATTTTACTCATTGATCGAGCTCGAGCTTGCATTGTATTGGCTCGACTGAAACTTGATTCAACACCTCAACATGGTTTCGAACCTACAACTTAATTAGAGATCGATGATAATCATACTCTCCGATGTCGAGTTGTTTGTCCTCTCCAAGATGGTGAGTATTTAAGTTGAGGGTAATTAATTAGCGCTAAAACTAACAACATGATTGGTTGATTGATAACTTTCCAACTTTGATATTTCCACATTTCAATGTGGACAAAGAAGTTTTCTCAATTCAAAATTACTATCAAGATATCATTTGATTAGTTAAATTTTATCCTTGATATATTCTCCAAAAAGGGAAAGTTCATCTTCATTTGATTGCCAATGGAGTTTCATGAGAAGCAACAAGCAAGAAGATTCCTAACCACCATACCGACACTAGAGAACATAACATATCATCCCCAGGTACTACGCAGCTAGGTCCCGTGGCCTCTCATCTCCATTCTATGCCACGCTAAGTTCATAGAGCATCACTAAAGTGGTTGCGCCCCCAAGGCACGTGATGTGCTTGATTACAACATTACCCCGCCGGATAAATGGCTTGCTCGTCTATCGGTTCCTGTATATCATAAATGACGTGCGAATATCAGCATCTTTTGCATCTAATACATATCCCTAGGATGTGATTGAACGACTTTGAACAACTAGCTATTCACTCATCGCCAACCCGACAAAGCGCAAACGGATTCCTTGCGATGTTACACATGATTGGAAATTATATCCATGCAGGGAAACGAACAGCCCTCGTCTTATGTCCTAATTTCTTAGTCAACTCAAATCCATTCTGTATTTCCGACAAAAAAAGATCCATCCCGTACATATAATACAATGGGCATAACCCTATGTACCTAACCCACCAATTGCTTCCATCAAAAATGACTCTTCTCTTTCCAGGAAACCTCCCAATTGATCATGTTCCCACTCAACATTTTGTGTTCAGACTAGAGGTGATTGGTTCCTGGTCCGATTTTCGGTTTCACCGATCCAGTTCGATTCCAAGATGGAATCGGGAACCAAATCGGGAGAATCGGTTCCCAAAATTGGGAACCGGAGACCGAACCTGACCGATCTAGTCCAGTCCAATGGAACCGGTCACTTAGGGTTTAGGTTTTTTTTTTTGGTCAAACACTTAGGGTTTAGTTCACATTTTACTAATTTTTCTCAATGAATTTATGTCAGTGAAGTTCTCTATAGGCTAAGTTTACATTTTACTAATTTTTGTCAATGAATTTATATCGATGAAGTTCAATTAGGGTTTAGTTTACTAATTTTTTGAAAAAAAAATTAAAATATATATAGTCGGTCCAGTCAGGTCCGATCCCATCCGATTCCCTTTTGCAACCGAAAACTGGACCATCTGAACACCGGTTTCACTTTTAGAAATCGGAAACCGAATCAATACTCTCAGGACTCGGAATAAATCAGCCGGTCCAATTTGGTCCGAGCGGTTTGTTTCGCACGCTCTTTGCTCAAACCACATCAGTCAATTAATGCAGCTCCAAAGTAAACAGAAAAATTGACAGCGACCGCTGAAAAAAAGAGCACATGCTGAAGTGCTTTGCTCTGCATTGTTCTTTCACTGGTGAAAAACAGACAAAAAATCACCCTGATATTGACCAAGATTCTCTCTATTTTCCACGTCAATGTCCACTTCATTTTCTGCCAGGATCTCGCTCTCCCATGAACACTTTTTGGAATTTTCTGCAGGAATTTCCACCACCCTAGTTTCTCTCCAGGACAGGTCTCATTTCAAGGTAGCAAGGACTCTATAAAATCATTATATAAAATGCTAAAAAATCTCAACATGAATTGTGTCAAAATGGAATCGAGAAAGCTTCTGGCTTTCACTCCAGACCCTGTCATCTTTAATCTATGCCTCCTGCTTCCGTGCACTTACTTCGCTCTCTCTCACTCTGCTAAACTTGGGAATGACACACATGAACTGGCCATATGGGCCTTCAAGAACCAGATAACCCATGACCCTTTTGCCACGCTGAGCAATTGGAACGATTCGGCCCATTTTTGCCGATGGAACGGGGTTATTTGCGGTGGTCAACACGAGAGAGTCGTGGTGCTAGACCTCAAGTCCAGGAACTTGACAGGTACTATCTCATCGCATATAGGAAACTTGACATTCGTGAGGAATGTCAATCTGTGGAACAATTATTTCCATGGCAAGATTCCGAAAGAAATGGGACGTCTGTATTGGCTTCAAGTGATCGGACTCACCCAGAATCTTTTGCAAGGTGAGATTCCTATAAATCTCACTCAGTGCTCGGACCTGAGGATTCTCGATTCAGTCGCAAACAGCCTCGAAGGAAGAATTCCACTAGAGCTGGGAAAGCTCGAAAAGCTTACGGATTAGGACTTGCTGTCAACAACTTGACAGGTCCAATCACGAAATCACTAGCTAATCTCACGTTTCTCAGGGACTTTTTTCTATCTGAAAACAGACTCAGCGGCAACATTCCTAGAGAGCTCAGCCAGCTGAGGCAGCTCTGCATGTTCCAAATCTCATCAAACGGACTCTTGACAGGTTCGATTCCTGCTCAGCTTTTCAATCTCTCTCTTATGGAGTACTTTGCTGTTACTGAGAACCAACTTGTCGTAGAAATTCCACTCGATATAGGATTTACTCTTCCGAACGTTCGGATTCTTCTCTTGGGAAAAAACCAGTTTTACGGGTCAATTCCAAGCTCCATATCTAATGCAAGTAAGCTCGCGTGGCTTCATATTGCATTTAGCCGGTTGACCAGTATCATACCTCAAGATTTGGGGAAGTTGAAAAACCTCGTGGAGTTGAATCTTGGGATGAACGAGCTTGGATTTGGGAAAGGGAATGACCTTGGATTTCTTTCCTCATTAGTGAACTGCACGAAACTTGAGGTCCTTGCCTTCAACAACAACAGTCTCAGTGGGGTTTTGCCAAATCACCTAACCAATCTCTCTTTCAACCTCAATTACCTTCTGATAGGAGCGAATAGAATTTCCGGTAGCATCCCGAATGACATTCAAAAGCTCGAAAACCTGATCTTGATCGGCATGGAGGAGAATCTCTTCACCGGTCAAATCCCCGCCTCCTTTGGGCTTATGAAGAACCTACAGGTTTTGTCAATTTTCGGCAACAAATTTTCGGGGGAAATTCCTCAATCCATTGGTAATCTTACTTCCTTGGTAGAACTAGGCTTGGATGATAATTCTCTCCAGGGTAACATACCTTCAACCCTAGGAAACTGTCAAAGTCTTCAGAGGTTCTGTGTGGCAAATAATAACCTTTCAGGTACTATACCTAAAGAGGTCATTGGTATTACTTCCATAACAGATTGGTTAGATTTGTCTGCAAATAAGCTAACCGGTCCGATACCGATAGAATTAGGAAAAATGAGACAGATCACACTTCTAGACTTATCAGACAACAGACTATCAGGAGAGCTGCCTAGTTCCCTTGGAAGCTGTGATAGCTTGGAATTCTTGTATCTAAGGGGAAATCTTTTCGAAGGATCGATTCATTCCTCCTTAAAAAGTCTGAAAGGGATTCAATAACTTGATCCCTCGTGCAACAACCTCACAGGCAGAACCCCAATTTCTACGGCTCTCTTACCTTTCTGAAAAATCTGAACCTGCCGTTCAATCATCCGGAAGGTGAGGTCCCAGAAAGTGGGATCTTCAAGAATGCGAGTAAAATCTCAATTAGAGGAAACAGTAATCTTTGTGGGGGCCTGGCGGCATTGCATCTACAGAAATGCACTCCCCCCATAGTTCATTCCAGGAAGTTGTGGCGACGTTTGTATCTCAGGATAGTGATAATCCTCGTAGTTTCTGTTGGAACATGCGCAATCTTGATATGTTCCATTCTCATACTTTATAGAAGGAAAAGCGTTAGGGGGAAGAAATCGTTCGAGACGACTCCTGCAGAAGATGAAAAGAAATTTCAGAAGATTACATATGCTGAGCGTTCCAGAGCAACGGATGGCTTCTCTTCAGCTAAAAAGATAGGGACCGGCAGTTACGGTTCAGTGTACAAAGGATGCAGCAAGGAATCGGTGGTTGCAGTGAAAGTGCTTGACCTCCAGCAACGCGGAGCTTCAAAGAGCTTTACAGCCGAATGCAAAGCCTTAAGATCAATCCGGCATCGGAATCTCTAGAAGATAGTCACTTCCTGCTCGAGCATTGATTTTGCTGGGAACGAGTTCAAGGCGTTGGTCTACAACTACATGCCGAATGGGAGTCTGGAGAAGTGGTTGCATGTAGATAATACAGATGACCAGAATTCTGTCCGGAGGCAACTCAGTTTTGTGCAGAGAGTCAGCATAGCCATTGACATAGCTCAGGCTCTGGACTATCTCCATCACCATGCGGACCCTCCAGTTGTTCACTGTGATCTTAAGCCAAGCAATGTCCTCCCAGACAAAGACACGACCGCTCATGTCAGCGATTTCGGATTAGCAAGGCTCCTCTATGAAAAGAACCCTCATATTCACTCGAGCTTGAGTAGCGGTGCCTTTAAGGGTGCTATTGGATATGTAGCTCCAGGTAACTTCTTTTTTGCCCTATAATCTTGGATAGAGATATCTCATGGATTCTTCATTTTTCTGGACCCTTTTTGCGAAAATTGAACAAAAGACATTTCAAAATTGGACTGCAGAAGTCAACCTCTTTTATTTTCGAGAATGCATATATACAAATGTTTTGTGATTTTATTTGTTGAACTTATGGCAAACTGGTAATGTGTTTTGGTGAAGAATATGGAATGGCTGGTGAGATTTCAAAAAATTGGGGGGATGTGTACAGCTTTGGGATTCTAGTGATGGAGATGTTCACTGGGAAGAAGCCAACTGATGAGATGTTCATGGAAGATCTCAGCCTCCATAGCTATGTGAACAGGGCTATTCCGGATGGAGCGGCCGAAATAGTCGACTCGAAACTACTCGAAGAAGTCTTCCACCATCAAGACATCGACAGGTAAACCACTTCGAGAAAGCAAAGCAAAGCTCGAGAGAGCTTGACCTCTATTCTGAAAATCGGCATCTTATACTCCGCTGAACAGCCCAGAGAACGACTCGACATGAAGGAGGTCGTCGTGAAATTGCAATCACTCAGAGAAACGATCTAAAATATATGGATGTGTAATAATTTCGGCCAGTCATCATAAAAGTAATGCGCAGGGTGAGCTCCAGAAGTACTTAGGAAGGTGGCAGATGAAAAACTAAGTTAGAAGATATACTAGCTAGGTTTGTATTATATTTCGTCTTATAAGAATTACCCAACTCCAAAACCCATAGTTGGACAATGAAGTAATCTTAAATTTTCATAGCATTTAACCTCTTTCTGTGATACTGTTTCTAATCGACTTTCCTGAAGTAAACTTAGATGCATCAATAGGAATGGTTTACCTATATAGATACTTGAAGGATTGCTTCAATCAGAGAGCATCAGCTAAAGTTCAGATCTTTTAGAGAAGCAAATTCTACTTCTTTAGTTGTTGCACTGCACAACATTTCCTAACTTAAATACCGAAAGTTGCAATCAAAATGCTAACATCTTTTATCGCATTCATTTACCGAGGATAAAGGCTCTTATAGAATTGTTCACAGCTCCGGGGGATTCGATGTTTGCAGCGTGACCTGTGTCCTTGATGATCTCTAGCTTCGACTTGGGTCCCAGATGCCTGACAAATGTAGATTTAAATTTTCATATTGGTAATATTTAAGCAAACCAAGACACTGATTTAAAGAATACACATTAAGAAAACCCTACTTTTGCAAGTGATGCGCAAAGCTCAATGGGAAGACCTTATCCTTATTTCCCCATATAATCAACGTTTCCTGCAAATACCACCCAAAAAATGAATTGCTAAGCGGTATAGTCATTTTGCAATGATATGGTTGCGCACACATCTCACATATGATGTCTTTGAATACATTGGTTCATAAGTAGTACAACCACCCATGTGAATGAACTACCTGAGTCAAAACAGGAAGGTTGCTGTCTGCTTTTCTGAAGATCAAGTATTCTGCTAGCTCCGATTTTTCTTTCCTATAATTGTTGCACATGACCTGAAAAAGTAGGCCTGTGACTACAGGAAAATGAAGGAAGCTCCAGGTGGTGACTAAAGTTGATCATCGGGTGGGTTCGGAACAGACACAAAGGTCACGGCAATGTGTTGCTCAAACCCGCCCATATCATAAAAATTATAGAGCAGGAATTTTTGGCCGGGATGAGCCAAAGATAAGCTGGCCGGCTTTCCTCATGTAAGACCTTTGCCCAAGCTTGCCAATTTACCTCTCAGGCGTTAGGGGCCAAGCGAGCCATCTGCTGTTGTTCACCTTTAGCGGTGATCTATGAACTAATCATAAGGGGTGTGCACCGAGTCCAGTTCAACCCGAGAAGCGGACCAAACCGGCCTGACCAACCGTTGCAAGGTCAAATCTAAGGGAAAATCGGTTCCTTCCCAGTTCTAAGGCCCAAACCGTCGGTTTTTTCCGAGAACTGGTTCTTACCAGTTCAACCAGTTCGGTTCCCAGGTTGAATCAGTTTTAAAGCCTCATCTAAAAAAAAAAAAAACTTTTGCAACTCTCTAAAAGTCGAACTAGGTCTTCAACATAAGAGACAACAACATATTGTAACAGTGAAATGTGTTTACAGCTTATTAAGAAGAATACGATTTTTTACGCAAAACAAAAAAGGGGTCGGGATGCAATAAGTCACGATCCGACCGGTCGGTTCTCGGTTCCAAACTTTTGGAGCCAATAGTCACATTGTCGATTCTCAACAATCCACTGAGGACCGACACACCTAACTCAAACAACACTTCTTGGTAGCAAAAGTTGTGGAATTTTATGGAGAGATTCCAATTCAAGTAGGGTAATCAGATGAAGAAAATTCTGTTTTGAGGTAGTCCATCAGTTTCAACCTGTCAAAGCCAGGATCCAAACCAAGGTAATTCTAATTCCATCATACTATAACTGATGATGACATTTGGATTCTAAATGCCAAAAGTCACTACAATACGATTCTCTCCTTTTTAACCAATTAAAAGCCAAATTTCTCAAAAATGCCCTCTCTTTAGTTGAGGGAAAAACTCCTAAAGATTCATGCCCTCTCCTTTTCACTTTATTTTTCATGATTCCAGATCTTTCAAAACCAGCATATAACTGCAAGACAGAATAAAATTACCGGTCAAATTCTTCTATAGACTGATTTATCTAGCCAAGCAAAGACAACTTGAGTGGACACCTCAGAGCCTGAGACCAGCAACTGCACCAAGCAATAAACAGGGCACAACTTTGTAGGGCAATATAAGGAGAGAATGTTAGCTCACATGAATGAACTGCTGGAGGAAGAAATTGGGGGCCCAAATGAAAGGATTGAACTTATAGATTGACAAATTCATCAGAACCCTTAAATCCTGAGACTTCTCAGGCAAAAGAAGCTCCAAGGGATTTCTGCCAATCTTCCTCAGCTGCTCGAACTTCTGCTCATCTGTACACCCAATCCCAGTGCTGACAATCACCAATTTCTCAACTTTATCACCACCAACCTCAGCCATCCTGTACCCCACAAACCCACCATAGCTGATCGCATAAATTGAGTACTTATCAACCCCCAGTTTCGTGAGACCCTCCACAATGCATGTCGCCTGAAACACGTCACTCCTCTCAGGACTCAGCGTGTGTGATTTCCCAAAGAAGAGCAAGTCCGGTATGAAAACGTTGAAGCTTTGAGACAAAGGGCCCACTTGGGCCCAGAACTGCCACCTCGAGTTGCCTCCGTAGCCATGGATGAGGACCAGATATGGTTTCCTGGACCTCCTGTGAGCAGAGCCCCAGAAATGGATGGTGGTCTGCTCGTCGTCCAAGTCCACAGAGCAGGGCGAGAGGCCACACGACCAGAAGTAGAGCGACAGGGATACGTCGACGAGCGCGACCAGGAATGGCGTCTTGTGGAGGGTCAGGAGGTGCGAGAGCATGCTCCTGAGGATGCCAATGGTGGTGGAGAGGTAGGTGGAGAGGAGGTGGAGTGTGGAGGAGGCCATTGAAGTGGCGGTGTGAAGCTGCTTGAATATGGTGTGTTCCAGTGTTCAATCATGTTAGGCTTCTTATATTGGAAAATCTTAAGGAATCTCTAATATGATATTGCTTTCAGTTTTGGCATTTGAAGCGTGCATGATCACTTGCAGACGAAGGAACAGGAGAACAAGTTCGTGACAGAGGGACACCCCTGTCACTGCTCTTCCTTTGTTATTCTTAAATTTCTGAACGCCCGACGGACACACATGTTGCTGTCGATCCAAGAAGAAAGGGCCAGGAGGGACCCTGCCCTTAGTGTTTTGTTCTTGTTTTTTGGACATGAGCCCCGGAGATCTTAAAACTTATCGCAAAAATGCAATGGGTCCTTAAATTTATCGTGAAAGTGCAATCAAATTACAATTCGATCGAGTCATTCCGTTAACTCCGTCTAATTTGACTACCGGAATATGCTGACGTGTGGTTATTTTTATTTTTTCTATCCTACATGGCGATGACGCGGCTAAAACAACGTCATTTTGGACTAATCTGATTTTTAATTCAAAATTTATTTACATAAAATTTGAAAATAAGCTAAAATTAAAAATAAAAAAAAAGGACTAACCAGACGGTAAGGGAGCAGCTCTCGCCGCCGCCAAAGGCCAGCATGGGTGTGGGATGGCCAAGGGTCGAGGGTCGCCACTGGCAGCCGACTCTCAGCCAAGTTTGGGCGAGGGCTAGCGAACCCCATGTGAAATTTTATAGGATCGCTGCCAACTGTTCTAAAAACTTAAGCTGTTAAATGAAGCCCCCCTCACGCTTAGTCAGGTCTTTTTGCCATGTACTAAGTGTGGACATATTTAAATGAGGAACTAAATGGGGCCTAGAAAGGTTTGAGCTCAGGACTTTTAGCTCTGATACCACGAAGAAAACTGAACAAAAGAAGGAAATAATTAAAGCAGAATAGAAAGAAATCTTGCTCCCATAGCCATTTCCTTCATTCTCATGAAACTTTTCATCTGAGAGCCCATCTTCTTCGGCGTTCATTTTTACATTTTATATGACTTTACCACCCGCCTGGGTGGCGCTGCTGGAGCGCGCACTCTTCCTCTGGCAAAAAGTTGAGTGTTCGAATCCCGGGCGCCGCAGGGTGACTTAACCGGTGGCACGTGTGTGGTGGCTAGCACGTGTCGCCCCCAGGGTTTACTTCCCGACTGTCGGCCGTGCGGGGGTTCCTTGGGTTACCAAAAAAAAAAAAAATCTAGATCCAGAGCAGCCAATACTTGAATTACAGCTCAGCACACACAAAAAAATAAAGGAATAAAAATATAGAAATTCCTTCACATATCTTCTTCTCGTCACTCTAATTCTTCAAAGCTCAGAGCTGCAAAACGGTTATTAAGAGTACAATTCTTCTGATACTAGCACGTACTGCTGGAAACTTCAAGAGAATATATTTGTGTACCAGACGAGACAAGATCGTTTTCTTCTAAGACTTCTTTTCCTTTCCTTCTGATTGAGCAGCTCTCTCTTCATGTAAACCCTCTCTTCCGGTTGGAGTTTTTGCAATAGCTTGAGACTCAAAACCTTTGTCTTCGATCAGAGTTTCTTCCTTCTTCCCTTCGATTATCCGCAAATGATTTCCACACAAAATCTCAACACCCCTCCCACCTAGTTTCTCCCTTCCCTTTTTTTTGGGTTAAATTTAGCTTATTTTTAAATTGAATTTAATTAAAATTTATATTAAAAATCAGATTTTAACCAAAACGACGTCATTGCCACGTAAAATAAAGAAAATAGCATAAAAAAAGTCACGTCAACATTTTCTATTAGTTAAATTGAACGAAGTTAACGAAAGGATTTAATTAAACCAATTTGATAAGTTTTAGAATTTGATTGTACTTTTATGATAAGTTTTAGGACTTTCAGTGCATATATCCCCCCTTTTTTTAGAAAAGGGGGTTGCCCCTTGTTTGCAAGTTCAATTATTCTACTCTTTTTTGCTCTCTGTTTTTTCAAAAAGTGATCTTTAATGCTGCATAATTGTAAAATGAGGGTCTTCATATCAGATAAATTTCTACATTATATATAAGTAATAAATGCGATAATTGATAAATTAATTGTACTTTCGTGATAAGTTTTAGGACTTCCAATGCGTATATCCCTTTTTGTTTTAGAAAAGGGGATTGCCCCTTGTTTTCAAGTTCAATTTTTCTACTCTTTTTTGCTCTCTGTTTTTTCAAAAATTGATCTGTAATGCTGCATAATTATAAAATGAGGGTCTTCATATCAGATAAATTTCTACATTATGTATATAAGTAATAAATGCGATAATTGAGCACAACATATCTATGATGATTTCGAATCAATAACTTGATCAATTTTCAATAACGGAACTTATGCTCAAAAATTTTTAAGTCAAATATTTTCTTACAAATTGCTAGCGAATTTCTTCAATATCGGTAGGAGTAGATAGACTAAAAAAGAAAAATCAAAGGAATAGACGGATTACAAAGAGTAACGACGTGCAGAATGTGAAGTCGTAGTGCTTCTACAATACGTCATAGGGCATCATATGGGCTTGAATTTCGTCAGAGTTTAGTACATTCCATTGAAAGTGTTATAGCCCTTTCCATAGCGTGGCATCAATATTCGTTGTAGTGAAAAGATCATAAGAAAAAAGTCAAAAGAGTATAACGGGTTGCAATGCGCTACGAAAATGCCTTTTTAGTTTTAGCGCAATACTTGTAGTGCCTCATATAGGCTTGGATTTGATGGTAGCTCATTTACCATAGCATGTCGTAATCCTTTGTTTTCTTCCCTCGCGTGACTTCAACATCCAGTCATGGTGTACAAACCGTGAGTAAAATCAAAGAAACACAACGGTTACATAGAGTTAGAACGCGCCATTATATAACTAGCGCATTATGCCGTATCGTGTCACGGTGGCTTGAATCTCATCATAATTTAGTGCGTTCCTTCATGCGCATGGTAGGGAATGGGCAAGCAGATACATAGGCAAAGTGATTTGAAGAGTCCAGAAGTTGTTTTCTTGCAAGGATTGGATTTCACGAACTCCATCTTTTTCTATTAACGGAAAACTACGTTGCATTGTGGCCATCGCATATGGAAGCAACATGTCCTATCAAGGTTGACGTACGATTAACACTAATTGCGCGTCTTAGTCACGAAAAGGGTTTGTTTATTTGGATAAACCCACCCAGTGCTGCCGGTTGCCTGTCTTTAACGTCGACTTTCTCTGCCAAGTTTTGTCATTATGCACAAGCAAGCATGTTCAGATATTGTTCGAGGCTTTAGCTTCGCATCGTGTCTTTCATCGTGAGGAAACAGTGCGGTGATGTGATCTATTCTTGGCGTGTGGTTTGAGAGTTGGAAAGAGATCTTTACAGAACATCTAACTGCAATTTAGTAGATCCAACGAGGTTGGATGTCGAATTCCACCCATTTCCTGGGTTGCAAATTCAGCATCAATCAAAGAGATTCTGCTGAATGTTGGAAACGGAATGAAGGGGGAAAAGAATGCATATGAAACACGATTTAGAGATTCAGAAAGAAAGATAAAGATAGCTGACTAAGTAAAGAAAGACATTAACCTCCAACAAGATTTGTGTACAGCTAGCAACAGCGATAGCATCCCTTCTTGTCACATATGAACACACACCCTCTGATACCTTGCTTCCACTTTGTTCCAATCTCATCTTCTCACTCATTCCCTCCTATAACTTTCAAAGCCCTTCACTTTTTCACACCTTTTCCTTGTTTAACTTTATGGACGGCTGTATATTTTATCACCTCTGTCACCGAATAGATACTGTCGAGCCCTTTTCCACCGTGATTCCTTTTCTTCACCATATTCATCTCTTTCCTCTTATAAATCTCCCATCAATCTCAGTTCCTTCTCTTCAACCCTTGTTTCTTCCATTTGGCTCTAGGCTTCCTCTTCAAAGCCCCATCAATGGCCGCTCATCTTTACGCAGCTCAAAGCTCGTCTCAGAGAGGAGTGGCCATGGTGCTGGCTCTTGTATCAGCAATAGTACTCTCTCCACTGTACATTGACAGGAAGGGTGAGGCCAAGTACTCCCATGAGGCCAAATGGAGTTCTGGGTTTGTGCTTCCTGTGGTTCTTGCCGGGCTCATAATTGCCATCAAGACCACTTCAGCATCATCTTCTTCTTCAGGATACGTCCAGAGAGGTTCGGTGGTTCCATCTCCTGATCCTTCATGGGTGCTGCGAATTGGGAGCTCATCCTGGGGACTCACGGGGGTTCTGGTGATGCTGATGCTTGTGCTCTCTTGGCAACATTCTGTTCAACAGTTCTTGTGGAGATAGAAAATAAATACGCAATATTATGCTTCTCTATGACTGTTTTCTCTGTAGTGGAGCTAGTGGCTGTATGTATCATGCGACTAACAAATGATTTTACAGTACCAAATATGAACTGGATGACCCATTAGCATGAGACTCTATTTCTTCTGTTCAATGTGCGGCTAGAATTTAGGAGTTGAACTGCTTGGTATTCAGGCTTTCCATCTTCTGGTCAATAATTCTGAAACATGGCCTCAGTTGTTTCTTGAGAAGCCACAGGTGATGATAACATCTTTGGACACCAGATCTCCCTAGTCATTAGACGAAGTTATTCATTTACAGATAAAACAATTACCAAATATTAGCAAAAGGGGGAAATAATAACAAATGACGCTCTGGACAATGCATCTTTGAACAGAAAAAGATGTAGCTGCCAATGACGATACAGATTGCATATATGCTGGATTTTGGAGAATCAAATTGTTCAAAGTCCATTCCAGAGCAAAATAAAATGAGAAAGAAAATAACTTTTCCAGGCAGAACGAGAGTCCAAACAACTTATCCTTACAAAACGAGAGTCCTGTCCTATATATACATACATATTTACAAGCGCACCTGATTTTGACAAATAATAAAATCACAAAGGAATCGTCTCAACCGGGTCAACGCCTCCAGCCAACCGAATTGCTAGTAGACCGCCCCGGCATCGATACGGTAAGGCCGTGATCATACATTCGCTGGATCTCTTCCCTATACTCCGTCAATGACTTATTGGGTAATGCAGGAGTCAATTCCACGACATCCCCCATCTTCAACTTGCACATAGGCTCACCAACAGGCTCGCGATTCAACCTCGGCCTCAGTTCTTCCTTGAGGGGGAACCTATAAGGTGTCCATTTTGAGCTCCCCATCCCAGCCCTTTCCAACAAATCCATGACTGTAGAGTCCGGGGGGAACTCTTGGACCGACATCTGCAGAATCCAACCATCAAAGAACTTCATCACATCCATCATTGAGCAAGGCAGAGTATTCAAAAATTAGCATACTATCCAAACCAAACTTCAAATGTGCTACCCAATTCATCAAGTATTTCATGCACAAGAGCAAAATTTGTTGAACTGTCCTATGACGATCAGGTAGCATAAACACCGACATTAAAAACAATCTGTAGAAAAAAAAAAACATCAAAGTTAAAAGAGTACCTTATCATTTTCAATCATAATGATAAAGATGGGCCTATCCTGATCAGAGAGAGGCTTGTGTGAGAACGGACAATCTTCTGTGTGAGTTGGGAATGTGCAGCTTGGCTTGACAGAATCAACATGGCCAATTGATGACTGATCATTTCTCATTGCCTCACACTGCCAGCTAACAACCCATCGAGCCCACTCAACCATCTGAAGCACGAAAGCAGAGTGCTTACTCTCACCTTCTTTATATCTCCAATGAGCAGCAAATCCAAATTCAGCCTGCAAATGCATTGCTTTTGTTCGGATTTGAATTTCAAGGGGAACCATCCCATCACCCATCACTACAGTATGAAGAGATTGATACCTAAATAATAATAACGAAACGTTAAGAAAGCAAAGGCCTTGGCTCTTAACCACTCAATCATTGTATTTTAGCAAACATACCCATTAAGCTTTGGATGGGCAATGTAGTCTTTTGATCTTCCAGAAACTTCAGGCCACAAACTTTGGACAATTCTCAGTGCTTCGTAACAGTCCTCTTCATTTTCAACAATCAACCGTAAACCATGTATATCATGGATTTCATCCATTGTAAGCTTCTTCCTGCATGAAAATGACAATCTCCATTAATACATCAATTAGTACAAAAGTTACTTGCTACAAGAGAGACTGGAAATCTATTCCAGGTGTCTGTCGCCATTGCTGTTCAGAGTGTATATAATTTTTTAAAATATGTGCAGCACTTATTGCTTGCACCAAAAAATGTTCCAAGGATCCAAGTCTTCAGCTGCTTCAATCTTTATGGCTTTTAGTCATCTTTGGGCTTCATGCTCTACTCTCCAATGCTATAAGTATGTTTCTTAGGCTGTGTATTCAGTTTCTTGTGCCCTGTTTTCATTTACTTCAGATGCACTACAACAGTGTATCTATTAATAAATTACCTTATAATTAGTAAAAAGAAAGATGAAAGTTTCATCCACCCTTGGCAACTTTTTTTTCCGTGGCCAGACACCCTTAGCAGCGCACATACCGAAAACTTCATAATAAGCAGAACATAAATTGTGTTATTTTGCTCCCTAGGTTTCTGAGTTAGCAACCAGTCCATGAAAATCACATAGGAAAAGCTGTCAACAAACGAAAGCATTCCCTCAAACAACATATACAGGATATGTGAGGGAGGGAGGGAGGGGCATACTTTAACATTTTGCTATATATGCTATATAAGCTTTTGTGCCTTCCTGATAACGAGTGGTGAGAAATGGCCTTATCCTTGAGAGCTAGCTCTAATTTCTCAATAGCAGATGCAATCATCGCTTCGTCAAAGGACTCAAGAAGCTGCGACGATAATTGTTTGTGCATGTCTGGGTTGAGATGCTTAAAGCACAAATTCTCTAGCTGCTCCTTCCAAGTATAGACCCCCAAACGATTGGCCAAGGGTACAAATATCTCCATCGTCTCCTTAGCAAACCGTTGTTGCTTGACCAAAGGCAATGCATCCAGAGTTGCCATATTATGAAGTCTATCCGCCAATTTTGTGAGGACAGCCCTGGCATCTGCCATGGCTAAGAACATGGTATGAAGTCGATCTGCCTCAACAGTCTTGCTCGCTGTATTGTTTTCACGTGCAAGTTGGCTAAGTTGGCTTAGCTTTGATACCTAGAATAACCATACATAACCAACTTACATTAAAGTTTCTCATAAAACATACATGAATAAGTCGCCATGCAAACAAAGAGAACTCAAAGCAGCAAGAGTGCATTACTTCAGACAAGCAGCAACATGGAAAGGAAAAGTAAAAAGAAAAGAAACAATCTAGAGGGAGAATACAAGTACCCTGGTTGACCTGTTATCTTTTAAATTAAAAGTGTAAGCTTTTGAGTGTTGACTAAAGAACAATGAGCTGTCAAGAATCAAAACCCAGAGCATGTCTGCAATTACATGCTCAAATGTCTCTTTACTATTACATAAACCAATTTGCAATTTTTTTTGCACTGAAAGAGTAAAACATAGGGAAGAAAGAAATGTCCCTGTTTGCAGCATTACCAGTGGCAAAACCATCAGAAAAGTTCATTTAGGAATAGGTCGTCCTGAATTAGAGAGTGAAGAGACTTTTAACTTCCCAAGATGTCTGCAGAGTACAATTCTCACATTGCAAACACAGTATTCCTGGACAAAGATTCCTAAATAGGACAAGCAATTGCAACAGCTACCGCCATTTGTACACACAATAGCATTCTGTGTGACAAGATAATTCAATCCTACAACTTGGTACACTGGCTCACTTTCGTGGAAAGCGCTTTTGGAAGGCATTATCTAGAAAACTATCTGTTTACATTAATATTCATAAAGACCCCAGCAGGGCCAGCACTTCCTGCAGATAACACAACATACTATCAGTAAGCTTAATGAGGTCATTTCGAGGACATCCTGAAATGAATCTTACTCAATCAGGAAGTAACTAATTACCTAGTTCAGTCAACAATCTGAATAGACATTGTACTCTTTCAGTGGCCTAGGGATAGTTGTACAAGGACATAAGCCACGAACAAATACTTGAAAGTGGCATATAGCAAATTAATTATGCTATTTACTTAAGTTGTTATGCCTCTTCACCATTTTCCAGGGACAGATAAACAGCAGAAACAGCTCATCAGAATATAAATGCCAAATGTTTAAGTTAACTTCTTTCGAAGTTCTTGTTTGTCCAAACAGTTCACACAAGGAAATCAGGCTGGAAATTCTTTCTTACCCCTACAATTAAGTCAGCCACACCAGCTCCAAAGTTCCTCAATACATAGTCATAACTCATGAAGGTATCGTCAAGGGTGTCATGCAACAGCCCCGCGGCAACCACAGTAGAATTAGCACCGATTAGTGCCAGTGACACAGCTGTTTCAACGCAATGCTGCAAATATGGATCGCCACTGGCACGCATCTACATCGCAAACACATCAAAACCTATCAAACAATCATAAAAGAATTGTCCCAATGAACAGATGCCGTTGTACAATTGAAAACTATACCTGCCCTCTATGTGCCTTTTCAGCCTCATAGAACGCCTTGATGACAAACTCGTCGCAGAAGATCTTATGCCTCAACTGTGCATTCACCAACAACTCCGTTGCATACGGCTCAAGATCACTCTCCACAAAGCAATCCTCCAAATTAAACGTCAATTCCTCCACATCAGCAGCTCCACCACCATCATCACGCGCCTCAACCGCTGGCATTTCTAGCTCCACACAAGAAGCCACCGCCCTCCGGACAAACCCACTGAACAGCCCATTATAACCCCTTCGAATCGAGCCCAGCGCATTAACGTCATTCCTATCACGCGAAGTTCTCGCTGGGAAGCTCTTTGCACTACCGTTTCCACTACAGCTATTGCTGCTACACGAAACAGGTCCGTGAAGAACCGAGACCGGGCTCTGATGATCTCGCTTCCACGAACCCACAAATTTACTCGGCGAGTAGCGAAAGGAGCTGCTCAAAGAGCTACTCAGCTCTCTAAATTCCTCGCCCCTCTCTTGCCTCCCCAATTCATCACCGCCCCCCGCGGCGAAGCTCGACGACGACGACGAGTGCTTCGCCAACGTGGGGGGCGGCGTCGGCGAGGCGAAGAGGCACGAGAGACCCCCGACGGTCGGCTTCTGAGCCGAGGAAGCGGCCGACGAGGCGGCGGACGGCGACGATCTGGAGCTGAATTCGAAGTCGCACGAGACGTGCGCGTTGATCTGGTGCGACGTCGAGCAGACGCTGCTGGGCGGGCTGGCGCACAGAACCACCGTCGGGACGGCCATGGGCATCTGGGCTGGGTTGGGGGAGCGTGCGCGCCGGAGTAGGTATTTCTAGGGTTTCGGGCGGGAGTTCACGGAGCGCGACCAAATTCGCCGGAACCGAGGCCGTTTCTCAAGGACCCAGATCTTTTTCCGGCGAGATGGGACGATTCCGGGGAAGAAAGGAGTCGAATTTTCCCGGGAAAAAGCCGCGAATTTACTTCCGCCGGGGGAACCGTTTCGGCCGGCGGGAGGAGCAATCGACCGGAGGAAAACGGCAAACGGAAGCACGGCTGAAGGCCGCGATGTGATGGGGGGCACCGGGTCGTACGGTGTCGGAGGAGGAGGCGAAGCTTTGGACGGTGAAAGTTCTGACAGAAATTCACGGGAGAGGAGTTTCTTTGCGAGCAAAGCAGAGGGGGTGATGACGAGAATGTACGGGCAAAGATGGAGGTCGGTCTCAGTCAAGTCTCAGATTTTCCAGAAGGAGGTTGAATCTCTCTCTCTCTCTCTCTCAATTGTGGCCGCCGGACAACATGATTGGGCATTTACGACGCTGCCGTCGGATTGTACGAGGAGCTTCCGGCCAGTCATGGCCACGGGCCGGTTTCGCCCGGAACCGGCCCGGTCAAACCCAGGCCCGGTCCGTTGACCGGGCCCGCGGTTCGGAACCGAAACCGGCCCATGGCCTACCGGCCCGGTTCCGGTTCCAAAAAAAATTAAAAAATTAAAAAAAAAACATTGTAACGAATTATAAGGCTTTTAATGATAATTTATTAAGTTCAAGCCCCCATTCTTTCTTTTTGTCCCCAAATTTGATTACAATTTACATTTTGATTACAATTTACATTGAATAATTTATAATTTCATTATTTTTTATTTAATAAATTTTTTTAAAATTTTAAATTATGAACCGGAACTGGCAGGAATCGGAACCGGAATGAATCGGCTTGGAAATGGAACCAGAACCGCCGGTTTACTGAACCGTGGCCATGACTACTTCCGGCCGCCGAGGGCGAATTTGAATCTCTTTTGTTTATAGAAAAAAAGGAACGCAATTTTGGAGAAAATAATTTTTGGCCAATCTAAGGGAAATATGTTTAGCGGGGGAAAAGGGAAAATTTAGATTTTTGAGTGTGTTTTTAGTGACGTTATTCATGATTTGAGTTTTTTTCTAAACACGTGCCGCTCGTTTGGTTTGGCTCGCGAAAAATGAAAAAAGAAATCTATTGTACAAAAAAATATGCATTTTAAAAGTTAAGAAGATGAATTTTCTAACGAAAAAGATCGGAGAACTTGAAAAGAAAATTGGAAAGCTCCAATTAAATCAAATTCGGACAATTACAAAGTGCTTCGTATTGTATTAATGAATCTTTCCTCTAGCTGTCGCGCAGATGCGATCGAATGCCGTTCTTTCAATTTTGATCAGGACATCAACAGAGTACCCAAGTAGTACCAACTACTTGGGAACAAATTTTTCAAACACCACGGCCACGTCACAAATATTTAATTTAAATCTCATCATCTCTCTCATTTTCATATCGTATTTGTGCTAAATTTTCACAAGATTTAGTCGACATATCCCTATTGTTTTTTTTAAATTAGGAAAAATGGAAAAATGTCTTCTTTCTAAGTAAAATTATTTTTCACGAATCAAAAAATAAAATAAAATAATTATCTGAGTTGGAGTGGAGAGAGGAGAGGGAGACGACAAGGACACGCAGCAAGTGGCGAATTCTATTTGTATTAATATAACGAAAAATCCTAAATTGGTACACATGTAATAAATTTATCTCAAACTAATTTTTTTATCACAAAAAATCTCAAACTAGTACAACTATAACAAATTTACTCTTAGTTTGTTTCCGTTAAATTTTACCGTCAAATTTCGCCTTTCCAAAAAAAAAATTTACCGTCAAATTTCTTTGTTAAATGACACGCGGCAGTTTAAGGATGTATATTTTATCCTCAATTTGTCATATGTGTACTAATTTGTTATTTTTTATGGTATTAATCCAATTTAACGAAAACTAACACAGGGTAAATTTTTCACAGGTGTATCAGTTTGGATTTTTTATAATCAAAAAATTAGTTTGGTGTAAATTTATTACAGATGCACCAGTTTAAGATTTTCTGTGGTAAAAAAAATAATTTAGGGTAAATTTATCGTACTTATACCAGTTCGGTGTTTTTTACGAAATTAATTCATTCTCTTTTGCAATTTTTATCCCCCTTTGTCACGTCACGTCCATCTGATGGATGCGGTAGCCACGTGGCGCCGTACGCTAGGAAGATGAGAGCCACGTGTCCCGCAGCTACCATCACCCATCGGGGAGCATCGCGAAGCGAGCGCTGACTCAGTTTCGATCGCACTCTGATATGGTCAGGCTTGTGGTTCAATCAGCAAAAGCCGTTCTTGTCTTTCCGTCCCGTTTCGTGGTCAAAGTCAAGAGGGTTTTTCTCAGTCAACGAAACCGCCGGTTCGAGCAGGAACCCGCCACCGGCCGGCGGGGGATGATTGAGGCGCGCGCGCCGCAAGCAAGCGGGGCCACGTTGGGGGAATCTCGCACGTGCGGTTCGGTCCCGTGTAATTTTCGTTGGATGAAAATGCCCCTGAAGAAGGACGCTCAACAGCCACACAACCTAAGTTAACACTCTGAATCAAATCTCCTCCCCGGCTAATCAAACCCAAAACATTTTCCGACTTACATTAAAGAAAAATATGTTTAATCATGGGTTAATTATGGATCAAATACGGTAGCAACACCCTTTATTTCTCGATTAACAAAGTTCCATCGATGATGATTAAATGGTACAATTAAGTCTCCGTTTGTTTCGCGAAAAAATAAAATAATTTAAAAATCATATTCCTAAAAATGAACTTTCTATTGTTTACAAAAAAAAAGTAAACCAAAAATAATTTCATCGTTCATGAAAAATTATTATCGAGCCATTGACTGATTATTTCAAGCGATATAAATAATCTCTTTTAGAAAAATATTTTCTAAATCGTTAATTTTCTAAGAAATAAATCAGCTCTAACTTCCATTTTCCATTATTACAGCCATGTCACTCCAAGAACGATGGCTTCTAGTGGGTGAATTAGTTAATCTCGAAAATTTTCCCATCCTCCCTTTTGTCCCTTTGTTTTCTTAGTCTTAAAGTTGATAAATTAGTCAAGCAACATAAACTTTAAGCTAGAACCAATTCAAACTATGGGCTACCCCACGGTTAGACATTTGTACATCTTGTGTCACACCATGATTCACTGTAGAAAAGGGGGATGACAAGGCCACCTTCTACTCGAAAGACGCAGTCTCAAACCACCCAAAAGACCCGTGGATATGGCTCTTGTACTACTCATTTTTTTTTTATAACCGAGGTGTCCGCGCGGCCGGCGAGCTAGGGCTCAAACCAGCGGTGATGTCGGACTAGTCCTCGAGGGGAGCTAGCGCAGTATCCCACCGCCACGACCCCCCACTTAAATCACCGATGGGCGAGTTTGAACCCAGGACCTCTCGTGAAAGGAACTGAGCGCAAACCAACGCGGCCACCGATGGGTGGGTCTCTTGTACTACTCATTGCTAGCTGAAGAACCTAAAAAAGATTAGAATGAATGAAATGAGTAATCACAGCTCAGTGAGCAATACATTTTTTCCAAGTAGATCGAACATTCACTATACATCGTTATAAAATGATATAATAACTCCTCATCTCAAATTCAATATATAATAGACATAGAATATCGAAAATATATGATAACTTTCCAACAAAACTCTATACGTACAAGATCAGTCATCAAAACGTACTCAACAATAATAAACAAATATCAATGGTCTATTCCATTGATTAATCTCATTAATCACACGTCGATGGTCCAGTCCATCAACTAATATAATACTCATCATCAAACTATGGTCACGTTTAATGCTATGACAAAGGAGACCAAGTTTATCCCCCTTGTCTAGGTCTACTACCTATATCAGCTGGTGGTTCGGTCCAGAAGGACTAACAGTATGCATACTCCCCTCTCAATGGGTTCTCATCATAGCGATGTGAGCCATATCAACAAAAATATTTCTCCAACAATGCACAATCAACACCAGAAAGTTATTTCATAAATCAATTTTACAGACCAAATCACATAACCTTTCACAATTCCATTTATCAGTTAGAATGCATTTCATAAAACATTTCGTAATCAATACGTACAGCTTTTACAAATCCTTTTGCAAAACATTTAACCAAAGCATTCACAATTGGTCATTTTAGACAACTTCATAAAACATACTTAATCCATTTTCAATCAACTAAAAAGGTAGTAAAAGTTCTATCTAATTTATGCAACAAGCATGCTCTTAATAACTTACACTATATTAAAACTCTATCATTTTCAAATTATGAGTTTGTAAATTCATGGAAAAAATAGTACCACTCACCTGGAAATACCTACGATCAAACAACAAAGATTACTCAAACCATTGATCTTGCAATTCTATCAAATAAGTGAGAAACAAGTTAAAATCAAATAAAACGCTACTATCACGCCTCCCTCGATTCGGTCCTAAAGCGTGCTAGGAGATACTCTCATTCATCGCGAATGGTAGGATGTCTTATCACTAATGAACGAGGGTCTCTCCCTATCTATACCTCACGAGACAGTGGGTATTTGTTATTTTGTTTTCTATTTAGCCTATATTCAGTTTTGGAGTCGCCACTAGTCTTAATGGTTGACTAGAAACCTTATCAAGATAAGGGAGAACCATCTCGATTTCTGCGAACCAGAGTTTTTATGGGTAAGGAAATTTGGTGACATTAACGACCTTGATATCGAAATCCCTAACGCCCTTTTGATACCTAACTCGATTTGAAGTGTCTAATGTGCCATGCAATTTTTCGAGGCCTATCCGCTAATCCTAACAACTCTAAACGAGGAAGTGTGCAATCAACTCACATCACAAACAACACCCTGATATCGTCCCTAAAAAGGAAAATCAATCAAAACAATCAATACCTAGTGAAACCCTAGACTTGTTCATTTTTTAGGATTGTGTCAGTTTTTGGGGTTTAAGGGTTTTTTAGTGGTCACGACACCTTTTGGGGGTTAAGCCCCCTTTTAGGGTTTTTTAGGGGTTAAGCCCCTTTTATCCCTAAACTAAGGAGTTTGCAAAAGAACCACTTGTGCACCTCAAAAAATTTCAATTTCACTCAAAATAGATGGCCACAGTGTTCTTAGTCATTCTAGGAGTTTTTGGAATTTTTTATTTTTTTATTTTGTTTTTTGATTTTTTTTCCGAAAAATTTTTATTTGACTTTCTTACTTCCTAGAAATCCAAATTTTTTTATTTTTTTAAAATTTTTCTGAAATTTTTTTTGTTTTTTTATGAATTTTTCAAATTTTTCTAAATTTTCTGGAATTTTTCTAATTTTTATGAATTTTCTGGAATTTTCCTAATTTTTCTGAATTTTCTGGATTTTCACGAATTTTCTCAAAATTTCTAAATTTTTTTATGATTTTCTGATTTTTATGAATTTTTTTCTGAATTTTTGTAAATTTTCTATTATTTTTCTGATTTTTTTATTATTTTATTGAATTTATTTATTCCCGAAGATAACTGGACCAGTTCAGGCGGGTCCGACCAAGTTGGACTAGCCTGAGCCAGTCTCTGGCCTTCCCCGGCGGGGGAGGAAATATTCAGTGGTTTGCACATGCCATGTCAATGGCTGACGTGGCACGTATATTTTACTCTCATCCACTAACAAATGGACACATGGCTGCTGATGTGTATTAAAAAAATGATGTGGAATTTCTTCTTTTTCTTCGTTCTTCAACAACGTACTCCTTCTTCATCTGGGTTTCCATGGACGGCGGCGGCCGGTATGGACGGCCGCTCATCCACTGGCGACGGCGGCACGACTTCTCGTCACAGATCTGAAGACGCGCAGGAGGGGTGGCCATGGACGGTGGCTCGTCCAGAAATCGTGCGGAGGTCGGCCATGGACGAGCGTTTTGTCTTCCTCTGTTCATCCACGAACGAACTCCAGATCTGGAGCAATAGGTGGCCGAACTTTAAATCTAGGGCCAAATGACTCAAGGCACCGTCCATGGCCGCAAGAGAACACCAGATCTGAAGCCATGACTTGAGCAAGTTGGGTGGCCATGGACGGTGGCTCGTCCATAAATCGCGCGGAGGTCGGCCATGGACGAGCGCTTCTTCTTCCTCTGTTCATTCACCAACGAAATCCAAATCTGGAGCAGTAGGTATCTTGAAACACAAATCGAGAAAACCCCACACAGTTCACAGAACTTCATCCTGTCGGTAGGGTCAAATGATTCGAGCCACCGTCCATGGCCGCAAGGTTTTTGCAAGAACGCCAGATTTGGCCGCGGAGGTCGTCGCTCAGATCTGTGGACGAGAGGCCATCCATGGCCGACCGCTACTCTGCATCTCCATATCTGTGGACGAGCGCTCGCGGCCAAGACTTAGCCGCCGGGACAACGGAGAGGGTGGACGCGGAGGTTGGCCTGGGTGCGGTGATCGACCGTCGCTCAACAGCCAGATCTGGTTTGCTGCTTAACAGCTTTCAGCTCAAGTCTTCGCTCGTCCATGGTTGCCGGCGACAAGCTCAACAACTTTGCCGCGGACAAAGGTGGCCATGGTGGGGCGATGGCTCAAGGATGGTGGCGGCGGCGGCCGGCGGTGGAGGTAGCCAAGCCCAGCGGAGCGGAGGTTGAAGGAGTTCTGAAGAAGGAAGAAAAAAAAGAAATTCCACATCATTTTGTTTATACACATCAGCAGCCATGTGTCCATTTATTAGTGGATGAGAGAAAATTATGTACGCCACGTCAGCCATTGACGTGGCATGTGCAAACCACTGAATATTTTCTCCCGGCGGGGACGGTGCCAAACGGCGCCGTTCTTCTCCTTTTCTTTTTTGGGCACTTCGTCGAGCACTTCATGTGCACACCGATTCGCAATATCACACTTCCAACATGACTTCAGCCGCTACTCTAATGGCTTTCCGCCATTGCTCCGGCTATTGCAAACGGGCCTAAACCTTCCCCTAGTTGCCTTCTAACCATCTGTTCCTATTAAACCACCGCTTAACCACCACTGGCCGGCGACTCCCAAGCCGAAAATCATAGCCTGAAACTAATCTAATCTAGCCTATCTAATAACCAGATCAAACTTTAGGGCATCCTATTCATTCCAATCACTCAAAACATGTATTTAAACTTAAAAATGATCGGAATGAACTGACTTGAAAAAACTTTTGCCACGGGGAAATGCTCTGGTAAAGTCTACCGACTCCGGACGAGGGGGTTTTGAAGGCCGACTCGATGCACATGCCAAATCACCGATCCAAAATACACGAAATGAACAAAAAATGGATTAGAAACTTGAAGAAGGAACTAATAAGCACAACAACAACGAGCAAATTGAACGATCAAACATGTATTAGTTCTCACATCCATATAGGCATTTTGACAAGCAAATGAAGTGCGAGTGGGAAGAGTTTTCACCTTCGTAGTTGGAGGCCAAAATTGAATTTTCGAACCACCAACAGGTGACAATTCAGTCCCTTTACACTTGCTTTATCAACTTACGGTCTTGGATTTGCTGAGAAAGTCCTAAATTGGACGATCTAGGCCTCGTTTCACCTCTTCGCGATTAGCCATCTTGCCAGAGTCTGGAGGAGGTCACGTACGCTCATCGGCCTATTCGCCGGCGCTCTTCAACTCAAGGCAGTGCCAAACACTCGGCCGTGGAACCTTTACTCTCCCTTTCACTTTCTCTCTCTCCTTCTCTTCGTAGTTTTTCTTCTCTCTCTCTCTCTCTCTCTGACTTTTTTCAAGCAGGTTTTGTGCGGGAACCACTCTCGTCCTTCTGTTTTTCTAGTTCGATTTCCTGCCCTTTCTCCACTCTAACCGACTCCCCAGTTAGTTAGATCAGATGAGGATGGACAGCTGGAGGATCTCCCGCTGTCCATTTCGTTTTCCACGTGTTAAAAATGGAGATCCAAGTAGGCAAAGAGGCGGGGCTAACTAACCTTTTTTTTTTCATTTCTATCCCCTTCCTGTGTGTGCTTAATCTGGGTGAAGAAGCATACTAACCCGGGTCGGGTCGGGTCGGGTTGGATCTGACCAACCCAGCATACCCGAATTGGTCTAATTTTACTAATTGGACCACATTTTGTCCCAATTTCATGATTTTAATCCCACATTTAGACTCCTTGACACATTTTGCTCTAAAATAGGGGATTGGTTTGAATTTTTATCACAATTAAGCCCAAAAACCCTAAATTTTAAATTGAGTAAAATGGGTTTTCATTCAATTACTAAATGACCTAATTTCGCAGAATTGAGGCCAGAATTGAATTGCCCATGCTCAATTATCCTTAGGGAAGGTATAAGTTTTGATAAAAAAAAATGTCCAATTGAATGAAATCCCCGATTTGAGTCCTAAAATTCCTAATTTTCAATTAATTTTGGGGCTTTTTGATATTTTCATCAAATTGTGAAATTGGACCGACCAATATGAAATTCAAGGTCCCAAAATCAATTGTTGTGAAGACAATATAGCCTAAACATGTCTAGAAAAAGATTAATTGGATTTTTTATTCAACTAGGATAAGTAATTACCCAAATTTGGGGAAAACCTATCCTAAATTGAAATCTTGCAAAAATAAATAAATAAATAATGCTGCAGGGCTAAAATTGGGAATTTTAGAAGAATAATGGCTATTTTTGGGAAATTTTTTGACTTCATTTGGTATTTTTCTTGATTTTTCTCCCATTTTAGCCAAAAGAAATTGAAGAAAAATTCAAGAAAAATATAAAAAAAATTATTTTTTGTTTAGAAATAGGTTCCTAAGCATGGCCAATGTTCATAATCCTAATTTTATGATTTTTATTTAAAATTGAAAATTTTGCCAAAAATCAGGTGTCAATAGCTACAGTCACTACAACTCGACTAAATTAGGCTTAGGCTCTAACATAACGACTAAAAAGCGCCCACAAATCACTTATCCAAAGCGATTACTCAAAGCCGTCCGCAACGCGAAAGTTCATCGCGCCATAACTTCTTCCACCAAGCCCCGCTCCAAGCGAGCATATAGTCAAAAGAAAAGCCCATTCAAAGAACTATAAGAACCCCAACTTGGCCGATCCAAAATCGAGCCGAAGAGTGACCAAAATCGACATGGAAAGCTGCTGGTCGTTACTGTTCACCACGCGCGTGCGACTTCAAAAATTCGTATCGGGCAAACCGTAAGTTCATATTGAGTTTCGTAAAATCCCACGGCTTCTTAATACCCTAAGCTACCAAATTCTATATATACATACACAGCTCAACGACTTCAAAATCAGACCACGCAGTTTAAATTTATCAAACTCCGAAATTATGTCATAATTCTGAAAAATACTTCGATTAAATGAACGCCTCTTTTCTTTCTTTTTCTTCTTTCCTCTTCCTTTTCTTTCTCTCCCGGCTGCTCTCTGCGTGTGCCCTCTCTCTCCTCTCCCTTTTAAGGGCTGAACGCCCCTCTTTTTTATTTTTATAAAAGGTGGGTCCCATCACCTCTTTTGACTTGGTCAATTAAAAGGCCAAATGCTACGTCTTGACATGGAGTTCTTCGTGGGCGTTGGATCGTCAGTTTAGGCGCGACGGGGACCCCGGCTCTCGAAATATTCGTTACCGGATCTTCTTCGATAATCACGTCTAGCAAACAAAACTCGTACGATCGCATTTCATTCAAACAAAGCGGAATCGTCGTACGCGTAGCGCATCCCGTGAACCATATGCGTTGGACTATCGGTCGCGAGAGCGGCTATAACGCCGTGGAGTTCAACCGCACCGCCATACGATCTTGGCATCGAAGAGCAGATCTTATTAGCTATGCTCGATGCTTAAATTACTTAAAAAGAGTTACAAAGGTCACTTCGAGACAGGATCTTAAACATCATCAAGCTTCCCTCATTAAGCCACAGAAAAAGCAAACGACGACAACATAAGAGAGCAGCAATCAAGAACCGAACAAGGTCACAGGGAGTACACATGATCCGGCAACCTAGGCTCAGCCACGGCAACCAGCGGGATCTTCCTCGGCGTCGAGAGCCCGAAGATCTCATCCATATCCAGCTCCTCCTTGCTCATCCCTTCCGGCAGCTTCCAGTTGAACCCGTGCAGTAGATTGGCCAGGCTCGCCTGGATCACCTTGAGCCCGAGGCTGTACCCCGGGCACATCCTCCTCCCCGACCCGAACGGCAGGAGCTCAAAGCTCTGCCCCTTCACGTCGATGTCCTGCCCGAGGAACCTCTCTGGCAGGAACTCGTCCGGGGCGTCCCAGATCGCAGGGTCCCTCCCGATGGTCCACACAAGGACGAGGGCCCGGGTGCCCTTGGGGATGTCGTAGCCGTCAATCGTGCAGTCCTCCCTCGTCATCCGGGGCGCAAGCATCGGCGCCACTGGGTGGAGCCTCATGGTCTCCTTGACGATGGCGTCAATGTAGGGCAGGCTTGCAATGTCCTTCTCGCTCACCCACCTGTCTCTCCCGATCACCTGGTCCAGCTCCTCCGTGGCCTTCTTGAAGATCTCTGGCCTCTTCAGGAGCTCCGAGATCGCCCACTCCACCGTCACGGCCGAGCTCTCGGTCCCGCCCGCAATTAGGTCCTGCAAGCATTCGTAAGTCATGGAGGATTATTAGACATGCCAGCACTACTTCCATTGTTAACCAGTCCAAAAGATAGAATAGTTCTTGGGTCTGAATCATATGAATCACTGCAGCAGGATAAATTAAATGCAGTCCTGCTTATATGCAGCAATATTTCATATTGCAGTACCTTTGTCCAACAGCTAATTCACTGAAAAAGCGCTGTTTTTTTCACTCCGCTCGTAACATAGTTACCTCCAATAATTGCGTGGAATCGCCAGATTAATAGAGCCAAAACTGATTGGTTGGGGGAGCATCTTGAACAATTAATAACCGAAAAAGGCCGTACAGTCGAGAACCACGCGTGATGCGTTTCCTTATCTTTCCAAAGGATAATGTCATTGAAAACTATGAGGAAAATGACCATTCTTTAGTCGGAATCTTGCTTTCAAGCTTAAGCTGACGATACGCTAAGCTAAGCTAAGCTTGCCCGTAATTTTCGCTCTGTCGAATAAGTCTTACTAAAATTGGCCTCAACGTAACTTGCCTTTAAACTAGTTTTATTCTGGATTGAATCTGCAAATTAAAGAGAAGGATTGATGTCATGCGGGCATATGTATAATACCTGAGTAAACCCTTTGACTCCTTTCCTCTCGAGCTTGACTTCGAGATCCGGATCGTCGGCGAACTGCAGGAGCACATCTACCATGTCCTTGGCGACGTAATTCGCGACCCCGCGTCGCCTCTCGTCGTGCTCATCCAAGACGTGCTCTAAGAACCGGTCGAACTTCTTGCTCAGCGCCTTCATCCTCTTGATGTAGCCCTAGAGGTCCAGGAAATTGAGCCACGGGATGGAGTCCCCGATGTTCAGCGTGCCGTTCAACAGGAACAGCTCGTCGAGCATCTTCTTGAACTCGTCCGGCCTGACGATGGAGTTCTCGGTCTCCTCGGTGTACTTCTTCCCCAAGACCATGCGGCTTATCACATTGAGGCTCAGGTCTGTCAGGTGGTCCTTCAACGTGAGGTGCGCGCCCCTAGAGAGGTACAGGCTCCTGAGGAGGGACGTTAGCTCCTCCGTCCGAATGTACTCGTAGGACTCCAGGCGCTTCGAGCTGAAGAGCTCCATGATGCACAACTTCCTGGCCTGGCGCCAGTACGGGCCGTAGGGCGACCACGTGATGTCGGAGTAGTTGTAGGTGGTGTACTTGCCCGCGGCGGTCTTGGGCCGGCCGGCGAAGGCGACGTCATGGGTCTTGAGGAAGGCCTTGGCCATCTCGACCGAGGAGCCCACGACGACGGGGAACGATCCGAAGCGGAGATGCATGAGCGGGCCGTAGGTCTTGGTGAGCTCGTGGAGGGATCGGTGCGGGAGGGGGCCGATGAGGTTGAGGTTCCCAATGATGGGCCAGGGTTTCGGCCCCGGGGGGAGGTTGTAGTTTCGGCGGCGGAGGCAGCGGGCGAGGAGGAGGAGGGCCAGGGTCGCTAGCCAAGCCGCGGCATAGGCAGCCCAATAGGGGGAGTCCATCGGTGGCGGTGGTGGGTGGTGGTGATCGGAGTGGCTGATGCAGTGATGGATGATGAGGGTGGTGCGTTGGAGGGGGAGGGTATTTATATAGTGACGGGAGGAGACATGATTGAGACGCTTTCTCTATTCTTTACATTTGGTGACGTCTCGCCTTTTTAAGTCGTTGCCGAATTGGTATAATAATGTCAGTCTTGATGACTTTCTTTTTCATTTTTTTGGCTTGTTTGTCACTAGCTATATGTAACCCGTGACTCGCGACTCCCGACCGAACAAGCATTTGTCGAGGCGTTCCATTTCAAACACAACAAGTCAGTTAAGCTGCGTTTGATCGTCCGGATTTCTGAACAGGATAGGATTGGATATGATAGGATAAGAAATCTTGAAATTTCTTCATATCCTGTCCACTGTTTGGTGGATTACGGATTTAAAGTCGGATAAGATAATTTTTATTATTATTTTTTGTTATTCACGGGTCCGGAGGAGTCGGTGAAGGAAAAAAAGTCGAGAAATTTTTTTGATGAAAGCGCACAAGGTGTGGGGATGAAGATGACGTCGAGTGGAGCGTAGGGTTTTTGGAAAAATAGGCATTAGAAATCCTATCCGGGTCTATCCTACCCCCTCCCCCGGAGTTTATCCGGGCTATATCCGGTCTATATCCAACCTTCTCCTATCATGGACCACCACCAAACACATGATAGGATAAAACATATCTTATCCTGACTTTTATACGGTCGACTAAACGCAGCCTTAATATTCCGATCAGGTTTCGCACACCCCGACTGCCTTACCTTTGGGATGTTCCCGTGGGCGTGCTTCCCGTGCCAACCCGGCCCGCGCGCCTCGACCGGCTTACGTTTGGGATGTTCCCGTGGGCGTGCTCCCCGTGCCAACCCGATCCATTTTTACTCCCGGAGTACTTCCAACAAGATTTCAACTGGAAATTAGAAAGGGGGTAGAGCAAACCTCTTTTGCCACATGCGCGAACACTTTTTTTTTTATCGAAGAAAATACTTGCTTCATTCATCGCTTTAAGTGATACCATTATTACATGAAAGAGGAGCCTCAGAACACATTAGATCCCATAGGATTTTCGGGGGATTAGAGGTCCAATTACTAGAGAGCTTGTTTCGTCTGTGGGCCTTAGAAACCCAATCTGCTATTTGATTTGCTTATCTTGGACAATATGCCAATTGTAAGCTTTTGAAGTGGCCCATCAGAGCTTTGCACGCAGAGATCAGTGAGTCTATTTCCCAGGATGGCTTATCTTGATCTATGAGGGCATTTATTAGACAGCTACAGTCTGACTCAAGCTGGTACTTTAAGTGAGAGCACGAACTAAAGTGGTGAAGTACTTCCCAACAGGCTATGGTTTCAATTTGCGCGGGAGAAGACGCTCGCACCTTCTTTGCTAAACCGCCAATGATCTTCCCAGAGGCATCTCGGCATACGCAGGCGACACTACCTGCATTATCTCCTTCCACAAAGGACCCATCAACGTTAATTTTGAGGGTACCTTCCGGTGGTGGCTTCCATATGGCAGGTGAGTGAGCGATCGGTCGATTGTGTTTTTTCTTTCCCGGGTTCCACTTCTCGAAATTCTTGCGTGACTCCATGGCAGCTTCCACTACCCACCTCGGCTTTGGGTTCTGTTGACGAAAGACATGATTGTTTCTTGACTTCCAGATGTTCCATAGGATCTCGGCTAGTAGCTCAGGTGAGGGATTTTTGTTAGAATTGTTTCCTTTCTCCAGAAACCATTCTTCCATTCGTCTCAAGCCTTTATCTGTGAATGTAATGTTCAAATTAGGATGCGTCGAAACCTGTTTGGTCCATTCACAGAGAAGAAAGATATGTTCTACAGTCTCTGGGTGCTTGCGACAAAGAGGGCATAAGGGCTCAGGTATGATTTTCCTTGTGTGCAAATTCTCTGCCGTGGGTATAGCGTTTTGGCACATACTCCAAATAAACAACTTGACTTTCGGAGGGGTGTTCAGGTTCCATATCAGATTCCATAGTGCTTTTGGTGGTTGATAGGAAGATGTGGCTCTGTGTGGTTGTTGTTGTTCATCCGTCACTCTTGCATAGTTGTAGGAACTTTTCACTGAATATTGTCCTGACTTGGAGCAAGTCCACACTAGCTTGTCTTTCTCAGCGTTAGGTCTTAGCGGAATTGCTAATATTTGCTCAGCTATCTGCTCATCGAACATACTCTTTATCATCTGTTTGTCCCAACTATAGTCCTCCTGATTAATTAAATCCGCCACTTTATGAGGTTCTCCCTGTCTTGCCTCACCTCCAATTATTCCTCTATAAAGCCACTGGTCATTTCTAATGCTTATGTCTTCTCCATTACCCACACTCCATTTTACTGCTTTGGAGATGTGCTCTCTACCCATTAGTATGCTTTGCCATCCCCACAATGAATGTGACCCCTTTCCTGCATTCCAGAAATTGTTATTGGGGTAGTAGAGCCCTTTGAAAAGCTGCACCCATAAACTTGATGAGTTTTGAAAAACTCTCCACGCTTGTTTACCAAGCATGGCCTTGTTGAAGGTTATCAAATCCTTGAACCCCATTCCCCCGCTATCCTTTCTTCTTTTCAGAACATCCCATCTCTTCCAATGTAGCCCCGTCTTGGATTCGTTGTTTTTCCACCAAAATTTTGCAATTTTTTGTTTGATCGAACGACAAATGGATATGGAGATTTTAAAAATTGACATTGCATAATGTGGGAGGGCCTGCACCACTGCTTTAATCAGTATCTCTTTTCCTGCCTTGGTTATTAGTTTCTCTTTCCATCCTTCGAGTTTCGTATTGACTCTTGCCAAGATCCATGCAAACATTTGCTTTTTCGTTTGTCCCCAATCTGATGGAATCCCCAAGTATTTTCCTGTTTTTTCTATCTCCGGCACCCTTAATTCATTTGCCATATTCCTGCGAAGACTCCTTGGACATTCGTTACTGAAAAAAATCCCTGATTTGTTGAGTTTGATGGCTTGTCCTGTTGCGAAGCAATACTGGTTTAAAACTGCCCCCACATTTTGGTATTCTATAATCCGCCCATCTAGGAAAAAGATGGAGTCATCTGCAAAAAGTAAATGTGACAGCGTGGGACAGTTTCTATTCAACTTGATCCCAGTGATGCTTCCATCCTGAACCGCTTTATTAAGTAGGTTGGATAACACATTGGCCAAAATAATGAAAATATAAGGGGAAAGAGGATCCCCTTGGCGTATCCCTCTTGAGGGATGGAAATAGGTCAGGGCTTCCCCATTAAACTTTATGCTCAGAGACACTGAAGTAACACAATGCATGACCCATGAAACCCATTTTGCACTAAATCCCATTTGCAGCAAACAAGCTTCCAGGAAATCTCACTCCACTCTATCGTAAGCCTTTTTCATGTCTAGTTTGAGCATTGCTTGGAATTTCTTCTTTCTTTTTCTAGGCGCGAACACTTGGTTGGCAGCGTTTTTGCCTTAGACCGAACTAGGAAAACAATTGAATGGCGATTTCTGGCTACGTAAGCAGGCCGAGATGATAATGAGGGAAAAGGGAGTCGGTATGCCTACCCTGAGTTCACTTAGGAGGAGTTCAGACCATACGTGAACCAAACATAAATTAAAATTCAAGCTCTCCAATGCGAAACCGAAATGAAATCGAGTAACAACTTTCGTGGACCGAACTTAATTAACATAATCGAACCGTCCGAGTACCAAGTCCATTTATACTCACGGAAACAATCATGGATCTCAAAAATTCTATCGGGTCGCGTGTTAGGCCTCAAATTAGATGGCAAATGTACTCGACACCGAGTCACAAAATCGCAAAAAAAAAATTAGCACTTTACATCAATTCCTATTTCTAAAACACAACTACCAAGGTGCGAATCAGAGTACTTCTGCATTGATGTCATTTAGGCGAAGCGCATATACTTTCTGAAAGCTATGAAAACAACACCTCAAGATTTCTGTAACTAGAAACTAGAACACATGAATCGAGTAAAAAAGATTTGCACACCCAATTTAGGATCCATCGTCTTTGATGCGACAATTCCCAAACTCAAGTGCTTCTCTTCTGTTGCCCTCTTACCACTAGTTCAATGAGATTGCCCCTAACGAATAGCGTTTAGTAATTGCTCGTTACTTGAGGTAATTTCTGCATCAGCCGCAAACCCTCTCATCACAAGCTGGGCTTTACTCGGTCCACACTAACCAGTTTCATATTAGACTAATTAAAAATCTACATATCTTGCTTTAATTATACTAACCCCGTAAAACAGTAAGCTACAATCTCAATTAATATAACTCACGTCAGGAAAACTCCTACACTTTCTTCTCGAGTGCTCGATGACTCTAGGAGGTGAAGATGGGTTCTGCTCGTTATAGTCAAGATCAAACCATAGTCAAATGAAAATCCAATTGATTATACAAGTCTCTCAACTTTTCGGGAAACACCCTCTTCCCACTTTCTCTTCAGAATCGACCGTCACTTGATGTGCTCCAATCGCTGAGAAACTTCCACACCCTGGGGTTAAGCCCCCTTTTAGGGGTTTTTTTGCGGTTAAGCCCCTTTTTATCCCTAAACTAAGGAGTTTGAAAAAGAACCATTTGTGCACCTCAAAAAATTCTAATTTCACTAAAAATGGGTGGTCACAAGTATTCCGAGTCATTCTGTGAGTTTTTGGAATTTTTGATTTTTTTTATTATTTTGGGAAAATTTTTATTTGACTTTCTCACTTCCTAGAAATCAAAATTTTTTATTATTTTTTTAGATTTTTTTATGAATTTCTGAATTTTTCAAAATTTTCAAAATTTTCTGGATTTTTTTCTAATTTTTATGAATTTTCTAGAATTTTCCTAATTTTTCTGAATTTTCTGGATTTTCATGAATTTTCTCGAAATTTCTAAAATTTTTATGATTTTATGATTTTTTTCTGAATTTTTGTAATTTTTCTATTTTTTTCTGATTTTTTATTATTTTTATTGAATTTTTTTATTCCCGGAGATAATCTGGCCTGAGCTGGTCTCCGGCCTTCCCCGGCGGGGAAGGTGCCAAACGGCGCCGTTCTTCTCCTTTTCTTTTTTGGGCATTTCGTCGAGTACTTCATGTGCACACCGATTCGTGATATCACACTTCCAACAAGACTTCGGCTGCTACTAGGAGTGCCAGAACCGAACCGAAAAATCGAAACGAGATACGAACTGAACTAAACCGAACCGAAAATTTCGTGCATTTTGGTTCGGTTTCGATTTCGGTTCGGGTAATGATAAAAAACCATCCTTTTTTTATCGATTCGGATTATTTCAATTCGGCTCGGTTTATTAACCGAATCGAATCAGAAAAAGTTAAAAACCCATGCTCGACGCTCTCACCACTCCCAAAACCCAAAACTCTGGAAATTTCCTCCTCCACACGTCCAGGCACACCACCGCCAGCGTTGGTTCAGGGCCCCCGTCACCACGTCCCTCGCCCGGAACAGCAATTACACGTCATCTGGCGAACACTAACAGCGGCGGCGGCGGCGCTGCATGCCTGGATAGAAACTCCTTCACCCTCACCCTGAAGAGACCCCCTACCCCGCCGATGGACGAGGAGGGCAAGGTAAGGAAGTCCAAGAGGTTGGCTGTGACTCGCCTCTTCATGCGCTTCATCGGCCTCCCGGAGATGACCATGGTCCCAACAGCTGCTATGGTGGCCCGTGGGGTCAGATCTCGCTGGGGAAAGAGCGGCGGGGACTGAGGGGGTGGCAAATCTGGAGGGGAGAGCGGAACGTGCAAGGTGGGAAGAGGGGAGGTTGGAGGATGGAGATGGGGACGGAGAGAAAAGGGGTGTTGAGGTTTGTGATATTGGATTGTGGTATGAGTGAGCGATGATGACAGATTATGTTTCTTCTTCGTTGCTGATTCATCGATTTCCTACTGGAGCTCCAAAGAGTCCATCTTCCTCAGGTCCAGACCTCCTCCGCCACCGCCATGGCTAGCCATTCCGCCTCCTTCATTGCCGAGCGGCTCCTCGATCCCACGAGAGTTCATCATGGTCCCCAAGTAGAGGAACTCGGAGTTGGTTCCAGAGCTCCTCCTTTGCTTGCGAGCGCGAGCATTCGCCTCAGCATTGCCTGGCAAATCACCGTTTGTGGCGTCGAATCTCTGGGTCTTGGCATTGTCGGTGAAGTCCCGACTCCGGCGACGGCGACGAAGGACGAAGAGGGTGGCCACCAAGAGGACGAGGGCAGAGAGAGTGATGGCAATGGCGACGGAGGAACAGATGGGTTCGGTTTGTGGGGACTATAGAGATAGAGAGAGTGGGTGAGGTCAGATAAGAGAGAGTGGATTCAGCTAAGATTCTGCCGAACCAAATAAAAAAGCAAAAAAAAAATAAAGAGGAAGAAGCCTGATGTAGAATAGTTAACCTGTAATTATCTTGAAGAATGTGATCGCCATAATCGCCGGAAATCTCGGCAGTTTTTCTGATTAGGTAGTTTTTTTTACTTTAGGCAATTTCGAATTATCAATATTTCGTTTGATTTTATTAGATAAGATTAGATTTTATTTGATTAGATAAGATTTGATTTGATTTGCTTTGATGTTATCTTCATTAATTCGGATATTTTTAGGAGACCTATCATTATAAAAAGACGTCCAGCTTTGTATTCAGATATTATGAAATTAAATTGAATTCCAGTCGAATCGTGGAAGAGTTTTCCAAGTTATCGCTTCTATCTGCGTCAAAACCAAAAACCGAGCCGAACCAAACCAAACCGAAACCGATTTTTTGGTTCAGTTCGAGCAAGATTCGGTTCGGTTCGAGCAAGTACTCCTGTCGGTTCGGTTCGGTTCGGTTCGGTTCGGTTTTTCAATAAAACCGAACCGAACCGAACCGTTGACACCCCTAGCTGCTACTATAATGACTGTTCGCCGTTGCTCCGGCTACTGTAAACGACCCTAAACCTTCCCCTAGTTGCCTTCTAACCATCCATTCCTATTAAACCACCGCTAAACCACCACCAGCCGCCAACTCCCAAGCTGAAAATCATAGCTTGAAACTAATCTAATCTAGCCTATCTAACAACCGGATCAAACGTTAGGGCAACCTATTCATTCCAATCAATCAAACAGGTATTTAAACTTAAAAATGATTAGAATGAACTGACTTGAACAGACTTTTGCCGCGGGGAAATGCTCTAGTAAGGTCTACCGACTCCGGCGAGGGGGTTTTGAAGGCCGACTTGATGCACATGCTAAATCACCGATCCAAAATACACAAAATGAACAAAAAATGGATTAGAAACTTAAATAAGGAACTAATAAGCACAACAACAGTGAGCAAATTCAACTATCAAACATGTATTAGTTCGGACATCCATTTAGGCATTTTGACAAACAAATGAAGTGCGAGAGGGAAGAGTTTTCACCTTCGTAGTTGGAGGCCAAAATTGAATTTCCGAACCACCAATAGGCGATGATTTAGTCCCTTTACACTTGCTTTATCAGCTTACAGTCTTAGATTTGCCGAGAAAGTCCTAAATTGGACGATCTAGGCCGCATTGCACCTCTTCGCGATCAGCCATCTTGCCGGAGTCTAGAGGAGGAGGTCACACTCATCGGCCGATCCGCCCACACTCTTCTAGTCAAGAGGGAGCCGAACACTCGACCGTGGCACCTCTACTCTCTCCCTTTCACTTTCTCCCTCTCCTTCTCTCCCTGGTTGTTCTTGCCTCTCTCTTTGGCTTTTTGTCGAGTTGGTTTTGTGCGGGAACCACTCTCTCCCTTATGTTTTTCTAAATCGACTTCCCACCCTTTTTCCACCCTAACCAACTCCCTAGTTAGTTCGATCATGTGAGGATGAATAGCTGGAGATTTCGTTTTCCACGTGTTAAAAATAGAGATCCAAGTCGGCAAAGAGGCGGGGCTAACTAAACTTTTTTTCATTTCTATCCCCGTCCCATGTGTGCTCAATCCGGGTGAAGAAGAAGGCTAACTCAGGTCGGGTCGAGTTGGATTCGACCGACCCGGCAGACCTGGGTTGGTCTAATTTTTACAAACTAGACCCCATTTCGTCCCAATTTCATGATTTTAATCCCACATTCAGACTCCTTGACACATTCGCTCTAAAATAGGGGATCGGTTTGAATTTTTATCACAATTAAGCACGAAAACCCTAAATTTTAATTCAGGTAAAATGGGTTTTCATTCAATTGAAAGTCTAAATGACCTAATTTTGTAGAATTGAGCCTAGAATTGAATTACCCTTGCTCAATTACCCTTAGGGAAGGTATAAGTTTTTATCAAAAATGTCCAATTGAATGAAATCCCCAATTTGGGTCTTAAAATCACTAATTTTCAATTAATTTTGGGGCTTTTTGATATTTTCATCAAATTGTGAAATTGGACCAACCAATATGAAATTCAAAGTCTCGGAATCAATTGTTGTGAAGACACTAAGCCTAAAAATGTCTAAAACAAGATTAATTGGATTTTTTATTCAACTAGGATAAGTAATTACCCAAATTTGGGGAAAACCTATCCTAAATTGAAATCTAGCAAAAAAAAAAAATGAAGCTGCAGGGCTAAAATTGGTATTTTTAGAAGACTAATGGCTATTTTTGGGAAATTTTTGGACTTCATTTGGTATTTTCTTGATTTTTCTCCCATTTTAGCCAATAGAAATTCAGAAAAAATTCAAGAAAAATCTAAAAAATTTATTTTTTGGAAATAGGTTCCTAAGCAAGGCCAAGGTTCCTAATTCTAATTTTTTGATTTTTTAAAAATTAAAATTTAGCAAAAAATCAGGTGTCAACAGTTACATCCACTACGACTCGGCTAAACTAGGTTTAGATGCTAACATAACCACTAAAAAACGCCCACTAATCGCTCATCTAAAGCGATTTCTCAAAACCGTCCGCAACGCGAAACTTTATCACGGTATTATTGCTTCCACCGAACCTCGTTTCAAGCGAGCATATAGTCAAAAGAAATCCCATTCAAAGAACTACAAAAACCCCAACTTGATCGATCCAAAATCGAGTCGAAGATCGATGAAATCGGCATGGAAAGCAACTACCAAGCGCGCAGCTTCAAAAATTCGTTTTGGGCAAACCGTAAGTTCAATTCGAGTTTCGTAAAATCTCGCGGTCCCTCAACACCTTAAACTATCAATTCTATATATATACACAGCTCAATGACTCAAAAATTAGATTACATGATTTGAATTTCACCAAACTCCGAAATTATGCCATAATATCGAAAAATACTTTGATTGAACGAATGTTGCGATACGGAGCAACTTCATCTTGGCGAGGCTCCCGCGGCACGTACTTCCTCCTCTCTTTTTTATCCTTTCTCCTTTCTTTCTTTCTTTTCTTCTTTCCCTTTCCTTTTCTTTCTATTCCGGCTGCTCTTTGCGTGTGCCCTCTCCCCTTTAAAAGGGCTGAACGCCCTCTTTTTTTTTCTTTTTGTTTATAAAAAGTGGGTCCTACCACCTCTTTTGACTTGGTCAATTAAAAGGCCAAATATTACATCTTGACATGGAGTTCTTCGTGGCGTTGGATCATCAGTTCAGGTGCGAGGGGGACCCGGCTCTTGAAATATTCGATAATCACGTCTGGCAAATAAACTCGTACGGTCGCATTTCATTCAAATAAAGCGAAATCGTCAGATGCGTAGCGCATCCCGTGAACCATATGCGTCGGACTATCGGTCGCGAGAGCGGCTATAACGCCGTGGAGTTCAACCGAACCGCCATGCGATCTTGGCATCGAAGAGCAGATCTTATTAGCTATGCTCAATGCTTAAATTACTTAAAAGAGTTACAAAGATCACTTCGAGACAGGATCTTAAACATCATCAAGCTTCCCTCATTAAGCCACAGAGAAAAAGCGAACGACGACAACATAAGAGAGCAGCAATCAAGAACCGAACAAGGTCACAGGGAGTACACATGATCGGGCAACCTAGGCTCAGCCACGGCAACCAGCGGGATCTTCCTCGGAGTCGAGAGCCCGAAGATCTCCTCCATATCCAGCTCCTCCTTGCTCATCCCCTCCGGCAGCTTCCAGTTGAACCCGTGCAGTAGATTGGCCAGGCTCGCCTGGATCACCTTGAGCCCGAGGCTGTACCCCGGGCACATCCTCCTCCCCGACCCGAACGGCAGGAGCTCGAAGCTCTGCCCCTTCACGTCGATGTCCTGCCCGAGGAACCTCTCCGGCCGGAACTCGTCCGGGGCGTCCCAGATCGCGGGGTCCCTCCCGATGGCCCACACGAGGACGAGGGCCTGGGTGCCCTTGGGGATGTCGTAGCCGTCAATCGTGCAGTCCTCCCTCGTCATCCGGGGCACAAGCATCGGCGCCACCGGGTGGAGCCTCATGGTCTCCTTGACGATGGCGTCAATGTAGGGCAGGTTTGCAATGTCCTTCTCGCTCGCCCACCTGTCTCTCCCGATCACCCGGTCCAGCTCCTCCGTGGCCTTCTTGAAGATCTCCGGCCTCTTCAGAAGCTCCGAGATCGCCCACTCCACCGTCACGGCCGAGCTCTCGGTCCCGCCCGCGATTAGGTCCTGCAAGCATTCGTAAGTCATGGAGGATTATTAGACATGCCAGCTCGACTTCCATCGTTAATCAGTCCAAAAGAGAGAATAGTTCTTGGGTCTGAATTATTGAATCGCTGTCCCAACTTTTTCAAGTAACTAAATCACTCGCAAATCTCAAACACACTAAACTCCAAGATCAATTCACATCCTTCATGCAGAAAGTGACTCCAAGATCAATTCACTCTTTCTGCAGAAAGTGACTTCCTTCATGCAAGAAGTATCTATCTCCACCAGCTAGACCGTACGCTACTTTTTAAGTACTGCTGCCAAACTCATATGAATCACTGCACAAGGATAAATTGAATGCAGTCCTGCTTATATGCAGCAACATTTCCTATTGCAGTACCTTTGCGGAACAGCTAATTCCACCGAAAAAGCGCTGTTTTTTCCGCTCCTCTCGTCATATAGTCACCTCCAATAATTGCGCGGAATCGCCAGATTAATAGAGCCAAAACTGATTGGTCGGGGGAGCATCTTGAACAATTAATAACCAAAAAATACCGGACAGTGGAGAACGACGCGTGATGCTTTTCCTCATCTTTCCAAAGGATAATGTCATTGAAAACTATGAGGAAAATGACCATTCTTTAGTCGGAATGTTGCTTTCAAGCTTAAGCAGACGATACGCTAAGCTAAGCTAAGCTTGCACGTAATTTTGCCTCTGTCGAGTAAGTCCAACTGAAATTGGCCTCAACACAACTTGCCTTTAAACTAGTTTTATGCTGGATTGAATCTGCAAATTAAAGAGAAGGATTGATGTCATGCGGGCATATGTATAATACCTGAGTAAACCCTTTGACTCCTTTCCTCTCGAGCTTGACTTCGAGATCCGGATCATCGGCGAACTGCAGGAGCACGTCTACCATGTCCTTGGCGACGTAATTCGCGACCCCGCGTCGCCTCTCGTCGTGCTCATCCAAGACGTGCTCTAAGAACCGGTCGAACTTCTTGCTCAGCGCCTTCATCCTCTTGATGTAGCCCTGGAGGTCCAGGAAATTGAGCCACGGGATGGAGTCCCCGATGTTCAGCGTGCCGTTCAACAGGAACAGCTCGTCGAGCATCTTCTTGAACTCGTCCGGCCTGACGATGGAGTTCTCGGTCTCCTCGGTGTACTTCTTCCCCAAGACCATGCGGCTTATCACGTTGAGGCTCAGGTCTGTCAGGTGGTCCTTCAACGTGAGGTGCGCGCCCCTAGAGAGGTAAAGGCTCCTGAGGAGGGACGTTAGCTCCTCCGTCCGAATGTACTCGTAGGACTCCAGGCGCTTCGCGCTGAAGAGCTCCATGATGCACAACTTCCTAGCCTGGCGCCAGTACGGGCCGTAGGGCGACCACGTGATGTCAGAGTAGTTGTAGGTGGTGTACTTGCCCGCGGCGGTCTTGGGCCGGCCGGCGAAGGCGACGTCGTGGGTCTTGAGGAAGGCCTTGGCCATCTCGACCGAGGAGCCCACGACGACGGGGAACGATCCGAAGCGGAGATGCATGAGCGGGCCGTAGGTCTTGGTGAGCTCGTGGAGGGATCGGTGCGGGAGGGGGCCGATGAGGTTGAGGTTCCCGATGATGGGCCATGGTTTCGGCCCCGGGGGGAGGTTGTAGTTTCGGCGGCGGAGGAGGCGGGCGAGGAGGAGGAGGGCCAGGGTCGCTAGCCACGCCGCGGCATAGGCGGCCCAAGAGGGGGAGTCCATCGGTGGCGGTGTTGGGTGGTGGTGATCGGAGTGGCTGATGCAGTGATGGATGATGAGGGTGGTGCGTTGGAGGGGGAGGGTATTTATATAGTGACGGGAGGAGACATGATTGAGACGCTTTCTCTGTACTTCACATTTGGTGTAAGTCGCCTTTTTAAGTCGTTGCCGAATTGGTATAATAATGTTAGTCTTAACGACTTTCTTTTTCAATTTTTTTGGGCTTGTTTGTCGCTAGCTGTATAACTCGTGACTCGCGACTCCCGACCGAACAAGCATTTGTCGAGGCGTTCCATTTCAAACACAACAGGTCAGTTAATGTTCGGATCGGGTTTCGCGCACCTCGACCAGCTTACCTTTGGGATGTTCCCGTGGGCGCGCTCCCCGTGCCAACCCGATCCATGTTTACTCCCGGAGTACTTCCAACAAGATTTCAACCGGAAATTAGAAAGGGGGAAGAGCAAACCTCTTTTGCCACATGCGCGAACACTTGGTTGGCAGCGTTTTTGCCTTGGACCGAACTAGGAAAACGAGTGAATGGCGATTTCTGGCTACGTAAGCGGGCCGAGATGATAATGAGCGACAAGGGAGTACGTATGCCCACCCTGAGTTCACTTAGGAGGAGTTCAGACCATACGTGAACCAAACATAAATTAAAATTCAAGCTCTCCAATGCGAAACCGAAATGAAATCGGGTAACAACTCTTGTGGACCGAACTGAATTAACATAATCGAACCGTCCGAGTACTAAGTCCGTTTATACTCACGGAAACAATCATGGACCGCGAAAATTCTATCGGGTCGCGCGTCAGGCCTCGAATTAGACGGCGAATGTACGCAACTCCGAGTCACAAAATCGCAAAAAACAAAAATTGGCACTTTACATCAATTCCCATTTCTAAAACACAACCGCCAAGGTGCAAATCAGAGTACTTCTACATTGATGTCATTTAGGCGAAGCGCATATACTTTCTGAAAGCTATGAAAACAGCACCTCAAGATTTCTATAACTAGAAACTAGAACACATTAATCAAGTAAAAAGGATTTGCTCACCCAATTTAGGATCTATCGTTCTTGATGCGACAATTCCCAAACTCAAGTTCTTCTCCTCTGTTGCCTTCTGTACCACTAGTTCAATGAGATTGTCCCTAACAAATAGCGTTTAGTAATTGCTCCTTATTTGAGGTAATTTGTACATCAGCTGCAGACCCTCTCATCACAGGCCGGGCTTTACTCAGTCTACACTAACCAGTTTCATATCAGACTAATTAAGAATATTCACATCTTGCTTTAATTATACTAACCCCGTAAAACGGTAAGCTACAATCTCAATTAACGTAACCCACGTCAGAAAAACTCCCGCACTTTCTTCTCGAGCGCTCGATGACTCTAGGAGTTGAAGATGGGTTCTGCTCATTATAGTCAAGATCAAACCACAGTCGAATGAAAATCCATTTGATCATACAAGTCTCTCTACTTTCCGGGAAACGCACCCTCTTCCCACTTTCTCTTCAGAATCGACCCTCACCTGATGTGCTCCAATCACTGAGAAACTTCCACACCCTCTTGATGCAATTCACATGCAACTTCCCAGTGGGAGTGCGAAATGCCCAAAGACTCATTAAAAAAAACTGCCACGCCTCTTGACTCTTGACCCCATTGACTTGCTTCCGTCTCCCCCAGATGTGAACAGCCAGTCGCCCGAAACTTTCCGCTCATTTTCCCGGAAACTTTGGATGCACCCCGTGAAGTATTTTCCCCGGGATTTTCCCGGTTGACCTGAGTCAAAGCCGCCGGCGGGGCCGCGGTTTCTCACCGGCCTCCGGAGCATCCTTCTCGTCAACGAGCATCATATCTTTAGTGGGTGGCGGACGATTTGTCTTTCGAGTGCCCGATTAAATATTGAGGAAATCACGAGCCCTTTTGGATTTGCTAACAGTTCGTACATGGGAGTCACGACGACAAATTAAGTCGCGGTCAGGGCTTAGGGAAATGCGCACAAAAACGATTAATGGGTTTTGAACCGAGCAATTTGATTCGCGAGGATGCGATATCTTTGGGAATCAACTCACTCGAGCCGTTGTCCGCTTTGGCTCATCTCATACCGAGTCTCGTCGCTTTCTCTTTAGCGGACGGGTCGAATAGGTTCTTGCCCAGGAGGTCACCCATTATGTTAGTGCTCTTGGTTGAGCACGCTTGACATTGGAGTTCCGGCGTTAAATTTTACCGTTACGTCAAAATGCTCCTCTTGTGAGATAATTCCAGCTACATATATAGTCCTCGATTGTTTTCCCCTTATTCTGTGCGCAATTCGAGTCGTTCCTGCCCATCTCGCCATCCAAAAAACCTATCAAGAGCTGCTCCTTTTGCCCCGGCAATCAATCGATGTCAATAGCACAGTCGCACTTCTCGACAAGCATGATACATGCTTTGGCTCGTCCCATACTGAGTCTTGCGGCTTTCTTTTTGGCGAAAAGGTAAGTACTTGCTCAAGAGGTCACCATTCCTGTTGGTGTTCTTAATTGAACACAGTTGCATTATGCCGAACGTTGCTCAACATGCGCCTCTTGTGAGATATTCCGATTTCACATATCTAATTCACGAGTGTTTTCCCCTCGTTCGGCGATGCCCATCTCGCCATCCGAAAAGCCTACCATGAGCCGCTCCTGTTACCCCGGCGGCCAATCGATGTCGATGACACCGTCGTGCTTCCCGACGAGCATGATACATGCTTTTTTTTGGTCGAAGAAAGAGAGGCCGTATCACGAGCTTGAAGGCGACGGAGGAGACGACTGTCGCTAGCGTTTCGTGCGTCACGCACTCTCACCACACTCGATCAGAGCGGTCATATGCTCCCAAATTCAAATGGGGACACGCCACATCTCACAGCTTCATAATGTACTCAACCAACCTGCCAGGCTTCTGTACTGTGTACATGAATTATGTGCTAAAAGAATACGTTGCTTTTGTCTAGACGTGGAGCCAGGGTGTCATCGTCTTCGAAACCCGACATGCGATAAGATTCTGCGAACCGCATCCTTTCAAAAAAACACTAATTTTTCCCGCTTGGTAAAATGGTGTTGTCGAGATGATTTTATCTCTCCATGCACGCGCACGGCGCTCGCGCACGTACACTCACACATGTCGTATGCCATCTTTCGAGCCCCCCCGGTAGCCTCCTCTAAAAAAGGCATTCCAGCTCCGGAGGGCGGGCGAGCCGAGTCAGGGATTAGTTCCGACTGCTGGGGTCGGTTCCGGTCCTACTCAAAGCGTTCCACCACGGGGTCGAGCATAGGAACTCCTATGTGTAGGGCGGGCTTTCGAGACGGAGATAGCGCTACTCCACCTGGAAAAGGGCCTCCGTCGTCGTCGATGGCGACGCGGCAACGCGCGGCACGCCGAGATATTTTCCATCCTCTTTTCATGCGTATCATTTCTTTGTCGAGAAGGTAGGCAAGGGGGAATTTGAGTGGGGGAGAGTCGCGTCTGTTCTCCCAGTAAGGAGTAAAGGAAATGGAAACCCTACCCGACAATCAACCACTAGCTTCAGGCCTTTCTTGCAATCAATCAGTGGCGATTTGAAAGGAGAAAGCAAGCGGCAGAAGGAGCTTTTTGCGCATTATTCAAAGCATGACCCACGGTGTTTTATCTTTTTATTTTTTTTTCGATAACCCAGGGAATCCCTGCACGGCCGACAGCTGGGGAGTAAACCCTGGAGGCGACACGTGCTAGCCACCACACACGTGCCACCGGTTAAGTCACCCTACGGCGCCCGGGATTCGAACACTTAACCTTTTGCGAGAGGAAGAATGCGCGCTCCAGCAGCGCCACCTAGGCGGGTGGTCACGGTGTTTTATTTTTCATTGCTATAAGAGACTATATTATTATATATCATACATGTGTGTGTGTGTGTGTGATTGATGGCAGTGGTTGCTTTTCATGCTCCAATTAAATTGGTAGACGTCGCCAAGATGCCGATGCTGGATCCACCTCATGATCTCGTGTACATTAAAAAAAAATTATTAAAATATTATCAAAAATTCTCTACGTCAGCGTCGGCCAGCCATGCCACCTAGGATGGCCGGCCGGACGGCGTCCAAGTCATCGATCTCCGGTCTAAATTGACCGGATGGACTGAATTGATACCGATGTGAAGAGGATTCGGGACTGAATTGGTCCGATTGAAAGATTCGGGACTAAATTGATACCGATGCAATAGATTTAGGATTTTTTCCGGCACTTTCGCCAACGACATTCGCCGACGAGGGAGAAGAATGGCAAAAATATTTGGAACGCGGTGGCTTATCCGAGTAAAAAAGAAATTCCGCGGGGGCATAATTGCAAAGGAAAGAAGAAATATTGTGCGTCTTTTTCCAATCAAAACTCAAGCCCGACCGGCCCAAGCCCAAAAGCGCGAAAGTCAAATCTCAGAACTGAGCGGGCAAGGGCCTGGGCACCATTTTGTTTTTCGACCTTACTGAGCCTAAGAAAACATGGCGTCGTTTGTTTCGCAGAAAAAAGAATGGTTTGGAGAACATTATTTTTCTTTTCCATAAAATGATCGCTTGAATTGCTTACGAAAATGAATATATAAAAAATATTTTCATCGTCCATGTAAATATTTAAACACAAGTTGTTGTCGATAATGAAATCATTTTTCATTTATTGATTATTTCAAGCGATACAAGAGATCATTTTTTTTTAAAAATGTTTTCCAAATTATTCGTTTTATGCCAAATAAAAGAAGCCTTAGACCTTATATTATCTCACATATCCTCCAATTTTCGCTTGGATGACCACATGTCAGTCCAAATCCATATGCAAAATATGCCTCTTTGACATAAGTCTTCCTTTTCCCTCACTTAAGAAATTAAGGGAGATATTATTATTATTATTATTATTATTATTATTATTATTATATGTAAATTAAGAAATGTATAGGAGTAAGTTTGGACTTTCAAGCCTCTCAGAATAGCATAGAGAAGTTATGCTATGCAGAAGTCAGCACACTTCATGATTAGAATCAGACTTGTGAGGATGGATTTGCTGAATCGGCAGAAAGATCATAAATACACATTGGAGGAGTGGCGATTTCTTGCTAACACGACCCGACACGACTTGACACATTTAAGATCTGTTTACTTTGCAGAAAATGAATCATTTGAAAAATATTTTCCTGGAAATTATCGTATTTACCACTTACAAAAATGAATAATTGAAAAATATTTCCCTCGTCCACGATAATATTTAAACATAAATTGTTATCGATGATGAATTTATTTCAAGAGATACAATCAATCGGTTTTTAGGAAAATGCTCTCTAAGTCGTTCATTTTCAACGAATTGGGTTGACAAAAATTCAACCTACCAACTTTCATGTGCGGAGATTTATTCATTTATTTTTCATTCTCTTGACCAAAAGTGAATTTCATAAAAATTGCATCACAGCTCCTATACTTTATGTACGGAATGTAATTAAGTCATAAAACATTTCAATTGATTCAATTAAGTTCTAAACCTTCACAAAAAAAAAGGTACAATCAAATCCTCAACTTTTCGATTGTCGAATTAAGTCCTAAAACTTTGAAATGTACCAGGTCCCGAAACTTATGTCGAAAAGTATAATTTTAAGAATGGAGGGACTTTTGAACGAGATGTACATAGATTAGATAATATTCATCTAAAGAAATTGACCGGACTCTACGAAGGCTTCAACAAACTTTCTCGTGGATCTCCCTCCATGCAAGGGCGCTACCAGCTTCGTCTTCCACGATCCATAGCCAGGAACGCTGCACTCATTCCAGCTTTCATCGTTTCTTCTGCAGAAAAGCCTCCAACCATCTTCGAGGAGGTGACCGAGCCCCCACTATCTGATACAGGAACCCAACACCAGCACCATTGGTGTCTACGGGAACGCATATTGCACCATCCCCCTTTTGCCACTTCGTTTGTTGATCATGGAAGGGAATGGGCAAAAACGAGAGATAGCAAGGTCCCCCCACGAACACTTCGTATGAGGAGAGCAGGCGGAATGATGGAGTCCATTCACTTCGGTCAAGAACAGCAATGAAGGTGAATAATGGTGCTTTCGATCATGTATCACAATTCGCACCGTGCTCCTGCTTCGCGATGGGAAATCCCGCCACGATCACGGTCCCGCCCTCACCATAGGGATCGCCGGTTCCTTTCATAGATTCTGATGAGATACTCTAGTCCAAAACAGAGATCATTGAAAAGCACAGGACATTGGGCGCGCGCAGAAGCAGCTTCTAATTGCAAAAAATGAATAAATGAAAGCAAAATTTAGGCAATGACGAATTCCGTAAATAGTCGCAACGTAGAAATTTGGCCAGAAAATACTCGGTATGTACATAGGCCGAGTTCTTGACTCAAAGCGTGATTAACACTATTGGGTCCCCTTTACCAAAAAAAAAACACTATTGGGTCCGCCTCGCATAACTCAGTTTCTATGCACGACACGGGTACGCGTTATAGTAGCCATATCTCTGCTCCGAAGGCCGTCTTCTAAATCTGAATCGGCAGAATAATTTACATGGTCCGTCACTTGTGTGAAACCTCAGTAATAATGAAATGTAGCAGGTTTCTCATTCTGTTCCAGACATCTCTATCAACAATCTTCATCAGCTGACATTCTGGAAAAAGAAAAGAAGGCACGCAAACATCTATGTACTGCAAATGAAGTGCCAACCTTTAACTTTTGTGGTGATAGACAATGCAACGAGTCTCAACTCTGAATTTTTGTAACATAAATAAGTACTATATCATATAATACAACTCTAATGCTCATGAATCCTACTGCATATACAATTCTAAAGTTCGACAAGCATGATAATGCACTTAGAATTAGCAATCTACATACAAACATGGCGATACTGTTATGCTCTGATGAAAATCTATGCCGATGTACCTCGAGGGTTTTCCGAGGTATATCTTATTGCGACTGAGTTATAACCACCGCATCCATCATATGGATACACTGTTCGGCACACCTCTACATGTTACACCCGGTTCTGAGCTGGGTGCAAGCAGCTCGTAGGGTAACACACCCGCCCCGCACCGATTCCTAAGGCTAGGATCATTATTCCTTCTCTCGATCTCCTTCTCTATCTGCCTGATCTCCGCTGAGAACTCATAGAATGCCTCAACAATCTCAGCATCGCCTGTCCAAACAGACGGTTGTTGTCGCTCCCCTATGTACTCCTCATCGGGCGAGTGAGTCGATAGCGTGTCCACCACGGCCATATATTTCGTGGCTTGGAGCAGACTAGGCAATGCAGAGAGGTAAAACTTCTGCGGGTCAGCTACGAAATTTGTATATTCGGGGTCACCTTCGAAGGGAATCAACCTCCTCATCAGGGGTGGGCGGTTTGGCACAAATCCACCATAGGGGTACTGCCCGAAATTGAGGGCCGCATGTTGGGCCGAGGCAAGCCAGATGATTTTGGTGAGGATCGAGGCAAGATCTTCCGGGCTTGCCAGTTTGGGCCACCAGTCTGCGTGGCGGATATCAGCATGGCCCACATTAACGGACTCAGCATACCAAGCTTGCAGCTCTCGGTCATTACAAACTACGGCAGCAGTAGGGTAGTAGTAGTTTACGTACGAGTGCACCCAGTTCTCGAGTGCAGACCAGATCAGAAGCCCATCTGATGCATATGGGTAGTCTTCAATGAGGAGTTTCAAGCCATGTGGTTGAGTGGAATCAGCCACAGCCACTCCCCTGAAGTAAAAGGTACAACATTGATTAGAGTTGGGATGATAGGATTAAGGGAGAGTATTGAAACCAAAGACAGGCTGAGCACACGGGAGCAACCCGACTGAATTGAAACTGAATGTTTTTGCAAATATACTGTAACATTCTATATAGGACCCGATAAGGGAAAATTTTGCTTTTAATGTGAATTATGCTGTGTATGTTCTTGTGAATGTTATATGTATATTTATATATATGCATCACTTTTTCATAAAACTATCTGCTTGAATAAATCCAACTCGATCTATATCCATACCTACTTTTATTCAGCAAGATTACAGGAACCCATTAACTGTGTTCAATGGGACGTTCGATACATTATGCATTCGTTCATGTGGTTCTGTGAAGGTACCTTCGAATAAGATCAGAAGGGAGGTCCTCCTTGTCGAAGCGCCAGAAGCTTTTATATGCAGCTGCACTGATTTCCATGCAGTAGCGGCCAGGAGTGAAGCAAGACTCTATGACAGCATCAGCATTGATCAGGTTCTGACGTGCCAAGGCATTGATCTCCAGTGTATATCGCATGTGTGGATCCAACAGCTTGAATATTGGGTGCATCGCGCTCATTTGCCGGTGCGCAGCCAGTATGAATGGTTCCATGCACGCATGGGTGCGTAACCTGCAGAGATTAAGCACTCCATGAGACGATGTGTTATGATGTCAATTCTGAGTCCAAATTTGAGCTGTAATAAGTCTTATAAGATGTACCGGTTCACTCACCAATGATTTACAAGTTGGTGAACCCCAGCATCATTGGAGTTGACATGGGCTTTAGCAAGCTGCCACATCCAATTAGAAGTAGCATCAACTGGAGGTGTTACCACGTGCTTCGACCGAGAACTAGGCCCTTGAGGTGGCAAGCTAAGTTCTATGGCAATCGGTTTAAGTGTTCCCCGAGGGGTCAAGAAATAGATGGTGCGAGTAGCATATGCTTTGCGGCCATCAAGGGCGTTGATACGGTCCAGAAATGGAAGGTATGCATCGTGATGGTCCACCATGAACAGTTTATTTTCATCTATGGCCTGCGAAGAATAATTGGCAAAATAAGAGAAGACCTTTTAGCTATTAACAAGGGATGAATACCATATCCTTCAACTGTAAAAGTACGTATAACTTAGAGTAATGATGACTCAAGTTAATGTCTTGATTGTTACCTGTTGAACAGACATGCCATTGAGATGGTCCAAAATGTGTTCTTCTTTGAGAGCAGACTCTAGAGGACCATAGACTTCAGGGTCAAGGTTGCTTTTTGGAGGAAAAACTTTGAGCTTCTCGATGTTCACAGGGTTAACCCCTGCTAACGCTTGACGGGCAAATTCGTCATCTCGTAGCCACGCAAATTTGTCCTCTGAATATTCAGTTAAAGGTAAAGTCAGCAAATTGATCTAGTTGAATTAGCACTGATCCTATGTCCACCTGTAAAATCCCCAATCTCTAACTGAAAAATGCTTCATTAATTACAAGGACAGCCCCATTATAGAAACAGGCACAATGAAAAACATCAGATAGGAAATAGTAATCATCACATATAATACACGGCCATAAGACGTATTGCACTCCCTATCATCCAAATAGATTTAGATTTTTTTCTTCTTCATATAGAACAAATTGGAAGATCTCTTTTCTTTTGCTTTTGTATCACTAGTATATGATGTCCAGGTAGACACAAGAAAGTGCTCTATCCTATTTCATTTTTCATCATAGGGAACCAAAGAAGAAAAGAACTTTTATAGATAGATGATACTCACTTGACAATATCTTTGGAGTGTCATATTTAAGAAACCCTTGACTGGATTCTTGGACCATCTTCGGCAACGGAAGTTTCTTCAAGAGTTCATCTTGCAAACCAACCTTCAGAAGAAGGCCTTCTTTGTAGAGGATGTCAATGTCAGAAAACCCATTGAAGTCATGGTTTTTTGCTGAGAGGCTGGCCTTCAAGGATGGTATTAAGTTATGAAGCACACCTTTGAGCCTCCCAGCAGAAAATGAGTTTTGTTTCGATTCCTCAAACTGCTCATCTCTCGGGACATACAAGGGCAACGGCTTCTCAACCCTGCTCTCGGCATGCATATCTGACAATATTCAAATATAAAAATTGCTTCAGGTTCAATGATGTTTTACTGAGAAATGCAGTTGTTGCACCATGCAATTAAGTACATATAAGCCTGTGCATCAAAGAGCTGCATTGCCAACAAATGGCTGACAGAAAGAGACAGAAGAAAAAGGAACAGTATAAGAAAGGACAGTGTTTCGCCTGTGAACCGCAAGATCAACGAGATTACACGGGCATTGCCAAGTACGAATCCACATTATGGCAGTACATGCAGGATCTATATTAATTCAATTATCAACTCATAAAACTGAGGTATCTGTAATTGCATAGTCTACATATATGTCTAATTGCTGTCAGGCTGACCACCATCTCCTCATGTAGTCATCGCCACGTTGTATTCATGAAAACCGGAGTTGGCAAACTAACTGACCTGTGTAAGTAGGAGCACGGCCAGTACGGCAGCGTCTTGGATAAGGGATTTTTGAGCCTCCAAGGGATGGCCGAGCAAAATCAATTCCTTTATCCGGGTTACCCAAGTCATTATACACATCGTAGTCATATATCCTGTCAGATAATTTCCTTTCTCCCTTCCCATCACCCCTCAAGTATCTCAACTCTTCTTCTCTCATCGCTTTTAGCCCAGCAGGCGTCTCAGATGGCAAATAAGGCTGCCCAAGAAAACCACAAACCACAATATTTATTTGGCTACCGAAAATAGGGGAAATGTTTCAATAACATCTTGAAAGTTGCCACAAATGTTAAAAAAAAATGGTCATGGCCATCTCAGTATAGACAGATAATCTGTGACATGAGAAATGGCCCGTTCAACTTCCGAAAAGAAACTATTCATCATTTTTATCCTACTTGTGTAATAATACAGAATGATCATTACTGGTTTGCCTATGCCAACAGAACTACGAATGCACTGTGCTGTCCAGTTCTGGGCCACCTAGGAAGTTATACGTCACAAGTTAGGATCAACGTGAATAAACAACACTATGTAATAGTTCAAGTTGCTCCCTGAGAAGATTAAGATGCCAAATATGGGGCTTGACTTTCACTATCTGATTAAGCAATGACACTGAGATTGGCAATTAAAAAATTGCATCAAAACACAATGAGAAGTGACTTTCAATAATGACAAGCACCTTATTGGAAAAGAATATCCTCTTGCCAGGATGATCTTTCTTAGATTGCACCCATGAGTTGCAGGGGAAATGGACTGGACCGCAGGCAAACCCTTCAATTGTCATGCTCTCCAAGAAGAACTCATTCTGGTGCTTATTAGTCACTGTGATGGCCCCGGGAATGCCAAAGTCTGAGTCCACTGTGAATTCGGCTGAGTAATGAACCCTCTCAGCTTTCACCTGTGTTTTCTTTGACCAGTCCTTTAGCACTGCTTCCCTGCTTTTCTTGGGAGCCTTGGTTTCTAAAGTCATTCAGGGGGACAAAGATTTAAAGAAAAATTAGGCAACTTTAATGCAGTCTCATAACATTTGACCAAAAAATTTGCAGTCTCATAACATCATGAACGAGCCAATTCAAGTGACATGCGGGGATTCAATTTGCAGCAAAACAAAATTCAATCTTGAGTCAGTAATGGTAATAGGAGCCGAGCCTTTTGTTACCTATGGATCTCTCAAAATTCATGCAAACGAAACGAGATATGTAAACCCACATTAACTTTTAATCCTTCTGTCTGGGAAACTTGCACAGTTCCTATCAGAAGCTCTGAAAGGTTGTTAATTAGAAAACTAGGAACCCAGAAGAAGAAAAACCCCAAAACTCTGGTGACTCCAAAAGACGGTCTCGAATTGGATATATTCACAACGTACAGAAGGATTTTTCCCTTCTTTTCTTGTTGGGGAGGAAAAAACTTACTTGGATCTATTTCAGTGCTGATAAGCTGCAAGACCACGTTCCTGCCAATCCTATCGGTGAAAGCATCCAAGTGCTTCGCAATGGTCTCCTTCAGGTCCTCCTTGTTCTTCTGCCTCACGGTCACCACAGCTCTCGCCTTGAACTTGACAACATTCTCGGGCACGGCCTTCACCAAATCCTCACTTACGGCCGCCACGGCAGCAGGACCTCCCGAGCCCTTCCTCAGGCACACTCTTCTCTGTTGGATCAAAGCCGGGTTGACCCCAAGGTTCTGTTTTGCCTGACGGTTGCGCCTCAAAACCACCTTTGAGGTGGAAACGAATGAAGACCTTTCCATCACCGAGCAACCCATGATTTCTTTGGCCAGTTGCATCTCTCCACCCTGTTTCTTGGCACTGTTTCTCTGCAAAAACTCCCTCTCCCTCTCTCCCTCTCTCTCTGGACGAGTGCAGAGCGCTCTCCCGTTGCAGAGACCGAGAGTGAGTGAGGAGATTAATGGGGGAAACAGAGAGCTTCAGACAGAGCCTATGATGGGTCTCCGCGGTAGATAAAAAAAAAAAAAGGGGGTAATGATGAGTGGGAATCTATAGGATCTTCCAATATATATAAAACATCCCAACAAGTCACATGAAAGCTTTTGCCCCTCGGCATTTTTTCTGCCTAAAAATTTTCTCTCCCCCCACAACACCGTCCACACGTTTTTCAAATTCCGCTATTCGAGAAAGCCGCTGGTTTCTTACTTTTCCACAAGATTTCCTCTCCTCATTTCTCCCTTTAAAGCTCTAAAACTTTCATGGGTTAGTTTGCCAACTACCCCGAGCTTCGAGCTCCCCCCCCCCCCGGTCGGTGAAATGCTACTGGCGCTGAAGCTTGAGACGAGGGGGGTGGCTGCTGAGTCAATGAACAGAGTAAAAGTACGCGGCAGAGGAAGCCAGACCGAAAGTCGGATTTTTCCATAGATTCTCCTTTTTTTTTTTTCATTTTCGGATATTATTGTTATGATTATTTGTCATTTTCTTTTTGGGTGTCTAAGATGTTATTGTGATTATTGGGGGGGGGGACCAACAACATTTTCTTGTCATTCACCGGAAAAGGCGATCGAGTCCATCTTGGCTCCAAAAATTTGCTTCATGTTTCTCACAAATTTGGAGAAATGGGGACAGTTTGTGGCATTGGTTCTTGAAAGATTTTCAGGAGTCCCTGTCTATTTTTTGTTGCTTTTTTGACGAGGAGGCTCCTTCGAATAGTTTCCTTCTTCTTTAGCTCTCGTCACGTACGAGTACGATCGATCGTAGCGGTCAAATCACGTGAGATTTTTTTAGATTCGCTTCGGCCTCTGTTTAGAAAAGTCGACAGCTCGGACTCTACAATGCCCTTCTCTTCGATGTATCGGTCGTTTCGAACTTCTTTCATGGAAAAAAGAAGTTTTTAGAAAAATTTTCGAAAGCGGCGATTTATCGATATGAAAGGTTGTGAGGGGAGGACGAGCAGCAATTATGTTGGTGGCATGTGACGGTCGATGAAGGCGTCAAAATGATCGACAATGCTAGAGGCAATGAGGTGAGCAAAAACAGTAATTGTGGCTATTCGATTGAACCGGTACAAGTGATAATTTTAAATGGGTTGGGGTAGTAATGGTAACTTCTAGTGGCAACAGCGACAACAGCAGTAGTGATTATAAATCATCACAATTTGATCATACACTGCATGAATTTAAAAAAATATATATAAACTATCTATGCCTTTAAAAGGTAGGTCATATCTTGCGATTCAAGTACTTAGTGGAAGGTAATTGCGAAGATATAATCTCGTCGAACTGTTTTCTTTATATCGCGTGATAAATAGAAAATGAAGGATTTATACATAAAGCAAATACACTAACTGCTTCGACCTTGAATTTTTGTTAGGGAATTTCACGAAAGCCTGAAACGATAATTTCGATGTAGTTACATTAGTTTCATAAACCCATTAATATTTAATCAAATTGTTCATTTTAAATTACGAGAATTTCTTTCATTCGATAACAACCTTCCTAAGAAAATCTAGATATTTGAATACTTCTCCTCCTTTAAAGTAATGAGAATAGCTTTGCACTCGTTTCCACTTGGTATTGACCATAATTTCTTTTTTTCATGTTGACCATAATTAAAGTAGTGGAAGACAAGTAAAATGTAGAAAATGGTACTTTGTAATTTATTCGTTAGTTTTCATTAGCAAACCAGGGGAAAAAAAAAGTCTTTCTGGTCATTCTTATAACGTCTCTTTTTTTTTTTTGCTAGGATCTTATATCGTCTCTTAAGTCATCAGCAAACTTAGAATTCTTTTTTCACGAAAATATTATAAAATGGATCAATTTGAAATTTTTTAGCTAGCCAATGGCATGTGGGAAATGAGAAATCTAAATGATAATGAAAGTACCATTTGAACATTGCCATCCTCCTGTCTGCCACATGACTCGCATTATTGGTTTATTAAAATCAAATAAACCGAATTGAACTTAAAGAATTCAAAAAGAAAATCGACAACTAAAAGTAATTCTTATTAAAGTCGAAATTATCGCTTGACCGTGGATTCTACGTATTTATATGAAACGGTCAAACTCTCAACCTTGATTCACATTGTCTTCTGCCCACAATAATTTCGAGACCGTGCATGCCCAGTATCCCGAGATTAATATCTTACCTGGTTAATCGAATCAAACGTTCGGATGAACCATACAATTTGAAATAAAGAATTCAGAAACGCACGCCCAACATTCCGAGATTGAAATTCTACCCGGTGGAGGACTTTTCATAAACCACCCGATCCGTCGCCAGTCTTTACCTCGCCTAATTAACATCTATTTTTGGCAACTTGCATCTAAACCAAGTTCTATATAGCTTAACATAAAATTTTGCACTGATGCAATGCACTTTACGCGCGAGACAACTTGGATTTTGATAAAAATAAACGCCTTTAGAACATGATTTACCCCAGAGATTAGTCAATTAATATGGTCATTGATTAATCGATAGAGACAAACTCGATGGTCACGAGTATAATTCATCAAGACCCGAGATGACAATACGGACAAAGTGGAGGGCACGCCAATAAATTTGTCAAAATATTTTACTGATTCTGCAAAATTTAAAGGCGTGCTGGAATTAAACAAAGACAGCAAAGCAAAGCCCCACACAAAAAAAAAAAAAAAAAAAAGTCAGTCTTTGATTTTTTCGGTCCTCCAGTTGACTCCGCATCTCACGGATGCCGCCGATTCGGCAGCCAAGAAGAGGAGGGGAAAAAGCTGTACACGTGGCCTTTCCTGGTCGCGTCCACGTCACGTGAAATTAATCCCTAATATTGCTTAATTAAAACCCTAATGATGGTTTAATCCATAAAGATGAAAGGCGCATGCTCTTTTAAGAGGACTTTGCGGAAATAAATATGGAAATTATTCCGTTTTGAGTTCGAAAGTAGAGATGGTGTGGTTATGTATGTAAGTTCGTAATAGCCCCGTTTTCGTAACCCATTAATATTAAACAGCGAAGCTAAAGCGGTCCCGCCATTCCATTGGAAAGACGTGGCGGAAGATAGGAGGATAAACATCGCATCATCGATCGGACGCCACTTATTTTCTTATTATGTCCATGACTAATCAGCGTTAAAGTCTGGCTTAGCGAGAACTTTGATGGCGACGAGTTTAATAAAAGTGCTAACCGAGTCAGGAAAGTTCAATGGATGAGACTGCACAACTTTAGGTCGAATTCTTGCCGAGGCGAGCATTTTTGCACAAAAGCAAATGCAAGAATGAGTCGCATGCAAGCATCGTCATCTTGACGATGGTGTCTTATCGTGTTCCAACGCAGACGTCATTCTTTTTTTTTTTTGGTGACCCGGGGAATCTCCGCACGGCCGATAGCCGGGGAGTAAAACCCGGGGGCGACACGTGCTAGCCACCACACACGTGCCACCGATTAAGTCACCCTGCGGCGCCTGGAATTCGAACACTCAACCTTTTACGAGAGGAAGAGTGCGTGCTCCAGCAGCGCCGCCCAGGCAGACACCATCTAACCTTAAACTTACATAGTACGGGACTTTAGGTCAAATTCTTGCCGAATGCGAACATTTTTGCACAAAAGCAAATGCAAGAACGAGCTGCATGTGAGTACCGTCAAGGCGACGATGGTGTCTTATCACGTTCCAACACAAACGTCATTGCCATCGTTGTTACGTAAATACCTTAAACTTGACCTAGCACGAGACTTTTGTGTTTTCCAAAGTTGATTTGGCCTCCACGCATTGGAAATATATTCTTGACTATAATAAACCCTACGGTGGAGATGGCGCGGACCCGCCTTTGCCAATGTCGTCCTCACCAATCTTTTCGATTTCTTGCTTAGCATAAGCTTTTGATTATCATTATTTTCGTATTCTAAGTATAGTCTTGATCACGAGCTGTTCAATTCAAAGTATGATCGCCGACTTGGTCCCATTTGGAAGAAGTGCCGCCGAGGAAAAGCAATTTTGAATGGTATGAAGTTGTGTCCCAATTGGTTTAGTGTCCTCGATTAAGGTGCGATACGTGCTTTTGAGCATCGACTACGACGGTTACCGGAGCCCGTGGACAACTTCAAATCGCAAGCACGTGTGATTGCGACTTCACGAGTTAGATGTATACCTTCTTTCTTTTTGAACGAAATTATTTACATTGTATAGTTCATCGCCATCCTCGTATCGTAAGGATTTGAGGTGCACGTTGGGATGACAGTGCAAGAAACCCAATATCAAATAATTGGAGCGGTGTAGAGGAGTTATTACATTTTTCGGGCTCGTAACGGAGTGGCCTACTCTTATGAGTTGAACCGGTTCGAGCCTAGCAATATCGATGACCTCGAACTGCGCCTGCTCGGCCTTTGTAGACCGTCGTCAATTCCTTTTGCAAACGCTTTCGACGCCCATTTTTGTGGGTGCTTGCAAAATTGGAGAGAACGGTAGTAGCAAGGGTGATCGGTTCCTGGTTCGGTTTTCAAAATTTGGAACTGGGGACCGGACCGGGAACCGATCACTTAAGATTTAGTTTACATTTTTACTAATTTTTGTTAATAAATTTATGTCAGTGAAGTTCACTTAGGGTTTATTTCACATTTTATTAATTTTTATCAATGAAGTTCACTTAGAGTTTAGTTCATATCTTATTAATTTTTTGAAGTAAAAAAAAAGGTATATGTAGTCGGTTCGGTCCGGTCCTATCAATCCGTTTCGGTCCAGATCGGAAATCGGATCATCTGGATACTGGTTTCATTTTTACGAATCAAGAACCGGACCGATACTGTTCGGTTCGAGCAGTTTCCGGTTTGGGTAGTTCGTTTTGAACACCCTTATATAGTAGACTAGTAGTAGTCTTTGCTGCGAATAATTAAAAAAAAATTATACATTAGTCCACAGCACTGAATGCTTGGCCTTTTTTTAATATAATTCCGCAAAAAAATTTACAATTAGCAAGAAACATACATCCAAGATGCCAACAGATTTCAATATTCCCGACCATTGAATTAGACCGTGAAAAAAAAAATGGAGAATTATTCTTGTTCATCGTTTTGACCGACAACTGTTCTGCAAATTGAAATTCCGTTGTTAATAATTGACCCGGAAATATATTAAACGGGCATGAAATACTCGCGAAAAATTAAAGATCTTATGGTGGAGACAAGCGAATGGAGTTCACACACAAAAATGAATAAATAAATAAATAAATAAACTATTCGAGGCTTGGTATACGTATACGAGATTGAGTGACGAGATGGGACGTTGAAGAGCTTGACAAGATTTGACTCTTGAAAATCAACTGAGGAACAGTATTTGAATCGACCTCAAAATTCTTGATTTTCGACGAGTCGCATATAGGTTGCGAGCCACTTGTTAAATATTTATATAAGACTTGAGGGTGGATTTTGGCCGGCACGATTATTCTGAAAATGACAAACGATGGGGAAAATATTTTATTTAACCGAATAAGAAAGAATTTGGATGTTTTCATTAAGGGATTATTCCGCAAATGATTCATAAACTTTAGCAAAATATGTACTATCGTCCCTGGACTTTTGATTTGTTCAATGTACAACGTGGTCTATGAACTTTTAATTTATTCGATATAGTCCCTAAACTATATGAAAATGTATATTGACATCCTTCCATTCATTCAAATTCATGGACAATATTGAATATTTTTATATTGTCTGGAGTCTGAATTGAACATATATAAAAAGTTCAAGAATGACACTGCACATTGGATTAGTTCGGAAATTATATTGAACGACTTAAAAGTCCAGAGATCAAAGTACACATTAAGTCAAAATTCATGAATTATTTATGTCATTTTTCTTTTCATTAAACCATGTTCCTAGACTTGGGCCTAATGGAAATTCTTGTATGACCCAGTCAAACATGAATGAACCAAACAGTCAAACACCATCCCATTGAAGATCTTCAGTGGGGTCACCTCAATGGGTGCAAAAAAAATGCCATAATAAAACCATAAAATTGGTTTAATCACTCTAATTGTCACTTACATTTTTCAGATTTATTGTAATTATCCTTGAAATATAATAATCTAGGTAGATTAAGAAGACATAAAGTATAGTCAATGTATCTTGATTCTCAAGTTGGCGTTTTTCACATACAAGTTGGACCTTTTCCAATCGAATTCATAATGTTGACCTAAGACCATTTCCCCAAGCTGACAAAAAAAATAAAAAATAAAAGAAAGCTGACCAAAAAGGTCAAATCATTTACCTAACTCAACACCGTCCAAGAAACTGACCATCATAATCCGAGGTTGGCTTCCACACCTGCAGCACAACGTTCCCAACTGATCTCCCCAAAATGCCCTCATCTTATTCTCTATTGTTTTTTGTTTTTTTGGCTAATTCCAAAAAACAAAGTATCAATTTTACCTTAAATGACAATTTTAATTCAAACTTTTTTGTCTAAATAAAAATCACTAATTTTTACTCGAGTCTCAAATATGGCCTATGTTAACCAATGCTTGATATCTTGCAGATTATTACAAGCATTTTGGTAGGGCACGGCTTTAGAATTTCTTTTTTTTTTGGTAAAGGCAATGTTGTATAACTTTTCATAACACCAATACAAACTAAGCTCAAACCTACTCCTGACCATATTTGGACACAAAGATGTCCATACAAGGTCAAGAGAGGTCTAGCAAAAAACTAGATACAAGAGGCCAAATAGCCAACTAAAGAAGACCAACTGGACCGAAAAGAAAGAAGCCAAACCAACCGGAGGCTGAAGGGACCGGAGGCAGGAACACAAGGACAACGAAGAACAAATATCTAAAAACCTAAACAGCCCGCAGCTAAACAAGAGAGAAGGGAAAGCAGCGACGCTCTATGCAAAACAGGCTAAGGGTCCAAGTTGGAAAAGATGGAAGGCGAGAGCTCCCAATTCCTCTGAAGTCTTCTATTTCTCGGGGTGTCGGCAATATTTCCTAAGGATAAGGATTTATCCTTCACCGTCTTGATAATGTGCTTGCGAATACCCGGAAGAAAGATAGCCTTGTTCCTGAAGAGAAAATTGTTCCGCTCCATCCATATCGCATGGCAAAGTGCTCCAAAGGAAAACCTAGCGAGTCGATGGCCAAAAGAAAGACCCCCACATACTTTGCTTGCCCAGGAAATGAGTTCTGGTCACGGACGATTACGCCATGGGAGAATGCATTTTGTAGCCCAAAAGGAAGCAAGTGTGCTAGTAATAGAACATTCGAAGAAGAGATGGTTGATGGAATCTGGTACTAGCTGGCAGAAAGCACAAGATCCTGAATCAATGCGACGATTCTGAAGAAGGAGAACCTGTGTAGGAAGCCGATTCAGGGATGCAATCCATAATAGAAAGGAATGGCGGGGGGTTATATGAGAGTCCCATACAAAGGAATGCCAAGTAACTAGGTGGCCTTTTCTCCTTATGTGGTTCCAAGCCTGGGCGACCGAATAGGATTCAGTCGGGTTAGGGATACAGATGAAGGTATCCGAAGAATCATCATCAAAGCTTGGGGGAGCTTCCAGCCAGGCCATAATATTATGCAGGCTGGGTGATAGATGCCAATTAGAGTGGTAGAAGTCCCATACTGTGGCTTCCCGCGGAATTCGAAAATGGTAAATATCTGTATTACTGATAGAGAGATGAAGGGGCCCTTTAAAATGCCACCAGTCATACCAGAAGGATACCGTCCGGCCGTTGCCAATCTTCCACCTGAAGATGGTTCGGGCTAGTTCTCGCAGGTCGGCTTTAGAATTTCCTTCACCATGTTTCCCAACAAAATCCATTTTTAATGTCCATCACTAGAGCCTGATATATTAAATGAGATCAATTGATTAATATCCATTCGACATAGACTTCGAAGTTTTCAGGGGGGAGGGCTTGAGCTTATTTAAGAAAAAAGGTTCTGATCGTGAGCTTGGCTGATCTTGTCTTCACGATTTCAGATTACGACAAAACGGTGGAGGTTGGCCGGAGGGACTCAATTTGGACATCTTTTGGACTTGCCAGTAAAGCGAAGGAGACCATAAACAACTTCACTGTTATGCTTCAAGCAGTGATTCAGAAAAAAGAAAATGAATAGTGCTTTAAATCCAGCTAGCAAGTGGAGTGGATTTATTGCCGAAGTGGAATAGTCACGCTCCACAATGAACGATTCCATGTCAATGGGGCTAGATTTTGGATTAAAGTGAAAGTTAGTAATTTTTTACGAGACAAAAAAAAATTCGAGCCAAAATTGCCACTCAAGTTAAAATTGGCGTTTTTTTTTTTGGAATTAAGCCTTATTTTTTTGCCCGCGGTCTTATTCTATTATTGGATCAGCCCCCTTAGATTATTTTTTGAATCCCACTTAATTTTTTTAATGTAAAATGTTTGAAATCTTTACAAATGATCTTATATTGACATATAAATTCACAAATATGAATAATATTTTGACTCTTTAAAAGCTCTCTCACTGATTTATTAACTAATACGGCGAACATTTCGGTTTACCGAACGAAAATTTTGCCATAAGCTTGTTTTGAGTTAATTTTGGAAGATCGAAAACTGTTTAGGGCAAAGCTCTTTTCAAGTCCATATGGGAACTTGGGGGTGCTTGTAAACATTACTATGCCTAAACTAGAACGATTATTATCTTATATGTCATCGAGAAAATCTCGATATACACGGTGACCACTGTAATTTTGAACTTGTAACTAGCCCGGGCGACTCTATGGAGAAGAAATAACCAAACCATGAATGAGATTATGACAAAAAGTTGACACATTAAAGAGTAAAATTTCGTGTCTTTATTTTCTTTTGATGGCTTTTGGCTTGCAATCAAGCTTGTAAAAAAATGTGAAGGAGCTTCTTCTACTTCTTTTGATGTCCAGCATGTTGAACATATAAGAAACAATTACTACGCATATAATTGGTCATGATTTGGTTTACTATTAAGACCAAGAGACATTGGCTAGACAAGCAACATTGATAGACAACATCTCGAGGGAAGTGTTGAAAATATATAAATATTCAATTACAATTTCATTTGACAGCCTAAATTTTTATAATAGTTAGCAGTGACTTCACGAAATTCGACATGGTATCGTGGCAAGAGATGTTAAGCCCAAATATTTCTCGGCCCCTATTTGTCTCCCCTATTATTCATTTCCATGCTGTAGTAGCTTTTGCATGGCGGGGAGTGTTGAAGCCTCTAAATACTAAAATTCTCAACCATAACCTCATCTAATAATTTAAACTTCTAAAACGGTTGGCAGCTTGAGCTCTGCATAAGATTGCACATATGGAATTTTCACGAGCGGCCTCATCTGACTTCGATTTGATGGTAACTAAGATAACGAGCAGTTAAAATCTTCAAATCAAAGGTGGATAAGACCGCATGTCTAAAGTTATTTACCACCATATGGTTCTTAAAAAGATTTGTTCTAACAAGTGTCTGTAAGCAGCAAAATTATCGCGAAAATGTTACAGTTTTCGGTACCCCTCACTGATTTTTTTTTCCTAATTCATATAGTTAATATTTTAAAAATCGAACGTTCTTCTATGGCACGTATGTCTAGCATCTGTCTTTGAAGCACTAGCCCCAATTTGAACCTAATGTTGGCTTTTTACGAGTTGCAAGTCAACCAAAGGCTTGGGACCTACTCCATGATGTTCACTCCACAACAATGAGTGGACGGAGAGAGGGACCGGACCAAATGGGAGGACGGTCCGACACCGTCCTTTGAGTTTTTCTATGACCCTCATATTCTAGAATGACAAATTTTGTGACGTGAATTGATATTCGCGACTACAGTCTACGCATGAAACTATGCTAAGCGGGAAAATTATCAACACAGTCCCGAACCTACCGTTCGGTTGTCAGTTCAGTAAAAAATCTTTCAATTTTATCAATTTCATCATAAATCTTTTGATAATTTACCAATGTAGTTCATTTCGATCAATTTTAATCGAAAATCACTAACATGGACTTTAGCCATCTTATGTGGCACGGTCGGCATTGACGTTGATAATTTTTTCAACTTTTTTTTTTAAATTTTCTGAGTTTTTTTATTAATTTTTTATTTTCTTTTCTTGAAAGGAGAAAGAAAAGAAAAAAAATTATAAAAAAATTTCACGTCATGGCCGGTTGTTGCTGGTCGTGCCTCATAGGATGGCCAGCAAGGTCACCGATTTCTGGCCAAAATTGGCCAAAATGATTACATTAGCAAATCGTTAAAAAGTTTAGAACTAAATCAGTCAAATTGAAAGGTGTACAACAAGTTTAGGGTATCTAGCTCTAACTTAATTCCATTCATCTCGTGAACGAGTCAGACCATCCACAAAATAAATAAAAAAACACGCTGAGACGACGAGTTCACAACATTTTGAGCGGTGGAAACGAGGATAGCGCAAGCGAACTTGCAAGAACAATGCACGAACCCTAGCTAGAATTTAGAAAGTACATGTTCATCTCGCGGTGCCGCATGAACCATTCGATAATCACATTATTCACTAGTTTTTCAAGAGCCCGATATAGTTAACGAAGCGAATCGTACCTTCTTGCGGTGACATGTTGGCGACGAGCATGTATGGACACGAATTATCGATCCTAAAACACATAAGATGTGCAATAATATAGGCCGATGTATCGATCAAGATGGTCCACCGATGATGTGTTGCCGGCCATAAAAGGCGAAGCAATTGCTTCAATAATGCTCTTAAAAAGTAGGTCCACTTATTTTTCATATGCCCATTCGGTTGAGAATCATGAGGTGCGTGAATCGTTTCTCTTCTGCGGCATCTCCTGGCCAAAGGCCACTCTCCATCACCGTCTTTGGAAGGTTTGAATAAGGAGAAAAAGAAGGCAACGTCACAAAGGGCGACTGTCGATTGGATTTATACAGAGGTACGCCTCAACTCCAGAGCGCATTTTGCACGAGCAAGTCGTGAAATGGAAGCTCTTGTCGCTAACAGAATGAATTCATTTGCCAAAATTAAAAATCGGATACATAATAGCGTCCTGACCGTATTGTTTTATCGATTTTTTTATACTGTCGAAATACCTTATGAAAGCACTTATTGAATATGTTGGGCAGTGGAGATTGTCCAAAAAAATATATTGGTAGTGGAAATTGGAAAATGATGGAAATCTTCCGTTCTCATGTGACCATTCTCTCTCTCTCTCTCTTCCCTACCCAAATAAAATGAGACATTTTTGGGCTCATTAAACACATGTGCTGCCTTTCTAGGGTACAAAAAGCTTTAGAGTGCTTTCAACTCCCTCTAAAGATTCTTGCTCTCTAATGATAGTGTCACTTTATATAGGCCATAGGGATTAAAGTAAGCTACGTACTAGGGCTCATGTTCTACTGGGGTTAGTAATCTAATGGAAGGCCTAGTGGATGTTACGCGATACAAAAGCCTATAAAATTTCCCGAATATTCTATTCATCATAAGATTCCATGGTATTTTATGAATGCCCACATGCTTGTGATTAGATGTACACATGTGATATGAGTTCATAAGCTGATCTAGCTGAGCAAGCAACCTAATTGGTAAACTAGTCGTTTGCTATCCATAAGCGGATTCATTTGAACTAAGGCTCCGTTTTTTTTTCGCGAAAAATAAATAATTTAAAAAATATTTTCCTGAAAATAATTGTTTGTATCTCTCGTTCATCCATTTAAAAAAAAATCAAATCATTCATTTTCTGTGGAAGAAACGGAACCTGAATTTTAATTTTAATTTTATTTTTTTAGAGACAAACTTTTGTTTTAGCCCACCTACTCCGATTGAAATGGGAAATATGACATCATAAATAAAACTCACTCGAGATATTATCTACTTTAACCAGTCCTATATCGAGCCTCACGGTTTTTATCATTTGCTGTATAGATGGACATTTTCTCAAAAGATCATCCATCTTGATAGTGTTTTCACCTAAACACGCTTAACTTTGTAGTTCCAAAGCTAAGCATTGTCGTTACATCAAAAGACATCTATATGAGTTAATTCCAGTTTTCATATACATATTTCAGAATCGCTTGCTCCCTATTCGATATACAGTATAGTCCATTATTGTCCTCTTCATCATCCTAACCATGTCAAGAGCTGCTCCTTGTTCAAGCCCTCAGGCCCCGGCAATCACTTCCCACTCTCTTCGAACAGGGTCATGACAGAAAATATGTATAAAGCCATGTATGAAGTGAGTAGTATACTGGGAAGCGCATGAAAAAATAGGGAATGGCAACTTGTCTTGGCCAATCAAAGTATTCTTGTCGCCTCGCCCCTATTGAGTTGTGTGAGATTTGCAATTCTTGAATTTTGGGTGGAGATCTTTTCACATCATTGCGAGGAGCAACATGATGATGGATATTTTCTATACAGCAAGAAAGAAAAAATCAACGGTTGGGTGATGAACGGGTATGCTCTTGTGCATCTCGATTCTCGACTAATCCATCTCCTTGAACAATGCTACGGCTCACTTTTTTGATTGTCTATTTTGTTTGTGCTACATCTCTCCCATGTTGGCCCAGCGCATGTAAGATTTACTTTCGACGTGCTTTCAATAGGATTTAAACAAAATGATGTAATGATAGGAACAAACTATATCTTACATCTAAACTAACGCCTTGTCAGCAATGATAGGTTTATAGTAATTCCGTGAGAAAATTATCAAAACGGACTTAAACCTATTTCAATTGTGCAAATTTAGTCCTAAATTTTTTAATTTGACCAATTTAGTTCTAAACATTTTGACAATTTACCAGTTTAATCCATTTGAATAATTTTAGCTAGAAATTATTGACGTAGACATTGGCCATCCTATATGGCGCTGGCGTAGATAATTTTTTAAAATTTTATGATTTATTTAAAATTCTCTTTTTTTTCATTTTTATTTTCTATTTTTTCACTATGGTGAGCGAGGTTGACCTCGCCATCGATTGGGCTGGCGGGACTCGCCCTCACTAGTGGTCGTGAGGGTCTAACCCTCATTAGATTTGGTAAGGGCTCGAGCCTTGCTAGTGGCTGGGCGAGGCACAACCTCGCCGATTTGGCTAGGTCAAGCCTTGCCTGCCATGGGTGAGGCCTAACCCTCGCTAGCCCAATCGCTGACAAGGTTGACCTCGCCTAGTGATAGTAAGATCGAGCCTCGCCAGCCCAACCTAGGCGATGCCGACCTCGTGTAGCGACAATGAGATCAAAGGCCACGACCTCGCCCAGCAACGGCGAGGTCCAGCAATCATGTCCTTCGACCTCGTGGTCACTGTCGAGGGCTACCCTTGGCAGATTTTGCGAGGGCCTGATCCTCGCTAGTGGTTGGGCGAGGCACAACCTTGCCTAGTGATGGCAAGGTCAAGCCTCGCCCTCGTTGGCTACAATGAAAAAACATAAAATATAAAGGAAAAAAAAGGGAAAATAATAAAATAAATAAAAATTCATAAATTTTTTTAAAAATTGTCAACGTCAGCACCACATAGGATGGCCAATGTTTACGTCAGAGACTTTCGACCAAAATTGGCCGGATTGACTCAATTGTCAAAAGGTTTAGAAGTAAATTTGTCAAATTAAAAGATTTAGGACTAAATTGGCCAAATTAAAAGGTTTAGGACTACATTGGCATATTCACAATATTTTTTGGACTTTTTTGGGAATTTTCCTATAAGCCCCTTTGTCCTGGACTCATTTACTTACTAAATATTAGCTATTTATCTCATAAGCGCTGTAGATCTAGACCGCTTTCTTTCCTTTTTTTAAAATCAAACTACTATTTGACCATCATATTTACCATTCGTCTTACCTGGTCCATAAATTTAACACCATGTAATTCCTTGCTCCAGACCTATGCGGACTTCCTCGTCATCAAACCATCTACAGTCGCGACGAACTAAAAAGAATTTTTTGAATACCAACGAGGTAATCCAGGGAGAAAACGAGGGGATTGTCTTTGCTGGTTCACAAGCAAATCAAAGGCCCAACAAGCACACAACTGCGCCAAGGACGGAAGACCGAATGAGCCCAGAAAATGCATGTCCGTACAAAGGCCTAATGATGTAAAAGGTCCAAATCGAAGTTCATTTCGACCCACCGTTTCTACGTTCATTTCTCGATCCTTTGATCATTTTCTTTTGTTTTAATCCATAAGAGAACTATGTTTCCCTTCTTCATAAGATAATGATGCGGTCTATAATTTTCTCGACATAAATCTTTTTATAGGGTGGCAATTTCCAGCACAACACGGATCTATCGAGAAAAATTCTAATACGACATGACACGACATAACTCAATTCAAATGAATTAACATGCTTTCGTCCTTTTTTGACGAAAAATTCTTGATAACCGCACCCAAACATTTTTGTAGTGGCAGGAGATCACACGAATAATTGATATAAGTACACGATGAACTACGAATTGCCAGCCTTTCATCAAATGGGATGTAGAAAGGGAGGGAGAGGCGAGTTTTGTTTTCATGCTTCTAATTGCCGCGCTAGTGAAAGTCTTGTAGTCGTTCAATAAGCCGTGAGTGTCTTCTTTGAGGGTTTGCTCCGTGACTCGTGCAATAGTAATACATCCGGCATCGTTTTTCTCCGTGAAAGACTCATTTGTCTTAAGCTGCGAGGTAATTCTTCGCGTGTTGATTTTATCGAGCGATTAATTGAGGCTAAATGCTGTGAGATTGTGAGTAATTTAGGGACGAGAAATACCTAAGCAATTGAGCAATTGCAACTCCGTAATTCTCCGAATGACTAACCGATTGTTGCGACTAACTCTTCTGTGATGTAAGTACCGACGCTCGAACTAAACCACCGAAAATTTCATCCTCTTTCGTTTGATTTGAATTGTGCGTTCGTTAGCTTCTGTGCCATTGCTCATTATATGTAATTATAAAACGCTCAATACACTAACAACTTAAACATTTAGAGTATACAACATGATATGTAATGTGTAGTTGGTACCGAAGCTATAAGTTTTGAGCTCAATTTTTCGCACTCCAGAGCCTTCGCCATCAAATTGTCCTCTTTACATAAGAGGGAGTACTACATTAAGAAATTGCAAAATGCACCGGCCTCCAACAGCTTAACATTTCTGATTAAATGATCCTACAAAATCTCATATTGATAGTTCGATTCATGATCATACATGACAACATATCTTGGATTTTACTTAATTATCGAAGAATATCTCATTATTGGCTTGATAAACGGTGTCAATCTCTATGTTAGATTACTCCAAAATATTATATATTACATAAGCGAGTCAGTACAAAAATTTGCTCAGTATTAAGTCAGCGAGTCAGTACTCCACATGATAAGGTGATCCCTGGCCAGCGAATTTGCTCAATACAAAAATTTCTGAAAGTACATGGTTGCACATTAATCAAGATAAATTGAAAAACAAAGTCAAATTTTAATAGAAGGAAAAGGAAAAGAACAAGAAAGAGTGTTTAACCAAAAAAAAAAAAGAACAAGAAAAAGTGAAGTCCACATGTCCTTATGGTAAAAAACGATCATTTTAGCTGGACTTCTTGGCAACTTAGGGTGCGCATGAATACCATTTTGTACCCAGGAACTATTTCTGAACAGAAATGATTTTTTTTTATTCTGTGCCCGAAAATAATTTCTGAGTATTTGAAGACGTTTGATAAACTGTCCAAAATTTTTATTCTCAGAGTAGAAAAGAATAGAAATGTATTTGGTAATTACATAAAATTTTTGTTCCCAAATAATATTTTAATAATATTTTGAATTGTTTATTTTTTTTTCTTTCTACCCATTTTCTTCTTTGTCCATGGCTGGTTGCCGGCGACTGGCGGCCGGCCACCGGCCATAGCCTAGGGCCGGCGAGGGCGTCACGGCCCTCGCCAGCTGCCGGCGGAGGCGACGGTTGCCCTCGCCGGCCTTGGGTTGTGGCCGGTCGCCGACGGCCGGCCCAGCCCAATGAAGAACAACACAAAAATAAGAAAAGAAAAATAAGAAAAATAAGAAAAAAAACTGATTCTCAAAATTATGCCGAGAAACAAGAAACAACTTTTTTTTACTTCTTGTTTCTCTTTCAAAACTGTTTCTCAGCACAAATTCTTGCAAAAATGTGCCCGGGAACAAAAAGTTTACCAAACGCATTCTGTTCCCAAACTATTTCTGAGAACAAAAGAACAAAAATTTTCACTATTTGGCACATTGCCAAACGGGCCCTTAGCTCACAATTCAAATTTAGTATAAAACAAAATGAGAGCCCATCGATTACAAGAATGTTTTTTTTTATGGACTCCATTAACATGGTTGGTGGGGCAGATTGCTGACAGCCCATCGATCAATTTCAACCCTCATCCTCAATTAATGCAAGCTTAAATTGATCGCAGGTAAGAAAATATTTCATATAATCGACACGGTACCTCCATTCATGTAACGGGTTCAACGTACATGGTTGCTCGATAAAAAACGACCGTAAGCATATGACGTCGTAGTGGAACGGATAGTTTAGTAATGTCAAATTGCTCGATGTAAGTGCACGAGGACTGGAAAAAGGGTTAAAAATGAAGATTTCGGTCCAATGACTTTGAAAGGTGAGGAGAGTACCGGTGGGGAGATCCACCCTTGATAGAAAAAATCTAAGAAAAATAATATAAATGATCTATGAACTTGCAATGTGATATCTGAACTTTTAATTTATTCAATTTAGTCCATAAAATTCTGGTACACATTTAATTTGGTCTTTGAATTATATGAAAATATTCTTTGTTTTTTCTGATCTCGAATTAATGGGAGGACTATATCGAACATTTTCATATAATTTATGAACTACACTGAGCATGTACCAAAAATCTAAAGACCAAATATAACAAATTAAAAGTTTCAAGATCATATTGTACATTAAATTAAAGTTCATGAACCATTTATGTTGTTACCCCAAAATTTAACTAATTCTTCAAATCAAATTCGTGATTAACGTGACGCAATCTGATGTTGCAAGGGCAACTTAAAGTTGAAGTCGACTCATCTCCACGAGGAAAAGTACCTCTAATTAAAAATGGAAAATCCCCCGAGACGTCATGCATGACGTTATTGCTCAGTCGTATCTTCAACTTGATCTATTGTTCTTCAATTTGAAGTCCGAACTTGATGTTATATTGCTGTCTAAGCAAAGTCCAAACTCATAATATTCCCTGTCGCTTGTCATCACGCGTGAGCTTCTGTCCCAAGATTCGTTTTAGTACAAGGCGCAAAGGGCTGAAAATTAATTTTTCAGTTTTTTTCAAGATAGAGATTAGGCAGCAGGGAAGGATGGTGCTGGCAGAAACTTTGAAAAGGACTCCAAGATTTATTCGCGATTAATTAAGATGGTACGAATTGAGATCGGGGATTAGCATGAGACAAGACAAATCGAAAGCGTTAATGAAAAGAGCTGTGATTTAATTAAGATGATTCGAATCGATATTAAGGATTAGCGCGAGATAAGACAAATTGAAAACGAAAAGAGCCGGGAATCTCTTATAAGTGGAGGGTTTCGGAATCTTTTTACCCGTTGAGGGTTTCTTCTTGTGGTTTTGCATAGGTTTCAATGGATTTACTCAAACATTTTTTTTTACTGAGATCATGAGAATATTTGCAAAAGCTTTTATTTATTCTGATTTTTTTTTGGATAATTGAGAAATTCTTGCACAATTTACAGTAGCGGGAATTTGCAAAAGCTGCAACTGCTGAGCACTTGGGAATTTTTCTTTTCTTTTTAATAAGTTTGATGAACTCTTAATTTTTAAAATTTTCTAGCCCTTGTTATTCTTTTATTATAAGCCTATAAATAATTTAAGAATGCTATATCTAGGATTTTATTATCGTGAAAATGAAAATCCGTTTGTCGAATCTGGGTTTTAAAGAGATATTTTACTGTGAATAAACGTGTATCATTGTCTAGGTGGTGCTGAGTAGTTATGGTTCAATCCGAACATCTCGTAACATACGTGGGACTCTTATATTAACGTCTAGAGGCGGTCGCTAGCATTGATTGCCGCTTCCGCCCTTTAACCGATAAACAAAATGCTTGTTACTAGCAAATGTCCTTAAAATCCAGGAGAACCAAAAAAAAAAGGTGGAAACTCATGAAGATGGTTTACAAATTTTGAAAGCCGCATACATATTGATTTTAGGAGTTCACTGGCATTTCATTTGTATGAGTTCCTCAAAGTCATAGCATGGATTAACACAAAGTATCATGGTCTGCACTTCATGGTGCTGCTCGAAGAACACTTGTTAAAAATAAACGATAAAAACATTATTTGATTTCGACGTCACAACAAAAATGGGTATATACTAAAAAATACAAACTTTCTACGTTAGCATAAGATATGTCTCAGTAAAACTTTACCTTTTTTTTTTTACTTTTTACTTAATTTGAATTTTGAGGCGAACACTATTTGCCATTTTTTAACTCATAATGCTTGAAATTTCTACTATACATATGTGGCATCTTTGATTTAACTCACTCAATATATTGTTTGTTTAAGCCTATCCCCATACCAAGCCTTGCAGTTTATTATCTTTTGGTGTACAAGTAAGCACTTTCTCATGTAGTGCTCTAACCTAAACACATTTAACTTTGAAGTTTCAAAACTAAGCAATGCGGCTATGTCAAAAGTTATCTCCATAAATTAATTCACTTTTCACATATAAATCCCGAAAACGATCTCTTCCTGTTTAGTGTATAATTCGATTCATTCTTGCCTCTTCTCCATCCTAGAAGCTTGTTAGGTGCCCGCTCCTTGTCTAAGCCCTCTGGCTCCGGTGATCACTCCCTGCCTTCATCGACCCGGGCCGTTATAACATAAATGTTGATTCGCAGATTCTTGTATGAATATTTGGAATTTTTTAAAATTAGAATAAAAAAAGATTTGCTTTTTACTTTTTGAAACTCTAACTTCAAGTCATAGCCAATGCCAATGCCAGCTTGAAACCCCAACGCAAGATCCACCGGCACGTCGACTTGCCAACTAGTTTCAATTTTCGATGCAATTTTTCTTTCCTTTTTCTTGCATCTCCTACTTGTGAAAAGTAGAAATAAAAAAAGATAAAGAAAGAACAAAAGAGAGAAATTCAGAATTATAATGTTTATTAGCGAGAAACTCACAAGTATCATAATTTATTATGAACGCTTCTGCAACGACAACGCAGGAGAATACGCAGACTTAAACCCTAAATTCCATAAAAGGATTCAGTAAGGAAACACTCATTTTTCTTATAGGTTTGAAAGAAATATATTACATTATTTCCTCCTTGCTGCTCATCGAAAAACAAAAACCAAAGAAAAGTTTCCATAGAGAGCTATTCCCGAGAGCATGCACAAGATTGATTCATACAACCCCAGAAGAAAGGAGGTTCAAAATGGGAAAGTTTACATGATAATGGCTCTGTGTCTGGCCACCGTAGGGAAGCTATTGAACGCCATGACTGGAACGGCGCAGGTCGTCTCCATCAACAGCCTCTGCTGGAACGTCTCCACTGAGACGCCGGCTTCGATGATGTCGGCGATCAGCGACCTGTAATACTCCTTGAGCTTCTTCAGCATGCACGAGTATTGCAGCTTGAGACACCTCAGCCTCATCTTCCTCCACATCTTCAGCAAGAAGAGCCGCCGCCCCGGCCTCTTCCCACCGAGCCGGACGGTCGGGAGCTTCCGACGCCGGAGGGGGATGGCTCTCCGGCGAGGTGGCCAGCGCGACGCGGCGGCCATGTGGGTGGTGGTGGTGGTGGTGGTGGTTTTGGTGGTGGGATCTTGATGAGCCATGTGGTGTGGGTGGTGAGTGGTTTTTCTGGCGGTGGGAGAGATTCAGAGGGTCGTTATATGGGAGGGTTGACTAGATGAGACAAACGCCTCTTTGGGTTGAATTATTCATTTTTTTCTATTTTGCATGGGACCAAGTTAAGGCATAAGTTATATGCACCATGCATTAAATTTATTCCAGCATTATGCACCTAAAAAAACATCAAGATAATAAATTTTCTAGCGGATTTGCGTCACAAATTTGTGTAATTTTCATGGTATCAATCTTTGTGGGTGGCTTGTTGCTTTGTGGCGCCTGGTGTTTTCTTTTTCTGGTCTTATGTTTTGGCATTGGGGGTCCATGTGATATTTGGCAACTTTGGAGGTTACATTGCATAAGAATTATCGGGAAATAAACCGGAAGATAGGACGAAAATTTTCTTCTATTAATCTTTTGAAAATAATGTCGACAATGATGGAGTCGATTGATCTTTATCTCTAGCTAGGGTTTCGTCACGACACATGCGTATAATCAAGACTTTGTGCATTGTTTAGAAACAGGATTAATGCATGCATAGCATTCGCCAATCCTTTTCTACCTGATATCCTAAGCTTTTAGGTCAAAAACCGCCGGAGTTTACTTTTCCTGGATTGATTGATGCATGGGTTTGCTTATATAGAATTTGAAAGTTCTACGTTTATGACGATGATATCAATACAAACGATCGGATAGAAATTGCGACTAATCTTGTTCGGTTGGACTTGTCGGAAGATATTTCAAAGATGAGTTTCAACCCTTTTTTGGTCAAATTGTGTTAATTTCATATTCGCGGTATAAGGCGCTAAACAATGAGGATTCTAGATTAGATGAGCGAGAATATTTGCATTTCATTACCATATGTTGAACGAATTCCTAACTCTTTAGAGTTTTCATGCGCCTAACTCGACATTGTTAACGATCTTTTTGGTGAATTTGATTTTTGATGACTCAACAGCTTTGTTGACGATTTGATCACCTCTTCTCTCTTGTCACAACAGGACATACAGATGCAGACATTTGGTCTGGCTAAGAATATGTGATGATCCAGCAAAGAATAATCATAACTTGCAGAGAAAACAAACAAGGTCTGCTTAGGAGAGCAGCGACTCTTTTGCCAAAGTTTTCTTTCATAACACAGCGTAGAGTGAGGTGAGCAAAGATGGAGGGAGGTGCGAGTAGGACAAGGTTGTGATTAAGTGTGTACTTAACCCATAAGTCAAGATTTAGCAATAATAGCTGTGAAATTACTTCTGCCCTTGTCTTTTTCTTTTCCTAACACAGATTTAATGCTGAGCATGACCAGCTAGATCCGCGTAGGTTTGGCATGTGGAGCTGGCTTTGCATTTAATCAAAGATTAAGAGTTGCGTCTTTCGCTTGAATGCTTAGGGTGGTCCTGCCTTGAAGACTGGTGGGCGAATAATTAATGCCCTAAAATGAGTAGTTTTGAGGGTGCCTCTAGTTTTATCTGCAGGAGTATTTCGAGGAAAAGATTCTTGATTGGGTTGGTCTTTGAGATAACTTGGATTATATTCATTGGGTGGACATGTGAGCTCTGCAGGTTCTGTGCCTTGGACTCTAATTAAAGCCTCGCTTACTTGAGCCATCAAGATAAGGAAACAAGGTCAAATACTACAGCAGCTTCCCATTGTTTTTTCCGTAAGGTTATACAACGGTTGAGAGGAGATGGTTAAACTCGAATCCAATTCATAGCGTTTTGTGCGGACGTTGGATCGTGGGGTTTTGATGGTTTATAGCCTTGAAATGATTGATCGGATCGAGCAAGTTACAAGCGTGGAACTACTTCTGCAGCATGAGTTTTCCTACCTTTGGATGTGACCGAAATCTTTATGATGAATCATGCGAACACTCGTTGTGAATCTTAACGAACATCCAAACTCTAGCACCGAATGTTCCTGGACTGAATTTCTATACTCTTCTGCACTTTGTCTGTGTCGTGCATCGTCTGCTCACTAGAAAAAGTGCAGTGCGACCGCGACTCTTGCGGAGTTACCTCTTTCTTTACTGGAGTCTCCCTAAAATACACCTCTAACTGCAGTTCTTTGTGTCTTCAGTTGCAATTGTGAGCAGTGTCACATCTATCCTGCTTAAACCTTTCATCCTTATTCCTAGCCTGCATTGCTCTTCCTTTGTCTGTTAATGTGACCAAGGATCATTAAAGCTTTATCCGGCACTTGATGCAAAATAGTTTTACAGACGAAGTTCCTATGTATGGGCAGAATTTCAAGGTCATTGAATCTAATAACTATTTATGAAATTAACAACCTTTATTGAGTGAGTTACCAATGTTTCTCCAACTAAATCACCAACTAATTTTAGTTTCCAGCTCTCATGTGAGTTACTGACCAACTTTATTTGATCAAAAGTCCAGTTTTCATAACTATCGTAACTTGGTTTCGAAAGTGAACGTGGCTCTGCTTGAGAATTCAATGGGAAGGATAGTGAGCTAGGTGCAAAGCATATCTACAAGAGTCTAGGTAGTAATCCAAAGTGAAGAAATAAATATCTCCTTGGGGATAACATGACGCAATTCTTGTGGTGCGTGTATTTCACAGAAAATCAATAATTTAGAAAATATTTTCTTAAAAATAATTGTTCGAATGTCTTGGAAAAATTAGTGAACTAAAAATGTTTTCATTATCTTAATGATTAAAATATTTATCCTTAATTCAAGGAACGTTATAATATATGGAAGTATTAAGGAGTGGATGAAAAGAGAGCTGTGAGTTGATCCTTTCAAATTGATTCCTGGAAAGCCAAGGCAACATCAGGTCCAAGATTGTAATTCTTGACACAAGATATGTTGTTCTGTTTCATTTTATGCTTGTCGGATTGATTCAAATTCGGGTATAATCCCTTTGTTTAGTTGACCGCTGCGGTTTGAACGCAAGAGCATCATCTGGACTAAGTCTAGTTCCTCAATCTGATTAACACTGGGCTATTTGCACGAGGTTTAGAAGATCGGCAGAAGTTAATTCCTCATGGTTTAGTCCGAAAGGGATCAAGCCATGCTCGAAATCGGATCCTTAGTTGGTTGACATGAGAGATTTACCCCTTTACCACCCTTTGCAAACTGCAAAGTAGTCGCATACTGTCCAGAAAGATAATTCAGGAACAAAAGATGCTGGGTTTAGTATGATTCTTGGTATTGTATATTTCCTTCTGCCTAATTTTATCTCTAGAAGCTGAAATGCCCTCTATGATTTTACTTCTCGGTGAAGCCTCAAAGTTCCTCGTGGATTTAGACACGTCTTGTAGCGACCCGGTCCGATAAGAGCAGTGAGTGGTCGCAGAGGCCAGAGGGTCTAGACAAGGAACGGCTCCTGGCAGGCTTCTAGATTGACGAAGGGGGCAGGAATAAACCGAACTCTGCACTGAACAGGGAGAGAGCAATTATGGAATATATATATTTGAAAAACTAGAATTAACTCACAGAGGTATCTTTTGATGTAACGGCAAGCTTTACTTTGGAACTCCAAAACTAAGTGAGCCTAGGCCAGAGCATTATTAGGATGGGTGACCTCCTGAAAAAGTGCCTTTCTATACACCAATGGATAAAACCGCGAGGCTCGGTATGGGACGGTTCAAAGCGAACAATACCTTGAGTGAATTAAATCTAGGGCGTCACACGTCTACCATCCGCCATCCTAGTTCTTCCAATTGCGTGATTTTGCGATTTGACACAATCAATGTTGTGTTTGATTTTTGCATAAATTGTTGTTTAGCAGATCTCTAGGTCATCTGCAAATGATGAATGTGCATCAAAAGTGGAATGCTGAAGAAGAAAACGAGGAAGAAGTTCAGCCGTTCAAGATCAAGCATGCAAGCTCGATGGAAGCTAGAGATTCATCTTACAGATGAAGTCGCAGTAACTGTTTGAATCGGGCAAAAGCGAAGAAAGATGAACATTACAGAGTGTTGATTTCAGCACACAAAGTGATGTTTTCTGCTCCGGCATGTTATTTCAAACCAGGCTAATGTAAACAAACACACCAGAAACAAACTAGGGAACTTCGAATCCAAGCCTAGAGTCTTTGAGTTTTTACAGGAGGCTATCATGATTTCAGTCGTTAAACATAACATAACCATTCGAGAATCGCCAAGGAATTTCTGCAACAGCTCCTCCTACGGTGCGCTCGATCCAATTTTTGAGGCTGTAGTACAGAGACAGTAGTGTCTTTGTGGATTACATAGATTCCACAAGCTCCTGACGCCACCTGACAGCAATCGGACTCCTCACTCGGTGAGTCCCATCTGTCCACTCAATCGATCCAAATCTTGGAGTGGACAATCCCGACGCGATGCTGGAGAATGTAATCTCATAGGAAAGTAACTGGTTTTCTGCAGAAAATGCGAGCTTGCTCGGTGAAACACTGACTCCAACATTTTCGGGAGCATTAACTTTCACCTCATAAACTGCATCAGCAGAACTGCCGACATTTTTTACCACCCTCCTATACTTCACGACATCGCCGTCGGATTTTAGGACAACTGAGAAGGATGGATAATTCAGTTCTCCCGGAGAAGCCATTCTATGCGCGCAAATGTTAGAACTCGTAGGCTCTCTGAGGAAGACCGCAATTCTTCGTGGTTCATAACCGATGGCACAGAGAAACCCCACGTAGTCATCAACATCGATGTCGTAAACCAATCCAGGATTAAGTGCCCTGTTCGGATCCACATGTCCTGCTCCGTGAACAAAAGGGCTGGATTTGTCGCCGCTAGCAAGATCCTTAATGTTACCCCCCGCATTATCCAAGTTATAAGCAGTCGTCATCAGTGCAGATTTTATCGCCGCTGGAGACCAATCGGCATAAGCCTTCCGAAGCAGTGCAGCTAATCCACTAGCATGGGGGCATGACATCGAGGTGCCTGAGATGATGTTGAACTCGACCCTTCTCAGGTCGATGTCAAGATCTGTGGGGCCATTGAACCCGGTCCAAGCCGCCAAAATATTAACGCCTGGAGCTACAACATCCGGTTTAAGGATCTCGGCAGTGAGATGGTTCGGGCCACGGCTAGAGAAAGCGGCGACTTTTGGGGCAGGCGGTGAGGGACCGATCACCGTGCCATGGAATTCGATAGCTGCTGTTGGGAATTGGTCCAACTTGGCATACTCTCGGATCTTATCTCCGGCAGTCTCGCCCACCATAGTGGCGGGTATGAGGTGCGAATCGGCGATCAATTCTTCTCCGCTCTCTTCAGTATTGGCAAGAATCATGCCCAAGCCGCCCGCGAGCTTCACCGCACTTCCCTTGGCGACTCTTGCATTTCCTCCTCTATCACAAATGACAATCTTTCCTGCAACCTTGGTGGAATCGAGGCTGCCATCATAGCAATACCGACTCCCGCAGTCACCGGCATAGGCCAAAGGAAGTTTAGTGTCGCCGATAGGCTCACCAGAGTAGAGGGACACGCCCTTAAAGATCCTCCCATCACCAAGAACCACATCCGCGGGGAACTCCCTATCAATTGTGGAGGCACCCACGGTCAAAATCCAAGGAGCAATGTTCACAGCTGTGAAAGGGCCGGGACCGGAATTCCCAGCGGAGCAAGACACAAGAACCCCATGTTTCACAGCCCCGAATGCACCGATCGCGATTGAGTCATGATCGTACTGTGGCGCGTACCCGGTCGCGCCCACGGATAAAGAAATTATGTGCACACCATCCGAAACAGCCTGATCCATGGCTGCTAATATATCTGAATCGAAACAACCCAAGCTCCAACATATCTTATAAGCAGCAATTCTTGCTTTAGTGGCCATACCTCTTGCTTCGCCCACCGCATACTCGTAAAAGCTCGCGTTCGGAACCACGGATCCCCCGGCCGTCGACGCGGTGTGCGTGCCGTGACCCTCCGTGTCCCTCGGCGATTTCGACTCTTTCGACTCATCAATCGGCCTCTGCAAATAGGCCTCGTACCCTTTGTAAAAGGCCCTCGCGCCAATGATCTTCCGATTGCAGGCCGAGGCAGGGAAGTCCCGCCCGATCTCACACGCGCCTCTCCACGCGCCGGGGACAGGGCCGAGGCCAGAATCGGAGAAGCTCCGCCGCTCGGGCCAGATCCCGGTATCGAGAACCCCGATGATGATGTCGTCCGCATAATCGGAATTCGGCCAGAGGCCGGTGCTCTCGGTGAGGCCGAGGAAGTGAGGGGTCCGGGTGGTGTGGAGGTGACGGATGCGGTCCGGGACGACTGAGAGGACCCCGGGGGCGCGGCGGAGGGCCTCGGCTTGGCGGGCGGTGAGGCGGGCGGAGAAGCCGGCGGCGGCAGCTCCATAAGTGTAGAGGATATGGGAAGGAGGGTCTGAGGGTGGGAGGGTATGGAGGAGGGAGGAGTACCAGTGGTGGTGGGTGGAGAAGAGGGAGGGCTTGTGGGAGGATGAGGCATGGATGATGAAGGTCTGCTGGGGGCTGTGAGGTAATTGCTCTTGTGGGGTTGAGAGGGATGGGGAGATGAGGAGCAGGAGGACGAGGAAGAAGGTGGAGGAGGAGCGAGAGAGATTGGCCATGGACAAAGATGACTGTTCCTCAGATGTTGGAGGAACAACAATGGTCTCCCTGAAATTCTGAATCTTTCTTGGGGATGAATGGGGGTTGGGTGGCAATTGGACATGGGAATCTTTTTGCAGTAAATCAGGTCCACATCAGCATGGATGGATGGAACCGGTTTCTGCAGCCATGTTCATCATGGTTTTTCCTTATTCCCTGTTTTGGTTTCCTGTGAATCATGATGACTCGGGTGCATCAGCACTTGCTGTCAGAGTGGGCATGGATCCCACAGGCCAATGAAATGGTGCTCTTATGGGACCCAGATGGGTAGTCGGGAGCCATTTCTTTTTTGGTCTGTTGGCCAATGGTTTGCTGACGCCTCATCATGGAGCTATACTTGATAATCTCTCTTTCCTTCATTATTAGTACAGAAGATAGGATCAGTCTGCAGAGTACCATATGGCTTTCATGGACGAAAGGTCAAGCAACTTTGGCTAAATAATGAGAGTACACGGACATAATAAAATAATCTCAATTGCTTATAAATGTCTTGCATTTCCCTTTGAAGTTGGCTCATCATGGGCTCATAAAGTTAAGCTTAACCATTGGGCCGCTTGAAGATGGATATTCTCATCGTTCCAAATCTTACCACATAAAGTAACAAAAAAAATAATCCTAAATTTATTATATTTACACTAATTCAATTCTAAACCTTTCAATTGTATCAATCGAATCCTAAAATTTTGAATGATTTGTCTATGTAATCAATCCGGCCAATTTTGATCGGGAATCGCAAAATGAACATTGACCGTCCTACGTGGCACGATTGACGCTAAAATGAACAACTTTTTAATTTTTTTTTCTTTTCTTTCCTTTCTTTTTTTCTCGACAATCCTCACTGGCCACAAACAAGGTCCAGGCAAGGGCATCGGGCCCTCACCTAGATCCAAGAGAGGACTGTGACCCTCTCCTGCTGGCTGGCAAGGGCCACGAAGCCCTTGCCTGCTTTGGGCGAGGAGCTTTATGCCCTCACCGAGATTTGGGCAAGGACCAGACACCCTTGCCGGCCAACAAGTGAGGGTGTTGGCCCTCCCTTGGATTTGGGCAAGGGCCTGATGCCCTCGTTTGAGGCCGGCGAGGGTCACTGGCTCTCGCTTGCGACCAATGACCTCGCCGACCAATGACCTCGCTGGCCTCGAGTTGTGAAAAAAGCAAAGGAAGAAAAGAAAGGAATTAAAAAAACAAAAAAATTTTAAAAAATTGTAAAATTTATTTACGGTAGCATCGATAGTGCCACGTAGGACAGTTGGCATTCATATCAGCGATTTTTGGCCAAAATTGACTGGATGGATTATATTGGCAAATCGTCAACAGGTTTAAGACTTAATTTGTACAATTGAAATATTTAGAACTGAATTGGCATAAGTATAATAGGTTTAGGAATTATTTGTTACTTTTCTCGACAAACGGACATGATTCATTAATCTTCTCTCTTCTTTAATGGAGCGCAAATGGGCTTGTTTTGGGATAGTCAAAACTTAGAAATCTTATCGAGACCAATTTTTTCCTCCGCTTAGATTATAACCTTCCTGGTATGTACTCGGTCTCGATCGCGGCACCACCGCATGAGAAGCATCCCTCAGAGAGAATTCAGCAGTTCCCATCCAAGTCAGAACATGCAATGCTAAAGATGGAAAAAAGGGCCGTCTTTGATAATAGTTATTCCAGGTCTAGAATTGATGTGTTGACCATCACCTGCTCCACCGTCCAGGAAAGTTGAGAGTTATCTGTGTCTTATCGGGTAGGTGGGCAGATCTTTTCCTGGAAACTGGGAAGATGAGGCCAGGAAATCTGCCCCCATGTTCTTTAATTTCCTCAGTAGGCAACAATGACCATTTCAGAAGGAAAACGACACCTCGTTTTCTAATCTTAGATTCTCTGTCAGCCTTGCTGGAGCTCATATCTTCACCTAAATAGCTAATATTACACATTCATTTCCTCGTGCCATTACATCAGGGTGGACTAGTAGTTGTCCAGAATTAAAGCTCTTATGGTTTTGCTCAGAAGGAGAAGCAAGACCAAGAAAGTTGATCGAACAATTTTCTTGAGTACTTTCTTTTTTGTCTTCGATTGAGAGCAACTGAAATACTCTTCTTTTTCCTTCTAAAGATCGACAAGAACTGATAGTTTCGCGTTTTTCAGTCTCGAATCGAAAGAACTACAGCGCCTCATATTTGCGGGTTCCAATAAAAATGGGAAAGCTGAGTTGGAAACGTTAATTCGAAGCATTTTCCCGGGAAAAAACAGTGATATAGAGAAGACCTTTTCGATCTTCTTTTCCACTTGACCTCGATTGCATTCGTGATAGCTAAATTTCCAGGAAATGAAAGGTCCCGTTTTTTCTTCAGTTCAGCATCAGCAATTTCATGGCAATGTACGGCCATCCCAAGCTCTTGTGTACACATGAAGCCCTCAAACCAAACGATGAAACATCTACTAAGGAAAATCATGATCATGCTCTCGGATTTTCCAGTTATTTATATACATGCTCACCCTTTTGTTTACTTTCCTCTTTTATTTTTGGATTTTTAACAGTTCTCTGCTTCTGAGTACATGATACTGATATCAACCAAACCACTACATTGAACAAATCTTTCCTTTTTTTTGATCTCTGTTTCCCTTTTGTTGCTATACCTATCACATATTATATGAATCATACCCAAGTGGACCTATTTTTGAAGTCCCCATTTCATTCCTTTAAGATTGGACCAATGTGCGAACACCAGGGATTTTTGTCAAGTTCCTAGAAGGGCTTCCAGGTGCCGATCTCGACTCCAAACCCCTCTTCAGGATTTGCCTCACTGCAGATATCAGAAGCACCGTCGGATTTGGAGGCGGTCCCGTTGAATCACTAGGCCTCTTGCAAAAACTCCTCAGCTTGGCCATTGCCTCTTCAGTGCCAACAGCCCTCTGGCTCTCGTTGTTCCTGAGGATTTCATCCTTCACAGCCTCGGCGCACAGCCCGCATATCCATTTCCCATTGTGGCGCTCTTGGACACACTCTATGTAGGCCGGCGTGCACTCCTCAGTGAGGCCGCAGCAGTCGCATACAGCAATTGAGGACTCCGGATCGATATTGGGAACGAGCATAGATGATTGTGTTTCCAGGGCCAGTATGATCACGGGGTCGTGAAACACGGACGTGGCCATCGCCAGATCAACTCCCGTGCTCAAATGAAGGAACACAATCGCCTGTAAATGCGATAACTCGCAATCAATAAAAACCGATGCCAAGACCCTGTTTCCGAGTTGTTCAATCAAAGATTGACTGGCCTCTCTATTTCTTTCTCTTCTTTTTGCTTTTCCTTGCCCATAAAAATGGATATTAATGAGACCAAGTGAGAACAGAAGGCTTTCACTTGCGGCACTTTGGAATCCATTAATTACAAAGTTCTCATGATTTGAGAAATAAGAAATCAACTCCAGGAAAAAGATGCCGTTTCAATTCTCGGTTCATTTGTTCAAAACATAATTTGGGGAAGCCAAAAGGACAAAGGCTTGCCAATTACTAAGGAAATACTCAAAAACTTTTTCACAAGGCATCCTGCAGAACTCGGCATATGAACAAGATGACACAATCAACAGAACAACCCAGTAATCGAACAGAGCCTGCGATGAGAAGTACCTGCAGAAGCAGATCGAAACACGGATACGAGACGACTGCCTGCTACCTCTCTTTCTCCCACTCCCGATCTTGAACGATCGCTTCTTCGGCAATAAAAAACTCGAACATCGAAACCGAAAGCGAAACCATTTCGGAAACTCCCCTCTTGTTTTCCTCTGTAAAGTCACGCTCTTCCTATTGATGTTGGGCAAATTCAAGACAAACTATTACTGGAGAGAAGAGAGAGGTTGGTTTTCTCTTGTTCTTTTTGGGTCCTCAAAATTTCTGTACGTGGAGGCTTTATATATTGGAGGAAAGTTCAAGATCTTGGATTAGCGTAGGGAGAGAGATCTTGCAGATTTCAGGGAAAGAGGGCATGGTCATTATAAAAAACTAAATGATTAGATTTGGATAATTATGCAGATCGACAGTAATGATAGAATCCACGTCAGATCTGACATTACAACAGCTGTATTGCCAGCACAGCTTAATCTTAGCTGACCTGTTCTAAACTACTGTGTCCTGGACCGGACAAGTTAATCGATTCCTACTAACATGGAGACGGGCCATACGTTATAAAGAGGAGAACAAATTAGAATTTCGATTACGAAGGAGAGAAGATCGCGGCACGTAAATAAATTGCGACTATAGTTCACATTTATATATTCAGTACCATTTTTCTAAGCGATATAGTGAGTCGGCCTATGAGAATATCTGAATATTCCCAAAAACGAATTCGGAGGTAATAGGCACACCTATGAATATTACCGCAATGGTAACTTCTGTATTGTTGACCTACCGACGAAACAAATGAAATCTATGGAAAATTAGAGAAAGTCAATCTCCTGATAATATTTATTCCATTATTCTTTTCTCATTCAAATTCTTGGCTTTTTCTCTTGAACCTTCTCCACAAGAGAACGAAACGTCGGGGCAAAACAAAATGATTTTACTTATACTTGCGTAGCGATCTTGTTGTGCAAAATTGTGAAGCCTCATTAATTAACAAAAAGAAAAATTACAATTCTTCTTGAACTTTTTTTTTAATTTATTATCATGTGTATTGCAAAAAATTTTAAAAAAAGGTTTAATGCTCAACAAGCCCAAAAATTGCCCCAAGTGTCTGCCATGGCATGGCTAGTTCCTGTACCTTCTCAATTTGTTTGATCTCGTCCAAGTATTTTGAATTTATGAAAATACCATATACTGTTACCTTCAGCTAGGGTCGACAAAATTTTGTGACTACGATTTAATGAGCCCAATTTGGTATGAATAACTCGTTTTTTTTTTTTCAAGTAGGCTAAATTGGGTTGAGAAAAATTACAGCCCAAAAAACATGTCATAAATGGATCACTTAGGATCTGTTTGATAACGTTTCTGTTACGGGGAACAATTTCTGTTTAGAAATAGTTATTTCTACGTCTATTCCCTGGACAAGTTTTTAAGCAGAAGAACATGTTTGGTAACTACACAAAATTTCTATTTTCGGAATAGAAAAAGAACATAAATGTGTTTAGTACGACCCCAAAAATTTCTACTCTCAATTTTTTCATTTCATTATAAAAATACCGGTGGAGATTTAACAATTCATGTTTGAATAGAACTGGACTAGAAATAGAATCATAATATATTATGATATAGAATTGGATGACCTTAATACAAACATAAAAACAATTACTCTTTATAGACAAAGTAAATACCGGGTGGTGGTCAAGGAAATTACAATTTAGGGTTTAGGATTTAAGGTTTGGGTTTTAGGGTTTCGAGTTTTGGGATTTGAGATTTAGGGTTTTGAGTTTATGATTTCGGGTTTTAGGGTTTTAGCAATTCGGGTTTTGGGGTATAGGGTTTTAAGGTTTTATGGTTTCGGGTGTTGGGGTTTAGGGTTAGGGATTCAGGTTTTGAGTTTTGGAGTTTATGGTTTTAGCATTTAGGGCTTCGGTTTTGGGGTTTAGAGTTTTGGGTTTTATGTTTAGGATTTTAGGATTTTGGTATTGAGGTTTGGTGTTTTGGGGCTTAAATTTCGGGCTTAGAGTTTTGGGTTTTAGGATTTGAGGTTTAGGATTTTGCATGAGAATATCTTCTGAAAGAGTTAGAGAGAGCTGATCTTGTTCTCTATTGTTTCTTTTTTTGTTCTCATGAATAAAAAAATAGGTTTTTTTACTTCTTATTTCTATTCTAAATCTATCCTCTGGCTATTTTTCTATTTCGGAGAATAAAAAAATTAACTAACGTTATCAAATAAATTTCTTTTCTTTTTCTATTCTAAGGAACAAAAGAATAGAAATACAGAGAAACAGAAATATTACCAAACAAGCCCTTAATGACTTATATTTTAACCTGTTTTTTCAAAACTCACCCCCGCTATGCACCCGAAGCCATCGCTTCCTTTCGCTTTGAATTCGTCTCCATTTCCTCCTTCTTCGTCAAGGAATCGTTTTCTAACTGTTGTTGCATCCATAGCTGATGCGCCTCCGCCGACCGTGCTCGTCACCAGTGCTGGTGGTCGAACTGGTGAGGTTCTCTTTTGTTTACAATGTTTTTTTTTCTTCTTTTTGATTTTTGAGTTCTCCCGATTACTTCCTCTGTTTAAGCTTCTCTAAAGAAAAGAGAAGCACTATGAGTTGAACAACCCGAAGCACGCTTCGCACGCACGGGCAAGAGATAGGGCAGAAGGTGGAGGAGGCGGTAATGATTTCCTCTCTCCATAACCACTAAAAATTGTTCGAGAGAGTGACGAACACAGAGAGGAAGAATTGGTTCTGGAAAGGGCATTCCGTTTTCTTGAAGAGGAAGGAGGCAACACATAGAGAGGTGCAGGAGAAAAACGAAATATGGGGAAGAAATTCAAAGATTAGCTTTCCAACCCTTAATGTGGCCGAGAAACATCCTTCATCACCAAACATTGCCGTCTCTGTGATTTCCAGTCAAGTACTCGTTTGAAACTCACTAAGCTCTGTCTATCATCTCTGCGTTGTGATTGAAAGCTTCAACGGCTTGAACCTCAGTTGAAGATTCGAAGTGCTTAGATATCTCTTGAGCTACTCTTGCGAGCCGTGACTTCAATTAGTGACTTCATGGAAGCCTCGGTCGTTGGTCCAATTGCCAGTTGTTACTTCGTCTTGCTCTATTGACCATGAAATGATCTGCTTGGATGTTGCTCATTGTTGTTGCTATTGTTAGTGAAGTGATATAGTTCATAGGCATTGGAATAATTTTTGGATGACACCCTGTTCATGGGTGATTGTGATTTACTGAATTTGAGCATGTTGTCTGCTAGTAGAATTGGTAAGAAAGGGGTTTCTTGTGGCTACTTCTTGGAGGTATGTGGTGGGCTTTCGTAATTGTCCTTACTTTACCTAATATCACCAAACCAATCAACCAAATGCCGATACCATGTCGACGTGCTCCGTGATGTCACCTACACATGGAAGGCTTTCTCCATTTGATTCTGCTAAATACCCCATTTGTCCTAAATTCGGAGCCAAAAAAAAAAAAAAACATTGATCGGTCTGGTAGGGAAGAGTTCTTACAAGCAGATGTTATTTTCATGTCAATGGTTAGCTGTTCAAACTTTCTCTTATCGAGAATTCTTTACAAGTATTTCAATTTATAGGTTTTTTACACTTTTTATTTTATTTACTAATTTTTTTATCGTTTAATTTACGTTTTTAATTTGATGTGAAGATTTTATCTGAGTTACATATACACGTGAGGAGTTTAAAGTGGGTAAAATGAGTGGGTATGAATTTTCTTAAATTGAATTAAATATTAATGCGTTTTGATAATATAAGGCAGGTCAAACACGAGTGTGGGTCAAAGTCGGGTATGGATCATTAAATTTACATTTCATGAAAATGGATCAAGACGGGTTAAATATGTTAATATTGATGGAGCCATTTTTAATCTGACCCACCCATTCGACGGTCCCACCTTCGGAATAAGATTGAATTTGGCCAAGGCCATATTCAACTTACCCTCCAATCACTCTCCACCACAAAAAATAAAAATAAATTGTTTTCGTTTAGATCTTTTGACGAGCCTTTATGAGATCCACTAGTCCGTGTACTTCTTCCACGCATAGAATCTAAGAACTCTCATGAATGAGAAGAATATCAAGCCCAAGAGAGTGGCGGAGCACAGAGATGACCCCCGTCACGTGGTTAATAGTCCATTATAAGCTGAAATCAATTGAGATTTCACGTATTAATTTGAATCGATAGTAAGAAAATGATTTATGACGCTACACGAGCAAATCATAAATCATTTTCTAGAAATTATCGTTGCTTCTTGTCTTAGTTCCGTCACTAACATTTCATAATCAATAGAGAAATGCACAATCGGCCCGTGTCATTAGAAATTAATTATTATATTTCCAGGGCACGATTTTGGATTGACGTCATTTTTGCGTGTTTTTACGATGATGGCTTGATTATGAAAATTAGAATGATTCGATTGATTATTTCGCAATTGGTGATGGGATTGATATTGGAAGTTTCCACCACATCTTCATGTTGTTGTCGCGGATTAAGGTAGATATATATCAAATTGGAAACAGATGCAAAATGACCTTAATGTAACACACAAATCACAAAAGGGCTTGTTGTTAGGAGGATTGCAATTCCATATTCTAAGTATTTGCTGACGGAAAGAATCTACAACCGTGTCAAATTATTTTATCATTGTTTAAAATTAATTTTTTAAAATAAATATTGATAGATAAGTCAACGGCTATCTTCTTACCTGAAGGACGTAGCCTCTGAAATAACTAGCGTATATAAACCTGTTAAGTGGCAAGCTAGTTACATGGTCCAGAGTTTCAATGTTGAAACATAGTTCGGCGAATAATTCTAATTTCTTCTGAGTAAATCGTGCAATCATATTGCACATGCAAAAACTATGCACACGAACAAAAATATCCAAGTGCAGTTATAATATATATGTAAAAGACCATAGACAAGGTATATCATTTCAACATAGCTTTTGTATATCAGCATCACTTATTTAATCAATGATATTAAGGCAAGCATCAATTATTCAGTTCATTGATCAGTTAGGATATTTGTCCTAAAAGTTCTAAACCTATTATATGCTGGCTAATTTAGTTATAAACTTTATAATTTAGCTAATTTAGTTATAAACTTTTTCACTATTTTTCAATGTAATTCTTTTGCCCAATTTTGGCTCGGAATTGTTGATGCGGATGTTGGTCATTTTACGTGGCGTGGCCAACGTTGACACAGATGATTTTTCTAAGTTTTTAAATTATTTTTTTTATTTTTTCTTCTTTTTTTTTCCTTCTTCCTCCACTAGTGGCAGCCCTCTCTTCTGGTTGGCGACCAGTAGAGAAAGAAGGAAAAAAGAAAGAAAAACAAACGAAGAAAAGGAAACTAAGGAAAAATTTTGGAAAAAGAATAAAAAAAATTATAAAAATCATCCATGTCAGCATCGACTATTCCACGTAGAACGGTCGATGCTAACTAGACCGCCACTTCAGTGTTTTTGGTCAAAATTAGCTGGAAGGGTTACATTGAAAAATTATCAAAATATTTAGAACTAAATTGAAAAGTTTCGAATTGAATTGGCCGTAATAAAATAGACTTAGGAATTTTGGATAATTTTCCCGTAGTCAATCTAGTGCTCTTTGTCAAAATTATGGCCATACTTAATATCTAGTGATAAGGTTTACCGATTCTCCCTTGACATAAGTTCCCTGCCTATATCAGCCTATGGCTTGGCCTAAACGATTGTCCTTGAACAGTATGCGTACTCTTTAAGTATGTGCTTGGTTCATCTTGTTAAATCTATTAAAAAACTTCCCAAAAACTCAATGCTTTGTCCGGAAATCTTTGGAGGAAAATAACATAAAAATGTATAGAAAATGGATGCATAAAAAGGAATCCAGGCCTTTCTCTATGAGATTCTCCAAAAGTTAAACTTACAAATTCTGACCTTGATTGGTTTTCACGTCGCGCAATGAGGCTGGTGGCCAGGTCGACCCGCTTTTTCTTGCACCCAGGTGGGGCTACGACGAGGGAGAGTCGTCGCCGCCTAGGTCACACGACCTGGCTAATCGAAATTTGGCCAAGCTCGGGTCATGATACTGGACAAGCCCACGATGGAGATATGGGAGGAGGAGGAGAGAGAGAGAGGGGCTAATTTAATGGGCGAGCCGGAACCGATTACGTTATCCTTGTTCAGGATTGCTTGTAATTTTCAATTCACAAAAGATAGTAGCCGGCCGTGGTTGTGGCGAGGAAAGTGGCACCGGAGAAGCACGCGCTCACCGGCCGGCGACGGATTTGGCCAATTGGTGAGCTGGGGAGTGATTTGAGATTAGGCTGCGCCGTGGGCCGGTGCTGAAGATTATTTGAGACAAGGTCCTCGATGAAGATTTTTCCTTTCAAGAAAACGGCTCCGCTCGAGGGTGCTGCTATCTGCAAATTTTCCCCGTACTTTTTATCCGCGAAAAGCGGGTCGGGCCTGAGCGAGCGGGCCGACCCGGCCCAGCCGAAAGAAGGCATAGCGATTAAATAAAAATATTCGCTTTTTTTTTTTTGTCGTTACGCGCGGGGAAATAATGGAGCAATCGGGAAATGACCAATTTCGCCTCTCGCTCTCCCGCCTTCCTCCCGCCGCGCGCTCCAGTTTTGATTCCGCCGGCGACGGACTTTCCTTCCCGATTTCCCGAGAAAATCCGGAACCCCCCCCCCCCCCGCCCCGACCGTCCGATCCCCCCTCCCAAGTCCCTTCTGCCGAACGAGCAGGTCGGAGGTCGCTCGACGCGCGCGATCCCGCGTCGGACGGTCTCGTTGGATCTTCCCGAAGCGATCCCGCGGTGCCGCCGGCGGTGGCGGATTGCTGGTGATCTGTTGGCGGCTGCTTGTCGATTTTCGTTTTCGCGCAACTCCATGGATGGTGACGATGCTGTTTTTTTTCCCTTCCTTTTCCTTCTTCTTTCTTTCTTTGTGTGCAGTTAGGATGCTCCGGATGACGGTCCGTTCGGCTCCGTTCTTCTTCTTCTTCTTCGTGTTGTCTGTCGCCAGGTAATTGCGGCTAGGGTTTCGTTTTTCCCGGTTGACTGGTGTTAGGATCGCCTCTTTGCGATTACTAGGGAGTGGGAAATGAAATTGTGCTCGATAGCAAGACGGCGTTTGATTCGTTACTTTGGTTCTCTCCGCAACCGCGTGCTGAGTGAGAGTTTTTTTTTTTTCCTCTTTTGCTGTCTGCTCTACTCTGTTGTGTGCACTCTCTCTCTGACATTCGTTACCTCAAAATGGATTCTATCAAGGTTAATGATGTACGTTGCGGGTAATGATGTCGGAAAAACCGCATCTTTCCTGACTTCCCACTTCATCAGAAACTGGCCTACTATTAATGTGGCTGGCTTTTGTGCTTTTTATTCGGTTGAAGTAGCTATAGACTATGAATCGGGATTTGGGTATTTGAAATTTGATGGTCGGAAGGAAAGAAGAACTATGAGAATTTCACAACAGAAGATTATTTCTGTTTGCATCTCAAGTTGTGGGCAATATTGGTGTTTTGTGAGTTGTGACGACTCATAACTGCTCAAAGGCTTGTAGGTCTTCTGGCGGTGAAGCAAAAAGTCAGAGAACATTGGCCATCATTAAGCCAGACGGATTGTTTGGCAACCACACAGATGCCGTAAAGGAGATTATTTTGGAGTCTGGCTTCAGAATCGTAATGGAAAAGATTGTTCAGTTAGATCAAGAAAGTGCAGCGAGCTTTTATGCTGAGCACTCTGCAAGGAGCTTCTTTCACAGCCTCGTCCAATACATGACGAGGTATATTACCTCTTGTCCTAATTGTGCAGTACTCGTACTTTGGGATTATCATGCATATTGAAATTGTCACCTTGGTCTCCTGGTTATGATCATCTTGAATAGTACAACTTTAGCGTGTTGAGTTTCTGCTAGTCCAGAAGCTGCTTCCTCAATTTGTTTTTTTTTTTCCTCTTGGTATTATAAGGTTTTTTAGCTCGAAGAAAAACATGCCCGAACAAGTTCACAGATAATCTCTTGTAGGCTTGGATATTTATTTGAGTGGAAGGTGGCCCAGCTTGTGCACTTAATTTCATTCTGGTTCTCGTCTTTCTCACATAGAGGATCAATTACTCATTGACTCTTCATCTATCTGCGTTCTCCTCCTTAATCCTCTTGCATATGTGCGCCTAACAGTGGGCTTCTGTTAGTGGTCCAGTGTTGGTTATGGTTTTGGAAAAGGATGATGCTGTTTCTAGCTGGCGTACTTTGATTGGGCCAACAGATGCAAGCAAAGCTAAAATTACTCATCCTCAAAGGTAATTAGAGATAGCTTGCATCTAATTGGTTTTCTACGTTGGCTCGTGTTGCAAATTTCGTTCAACATAAAATTTTGGATTCATGAGCGAGTTTCCTAACCATTCTCAAAATAGTTGGCTGCCGTCTGTCAAGTTGTGAAATGATTGTTTCTACTTTGCCTACAGCATTAGAGCAATGTGTGGGACCGATGCTGAGAAGAATTGTGTTCATGGTTCTGATTCACCTCAATCAGCCCAAAGAGAGATATCATTTTTCTTTGACTCTATGCCTTCAGGTGAGCTTTTCAGAAATCATATGCTTTCTCTTAGATTCATTGTAAGGATAAATATGGAATCTATAAGGTAGTCACAATTATACATCTATTGAACTTGCCAAAATCAGGAAAGGGAAGAGTTGCCTAATAGGGAATTCTTAAACTTGATTGTAATTATCATTTTCAGTTAGAGAAATAGAACTAAGATGTTGGATAGGGTCATGGTCCTACTGCGAAATGAAATACTGTAGTGGAAGATGGACTAGCACAGCAAAGGATGCCCTTTATTGTCCTTAGGTATTGACATATCTTTAATTGGAGAACCATTATTAAAGAAGACAATCGACAGAAGCACGACTTTTTTACATTTATTCTATTGACAGGGGTGCAAGATATTGAACATGACGAACTGTAGCCGGAAAATACGGAGTATCCCTTTGAGCCTCTTTAACCTCTTCGGTTAAAACCATAAGACACAGATTCCTTATCTACTTGAGACTGGCATAGAGGATCATTTCCATTAAATTTTAGTTCTGTTTTGCTGAATTTATTGTATTTGTGGAGCCACTTTGACGTGGCGATGACTACAGAGGTAAGCCCTGCATGCTTAGTTGTTGTCAGCTCAAAATAGTTCGCGTGTGTTGCTGAAGATTTCAAGCCTGAAGTGTAAAATTGGAGAAACAATAGGGGACCTGCTTAATCAGGTTTGCATCTCATGGTGTTGCAGGACTCATTTATGTGATCACTAAATGCACCAAAAAGTGGTTCTGGGTTTCACCTGATATACTTAGTCCAATTGTTTACTCATTCAATATGTATCTGATAGGATTTTCCAGGATAGTTTGCATAATGTAGCACTCTTCCTGGATGACGAAATGCTCCTCTTGATGTGGTTTGTTACTTTTTTTGGTTAGTCATGGCATTTAGAAGATACAGCTTCAGATTTTTGTTCTCTCTTTTTGGGAAACCCGCACTCTGGGGGAAGGGCTTTCGGTTGCTGGCTGCCCAAGGTCTACGAACAAGATAGTCCTTCTAGGATTAGCTGTTTTGCAGCAAACGTTGTATTCAGACAACTAGATTTTAAATTAAATAATACTCTAATAAATTTGAAACAGTGCCTTTAACATCAGGATTAGTAAGTATGATTGTTTCTGTGATTAGTGGAATTTTAGTCGTGGAAGAGATGTACGCCGGGGTAACAGAGAATGGATAAGACAATGAGAAAACAAAATGAAAAGGACTTTGTTGCACAAAGATGATGAAGAATTACAGCATTTGAACCCAATTTGTAAGTGGAGCAGTTTTGACTTTAAGTTGGTTGTAGGCTTTCGGTATAGAAAGCTAAAATGGGATAGGAGGCAGCTCCTTCTGGTCAAGTGTCAACAACTCCTGTTTCTTTTCAGCCATTTGACCAAGGATCTACTTTTGTACCTCCTGGCTCTCTGTCTTCAAGATCTAAGTGCTTTAGGATGGAGGTTGTGATAGATTGGGCTGACACTTAAGTGCACTTTGAATCTCTTATATCATTCATGCCGAGTGGGTGTGTGTATTGTGCATGTGGATAAGGATATAAAAAAAAAGTTGCTGCTACTGTCCTGGATTTGCCTCATTATCTAGCTGTCAACTTTCGGGTGTGAAGAAGATTGAATGGTGATGAAGTGAAGGGACGAATGACTTAGAACTCTCTCCCTTGTGCACCATAGGTAGAGTAGAGTTGTTTATATCGAAGTTAGACCATTCAAATCCGGGTGTCGTCTGATCAAGAAAAGCTCTCTTTCAACCGGCACAGTTCTCTGTTCTTGGAGCAATGTTATGGTAGGAGTCGTACTCATGGTGATAACTCCCATCTCAGCAAGGAGAAAAACTAGACAGACTAGGTTAGGTTTAGAAACCTTCCCCTGTTCATCATTCATTTTGATAACCTGAATCAGATAGTTGTATGAGACAACTTAATCATTATTCATTATAATAAACATAAACAAGTGTTCCACTTTACTTTACCAAAAAAAAAAAAAACAAGTGTTCCACTTTATTTCTTCACCCAAAAAAAAACAAGTGTTCCACTTTATTTCATTGACTGCTCTGTTTGGCCTCATCACATCTTCAAGTGTCTCTAAGTCACATAGGAATTGGTTCTGCGTATCAATCTAGGCAATGGAATAGCTGAGGATGCCCTAATTTTATATGGTGGAGTGGAGAGTACTCCTGAGATGTGCGCTGCAAATGCGAGCTTGAATAAGTTTCGCCTGCTTTCTGGGGATTTCATCTTATTCTGCCGGTGCAAAATTCTCTACTGTGATGAGAGCAGCCATTGTGAGCAGTGCCCGATCTTCCTCCCACATCTTGACAGCAGTTGCCTCTTATTTGATGCAAATCTATGGTGATGAAGATGTGCGTGAACTCGTGCTTTAAAAAAGGAATCGCAAACGTGCGTGCACTCATTGCATTTGGATAGTGGGGTACGTGGCCTTTCTCTCTGTCTTGCTATTACTTTGATGAGATTGTAGCTTGACTCCAGGGCTAGTTTTGTACTATGTGGAAGATTTGCTCGGGACACTTGGTGCTATAATTAATGGAATGATCCAGTGAAAACCGAGCTAGTCAAATTCCAAGGCCCACCAATTTCCTGGAGGGTAGGCGTCCACATCACCCAAGGTCTTAGTTTATTTTTGGTAAGGTGTGTAACATTCCAGATATAGCAAGCCTAGCTCATGGTTGGGATTAGTAGCTTGGATTCTCCAAGCCCTAGGCGTCTATTCGATGTCAACACCCCCACATGGACTGCTTTGAACCATTTTTGATAGTCCTTTTGCTATTTTTCTCGTTTATTTTTACCTTGGTGGGAGTGATTCTTCAGAATTCTCTTTCGGCCTTTGCCCATTGCAATTTTCCTACATGCATCTCGAGGTACCCCCTTTTTTTCCACGATCTGTAGAACTTCTAGGCTTCTGGGTGACGGATCGAGTGACGATACCCACCGAAGATATTTATTGAGTTCTCACCAAATAATTCGCTATGTGATTTGCTTGCTGCAGTCCTAAAGTTTTTGAGTCGAGGCAGAGGCCTGTTGCTGTCGTTGTATTTCCTGACCAAAGAACATTGAACAGCTATGCTTCTGCCTTAAAAGGGGTTTTGTTTTCTTTACTTTAAATTTGCTTAAGTTTGATCAGGGAGCGACGTGAATCCACCAGAACCACATGAATTCATTCTCTTCCATGGCAAACCGCCATGGGACGAGGCGCCATTTATGCAGGAGGGAGGGATGAAAAGTTTCTGTGCGCGGCCCGAAGCAGTACTTATGTCCACCAATGGCCCCTTTTCCGGATTAATCAAATTAATCCCGTGATTAGGGAATATAAGTATTGGGCTTGAATCCATCATTTGGCGTGTCGTTTCGAAAAGCTGTGACGGAGGAAAAGTCTACGAGGCGAACTGTGTTTAGGTCAAAGTTAATCACCCTTGGCGTGCGGAAAGATACTGTTTATTATTGGCTCGATCCAATCAGGTTAGAGTGTCCTGAAAACCTTTGAGGGCAAACATCATCTTAATTTTGATCGCGATTATTTATTTTAATTCCTAATTTATCTCAGGGGAGCGGGTATTTTTAGTGTTAGGGGGGAATATAAAGGAGCATGTATTTCCTTAATTGGGGCGGTAAAAAAAAAGGTCAACTCCGTACACGTGTTGGTCGGACACGACGTAGCGGGAACGGTTGACGGCGTGGCACGTAGCCAAGTTGCCTGATCTGCTGTGTCTCCAAGTGGATCCCATTTGGTGCCTTAAAAAGGATAAAAAAGGGAGGGGTTTCTTGCATCTACAGTTGATGGCTTTGTTGGGAATTTGATATTTGCGATGTTTAGGGTACGAAAAATGAATGATTAGATAAAAATATTATTTAAATCGTAAAAATAAATGGGGCTTTAATGTCGCTCTGAATTTTCGGTGAATTTCCTAATATATCATTAAATCTGAATAATAATATTAATGACAATAATAACGACAACAATAGGAAAGAGAAGTCAAATGTACTAATAATGAGTGGAGATGGAACTCGAGATTGCTGATAAACAAGTATGATTACCGTCGCCATCCCGTATCACCATTGGTTGCCGCCACAGTGCCAACGGTGTGACATGGTTCTCTCATGGCCGTGTTCGTTTTTCACTTTGATTCTCCTTTCGAAAATTTGGGGAGTGCTAGGTCATATCTCTTCCAGCCCTTTTGGAAAATGAAGAACGGCATCGGAGAATTGATCTCGAAACGGTCCAGATCCAGTGTAGGCGAAGACCAAGGATTTATCTGGTGCATTCGAGCCTTTTAACCAAGTCCCGAAGTACAAGCAAGTTGACCACGATCTCTGTTTGTGCATCTACCTATCCAATTCCCATAAGCAAGGGGTGGTGGTGCAATCTCCTCTTTGTCGTCCTTTTACAAGTTTCGGAATATGGCAAGTGGTTAACGAGGAAGCTTCACCAGAGCATGCAAATCTCGGATACCTAAAAACCTTTGTGTTGAGGAAAACTCCTACTGATTTTGAAGTTGACAAAACCTTCTGTTATAATCTGAACTATTTGTGTTTCAGGAATATATATATGCGCTGAAATTCTTCAGACGCAGAAAGTCGCTGAAATTCTTCAGACGCAGACAGTCGCTGAATTCTTCAGAAGAAGTCAAAGTCGCAGTAATTCTTCAGAAGCTGATCTCTTCAGAAGTAGACGAAGACGCAGTATTTCTTCAGAAGCAATATTCAGAACGAAGAATAATAGCTAGTGATCTGGCTTGGATTTTACAGAAGGAAAGTTTTGATTTGTTCAATCTTAATCAAATTGATTGACAATCAAATACTAAAGACAAGAATGGATTACAACGGACAAAACTCTACTTATGGAAACCAAGATTCTGATTGTATGGGCGACCAGAATCAGCGGGATTCAGAATCTGTCTAAACGGCTACTCAATCCTTAACAAATCTGTCCAAGGTGTGGATTGGAAGATGATCCTCTGCAAGATGTCCAACGGCTAGTGTGGATGAAGAGGAGTATTTAAGGAGACCACGAGCAGCAGAAGATGACACGATTCAAGAATCATCAAGTCCAAAGTCTGAGCAATCTCCGATCATTTGTCTTGTCTTTGTGAGCTAAAACATTCAGATCTTGAGGGTTACTGTAAGAGTGATTGTGTGAGATAGAGAGTCCTATCATACACAAGAGTGATATCACTCAGCTTCTGTAAATTCCTCTTGATTACATAGTGGAATCCAGCCAGTAGGCTGTCAGCGTGGAGAGTGGACGTAGGCTTACTATAAGCCGAACCACTATAAACTTGTGTGCAGATTTTCTTCTCTTTATCTCCTTCTTTACGTTCTGCACTTTATCCTGACTTGAATCTGAATTTTATTCAGACACCTCTGCAACTTGTTTTATTTCCGCATAAATTTATATAATTGTTTAGGATCACCTATTCACCCCCCTCTAGGTGTATCTTGCTAGCCACTTCACTTTGTACTGTAAGTAATTAGGCGATTAGACTTTATATACGAAAGGACTTAAAGAAAAATCTCGGGCTCTGGAGCATGCTCGACATAAAAATCTATGGGCACGGAGTAATTTCTCGCGAATCTTCTTGTCTCAACATAAGCTGATTATTCGTTTGATTAAGCAGGAAAAGGTTAAATAAAATTAATTAGATGAAAGTTGGCCTTTCAACCAGGATCCCTCCGAGAAACTCCTAGTAGTTCATGAAAAAAATCAATGCTTTGACAGTAAGACACGAGCCCTCCAAAACTATTTTATCTGTTGCCCACTTCTTTTTCATCGTTCGCGTGCCAGGCTAAACTTCACCTCTCGAGTGTAGTCAGGTTGACCAAGGCATGCTTTCTTGAAGCGCGGCCTCGAGTGAATGAGTGAGTAGCAAATCCAATACCTCGCGCTTTTTGAGAAATAAATTCCAAATCCCCTTTTTCAATCAACTAATCCTTTTGATTCCTTCTTGCCATCTCAAGTGTTCTTTCGGGAGATTTCTTTCTGCTAACCAAGAAAGAGGAGTCTAAGCAAAGCTCCCTTTCTTTTCTTTTAAAAAGCTTTCGGGATTAATAAGAGAATTTACCTGAAAAAAAGGTGGGAGACGTTGTCCCTCGGGACCAGACCAATATTTAGGGCATCCCCTCGTGTCACTCCCCTTATCGTTAGATTATAAAAGGTTTGTGTATAGAGATTGATATCACGTTTCTTTCTCTCTACTTAATGGGCGTCTTTGGATCTCTGCATATCCCCTATTCCAATGGCTGGGATGAGCGCCACTCTTTGTGGCCCCTTTTGAGGGTTTGTTCCAGAAGAAGCTTATTTAGACCCCCATGTGTTTAGAATACTTGTACACGCACACATTCATAGATGATATGAGTAAAATATCAGAGGGAATGTTTTTGTGCTGATGGGAATGTGTGTATATTAGTTGTAATTTGTATAAGATAGACCGACTCACTCATTCAGGTGTGTGTGTGTTCAATTCAAAGATTTGAGAAAGATATATACTTGTTGAGTGGGAGAAAGCAAAGCTGCTTTTAGGAACTTGAACCAAGTGGGAAGCTAGTTCAGGTTGGCAGTCAAATTCACCAAGGCTCGAAATCTTGAATTTGCACTCCCAAAGCTCAGTTCTCATTGGCCTTTAAGATCTGCTTTCTTCTGCACCTGGGTCTCAGTCTGTCAAGCAATCTCCCACTGAGTTTTTTTTCTGCCAGCTTTTGGTTGTTCCAAAAGCCAATAATACAGCTTCCTACTCATCCAAGAAGAGTGAAAGAGCTTTGAGCTTTGCCTCCTTGTTGCCCTGAAAATGAAGGTAAATTGTGTGTGAGGTCATGTTGCATGTGGCTTTGCTCGTGTGTTCTAGTCCTATACGAGTTCTAATTTAGACAATTTGGGTTGCAGCTATTCAGTTGGGTGCAGAACAAGCTAAGTGGTCCAAAAGGGAATGCAAAACCAGAACCAGTACCCGCCAGTAAATGTAAGTGTTCATAGACCGTATCAAGCCAGCTCTTTTGCATTCTCAGTGTCTTGGTCAACTCTGTCGTCGAAATGTCTTGCTTCATAATGGCTAAGAATATACTAACTATCTTGCTTCATGAGGTATCAAAAGAGATCTTCTGGCTATTTGAGCCTCTTCCTTTGTCTGCCATCTAGCCTGCTATCTAGAATAGTTGCTTTGGGCAATTTGCAATTGTGCACAGTGACGGACAGAGATTATCGGCCTTGTATTCTAACACAATCGATTCTTGGACCAATCATTTTAGTTCTCGAAATTAATCCTGAAGGTTGGGGTCAATGAATAAGATCTATCTGAATGGAGCATAATGTCCTCCCAAATGATCCGAGGTCGCCTAGAAGTTCCTTTTAAATATGCCAAAATGGACTTTTCTTGGTGATGATTACTAGTGCCAATGAAATAAAAACCTTTTCCTGTGAACAGAAAATTGAAACACAAAATCCTACTTCAATTTATAGATTCGCAAAATACAATCTGAACGGGCAAGATGGTAACTTGAAGATTTTTGTTCATTCACTTTGTATAGAAGAAAGTGCTTTCTTTGCTCTTTTTGGGGTCCATAGGAAGTGTTTTCAACTGTATACCGGGCTGTGATCTTACTTCATCATTTGTTTTCTTTTTCTCAACAGTGGTATAATAAATACACACGAAGAGCCAATCATCTACAATCGACATATCTAAAGTTTTGAGAAGTGAGCTTACTTCTACCCTTGGATCAATTTTTTAATTAGTTTGGTACTTTATTGTACAGATCATCCTGTGAAACAAGAACCTAGAGAAGAATTCAGCGACTGGCCACAGGGATTGCTGGCAATTGGAACCTTTGGGAACAGTGATCTAGGAGAAAACCAAGAAAGCCAAAACAATCTTCAGGGACATAACCAAGAAAGTCAAAACAATGTTCAGGAAAATCCGGCTTCCTCACCCGATATATCAGACTTCACCCCTGAAGAAGTTGGGAAATTACAGAAAGCTTTGACCAAACTCTTATCCCGGAAGCCTTCCTCTAAAGTTGAAAGAGAAACCACAGATCTGCCACTGGACAGGTTCCTAAACTGCCCATCAAGCTTGGAGGTCGACAGGCGGATTAGTAGTTCCTTGTGCAGCGAGCCAGGGGATAGGGATGAGGATATTGAGAGGACTATAAGTATTATCATTGGTAAATGCAAGGAGATCTGTGCAGATAATGGCAAGAAAGCAATTGGGAAAAAGTCCATTTCATTCCTTCTTAAGAAGTTCATTTGCAGTAGCGGATTTGCACCGGCGACTAGCTTGAGAGATCCGCTCCCCGAGTCAAGAATGGAGAAGGTACAGAGAAAACACACTAGTTAGATCATATCTCTTGTTAGATTATTTGATTTAAACCACGATCACGGTGGAAAGATTGACAAGTCTAGAAGTGCATATGAGGAGTGCCGATCTACTTTGATTCATCTTTGTCTACGAAGATCTTGAAACCTCCGTATTCATCAGATGAGTAGACAGGACGACTGCACAACAAACTAGCTGGTCCAAAAGTTATTATCTCATAGAACACAGAAAATGATCACAGATATTAAGCTACCTAGCACCTAATATAGGAATATTGTGCACGACATATTGACCACAAAAAGAAACTAATGCATATAACTTTTCCGCTTCTAGATGTTAAAATCTAAATTACGGAAAGAAATTTTTTTTTTCCATTTGGTTTGACTAATCTTGCCAGCTTCATGCTTCTTCCTAGCAGCTTCTCAGGACATTAATTCGCAAGAAAATGTACCCGCAAAATACTTCTCGGGCATCGTCGATGAAAAGGTACTTAGAGGACAAACCGATCTCGAGAGCAGAGAAAGAAAAGCAGGAGGAAGCAGATGAAGGCTCTAAATGGGACAAGACAGATTCTGAATGTAAGTTCACTCTGGGATCATTGCGACTTCTCGCAACAAATCTAACTATCTCACTGAAAATATCACAAGAGCTTGCATTCAAATCATGCTTCTCTTTTGTTGCAGATATTGTCCTTGAGATTTGATCTACTTGCCATCTGCTACAGAAATACACTACAAGGTAATAAAACTAATTTCAATTTGCTTTTGAATGAGTAATCTTTTGCATCCCTTACTTCTCTGCCCTCAAATAACACAATTCATGGCACGACCAAAACCTATTATGCAGATTCATTTTTCATCACTTAGTTTTTTGCGGCTCATATTCCTTAGCTGGGACCTCGGACATGGAGAAGCTGTTGATATGTCTTTGAAACGAAGTCGTCAATAAGTTCATCTGAGGATCTAAGTTGGCTCATATGAAGGATCAGAAAAGAGTTGCTTTCAATTAGTCGGACTGTGCTAAATTCCAAAATTTCTCCCCTTTTTTTCATGGTTGTTTCTGTTGGTCAGTCTCAACACATGTTAATGGACATATCTCCTATGGATTATCTTGAGTGCATATTCTGGCAAAGCTGGACACAATCCACAATTTCCCATCTTTCTTACTGTGTTCTCTTTTCTCTTGACCATTTCTCGTTTTTGTAAAGTCTGTAAAATAGTAAGAAATATTATAAACATCTTTGAAATAATCTACTTGACAGTTCTTCTTTCAAGAGGGAAAAGGACTAAGGCAAGGTCTTCTATGCCATAACTGAAGAGAACAAATATACCATCAAATGGTAGGTACGGCGTACTGAGCATTGGATTAGAATTTCTTATTGATGTCTTTTGCACCATATGCAATAAGCAAGTCAAGCACGTCGGCGCGAATTAAGTGAGTTTATTGAGCCCACTTGATTGATCTTATGACTAGCTCTAGATAATATCTCGTGGGTTCATCGAATTTGCGTTGAACATTTAGTATCCAAATTTAAACTAACTCGAACTCTTGAACTGGGTTGGAAAAACTAGGTTGAAGTTGTTTTAGCATCTTGATTCTGTCAATGTGAGAATTGCACATAAAGACCTGAAATCAAACTAATTTAAGTCACAATTTTTTGGTTTGATCAGTCGTCGAGAATAATCTAATTTGATTGATTTGTGGTTTTCTTTTTCTTGATCCGAAGATGACCGATGCTTGAAATACACGACAGCAATTATCCAAGTTCCAACTAGAATCGAATCAATTAGGAAATTCAACTTTTCAAATTTGATAACTGTGGTGTGTGCGTTGGTGTCGGTTTCATTTTCATCCGAATCTGTATAAATACTATTCTACAAAAGGGGTCAAAATGTAAAAGAAAGTTAAACCTCCGGGCCAAAAGCAGGAAATCTCAAAAAACTGGCCATGTCATTCAGAATTCCGAAAGTTTCTTCCGCTCCCCACTGTCACACTTTTCAGCTGCGCTCCACCAAAAATCAAGATCGAGTCTTTCATTAATCCACTCGAACGCTGCTTAAATTCGCTCGATGGGGAAAACCCTTTGAGCCCTAGAAGGTCAAACCAAATCTTTCTCCCTCACAAATGCTACTTTCGTCTCCCTTTCTCGCCCTCTTGGATTCTTGATCGCAATCTCTCGTAAAAATCCCATCTTGGATCTGATTTGCTTCTCGCTCACCTTCTAAAGTTCCCATCTTTTTCGTCTGGTCTTGAAGCCTGGTGAGAATTGTGGGGTTTTCTGGATTAATTCGTCGAAGCGAGTTTCGGGTCGATTGATTTATATCGGGGAAGTGGGAAGTAGGTGCAGAATTTGCCCTTGTTTTGCTTGTGGTGTTGCTGCAAAACACGAGGAGAAGTGTCAATTCGCGCTTTGAGAAACCGGCGGCTTGCATTCAATTTGCTTATTGTGTTTGAAATTAGGTTTCTTTTAGTGAATTGGGTATTGTTCTTTAGCTGGTTAGTGAAGGCTCTGGCGTTGCGTGGCGAGGGGGATTAAAGAAGAGGAGTTCGTAGCTGTCAATGCCATTTCTGGATTGGTATTTGGTGGATTCTGAGGTGATTCTGTTAGACTTAACGCGAAAGTCGAGGCTAATTATCGATGTCTTGGGCAAGTGCTGAAGACACTTACCTGTCGACTTCTCTCGCCAGCTATCTTGACAGTAGGTTTTTTCGCTTTAATTTCGCATTTGCATAAATTATACTGTTGTCTTGTTAATGAGTTTGTTGATGCCGGTTGAGTTGTTCGTTGAAAAACGCCGCTATTTACGAATGGTTTTGAGACTTTCATCTCTTATGTTTAACTCTATATGATGGCAGTGCATCTTGATGTCTAGGTTGTATTATGATATATAGGGCAATGATTTGGACCCGTTGGGTTTTGAATGGGAGTGCTATCTTGGTTTATCGTGTTGGCTTCTTGTGTTATTTTTTGTCTGCGGAATGATGTTTATAGTTGTATAAAGAGATGTGTGCATGTGCGTAAGGACACCAAGCCTGCACATGTTTATCTGGTGCTATAAAGGCTTTATAGGGAGAGCTAATGACAATGCTCTCTGTGTTTGCAAGGGAAAATTAATTACAAGTTTCCACTATTTTATGTTCAGTAGGCTGTGAGACTACATAGTCAGTTGCTGATGGTTAAGCCAAAGATGTTGTTGCATGCGGTTTTTCAGTCACCAATCCTTTTGCTCTGATGTTTCTGGAGAGCAGATGATTAGGTCATTTATGCTAATACTCATTTTTCTTACCCTAAATGATATGTATGACTGCCTTGACCTATACCGATCTAATTCATTGCTTTGCCGAGTGGAGAGAAGAGCTACCATTTTGTTACTTTAGAAGAAGTTGAAAACAAGCCTAATAAGACTCAACAGAATATTGCATTTGGTGGGTCGGCAAAAGGATGACTGTAATGCCCGGGACCTTAATTCATGGACGTTGTCAACTGCAAGAATCTTCTTCTTGTGAAAATATTAAGCTTTGCTATCTAGGTTAATTAATATGAAATCATGATACGTCTTGAGAATTATGATTTGACAGAGGTTTGATGGGACATAAAGCTACCATAGTACTCCTCAGGTTATCCGTTTCTTGTCTATAACCAGTGTGAATTAGTTTGGATAGAGCCTTACTTTTAGGGTGCGTTTGGTTCAGCATTTGGAATGCTACTTTGGGAATGCAAATACCTTTAGGTGAAAGTCCCTTTAGGGGAAATGCAAATGGCGTTTGGCAAAAACTCATTTGCAAAGCTACTTTGACCCAAGTAGTGTTTGGTTAATTTTTTATACAAATGGGCTTTGGGGGGATTTTTTTTAAAAAAAGGCCAAGGTACCCTTTGCCGGCTCCGGCGAAGGGCTACGGTCGCCGGCGAGCCAGATCTGGCGTTGGCGGCCGTTGCTCGTTGCCGAGCGACCCTCGGCGAGGGACGCCAACCTTGGGCGACGAGGCCTGAGGTCATGCGACCCAGGCCGACGGTCGCGCCTGGGCGGTCGCCCGACCCCGGGCGGCTGTCGCCTGGGTTGGGCGATCTTGCCGTACCTTCGCCGTCGCCGGAGTCCCTTTGGTGAAGAAGATGAATAGTATCGAGAGGGCAAAGCCGGAATATTGAAGTTTGAGTGAGGGTAGTTTGGGAAGTATAAAAATGATTTTGGCATTTGGTTCAAGGCTGAAAGCCCAAAGCTAGTCCGGCTAGCATTGGGCTTTCAGCATTGAAAATGCTAGTTTTGAGCATTTTCAATGCTCAATGCTAACCGTTTGGTTCAGCATTTTTGGGAAGGGGCTTTCGGGGCCGAAAGCCCCTTCCCAATGCTGAACCAAACGCAGCCTTGGTACTTCTGGCTGAAATACCCAGTTGAGAGAGCTATCTTGAGAAGGAACAATATACAGCTGAAGTATTGTCTTTGAAGAAATAGTAGGCTTCTTGATGAAATTCATTCTAGAAGAACTTCTGCTTCCATTTTGAAGCAATGGAAGATGTATATGGCCTTCCATCAATTGAAAACTCCCAATATGGCAATATGCGTGATTGAGTTTTGATGCTAAATATGTTTAACTGCTCTATTACAAAATGTGGCTAGCCTCCTTCAAGTCAGTCATTTTATTTTATCTTCCCTCAGTACTTTGTCATGCTTTCCTTTTGCTTTTATTGTTTTTTTTCCCTTTCGTTGATTGATGGTGAAACATTCTGGTCTTTCCACGAGATACAAATAAAAAATGGCTGTCTGTTTGTGGCATCATGTTCGATTCTTACGTCCGAATGATATTCTGCTTTACAGAGAAGCTTCTTGTACTGCTGCGAGATGGTCGAAAGCTGTTGGGTATACTTCGCTCGTTCGATCAATTTGGTACAACCTTTTGGCTTGTTATCCTTTGTGGCTGCATAAGTATATGCTTCAATAGCAAAGTCCTGTGTTCTAATTCTGCTATACCTTTTTTATGCAGCAAATGCTGTTCTAGAGGGCGCATGTGAAAGAGCTATTGTTGGTGACCTATATTGCGACATCCCTTTAGGTCTTTATGTAATACGAGGGGAGAATGTAGTTTTAATTGGTGAACTGGTAGGAAATATTATACTGTTTGTCAATTTCACATACAGCGTTTATTCTCTATAGTACCCTCATACAAGCATCTCATGTATCAGGATGTTGAAAAAGAGGAACTTCCCCCACATATGAGACGGGTTTCAACAGCCGAAATTAGAAGGGTATGTGTACTACAAATTATTGAATGTGGGCTAGTCGTAGGATCCTACAAAATGACACCGTTCCTAAGTGTTTGATCATATCTTCGATAGTTGTCGATTATTTCCACGCATATCGATTTCGGCAAATAGTTTTGAATTTATTGCAAGATGTCAATTATTTGAAGGCTCTGGCAGGAATAGCTAATACTAATAATTTGGTGGTATTCTTTGGTTAATATCTGGGTGAAGGTTCTGAGGTTTCTGTTTTGTTATGTCAAAGATCTTGGTCATTTATACTCTTCCACTCGCTTCAATGTATGAACTCATTGAGTCAGACTATTGGGGCACCTAAAAATAATTCGTAGGATATTATACGCTTTTTATACACTTCCAGTTGCACACTTTTTGCGACTTCCAGTTTCTTGTCAATGACTTTAGTTGAAATGGAACAAAAGCAAGAGTGTTGACTTCTGAAGCTATTTCTAACCTAGCAGTGCATGGGAAGATGATTTCATGTAATGCTTCTATGTCAATATACCTCATTTTCTGTGTTAGTGCATTCTTAATCTTGTTGTATTATAAGAAAGTATACTAGATTGCATAAATTGATTTAGCCATGATAATTTCTTAGCTTTTTCAGTTTGATGATGCTGCAGGCGCAGAAGGCAGAAAGGGAGGCTTCAGACCTTAAAGGCACCATGAGGAAAAGAATGGAGTTTTTGGATCTGGATTAAAGCATCGAAGCAAATAGCGTAAAAGGATACCTATCGAATAGGCTTTGGCACGTCGAGGTAGAGCCCTGGGCTCTTTTGATCATAATGTGGTGAACCCATGTCTGCAAATATTAGCGCAGTGGTGTTTTGGTGTTGCAAAGGGTGTCGTATTTAATTTTCAGTCGAGCATTGACCTTCAATATTCAGATTCTTAGCAGGGTGGTTCATTTTCTTATTGTGTTATTAGCATGTAAGCTGAAATTGGATCTTCACGGGAAGCTTAAGATTCTCTGGAATTAGCAGGGTGTCTGCACTTTGGAACACTGAATGTCAGCATCGTACTGTGGATAATCTGTCGTCGAATCCATGTTGGCATTATATGTTTCCTCAGTCCGGACAGTCGTAATGAAATCAGTCGTGATTTAGGCAAGGCTGCAACCTTATTCACTGTTACTTCAGCAAGGCTTCGACTATGTTCGATGTAGCGAGATGCAAACGTGACATGTGTTAAGGTTTTTCGCATTTGACAAGCCGGTCTCAAATGTCGTGCTTTTGGTCTTGTGAAGTGGCTGAGTTGTTTCTTGCCAATCTTAACATTTGGGATATCATTTGGAAGTTGAACTTCTCAACTTGGCAGAAGTATCTACATTCTGGAAATTGGGACCATAAGCAGAAAAGAAGCGAAAATAATCAGTTTCAGATACGAGGGTTCGGCAAGGTAGGTGATTTACATTGAATGTGTTGGCTTGTTCGTTTTGCCATTAGACGGTTGACCTTAGTAGATGCGAAAGCGGGGAAGGAAAGAAAAAAGCACAACAACTCTCTTATGCTGTTTGAAGTGACGGTAAATAATCGGAAAGCAGGCTGAAGAGAAGAGCATGTACAGAATACTTACAGTTTGAGCAAGTGCATAAGTCGCCATTTAATTGCTCTAACTACATTGGCTTGATATGTGCCTTTAAATTTCATTCTTCTCATCTCCTTCACTTGCTCGCACCTTCTCTGTTGCACAAAATATACAAACATCGGTGCACCAGATAAAACTCTAGATGTCAGTACCATCCTTCTCTTCGAATTTGCCATGCATTACCACTTAATGTCTAAGGACTCTAATCATGACACGCCGAATGTAAACCTGTCGCCATCTCGACGCCCTGACCGGTCTTCGAAACTATATGATGCGATTCTCTATCCCGAGTTTGTGCTGTAGCCTTCTTGTAAACTCAATACACTGAACTGCGGCGAAACATCTATTGTCCTGGACTCTGCACCTTCCTCCATCTGTATCTCGGCAATTCTCCTGAGGGCCTCTCTCATGTCTAATCTCTGCTCGGGATTAGTTTCTGTGCAAACCGCGCCAATATGGAGAAGCCTTTCCATCTCTGGGAACGAACTTATTGAGTTTGCAATCTCGGGATCGAACAGTTTGGCTTCTCTCCCATCAGAAATCGCCGATCTCACCCATTCGATGATATCGGTTCCGCCTTTCCCATTACTGAGGTATTGTGAAGGGAATTTTCCTGTGAGCATCTCAAGGATTACCACCCCGAGACAGTACACGTCACATTTCGGCGATATTCCGCCAAACTGTGCGGCTTCAGGCACCTTGCACGCGATTAGTTCTTGCGGGACATGGGACGTGCCAAGTAATGAGCTGAACCCGTAGTCTGCCAGGAGCGGCTCATATTCCGAATTAAGAAGAATATTGCTTGATTTAAGGTTACCATGGGGCAAGCCGGAAGAACGAAGTTCGTCATGCAGAAAGCCCATCCCTTTGGCTATTCCTTTGATGATCTTTAGGCGCACTGGCCAATTCAGATCTCCGTGAGAAGGTCCACGATCACCTGAAACGTTCGATCCATCAGCCACATTTGTCAAGACCAACTTGCCACAAAGAAGGAATTATAGAAACAATCACCAAAAAACAGAACAAGAAAGAGATGCAAAAAGCCTTTTCAGGTCATACCGTGTAATAAATAAAGCAGACTTCCTTTGGGAACATATTCACAAACCAGTAACTTCTCGTCCTTCCTGTAATGGTAAGCCAAAGGGGTCAAAATGTTAGGGTGCTTTAGCCTTCCTAGCTTCCTCATCTCTGCATCAAACTCATCCTTACTCTTCCCGTCGGCTGTCTCTCTTATTCTCTTCACCACGACCGTGACCCCATTACCCATCACGGCTTTGTACGATGATCCGAATCCTCCGTTCCCCAACACTTCGGCCGCCGCTTTCATCAAATCCGCCATCCCAAAGACGCCCTTCTCATCGCTTAACAAAACCAGGTCGCAGGTAGCTGAACCTTTGGCAGCATTAGGGGCAGGACTCTTACGGCTCGAGCCCATTCCTTTGCGACTTAATTGCACTTCCTTTTCCTCAGTTTCAAGAACGTCTTTCTGAATCGGGTCACTTGCATTTTCCTTCCCGAGCACATTGAAGTCCTGTTGGACCTTTGATCGTCTCCTCATTCTGATTATCAAGAAAATGAAAATAGTCAGAAGCACCACTCCTAGCGCAATTATCACGACGATGATTTTTTTCTGGCTGCCTGCTGAGCCATTGTGCTGATCATCAGCTGAACCACGATCAGTGCTCGGTCCCCCAGCGCTAGTTGTATTTGGTACGGGGGGCGGCTGCTCTACTGCCTTTGGACACTCTTTACCCAACTTTTCCCCGCAGAGGCCAGAATTTCCCTCGAACGAACTCACGTTAAACTTCGATAGGCTTGGAGGAATTTTCCCTTCTAACTGATTGCTCGACAAATCGAGCGACACCAACGTCGGTACATCGATAGAGGGAATAGCGCCACTGAATTCGTTGTTTTCGAGGTGTAATTCCATGAGATGGGTTAAGTGGGCCGCCGACGATGGGATTGTCCCGGTGAACTTATTGTGAGAAAGCCACAATTTCTTCAGGGACCCCATGTTGGAGAAATAATCTGCTGGGATCTCACCCGAGAACTGATTTCCCGAAAGATAAATGGCCTTGAGGGCGCCGAGACGGTTGAACTCTGGAATCGGACCGGAAAAGGAGTTGTTCACAAAGCTAAGAGATCTCAGGCCTGCGATTTCCGTCAATGCATCGACATCTATCTTCCCTGATAGACTCATCTTTCCAAGCCGCAGGCCAGTGACAATCCCGTTATAGCAAACGACTCCGACCCAGGAGGCCTCATTGCTGCAAGGATCCGAACTAGGCACCCAAGATTCCAGTGCCAGAGAATTCGCGAACGATCTCTTGAGCTTGAGCAATGCGTCGGATTGTGATATCGAGTATGTCGTTGGAGACAGGATCAGGACGATGGACAAGACGACCAGGGACGGCCCGATAAGGCGCGCGGCGACCATTGTTCAGCCGGAGATACGACGCCTCAGGACAGGTTCAGCCGTCGTAGTTTTCGTGCGGAACTCGTCCCCTGGTTTCTTGTTGCCTCATGACCTGCGGGGCAATCTTGTTGGAGCAATGCAGGAATGCTTGTCCGGATTGACAGCAAGCGACAGAGAGAGAGAGAGAGAGAAACGGGGAAAATCTGTTATGAACCGGTCAACTAGAAAGGGCCGTTCTTTGCCAATTCAGGAACTCGTTTTATGGTGGAGATTTAAAAGGCCGAAACTGCACGAAGACATTCTTGTTTGCCCCTTTTGACGGTTGTCAGTGCATCTGGAGATAACAAGAACATGTGAATTTTCACTTGCTCATACATTAAAGCATCAATTAAGAGCTAACTAGCTAATTCATTGTAAGCTAGTCCGCATAATACTTGTCCGCTTTGGCCTGTCCTATACCGAGTTTGTCCTTTGGTTTGAAGGCAGGCACTTTCTAAGGAGGTCATCCATCCTGATAGTGTTCTAGTTTGAAACTTGCCATTACATCAAAAAGCGTTTTTGTGAGTTAATTCCAATTTTTTCACACACATATCCAATCACGTCTTCTTTTATTCGGTGTACTATTTGATTCATTCCCATCCTCTTCGCCATCCTAAAAACCTGCTAGGAGCCACTCCTCGTCCGAACCCTCTGGCAACGGCGACCACCCGCTCTTAGAGTACCAATGTCTATGATAGTAAATGCAAAAGATTACCAATCCTAGGGTGGTCACGTCATGTGGGGCAATAGTTGAATGGCGAGCAACCGGTCAATGTTTGTCTTTGCCTCGGATTGGAGTCGTCGTGGATTCAGTAATTTCAACTCTTTGGCATAATATAGTTTTATTGGTGGTGAGATCAAAGAATGAGCAAACTGATTTGCAAGAGTAGAGTCGGCCAAGATGAGAGAAGTGGCATGATCATCTCGAACCATACTAAGACTTTCACTAAGTTTCACTTTAGGATATAATTAGCAAGAAAAATTTCGTTTCTTGGCCAGCCTAAAAAAAGGGTACTATCAACTCATGAAAAAAATTGTATGTTTCATAAGGAAAATCTTTCTCGAATATTAGGTAATTTAGCATGATCAACGCCCATCCAAAATACAATTACATTATTCTAGCCAAGAGTATTTATTAAAGTTGAAAATCTAGGCAGTCATTTACCAGACAGGTAGGACTAAATTAATCAACACTGTTCTTAGACTAGACTACGCTCGAAATTAGAAACTTTTGAACACGGTTGAAAGATTAAATAGAATCTCAGATCTTATCGAATGAGAATTCGTATAACATGTACAAGCCCCATCCACTGATTAGAAAAGAACATCATAGACATTCTAGTAGTGAAAAACGACGTCTCATCACGTCTCTTTTTATGTAGATTTTGCGCGCCACTAACGGAAATCGACCATCAGCTTGAAATCATTATAATGAAGGTGCGAGAAAACTTAATGAAGACTAATTTGCTTCCCTTCCTAATCCTCCAAAATTAGGCATAGCCACATTTTCTTTTTTCATAATCGAAACCAACCTACGAATTTATTGAAATGCCAAATTTGTTATAAATAATTCCTATCACTGAGCATAAAAATATGATGATGCTTATTAGGAAAAAAAAGTATTAATAGGGGGAAAAAAAACAAAGGAAGTGACTATGGTACGCAGTAATTGCACACGTGTCACCTTGTGGTTGGCCTAATGGGATAAGCAAAACCAAGCCCCAACTTTACTCAACTTTACTCCAATAATCGAATATCATCACCGAATTTTATTCTCGATATTAAATAAGATAATTACAATTGAATTGACCGGGATTTTTCACATTTTAATTAAATAATTTTTTTTTTCGCGAAATAGAATTTAAATTCCCCCGACTCGGAACACGCGAGGAGCGAAGAAGAGTAGAAGACCACCCCCACCCAAACCGAACCAAACGAACCCTAACGCTCGATTTTCTCGGGAAAGAGAAAAAAAAAGGGTGGGAAAAGGGAGGAGGAGGGAGGAGCTCGGACCCCTTCAATTTTGACGGGAAAATCTGCCGGGAAAAATGCAGCATCACCGGCTGAAGCAGCAGCAGCAGCAGCAGCAGCAGCAGGCCTTGATGCAGCAAGCCCTTCTCCAGCAGCAGTCGCTCTACCACCCGGGCCTCTTGGCTCCTCCTCCTCCTCAGGTAACCTCGCGTTTCGCTGCCCGCCCCGTCGCGCGTTTGGCGTTTCCTCGGTCGGAGCTCGCGAGGTTGTTGTCGGATGCGTTCGTGACCCTCCCGAGCTCGCGATCGCGATGGTTCCGGGTGTTCGGGGTGGGGGTTTTGATCGGAGTGAGGTGATGGAGTGTGAACAGTTTGATCAAAATCTGGTCTTGTCTTCTTGTGGGGGGTCGGGCCGTCTTGTTAGACAAAGGGTTTGAGGTCGCAGGGAAGTGGTTTTGTTTGTATAAAATTCGTGCGGCTTAGGGTCCTGCAGCGCTTGTCCTTGGATACCCTTTGAGTGCTTGTGCTTGTGTAGTTGCGATTTTCTTTGTTAGATATGGCGAAGACTGTCTTTTTTAAGTAGGTTAGTTATCAAGAAGAAGGTGGGAATGAGGTGCGGCTTCCCGTCTTTCGTTCTTCAGTTCCATCTATCAGTAAACGAATGATCCGTGCAGTTTGTCGAGTTCGCCGATTGCCACCCATTAGGTAGTACTGATTCTAGAGTCGAAGAACAGTTGCTGCAGGGTCTGTAAATTTAAAACTTAATGGTATGCTGCAGGGTCCAAACATGATCTTTGACCCTTTTGAAAGACATTCAATTGCTCGACGTGAAAATTTGTTTATTTTTCAGCTTCAGCTCTTGGGGTGGTCTGTAATTGCTCTAATTCCCTTGAGATACTAGAGAGAACTGAGAGCAAATGACCACTTACATTGCAACTTACAAGCTTCTATCTGTTAAAGGTCAACTGCTACTCGACCATAAACTCTTCCTTTGATTGCCTTTTCCAAGACTAGGCACTTCTACTGCCACTGTAAGAAGGCCGCCGCCATGTCATTTCACCTTTCTTTGGCTGTGCAAGCTTATTTAATCCTCCATCGATCCACTTCATGAGGGTTGGGGTGAATATCTTGAGTTGATGGAGTTACGGTGGTATGCTTAAGCTTCAGCTCGTTTACCTTATATTCTAAAGGAGAGAACAGAGAAGATCTCTACAAACGGTTTAGATGGAACTTAAAAAAGTAGTTCACTAAGAAGGAGAATAAGAAAATATTCTCTTTTATCCAAGACATTATGCTTGGCAGAATTTTTTGAATAAAACTCTGCGAATATTCCCTTAAGTAGGATATGGACTTAATTCCTTCTATATTCATCTGTCTTCCTATACTTTTGTTAAGTACACGGCTGTTGTTTGTGTAGTGTTACTTTAGATAGGGTATATGAGAAACTTTTGATGATTAGTCAAGCAAAAGTAGAAGGACTTTTGAGAATTTTCCAGTCGTTGAGATGGAAGAATTATGGGTCATGGGTGAATGATGCAAAGATTGGGATGTTGAATTATGCGGTGAGGCCTGTGGCATCATGGAATTTGTGGCATCCGGTTATTAGTGAGGATGAATGAGGTAAAAAGCTAGCAAAAGAGGAGAATGGGTTTGGGGGGTTAGGGCTGGTGGCACGGAATAAGATTGCATCACGGCAAAGATGGTGATGATGGGCTGGAATTATATTTGTTCAGAAATTACTTGTGATGCAATATTGACAAGATTTGACAAGTTCACATATAGATGTAGTAATGTGCAAGCACATATAATTGCTATCGTGTGGCAAGGCATGGGTTGAAGGAGCAACCATTACAAATATTGAAATTTTAAGTATTTGAGATCCTTATTATGCAATAAGAGGTGAAAATAGGGAATACTTTCATAAAATATATCCTCAAAAATGATAATTGGTTGAGGATTTTGTTTTATTCCATGTCTAGTGTATTTAGTTGGAATATTTGGTCTTTCTCTTTGTCCCTGGAAACTTTCAGATTATCCATTTTGTGAAGCTCCCGCTAGGCGCTAAGTCATTCTTTCTTGAAAAATTTGATCAATGCTCTAGCTACGCAATAATAAATATCCTGACTACATCACAGACGTTTTTGTTGGTACTTGATGTTAGAAGTTGGTCATTACAGCTCACTGTTATTGCTTTAATGGTGTAATCTAGTTTGCAGATCATGAATTCTTTGGAATGGCTGTTTGTTGGACTCTCTTTGTTAATCTTCTTTCTCATCTTGTCTTGCCCATTATGGATCATTTTTTTTTTTGCATGTATCTTGGTTCATCTTTGCCTGCTTAATTAGATATTACCATGCTATCTCTTTGTCTTTGGATTAAAATACTCTCAAACAAAGCAACGTTCCCTACTTTTTTTGTTCTTTCTTTTGAATTTTCTTTTCCTCTTATTGTTCTGCAGATAGAACCGATTGCAAGTGGAAATCTGCCTCCCGGTTTTGATCCAAGTACTTGCCGCAGTGTGTGAGTCTTTGTCTAGACTTTCCACCTTACTTTTATTTCCATTTCTCTGTTTCATTCGCCTGTTTATTAGTTATCATATTTCTTTGGTTACATCAAATTGAGTAGCTATGTAAGGCTCAGATTTGTGCAGTGGACAATTGCTTATATATGCTCATTGATTGTAAATCTTCTGACATAACACTTTTGCTTGAAGATGCACCGAAATATTTCTTATGAGTTGTCTCTCATCTTTGTTTGGACTTAACTCAGGGACACTAGGAGTTCATTTTATGTTTTCAAATTCTCGAGTTAGAAACTTATTGTTTTTGGTTCGTTGTATAATGCAGCTATGTGGGCAACATTCATACTCAGGTGACAGAACCACTTCTTCAAGAGGTTTTTGCTAGTACAGGTCCCGTTGAGGGCTGCAAACTTATTAGAAAGGAGAAGGTATAGGTTACGATTTGAGAGTTAGATATAATTTCTGTATTTGGGTTTTGATGAATTGCCGAAGCACCTGGAAAAAATAAACAGAGATGATAGAATCTGTTGCTTGGATGTTGTCTATTGCTAACAATTCTGTTTTCCCTGCTATACACAGTCGTCCTATGGGTTTATTCACTACTTTGATCAAAGATCTGCTGCTCTCGCGATTCTTTCTCTGAATGGAAGGCATCTGTGAGTAGAAACTATACTGGATTTTTAGTTACCGATGTTACAATTACAACTTGAGCAATCATGCCATTGGATTACTCTCTTTTTGCCGAGCTTGTCTTATTCCACGGCTTGCAGATTTGGGCAACCCATCAAAGTTAATTGGGCATATGCCAGTGGTCAGAGAGAGGACACTTCAGGTTTGCTCTGGTTCTTGTTCTACAATAGTGTATTATTACGTTCTCATGGTGCTATAATACTTTTTTCCATCGATGCTTCATATAACTACTTTTTGGATGTGTAGGCCATTACAACATTTTTGTTGGTGACCTCAGTGCTGAGGTGACGGATGCCATGTTATTTGCATGCTTTTCTGTTTATCCCAGCTGTTCGTAAGTTTCACATCTCTTTATCTTGATTTTTTTTTCCTGAAAGTGCAAACCTTCTAGTAAAAAAGATATAGTAAAAAGACATTATGATAGCATTATGCATTCTCGTCAGTCAAGTTCAAAAGTATGTGGTATTAAATTGGACCTTTGTGCTAAATCACAGAGATGCACGGGTTATGTGGGATCAGAAGACTGGACGTTCAAGAGGGTTTGGCTTTGTTTCTTTCAGGAACCAACAGGTGCTTTATTGCATCCTCCGGAACCTATTGTCGTTTCCTACATCTATATGTTCTACATCCATTATACATATATATATATATATATATATATGTTCTGTTGTACTGAATCTCCAGTATTAAGGTTGTCTGTTAATTTGTGGTGGTTCTGTTTGTGTTCAGGATGCCCAGAGTGCAATAAATGATTTGACCGGTAACTGTTCTGCCTTCTGAACAAAACTATTTTTCTGACACTTACATGTGTTGTGGTCGTCCATGTTAAGGAGATTGCCTTCTTTATCTTGGATATTGGAATAGTGAAACAGATGAACTATTAATACTAAAGTTCAGATTTTCTTAAACAGAATATTGAAACTTCCAGACATATTTCGTATCTTTTGTCTATAGTAACTAGTTCACAGATGGAAAACTCTTTCTTGGATCATAATGATGCTGTTTCCCTCAGACAACTAGATTGGCTTGATGTCTTGGGGGTAAGAAAGTAACGGGGGTCCTCAATTTTGAGCCATTTTTCATTTTTAAATATATGTGGTTGTCTTTTGCCAGAAGAAAAGGAAATTTAAGATTGTCACTAAACTTTATTACATTTTTGCTCCATTCACAGTTTTTACAAAAATCAATGCAGTTGTCCTCTCAAGGCACATTGTTATCCCAATGGCATAAAAAAATTCGACAAATAGGTGGTGCCTTTTTGTTTGCTATTTTGTGGGCACATTGATTACTGTAGATTTGGATGATGCATCATATTTAATAGGCCCTGTGGGTCAATTAAAGATCACTTTCTGTTAGAAATTTGGACATAGTAAGAAGAAGTTGGCAACAATTGAATTATTTTGGATAGTGTAGTGGTAGTTCAGTGGTTCAGTGAAATGCCAGAAAGTTGAACAGTCTTCCCTGGTAATTACATGATGACTAGTTCTTTTTACTGTCTCCATGTAAAGTCAAGTTATTTTTGCTTTATATTTCAGGGAAATGGCTTGGCAGTAGGCAGATACGTTGCAATTGGGCAACAAAGGGTGCTGGTGGCATTGAAGATAAGCAGAGCTCTGATGCCAAAAGTGTGGTGGAGCTAACCAATGGCTCATCAGGTTAGCCAATTTTTGGAACAAAATTTTCTTGGATTCATCTTGGCTGATATGCGATGCTCAAAGGAACAAGCATTTTAAGTTTTACTGCCCGAGTCATTGTATTATCAACTTTTATAAGCATTTTCTTTCCCATGGTTGAATCACGTATCATCTACTCTCTCTTTTTTTTTTCATTGCAGAGGATGGTAAGGAGGGTACAAACAGTGATGCTCCGGAAAATAATCCTCAGTATACAACTGTTTATGTAGGAAATTTAGCTTCAGAGGCAAGACTGATATCTCTTTCTTTGTACTATCCTTTGGTGATGCTGTCCATATGGTTGATTTTTAAGTAATTTGGGGGCAAATCAAAGTGGATTTTTCCATATTATCTGTAGGGAAACTAGTATTTTCATCATGAACTGGGGGTACAGTAAACTTTGCATCACGTGTTATTAAAATTACGCTTTACATCTTCATATTGACATACTACACTAGCCATCTGGGCCTTATACTTTTTGTGACCAGTAATAAAATTATATCAAAAGAAACTGAAAATTTTTTTATTGAGAAAGTTCTAATTCTTTTCATGTTTTCTTCACATCAGATTGAATTGTCTTTTTTTGCTCTTCATTAGTTAATTTGATGCTAACTTTTGCAATAAGTAAATGTGGAAGTATTGTATTATGCTATTTGAGCGCCAACATTATGAGGACACAAAGTCTCATGAGAAGGTTAGATAATTTCAATTTACACAATTCAACAATGATTAGAAGAATAGAGTTGAAAAAAATTTCGTTAATGAATTTCAAATGAAATTGCATATAATTGTATTGGTGATTGCTCATGAATCGTTTAGTTCTTGGAGAAGTATAAGAAAATAAATAATTTTTTAAATACTAATTCCATCCATCCTATTTATCTTGTTCTGTGAATCTTTCTCAATTTGCTTACATGATAACTGTTATGGGAAAATTAAGTAGTAAACCAGATCATATTAGAGATTATTTGGATTGATCTTTTTTGTTTTCTTTCACATTTTCGGTTTTCAGTATTTGAGCTTTGACTTCTGTTTAATGTTGACCATTTCGAGTTTCTAAAACTAAGTAAATATGAACTTTTGAGATCTCTTGAAGTCATTAAAAATTTTCTTAGAGTTTTGTAAATTTAACATTCTTTTTTAAATTTACATGAAAGATGGTTCTCCTCTTTGAAAATTTCATATTTTCTTAATTAGTGTTTTTAGTTTTTTTTTTTAAATAATATAAGAAAAAGAGTTGTTTGAATAAAAGATGAATATTTCGTTTAACCGCATGTCAACACTGATAGTCCCCTTGCTTTTGCACCAAGATACATATATGGTATTAGATTAAGTTAACTATAATTAATGCAACCACATTGAGCGGGTCCATACCGAAATAATTTTTGGGGCTAATTTATTCTGTTATACTTTTTATCATAAGCTATTTGATGTCGGTACTACATTAGTTCATACTTGGAGCTGTGTTTAGTGGAGAGAATTCAGGAAGTGGGTTTGCGAAGAGTAGTTGAATGAGTAGAGAGGAAGAGCTGATGAGGTTATTCTATTTCTATCAAAGTTAAACCTACTTATATGGAAAGTGGCCCCGACAATTGCAAGTTTAAATTTGGCCTTTCGAGTGATTAAAATGACACTTGTAAGTATTCGGATTTTTTGGTGATGGGCATTTACAAGAGGTTGTGGAGGTTATGAAGTAGGTGGTAGTTTTGTGAACTATGACTTGTAAAGTGTTATTTCTTTTGAAATGATTGGGTGCATCTTACCCCATGGAACATGATACCATATGCAGTTTTCCCATGTCTTTTGTTCAAGTTTAGTTCACTATACCGCCTAGGAAAGGGTGTCATTATGACTTAGCAAAATTTATGCTATAATTGAATTGATATAAATATGTGCACGTGCGTGCGAGCTCATATAAAATGACTTTATAGGCTCATTTCAGAAGTTGTTTCACCAATTTTTTTTTGGGGAATTCTCAGTCATTTTAAATTTTCAGGTCACTCAGCTTGAACTCCATCGCCATTTCCATGCTCTTGGTGCTGGAGTGATTGAGGAGGTTCGGGTCCAAAGAGATAAAGGATTTGGTTTCGTGAGGTATAGTACTCATGCAGAAGCAGCATTGGCCATTCAAATGGGAAATACTCAGTCACTTCTATGTGGAAGACAAATTAAGGTGTGTTCTTGGGCTTGTTAAATGAAGAGCATTATTACTAATGCTCTTCATTTCGTAATTTCTTATTTCACAGAGTGCTGATGGTTTGAAAAGTATCTGTTCCATAGAAAATGTAGTGCGAGATTATTAATTCTGCAGTTATGCTGATATAAGTTGAAATTATCACACTTTTTTCCTTTGCCTGATTGTAAATCGGACCACCTCCTATAGTTAACCTTTGGTCAAAGACCTCATTTTTGTTTACACCGAGATTTGAATCCAAGTTGTCTTTGAGTTTTGTGCATTTAGTGACTGCACTAAACCGCTTTGGATGAGCTTAGTGCTCTTTGATTTAGGACAGTTGAATTTAAACTCAATCTGTAAATGCTGTAGCTATGACTTCAACAGCATGTTGTGCCACCACATGTTCGGCCATGCCTCTTATCCTCTAAAAGGATAAGCAAAGGTGGCATGTGTTATGGTAATATGTCATGGTTCTATTCTCTGGCAATACAAGTGAAGTGTTAAATCTCTTCAATAATTTAGATGGGCTTTTCGTGGCACATCGTTTTAGATGTAATTGCTGTCCGCATCTTGGCAGTGGTAAAAATAGATCAGGGGCTTTAGCATGTGAAAACGGTAGTTAATACAAGACTTCGTCCCCCTGGTGTTTTCGATTGAACTTAAGCAGACTTCTGATTTGTTTGTGCTTGCAGTGCTCCTGGGGTAGCAAGCCTACTCCCGCAGGAACAAGCTCCAATCCCCTTCCTCCACCTGCTGCAGCGGCACCATTACCAGGCCTTTCTACTGCTGAACTATTAGCCTACGAGCGACAATTGGCAATGAGCAAGATGGGCGGCATGCATCCTCTCATGCAAGGACAGCATCCTCTCAAGCAGGCAGCGATGGGTATGGGAGTTGCTGGTGGAAGCCAGGCAATATATGATGGTGGGTTTCAAAATGTTGCAGCTGCCCAGCAGCTCATGTATTATCAGTAACATGCCTGTTTTTGGCTTAATGGTTAAAGGGGGAAGAGAGAGAGAGAGAGGAACTTTTCTTGGGCTACATATTTATTATTGAGAGTTTATGACCTCTAGGAAGTCGCCGATGTTTGCCGTTTCTGTGCATGTTACCCTTTTCGATCTGTTCCCGTCGTCTGTATGTTATTCTATTTATGTATCTGTATGGTTGGCTGCTCAGAAATGAATCCATGTCACTTTAGACCATTTTCCACCGAGGTTCTTTTGCTTGTCATAGGTGGATTGCACTTATTATTTTGACGCATTCTATTTCTACTGAATTAAGGCGAATCACACCTTCAAAAACTGTGAGACTTGTGCTGTTTTAAATCAAGGCAAATCACATCGAGTCTTGTAGATGTATGCTCCTAAAAGTCACATCTCAACAAACTGTGAGACTCTCTATCGACAGCATTACAGGCGTCTTGATAGTATATAGCATATGTGATATCATTTTTGGTGTAGTGAGATTCACACGCCGAATTGCATGGTGTCGTGATACTCGCGGACGAGGATAATATTTTAATTTTCAAAAGAAATTAGGAAAAATTGAGTTGTTTCAGTATTCTTATTAATATGCATGTGAGAAATTGAACGTTCGTGTAAAGACGGCACACTTTTGATGTTAGAAATGAAAAAGAGGAGAAGCAAAAACATAATGTTGTGATTAATCTGTTAATCACGCTGATGTTTAATCCGTTTCTTCTTTTTTTTTTAGAGTGTCGTGCAAAAATAAGACATAACGTTGAATTTTTTTTTCTTATTTGGAAAAGACGAGTGATTTTCAGGATGAGAGAGAAATGGTAAAAGCTGTATGTGTCTTCATATAAACAGAAATAGAGAACTTTTAATAATTTAAATTATATCAGAGATTTGGAGATTGAAAATTCAAAGCAGATATGTTGTTTGAAATGTTTGTGGGTTATTTTTTCCATGGACATCCCATTGACAACTGAAATTCACGATTTTGCTTATTACAATGTGAAATAACATCGTGCTGTACCACCCAACAAAACAATAAGGATGAGGCCTTTTCGGTAAAAGAGTGATGTCGAAAAGTAGATGTGGGCAAATTAAAGATGCTTTATTTATTAAGGTTAATATCACGAAAAATCTCAAATTGATACATTTATAATAAATTTACTTCAAATTAATTTTTTGATCTATAAAAATCTCAAATTAATATAATCGTGATAAACTTACTATAAATTAATTTTTTGACCACAAAAAATTTCAAATTGACATATTTGTGATAAATTTACCCTCAATTTCATTAAATTGGATTAATACCATCAAAAATCCTAAACTAGTATGCTCGTTAACTGCCACGTGTCATTTAACTTAGCAACTGACGGTAAAATTTAACGGAACGGAGGGTAAATTTATCATAAATGTACCGGTTTGGAGTTTTTAGTGATAAAAAAAATTAATTTAGGGTAAATTTATCGTAGATGTATCGACCTGGGGATTATCTTTTGCGGTATTACCCTTATTTATTAATTGGAAGCCGGTGGGGATCGACCCCCGGCTATAAAATGCTTGCGTTGGTGCCTGCCAATTGACCATCCGATACAACCCTTCTTCCCCAATCATTCGAGCTGAGACACTCCAATTTTCCCTTTCCTCATCTTTTCCCCTGAAGGTGGCCTTTTCCAATGTCACAGCCAAATCACACCTCTTGAGGCTTGAGCGCCTAGAAACTGAACGGCCATCGCCGTGAGCCTCCATTTCCCGGGCGTACGATCCCGTTTTCTTGAGCCCGCTCGTGCTGCGCAGAATTCCTCCGATCGGTTCCTTATGGAGGCATCCGAGGGACTGGGACCGCGAAATCCTCTGGCAAAGACTTTGTCTTGTTTCCGCGCGTTGTCTCCTTGGAGACGACGACGAGGAAACAGGGAGGCGGGCGAGATGTCGGCTCCGGAAGTCGAAATTTCACAGCTCAATGCCGGGAGGAGCAGTGGAGCTTCATCACCGAGCGAACCGCTCCAAGCAAGGAAGTTGAAGGATGAGTCCCATATCGCGGGTCGCGAAGATTCTGTGAACAAACTCGTGCCGCGGTTGATCGATGGAAGAGGCGGCTGTGCCAACCTGAGAGTGATTTCGGTGGTCGGCGAGGAAGCCATCGGCAAAACAGCTCTAGTGAGGAGCGTCTACAACCGAGCGGACATTAAGAATCATTTCGACCGCTGTGCGTGGGTCCGGGTTGGGCCGGAACCTAACCTGGTTCATCTCATGGCCGTCATGCTCAAGCAGCTGAGGGTCCCGGAATTGCAAGATGTGGACCGTCTGAAGGAAGAAGAGCTATCCAATTTGCTCCAAGGAGTCCTGATGGAGTGGCGTTATCTGGTAGTCCTGGATGACTTGTGCGATCTCCATCTCATGGACAAGCTCATAATGGTGCTTGCGGACTCGAGCAACGGGAGCAGAGTAATAGTCACCACTCGTAACCGCCGCATACCCTCTTTCATCGATCCGTGGTATTCCGAGCATCTCGAGTTACGCCCCCTCAACCCAGAACAGAGCGAGAAGTTGTTGGAAAAATGCAGCCTGGCTTTCGATGTGGTCGATCCGCCCGGGGAACTCCTCCATCTCAAAGAGAAGATTCTAAGCAAATCGGGCGGTTCTCCCACAAAGATCCTTCTACTCGGAGGACTTTTATCCGCCACCACATTGAGTAGATGCACCGAGCTTGTCGATCAGCTTCCCAATCATCCCACAGTCCAAGATGTTACGGATTTAAGTGTTAATGACCTTCCAGAAGGGTTAAAGCAATGTGCTCTGTACTTGACTCTGTTCCCTAAGGAATCTGATATTCCCACAAGGAGGCTCTTCAGACTCTGGTCAGCTGAAAATCTAGTATCTTCACCGTTGGAGAACGGATTAACCAGAGTTGATGCAGAGATGTGTTTCAAAATTCTGGTGTCTAGAAACATGGTCCATGTAGCTCAATGGAAATGGGACGGGAGTGCCCGAACATGCCGCCTGCCTGGAACGTTGTACGATGTCTTTTATCAGATGGCTAAGAATGAAAGATTCCTCAAGATCTATGACTGTTCTATTCATGATAAAGGAAAGTTCGATGCCCCACGTGTCACCATACATGGGGATATTTCTGGAGGAGGAGAAGCAAAGGCGCAAGTAAATGTGCCAGAAGCAGCAAGAGAGCGATCAGAAACAAATGCACGAGAAGCACACATGGAGATCACTCCTGCCGAGCCACATCAAAGAATGTCCACCAGCGACAATTCCACGCCATGTGGCATCCAACAACTTTGTTGCTATGTGTCATTCAACACCATGAAGCTAGGAACAAGGGCCAGAGAGATAGCGGTGTTACTTAAACCGCTAGTGCTGAAGAGGGACTCAAGTTTGTTGAGGGTACTTGATCTCGAGGGTGTCTACAAGCCTGTGCTTCCGGAGGAGCTTGGCGACATATTGCCGAACCTAAAGTACTTGGGACTGAGATGGACTCTTCTTGAATGGCTTCCGGAGTCGGTGGCGCTATTGCCACGCCTGGAAACTTTGGATCTGAAGTACACTAACATATCCTATCTGCCGGATTCAATCTGGGAGGCAGAGAATCTGCGACACCTATACATGACCGAGGTTGTCTGGGATGACGCCGCTTGTCATCAATTGGAATCCAGTAAATCATGCAACATCCAAACCATTTGGGGCTTAGTCATAAAAGAAGATAGTCCCATGTTGGATGTGCTGCGCAAGTCGACAGGCCTAATGAAGCTGGCTCTGACGTGGGATGGCAGGTCGGTATCGGAAGCAACCAAGCATATTTTGAATCTGGAAATGCTTAAATCCCTCAGATTGCGAAAAAAAAATCCACACAACTTTTCTCGGATTGAAGATGAAATGAGCGACATGAGCGGGCTCGAGTCTCTTTCCAACTTGTACCTGCTCGGATATTTGGGCATGGAAAGCTTGTTGGAGTCGCACATCCCACCGAACCTAAAAGTACTTACCTTGTCCATGTCGAGACTATATGTCGATCCGATGGGAGTCCTGGGGAAGCTGAAATGTTTGACCACTCTCCGATTATTTGCCGACTCATACGTTGGCAAGACATTGAGCGTCTCAGAAGGAACGTTTCCGAGCCTCCGTGTATTGAAACTGTGGAAGCTGCGGGACCTGACCGAGTGGACTATACAGGCAATGGCAATGCCGCTCCTCGAAGACTTGGAAATTAAGGAATGCTATCGCCTGGAGACGATTGACGGACTGGAGCAGATCGAAACCTTGGAAGTAATCACATTGGTTGAAGTGTGGGGTGCACTCAAGCGACGTGTCGGAGAAATATTGCAGCTGAAAGTGCCAATTATAGCGAAGCAAAAGGAGTAATTTTTTGCCGCAGGTAGCACCCTTTCTTCTTTTGGTCTACATGTTTGTTAGACACTTCAGTTGCCATCCACAGTCCACACCACAGGGAACAACATTTCCTGACCGTGCAATTAACAATTTGCTTGATTTAACTCCCAGTACTCGCATTATCAAGAATGTAGAAAGGTGCTCCTTTTATAGCTATATGGTGTTCATTTTATTTTGTTCAGAAAAAAAGGGGGTGTTAGTCACCGAATTTCATTCGCGTGCCAATAACAAATAAGCGTGGTATGTGTGTGTGTGAGCGTGCTTGCGGTTTTACCTCATGGAACATAGTTAAAAGCTTTTATAGCGTCAGTGGCGATGGATTGTTTTAGTGTCGTGGTTCATTATGAACACAAGTTTGTGTTCTTGATCATGAACAGAATGAAAAATATAAAAAAAGGAGGAGCGATCAGATGAAGAAGACGGCAAACGAGGAGAAGACGAAGATGACCATAGTGAATGACTCCGAATCACATCTCGAGGAAGATGGTGATGATGATGATATTGATTATTGTGAATAAGATGATTGTATTAGAGATTCTTATGATTTTTTTTATAAGATATTTTCCTATGTTAAAGACAATTATGATATTTCTATTGATCTTCTATTTCTCTCAAGATTGCGCATATATCTCCTTTTGATTGTTCATATCTTGATTTGATTGTTTCAGATGGTCATCTAAAAAAGTGTATATTGAAATATACAGAAACTTCACAACTTCTTTTCTCTGCATATTATTTCTTGTTTATGATAATGTAGACCGTAGAGCTAAATAAGAATTCACTTTAATTAATAAAAGAGATACTTTTGTGGTAAATTTTACTTTGAAGAATTAATGTAGTGTCCGCAGGCTATGTAATTACCATCATCGTGGCCTCTGTCACACGAATTAATTATGACATCACTCATTATTTACATTTATCTCCATGATGCATGTCGGTATTCTTAACTAGGACCGGTAAAGGTGCCGCATCAATTTCGGAGTACATTATTGAGACAACACAATATGCCAATTAAATCCTAAACCTTTCAATTTGACCAATTTGTTCATAAATATTTTAACAATTTGCCAATATAATTATTCCATTCCATTTTGGGCTTTCTCACGTAATTTGTGTACGAAAAATTAATATCTTAAAATTTCTTACAAATTGTCTTTGTAAGAAATATTTGAATTATTTGTTCGTACAAAGAGATTATTAAACATAATACAAAGCAATTGTACATATATATAATAAGAGAAAAATATCTCAATATGTGAATTTTTTTTGGTAAGGTAGTTTATAAAATAGAAAAGATTCAAAATTTAAAACTGAAGTATGTTAAGGATGGGATATAATTATTAATTTACACATTTAACTATTGATAAAATATTTATAAGATAATCAATGAGGATATTTTTAGAAGAAAAACCGATGGTGATCCTGTACAAATGGAGAGTTCTCTTTACTTTGTATAATAGTATAAACGATTACTTTTTTAGACCAAAGACATAATTGACTTTCCGACATGCAACGTGATTGCAGCAAATTGTCCATTCATTTAATTGGGAAATGAGTTACCTTATTGAGCCGTAGCCGGAACGATTCTATTGTTCAGTTTGAAAGACAAAAACATACTCGAAGTCAATAAATCTTTAGAAACATTAGTTCACCGTAAATGCTGTTGGTTTACAAGAGGGTGTCTAGAAAATTATTAGTTGAGTAAGTTATTAGTAGGTCACCAATTCGGATGTTAAATCACCAATATCTATTTGACTGTCTACAAACTACCGACAGTTCCAATAAATTACCAACTTTTATCTGCATAACGCACCAACATATCTAGGTTACCCACTTAATTTGAGTGAGTTACCAGCTTTCTTCATAAATCTATCAGTTAGTTTTTTTATTATCAATTCTTATTTGAATCGCTTACCAACATATGTTATTTGATCAACTTCGAATTACCAACTTTTCTTATAGCTTGCCAACTTTTATAGAATTTATTGACTCTTAATCAAATTGGGAAAATTACCAAGAAAGTCCTAAATCTATTACACTTGTGCCAATTCAGTCATAAATCTTTTAATTTGACTGGAAATCATTGACGTAAACATTGGTTGTCTTACGTTGTATGACCGACGTTGACGTGAATAATTTATAGAAATTTTTTGTATTTTTTTTGAAATTTTCCTTTTTTTCCCTTTTTCTTCCTTTCTTTTTTTTTTGCCCTTTCTTCTTTCTTTCCCTTTTCATTTTGCCAATGGCCGTTAGCCGGCCATCGGCCATAGGCAATGGTCGGCAAGGCCGACCCCTCGCTTAGGCAAGGCTCAATAAGGTCGACCCTCGCTTAGGCCAGGATAGCCTTGCCCTCACCAGCCATCTCCTATGGTTAGTGGCCGGCGAACAGCCACTGGAAAAAAGAAAAGGGAAAGAAAAAAGAAAGGAAAAAAAAGGGTAAAAAAGAAAAAAAAATAAGAAAAATTTTAAAAATTTTCTGAAAATTATCCACGTCAATGTCGGTCGTGCCACGTAAAATGGCCAGAATTAGCTGCATGGACTAAATTGACAAATTATTAAAATGTTTAGGACTAATTCGACACAAGCGTAAAAGGTTTAGGACTTTCTTGTAATTTTGCCTAATCAAATTACCCCCTTTATTTAAGTTACTTATCAACATTTTTTCAATAAAGTTACCAACTAGTCTGTTATTGGCCATTTACCAACATTTATATGATCATCCGAATTACCAACTATTATAACGACATACCAATTATTGTGGAAGTTGTCCATTCTTATACAAAGTAACCAACTTTATTTGTGTTACCAACTTTTTCGTAGACGAAATTAGTATTCATTTTTACATTACTAACTTTTATTTAGACACTTGCCGAAATATTTGAGTCGATTTCGGCACTATAAAGGCTTATAGCTTGCCCACTTTCAAATGACGTACTCATCACTGCGAGGAAATTGGTTTACTGTCTACTACACATACCCCTCTCTCTCTCTCTCTCTCTCTCTCTCTTTCTATCTGTGGTTTTGATTTGTTACGAGACACAGTTTCCGGTGAAGACTGTCCATCCGTCCATCGAGGGCAGCGTTTTTAACCGCTCACCATGCTAACGATTGGTATGTCGCAATTCAACGAGAACTAGAAACGTTTAATTGTAGTGATACTTTTGAAAAAACCTGAAGAAGATGTTGACATCCGCTCAGTATTTTATTCATTCACTGTCTATATTATGCCTCCTTCGCATAGCTAAGCCATGAGTCGCATTTTGCTGGTTAACCTATACATCGTCCATTCGTCCTCTAATGACTGCTGTAGCCTGCGAGAGCTTGCCGTGTTTCCTGCTCGAGTCATTACTTTCCCTCTCTCCATTAGCCCTCAGTTCTCATCTCTGAATCATTCGGCATCAGCTTATTTGTCACCGGCAACATGTCTTGCAGTCATTACTGGCTTGGTCCTCATGAGGGCGTGGAGGCCGTCGGAGGTGCTCTTTTATTCGAGCGACGTGTGGAAGGAGTGGGAGTTGAGAGGCGCGGTCTTCTTGAGCCTTGCCCTCCAAATCGTCCTCATTTGTCTTGGCAACCGCCGCAAGTACCTACCTCAGGCTTGGATCAGTTTGGTCACCTGGTCGGCCTACCTATTGGCCGATTCGGTTGCGATCTACGCGGTCGGCATGATCTCCAGCAAGATCCGGGAAATCAAGGCCGGCAAATTGTTCAGCAAGATGGACCCACACACGGAGCTAAGTGCCTTTTGGGCACCGTTTCTGCTGCTGCACTTGGGGGGGCCCGACACAATCAGTGCCTACGCGATGGAGGACAACGAGCTCTGGCTCAGGCACTCGCTCACGCTGGTGAACCAGGTGGGCTTGACAGTTTATGTCCTGGGAATGGCGTGGACTCATCCTACCCTATCATTCCTTGCCATTCTGATACTGCTCTCGGGTTTCTGTAAGTATGGTGAGAGGGTTTGGGTCCTCCGCGCGGCCAGCGACGAGTACTTCAAGGACTCCCTCAACGAGTCCCAATGCCGCCAGAAGGATTCCGACAAGATTGCAGAGGAATTGGAGTTGAAGAGGCGGATTGGGTACGACGTCGTGCCTCATCGAGTAATCGACATAGATAATGATGATGCTATTATGATTGATTTTGCGATCGCCGAATTTTCATCTAAAAAGCTGAGTTCCCGGAAGGACTTGGAGGACCTAGAGTACAAGCGTGTTGTGGGCACAATGCTATCGGCCAGCCGCTTGCTCGACACTAGTCAGCGACTTTTTGCGGATCACTTGTTCAGTATGGAGGAACGCGACAGTCGCCTGTCGATACTGAGCGGCAAGCATTGTGCAGGGGATTTCAAAGTCGTTGAAATCGAACTGGGCCTCATCTACGACCAGTTCTACTCGAAGGCAAAGGCGGTCTATACGCGATGGGGCTTTATTTGTAGACTCGCCATCTTATTCTCGATCTGTGTTGCCCTGGTGCTCTTCTCTTTTGCCGACAAGCGATCATACTCAAAGCCGGATCTATTCTTAACCTTTCTGTTGCTAGGAGCGGCCATTTTTGTCGAGTTATATGCATTGGCTCACGTTCTTTTCTCCGACCAGCTCGCCTGTTGGCTCATTAAGAACAAGCAATCGCCCTTCTTTAATATTATCAACCGAATCCGACCATTGTTGGGAAGGTGCAGGTGGTCTAATTCCATGGGCCAATACAACCTGATGTCCTTCAAAGAAAATGACTCCTGCTGGTGGAAATTCCTAAAGCTATTGCACATCGAAGAGATGGTGGCGAAGTTTCTCTACCAAACCCACGCGAAAGTGACTGACGATATCAAACACCTAATTCTCTCGAAGATCAAAGAGATAGAAGCGAAGGGCGTGGAGGAACTCCCCTTCCAGATGAAAGACAGGCGATTACATGTGTTGAGCACGCACAAGATGGAGCATGAGTTGCAACAGAGCATCAACGGGGACTTCGATGTGAGCATCCTAGTCTGGCACGTAGCCACAGAGCTCTGCTATTACCTCGATGACGGACGGGACAGCATTAAGGAGCTAGAAAGCAATAACCAGAGCCGTGTTAAGGAGAAGTCCTCGATGAGCTTGCGCTTGTCTCGGTACATGCTATATCTCCTATTTATGTGTCCTTCGATGTTGCCAGCCAAAATGGGAAAAAGAGTCAGGTTCCGAGACATTTATAAAAAGCCCAACAAGCGTTTCGAACCTGGTCGTGGCCACAATAGGAGAGAGCGCAAGCCCGACATCTGGGCAGAACAGAGGATCGCAGAGGCTTTGCTTGACCAAATGAAGAACTCAGCCACACGTGACGAGTTGCTTGACCGAATGAAGATGTTAGACGCATGGAGTCGGAAGGCGTCGACGGAGGACCAATTCAATTACGTGCTTACCCGAGGGTGCCGGTTGGCGTTAGAGCTGGAACGCGTCCCGCGTGGGCGGAAATGGTCCGTGATCAGCGAGGTGTGGGTGGAAATGCTGATGTACGCGGCTAACAAGAGCAAAGCGAGGGATCATGCTCACCAGATGCAGCGGGGCGGTGAGCTCATAACCCATGTCTGGCTTCTGATGGCTCATTACGGGCTGACCTACCACTTCCAGATACCGCACGGCGAGGCGGCAATAGCAGAGACAATAGTGAATCCCTGGTGAATAGTGGGAATTGAGGATCTGCAGATTAGACAGATTTGTGCCTTATCGATTGTTGGTGTTTCAAATACCAACTTTGAGATGAAAATTGTTATTTTCAATTTCTCGTAGATTTACGCTAATAAAATTGAAGAATAAAAAAAGGTCAACACTTCAATAAATTAATATTGTACATCAATACCATCTATGAAATTTTATGGGACGCTGCTAACCGTTTTATATTTAAATATTTTACCATTTGAGAAAAGTGGTGATGGAAAATTGCAAATTAGAGAGATTCGGCATTTATGGATTATAAGTGTTTCAAATATCACCTTTGAGATGAGATTTGTTATTTTCAGGGTCTCGTTGATGTCCAGGAATAGAATTCAAAAATTAAAAAAGCATGTAGCAGTTCGACTCTAATGTTGCCAATCAATGCCATCTCATGGATATGTTAAGCCCATAATCACTCGGACAGACTCGAAATTATCGATTGTTGATAATAGTTCATGCATAACAATAAACATTTGGTGTGCTTGTGAGCAGATTGCTCGGGGAGAGGTAACTTCCTCAAGGAAAGCACCTTTTGTGATAATGAACTTTAATTGGTTAAGAAAGAATTTGGGTCTCTTAAGAGACATCCGATAAGAAAGAAACGATGGAGAAACATGTAGAAAAATGATAAAGTTAAGTGAACTGATCGCATATATAGATAAAAATGTTATATGTCTAAAATGGTAGAAAATATATATAGTTTACAGTGGTGATCGGGGCTATGTTTCACGAACTCGACGTAGGTGATAAAGTCGGGCAAATGTTGGAACGAATATAATGCCCTCACATAAGCAAAAAATAACTTGAATTAATCCTCGAGAGGTGTTTAGCTTTTCTTAATGCTCAACTTGAATCGCCAGCGCTTCATGCAAAAGGCAGGAGAGGACACAGAGAGGAGAGACTAGAGAGTTGGGCTAAGGTAGGATATCCCGGATGTGGTGCAATGATTTAAGCTTAAAATTCGCATGAGAAGTATTGACAAATGACATCAAGATGCGCCACCTGTTCGGACAGATCTACCAATTCAAACTTTCACGACAAATAGTTTTTTTTTTATTGTCAAAAGAAATGTTCATTCGTTACCAAGATCCATAGAAAATCTCAAAAGTCACCATAACAAGATAAGCCCATAAAACTCCAAAACAAACCAAAAACTAGAAGTCAAGGTATAACATCATAGCATGGTTGACATAAATAATCACATGCTCGTCCTTCAAAAATAGATTCGTGACTGCATCTCCAGGCGAAATGATTGACGGCTAACCACCGAATCACACATCATCATCAGTGATGATCACACGTCAGGATCTCCAACTATAGTTACGGCTTTGCATTTCAGTGGTGTGCGCCTAAATTCGGCGTCTCCAACACCATCACCATACGGAGACAACATAAATATGTTGAACAAGTTCAGATACGACACCTGTGAGAGCGAGTCCTTCAACAAGTGAGAAACACCAAAGCTTTTAACAAAAACACGTTGAATGAGTATATATTTGACACTGAAGCTATTGTGAACACCATTGAAACTAGAGACAGAATACTTATTCATTAAAACTTCTAAATCTAAAATTAGATAGGAGAAAACAACTTCTAGATCTAAGATTCCAAGAGCAAAACTCTAAGATCAAAGATATATGTCTCTAGCTCTGTCCAAGCTGGAGGCAAATCGTCTTCTTTATTTGATGTCTCCAGTGTATATACTCGAGACAATTCTTAGTTGAGATGATTGGCACATGACCACTAAGCAAAATAATAAACCGACCCAAGTCAATTGAAGTCCCGTTTTATCTTTCGTCTCAATTAGCGTTGTCTTTTTTTATGGGGGGAAGAACATCATTGATGCCAAAAGTTATGTATGGAGGCCACTTTGGTGCCAAAAGTTCCATTTGGATCACTTAAGTGCTAAATCGGAGGAAAAATGATCACTTTGGTTCCAACGGCGAGAAATTCCGGTCAAATTAATACGTGGCATTTATAAATAAATTTTTAATCTTAGTTGGATTTTTTTTTAAAAAAATTAGTCTACATGGCATTTCCACTTATATATTTCGATTTTTTAAATACTTTTTTGAATTTTTTTCTTCTTTTCTTTTTTTTTCTTCTCCCTTTGGTCATTGCCGGTGACCGGAGGCCGGCCACCGGCCACCTGGCCTCGGCCGCCGCCGCCCACCACAGGCGAGGCTCGGCCGACCCTCACCTAGGTGACGGCGGCCTCGCCTCGCATGGGCAAGGGCGAGCCCCGGCGAGGGCTCCCCTGGCAGATCCAACGAGGCCAGCCGTCGCCCAGGCCACGGCGGCCCCGCTGGGCATCGACCTTCCCCCGGGTGATGTCCGGCGGGGTCGCCGTGGCCTGGGCGATGGCCGACCTTGCCGGATCTGGCGAGGGGAGCCCTCGCCGGGGCTCGACCTTGCCCATGCGAGGCAAAGCCGACCTTGCCGGGGCTTGCTCGCCGTCGCCCAGGCGAGGGTCGGCCGAGCCTCGCCTGTGGCGGGCGGTGGCGGCATCGTCTGGGTGAGGCCAGGCGGCCGATGGCCAGCCTCCATTCATCGGCGGTGACCAAAGGGAGAAGAAAGAAAAGAAAAAAAGAAAAGAAGGAAAAAAGAAAGAAAAAAAAGGAAAAAAGAAAAAAAATTATTTAAAATAAAAAATGCTGACTGTATGTGCTCACTGTATCTCCAGCGAGTCACGTCAGCTTCAAATATTAATAAAAAATTGCCACGTTAGATTTCCGACCAATCAGATCGGAGTTGGCACTTAAAAGATCGTTTTTCAAATTTTTTGGCACTAAAGTGATCCAAATGGAACTTTTAACACCAAAGTGGCATCCATACACAATTTTTGGCACCAATGTTGTTCTTTCCCCTTTTTTATGATTAGAGGTAAGTGTACTCAATTTTGTCACATACTTCCCTCAAGATTCAATGATGTTTCAAGAAGAATTCCACCCCTTCGGTCACTAATCCACTTCCTTTCACAATATTTTGACCATTTCATCATTTGCAGGTCCCACGTTTTTGGCATCCAAACATGCTTCTCCTTGGTCAAATGTGATGTCCCTCATTTTGCTTGGTTTCTTCCTTTTCTTTCCTTGTGGATCGCTTGCGTAACAGAGGCCCTCATTTTGGCGATTCTCAAGGCAACAGTAGACGAAGAGGAAGACAATTCCGCTGCGTCGAATCAACCAGAGCATCACCACCTCCAATCAATCAACACCGCTGTGCTGCCCCCGCCATCGGCGGCTTAGGATCCTCGAGCTCGGCTCCGGCACCGGTCTCATCGGGGTCGCGGCCGCAGTCGCACTTGGCACCAATGTCACCGTCACCGACCTCCGCACTCAATCCTCACCCTCCAGTTCAGCGTTGTCGCGAACGTGTTGGCCATTGCCGCGAGCGCCAGAAACCGGTCATTCCCTCCATCTTTCACCGTCATAGTGAATCCACCGACTCAGAGCACGCGAAAAGCCAGTGGAAAAATTTTTAAGAGTTGAAAATCGCTAATTCCTCCTCGAAGAGAGGCCAATTGCAGTGCCCTGAGGGAGGAAAAATGTTGGAAGAGATAGAGAGACTCAAGCTGATTATGTTTTGAATTTTGACCGCGGGAGAAGCTTTCCGGAGGCTTTGTCCTCAGAACCCAAGAGGAAACATGCGCGTCCTTGTCCGTCGATTGATTGGCAGTTGAATACACGAAGCAGCGAATGGAACAAAATCGAAATGAAAATAAACTACGGAAAACTTTTTCATACGGATTTAGAAATGAAATTTAGATTTGCAAGAAAGAAGACAATAGGTCGGCGAACATTGGAAGGTGGAACTTATCTTGTACTTTTGACATCTACCCTGAAACCTATTCAATTATATTAGTCCCCTCGTGAACTTTCCAAGTCCCCTTGCACATCCACCAGTGAGTAGAGGCCAAGAGGAAGAAGGTGCACCCAGAAAAGTCCATTTCGAGGGAGCAAATTGCAAAAACACTTCACCTCTTCGCTATCAATTTCTCACATAAAAACGCTGGGTCTGACATTCAAAACAGCACATGTTATCACAAAAATTTCAAAAAGAAAAAAAAAAAAAACAACTAGCCTTCACTTTGACATTTTCGTGAAAGATAGCCACGCTCGCATTTATAGCTGTTTCTCCGTATTTATTGTCGAATTTATTGACCCTGATTAGGGGAGAGAACGGACATTTTTGGCATCTTAAGAGACGAATTGATTCGTTCATGAAGGTTGATTTTCTTGGGAGGAGCGTCGCGCATGGTGCGTGAAAAGGCCTATGATGATCGACAGCGATCGCGATGAATTCGAGAGTGAATATCACGCGCAATCTTTCTCCTTAGCTTTGCCAAATACTGAAAGATTATCCTTCACTTGAGCGGTTCGATATTAGAAAGAAGGGATTGTCAATCGTTCGCTCTCGCCTGAACTGAACACACGCACTCTTAAATGGATTCGGAACCTCTGCATAGGTCCCGCAAAGGGAAGAGCCCCAATCAACGCCGCTACTGCTCTAGCGTCAAGCCCATCCAAGAGTTCAAAAATTTTAAAAAAAGAAGAAGAAGGAAAAAAAAACCCTACGAGATGGTATCACGTGTAACATAAAAATCAGGATAAATCGCATGCTTAGGTTATTTACGACATAGATGGAGATCCTTTGTAGTCCCGTAACAGGAAAACCTTTCTTGAAGAGCAGAAGGAGGACGTGATTTCTCTCATTGTGTGTTCATGTCACGTTTAATGAATATAAAAAATTCTCTTTTTGTAATTAAGGATACTGTGATCTAGCTACGAGAACTCGTGCCCCACGGCATCATCCTGGTTATGCTTTGCTGAATCATCCTTGGGATGAATAAGAACGCCCCTGAGGATGAGGTTTGACTTTTCAATATTGTACGTCTCGTGGAGGGCGAAATAAATCCTCCCCACGGTCTTTTTGCCCATCATGAACTCGCCGGCGCGGAGCCTTATCCATATCCCCCTCGGCTTATTCTTCAGATCCTCCTTGCCGGTCCGTTTGGTCCCATCCGGCAGGTCTAGCTCGAGATTCAACTCCGAAGCCCCTAAACTGTCAGGTCCAAGTTTGACCACGAACGCGACCTCATACGTAGTATTCGGAGAAAGCGCTCTTGTGTTGAATCTTCCCTGAATAAAGAGGTAGGATGACTGCTTCAATTCGGGGATGTCTATGTCGACAGCGCTGCGAAAACTGAACCTGGAGAATTTTAGTATTTACAAAATCGCGATCCAACGCACATCAACCGGATATAACATGCGGATGTCACATTGAGTGGTGTACTAATTTCCTCGTAATTGATCAAATTTGTGAAAGAGGTACCATTTTATTTTCTCGGTGGTCCAACTCCAGCAGCTTTCTTCATCGCTCCCAGCAATGTCACATGCCCTTGGAAGCACCAGGAAGCAGTTCTTGTGGAGCTTCTTATCGACCCAAAACTTCTGTTAAATCCACTGTGAGTTGAAATTTTTTCCTAGATAATCACTATTACTGATCGTAAGAATATTGTTATTATTACACGAATGTGTGAGATGTGCCTTTCCAAGTTAAAGAAACAAACGGTATCATTGAACAAAATCTATACCTTTACTGGCATCGTGCAAATTCTCGCTAACCACTATTTCCTTTTGGAATATGGTGTGCAGTGACCTTAATTAGTTCCTGCATTGGTTCAATTTATCGCGTAAAATGTCCTTCAAGAACCCATGTGATTGTTAGACTGATCTGACCACACATCTTGCAGTTAGCACATGGATTAGATAGATGGAGTTGAGAGGGAAATGGGACTTTGCCTGTGTATTTTCCTCCAAGAGCACTCCCTCGTATACGATGTCGCGCCAATCCTTGATGTCCATGGACGAAATGTCGGTTGGTGTGGCCGCTTTTCTCATGAGGGCTAAACTGTTGAGGGAAGGCCTTCGCTCCTCTTCTCTGCTAATTTCCTCCTTAGCTGAAGTTGAAGCGCCTTTTTTTGCAGCTCCTGCTTCCATTTTCTTTCTAGGATTTAGAGTACCTGTCGCAGTACATATTAATGAGTTTATCGCAATTGTACACACAAAAGGGACAAGAAAATATGAGGAAAATCTCATTTACCGATTCCGTGACGTGCTTCCTTTCGAGTAGGAACATCGAACTCTTTGAGTTATCACAAGTAAGTTCAGGGAGCCATCCAACGTTTTGCTTGCTATGGACACAAGAAAAACAGAGCGATCAGAGGAAAGACGCAGGGTTCTATCATCCCTTCTATAACCTGGAGGGTTTTTACACCGTGCAACTTGCAGAGGACGACGAAGAACAAGTCAACCTCAGCAAGAAGGCTTCTTGTCGCATGCTCACGTAGAGTTATTCATCCAATCGACTGACCTCCTCTTTCTCTCACAATTTTAAGGCACGAACTGATGACGAGGGCAGTTAAAAAATGATGAGTGAGACGTCTCATCATGCGTCTCATGAATCGTACAGTGCAGGTGTGTTCATATGTTCACATGACAAGGCTTCTCTAGATCGATTTACCCCCCTCACGTCTTCTATAACTCCATTAAACAGATTAAAGCGCTTTTTTATGGGCCGGCCGGCCACATGGGAGTAGCTCTTTGTATTCACCGTGGGGCCAACATGATCAACGGACCAAATAGACTCCATCCATGATCTATAAATCATGCTATACCAGCTTTTATTCCATGTTGTGAGGCCATTAAGTTATTGAGGTTCCATCTTTTGAATTTTCGAACTTTTGTAAGGAAAAAGACACAATTGGGCTTTGATGGCCTTGTCTGTGCAACTTTCTAGCTAAAATAAACATGGTCTCAACATGAATTCCATGGGTGCGGTGAGTGGAAAAGAATATTCTAGGCATGGAGCCGTGAGATCGTGAGTGGAGATTTAAAAAGAGATCGTTTCGTCGGACTGCTAGCCGTGCCACGCAAAATGGTTGGCAATAAGATGTCAGCATTTTCAAGGGAAAATTAACAGGAATGATTGTGTTGAAATTTCGCGCAAAAATTTAGGATTACGTTAGCAAAATTGAGAGGTTTTGAATTAAATTGGCAACCGTACAAAAGATCACTTCTATATGTAACTTGCGTTAGCAGCACATGCAAATCTGTCCTTAATTTCGTCTCCGTTTCACACGATCTTTGTGAATGGAATGTTCTAATGATAATATTTATTCTCTTTATCAATCTGACTGGAAAACATAAACCTTTGTATTTGCTTGAACTCCTTGAACCTATACAGGTCACGATCTTCTGTATTCATTCCCGGTTTTTTGAATGCTCAAAATTCTTCTGCATTTCTCCGTTAGATCAAATTCCATATACGTCTTTCGACAAAATACAACAGCTAGACATATCCACTGTTGAAAACTCCTGATCAGACGCTCTTATCCTGAACATCTGCCAAACCAAATACAATCACACCAATCAAAAGAAGAGGCATTACAGTGACATCTGTCTCCTGATCACAACATTGGAACAAATCTTCGGCATTCAGAAGGTCCACGACTCAAATGCACTTCTCACTCCCATATCTCACTAAGACACTCCTCAATGTCGCGCTTATAAATGACGTTGCATGGTTTGGCCGCAAATTGAGAAGACAGTCTCATCTTCACCAACCAAATTCCTCTAAATCATTGTCATCTTAACTAAAAGATTTTCCCGTTTTATGGAAATTTTGGGAATCCCATTTTCCTCAGGTTGCTGTAATGTGATAGATCAAATGGAATCTATAATATTAGTATTTTGGTGCATTGAGAGGGAGCCACCGAGGAGTTGACATGTGGCCTCTCCTCAGCTGATACTTACCCCAACTGTGTTCCTTTTCTTTTTAGGATTATTACCATGAAAAATTTCAAATCGATTGGGGTTTTACCTCTCTATTTGTCACAAGTTTACGAATTTGTGGTTTTTCGTGATATTAATCCAATTTAACTGGGGGAGGGGGTAAATTTATCACAAATATACTAGTTTGGGGTTTTTGGTGGTCAAAAAATCAGTTTAGAGTAAATTTATTATAGATGTACCAGTTTGGAGTTTTTTGTGATAAAAAAATTAGTTTCAGGTAAATTTGTCACAGGTATATCAGTTTGGAGTTTTTGGTGGTCAAAAAATTAATTCGGGGCAAATTTATTACAAGTGTATCAGTTTGGGGTTTTTTGTAGTAAAAAAATTAGTTTGAGGTAAAATTGTTACAAGTGTACCAATTTGAAGTTTTTTGTGTTATTGACCCTTTCTTTTATTCTTAGACCATGCCATTTTTTTTTTGTTTTACTTGCTTATTCTGACAGTTGCAAACTTAATAATAGTAAGACCATTTGGTCAAAAATAAATTCATAAAGTGGAATATGAGAGTCCATAATTAATTCGTTCTTTGTCGCTGTAGGAGGTTGCTTCCTTAAAAAAGAAAAAAAGGAAAATCCAATTTCACTAAGAACATGATTAAATTCTTTATTCATTTTTAGATACATAAGTCAATAAAAAATAACTTATCCAAAACAATTAATCTCCACATAAAATTTAAAAGATTACGGAAAAATTTCAAATAAGGGCCTGTAGTGCCACTATTTTCTTAAATAAGGGCATGGAGTAGATTTTGTGTTAAATAAGGGAATGAAGTGCCCTTATTTTCTCAAATAAGGGTTTAAAGTGGATTTTATTTTAAATAAGGGCCTGAAGTGGATATATTTGTTTCAAGATAGTAAGGGCATTTTCACTTTTTAACTTTTTTTAAAATTTTTTCTTTTTCTTTCTTTCTTTTTCCTTTTCTGGTTTCTCTTTGTTCTTGCCGGTGGTCAGCCATCGGCGAAGCCCGAGATGGGCTAGGCGAGGCGACCCTCGCTAGCTACCGGCAAGGGATGAGGCGAGACTAGTCTCGCTTAGGCAAGGCTGTCCCTCGCCGTTGCCGGCAAGGGAGAGAGGCCATCCCTCGCTGGTTGCCGACAAGGGTTCCTAGCCCTTCCCAGGCTTCGCCGGTGGTCGGCTGGCCACTGGCGAAACAGAAAAAGGAAAAAAGAAAGAAAAAGAAAAGAAAGAAAATATAAATTAAAATTAAAATTATCTTTGGACGAAAATGCCCTTGACCAACCAGCAACCGGCGAGGTCAGATCCTTATTTGAAACTCTCATGGCCACTTGAGGCCCTTATTAGAGACTAGCATGCCACTTCATGCCTTTATTTGGCACAAAATCCACTTCAAATCTTTATTTAAGAAATTGAAGGCACTTCATGCCCTTATTTGGAATTTTTCCAAAAATTAATTATGAGGTAAAGAACCATATTCTCATAAATGGCGGAGTGGTTTACTTGAGAACTTAGATATCACATTCAAAGATTGAAGCAACATTCCATATTTCCCAATGAATTAGGCAGTTAAAGTTAAGAGAAGTCTTACCCTTTAGTATAGCAATGATTACATCCATCGTTCCATTTTTTAAAAGTCACACTGTACATCATCCAATTTTTTTATTAGATCATTAAGTTTTGTGCTCAATAATGATTAATTTACTTATATTTGTTTATAATCATCAATCAAGTCTCTTCTTCAATTTTTTTTTCTTTGTTTGGAACTGCATCAAAAGTGGAAGCTACCTATTAATAAAAATGTACATTTACTAATCTCATTTATCAAAGTTTGGCCATATTATTAGAAAATGCTTGAGAGCAGTGCAAGATTTCCTATTGATGATTTTTAGTCCTTATGTACGACCCTAATGATTTTATAAGTATTTTAGTGCATATAGTAGAAGTCCATTGAGAAGTTGACGAGTGGCCTTCCCATTGTGTGACACATCTTCTAGACTTCTACCTTTCTCTCTCTCTGTTTTTTTTTGGTATTTCCTAATTTTGGGAGTTCTATTACTTTTAAGCTTTGTGAAAGGTAGAATCCCAAAATTAGGAAATATAAAAAATGCCCTACTTCATCATGAATTCAAGACCAAAAGTTTGGGAAGAGTATGAATACTCCTGTAACACCTGTCCTCCGCGTTCTTCCTTTTCTTATTTTTCTTTTGAAATCTATTATTAAAAAATTAATATACGAAAGATAGAGGCAGGAAAAAAATTAAAAGCCACGTCTGAAAAATTTATAGAGCGCACCTTTAGAGAACTTCAAAATTGAGAATGTGTAGATTAATAAAAAGAAAATCCAAAAAACGAAGTTATCCATTTGTGTAAGTTTGAAAAAAAAAAATAAGAATCAAACTTTTACATGAAAAGCCAAAACAACTTATTTGAGCTACAGAATCGTGTACAAGTAAATTTAGAGAAGATAAACATTTATAGTAGAAATTTTCAGGAGTTTTCACCTCATGGAGCAATGCATGGAATGAAGAATAAAAGTAAAATATGCATTACCTAAGAATGAATTTTCAAGAGAAAAGGGATAAAAAAAAACTCTTACAACAATTCATGAGGATAATAGGAAATGGATACAAGAACAAGATAGAGAAAATCCAGGGTAAAAATAAAATAAAATCTATAGTCAAGCAGAGAAATAATAAGTACCGAGAATGCGATGAAAGAGTCACCAAGAAGAAATGACAAGAAGGAAGATCGAATAGTTGACCAGAGAAATCGTGTGGTGATGTGTTGATTATTGCGCTCATTGGCGGGATCCATATCTACCGTGAACCTCTAAGCAAGTATCGCATCTTGTGAGTACTTTCTCAACCAATGGCTAAGCTCAATAAAATTATATTGCAAAGTGATTTACTAAGCATTAAGTATTTGAATAGTCCCGTTCTTGCACAATATGTATTGAGAAAAAAAAGGCCTTGCCTCTCTTGTGGCATTAAACTTGTCCATTGATAGATGTACTTCATATCTCTCGAAATAGCTGAATGATGCAACTTACAAACCAACTTGTTAATAGAAACATCATCCCCTTCTCAATTTCGTGGGCCGAACCATGTATGTTTTTCAAGTAACTTTTTCTTTTTTTTTTCTTTTTTTCCTTTTCTTGCTAGATTCAGCCTCGATAAATTTAATTCAAATGAAAAATTGACAGTGAAATTGCTGTGAAACTTCCAAATGCGAGGTCTAAGCAAATCACATGCAATCTGTCCGTTGAATATATTGAAATTAGCCTAGGACATGGGAGGTTAATAGGGTAGGGCATGATATAAATCCAGTTAATTTTGAAGAATCTATTATCTAGTTAAAATCAAAGTGGAGATGTTTCTTTATATGCTCGTCCTATAGCAGTTCACTTTATCTTTTTGATTATCAGTTTTGCCACGTGGCTCGCATTGACCAACAATTTTTAGCTTAACGGCTTGTCAAGAATCAGTTTACATCTCTCCTTGAATTTAAATTTCTAGAAAATAGATAAAAAGAAAGTATACATATATCTTATCGATTATTATATCTTATCGATTATTGAGTTTGAACTTGGTAAAAAAGGGATAAATTAGAGAAAATATTTTCAATCACACTCTATCATCTCCCAATTTTTAGATATTATATATGTGGAATATAAAGGCTAAAAAATTGATATAGAGAAAGCATATCAATATTGTATCTCTTATCTTTAGATTGAAAAAAAAATCTAGTTTAGAGAATGGATTTTTTATTATTCTCTACACCAGCATTCGTTACTTTGAATGTCGTTTCTTAAATGTACTTATAAACAGTGAAAATTATAAGCCAATTACAAAATTCTCTTATTTAAAATGTAGTTTCTTAAAGAGTTAGTACCACGAAAACCCCAAGCTAATACACGTATGACGAATTTACCCAAACTAATTTTTGGATCACTAAAAACCTAAACCGGTACATTTGTGATAAATTTACTAAAAACTAATTTTAAGGTCATGAAAAACCTACACCTGTAACAAATTTACCCCAAATTGGTAAGAATTTCCACATGGATGTTGGCCATCCGACGTGGCACGGCTGCCGGTGATGTGAACATTTTTCATTTTATTATTTTCGAAAATTTTTACTTTTATTAATTTTCCTTTTCTTTTTTATTTTCTTTTTTCCATAGTGGCCGGCTAGGGTTGCCAAAGCTCACAGCCACTGGGCAAGGGCCGCAAAACCCTCGCCGACCTCCGATGAGGGTTGCGGCCCCCTCCAATTTTGGGTGAGGCGCAGGCGGCTGCTTGCGAAGCCAACCTTGCTATAGCCTAACCTACCGCAGGTGAATGTGACCTCGCCCGCGGCTGGCGAAGAAGATAAGAGGAAGGATATGAGCTTGGGATGGGTTGTCGCTACACTGTCCCTACAAGGGAGGGCTTGTGCTGCGTCGGTTATGCACCCTCCCATTTCTTATTCTTCTTTAGCCCTCGGCTGCTGGACGGCAATGATTCGGCTTTTGTTCTCTTTTTATTTTTTTACTTTGCTAGTTTGCACGGTATAGCTTGTGAATGTTTTTCTTGTTGGGTTATGTTTTGAAGTGGACTTTGGAAGATCTTATAGCATGGAGTATAGAGATAACAAAGAAGATCGAAGGCGTGATAACCAGGCCGAGGACGCCTCGCTAGCTATAGGTGTAGGCAACCAGGGTTGCAACCCACTTTGGCGGCTGACTAGGGCTTCATAGTCCTCGCCTACTGGCCGACAAACTCCGACAACCCTCTTCATCCACAATGAAAAAAAGAAAAAGAAAAGAAGGAAAAAAGGAAAAAAATTAATAAAATTAAAAATTTCGTAAAAAATAATTATAAAATTATAAAAACTGTCCATGTCTTTGCCTAGCTTGCCACATAGGATGGTCGACGTCCACATCAGCAATTTCTAGTCTAAGTTGGCCAAATGGACTGAATAGGTACCAATATGAAAATATTTATGAATAAATTCCAATCGAAAAATTTCTAATTGAATTGGTACAAATGTAATAGGTTTAGTACCTTTTTTTTATACTTTTCCCCATGGAATTGCCGATCATGAGGGATTTAGAATAACTTGTGGTGAATGGCGCTAATGGAGAATCTAGCACTTACCTCATATGACATAAATTGTGACACCTAAAGAGTTGCTGATCACGAGAGGTTCAGAATAACTTGTGGTAAATGGCCCCAATGGATAATCTAGTAGTTATCTCATATGACACACAAGGAGTTGCTAATCACGAGAGGTTCGAAATAACTTGTGGTGAATGACCCCAATGGAGAATTAAGTATTCATATCATACAACACACAACGAATTGCCGACCACGAAAGTTTCAGAATAACTTGTGGTGAATTGCCCCAATGGAGAATCTAATACAAGTCATTCTAAACATCTTGTAATCGGCAATTCATTATGTGTCATATGAGATAAGAACTCGATTCTCTAATGGGGCCATTCACAACAAGTTATTCTAAACCTCTCGTGATTGGTAATCCTTTGTGTGTCGTATGATATAAGTACTAGATTCTCGATTAGGCAATTCACCACAAGTTATTATAAATCTCTTGGGATTGGCAATTCTTTGTGTGTCATATGAGATAAGTACTAGATTCTCCATTGGGGCGATTCACTACAAGTTTTTCAAACCTCTCTTGATAGGCAATTTCTTGTGTGTCATATGACATAAGTACTGGATTTTCCATTGGGGCTTTTCACCACAAGTTATCTAAAGCTCTTGTGATCGACAATTTTTTATCTGTCGTATGAGATAAGGCCATTTACCACTATTTATTCTAAACCTTTCATGATCAGTTGTTCCTTGCTTGTCATATGATACAAGTGCTAGATTCTCCATCGGGGTCATTTACCACAAGTTATTATGCCTCTCGTGATCGACAATTCCTTGTGTGTCATATGATATAAGTACTAGATTCTCCATTGGAACCATACACCATAAGTTATTGTAAACCTGTTGTGATTGGTAATTTCTTGTGTGTCATATGAGATAAGTATTAGATTTTTCATTCGGTTCATTCACCAAAAGTTATTCTAAAACTCTAGTAATCGACAATTCCTTATGTGTCATATGAAATAAGGTCATTCACCACAAGTTATTCTAAACATCTCGTCATTGTTAATTTCTTGTGTGTCATATGAGATTAGTATTCGATTCTCTATTGAGGCCATTCACCACAAATTATTCTAAACCTCTTGTGATCGGTGATTCCTTGTGTGTCATATGAGATAAAACTAGATTCTCTATTGCGGCCATTCAACACAAGTTATTCTAAACCTCTCGTGATGGCTAATTCCTTATGTGTCATGTGACATAAGCACTGGATTTTCCATTGGGGCCATTCACCACAAGTTATTCTAAACCTCTTGTGATCGGCAATTCCTTATCTGTCGTATGAGATAAGGCCATATACCACAAGTTATTCTATACCTCTCGTGATCGGCAGTTCCTTGCGTGTCATATGATACAAGTACTAGATTCTCCATTGGGGTCATTCACCACAACTTATTAAGAACTTCTCGTGATTGGCAATTCCTTGTGTGTCATATGAGATAAGTACTAGATTCTTCATTGGGGCTGTTTACCATAAGTCATTATAAACCTCTCGTGATCAGGAATTCCTTGTGTGTCATATGACATAAGGCCATTTACCACTAGTTATTCTAAACCTCTCATGATCAGTTGTCCCTTGCTTGTCATATGAGATAAGGCCATTCACCAGAAATTATTCTAAACCTCTCATGATCGACAATTTTTTTGTGTCATATGATATGAGTACTAGATTCTCCATTGGAACCATACATCATAAGTTATTGTAAACCTCTTGTGATTGGTAATTTTTTGTGTGCCATATGAGATAAGGATTAGATTTTTCATTTGGGCCATTCACCACAAGTTGTTCTAAAACTCTCGTGATCGGCAATTCCTTCAGTGTCATATGAGAAAAGGTCATTCACCACAAGTTATTTTAAACCTCTCGTCATCAACAATTTCTTGTGTGTCATATGAGATAAGTAATTTATATTCCATTAGGCCCATTCACCACAAGTTATTTTAAACCTTTTGTGGTCGGCAATTCCTTGTGTGTCATATGAGATAAGTACTAGATTCTCCATTGGGGCTATCCACCACAAGTTATTCTAAACCTCTCGGGATTGGCAATTCCTTGTATGTCATATGAGATAAGTACTAGATTCTCTATTGGGGCTATCCACCGCAAGTTGTTCTAAACCTATCGGGATCGGCAATTCCTTGTGTGTCATATGAGATAAGTACTAGATTTTTCATTGGGGCCATTCACCACAAGTTATTCTAAACCTCTCTTGATGGGCAATTCCTTATATGCCATATGACAAAAGTACTGGATTTTCCATTAGGGTCATTCACCATAAGTTATTCTAAAGCTCTTGTGATCGGCAATTCATTGTCTGTCATATGAGATAACGACATTTACCACAAGTTATTCTAAACCTCTCATAATTAGCAGTTCCTTGCGTGTGATATGATACAAGTACTAAATTCTCCATTGGGGTCATTCACCACAAGTTATTATGAACCTCTCATGATCAGCAAATCCTTGTGTATCATATGAGAAAGTACTAAATTCTTCATTGGGGCCGTTCACCATAAGTCATTCTAAACCTCTCGTGATCGGCAATTCCTTGCTTGTCATATGAGATAAAGTCATCCACCACAAGTTATTCTAAATCTCTTGGGATTCGCAATTCCTTGTGTGTTATATGCGATAAGTACTAGATTCTCAATTGGAGCCATTTACTACAAGTTATTCTATCGTGATCGGCAATTCCTTGTGTATCATATGAGATAAGGCCATTCACCATAAATTATTCTAAACCTCTCATGATCGACAATTCTTGTGTGTCATGTGATATAAGTACTAGATTCTCCATTGGAACCATACACCAAAAGTTATTGTAAACCTCTTGTGATTAGCAATTTCTTGTGTCATGTGAGATAAGTATTAGTTCTCCATTCGGGCCATTTACCACAAGTTATTCTAAAACTATCATGATCGGCAATTCCTTCTGTGTCATATGAGTTAAGGTTATTCACCACAAGTTATTATAAACCTCTCATCATTAGCAATTTCTTATGTGTCAAATGAGATAAGTAGTTGATTCTCCATTGAGGCCATTTACCACAAGTTATTCCAAAGCTCTCGTGATCGGCAATCTAATACTTTTCTCATTTGACACACAAGGAATTGCCAATTACAAGAGGTTTATAATAACTTATGATGAATGGCCCCAATGGAGAATCTAATACTTATATCGTATGAAACAAATTGTCGATGATGAGATATTTAAAATGACTTATTTTTTATGACATGAAAGGAATTGCCGATCATGAGAGATGTAGAATAACTTATAGTGAATGGCCTCAATAGAGAATCTAGTGCTTATATCATATGACACACAAGGAATTGCCCATCATGAGAGGTTACAATAACTTATAGTGAAAATCTAGTAATTATCTCATATGACACATAAGAAATTGCCGTTCATGAGAGGTTTATAATAACTTGTGGTGAGTGGCCCAAATGGAAAATCTAGCGCTTATATCAGATAAAGCACAAGGAATTGCTGATCATGATAGGTTTATAATAAGTTGTGGTGAATGGTCCTAATGGAGAATCTGCTACTTATCTTATATGACAAACAAGGAATTGCCGATCACGAGAGATTTATAATAACTTTCGGTGAATGGCCCTAATGGAGAATCTACTACTTATCTCATGTGACAAATAAGGAATTGCTGATCACGAGAGATTTAGAATAACTTTTGGTGTTTGGCGCCAATGGAAAATCCAGTATGTTTCTTATATGATACACAAGGAATTGTCGATCATGAGGGGTTTAGAATAACTTGTGGTGAATGGTTTCAATGGAGAATCTAGTACTTATATCATAAGATACACAAGGAATCGCCGATCACGAGAGGTTTAGAATAACTTGTGGTGAATGGACCTAATGGAGAATCTAGTACTTATATCATACGACACAAAAGAATTGCCGATCACGAGAGGTTTAGAATAATGTGTGATGAATGGCTCCAATGGAGAATGTACTACTTATCTCATGTGACAGATAAGGAATTGCTGATTACAAGAGATTTAGAATAACTTGTAGTGAATCGCCCCAATGGAGAATCCAGTACCTATCCTGTCAAAATGGGTTTTAAATTCATATATAACCCATTTAAAAATAAATGGATCACTTCAATTTTGAAGAGCCTACCTTAAATGGGTTTTAAAATTTAAAGTCTAAAATAAATGGGTCTAAATGGGTTGATTTTAGAACCCATGTTCAAGCCACTAAGGCCTAGACTCACACACACACTCTCTCTCTTCAGCCTTATAAAAATATTTTTTTTAAAAAATTCAAATTATAATTGGTTTTCTTTTTTCTTCTATTTTTTATTTTTATTTTTATTTTCCTTTTCTTTTTCCTTCTTTCTTAACCAGTGGCTGGCCACGCGACAACTGGTGATCAGCCACAGGTGAGGGATGAGCTTGCCGGAGGCCGATAAACCTCGAGCTTGCCAATGTCTGGCATTAGCCGAGGCCTCACTAGCCTTAAGTGAGGCTCGAGCCTCGCCAGCCTTTAGTGAGGCTCGACCTCGTTGACCTCCGGCAAACTCGACCTACTTAATGCAAGCGAGGCTTGGCTTGCTAGAATCGAGCGAGCTTGAGCTTCACCGGCCTTCAGTGAGCTTAACCCTCGCCTGTCTGGCGATCGGCCGCAGAAGAAGGAAAAAAAAAGAAAGAAAAAAAAAGAAAACATTTTTTAGAAATATTTTATTTTTCGTGAGACAAACGGAGCATCAATTTTTTTAAAAGAAATTATAAAAAATTTCCACTAAATTTGTATTGTATGGAAATGTTTTAATAATATAATTTTTTTAAAATCATAAGAAACAAGTTTTCTTAGGTTTGGTTAAATATATAAGTGTTTTAGCAATATAAGTCGGGTTAGGTATGGGTCGAGAATTTACATAACGAATAAATGGGTCATAAACGGATTAATGGGTCAATTTGGGCCGGATCATTTATGATCTGACCCATCCATTTAATAGGTCTACATATAATACACATGGAAATGCCTATCATGAAAGGTTTAGAATAACCAGTGGTAAAATGGTCCCAATAGAGATTCTAATACTTATCTCATATGACACATAAGGAATTGCTGATCACGAGAGATTTAGAATAACTTATGATGAGTGGCCCCCATGGAGAATTTAGTTTTTATCTCATATGAAACTCTTCTTCAGCCATTAGCTTTAGAATATGAATCTTTACTCTTTTCTTTTCAGTGGAGACACTTTGAATTTATGTTGTGCCAAGATCCAAATGGACAAGATATGTGTACTTGTTGTAAGCGTATGCCTCTCGAATCGGTATTTTGCACCAATCCTTTGTAAACTCCATGACACCAATCCTCGAGGTCGACGGAGCCAACATCGACTGACGCAGTTGCTCATCTCACGAAGGCTAGAGAAACGAGGGAAGGCCTTCCCTCCTCTCCTTCGCTTTGCCTAGTTCGCTCGGTTGAGTTCGAATCTCCATGTTCAGCGACTCTCCTTCCCTATATCTTTTTTAGACTTCATTTGTTTGTGAAAAATGAAAAATTTGTAAAACTTTTCTTAAAATTGATTACTTGTATCACCCGAAATAATTAGCTAATAAAAAATATTTTATTACCAACAACAATTTATTTCTAAAACACTTTCGCATACGATGAAAATATTTTTCGTTCATTCATTTCTACAAGTAATATAAGCAAACATTTTTAGGAAAATATTTTTTAAATAATTCATTTTCTGAAAAATAAATGAAGCCTTATTACCTATGCATTTGGGCTATGGATTGATACATTCGTCGTGAATAGATGAAAATCTTATAAGCAAGCCCATACTGAACGGTCTCTTAAGAGTAATGCCGAATTCGTACATTGTTATCAAGATCTATGTTAACGGTAGTGCCCTTTTTGGTTAGGGAAAATGTGAGTCATATTCAAATGCTTTTTAAGAATAAATGACACGTTATTTGGATTATACATTAATTTTTTTTTATCAATCATAATATATATCTCTAGCAATGTTAGCGATAAGTTAAGTACTTTCTTTAGGTCTACCCTCACCATTCTTTTATTTAATCCCATTGAACAAGGCATTGTCTAGACCTGTCAAATGGGTGGGTCGGGTTGGGTTTGGGTCGGGTCATAAATGGTCCGACCCAAATTGACCCATTAACCCGTTTATGACCCATTTATGCGCAATGCAATTTTGTTGACCCATACCCGACCCGACCCAACCCATACCCAACCCATATCCGATTAGACCCATATTGCTAAAATACTTTCATATTTAATTAAATATAGAAAAATTCATACCCAAGCTGAAATGAGAGTGCAGAATGAGTGAATGCAAGATTGAGTGAGGGTGAGAGAAATGCGTTGAGTTTAAATCAGTTGTAAACTCATTTATGACCCATTTGCGACCCATTTATGACCCATTTAACACTAATATAAGACTTCTACCCATTTATGACCCATTTACTAAATATAACTAACCCATTTATGACCCATTTACTAATAAATGGGTTAAAAAATGGGTTTATGACCCATTTTGACAGGTCTAGCATTGTCCCATGCTGACCCACGGTCCCACGTAGGAGTACGTAGCTATCCATCTTCTTGCCGAGAGGCGATTAATTAATGTTTCGAGGCATCATGTGACTTGTAATCTTATACATTCAAAGTGCTTATTTATCTCTGCAAGAAGGAAGACACAACTAGCACAAATTTTAAATGGATGTATTATATATTATCACAATATCTATAAACTATCATATCTGGTGGAATTTTCATGAAATTCATATGGGATCCATCAATTCTGATGGTGAAGATGTTTAATATATATCTAAGTCAGTGGTCTTGTTAACCAGTGCCTTGGACACTAGTTAAGAATACAAATTAAGAAATAATTCACTTTTTCATTGCAGTGATTACACATAGCACGAGATAATTAGTGCTTGGACAATGCAAAGCTTCCTGAGCCAGTCCATAAGCGCTTAATAGGGACACTTACCAACAAAATCATTAAATCAAAGCACACTTTTTTCTTGCTTTTTCATGAGTATCGATATTGCACTCGTTACTTCCTCGCAACAATAAAGCATTAGGGACACTTTTGTCATTACATAAGTATTTAACCTATATTTTATCAAACTTTTGCCTTTTTCGTAACAACCTTTCTCCACCTACATGGGATGGTTCTCATCTTATCTCAAGAATGAAAGTAATAAAAACATTTAGTGAAGAAGATTATAAAATTATCTCAAGAGTTAGCGTATGTATTTTATATTTAACGTGCTTTCCTTCAATGAAATGCATTCCATTTCGAAACAATTTGTGACATTAGAGCTCATTAGAAAGCGCTTTGCAAAGTTTGTGCGGACCGGAGCCCAATTCATGGACATCTAGATTCTCTATTTCATAAATTAGCAAAAATGTTTAAGAGCAGTATTTGCTTATAACAGCTTTTATTGTATCTTAAATTATTCTAAGAATTCCATACAGGCTTGCGACTTCAAATAAATCAAATGAATAGAATATAAAACAGCGCCAAATCACCTATGTTTGACTAAAACAGGCTGGGCCAGATTAAGCTGGAAATGGGCTAAATATAAGTCTTATGAGCCAGATTATTGTTATGGGCAATTTTGTCGGCCAAGTATATTATATTGAGATGGACAAATAATCGTCTTTGTTAATGTCTACTTTAACGTCTTTTTCAATCTCTTTCAATGGTCTTGCAGGCTTAAATTCGACAAATAAACGTCTTTGTTAATGTCTGCTTTAACCTCTTTTTCAATCTCTTTGTACATTTCATGGTCTATCCAAGAAAAGCATAAGGAGAAAAGAGAAGCAACGTGTCTTCATTTTGCACTCTTACGCGCGATTCTTTATTCCCAAAAGGGAAAGGATAAAGAAAAGGAAAAGAAAAGGAGAGATATGAGATCTCGCTTCAATATATTAAAACACTTCAAAGTCCTTTGGTTCATTCTTCATGTGGAAGCAAAGGGCTAATGCGTATAGTATGCTAAAGAATGACCTCATGATCACCGTGTGAAGTAAAGAATAACATCCAACCAAAAAAACAAGGTAAAGCATAACGTGAAATCGCTCTTTATCATCCCCATTTTCACCAGATTTAAAGTCCTATACTTTTGCATGAAAATGAATATCACGTATGGATCAAATCGGGTCACTTGTGGATCAATCAAATTTCTCTTATTGAGTCAAGCTTTTGCCAGCTCTTTTACTTTTTGAAACATTGTTATGTTTTGGAGTGACTTGCTGGACGGTTACTTAACAATTTGAGGAACGGATTGTCATGATTTTAGAGTAGTGAAGCCCAATTATACATGGGTTTTAATGGTTTGGACTGTACACACTTGCAACTCACCAAATAACGCTTCCTCATGTTTGGGCTAGCTGATTCAGTTTGGGCTGTTGTCGGGCCGAGCTTACAAATTCAATCATATCTTGCAGATTTCAGACAGTAGCGACCATGCACATCACATGATGGATGGGTCTCGCGGAAAAAAATTAACAATCATATTAAGTTATATGATATATACTTGCAATCATTGTTAAAAATCATAGATGGACAAAATACTAATAGTTGTGAGGCGACGAACCCACACATCTTAAACGGGCAAGTACACTAAGAGCATATTGATGTATTCCCAAACGGAAAAAGAGAAAATTGGATTCGGTATGTGTCAGACCAAACCAAAACATCATAATCAACAGTTTCAATTCGATCGAACCATTTAAAATCAAGTCAAATTCGGATAAGATTTTTGTTAGGATATATATCGAGATGATGGATCATCCTCATGACTTAAACCTTTTTATTTCAATTGGTACCGAGACTAGATGTTGTGGATTTTTTTTTTGGTCCGACAAATTATTTGGTGAAGGTGGCAAAACTATTAATCGACACTAGCTTGATGGAGTCGCTCATAACGTTGAACAGGAAATCTTTGTTTTGACACTAGTGATGTTGTGGAATCCCACCTTCTCAATCTCCAATTCAGTTTAACAATGTTATCAATGTGGCCTTCATTTGTCTTGTTACCCCAACAGAAAATCGTGCGGTTAAAAACCATACTTTTAGTGATAAAATAGTTGACTAGATAACACTTTAGACACGAGACAGATATAAGTAAGAGAAATTCTAGTTTATTGCCCTTTTTGGATAATGTCTTCGGCTCGTTTGATAATGAGAATGCACGTAAGAGCACATATAGTTTCATTTTATGGGTTAAAGTCAAGTGTCATCATTCATGAACAATTAGAGGGACAAAATTTAAAGTTCATATGATTGTTCAGAAAAAAAAATGTCACTTGGGAGCAGGGCGAGTCAGTGAGGCTCCAGAGGAGGAGGAGGGCACCAACAGTGGAGCGAAGGTAGAGGAGTGTGGCTCGGTAGAAAGTGAGATCGGACCGGGCAAGGTTGAAGAAGGAGGTGGATAGCGCGAGGAGGAAGAGGGCAGTGATAGGGGACAGATGGGGAGGAAAGAGTTTTGTGGGCACTTTGGTGGGTAAGAAGAGATGAAGATGAAGAGCAATGCGAGATGATGAAGCAGAAGAAGAACATAGGTTAGGGTGAGTATGGAGAGTATGGATTGAGTCTAGGTCCAATCGGGTATGAGTCACCAAAATTGTATTTCATCAAAATGGGCTAATTTAGATCAGACCCATTTTTTACCCACTTAAACCCAACTCAACCCTCAGACCCAAAAAAAAAAAAAAACCCAGACTCAACCCACCCATTTGACAAGTGTAAATATCAATGGTGGGGAGGAAAGAGTTTTGTTGGGAGCTTTGGTGGTAATGAAGAGACAAAGATGAGCTGTGTGAGATGATGACAAAGTAGAAGAAAAACATGAGTTGGGTTGAGATTGGATCCGGGTTGAAACGGGTATGTGTTGTTGAAGTTGTATTACACAAAATGGGGTAGTATGGGATAATTTTGGTTGGACCCTTTTTTTGACCCACTTAATCTAGACTTGACCACTCAAACCTGATTCGACCCAACTATTTGATAGGTCTTGACATTAGTGGTGGGAGGAGAGTTTTGTAGGGGGCTTTGGTGGTGAAGAAGAGACAAAGATGAAGAGAGATGTGAGATGATGAAGAAGAACATCGGTTGGGTTGGATATGGGCTGAGCTCAAGTCGGGTCGGGTACGGATTGTTCAATTATATTACATAAAAATAGGTCAATTCAATTAAATTTGTCCATTTAGATCAGACCCATTTTTGACCCGCCAAATCCGACTAGAGCCACCGTCTGACAGGTCTATATGCTGACCCCTGTGGAAGTATGTAACTATCCATGTTCTCCACGATTGAATTAATTTTTGTTTTGAGGCACCATTTGAATCTATACTAAGCTTAAGGCCCGCATGCAAGCTTGCCCGTTTATTGAAGGAAAACTACATTTCATTATATCAAAACGAAAAGAAGTGAGCCATATGGCTATGTACCTCATGAACCACTAAATCGAGCTAGAAATATCATCAAAATCCCCTCAAAATCACGCTCAGTCCACAGCCCACAATAATATCCAGCAAGAATAGTCATTACTCTGCCCACATTAATGGCATCCTAATGTATCAAGGTGGCGGGAGATGAACCACACACTTACATGCACTGAAGAACCATCAAACCAATCAACAAATGACAATAAAAATCATTCAAATTCATGACTAAGAGAATTCACTGCGGCGTCCAGCTTATCAAGCTCGCAAGATTTACAAATTACCCACTCCAATAATACCCAAACCAAACATGTCCCAATAACTAGCAAATCAAGTATACATTGTCACCTTATCATGGGTAAACAAAACAGCGAAGTCAGCAAAATCTAGAATAAAATCAGAACATTGAAGGCCGAAATTCATGATTATTTATTAAGTAATGGACTTGAAACATATCTTCCTGCAAGTGTATATGGGCACACGTGCTCAAAATGAGAACAAATTGAAGTCAAATGAAGATCATCAATGCTCGTGCAGTGGGCACATGTTTAATTTCAGCAAATTCAAGCATGACAACATGATGATCTCCCTTGAAAATTAATATGGATTCCTCACCTCACCTCATATGACCAAGATAACACATAGACAGGTCTTGGCGATTGTTGTTTGAACAACGAATGGATATGGACAGCAGGCATGAACATGAATCCAGCAAATTTAAGTCACTGACAGCACTTATAACCATGACTACAGCATGTTATTAACATACACAGCATTCATAGCCAAGAAATCAACATATTTTGTACATGTACAGCAAGAACAACAATGAATTTAGTAAATTTGAGCCATGTAGAGTAAGAATAGACATATTAGCCTACGATGCGGTGGGTGTACAAATCCAACAAAGAGCACATCCTGAAATGAATATTGTGCAAGCTAATGGCGACAACCGAGGTAAACCACCATGTACTTGCACGGACATCACAAGCATGACATAAACGATACTCCAGCGTGTCCATCGCATGTGAAGTGGAGTCTCAACCGAGCCCAAAACAAAGCAGCAGTTAGTATGCGAAAGAAAAACTATGGCTCCAACATATGAACAATTTACGGCTACAGAGGATTTCTCTACATTAACACCTTGACGATTATGATACCTGCACTTTGAACACCTCAAGCTCAACAATAAATCCACAGGCTCTCAGTTTAGAGGACAATTCAGCCACGCTCCCAATGCAGTATTTAATTTGCGGAGAACAAAGTAAACGGAAACACCAATTGGAAGGAGAACTCTAGGCCATCGAAGGATGAAGCATCAATTCGCAATGTATGATCAGTACATTGAACAGTAACATACAAATCACCCCGATGCAATCTCAAATTGATCAATTATTTCATCATCGTCATCTCCGAGGCAAAACGTCGAACAGGTGGTGAGCATGAAGGGCGAGGTGTTATGCAAACAGGAATTCCTATCAATTGGCGAGGAATATAACATGAGAAACCCAGCTAAAAATTGCTAGACAGGAATCGACCAATCTGAGACCAAGGAATAGACAACAGAAGGCAATACAGAACAATCGTATGATTTAGTGTCGACCGTATCCTACCTAGGGGAGATCCGAATGGTTCCCTGCTAATAAATGAAGAAACTGAAAGACTTCGAGAATCTCACGAAGACGAAGCTAGGCGGTGAAATTCTCGGTCCGTGCGTTGTGTTCTTGCTTCGCTCGGTTCCTCGGGCTCTCGCGCGCGCACCAAGCTTCAGAGAGTGTGTAGTAGTTGTCGTTGTCGTTGTGAAATTCTCCTGCAGAGTGTGTGAAACCGCGAGCTTAAAAGGAAAATCTCCAACTGCGTTTGGACGAGAGAGAGAGAAAGAGCATGAGAGAAGTCCGATCGGAGGTGATGAGCGTCGATGCTCCGCTCCGTTGCGGCCGAGGCTGTGGTGGCCAGCGAGGGAGATTTGACGGCGGCCGTAGCTGATCGGAGACGGTGGCCGATCGATTGATGGTGATGGAGCTGAAAGGAAGAGGCAATGGCTCCGGCTAATCGACCGCCGAGAGAGAGACATCTCCGCTGAACGGTATCGACACTTTTTTGGGATAAGAAACAAATAATCTCTAAATTTTGACTCAACATGTAATTTAATCCCTCAACTTTTAATTTATTCAATATAATCCCTAAAATTTAACTTAATGTTTAATATAATTCCCGAACTTTTAATTAGTTTAATGTAATCCTTGAACTTTTGATACATATTCAATGTAGTTCTTGAATTAGAATTAATGGAAGGATTATATTGAATATTTTCATATAATTCATGGACTAAATTAAATATGTATTAAAAATTCAAGGATGATATTGAACAAATGAAAAGTTCATGGACTACATTGCACATTGAATTGAAGTTCAGAGATTATATTGAACAAATTAAAATTTTATAGATCACATTACACATTAAACCAAAATTCATGAACTATTTGTCTCATTTTCCCAAAACTTTTTTTATGGTTGTTATTTTTATCTTTTTTCTATGGTTGTTTTTTCATTCACTCGTCATTTTTATGCTTGTTCGAAATGTTAGCAAAAATTCAGATTTCTACAAGGATTATTTTTTTTTGGTCATGCTACAAGGATTATTTAATTGGGAATACAAGTGGTAAGTTACCGAATAAAGGTGGATAATAATTTCATATGATAGTTGTTAAATTTAATGTGACGATAAGAAAACTAAACAAAATTTGGTAATAGATAAGAGAAGTCGGGTTTCTTTTTGTCAAAGATAAGGAAGTTATTAATTTAAAAAAAAAAAATGCACGTTGAAAACCATCTTACAAAAGATTAGTAGCACAAAACTACTCGATAACTTAATCATAGACAAAAGGTTGGACAGCAAGGTTAATGAAGTTGCATGTAAAGAAAGGTCGCACATCTCGTCGACATTGATCACTTCCATCTCCCTTTCTTCCAAGGCCGAGAGTACAGATCATGGATGAACAACTGAAAAACAAGTCGCTCTCACAAACACCATCAATTTTTTCTTTTGCTTCTGTCTATTTCTCTCAATCTCTCCAAATCGGAGCTCTTTAAATTTTTGTGAAGTCCCCTCGCAAGTTCACTTCAATTCTCTCTACGACTATGAGCTTAGGAAACACAAATATGAAAAGAAGACCCATGTTGACTGACTCCGATGCCCACGACATGCACCACTACAATTTGCATGCACACACCGAATGGTCAAATTGCAATGGTGAGTCTCCTCAGCAAGAGAGAATTAGATTTAGCATTGATTGTATCTTGAGGGGAGAGAAATTATTACATGACTGTAATATTTGTACTAAATCCAATATTGACCATTAAAATGTAAGGGCTCACATGAGTTCCACATGGGTTCCATCAAATTTACTAGTCCAAATTCGTCTTCCGGGCTTTGAAATTGTGATCAAGTCCTACAGACTAAACGGATCAAAGCCCGTGATGAACAGTGCGTGAGGGTTGGGCTGTGGATACCCCATAGATATAGAGATTCTGCCACATTATAGAGCCCCGTTTCCCCCTGTAGCGATCGCCCTTAGGTTGTAGGTTTAATCAAAGTTGATCCCTAACAGTAAATAAGTATTTTCACAAAGATCAACTCGGAATCAAGCCCCATGTTAAAGTTAATATCCCCATCCCTTCTTTCGATTTCCCCACTAATCTAAAGACAACAACACAAACCATGCAAGGGTAGATTTGAGGGCACGATGAGTAAGTAAGTCTATGAAGGTCGGCGACAAAGACCATAAATTTTGGAATATGTCAAAATACATGAGACGTTGCTTTAACTTGGTGCGACCAACCTTAAGACTGTCTCTCTCTCTCTGCCCACATTAGAGAAGCCAAATCACCACGGCTTTTAACCATCATCGTTCTCATCGGACGATTGCTCTTCTCTCCGTGTCCCAATCACTTCTTTCTTCTTATGTCATCAAATCTATAAACCGGGAAACTCAATTGGTGGATTTGCTGCTTCGAATGTGATTTCGTCGTTATTTTCTCCAGTAACACTATTTTTATTCATATGGTTGTTCAGCAATGGATGCGTTAATTTTGATGAAGTTCGTGATACTCTTGATAGACAATAAACTTTGGCTCCTCCAAACTCTGTTTTCTCATGCTTGATATGCTAAATTTTGTTATGCTTTACGTTGTCTGAGTACGATTTGTGATGTTGCACTGTTGTGTAATTCCTTTCATTGTGTGAGATTTTATGAAATCATTGCCTAACTGTTCTAAAAACTTAAATTGTTATGTAAAACCATGTGTGTAAGATTTAAATATTCTTACACATTGATCGGGTGTGATTAAAAAGTTGGGAAGATGATCTAATTCAGCTTCATTGTGGTCATCCTGTCTGCATTTCCGGAGAGATCCTTGTTCTTAGTTCACATGTGAATCAGCTAATATACTAATCAATTTGTTCCCAACTGGGTGGAGACCGTGGACTAATGCAGGAGTGATAGAGAATCTTTTAAGCAAAAGGTTTGCATATCAAATTTCAAGCCATAGATACAGTTATTCCGTGATGCAATCGACAAAGGTTTTAGCAATATGTAGAGCCCTTCAGACTTAGAATGCGCAGCTTGCTCAACTGAGATATACTTTATGTTAGTAGTTCCTTCTTATTGCGTTTAAATGCAGACTTCATCAAGAAATTTTGGATCTTTACCTTCTGTCTTCTCTTGCGTTATGGATGGTTAACTAAATCGATGGGTATTCCAGTTTGGTTCACACGAGATCATCAGCTTATCATGCATTGGTAATATACGATGACTTCTACATTCTCGTAAGGAGTCCATGTAATATGCTAGACAGACTACGAGCGAGAAGTAAGGAGTCTATGCAATACTCATGTGGAAGATCTTTTATTCCAGATTTTGTGGGTCACTGCCGAGGCATAAATTAATAAACATTCTCTCTCATATGTAAGCTAAACTTTGGCCTAAACCTAAAGCGTGGAAATATGTGATGAAAGCATTAGGTCGTTAGATAATACCTGAATTAATATTTAAATATTCTAACGTCTCCATACCGGCGTTGTTAAAATGAAATTCCCATTGTTATTTACGTAGCTAGTTCACTTTGTGGGTAGAAGCAATATTTTTATTAGGGTTGGTTCTACAAAATTGATTTGTGTTTTCGTGAAACACCAATTAAGCGCTCCCCTTGATTCCTTATTTGGACCTAACAAGCTAAACATAAATTCTCTCTATATTAGAAGTTACTTTTTTTGTTGGAGTATACACATTATCAGTTTTAATGCTCAAAATTCGGCGAAAAAGAACTTAATGTTAAAAAATTGTAGTTGATTGATGCCGCGGTAGGCAGAAAGTTCATGTAAAGCTAATTCGGTAATCATAATTCGATACTATCATTTATGAATTTACTCGTACGGAGACCAAATATTTGACAGTAAAACAACACTTTTTAGTCTTTTACGGCTGAGTTAGGAGCTGGTACTGAGTAGTGCAGATGGATTAGACGACTCTAGAAAAGTACTAGCGCAACAATTTATCACGATTGCAAACATTTTAGCAGTCGTTCGTGCTTAGACATTCATGGCTAGTTCTTTCTTGACTCGCGTCGATTGATCTCTTCCGGTGCTTCGATGACGCAAGGCATTCGCGGACTCTAGCTTTTCACATTGTCTGATCTCCAACTCTTTGGGTCGGGGCATAGCGCCTTGTTAGACATCCCAACCTTCTGATTCCTCTAGCATCCGCAATTTCAGAACACGGAGCTTTGGAAACGATGTCGCGGCAACGCAGCGCATCGTCGGGCCACAGAAAGAGCTGGCCAACGACCTGAGAGTTACCAACATCTCCAGGCTTCCTAAGACTCCCATGAGGTCGTCCTTTAGGCCGGACATCGACAAAGCGAAGACTCCGAGGTTTGGAGGAAGGACAGTCGAGCTTTCCACGGGTGCCATTTCACGAATTCCGACTAGCATCGCAGCTAGAAATACTATTATCACGAATCAAGAGCCAAAGTGGTCAATCATCAGTGAGGTTTGGGTGGAAATGTTGGTTTACGCTGCTATCCGGTGCCGAGGAAGTTGTCATGCTCAGCAACTAAGACGAGGTGGCAAGCTCCTGATGGCTCGTGTCGGCTTAACCGATCACTTCCAAATACCGCATGCTCCGGAAATAGGGGAACTGATCGTGAAATAGCATACTAATTCACTCTGTTTCTGTCACATGCTTTAGTCCCTTCTCATCAAATATTTAACAAAAGCTTTGTTCTAACACGTGATGTGTATTGAAATGTGTCTGGCCCGCATCAGTTTCAGTGCGTTCCTGGCGTATTCAATTGAAACGAGCATATGTTTTTAGCACCTTAATGTGCTGAGCCCCAAAATCCACAGTTATTGAGCTAGGCAACGACTTTGATCATTGGCCGAATTTCCGGGCATTGATGACTAGGACTTTGCAATTGCGAGAGGGACCTTGGATGATTTCGGATGGGTAAGTTGCTATTGGGAAGCCACAACCTGACGTGAACCTCGATCAAGCTAGCAGCTTAGGCAAGAACACCAAGATCAGGCATGAGAACTTTGACGAACCTACCTGATGGACTTATTCAGGACAAGAAAAAAAAAAAAAGATGGCAAGATCTGTTAATAGAGATGGCAATTATTGACCTACGACGCAGCACAAACATAATGGAAGAAACCTAAACTCAAGGTGGTACGACATGATTAATTCGAAAGTGACATGAATTAACACTTTTTTTTATGCACTTATATCAGTAAAAAGAAAGTGCAATTTGCAATTGCACCGAAGCATTTTGGTAGTGACACGAAATAATGGGAATAGCCGATACGGAGGTGATTACACGGCATAATCAAATGGCTATCGTTACCTATCGAGGTTAGATTATTATTATTATTATTATTATTATTATTATCTGGGTCCCTTTGTCTCCACTTGATTTTGAAGTTCGTAAAATCAGAATTCACCATCACATTTTTCGTCTTCGTTTCTTTCCGCCATAGCAGGAGCTGCAAGCAACAAGACGTTCTCGGTAGAGTCCGAATGCCTGGACCAGAAGGTTCAATCTGAGGGGTTGATTTGATTATTAGAATCAGCAGAGGGCGAAAAAAAAAAAACGATGCGGGGGACGCTGAGCTCCGAGGCATCAATATACAGATTCGAGTCGTAGTTGCGTGTAATTTGAAACAAATTAACTACGATTAACTTCATCTTGAAAGATCATATTATCTCGCCGACCTTTTTCAATCCAATCTTCCTTTTTTCAATCTGTCCAACCTTTCCATGCATCCCTGCTTGTTTCCATCCAATATAGCGAGATTGAGGTTCTCCGAAGCTTTGCCGGCTCATCTTCACGACGATCGCGATTTCGCACGTGGTCCTCAGAGTGAGCACGATCGTTTCGCATTTCCCACTGATTTCTAGCCAGCAAACACGTCTTAGCTCGGCGACGGGCAGATTAATGTTGCCCAAATGGTTGAAACTCAGAAATATTTAAGAAGCAAAGGTTGGTTCACTAGCGATGATGATGATTAGCAAAGATTTTGCGGCAGCAAAAATTTTATTTAAGTGCCCCTAAATACACAACTTGCGGCTGAAAAAAGGAGCATATTTCAGCAGCATCTTTTCAGCGGCATCAGGAAATACGCAACGCCAAAATAACGCTAGAGATATGCCAACATGAAGGTACTTAGTTAGCAGCAGCAGAACGTCTTGTTGCTGAGTCATATCTGTGCAGCATTTTGTCGAGCAAATCGTGCGCGTTATTGAGCACCAAGCAAACAGCATGTTATTAACACACACAGCATTCACAGCCAAGAAATCGACATATTTTTGTACATGTACAGCAAGAACAACAATGAATGCAGTAAATTTGAGCCATGTAGAGTAAGACTAGACATATTAGCCTACGATGCGGTGGGTGTACAAATCCAACAAAGAGCACATCCTGAGATGAATATTGTGCAAACAAATGGCGACAACCGAGATAAACCACCATGTCCTTGCGCGTGCATCACAAGCATGACATAAACGATACTCCAACGTGTCCATCGCATGTGAAGTGGAGTCTCAACCGAGCCCAAAACAGAGCAGCAGCTAGTATGAGAAAGAAAAACTATGGCTCCAACAGATGAACAATTTACGGTTACAGAGGATTCCTCTACATTAACACCTTACCTGCACTTTGAACACCTTAGACCTGTCAAAATGGGTCATAAACCCATTTCTTAACCCATTTATTAGTAAATGGGTCATAAATGGATTAGTTATATTTAGTAAATGAGTCATAAATAGGTAGAAGTCTTATATTAGTATTAAATGGGTCATCAATGGGTCGCAAATGGGTCATAAATGAGTTTACAATTGATTTAAACTCAACGCATTTCTCTCACCCTCACTCAATCTTGCATTCACTCATTCTGCACTCTCATTTCAGCTTGGGTATGAATTTTCCTATATTTAATTAAATATGGAAGTATTTTAGCAATATGAGTCTAATCGGGTATGGGTTGGGTATGGGTCGGGTCGGGTATGGATCAACAAAATTGCATTGCGCATAAATGGGTCATAAACGGGTTATTGGGTCAATTTGGGTCGGACCATTTATGACCCGATCCAAACCCAACCCGACCCACCCATTTGACAGGTCTAGAACACCTCAAGCTCAAAAATAAATCCACAGGCTCTCAGTTTAGAGGACAATTCAGCCACGCGCCCAAAGCAGTATTTAATTCACTGAGAACAAAGTAAACGGAAACGCCAATGGGAAGGAGAACTCTAGGCCATCAAATGATGAAGCATCAATTCGCAATGTATGATCAGTACATTGAACGATAACGTACAAATCACTCCTACGCAATCTCAAATTGATCAATTAATTCATCATCGTCATCTCTGAGGCAAAACGTTGAACAGGTGCTGAGCATGAACGATGAGGAGTTATCCAAAGGGGAATTCCTATCAACTGGCGAGGGAATATAACATGAGAAACCCAGCTAAAAATTGCTAGAGAGGAATGGGCGAATCTGAGAGCAAATAATAGACAACTGAGATAACAATTTGTAGCTTTCGGCAAAAGGCAATACAGAACAATCGTATGATTCGCTCGGCCGGTGCGCGCGTTCTTGCTTCGCTCGGTTCCTCTGGCTCTCGAGCGCGCACCAAGCTTCAGAGAGTGTGTTGTGGTTGTCGTTGTCGTTGTGAATTCTCCTGCAGAGCGTGAAATCGCGAGCTTAAAAGGAAAATCTCCAAATGCGTTCAGACGAGAGAGAGAAAGAGACACGAGAGAAGTTCGATTGCTGGTGATGAGCGTCGATGCTCCGCTCCGTTACGGCGGTGGCTGTGGTGGCCAGCGAGGGAGATTTGACGGCGGCCGTAACTGATCGGAGATGGTGGACGATCGAATTGATGGTGATGGAGCATAAAGGAAGAGGCAACAGCTCCGGCAAATCGACTGCCGAGAGAGATACATCTCCAGTGAATGGAGTGGGCTGGGCATGGTCTAGAGATGGCCACGGGCCGATTTTGGCCCGGAACCGGACTGGAACCGGCCCGGTCAAACCCGGACCCAGCCCGTTGACCGGGCCCGCGGTTCGGAACTGGAACCGGCCCGTGCCTTATGGGCCCGGTTCCGGTTCCCGAAATTTTGGAACCGGCCCGGAACCGCCGGTTCCGGGCCCGGTTCCACCAAAAAAAAAAAAAAGCTGCTGCACCGTGCACGTTTGCTGTCTACAGGCCGGGCCCCCCTCCCTCTCTCTTTTTCTCTCTCTGCTACAATGCTGCTGCACGTCTGCTGTCTGCACTTGCAGGCCGGGCCCCCCTCCCTCTCTCTCCCTCTCTCTCTCTCTCTCTCTCTCTCTCTCTCGTGCTCTGCATCTTCAGTCTTCTCCTTCTCCTTCTCCTTTTCCTCCTTCTCCTCCGCCCACCCCTTGGCCCCTGTCTTCCCAGATCTAACCCCCGCCGCCTTCGCCGCCGTCGCCCCCGCCCATGGCCGCAGCCGCCGACGCCGACGCCCACTCCTCCTTCCCCCTCGCTGCCCTGCTCCTCCTCCCCTTTTCTCCTCCGCCCGCCCCCCGTCTCCCCAGATCTGACCCTCGCCGCCGCCGCCGCCGCCCCCCATGGCCGCAACTGCCGACGCCGACGCCGACGCCCCCTTCTCCTCCCCTCCTCCCGACCCCGGAAGAGGAGAACCCCCCGCTCCTCCTCCCCGTCCCCGTCCCCCTCCCGGCCCCCTCCTTCTCCCCCTCGCCGCTGCCCCCGTCTCCCACTTCATCTCCTCGCCACCTTGAACCTCGCCTTCGCCACCGTGGCCAAGGCCGCGAAGCCCGAGCGACGACCAACGGAGGACCAGACCTGCAATTTTTATTTTATAATTATTTTATTAATTTTTAAATAAGGAACCGGCCGGAACCGGAATCGGCCCGGAACCGCCGGTTCCGAACCGGAAACGGAACCGCCCCTTGCGCTTCTGGTTCATACGTGGCCATGAACCGGAACCGCCGGTTCCTGAACCGTGGTCATGTCTAGCATGGTCTTTTAAGCACCGCTGAATGGGATCGAAATTTTTTCCATGGTTGTTATTTTTATTTTTTGGGTCGAATGGTTGTTATTTCTATTCACTCATCAATTCTACGCTAACAAAAATTCGGGTGTCGACATGAATTACTTAATCGGAAATAAAAGTGGTAAGTCACCAAATAAAGATGGGTAATAATTTCATATGATAGTTGGCAAATCTAACGTGATGGTAAGAAGAATAAACAAAATCCGGTAATAAATAAGAGAAGTTAAACTTTTTAGTAGGAGACAAGAGTTTAAAAAACAAACAAATGAAACTTCGAAAATCAACTTAAAAACAAAATTACTCGGTAACTTAATCCTAGATAGAGGGTTGGAAAGCAAGATTAATGAAGTCGTGCGTAAACCATGCATAGAGCAGCTCCCTCACAAGTTTACTTTAATTCCCTCAGCGACTCTAAGCTTAGGAAACACTAACACAAAAAGAAGACCCATGTTAACTGGCTGCGATGCCCACGAAATGCACGTCTATACACATGAATCTCATCTTTCACGAAGTTTCATGGTCAAATTGCAACCTTGAGTCTCACCAAGAGAGACTTAGATTTAGCATCGATTGTATCTTGAGGAAAGAGAAATTATTACGTGAGTGTAGTCTACATACTACCTAGGTTCCAACAAATCTACTAGTCTAAATTCGGTCTTACAAACCTTAAAATTGTGACAAAGTCCTGCAAACCAAACGGATCGGAGCCCGTCATGAACACTGTGCAAGGGTGATTGCTCACTGTGATTTGTCGGTGTGATTGCTCCTCTCTCTCTCTCTGTTCCTATCACTTTTTTCTTCTCACTCAATCAAGTCTATAAAGCAGCAAACCCTTAGGTGGATTTGATGCTTCAGACGCGATTCTCGTGGTTAATATTCTCCAGTAACACAGTTTTCATTCATATGGTCGTTTGGCATGGGATGCATTTAATTTTGACGAAGGTGGTGATACTCTTGATAGATAGTATATTTTGATTCCTCCAAACTCCCCATTTTTTTTCATGCTTGATATGTAAATTTTGTTTAAGGCTATATACTGTACAAATCTACAAATTACGTTGTCCGAGTATGATTTGTGATGTTGCACTATTCTGTAATTCTTTTCATTGGTTGGGTGTGATTAAAAAGTTGGGAAAATGGTCTCATTCAGCTCCATTGTGGTCATCCTGTCTTAGTTCACATCTAAATCAGCTAATATACTAATCAATTTGTTCCCAACTGGGTTTGGAGACCGTGGACTAATGCAGGAGCGATAGAGAATCTTTTAAGAAAAGGTTTACATATCAAATTTCTAGTCATAAATATAGTCATCTCGCGATGCGATCGACAAAGCTTTTAGCTATATGTAGAGTCCTTCAGACTTAGAATGCGCAACTTGCTCAACCGAGATTTACTTAATGTTTATAGTTCTTATTGCAGTTAACAGCAGACTCCAATAAGAAATTTTGGATCTTTTACATTTATCTTCTCTTGCATTAGGGATGGTTAACTAAATCGGTCTTCTGGTTTGGTTCGAGATCATTACGAGATCATCCCCTTCTCATGCGTTGGTAATATATGATGACTTCTACATTCTCATAGTAATGCCAAACGACGTGATCTTAATTTTCACCGGTAGCAGTTATTATCTAATTCTAGTTCAATTCCGCACATTTTCATGAGCAAACATATAGAATTATCAATGTGCGAATCACCATCCATTGAGATGCAGAGACTGCATTTACTTTTGGGTTTCTGAATTTAATTAACAAGGATAGTTTCGTGTCCTCGCTCGTCGTAACCCCCCGTTCACTCTCCTAGTTTTGGTTCTTTGGGCATTTTGATGAGGATAATGAGCTCCGATTTGTCTATTGTATGATGTACGTATAATTGGCTAAAATAATCTGAAACTCGGTAAGGCCGTCAAATGAGTGGGTCGGGTCGAAAATGTTCTACCTAAATTGATCTATTTAATCCGTTTAGACCTAGACAATGCAAATCCAATGACTCATATCCGACCCGACCCAACCCGTTCTGATATTTCTAAAATACATCCATATTTAATCTATCTTATGAAAACTTGTACCCACCTATTTATCCCACTCAAAGCTCTTCATGTGCATACATTACTTGGATAAAAATTCCATATCAAATTTAAAAAGTGAATTAGCACAGTTAGAAAATGTCAGTAAATTAAGTAAAAAACGTAAAGAAAACCTATAAATCGAAATACATATAAAAAAAACTATAAATTGTCATCTAAGGCATATAGATTTTCCTATCGGCCTTCACCATCGGCAGCACAATATTTACTCCCATAAATACAACCATAACTTTTTCCCTATAATAGATATCAACATCTAAAATTGTCTTTCACTTGATAAAACTATATTATAAGTTGTCATGCATGCATCTTTAAATGAAAAGAAAAAATCTCTATTTCGACTATAAGATGCTAAAAGATTTGGCTTTTAACATTGCATATAATTTTCAACTTTTGTATTCATTCAATTTTTGAAAAAAAAATGTTTTAGCAAGAAAAAAAAGAGGGGTGCAAAAATTGGCCATCGAAATTCTCCTAGAAAAATAAGCTGCCAATATTTTAGGAAAAAGCAATAATCTGAAAATGGAAGGATTTCAATAGCCCAAGCAGCTCACAAATGTTATGTGGAGGGACGATTGCGAAACAAGCGCATCAGCTCACTTGACCCTCACTCAGTCACTCGCCCTCGGATACTCTGGGCCATTCGACTGCCGGCTGGTGCCCTTGTTATTAAATGGATTGAAAATGAATCTTGTGAAAACCCGTTGAATACCTAATCTCATTAAGCTATAATATTTTAGATCCACTTGCACCCATTCCTTCAATGTTTAACAACTCATAGATAACCTATATGATCTCTAAAATGTGAGTAAAAAATTGGCTCATGACCTATTTTGACACCTTTAGATGTCAGATAGGCTTGATACCATGTTTAGCTGAACTAGAGAGTTGTGAAGGCCATAGAGCTGAAGAAAGTATGCTATTCTGAAATTGGTGGTCAAATGTTTTCGGGGTAGTTCTGTAGTGACTGTTTTGATCAGTTGGGGTCACATGCCATATGTTTGCTTTCCTGATCCATTATTAAATGAAAGCTGCTAAGCTGCGAACACGTAGTTGTGCTCTCTTTTGTTAATTCTGCCGTTCACTGCGCGTGGTAAAGAATTAGTACGTCTAAGAACAAAAGTCCAATGGTTATTCCTACGTTATTAGCCTAATTAGCTTCATTTCATCTATTTCTTTAAGCTATTTAAAAAATAAGTACATTATTGGAAGTCCATTAGCTTATCACATTGATATCGGCATTTAATGGGTGAGGATGATGACTTCTGCACATTTACTATGATAAAAAAGAAAAAAAGAAGAAGAAGAAATAGACACGGGATTCCAAAACAAGTTTTTCAAGTTAGGAAAAAAATTTGATTGGCACAACTTGAGCTCTCCCTAATTTTGATTATGACCTGCAAATGGACACACTGATCATTAGCTTGGCGAATTAGAGTTGTCCCATTAAAAAAGCAGACATAATCTGCTTGTACAATTTTTGAACTATTTGGGCTGCTAGAGCTGGACCAGAAAAGTATGCACAACCAAGCCGAACCTTTATGAATCTCATTTGCAATTTTTTTTCCCTATACTCGTTAATTTTCGCCAAATATATTACTAGTTCACTTTACGAGTAAAAAAATATTTTTATTAGGGTTGATTCTACAAAATTAGTTTGTGTTTTGCTAAAAAATCAATTCACCGCCCTCTTGATTGCTTGTTAGAACCTAACAAACCACACATAAGGTCTCTATATATTACAAGTTAGGTCTGTTGACCTCCGTATTAAGGACTGAAGCATTTTGAGAGCCGATATGCGCATTTGGTTGGCTTCTTTTGCCAATGGCGTGCGACATGCCATAGCCAATTTCCAGAGAGTCCTTTTAGGCTGCCCAAAATAACCAACATGCGGCTCTTACCTCATATGTTTGGTCCCCACGCGGTCAGAAATTTGCTCGAGACTTCTCTGATGGCATCTGATGCTAGCGAATGTTCCTGTCGAAGCATACCTCGTTCATGTGCAGGTGCCAAAGGTTCTCCGCCTTCTAAATGGAACTCTGCGGTCGGGTTGTGTCAGTTTACTTTTGATCCAATGTCTCCAGGAGGGAAAAATGGCTGACCGATTCTGGAATAGAATCAAGAACGGTCCATCTTAATCCCAAGTACCTAAGGTTCGACAACACATTGCCCAGACTTTCAGGAAGCATCGGCTTGTAGACGCCTCGAGATTGAGCAGCCTTAGCAAACCAGAGTCGCTCTTAAGCAATAGTGAATTAAGCAACACCTATATCTCTCTCGAACTTTTCCCCAGCTTCTGAGTGTTAAATTATATACAACAACAGATATCGGTGACACCGTACTGAATTTGATGAGGCCTTGCAGATGCATTCCTCTTAGTCCCCGTATTCCGCAATCCGTGGGGCGATGAACTTTGATTCATCATTCAGTATTTTGTAGACAGAGCCACCAAAGGTTGCAAAAAACCCCATGTCCACGGCCATCCAAGACGAGAAATCATACAATATACCTGGCAGGCGACATCTTCTCACACTTCCGTGCCACTTGCATTTGACTATGCGAATCATGTTTCTGGAGACCATTGATTGACAAGCAGCCTTACCTAGAGTCGAAAATCGATCGCTGCATAACTTTAATTATAATTGTTGCGTGCAGCCAATTTTTTAGAATTATTCGCATCGCTGGTTCTCTTTTTCTCTAACAGGACTTCTTGTTGGGTGACGAAGAATAAAATGTCTCGCACCTTGAATTTCATCAATTGGATACAACCCTGTTGAGAAGGCGGAGATGGTCCAACTCCGGGAGCTCCTACACATCAAAGACGAAGTAGAGAAACATCCGTATGGGAGCCACAAGGAAATGACAGACGATGTGAAACGACTGATCATGGCTCCAAGCTATACGCCCTGTAGAGGCTGTCTTGTACTTGATTGGGCTAAAACGTTGGACACTTCCAACTGGATATTTAATCTGGATTCGACTGGAGTGTTATGATCTGGCACATTGCTACTGAACTCTGCTGCCACCCCAAAGAACGTACGAGTCTGGAAGATGCTCCATTCGAGGAAGCACACATTAAAAACAACATCAGGTCGAGATCTAGATTAGCAGGCATTTGTCTTGATATATGCTATATCTCCTAGTCAGATGTCCTGCTATGGCTAGCGGAATTGCGAGCATCCAGTTCCGAGAGACCTATGCCAAGGCAATTAATTTGTTCAATGAGAACAAGTCCATCACAGAACTCCAAGACATGGAGCAGAAGCCAATCGAGCCGATGCAACTCAAGGATACGGAAACTTCATTGCTAATTTTACAGATTGTTTCACGAGGACTACAGACCATCTATGGAAGCGAGAGCAAAAGTTTGACATAAGGATGCTTGCAATCAGTAAAGGGAGCATGTTAAAACCAAGCTAAGCCTGAACATACCAAAAGGCAATAGCAGCAAACGTGCGCTATTTCACGGATGCCAACTAGCATCGCAGCAAGATACTATTATCACGAATCAAGAGCAAAAATGGTCGATCATCAGTGAGGTTTGGCTGGAAATGTTGGTTTATACTGCTATCCGGTGTCAAGGAAGTTATCATGCTTAGCAACTAAGATGAGGAGGCAAGCTCCTGATGGCTCATGTCGGCTTAACGGATCACATCGAAGTACCGCATGCTCTGGAAATAGGAAAGCTGATTGGGAAATAGCATACTAGTTCACTCTGTTTCTGTCACCTGCTTTAGTCCCTTCCAGCATTGTTAGCGTTAATTTAGTGGCACTATTGTCATTAGATAAATGATTAACCTATATTTGATCAACTATTTACTTTTTTGGCAGCCTCCTTTCTCCACTTACATAGGACGGTTCTTATCTTATCTCAAGAATGATGAATAATAAACACACTTAGCAAATGAAATTTACACTATCATCTCAAGAACCGGTATATGTATTTTATATATTGCACGCTTCCCTTCATTGAAACACTTTCCGTTTCGAAGCAACTAACAACATCGACAGACATCAGAAAGTGTTCTGCAAGATGCTGTCACGAGTGTGGGCCGGTGCCCTATTCATGTGTGTATCCTTTGTTCAATGAATCAGCAAAAAAGCACAAGAGCTCGATTTGCTCATGTTAGATTTAATTATACTTAATATACTCTAAGAATTCGATTCGGGCTTGTGACTTCAAATAAATTAGCTTAATAGAAAGTAATACAGGACCAAATCAGCCTAAAAATAGGTTGGGCCAGATTAAGCTGGAAATGGGCTAAATGTAAGTCTCCTGAGCTTGATTATTATTACGGGCATTTTTGTTGGCCATGTTTATTATATTCAGACGGACAAATTATCAATGGTCTCGTGGGCTCAAATTTGAGAATAAAAATGATGATCGGCATGATTAGGACAGACATAATATGTGAAGAGGAACAAGCTAGCCATCAAAAAGTCATGTCTATCTATATTTCAATCAAAGAAATGCTGTGCATACTAAGATTGACCGACAAATTTGATATACTAGGTAATATGATGGACTCTTATTAGCTATTAAATTGGTCCAATTTGTTTAAACAGCTGGCCACTTGCAAAAATCCCATCTCACTTAGTATACCGACTTTGTAAATCACTACTAATAGGCCTCGTAATGCTCTTTCGACTAATATGTACGTAACTGGCTTGGTCCACGTGGGCCAAATGTCCCAAAAAGAGTACTCTAGGTGATCACATAAGGTGGTGACCACTTGAGAGGTTAATGTTTAAATATGAATCACTCAATAAGGTCTCTCACATTTGAATTGGGATTTGCGGATGTTATAAACTTGCACACGCATCGGTGTTGGCCTGTATCACCAAGCGATCCTTGAAATGACTAACACTATAATCAAGAGGGGATGGATTGATTGTCTTAAGAAAATTCACAATCTTTTTCTGCGAAGGACATGCGAATGTGCTTTTGTATAAGGAACACAGTTATGGACAGGCAGTAACTTTCATCAAACCGATAAACGAACCTGCGCTGGATTTTGTACTAGTCGCTTCCATCTTCCTTCCGAGGCTGAGAATAGTAACCATGGATGAACAACTAAAGAAGCAAGTTGCTCTTACAAACGCTGTCACTCTATTTTCCCTCTCTCTATTAATCTCAATCTCTCAACACTGAAGCTATTTCATTTTTGTATAGTTCTCGCAAGTTTTCCTCAATTCCCTCGACGACAATGAGCTTAGGAAACACAAACACGGAAAGAAGACCCATGTTAAGCGACTGTGATGCCCACGAAATGCACCGCTGTAATATGCGTACACACTTGAATCCCATCTTCCATGAAGTTTCATGGTCAAATTTGTAACATCCTGAATTTTGACCCATTACCGGGACTAATAAAGTGTACATTAATTCTCGTTTGATTTTAGTAAGTCTCGCCCGGACTTGATCAATCACGGGTAGATGTGTCAAAATGGGTCATAAACCCATATATGACCCATTTAAAAATAAATGGGTCATATATGGGTCATTTTAATTTTAAAGAGTCAAGCTTAAATGGGTTTTAAATTTTAAAGCTTAAAGATAAATGTGTCTAAATGGGTTGAGTTTGGAACCCATGTCCAACCTACCTACTAGACCCATCCACACTCTCTCTCTTTACAAAAATGTTTTAAAAAAATCGAAATTTAATTATTTTTATTTTTTTCTCTTTTTCTTTTATTTTTTATTTTTTCTTTTTTCTTTTCTCTTCTTTCTTTTTTTTTTTATTCCGGCCGGTGGTTGGCCACGGCGACCGGCCACCGGGGCGGAACAACCTCGCCGGAGGCCGGCGAAGCTCGAGCTCGCCGGCCTCGGGCGAGGCTCGAGCCTCGCCGATCTGGCGAGCGTCGAGCTCGCCGGCCTCGGGCGAGGCTCGAGCTCGCCGGCCTCGGGCGAGGCTCGAGCCTCGCCGATCTGGCGAGCGTCGAGCTCGCCGGCCTCGAGCGAGCTCGAGCTCGCCGGATCTGGCGAGTTGAAGCCGGAAAAGCTCGAGCTCGCCGGCCTCGGGCGAGGCTCCACCTCGCCAGATCCGGCGAGCTCGAGTCTCGCCAGATCGGCGAGGCTGGAGCCTCGCCTGAGGCCGGCGAGGCCTCGGCCTCGCCAGATCGGCGAGAACGAGCTTCGCCGGCCTCCGGCGAGGTCGTTCCGCCCCGGTGGCCGGTCGCCGGCCACAGCGGCCGGCGATCGGCCAAAAATAAAGGAAAAAGAAAATAAAAAAATTAAAAATTAGATTTTAAAAATAAAAAATATTAATTTTTTTTATTTTTCTTGGATAATGACTTTATGGAAAATATTTTCTAGAAATGTCACATTTTTCGTAAAACAAACACAACCTCAATTTTTAAAAAATTATAAAATTTTTCACTAGCTTTGTATTGCATAAAATGTTTTAGCAGTATAATTTTAAAAAAAAATCATAAGAAACAAGTATTCCAAGATTAGGTTAAATATAAAAGTGTTTTAGCAATACGGGTCGGGTCGGGTATGGGTTGGGTATGGGTCGGCTCAGGTATGGGTCGAGATATTTACACTATGAATAAATGGGTCATAAACGGGTTAATGGGTCAATTTGGGTCGGACCATTTATGATCCGACCCAAACCCGACCCGACCCACCCGTTTAACGGGTCTAATCACGGGATACTAACCAAATGGGAAAGGCTAAATAGGAACAGGTACGTGGACCGAGGACCCGATCGCGATTGAGCGCCGAGTTCAAGAAACGCCGAGGAAATATTTTGAGCCAATATAGGCCGATCTTAGGAAAATGACGGGTTGATATAGTCAGCGATGCACGATCGGTTCGCGGGTGATTCCGCATGACCGAAAGTGCGCCTGACAAACGAACCCCGATTTTAATCCAAACGATCGCAACCCCCGGTGATAGTGATAATTCCTCTCGTTCTCTCGAAATTCGAGGCCATCATGACTCGAACACTCCTAGGTCGATACGCGTAATACCTAAACAGTCACCCGTTAGTGAGAGGCCCTAAGACTTCAAAACGAGCTAATTTGATCGCAATATTGAGCCCGAACTTCGATATCAAAATTTCAAGGGTAGTTACGACTATTTTGCAAGACGGACGTCATTTTATAGTAGCCAAATAAGTTTGGGAGTAATACGGATGAAAACGGAAAATTCGACAGAAATTGGAAAAAATTACAATTTTGCCCCTGGGGACCTCGATGTCCATTTCCGAGGCCAAACGAAATTATTTTTCGGAATCGACGCCATTTTGGGGCAACCACGCACGTCTGGAGTGCATAAGGTCAAAAATTGGAATTTCGACCCCGGAACGAAAAAATTACGGTTTTGCCCCCTCAAACTTTTGGACTGATTTTTGAGGGCTTAACGGATGAATTTTAAGGATCCGACACCGTATTATGTCTACCATGAATATATAGGACTGGTATGGACAAAAATTAGAATTTCGGTTCGGGATCGAAAAATTACGAAAATACCCCTAGGGCTAATTTGGCTAATTCCGAATTTTGGTCAAAATTTTTGGGGCTAAACCAAGGTTGATTAGGGCTAAACCAGGTATGGTCAGCTTGGGTTAAGGACAAATGACCATTTTACTCCTAAATTATTGGACTAGAACAAATCCTAGCCATTGGATCAAGGGCAAAATTGTCCAATGGCCCAAGATTTTGACACATGGATTCCACTAATCCATATTTGACTCATTTTGACCTGAATTTCCTCTCTCTCTTACTCATTTTTCACTGATCTTCCGAGACCTCCTCCCTTCCTCTTCTTCCTCATCGTTTCATCCTCTCCGTGGACACAATTCTGCCGTCTGGTACTGTTCACGCCGGAACAGTCACCCGCCGGAGCTGCTGACCACCACACGCCACCACCTGTCATCATCTCAGCCCTCCTCAGCCCGGTTCCAGCCCCAAACAGAAGAGAAACAACCACTATTCATCGTTCCCGTTGTCGTCGTGACCGCCGGCTTGCACCCGAAACGCCGCCGTTGATTCTTACCACATGTCAGTGATCGACCGCCCGTTCTCGTCGTCCCGAGTCATCAGTAGGCAAGTATAAATCCCTAAACCCCTAATTAGTTTAATTGTGCATTTTTAGGGATTAATTAGGCCTAATTGGGGTTTAATTAGGCTTAATTGTGTGTGGGGTGTTTTGTATAGGTCATTAGGACCTAATGAGATAGTTTAATGGTGGATTAAGGCCTAAACAGCCCCCTGTTCTGGTACTGTTCATGAGTACCGAAATTGTGCATTTTTGTCTAAGTTTTGTACTAATTAAGTTCAAGTATTAATGACTTGGAATTAGACATTTTAGGGGCTAATTAGGCTTATTTGAAGCTTAATTAAGTGTATTTGGTTGTTGGGTGATTAGGGTTTGAGACTAGAGCCTAATGAGGGTGTTTAATTGTGGATTAGTGGACAAAATGTGTTCTGCCCTGGTACTGTTCATTGAGTACCGAATTTGTGCAATTTGTCTAAGTGTGAAATTATTTGGGTTCAATTGTTAGTGACCTTGAATTGGTCATTGTAGGGATTAATTAGGCTTAATTGAAGCTTAATTATGTGTATTTGGTGGTTGGATGGTTAGGGTAAGTGATTAGGCCCTAATGAGATGGTTTAAAGGTGGTTTAGTGCCTAAATGTTAATCTGTTTTGGTACTGTTCACCAGAATCGAAATTGGCATTATTTTACTTAACTTGGGACTTAGTTGAGTCATTGGTTGATGGCAAGGAATTAGGCATTTTTAGGGGTTATTTAGGACTTATATAAATCCTATCTAGTGACCCCGTACCAATGAGAATGAGGACTAAGTCCAATTTGCCCAAGGCGGGCCTTAGGTGCATTACATTGATTTGTAATAAATGTGCGGAATCAATGTTGAATTGATTGGGTAAGAACGGAAATAAATTGATTGTCTTGAGGATGAGTTGAATGCGTCTAAATCGAGAATGAGTATGCGTGGTATATTAGTGTTGGAGATTGATCTTGAGTGCCTTGGCTTGTATTCGTCTCTCGTGACGTTGATTGATTAGTATTGGGCACATTGATGTATATGTTTGAAGTGATTCAAATTCGGGCCTACGGGTCGTTATAAAATTATTGACTTTCGGGTCGGGCCTACGGGTTATTATAATCACTTGTGACCTTCGGGTCGGGCCTACGGGTTGATTTATCAAACTGTTGGCCTTCGGATCGGGCCTACTGGTCGTTTTATCAATTGTGGCCTCCGGGTCGGGCCTACGGGTCGTTGTATTCAATTGTGGGCCTTCGGGTCGGTATAATTGCACGTGATTTGCATTAGTGTCAAATGCCTAACCTGCAGGGATATGAGATAACGTATTGGGCTGTGAGCCCGGAGTGAATTTATGTTGAGATACTGGTTCATTGTTGATGCGTTTTATTTACCTTCTGGAGGTGCACATTAGCCTAGTTTAGGATTAGTGATTTATACTTACTGAGTTTTCTCACGGTTATGGTAAAATCGGCATTTCAGATCTCCGGCCATGAGTTCTGAGGAGGACCAGGAGCAGTCCGAGAGTTCTTCGGAGTCGTCGGGTTCTGATCCCGACTGGGTACCATAGGTTAGACATCAGTTAAGGAGTGAGGGCCGACACTTTTTGACTGTAGCTCTCCCGTAGTTAGTTCGATACCCCTAGGCCACCGATCCCTTTTTGTTTCGTAGCCCTTTTGATGTACCTTTTGTTTATAAATTGATATTGTATATAAGTTTTACAATGAATATATATATTGTTTTAATCGTTTGTAAAATCGTTGACTCTTGCTATTCACGGTTGCTTATAAATTGTCTGGGTGTATATATATATACGTCGTTTTCGCTTGTATTGTGTTTTCTCTGATTTGGGTTTTCCGGTAGGTGACGCAAACCTGGGAGCGTCGCACCTCTTTTCGGCCTATACGCGGATGTTCATGCTTCGTGAGGTATGGGGCGTGACAAAATTGCCATGCCGATTGCCGAGTTTCAGCAAAGAGAGATTTAGTTTTAGCATTGAGATTAACTGTATCTTGCGGAGAGAGGAATTATTTCCTCTGTGTAGCGTATGTACCAATCGAAAATGGACCATTACAATGATAAAAACCGTGTGCATTCCACCAAGATTTCATTAAATGTACCGGTCCAAATTCGTTTTTACGCCTTCTGGGCCTTGAAATTCTGACAAAGTCCTACACTTAGCGGATTGGAGCCTGCAATGGGCCGTGTGTAAAGGTTGGGCTGTGGACAGTCCATAGATGTTGAAACTTCGCCACATTGAAGCCAGTTTTAACCCCACAGCAACTGCTATTGATAGTAAGTTCAATCGATTTTAATCCCTTATTCGAGAGGATTTATAACTTACTTTAACAGTCAATAAGTATTGTCACAAAGGTCGGTTTGGAGTTGCGTCCCATGTTAATATCCCCATAAATTACCCACTTCTTTTCCTTAGAACGACCCCCCCTTGATTGCAGGTTAAGTCGATTTACTTCCTCGATTGAGAGAATTTGTAGCCTACTATAATACTTGCTATTCCCACAAGATCAAATTGCAGTCAATCACTTGTTGACATCTCATACCTTCTTTTAATTTTCTCGATAATCTAACTACAGCAACACCAAAACTAACCGTTCTCGCTTTCGTTAATCTAAAACCTTGTTGTCCGCTTTGTGTTTGTCATTTGCACGTTTCATGGTCTATCCAAGAAAAGCAAAAGGAGAAGAGATGAAATCTGTCTTCGTTTTGCAGTTTTACGCATACTTCTTTACATTGTTTCTTGCCTTTGCCTTCCGGAAAAGAAAAGGACAAAGAAAAAGAGAGACATGATATTTCCTTTCAATATATTTGAATCAGCTGACCCATGCTGATAACTCTAAATGTAAAAGATTTATCGCCAACGTTGATGATACGAACCAATACTAAAATACTTCAAATTTCTTTTCTACATTCTTCAGGTGGAAGCAAAGGGCTAATGCATATAATAAAGAATGACATGATGATCACCGGGAGAGGAAAAGCATAACATGGAATCACTCTTTATCATCTCCTTGTTCACCGGATTCAATCTCCTAAACTTTTGCATGAAAATAAAACCACATATTGATTAACTTGGGTTTCTTATTGATCAAGCAAATTCCTCTTATCGAGTCAAGCTTTTGCCATCGCTTTTACTTCTTGAGATGTCATTCATGAGAAAGTATTCAGCGGTTTGTAAGCGTCATGTCAACGGCTGCCTTGGCGTGTGCTTATTCACTGATAACTAATTAGATCTTGACACATATATTGATTTAGAAATTAAGACTCCGTTCATTTGGCGGAAAATATTCTCCTTTTGAAAAATATTTTCCCGGAAGTCATTTTTCTGAAAAATATTTTCCTAGAATACAATTTTCTGGTGTTCAGCTAAAATTTGAAAAAGTTTCGGAAAATATTTTCTGGTGTTTGGAGACCGCCGATCCAGTCTCGTCCGGCGACCGGCGGCGGCGATCGGCAATCGGCGGCGGTGGGCGGCGATCGACGATGGCGGCGATCGGCGGCTGGTGGTGGTGTTCGGCGGCGTCCAGCGACCGACTACTGGCGACGGCGGTCGGTGGCGGCAGGTGGCGACGGGCAGCGGGCGGCGATCGGCAATCGGTGGCGGCGGCGATCGGCAGCGGCGTTCGGCGATCGACTTCCTTTCTCACGGAAAATATTTTCCTTCCCATGGGCAATTTTGCCTTCACTTTGGGGGAAAATGATTTCCTCTTTGTGAAAAGAGGAAATCATTTTCCTCAAAACAATAAAGGATTTGGGGGTGGGGAAGGAAAATGTTTTTCCACGAAAAACATTTTCCACCTCCGAACACCGGAAAAAGCGGAAAATGTTTTCGAGAAAATTATTTTTTCGGAAACGAATGGAGCCTAAAAAAAAATTATTTCTCTTTTCCTCCTCCATTTTCAACCTCCGCTCTGCCTGGGCTTGGCTATCTCCACCACCAAGTCGCCGCTACCACCATCCTTGAGCCACCATCCCACCCTGGCCACCACCGTCCACAGCAAAGCTGTTGAGCTCATCGCTGGCAGCCATGGATGAGCCAAGACTCGAGTTGAAAGCTGTTGAGCAGCAGAGCAGATTTGGCTATTGAGCGACGGTTGATCGCCGCGTCCAGGCCGACCTCCACATCAACCCTCTCTGTCATCCCGGCGACTAAGCCTTGGCCGCGAGCACTCGTCCATAGATATGGAGATGCAGAGTAGCGGTCGTCCAAGGATGGCCTCTCATCCAAAGATAGAGCGACGACCTCCGCGGCTAGATATGGTGTTCTTTCAAAAACTTCGTAGCCATGGATGGTGGCTCGAAATTTCACAATACTTCGAATTTAAGCTCGAATTCCAAAAACTTCTCTGATTGAATGAACGAAGGGCGTGGACACACACTGAGAATTGCTATATGTAATTGATCCGATTGTATGTGAAACCCCTCCTTCTTCCTTCTTCTTCTTCTTCTTCTTTCTTTTCATTCTCTTTCGCTCTCCCTCTTTTTCTTTCTTTTCTTTTTTTTTCTTCTCCACCATTTTGACTTTTCAAACTCACATTTTACAAGTATAGTGGCAGTTCATCGGTTCGGTGAAATGCCAGAAAGTTGAACAGTCTTCCCTGGTAATAACATGATGGTTAGTTCCTTTTACCGTCTCCATGCAAAGTCGAGTTAATTTCGGTTTATATTTCAGGGAAATGGCTTGGCAGTAGACAGATACGTAGTAATTGGGCAACAAAGGGTGCTGGTGGTGGTGGCATTGAAGAGAAGCAGAGCTCTGATGCCAAAAGTGTGGTGGAGCTAACCAATGGCTCATCAGGTTAGCCATTATTCGGAACAGAAGTTTCTTGGATTCATCTTGGCTGATATGCGATGCTCGAAGGCACAAGCATTTTAAGTTTTGCTGCCCGAGTCATTGTATTGTCTACTGTTATAGGCATTCTCTTTTACAAGATTGCATCACGAATCATCTACTCTCTCTTTTTTTTTTCATTGCAGAGGATGGTAAGGAGGCTACAAACAGTGATGCTCCAGAAAAAAATCCTCAGTATACAACTGTTTATGTAGGAAATTTAGCTTTGGAGGCAAGACCGATCTCTCTTTTTTAAGTACTATCTGTTGGTGTTGCTGATTTACATCTAATTGAATCCATATGGTGGAGTTTTGAGTAATTTGGGGGCAAAACAAAGTGAACATTGCCAGATTTTCTTTAGGGAATCCATATGCTGATTTTGTATCCCGTGCTTTTAAAATTACGCTTTACATCTTCATATTGACATTACCATATTGGCCATCTTGGCTTTATTCTTTTTGTGGCCAGTAATAAAATTATATCAAATGAAACTGTAAAAAATTTTATGGAGAAAAATTAAATACACCTTAACAATCTTTGTATTTTTGCAATTACCATCATGCTCTCCTTTAGTTATAACCAGTCAAAAAGCCCGTGCCACGCACGGGTCTCTATTATTGTCATTAAATAACTTAAGCTTCAAGCAAGGGTTTGGAAAGCTCTAGAAATTGAATTATCACGAAAAGGATAAGGATTTAGACTTGTCACTTTAGTACTGATCTAAATTATTTGTTATAAAACGGACAAGAAATCAAAGTGCAGTGTGGGTTCTAATTCTTTTCATGTTCTCTTCATATCAGATTGAATTTTATTCCTTTCCCCTTCATTAGTTAATTTGATGCTAACTTTTGCAATAACTAAATGTGGATGTATTGTATTACACTCTTTGAGTGCCAATATTATGTGGAGACAAAATCTCACAAAAAGGTCAGGTAATTTCAGTTTACAGAATTCAACAATGATTAGAAGACAAATTAGAATTAGAGGTGAAAAAAATGCTTCAATTAATTTCAAAACAAATTGCATATAATGGGATTGGTGATTGCACATGAATCAAATAGTTCTTGGAGAAGTATAAGAGAAGAAATAATTTTTTAAATGCTAATTCCATCTACCCTAGTTATCTCGTTTTGCACCAAGATACATATATAGTCTTAGATTAAGTTAACTATAATTAATGCATCAACATTGAGTGGGTCCATACTGAAATAATTTTTTGAGACTAATTTATTCTGTTATACTTTTTATAATAGGCTATTATATGTTGGTACCACGCCAGTTCATACTAGGAACCGTATTTAGAGAAGAGAATTCAGGAAGTGGTGGCGTGAAGAGTAGGTGAATGAGTAGAGAACAAGAGCTGATGAGCTTATGCTTATTCTACCAAAATTAAACCTACTTAAATGGAAAATGGCTCCGACAATTACAAGTTTAAATTTGGCCTTTCAAGTGATTATGTATTCAGATTTTTTGGTGATGGGCATTTAACAGAGATTGTGGAGATTATGGAGTAGGATTTGGTTTCGTGAGGTATAGTACTCGTGCAGAAGCAGCATTGGCCATTCAAATGGGAAATACTCAGTCACTTCTCTGTGGAAGACATTATGGTGTGTTCTTGGGCTTGTTACTAATGCTCTTCATTCCTTATTTGCTTTATTTCACAGTGTGCTGATGGTTTGAAAAGTATCTGTTCCATAGAAAATGTAGCGTGAGATTATTAATTCTGCAGTTATGCTGATAAGAGTTGAAATTATCTCACTTTTTTCCTTTTCCTGATCGTAAATCCGACCACCTCTCATAGTTAACCTTTGGTCAAAGACCTCATTTTTGTTTACACCGAGATTTGAATCCAAGTTGTCTTTAAGTTTTGTGCATTTAGTGACTGCACTAAACCCTTTTGGATGAGCTTAGTGCTCTTTGACTCAAGACAGTAGAATTTAAACTCAATCTGTGATTGCTGTAGCTATGACTTCATCAGCATGTGGTGCCACCACATGTTCGGCCGTACCTCTTATCCTCTAAAAGGATAAGCAAAGGTGGCATGTGCTATGGTAATAAGACATAGTTCTCTGGCAATACAAGTGAAGTGTTCTATCTCTTCAATAATTTAGATGGGCTTTTCGTGGCATGTAGTTTAAGATATAATTGCTGTCCGCATCTTGGCAGTGGTAAAAATAGATCAGGGGCTCTAGCATGTGAAAACGGTAGTTAATACAAGACTTCGTCCCCCTGGTGTTTTCGTTTGAACCAGAGCTGACTTCTGATTTGTTTGTGCTTGCAGTGCTCCTGGGGTAGCAAGCCTACTCCCCCAGGAACAAGCTCCAATCTCCTTCCTCCACCTGCTGCAGCGGCACCATTACCAGGCCTTTCTACTGCTAAACTATTAGCCTACGAGTGACAATTAGCAATGAGCAAGATGAGCGGCATGCATCCTCTCATGCAAGGACAGCATCCTCTCAAGCAGGCAGCGATGGGTATGGGAGTTGCCGGTGGAAGCCAGGCAATATATGATGGTGGGTTTCAAAATGTTGCAGCTGCCCAGCAGCTCATGTATTATCAGTAACATGCCTGGTTTTTGGCTTAATGGTTAAAGGGGGGAAGAGAGAGAGAGAAAGGAACTTTTCTTGGGCTACATATATATTATTGGGAGTTTATGACCTCTAGGAAGTCGCCGATGTTTGCCTTTTCTGTGCATGTTACCCTTTTTGATCTGTTCCCGTCGTCTGTATTTCATTCTATTTATGTATCTCTATGGTTGGCTGCTCAGAAATGAATCCATGTCTCTTTGGACCATTTTCTCTCTATGGTTCTTTTGCTTGTTATAAGTGACATTGCACTTATTATCTCGATGCATGGCGAATCGCATTTTCAAAAACAGTGAGATTTTGCACTGGACAATCTCATCGAAATGAATCCATGTCTCTTTGGAGCATTCTCTGTGGTTCTTTTGCTTGTTATAAGTGACATTGCACTTATTATCTCGATGCATGGCGAATCGCATTTTCAAAAACAGTGAGATTTTTGTCGAGGCATATGCTACTGAAAGTCAGCTCACACTTGCAGAAACTGTGAAACTTGCTGTTGACAACATTGTAGACTCATCGATAGTATAAGCCCATGCAATATCATTTTAGTGTAGTATCATGATTTACACAATATCGCATTGTTCATGTGCTTTCCCTCCCTGGATGGAGGAGAATGGAATTGTCTCGTTGCAGTATTGCCGACACTCACTGTGCTGTGAACACGAGGATTGGGTTGGTCTTCGAAGCATCGGGGTGGTGGAACAAACAGTAACTCTAAGCTCGATACTACTACACCTCATCTAATTGTTTGATCATAATGCATCATGTGCTTCAAGAATAACTAAATTCAGGCAAAGAAACCGAAAGGGATTCGAGATAACTGTGTAAGTTGCCAAAGAATTGGATTTCACTTTTCGATTTCCCTTTGGCCTTGGAAATAGCAGGAGTTGAAGTGACGTGAAATGAACTTAAAAGGTAAAATTCGCGGCAGCAAAGGGCATCTTCTTCTTGAATATATGCCGGTCTTCTTTTTTCAATAATTCAGAGGCATGGATGTGGAGACCTTGGTACTCAAAAGTCTATGGAGTGTCCTGCAAGTCTGGTGATTATCGATTAAGTTTGAGCCACTTTCTTGAAAAGTTATAATCTACTCCATTTAGCCAAAAAGGCTTAAGGGTCTCTTTTGTTACTATATTTTGCTTCGTTTCTTAATACTAACACACAAGAAGAATACTTTAAATGTTAAAAGAAATTAGGAAAAATTAAGAGGACTTCAAGTATTTGTATCAATATATATATGTAAACACAAAATTGAATGTTTCATGTAAAAGATGCATACTTTTGATGTCAAAAATGAAAGAAACAATGAGAATCAACACTTAAATTTGGGGAAAATTACCAAAAAAGTCCTAAACTTATTGCATTTATCATAATTCAATTATAAACCTTTAAATTGTGCCACTTGAGTCCTAAACCTTTTTCACATTTTGCCAATTGAGCTAATTTTGGCCAAAAATTGTTGACGTAGACCCCAGCCGTCCTACGTTGCACAATCAGCGCTAACATGAAATTTTTTAAATAATATTTTGATTTTTTATATTTTTTTTCTTTACTATTTTTTTTTTTGGACTAAGGGCTTGCAGGCCCTCTGCTATGGTTGGCAAGGGTGTGGCAGCCCTTGCTTGATACCCTTGCCGGCGACTAGGCAAGGGCCGGGACGCCCTCGCCTGTGGTCGGTGAGAGTTAGTTGGCGACCCTTGCCAGTCGTCAGTACAAAAAAAAGTAAAGAAAAGAAAAGAAAAAAAGAAAAAAGAAATATAAAAATTATTAAACTATTATTTAAAATTGTCCACGTCAGCGCCAGGCATGCCATATAAGATGGCTGGCGTACACGTAAGTAATTTCCTGCCAAAATTGACCCGATGAACTCAATTAGTAAAATATGAAAATGCTTATAATTCAATTGGCACAATTAAAATATTTAAAACTAAATTGGCACAAGTGCCATTAGTTTATGATTTTTTTAATAATTTCCCTCTTAAATATGAAAATTGACGAAAACGCCCTCATGCTTTTCATGTCCGATGGTAGAATTCTAATGTTGGTTGAATCTACTCAAATTTCGAGTACTTTTGACTTCTTATGGTGCGCAGAAAACGCCACCCTAGTAGTTACTGCAAATCACGTGGATGATTTATTTGTTCTTTTTGTTGTTTTGGGTTTCTGCGTAGAACAACATCGACCTTAGGGAATGACTTTCTGGTCTTTGTATAATGAGAAATCCAGCACAAAGTCTGACGACTTTGCATTTGTTAAAAAGTTTCTGCATAACTTGAATTGACTAACAACATAAGAAAACAAAAAATTATAAAAAAATATGAACAATTATAAGAGTTAGAGATGATGAATTCATTGATTAGAAGCTGGTGGTGATTGACGCCTCCTATAAATCCTAAGCTTGTTTGGCGCAAATTGACAATCCAAACAGCCTCCTTCTCCAGTAATCACTTTTCAGACCTCCGGTTTCCTTTTCCTTATCCTGTCCCTAAAGTGGCCATTTCCAATGTCCCAGGCGAATCACACTTCTTGAGGCTTGAGCAACTCGGAACTGAACGGCCAGGACCGCGAGCCTCCATTCCCTAGTGCACGATCGCAGTCTTCTCAAGCCCGCTCGTGTCGTGCATACTTTATCCGATTGGTTCCTTATGGAGGCATCTGAGGGACTGAGACCGCGAAAAAATCCTCTGGCAAAGACCTTGTCTTTGGTTCGCTCGTTGTCTTCTCGGAGCCGACGAGGAAACGGCGAGAGGGGCAAGATGTTGGCGCGAGAAGTTGAAACTTCGCCGCTCAGTGCCGGGAGGAGCATTGTAGCTTCATCAACAGGCAACCTGAACCGAGCAAGGAAGATGAAGGATGAGTCGCATGTTGTGGGTCGCGAAAATCTTGTGAACAAACTTGTGGAGCAGTTGCTCGATAAAAGAGATGACGGTGCCAACCTGAGAGTGATTTCGGTGGTCGGTGAGGAAGCCATCGGCAAAACAGCTCTAGTGAGGAGCGTCTACAACCGAGCGGACATTAAGAATCATTTTGACTGCTGCGCTTGGGTCCGGGTTGCACCGGGGCCTACACTGGTTCATCTCATGGTCGACTTGCTCAAGCAGCTGAGGGTCTCGGAATTGCGAGACGTGGAGCGTCTGAAGAAAGAAGAGCTGTCCGATGTGCTCCAACGAGTCCTGATGGAGTGCTGTTACCTAATTGTCCTAGATGACTTGAACGATGTCCCTCTCATGGACGAGCTCATAATGGTGCTCGTGGACTCGAGGAACAGAAGCAGAGTAATCGTCACGACTTGTAACCACGACATACCCTCTTTTACTGATCCGTGGTATTCCATGCATCTCACGTTGAGCCCTGTCAACCGAGAACAGAGCAACGAGTTATTGGAAAGCAGCTGGGCTTTCGACATGATCGATTTGCCCACGGAACTCCTCCATCTGAAAGAGTTGATTTTTAGCAAATCAGGCGGTTCTCCCGCCAAGATCCTGCTACTTGGAGGACTTTTATCTGCCACCACGTCAGATAGATGCACCGAGCTTGCCAATGGGCTTTCTGATCCTCCCACACTACAAGATGTTGCACGGTTGAGTGTTGATGTACTGCCAGTACGGTTAAAGCAATGTGCTCTGTACTTGGCTATGTTCCCTAAGGAATCTGAGATTCCCACAAGGAGGCTCTTTAGACTCTGGTCAGCTGAAGATCTAGTATCCTCACCGTTGGAGAACGGAGTAACCAGAATTAGTGCAGAGAAATGTTTCAAGGATCTGGTGTCCAGAAACGTGGTCCATGTAGCTCGACGGAAATGGGACGGGAGTGCGCGATCGTGCCGCTTGCCCGGAACATTGTACGATGTCTTTTATCAGATGGCTAAGAATGAAAGATTCCTCAAGATCCACGACGATTCTAGTCATGATGAAGGAAAGTTTGACGCCCTTCGTATCGCAATACCTAGGCATATTTTTGGAGAAGGTAAAGCAAAGGCGCAAGAAAATGCACTGGAAGTAGGACCAGAGCGTTCAGAAACAAATGCACAAGAAGCACGCACGGAGGAGATCACTTCCGCTGAGCCACATCAAAAAATGTCCACCAGCGACAAATTTACGCCGTGTGGCATCAAACAACTTTGTTCCTATGTGTCTTTCAACACCATGAAGCTAGGAACACAGACCAGAGAGATAGAAGCGTTGCTTAAACCCCTAGTGCTGAAAGGGGACTCCAGTATGCTGAGGGTACTTGATCTTGAGGGTGTCTACAAGCCTTTACTTCCGGAGGAGCTTGGCAACATATTGCTGAACCTAAAGTACTTGGGACTGAGATGGACTCTTCTTGAATCGCTTCCAAAGTCAGTGGTGCGATTGTCTTGTCTCGAAACTTTGGATCTGAAGTACACTAACATAACCCAAGTGCCGGTTTCTATCTGGGAGATAGAGAGTCTGCAACATCTATACATGAATGAGGTGTCCTTCGACAAGTCCATTCATCCTCCACTGCATTCCAAGAAATCCTTAAACTGCAACATCCAAACCATTTGGGGCTTATACATAGGAGTTGAAAGTCCCATGTTGAATGTCCTGTGCAAGTTGACGGGCCTGAGGAAGCTGGCATTGACATGTCATCCCTCGGCAGTAAAGGCAGCTACCGAGCAGATCTCAAATTTGAAGATGCTCGAATCCCTCAGATTGCGATCGAAGGATCTATTCGGTCAGCCTTCAGATCTTGAGCTGACTGACATGAGGGGGCTCAAATCTCTTTCCAAATTATACTTGCTCGGAGAATTGTCCATGCAAAGATTGTCGGAGTCGCACATTCCTCAGAACCTGAAAGTACTAACCTTGTCCATGTCAGGACTAAAAGACGATCCGATGGTAGTCCTGGGGAAGCTGGAATTTTTGACCACTCTCCGGTTATTTGCCTACTCATATGACGGCGAGATATTGAGTGTCTCGGAAGGAACATTTCGGAAACTCCGTGTCTTGAAACTGTGGAAGCTGGAGAACCTGACTGGGTGGACTATACAGGCAAATGCAATGCAGTGCCTCGAAGATTTGGAAATTAAGGAATGCAAGCAGCTGAAGATGATCGAGGGACTGAAGCAGATCACAACCTTAGAAGTTGTCACATTAGTTAAAGTGCCGGATGAACTCGAGCAAAGTGTCAGAGAAATGCGGCCGAACGTGCCAATCATAGCAAAGGAATTGGTAATAGGTTTGCCGCAGGTAGCTCTCTGTCTTCTTTTGCTTTACATGTTTGTCTATGCATTTTAGTAGCCATCCACAGGGAACATCTCTCGACTATGCACAGAATAATTTGCTTGATTTAACTCCGAATAACAAATAGTATGTGTGTGTCAGCTTGCGAGTGTCAGGTTTCACCACATAGAAGATGGTTAAGCTTTTGTTGGTGTTAATGGTGATAGAATTGAGAGCATCGTGGTTCTTTATGGATATAAGTTTGTGTTCTTGATCATGAACAGAATGAAAAAAAAGAGGAGCCATCAGATGAAGAAGACAGCAGAAGAGGAGAAGAGGATGACTATAGTGAAGACCCTGAATCTGGTTTCGAGGAAGATGACGATGATTTCGATTATGAAGAAGAAGAGGAAGATGACGATGATTTCAATTATGAAGAAGAAGAAGAAGAAGAAGAAGAGACGTAATTCTTTACGAGTAATATTATGAATATTTTTGTGGGGTAATTTAAGTTAGTAGTCACATGAATAAAAAACGGAACAGAAAGAAGATTCTAATTTCACCATTTTGTTTGGGTGGGCGTTGCAAGGACTGATGGAGACCTTAGGGTCAATGAAATTCATTGATTAATAAAGAGATAATTTTGCGGTAGTCATTTTAAAGAATTAATGTAGGGTACGTAGGCTATGTAATTACCATCACTGTGGCCTTGTCGCTCACCATGCCTTGCACGAATTTGTGCTGGAGACACCACGTGCCACTTGGTGAAACCGACTGATCAAAATTGAAATGCATATACAGGTGTCAAGTAGAATATGATTCATAGCAGGCGTGTAACTATAATTGGTCTCGATTATACCACATTATCACTGTCATGTGGTGTACCATCATATAAAATACTCTTATTGAAAACACGATCCCAGCAAAAAGGTAAAAGAAAAAAAAAGAGAATAGAACTTGGCCATTGAATTCAAATGTGCTGATTTCAACAAAAAAAAAATCGTATGTGCTGATCATGCAAAAGTCTGTACTTGCTAACTCAACAAACTCCTAGGTGCAAATTAAGCTACATACACCACTACAACTTAAATACTCTAATTGACTCTGAAAATCTAATTAACTCTAAAATATAAGGATAAGCTTAGAAAAAGCCATAGAACTTATCGCGAAAGTGTGATTGAGTTGTACAACTTTCAAAAAGTGTAACCAAGTTCGAAAACTTATTAGATTGATGCAATTTAGTCATTCCGTTAACTCCGTCTAATTTGACTAACGAAAATTATTAAAATGGTTTTTCTAGTTATTATTTTCTCTCTCTTATGTGGCATTCTACGTGCTGTTAAAGTTAATTATAGCACCAAAACGATGTCATTTTTATCCAAATCCTAATTTTTTTACACCAAATCTTAATTAAATTAGGTAAAAAAGACAAACTAAAAGAACACAAAAAATAAACAGGCTAAAAGTAACGAAAAAACACAAAAAAGAGGGAAAAGAATACACTGGTGGAAGGAGGGCCAATCCCTCCGCCTGTAGCCATCACCTTATTGCCGATGGGGCGTCGTTGATAGAGGTGTGCATTAGTCTTGGTCTAATCCGGCAATCAGACCAAACTTGTCATGTCTCGAATTCCTAAAAAATGGGAGGATGACATTACTGTTCTTCCACCCATTTGATGTGGCCTCAAACAGAAATCAATACCTTGTTATCAAAATCTATATATCTCCATATATATATATATATATATGATAAATCAGCAAGTTGATTATGATATCAGAGTTTCTATCATCCATAAAAAAAAAATGTAAACCTTCGAACTCAACTAAACCAAATAACTATTTTCAAACATACATAACTCATGTCCAACAGTGTCCAAAATTCAACTACCAATTCTTGCCGGCAGTGCTCTTGCCCTACTTGTCACTAACCCAGGAACCTTAAAAACATGAAAGACAAATGGAATGAGTAGCCACAGCTCGGTGAGTAGTATATCTGTTCCAAATAGATCGAGCAACCACTATGCATATATATAAAGCAATACCAAAAACTTGTAATTCAATCACAATACATAATTTACATATTAAATCAAAGATGAGTTGTTTCATTTCAACAAAGTCTTATACAAATAAAAAAAATACTCATTTAGTCCCTCATTGCAATTGAAACATCAATGGTTAAGTCCATTATCAATTTCTATGAAAAACAACGCCAACGGTCCATTCCATTAAACGATTTATTACTCAATCTTAAACTATGGTCACGGCACAATCCCTAGTGATAAGACGACCAAGATGCCCCCTTGGTAAGGTCTCCACATATTATCAATCGGTAGTTTGCCCTAGAAGGATATCTTAAAACTCTTATGCATACCTGGAAACCCTTAACCAAAGGTTCATAGTTATATTGAGTATCAAACAAACATTCTCCAATATCAGAAATCTAATCCAGAATCAATTTCATAAACCAAACAAATAACCTTTCGCAACACAGCTTATCCGCCACAATTAATTTATCATAAAGCATTTCTCAAATAATTTTTAGAACTCATATCTTTTCAGAATACCTTTCCTCAAACCACTCATATATACTAAAAGGTAGTAAATGCTCGATCTAGTTTAATACAGCAAAAAATGCCATTTCTTAACTCATAATATAACTAATCTATATTGATTTCAAAATATAAGTTTTACATACTCAGAAAAGAAAAAACACCACTCCACTGAGAACGCCTACGACCAAACAATAAAAATTACTCAAACCATCAAACTCACAATCGTATCAAATAGGTGAGAAATAACGTCAAAGTTGAGTAAAATGCTACCTCAACTATGAATCGGTTAAACCAAACTTATTCGCTATTAAAACGGTTCCTACGTGCTAACAAAACTCTCGTCAAAAGAGGATATTCAAAGCAATCCGCAACGTGGAGCTCGAGGGCGAAACTTTAGAATTTTGCTCCAACTAAACCGTTACTTCAAATCGACCCTCGTCTAATCTCATAGTTCTACAACACCCTTATCTAACATTTTCATGAAATCCCCTAGCTTAACAACCCAAAAATGGGGCCTCACAGTTTAAATTTCATATAAATTTGAAATTATGCCCTAATTGCAAAAGCTATACTGATTAGACGGACGAACGGCTTGAATACTTACCAGGCGCCGCAAAATGTAGTTAATTGGACTTGTCAGGTGTCCGAATTTTTCTCTCTCTCTTACTCTCTACGTTTTCCTCTTTCCTTGTCAATGGACGAAGCTTTTCTTTTTTGTTATAACTCTCGGTTTAACTTGAGGCGGTGGAACCTTTTTTTTTTTTTTTTGAACATAGGAAAAAGCAAAATACGAATGAGATTAATTGATTGGTTATGCTTTATTCTGATTTTTCAAATTCTGACCTTTGCCATTTTCTCGGGCTTTCATGAGGAGGACAAACTATTTATCGAGCCTCGTCGTACAAATGTTGAAATTTTTTTGCAAGATTTGAGGACAATTAAGAGGCAAATTATTTAGCATTAAGAAAAAAGAAAAATACAAATGAGATTAATTGGTTGGTTATTATTTGTGAATAGAATGTGAATTCATTTGAAAAAGAACTCTTTCGTCTTTGTTTATTCCAATTTTCCAAATTTTGACTTTTCCTATGTTATTGGGCTTTCATGAACTACCACGAAGAGGACAACCAAATTCTTGAGTCCATTCATACATATGTCGACATTTCGGTGCGAGATTCGAGGACAATTAACATGTGAGTATCATTAAATATTAAGGAAAATTGATTGGTTATTCTTTATGAATAGAATAGGATTGATCTAAGAAAAGACTGTGTGGTCTTTGTTTATTCCAAATTTTCGAGCTCTGACCTTTGGCACGTTATTGGACGTCTATAACAAGAAACTATTTCTTGAGCCACTCCACACACATATTGATATTACGGTGCGGGATTCAGGGACAATTAAGAGGCGGACATAATTGAGTATCAAGAAAAAATTAAAAAAAAAAGCAAATAAGATTGATTAATTTATTATTCTTTATGAATATAATATGAATTCATCTAAGAATAGACTCCGGTCTTTTTCTATTCCAAGTTTGCAAGTTTCGAAGTTCTGACTTTCGACACGTTGTTAGACTTTTATGAACCACCACAATGAGGACAAATTATTTCTTGACCCACATCAAAGAATAGCCTCCGGTCTCATTCTTTATGAATCGAACATGAATTGATCTAAAAAATCACTTGCAGGTCTCTGTTTATACCAAATTTCCAAGTAATGACTTTTGCCACGTTATTCGGTTTCATGAACCATCACGACGAGGGCAAACTACTTTAGCCACTTTATACATATGTTGAAATTTCTGTGCAAGATTCAAGGACAATTAAGAGGCAAATATCTTTGAGCATTAAGAATAAAAGAGAAATACGAATGAGATAGATTAATTGGTCAATTTTATGAATAGAATATGAATTCTTCTAAAGAAAGACTTTCTGGTCTTATTTCCAAATTCTGACTTTTGCGACTTTCTTGGGCTTTCATGAACCTCCACGACATGGGCTAACTATTTCTTGAGCCACTTCATACATACGTTGAAAATTATATGCAAGATTTGAGGACAATTAAGAGGAAAATTATTTAGCATTACAAAAAGAAAAATACAAATGAAATAACTTGATCGGTTATTTTTTGGAAAATTGTCTAAAAAGTCATAAACCTATTGCATATTTGCCAATTCAGTTTTAAACCTTTCAATTTTACCAATTCAGTCACAAATCTCTTGCATTTGTACCAATTCAGTTCATCCGATCAATTTTAACCAGTTGGCGTTGACAAGGACACCGGTCGGTGTTGGCTTCTAGCCAACGGTGACATGTTAATGTTTCAATATTTTTTTTCGAATTTTTTATTAATTTTTTCCTTTTTTTTCTTTTCTTTATTTTTCTACCCTTCTTCCCTCTGGCAAGTTTGGCGAAGCTCACCCCTGTTGGCCATTGTTGAGGGCAAGCCTCGCCCACCCCTAGTTGGGCGAGGTCAAGCCAAGGCAAGGGAGAACCTAGTGATCGCAAGGTTGGCCTCACCAGTGGCCGGTGGGGGCGAGCTTCGCAAAGACCAACGAGGCCTCGCCTTAGAAGGAAGAAGTGCAGAAAAAAAAAAGAAAGAAAAGGAAAAAACAAATGAAAAATTCGAAAAAATATTTAAATTTTGCTACGTTAGCATTGGCCGGATGGATTGCATTAGCAAAAAAAAATATATATATTTATGATTGAATTGATAAAATTGAAAGGCTTAGAATTAAAATGGCAAAAATGTAATAGGTTTAGGACTTTTTGGACAACATTCCCATTATTTATTGTGAATAGAATGTGAATTGATTTGGAAAGGACTTTCTGGTCTTTGTTTATTCCAAGTTTTTAAATTCTGACCTTTCTTATGTTATTGGGCTGTCATGAACTACCACGACGAGGACTAACAATTTGTTGAGTCAATTCATACATATGTTGAAATTTCAGTGCGAGATTCGAGGACAATTAACAGGTGAATATCATTTAAGTATTAATAAAAAAATACAAATGAGATTGATTGGTTACTATTTATGAATAGAATATGATTGATCTAAGAAAGGACTCTCTGGTCGGTCAATGTTAACAATTAATTTTTGGTTATTGGCTAGCTATTATTTGAACCACTTGCCAACATATATTATTTGATCGATTTAAAATTACCAACTTTTCTAATAACTTGCTCAGTTTTATTATATTTATTGACTCTTTATCAAATTACCCACTTTATTTAAGTTACTTGCCGACCTTTTTCTAATAAACTCAACTAGTCCCTTGTTGAGTCACTTAGCAACGTTTATTATCGATTCCGAATTATCAATAATTCAAATAACTTACCCATTTCTTGGTCGACCATTATTATTTGAAATTGCCAACTTTATTTGCATTACCAATTTTTTTGTAGATGAAATTATCAGTTACTCTTAAATACTCTATCTTATTTGCAATATTCACCGAACATTTTTAATAAGGTTTTGCAATTATTAACTTTGATAACTTACCCACTTTCGAATTACATACCCATATTTGGGTGAAAACTGGTTGTCTTACTGTCTACTGCACATACCCCTCTCTCTCTTGTTCTTGATCATGAGCAGGATGAAAATAAAGAGGAGCAATCAGATGAAGAAGACAGCAGACGAGGGAGAAGATGGAGATGACCACAGCGAAGACTATAAATTCCGTTTCCAGGAAGATGACTTTGATTATTGTGAAGAAGATGATTCTGATTATGAAGAAGAGAAGAGGAGAAGAGAAGAAGAGGAGACATGTCCTTATGAGAGGTCCATGAAAGACATGATATTGGGGGGTAATTCAAGTTATGACTGACGTGAAGAAACAAAGGAAAGAAAGAAAATTCTAATAACCCACTTTATATGTGTGCGCGTTGGGAGGGATGATGTAGACTGTGTAGGTAATGAAAATTCAATAATTAATAAACAAATCATCTGTGGTATTCATATGATGAAGGGCACACAGGCTATGTAATTGTCATTAGTGTGGCCTCTGACGCTAGTCGCATGTCGCCACCAATATCGCTCGCCGTGCCTTGACGTCACCTCCGCATGCCATCGACGCTCTTCGTGCCTCTCTCTGTCTCTCTGTCTCTCTCTGTGTGTCGCCCGAGAAGGCGCAGTTTGTGGTGAAGAGACACCCCAGTCGTCTGTCGAGTGCAGCAACCGCACACCATGCTAACGATTGGTATGTCATCGATCAATGAGATGTTAACATCAGCTCAGTGTTCATTCATTCACTGTCTATATGCCTTCTTCGCATAGCTAAAGTAGCATTTTGTTGGTTGACTGGTACATCGCCCTCTAATTACCGCTAGAGGCTGCGAAAGCTTGCCGTGTTTCATGCTTGAGTCATTACTTTCTCTCTCTCCATTCCGCCTTAGCTTTCATCTCTGAATGATTCGACATCAGCTAATTTTTTGTTGGCAACATGTCTCGCAGTCGTTACTGGCCTGGTCCTTACGAGGGCACGGAGGCTGTCGGAGGTGCTCTCTTCTTCGAGCGACGTGTGGAAGGAGTGGGAGCTGAGAGGTGCAGTCTTCATGAGCCTTGCCCTCCAAATCGTCCTCATTTATCTCGGCGACCGCCGCAAGTATGTCCCGCGCGCTTGGATCAGGGTGGTCACCTGGTCGGCCTACCTATTGGCCGATTCTGTTGCGGTCTATGCGCTCGGCATGATCTCCAACATGATCGGGGAAATCAAGGCTGACAAATTGGTGAGCAAGATGGACCCGCACGCGGAGCTTAGTGCGTTTTGGGCCCCGTTTCTGCTGCTGCACTTGGGGGGCCCCGACACGATCAGCGCCTATGCGATGGAAGACAACGAGCTCTGGCTCAGGCACTCGCTGACGCTGGTAAGCCAGACAGGCTTGACAGTTTATGTTCTGGGAATGGCATGGACTCATCCTAGCCTATCGTTCCTTGCCATTCTGATACTGCTCTCGGGTTTCTATAAGTACGGTGAGAGGGTTTGGGTCCTCCGCGCCGCCAGCAACGAGCACTTCAAGGACTCCCTTGCTGAGTCCCAACCCCGCCGAAAGTATTCCAACAAGATTTTGGAGGAATGCGAGTTGAAGGGGGCCGAGGGGTACAATGTCGTGCCTCATCAAGTCATCGAGGTAAGGGATGATGCGATGATTACGATCGATACTGCGATCGCTAATCTTCCGTCTCAGAGTCTGAGTTCCAGCAAGGAATCCAAGGACCAAGAATACAAGGATGTGGGCGCACTGCTAGCGGCTCGCAGCTTGGTTGACACTAGTCAGCGCCTTTTTGCAGATCACTTGTTCAGCTTGGAGGAACGCGACACTTGCCTGTCGATATTGACTGGCAAGCCCTGGGAAGGATTTAAAGTCATTGAAATTGAACTGGGCCTCATCTACGACATGTTCTACGCGAAGGCGAAGGCAGTCTACACGTGGTGGGGCATTATCTGTAGACTTGCCATCGCATTCTCGATCTGTGTTGCACTGGTGCTCTTCTCTTTTAGCAACAAGCGACAATATTCAAAGCTGGATCTATGCTTGACCTTCCTGTTGCTAGGAGCAGCCATTTTCCTTGAGTTATACGCACTGTATCACATTCTTTCCTCTGACCATGTTGCTTGTTGGCTCATAACGAACAAGCAATCGGTCATCTTCAATATCATCAACTGGTTCCGACCACTGTCGAAAAGGTGCAGGTGGTCCAATTCCATGGGCCAATACAGCCTAATGAGCTGCTCCTTCAGAAAAAATGATTCCTGCTGGTGGAGATTCCTAAAAAAATTGCACATTGATGAGATGGTTGTGAAGTTTCTCGACCAAGGCCGTGAGGACGTGACGAGCAAAATCAGAGGACTAATCCTGGAGAAGTTCCAAGAGAAGCAAGAAAGGGACGCGCAGAAACTGCCCTCCGTATGGATCGACAGGGGAGGCCACGTGTTGAGCACAAAAAAGTTGCTGGATAAGTTGAAATGGAGCATCGAGCTGGATTTCGATATGAGCATCCTAGTCTGGCACATAGCGACGGAGCTCTGCTATTTCCCCCATAACGGAGAGGACAGCATTCAGGAGCTAGATAGGAATAACCAGAGCCATGTTAAGTACAAGTCCTTGATGAGTTTGCACTTGTCTCGGTACATGGTATATCTCCTAGTTATGTATCCTTCAATGTTGCCTGTTGGAATTGGTAGTATCAGATTCCGAGACATTTATAAGGAGATCAAGAAGTATTTTGCCATGCCTAAATCTGCTCCGGAGACGCCTGCTTGTGACCCCAATATGCAAGACAACTCGGAAGAAGACCCTGAAATGAGGAGAGAGCACAATCCCAAGATTGCAGAGGCTTGTAATGCGTTGCGCGGCCAAGTGAAGACCAAATTCAATCTGAGCGTGACGAAGGAGGACAAAGTCAAGTACGTGCTGTTCAATGGGTGCCGGCTTGCGTCAGAGCTGGAGCAAATCTCACCTGAGGAGACGAAATGGTCCGTGATCAGCGAGGTGTGGGTGGAAATGCTGATCTACGCGGCTAACAAGTGCAAAGCGAAGGATCATGCTCAGCAGATGAGGCGAGGCGGCGAGTTCATAACCCATGTCTGGTTTCTCATGGCTCATTTTGGGCTGACCAACCACTTCCAGATACCACACGCCCCGGCGGTAGCAGAAATAACCGTGAATTCCTGGTGATTGAGGATCTGCAAATTAGACAGAACTATCGTTTATGTGTTGTTGATGTTTGAAATACCAACTTTGAGATGAGGATTATGTTTTTTCAGTGTCTCGTTGATGTACAAAAATAGAATTAAGGAATTAAAAAGAATGTAACAGTTCAACCATTAATGTTGTACATCAATATCATCTAATAAATACGTTTTAGTCGAAAATCACGATAAACCGTTCATAGATAAAAGTTCACGCACAATGACAAACATTTGATGTACTTGTTAGCATATTGCTCGAGGAAAGATAACTCAATTGGTTTCCCCTACGAAAGCAGCTTCTGTGAACATGAACTTTAATTGGTGAAGAGAAAATTTGGGTCTCTTAAGAGCCATCCGATGAGGTAGAAACGGTCAAAATAGTTATATAAGAACGGTAAAGTTAAGTGATCTGATCGCATATAAACTTTCACATGTATAGATAAATGTGAGAAAATCAAACTCAAAAGTTTAGGAATTCTGGTGAAATTTGAAAAATGGTGACCATACAAATCAAAATATACTGTTGCAGATCTGACTCCAATACATATTACAAAGTTCAACTTAAAAACTTAAATCGATGGGTGGAGGTAGAATATACAAAGAGCATACATATACCTCGTAAATCAGCGGCATGAATACTTCAACAATAAAAATGAAGCATGTCTAAAGTGGCTCAAGAAATATACAGTTTACAATAGTGATAGTGGCGATTTTTCGCGGACTTGACGGAGGTGACTAAGTCTGGCAAATGTTGGAACAAATGAAAAAAAAAATCAAGAGAGAGACCAGAGGGTCGTTTTCTAAGTGAAATAGGAGGTTGTCTTATCTACAAAGAATAACTATATTAATCCACGAGATGTGTTTAGCTTTTCTTAATGCTCAACTTGGAATCACGTGTATTTAAAACGATAATGAGTATGACAAAGACTGCAAAGTCAAGTCCATGTACTAAGTTTTATCACATGCCAAAAACAAAATGAAGGTGGTTCGAGAAGTGGTTTGTCATCGTGGTCGTGGTACTTGATGATTAATGACCTGGATGAAGCAATGCAACGACGTTGATGCCGCTGGTGCACCTGATTCTTCCTTCTTAAACAAAGACCGCATTGTAGTTGTTTCTTAATTAAGTCAAGGCGATTCTACTCATATAGACGAAACCAGATTAATCATCAATATGATGTCCCGGATTTATCGCGCACCATGTGCTAAACAGTGAACATACTCGACGTTCGTAGAGTAAATTAATCCCTTAAAAGGAGACATCTTCAGATGAGAACATCCAAACCGTGGGTGTGAATGGGGACTCTCTGACCACCGGCATATCTGCCAAGATTTGGGTCCGCCGATATCGGAGTTAGCATTGACTCTCCGTTGAGGACGAGGGAGCTACTCGCTCATTCTTTGATAAAGACGGACAGAGAGAGAGAGAGAGGACCTCCATCATCGGGTCCGGGAACAGAGTGGTGCAGCAACGATCTATGCAATGGCAAGAGAGACATGAAGAGGAGAAACTAAAGAGATGGGTTAGGGTAGGGTATTCTGAATGAGGTGCAATGATTTGGATAATAATGTGTGGAATGAAATTGTATAATTTCTGCGGGGTTTATAACAAAATGTACATGATGTATTTATAGACTTTATAAGTTAACTATTTAAGGCAACATATATTACAATATTAATTACGTTGAATTAGGATAAATTAATGATATGCACAATTAAAGAAGATATATGTACAATTCTTACAAATATGAAGAATCATGGGATGTATAGAGAATCTTTTAATTATCTGCAAGATGCCCAAAAACTCAAGATGACGTAATGAGTTTGGAAAAAAAGATCTCGAAAATGGCCGGACAGATATCCCTTAGTGAAGACTTTAGCAATTTGAGCAATCAATGGTAGAAAACTGGCACGATAGGCTTTGCGAATTGAGTTGATCTGTTGAAGAGAGAATCTGTTGATGTGTACAGGCTATGCGACAACATGTTGACGTGGCGATTACTCATTTGAGCCTGACGTGTGTAGGCTATTTGGTAGCTATGCGTTTGAGTCTGACATGTGCAAGCCAAGTGACAACATGTTGCGTGACATCTCGATTTTTCATAATATTATTTACGTGACATTAGAAATTTTCAATGTTCGAAAATAATAGTTAGATTATAAAACTAAGTATTATATAGCTTAGAATTCGGGTGGACACGTAAAAATCTTAGTTGAATTGTAAATTTTGCGGGGTGGAAGAAGCGCAGAAGATGATTTTCTGCGAACATAATCATTCTAAGTCCGATGCGTTGAAATTCAATAGATAACAATGAAGTGTACGATGATTATTAGAGTGACGCTAATTGTCGACGGGGACGGATATTTTCGAAATTATATGATTATCGAGTTTGAATTTGCTAAATCAAGATTTTCTTAGCATTCGGTATGATTTACTAATAATTTTGGTAAAATCATGCGTCATGGGTTACGTTATTAATTTTTAATCCTAATTAACTAATAATAATTTACTAACGTTAATGACCGCACTCACTTGCCGAAAATGGATAACCTCTCTTTCACAATGATCACATTCTTATCTACACATATTGGGTCACTAATACGCACTTGTTCTTTTGAGAGTTGCATGATTAGGCCATTTGCCTATTCTAAGCTAAGACATGCAAGACCTCTTGTGGTATTTCGAGATAACATGCTTGGCCACATGTTCTCTTGGATGAATGCCAGTTGTTTTCTTAAGGTGAAGACTGATGCACCTAGGGGACCGGCGGACCCGTTATGCGACTGGACGAACCGGCGGGCTTGAAGTCAAAGATGGCGGATTGAGTTCAAATTTGGTCGGCTGAAGCGAAACGGCGTGCTGATCAATACTCACTGCCTTTGGTTGTGACTAACGATGGATTTTCGCGATTCGAGATTGTTTAGATGGGTTTTTCTTTTTTTTAATATTTTTTATGGGTTAATTTAATAAGGGGTAGTTTCGTAATTTTTCGTTTTGATGTTTCTTAATCCTAATAGGGTTAGGTTTGGGGATATATAAGCTTGTTTTAGGGCTTCCTTTGAGCAGACTTTGGATATTTTTGATTTGGTAATCATATTTGGAGAACGAATTGTTCTTCTGTCGAATTTTCTTGTTCAGTCAATTTTTCTATCGCGTTTCGGCATCAATTGGTATCAAAGCACAGGTTGCTTGAATCAATGGCTGAACAGAATCGCGGTCGTGGACGGCGGACTCGTGGTGGCCGGGGGCGTGGAGGCATTCCTGAAGCAAACGACCAACCGCGTCTAAGAGATCTGCGAGACGTAGAAATTGAAGAACATAGAAGATGAATCCAGGATTTGGAGCGACAACTTGCGGAGGCGAGGTTGGGCATTCAATCCGAAGAAGGAGCGGAATCTGAGGATTCATCTGATGATGATGAAGAAGACGTAAACCCTTTTGGGGTTCTGAATCAAGGGCGAAATCGAGGAGTACGACCTGAAAATCAGCGCTCTTCTCAAAATTTCGGAATGAAGATCGAGATTCCTGAGTTTAATAAGACTCATCCTGATGAGTTTATTGATTGGTTGCATACGGTAGAACAGATTTTTGATCTTAAAGACCTAACTGAGGGGCAAAAAGTGAAGTTAGTGGCTATTAGGCTACAAAAACATGCTTCGATTGGTGGAAACATGTGAAAAAGCAACGCGCTAGAGAGGGAAAACCAAAGGTGGATCGCTGGGAGAAGATGAAAAAGTTATTGCAGAAAAATTTTTTGCCTACCCATTATAGGCAAGAGGCGTTTATTGAGTATCATAACGTCAAGCAAGGTGATAAAACAGTTGCAGAATTTACTGAAGAATTTGATCGTTTGCGGATGCATTGTGATGTGGCGGAGGAAGACGAGCAGACGGTTGCACGATATCTGGCAGGACTGCGTTATGAGATCTCTGATGTTGTCCAATTGCAGCAGTATTGGACGTATGAGGATGTGTGCAGACTAGCCCTAAAGGTGGAGGGGCAGTTTAAAAGAAAGAACAGTAAGTCCAAGTGGTCTAGCAGCGGTTCTAAGTGGACAAACAACAGTTTCAAGCGGACAGATAAAGAGTCCCGGGGGAAAGCAGAGAGTTCTTCGGTCCCGGTAGCAGTTAAGGGCGCTGGTTCAAAATCTGCACAAAAGGAGAGCAGGGTAGTGCAGAATCTAGCAGGGGAGGAGCTGCAGCAAGCGATGTTTTAAGTGTCAAGGATTCGGACATTTTGCTGCTGATTGTCCGAACCGACAGTTTGTGACACTTGCAGATAATCCAACTTTTGATGAATCTGATGGCGAGCAAGCAGATGCGGATCCAGATCCGGAGGACATTGTCTATGCCGATTCTGGTGAGTCTTTAGTTGTGCGTCGGGTTTTAAATATTGCTGAGGTAGATGATGAATCGTGGCTTAGGCATAATATATTTCATACTAAGTGCACTAGTAGGGATGTGTAGTATGATAATTGATGGGGGAAGTTGCGAGAATGTAATATCTACCACTATGGTAGAAAAGTTGGGGTTGAAAACTGTCGAACATCCTCAACCATATAAGCTGTCATGGCTTAGGAAGGGGAATGAGGTAAAAGTGAGCAAGAGATGTTTAGTGCAGTTCTCGATTGGGAAGAAATATGTTGATGAAGTGTGGGGTGACGTAGCTCCAATGGATGCTTGTCATATCCTGTTAGGAAGACCTTGGCAGTTTGACAGGAAAACACAGCATGACGGATTCAAAAATACATACACCTTCAAGAAGGATGGCCGGACCATTACTCTAGGTCCTTCAGATTTGAGAAAAGAAGGAAAAAGTAATTTGCTTTCCAAATCAGAGTTCCAGGAGGAGGCGGTGAATGCCCCAGAGCTTTTTGCTGTCGTAGTCGTGGAGCAAAATCTTGATAGTCCAGAAATTTCAACTCAAGTTCTGTCTATACTTGAGGAGTTTGCTGATGTCATGCCAGAGGAATTGCCACCTGGATTGCCACCCATGAGGGACATACAACATTGTATAGATCTCGTTCCAGGAGCTGCTATTCCTAATAAGGCAGCTTACAGAATGAATCCTAAGGAGCATGAGGAGATGTAAAGGCAAGTGTAGGAACTATTAGAAAAGGGTGCAATTCGAGAGAGCATGAGCCCTTGTGCAGTGCCAGCTTTATTGGTTCCTAAGAAAGACGGGTCGTGGAGAATGTGTGTGGATAGCAAAGCTGTTAACAAGATCGCGATCAGGTATCGCTTTCCTATCCCGAGATTTGATGATTTAATTGATCAACTGCATGGAGCAACTATCTTTTCGAAGATAGACTTGAGGAGTGGGTATCATCAGATTAGGGTGCGTCCTGGAGATGAATGGAAGACCGCTTTTAAAACTCGAGATGGTCTGTATGAGTGGATGGTGATGCCTTTCGGATTATCTAACGCAGCGAGCACCTTTATGAGACTGATTAATCAGGTGTTTTGTCCTTTTATTGGCCAGTTTGTTATCATATATTTCGATGATATATTGATTTATAGTGCATCGACTGATCAACACTTGTAGCATTTGAGGAGGGTGTTCGAGACATTGAGGGAGCAGAAATTATATGCTAATACCAAGAAGTGTCACTTCTTGACTGATCGTGTGACCTTTTTGGGATATATAGTAACTAAGGAGGGCATTCATATGGACCCAGCTAAGGTTGATGCTATTACAAATTGGGAGATTTCGAAAAATATTCATGAGGTACGTAGCTTTCATGGGCTTGCGTCTTTTTATCGGAGATTTATTCGGGATTTCAGTACTATTATTGCACCTCTGACGGATTGTCCGAAAGGAAGTAAATTTGTGTGGACTAAGGAGGCAGAAGCTGCCTTCCAATTATTAAAGAAGAAGGTGACTGAAGCACTTGTTCTCGTGCTTCCTAATTTTAATGAGATTTTTGATGTGCATTATGATGCTTCAGGTGTTGGTATTGGGGGTGTCCTAAGTCAAAAATGTAAACCTGTGGCATTCTTTAGTGAGAAGTTGAACGAGGCGAAAAGGAAATATTCAATTTATGATAAAGAATTTTATGCTATTGTGAAGAGTTTGGAGCATTGGAGGCACTATCGTATCTCGAAAGAGTTTATCTTATTTTCTGATCATGAAGCCTTGAAATACATCAATGGGCAGCACAAATTGAATGCAAGGCATGCAAAGTGGGTAGAATTCCTTCAAGTTTTCAGTTTTTCCATCAAGCATAAGGCAGGAGTGCTAAATAGTGTGGCAGATGCATTGAGCAGAAAACACTCTTTACTGTCTACAATGCAGGTAAAGGTTCTAGGCTTTGATACTTTAAAGAATTATATGTTGATGATCCTTATTTTGGGGATATCTGCAGGAAGAGTAAAGCGGAGCCTTTTCAGCAATTTCAGATCGTGAAAGGTTACCTATTTAAAGGTAACAGATTGTGCATTCCTCAATGTTCTTTGAGGGAATCTATTATTATTGAGGGACATGCAGGTGGTTTAGCTGGGCACTTTGGCGTGGATAAGACGAAGGCCTTATTGAGTGAACATTTTTATTGGCCTCGGATGGAGCGTGACGTGACACGTCTTATAGAGAGGTGCAGGGTATGTCATGTGGCAAAGACCAAGAGTACTAATGCAGGATTGTATATGCCTCTACCTGTTCCAGTTGCACCGTGGGAGGATGTCAGTCTTGATTTTGTCTTGGGTTTGCCAAGAACGCAGCGGAGTAAGGATTCAATAATGGTGGTTGTCGATAGGTTCTCGAAGATGACCCACTTTGTCCCGTGTAGCAAGTTGTATGATGCTTCACAGGTTGCTCGATTGTTTCTGCAGGAGATTGTTAAGCTGCATGGAATTCCTAAGTCCATAACCTCAGATCATGATGTGAAGTTTGTGAATTACTTCTGGCGCACTCTTTGGAGGTATATGGGTACAAGTTTGAAGTTTAGTTCATCTCATCATCCTCAGACTGATAGTCAAACCGAAGTTGTCAATCGAAGCTTAGGAAATTTGCTGCGGAGTTTGATTGGAGATAATCCGCTATAATGGGACTTGGCATTGCCTCAGGCAGAATTTGCTTATAACATATCAGAGAACCGAACTACAGGTAAGACTCCTTTTGAGGTGGTTTATGGGCGTAATCCAATTACTCCATTAGATCTCACACCGATACCAGTTCTCAAGCAATTTAGTTCGGAAGCTGAAGAACATGCAAAATATATTAAAGAGCTACATTCTCAGGTCCATAATCAGATCAACAGGCAGAACATGAAGTATAAGTAACGCGTGGATATGCGCAAGAAAAGAGACATCTTCAAGGAAGGTGATCTAGTTTGGATTCACCTTAGGAAGGAACGATTTCCAGCGGGTAGATTTGGCAAGCTTCAACCTAGAGCTGATGGACCCTTTAGGGTTTTGGAGCGAATTAGTGACAATGCTTACAAGATCGAATTGCCGGGTAAGTATAATGTATCCGGAACTTTTAATGTAGCGGATTTGTCACCTTACTATCCTGAAGAGGAAGAAGGTCCTGAGGAGATTGATGACGACAATGAAGGCGAAGCAGATTCGAGGACGAATCTTTCTCTAGCAGGGGAGGATGATGCACTTAGGGGACCGGCAGACCCGTTATGCGACTGAACGAACCGGCGGGCTTGAAGTCAAAGATGGCGGATTGAGCTCAAATTTGGTCGGCTGAAGCGAAACGGCGTGCTGATCAATACTCACCGTCTTCGGTTGTGACTAACGATGGATTTTCGCGATTTGAGATCGTTTAGATGGGTTTTTCTTTTTTTTAATATTTTTTATGGGTTAATTTAATAAGGGGTAGTTTCGTAATTTTTCATTTTGATGTTTCTTAATCCTAATAGGGTTAGGTTTGGGGATATATAAGCTTGTTTTAGGGCTTCCTTTGAGCAGACTTTGAATATTTTTGATTTGGTAATCATATTTGGAGAACGAATTGTTCTTCTGTCGAATTTTCTTGCTCAATCAATTTTTCTATCGCGTTTCGGCATCAAAGACACTTAGGCCACTTGTCTCCTAAAGAAAGAAACTTTGCATGAGAGACCACATGCTCTATTCTACTCTTGCATGAATGGTTAAGTTGTCTTCTTGAGGTGAAGACACTTATACGTGTAGGTTAGGCATCATTACTTCACCTATGAGTTAATCCACTCTTTTGTTCTAATTGTACAACACATGGCAATGCAAAATGTAAATTTTGTAAGCTCATCATACGTAAACCTTCTTTCTTCATGCAAGCTTACACTTGTGTTCTCTTTACCTAAGAGTTGGCACATTAGTTCTAAGGGGAAGGAGAAGTATAATCCTTAGAAGAAAATGAACCTTTTTACCAAAAAACACTTTGAGGGGAAATGCTTGGCTTTTTCTAAAATCCTTAGGTGGAAATGAACGATTTCATTTTTCAAGAGGAAATTCAAGATTTGATTATGATTGGAGATAAGTGAAGACTCTAGAGTTAAGTTAGATCAATCTACTTGTCACTTTTAACTTAAATGGTTGTGATATACTATTTTGATGTGTTTCAATAGTGAGAATATGGCGATCTATGAAATTGTTGGGTTGGTCTCAAGCATGTTAAAAATAGGTGTGATATGTTTCCTTAAGATGTGGTATAATTGGCAATTGCAATTGTTAAATCTGAACATGGAAATGTCATCCTTGAGGTGATTGTGGAATTTGTCTTGCTGGTCTTATACATGTTTAAAAGGTACGTTTTACTTAAAGCGGAGTACTTTTGGTGAGTAGAAATAATGAATTAGAATTTGGAAAAGTCATATTTATAGGTTCAGACTTAACCGTCATTCATAAAATCTATTGATTTATGAACCGGAATAGATTTTACTCAATGAATCTAGACATATTGAATTTTGAACTCAAGTAGACTTTACTTTCAAAATTTGGATATATGCATTTCTAAACTCGAGTAGACTTTACTTTCAAAATCTGGATATATGTATAAACTCGAGTGGACTTTACTTTCAAAATATGGATATATATATTTCTAAACTCGCGTAGACTTTACCTTCAATATTTGGATTTATGTATTTTTGAACTCAAGTATATTTTTACACTCGAAATCTGGATATGTGTATTTTCTGAACCGAGTAGATTTTACTCTCAAAATCTGAATGCGTATTTTCTAAACCGAGTAGATTTTACACTTAAAATCTGTGTATAACTATTTTTGAACCTGAGTAGATTTTTACTCTCTCATTCTAGTTATACTTATTTTTAAATCTAAATCTGGATATATCTATTTCTTAACCGAGTATATTTTATTCTCAAAATCTGTATATGTCTATTTCTAAACCCAAACAGATTTTACTTTCAAAATCTGGATATACTTATTTCTAAACCAGAATAGATTTTACTTTCAAAATAATCCAAACAAATTTTACTTTCAGATTGTTGGACATACTTATTTCTAAACTTGAATAGACTTTACTTTCAAAATCTAGACATACTTATTTCTAAACCCGAACAGATTTTACTTTAAAACCAGAATATATTTACTGCCTAAACTTGAGTATATTTACTTTCTAAATTTGAATAGATTTACCTTATGAGCTGAGTAGATTTACTTTCTGAACTTGAATAAATTTACTTCTTGAGTCTAATCACATATTGATTCATATATAAATGTTTGTCCAATGCATGTAAATGTTTACTTATCATTGCAAAATGGAAGAGATAAGTATGGTGTTATTACTATTATGATATGAATGTGGAAGATGAGAAAGGAAAAAATGATGAGTATATCTATGTAAATACTTATTATTCATGGCTTGCATGAGAATAATATATTTTTTGTCACCCACAGATCAACGGTGACGATGCCCCATATGTCGGGATGCTCCGTTGGTTGGATACCTGTACTGAGATGCCTCAAGAGTCGAGATGCCCTATAGATTGGGATGCTTTGGAGGGTGTAATTGGATGCCTTGGAGTTGAGATGCCCCGGGAGTATTCGGGAGGAGAAGTAATGAATCTAATGCATGTGTATGAGTGCTATATATCATATGCTTGCGTCTGAATGAAAATATTGTGGAATAATGAAATGATCAGATTATTGTGGCATATCTAAATGGAAAAGGAATAACATTTATTCAAGTTCTTTGCATACTGGTTGTTATGCATGTACGTTGTTTGTACCAGGTAATTCTTTGCATACTGGTTGTTATGCATGTACGTTGTTTGTACCAGGTAATTCTTTGCATACTGGTTGTTATGCATGTACGTTGTTTGTACCAGGTAAAGTGGTAAGATGATTTTCCTAACTTAAAACTACATATTTTATTTACTGGGTTTCGACTTATTCATTTATTTTTCAAACGTGTAGGAATGACCAATTTGCCGCCAATGCTTGCTGGTTTTCCTAGACACTATGAGTACTAATGTTTGACTGATACGACGGTAGTGATGTTTGTGACTTGTCGTTGGGGAAGATAGACGGTCCATGATGTAAAGTCTACCTATGTACAGACAGACTTTTGGAGTATAATGAAATATGGAGATAGGCTACCTTGACCATTATTTCAGGACTTTGGTGTTTTGTATTTTACTTGGATGATGTAGTTAAGTTGTAAAATTGATGTTTAACATAAATAAAATTAATATCCATGTTTAACTCGTGCGATTTTTCTTGTACGATATTTTGTTGAAGAAAAATTTAATTTAGTTTTCGCATGCTATTACTGAATAAAGAATATAATTAGAAAAGACACGTGCGCGAGTGACATTTTGGGGTGTCTCATGCTGGCGTGTCAATTGATTGGATGGCTCCTAGTCCACATTGACGTGTGTTGGGAAAACCTCCTATGATATTTTAAAGCTGAGAAAATCATATATTTCTCATTATTATTTGACAAATCCAGTAGATGTATTTTTTTAGGTAATGTTTGATAAAAAGGATGCTTAATCGCCGTTGATGAAATCCAAAGGACATCATGGAAAGACGAATAAAAGCTAGATGGAACTTGATAGAGGGAGAACAAGTCTAGGAGAACGGAAATTTTGTCAAGATTTGGAGGTACTATGATAAAATAAACAACCGAATAAAGTCTTGAGCATTCATGTACACGGGAGGACCAATGGATAACAGTTCACAAGTCGATTACCAGAGAGAAGATTGGATAGACTCACGGATTGTTGATATAAGTAGCTACCTATGTCGATTATGATGGATACGTTTGTCCTGTGTGGATATCATCTCGGTAAGAAAACTAAGATACTCCTTTGACTAATATTGGGGTCAAAACTAATTGACGGTTAGCTTTAGGCCTGGAACTTCGGAAAGTATATATGAATAAAAATCTAATCAATTATTACTCAATTATCTAGCTGTTGGACAGTCTTTAAAGGATCATTTTCCAATCTTCATGTTGGACAGATTTGTATGAAGAAAATTGAGTAACCATTGAAGAACAAAATCTGAATCTTCGCTGATTTTGGTTACCCATACAACCAAAGTTTTGGTTTTCATAAGTAGAGCTTCTTCGCTTAGAAGGTAATTTGTCTCGAGATTGATTTGCCAATCATTTAAGATGTTTTGCATATTAAACCGTTGCAAAAATAATCTTCAAGATTGAGTCAATCAATTTATTCTATATGTGAAATCCAAACTAGATCACTAGCCATTATATACATTATGAACTTGCGTCACGTTCTAAACTTGTGTTACGTTGTGGACTTTATTCTAAACTTGTGTCAGGATGGGAACACAAGTAGTTCTTTGAGTCTGAAGTTCTTCATCTCCAGTATAAAGTCCAAACCTCTTTTACTTGAAGTAATTCCACAATCTGAACAAGATCAAGATTGACATATGCTTCTCTTTTAAGAATAACTTTCTGAATCAAATTATTTCAAGGAATTTATCAGACTTATAAGAAACACATGAATAGTTTGTCAACTTCAAAATCTATTAGAAGGGTTTTCTCAACAGACGGTTTATTATAATGCTGACTACTCCGGTGACCCTCTTGATCGTCACCCCACTACTGGCCATTGCTTCTTTCTGGGTTAATAGGAAATATATCGTTGTCAATCAATTTAGTATGGAAGCAAAATATCATGCTCTTGCTGATACTACATCGAAACTATTGTGATTGCGATGGTTACTAGAAAACATATGAGCTTGTTATAGTTGTGGTTATTTACTGCGACAACCGATGTGTAATCCAAATAACACATAATGATGTCTTTGATGAGCTCACCAAACACATTAAAATATATTATCATTTCATACAACATCACGTGCTTTGTAGAACTAATTGTCTCGTTTCCATTTCATCGGTGATTAAACTGCTGATGTCTTCATTAAGGCACATCCACCCAAGTGTTTTTTAGATATTTTCTTCAAATCTAGTTGACTTCTTTTATGTCACATTAAGCTTGAGGAGATGTTAGGGATATATCTCAGACATTTCATATATCTCATTTGATTTTGCATCTCTTTTGATTTGTCATATCTCTCAAGATTGGTCGTATATCTCATTTAATTGTTCATTTTTTTATTGATTCTAATTAATTGTAATTGATATAGTAATGTCTTGTTATTGGTAGATAGGTATCTTGTAAAGTTTATACATAGGCTTATATATTCTTCATAGTGTAATATACATAAATTACACATTTATTTCTTCTGCATATTTCTTATCACAATATCAAAGCCCTATTTTTCCCATATTAATTGTGCGTGTACGACCCCTAGTTCATGAAATTTCGCGTATAATTCATAATTTGACTTACACGTGAGAGGGGGTATTAAAGTATCCTACATTACTTGTTTACGGGGTTTACATGCTATTTATAATGTAGTCTCTCTCTATATATTGGCTTAAGCTTTTGAATTGAACTTTCTAACATGAATCAGAACATGAAGTTTTGGGTTCAAATGTTTATAGGCCCCTTATTTGCCTCCCTTATAATATAGTATAAGTCTTACAGTTCAGCCTACTCATAAAAGGTTGTATTCGAATGTTATATGTATTAAACTACCAATTTATTGGTAGCGGTCCATAAAATCTCAGAAGTTCAAAGACGATATCAGGTGTACATGAGATAAATCCCATGCTTAGATTATTCTCAACTTGAATTGAGATCGTCTATTGTTCCCATAGCTGGACAACTTGAAGTTATCCCCTCTTACCAAGAAGCCCGTAATTTGTGGAAAATCACGCACAGACCCCAACATCTAATTCCCAAATCCAAAAACTCAGTCACAACAAAACACGCTGAGCCAAGTATCGCTATTAGCTCAAAAGGATAAGATTTTTCTCCCTGATCGCATGTCACATTCAGCGAACAAAAGATCTCTTTCATAATTAAGGATCATGTGATGTAGCTAGCAAGAACTTGTGCTCCACGGTATCAGCCTAGTGTATGCATTGCTTAATTCTTGGGATGAATAAGAATGCCCTTGAGGATGAGGCCCGACTTTTACATTTGGCACGTCTCGTGGAGGGTGAAACAATCGTCCCCAGTCTTCGGGTCCATCATGAATTCACCGGCGCAGAGCTTCATCCATTTCTCCTTTGGTTTCCTCTCCAGATTCTCTGTGCGGATCAGTTTGTTCCCATCCGGCAGGTCGAGCTCGATGTTCACTGGCAGAGGCCATTTGTAGCTATTTCCACTGAGTTTGACCACGAATGCGACCTCATACGTCGTGTTGGGGGAGAGCGCACTTGTTCTGAATTTTCCCTGCATATAGACCCAGGATAACTGCACTAATCTGGGGACGGGTATGTCGACAGGGCTGCGAAAACTGAATTAGAGAATTTTAGTATTTACAAGATCACGATGTGACACGTGAACCAGATGTAACATACGGCTTTAACCGTTATGCCACATCGATTAGTGTACTAATTTCCTTGTGATCGATTAAATTATTGAAAGAGGTACCAGGTTTCTTTGACGGTGATCCACTTCCAGCAACTTTCTTCATCGCCCCCAGCAATGTGATGAAATGCCTTGGGAAGCACCAGGAAGCAGTTCTTGTGAAGCTTTTCGTCGACCCAAAACTTCTGTTAAATCCACAGTGAGGTGAGTTTTTTTCCCCAGAAAATCACTATTACTGGTGGTAAGAGTCCTTATTACTACCCAAATTTGTTAGGTGTGCCGTTCCAAGTTAAAGAAACGAAACCATATAATCGAACAAAATCTATGCCATTGATATCATTATGCGAATTCCCGCTAACCCTGTTTTCCTTTTGGAATATGGTGTGCCGTGAATTTAAATAGTCTTGGATTGATTCAATCTATTGTGTGAAAGGTCCTTCGAGACCCCATGTGATCGATAGACCGAGCTGACCACAGAACTTGCATTTAGTGCCGACAGATATATAGATGGAGTTGAAAGGGAAATTGTATGGGACTTTACCTGTGTATTGTTTTCCAGGAGCACTCCTTCGTATACGACGAGACGCCAATCCTTGATTTCCACGGACGAAATGTTGGTTGGTGTGGTTGCTTTTCTCATGATGGCTAAACTGTTGAGAGAAGGCCCTCCCTCCTTTCTTCTGCTCTGGCGATTAGTTTCCTCATCAGCTGTGGTCAAACCACCATTTGTTGCAGCTCCCGCTTCCATCCTCTTTTTAGGATTTAGAGTACCTGTCGCAGTACATATTAGTAAGTGTATGGCATACACAAGAAGGACAAGTAAAGATGAGGAAATCTCATTTACCGATTCTGCTGGTGTGCTTCGCTTAGAGAAGGAAGATCGAATTCTTCGAGTTATCACAAGGTAGTTCAGTGAGCCATTGAAAGCTCTTCTGGCTATGGGCAGAAGAAAAAACAGAGGGATCAAAGGAAAGACACGTGCTATCATCCTTTCTATATCCCGGAGGTTTTTAATATTTTGCAAGTTGAAAAGGACGACGAAGAACAAGTAAACCCCAGCAGGAAGGCTTGCTGATGCACATGGAAAGTCTGGTGTACCACGTCAGCAACTTAAGCGTGCATACCGTGTTAGAATGTATAATCGAAAAACTTCAAATTGATAGGTGGAGAGAGACTATATATAAATAAAGAGTAAATAAATACATAATCAAGCGATGTGACATTATTTCATCCAACCAACCAATCTCCATTTTTCCTTATAATTCTAAAGCACGAACCAAAGACAAGGGTAGTTAAAAAATTAGTGACGTCTCATCAACATATGGTGTATCATATCGTGCAAATTTTTACATGTAATATAAGAAAATTTCCCGAGATCGATCCACCTCATGTCTTCTTTAACCCCCGTTAAACAAATTAATCCTTTTTTCCCGGGCCGACCACATGGGAGTAGCTCTTCGGATTCACCGTTGGGCCAGTATGATCAACGGTCAAAACATAGATTCGGTTCACATGATCTACGGACCATGCAATGCCAGCTCTTATTCAACACGTGAGGCTGTTAGGTTATCGAGGTTCTAACGTTGACTTCTATAGTTTAGAATCTCTAAACTTATGTAAGGAAAAGGACAAAATTGGGTTTGATGGCTTGTCTGTGCAATTTTCCTAGCTAAACAATCTTGGTGTGTGAACACGAATCCCATGAGGCCAATGATAACTGTCGGGAGAACTACAAAAAGACTCTCTGGTCTTTGTTTATTCCTAGTTTCCAAGGCCTAACCTTCGCCAAGTTATTGGGCTTTCATGAACCACCGCAACGAGGACAAACTATTTCTTAACATGTGTTGAAATTTTTGTGGGAGATTCGAGGACCTATAAGAAGCGAGTATCTCTGAGCTTTCAAAAAAGGAAAATTACAAATAAGGTTGATTGATAGGCTATTCTTTATGATTAGGGTATGAATTGATCTAAAAAAAAACTCTATGGTCTTTGTTTATTCCAAGTTCTGACCTTTCCCATGTTACTAGGCTCTCGTGAACTGCCACGATGAGGACAAATTTTTTCTTGAGCCACTTCATACATATGTCCATATTTTATGTGAGATTGGTGGATAATTAAGAAGCTAATATCTTTAATCATTAAGAAAATAGAGAAATACCAAAGAGATTGACTAATTGATTATTTTTTATTAATAGAATATGAGTCGATATAAAAAAAGACTTTTTTTTTTGGTAAGGTAAGAAATTGTATAACTTTTCAAAACACCAAGAACAACCTAAGCTCAAACCAACTCATGACCAAATTAGGACCTCGTAGTGTCCAGACATGGTCAAGAGGGTTCAGCAGGAACTATACAAGAAGTCGGAGACTGACAAAGAGCAAAAGAAAAGAAGGAAGGACAAAGGGACAAAAACCGGCACTGGCTACAACAAACAACCGGTATGTGAAGCATGGAGCAGCGCTAACAGAAGATAGACGCCGGGAGATCCCACTTTCTCTGGAGAATCCAGTTCCTAAAAGTGTCCTCAATTCTCCCCATAGAGGCGACCTTGTCCTTGACGACTTTGAAGAGGTGCTTTCGCATACCAGTGATACAGACACTCTTGTTTCTGAATATGGCATTGTTCATTTCGGTCCAAATGATGTGACATAGAGCCCCAAGAGAAAATCTAGATATGCAGTGAACAAAAGAGGAACCTCCGCATACTTGCATTGCCCATAAAAGAAATTCATGCCATGGCCGATTGCGCCAAGGTAGATTGCATTTTGTCGCCCAAAGAGAAGCTAATCTACTGGTAGAATTGCATTCAAAGTAGAGATGGTTGATAGAGTCTGGAGTAGACCCACAAAATGCGCACAATGCATCTTCAATCATGTGATACTGTAGTAGGAACACCTGGGTAGGTAATCGGTTAAGAAAAATTAGCCAAAGAAGAAAAGCATGCCGTGGAACTATTTGTCGGTCCCAAATGAAGGAGTGCCACGGGTTTGAATGCCATTTCCTTCGTATGTGATTCCACGCCCTACTAACAGAGAAGGGTTTAGATGGATGAGGTGCCCAAACAAGGTGGTCATCGAACTGTCCATAAAACTCGGAGGGCTGTCCATCCAAGTCATGAGAGTGGCCAATGTAGTAGAAGGTTGCCAAGATCCTTCATAGAAGGAACGTACTGTGGCCTCTCGAGGAATGCGCGACTGGTAAATCTCACCATTAGTAAAGAGAAGGTAGAGCGGGCCCCTAATGTGCCACGAGTCAAACCAAAAGGAGACAGACCGACCATTACCAATGTTCCAACGGAACATAGTATGTGCAGAAGCGCGCATATCGAGGATTTTCTTCCACGTCCAGGAACAGAAAGTAGGTTTAGACACTACTTATATAAGAAAGTAGAATGTATCCATTTACACCACAACAACTCTTTATCAGTAAAGAGAATCCAAATGTGCTTTAGAAGCATGGCATTGTTGTATTCCACAAGTCTCCGGATGCCTAGGCCGCCTTCCTCTTTAGGTAAACAAACGGCATTCCACGCTACTTTGGCTCCACCTACTCCAAGGTCAGGACCTTTCCATAGGAACTGCCGCAGAATAGCCTCAATGCTATGCAATACTGTTTTGGGAAGAGAAAAAATAGTGGCCCAGTACACTTGAATAGAATGCAATACCGACTTTATAAGCTGTAGGCGACCAGCAAAGGAAAGAAAGCGTTGGGACCAAGAGCGAGCTCGAGCAGTGATAGAATCAATCAGAGCTTTACAGTCCATCTTACGCAGTCTAGTAGAGATAATAGGTACACCTAGATACTGAAAAGGCAGAGTACCACGCTGGAATCCAAGGCATTGAATTATCTGGTCTTGTAATGCCTGGGACCCTCCAGATATGAAAATATTGCTTTTAGTCTTATTCGGTATTAAGCCAGACCAACCAGAGAACAAGAGGAGAGACTCCTTTACTATTTCCACTGACCTCATATGGCCCTCAGAGAAGAGCAATACATCATCCGCGAAGAAGAGGTGTGAAAGCCGGGTCTTTTTGCAGCGCCAGAACCAGTGAAAATCGGGCATATCAGTTTTAGCTTTTAGAATACCCGATAAGATCTCCATAACCAGAATAAAGAGGTAAGGCGAAAGAGGGTCTCCTTGGCGAATGCCTCGAGAGCTCCCAAAGCTTTTTTGGTCTTTGTTTATTCCAAGTTTCCAAGTTATGACCTTGGCCACGTTATTGGGCTTTCATGAACCGTCACGACGAGGACAAACTATTTCTAGAGCCACTTCTGACATGTGTTGAATTTTTGTGCGACATTCGAGGACAGTTTGGAGGCGAAAACTTCAAGCATTACGAAAAAAGAGAAATACAGATGAGACTGATTAATTGGGTATTCTTTATGCATAGAATATTGATTGATCTAAAAAAAGACTTTTTGGTCTTTGTTTATTCCGAATTTCCAGTTTTGATCTTTGCCATGTTACTGGGCTTTCGTGAACCACCACAACGAGTGTAAACTACTTCTCCAGCTATTTCACACATATGTTGAATTTTTTGTGAGAAATTCGAGGACAATTAGGAAGCGAAAACTTTAAGCATTACGAAAAAAAAAGAAAAATACAAATGAGACAGATTAATTGGTTATTATTTATGCATTAAAGATTGATTGATCTTAAAAAAGACTTTCTGGTCTTTGTTTATTCCAAATTTCCAGTTTTGACCTTTGTCATATTATTGGGCTTTCATGAACCGCCACAACGAGTGCAAACTATTTCTTGAGCCATTTGACACATTGTTGAAATTTTGTGCAAGATTCAATGACAATTAAAGAGGCTAACTTCTTTGCTATTATTATTACTAGCAAAAGCAACGTGTGTGTGAAAAATTAACAATTGAAAGATTTTGCAGGAAGAAATTGTTAACACAATATGAAGCAACTGTGCACATGTATATGGAATGAATAAAATATCTCCATATTTGAATTGTTATTGTAAGGTTGTTATAAAATTGAAATAGGTTGGAAATGAGATAAAATTGTTAATTTGCACATTTAAATGTTGATAGAATATTTATAAAGTTACTAAGTTAGAATACTTTTAGAAGAAAAAGCTTGTGATCTTGTTAAAAAAAGGAGATTCTCTTTACTTTATATAATTATATTCATGATAATTTTTTAAGACCAAAGATACAATTGACCTTCCATCGTTTCTATATCCTGGGGGATTTTAATATTTTGCAACTTGCAAAGGACGACGAAGAAGAAGGCTTCGATGCACATGGAAATGGCTGCCCTTTAACTTATAATTTTAAAGCACGAATTGAAGACGACCACAGTTAAAAAAGGAGTGACGTCTCATCAATACGTCATGATCATATTGTGCAAATGTTTATATGTTATATAACAAGATCTATCTACGCTCTCCCTTCTTTAATCCCATTAATTAAATTAATCCTTTTTTCCCGGGCCGACCACATGGAAGTAGCTCTTCGTGTCCATCGTGGGGCTGGTATGATCAATAGTCTAAACATAAATTTAGTTCGCATGACCTGTATAGATCATGCAATGCCAACTCTTATTCAACACGTGAGGCTGTTGGCTTATCGAGGTTCTTCTGTTGACTTCTATAGTTTAGAATTTCTAAACTAATGTAAGGTAAAAGACAAAATTGGGTTTGATGGCCTTGTCTGTGCAACTTTTCTAGCTAAACAATCACGGTGTTTACATGAAATGAAACCCATGGGGCCAATGATAACTACCGAGTTGTTTCAAATATTAGCGGGAGGAGAATATGAGATTTACTTTGAATACGCTTTCTCGTTTGCTAACCAAAGGAAAGAACGACACGTGAATTGAAGAGCGGGAAATACGATTAACGAAAATCAACCCGTAAAATAAATAAATGGAACGAGACATAAATGTATTAAATCCTAGCACTGTGCACTGCCCTCGATGCTTAACCCTTGGGATGATCAAGGAGGCCCTTGAGGACGAGGCCCGATTTCAAAATCTGGCATGTCTTCTTCGGGTCCGTCACGAACTTGCCGAGGCCCTTTTTGGCTAAAGAAGAAGTGAGCCATGTACAAACCCTTCATAAGAGAATACGACATGTTATTTTATGTAAACATCGATCTTGTATATCGATCATAATATACGTCTCTGGCATTGTTAGCGTTAAATTAGTGATAGCATTGTTATTAGACAAATGTTTAGCCTATATTTTTTCTATCATTTACTTTTTTTTGGTAACCTCCTTTCTCCACCTATATAGGACGGCTCCTGTCTTATCTCAAGAATGATGGTAATAAACACATTTAGCAAATGAAATTTATATTATCATCTCAATAATCAGTATATGTATTTTATATATTACATGCTTTCCTTCATTTAAACACTTTCTGTTTCAAAGCAACTGACAACATCGACGTACATTAGAAAGTGTTTTGTAAGGTGTTGTCACGTGTGTGGGCCGGTGCCCTATTAATGTGTGTATCTTTTGTTCAATGAATCAGCGAAAATGCGCAAGAGCTCGATTTGCTCGTGTTAGATTTAGTTATACCTTAACATACTCTAAGAATTCGATTTGGGCTTGTGACTCCAAAAAAATCAGCTCAATAGAAAGTAATACAGGACCAAATCAATCTAAAAACAGGTTGGGCCAGATTAAGCTGGAAATGGGCTAAATGTAAGTGTCCTGAGCTTCATTATTGTTACAGGCACTTTTGTTGGCCATGTTTATTATATTCACACAGACAAATTATCAATGGTCTCGCAGGCTCAAATTTGAGAATAAAAATGATGATTAGGATGATTAGGACGGATATACCATGCGAAAAGGGACAAGCTGACCATCAAAAAGTCATGTCTCTCTATATTTCAATCAGCGAAATGCTATGTATATTAAGATTGACCGACAAATTTGATATACTAAGTGATATGACGGACTCTTATTAGATATTAAATATGTCCAATTTGTTTAAATGGCTGGCCACTTGCAAAAATCCCATCTCACTTAGTATACCAACTTTGTAAACCACTAATAATAGGCCTCATAATGCTCTTTCGACTAATATGTATGTAATTGGCTCAGTCCACGTGGGCCAAACGTTCCAAAAAGAGTACTCTAGGTGATCGCATAAGGTGGTGACCATATGAGAGGTTAGTATTTAAATATGAATCACTCAATAAGGTCTCTCACATCCGAATGGGATTTTGGGATGTTATAAACTTGCACGCTCATTGGTGTTAGCCTGTATCACCAAGCGATGCTTGAAATGACTAACACTACAATCAAGAGGGGATGGATTGATTGTCTTAAGAAAATTCATAATCTTTTTCCGCAAAGGACACGTGAATGTGCTTTTGTATAAGGAACACAGTTATGGACTGGCAATAACTTTCATCAAACAGATAAACGAACCTTCGTCGAATTCTGTACAAGTCGCTTCCATCTTCCTTCCAAGGCTGAGAATACTGACCATGGATGAACAACTAAAGAAGCAAGTCGCTCTTACAAATACCGTCGCTCTATTTTCCCTCTCTCTAATAATCTCAATCTCACAACACTGAAGCTATTTTATTTTTGTAAAGTTCTCTCGCAAGTTTTGCTCAATACCCTCGACAACAAGCTTAGGAAACACAAACTTGGAAAGAAGATCCATCTTAACTGACTGTGATGCCCATGAAATGCAGCGCTATAATATGCGTACACACTTGAATCCCACCTTCCATAAAGTTTCATGGTCAAATTGCCATGCTGATTGCCGAGTTTCAGCAAGAGAGATTTAGTTTTAGCATTGAGATTGACTGTATCTTGCGAAGAGAGAAATTATTACCTCAGTGTAGCGTATGTACTATTAGAAAATGGACCATTACAATGGTAAAAACCGTGTGCATTCCACCAGGATTTCATCAAATGTACTGGTCCAACTTCGTTTTTACGCCTTCTTGGCCTTGAAATTCTGACAAAGTCCTACACTTAGCGGATTGGAGCCCATAATGGGCCGTGTGTAAAGGTTGGGCTGTGGACACTCCATAGAAGTTGAAACTTTGCCACATTATAGCTAGTTTTTCCCATAGGGCAACTCCCATTGATCGTAAGTTAAATCGATTTTAATCCCTTATTCGAGAGGATTCATAACTTACTTTAACAGTCAATAAGTATTGTCACGAAGGTCGGCTTGGAGTTGCGTCCCATGTTAATATCCCCGTGAATTACACACTTCTTTTCTTTAGAACAACTACCCTTAGTTGCAGATCAAGTCGATTTACTTCCTCGATTGAGAGAATTCGTAGCCTACCATAATACTTATTATTCCCGCAAGATCAAATTGCAGTCAATGCCTTGTTGACATCTCATGCCTTCTATTAATTTCCTCAATAATCTAACTACAACAACACTAAAACTAACCGTTCACACTTTCGTCAATCTAAAACCTTGTTGTCCGCTTTGTATCTGTCATTTGTACGTTTCAAGATCTATCCAAGAAAAGCAAAAGGTGAAGAGAGATGAAATCTGTCTCCGTTTTGCACTTTTACGCATGATTCCTTACATTATATTTTGCCTTTGCCTTCCGGAAAAGAAAAGAACAAAGAAAAAGAGAGACATGATATCTCCTTTTAATATATTTGAATCAGCTGGCCCATCCTAATAACTCTGAATGAAGAAGATTTGTCGCCTGCGTTGATCATACGAACCGATAGTAAAAACTCTTCGAAGTTCTTTTCTACATGCTTCAGGTGGGAGCAAAGGGCTAATGCATATACTAAAGACTGACCTCATGATCACCGGGAGAGGAAAAGCATAATATGGAATCACTCTTTACCATCTCTGTGTTCACTGGATTAAATGTTGTATAACCACGAATCGATCAAATTCGGCTTCTTACAGATCAAGCAAATTTCTCTCATCGAGTCATGAAAATAAAACCACATATCGATCAAATTTAGCTTCTTACATATCAAGAAAATTTCTCTTTGTCGAGTTGAGCTTTTGCCATCTTTTCTACTTCTTGAGATGTCATTGTGTTTTTTTATTAATACACTTTGCTTCGTATCTCACTACTCACAAATGAGGATAATATTTTAATTTATAGAAGAAATTAAGGAAAAATTGAGACTGACTTTTAATATTCATAATAAAATATATGTAAGAAAAATTTCAATGTATCGTGTAAAAGATGGCACACGTTTGATGTTAAAAATGAAAGAAAAAGAAAAAAAAAACAACACTTACATTTGAAATTGAACCAAATACCCGCTTAAAGAGGACCCTTGTCGCAAAATTTTGCATCGGGGAAATGACGAACCCTCATGCTTTTGATGTTCCCGATGGTAGAATTCTATTTGTTGGTTGAATTAACTGAAAATTTCGAGTACTTTTAACTTCTCATGATGCGCAGAATGTAGGCCACGAAAATGGCACGCCCAAGATCACCATAATCAGAAACCGAAACACGATAATGAAGAAATTGTCGATTCGCGTACCTGGTTTGGAATCCATTGAACTTGACGCGGAATTTGCGACGGTTACCGAACACGAACTCAAGATCTTCTCCCCTATGCCATTCGTTAAAACACTAGCCTAATGAGATTGACACTCACGAGAAGAAAATTCTCTCTAAATCCGTATGTGAGTCAAATAGTGTATCATCAGGTTAGGGGAGGGACTTAAGTGCTATTTATAGAGTCTTCGACCATGGGCCCTCTCATTACGGGCCGGGCCGTACTCGGCCCATACCAGCCAGCCCCATATTAGACTGATTAAGAATCCATATATCTTACCTTTATTAGACCAAACTAATTCAGTTAATTTCAATTAATGAAGCCCACATTAGGAAATTCTTACATTCTCCCACTTGGGCGATATTAATTGAAATAGAACTATGTGCGCACCCTTATATTGGTCTAGAGATTATTCTTAATAGTCAATCCGATCCCATAAAGTCTCAAACATCGAATCATTGCGGTAACTGCATGTACTCACGTAGAGCCTTCCATGGTCACGAGTGCTTTCAACTTTACTGATATGGATTCAATATGGTAGTGTGTCAAATGGACAATACCTCAAAATGAGTAATACTTCATGTGTTATCCATTTGGTTAGTCCAAATTCTCTCTCCTTAAGTGTCACAAAACCTAATATATCACCAGAGAATATCCTTTATGGTTCCAACGAACATACATATGTCTTACCTTGATAGTTAACTATACTTTATATGTAACAAGACATATCATTAAGGCTAATACCAAGAATGCCTCATAGCCTATACTCAAGGTTTACACAATGCCTCGAGATTTTCATCAAATATATGTACTCAACTTGATAAATCTATATTCACAAATACCTCATTGAATGCAAAAGAGTTGATACATATTCAAATATTACAGAATGTAACAAAATCAGATACAAACTTCATAAGAGAAACATAAAACTAAACAACTCTCATTAATTAATAGTATCTCATGATACTCCTAAGCCCATGTTAATGACATGTCGATCAAATACACAAGGGCGAAGGTCTTTAGTTAGCGGATCTGCAATCATATCATCTGTTGAAATGTGCTCTACTGCAATGTCACCATTCTGAACTTTTTCTTTTCTAGTCAGGTACTTGACCTCTATAGGCTTAGACCCCTTGATCAGCGGCCCGTTTCCAAGCATCCATCCAAATTTGAGCCAATTTGGAGTTCGTCAATTCTAAGCTCCTTCGGAATTCGCTGGACTAAAAGTAATCATGTTACGCCAAGGAGCTTCAGAATCTTCAAGTTTCGAATCCAGATTATCTTCATTCCAAATATCTTGAACCATAATGCCGACAGCTTATTTGAATTCCTTCGCTCTCGCTCGAGTGATCGGGCCTAGCGGATAGAACAACGGGTCCCTAGCACCTCCTCCTCGATATGGTTCGATGTCCACATCATTCCCTCCCCCGTGCAAAGGATTTGCCCTCAAATCAACGTCTGCATCAAAAAGAGTCAAATCAGAAACATTAAAAGTAGCACTAATACCATACTCACCTAGAAGGTCAAGCTTGTAAGCATTATCGTTAACTCTTTCCAACACCATAAATGGTTCATCCCCTCGCTGTAGCAATTTAGAGTGTTGTTGTTTGGGGAAACGCTCTGTGCGCATATGAATCCAAACCCAATCGCCGGGCTCAAACACTACTTTCTTGCGCCCTTTGTTGGCTTGCTTTGCATACTGCTCTGTCTTAAGCTCAATATTCAGCAACGTCTTCTCATGTAAAGTCTTCACAAATTCAGCTTTCTTAGCACCATCTAAATCCACATGCTCAGCAATAGGTAAAGGGGTTAAATCTAACGGAGTTAAGGGATTAAAACCATAGACAACCTCAAACGGTGTAAATTTAGTAGCAGAATACACGCTCTTATTATAAGCAAACTCAACATACGGTAAACAATCTTCCCGAGACTTAATGTTCTTTTTAATGATAACATGCAACAATATCCCTAAAGTCCTATTAACTACTTCAGTTTGACTATCAGTTTGTGGATGACAAGTAGTAGAGAATAAAAGTTGTGTACCTAACTTCTTTCACAATATCTTCTAAAAGTAGCTTAGAAATTTAGTATCTCGATCAGAAACAATGGACCTAGGTATGCCATGCAAACGCACAACCTCACGAAAGAACAATTCAGCAACATTGGATGCATCAGCAGATTTATGACAAGGTATAAAATGAGCCATCTTTGAAAATCGATCGACAATCACAAAAATAGAATCCTTGCCATGCTTAGACCTAGGCAATCCTAACACAAAATCCATACAGATATCAACCCAAGGATGCGTCGGGAGTCAAAGGTGTATACAAGCCATGTGGTTTAATCGTAGACTTAGCCTGCTTACATGCGATACATCTCTCGCAAACTCGTGTGACATCTCGTTTCATGTGTGGCAAAAAAAAATGTTCATGCAGCACTTCATAAGTCTTATTGATTCCAAAATGCCCCATTAAACCACCACTATGTGCCTCTCGCACTAACAACTCGCGCAAAGAGCATCTAGGCAAACACAACTTATTTTCACGAAAGAGATATCCATTATGCTTATAAAACTTTTCAAACGCAGTATGCTCACAAGCTTCAAATATTCTTCCAAAATCATCATCGTCAGCGTATAAACCTTTGATATGCTCGAAACCTAGACACTTTGCTCCTAGAGTAGTTAGAATTGCGTACCTTCGAGAAAGTGCATCGGCTACCACATTTTCCTTACCTTTTTTGTACTTGATTACATATGGAAAAGTATCAATGAACTCCATCCATTTGGCATGTCTTTTGTTCAACTTTTGCTGCCCCCTCAAGTACTTTAAGGTCTCGTGGTCGGTGTAGATCACAAACTCCTTTGGCCACAAGTAATGTTGCCAATTCTCCAAAGTTCGCACCAAAGCATACATCTCCTTATCGTAAGTCGGATAATTCAATGTCGCTCCGCTTAACTTCTTGCTGAAATACGCTATGGGACGTCCTCCTTGCATCAACACGGCTTCAATTCCTGTACCAGAAGCATCGCATTCTATCTCAAAAGTAGTACTGAAATTTGGTAAAGATAACAAATGAGCATTAGTCAACTTATTCTTTAACAGATTGAATGCTCTCTCTTGCTCTTCTCCCCACGTGAAACCCACGTGCTTCTTGATAATTTCGGTTAAAGGTGCGGTGATGGTGCTGAAGTCTTTTACAAATCTACGATAGAAAGTGGCTAAACCATGAAAGCTGCGCACCTCTCCTACTGTCTTAGGTGTTGGCCATTCACGGATTGCTTTCACCTTTTCTTCATCAACCTGTATTCCATCAGCATCAATAACAAAGCCTAGAAATACTAATTTGTCAGTTACAAAACAGCACTTCTTTAGGTTAGCATATGATTGTTCAGCCTTTAAAACATGCAAAACAGCTCGTACATGCTCAATATGGTCATCAAGGTTTCGACTATATATCAGGATATCATCAAAATAGACAACTACAAATCGACCAATAAAAGCACGTAGAACATGATTAATAAGTCGCATGAAAGTACTAGGTGCGTTAGTTAAACCGAATGGCATGACTAACCACTCATATAACCCGTACTTGGTCTTAAATGCAGTTTTCCATTCATCCCCCTCTTTCATTCTAATTTGATGATAACCACTTTTCAGATCAATTTTAGTAAATATGCAAGCTCCATGTAATTCATCCAACATGTCATCTAACCTAGGAATAGGATGTCGATACTTTACCATTATGTTATTGATTGCTCGACAATCAACACACATCCGCCACGACCCATCCTTCTTTGGCACCAACAAAACAGGAACAGCACACGGGCTAAGAGACTCTCTCACATATCTTTGATTTAGTAATTCGCTAACTTGCTGCTGAAGTTCCTTTGTCTCTTCAGGATTGCTTCGATATGCGGGTCGGTTAGGCAATGGTGCACCAGGAATCAAATCGATTTGATACTCTATGCCTCGAATCGGTGGTAAACCTCCAGGAAGTTCATTAGGAAAGACATCTTTAAATTTCTACAATAAAGACACAACAGAACTTGACAAATTCGGGTCAAGTTCGTTAGTAGTAAACAGTGCCTCTTTGTACAAAAGTACAAGTATCGGTCGGTCCAGAAACAAAGCTCTCCTCACTTCGCTCGATTTTGCATAAAAATTCTTTTCTCTTTTCTTTTCTCTCTCCTTTTCTCTCGGTTTTTACCACTCTACTCTTATCTTCCTCTTCTTTTACTTGTGTCTCAGACTTTCCACGCAGGCCCTCAGTTTTATCACTTTTGCTCTCTCTCTCTCTCAGCCTCACGTTGTAGTTTCAATTGATCTTCATACACCTCAGTAGGTGTCATTGGCACCAATGTGTATGTCTTCTTATTCATCACCAATGAATATCGGTTAGTGTACCCGTCATGATGTACCTTTTGATTATACTGCCATGGCCTACCAAGCAAAAGATGCCCTGCTTGCATAGGTATAACATCACATATTACCTCATTCTTATATCGCCCTATCTCAAATGGAACTCGGACTTGCTTCGATACTTTTACTTCACCACTATCATCCAACCACTGCAATCTATATGGTCTTGGATGCTTTGTAGTCTTCAATCCCAACTTCTCCACCATGGTACAACTTGCTACATTTGTACAACTACCTCCATCAATAATCAAGCTACAAATCTTACCATTCACCAAGCATCTATATGGAACAAGTCTCTATGGTAATGACTAGGTATAAAGCGCCTTCTCATCACTGCTTTCATAACATCCCACGTTTCTATTGGCCTTTCACCATTGCGTCTCCTGTTAGTCACAAGTTGATCCCACCAAATTATAGCATAATCAGTGAATTAAACAACTGCAATTTTTACCTTTTTGAGCTCCGAATATCGCTGGCAATCAAATACCATCTCCATCCGTTTCTCCCATTCTAGATACGCATCAGGATCATTCTTTCCTTGGAAAGATGGAATCTTCATCTTGATGTTGCCAAGTTCATTGTCTTCTCGATGTTTAAATCCTCGGCGTCCGTTTCTCCTTTCAAACCTGCCATCTCGATCATCTTCTGTATCGGACACATATGCATAATTAAATTGCCGTTGCCATCTAGGTTGTGTCCTAGGCTCCTCTCGTTGATTTTGTGGCCTCCCTCTTGGTGGCTCTCGGTCATCTTCAAGTCTCGTCTCACATCTTGCAACTCGGTTGCTAAGTGCTTTAATTTGTAAACTCAATTGCTGGATGCCTGCTAGAATCGCATAATCCCTTGGATGAGTGCGATCCTCCCTTTGATTCACACTTCCCTGGCCTGAGCTTGACATTTTTTTTTAAACCTGCAAGAAAATGTTAGAGATAAAAGAAATCTCACTAGTCACTCCCTCACGTTTTCTGCTCAAAGTGTTTGTCACTCCTCTCGTATTTAACTCAATTTCGGCTTTTTCTTCCCTCAATTAAACTCACACACTCTTGTCTTTTACCTCTCGTTTCCTTCTAGAAAGCTCTTTTTCAGACTTGAATTCAGTCTCACAAGCTCCTCATAACAATCGATAAACCACCAAACAAGATCAAATTCAGCAATATACCGCTCAACTTAGCAATTCAGCAAATTTTTGCGAGATTCAGATTCATATTCAATTTCTGCTACTGAAATATTTTTTTTTTCTATTCGGTCCAACTATCAATGATAAAAAAAAAGAAACGAGTCGTCCTCTTGAATTTTTTTTCCTTTGCTTTTTTTTGCCTCTTTTTTTTTCTTTGCTTTTTTTTTGCTTTTTTTTTTCTTTTTTTTTTCTTTTTTTTTATGAACTCAAGTACAATATATAAAGAAAAAAAATAACTAGGACCGAAAACCCTAAATCAAAATTGAAATCACATCAAGAACAAATTTAGAGCCCTAATTCGATTAATAACGAAACCCTAGATTAATGAACGAAAAGCAGTAAAAGTAGGATAAGTAGACCTTGTAGAACCAGCTCTGATACCAGATGATATGAATCTGTGCGGAAGATAATCGTTCTACGAAGATCTGTAAGTTACGAATTGCTGACCTCGACCTCCAATTGAACCTGTGATTGGTAATCTCGGTATGAACGCGACCTGTTGACGAACCTGTGTCAACCAATCCACGCTATAGCGCCACGAACAAGAGAATTCGCGATCTTGCTCGATAAGTTGAATTCGATCGCCACAAGGGAGCCTTGATAAGATCTAGTCCTCAAGAGAACTCAAGAAGAAAACTTTTCTATATAAAATTCTGCCTCCTCTTAGAAATCTATAAGTAACCTTATATAGGGTGCTAACCCTAATTCTAATCCTACTAGGATTAAAATTACAAAAATAACCTTAATTATTAAAAATTCGTCCAAAAATAGAAAAAGGCCTAAAAGTTCATCTAAACGACGCCAAATCGCTAAAAAACGTCATCAATCACTACTAAAGTAGTGAGTATTGATCAGCAGCCCGTTTCCAAGCGTCCATCCAAATTTGAGCCAATTCAGAGTTCGTCAATTTTAAGCTCCTTCGGAATTCGCTGGACCAAAAGTAATCATGTTGCGCCAAGGAGCTTCAGAATCTTCAAGTTTCGAATCCAGATTATCTTCATTCCAAATATCTTGAACCATGATGCCGACAGCTTGTTTGAATTCCTTCGCTCTCGCTCGAGTGATCGGGCCTAGCGGATAGAACAACGGGTCCCTAGCACCTCCTCCTCGATAGGGTTCGATGTCCACATCAACTGCTTACAAGCAGGATATCATCCACATAGAGTATAAGGAAAATGAATTTCCTCCCACTGACCTTGCAGTATATACACTGATCTACTTTGTTCTCAACAAAACCATATGAAGCAACAACACTACGAAACTTCAAGTACATTGTCTAGAAGCTTACTTGAGACCATAAATAGATTTTTTCGGTCTACATACAAGCGTACCTAAATCATCTGCCGCAAAGCCTTCAGGTTGCATCATATAGACTTCTTCATTAAGGTCTCCATTGAGAAAGACAGTTTTAACATCCATCTGGTGTAACTTCATATCGAAATGAGCTACTAATGCCATGATCACTATGAAAGAATCTTTAGAAGAAACTAGAGAAAAAGTTGCTTCATAGTCTACTCCTTCTCTCTGAGTGAAATCCTTGGCTACCAGTCTGGCTTTAAATTTCTCAATCTTTCCTTTAGGGTCCCTTTTACTCTTATACACCCATTTGCAGCCAATGGGTCTATAACCTTCAGGTAATTCAATAAGTTCCCAAACCCTATTATGCTTCATAGACTGCATTTCATCTCTCATTGCATCCAACCACAGTTCCGACCGAGGACAAGAAACAGCTTCCGCATAAGTCACTGGATTAGCCACAGAACCAATATCGTAGTCTTGCTCTCTTATATAGACTAAATAGTCCGGTGGTATAGCTGATCGTTTCTCCCTAATGGATCTCCTTACTGGAGTAACAACAGTCTCATTCTACACCTGAGAGCCTTGAGGAACTTCATTAGGAGCTGTCTCGATAACAGGATCCTAAGCCTCAATAGGTTTAGTCTATGGTGTGGGAGTCTCCACAATTATCTGTATGGGAGAAGATAAAGATACAACATTACCCACCGTACTATTATCCTCAATAGTCTGTGAGCAGCTATTTTCTTTGACTACATCAAATTCCAGAAATTTGGCTGTTTGTGATTTCACAATTCTTGTGCCTCCATTGGGATTATAGAACCGATATCCCTTCGAATGATCCGGGTAAGATACAAAATAACACAGAGTGGTTCTGGAGTCCAACTTACTTAATGTTGGATTATATAACTTCACTTCTGCAGGACATCCCCAAACCTTAAGATGGTTTAAGCTAGGCTTACGTCCAGTCCACAACTCAAAAGGAGTCAATGAAACAGCTTTAGTAGGTACACGATTCACAATGTACAAAGCTGTTTTCAAAGCTTCACCTTACATAAAACTAGGTAAATTTGTCCTACTAATCATACTCCTCACCATTTCCATAAGGGTGCGATTGCACCTTTCGACTACACCATTTTGCTCAGGACTTCCAGGTATAGTGAACTGAGCCACTATCCTAGAATCCTCTAAGTATTTGGCAAATGGCCCCTTAAGCTGTCCGGTATCGCTATGCTTGCTATAATACTCTCCACCTCGGTCAGATCTAACAATCTTTATGACTTTTCCCAACTGTTTCTCGATTTCAGTTCGAAAAATCTTGAACTTGTCAAAAGACTTAGACTTTTCTTTAATCAAGTACAGATAACCATATCGAGAATAGTCATTAATAAATGTGATGAAATAAAAATCTCTACATAAGGTTGCCGTATAAGGTCCACTTATATCGGTGTGAATGACCTCTAACAAGTCAGAACTTCGGATTGCAGTTTTCTTCCTTATATTGGTCATTTTACCTCTATAACAGTCTACGCGTGTCTCTAAGTCATTTTTAAGAGCAGGCAGGATGTTAGTCTTTATCGGCCTTTCTATTCTATCCTTAGAAATATGACCAAACCGTTTATGCCACAATGCATAAGATTGTTCCTTAGGTAGTGGTCTTTTAGAAACAACCTTTTCAGCCGTATAAGCGACGTATATGTCATTGTGAGACAAATACAATCTGTACAATCCGTTGGACATATAACAGCACCCAACCTTATTTGAATTAAGAAACAAAGAAATAATATTGTTCTTGATTTCAAAAGAGTAGCCATACATGTCCAAACACGATACGGAAACTAAGTTCCGTCTAAAAGAAGGCACATAAAAAGTTTCTTTCAACATTAATCTAAAACCAGAGTCTAGAATCAAGATTACATCTCTCACAAACACAACATTGGCTTTCTTGTTGTTTCCCACAGTGAGTCTTGACTCATCCTGATTTGGCTTCCTCTGGTTTATGAATCCCTGTATGGTAAATGCAACATGATTAGTTGAACCGCTATCGAGCCACCAAGAACTGGATGGTGCTTCTAATAGGTTGGATTCACAAACAAGTGCCAAAGAATCATTACCTGTAGGCTCACGTTTGGACAACCAAGCTTTAAACTTTCCACAATTCTTCTTTATGTGACCTTTCTTCTTACAAAAGAAGCAGTGGTCACCATCCCTTTTGAAGGATGTTTTCTTTGGACCCATATTGTCCGATTGACCGGTAGTGTCATGAGTACCTTTATGAGTACGATTTCTAAACTTTTTATTCTTCCTTTTGTGGGAACTAGAAACATATAAGGCTAGATGCCCTTTTTCTTTCTTAAGTTTCTCTTCCTCTGCCACCACCCTTGCTATCAAGTCATTCACTGACCAAGTCTCATCTTGGAAATTGTAATTTGTCTTTATAATCCCAAAATCAGGTGGAAGGGTGTTCAGGGCTTGATGCACAATACAAGCATCAGGAATGGAAACATTAAGAGCTTGAAGTTTCGTCTTTAGGTCTACCATCCTAAGGACATAATCTCTAACCTTAGCAGTACCATCATACTTCATATCGAAGAGCTTTTGAAGAAGTATACCAACCTTAGCATTAGATGAAATGTGGTTTCTAGCCTCTAAGGTTGCCATCATTTCCTTAGCAGTACAGTTAGTTGGCAAACCACTTTTTAAGTGTTCTTGAATGGATTTCTTCATTGTCAATAAGCAAATCTGATTGCTCTTTTCCCAGGCAGCATAGTTCGTTTTCTCAACTTCAGTACTGATGGTCGTGATATCTGCCGGCTTATCATTTGTAAGAGCAATGTGAACATCTGCCAGCTCCATTCCAAATAGAAAATCCTCTTTCCATTTCTTAAAGTTCAACCCAGTAAGGACATAAATGGAAATGGAATTGCCGTTTACAGAAAAGGTGACTGGAAAACAAACAAACAATACAATCAGCATCATGTGAGTATTTATCCAGAGAATTACATACATCATCACATAATCACCTTTGGGCAGAAAATATGACATGCAGTTGTACACTCTTCACATGATAGCGGCCATGAGAACTTATTCTAATCTTTCGTGAAATCACCACCTTTGGGTGTATGAACCACTAAGATCAGTCATTTCTCAAGCACATGCTATACATGTACCCCTCCATGAACTAATACAAGATCACCTCCTTTGGGAGTATAATCACGTAATAGACCAGGAGACATCCCACCACAACATGAGACCGATATTTCTCAAACCCAGTAAAATGTGCCACTTTGGCGGTCATAACCCAACTGAATCCTTGAAAATCTCTCGTACTAGGGATATGAGCTTTATGTATCACATTTACTATATTCATGTAATGCTAAATGTAAAGACAGGGACGTATGTCTCTGAAATTACATACCATGCTAATTATACTATTTCATTCATTGATAGATAATGAATTACACCCTACACAGTCCTTATGTGGTGATATACATGTGAGCTATCATATGTATTTCCGAAACCATAGAGAAATACAAGAAAATATGCAAAAATACCCTAAAAATACGCTTGTATAGGGTTCTATACATATTTTCACATTTGTAAAAGCTTCAAACATGTAAAATAAATACACCACAGTGTAGAGAATCTCGATATGAGCGCGTCGGTACCAAGAATGTCCAAAACGGATGTCGGACGCGCTCTCACGCGCCGCCAGAAGGCGCGGCGCGTGCACGCGTGTTCACCCGGTCAAATCGGTTTGAACAGCTGGTCCGACCAGTTGACTGATCGGGTCAACGGTCGGGTCGGGTCGAAACTCGGGTCGAGTCAGGATCTGGATCGGGTCAAGATCTGGTCAACCGGATCCGCGCCCTTGCTGACGTCAGCTTGCGGTTACTAGCGGAAAGACACGCCGGTTCGGCACGGCCGCGCGTGGCGATCACACGTCGCCGCGCCTAGGGCGCATGTAGGCGCGTGACAGCGCGTTCGGCCTCCTCCGGCAACGTGCCACCCATCATTCTTCTCGTCTCGACGAGTAGATTCCAAATATGTAATAAAATTTAACTTTCATCCAACAAAAAATTTCGAAACTAGGCAAAAACCTCTCGGACAAAACGAAAACGGTACTAATTCGTATGTTTCAGTTCTAATCTATGGCAGGCTCTGATACCACATGTAGGCCACGAAAATGGCACGCCCAGGATCACCATAATCAGAAACCGAAACACGATAATGGAGAAATTGTCGATTCGTGTACCTGGTTTGGAATCCATCGAACTTGACGCGGAATTTGCGACGGTTACCGAACACAAACTCAAGATCTTCTCCCCTATGCTCTTCGTTAAAACACTGGCCTAATGAGATTGGTACTTACGAGAAGAAAGTTCTCTTTAGATCCGTATGTGAGTCAAATAGTGCATCATCAAGTTAGGGGAGGGACTTGAGCGCTATTTATAGAGTCTTCGACCACGGACCCTCTCATTATGGGCCTGGCCGTACTCGGCCCATACCAGCCAGCCCTATATTAGACTGATTAAGAATCCATATGTCTTACATTTATTGGCCTAATTCCCTAAAAAACCCCAAACTTTACTCTTTGTCCCAATTATATCCCCAACTTTTTTTGTCTCATAAAAAACCCCAAACTTTTACTTTTGTCCCAAATCTACCCCATTTACTATTCATCTAATTTTTAATATTATTTATATTTTTTCGAATTTTTTTCTTTTTTCTTTTTTCTTTTCTTTTCTTTTTTTTTGTTTCACCTTCAACCTCCGGCCGGTCGTCGGTCCGGCGACCGGCCAGAGGCGGGGGTCGGCGAGGTCGGCCTCGTCGGCCGCTGGCGAGGCTCGGCCCCGCCGTTGCTGAGCAAGGCCGGCTCTGCCGGCAGCTGGCGAGGTCGGCCTCGCCGTTGCTGGGCGAGGCCGAGCCTCGCCGGATCTGGTGAGGCTCGGCCCCGCCGGCAGCTGGCGAGGTCGGCCTCGCCGTTGCAGGGCGAGGCCGAGCCTCGCCGGCTGCCGGCGGGGCCGAGCCTCGCCCGATCTGGCGAGGCTCGGCCCCGCCGTTGCTGGGCGAGGCCGAGCCTCGCCGGCTGCCGGCAGGGCCAAGCCTCGCCAGATCTGGCGAGGCTCGGCCCCGCCGGCAGCTGGCGAGGTCGGCCTCGCCCTGCAACGGCGAGGCCGACCTCGCCAGCTGCCGGCGAGGCTCGGCCTCGCCCAGCAACGGCGAGGCCGACCTCGCCAGCTGCCGGCGGGGCCGGCCTCGCCCAGCAACGGCGGGGCCGAGCCTCGCCAGCGGCCGGCGAGGCCGACCTTGCCGGCCCCCGCCTCTGGCCGGTCGCCGGACCGGCGACCGGTCGAAGGTTGAAGGTGAAACAAAAAAAAAAGAAAAGAAAAGAAAAAATAAAAAATAAAAAAATTCGAAAAAATATAAATAATATTAAAAATTAGATGAATAGTAAATGGGGTAGATTTGGGACAAAAGTAAAAGTTTGGGGTTTTTTATGAGACAAAAAAAAGTTTGGGATATAATTGGGACAAAGAGTAAAGTTTGGGGTTTTTTAGGGAATTAGGCCTACATTTATTAGACAAAACTAATTCAGTTAATTTCAATTAATGAAGCTCACATTAGAAAATTCTTACACAGAACACGCCACAGGAATCGTTATTGTTAATCACGTTGATGATTATTTGTTCTTTTTTATGGTTTATGCGTAGAATTACGTCGACCTAAGAAATGACTTTCGGTTTCTCGGACGACTGTGCATATGTTAAAATTTCTGAAATGACTTGAATTTACCAACCAAAAGATTTCCCAAATTGAAAGAAATATAAAATTTTTTGAGTGTGCAAAAATAAGACGTGGTGTCGAAGATTTCGCTTTTCCTAATTTGGAAAAGAAGATTGAAAATTGTTGCAGGATGAGAGAGAGAGAGAAATAGGAAATGCTGTATGTGGCCGTGTACACACAAGAATAGGAAACTTTTGGGTGAGTTCAATTATTTCACAAAAGTGGAGATTGAAAATTGTAAGCAGAAATTCATTTATGGTGTGTTTGTATAGCCAAAAAAATAAATAATTTGAAATTTTCCTTTTCAGAAAATAATCGCTTGAATTACTTACAAAATGAATAAACGAAAAATAATTACATATTCTACGAAATTGTCTAAAAGTAAATTATTTTCGATAATAAAAATATTATGTATTGGCTAATTATTTCAAGCGATTATTTTTTAGAAAATATTTTTGAAAATCATTCATTTTTGTGAAACAAATGGAGGCTAAATGTTCGTGGGCCTTTCATGGACATCACATTGACAATTGAAATTCACGACTTTGCTTCTTACACTCTGATATAACATTATGCTGATGGGCTTTTTGCTTGGGTTTCTCGGGTAAAAGTTTGAGGTCGAATAGTAGATGCAGAGAGGCCGGTCGAGTCGTGCACGACATCGTGTTCTGTGTTTACATGTTTACTGTGCGATCGTATGAGAGTTAGAGAGGTGACGTACTCACTAATTAGAAGCTGGTGGTGATTGGCCCACGACTATAAAAAGCTTGCTTGGTGGTGGCAATTCACCATCCAACACAACCTCTTCTTCCCCAATCATTCGAGTTCAGACACTCCAACTTCCTTTTCCTTATCTTACCGCTGAATTGGCCATGTCCAATGTCATAGGCAAATCACACTTCTTGAGGCTTGAACACCTCGAAACTGAACGGCCAGCGCCGTGAGCCTCCATTTCCCGGGTGCAAGATCTCGTTTTCTTGAGCCCCCTCGTGATGCGCAGAATTCCTTCGATCGGTTCCTTATGGAGGTATCCGAGGGACTGGGACCGCGAAATCCTCTGGCAAAGACTTTGTCTTGGGTCTGCGCGTTGTCTTCTTGAAGGACGACGACGAGGAAACAGGGAGACGGGCAAGATGTCGGCTCCAGAAGTTGAAACTTCACCACTCAATGCCGGGAGGAGCAGTGTAGCTTCACTACCAAGCGAATTAAGGAAAAGTGTCACAAAAGTCCTAAACTTTTTTTATTGGTGCCAATTTAGTCCTAAACCTTTTGTATCGATGCCAATTCAGTCATAAACCTTTTTTTGGTGCCAATTTAGTTATAAACCTTTTACATTGGTATTAATTTAGTCCTAAACTTTTTTTTGGTACCAATTTAGTCCAAAACCTTTTGCATTTGTGCCAATTCAGTCCTTCAATACATGAATAATTATTAGCCGGAATGACTGAATTGGCACAAATGTAAAAGGTTTATGACTGAATTGGCACCAAAAAAAGGTTTAGGACTGAATTGGCACAAATGCAAAAGATTTAGAACTGAATTGGCACAACTACAAAAGGTTTAGGATTGAATTGGCATAAAAAAAGGTTTAGGACTAAATTGGCACAAATGCAAAAGGTTTAGGACTGAATTGACACCAAAAAAAGGTTTAGAACTAAATTAACATTAATGCAAAAGGTTTAAAACTTTTTTGACACTTTTCTCATTCTCATCTCAAAGGTGGTATTTGAAACACTTATAATCCATAAATCCCGAATCCGTCTAATTTGTAATTCTCAATCACCACTTTTCTTAAATGGTAAAATATTTAAATATAAAACGGTTAGCAGCATCCCATAAAATTTCATAGATGGTATTAATGTACAATATTCATTTATTGAAGTGTCGAGCTTTTTTATTCTTTAATTTTATTCACGTAAATCTACGAGACACTGACTATAACAATTCTCATCTCAAAGTGGGGATTTGAAACACTAACAATCCATAAAGCACAAATCCGTCTAATTTGCAGATCATCAATCACCACCGTTCACCAGGTATTCACTATTATCTCTGCTATTGCCGGGGAGTGCTGTTGCCGGGGAGTGCGGTCTCTGGAAGTGGTTGGTTAGCCTGTAATGAGCCATCAGAAGCCAGACATGGGTTTAGGGATGAGCGGTTCCCGATCCGGTTTGGTCCAACTCAAGAATCGGAAACCGAACTGGGAGGATCGGTTCCCATTTTCTAGGATCGAGGATCGGACCAGCTAGTCTTGGGACTGTGGATCGGACCGGACCGATGGTCGGTCCGGTCCCAATGAGACCAATATTAAATATTATTTATGAATCGGGAGTCAATTGTTCCGTTTTTTCCTTTGTAATTCTGATTTGATCCAATAAGGCCATAGAAAAAATTAGAAAAATATATATAATATATGAAAAAATTGAACAATCGGTTCCAATAGAATCAATATTAAATATTTTTCATATATATATTAAATATTATATATATGAAAAAATAAAAAATATATATATTTATCTGTCCGGTCCAGTCCGGTTTCCACACTAGAACTGGGAACCGAACCGCCCAAAAACCGGTTCCACTTTTAGGAATCAGGAACCGGATCGATATTCCCGAGAACCGAATCAATCCGGTCGGTTCGGTCCGATCTCAGTTTGGACGGTCCATCTTGCTCACCCCAACATGGGTTATGAGCTTGCCGCCCTGCCCCATCACGTGAGCATGAGCCCTCGCTTTGCACTTGTGGGACGCGTAGGTTAGCATTTCCAACCACACCTCGCTGATCACTGACCATTTCCACCCACACGGGACGCTCTCCAGCTCAACGCCACCTGGCACCCATTGCTAAGCAAGTCGTTGAATTGGTCCTCCTTCGACATGCTCCGTCCGCCTATGTTCATCATATGGCGAAGCAACACGTTGCGTTTGGCTAAGTCCTTCGGCACGCTCCGTTTGGCTGAGTTCTTCATTTGGTCAAGCAACGCTTTACGAGCAAGCAACGCTTTACGGGCCTCTGCGATCTCAGGTTCTTCCGAGATGTCGGGCTTGCGCTCTCCTATTGTGGCCATGAGCAGGTCTATCCTGAGCGACTTTAGGCAAGTCGAAACGCTTGTTTGGCCTTTTATAAATGTTTCGGAGCCTGATACTTTTTCCCATTTTGGCTGGCAACATCGAAGGACGCATAACTAGGAGATATAGCATGTACCGAGACAAGTGCAAACTCATCAAGGACTTCCCCTTAATGCTGTCCGGCCCATCATTGAGGTAATAGCAGAGCTCTGTGGCTACGTGCCAGACTATGACGCCCGCGTCGAGGTCCAGCTCGATGCTCCATTTCAATTGATCCAGCAACTTGTGTGTGCTCAATGCATGGGATACCCTGTCTATCGTCCGGAAGGGGAGTTTCTACGCGTCCTTCGCTTCCATCTCTTTGATCATCGAGAGAATTAGGAATTTGATATCGTCAGTCACGTCGGCGTGGGTTTGGTAGAGAAACTTCACCGCCATCTCTTCGATGTGCAATAGCTTTAGGAATTTCCACCAGCAGGAGTCATTTTCTTTGAAGGACATCAGGTTGTACTGGCCCATGGAATTAGACCACCTGCGCCTTTTGAACAACGGTCGGATTCGGTTGATAAAATAAAAGAAGACTGATTGCTTGTTCTTAATGAGCCAACAGGCGAGCTGGTCGGAGAAAAGAATGTGAGCCAATGCATATAACTCGACAAAAATGGCCGCTCCTAGCAACAAAAAGGTTAAGAATTGTTGGAAGCGTGTGTCAGGAGAATCGACTAACCTGTTCGATGCATTACGAACAAAATTTTCAAGATCATACGTTGAATCACCAGCGAACGATGAACGAATCTTCTTTACGTTGGTCCGAATACAATCACAGGAAAGTATTATTGTTCCATAGCATTAATGCCAATTGTCTTCTCAAAATAGTTATGAAATCCTTATACGTCGAGAGAGAGAGAGAGAGAGTTCTAAATATCCGGTTCATCTACTGAGGAAGTTATTTTAACTTCCCTTAAGAAACTCTCATCGCACTTCTTCAAAAGATGTCTCTCAGACACACTTCTTATTAAAGCAAATGGTGTCTCTTGGACACACATATCATGGGCGGACCGACGAAATATAACATCTCCCACTCGCACATGATGGGCTTGATGATGCTCTATCAAGAACATAAGGCATTCAACATTCATCTACCTTAGAAATAATTCATACTGGCAAGAAAGTCGTGCGACCAGTGAGTACACCTGTACTTGGGAGCTCTAATTATGCACCTGTTAGGGATAATATAATGGCTACAACCCCAAAAATAAATAAATAATTGATGTCTCACAGTACCCCAAACATATTTTGTTACATCAGTCCAAGTATACCTATCCCTTAAAGACTATACTTGACTTTTTTCAAGAACACCATGTATTTACAATTATTTCTGAAGCCATTGAAGGTGAAATAATTGGTCGACCAGTAAATACATGTGATAAATGTAAAACAACAATAGTCTTCCTTCGCCCTCATATCTCTCTCCATTTCCAAACAACTGTTTTACTAGACACGTTCCATAAAGCCATATCTATTCATGACCGCTGGTAACATGCTAAAATAGCAACATAGATCTTCCACTTTGAAAACATAGTCAGAAGTAATATAGGACACAAAGTAAAGTAAATTATAAATTACCTTAAGGACTCACACGATGAATAAATAGGGATAATTGTACTCATCTCCCTAATTAGTCAAATAAAGCATATGTAGTATGAATTACATGCTATAGTGGATTTCTCTTTCCATAAGAACGTATGTCATTTGCTAAACATATCCACTATACGAATCTTAGTCTAAACATAGTCACATGCTTCTCACGTACTCATGTTTAGCCCGAGTGCTATTTCAGCTCGCAATTTAGTACTCGCATCCAGCTACCTTCAAGCGTACATAATTGTGGGACTATCATGGTCGGTCTTATCACATACAAATAGCAGACCTCATCTTGATTCCAATCAAGTTGACATTAAATCGTTTTATGTACTAAACTGCTCTTCCAGCATTTATAGTACATATCGTCTCATCTCAACCCTTTTACTATAGCATTTGAGGTGATTGCTCGTGTGAGTGAGCCAATCATTGCCTGGTGACATATCTTTCAATAATATATGTGTGTTTGTGCTAGTCTCATAACATTGTACTAATTGATAAAACATCAATTCATTAACAAACAAGTACAATACATATACACATATAATCCAGTGGTCCTCAAAAATATTATATATCATAATCACATTCTACGTAATCCTAGAGACATCCTGTGGGTCAAGAACGCGTCTCTTGGAACAGCTTTCGTAAATGGATCAGCAACCATCATGTTGGTTGAAATATATTGCAAGACTACTTCCTTCACGCTATTATATGTCTGATGAAGTTATTCTTTATGTCAATGTGTTTCGTCTTACCATGGTACTTGGGATTTTTCACATAGGCAATGGCTACTTGACTATCGCAATATATTGTCACTGGTCTTAGGACATCAGTGACAATGGCTAAATTTTCCAAGAAACATCTTAGCCATACTGCTTCTTGCACTGTAGCAGAACATGCAATAAATTCTGCCTCCATTTTAGATAAAGCTATGCATGTCTATTTCTTGCTATTTCAAGAAATTGCCCCATCATTAAGCAAGAACACATATCCAAACGTTGATTTACGCTCATTTAGGTCTCCTCCCCAATCAGCATCAGAGTATCCTAATAAACGTAGATCACTCCCTTGATAGCAAAGTCGATAGTCCATAAAACCTTTCAAGTATCTCAGAATCCTCTTAACTGATTTCCAGTGTGGGGTGTGACGGTACTTATCATCATCTTCTGTATTCATCGACTTTCTGAATGCTCAAATCTACTTAGGAGCCGGTTTTGCCTTTGCATATCTAGTCCTTGAAATCTAAGAATATTTAAGCCAACTACTTCGTTAGATCAAATTCCTTCTTATATATCTTACGACAAAAATACAACACCTAGATATATCAATTGTTGAAAACTCCTTTTGATTGGACACTCTAAACCTAGGATAATTATTAAAAAAAAGTCACAAATTTATTGCATTTGTGTTAATTCATTCCTAAACTTTTCAATTTGTCAATTTAATCATAAACATTTTGACAATTCGTCAATTGAGTTTTTTTAGCCAATTTTGACTAGAAATCACTAACGTGGATGCTAACCGTCCTACGTGACACGACAAGAGCTGATGTAGACAATTTTTGTAAGTTTTTAATTATTTTTTATCCTTTATTTTTAAGTTTTTTGTTCTTTTTTTCCTTTGCTTTTCCCATTGTGTCGGTGAGGGTCACCGACGACCCTCGCCAGTCGTGAAGGCCTTGCCTAAAGTGCGCAAGGGCACAATGGCCTTGGGTGAGGGCTGCCTCATCCGTGAAGGCCCTCACTCGAGGCTAACGGGGCCACGATGGCCCCAGGCAAGGCCATCACGACCTCATCGGCTGTGACCAACGGTGCAAAGGCCTTTGATCTGGGGGACAGCCTTCACACTTTCGCTCGCAATTGGCAAGGCATTAAGGCCTTGCCCAGGGCCATTGTGGCCGCGGCAGGTAGCCCTCAGCTAGTTTGGTGAGTCCTTTGCGGTCGTCGAGGGTCGCCGGTGACCTCGCCGGCACAATGGAACAAAAAAGTAAAAGAAAAAAAGAAAAGAAAAAGAAAAATTCAAAGAAATTCAAAAAATTACAAAAATTATCCACGTCAGTAATAGCCATGACGTAGGACGGCCAACGTTTATATCAGCAATTTCCTACTAAAAGGACTCAATTGGCATATTATCAAAAGGTTTAGAACTAAAATTTTCAAATTAAAAGGTTTAGGCTCCGTTTGTTTCGCGAAAAATGAATAATTTGGAAAATATTTTCTTACAAATGATTGTTTATATCACTTACAAAAATAAATGAATGAAAAACATTTTCATTGTCGACAAAATATTTAGACTGAATTGGCATAAATACAATAGGTTTATGATTTTTTTTTTTTTGTAATTTTCCCCACTTAACCCTAACATCTGCAAAACCAAATACAATCTCACCAAATAAAAACGGGGCATCACAGGTACAAGTGTCTCCTGATCACTATATGAACACATCGAATTTTCGGCATTTGCAGGGTCAACGGCCCAAATGCACTTCTCACGCCCATATCTCGCTAAGACACTACTCACTGTCACACCTATACAAAGTGGCATGATTTGTCTGCAAATTAAGAAGCCAATCTCATCTTCACCGACTCAATTCTTCTAAGACATTGTCCTCTTGACTAATTAGTCTATGAAAGAACAAAAATATTTTCACGTTGATTATTTTGGGAATATCATTGTCCTCGAGTTGCTATGATGTGATAGAACAAAACGAATGAATAATATAAATATCTTGGTGCATTGAGAGGGAGCCTTTAAGGACTTGACATGTGGCCTTCTCCTTAGTTGACACCTACCCCAGTCGATTTTTTCTTCTTCCTTTTATTCTCAGACCATGTCATTTCTGTATTACTTGCTTACTTTTACAATTGCATAAGTTTATGAAAGTAAGACCATTTGGTCAAAAAAAAATGATAAAGTGGGATGAGAGTCCATATTTATTTTTTCTTTGTCGCTGCAGTAGGTTGCTTCCTTTAAAAAAAACAAAAAGGTAAAACCAATACAACTAAGAACACGACTATCGCACGATTAAATTTTTTATTCCTTTTTAGATACACAAGTTAATATTAATAACTTACATTAAAAGAATTTTATGTCCACAGGAAATTTAAAATATAATTACTTCGTAAAGAACCATATTCTCCTAATTGGTTTACTACAGAACTTAGATAGCCTTTGATATTTCCCATGAATTAGGTAGTTTCATTCAATGTTTGATTAGATCATTAATTTTTCTACTCAATAATGATTAATTTACTTATAGTATTAATAGTCATCGATCAAGTTTCTTCTTCAATTTGTTTTCCATGTTTGGAACTGCACCAAAAGTCGAAGAGAATGTAAAGCAGAGGAAGAATGATTTTGATAAAAATAGAACAGAGGGAGAGCTGTCCGGGAATAATAACGGCCGATTAAATCTATCGTTACAAAATCAATACGCATCGGGAATAATGGCCGATTAAATCCCGTTATAAAATTAACTCCGTCCGTAACAACACAATTTAACATGCGAAAAATTTAAATCAATAGGCAAGCAAAATCGGGCTTGTTGCGAGGCCCACTTTTCGGTCCTGCAATCGTGTACACAGGACGTGCACTTGTGCCCAAGTTTCAGCTCGTTGGGCGTCGGATTTGCACCCTCCTGCGCCTGCGCACGAGACATAGTATTTGTGCTATGATAGTTACCACTTCAAATGAGCGTAACTGTATATAAAACACTCCATAGCCTTCTTTTTTTTTTTTTCCAATGTGGGACTAGTGCTTTTCACTTCCCACTTCCAACTCAATGATCTTCTTTGAGCATCAATTTCTCATTCATTCACCTATCAATTTATCTCATATTTTCAACAACTTTATCATCCAAAATCAGTGCATCAACGACGATAACGGGCTAAACCATAAAAATATGGCTAATACACCAATTCTCGGGTCTCGGACTCAGAACTGGAAAAAAACAAAGGGGGGTTTGAGGTTCCCTGGTTAACAAGCGGAGACAGAGCTGTGATTAGTGATGGAATCAACCACGGGAACTTCTTTAATCGTTGTCGAGTGAAATCAACGTTGACGGAACTATGACCAGGAGCTGGCCACCTCGTGCTTCTCAGCCATAGAACAGGGCCAAATGAAGGCCGCCAACACAGTGGCGGAAGACCTTAACGAGGAGGAGCTGCTCTTGGTCACGATTTCCAGCTGAATCGACAAGACAAGATTTCAGGATGTTTTGCCTGTGAAGATTCAAGCCGGCGACAAGATTTCAACTGCGAACGAGGCTCTTCAAGTTTGTCAGCCAGAGAACAGAGCAGAACAGGGGAGACTCGAGGCGGCAACGTAATGGAGAACGACGGCGTCCTCGACGGCGACTGTGATAGCTTGTGAACGAAGGAAAATCTCCAAACTCAGCATTTCCGAGCTCACTCGTTCTCAAAAACTGTGTTTCTTCCTCTCAATTTTTTTGCATTTGTTCTTCTTTTCTATTGTCAGCAAAATTAAGGCGTCAACAAACGCTACTTCATAACCTACACCAGTCTTAGCAAAAGCAAACTCTTTCATATACGGTGTGAATTTGCCAATAGAGCCAATGACCGATTGATAATGTAGTTTCAACGATTCTTGCGTACATGTTTTTCTTGTCCATACGTAGCAATTCAGCTTTGGCATCGAATATTCAGAGCCTCGACCCATTTTCTCTTTGCTCCAATTATCGATCGATCATTCCGTATGTGGACCTCGTCGACTTCACACACACATTGTCTCGATTTCACTGTCTAACTATGGAATTTGGATTCTTCTCTAAAAAAACCAACCATCACATAGTGAATGTCTCCAATGGAGAACCCAGTACTTATCTCATATTCCACCATTAGTTTTGGAATCTGAAACTTTATTCTCTTACTTTTCCAAGGAGACACACTTTGAATTAAAGGGGAAAAAAAAAATGCTCACGTACAATATGTGTGTGTGGCTAAAGACAGGAAGAGTTTCTTTCAAGACTGAATACTCCACTAACATGGCTTATCTTGAACGTATTTTCTAGAATGCACTTATAAATGGCGAAAATATGAGCCAATTACGAAATTCTGCATGAATATTTTAATGTTCGGCAATTCTTTTTCGCGAGTGTAGTTGTCCATTCAAATTAGGATATGTATTCATGAGCAGAACATTTAAACTTGAGTTAAAATATTGGTTGATTGACATTTATCCAATCAAATTCAAGACAGATCGGATATTTATTTAAATCAAAGTAAATGTTGATCGAACTTCTCTATAAATAAGAGGCCTCTCATTTCATTTTAGGAAGAGTAGATGGAGACCTTAAATTTTGTAGATTTGCTATTAAGATGTTCCTGAAATATAAAGAATTTCGAAAAGGCAAAAACCTATCAGATTTAGGTCACCATGACCTCAATCAAAATTTTTTGTCATCAGAACCTCAGGAACAAGTTGTTAAGACGTCACCAGATGTACGGGGCATCAAGACCTCGACCATCTTCCATTAGAGACCAAGCCATCAAGGCCCTATTTGATTCATGAAAAGGAATTAAGGATCGTGCTATCTTTTTGGAGATGAAGCCATTAAGATCCTTAAATTGTGCCATCATATAAAAATATAAAATATTGCCATTATATGAATCTCACTTTTTTTTTTTTCTCTTCCATAGCATCTCGTTCTAATGGAATACTAACGATTCAAAAATATGCATATAGACATGTATGTCCGCGCTGTAACTAGTATATAGTATACCTTGAAGAAGAAGATGCGCATAGAATAGACAAGGTCTTTTGTTCCCGCTTTCCATTTTCCGGCAACCTAAAAAGCATTAGTTATTCCATTATGAAAGCTCCATATAAATGTTGTTGTGACTCCTCTATCAAAGAATCTGATATTTCGGTGGCAAAGTATAATTCTCATGCTTTCCTTTACATGTGTGTGATAAGTCATCGGAAGATAACACTTTTGGAATAATTCCTTCCTTGTTGTGGCAATTCATAATTCGAACCTTACTAGAAACAAGCAACTTATATTATCAATTTCTTTTCCATCTTCTGAGTCTTAAAAGGGAAATCTTTTCTGAAAAGGTTTAGGGAAAAATTACAAAATATTACTTAAAAATTTCACGTCAGCACCAGTTGTGCCATGTAGGACAGTCGGTGTCCACGTCAGCGATTTTCCACCTAAATTAGCCGAATGGACTGAATTAATATCAATGTGAAAAGGTTTATGACTAAATTGATACCAATACAATAGGTTTAGAACTTTTTTTGTCCTTTTCCTGGTGGATGGGTCTCGCTGAAAACAGTAGCAATCATATGAAGTTATATGATACATACTTGTAATCATTGTTGATAATCATAGATGGACAAAATATTAATAGTTGTAAGGCGATGAGCCGATGCATCTTTAACGAGCAAGTACATCGAGAGCATATTGATGTACCAATAAGTTCACAAATGAAAAAAGAGAAAATTGGAGTCAGTATGTAGCTAATAATACCAAAACATCATAATCAACAGTTTCAATTCGATTCGACCGTTTAAAACCAAGTAAAATTTGGATGAAATTTTTGTTAGTATAAAAGGATCATGCTCATGAATTAAACCTTTTTATTTCAATTGGTGCTGAGACTAGATGTTGTGGATTTGTTTGGTCCTTCAAATTATTTGGTGAAAGCGGCAAAACTATTAATCAACACTCACTTGATGGAGTCGCATATACTAGGGATGAGCGGTTTCAGGTTCCTTATAAGTTTCACCTGAAACCTACCCTCGAGTACAAGTTCCTCATTTTTTGGAACTTGAAACTTACCCGTCAAAATCTGGAATTTGGAACCTACCCTGTCACAGGTTCCAGGGTAGGTTCCAAGATTTAACAGGTTCCTTTTTTTTTCATTTTTAGTTAAACAAAACGAAAATAATTGTAGGGAAACTTTTCACTCATCCTCGGGCACTGTTCATAGCAGGTGCCCAAGTTCTCTCTCGGTCTGGTTCTCGTTTACTGTACACCCGTCTGAATCTTCTGTGATTCTGGGTGTCTTGCTGGTCCAATTTGTTTGGAATTTGGAGGATAGGGGCGCAAGGTGATCCTCCCCATCATACTCCTTGGATTTCTCGTACAGTGCTTTCTCTGGGTTGCACGAGCAGATCTGAGTTTGCTCGTTTGAGGATACTGTTCACCCGTCTAGGTTTGATGCGTTTCTGGTGTTCTGCTAGTTCGATTCTTCTGGAAATTGAAGGCTAGGGTCGCCGGGTAACACTTCTAAATATACTCCTCTAGCTCACCATGCGGTGCACTCGTTTGGCTGGGCAAACAGATTTGGGTTTGATCAACTATTTCTACTGTCGGTACTGTTCATTGCCATTGAGTGCGATTGTTCACCCGAAAGGGTTCTGGAATTGGGGGGAGCTTAAGCTACTGGCTGCGAGTTTCTAGATAGGAGTTTTCCTCTCTTCGGTTGGAATTTCCACCGTTTGTGCCTACTGTACTAGGATTCTGGGTTTTCTGGAAGACGTTCTGGATTTTCTGGGGTTACCTGCAAGTTGGGTTCTGTTCGAGGAGTTTGCTTGCTGAGCCTGTGATTGGCTGGATACTCCTTAGGCCTCTTCCATTGCTATATGGATTTCTTGATTTGAGGATTCCATGGCTGGGCAACTCGTTCCTATAGAGCCTCCCCGGCACTCGCAATCAAAGACCCCAGTGCTCGGGTCCAATGTTCCGCATGGTAATCTGATGCAGCCCACTTCGGGGGCTGCAGTTAAACAGAAATCTCAATTGCCTGATGCTAATGTAGAGGGCTCTGCTTCTGCACATCCGGTTCATCCAAAACAGCGCCAACGAAGTAGAGGGCATAGTAGGGTGAGGTATGCATCCAACTTGGCTCGGGCTGATTCCACTGGTGGGGGATCAGCAAGCCACCAGCAAGGCAGAGCCTTGGAAAGGCAAAGCCAAAATGATAGGCAATCACCGGCTAAAGTTCCTTCCTAGGAACCAATTCCGCAGACTACCCAAAGATCTTGGGCGACTGTGGCAAAATCAGCAGAGAAAGGCTACAATCTCTCTTTCATCCCACCTACTATTGTAAATGGGAAACCAATTGTTAGAATTTCTCCGGAGATTCTTAGAGACACAAACCCAAAATGGAAGGAATGCCTGGTGGGCTATTTTGTTGGGAAGAAACTCCCATTCAAGATGACTGAATCTGCAATCAAAAACATTTGGGGAGCACAAGTGGTGGATGTTCTTGCAAATGGAGATGGCTTTTTCTTCTTCCATATCCCGGACAGCACCTTTTGCCGGAAAATACTCGACAGCAGTCCTCTAACGATTCTTAGAGTTCCCATGATCCTGCAGCAATGGCATATGGATCTCAAGATGCAGAAAGACCAGCATGAGTCTCTCCCCATTTGCGTCAAGCTAAGAAACATCCCATATGCCCTTTGGTCCTCGTCTGGCATCAGCGCCGTGGCTAGTGCCATTGGCAAGCCCCTATATGTTGATGTCCAAACTGAGAAGATGAGGATGATCTCATTTGCCCGAGTTTGCATCCAGATCAAAGCAACTCAGAAGCTGATCGACTTAGTCGACGTCATTCTCAATGATGATACCTGGTCCATTAAGATCGAGTATGAATGGCGACCTATAGCTTGCTCGATATGTGGAACGTTTGGCCACAAGTGTGCGCTTCCCAGTCAAGATGTTTCTGGTATTCAGAAGCCTCTAGCTCAAGATTTTCAGACAGAGGATGACCCTACTCTAGGTGAAGGTAAATGGGAAACTGTTGGCAAGAGACAAGCTGGGGTGCAATTAAAAGGCTCCGCTAAGGCATCTTCCTCAAACCAAGGACAGAGTTCCCCTACCCTCAGGAACATTGTTGCCCCATTGGCTTCTCAGCCTCCTCCCAATCCAGCTTTGAACTCCCCTGCTTCTTCGGACGATCTCGCTGATTCAGAGGAATCTGAACCAAGTACAGCCAGTGATGTGGGTAGCGATGCAGACGATGATTCCCCATCGCATTCCCTTGTCCCTCAACCAGGAGCCCCTCAAGCCCCTCTCATGCCTGAATCGATGGTGCCTGTTCCTCGTAGTCCTAATTCATCTAAGAAGGCCAACCCTAAAGCTCGAAAACGGGGTCGCCCTAAGAAGAGGTAACCTCGCCTCTTCTTGAACATATGTTTTTTGCCGTCTGGAATATTAGGGGGCTTATGGCCCCCTTAAAACAGGCTGAGATTAGATCATTAGTTAGATCTAAAAACCTTTTTTGCATTGGGATCCTGGAAACTAAGGTCAACCCAAACTCTTTTGATGCCATCTCGATGGGGCTACTTCCGGGTTGGTCTTGGACATCTAATTATAATTCCTCTCCTCGGGGTAGAATTTGGATTGGCTGGGACCCCCGAGTGGTACAAATAGATGTTCGCTCGAAATCCTCTCAGACTATTCACTTGGGCATGTGTATGTTGGCAATGAACATCTCTTTTCATGTGTCTATAATTTATGGTGAGCATACTTTTATTACTCGTCGGGCCCTCTGGACTGATCTTGTTCAGACAAGTATGACTCTTGCTGATGAGCCTTGGCTAGTGGCTGGTGACTTCAATGCCATTCGAGACCACTCGGATAGAATGGGCAACTCCAATGCTTGGATCCCAGCTTTTGATGAACTTGCATTGTGTTTAGATCAAGCTGGATTGGATGATCTTAGATATGTTGGCCATCGCTTTACTTGATCAACGTCTTCTGGTGCATCCCGTAAACAGAGAAAGATTGATAGAGTTCTTGTCAATGATAAGTGGAGTAGCACCTTCTCCTATTCAGAGGCTTCTTTTTTGGCTCCAGGAGTGTCCGATCACACTCCAATGATCGTTCGAATTATGATTCCATCTTTGTCCAGGAAGCCCTTTAAGTTTTTTAATTATTGGGTGTCTCACCCTTCCTTTCGGTCTATTGTTTCACAGATATGGAAATCCTGGATCACTAGAACTCCTATGTTCATCTTGTGTTGCAAGCTGAAGATACTCAAAGTAAGACTCAAACAACTTAATAAGGACTCGTTTTCGGATATTTCGAGCCGCACTGCACAGGCAAGAGTGGCTTTGTCCGTAACTCAAGATGCTCTGGTTATTGACCCCTTAAACCTATCCCTAGCTGAGTTGGAGAAGGATCAACTTCAGGAATTCGCGACCCTTAGGCTTCAGGAGGAATCATTCTTTAAACAAAAATCCAGGATCAAATGGCTGAAGGAAGGTGATAGGAATACCAAGTATTTCCACTATTGTGTCAACAGAAGACATATCCTTAACCGTATAATCTCGATTTCAGATGACAATGGAGCTACCCTTACTGATCCAACTCTTGTCCACAATCATATTGTTAATCACTTCGAGGATTTACTTGCTCCCAACTCTTCGTGTGAGCTGCCTTCTTCCTTGGATATCCAGGAAGTGATTGGTCGGTCGCTCACTGAGGACTAGGTACAATTTCTTACCCGGCAGGTCACTGAATTGGAAATCAAAAACACATTCTTCTCCCTTCCTAAGGGCAATGCCCCGAGACCGGATGGGTTTAATGTGGAATTCTTTCTAGAATCTTGGGAAATAGTTGGACCTTCGGTCATATTGGCGATTAATGATTTTTTCATTTCTGGCTCCCTTCTTAAGGAGACCAATGCCACCATCCTTACACTAGTGCCTAAGGTTCCCAATGCTTCGGCCTTGAATGACTTTAGGCCTATTGCTTGTTGCAATACGATTTACAATTGTATTACCAAGATACTAGCTAACAGAATTGCATCGGTTTTGCCTTCGATAATTAGCCCTCCGCAGAATGCGTTCGTTAAAAAACGGAGAATAGGGGACAACATACTTATTGCCCAAGAGTTGTTTGTCGGATCCCATCACCAACTTTATTCGCCCAAGTGTGCTATCAAGGTAGATTTTCAAAAGGCATACGATACTGTTGACTAGGGTTTCTTGCAGCGAACCTTACAAGCATTTGGATTTCCCCAAGTGTTTATCAAGCTCCTAATGGAGTGTATAACCACCTCGAAGTTCTCGGTTGCCATCAATGGGACTCTCAATGGTTTCTTCTCTAGTGGTAGAGGCATACGCCAAGGGGACCCCATATCTCCTTACTTATTTACACTAGTCCTGGAAGTATTCACCGGCATTCTCAATGCTCAAACTCAGCTCCCAGGCTTCAAATTTTTTTGGCGGTGTAAGGCAACCAGACTTACGCATTTATTTTTTGCAGATGATGTCCTCTTGTTCGCGGAAGCAAACCTAGTATCGACCGCAATTCTGAAGGACGCCCTTGACCAGTTCTCTCGGTGATCGGGTCTCCAGCCGAACGTCAACAAGAGCGAAATCCTCTTCTCGGGAGAGACACCCCAATTGCGGGACCAAATACTGCAATCTTTCGGTTACCACGAAGGTACATTACCTTTTCGATATCTTGGTGTTCCTATATCTGCCTCTAGGTTGAGTAAGGCCGATTGTACATTGGTTGTCAATTCCATTACGGCTCGCGCTCGATCCTGGGCCCATCAGTTTCTCTCTTTTGCGGGACGCCTACAGCTGATTAAATCTGTTCTCCACGCCATACATGTTTTTTGGGTTTCCATTTTCACCCTCCCCCGTTCAGTCATAGCGAGGATAGAACTGATTCTCAGACAGTTCCTTTGGAAAGGTCCTGATTTAGGGGTTGGTGGGGCCAAGGTATCCTGGAGTCGGGTATGCCTTCCCAAGCAAGAAGGCGGATTGGGCATTTATAGGCTCATTGATTGCAATCAAGCGGCTATACTCAAACATATTTGGATCCTCTTCACGGACAAAGAATCCCTATGGTGTAAATGGATTCACTCAAATTTTCTCAAATCAAAGAATTTTTGGGTTGTGTCCAAACCGACATTCTGCTCCTGGACGTGGAAAAAGATACTGGATTTACGCCAGACATTCCAATCGCAATTCAAATGGCAAATAGGTAATGGCAAGACCGCTTCTTTCTGGTTTGATTCTTGACATCCAAAAGGCCCACTTCATTCGATCTTCTCGGATAGGGATATTTTCTATTCGGGTATCCCACGCTTGGCCTCAGTTTGTGAGTTCCTTTCTTCAAATTGGCACCATTCGAATGTATTGCAATCATTCAACTCTTGGGCATCTCCTCTCCCAATACTTAATACTGATACACCAGACAACTTTGTCTGGCTCGGACATTCGTTTGGTATTTTCTCTATTACCTCAGCTTGGGAATTAATTCGGGCAAGAGGACAAGCGATTTTCTAGGACACCTTCATCTGGGACTGTCATATTGTACCGCGCCATGGTTTTTTGATGTGGTTGATGACCCTTAATAGGCTTCCCACGCAGGTATTCCTTCTGAACTATCATAGAATATCTGAAGGTCTATGCGCCTTCTGTCGTATTAGACCTGATTCGGTCGACCATTTGTTCTTTGGATGCAATGTTACGGGCTCCCTAGCGCAATATTGAGCTTCTAATTGTCATCTTTCATGGCGTAATGGGTCCTGGAAAGAGAACCTCCGATGGGGTATGCGTTTCATTGGTGGAGATAGCTTTTATCACCGTATCTCTCGATTTGCTCTTGGGGCATTGTGCCATCTCATTTGGGTTGAACAGAATAATATCCTTTTCAGAAATAGCACCCTTTTTATGCCTGCTCTCCGCAATCATCTTGCCAAGGTAGTTAGAGACAAAGGCCTTTCTCTCAAGCCGGTTCAAGACAATCCTCGGAACATAAGGATTCAAGCCAGTTGGGGCATATCTGATTCTATATTCAGCTGACCCTCTTTTGTAGTCTTTGTTGGTGTTTTATGTTGGCTGCCGGGTAGCCTTCTCTGTATAGTGCTTCTTGTGCTTCCTTTGTTTGCCGCAACACCTTTCTACCTGTCGGGACACATTTGTCTCTTCAGGTACGAGGTTTTTGTGTTCGGCCTCACTTGCTATAAAATGGGCATTGAGAAGTTATATACTACTTACTTTAACAAAAAAAAAACGAAAATGAATGTAACAATACTAAACAAGCTTGTCATTCACCAAAGAGAATACAAAAAACTAGTTCTCCTGGTATTACAGTTCAAATAAATACAATTAAAATGAAAAGTCATTGCGTGAATCGAAAATAAGGGTCAGCGGTTTCATGTTTCGTATAGATTCCACCCATGATAACGTACTTGCACGCACATCGCAAGCATGACATAAACAATACTCCAACGTTCCCATCGCATGTGAAGTGGAGCCTCAAAGCCCAAAATAGAGCAATAGTTAGTACGCGAAAGAAAACTACAACTCCCACATATGAACAATTTACGGTTACAGAGGATTTCTCTACATTAACATCTTGACGATTATGATACATGTGCTTTGAACACCTCAAGCTCGAAAATAAATCCAGAGGCTCTCAGTTTAGAGGACAATTCAACCACGCTCCCAAAGCAGTATTTAATTCACTAAGAACAAAGTAGAAGGAAACACGAAGGGAAGGAGAACTCTTCGCCATCAAAGGATGAAGCATCAATTCACAATATATGATCAGTACATTAAACAACAACATACAAATCACTCCTATGCAATCTCAAATCGATCAATTAATTCATCATCGTCATCTCTGAAGCATAACGTCGAACAGGTGGTGAGCATGAAGGGCGAGGTGTTATGCTAAGAGGAATTCCTATCAATTGGCGAGGAATATAGCACGAGAAACCCAGCTAAAAATTGCTACAGAGGAATCCACGAATGTGAGACCACATAATACTAATAGACAACAACTGAGATAACAATTTGTAGCTTTCGGCAAAAGGCAATACAGACCAATCGTATGATTCGCTCGGTCGGTGCGTGCGTTCTTGCTTCGCTCGGTTCCTCGACTCTCACTTGCCCTACAAACTTCAGAGAGTGCGTTGTGGTTGTCGTTGTTGTGAATTCTCCTGCAGAGTGTGTGAAACCGCGAGCTTAAAAGGAATCTCCAAATGCGTTTAGAAGAGAGAGAGAAAGAGCATGAGAGAAGTCCGATTGGTGGTGGCGAGCGTCGATGCTCCGCTCCGTTGCGGCATGCGCTGGGGTGGCTGGCGAGGAAGACTCGACGGCGGCCGTCACTGATCGGAGACGGGGGACGATCGATTGATGGCGATGAAGCCAAAAGGAAGAGGCAATAGCTCCGGCAAATCGACTGCCGACAGAGACATTCTCGTGATTAGTCGGTTGGCATGACAAACATTTTATTTTTTTTAATTTTTATTTTTCATTTTGGATTATAAATCTGTTTAATATCATAATTTCATTTTTTTTATTTTTAGAATAAATCTTTAGTCCAAAAATAATTTTGGAATATAAATGAGAAGTAAAAATATTCAATTTTTCTATTTTTGTAACAAAAAGAGAAATAAAAACTTTTCTCATAGCTCGCCCTCGCCGCCCGCCGCCCGCCGCCCGCCGCCTCTTGTCGACCGCCACCCGCCACAGTTGCCTCCATTGCTTGCCCACCGCCCCCTATCGCCCTCGCTCACTGACCGCTGCTGCCCGTCGCCGCCCGCCGATGAATGGAAAAGAGTGTAAGAGGAAGAAATTTTGTGTCATTATCAAACGCGTGTCTTTATTGAGAAACTAGTTAAGGGTGAAAAATCTATTTTTAGCCATAAATCTACTCCTGAAACAAAATGGTTATCATTCGTGCCTATAAGCATCGCAAAATGGGATTGAAACTTTATCAATGGTTGTTATTTTTATTCATTCATCATTTTTATGCCGGTTCGATATTGCTAGTGAAAATTCATGTATCAATATGGATTACTTAATTGGAAATAAAGTGGTAATGTCGGTAATAATTTCATATAATAGTTAGTAAATTTAATGTGGTGGTAAGAAAACTAAACAAAATTTGGTAATAGATAAGAGAAATTAATTTTTTTTAGTTGGAGAGATAAGACAAGTTATCAATTTAAAAAAACAAATGAACGATCGAAAACCAACTTAAAAAGGATTAGTAGCACAAAACTATTCGGTAACTTAATCGTAGAAAATTGATTGGAAAGCAAGGTTAATCAAAATTGTGTGTAAATCATGCATAGACAAGATCGCACATCTCTCACAAGTTTACTTCAATTCCCTCAACGACTATGAGCTCAAAAAACACAAATACAAAAAAGAAGACCCATGTTGACCGACTGCGATGCCCCCGAAATGCACTGCTATAATTTGCTTGCACCCATGAATCTCTTCTTTCACGAAGTTCCATGGTCAAATTGCAATCTTGAGTTTCAGAGAGGGAGATTTAGATTTTGCATTGATAGTATCTTGAGGAAAGAGAAATACGTAATTGTAGTATATGTACTAAACTAAATATGGACCATTAAAACAGTAGGGCGCATGTGGGCTCCATGTAGGTTTCACCGAATCTACTAATCCAAGTTCGTCTTCCTGGCCTTGAAATTGGGACGGAGTCCTGCAAACTAAACGGATCGGAGCTCGTGATGAACTGTGCATAAGGGTTGGGCTGTGATACTCCATAAATATTGAAACTTTGCCACATTATAGCCACTTTTCCCCCTATAGCGGTTGCCCTTGGTTGTAGGTTTAATCCAAGTTGATCCCTTCAGTCGAGAGGATCCATAACTTAATATAACGGTCAATAGGTATTTTCACAAAGATCAACTCGTAATCGAGCCCCATGTTAATATCCCCCAACCCCTTCTTTCGATTTCCCCGCTAATCTAAAGACAACGGTACTAACCATTCAAGGGTAGATTCGAGGGCACGATGAGAAAGTCTATGAAGGTCGATCGACAAAGATCATTAATTTTGGAATTTGTCAAAATACATTAAGTCTGTGAAGGTCGATCGACAAAGACCATTAATTTTGGAATTTGTCAAAATACATTAGACATTGCTTTTACTTAGAGCGACCATCCTTAAGACTCTCTCTCTACCTTGTGTAATCACAACGTCGAGGTTAGAGAAGCCGAATCACCACGGCTATTAATCATCAACGTTCTCACCGTGATTTGTTAGTGTGATTGCTCTCGTCTCTCCATGTCCGATCACTTCTTTCTTCTCATTTAATCAAATCGATTAACTGGCAAACCCAATTGGTGGATTTGCTACTTCAGATGTGATTCTCGTCATTAATTTCTCCAGTGACACTGTTTTTATTCATATGGTCGTTTAGCAATGGACGCATTTAAAGCATGCTGTGTTGATGAAAAAACTCTAGACTACAAAAGCACGCCAGGTCTATGCAAGGACTTCGGGCTACGGAAGCACGCCGTGTCGATGAAAGGACTTCGGGATACAGAAACACACTATGTCAATGAAAGGGACTCCGGATTACAGAAGCACGCCAGGTTGCTGAAAAGTGACTCCGGACTACGGAAGCATGCCGAGTCGATTCCCCATAGAAGGAAAATTCAAGAATTTTTGAATGAATCTCGAGGCTTGGAAGCAACTCGAACATCGGATATTCACTTGGTCTTCGTGGAAACATTACCTGTTAGACACAATTAGAGTAGATATGCATGCATTCATCAAGGAGATAGACAACCTAAGCTATTCCAAAACGCATATTTCAAAGTTCATTAGAGTCTTTATCAATTCAATTGAGGTTTGTGCATAATGGTTTTACCATATTTGCATCACCAAATTTCCATTGGGGAGAATCATCAACAAACACAATTTTTATTCATAATGTGGATTTCTTAAGAATGTTAAATGAGAGACTTTCAGTTAGAAAAACCTTTCATTCACTCTCATGCAAAAGGCTATTTAATGAGAATCACTCCATCTCACCATCATCGTGTCGATAAGGGTTTGAGTATTCTCGCAAGCTGTATGACATTACCAATCTTAGAGGTCTTTGTCAGGATTGTAATGTAGGCTTGGTCAACGGCTTTGCAAAGGGGACTTTTCAAGTCAAGGCTATGAAAGAAATACTCCACCAATGTCTCCGGATTTACAAATCAAGAACCCTGCAAAAATGAGACAGAAACAGACTTGCTTGCATTTCTTCGAGTTAAGCTTATAAACCTCTGAATTCCTACATTAATTCAAGTGCCTTAATCTAAGGAGACTTTATAAGGGACGTAACGTAGGCCAGGTTCATGGGTTAAGAAAAAAAGGATATATCAGGCTAAAAAATGTGTATAGTTGAGGAGAGTTGGTGATCATCTCAGCATTGTTACTAGTCTTCTTCTTCGCCAAAAATTGTCTTCTTGGTAGATGCTCCATCAGCCACTTGAGTTCACCACTTGACTTCTTTAAACTTGTAGGACTATGACTACTCCATTGGGGATATCTTTGCAATTTTGGCACATCATATCTCAACATTTTTACTCCAAATTTTTTTGGCATTAGCATTGCTTTTATCAGACACACTACTTTTTTATGCCTCTTAGTTTTCTCTTTTTATTTTTGAATTGTTTTTCCTTTTTTTTATGGGTATTGACCTTGCTTTTACTAGGCACACTATTTTTTTTATGCCCCTTGTTTTCATTTTTTTTTTCATTTTTAACTTTTGACACATACTGTCTACAATACATACATTGGCCAACCACACTGTGGCTTGTTTTTACCTAATGACTTGACATTTGAACTCTCAGGAGTCTTCGTCTTCTATCGGCACTCCAGATATGTTGCTTAGATGGTGATGTCTTTTACTTTGCCCCAGTATGGGGGATGATCACCAACTAGGTTCATATGAAGTGAAATTGCAGGCTCAAGTGGGCTACACAATGGATATAAGTGCGTAGGATAGAGAAAGGAATGCTCTTCGTCATCCTAAGGCATTTAACTTTCCTATGAGTTCATCTGCAACAACAATAACTTAAAGATTGATGCAAGTGAAAGTAAGAAAATTTATATCTATTTTTTCTCACCTCATGATGTCTGCTTACCTCCAGTTTGCCCCAATGTGAGGTGGTTCTTGAGAGGGGCAATTTAAAAGAAATACAAAAAGGTATCCCTTGATTTTGACATTTTCGTGAAAGATAGCTACACTTGCACTATAACTGTTCCTCCGTATGTAATGTCAAATTCATTGATCCTGATTAGAGGGAAAAGAACGACTTCTTTGCATCTTAAGAGACAAATTAATTGTTCATGAAAATGATAGTCTCGAGATGAGTGTCAATGCATGACGCATGAAAAGGCCTATGATGATTGACGGCGATTAAGATAAAATTGGAGAATGAACATCACAGGCAATCTTTTTACTTGCTTTGCGAAAAATCAGAAGATTTATCCTTTGATTGAGCAGTATAATGGTAAAAAAGGGATTGTGAATCGCTCTTAAATCATCTTTTCTGATGTAGTTTTTGCCTCTCGTTTTATCAATATATGTATATATAAATATACACACACACTCTCTTAAAGCGAATTCTTAGCCAAATCGTGTACACAAAATCAGGATAAATCCTCATGCTTGGATTATTTTCAACATAGATGGAGATCCTCTATAGTCCCATAACAGGAATACCTTACTTCAAGAACAGAAGAATATGATTTTTCAAATTGTGTTCATGTCACATTTATTGAATCTTAAAATCTCTTTTGTAAATAAGGATAATGTGAGATCTAGCCACAAGAACTCGTGCTCCACGGCATCAAACTGGTTATGCTCTGCTTAATCCTTGGGATGAACAAGAACGCCCTTTTGAGGATGAGGCCCAACTTTTGAGTATCGCGCGTCTCCTGGAGGACGAAATAAATCGTCCCCACGGTCTTTGGGCCCATCATGAACTCGCCGGCGCGGAACTCAATCCATTCCTCCTTTAGCTTCCTCTCTAGATTCTGAAAAATTTATCAAAAAAGACCTAAATTTATTGCAATTGTGCCATCTCCTAAACTTTTTTTCTTTTTGCCAATTGAATCCTAAACCTTTTAGATTTGTGCCAATTCAGTCCATCATACCAATTTTGGCCGGTAATCGCTTACATGGACGCCAGCCGTTCTACGTGGTGCGGTCAGCACTGACATGGACATTTTTTAATATTTTTTTGAATTATTGATTTATATATTCTTTTCTCTTTTCTTTCTTTTTTTTCCCTTCCCTTCTTCCTCTGGCGAAGCTCGCCCCCATTGGCCATTGGCGAGGGCGAGGGCAAGGGCGAGATGACGTTGAATTTTTTTTCAACGGAGCTCGGGATCATCATGTCGCCACCTCCTTTGACTTCACTCGTGATGGGAGAATCTCTGCGCACGTTCGAATCCCATCGCTGAAGCAGCTTCTTCCTCTGCCCGTTGATCCTTTGATCCCGAGCTTTGTCTTCATCCTCCACTTCTCTCGACTGGCGAGATCAAGCCTCGCCTAGTCATGGCAAGGCTCGCCCTTGCCAATGGCCAGCAGGGGCGAGCTTTGTCAAAGGCCGGTCGCCAGACCTTGGTATGAAGAAGGGAAGAAAAATATAAGAGAAAGAAAAGGAAAAAAAGGAAAAAGAAAAGAAAATATAAAAAATAAATAAATAATTGAAAACTGTTTCTAAAAATTGTCCACGATAGTGCCGACATGTAAGTGATTTTTAGCCAAAATTTACCGGATGGACTGAATTGGCACAAATCTAAAATATTTAGAACTCAATTAGCTCAAAACAAGGTTTATGACTGAATTGGCGTAACTACAATAGATTTATGATTTTTTTTTTATAATTTCCCCCCAGATTCTCCGTGCGGATCTGTTTGGTCCCATGCGGCAGGTCGAGCTCGCGGTTCACTAGAAGAGGCCAATCATAGTCAGTTCCGCTGAGTTAGACCTGTTGGAAGTTTGTTTGTAAAACAAACAAAATAATGCTCTTTCTTTTGTCCCACATAGGAAAGTTTTGGGAAAGTGTGCCACTTTATAACTGTGAATATCTTCTTGCTCCTTAGAGTGAAGACAATGGGGTGTGTGCTAGTCCACACAATACCCGCGTGCGGGTGCGCGAATAATGGCGCGATTTTTAGGTGCACTTAGCACTTGGCACGCATGCGCGCTCGCGGATTAATTTGCCTAATCCTCTATTTTATTTTTATTTTTATTTTTTATGTCATGCCATTTCTTTTTTACTGTTATTAGTCGAAAGGGTGTCTTCATTCATTTTGAAATTTTTTGGAAATTATGAAATTCGGGATTTCGTAAAAAAAAATTATATATATTTATTATTAATTTTTTTTTATTCCGAATTTTCATATCTTTTCATATACCCTTTCGGCTGCATACCTTTTCATTTATAAACTGTCGACCGAAGAGTTGTGTTTGATTATTTTAACCGTTTATCGAAAGGTTGCCATCGTTCGTTAAAATGTCTTTATATATACTCGTCGGTTTTTATCTTGGAATGACAGAAGTTTTTCTTTCTTTTCCGAAATTTTCATTCCTAAAAACACAGCCATCTTCTCGAATTGTTTCGTAGAGAGACCCTGGAGAAATACTAGAATTGCTATCTAGTATTCTCATCGAGACTTTGTTGTATCCTGGAGGAAATTTGCCGGTGACCATTAGCAACTTCGTGGGGCAAATAATTCCTTAAAGAAAGTGATATCACACCTCAAAGTCTCACTTCATTGTTCTACCCATTTTCGAAGTCAATTTCCAACAAGACCACGAATGCGACCTCATAGGTAGTGTTGGGACAGAGCGCACTTGTTTTGAATCTTCCCTGCATATAGAGCCAGGATACCGCACCAATCTGGGGATGGGTATGTCGACAGCCTGGAGAATTTTAGGATTTACAAAATCGTGATCTGACGCACGTCGATCAGATATAACATACCGCTTTAACTGTGATGCCACATTGAGTAGTGTACTAATTTCCTTGTAATTGATCAAATTTGTGAAAGAGGTACCAGATTTCTTTCACGGTGATCCACCTCCAGCAACTTTCTTCGTTGCCCCCGGCAATGTCACATGCCTTGGGGAGCACCAGGAAGCTGTTCTTGTGGAGCTTCTCATCGACCCAAAACTCCACTGTGAGGTGAAAGTTTTTCCTAGATAATCACTGTTGCCGATTGTAAGATCTTTGTAATGGGATGAATACACAAATGGTCATTGAACTTTGACCCAATGTATAATATAGTCTCTGAACTTTTAATTTATTCAATATAATCCTTGAATTTTTGCCCAATGTGTAATGTGTTGGGGTGTGGTTCATACTCCTTAGCGACAAAAAAGCACGAGGGTCCCGTATTTTATTAATAGTTTAGACTTTGACCCATGAATAGCTACAATGTATATATAATCTCTTTTTCTTGTAATTGAGGGATGTAACAGAGATGTGCGGTGTGCTAATTATAGTGGAATCCTCTGCTGGATATAGCCCTAGTTTAAGGATGAATTAGTATAAAATCTTGTGTCTCAATTTTTCTTTCTCGCTTTTATTCTCTTTTTCCTTGTGATTGTGCGCCGAATCCTAACACAATGTCATCCTTGAACTTTCATTTGTTCAATATCATCCTTGAAATTTTGGTAAATATTCAATCTAGTTCCTAAATTATATGAAAATATCCAATGTTATCCTTTCATTATTTCAAATCCAATGACAACATTAAGCATTTTAATATAGTTCGGGTACTAGATTGAATATATACTAAATATTCAGGAACCATATTAAACAAATTAAAAATGAAGGGACTACATTGCACATTGAGCCAAAATTCAAGGATCACATTAAAGAAATTAAAAGTTCAGGGACGATATTTCACAATAGGTAAAAGTTGAGAGACCATGTATAATGTGTGAGATGTGCCTTTTCAAGCTAAAGAAATGAAACCGTATAATTGAACAAAATCTATGCCTTTGATGTCATCATGCAAATTCTCGCTAACCACTATTTCCTTTTGGAGCATGGTGTGCGGTGAACTTAATTAATTAGTTCCTGGATTGATTCAATTTATCGCGTAAAAGGTCCTTCAAGACCCCGTGTGAACGATAGACTGACCTGACCGCACATCTTGCAGTTAGTACTAACGAATAGATGGAGTTGAAAGGGAAATGGGACTTTGCCCGTGTGTTGTTTGCCAGGAGCACTCCTTCGTATACGACGCGACGCCAATCCTTGATGTCGACGGACGAATTGCCGGATGGTGAGGTGACTTTTCTCATGATAACTAAACTGTTGAGAGACGGTCCTCCCTCCTTTCCTCTGCTTTGGCGATTAATTTCCTCATCAGCTGAGGTTGAACCACCATTTGTTGCAGCTCCTGCTTCCATTTTCTTTTTCGGATTTAGAGCACCTGCGGCGGTACGTATTAATAAGTGTGTTTTATACACGAGAAGGACAAGAAAAGACGAGGAGAATCTCATTTGCCAATTCCGTGATGTACTTCGTTTCGTGCAGGAACATCGAACTCTTCGAGTGATCACAGGTTACTTCAGGGAGCCATTGAACGCTTTGCTTGCTATGGGCAGAAGTAAAACACAGGGATCAAAGGACGGACACATGTTGGTCAACCGCGGGGTCAATATGGTCAAATGTCCAGATAGACTCGGTTCACATGATCTACAAATCATGCAATGTCAGTTCTCAGTCAACGTGTGACGCTGTTAAGTTATCGAGGTTCCATTTTTATGATTTCTGAACTTATGTGAAAAAAACAGACAATCATGGTGTGAAACTGTGAACATGAATCTCATGGGGCCAATGATAACTACCAAGTGTTTCAAATATTAGCAGGAGGAGAATATGAGATTACTTTGAGTAGCTCCCTCGTTCGCTAACCAAAGGAAAGAACGACGCGTGAAATTAAAGAGCAGGAAATAAGATTAACGATAATCAACCTATAAGATAAAATCAATAGATGAGGCATACATATATTAAGCTTTATTCGATCAACTTTAGCGGGCAAATCCTGGCACTTTGCACTGCACTTAATGCTTAATCCTTGGGGTCAACACGGAGGCCCTTGAAGACGAGGCCCGATTTGAAAATCTGGCATGTCTCATGGAGGTAAAAATATATCTCACCCACGTTCTTTGGTTCCATCACGAACTTGCCGATGCGGAGCTTGACCCATTTCTCCTTCGGCTTCTTCGCCAGACTCTCCGTGGTTATCACTTTGCTTCCGTCGGGTAGATGGAGCTCGAGGTTCACGGGAAGCGGCCACGAGTTGCTGCTTCTCCTGAGCTTAACCACGAATGCGACTTCGTACGTGGTCTTAGGAGATAGCGCACTTGTGTTGAAGCTTCCTTTGATGTATAACCAGGACAGCTGCAACAGCAATGGGACCGGTATGTCCACATCGCCGCCAAAACTGAACGACGAGAAGGTCAGTAATTAGTATAGCACAATCGTGCAGTGAACACAAGGCTGGCTTTTAGGCGAAATCTTTGAAGGCGACCAATGAACGGTGTGCGCGAACAACTAAATTAGTGAGGACGGAGATATACCATTTTTCTTTCGTTTGAATCCACTGCCAGGTGATATCTCTTTCACCTCCCTCCAGGTAAATTGCCTTCGGAAGCACCAGCAAGCAGTTCTTGTGGAGCTTCTCGTCGACCCAAAACTTCTGCGCACAATCAATACTCAACAAATATCAGAAGACGACGCACAATCAATACTTACAGAGAGCTGAAGGACATTATCTGGGTCTTTGCCTTTTTGTTGTCCTCGAAGAGTAGTCCTTCGTAGACTCCGCGACGCCAATCCTTGAGGTCAATGGAGGCAGCATTCGCTGGCGCGGTTGCTCGTCTCACGAAGGCTAGAGAAATGAGGGAAGGCCTTCCGTCCTCTCTTTCGTTTTGCCTGGTTCGCTGGGTCGAGTTCAAATCTCCCTGTTCAGCCGACCCTCCTGCCATATATCTCTTTTTAGTACCTATGCTTTTTGGCTATGGATCGATGAATGCGTCGCGAATGGATCAAAATCCTCTATGTAACCGCACGCCGAACGGTCTCCTGAGAGTAGGAGTGTCAAAGTCGTCCAGAGTTATCAAGATCGATGTTAACGTTAAGGCCCTTTTTGACTTAAGGAAAAAGGTGAGTCATGTAAGAATATATGACATGTTATTTTATGTATACGTTAATTTTGTATATCGATCATAATATATATCTCTAGCATTGTGAGGTTAAATTAAATATTTTTTTCTTTAGGTCTACCCAGCATTGTCCCCATGTGACCCACGTGGGGAGTACGAAGCTGTCCATTTTCTCCGCGAGAGGCTGTTAATTAATGTTTGGAGGCACCATTTGACTTGTAATCTTCTATATCAAAAGTCTTTATTTAATTTGATTCATACAGAACCCATCATATCTTGACGGTAAAGATGTATTTTTACATATATCTAAGTCAAGGATACTAATTAAGGGATAATTCACTTTTTCAAAGTAGTGATTACACATAGCACGGGACAATCTTCATGAACTAATTACTTTAAATGAATCATGAACTAATTACTTAATAAGTGCCTAACAGAGACAACCGTTAACGAAATTCTCAAGTCAAAGCACTTTTTTGTCTCACTTCTTTGTAAGCACCTATATTATCCATACATAACATAATTGAATTACCAAAGCAAGAATTTTATTCTTTTTACAAACTTGATATTGGAAATCCGAGAATCTACACTTCCTCACAACAATGAAAAGTTAGGTAACCTTCTTTCTCGACCGACATAGGTTGGTTCTTATCTTATTTCAAGAAACACATTTAGCAAACAAAATTCATCATATTATCTCCAAAATTAGTACATATGCTTTATGTATAACACGCTTTCCTTTTTGAAATAATTGTTAGCTACAAAAATGGCACGCCCAATATCACCATAATCAGAAACCGAAACACATTAATGGAGATATTATCGATTTGCGTATCTGGTTTGGAATCTATCGAACTTAAAGCAGAATTTGCGACAGTTACCAAACACGAACTCAAGTGCTTCTCCCCTATACCATTCGTTAGAACACTGGCCTAATGAGATTGTTACTCATGAGAAGAAAGTTCTCTTTAGATCCGTATGTGAGTCAGATTGCGCATCATTAGGTTAGGGGAGGGACTTGAGCGTTATTTATAGAGTCTTCGATCACGGGCCCTCTTATTACGAGCCGGGCCGTACTCGGCTCACACCAGCCAGCCTTATATTAGACTTATTAAAAATCCATATATCTTACCTTTATTAGACCAAACTAATTTAGTTAATTTCAATTAATGAAGCTCATATTAGGAAATTTTTACATTCTCCCACTTGAGCGATATTAATTGAAACAGAACTGTGTGCGCACCTTTATATTGGTCTAGAGATTATTCTTAATAGTCAATTCAATCCCATAAAATCTCGAACACCGAATCATGGCAGTAACTGCATGTACTCATGCAAAACCTTCCATGGTCATGAGTGCTTTTAACTTTACTGATATAGATTCAATATAGTAGTGTGTCAAATGGATAATACCGCATAATGAGTGATACTTCATGTGTTATCTATTTTGTTAGTCCAAATTCTCTCTCATTAAGTGTCACAAAACTTAGTGTGTCACTAGAGAATATCCTTCATGGTTTCAACGAATCTTCATATGTCTTACCTTGATAGTTAACTATACTTTACGTGTAACAAGATATATCGTTAAGGCTAATACCAATAATGCCACATAGCCTGTACTCAAGGTTTACACAATGCCTCAAGATTTTCATCAAATATGTGTACTCAACTTGATAAATCTACATTCACAAATACCTCATTGAATGCAAAAGAGTTGATACATATTCAAATATTACAAAATGTAACAAAATCAGATACAAACTTCATAAGAGCAACATAAAACTAAATAGCTCCCACTAATTAATAGTGTCTCATGATACTCCTAAGCCCGTGTTAATGACATGTTGATCAAATACACAAGGGCGAAGGCCTTTAGTTAGTGGATCTGTGATCATATCATCTGTCGAATTGTGCTCTACTGCAATGTCACCATTCTGAACTTTTTCCTTTATAGTTAGGTACTTGACCTCCATATGCTTAGACCCCTTGAGACCTCTATTATTGTTAACAAACAACACTGCAGAGTTATTGTCACAATACAACTGTATGGACCTATCCACAAAATCAAATACGGTCAACTCCTTAATGAGGTTCTAGAGCCAAATTGTCTGAGTAGCGGCCGAAAAGCATGCTACAAACTCTGCTTGCATGGTAGTAGATATCATTGATTTCTGTTTCTCACTTTTCCATGATACTGCACCTCCTACTAACTTAAAGATGTAACCAGTTGTCGACTTCTTTTCATCCTGACAGCCGGCAAAGTCTAAATCCGAATACCCCACCAACTGTAGGTCTTGAACATGTTTGTAAATCAGCATATAGTCTTTTGTCCTCTTTAAGTACCTCAAAACCTTCTTGGCAGCAACCTAATGATCGTGTCCTGGATTTGACTAATATCTACCTAGAAGTCCTGTTACAAAAGCAATATCTGGTCTAGTATATACTTGAGCATACATAATACTCCCAAGTGCACTAGCATAAGGTAGGTCTTGAACATGTTTGTAAATCAGCATATAGTCTTTTGTCCTCTTTAAGTACCTCAAAACCTTCTTGGCAGCAACCTAATGATCGTGTCCTGGATTTGACTAATATCTACCTAGAAGTCCTGTTACAAAAGCAATATCTAGTCTAGTATATACTTGAGCATACATAATACTCCCAAGTGCACTAGCATAAGGTACATTCTTCATTTGGGTTTTCTCAAAATCTGAATGAAGACATTGTGATAGACTCAACTTATCACCCTTACTGACATGAGCAATTCCTGGTTTGCATTGCTGCATGTTGAATATTTCTAAGATATGATCAACATATGCCCTTTGAGATAAACTCAATAGTCGGAGATAATGATTCCTATGAATCTCAATGCCAAGGACAAAAGACTCCTCACCAAGGTCCTTCATATCAAAGTTTTTTGACAACATTCGCTTTGTCTCATATAGTAAACCAAGGTCACTACTCGCAAGCAGGATATCATCCACATAGAGTATAAGGAAAATGAATTTCCTCCCACTGACCTTGCAGTGTATACAATGATCTATTTTGTTTTCAACAAAATCAAATGAAGCGACAACACTATGAAACTTCAAGTACCATTGTCTAGAAACTTGCTTGAGACCATAAATAGACTTTTTCAGTCTACATACAAGCATTCTTCTCGTCTCGACAAGTAGATTCCGAATATATAATAAAAATTTACATTCAACCGACAAAAAATTCCAAAAATGGGTAAAAACCTCTCGGACATAACGAAAACGATCCTAATCCGCATGTTTCAGTTCTAATCTATGGCAAGTTCTAATACCACATGTTGGCCACGAAAATGGCACGCCTAGGATCACCATAATCAGAAACCAAAACACATTAATGGAGAAATTATCGATTCGCGTACCTGGTTTAGAATCCATCGAACTTGACGTGGAATTTACGACGGTTACCGAACACGAACTCAAGTACTTCTCCCTTATACCCTTCGTTAGAACACTAGCCTAATGAGATTGTCACTCACGTGAAGAAAGTTCTCTTTAGATCCGTATGTGAGTCAAATTGTGCATCATCAGGTTAGAAGAGGGACTTGAGCGCTATTTATAGAGTTTTTAACCATGGGCTCTCATTACAGGCTGGACCGTACTCGGCCCACGCCAGTCAGCCTCATATTAGACTTATTAAGAATCTATATATTTTACCTTTATTAGACTAAACTAATTTAGTTAATTTCAATTAATGAAACCCACATTAGGAAATTCTTACAATACTTTCCATTTCAGAAACAACTTGTGACATTATAACCCAATAGAAAGTGCATTGTAAGGTGTTATCATGTGTGCGGATCGGAGCCCGATTAATGGATTTATAAGTATATACATAGATTCTCTATTCATAAATTAGCAAACATACGCAATAGCACCATTTGCTTATATTAGCTTTTATTATATCTTCATTTACCGTAAAAATTCGATATGGGCATGTTATTTTCAAATTAATCGACTAAATAGATAATGAAGCAGGACCAAATCAGCCTTAGTTCTGACTAAAAACAGGCTGGCCAGATTAAGCTGGAAATGGGCTAAATGTAACTTTTAGGAGCTTGATTGTTATTACGTTCACTTCTGTTGGCCATGTTTGTAACATTGAGACTGACAGGTTATGGACAGACAGTAACTTTCATCAAACCGATAAATGAACCTTTGCCGGATTCTGTGCTAGTGACTTCAGATCTTCCTTCGAAGGCTGAGAATACTGATCATGGATGAACAACTGAAAAAACAAGTCGCTCTTACACACCATCACTCTTTTTGCCTCTTTTCTATTTCTCTGGATCTCTCAACATTGAAGCTCTTTTCATTTTTGTAAAGTTCTCGCACAAGTTTACTTCAATTCCCTCGACGACTAGGAGCTTATGAAACACAACTCGGAAAGAAGACCCACGAAAATGCATCGCTATAATTTGCTTACACACACGAATGTCATCTTCCATGAAGTTTCATGGTTAAATTGCCATGCTGAGTTTCAGCAAGAGAGATTTTTTTGGGTAAATAAAAGTAAACTGAAAATAAATTAACGTCTACAATTTACGATCCTTACTTTATCACCTAACAATGCATGAATTAACTCTCTAGGAGGCTATGAGTAAAACATAGTGTCCAAGCGCTTCTTTATTCCGAAATTGGCAATCAATCAGCAGGATGATTACCTTCTCGAATGTTATAAACATAGTTTTAGCATTGACTAGATATGGGCGATCTTGGAAAAAAAGGAAAAGAAAAAAGAAAAGGAGAAAAATATTAAAAAATTACAAATATTAAAAAAATTACAAATATTGTCAATATTAGTACTGGCGGTATCACGTAGGATGGTTGGTGTTAACTAGACCGCCACATTAGCGTTTTCCAGCTAAAATTGGCCGAAGGACTAAATTGATAAATCGTCAAAAGATTTAGGACTAAATTGACAAATCGTCAAAAGGTTTATGATTAAATTTGCACAATTCAAAGGTTTAGAACTAAATTGGCAAATCGTCTAAAGGTTTAAGATTGAATTTTCCAAATTGAAAGGTTTAAAACTGAATTGACCAAATTGAAAGGTTTTAAGACAGAATTGGTATAAGTATAATAGATTTCGGACTTTTTTGGTAATTTTACCTTTCCAAGTTATGACCTTTGCCATATTATTAGGCTTTCATGAACTAACATGTTCTTGAAACACTACACACAGATGTTGAAAATTTGAGCTAGATTTGAGGACAATTAAGAGGCGAATATCTTTGAGCATTAAGAAAAAAAGAAAAAATCAAATGAGATTGATAGATTGATTGGTTATTATTTCTGAATGAAAGAAGAATTGATCCAAAAAAATATTTTCTGGTCTTTGTTTATTCCAAGTTTCCATGTTTTGATCTTTGCCGAGTTATTAATTGGACTTTCATGAACTACCAAGACAAGGACAAATTATTTCTTGAGCCACTTCAGACATATGTTGAAATTTTTGTGGGAGAAACGAGAGCATTTAAGTGGTGAATATCGTTGAGCATTCAGAAAAAAGAAAATTACAAATGAGAATGATTGATTGATTGGTTATTTTTTAGGAATAGAATATTTGATCTAAAAAAAAAGACTCTATGGTATTTGTTGATTCCTACTTTCCAAATTGTGACCTTTGCCAAGTTATTGGGCTTTCACGAGCCATCATGACAAGGATAAACTATTTCTCAGCCACTTTTGATGTGTGTTGAAATTTTTGTGAGAGATTCAAGGACAATTAAAAGGCAAATATCTTTGAGCATTCAGAAAAAGGAAAATTACAAATGAGATTGATTGATTGGCTATTTTTTGTGAAGAGGATATATATTGATCTGAAAAAAGAGGGTCTTTATTTGTTCCAAGTTTCCAAGTTCCAACCTTTGCCACGTCACTGGGCTTTCATGAACCACCACGACAAGGACATACTATTTCTTGAGGCACTTCATACATATGTGGATATTTTTGTGTGAGATTGATGGATAATTAAGAGGCCAATATCTTTTGTTTTTTTTAATAACCCAGGGAACCCCCGCACATCGACAGCCGGGGAGTAAATTCTGGGGGCGACACGTGCTAGCCACCACACACGTGCCACCGATTAAGTCACCCTGCGGCGCCCATGATTCGAACACTCAACCTTTTACAAGAAGAAGAGTGCGCGCTCCAGCAGCGCCACCCAGGCGGGTGGTTAGAGGCCAATATCTTTAATCATTAAAAGAAAAAAAAATTCCAATGAGATCGATTAATTGATTATTCTTTATGAACAGAATATGAGTTGATATAAAAAAGACTTTCTGGTCTTTGTTTATTCCAAGTTTCCAAGTTTTGACCTTTATCACGATATTTGGCTTTCATGAACCACCACGACGAGGACAAACTCTTTCTTGAGCCACTTCTGACGTATGTTGAAATATTTGTGCGACATTAGTAGACAGTGAGGAGGCGAAAACTTTGAGCATTATGAAAAAAGAAAAATATTAATGAGACTGATTAATTGGTTATTCTTTATGCATAGAATATGAATTGATTTAAGAAAAGACTTTCTGGTCTTTGTTTATTCTAAGGCTGTGTTCGTTTGGCGGGGTTTTCTGGTGTTCGGAGGCGGAAAACATTTTCCCCCGGAAAACATTTTCCCCTCAATGAGGGAAAACATGACTAAATTGGCGGAAAATGATTTCCGCTTCTGAAAAGCGGAAATCATTTTCCGCCAAACTCCTTCCCCCCTCCGGTCGCCCGCCGCCGGCCGCCGCCGCCGCCGCCGCCGCCGGTCGCCGCCGCCGCCGCCGCCGCCGCCGCCACTGGTCGCCGGCCGCCGCCGGTCGCCGGCGAAAAATATTTTCCGAAACTTTTTCATATTTGTCGCCGAACACCGGAAAATTATGTTCCGGAAAAACATTTTTCAGGAAAATGACTTCCGGGAAAGCATTTTCCAAAAACACAATTTTTTCCGCCAAACGAACGGAGCCTAAGTGTCCAGTTATTTTGACCTTTGCCACTGGGATTTCAGGAACTGCCACAACAAGTGCAAACTATTTCTTGAGCCATTTCACACATATGTTGAAAATTTTGTGCTAGATTGAATGACAATTAAAGAGGCTAATATCTTTGTTATTATTATTACTAACAAAAGCAACGTGTGTGTGAAAAATTAACAATCGAAAGATTTTGCAAAACCATTCACTACAAAAAAACTGGGATTTTGCCACGAAAATTTGCAACGAAAAAGTTTTCGTCGGAAATTTGCGACGACTTTTGCAATGAAAATTAAAATCGTCGGAAATTAATTAGTGACGAAACACTTTTCGTTGCAAATTTCCAACGATTTGTGCAACGAAAAATTTTTCATCGTTCTTTATGTAACCCCCCTGAGGTGGCTAGTTTTACTGGCTTTTCTCTTACTATTGGCCATTGTTTGGCCTTCTTTTGCAATGCTGTTGTTGCTGGTTTACGCTGACTAGTCAACACACCCTTGCACCCGTTAGGACACCCTTTTATGTCCTTTCATGTGCGGGGTTTTTGTGTTGGTCCTCTTTTTGTACATGGTGTTGATAAGTTATACCAATCCTTACCTTACCAAAAAAAAAAAAATTCGTCGCAAATTTCCGACGAAATTAGCGACGAAACACTTTTCGTTGCAAATTTCCGACGATTTTTGCGATGAAAAATTTTTCGTCGCTAATTTCCAATGATTTTGGCGACGAAAAATTTTTCGTCGCTAATTTCTGACGAATTTTGCCACGAATTTAAAGTTTCCGGGCAATTATTGCACTATGTACTATTTTCGCGGTAAAATTCGTGGAAAATTTCCCATGAATTTTGCCACGAAATTCAAACACCCAGTATGATGGCTTTTTTTTTTTTAATTTCATGGCAAAATTCGTGGGTAATTTCCCACGAATTTTGCCACGAAATTCAAACACCCCTCATTGTCCCCCTGATGATGTCCTCGTTGGCCCGTATCTAGACCACCCACGGTGCGATTCTGCCCGGGGGGGTCGCGGCTGTGATTTCGGCAGGGGGGTCGCAGCCGCGATTCCGGCTGGGGGGGTCACGGCCGTGATTCCGGCGAGGGTGGGGGGGTCCGGCCACGATTCCGACAAGGGGGGTCGCGGCCGCCATTCCGGCGAAAATTCAAATTTATCAATGAAAATTCAAATTTACCAACAAAAATTCAAATTTTCGTCGCCAAAATTTGCGAAAAAAAAATTTCCGACGAATTTTTTTGTTCGTGGCAAAATACTGGGTTTTTTAATTTCGTGGCAAAATTCGTGGGAAATTTCCCACGAATTTTGCCACGACTCTGTTTTCGTCGCAAATTACCAATGAAAAATTAAAATTTTTTGTTGCAAAAAATTTCCGACGCTGAATTAGCGAAGAATTTTTTTTGTCGCTAATTCGTCGGAAATTCATTTTGCCATGAATTTTACCACGAAAAATTACCGACGAATTTTGCCACGATTTTTGTAACGAATAATTAGCGACGAAAAAATTTCGTCGCAAATTACCAACGAAAATTTAAATTTTTTGTCACAAAGATTTGAGGCGACGAATTACCAACAAATTTTTGTTCATCGCTAATTTCGTTGGTTGCAAAATTTTTCGTTGGAAAATTCGTGGCAAAACCCTTGTTTTTTTTGTAGTGAACGAACTTTCCAACGAATTTTCCAACGAATTTTGTCACGAATTTTCCAACGAATTTTCCCACGAATTTTCCAACAAATTTTCCAACGAAAAAAGTTCGTCGCAAATTACCAACGAAAATTTAAATTTTTTGTCGCAAAAATTTGCGACAACGAATTACCAACGGATTTTTTTTCGTTGCTAATTTCGTTGAAAATTCATTTTCCAACGAGTTTTTTCAAATTTTTCGTTGAAAAATTCGTTGGAAAACTCTTGTTTTTTGGTAGTGATTTTTGTACGAAAAATTTGAATTATTAGTTAATAGGAAGAAATTGTTAACACAATATGAAGCAATTGTGCACATGTATATGGAATGAGTAAAATATCTCCATATTTGAATTTTTTTTGTAAGGTTGTTATAAGATAGAAAAAAATTCAAAAAGTTTAAAATTGAAATAGGTTAGAGATGAGATAAAATTGTAAATTTGCGCATTTAAATATTGATAGAATATTTAGAAAGTAACTAAGTTAGAATATTTTTAGATGAAAAAGATTGTGATCTTGTAAAAATGGGAGATTCTCTTTACTTTATATAATAATATAAATGATCATTTTTTAAGACCAAAGATACAATCGACCTTCCCCAGTGTAAATAGTGCCACTTGTTTGCAGCAAGTTGTCCATTGATTTAAAACGGGAAATGATGAGTACCTTATTGAGCCATAGCCGGGACGATTCCGTCGTTCCGTTTGACAAAAAAAAAAAAGAAAAAAAGAAACACTTTGCATATCGGTAAATGTTGAGAAAAATTGGTTTTCTGCAAATGTTGTAGGTTTAAACAAGGTCTAGAAAATTATCTGTCGCGTACCTTTCACAAATTCTTATGTTAAATAACCAATTTTTATTCGCATAACCTACCAAACTATCAAATTTACCTGTGTGGATGTCGATTTTGGATATCAATCATAACATATATATATATATATGTAGCATTGTTAGCAATAATTAAATAGTTTCTTTAGGTCTATCCTCACCATCTTCTTTAATTTAACCACATTAAACAAGGCATTGTCCCCATGTTGGCAAGACATTTTCCGCGAAATAAACGGAACCTAAGTTGGGCATAATCTTATTTGGTATTAAATATGTCACATTTGTTTAAATGGGCAGCCACTTGCAAATTTACACATCACCTAATATACTGATATTGTAAACAATTATTAATAAACCTAGTATTGCTCTTATGAATAATATGCACATAACATTTCTGCCTTGTTCATGTGGGCTAAATCCCTCAAAAGGAGTACTGCAAGAGCAATGATTATTTGAGGGTGGATGTTTAAATATGAATTGCTCATTAAGTTCTTCCATTCAAAATGGGACTTTGTGATGTTACAAATTTCCCCATTCATTTGTGTAAGTAGTGTTGGATTGTATGGCCAAGTGATACTCTCCTTATTCAATGTGTGGCCTAGTTCATTGGTGCCCTTGCGCTATCTTAGATGCCTGCCATGAGTTCCATCTTGTCTCAGTTGTCTAGCTTCGGTGATCTCTCTCTACCATGGTTTAATCGGGTATATTGAAGAGGGTCTTGTTTCGATTTCACCTGTAATTTATATCTATCAAGGAGGTTTTGCTCTGGTTTTATCTGTAAGGACCTGATTCATTCCACGCAGACCAAGTTCCTAAAAGTAGTATTCTGAGTACTCACACAAGGTGGCAGCCATTTGGAGTTGGTGCTTCCTTATAAATTACTTAACAGGAGCTCTCCAATTTGATATGGAACTTCGAGATAAATGATGCATCTCTGTGTGTTCCAATGGCAAAAAAGGACTGCAAAGTCAAGTCCATGTACTAAATTTTATGGTTTCAATAAATTTGCCATAAAAATGTCAAAAAAATGAAGGTTGTTGTTATCGCGGTGGTTGATGATTGATGACCTGCACGTACTGCAAGGTCAACTCGATGTACTAAATTTTAGCGTTTCAATAAATATTGCCAAAATAAAAAATGAAGGTAAGAGAAAAGTTGTTCTACCATCGTTTCTATATCCTGGTGGGTTTTAATATTTTGCAACTTGCGAAGGACGACGAAGAACATGTTAAGGGAAGCGAGAAGGCTTGTTGATGCACGTGGAAATCTCTGCCCTTGAACTTTTATAATTTTAAAGCACGAATTGAAGACGAGCGCAGTTAAAAAGTGAGTGACATCAAGTCAATACGTCATGATTATATCGTGCAAATGTCAAAATTTATATGAGAAGATCGATCTACACTCTCCTCTTCTTTAATTGAGATAATTAAATTAACCCTTTTTTCCCGGGCCGACCACATGGAAGTAGCTCTTCCTCTTCGCATTCATATTTCGGCCGATATGATCAACTGTCTAAACATCGATTTAACTTGCATGATCTATACAGACCATGCAATGCCAGCTCTTATTCTAGCATGTGAGGTTGTTCGGTTATTGAGGTCCTATTGTTGACTCCTATAGTATAGAAGTTCTAAACTTATGTAAGGTAAAAGACAAAATTGGGTTTGATGGCCTTGCCAGTGAAATTTTTCTAGCAAAACAAACGTGGTGTGAACATGAATCCCATGGGGCCAATGATAACTAACAAGTGTGTCAAATGTTAGCAGGAGGAGAATAAGAGATTGCTGTGAATACCGCTTTCTCGTTTGCCGACCGAACGGAAGAATGACACGTGAAATTGATGAGCGGGGAATAGAATTAGCGAAAATCAACCCACATGATAAATAAATGGAAGGAGACATACATTTATTAAAATCCAGGCACTGTGCGCTGCATTTGATGCTTAATCCTTGGGCTTGGGGTGATCAAGAAGGCACTTGAGGACTCGGCCCGATTTCAAAAGCTGGCATGCATCCTGGAGGACAAAACCTATATTTCCCCACGTTCTTCGGGTCCGTCACGAACTTGCCGAGGCCCTTTTTAACGCAAGTGCCCTTTTGGCTAAAGAAGAAAGGAGTCATATACAAACGCTTAATAAGAATATATGACACGTTATTTTATGTAAACATCGATTTTGTATATCGATCATAATATACATCTCTAGCATTGTTAGCGTTAAGTTAGTGATACAATTGTCATCAGATAAATGCTTAACCTATATTTTATCAATTATTTACTGTTTTGGTAACCTCCTGTTTCCACCTACTTAGGACGGCTCTTATCTTATCTCAAGGTGTTTAGCAAATGAAATTTACACTGTCATCTCGAGAATTAGTATATATTTTATATATAACGCGCTTTCCTTCATTGAAACACTTTCCGTTTTCTAAGCAACTGACAACATCAACGCACATTAAAAAGTAATTGGAAAGTGTTGTCGCGTGTGTAGACTGGAGCCCGATTCATGTGCCCTTTGTTCATAAATTAGCGAAAATGCGCAGGAGCTAGATTTGCTTATATACCTTTTATTATATCTTAATTTACTCTAAGAATTCGATACGGGCTTGTGACTCCAAATAAATTGATTAATTCGATAATGCAGCAGGACCAAATCAGCCTATGTCCGACTCAAAACAGGCTGGGCCAGATTAAGCTAGAAATGTGCTGAATGTAAGTCTCGTAAGCTTGATTATTGTTACGGGCACTTTTGTTGGCCATGTTTATTATATTTAGACGGACAATTATCAATGGTCTCGCTGGCTCACATTTTAGAATACAAATGATGATCAGGACAATTAGGACAAACATAATATCTGAAAAGGAACAAGGCGACCATAAGAAATCTATCTATATTTCAATCAGAGAAATGCTATTCATACTAAGATTAATTGGCAAAGTTGATATACTAAGGGTGCACATGGCAAAATTTCTTTACCTGGAAACTGATTCTGTTCAGAAATGATTTTTTTTTATTTCATGTCCCGGAATAATTTATATGCATTTGAAGGCGTTTGGTAACTGCCCAAAATTTCTCTTCTTGGAATAGAAAAAGAACATAAATGCGTACGGTAACTATACAAAATTTATTTTTATTAATAATATTTTGAATTTTTTAAATATTTCTTTCTTTTTTTTTATTTTTTTTTCTTTCTTCCCCTTCCCTTAGCCGTGGCCAGTTCGGCGATTGGCAGTAGGCCAAGGCCGGCGAGGGCATCGGGGCCCTTGCCGCCGGCCTCGCCGTCGCAACCCATCTCCCTCGCCCAGGCCGCGAGCTGCCCTCACCAAATCTGGTGAGGGCGGCGACAAGGGTGGTCCTCGCCCAGGCCGCAAGTTGCCCTTGCCAGATCTGGCGAGGGCGGCGGCGAAGGTCGCCCAGGCGGCAAGGGTCGCCCAAGCGGCAAGGATCAAACCCTCACCCTCGCGGTTGCCGGCCACCGGCAAGGGCCGTGACACTCTCGTCGGCCATGGCCTGGCGACTGGCCACAAGCCAGTAAGAAGAAGAATAAGAAAAAATTGATTCTCATTTTTGTTCCCAGAATCAAGAAACTATTTTTTTTTTACTTCTTGATTCTGTTCCAAAATTGATTATGGGAACAAATTTTTACAAGTTTGTGCCCGAGAACAAAAAATTAAACAAACGGATTTCTGTTCTCAAGCTGATTCTATAAACAAAAGAACATAAATTTTTATTGTTTGGTAAGTTGCCATGTAGACCCTAAGTGATGTGACAGACTCTTAATAGATATTAAATATATCCAGTTTGTTTAAACGGTCAGCCACTTGCAAAAATCCCATCTCACTTAGTACATGGGCTCTGTAAACCACTACTAATAGACCTTGGATTGCTCTTTCGACTAATATGCATGTAATTGGCTCGGTCCACGTGGGCCAAACGTCCCAAAAAGAGTACTCCATATAATCATATAAGGCGGTGATCATTTGAGTGTAAGTTTTTAAATATGAATCACTCGTAAGGTCTCTCACATCCGAAATGAGATATGGACTCATCAGTTTTGGCCGGTATCGCCAAGCGATAATTGAGATGACTAAGACTATAATCAAGAGGGGATGGATTGACTATTTTAAGAAAAATTAATACTTTTTTCTGTGAAGGACGTGCGAATGTGCTTTTTTATAAGGAACACCGTCATGGACAGTCAGTAATTTTCATCAAACAGATAAATGAAACTTCGCCGGACCCTGTACTGGTCATTTTTATCTTCCTTCGAAGGCTGACAATATTGGTCATAGATGAACAACTGAAGAAACAAGTCGCTCTTACAAACATCATCACTTTTTGCCTCTTTCTATTTCTCTCAACAATTAAGCTCTTTAATTTTTGTAGAATTCTTGCACAAGTTTACTTCAATTCCCTCGACGACTAGGAGCTTAGGAAACACAAACACGGAAAGAAGATCCATGTTAACTGACTGTCATATGCTCACACACATGAATCCCATCTTCCATGGAGTTTCATGGTCAGATTCCGCTGATTTTCAGCGAGAGAGATTTTCTGTTTGGTAAATAAAAGTAAATAGAAAACAAATTAACGTTTAAAATCTACCATCCCACTTTATCACCTAACAAATCACGAATCAACTTTCTACGAGGATCTGAGTATTAGTAAAACACAATGTCCAAGGGCTTCTTTATTCCGAGATTGGCATGCCAATTGACGGGATGATCTCCTTATGGGCAGTTATGAGCATAGTTTTAGCATTGACTGTATCTTGCGGAGAGAGAAATTATTAAATCGGCGTATCATATGTACTAAACTGAATATAAACCTTTAAAATCGTAGGACCCACGTGGGTTTCATCATATCTACTAGTTCAAATTCGTCTTAGGCTTTATGGGCCTTGAAATCCCAACAAAGTCCTAGAACTAAACTGATTGGAGCCCGTAACGAGCAGTGTGTAAAAGTTGGGTTGTGCATGGTCCATAGATGTTGAAACTTTGCCACATTAGAGCCACCTTTTCCTCTATAGGAACTGCCAGGTTTAATCGATTTAATCCCTTATTTGACAGGATTCACAACTTACTATAACAATCAATAAGTACTCTCCCAAAGATCAACTCGGAATCGTGTCCCATGTTAATATCCCCATACATTGTACATTTCTTTTCCTTAGAGCAACCATCCTTGGTTGCGGGTTAAATAGATTTACTTCCTTAATTGAGAGAATTCATAGCCTACTATAATAACTTTATTATTCCCACAAGATCAGATTGCTGTCAGTCCCTTGTTAATATCTCATACCTTATATTAATTTCGTCAATGATAATGATACTAACCATTGTCCCTTTCGTCAATTTAAAACTGTGTTGTCCTCTTCATGGCCTATCCAAGAAAAACGAAAGGAGAAAAGTGATGCGATGTGTCTTTGTTTTGCATTTTTGCGTGTGATTCTTTATTCCAAAAGGAAGAAGAAAAAGAAAAAAAAAAGAGAGATTTGATCTCTCGCTTCATTATGTAAAAACACTTCAAAGTCCTTCTGTACATTGTTCATGTGGAAGCAAAGGGCTAATGCGTATCGCATACCAAAGGAATGATCTCATGATCACTAGGTGAAGTAAAGCATAGCATCCGACCAAAAAAAAAAAAAGGTAAAGCATAACATGGAATCGCTCTTTATAATCCCCATGTTCACCTGATTATAAGTCCTATTCTTTTGCATGAAAATAAATATCACATATTGATCGAATTAGACCCCTTGTGGATCAAGCAAATTTCTCATATCGAATCAAGCTTCTGCCATCTCTTTTAGGTTTTTGAAACATCATTGCGTTTTGGAGTGACTTGCTAGCTTGTGACCTCGAACGAATCATTGGGGGAACTTCTATAGTCCCATGTCCTGGACGGCTCACGTGGAATTTGTGTTAGTGGTTTGCCCTAGGAATCAATCAATGTTGATACTCTAATATTAGTTGTGAATTAGGTTGTGTCGGAAAAATCGACCTTCACTATACTTAGGTAGTCATAATGTCTTGCTAGAGACCGCTTATGATTTGTGGGCCAAAAGGATTTTGAGCACACTGCTAATGTTTAGTGAACCTATAGAATCGCACACAATAGCGAACGGATTTAATATTTTCTATGCGCCTTGATCTACTTAAGAAGTAGATTTTAATTTATTCTCTTATTTAAATTATCTATGCGGTCGTGCGCGTTATGAGATAACGATTAAACATACGATTAGAGGTGGATAATTTAGCGGGCCCAAATTGCCCGGCCCACTTCTTTTAATTCCGCTGGATAATGAGACTATATAAATAGATAGAGAATCGTTCTCTGTCTAGGGTTTTCTTTCGAAAGAGTATCGAAAATCAAAAGGCGTTCAAGAAAGAAACTTCAAGATCTTTCGCTAGCACGTGGATCGTTGGAGAATCCCGTTCGTGTGTGTGGATACCGGTATAGGCGCAACACTTGGGGCGCTAATCCAGACACAATCAGTTGCCGATTTATTTTCGATCTGCAAAAAGTACGTTTCGAAATTCCCTTTCAATTTCAATATACACATGGATCCTGTCTAGGATTCCATATTCCGCTGCGTTGTTTTTGTTGATGAACCCTACAATCTGAGCCAGAAAATTTCGACCGTAGGGTGATTTTAGAAGACTGTAACTTACGAATATACAAAGAAAATGAATGACTACAGGATTATCATCGCCATTTAAAAAACAAATCACGAAATAGGAGGATAATTAATCTGTGATAGGTACTTTAAATTCACGAACTATGAAGGGATATATTGCTCAGTGAGTTAGGCTACTAATAGCGAAAGCGGATTCACGAACTATGAAGGGATATATTGCTCAGTGAGTTAGGCTACTAATAGCGAAAGCGGAACAGAACTTGCAGCAGGTGGTTTACGATTTCTCTTGCAAAGCTGGGGGCCGTGCCGGTGTCGGTGATGGGGACGACGATCAGGCGCGCAAGGTGGTGATGGGAGGCGGAGAGATTTGGATTTGAGGGTCATTGGAGAGTAGGATTGCGAGGGAATTCGGGTTTTCTAAAGGAAGGCAATTTGGTTTTTTCAATTATGGAATTGTCGATGGATGCCACCACCCACCTGGGTGGCGCTGCTGGAGCGTGCACTCTTCCTCTCGCAAAAGGTTAAGTGTTCCAATCCCGGGCGCCGCAGGGTGACTTAACCTGTGGCACATATGTCGTGGCTAGCACGTGTCGCCCCCAGGGTTTACTCCCTGGCTGTCGGCCGTGCGGGGGTTTCCTGGGTTATCAAAAAAAAGAAAAAGAATTGTCGATGGATGCCAATTTGTCTTTATAAAAAAAAGGATGTACAATGTTGCAAAAAACCGGGGAAGGTTTGAGGTATTCTCCCTTTGAAATAAAGGCTGCAAAATTTGGAGCCTAATAACAAATCTAAGGTGCGTTTGTTTTTCCGAAAACTTCATAATAAAAGTAAAATATTTTTCATAAAGATCATTTTCTTGAAAATGATTAATTTTAATTTGTTTGATGGCTTAGGGAAGTACTTTCCTCCCTAAAAGGGAAGTTGTTTTTCTATGATCTAAACTTGTTTTTGGTCCATATAAAACATTTTTTTCTAGACTGATTAGTTTTTTGTTATCCAAACGCCAAAAGTTGGAAAATAATTTTTCGAAACAGTTTTCTTTCAAACAAACAGACATTTAAAGCACAAAGTGCTGATATTAAAGATAAATGATGCAAAGTAAAGTGAAGTTATTGGTCTATCGCTAGTTGCTGCAACTACTGTTAGCAATTTTTTACCCGACTCCCTTATAAGCTTAACCGTGTTTGTACTATAGAAGGATCCTTCTGTTTATACAAAAATAATAAGCATGCCATGGACATATTCACCATTTTAATCCGTTTTTGACGTACATAAGTGTTGAATTAGATACATTAACACGTCATCCGAATTCATGCCATTGGGACACGCTTCAATATGTTAGACACATCTATATACGTGGAAACATATCTTACACGTTTGTGTGCAAATCTTCACACATCGGGAAAAGTGCTGAATAAGTCCTAAACTTTTTACGGTGGTGCCAATTTAATCATAAACCTATTTTTGGTGCTAATTTAGTCCTAAACCATTTGATATATTGCCAATTCAGTCTTGTTGACACCTATTTTTTAATTTGCCCAAAATCAAATGCACAAAATTTAGGAGTTAATTTTTATTAATTCCTAAAATAAAAATATTTTTATTTAAATGCATTGTATATACAAATTAGACACATTTTGCATTAATAGGGACTACTAGAGTAAAAAAAAATTCAAAAAAAATGATAATAATTAAAAAATAAAAATAATTAAAAATAATTAATTAAATTAAATTAAATTAAATTAAAATTAATTAAAAAGTTATTAATTATTTAATTAAGAAAAAGAAGAAAAAAATCGATTCGGGCCGGGCCGGGGCCGGCCCGACACGGCCCGTTTCTCTTTTTCCCCACACGCGCGTGGGCTTCCAGCCCGCTCCCTCTTTTTCTTCTTTCTCTTTCTTTTCCCCCTGCCGGCCTAGCCTGCTTCTCCTTTCTTACTCTCCCCCTCGCGCGTCTGGGCCAGCCCGGCCCAGCTTCCCTTCTTCTTCCTTTTTCCCCCTGCGACCGTCGCTGTCCATTCCTCTGTTCACCCTTGTTCACGCCGTCACGCCAACGCACGATGGCGCCGCTCCTCGTCATCGTCGTCAGCAGGCCAGAAGAAGGCCGGATGAACACGCCGACGGGACTGGCATTAATTGCCAGTCCCATCCTCCCCGAAAATCCGGCCTCCTCTCCTCCTTCTTCCTTTCTTCTTCTGCGTCTGAATTGGCCCCCCTGCTTTGCTCTGCATTGGCCTAAATGGCGGTGAAAGTCGCGGGCCAGAGTAGGCCGGTGAAGGCCGGCGTCATTGCAGACGCAATGGAGCAAAGCAGCATCGTCGTCGCCGCTATAAAAGGCCAGAGAGAGAGAGAGGCCGGTCGGCCATTTTCCAAAAAAATTCACAGAAAGAGAAGAGAGAGAGAATAAAGAGAGAATAGAGAGAAAGAGAGAGTACACTGAGGCCACGCCGGACCAAGAAAGACGACCAAAAGCGTCGCCGTTGCCCGCGGAGCAGCCGAAAGCCGTCCCGACGCGCTGTCAACTGGTGAGCTCCCCCCTGGCCGAGCAGCCCCTGTTTTGCTCTGTTTTCCTACTCGGTTTGGCCAAGACCCGCGTCGGCCGTTTCGCGCGAGTCCCGGCCCATACTGTCGTCCCTCGTGGTATATGCGTCACCATCACAGGTAAGGTGAGCCATCGGAGTCGACTGGTTCGTCGGAGGAGGCCGAAACACCTCTGTTTTGGTCGTGCACACCGAGTGCTCGACGAAATGCCCCAGTGAAACAGATTTGACTTTTGGTCACCGGCCGGCGAGTACGTGGCCGGACGGTGAGCAGGGTAGTCGAAAAAGTCTCATGGGTGTCCCGAGAGTGCAAAACCGGGCTCGATTTGGTCTGGGTCGGCCAGCGAGACGCCGGATCTCACCGGTCGACGTTCTCACGTGCCTGTGGCACGTGAGAACCGGTTTAGACCGGTCTGCAGACCGGCTCAGATCGATTTGCAAACCGAGTCAGACCATGTAGGCCGGTTCGACCCGGTCGAACCGGCCCTATTTTGTTTTCTTCCACTGGACCCGGCCCCAACCGGGACCGATCCGGTCCAAACCCGGGTCAATGACCCGGCTGACCCTTTGACCCGGGTCGGATCTGGAAATCCGACCTAGTCAACGCGATGGGTCGGGTCCGTTGACCCGGGTCGGTTCTGACCGACCCAGATCCGACCCAACCCGACCGATTTTATTTATATTATTTTATTTTAAAAAAATATTTAAAAATTTAAAAAAATTTTAAAAAATAGTTTTTTTTCTTTTCTTTTCTTTTTCCGTATTTTTTAAAAAAAATTTTATTTCTCTTTCTTTTCTTATCTCGTTTTTTTATTATTATTTAGAAAAAAATTTAAAATTTTTTAAATTTTCAATTTTTTTTGTGAGTTATATGAGTGTTTTAATTTATCGTGGTATCGTTATGCATGTTGTTTAAATAATTGCATAAATTTCTATGTTTAAATTAGATAAGCTTGAGGTCTCGCAGTAGTTTTTTGCATATGTTTTTCACTACTGTTATTATGTATGTTTTTTTTAATACAAATTGCATGAGCTGTTGTGTTTTGAATGTTATCTGGCTTAGTTAGGGCTAGAACTATAGGTTGCATGACTGCTGTTTGTTTCTAATTATGCACTCGCTTGATCACCTCACATGTTAGGAGAAAGGTCATAAAATCAATCCAAACTATTTGACAAGTGTTTAAAAAAAAAAGAACATGATAAAATGGTACCGAAAGGGCATTAGTTATCCAACTAGTGTAACCAAGTCCCCGAACTCAGTTAATCTCTGGTTCGTAGGAATAGGGTGATTCTCCCGTCACCTTATTTGGGTTTCTAACCGACCCACCTTAAATCGATTAGTGACAACTCCTGCATGTAAATCACCTGCATATTAAACACTTAAACCCTAAGTCGCGATACGGTATGGGCTTGGGGGAGCCCGAGTTAAGTCCTAAACCTAGACTTAGCGCGTACCGGGTCGACTCCCGTGTAGAGGTCGGTCGCGACAGACTGGCGACTTCGTTGAGGACTTGCGTTTTTAAAAAGTGGACTTAAGCAAAATTTTTACCCTGTTCAAAATAATTTTTGTTTGGCAATAAGGACTCCAGGTATGATCCTCACAGTAAGGTGTTATTTGTTCTTGCAGGTTCGAATTGATTGTTTATAAATTGTTGTGCATGCTTTAATGATTTAGCACTACACTATTGCACACACGACCACGCTACCGAACCTGGGCCGCAATAGGGCATTTTAGGATGGTGTTGAGAAAGATACGACCTCGAACGCGAGCCCGCGATGTAGAGGTTGCCTTTCTTTTCCTCGAAATTTATTTCTAAAAAATCGTAAAGAAATATCTTTAGCCACTATTCGCGTGACTATAAGATATTCCTTTCGATTTGGCCGAAGTTAAAAGGACTTGACACCAACGCGAGACTGCGACGGTCAGGCACCCTTTTAATTTCATTTTGCTGAGTTGGTCTAAAATAGAAATCGAGCCTCACTCCTCATGTGCATGTCGTTGTGATTGTCATAGCTCAAGAAAAGGTATATATTCTATCCCTTTTTCATTTTTTTATACTATCTACTTATTCATTTAATTTGTTGCTGTTAGGCCGCCCATTGATTGCATTCTATACATGATGGGAAGAGCTGATGTCCAATTCATCCCCACGCTTAAAAAAGAGCTGCTGGCATGGTGGGACCAACTCGATCAGAATGGCCAACTATATGTTAAATCAAGAATTGGTCGCCTACTCCCCTTGCTCAAAATCAACATCCATTCTGGCATGATGCAAGCATTAGCACATTTCTGGTGCCTACAAACATCCACCTTCATATTCGGTAAGTTTGAGATGACCCCAACTCTGGAAGAGTATAGTGTTGTCATTGGAAAGCCTTTGGGATCCGACCTCATTAAACTACTTTTGGGTATATCCCCTCTACCTGAATTATCCCAGTTTTTGCAAACTAAAAGCGATACCGTGAAAAGAGTCGTTAAAGCTCATTGTAATGCGTGCCCTTGATTTTTCTTAAATGAATGTTTTGAAAGCCAGCCCATGAGCCAAAAAGCCAAAATTTTCATCCTTGCTTTTGTCAGGTGTGTTCTTTTCCCCCATCGCAGAAATTCAATAAATCCTTCAATCGCGTATGTAGCCAAACAAATTTGTACCGACCTTGGTTACATTAATTCGGTTTTGGCGGAAACATTTTTGTCTCTAAATCGTTTTAAACAAAATGATGATAAAATCATGCGGGTCGCCCCAGAAATTTTGCAAATCTGGTTTTTATTCCATTTGAGAGGATTTGGGCACCTCATGCAGCTCTTTGAAATCAACGACTTCATGCACCCGTTACAAAGGTTCGAGGTTCTAAAAAATAATTTCCCTGATAAAGATTACGCTACATGGGTAAATTTTTTTAAAGACCCCGATCCCAAGGCATTCCTCTGGCATACTAAATGGTTCCGTGAGGGTCAGGCCCGTTTTGCCCACCAGTTTCACAACCCTGTTCCACTGCTCGGTCTATCTGGCATCACTTCATACTATCCCTATCGGGTAGCCCACCAATATAGGGCCCTTCAAGAGGTCCCACCGCCTCTCAAGACAGACATGTTTCGAGTTCGATTTACCCGTTCGAATTATAATTATGTGGACAAAATTCATGCCGTCCAGAGGATATGGACTGAGTGTCAACCCGAAAACATTCTTGTCCCTAGGCTTTTAAAAGGGCAAGAAAAGACCCACCATGCCTCTCTGTTCTACATCTTACACCATCGAATTCCGGCAAATCTACAGCCAAAATTCCCGGATGTAACCAACATGCCCAATCACCAAACACAAATCGACCAGATCGAAAGGACAATGGGGAAAAAGGATACGCTTATTGCGGAACTTGTCCGTGAAAATAAGCGGCTCCGAGAGACTGTAGCTTCCCTATCGTTTATAGAATGAGCATCCGGGAAGGGCGCCTTTTTGTTAAAAGCCCTTGTATTTTATATTTTTCCTAGTAGTTATGTTAGGAATTTTGGTTTTTGTTTGTAAAAAATGTTTATGGATTGTACTAATGTCAATATAGCTCGGGCCATTTTTTTAAGCTTTAAATAATTTTTCTTGCCCCTTTGTGACACCACCGCAGCCTTTAGCCCAGTGGTATTCGGGGATGTAGCCTCAGGGTCCGAGGTGACCGGGGTTCGAATCCCAGGGACGCCGCCTGTAATCATATATAAATAAAAACCTTTTTTCTCATTTTTTTCTCTCATTTTTTTCCCAACAAATAAATAAATAATGCAATAATAATATCCCTAAGTCATAAAATGATTCTTTGTTAGACATTATACTCATTTATTTCAACGTTTTCCCAGGTGGTTATAAAAAATGGCCAAAGAAAACGTCCGTCTCAATACCATGGAGGACGAAATAAAGCTAGTTCTTAATGCAATTCAAAATCTTACAAAACAAGTGGAATTCATTCAAGGCAAGCTCACGCCCACGCCTGCAGCTGTTGAGGTGGTGTTGCCACCACCATCTACTGGAAAAGATAAAGCGTCTGCTAGTGACAGCAAAATGCCTCCGCTAGAGGACGATCCGCTTCCCCTTGCTGTCAGGAAGCCTGAATCTGAAGTTGCACCAGTAACAGAACATGACAAACGCCTTGCAAAAGTCGAAGAGATGCTAAAACAGCTCCAGGGGCCGCAAAATGCTGCCCCACTCGACCTGTCTATATATAAACGGGTCAAAGTACCAAAGAAATTCAAGATGCCGGAATTCGAGAAGTATGATGGTACCACATGCCCCAGACACCATTTGCACATGTATCATGTGCAGATGATGCAGTACGTTGATAATGAACCCTTTATGATTCAGACCTTTCAGGCGAGTTTGACGGGACCGGCCCTGACATGGTATATGTCGAAGGATGTTGATGCTTTTAAATCATGGGATGATGCTGCTAATGCGTTTCTCAAGCAGTACCAATTTAACCTCGACGTCACCTTTACTCGGGATGATCTAGAATACACTGAAAAGAAAAAGAGTGAGTCCTTCAAAGAGTACGCTACCAGATGGAGAAACTTGGCCGCCCAGGTTACTCCACAACTCACTGATCATGAACAAGTAAAGTTGTTCATAAAGTCTTTTCCATACGAGTACAAACACCGCCTGATTGGTGCCACTGCTGAATCTCTTAATCGTCTGGTTCCTGTGGGAGAACGAATCGAAATAGGATTGCTTAATGGATGGTTTATGGACCCTTCATCTACGAGCAAAAGACTAAGTACGCGAAAAGAGAAGGAGCCCCTCACGGAAGGGAACGTTTCATATACCCAGACTGTTCATCTTTCCCGGACAGTCCAAGTAAACACTGAACAGCAGTCAACCTCAAGTCACCAACCCCCGAGGCGATATAAGAAAAGACAATTCACTCCACTGCCTGGACCCCCTTCTCAAGTCCTAGCCATACTCCGAAAGAAAAACCTGCTTTCTACTGAACCAAAATGGCCTAACTCAAAAAGCTTTTCGAATTATGATCCGTCCAAAAAATGTGACTATCATATGGGCGAGGTAGGACATTCGACGGATGACTGTTATACTCTCAAACACCGAATCCAAAACTTGCTCGACGCCAAAGCTTTTTCCTTCCATACATCTAAACCAAATGTCCAAAGCAACCCGTTGCCTGAACATGAAAACAGAATCAACGTCATATCCACCTTCGATGCTGTTCGAATAAAAAATGAGAGGGTATACGCTGTTGATGTTTACAATGCTTCAGTGAGAGCAGGGTATTATCCTACTGGTGAAGTACCATCCTTGTCCCTAATGAAAGAAAGGATTGCCAGCATGGCGAAAGCAGGTTTGATTGTGTATACTGATTGTATCGGCATAGTAGCCACCATCTCTGAGATCATCATCAACTGGGACAAAGAACTCTCAGCACTGAATGCTGAAACAAGTAAATCCACTCCCACGCTTGTGAACGAACCTGTGTCTGACAGCCGAGACGAGGAGGAGGAGCTGACGATTGAGGTGCCTTTACCAGCGGAGCAAATAATGATCGAAATACCTCAGCCCTACTGGTACAAAAATGACAGCGCAGTTCCGTGGTCCTACGAATTGGATGTAGACCTAATCACCAGGTCAGGACGAACGTATGCCCAAGCAGACGCTCAACCTCTGAAGCCTGTCTCTGATGAAGAAGCCAAAGAATTCCTGGCCATTGTCAAGGCCAGTGAATATAACGTCGTGGATCAGCTACGTAAATTGCCTGCCCAAATTTCCTTGTTAGAATTGCTCCAAACGTCCGTAAAACATCAGAAAGCTCTGATGAAGGTACTCAGTGAAGTAAACGTATCGGAGACAATTGAGCATGACAAGCTGGAAGCATTTGTGGGGTCTATCCTTCTGAAGGATCAGATAACGTTCTCGGAAGATGAATTTCCCGCTGAAGGAAGGGGACATACCAAGGGTCTCTACATTTCCGTCAAATGTAAAAATGCCTACGTAGCTCGGGTTCTGGTAGATAATGGGTCTGCACTGAACATCTGCCTGCTGGCAACCTTACGCCGTCTTAATGTGGACACGTCTAAACTCCGTGCCTCCAAAACATCCGTCCGAGCTTTCGACGGAATGAAGAAAGACACCGTGGGTGAAATCGACCTGGATGTCCAAATTGGTCCGACAGTATTCAGCATCCTGTTTCAAGTGATGGACATCCTCACTGCCTTTAGTTTTCTATTGGGCCGTCCTTGGATTCACTCTGCTGGAGCTATACCTTCGAGCCTTCACCAAAGTGTAAAGTTTGTAGCTCAAGGGAAGCTAATCACGGTCCTTGGAGAGGAAGACCATCGGGTCTACCAAGAAATCGCCATCTCGTACGTCGAATCAAGCGGCAATGTGGAATCTAGCTATCAATCCATTGAGCTCGTTTCAACTGTTCATGGATATCGAGGAACTGCTCCTCTCGTCCCCGATATGTCAAAAGCCTCAGTCATGGTAGAAAAAATCATGGTTGGGAATGGTTTCACCCCAGGTCAGGGACTCGGTAGAGGAGGTCGGGGCATCCAAGAGCCCATTCAAGTTGCCAAGAATCACCGTATAGCTGGCCTAGAGTATCGCGGAGGAAACCCACTGGTCAACAAGGGGCATATGAAGGGTCAAGCTGGTTTGTTACTTCTCCATATCCGGGAGACTTTCCCACCGCCTGCTAAATCGCTGCAAGATGAAGAAATTTATCTTAACCTCTCAGGACAATCTGGTGAGAGGTTTAAGCAACCTACCGAAGGTTCAAGTCATCCGAACTCCTCGTCTCTTCCTGTAATGTTGTTGTTGACCAATATTGAAACTTGGACAAGCTACCGATTGAAGAAGATTGTGGACGAGAAGAAGCGCTGGATAATGTGGTTACCCTATTCGACGACATCTTCATAGGGGCCATACATGAAGACCCAACCCCATAAACGAGTGCAAACCCGCCTAATTTGTTTGCATGTCTGCAGTATCAGTTAGGTGAGCTACAAGACTTGATCACAACTTTAATGGACACTATTGGCCAAATCTTGGACATGTCATCACCATCGCCTGATCAGAAGCAGGTGACCCAAGTAAATGATTCAATAGGAAACCCGCCGTCGGGAGCCCTTCCCGACAGAACTTGGCAAGATGTCCAACTCCTACAGTGGCAGGGCAATGTACGACAATACTCGCCGGTTCCCAAATCCATGGATGTTATATTCCCTATCCTTTTGCAAAAAGGACTGATCACGAGGAGGCCAAAACACCTTACCCCTGAGTACTTCATTAACTACAATCCCTCCAGATCTTATGACTTTCACTCAGGAGAGGTTGGGCACTCGCTGGATGATTGTGATGCTCTAAATAATAGAATTCAAGACCTACTGGATGTCAGGGTATTTACTTTTCGTGCCCTGTGGCTGTGTCATGGTGAGGATGACCTTTTGGTGGTGCCTAGCCTTCGCGCCGCCGCCCCTGAGCTTTCTGATAAGGCACGCAAAGGAAAGGCTATTATGGATACCATGGGCCAACCCAGTGGTAAATTCGACTATTACGTTGACTACCAGATGCCATCAAGTTTTTATGAAGACCAGCCGAATAGCATTCCTAGCGGATGGAACGACTTGGAAAAGCTGACACCAATGAAGAGAAGAGCCGATGAGCTGGATTCCTGGAACGATGATTTTGAAGATTTCTTCGTCGGCGCAATAGACGAAGGATCGGTGGAGGGAATGGGCGTAAGCCCGCCTAAGTAGAATTCCTCTTCTCCTTCCTACATGAATCCCTGGAAAAGGGACTATCCTTGTGTTTTGTTTTTTGACGTCGTTTCTGTTGGAAGAAATGTTTTTTTCAAACTTTCCCTCTTTTGAGGTTGTAAATTCGTGTATTGTAAATAAATAATGTTTTGAGGGCATGAGGTAGTACACCAAATCGGCCCGTTGATGATATCCAGTCATGTAAAGGAAAGTGTTCTGGGGCCCGGGCTTCCTCATGCTTCTTTGTTTCTAAGCTTTTGAAAATAAAACAAACGTTTTATCATTTTTCAAAAGGACCAAAAAAGAACAGTGGTGGAAAAACGTGCATACTCATAGCCTTGTTTGTTTTTCTAACTCGCTCACTTTGTGTCTCAGAACATACTCCTTTTTAATTTGTTTTTACAAAGGAGACATTTGGAAATGGCACAAACTGAAGAACACATCAAACCCTGGTGATGCTACCAGACCAACTCATCTAATAGGAGTAGTCCGAGCAAAGATTAGCCAACCTTCAAAATGAAATGTGGGGCAAATCTCATTACTTCTAGTGTGAGATATCAGTTCCAAAAAGTCAGAGGGAGTGTTGAGCATTCCTTGACACTATGATGAGCGAAACATCATTTCGTACAAAAGTCGGGGACATATCAAAAAAAGATTACCCCTTTTGAAAGAAAAAGGCCCTGACGTGCTAGCAAGCCGGATGGAGCACTAATGTTGGGACCTCTCGAATGAAACACGATGAAGGAATGCTTAATTGGAAGAGTAGATTAGGGGGCATGTAATCCTCCAGTCCATAAAAAAGGGTGTATTTCGTTCATAAAGTTCATCTACTTTAGTATAGAAATGACACATTCTTTCCTTTTATGTAGGACAAATTTGAATAGAAATCCTGTACAAGCAAACGAAAAAGGAATTTGCACATGACAAAATGGCATCAAGACCGATCCTGACAACCACGGAAGTGTCGATGGAATCAGAGGATTTTCGAGATATACCTCAGCATGCCAGAACCGCGTTGGCACAGCATGCGCCGACGATAGGAATTTCCAATTGAAGGCACCCCTAATCATAGAGGATCTCATTCGAGCTTCGAGACCAAGAACATGGAGAAGCAGGCTGAGGCAGAGAATGCTGAACAAAGTAAAGAGGAGAAAAGACTCTGCTAGCATTGAAAGAAAAATGGAAGAAGGAAGGGGATTATCGACATCCGAGAGAACTCAAGATGTTGTCAATCTAATCTCAAATGAAAGGAATCACGAAGGGTAATGTTATATCGTTTCCAATTCCTATTTTTCAAAGAGCCGTTTATTAACACGATATTTCTTATTACCTTGCAGGTATGCCTCACTTTCACAGCATAGGTAAGTATCTCTTTCACTAAAAAACTCTTTACATAAGAGTAGAAAGAAACAAGAAGGAAGAAATAATTAAAGAAAATGGATACTATTTTCTTCCTCAAGTGTATTACGTGGAAAGTAATTTTGTATGGTAATTTTACCTGTTTAATTCACCAATTCCCTGTAAAAATTTTGACGATTCGACGAATGGTGTCGAACTGCTCTGATGCATTGAACGAGGTGTGTCAAGATGATGAGAGGCAATCCTTGGTCTATACACATTCTCACATACCAAACTCTTGTAAGATGAGTGAAGAGGTTTCATTTCTACAAGGTAAAGGGATTTCTCGCATAAGGTAAGGTAGCCAAAATGACGAGAGGCAATTCATTTCTCTACCTCATACACTACCATTGATCCTTTGCTCAACCATTTTTGAGCCCACACACTCGGAGCTTCCTTTCAAATTACCCCTGTCAAGAACCATCCCACATTGGGGCAGCTTGAGGTAAACCAGCATCATAGGGAGAATTCGAATTCAGAGGGAGCAAGGAGAGCCTCTTTCCCTTTCGGTCACCGCCCCCATGACTTCGACCTCGTTGTTTTCACGGAACCCGTGATCCTCGACGGAATCCTCTAAGACAAGCACACCATCGACTGCCAGACAGTCGAGGCTAAGAGGGCTTTGTCAAGAGAAAAGCAGCAAACTAATGCCTGTCCAAAATGCCAATAATCTTATTGATAACAGTGATGTTTTCACTGAGCAAAACAAGAAGGATGAGGAGTTTATAATATCTAAAACTTTCTAGGATCATCAGCTGCAACAGCTCGCACAAGGTGACAAAGATGAGTAGAAATTTTCTTGCTCTCACTTGCATTAATCTTTGAGTGTTTTTATTGCAGATGAACTCTCACAGTAATCTAAGTGCCCTAGGATGACGAAGAGCAATTCTTTTTCTATCCCATATACTTATATCCCTTGCTAGCCCAATTGAGCCGATAATTTCATTTCGTACGAACCCAATTGGTGATCATCCCTCATACCGGGGCAAGGCAAAAGTCACCACAGTTTGAGCATCACGGTCCCAAGTACCGAATGAAGATGAAGATTCCAAGAGCCTAAAAATATTATTCTGTTTAACTTTGTTTAGGCTAGTCCTGACGACACTAGAAGAGCAGCTAAAAAAAAGGCTGAAAAATAGGGGCATGAAAAAGCAATGTGCCTGGTAAAGGCAAGGCCAATGCCCATGAAAAAAAAAAGGAGAAGAAGAAAAACGATGAAAAAGATGAAAAGAAAGGAGTCCCTAATTTCTAGGTAGCTGCTATGAAAAACAATGAAGTTTTAGTTGAGGAGATCTTTAAGCATGATAAAGTGCTTTCAAATACCTCAAAGTTGTTAAGTGGTGAAGAATAGACAACCCCAAAGGATTTAGACTTGAGTTCTCCTTTGATACAAATTCCTACTTTAGGAACTCTGTCTTGGCAAAGATCTGCTGCATGACAGATAAAAATGGTATTCAGGAAAATGCTTGACACAAAAGCTCCTCAAGAAAAAGTTGTTAAAGATGCTAAAACACAAGATTACCCAAGGACTCTTCCAAAAGGATCCTGATGGTGGAGAAGAAGACTGGTGACAATGCCAAGATGATCACTAATTGTCACCCTCATACACATTTTTGAGCCCAACGATCATTTCGTTCCTCAACCTGTAAACCAAGCCCACGTTACATCTCTCATGAAGTCTCTTCTAACTGGGACACTTGAATTAACACAGGATTTCAAATGTTTATAAACAACGCTCGAAGAAGTGCAAGCAAGACTATTTTTCTATCTCTTTTGCAGGGTTCTTGACTTGTAAATCCGGAGATAATTGCGGAATATTTTCTTTCACGGTCTTGACTTGGATAGTCACCTTTGTTAAGCCATTGACCAAGCCAGCATTGCGACCCCGAAGAAAACCTCTCAAATTGGCAGTGTCGTACCGCTTGCGAGAAAACTCAGACCTTTGTTGATGTGATAGCGGTCAGATTGAGTGTTTTCGATGTTCCTGCATTAATGGACGGGACAAACAATCCTTTTCAATGAGAGTGAATGGAAAGTCCTTTCTGACTGAAGGTCTCTCGTTCAGCATCTCGAAAAGTCCACCTCGCGAGCAAAAATTGTCTTAATTGACCCTCGGTGGATGTTTGGTGATGCAAACATGGTAAAATTATCATGCATGAACTTGCAAATACACATTCTGGAATAGTCTAGCTTGTCTATCCCTGATGAAAGCATGCATGTTTGTGCTAATCATCTTTGACAGCTCAGAGTTTTAATCCCCAGTGATAAGACATGAAAATTCGGGCCCTGGAGGAGCCCTCATTATCATCCCAAGAGAGATACCCCGAAAAAGGTTGGTTATTTAGCAAATGATACATCAGGCCTCTGGGTAAGGAACCCTAGGTATTTCTTCAGAATTCTTTTCAAACTACCCAGGGAGTAAACCAGGTGTTCCTTTGAGAAAGAAAAGCGTCTTAGCTTGTTGGTCAAGATGTTTCGTACAATATTCTAAAAATAGTCTTAGTTATCTATTTCCTCGATGAATATGTATGTATTTGCAAGAACATGCTCAGGTAAGTATTTTCTACCCATGCTTTGTTCCAAAAATCTATGTACCTACGATTGTTATGGTACCCCTCCTGAGCACGGGAATGACCCCCTCTGCTCACAATAAATCCTCGGGCGAGGACCCCCAGGTGCTAATCGTTTGACCCTTTTCAAGACTTGCTGGCGAGGACTCACCAGGTAAATCATCAAATCCTCGAACGAGGACCCCCAGATACTTTGATAAGCAAAATCCAGTCAGTCAAGGCAACCGAAGAAAGGTTCGGGTCCTAAACAAACGAAATCCAGCTGGCGACCGAAGAAAGGATAGGGTCTTGTGCAAGCAATTTATCCCCAGTCACGACAACCGAAGGTAGGTTCAGATCCGCGACAAACGAAATCCAGCTAGCGACCGAAGAAAGGTTTAGGGCCTGTGCAAGTGATTTCCCCCAGTTAAGGCAACCGAAGAAAGGTTCGGGTCCTAGACAAACGAAATCCAGCTGGCGACCGAAGAAAGGTTCGGGTCCTGTGTAAGCGATTTCTCCCCCGTCACGGCAACCGAAGGTAGGTTCGGGTCCACGACAAACGAAATCCTGCTGGCGACCGAAGAAAGGTTCGGGGCCTGTGCAAGTGATTTCCCCCAGTTAAGGCGACCAAATAAAGGTTCGGGGTCCTAGACAAACGAAATCCAGCCGGCGACCGAAGAAAGGTTCGGGGCCTGTGCAAGCGATTTCCCCAGTCAAGGCGACCGAAGAAAGGTTCGGGTCCTCAACACACAATATCAACTATCTAGAATTACTCTACCTTTCGGCAAGATAAGTAGTACCAGGTATGTTTTTATTTACTTTAGCATGCATCATCTTATCACATTATAAAAATGAGACTCATGGTCTCGTCAAAAATAGCTTTCATTAAGCATGCATGAGCCAAATTTAGGTGTCATTTTATCTTTAAACATAACCTCTGCGAGCTCACCTTCAAAGAGGGACAGCTGTTGACACCTATTTTTTAATTTGCCCAAAATCAAATGCACAAAATTTAGGAGTTAATTTTTATTAATTCCTAAAACAAAAATATTTTTATTTAAATGCATTGTATATAGAAATTAGGCACATTTTGCATTAATAAGGACTATTAGAGTAAAAAAAATTTCAAAAATTTCAAAAATAATAAATAATTAAAATAATTAAAATTAAATTAATTAAATTAAATTAATTAAATTAAAAATTTATTAATTAATTAATTAAGAAAAAGAAGAAAAAAATCAATTCGGGCCGGGCCGGGGCCGGGCCGACACGGCCCGTTTCTCTTTTTCCCCCCATGCACACGGGCCTCCGGCCCGCTCCCTCTTTTTCTTCTTTCTCTTTCTTTTCCCCTTGCCGGCCCAGCCCGCTTCTCCTTTCTTTCTTTGCCCCTCGCACGTCTGGGCCTAGCCCGGCCCAGCTTCCCTTCTTCTTCCTTCTTCCCCCCCCGCGACCGTCGATATCCATTCCTCTGTTCGCCCCTGTTCACATCGTCACGCTGACGCACGGCGACGCCGCTCCTCGTTATCATCGTCAGCAGGCTAGAAGAAGGCCAAATGAACACGCCGACGGGACTGGTATTAATTACCAATCCCGTCCTCCCCGAAAACCCGACCTCCTCTCCTCCTTCTTCCTCTCCTCTTCTGCGTCTGAATTGGCCCCCTGCTCTACACCGACCTAAATGGCCGCGAAAGTCGCGGGCCAGAGTAGGCCGGTGCAGGCCGGCGTCATTGCAGACGCAATGGAGCAAAGCAGCATCGTCGTCGCCGCTATAAAAGGCCAAAGAGAGAGATAGGCCAGTCGGCCATTTTCCAAAAAAATTCACAGAGAGAGAAGAGAGAGAGAATACATAGAGAATAGAGAGAGAGTACACTAAGGCCATGCCGGACCAAGAAAGACAACCAGAAGCGTCGCCGTTGCCCGCGGAGAAGCCGAAAGCCGTCCCGACATGCCGTCGACTAGTGAGCTCCCCCTCGGTCGAGCAACCCCTGTTTTGCTCTGTTTTCCTACTCGGTTTGGCCGGGACCCGCGCCGGCCGTTTCGCGCGAGTCCCGACCCATACCGTCGTCCCCCATGGTATATGCGTCACCATCACAGGTAAGGTGAGCCATCGAAGTCGACTGGTTCGTCGGAGGAGGCCGAAACACCTCTGTTTTGGTCGTGCACACTGAGTGCTCGACGAAATGCCCCAGTGAAACAGATTTGACTTTTGGTCGCCGGCCGGCAAGTACGTGGCCGGACAGTGAGCGGGGTAGTCGGAAAAGTCTCATGGGTGTCCCGGGAGTGCAAAACCGGGCTCGATTTGGTCTGGGTCGGCCGGTGACGTTCTCACGTGCCTGTGGCACGTGAGAACCGGTTTAGACCGATCTGTAGACCGGCTCAGACAGGTTTATAGACCGAGTCAGACCATCTAGGCCGGTTCGACCCGGTCGAACCGGCCCTATTTTGTTTTCTTCCACTGGACCGGGCCCCAACCGGGCCCGATCCGGTCCAAACCCGGGTCAATGACCCGGTTGACCCTTTGACCCGGGTCGGATCTGGAAATCCGACCCGGTCAACGCGATGGGTCGGGTCCGTTGACCCGAGTCGATTCTGACCGACCCGGATCCGACCCGACCCAACCGGTTTCATTTATATTATATTTATATTATTTTATTTTATTTAAAAAAATATTTTAAAATTAAAAAATTTTTAAAAAAAACAGTTTTTTTTCTTTCTTTTCTTTTTCCGTATTTTTTTTTTTAAAAATTTCTTTCTCTTTCTTTTCTTATTTCGTTTTTTTATTATTATTTCGAAATTTTTTTAAAATTTTTATTTATTTTTTTTAAAAAAAATTTCAAATTTTTTTTTGTGAGTTATATGAGTGTTTTAATTTATCGTGGTATCGTTATGCATGTTGTTTAAATAATTGCATAAATTTCTATGTTTAAATTAGATAAGCCTGAGGTCTCGCAGTAGTTCTTTGCATATGTTTTTCATTACTGTTATTATGTATGTTTTTTTTTAATACAAATTGCATGAGCTGTTGTGTTTTGAATGTTATCTGGCTTAGTTAGGGCTAGAACTATAGGTTGCATGACTGTTATTTGTTTCTATTTATGCACTCGCTTGATCACCTCACATGTTAGGAGAAAGGTCCTAAAATCAATCCAAACTGTTTGACAAGTGTTTTCAAAAAAACTGAACATAGTAAAATGGTACCGAAAGGGCATTAGTTATCCAACTAGTGTAACCAAGTCCCCGAACTCAGTTAATCTCTGGTTCGTAGGAATAGGGTGATTCTCCCGTCACCTTATTTGGGTTTCTAACCGACCCATCTTAAATCGATTAGTGGCGACTCCTGCATGTAAATCGCCTGCATATTAAACACTTAAACCCTAAGTCGCGATACGATATGGGCTTGGGGGAGCCCGAGTTAAGTCCTAAACCTAGACTTAGCACGTACGGGGTCGACTCCCGTGTGGAGGTCGGTTGCGACAAGTCTTTTTGGCCGGATTTTGCTAACGTGGACGTCGGGCGGTCACTAGAGCTGACGTGAACAAAATTTAATAATGTTTTTTTCTTTTTTTTTTCTTCTCCCTCTTCCTCCTGCTGATCATCAGAGTGGCAACCGGCCGAAGGCCTAAGGCTGGCAAGGTCGGGCCTCGCCCAGCCACCGGCGAGGCTCGCCCGGCCCTTGCCAGAGATCGTGAGGTTTGGTGAGGGCCGGGCAAGCCTCGCCGGCAGCTGGGCGAGGGCCGGATGAGCCTCGCCAGCCCAGCGCGAGGCTTGCCCTCGCCGGCGACGGCGAAGGTGAGCCTCGCCATGGCTAGGCGAGGTTGGGCCTCGCCCAGCAGTCGGCGAGGTCGAGCTTCCCCTAGCCATTGCGAGGCTCGCCTTTACTGTCGCTAGCAAGGCTTGACCTTATCGGATCCGGCGAGGTTGACCCTCGCCCAGCAATGGTAAGGGCTGGGCGAGCCTCGCCAACCCAACACGAGGCTCGGCCTCGCCGGCGACGGCGAAGGCGAGCCTCATCATGGCTGGGCGAGGCTCGACCTCGCCGGATCTGGTGAGGTCAGGCCTCGCCCAGTCGCCGGCGAGGCTCGACCTCGCCAGATCCGGTGAGGTCGGGCCTCGCCCAGCCGCCGGCGAGGTCGACCTTGCCGACCTTTGGCCTTCGATGGCGACCAGCTAGAGGAAGAGGGAGAAGAAAGAAAAAGAAAAAAAATTCAAAAAAATATTAAAATATTATTAAATTTTGTCTACATCAGTTCTGGTGACCGGTCGACGTCCATGTCAGCAAAATCCGGCTAAAAGGACTGAATTGACACTATATCAAATGGTTTAGGACTAAATTGGCATAAAAAATAGGTTTAGGACTAAATTGGCACTACCCCAAAAGGTTTAGGACTTATTTAGCACTTTTCCCTTCACGCATCTAAGACCTGAATTCGCATCTTAAATTAGTTAGGACTGCTCATCTGAGAAGTGTCATGTTTTTGAGTTCAAAGTTGCGAAGCTAGTAACATACTCATAAATCGTCGCGTTGGGCTAAGATTTGAATCAACTACACAATATGGTAATGACACGTAAATACGAATAGTCATGTCTAATTGCACAATTGTACTGTGAATCTGCAAAAGATGGGGGTGCCTTGATGTGGGGAGAAGTTATTGCATAAATGCAGCTTCTTTACTAGATCTTATCTGGGCTTGAAAATGGTATATCCATGAAGATCTAACGGCTCTGAAAGATAACAGTGAAAGGCCTTCAGAATTGATGGGGTAACACCTAATTTCGTGAGATAACTGTTGATTATGGAAGACCGAATCCACAAGGGTGGAAGTTGAGGAACAGAAGGCAAAGTCTTTTCTATGATCATCAGAACATGGAACGAGATTAGGCATGACACTAAATCTGATCCCATACAGCAAAGTAAAAGCATGGAACATATCAAATAATCATCTCAACATCAAATAAGGATCCCAAACACATTGTTATCGCTCTCGCTTGACGGTCATGTCAACTATCGCCGGGACACTATTTAAATTGAAGTAATCCGTAAGGCCAAAATGAGTCATCAGAAACCAGACATGAGTTAACAGCTCGCCTCCCCGTCTTAATTGCCGTGCATGACACAGTGTCACATTTACTCGCCGCATAAGCCAACATTTCGATCCAAACCCCGCTGATAACTCTCCATCTTTTCTTTCCATCATCAATAGCGTGCAGCTTTAATGCGAGAAGGCATCCATTATGCAACAAGAATTTGCTCTTGCTTCTCCGACCATTTGGAACGGTCAAGTTGTCTTTGGTCTTCACTTGATCAAGCAACTCTCTGCAAGCTTTACTCATGTCAAATCTGTGATGTCTTTCCCACTTCTTCTGCTGAAAGAACTGCATGGCCGCAGAATAAGTGTCCTGGTATCTGATAGGGGTGCTTTCTCTAGGAAACAACTTAGGGTACATAACTAGAAGATATATCATATATTGGGACAAGCAATTGCTAATTTCATCATGTTTTGAATCGGCAGAGTTCTCCCGACTAGGGGGATCTCTGAGCTGGTAGCATATTTCAATAGCAATGTGCCAAACGATTATGCTCTCTGCAAACTCCAATTCGATGCTCCATTTAAGACTAACCGACTGGTTATTCCTTTCGAGAGCATGGATTCTCCTGCTGGTCCATGGGAATGGGAGTTTTGCGTCTCTTATTTGGTCATCTGGGATGAGTTGCTTGAAGATGAACCCCTTCAAGTCATCACTCACCTTCACATGGCTCTGATAGAGGTGCTTCTGCACAGCCGGTATCGAATCCATGCGCAGGAACCCCAGAACACTATGCCAAGCTGATGATTGTTTTTCATTTAGGGAGACACTCAGTAGGCTGTATTGACCGATCGAGTTTGACCACCTTCGCTTTTTGTGCAGCGGTTGAAACCAATTTATAAATTTAAGGAAGCTGAAGCGTTTGTGGTTAATCAGCCAACACGCCATCCAGTCCGATAAAAGAAGCTCGCACATTGCATATATCTCAAGTAAAAGCGCCACCCCTAGCAATGCATAGGTGAGGTTGATATCAAACAGTGAGTTTGATAAGAATTTATTCTTGTGAGTGAAAGTGAAAAGTATCAAGACGATGAATGTTACAGTGATGCTAAAGGAACGGAGGAGGAGGCCGAAACGACTATAGATTACCAATGCTTTTCTGTGTAGCAAATCATAAAGAAAACCCAGTTCAATTTCAATTGAGGATATGTTAGGGATATATTTCAGACATTTCATATATCTCATTTGATTTTGCATCTCTCAAGATTGGTCGTATATCTCATTTAATTGTTCATTTTTTTATTGATTCTAATTAATTGTAATTGATATAGTAATATCTTATTATTGGTAGATAGGTATCTTGTAAAGTTTATACATAGGCTTATATATTCTTCATAGTGTAATATACATAAATTACACATTTATTTCTTCTGCATATTTCTTATCAAAATATCAAAGCCCTATTTTGCCCATATTAATTGATCGTGTACAACCCCTAGTTCATGAGATTTCGCGTATCATTCATAATTTGACTTACATATGAGAGGGGGTATTAAAGTATCCTACATTACATGTTTACAGGGTTTACATGCTATTTATAATGTAGTCTCTCTCTATATATTGGCTTAAGATTTTGGATTGAACTTTCTAATATAAATCAAAACATGAAGTTTTGGGTTCAAATGTTTATAGGCCCCTTATTTGCCTCCCTTATAGTAGTCTTAAGCTGCGTTTGGTCGACCGGATAAAAACTAGGATAGGATATGTTTGATCCTATTCTGTGTTTGGTGGTGGTCCAGGATAGGACAAGGTCAGATATAGACCGGATATAGCCCGAATAAAAAAATCCAGGGGGAGGGGTGGGATAGACCCGGATAGGATTTCTAATACCTATTTTTCCAAAAACCTTATACTCCACTTGCCGTCATCTTCATTCCCACACCTTGTGTGCTTTCATCAAAAAAATTTCTCGGCTTTTTTTCCTTCACTGACTCCTCCGGACCTATGAATAGCAAAAAAAATAAAAATAAAAATTATCCTATTCGACTTTAAATTCGTAGTCCACCAAATAGTGGACAGGATATGAAAAAATCCCAGGATTTCTTATCCTATCCTATCCAGTCCTACTTAAAGTTCAGCCTACTCATTAAAGGTTGTATTCGAATAGTTATATGTATTAAACTACCAATTTATTGGTAGTGGTCCATAAAATCTCATAAGTGCAAAGACGGTATCAGGTGTACATGAGATAAATCCAGTGCTTAGATTATTCTCAACTTGAATTGAGATCGTCTATTGTTCCCATAGCTGGACAACTTGAAGTTGTCCCCCCTTACCAAGAAGCCCGTAATTTGTGGAAAATCACGCACAGACCCCAACATCTAATTCCCAAATCCAAAAACTCAGTCACAACAAAACACGCTGAGCTAAGTATCTCTATTAGCTCAAAAGGATATGATTTTTCTCCCTGAGCGCATGTCACATTCAGCGAACAAAAGATCTCTTTCATAATTAAGGATCGTGTGATGTATAGCTAACAAGAACTTGTGCTCGACGGTATCAGCCTAGTGTATGCATTGCTTAATTCTTGGGATGAATAAGAATGTCCTTGAGGATGAGGCCCGACTTATACATTTGGCACGTCTCGTGGAGGGTGAAAACAATTGTCCCCACCGTCTTCGGGTCCATCATGAATTCACCGGCGCAGAGCTTCATCCATTTCTCCTTCGGTTTCCTCTCCAGATTCTCTGTGCGGATCAGTTTGTTCCCATCCGGCAGGTCGAGCTCGATGTTCACTGGAAGAGGCCATTTGTAGCTATTTCTACTGAGTTTGACCAAGAATGCGACCTCATACGTCGTGTTGGGGGAGAGCGCACTTGTTCTGAATTTTCCCTGCATATGGATCCAGGATAACTGCACTAATCTGGGGACGGGTATGTCGACAGGGCTGCGAAAACTAAATTAGAAAATTTTAGTATTTACAAGATCACGATGTGACACGTAAACCAGATGTAACATACGGCTTTAACCGTTATGCCACATCGATTAGTGTACTAATTTCCTTGTGATCGATTAAATTAATGAAAGAGGTACCAGGTTTCTTTGACGGTGATCCACTTCCAGCAACTTTCTTCATCGCCCCCAGCAATGTGAAATGCCTTGGGAAGCACCAGGAAGCAGTTCTTGTGAAGCTTTTCGTCGACCCAAAACTTCTGTTAAATCCACAGTGAGGTGAATTTTTTTCCCCATAAAATCACTATTACTGGTGGTAAGAGTCCTTATTACCACGCAAATTTGTTTGGTGTGCCATTCCAAGTTAAAGAAACGAAACCATATAATCGAACAAAATCTATGCCATTGATATCATTATGCGAATTCCCGCTAACCTTGTTAATATGGTGTGCCGTGAATTTAGTTAGTCCTGGATTGATTCAATCTATTGTGTGAAAGGTCCTTCGAGACCCCATGTGATCGATAGACCGAGCTGACCACAGAACTTGCATTTAGTACCGATAGATATATAGATGGAGTTTAAAGGGAAATTGTATGGGACTTTACCTATGTATTGTTTTCCAGGAGCACTCCTTCGTATACGATGCAACGCCAATCGTTGATTTCCACGGACGAAATGTTGGTTGGTGTGGTTGCTTTTCTCATGATGGCTAAACTGTTGAGAGAAGGCCCTCCCTCCTTTCTTCTGCTCTGGCGATTTGTTTCCTCATCAGCTGTGGTCAAACCACCATTTGTTGCAGCTCCCGCTTCCATCCTCTTTTTAGGATTTAGAGTACCTATCGCAGTACATATTAGTGTTCGCTCGTTTTACGACGAGGAATATCCTTCACCGAAACTTCGATTTTTAGTTTTTATTAAAGTAGGTTCCGTGGCTTGATTACCAGGAGAGTTGTGGTGAAAAACACAGCACAAGATTGTATGGAACGGATAGAAACCGACTGGATTGGAAATGGGTCTGGGATCAACAAAGTTTTAAGCTACGTTACAATACTCCTATGAAAGCTGCAAAGGACTTAAAAGTTAACTAAAGCTACAGGAATCTGTACATACAGGGAGTAAAGGTGCTATGCATAAGAAACTAAAGTACAGATAAGTTTAAGTGTTTTTGCGTTATTGTTGATGGTGTCTTCCTCTTTGTTTCCTCTGAGTATTTGTATCTCCTCCTATCCTGCAACTGCTAGTCGGTTACTTCCATGTTTTTAAACTTTGAATATTTTGGCGCTTTCAATAACTGCCTTTCTAACCACGTTTTTTTCAATTTTTTGTCCGCCAAAACTTGATCTCAACCACTAAGATGATTTCAACTCTGGACAAGTAACTTCCCATAATATGCTCGTGCTCACTATCCCCACTTCTGCTCGTAACTTCTCGCTGTCGTGATTTACGTGGTTGAGCTATGATTCTTCAGTGTATTCCCGAAGTGTGAATCTCCCGAATTTCAGGAAAGGTCGTTGCCTTGTGGCATAAATGTTCCAACGTCCTGAACTATAACTCCCCATATTTCGGTAAATATACATATTTTCATCAATTACCGAATTCGGGACACGATGCCATTCACACTTGATTCTTAACATGTTTCCGAATTTGGTCCAGATGTGTTTCGGAAGATGGCTGATTTCTATCATACATCATATTCGGCATTAAAGCCGATTCAACACTTATGCCGATTTTATTTTGATGTCAACATATGCCCCTTTTAATTCTTTTAAATGCTGAAAGAAAAGACACTTACGCTTTATTATTGTTGTCGCTTCGTCACCTCGCTTCGCGTGCTTTGTCCTTTCGCCTTCAAAACCTTCTTCTAAAAATCGTCCCTTTCTTTGTGCCCTTGCATTCTCACCTTTTCAACTCTCTGCAACTTCTCGATTCTCTGCACTCTCTCTCGATATTCATCTGAACCCAATGGCTTCTAAGGCTTCCAAGGAGCAAACTTTTTCTTTTTCTGCAACAGATGCTCTTGATCACTACCATATATTTCGAAATTCTGAAGATTTCGACGAAAAATCTCATCTGTTCTCTGTGGAGAATGATTTCGAGGATTCTTTCATCCTTGGTCCAGCAATGCACAATCAATTCTTTGTTCCAAAGTGCCTATCAATCCGCTTCCCACGTCACCAATTTGAAGTACTTCCAATCCATGAGTCATCTATCTTGGCATATCAGTGGCACTCTCGTCCTCCTCGTCTTAGGGCTTTATCCGTCTTCGAGCCAGATTTCTATCAATGGTATCTTCGACTCCTCCCTTCTAAGGGTCCCCTTTGGGATACCCTTTCGATTCATAATACTCTGCGCCTTAGCTGTTTTGATCACCATCTGAATCGTGAACTAATCGGAGCATTATCTTGCTTTTGGTCGACTTCCACTAATTGCTTCTTTTTCCCTTTCTCTCCTATGTCGTTAACTCTGCTTGATGTATACTGCCTTACTGGGCTCTCTCTTTTGGGTACAGACCCATCTACCTTGTCTCCCAATTCTCGTTAAATATTTGGTAAACTATCTAATTTCAAAATAGCCTATAGGGCATTCATAAAAAAAAGTACTTCAAAAAGGAGAGTGTAGTTACCAATGAGGAGCATACAGCTTTTCTTTTATGCTGGCTCTGTAAATTCCTTTTCTATCATTCCATAGTTAGGATTTCAAATGACTTTGTTGTTATTGCCTCCGCTCCAGCATCAGGGACCTCACTGGCTCTAGGTAAAACCATGTTAGCCTTGTTATATCGGGGTTTAGCCCATGCTTCCTCCTCCATTGCTTCAGAAGAAGTTAGTGGAGTTTTTGGTGGTCCTCTATGGTTTCTTCAAGCATGGGCAGATATTTATTTCCCCGCCTGGTTTTTTAAGGACCAAGTTATCCAGCCCCTTTCGATCTCCATTCCTGACCATCCAGTTTATCGGGCATTGAGTAGGAAATTAATCTCTGTTGCCGAAGAGCCATCTTCTTATCTTCGATATTTTATTTCTCAAATCTATTCTGCTGAGGAGAACCCATATTCCTTTACTCCTTTCTTTGTTTCCCGATTCAAGTCCTACCTCCCTGCTTTCTAGAAAAATAAGAGTGACTTTTGTTAGGCGGTTCTGACTTCTGTTGATCTTCCTGTAAGATTTTCAACAAAAGGCAGATTTGTTACTGGTTTTGAAATTTATTCTTCCCAATACTGTGCCAGATAGCTTGGCCTAATTCAAGGGGTTCCTGTTCCAGCCATGTATACTTTTTCTTATGCTTCCTTTGACAAAATATCATGCAAGCTAAAAGATAACCAACTTTTTATTAAACTGGCCATGCTGGTTCGGAATGTTTATCAATTGTTTCGTGTTGTCGAGTTCATTGGATATCCCAACCGTTCTTCAGCCGATTTTGACCTCTGGTGCGATGGTTATCGAAAGATCGTATTTTCATATTCTCTGGATCAAATTCTTCTGAAGATAAAGGATGTTATTCCTCTTACACTGTCAAAAACAATCGAAGCTGCCAGTGTACCTTCAACCAAACCAGCAGAGACTTCTAAAGGTAACTTGATTCTGTTTTTCCATATCCATGTATTTTGTTTGATACTCAACTTTCAATCTGATTTATTTTTATCCTTATAGTGAGTAAGAAAAGGAAAGCTTCAGACTCACCTGCTCCTGCTCCAAAGAAAGTACCAGCAAAACACAAGGTGAGGAAGGTACTTATTCGATCCTCAGAGTCACCTCCAGAGAGCCCTCCTTCAATGAGTCAATCTCCAGAACCCACATTACAAGCCATGATAAAGCCACGCACTCCAAAAGGTAATTTTCAAGCTTTACTTTTGGAGGTTATTTCAGCGTTAACTTATTTATCTTCTGATTAATCCAGGAACTCTTAAGACCTATCAGCCCGTGCTGCTTCTCCTGTTTCTCTTCCTGGCAAGGCTCCTACTCCACCAGCTTCTAGTCCTTTACCGATGATCCTTGCTCCTTTGACAGAGGCTGAATTGATTCAAGAACATCCTTTTATTTCACATCCGAAAGAGAGTATACCGCCAAAGGATACTCTTGCCCCTGCTGTAGGATCTGAAAAAGATCTTGCTTCGTCTTTCATCGGTAAATATTACTATCTTTTGTCTGATTCAAGATTTTATGCTGTTGTCTAACATATGTAGGTCAACATTTGCAGTTAATGATGAGACCACTCCTGTGCTTCAAGAGACTCCAATTCTTGCAATTGCTGATGAGCCTATTCCTATGCTTCAAGAGGCTCCAATTTCTAAAGAAGTACCAAGTGTACCACCATTTACGGTCACTGATGAGCCTCAAGAGACTTCAATTTCTGAAAGAGCATCAAGTATACCATTACCACCTGCTACTTATACGATTACTATTTTACCTCCCTCCACATCTCATGCTGTGCCTAGTCCACCTGCCGAGATAGCAATATTTTCTAAAGATGAACAGGCAGAAATGGAAAGGATATTAGCAGGCACTCATCTTAGCTCTTCCACAACTCCTGATTTTCCAGAGTCCTCAACTTTATCCATGCCAGCTGAAATTCCCAAAGAAATAGCCAAACCTAAATAGGAAAAACTCCTTAACCTATTGGAACCTGGCTATGGAAAATTGATTAGTGACTCTGATAAACAACGTTAGGCAAGGATTCTTTTCTAGGAAATATGCTCTGGTAATCCATCCTTCGTTTTATCTGAGTTTTTCCAGGACAAGATTGATATCTTTGCTGTTGGCTTTGTGGATGCTGTGAATACAATAAGAGTCAATCTTGATCAACTCTCTCACCTTCTCTTTGGAGAATTCAAGATGAACTAGCCTGTAAGCGTGAAAGTGCTCGTCTTTTCTACAACAATTTCAAAGTTGAAGAGAGCAAACTTCAACGCTTGAAGGCCAGGAAAGAAGAACTTGAGGCAGAGCTGAGGATGGTGAATGCTCAATTGGAAGAGCAGAAGCTCACAGTTTCAACTTTCTGTCCTATACTTAGGCACAAAATGAAGTGGTGTCGGGAATTGGAAAAAGAATTTGATGCTTCTATTGAAATGGTCAGAGTCCATGAAAAGAGGAGGGCTAAGATTATGAATGAAAACCATAGGCTTGAGACTGAATTGAGAGACTTTGTAATTAAAGCCAAAACTCTGTTGGCTAAATGGCAATGAATTGAAAGTCTTGCTTGTTGGATTTTGATCTCTTTTATATTCACTCAATATCCCAATGATACAAACTTTCGACCTGTACTTTGTTCACATTAATAACTTAACCCTCTTAACCAAAGGTTAAATTTAATCTTCATTTGGCAGCTCTGACATTTAAACCAACTCAAAGAAAATTGCCCCATTGCAACTTTCACAATTCACAGGTCGAATAATAATCTTCCCTTTCACTTATCTTCTCTAAAATTACTAATTACCGACTTGATAACTGTTTATCCACGTTCTACCTCTATCTCAATTCTCCAAGAACTTCGGCACATTACTACCCACGATCTGCTCCATATTTTTTCCTTTTATAATTGCCCAAACTTACCAAATCTTTCTCGGGAACTTATAGCCTTGTCCATGATGTCTTCACATGGTTCTTTATCTCAATTGCTTCTTTGGTCACGATCACAAAGACGTCGCATTTCCCATGAAGGTAAATTTTCCATTGAACATTACCATATTTGGGCTTTGACAATCATGAACAACTTATTTATTCCACTATCTTTAGTGATCGATCCTTATGGAAGCGATTACACGAATTACTGTCCCAAGGATACCATGCTTTATTATTGACTCACAAGCATAAGGTAGAAGTTACCGATTTAGCTAATTTCTTCAGATTCAAAGTGCTTTTGTCTGCGGATTCTGGCTTCTTAGATCTGGTTTGGGAGCTATGCTCTTTTTCCCTACTAGTTTCGATGAATTCGAACATAATGTAAGGGAAATTTGGAATTTAGAGCCTGTTATTGTGGAAGCTGACGCCCTTTATCTTCAAGTTGAGGAAGAATCTTCCCGATTACGAGATTCCAAAGAGAAATATACTCAAACTCAGGATTCCTGTACTCAAGCTAGAGATGACGTTGAGATGACACGTCAACTTCTCAATTTCCTTTCCAATCATCATCGCGTGGAGCGGAGGATACTCAGAGATGAACTTTCCCGTGTCAAGTCTATGTTTGAAGTTGCTTCAAACAAGTACAAGCAACTACTTCAAGAGGCTTGGGAGAAGTTTGAAATCGTCCGCTTTCATTCTCGTCATCTGGAATATCTCGAGGGACAACAATCTAAACTCCATCAGGATCTTGCCTTGCATTCTCATTATGTAGCCCAAAACCTCAAACTTGTTAATGACTTGCAGATCTTTGTCACCAAGATTAGGATGTACTTTCATTTCGAATGAATAGATTAACTTCATTGTGTTTTCCAGATTGATGGATAATATTTCTTCAAGAATTTCCCATTTATAGAACGTGATAGTTCTTTTCCCTTGACATCCATCAATCGGTATGCATTCCCACTTAGCACTTCGATAACTAAATATGGGCCTTCCCAATTTGATGACCATTTACCGAATTCCCTGTTTTGGAGGTTAAATGGCAAAATTGCTTTCCACACTAAATCCCCCACAAGGAATTGTTTGACTTTAACCTTTTTGTTAAAAGCTCTGGCCACTCTTCTCTTTTGTGCAATCAAATGGTCCAAAGAAGCTGCACGAACCTCATCTAGCTCATCCAAATTTATGTGCGTCCAATCTCTATAATCTTCAGACAACATTTCGCTCTGCAATTGGACTCTTAAAGATTGTACTGTTATCTCCATCGGTAAAATTGCTTCTTGTCCGTATGTGAGCATATAAGGGCCGACACCTGTGCTTGATCGTCGTGATGTTCGGTATGCCCGCAACACCGTCAATAGTAAAACATCCCATTTTCTAGGATTTTCTTCCATATGTTTCTTGATCAATCTAATAACAACTTTATTAGTTGTTTCAGCTTGTCCATTCGCCTGGAGATAATATGGTGTGGAATAGGCCATTTTGATTCCTCTTGACCATGCAAATTCTATTACTTTCCTTCCAATGAATACTGTTCCTTGATTTACAGTAATCGACTCAGGCAAGCCAAACCGATGAATTATATTTTCTTCAATAAACTTGACCACAGTCTTTTGTGTAATATTCTTATATGGAATGACTTCCATCCATTTTGTAAAGTAATCCGTAGCCAATAAAATGTAACTATGCTTATGAGAAGAAGGTAGATAGATCTTACCTATTATGTCCATTGCACATCCCCTAAATGGCCATGGCTTTATGATAGAATGGAGCTCCATAGCAGGTACATGTTGCAATGGTCCATGTTTTTGACACGAGAGACATGCTTTGGCATAGTTGATACAATCCTGCATCATTATTGGCCAAAAATATCTATACCTTTTTAATAGTCATCTCATCTTGATTCCTGCTTGATGAGTTCCACATATACCTTCATGTGCTTCTGCCATAACCAATTTTGCATTGTCTTTATTAAGACAGCGTAAGGGCAATCCATCTGAGGATCTTTGGTATAATTCTTCTCCTAACATAACATATTTCTGGGCTTGCATCCTCAGCTTTCGATCTCTCGAATCTGGATTCTTCAAATATTCAATAATGGTTTGTCTCCAATCCTCTTCTCGAACTACTTTGCTAACTGCGATCGGTATCATTCTATGTTCAATAGAAGGTACCGACAGCGTTATAGTAGTCACGATGTTTGCCACTTCTTTTGATATTCGGTATCCAGAAGCTACTTGAGTCAACTTGTTAGCCTCGAAATTCGTGTCTCTTTTCATATGAATTATGTCGTACTCTCTGAATTGCTCTAACTGCCCCTTGGCCAGATAGTAATAACCAATCAAATTTTCATTTGAGCATTGGTATTCTCCCTTTAACTGTTTCACCACTAATTGTGAATCACCAAATACTTTGATAAATTGTACTTTCAACTCAATCAATATTCCCAAGTCAATAATCAGTGCTTCATATTCAACTTAATTATTTGAACATTCAAAGTCTAACTTATAGACACACCTTGTGAGTTCCCCATTAGGAGAAATTATTATCAATCCTGCTCCAGCCATATTCTTAGCACGTGATCCATCAAAATACATAGTCCATGGTAGCACTTGACTGAAGCTCTGCTCATTTTCTTCTATTTGCAAACATGGGTATTCATTAAGAAAATCAGCAATGGCTTGGCCTTTTACTGCTTTGATCGGCACATATATCAAATCAAACTCAGACAAGATGAATGCCCACTTAGCTATACCCCTTTTATAACAGGTCGGGATAGCATGTATTTTATTATATCAGTTTTGCTAATCACATGCACTTTTGTTGGCAATAAGTAATGTCTTAACTTTATACAAGCAAAGTATAAAGATAGACATAATTTTTCAATTGCGGTATATCTTTTTTTAATATCAGTTAGTGTTTTGCTCAAATAATATACCGCTTGTTCTTTTCTACTTTCATTCTCTTATGCCATCATACTCCCGATAGTTATATCAGTTGCCGATAAGTACAATTTCAGTGGTTTGCCTGCTTTTGGCGGCACTAATACAGGAGGATTCATTAGATAGGCTTTGATCAAATCAAACGCCTTTTGTTGTTTCTCTCCCCATACAAATTCGTCCTGATTTTTAAGATGCAGAAGTTGTGTCATGAGCTCCATTTTAACAGACAAATTGGCAAGCAATCTTCTAAGAAAGTTTATTTTTCCAATCACCATCTGCAATTGTTTTTTTGTCGTAGGATGGGAAAGCTCCATGATAGCCATTGCTTTGTTCTTGTCAATTTCGATTCCCCTCTAATTGACCAGAATTCCCAAGAAATTTCTTGCTCGTACTCCAAAGGCGCACTTGGTTGGATTCATCTTCAATTTGTACTTCCTCATCCTAATGAATGCCTGTTCGAGATAATCCAGATGATCTTCCTTGGCTGACTTAACCATCACATTGTCAATATAAACTTCTAAGAATTTACCGATCATATCATGAAAAATAAAGTTCATTGCCCACTGGTATGTAGCTTCTGCATTCTTTAATCCGAAAGGTATAACTACCCATTGAAAAGTCCCGATCGCACCAGGACATCTAAATGCTGTCTTCGGGATATCTTCCTTAGCAATAAAAATTTGGTTATAACCCGAATGACCATCTATCAATGATAAAATCTCATTTCCCAACGCTGAGTCTACTAACATATCTGTCATGGGCATTTGATATTCATCCTTTGGAGTGGCATTATTTAGATCCCGAAAATCAATACAAACTCTCAGCTTTCCATTCTTCTTTTTCACAGGGACAATATTTGAATGCCACTCAACATACCTGGCTGTTTCAATAAATTTTACCTTCAGCAGCCTTTCTATTTCTTCTTTGACTTTACCGACCACATCTGGAGCAAATCTTCTTGCTAATTGTTTATGCAAATGAAACCCTTTCTTGATTGGAAGGCGATGTTCTACAATATCTCTTGATAAACCAAGCATTTCATGATAGTCCCATGCAAAGCAATCTTTGTACTCTTTGATCAGGTTAACCAATTTGTCTTTCATGCCCCCTTGCAAAAACGTACTTACATACACTGAGCGGAAACAACCAGGCTCTCCTATATCAACCTCTAATAATGGATCTTGAGCCTCCATTATTCTGTCTTCTTTGACTAACAAATCTTCCCATTCATCAATACAATATGAGGCTTCAACATTTTGCTTTGTCATTTCCGCCAAGTGTGTGAAGTATCTTTCACAAACTTCTTGCAATACGAACTCGTTTTCCATAAAGAATGTGTAATTCTTCTAAGGCCAAGCTTGACTTGGGGATCCATTCAGCTTTCCTATCCCCGAAGCGGCAATAAGCAAGGGCCTATGGATCTGTCTTTGGTAATTCAATAGTATAACGCTTATGTAACCAATCCCGATGTTCTTGACAAATGTCAGTCCACCCGATTGAAGCATATCCCGAATCTGCCTCAACATATTCCACTTTCTCGTCATTCCAAAATGCCAATATTTGATACAAAGTTGAAGGTACACACTGATTAGAGTGTATCCAATCTCTTCCAAGCAACAGATTATATGAACCATCAGATTCTATTACAAAGAAAGTCAGTTCAGACGACTTGGACCCTATAGTTAAATCCAGCACTATTGCCCCCTTGACTTCGGTAACTTCCCCAAGAAAATTAGATAATTAAACATTGGATGGAATAATGTCATTGTCACCTTTTCTTAATTTCCTGAAGTATTTGTAAGATATGAGATTCAAAGTAGCTCTAGCATCTACAAAGATTTTACCGACAGGCCTACCATTGACCCTACCTGACACAATCAAAGATCTTAAATGTTTTGCTCTTTCAAAAGGTACCTTATCAAACTCGATGGCTTCTTTATCGGGAAACTGAAATTCTGCCATGGCTGTCTCTTTTTCTGAAATGTGTTCGATGTCTTCTTCCACTATCAAATTGGTTCCATATTTTGCTGGAAGTCTAACATGGACCATATTTATCCGTACTGCAGAACCATATCTTTTCGATATCTTGGAATAACCAGTTCGGTAACTTCTGCCATCTTTTTGTGACAAGTTAGGACTCAAGTCATTCTATTCCTCCTTCCCTTGTTGCTTTAGGTTAAGAGCTACAGTAATCTGCCCAAAATTAATTATCTGTGAAGCCTGAGCAGCTCCTTTCTCCCTTTTCATTTGGATGTTAGAGCTACTTCCCGAATCACCTGGTTCTATTTTGCTCTGATCTTTTTCATCAAGATTTCTTCTCTAAACCTAATTACCTTTCCTACTAACAGATGTAGAAGGTAAACCTTGTCTTGCTATACCCCTAGCTTGCCCACTCTCAAAATTCTTTTGTCTATTTCTCATTCACTGGAGACGCCTCTTGATGGTTCTATAAGACGCCTGTCCCGGTGCTTTAACTATTGACCATTTTCCCTCGGGACGGTCATACGATATCTTAACTGTTTTGCTTCTATGGATTTCCTGAGATATTAATGGTGGTGGATCATCAAACTCATCTCCCCAACCAGTTGGCTCAACTGGCAATGATGGAGGTGGATAATCGTTTGTATTTCCATAATAGACCACATAGTCAAAATTCACACTAAGTTCTCCAAGCAATCCAACTTTGGGATCACCTTCTTCATATCGCTGCCATAAACTCTTTTTCTTTGCAGACTTTGGTAATATTTCGTTTTCTTCATGAACTTGCGTATCCAACTCCCGAATTGGCGGGGTTAGTCCAGATGGATCAGGGTGATATTCCTTCCTCTCATGCTTATGACCAACATCTTTTCTTTCTAGCACCTGTACCGTCTGCCTTGGGTAAATTGCCTCCTTTCTTGTTTGTACTGAAGAATTTTTAGTAGCTACAATCTCAGATCTTACCCGTGGTCCACTTATCCTGCGAACAAATGATCCCGATCGGTACCTCCCTCTCGTTCCCCTCATGAATTGAAACCTGGGAAACTCCCGATCTTGCCGAGTCAACTCTTGATAACAATGAGTGCAAAGTTGTTTGTTGTCATCGTCTGTTGTCTCTCGTATATTAACCATGTTGATCATGTTCGGGAAAGGGTCTGTGTCTACTTCCACTAGGGCCTTGCCTTTATCTTCAGCAAATTTAATTTTGCCCTGGCGAATTGCCTCCTGGATTGTTTTTCTAAACACAATGAAATTTACCATATCATGAGTTGTAGAGTGATGCCATTTGCAATATCTCTTATCTACTATTTCCTCCTTTGATGGGATTACTTGCCCTTCAGATAATTTAATCATTCCATCTTTCAACAACAAATCAAATATCTCATCTAACTTATAAATGTCAAAGGAATAATTGTTAGTCTCCTTAGCCTTGAACTTGGATACATCCCTTACCTTGGACGGTTTAAGTGCTGGGCACATGTATGGTTTTTCAAGTACCATAGTCGCTACGGCTATTTCATTCTCCTCTTCAGCTATCCCATCATGTTTGGTACTTTTAGCAAATGCAACTGCCTGTCGATTGTCCCTATTCGGCTTCTTATCTTTCTCCTTCAACAAGTGTTCATATTTAGAAACCCGGGCGTTTAACTGAAAAAGATCATCAAACGCTTGTCCTTCAAATCTTTCCTTAAGATTAAACCTCAAGCCATTAAAAGCCAAATCTGTGAACTTCTTCTCAGTGAGTAATGTTAAACATCGATTTCTAGATTTCTTGAAATGAGCAATAAACTGATCTACCGTCTCGGTGTTATATTGATACATCCTGGCCAAATCAGCTACCATTACCTCTGGTACCGTTCGGTAAAACTAAGAATGAAATTGCCTTTCCATCTCGGCCCATGTTTGAATAGAATTTGCAGGCAAATTTGTATACCAAGTAAATGCTGTTCTTGACAAAGACAATGGGAACAACCTTAACCTTAGATATTCATTAGTTCCAGCTTCTCCACATTGCGCCAGGAATCGACCCACATATTCCACAGTTGACTGATCTTCCTCTCCAGTAAATACAGCAAAGTCTGGCATCTTGAAACCTCTTGAATATGGTATGTTATCAATCCAATTAGGATGTGGTTTCCTATATACTCGCCTTGGTAATCCTCTCTCTGCTCCCAATTGTTGCATTACTAATTTTGCAACTCTATCTGGGTTCTATGGTCTTAAATTCTGCTGGCCTAACCAAAGATCTTGACCCCTAGGATCAAACTGTTGAGGTCGATTCACCCCTTGCTGCTCCATGTTAAAATTAACGGGTGGTGGTGGCCTATAAAGAGGGTTCTCTACCACATGAGGATATGGTTGAGGTGCAAGTGGTCTATTATGGTCAACATTAGGCATAGTTACTAGTGGTGGAACATTCATCACTGGTGGAGCATTTGTAACCATAGGATTAACCAAATTTACATCATTTGGGACATTTTGACGGAAATTATAAGCACTCACATCATTCACGAGGTTTATAGGGGTAGGATTCTCTGGTCTTGGTATAATCCTAACAGGCGATTGAGAATTTGATCCCCCACTACCATTATACCCCACATGAGGAGGTCCCGATGTTGGTGGGAACGATGTTGACCCAAAAGGATTTGTATAAAAGGGTGGAACTTGAGAAGATGAACCGGGACGTGATATTACCTCAGTTATAGCATTGATCACCATGGGCTTTATCACATCAGTCATATGTCGCACTATATGATTGGTAAGGTCGTTCTGCTATTCCTCAAACATCCTTTTTATCGTGGCTACCAAGGTATTATCTGGTGCCAACACGTGAGCTTGTTCTTCAGTTAATTGCTGAGGAATGTCGGCATTCTCCTCAACTTGATTAGCCGCAGAATGCTCAGAATGTGCTTCATCAACTGGATTGTTGACGTTACCAACCGGTATTCCTTCAGATTGCCTAGTTCTCACCATTTCTCCAAATCTTACCACACGGGTCCCACTGGGCGTGCCAAAAAGATGTTCGCTCGTTTTACGACGAGGAATATCCTTCACCGAAACATCGATTTTCGATTTTTATTAAAGTAGGTTCTGTGGCTTGATTACTAGGAGAGTTGTGATGAAAAACACAGCAGAAGATTGTATGGAACAGATAGAAACCAACTGGATTGGAAATGGGTCTGGGATCAACAAAATTTTAAGCTACGTTGCAATACTCCTACGAAAGCTGCAAATGACTTAAAAGTTAACTAAAGCTACAGAAAGCTATAAATACAGGGAGTAAAGGTGCTATGCATAAAAAACTAAAGTGCAGATAAGTTTAAGTGTTTTTGCGTTGTTGTTGATGGTGTCTTCCTCTTTGCTTCCTCTGAGTATTTGTATCTCCTCCTATCCTGCAACTACTCGTCGGTTACTTCCATGTTTTCAAACTTTGAATATTTTGGCTCTTCCAATAACTGCCTTTCTAACCACGTTTTTTTCAGTTTTTTGTCCGCCAAAACTTGATCTCAACCGCTAAGATGATTTCAACTCTGGACAAGTAACTTCCCATAATATACTCGTGCTCACTATCCCCACTTTTGCTCGTAACTTCTCGCTGTCGTGATTTACGTGGCTGAGCCGTAATTCTTCAGTGTATTCCCGAAGTGTGAATCTCCCGAATTTCAGGAAAGGTAGCTGTCTTGTGGCATAAATGTTCCAACGTCCCGAACTATAACTCCCCATATTTCGATAAATATACATATGTTCATCAATTACCGAATTCGAGACACGATGCCATTCACACTTGCTTCTCAACATGTTTCCGAATTTGGTCCAGACGTGTTTCGGAAGATGGCTAATTTCCATTATACACCATATTCGGCATTAAAGCCGATTCGACACTTATGCCGATTTTATTTTGATGTCAACAATTAGTAAGTGTATGGCATACACAAGAAGGACAAGAAAAGATGAGGAAATCTCATTTGCCGATTCTGCTGGTGTGCTTCGCTTCGAGAAGGAAGATCGAATTCTTCGAGTTATCACAAGGTAGTTCAGTGAGCCATTGAAAGCTCTTCTGGCTATTGGCAGAAGAAAAAACAGAGGGATCAAAGGAAAGACACGTGCTATCATCATTTCCATATCCCGGAGGTTTTTAATATTTTGCAAGTTGAAAAGGATGACGAAGAACAAGTAAACCCCAGCAGGAAGGCTTGCTGATGCACATGGGAAGTCTGGTGTACCACGTCAACAACTTAACGTGCATACCGTGTTAGAATGTATAATCGAAAAATTTCGAATTGATAGGTGAAGAGAGACTATACGTAAATAAAGAGTAAACAAATACATAGTCAAGCAATGTGATATTATTCCATCCAATCAACCAATCTCCGGTTTCCCTTATAATTCTAAAGCACGAAAGACAAGAGCAGTTAAAAAATCAGTGACGTCTCATCAACATGTGGTGTATCATATCGTGCAAATTTTTAGATGTAATATAAGAAAATTTCTCCAGATCGATCCACCTCACGTCTTCTTTAACCCCTATTAAACAAATTAATCCTTTTTTCCCGGGCCGACCACATGGGAGTAGCTCTTCGGATTCGCCGTTGGGCCAATATGATCAACGGTCAAAACATAGATTCGGTTCACATGATCTACGGACCATGCAATGCCAGCTCTTATTCAACACGTGAGGCTGTTAGGTTAGTGAGGTTCTAACGTTGACTTCTATAGTTTAGAATCCCTAAACTTATGTAAGGAAAAGGACAAAATTGGGTTTGATGGCCTTGTCTGTGCAATTTTTCTAGCTAAACAATCATGATGTGTGAACGCGAATCCCATGAGGCCAATGATAATAGTCGGGGGAACTACAAAAAGACTTTCTGGTCTTTGTTTATTCCTAGTTTCCAAGGCCTAACCTTCGCCAGGTTATTGGGCTTTCATGAACCACCGTGACGAGGACAAACTATTTCTTGACATGGGTTGAAATTTTTGTGGGAGATTCGAGGACCTATAAGAAGCGAGTATCTCTGAGCTTTCAAAAAAGGAAGATTACAACTAAGGTTGATTGATAGGCTATTCTTTATAATTAGGGTATGAATTGATCTAAAAAAAAACTTTATGGTCTTTGTTTATTCCAAGTTCTGACCTTTCCCATGTTACTAGGCTCTCGTGAACTGCCACGATGAGGACAAATTTTTTCTTGAGCCACTTCATGCATATGTCCATATTTTTATGTGAGATTGGTGGATAATTAAGAGGCTAATATCTTCAATCATTAAGAAAATAGAGAAATACCAAAGAGATTACTAATTGATTATTTTTTATTAATAGAATATGAGTTGATAAAAAAAAGACTTTTTGGTCTTTGTTTATTCCAAGTTTCCAAGTTATGACATTGGCCACGTTATTGGGCTTTCATGAACCGTCATGACGAGGACAAACTATTTCTTGAGCCACTTCTGACATGCGTTGAATTTTTGTGCGACATTCGAGGATAGTTTGGAGGCGAAAACTTCAAGCATCACGAAAAAAGAGAAACACAGATGAGACTAATTAATTGGGTATTCCTTATGCATAGAATATTGATTGATCTAAAAAAAGACTTTTTGGTCTTTGTTTATTCCGAATTTCTAGTTTTGATCTTTGCCATGTTACTGGGCTTTCGTGAACCACCACAATGAATGCAAACTACTTCTCGAGCTATTTCACACATATGTTGAATTTTTTGTGCGAGATTCGAGGACAGTTAGGAAGCAAAAACTTTAAGCATTACGAAAAAAAAAAAACAAATGAGACCGATTAATTGGTTATTATTTATGCATTAAAGATTGATTGATCTAAAAAAAGACTTTTTGGTCTTTGTTTATTCCAACTTTCCAGTTTTGACCTTTGTCATATTATTGGGCTTTCATGAACTGCCACAACGAGCGCAAACTATTTCTTGAACCATTTGACACATTGTTGAAAATTTTGTGCAAGATTCAATGACAATTAAAGAGGCTAATTTCTTTTCTATTATTATTATGGAAAATTACCAAAAAAGTCCTAAACCTTTTACAATTATACCAATTCAGTCATAAACATTTTTTTTTGCCATTTCAGTCCTAAACCTTTTGCAAACCAGCCAATTTAGTCCTTTTGGCTTGTCGGCGCTAACGTGGCCGCTGGCAGGCTGACGTAGCGCCGGCCGATGTCCACATGGCAATATTTTAATATTTTTTTATTATTTTCAATTTTTTTTCCTTTTTTCTTTTTTTTTCTTTTCCTTCTCCCCCCTAGCCTGTCCAGCCAGGGGGGAGGCTCGCCGGCGAGGGCCCAGCTCACCTCATTGGAGCTAGGCCCTCACCGGCGAGCCTCCCCCCTGGCCGGACAGGCTAAGGGGGAGAAGGAAAAAAAAAGAAAAAAGGAAAAAAATTTGAAAATAATAAAAATATATATTAAAATATTGCCACGTGGATGTCGGCCGACGGCCACGTGAGCGCCGGCCAGCCAAAAGGACTGAATTGGCTAGTTTGCAAAAGGTTTAGGACTGAATTGGCTAAAAGAAAAGATTTAGGACTGAATTGGCACAATTGCAAAAGATTTAGGTCTTTTTTTATAATTTTCTCATTATTATTACTAGCAAAAGCAACGTGTGTGTGAAAAATTAACAATTGAAAGATTTTGCAGAAAGAAATTGTTAACACAATATGAAGCAACTGTGCACATGTATATGGAATGAATAAAATATCTCCATATTTGAATTGTTATTGTAAGGTTGTTATAAGATAGAAAAGATTCAAAAAATTTTAAAATTGAAATAGGTTGGAAATGAGATAAAATTGTTAATTTGAACATTTAAATGTTGATAGAATATGTCACACCTCGAACCCTATGGCGCGCGAGCATCCCTGCCATGGTCGATTCAAGTGCGATGTCCCAGGACGCGTCGCCGACCCAACGCCCAACACAGAGGTTTAAAGCACATGCGGAAGCAAATCAAACACCCATACATAACTATAATACCAAACCAAGAATAGCCACAAACGAGGACAAGATTCCAAAATAAACACTTGTATTACTATGGGAAACCATAAACAATATTCATATACAGCCCACGCTCAAAAAACAAAAGCGATTCAACGGCCACTAACGTCAAAATGGGGGACACAAGACTCGGCGGTCAAGCACTACAACTAGCCGGGGCTCGTCCCAAAACACATCGGTACGCCTGCCATCCTTAAGGCTGGAGGTCTGAAAATGTGGTTTAAATAACAATGAGAATAATCTCAGTGACTAATTCCCTAAACCTAAACTAGGTTAATGTGCACCTCCTGACGAGTACTAAATAACGCATAATTCAATACATAAGCTGACTCAGGCCGTCGGGCCTAAATCTAAATTTTTACTTGATCATGCAGGTTAGGCATTCTATAGGAATAACCACAACAAGACCATAGAATCAGTTCGAGGCACATACACACAAATCATTCAGTCCCGACGTATGTAATGCACATGCTCATTTTCGCACTCATGTTCATGCCTCATCGATGCATTGACGCACACTGGCATGCTAGCACTCTGCCATTTATCAATTTCTCCTCCGACCCGCGTTAAACGCATCAGGCCCACACTTCGAGATCGATCTCCAGCCCGCAGGCTCATGACACACAGCCCGCGTAAAACGCATCAGGCTGGTCATCTTCCGGTAATCCGGGCATCGTCCCGCGTAACACGCCTCAGGACGGATTCACTACCCCACGTAAAACGCATCAGGGTTTATTGTGATCACACATTCACAGGCACCAATTTTTATCTGAACCCCGCACAAAACGCATCAGGGCATTTTAGGTGATCACAATGCACGTGTCACTCGGGCACACTTGTAAATGCACATGCCGTGCCAATGCTCGTGACGCACACCCATGACTACAACGATCACACTTGCGCATTCCCACATTTCACAATGAGCATTTAATATCGCTACACTGCTTGTTCAATTCGTCGCGCAATATGCTCAGGCCACAATTCATTACACCCAACCACATATTAGCACAGCCATGGAATCAATTCAAACACTCATGCACGGTGCACAATTCACAAACATAATCACCCAACTAATTCAACAAGAATTTGCGCATTCGAGGCCCACCAAACTAATCCATTCCTAGTCCCGCTAGACATGCGATATGGCATCATCAAATTAATCACAAATAAGGCTCAATTAGCCCGTCAATTGCACACTGCAATCATTCTCGGTAATTGCACGATTAAACCTCAAATTAATCGCGCCGCGCTCGAATTAAATCCTGTCATGGTCAATCACTATACCGCAATTTCTAGGCTAATAATTATCGCCAAAGTGCTCCATTATGCTCCCCAAATATCATTCTAATCAGCCACCACAAGACCAAATAATGCGCGCACCATAATCCACATTTCAAACCCGAACTTTCCCGCACTTGGGCCGTTCCGTTCCAAATCTGTCTAGCCCATGTATCGCGCCTCTCGGGCCACTAATTCTCCATTAATTCATCATACTAATCCACCAAATCGACCACAATCACAACCCCTAATCATCTCCACAATTTAACCCCCAAATTATCCTAATTAACCCCTAAAACCCGTCTAGAAATGCAAATTATCCTAATTAGGGTTCAGGGTCAAACTCACCGGATGTCCTAAGCTTGAAACGGGGCCGAGCATGCGACGAGAGGGGCTGGGCAGCGGCGGTCCCTCGCCGGAATAGTAACGGCGGCGGCGATTCCGGCGAACGGCGCGAGCCTAGGCGGAGGGGCGGCTGGTCGTGGCGGTCGGGAGGGAGAGAGAGAGGAGTAGGACGGCTGGGTGGTGCTAGGCGAGGCGGTGGTGGTGGCGGAACAGCACCGGCGGCGGCGGAGCTCCTCCGGCGAGCGGCGGCGGTGGCATGAGGGAGAGAGCAACCGGGAGAGAGAGTGAGGGGGAGGAAAGGGGCTGCCGGCTGCTTGGGGGAGAGACAAGGCGGCAACCGGCGGCACCAGAGGCGGCGACGGCCACGTAGGGCCAGGCGGCGACGGCGACGTGTTGGCGAGCTGCACCGACGAGCTGCGGGCGCGTCGCAAGCTCGCTGGCCGGGGCGACGGCCATGACAGCTCGGCTGAGCTGAGCGACGGCGACCCGCGGCAGCAGCGGCGAGCTGGCGATGGAGCGGGGCGAGGCGGCCGGCCAGGCAGCGCCGGGCCAGGACAGGCATGACGGTTCGAACGGCAAGTCGGGCACGAGAAAGGGAGGGAGAGACCGGTTGGTCTGGCGCGACGCGGCGGTCGAGCTGGCCGGCGACGGCGCGACGCGGCGGTCGAGCTGGCCGGCGACGGCGCGACACGCGTCGGCCAGGCGAGCCCAGGCGGTCAGCGAGCTGGACAGAGGTGAAGCAGGAACCGTCGGGGGCTGGGGGAGAGAGGAAGAAGAAGAAGAAGAAGAAGAAGAAAGAAAGAGAGAGGAGAGAGGGTGTCAGAGGGGGGGTGCATGGGCGTGAGTGGACGTTGCATGGGGGGGTTGCGTGCGGTCAGAAGGGAAGAAAAGAAAGGAGAGAGAGAGAGAGAGAGAGAGAGAGAGAGAGGGAGACGTACGCGGGAAGGGGAGTGGGTGGCGCGGCAGAAGGAGAAGAGAGAGAGAGAAGGACAGACGCGCGGCCAAGGGGGGGTCTTCGGCGCGAGAGAGAACAAAGACAAAAAAATAAATTTTCATTCAAATATTAATTGTGATCCGATGGCCCAAATTCAAAATCGAACAGGATCTACCGGTCCAAAATAAACCTCGAATATAATAAGGGACAAAGGCCAAATTAATTAAACCAAACTATAACGAAGGAGGTCTACTAGTCCAAATTCGCACCAGGTCTAAAATTCACTTTTCTACTATTCCTGACAATCTCGATGCTGGCCACATTACTATCGACACTGTCCAATTTATTTCGTCCCGAAACTCCCGAAAATCGGCTGCCAAGTTCGGGATCCAAATAACGGCAAAATTCGATCGAGTGCAATTCTAGCGAAATCTCTAATTTAAAATAATAATTGAGAGTGATCAATTTCCGGCGAGATTTTACTGTAAGCACACTGACAAATCACACATTTTATAAATCCCAAAAATGGGCTGAAATTCGGAATGTCACAACTTTTCCCCCCTTACAAAAATTTCGTCCTTGAAATTTACAATCTAAACTCGACTACTCAAACAAATGGGGGTATTGGTGTCGCATTACTTCCTTGTTTTCCCATGTGGCGCCTTCCGTCCCGTGATGTTCCCAAATAACTTTGACCAACGGGATCGTCTTGGTTCTCAACACTTGCTCCTTCCTGTCCTCGATTCGTACCGGCTTTTCCACGTACGACACCCTATCGTTCAAGTTTATTACCTCATGATTTAGCACGTGAGTCAGATCTAGTTCGTATTTCCTTAACATCGACACGTGGAAGACGTTATGAACTTGTGACAAATTCGGCGGTAAGGCTAGGCGGTATGCTAACGATCCAATTCTTTCCAAAATCTCAAATGGGCCTATATATCTTGGACTTAGTTTCCCTTTCTTGCCAAACCGAGACAGTCCTCTCATTGGCGAAATCTTGAGAAATACATTGTCGCCAACTTGAAACTCCAACGGTCTACGCCTTTGGTCCGCGTAACCTTTCTGACGGCTCTGAGCTGTTCTCAACCTTTCCCGGATAATCTTTACTATATCCACCGACTGCTGAACCAACTCTGGACCCGTTATACTTCTTTCTCCTCTCTCATCCCAACACAACGGTGTTTTGCAAGCCCTACCATATAATGCTTCAAATGGTGCCGCTTTGATACTCTATTGAAAACTGTTATTGTAGGTAAATTCCACCAAATGCAACTGTTCTTTCCACTTGCCCTGAAAATCTAGCACACACGCTCTTAGCGTATCCTCCAAAGTCTAAATAGTCCTCTCAAACTGGCCATCCGTTTGCGGATGATAGGCCGTACTGAATTGCAACTTAGTTCCCATGGCTGATTGCAGACTTTTCTAAAAGTTCGCAGTAAACCGGAGATCACGGTTCGAAGTGATCGATACCGATACTCCATGAAGACGAACTATCTGACGCACATATAATTCTGCCAGCCTTTCTAGCTCGAAGTCCTTTCGCACCGCCAGGAAGTGCGCTGACTTGGTCAATCTGTCTACTATTACCCAAATAGAATCGTGTCCCCTCTGGCTTCTTGGTAGTCCTGTTACAAAGTCCATTGTGATGTGCTCCCATTTCCATCCTGGGATTTCCAACGGCTGTAACATTCCACCAGGTTTACAATGTTGTGCCTTCACTTGTTGGCACGTCAAACACTTGGCCACATACTTGGCCACGTCCACTTTCATTCCATTCCACCAATAGTGCTAACGAAGGTTCTGCTACATCTTAGTGTTGCCCGAATGGATACTGTAATTGCTCCTATGAGCCTCCGACAAAATCTCTTCCTTAAGTTCCAAATCATCGAGCACGCACAAACGTCCTCAAAACTTAAGAATTCCCTCCTCGGACACTTGAAAGTCCAGTTTCCTCTTAGTGTCATCCATACGCACAATTTTCTGAATCTCAAGGTCCGTAGACTGCAACGCCTTGATCTTAGCTTGCACTTCCAGCTCAATCCTTAATGTCGCCATCAGACTGGAGAAATGTCCTACCTCGAACTTAAATTTCGAGTCCCGCGCTCCTTCCAATAAAATTCACTCTTTAACCAACAATTGCGCGATGCTCGATTTCCTGCTCAAGGCATCCGCTACTCGATTGGCTTTTCCGGGGTGATACAATATGTCACAATCATAGTCCTTTAGCAATTCCATCCAACGCCTCTGCCTTATATTCAGTTCCTTCTGCGAGAATAAGTACTTGAGACTTTGATGGTCCGTGTAAATCTGGAACCTTTCTCCACATAAATAATGCCTCCAAATTTTAAGCGCGAAAATAATTGCTGCCAGTTCCAAGTCGTGGGTTGGGTAGTTTATTTCATGAGGCCTTAACTGCCGCGATGCATAAGCAATCACTCTTCCATGTTGCATCAGCACGCATCCCAATCCTCTAAGCGAAGCATCACTATAAATCTCATACCCACCCGGTCCTGAAGGAATCGTCAACACTGGCGCCGTCGTCAACCTCTGTTTCAGCTCCTGAAAACTTTCCTCACACTTTTCGGTCCATTCAAACTTAGCCTCTTTCTTAAGCAACCTCATCAATGGAGTGGCTATCGCTGAGAATCTTTCCACAAATCTCCGATAATAACCTGCCAGTCCTAGAAAGCTTCGAATCTCAGTGACTGTCGTCGGTCTTGGCCAGTCCATTACTGCTTCAATCTTTACCGGATCCACGGAGATTCCTTCTCCGGAAATTATATACCCAAGAAATGCCACTCGGTTCAGCCAAAACTCGCACTTGCTAAACTTAGCGTACAGTGCGTGCTCCCTTAACGTCTGTAGAACCTTTTCCAAATGTACTTCGTGTTCCTCGGAACTCTTCGAATACACTAAAATATCATCGATGAAAACAATGACAAACTGGTCTAAGAATTCCTTGAATACCCGGTTCATTAAATCCATGAAAGCAGCAGGGGCATTAGTCAGTCCAAACGGCATCACTGTAAACTCATAGTGTCTATATCTAGTCCTGAACGCTGTCTTTAGAATATCCTCCTTTTGGATCCTTAACTGGTGATACCCTGTCCTTAAGTCAATCTTAGAAAATACCGAGGCTCCCTGTAATTGATCGAACAGGTCGTCAATCCTTGGGAGGGGATACTTATTCTTGACCGTCACTTAATTCAGCTGACGGTAGTCGATACACAACCTTAGCGACCTATCCTTCTTTCTGACGAATAACACTGGCGTTCCCCATGGAGACGCACTTGGCCAGATAAAACCTTTGTCCAGTAGTTCCTGCATCTGAACCTTTAATTCCTTCAACTCTGACAATGACATCCGATAAGGCGGCTTCGAGATTGGCTCTGTTCCAGGGGCCAACTCAATAACGAATTCTACTTCTCTTTCTGGTGGCAATCCCGGCAATTCTTGAGGAAAGACATCGGGAAACTTGCACACCATTGCTATGTCCTCAAGCCGCATCTCACCTGCCGTCGGATCAAGCACACTGGCTAAATAACCTTGACAGCCCTCGTCTAACAATTTAGTTGCTTCAACGGACGAAACCCAAGGGATCGAGGCTCCTCCCCGACTCCCTACAAACTCAAATCTAGGGTGTCCAGCCGGGCTAAAATGGATCATCCTGCTACTACAGTCCATTACGGCATTCTGCTTAACTAACCAATCCATGCCCACAATCAAATCAAAGTCATACATCGGTAACACGGCTAGATCTATCCTGCTTTCTACATCACCAATTACTATCTCACAATTCGTATGCATATCTTATCCTTCAACGGCGTGGTCACACACAATTGTACTTCTAACACAACAGGCTTTAATCTAGACAATTCAACAAACTGAGCAGATATAAACGAATGTGATGCTCCCAGGTCGAATAACGTATACGCGACATGCTTGCACAGAAAAACCATACCTGTGACCACCCCTGACGCATTCTCCACTTCCCTTCGCACCATGGCATACACGCGTCCTTGTGCCGGCGGCCTGTTTCCATTAGCCGGCAGTAGGTTTCCAGTCTGATTTCCAATTCTATGTTGCTGCATCGGGGGTCCCGCGAGGCGCTACTTGGGGCAATTCCTAATTTGATGATCCATGCTCCCGCATTTGAAGTAGGCCCCAATTCTGTTCTGCTAATGACTTGGCTTCCCGATGTTCTTCCTGATCGGTGGGACAAATCGCCTGTTTCCCGCCATCGGTTTCTTCCGAAGACGGCAGTTGTCCCTAGCCGGGGCGAATCACGATCCAGAGGCGGCTGCCCTATCAGTCTGATCCCGCTCTATAGCCTGTGCCCGTTCATACATATCACTGTAGTCCTTGATGTTCAGCGATATCATTTGACTCCTCAGGTCCGGTTTTAGTCCATCCCGGAATCTCCGCGCCTTGTCTTCAGGGTGCTCTATCATCCTTGGCGCGAACCTTGACAATCTTGTGAATTCTGCTTCGTACTGATCCACCATCATCGATCCTTGGCGGAGCCTCATGAATTCCGCTAACTTTCTTTCCCTAGCGCTCTCAGAGAAGAATTTTCCTAAAAAGCTCTCAGAAAATACGGCCCACGTCTGAGCGGTCCCCTCGGGAAATACCCTTCCTTTGGTGGCCTTCCACTAATCATTGGCGTTGTCCTGCAGCTGGTACACGGCCAATGTTACCTTTTCGACCTTAGTGCACCCTAGTACTTCGAAGGCCTTCTCCAGTTCCTCAATCCAACGGGGTGCGGTCTCGGGGTCACCCTTGCCATTGAACCTTGGCGGCTTCAGTTTCAAAAACTGCTCCACTAACTTAGACATCGGTCTGGTCACATTCGCCGGTCCCGGGATTGGATTCTCAACATTCCCCTGATTTTCATTATTTCCATTGTTCCCATTATTCCCATTGTTCCCATTGGCAGCAGTAATGGCAGCCTCAACAGCAGCGGCGATAGTGGCATCTCTCTCCTGGGCCAATCTACCTCCCAGAATTCCGGCTTCCTCGAGGGCTCTTAGGATTCCATCTACCCTCGGATCCTCCGCAACCCTTACCTGCGGCTCTACGCGGTCCTGCTCAAGACCTCAACCTCTACCTCTACCTCTTCTACGGCCTCAACCTCTACCTCTTCTTTGGTTACTTGTCTCCCCAAATTGCATGTCCATCCTCCTGCTATAATTCCCACATCGGGATTAGAGACCTAACCCAAGCTAAACCGGTCTAAGGTCCTAGGCAGAGGACTTAACGCTATAGCAATCAATCACTCAGCATGCGATTAAGCATAAATAGCACGAGACTTCAATCACAAGAATACGTGTACTGACCTCGAGTCCTGACGCACCTGCACTTTACGGGTCAAATAACACAGCCAATCAATCAAGACACAGACAGTTAGGAGGTACACTTACCACACGAGGTCACCCTGTTGGCTACCCAAGGTCATCGCTCCTTGTCACTCCAGACTTCGACCTAATTGGATCGAGCTGACCTTGCTCTGATACCAAATCAAACGGGGATGTCACGCCCCGAACCCTACGACGCGCGAGCATCCTTGCCATGGTCGATTCGAGTGCGACGTCCCAGGATGCGTCGCCGACCCAACGACCAACACAGAGGTTTAAAGAACATGCGGAAGCAAATCAAACACCCATACAGAACTATAACACCAAATCAAGGATAGCCACAAACGAGGACAAGATTACAAAATAAACACTTGTATTACTATGGGAAACCATAAACAATATTCATATATAGCCCACGCTTAAAAATCAAAAGCGATTCAACGGCCACTAACGTCAAAATGGGGGACACGCGACTCGGCGGTCAAGCACTACAACTAGCCGGGGCTCCTCCCAAAACACATCGGTACGCCTGCTATCCTCAACGCTGGGGGTCTGAAAATGTGGTTTAAACAACAATGAGAATAATCTCAGTGAGTAATTCCCTAAACCTAAACTAGGTTAACGTGCACCTCCTGACGAGTATTAAATAACGCATAATTCAATACATAAGCTGACTCAGGCCCTCGGGCCTAAATCTAAATTTTTACTTGACCCTGCAGGTTAGGCATTCTATAGGAATAACCACAACAAGACCATAGAATCAGTCCGAGGCACATACACACAAATCATTCAGTCCCGACGTATGTAATGCACATGCTCATGTTCGTACTTATGTTCATGCCTCATCAATGCATTGACGCACACTGGCATGCTAGCACTCTGCCATTTATCAATTTCTCCTCCGACCCGCGTTAAACGCATCAGGCCCACACTTCGAGATCGATCTCCAGCCTGCAGGCTCATGACACACAGCCCGCGTAAAACGCATCAGGCTGGTCATCTTCTGGTAATCCGGGCATCGTCCCGCGTAACACGCCTCAGGACGGGTTCACTACCCCACGTAAAACGCATCAGGGTTTATTGTGATCACACATTCACATGCACCAATTTTTATCTGAACCCCGCGCAAAACGCATCAGGACATTTTAGGTGATCACAATGCACGTGTCACTCGGGCACACTTGTAAATGCACATGCCGTGCCAATGCTCGTGACGCACACCCATGACTACAACGATCACACTTGCGCATTCCCACATTTCACAATGAGCATTTAATATCGCTACACTGCTTGTTCAATTCGTCGCGCAATATGCTCAGGCCACAATTCATTACACCCAACCACATATTAGCACAGCCATGGAATCAATTCAAACACTCATGCACGGTGCACAATTCACAAACATAATCACCCAACTAATTCAACAAGAATTTGCGCATTCGAGGCCCACCAAACTAATCCATTCCTAGTCCCGCTAGACATGCGATATGGCATCATCAAATTAATCACAAATAAGGCTCAATTAGCCCGTCAATTGCACACTGCAATCATTCTCGGTAATTGCACGGTTAAACCTCAAATTAATCGCGCCGCGCCCGAATTAAATCCCGTCATGGGCAATCACTATACCGCAATTTCTAGGCTAATAATTATCGCCAAAGTGCTCCATTATGCTCCCCAAATATCATTCTAATCAGCCACCACAAGACCAAATAATGCGCGCACCATAATCCACATTTCAAACCCGAACTTTCCCGCACTTGGGCCGTTCCGTTCCAAATCTGTCCAGCCCATGTATCGCGCCTCTCGGGCCACTAATTCTCCATTAATTCATCATACTAATCCACCAAATCGACCACAATCACAACCCCTAATCATCTCCACAATTTAACCCCCAAATTACCCTAATTAACCCCTAAAACCCATCTAGAAATGCAAATTATCCTAATTAGGGTTCAGGGTCAAACTCACCGGATGTCCTAAGCTTGAAACGGGACTGAGCACGCGACGAGAGGGGCTGGGCAACGGCGGTCCCTCGCCGGAACAGTAACGGCGGCGGCGGTTCCGGCGAACGGCGCGAGCCTAGGCAGAGGGGCGGCTGGTCGCGGTGGTCGGGAGGGAGAGAGAGAGGAGTGGGACGGCTGGGTGGTGCTAGGTGAGGCGGTGGTGGTGGCGGAACAGCACCGGCGACGGCGGAGCTCCTCCGGTGAGCGGCGGCGGTGGCGTGAGGGAGAGAACAACCGGGAGAGAGAGAGTGAGGGGGAGGAAAGGGGCTGCCGGCTGCTTGGGGGAGAGACAAGGCGGCGACCGATGGCACCGGAGGCGGCGATGGCGACGCGGGGCCAGCCGGCGAGCTGGCGAGTTGCACCGGCGAGCTGCGGGCACGTCGCGAGCTCGCTGGCCAGGGGCGACGGCCACGACGGCTCGGCTGGGCTGAGCGACAGCGACCCGCGGCAGCGGCGACGAGCTAGCGACGAGCTGGCGACGGAGCGGGGCGAGGCGGCCGGCCGGGCAGCGCCGGGCCGGGACGGGCGTGACAGCTCGAGCGACAAGTCGGGAGAGAGGGAGGGAGAGACCGGTCGGTCGGGCGCGGCGGTCGAGCTGGCCGGTGACGGCGCGGCATGCGGTGGCCAGGCTAGCCCAGGCGATCGGCGAGCTGGACAAAGGTGAAGCAGGAACCGTCGGGGGATGGAGGAGAGAGGAAGAAGAAGAAGAAAGAAAGAAAGAAAGAAAGAGAGAGGTGAGAGGGTGTCAGAGGGGGGGTGCATGGGCGTGAGTGGACGTTGCATGGGGGGGATGTGTGCGGTCAGAAGGGAAGAAAAGAAAGGAGAGAGAGAGAGAGAGAGAGAGAGAGAGAGAGAGAGAGAGAGACGTGCGCGGGAAGGGGAGTGGGTGGCGCGGCAGAAGGAGAAGAGAGAGAGGGAAAGAAAGAGAGAGAGAGAAGGACAGACGCGCGGCCAAGGGGGGGTCTTCGGCGCGAGAGAGAACAAAGACAAAAAAATAAATTTTCATTCAAATATTAATTGTGATCGATGGCCCAAATTCAAAATCGAACACGATCTATCGTCCAAAATAAATCTCGAATATAATAAGGGACAAAGGCTAAATTAATTAAACCAAACTATAACGAGGGAGGTCTACTAGTCCAAATTCGCATCCGGTTTAAAATTCACTTTTCTACTATTCCTGACAATCTCGATGCTGGCCACATTACTATCGACACTGTCCAATTTATTTCTTCCCAAAACTCCCGAAAATCGACTGCCAAGTTCGGGATCCAAATAACGGCAAAATTCGATCGAGTGCAATTTTAACGAAATCTCTAATTTAAAATAATATTCCGGAGTGATCAGTTCCCGGGCGAGATTTTACTATAAGTACACTGACAAATCACACGTTTTATAAATCCCAAAAATAGACCAAAATTCGGAACGTCACAGAATATTTATAAAGTTACTAAGTAAGGATATTTTTAGAAGAAAAAGATTGTGATCTTGTAAAAAAAAGGAGATTCTCTTTACTTTATATAATTATATACATGATCATTTTTTAAGACCAAAGATACAATTGACCTTCCATCGTTTCTATATCCCGGGGGATTTTAATATTTTGCAACTTGCGAAGGACGACGAAGAAGAAGGCTTCGATGCACATGGAAATGGCTGCCTTTTAACTTATAATTTTAAAGCATGAATTGAAGACGACCACAGTTAAAAAAGGAGTGATATCTCATCAATACGTCATGATCATATTGTGCAAATGTTTATATGTTATATAACAAGATCTATCTACGCTCTCCCCTTCTTTAATCCCATTAATTAAATTAATCCTTTTTTCCCGGGCCGACCACATGGAAGTACCTCTTCGTATTCATCGTGGGGCTGATATGATCAATAGTCTAAACATAAATTTAGTTCGCATGACCTGTATAGATCATGCAATGCCAGCTCTTATTCAACACGTGAGGCTGTTGGCTTATCGAGGTTCTACTGTTGACTTCTATAGTTTAGAATTTCTAAACTAATGTAAGGTAAAAGACAAAATTGGATTTGATGGCCTTGTCTGTGCAATTTTTCTAGCTAAACAATCACGGTGTTTACATGAAATGAAACCCATCGGACCAATGATAACTACCAAGTTGTTTCAAATATTAGCAGGAGGAGAATATGAGATTTACTTTGAATGCGCTTTCTCGTTTGCTAACCAAAGGAAAGAACGACACCTGAATTGAAGAGCGGGAAATACGATTAACGAAAATCAACCCGTAAAATAAATAAATGGAACGAGACATAAATGTATTAAATCCTAGCACTGTGCACTGCCCTCGATGCTTAACTCTTGGAATGATCAAGGAGGCCCTAGAGGACGAGGCCCAATTTCAAAATCTGGCATGTCTTCTTCGGGTCCGTCACGAACTTGCCGAGGCCCTTTTTGGCTAAAGAAGAAGTGAGTCATGTACAAACCCTTCATAAGTGGATACGACACGTTATTTTATGTAAACATCGATCTTGTATATCGATCATAATATACATCTCTGGCATTGTTAGCTTTTAAATTAGTGATAGCATTGTTATTAGATAAATGTTTAACCTATATTTTATTGATCATTTACTTTTTTTTGGTAACCTCCTTTCTCCAACTATATAGGACGGCTCTTGTCTTATCACAAGAATGATGGTAATAAACACATTTAGCAAATGAAATTTATATTATCATCTCAATAACCAGTATATGTATTTTATATATTACATGCTTTCCTTCATTTAAACACTTTCTGTTTCAAAGCAACTGACAACATCGATGTACATTAGAAAGTGTTTAGTAAGGTGTTGTCACGTGTGCCGGCCGGTGCCCTATTAATGTGTGTATCTTTTGTTCAATGAATCAACGAAAATGCGCAAGAGCTCGATTTGCTCGTGTTAGATTTAGTTATACCTTAATATACTCTAAGAATTCGATTCGGGCTTGTGACTCCAAATAAATGAGCTCAATAGAAAGTAATACAGGACCAAATCAATCTAAAACAGGTTGGGCCAGATTAAGCTGGAAATGGGCTAAATGTAAGTCTCCTGAGCTTCATTATTGTTACGGGCACTTTTGTTGGCCATGTTTATTATATTCACATGGACAAATTATCAATGGTCTCGCAGGCTCAAATTTGAGAATAAAAATGATGATTAGGACGGATATACTATGCGAAAAGGAACAAGCTGACCATCAAAAAGTCATGTCTCTCTATATTTCAATCAGCGAAATGCTATGCATATTAAGAATGACCGACAAATTTGATATACTAAGTGATATAACGGACTCTTATTATATATTAAATATGTCCAATTTGTTTAAATGGCTGCCCACTTGCAAAAATCCCATCTCACTTAGTATACCAACTTTGTAAACCACTAATAATAGGCCTCATAATGCTCTTTCGACTAATATGTATGTAATTGGCTTGGTCCACGTGGGCCAAATGTCCCAAAAAGAGTACTCTAGGTGATCACATAAGTTGGTGACCATATAAGAGGTTAGTATTTAAATATGAATCACTCAATAAGGTCTCTCACATCCGATTGTCTTAAGAAAATTCATAATCTTTTTCTGCAAAGGACACGTGAATGTGCTTTTGTATAAGGAACACAGTTATGGACAGGCAGTAACTTTCATCAAACAGATAAACGAACCTTCGGCGGATTCTGTACTAGTCGCTTCCATCTTCCTTCCAAGGCTGAGAATACTAACCATGGATGAACAACTAAAGAAGCAAGTCACTCTTACAAACACTATCACTCTATTTTCCCTCTCTCTATTAATCTCAATCTCACAACACTGAAGCTATTTTATTTTTGTAAAGTTCTCTCACAAGTTTTCCTCAATTCCCTCGACAACAATGAGCTCAGGAAACACAAACACGGAAAGAAGATCCATGTTAACTGACTGTGATGCCCATGAAATGCAGCGCTATAATATGCGTACACCCTTGAATCCCACCTTCCATAAAGTTTCATAGTCAAATTGCCATGCTGATTGCCGAGTTTTAGCAAGAGAGATTTAGTTTTAGCATTGAGATTGACTGTATCTTGCGGAGAGAGAAATTATTACCTCAGTGTAGCGTATGTACTATTCGAAAATGGACCATTACAATGGTAAAAACCGTATGCATTCCACCAGGATTTCATCAAATGTATTGGTCCAACTTCGTTTTTATGCCTTCTGGGCCTTGAAATTCTGACAAAGTCCTACACTTAGCGGATTGGAGCCCGTAATGGGCCGTGTGTAAAGGTTGGGCTGTGGACACTCCATAGAAGTTGAAACTTTGTCACATTATAGCCAGTTTTTCCCCTAGGGCAACTGCCATTGATCGTAAGTTAAATCGATTTTAATCCCTTATATAACTTACTTTAACAGTCAATAAGTATTGTCACAAAGGTCGGCTTGGAGTTGCGTCCCATGTTAATATCCCCATGAATTACACACTTCTTTTCTTTAGAACAACTTCCCTTAGTTGCAAATCAAGTCGATTTACTTCCTCGATTGAGAGAATTCGTAGCCTACCATAGTACTTATTATTCCCACAAGATCAAATTGCAGTCAATGCCTTGTTGACATCTCATGCCTTCTATTAATTTCCTCGATAATCTAACTACAACAGCACTAAAACTAACCGTTCTCACTTTCGTCAATCTAAAACCTTGTTGTCCGCTTTGTATCTATCATTTGTACGTTTCAAGGTCTATCCAAGAAAAGCAAAAGGTGAAGAGAGATGAAATCTGTCTCAGTTTTGCACTTTTACGCATGATTCCTTACATTATATTTTGCCTTTGCCTTCCGGAAAAGAAAAGAACAAAGAAAAAGAGAGACATGATATCTCCTTTTAATATATTTGAATCAGCTGGCCCATCTTGATAACTCTGAATGAAGAAGATTTGTCGCCTGCGTTGATCATACGAACCGATTGTAAAAACTCTTCGAAGTTCTTTTCTACATTCTTCAGGTGGGAGCAAAGGGCTAATGCATATACTAAAGACTGACCTCATGATCACCGGGAGAGGAAAAGCATAACATGGAATCACTCTTTACCATCCCTGTGTTCACCGGATTAAATGTTGTATAACCACGTATCGATCATATTTGGCTTCTTGTGGATCAAGCAAATTTCTCTTGTCAAGTCGTGAAAATAAAACCACATATCGATCAAATTCAGCTTCTTACAGATCAAGAAAATTTCTATTGTCGAGTTGAGCTTTTGCCATCTCACTACTCACAAATGAGGATAATATTTTAATTTATAGAAGAAATTAAGGAAAAATTGAGACTGACTTTTAATATTCATAATAAAATATATGTAAGAACAATTTCAATGTATCGTGTAAAAGATGGCACACGTTTGATGTTAAAAATGAAAGAAAAAGAAAAAAAAAACAACACTTACATTTGAAAATTGAACCAAATACCCGCTTAAAGAGGACCCATGTCGCAAAATTTTGCATACGGAAAATGACGAACCCTCATGCTTTTGATGTTCCCGATGGTAGAATTCTATTTGTTGGTTGAATTAACTGAAAATTTCGAGTACTTTTAACTTCTCATGATGTGCAGAACACGCCACAGGAATCGTTACTGTTTATCACGTTGATGATTAATTTGTTCTTCTGTATGGTTTATGCGTAGAATTACGTCGACCTAAGAAATGACTTTCGGTTTCTCGGACGACTGTGCATATGTTAAAATTTCTGAAATGACTTGAATTTACCAACCAAAAGATTTCCCAAATTGAAAGAAATATAAAATTTTTCGAGTGTGCAAAAATAGGACATAATGTTGAAGATTTCGTTTTTCCTAATTTGGAAAAGCAGATTGAAAATTGTTGCAGGATGAGAGAGAGAGGGAAATAGGAAATGCTGTATGTGTCCGTATACACACAGGAATAGGAAACTTTTGGGTGACTACAATTATTTCACAAAAGTGAAGATTGAAAATTGTAAGCAGAAATTCATTTATGGCTTGTTTTGTTTAGCGAAAAAAATAAATAATTTTAAATTTTCTTTTTCAGAAAATGATCGCTTAAATTACTTACAAAATAAATGAACGAAAAATAATTTCGTCGTCCACGAAATTGTCTAAAAATAAATTATTTTCAATAATAAAAATATTATTTATTGGTTAATTATTTCAAACGATTATTTTTTGGAAAATGTTTTTCAAAATTATTTATTTCTTGTAAAACAAATGGAGGCTAAATGTTCATGGGCCTTTCATGGACATCACATTGACAATTGAAATTCACGATTTTGCTTCTTACACTCTGATATAACATTATGCTGGTGGGCTTTTTGGCTTGGGTTTCTCGGGTAAAACTTTGAGGTCGAATGGTAGATGTAAGCAGGTCTGTCGAGTCGTGTACGACGTCGTGTTCTGTGTTTACATGTTTACTGCGCGATCGTATGAGAGTTAGAGAGGTGACGTATTTACTAATTAGAAGCTGGTGGTGATTGGCCCACGACTATAAAACGCTTGCTTGGTGGTGCCAATTCACCATCCAACACAACCCCTTCTTCCCCAATCATTCGAGTTCAGACACTCCAACTTCCTTTTCCTTATCTTGCCCCTGAATTTGCCATGTCCAGTGTCATAGGCAAATCACACTTCTTGAGGCTTGAACACCTCGAAACTGAACGGCCAGCGCCGTGAGCCTCCATTTCCCGGGTGGAAGATCTCGTTTTCTTGAGCCCCCTCGTGTTGCGCAGAATTCCTTCGATCGGTTCCTTATGGAGGTATCCGAGGGACTGGGACCGCGAAATCCTCTGGCAAAGACTTTATCTTGGGTCTGCGCGTTGTCTTCTTGGAGACGACGACGAGGAAACAGGGAGACGGGCAAGATGTCGGCTCCAGAAGTTTGAAACTTCACCACTCAATGCCGGGAGGAGTAGTGTAGCTTCGTTACCACGCGAATTGAGGAAAAGTGTCACAAAAGTCCTAAATCTTTTGTATTTATGCCAATTTAGTTCTAAACCTTTTGTATTTGTGCCAATTTAGTCATAAACCTTTTTTTGGTGTCAATTCAGTCATAAATCTTTTGTATTGGTGTCAATTTAGTCTTAAATCTTTTTTTGTGCCAATTTAATCCAAAACATTTTGCATTTGTGCCAATTCAGTCCTTCGACACATGAATAGCTATTAGCCGGAAGGACTGAATTGGCACAAATGTAAAAAATTTAGAACTGAATTGGCACCAAAAAAAAGGTTTATGACTGAATTGGCACAAATACAAAAGATTTAGGACTGAATTGACACAAATACAAAAGATTTATAACTGAATTGGCACCAAAAAAAAGGTTTATGACTAAATTGGCACCAATGCAAAAGGTTTAGGACTGAATTGACACAAAAAAAAATTTTAGGAATAAATTGAGGGTAAGAACAGCATTGGTGCCAAAACTTGCGTACGGAGGCCACTTTGGTGCCAAAACTTCCATTTGGATCACTTTAGTACCAAAAATTTTGAAAAACGATCTTTTAAGTGCCAACTCCGATCTGATTAATCAGAAATCTGACGTGGCAATTTTTTATTAGTATTTGAAGCCGACGTGGTTCGCCGAAGATACAGTGAGCACATTCAGTCAACATTTTTATTTTAAATAATTTTTTTTCTTTTTTCCTTTTTGTTTCTTTTGTTTCTTTTTTCCTTCTTTTCTTTTCTTTCTTCTCCCTTTGGTCACCGCCGGTAACCAGAGGCCGGTCGCATGGCCTCGCCCGACGAGGCCACCGCCGCCCGCCACGGGCGAGGCCCGGCCGACCCTCGCCTGGGCGACGGCGGGCAAGCCCCGGCGAGGTCGGCCTCGCCTCGCATGGGCGAGGGCGAGCCCCGGCGAGGGCGCCCCTCGCCAGGCGACGTCCGACGAGGCCGCCGTGGCCTGGGCGACGGCCGGCCTCACCGGGGCTCGCCCTCGCCCATGCGAGGCGAGGCCGACCTCGCCGGGGCTTACCAGCTATCGCCCAGGCGAGGGTCGGCCGGGCCTCGCCTGGACGAGGCCGCTGCCGCCCGCCACAGGCGAGGCCCGGCCGACCCTCGCCTAGACGAGGCCGCTGCCACCCGCCACAGGCCAGGGTCGACCGGGCCTCGCCTATGGCGGGCGGCGGCGGCCTCGTCCGGGCAAGGCCAAGCGGCCGGTGGCCGGCCTCCAGTCACCAGCGGTGACCAAAGGGAGAAGAAAGAAAAGAAAAAAAGAAAAAAAAGAAAAAAATTCAGAAAAGTATTTAAAAAATTGAAATATATACGTGGAAATGCTACGTAGACTAATTTTTTTTAAAAAAATCCAACTAAGATTAAAAATTTAATTATAAATGCCATGTATTAATTTGGCCGGAATTTCTCGCCGTTGGCACCAAAGTGATCATTTTTCCTCCGATTAGGCACTAAAGTGATCCAAATGGAAGTTTTGGCACCAAAGTGGCCTCCGTACACAAGTTTTAGCACCAATGATGTTCTTCCCCTGAATAAATTGACATCAATGCAAAAGGTTTAAGACTTTTTTGATACTTTTCTCGATCTCATCTCAAAGGTGGTATATGAAACACTTATAATCCATAAATCCCGAATCCGTCTAATTTGTAATTCTCAATCACCACTTTTCTCAAATGGTAAAACATTTAAATATAAAACGGTTAGCAGCATCCCATAAATTTTCATAGATGGTATTGATGTACAATATTCATTTATTGAAGTGTCGAGCTTTTTTATTCTTTAATTTTTTTCGCGTAAATCTACGAGACACTGACTATAACAATTCTCATCTCAAAGTGGGGATTTGAAACACTAACAATCCATAAAGCACAAATCTGTCTAATTTGCAGATCATCAATCACCACCGTTCACCAGGTATTCACTATTATCACTGCTATTGCCGGGGAGTGCGGTCTCTGGAAGTGGTCGGTTAGCCCGTAATGAGCCATCAGATGCCAGACGTGGGTTTAGAAGTGAGCGATTCCCGATCCGATCCGATCCAACCCAAGAATCGGAAACCAAACAGGGAGGATCGGTTCCCAGTTTCTAGGATCAAGGATCGGACTAGCTAGTCTTGGGATTGTGGACCGGACCGGACCGATGGTCGGTCCGGTCCCAATGGGATCAATATTAAATATTATTTATGAACCGGGAACCGATTATTCCGTTCTTTCCTTTGTAATTCTGATTTGATCCCATAAGGCCATAGAAAAAATTAAAAATATATAATATATGAAAAAATTGAACAATCTGTTCCAATAGGACTAATATTAAATATTTTTCATATATATATAATTAAAAATATATATTTATCGGTCCGGTCCAGTACGGTTTCCACATTAGAACTGGGAACCGGACCGTCCGGAAACCGGTTCCACTTTTAAGAACCGGGAACCAGATCGATATTTTCAAGAACTAGATCAAACCGGTCGGTCCGATCCGGTCCTAGTTTGAGCAGTCCATTTTGCTCACCTCGACATGGGTTATGAGCTCGCCGCCCCACCGCATCACGTGAGCATGAGCCCTCGTTTTGCACTTGTGGGACGCGTAGATTAGCATTTCCAACCACACCTCGCTGATCACTGACCATTTCCACCCACACGTGACGCTCTCCAGCTCCAACGCCACCTGGCACCCATTGCTAAGCAAGTCGTTGAATTGGTCCTCCTTCGACATGCTCCGTCCGCCTAAGTTCATCATATGGCGAAGCAACTCGTTGCGTTCGGCTAAGTCCTTCGGCACGCTCCGTTTGGCTGAGTTCTTCATTTGGTCAAGCAACGCTTTACGAGCCTCTGCGATCTCAGGTTCTTCCGAGATGTCGGGCTTGCGCTCTCTCCGATTGTGGCCACGAGCAAGTCTATCCTGAGCGACTTTAGGCAAGTCGAAACGCTTGTTGGGCCTTTTATAAATGTCTCAGAACCTGATACTTTTTCCCATTTTGGCTGGCAACATCGAAGGACACATAACTAGGAGATATAGCATGTACCGAGACAAGTGCAAACTCATCAGGGATTTCTCCTTAATGCTGTCCGGTCCGTCATTGAGGTAATAGCAGAGCTCTGTGGCTACGTGCCAGACTATGATGCCCACGTCGAAGTCCAGCTCGATGCTCCATTTCAATTGATCCAGCAACTTGTGTGTGCTCAATGCATGGGATACCCTGTCTATTGTCCGGAAGGGGAGTTTCTGCGCGTCCTTCGCTTCCATCTCTTTGATCTTCGAGAGAATTAGGAATTTGATATCGTCAGTTACATCCGCGTGGGTTTGGTAGAGAAACTTCACCGCCATCTCTTCGATGTGCAATAGCTTTAGGAATTTCCACCAGCAGGAGTCATTTTCTTTGAAGGACATCAGGTTGTACTGGCCCGTGGAATTAGACCACCTGCGCCTTTTCAACAACGGTCGGATTCGGCCGATAAAATAAAAGAAGACTGATTGCTTGTTCTTAATGAGCCAACAGGCGAGCTGGTCGGAGGAAAGAATGTGAGCCAATGCATATAACTCGAAAAAAATGGCCGCTCCTAGCAACAGAAAGGTTAAGAATAGATCCGGCTTTGAGTATGATCGCTTGCCAGTAAAAGAGAAGAGCACCAGGGCAACACAGATCGAGAATAAGATGGCGAGTCTACAAATAAAGCCCCATCTCGTATAGACCGCCTTTTTCTTCGAGTAGAACTGGTCGTAGATGAGACCCAGTTCGATTTCAATGACTTCGAAATTCTCTGCACAGTGCTTGCCGCTGAGTATCGACAGGTGACTGTCGTGTTCCTCCATTCTGACAAAGTGATCCGCGAAATGTCGCTGACTAGTGTCGAGCAAGCAGCTGGCTTATAGCATTGTGCCCACAACACGCTTGTACCCTTGGTCCTCCAAGTCCTTCCGGGAACTCAGCTTTTTAGATGAAAATTTGGCGATCGCAAAGTCGATCATAATAGCATCATCATTATCTATGTTGATTACTCGATGAGGCACTACGTCGTACCCAATCCGCCGCTTCAACTCCCATTCCTCCACAATCTTGTCGGGATCCTTCTGGTTGGGTCGGGACTCAGCGAAGGAGTCCTCGAAGTACTCGTCGTTGGCGGTGCGGAGGACCCAAACCCTCTCACCATACTTACAGAAACCCGAGAGCAGTATCAGAATGGCAAGGAATGATAGGGTAGGATGAGTCCACGCCATTCCCAGGACATAAACTGTCAAGCCCACCTGGTTCACCAGCGCCAGCGAGTGCCTGAGCCAGAGCTCGTTGTCCTCCATCGCGTACGCACTGATTGTGTCGGGTCCCTCCAAGTGCAGCAGCAGAAACGGTGCCCAAAAGGCGGTTAGCTCCGTGTGTGGGTCCATCTTGCTGAACAATTTGCCAGCCTTGATTTCCCGGATCTTGCTGGAGATCATGCCGACCGCGTAGATCGCAACCAAATCGGCCAATAGGTAGGCCGCCCAGGTGACCACCCCGATCCAAGCCTGAGGTAGGTACTTGCGGCGGTTGCCAAGACAATTGAGGACGATTTGGAGGGCAAGGCCCAAGAAGACCACGCCTCTCAACTCCCACTCCTTCCACACGTCGCTCGAAGAAAAGAGCACCTCCGACATCCTCCGCGCCCTCATGAGGACCAAGCCAGTAATGACTGCAAGACATGTTGCCGGTAACAAATAAGCTGATGCCGAATGATTCAGAGATGAGGACTAAGGGCTAATGGAGAGAGGGAAAGTAATGACTCGAGCAGGAAACACGGCAAGCTTTCGCAGGCTATGGCAGTCATTAGAGGACGAATGGACGATGTATCGGTTAACCAGCAAAATGCGACTCATGGCATAGCTATGCGAAGGAGGCATAATAGAGACAGTGAATGAATAAAATACTGAGCGGATGTCAACATCTTCTTCAGGTTGTTTCAAAAGTATCACTACATTAAACGTTTCTAGTTCTCGTTGAATTGCAACATACCAATTGTTAGCATGGTGAGCGGTTAAAAACGCTGCCCTCGATGGACGGACGGACTGTCTTCACCACAAACTGTCTCGTAACAAATCAAAACCACAGATAGAGAGAGAGGGGGGTATGTATAGTAGACAGTAAACCAATTTCCTCACAATGATGAGTACGTCATTTGAAAGTGGGCAAGCTATAAGCCTTTATAGTGCCGAGACCGATTTAAATATGTCGGCAAGTGTCTAAATAAAAGTTAGTAATGTAAAAATGAATACTAATTTCGTCTACGAAAAAGTTGGTAACTTCCTATAAGAATGGACAACTTCTACGAAAATTGGTATGTTATTATAATAGTTAGTAATTCGGATGATCATATAAATGTTGGTAAATGGCTACAATAACAGACTAGTTGGTAACTTTATTAAAAAAATGTTGATAAGTAACTTAAACAAAGGGGGTAATTTGATTAGGGAAAATTACCAAGAAAGTCCTAAACATATTGTGCTTATGCCGAATCAGTCCAAACCTTTTGATAATTTATCAATTTAGTCTATTCGGCTAATTCTCGCCGGAAATTACTAACGTGGATGCTGGTTATTTTACGCGGCACGACCGACACTTACGTAGATAATTTTTTAAAAAAAATTAAATTTTTAGGATTTTTTTCTTTTTTATCCTTTCTTTTTTCTTTCCCTTTTCTTTTTCAGTGGCTGTTTACCAGCCACCAACCATAGGAGATGGCTGGCGAGGGCAAGGCTAAGTGAGGGTCAGCCTTATCAAGCCTTGCCTGAGCGAGGGATCGGCCTTGCTGCCCTTGCTAACCATTGCCTTGGCCGGTGGCCGACAAACGGCCAATGGCAAAAAGAAAAGGGAAAGAAAGAAGACAGGAAAAAAAAAGTAAGGAAGAAAAAAGGAAAAAAAAAAGGAAATATTCAGAAAAATTACCAAAAAATTCTAAAAATTATCTACGTTAGTATCGGTCGTGCCACGTAGGATGACTGATGTCTACGTCAATGATTTACGGCCAAATTGAAAAGTTTAGGACTAGATTGGCACAAGTGCAATAGGTTTAGGACTTTCTCGGTAATTTTCCCAATTTGATTAAGAGTAAAAAAATCCTATAAAAGTTAGCAAGTTATAAGAAAAGTTGGTAATTCGAAATGCATCAAACAATATATGTTGGTAAGCAATTTAAATAAGAATTGATAATAAAAAACTAATTGATAGATTTATGCAGAAAGTTGGTAACTCACTCAAATTAAGTGGGCAACTTTGATATGTTGGTGCCTTATGCGGATAAAAGTTGGTAATTTATTGGAACTGTTTGTAGACAATCAAATAGATATTGGTGATTTAACAGCCGAATTGGTGACCTACTAATGACTTACTCAACTAATAAATTTCTAGACACCCTCTTGTAAACCAACAGCATTTACGGTGAACCAATGTTTCTAAAGATTTATTGACATCGAGTATGTTTATGTCTTTCAAACTGAACAATAGAATCATTCCGGCTACGGCTCAATAAGGTCACTCATTTCCCAATTAAATGAATGCACAATTTGCTGCACTCAGGTTGCATGTCGGAAAGTCAATTAGGTCTTTGGCCTAAAAAAATAATCGTTTATAATAAAGACGACACTTTATTTTTCCAGGATCACCATCGTTTTTTCTTCCAAAAATATCCTCTTTAATTATCTTATAAATATTCTATCAATAGTTAAATGTGTAAATTAATAATTTTATCTCATCCTTAACGTACTTCAGTTTTAAATTGTGAATAATCTTTTCAATTTAATTAACTACCTTACAAAAAAATTCAGATATCGAGATATTTTTCTCTTTTCATATATGTGTACAATTGCTTCGTATTCTGTTAATATTCTCTTTCTATCAACTAATAATTCAAATATTTCTTACAAAGACAATTTGTAAAAATTCTTAGATGTTAATTATTCGTACACAAATCATGCGTGTGCGCTTTTGCTAGTAATAATAATAACAAAGATGTTTACCTCTTAATTGTCCTCGACTCTTGCACAGAAACTTCAACATATGTATCAAGAACTAGGGAGTCTGAATTGTGGTTCGTGAAAGCCCAATAACGTGGAAAAGGTCAGAAGTTTGAAATTTATAATTAAAAAAGACCTGAACTATTCATATTCTAATCATTAAAAAAAACAAATAATCAATCTCATTTGTATTGTTCTCTTTTCTTGATGCTTAAAGTCATATTGCTTAGTTTTTCATTGTTAGTTGTTTAGTCATAATACTAATCAACTAGCACCCTTAGATATATTTATTATTCAAGCACTCTCTCAGGCATAATAGCAGCCAAGATTCCACCTAAAATTGGAGGGTATGAAGTAGTTTCAAACGGAAAATAAATTAAGAGTTCAAAAAAATTTGGAACACTAGAAGTCTAACGGCTTAAAGTTTTGAAACAAACCGTTGCGCTCTTTAATTTCGTCTCCTTAACTTCATCTCTCTTCATTTTTTCAATGTTCAACAAGTTAGATATGTTTGGCAAAAGAAATTAGTTAAAAATGTGAGAACTCTCTCTCTCTCTCTCTCTCTCTCTCTCTCTCTCTCTCTCTCTCTCTCTCTCTCTCTCTCTCTCTCTCTCTCTCTCTCTCTCTCTCTCTCTCTCTCTCTGAAAATTCAATTAGAGTCTATAAGTATAGCAGTGTATGATGTAGCTTAGGTTCTGTTTTTTCGCGAAAAATATGACATTTCTTAAAATGGTTTTCCAAGAAGTCATTTTACAAGAAAATAATAATATTTTCCAATGTTTGACTGAATCTAAAAATGAACTGAAAAATCTATTTTATCATTTGGTATGGAAAATCTAATTAAATTTTTCTAAATAGACATGCATTATTTGGGTAATAGCAACTTATGAATGGGCAGCCGGGGAGCCGGGTATGGGCACTAGAGTCTCGAGTCCAACCTTAATGGACCTTGACCAATGTGCCAAGGATTGGGGCATGGGCATCTGGGTCCCGAGCCTAGCCTCGATGGACCCGAGCTCCACACAGGGGTCCCAGGCCAGTTCTCAATGGAATCGAGCATAACCTTTGTGGACCTTGGCCTAGGTGTTGGGGATTCAAGCTTGGGTACCGGGATCTCGCACTCAACCTTTGTGGACCTACGCCCGGGTGCTGGGGCTTTGGGCCAGCCCTCAATGGACCCGGGCACAGGCACCGAGGGCCTAAGTACGAGCATCGAGGTCCTAGGCTTGGCCTCGATGGACTCGGAGCTGGTGCTGGGAATCTGGGCATTGGCACCGGGGGACAGGCCTGGCCTCTATGGACCCGGGCCTAGGCACCGAAGACCTGCTCTTGGACGCCGAGGACCCATATAATAAGTTTAGAACTGTTTATTAATTTTCCATGTTTTTTGTTACCTAACCATTGGCATCCTTAAATCACCACATATCACAAAATCCAAATTTGGTCCCACATTTAGGGAAAAAAAATTGAGCCCCCACCACCTTCCTTCTTCACATGAATTTACACTACATTAAATATTTTAGGGATATGTTCACTAGAAGTCCTAAAACTTATCACCAAAGTGCAATTGAGTTCTAAAACTTACAAAAAGTGCAATTAAATCCTAAAACTTGTCAACTTAGTTCAATTGATAACATCGTCAATTTTTCTAACGGAAAATGCTGACGTGGCATAGTTATATCAACTTCTCTCTCCTACGTGGCATTTATTATTATTTTCTCATTTAAATCTTATTTAAATTAAATAAAAAAGATAAATTTTTATTTACAAAAACAACAATGAAAAAAAAAAGGGTGGGCCTCGCCGGTAGTGCGTTGCCGCCGCCGCCCATCGCCGGCCTGAGCGAGGCTTGCCTAGATCTAGGCGAATTCGGCCATTGCTCGGGCCGGCGAGGCCTAGTGAGCGTCGTCGGACCTTGCCTGGGGCCGGCAAGGCCTCACTCGGGGCTGGCAAGGCTCGCTAGGCCCTAGCGAGGGCAGGCGGCGCCCAGATTTGGGCGAACCACGCTGGCCCCATGAGAGGGCTGGTGAGGCGTCGCCCAGATTGGGGCAATCCTCGCAGGCCCAACCTTTGGCATCGTTAAATCACCATATATCATAAAATCCAAATTTTGAGCCCCACCACCTTCCTTCTTCACGTGAATTTACTCAACATTAAATATTTTTATATCTTTCAAAACATCGCGTGACATTAATTTTACAAAATATCATTCTTTTAAGGTTATGAGAAAGTTTGCCATGTTTGATATTTCGTAATTAGTTAGGTGGACAATCCTGTGGTATTTCGAGCATTCATAAAAATATCCCCACTGATGTGCCATTATTGCATTTACTATCCATGTTGTGTTGTCCCAATAAGAATGCCGGACATGCATCATGGAGATAGATAAATGTAAATAATTAGTGATGTCATATTAATTCTTGCGACAAAGGCCACGATGATTGTAATTACATAAGCCTGCGTACACTACATTGATTCTTTTAAAGCAATATACCCACAAAAGGATTTCTTTATTTAATTAAAGTGAATTTTCATTTAGCTCTACGGTCTACATTTCTCCCAACGCACACCCAAACAAGATGGGGAAATTAGTATTTTCTTTCCTTCCTCCTTGTCTTCATGTGACTCCTGACTTGAATTATTCCCACCAAAATATTCGTCGTGCTTCTATAGAGACGTATCTCTTCTTCTTCTTTTTCTGTAATGTCATAGAATTCTGTATATTTTGATAAATGTTGAAGAAGAGTACATGAGAATTAAGATATGCACAATCAAAGAAAAATATACATGTAACCTTAAAAGATATAAATAATTAACAGAAACATCATAATTATCTTTAACTTAGAAAAATATCTCATAATCGTCTTATTCACAATAACCAATATCATCCTCACCATCTTCCTCGAGACGGGATGCAGAGTCATTCACTATGGTCATCTTCGTCTTCTTCATTTTTCATACTGTTCATGATCAAGAGCACAAAGTTATATTCATAATGAGCCACGACACTAACTAGGAGTGAGTGGTTCCCGGTCCGGTCCGGTCCAATTCAAACCGGACCGGGAGGACCGGTTCCCAGTTTCCAGGACCGGAGACCGGACCGGTTAGTCTTGGGACAGTGGACCGATTCCAATGGGACTAATATTAAATATTATTTGTGAACAGGGAACTGATTGTTCCGTTTTTTCCTTTATAGTACTGATTCGATCCCATAAAGCCATGAAAAAAATTGTAAATATATATATAATATATGAAAAATTGAACAATAGGTTCCAGTGGGATTAATATTAAATATTTTTCAAATATATATTAAATATTATATATATGAAAAAATTAGAAAAATATATATTTATTGGTCCGGTCCGGTCCGATTCCCATCTTAGAACCGAGAACACCCCCCCCCCCCAACTTTTTTTCTGAGCAAAATAACATGAACACCGTATAGCTATAAAAGGAGCACCTCTCCAGATTCTACATAACGCAACAAGCACTGGGAGTTAAATCAAGCAAATTATTATTTGCACAGTCAAAGAGATGCTCCCTGTGGATGGCAACCCAAATGTATAAGCAAACATGTAGAGCAAAAGAAGAGAGAGAGCTACTTGCGGCAATCATATTACCAATTCCTTCACGCTATGATAGGCACCTTCGTCTGCATTACTTTGACACTTAGCTCAAGTTCATCCAGCACTCTCACCGATGTGATTACTTCCAAGGTTTTGATATGCTGCAGTCCGCCGATCTTCTTCGGCTCCTTGCAGTCCTTAATTTCCAAGTCTTCGAGGCACTGCATTACATTTGCCTGTATAGTCCACTCGGTCAGGTTCTCCAGCTTCCACGGCTTCAATACACGGAGGCCGGAAATGTTCCTTCTGAGACGCTCGATGTCTTGCCTTCGTACGAGGACGCAAATAATCGGAGAGTGGTCAAACATTTCAGCTTCCTCAGGACTCCCATTGGATCGACATCTAGTCTCGACGTGGACAAGGTAAGTACTTTCAGGTTCGGTGGGATGTGCCACTCCAACAAGCTTTCCATGCCCAAATATCCGAGCAGGTGCAAGTTGGACAGAGACTCGAGCCCGCTCATGTTACTCATTTCATCTTCCATCCGAGTAAATGAGGCTGGCTTCTTCCTTTGCAATCTGAGGGATTTAAGCATCTCCAGATGCAAAATATGCTTGGTTGCTCCCGATACCGTCTTGCCATCCCACGTGAGAGCCAGCTTCATTAGGACTGTCAACTCGCGCAGCACTTTCAACATGGGACTATCATCTTTTATGACTAAGCCCCAAATGGTTTGGATGTTGCAGTTTAATGATTTATTGGATTCCAATTGATGACAAGCGGCGTCATCCCAGACAACCTCGGTCATGTATAGGTGTCGCAGATTCTCTGCCTCCCAGATTGAATCCGGCAGATAGGATATGTTAGTGTACTTCAGATCCAAAGTTTCCAGGTGTGACAATAGCGCCACCTGACTCCGGAAGCCATTCAAGAAGAGTCCATCTCAGTCCCAAGTACTTTAGGTTCGGCAATATGTTGTCAAGCTCCTCCGGAAGCAAAGGCTTGTAGACACCCTCGAGATCAAGTAACCTCAGCAAACTCGAGTCCCTCTACAGCAAACTTGAGTTGCTCTTTGGCACTAGCGGTTTAAGTAACACCGCTATCTCTCTGGCCCTTGTTCCTAGCGGTTTAAGGAACACCGCTATCTCTCTGGCCCTTGTTCCTAGCTTCATGGTGTTGAATGACACATAGCAACAAATTTGTTGGATGCCGCACGGCATGGAATTGTCGCAGGTGGACATTCTTTGATGTGGCTCGGCAGGAGTGATCTTCATGTGTGCTTCTTGTGCATTTGTTTCTGATCGCTCTCTTGCTGCTTCTGGCACATTTACTTGCGCCTTTGCTTCTCCTCCTCCAGAAATATCCCTATGTATGGCGACACGCGGGGCATCGAACTTTCCTTTATCATGAATAGAACAGTCATAGATCTTGAGGAATCTTTCAATCTTAGCCATCTGATAAAAGACATCGTACAACGTTCCAGGCAAGCGGCACGTTCGGGCACTCCCGTCCCATTTCATCGAGCTACATGGACCATGTTTCTAGACACCAGAATCTCGAGACATTTCTCTGGATCAACTCTGTTTACTCCGTTCTCCAACGCTGAAGATACTAGCTTTTCAGCTGACCACAGTCTGAAGAGCCTCCTTGTGGGAATCGCAGATTCCATAGGGAACAGAGTCAAGTACAGAGCACATTGCTTTAACCAGTCTGGCAGTTCATCAACACTCTAACGCATAACATCTTGCTTAGGATGTTAAACTTGCTTAGGGTAGTTTAATTTAGGTTTAGATTAGGTTAATGGTTATTTAAGTAAGTTTAGTGTATAAGTTATTTTTGGATTATTAGATAACCTTTGGCAATAGGTTATCGTTCATATAATAAGTTATCTTTGGATGTGATGATGGGTTATTAGGGATTGGATGATAGGTTATCGGTGTTTTTAGCGATAGGTTATCGGTAATGATTCGATAAGTTATTATTATTTACGTGATAAGCTATCATTGTGTTTGTGATAAGTTATCGCTATTTTAATGATAAGTTATCAATTATTTTATTATTATTGATTATTTTATTAAAAATATTAATTTTCGGAATTAAATATTAATATTTTATTATAAAAATATATTAAAATAATATTAAAAATAATTTATTTCCAAAAATTAAATATGAATATTTGAATGATTTTTAATAGCAAATTGTGATTTTTATGCTTGGATTATGATGCTTATGCTAAGAATTATCGTGTTAATTAATTAGTATAGCTAACTGATTATAATAATTATTTTCAAGAAAATATTTTGAATCTTTGAAATAAATTATTTTATAGTTATGTCTAAGAAATGAATTTGATGCCTTGAGAAACAAAACATGTTTTGAAATGATATTTTTACAAAGTTGAGCGATTATTTACATATGTGATAACGTGAAATTGTATGTGGCATTATCATGAGCACGATCCATGTATGCATTGGCTAATTGAAAAGATAAGAATTGGCTTGAATGCTCGCGTGCTCGTGTGATCATATGTTGGAGCCGTCTCGCTGTGTATCGCTTGACGATGCCCGGTTTATCGAGGTCTGCTGCGTATCGCGCTCGGTTTATCAGATGCCTGGAGATTATCTGGATTGCCGATACTCTGGATGCCGGATCGCGGCCTGAGGGCGGATCCAATGCTCCTTACGGGATACCATCTTACTGTGTATTGTTTGATGTTGCCGTACTGGAATGCCGTCATCCTGTGCATCGTTTGTAGCCGTGCCCAACGGGGCGGGACAGAGCCCGGTCATGCCGGAAGACTGCTATCTTGCTGCAGATCGCTTAATGCGTAGTGGTCCCGAGGAGGCATAATAACTGGAATACGTGTATGCATAGTGCTTTATTATGGGATAGAAACTGTTAGGCATGGTATGGGACGTGCCCAAGTGAGTTTTGCCTTATAATCGAGACACGCGCGACTGTGATGCATTGATGTATGTGAATTCTTATTATATGCTCTAGTTATGTGATATGTTTGATGCAACGATGTGGCATATGACTACCTATGTCATGCATTATATGTGTGCCAAAGCAGGGTAAGGATGCTTGTGGTTGATTAATGACTTGTGTCTAGTGTGTGGTCGCGTGATTAGGGACCCCCGTGCAAGTTGGCCTTCTAAACGGGGCTTAGGCCGTTAACTTATTGAGACTTTCGTCTCATTTGTTGTTGTTAACTTTTTTTTCAGGCCCTTAGCATGTTGATACACCCAATTTGATTCAAGGTGTCTGGAAGTTGGCTTTTTGAGATCGACCTGTTGGTGAAGTAGATTGGTCCCAGCCTGGTATCTTTTTGTTGGCTTTCGTGGTAATGCCTGAAGTAGGCCTGTAAAAATGTTCCCAGGGGTTAATCAAGTGAATATTAAAAATGGTGTTGTTGTTTATCTATTGTGAATCGTTTTCCTATCTATCCCTATTTATTGTAGTTGTCCGGTGATTATTGTTATCGTTTCCACATGCGTAATTAAAAGATAAAATGAAGGGTCGACGACGAGTCCTGGGACGTCGCATCGTGACGACCGTAGTGGGATGTTGCGCGCTCGTAGGGTTCGGGGCATGACAAATTCAGTCCTTTTGGATAATAACTATTCACGTGTCGAAGGACTGAATTGGCATCAATGCAAAAGGTTTAACACTCAATTGGCACAAATGCAAAAGGTTTAGGGTTGATTTGGCACAAATGCAAAAGGTTTAGGGCTGAATTGGCACAAAAAAAAGATTTATGACTGAATTGACACAAATACAAAAAGTTTAAGACTGAATTGGCACAAATACAAAAGATTTAGGACTAAATTGGTTCCAAAAAAAGGTTCAGGGCTGAATTGGCACCAATGTAAAATGTTTATGACTGAATTGGCACTAATGCAAAAGGTTTATCACTTTTTTGACACTTTTCCCGGATTTAGGGAGAGCGGGTTTAGCCGAAGTGGGTTCAGCAGTATATTGAACGGGAACGAGGGATCGCCTACTCAGGGTGCTCGCTCTTGTTCACACATGTTCTCGCAAGCCGTTACCATGCTACGTTGATTGATTCAATTTGACTAACAAAAAGATTTTACTTGATAGGAGTCACCATTAACCGATTAGGAGCCAAAAGTAACGTTGCGAGGCCACTTCCTATATAAAGCAGGGATTTAGGATTTGGGACTTGGTTATTCTAATAGTCTAATTAGTGCCGTTTCAGTATTTAAGCAAGGCTTTTTATTGAAAACATGAGTCATGTGGTCTTTTTCATTTTAAGTCTCCAAGTACGCCCTACTAAATGTTCATTTATGGTTTTTCAATCAATCACACAAGGCAAAAATAATATCGAGTCAAAAATAATGAAAATCACACATTCAACGATATGAAGCACAAAAAAAAAGACATCGAAAATAAAACGCAAAAAATAGAACCCGATATCAGTCGGGAAAAAATATGCAAGGTTTCATTGTTTGAGCCCCGGGACATAAATCCCGTGAATTAATTTCTAACTCAAAGTCAAAATATAATTTCTACCAAAGAGAATTATCTACCAAACAAAATGTACTAAGTGATATTTAAACAGAAAAATTCATCGAAGTAATCTCTGTAAATGCGATCCTAGCGAGATTTTTTTGACATTTTTCTTTTATTATCATCATCATCATCATTTATCTTATTATCCATCTCATCTAAGACAAGCACGACCTATGGTTTTTTTTTTCGTCAAAAAAAAAAACTCCCCAAACTAGATGATTATGAATAAAATGAAATCCAATTAGAACTATTCTTAAAAGATAACTAACAACTCGAGACTTGCATTTTCCTACCAATTTATTTTCGTTTTTTGTTTTTTTATTTTTTTTGTTATTATTGTTTTATTTATTTCTTTCCTATTTCTTAGTCCGTCACCCCTTTCGTTCACTGGTTTTTCTTCTTCCAGACTCTCCAAAGTCCGAACCCAAGGTTCAGCTACGTGTAGACCAACACATACTAATAGTATTCTGTTATCAGCCGAAATACTGATACGTACTCTACAAATCGGACAACGGAGATCACACACGCCACACCAGAGAACCATACACAGCACACTTTATACCTAGGACGGGACACACATGCTTTATACCCCACCGTCGGTCGTCTCCGACCACCGCAGCATTCCCACCATCACTTGCCAGCCACCATACATACACGACCAAAGCACACTATGAATATAAGGATTACAAAGATGGAAAGGGAAACAAAACAGAGAAAGATTGATCGCAGAACCGAATTCACAAACAAAAATTCGAACACTCTATTCTATTCAGGGAGATGCGCAAGCTATGAGACATGGTTTTTATATTGTACATTAAGGCTGCGTTTATTTGAGGGAAAGTGTTTTCATGAATTCATTTTTTGGACTTTCACCCGTTTGATTTGCCAAAGATGATGAGTCAACCGAAAATACTTTCCGGTCAAAGAAAACATTCATGTATAAAATTAGAAAAGTGAAGTTCCTAATTTAAGAAGGTGAAAACAATTTCTAAAATTGTTCATCTTGAATTTTTTAATATTTTATATTTTCCTTTCTTTCTTTCTTTCTTTTTCTTTTCTCTTTTTCTTTTCTTTCTTTTTATTTTTCGTTCTTCTTCCCTTCATCGGTCGCCGGCCTTTGCAAAGGCCATCCTCAGGTGAGGCCGAGCTCACCAGCCTCACCACGGCGAGGTCGAGCTCGCCCGAGGCCGGCGAGGCCTGACCTCACCATATCCGGTAAACTCACACCTCAACCTTGCCTCAACCTCACTGCCTTGCGACCTGGCCTTCGAGCTCGCGCCTTGACCTTGCCCGAGGCCAGCGAGCTCGAGGCTCGACCGATCCAGACGAGCTCGAGCTCCACCGAGGCCGGCAAGCTCGTGGCTCACCAAATCCAGGCAAGCTCGTGGCTCAGCCAAGGCCGATGAGCTCGAGCTCGCCTGTGGCCATTGCCAGCCGGTCGCGGCAGAGGAAGGAGGAAAAGAAAAGGAAAGAAATGAAAGAAGAAAAGAAAATTAAAAGAAAATTAAAAAATAATTAAAAATTCTATTTTTTTTAAATTGAATTGGGCTGAGCCGGACTCACGGGCTTGGTTTGATGGGTTCGGCTTGTGCTGGTGTTGATGGTTGAGCCGGGCTGAACCGAAATTGGACTTGATGCTAACGGGCTGGGTTGGGGCGAGATGGGCTAGTCCACGTCCTTGAATAAATGGACTCTCTCTTCTGTTTTTTATTTTTTATTTTTTTGTTCTTTTACTGTTATTTATTTTTATTTTTACAAAAATGGATGCTAGCTTGACTTGTCAGCACTGGTCAACATAGTGAACACCAGTTTTGTTCTAACATGTGTCGTGTATCAAAATGTTTCGACGGGCATCGGAAATGCTCCTATAAATGGAAAATTATTAATCTGTTTCGGGGCATTCCTAGAACAAGCGTATGTTTTAGCACCTTAACGTGTTGAGCTCAACATTCCATGGTCATGGGAAACTACTTTTATCATTGCCAAATTTCCTGAGCATTGATGACTAAGACTTTGTATTGCAATAGGGCCCTTGGATGATTTCGAAGGGATACGTTGCTATTGGAAAGCCACAACCTGATATGGACCTCGATAGAGCTGGCAGCTAAGGCAAGAACACCAAGATAATGTATGAGAACTTTCATGAACCCTTATGGATGGGTCAAGAAAAGAAAATGTAAGAAGACCTGAACTTTTAATTTGTTCAATATGATCCCCGAACTTTACCATAATGTGCAATGTCGTTCTTGAACTTTTGATTTATTCAATATGGTTTTTGAACTTTTGGTACGTGTTCAATTTAGTTCCTAAATTATATGAAAATATTCAATATAGTCATTCCATTAAATTGAGTTCAAGAACACATTGAAAACTTTCACATGATTTAGGGACTAAATTAAATAAGTACAAAAAGTCCAGAAATCATATTGAACAATTTAAAACTTCAAGAACAACATTACACATCGAGCTAAAGTTTATGGATAGTATTAAATAAATTAAAAGTTTATGAATCAGATTGCATATTAAATTAAGGTTAATGAATCATTTGTGATATTTTTTCTACCGTTTTCCATCACATCAGAGATATCACAATAATGAAGGTACGCATCTTCAGTGTGACATCATCATTGTTATTACGTTTTTTATTTTTTATTAATATTGGGGTCGCTTTGTCTCTACTTAACCATGAAAATGTGTAAAATCAGTACCCACCATCATATCTTCGTCTCTGTTTCTGCAGCCATAGCATGATCTGCAAGCAACAAGAGGTTCTCGGCACAGTCCGAACGTCTGGACCAATAAATCAACCTTTCGTTTAGTTTAACGTTAGACCAACTCAATCCTTTTGTTTTTTTTTTTTTTTGTGTACATTCATGGTAGGTACGAGTATATCTGGAAGAAGATGGCAGAGATTTGTGCAGCAGGAGATGCAACCGATTCGTCACCGTCAACAGATGAAGGAGACGCCCGAAACAGCACAAGTCAAACGAGAAAGCCTAGGCCTCCTGTCATTTCCTTGGCGATGTTGAGAAGAGCGATCGGTGACGAAATCGCCTCCCTCGACGCAAACGAGGTGAGCCGTCGAGTATATGCAGGAGTGCTTTTGAAGGACGACAAGAAGCAGGGCGAGGCGAAAATAGGCGAGCATCAGGCAAGTTCCAGAGACCAAAAATGAACTTTTTTTGCTCAGATATATTGAAAAAACATTTGGGTCGGATTGTGATGCCGCCATGAAACTAAAACTGCATGATATGCAGGAAAAGTCTGCAAGTCAAGACCACTTGCAGATGATAAGTGGATCTATTAATAGGTCATAAGGGACCGGATGGGAGCTCGGTAGCTTCTGATTGGACAAGAGCCGAGTTTTGTTCTGATTTTGTTTTTGTCTCACTCAATGATCACTGCTTTGGGCTTACAGAAACCGCCATACACACAAGTATTGGGTTGACGAGGAGCTCAACAGGAACTGCTTGATGGTTCTGGCTCCGGCCTTATCGATCATTTGGGGTAACGATAGCCAATACTGGACATGGCTAGAAGAGGAGGAATCAAGGTATCGTTGCTTCTTCTATCCTAAACAAGTACATTTTTAAGTCCAACTTTCATCTAATGGTCAAGAATCTTGGTCGGTCTGGGTACAACGTATGAATTTGTCTCAACAAAAATGACTTGCTGGGGCGAGAAACGTTCTATTGCCCCTAAATGAGTACCTTTGTGTTGGCATGTCTCTAGATTTATTTGGGCGTTGCATATTTCCTGATATGCAGCTGAAAAGATGCTGCTGAATATGCACCTTTTTTTCTGCACTAAAACAACTTTTTCTGCCGCAAAAACTTTGAATTACTTACGTGAAAATGAGATCGTTGCTAACCATCATCATCTCTAGTAAACCAATCCTTTGCTTGCATGAATATTTCTGAGTTTCAGCTATTGAGGCAACGAAAATCTGCCTGTCGCCGAGCTAGTACGTGTTTGGTGGCTAGAAATCAAAGGGAAATGCGAAACGATCGTGCTCTCTCCGAGGACGATGTATGAAGTCGCTATCTTCGTGAAGATGGGCAGTCAAAACCACGGATGGGAAATTCCGGTGAACCTCAGTCTCCAATTACCGGATGGAAACAAGCAGGGACGCATGGCAAGATTGGACAGTTCGTAAAAGGAAACGTGGACACCTATTAGCATCGGCAAATTCGAGACGACACCCAAAACCATCGGCGAGATAAGCTTTTCCCTCACACAAACTGATGGGGATCGGAAGTCCGGCCTCCGCGTCAAAGGCGTTGTTATCACGCCTACAACAGAGAATAAGCAGCCAAAATAACGCGTGAATTGTGGCTTAAGGGCTTGTATTAATCTCCTCTCTATGTATGCTGATGCATCGTCGTAATGATACTTTTCCAAACTCGTATCCATTGGCAAACAATAAATATTCCCCAGTCTGAAAAATTTTCGTCTCTAATCATGCTGAGTTCTTAAGTTTTGCCGATCAAGGAAATCTGTTTTCTTTACAGCTAACACTGTTTCGACAAATTAGAAGGCCGAGATGACGATGGATTACTAGAATTCTACTAGATCAAATCAGATGGAAGCTAGTTACAGGTGGATAAATGATCTAATAAGATGAAGTTAATCTTTGTTACTTAGTTTTTGAATCACGCATAACTACTCCTCAAATCTGTATATTGTTGCGTCCGTAGTACTTGGAATTCTACAAGGCAGAAATCCATTTTTGCATCCCCAATCTTGCGTATTTTTTCCAATCAAGTCCTCGTACTTGTGCGTCACTCCATAAATCAAGTCCCTCCGACTTCAAGAGGGAAAAGTCTTTGCCACTCCCATCTAAAAACCCCAAAGATGAAGACCGCAACCAAACCTCGAGCAATAAGATTCTTCAAAACAAACCCGACCCTCGAGCTTTTCGCGTCAAAACTTTTGTCAGCTCAAATGGACAAGTGAGTGCCAACTAATCGGATTGGATTTTGGGCTTTAGTGGCTTATTAAAATAATTATGCAGGTTCAAGTATTTGATTATACAAAAGCACTAAGGGTTCGAACTCCTCTTTTTTGCCGTTGTGTATACAAAGCATTTATGTAATTTGCGAGAAAGGTTCCCCGAACCACACACATCACTTCCCATACACAAGACAAGACACGGTTAACGTAATGACACGTTGGTTTGGCAGAGGAGCATGTGGTTTTTACCTTAACGTGAATAATTCCGACACGTATCAATTAGTATTTGATTGATGGAAATTAAAATTAGCTGACCAAGTTCGTTCTGGATATCTCCCGCTTGGCCCATAGAACGACGACAGCACGACACTCAAAGACCCACGTTTATCTCGTGAGAATCGTCCTCTTACATGTCCCACTCCAGTCATTAAGGACAAGACAGATTGGCGTTGGTAGATGGATGGGGCCTTCAATAATTGAAGTCTTGTTTAGAATCAAGATAGTTATATTAAAAGTTTTAAAATTTATCGTGAAAATAAAATTGAGTTTTTAAATTTATTACGAAAGTGTAATCGAGTCCTAAAATTTTCAAAAAATGTAATTTACGGAAGGAAAGTTTCAGAACTCAATTACACTTCGTGACAAGTTTTAAGACTAAATTACACTCCGTGATAAGTTTTAAGACTTAAGGTGCATTTGTTTCGCGGAAAATATACCATTTCTAGATCAAGAAGTCCTTTTCCACGAAAATGAGTTTGTTTTTCTATGTTGGGCTTAAACATAAAAAAAAAAAAAAACTTGAAAAGTATTTTCTATTGTTTTGTGATGAAAATCTGATGGTGAAAATTATTAAAAAAAATTTTATTTTTAAAATTATTTTTATTAAGAAAAGAAAATGCATGAATGTTTTTTTTTCTTAGAAAGAAAATAAAGGAAAAAGAAAGAAAAGAAAAAATATTAACAAATTCAAAATGAGCAATTCTAGAAAGTGTTTTCACCTTATTAGATTAGGGAATCCACTTTTCTAATTTTATACATGATTATTTTCCTGAATTCCCAAAAAACACTTTCCCTCAACCAAACGCACCATTAATTGCACTTTTAAAAAGTTTTAGGATTCAATTGTATTTTCATAACAAGTTTGGACTTCCAATACGCTCATCCTTTAGAATTACTATTAAGTTCGCCGTTACGATGATCTCACTCTAAACGATGTCTAATGCAAAATGCTTAAAACTTCAAAATGGTTCTTGTATTGACGTCGAAGATCCGCATATCTTTTGTTCATAATTTTCAGCAAATTTAAAAGAAATCAAGCAAATCAAAAAGATGAGTATGAAAGTCCTAGGCAACAAGTAAATTGATAATTTTCTTCTTTTTAATTCTATTCTTACGCTTATAAAGGTCTTAGGCCACACATGTCTTGATTGCTTGTTCCTCAATATCAAAGCTTGAGACACTCACAAACAAAAATAAAAAATAAAAAGACGCTCCTCCATTCTAGTTTATTAACCTGTCCCTCATATTCTCTGTGCACAGACCCATGGCTGCCTCTGAAGTGGCCGTTTCACTGGCGATAGTCAGACTTCATGATCTTCTCTCCAAGTCCAAAGACATCATCACCTATCAAAAGTTAACAGATCAAATCTCTGACTCCATAAGCAACCTTCATAGGATCCTGAACACCAGGGAACACGCCGAGCTCAAGGATGACCGCAACCAAGAAACTCCTGAAGGCAAGGAACGGCTTCTGCATTCGGCCCGTGGAGCTGAGCAGATTGCAGAAGTATTCCTCGTCAAGTTGTTCCGACATCAGATGTCGAAATCGCAAAAGGGTCGATTCACCATGGTGTTTGATTTAGTTCGGTTCTTCACAGAAATGAACCGAGCACGTGCCAGGAAAAAGATGGCCAAGAATTTCATGAGGGAAGTCAGATTGTTATCCAGCAAGTTCGCACCATCCTGGCCTCCTGCTAATGAAGGCATGCCGGAGAATGAAAGGGCATCATCTCCATCATCGAGCAAGAGGAATCGAGAAAATACGAGGCAGAGGCTAGAGTCCGATATCGTGGGCCGTGATGAACATGTAAGAGAGCTTCTTGCCTGGTTGATCAATGATGGCGACTCCAACCTTCGGGTGATCTCGGTGGTTGGTGAACGAGCCTGTGGCAAGACCGCACTGGTGAGGAGTGTCTTCAGCAAGCTAAAAGTCAAGCATCACTTCGACTGTCGTGCTTGGGTCCGCTTCGCGGACCTTTGGGCAGAGACTGACAGGATGAAGAACCTCCTAGTGGACATACTGAAACAGACCCCACTCCGGGATCGGGCAAAAGACTTGGAGCGCAAGCAAGAGGAGCAGCTGCTCCCGCTGCTTCATATATTGTTGATGGACCTTAGGTACTTGATAGTTGTGGATAATTTGCATGAGGCCAGTCTCATCAACAAGCTCTTGGTTCCATTCGCTGATTCGAGTAAAGGAAGCAGAGTAATTGTCACTACTACAAATGAAGAAATGCAAAAGTTTGCAGACCCTTGGACGCCTGATCTCCGATTGCTCCCTCACCTGACCAGTACGGAGTGCAAGAAATTGCCAGTAAGCATCACGGGAGGAGGTAACTCTATGGACGATTCGGAATGGAAGATGACCATCCTCAAGGAGAGAATTCTAAACAAATGCAATGGTCCTCCCCCAGCGATCTCACTGCCAGGAGGACTTTTGTCTGCTGCGGAAGTGAGCTATTGTGAGGCCCTCATGGATCGGCTCGGAGATCGTCCCACCCTTGACGATATCGTGAGCTTGAGCTTTGATGAATTGCCTTACATGATGAAGCCACGTGTTCTTTATATGGCTCTCTTTCGTGAGGAGTCCAAGGTCCCCAACGAAGGCCAGGTTCATGGGTTGAGAAAGAAAGGATATATCAGGCTAAAAATTGTGTATAGTTGAGGGTGAGAGTTGGTCAGCATTATTACTAGTCTTCTTCTTCACCGGGAATTATTTTCTTGGTAGATGCTCCATCGGCCACTTGAGTTCACCACTTGACTTCTTTAAACTTGTAGAACTATAACTACCCCACTAGGGATATCTTTGCAATTTTGACACATCATATCGCAACATTTTTACTCCGAATTTTTTTGGCATTGGCCTTACTTTTACCAAACACACTGTTTTTTTTATGCCTCCTAGTTTTCTCTTTTTGTTTTCGAATTTTTTTTACTTTTTTTGTGGGCATCGGCTTTGCTTTACCAAGCACACTGCTTTATTTTTATCCCCCTAGTTTTCATTTTTTTTTTCATTTTTGACTTTTGACACACACTATCTACAATGCATACATTGGCCAACCACTCTATGGCTTGTTTTTACCTAATGACTTGACATTTGATCTCTCAAGGGTCTTCATCTTCTATCGGCACTCCAGATATGATGCTTAGATGTGATGGCTTTTACTTTGCACCAATGCGAGGGATGATCACCAACTGGATTCATATGAAGTAAAATTGTAGGCTCAAGTGGGCTACACAATGGATATAAGTACGTAGGATAGAAAAAGAAATGCTCTTCGTCATCCTAAGGAACTTAAATTTCATATGAGTTCATTTGCAACAGCAATAACTTAAAGATTGATGCAAGTGAAAACAAGAAAATTTCTATCTATTTTTTCTCACCTCAGCAGACCTCCAGTTTGCCTCAATGTAAGGTGGTTCTTAACATGGATAATTTAAAAGAAATCTCCGAGTGTATGGGCTCAAAAGAGGGTGTGCAAATGATCACATGTAGTGTTTAGAATAGAGAAATGAAATGTCTTCGGTTATCGTACATTTCGTGAGATAACCCTTTACCTTGGAGATATGGAATTTTTCCACTCATCTCACTGGAGAATAGTGTATGGGACTATGTGTGGAACAGGGCTTGTCTTTCATCATTCCAATGTGTCTCATTTAGCACATTCAAACATCTCCACATCATTCATCAAATTGTCCATTTTGATAAAATTTCCACATGAAATTTGTGAGTTAAATAGGTAAAAATCACCATGCAAATTTTTTTCAAAACAGCTCAACAACTTTAAGCATGAAACAATTTGAAACATTGGAATAGATTCATCATACTTAAAAATTTCATCAAAAGTATGAAATATGACTTTGAGCATTCGAAGTAAATGATCCTTACAAGAGGTGTCAGAATGTCAAACAAGAAGAGACGTTATTTAGATCTGGGCGTCTATGAATTGCCCCTATTAGAAGGAGAAATGGCACATGAATGATCTGCCGCCCGACACCAACGCTAGCTAGCCATGAGCCTCAATGACGATCCCTGTCACTGCTGCTGCCATAAAACAGTGACCCAACTCCGCACCTTCTCATCGACGACGAAGCTGCAAAGCCCTGCACGATCTGCTGCCCCCGAGACTGGGATCCTTTGATGCCATCAATGAAGTAGCTGAGCTGCTGCTCTTGACGGTCCCGTGCCGCTGTAGCTGTTCTCTTCTTTGTCGTCATGTCTCCAGTCCAGCCCTGCACTAGGCAAGCCAACGAGTTTCCAATCCAATCCCTTCGTTCCTCCTGGTGTGCTTGTTTTGTTGCAACGTGCCCAAAATTCCACAAGCGTCCTTGAAGTTCCATTGGCGCGTAGTCCAGCTATTAGTCCATGCAAGATACGAAGAGAGGGAGGGCATAAAGAAGCAATAAAAGACAGAAGAAAAAAAATTATTTTTTTCCTTTCTTGCAGGTTATCCACGTTCCACCACTCCCTTGCTTCGCTGACCAGTAAAGTTGGCGAGCCCAATTAAGACACCATCGTGAGCCTTGCTGAGCGGCTCGTAATCCACTGCGAGCCACCATCTGTCAAGTCCTGAGATTAGCAAGCCCGATCTGTAGTCGCTTCGAATTTGGAAACTTATCTGCAAATTAGATAAGATTATCTTCCAATTTGATCTTTTAAATTTATTGCCTATTGCATGGATTTTTGATATCTCTGGGTAAATATATGATATCCGCAAAAATTTAAAAATCGCGTTAGGGAACTTTAGTAACTTCCCTAACTTAACAACGTGCTTGGACGGCAATCCGATCTCTAACTACCAAATACGATACCCGGTAGTACGGAAAATCTTCCATCCTATCCATCACCATTTGGATACGATCGTTAATTTATCATGTTTCCAAATTTAAATAAAAAACCTTCCATCAATATTCATAACCACTTAGATATAATCGTCGGTTTATTCTGTTTCCAAATTTAAACACATAAGATATTCTTTGCGGATTGTGGGGATATTATTTGATGATAGATGTTTATCTTTTAAATGATTTGTTTCCCCATAAAAAAAATACCAAAAACATTGCCTTAGGATAGATTAGATTTCTGTTCTTAATTTAAATTGCATGTTTAAATTATGGGTATTTTTAATTACGAATTTTAATTAAAAGATACAAAAATATATCATGCGCATGTCATGTAGAATTAGTTTCATAAATTGCATGTCATATAGCTTGCACATTAGCTTTATTTAATTAAAAGTTGCAAGTCATGTTAATATAGACATATTATGTACGTCATTGCATTTAGGGTAATCCCATTACATGCATTCCATCCAGGTTAGTTTTCATTTGAATAAGTGAAAGTCCTAAAAAATATTGAGTGAATTGTGTTTTAATTAGAAATCATATCTAAGTTGTTAATGCGATTTTTCTAGCTAACCTGCATATGCTTTCGTTGCTTCGAGGTAAGTAATTCCTCCCTTTCCTTGCAATTTATTTATCACTTTGATTATTGAGTGTTAAATAATGGTTGTGCACCCGCATAATCACCTCACATGTTAGGATATAATAAAATCGATTCAAGCTATATGCATAAATATTTTTCATGAAAAGAAAAGGTACCCAAAGGGCGTAAGAGTAAATCTAGCATAATCAAGTCTCCGTACTCATAATCTTTGGTTCGTAGGAATAAAGTATATCTCCATATACTTTTTTTGGGTTTATAATCGACTTACCATAAATAGATTAGTGGCGACTCTGAAATGAAAATCATTTACATATTAACAACTTGAACCATAAGTCGCGAATTGGTAGGACTTGGGAGGAGCTCGAGTTAGGTCTAGACTTAATAATCCATTAGCCAAACTCTTAGGTGGTGCACCACGAGAGTAAGTCGCGACAAATTTTGATAAAGGCGGTGAAATACTCTTGATAGATGGTATGCTTTGGCTCCTCCAAACTCTATGTTTTCTCATGCTTGATATGCTAAATTTTGTTATGCTTTACGTTGTCTAAGTATGATTTGTGATTTTGTGCTGTTCTCTAATTCTTTTCATTTTGTGAGATTTTATAAGATCACTGCCTAACTGTTTTAAAAACTTAAAATGTTAGGTAAAATCATGGTGTAATATTTAAATATTCTAACACGTTGATTGGGTGTGATTAAAAAGTTGGGAAGATGTTTAATTCTGCTTCATTGTGGTCATCCTGTCTGCATTTCTAGAGAGATCCTTGTTCTTAGTTCACATCTAAATCAGCTGATACACTGATCAATTTGTTCCCAACTGGGTTTGGAGACCGTGGACTAATGCCGGAGCGGTAGAAAATCTTTTAAGCAAAAGGTTTATCTATCAAATTTCAAGCCATAGATATAGTTATCCCGCGATGCAATCGACGAAGGTTTTTAGCTATATTTAGAACCCTTCAGACTTAGAATGCGCAACTTGCTCAACTGAGATCTACTTAGCCTGGCAAATTAGAGTTGTCACATCAATATCACTACTAGACAATTTTTAAACTATTTTGGACCTATAGAGCTGAAAGAGAGGATTATGCATAATCAAGCCGAACCTTTATGAATCTCGTTTGCAATTTCTCTTTTCTTGAACTCGCTAATTTTCGCTATATATATAGCTAGTTCACTTTGCGGGTAGACGCGATATTTTTATTAGGGTTGGTTCTACAAAATTGGTTTGTGTTTTCGTGAAACACCAATTAAGCGCTCCTCTTGATTCCTTATTTGGACCTAGCAAACTAAACATAAATTCTCTCTATATTAGAAGTTACTGACTATATGAAAACAAACTTTTTTTTTCTTGGAGTACAGACATTATCGGTTTTAATGCTCAAAATTCAGCCAAAAAGAACTGAATGTTTTTTCTCTTTTGGTCGGAAAAAAGAACTTAATGTTCAAAATTGTAGTTGATTGATGCCACGGTAGGCGGACAGTTCACGTAAAGCTAATTCGGTAATCATAATTCGATACTATCATATATGAATTTACTTGTACAGAGACCAAATATTTGATAGAAAAACAGCACTTTTTACTATTTTACAGCTGAATTAGGAGCTGGTACTGAGTAAGTGCAGATGTATTAGATGACTCTAGAAAGTACTAGCGCAATGATTTATCACAATTGCAAACATTTTACCAGTCGTTCGTGCTTAGACAATCATGGCGAGTTCTTTCTCGACTCGTGTGGATTGATCTCTTCCGGTGCTTCGATGACGCAATGCTTTCACGGACTCTAGCTTTCCACATTGGATGATCTCTTAACTCTTTGGGTCGGGGCATAGCGCCTTGTTAGACATCCCAATCTTCCAATTCCTCTAGCATCCACAATTTCAGAACATGGAGCTTCAGAAACTATGTCGCGCTGCAGCTCATCGTCGGGCCACAGTAAGAGTTGGCCAACAACAACCTGAGAGTTACCAACGTCTCCAGGCTTCCTAAGACTCCCATGAAGTCGTCCTTTAGGCCGGACATCGACAAAGCGAGGACTCCAAGGTTTGGTGCAAGGACAGACAAGTTTTCCACTGGTGCTATTTCACGAATGCCGAAAAGCATCCCAGCCAGATACTATTGTCACAAATCAAGAGCCAAAATGGTCAATCAACAGTGTGGTTTGGGTGGAAATGTTGGTATACGCTGCTATCTTGTGTCAAGGAAGTTATCACGCTTAGCAACAAAGATGGGAGGCAATGCTCCTGATGGCTCATGTCGGCTTAACTGATCGCTTCCAAATACCGCATGCTCCAGGAGTAGTGGAGCTGATTGTGAAATGGCAAACCAGTTCACTCTGCTTCTGTCACATGCTTTAGTCCCTTCTCGTCGAATACTCAACAAAAGTTTCGTTCTAACATGTCGTGTATCAAAATGTGTCCGACCCGCATCAGAAATGCCCTTATAAATGGAATTACGGATCAGCTTCGGCACATTCCTAGTGTATTCAATTGAAACAAGCATATGTTTTAGCACCTTCATTTGCTGAGCCCCAAAATCCGCAGTTATTGAGCTAGGAAACGAGTTTTATCATTGCCGAATTTCCAAGCATTGATGACTATGACTTTGCAATTGCGAGGACCTTGGATGATTTCGGATGGATATGTTGCTATTGGGAAGCCACAACCTAATTTGGACCCCGATGAATTCTAAACGGGTACACATGTGATAACTTTATTCAAAATTAATTTGTTGACCACCAAATACCCCAAATTGGTATAACTGTGACAAATTTACCAAAAACTAATTTTTTGACCACCAAAAATCCCAAATTGGTACACTTTTAACAAATTTATTCTCCATTAGTTTTCGTTAAATTGGATTAATACCATGAAAACCCACAAACTTATGACAAACGGAGGATAAAACCTCAAACTGATTCATCCATCAACTTTCACGAGTCATCCAACTCAGTGATTTAAAGGTAAAATTTAACAGAAACTAACGGACAGTAAATTTATCATAGGTGTACCAATTTGGAGTAAATTTATCACAAATGTATCAATTTAAGGTTTTTCATATTATTAACCCTTACAATACCGAGGGTACACATCTTTAGTGTGATCTTATTATTATTATTATTATTATTATTATTATTATTATTATTATTATTATTATTCTTTGGGTCCATTTGTCTCTTCGGATGGATAAAGCCTCACCCAGCTCCGCCTCGCCGGAGTTGGGCCCTCGCCAGCGAACCTCCCCCCCGGCCGAACAGGCCAGGGGGGAGAAGGAAAAGAAGAAAAAAATAAAAAGAAAAAAATTTCGAAAATAATAAAAAAAATATTAAAATATTGCCACGTGGACGCCGGTCAGCGGTCACGTCAGCGCCGGCCAGCTAAAAGGACTGAATTGGCCGGTTTGCAAAAGGTTTAGGGTTGAATTGATAAAAAAAAAAGTTTAGAACTAAATTGAAAAAATTGCAAACGATTTAGGACTTTTTTGGTAATTTTCCCAAATTTTTGTCATCAAGAACTCCCCAAATGTTCAGGTCATCAACACCTCAACCATATTCAATTATAGACCAAGCCTTCAAGGCCCTATCTGGTTCGTGAAAAGGTGTCAAAGATCATGCTATCTTATTTGAGATGAAGCCATTAAGCCCTTCGGAAAAAGTGTCAGAAAAGCCCTAAATTTTTTGCATTAATGCCAATTTAGTCTTAAATATTTTTTTGTTGCCATTTGAGTCTTAAACCTTTTGTCTTTATCAATACAGTCCTTCTGGCTAATTTTGGCCGGATATTACTGATGTGGACACCGACCAACCTACGTGACATCGCTAGTGCTGACTTGGACAATTTGTAATAATATTTTAATATTTTTTGTGCTTTTTTATTATTTTTTCTAATTTTTTTTATTTTTTTCCCTTCTTTTCTTTTTCTTTCCTTACTGGACACTGAGCACCAGTCATGGCCGGCCGCCTAGCCTTGCTTGGGCGAGGCCGCCATTGTCCACCACAGGCAAGGCCCAGCCGACCCCTGCCTAGAGAGGGCATGCCCCGACGAGGGCTCTCCTCGCCAAATCTGGCAAGGTCGGCCCTTGACCAAACAACGGCGGCCTCGCTGGGCGTCACCCGGGTGAAGCCAACGCTAGGCAAGGCCTCCATGGCCTAGGCGAGGGCCGGCATCGCCAAATCTAGCGAGGGGGCTCATTCTTGCCCAAGTGAGGGTCGGCCTCGCTTGTGGCAGCCAGGCCAGGTAGGTGGGTATGGCCAGTGGCCGGTGTTTGGTCACCGGCCAAAGGTAGAAGAAAGGAAAAAAGAAAAAAAAAGAAATAAATAAATGAAAAAATAAAAAAATAGAAAAAAAATATTAAAATATCATTACAAATTGTCTACATCAGTGCCGACGGTGTCACGTATGCCACCTGGCGTTCACGTCAGCAAATATCCAGTCAAAATTAGCCGGAAGAACTTAATTAGCATGAAGACGAAATGTTTAAAACTCAACTAGCACAAAAAAAAAAGGTTTAGAACTAAATTTACACCAATACAAAATATTTAGAACTTTTCCGGCACTTATCAAATAGCCCCCCGAGTTGTGCTCATATCAATGGAATACCACCTATTAACCTTACGCCTCAAAAAGTACGATATTTTTCCATAGAGATATAAAATATTGCCATTGGACAAATGCATCTTTTTAATCTTACACGGCATCTCATATGAATGGCACACTATCGAAAGTATGCATATAGATAATGCATGCCGGTATAAAGCGCGGGCTAAGTAACTAGTAAATAGTACACCTTGAAGAAAAAGAAGAAGATGCGCCTAGAATAGACAATGTCCTTTCTCCCGCTGTGCATTTTACTGCAACCTAAAAAGCATTAGTTATTCCAACGTGAAAGCTTCATACAAACGTTGTTGTCACTGATCCTCTATATGAGAATCAGATCTTTGGGTTGGCAAAATATAATTCTCATCCTTTTCTTTACACGTATGTAGCAAGTCATCGTGAGATGACACTTTCGGAATAATTCCTTTCTTCTTTTGGCTATTGATAATCTGAACCTTATTAGAAACAAGCAACTTCTATTTCCAATTTCTTTTTCTTTTTCTGAGTCCAAAAAAGAAAAATCTTCTGTGAAAACGCATATTAGTTCAATTTTTTGTTACACTAATGGAATCAGTTCCTCAGATTTGTTTGGGTGTTTGGTAAAGAAGACAAATTCAATTATCGAATAAAGACCGCACTAAAAACAATGTTTTTCGTATATTAAAAGCTGCTTCTAAAAACAACATTTTCACTATTTTTTCACGTATACTGGGAACATTTATTTCTACGAATCAAACGCCTCATTTACAAGAAAACAAACAATCTAAAGGCACAGGATTCGTTTTTCTCATGTTTTCAATGAAAATAAAATTCACCACCCGCCTGGGTGGCGCTGTTGGAGCGCGCACTCTTCCTCTCGCAAAAGGTTGAGTGTTCGAATCCCGGGCGCCAGGTTGACTTAACCGGTGGCACGTGTGTGGTGGCTAGCACGTGTCGCCCCTAGGGTTTACTCCCCGGCTGTCGGCCGTGCGGGGGTTCCCTGGATAAAATAAAATAAAATTCAAAACATTTTCACAAATTGAACCGGCCTTGATTGCTACATCCACTTAATTTGCATGGTCCAATGGCATCAAGTGGGAACATTCCATGCGCGCTTCCATTTCTAAAAGAATTGGAATCTTTCTTTTTCGTCAAGTTGAAATTCGGATAGTGAAGCATAATATTTTGTGCTATACATTGACCGTGGAAAACCTCATTTTCATTTTCACAATTCAAACATCATATCGCATGATTGAGTTCTCTACTAGACAGATCAAATTACATTTAACCATGTCGCAACCCTCCCGATGGTCCAAGAGATTATAGGTTTAGAGGTAATGTTGATTTGAGCACCAACGGTCCTCAATCGGTGTGGATTCTCCACCCTTGCCTCATGTGACGTGAGGAAATTCATTTTAAATTGATTTACCTATGAAAATCTTATATAAGGAAGTCGCTACTAAAGGCTAGAAACCAAATAAGGTGTGGGAAAATACCTCACGTCCTACGCAACCAGAAATCTAGGATCGGAGACTTAATTATACTAATTATCTAACTAGTACTCTCTCAATACCTCGACTTGATTATTTGGCAACTAAAGTGTTCACATGGTCTTTTTATCAAATTATAAATCCTTAGGATCTCGTCTGTTAAGTGTCCATGCAAAATTTTTTAAGTATTTATTATGGACCTAAAATGTACCCAACCATTCAAATAAAACAAACAAATCAAAACTGAGAAAAGTAATAAAAGGTTATCACAATCAATTCATAAAAGATAGTAACGAAAGAACAAGTAAAAAGTAAAATACAGTAAACTAACCCGATACGAGTCGAACAAAGAACATAACATGGCCTTGTTATTAGGGAAAAATGTCAGAAAAGTCCTAAACATATTGCATTTATGTCAATTTAGTCCTAAACATTTTAATATAGTTCACTTTAGTTCTTCTGGCTAATTTTGGCATGATATTGCTGATGTGGATGTCACTTGTGCCAAGTAAGTCAGCCAGCGTTGACGTGAACATTTTTAATGATATTATTAATTTTCAATTTTTGTTCTTTTTTAATTTTTTCAATCATTTCTTTTTTTTTCCCTCATCTTTCTGGTGACCGGCAAGGGTCAGGCTCACCAAGCATTGCCTGGGCGAGGGTGGGCCTTGCCGAGCGTCACCTAGGTGAATGTTGGCCTTGCCAAGCGAGGTCAACTCTCACCTCCCATCGGAAAGATGAGGGAAAAAAAGAGAGAAAAAAAAGAAAGGAAAAAAATATTGAAAAAAATAAAAAATAAAAAAATTTGAAAATTATTAAAACATTATTAGAAATTATCCACTTCAATGCCGGCGGTGCCACATAAGCCTACCGACGTCCACGTCAATACTATATGGCCAGAATTAGCCGAAAAGACTAAATTAACACTATGTCAAAAGGTTTGTAACTAAATTGGCACTAATATAATAGGTTTAGGGATTTTCTTACACTTTTCCCCCCGTTATTAAGCCTAAGGACAAGCACCCCTGTGAGCTAATATCAAATCAAATTTGTCTTCTAAAAGATTAAACTGCTTAAATCGCTTAAACCTAAGGGTTGATAGCATGAAAAATCTCAAACTGGTACACCGGTCATAAATTTACTTTAAACTAATTTTTTAATCACCAAAAACCCCAAATCAGCACACGTGACAAATTTACCCTACGTTAATTTTCGTTAAATTTTACCATCAAATTGCTAAGTTTGATGACATGTGGCAGTTAATGGGTATACCAGTTTGGGATTTTACCTTCCGTTTGTAATAGGTGTACCGGTTTGGGATTTTCCGTAATATTAATTCAATTTAACATAAACTAAAGGGGGGTAAATTTGTTATAAGTATATCAATTAAGGATTTTTTATGGTCAAAATATTTGTATGGGATAAATTGGTCACATGTGTACAAGCTCGGGGTTTTTGGTGATCAAAAAATAAGTTTGAGTTAAATTTATCGCAAATGTACTAGTTTGGGGTGACCCTAAACCTAACCTTATTAAAAATAGAATCCCTAAACTATTTATATACTAACTAAAGGAAACTAAATTAATTCTAATTCTAAAGTCCGACGACCTAGTCGAGGCTTATTTTCTAGCCATTTTTCAAACTTTTCATTTTCGAATTTTTACTTTTTTATTTCTTTTTTTTTATTTTAGATCTTGGGTTCAGTCCAAATGCAAATGGTCGGATTTGGGATACACAAAAGTAAGCTCAAGATGGGCTTGTTAATCAAGCCCTACTCGATTGAAATTAGTAAGCCTATTTTTTAATATAACCAAACTCAGCCCATCTTCTTCTTTCAGTCACTCTGAACTCATTACCTATTATAACCACAAAATAAACCCATTTTTGTTACACTAATACTAAACCCATGCTATCATGACCGAGCCATGCACACCACCGGCGACCACCACCAAACCACACCATCTCCATCCGTTGGCCTTCCGACGACAGAGTCTCGATGTTGCAGAACGTACCCAGAATGCTAAGAACTACCAAGGGAATTTCAGGCATTTAAGTACATTTCCAGAGATTCGGTAGTATGCATATCGGCGACTTTCGTTTATTTTCCTCGCCGATGATCACCACGGGAAGGCCATCGTTGAAGAGACAGTACATAAAACAAAAGGAACACAAGCTCGGTAAAGCTCTCGGCAACCTCACTGGGCATCAAAATCAGTTTTAATATCTAACCAATCACTGTATCTCGCACAAATCACATCAAAATGGAAGCCGAAGATATTTCTAAGTCGTATCAATGAAACATTTTGTCGAGCAAATCGTGTGCGTTATTGAGTAGCAAGCACAGACACGGAAATAATGTGATTTTCTCATCCAAAATGCATACATCAACGATGATGACAGGCTAAATCATCAAGAATTGGCCATGATTCTAAGTGATTTTTCTAATACGCCTATTTGCGGTTCTCGGACTCGGAACTCTGGAAAGAACGAAAGGGGTTTGAGGTTACCTGGTTAACAAGCGGAACAGAGCTGTGATTAGTGATGGAATCAACCACGGGAACTTCATTAATCGTTGTCGAGTGAAATCGACGCTGACGGAACTATGACCAGGAACTGACCACCTCGTGCTGTGGAACAGAGCCGAATGAGGGAAGCCAACACAGTGGCGGAAGAGCTTAACGAGGAGGAGCTGCTCTCGGTCGCTATTTCCAGTCGAAGTGACGAGAGAAAATTTCGGGATGCTTCGCCCGTGAAGATTCGAGCCGGCAACGAGATTTTAACTGGGAACGAGGCTCTTCGAGTTTCTCGGCCAGCGAACAGAGCTGAACAGGGGAGACTCGAGGCGGCAACGTAATGGAGAACGACGGCATCGGACGGTGCTCGACGATGACTGTCATAGCTTGTGAACGGAGGAAATTCTCCAATGACGCAAAACAGAGTCCGTGATCAGCCTCCAGCTCAGAAATCTTCTTGCATCGCAGTAAAGGAAACTGATCTGATATGTGGGCTTGGGAGGCTTCCTTGCTAATGAGGGGACTAGTGCTAAATGGATTAGAAAGTATTGGGCATAATTAGAGCTTTTATCGATCCGATGTATTTCACTTTTTTATTGTCGGCAAAATTAATGTGTCAACAACCAAGATTTCATATACGGTGCGAATTTGCCGGTAGCGTCAATGACCGATTGAATATGTAATTTCAACGAGCCTTGCATGCATGTTTTTCATCTCCGTACGTAGCAATTTTATCTTTTGCATCGAATATCTCTTGACATGGGTTCAGAGCCTCAAGCCATTTTCTCTTTGCTCAAATTATTAATCGATCACTCCATATGTGGACCTCGTCGATTTAACACGCGCATTGCCTCACTTTCGCCGTCTAGCTATGGAGTTTCAATTCTTCTCCGCATAATTATTCTTCTCGCAAGGAATCGACGATCACGAGAGATTCAGAATAATTTGGAGTGAACGGCTGGATTAATAATCTAATACTTTATCTCATGTGACCCTCTTCTTCCACCATTGGCTTTGGAATCTGAAACTTTATTTTTTACTTTTCAAAGGAGACTTTGAATTCAAGAAAAGAAAAGTAAAAGAAGCTCAGGTACAAAGTCTCTGGCTACTGGCAAGAGTTTCTTTCAAGATTGAATGCTCCACTAACACAGCTTATCTTGAACGTAGTTTCTTTCTTATAAATAACGAAAATACGAGCCAATTACGAAATTCTGCATAAATATTTTAATGCTCAGCAATTCCTTTTTGCGAGTGTAATTGTCCAATCAAATTTGGATATGTGTTCATGAGCAGAACAGTTGAACTTGAGTTAAGATACTGGTTGATTGACATTTATCCAATCGAATTCAAGATAGATCGGATATTTATTTAAATCAAAGTAAATGTTGATCGAACTTCTCTACAAATAGGGGGCCTCTCAATTCATTTTAGGCAGAATAGATGGAGACCTTAAATTTTGTAGATTTGCTATTGGGATGTTCCTGAAATATAAAGAATTTCGAAAACCCAAAAACCTATCAGATTTAGGTCATCATTACCTCAATAAAAATTTTGTCATAAGGACCTCAGGAACAAGTTGTTAAGACGTTGCCAAATATTCGGGTCATCAAGACCTCGACCATCTTTCATTAGAGACCAAGCCTTCAAGGCCCTATCTGATTCATGAGAAGGAATCAAAGATCGTGCTATCTTTTTGGAGATGATGCCATTAAGACCCTTGAATTGTGCTCATGTCAATGGAAATACCACATATTAATCTTACGCCTTCAAAAAGTATGATATTTTTCTCTAAAAATATATGGGATAATGATACAAATGGTCTCTGAACTTTTAACTCGATGTGCAATGTAGCTCTTAAACTTTCAATTTGTTCAATGTGATCCCTGAATTATATGAAAAATGTTCAATGTTATGTTGTCTTTTTGTTAATTCAAGTTCAGGGATAACATTGATCATTTTCATATATTTAAGGGATTAAGTTGAACATGTGCCAAAAATTCATGGGTTATATTTAACAAATTGAAAGTTTAAAGACCACGTTACATATTGGACAAAGTTTCATGGATAATTTATGTCATTTTCCCAAAATATAACATATTGCAATTGTATGAATCTCATCTTCTTTCTCTTTCATAACATCTCATTCTAATAATGGAATACTAGTACATAGTATACCTTGAACGAGAACGTGCACATAGACTAGACAATGTCTTTTGGTCCCCGCTTTGCATTATCCGGCAACCTAAAAAGCATTAGTTATTCCATTGTGAAAGCTCCATAGGAACGTTGTTGTGACTCCTCTATCAAAGAATCTGATCTTTCGGTGGGCAAAGTATAGTTCTCATCCTTTCCTTTACAAGTATGTGATAAGTCATCGTGAGATGACACTTTTGGAATAATTCCTTCCTTCTTCTTTTGGCAATTCATAAGTCGATCGAACCTTATCAGAAACAAGCAACTTATATTTCCATTTTTTTCCCCTTTTTCTGAGTCCTAAAAGAAAAAATATTTTCTGAAAATGTATACTAGCTCAATTTTTTGTTACACAATTGGAACCAGTTCCTCAGGTTTGTTTGGATGTTTGCAGTAAAGAAGATCAATTCAATTATTGAATAAAAATGTTTTTCATATATTAAAAGTTGCTTATAAAAACAACATTGTCATATTATTTTCACTTATATTGAGAACCACAAGTTTTCTTTTCTCAATTTTTCAATGAAAATAAAAACTGGAAACATTTTCGCAAACTGAACCGGCCTTGATTGCTACTTCCACACCATTTGCACAGGCAAATGGCATGAAATCGGAATGTTCCGTACGTGCTTTCTTTTCGAAAAGAGTTAGAATCTTTTTTTTTTTGGTAAGGATAAAAAGAATTAGAATCTTTCTTTCTCCTCAAGTTGTAATTTGGATAGCGAAGAATAATATTTTGCTCTGTACATCGACCATGGAAAATCTCTTTTTCATTTTCGCCATGCAAACATCATATCGCATGATCGAAGTCCTCTACTAGAAGGATCAAATTGCATTTAACAATACTTCATAAGCTCCACCGGTCTTAGCAAAAGTAACTCTTTCATTATATAGTGAATTTGCTGAGAGCACCAATGACCGATTAACTATGTAATTTCGATGAGTCTTATGTACATGCTTTTCTTCTCCACAAGGCAATTTTTGCATCGAATATCCCTTAACATGGGTTTACAGCCTCGAGCCATTTTCTCTTTGCTCCAATTATCAATCAATCTTTTTTGTACGTGGACCTCATCAATTTAACAGGTACATCGTCTCATTTCACCGTTTAACTATGGAGTTTGGATTCTTCTCTACATAATTATTCCTCTCACAAGAAATTGACTATCATAAGAGATTTAGAATAACTTGTGGTAAATGGCCCAAACGGAGAATCCAGTACTTATCTCATGTGACCATCTTCTTCCACCATGAGCTTTAGACTCTGAAACTTTATTCTTTACTTTTAAAAGGAGACACGCTTTGAATCAAAAGAAAAGAAGGGATCACGTACAACATGTGTGTGGCTCTTGGCACATTATTCCTCTAGCAAAGGAGACAAGATCAAATTGGAGAAGGCAAGTGTACTTGTCATAAGCATAAGTATATCGGGTTGGTATTTCAAGCTTGCGCCACCTTGACGCACCTAATCTGTGAGCTTTTCGGATGATTTGGATTTAGACAAATGTGAAACTGTTAATAATTACTTGTTTAGGGAGTGAGAGAGTTAGGTTTGCATAGACAAGAAGTATCTATCCATGAGAGATCATCAATTCCATGGAACCTTAATTTAGAAAAAGAGTTAATACTACAAAAAACACCAAAGATGTACATCTATGATAAATTTATCCAAAATTAATTTTTTGACCATAAAAAACTCTAAACTGGTACACATGTGACAGATTTACCTTAAAATCCCAAATTAGTATATTTGTGACAAATTTACTTCCATTAAATTGAATTAATATCACAAAAAATTACAAAATGGTACACCTGCAACAGATGGAGGGTAAAGTCCTAAACTAGTATACTCGACAACTACCATGTGTCATCCAACTCATAAATTTAACGGTAAAATTTAACGAAAACTAACAAAGGATAAAATTGTCACAGATGTACCGGTTTGGAGATTTTCGTGGTCAAAAAATTAATTTGGGGTAAATTTATTATAAGCGTATCAATTTGGGATTTTTTGTAGTATTAACCCTTAGGAAAAAAAAGGAGTAGAAAAAAAGAAGAGAAAAGGAAAGGAAGGATGGAAGGTGGATAATTATTCCCGTCGTGAACAGAGAAAAGACCGAACTAACCTTGATAAGTGCGTGCTATTCGATACTATATAAAGAAGCCTTTTCTCTAGATCGATGGATCGGCATCAAACATTAGTGAAGAACAAAATGGCACAGTCTTTGGTTGCTAAAGGACACGTCTGCTGCGAAATCGATGCAAGGGACCTCGACATCGCCGACAGTGATAATCCTTCACGTTGGCAGTGGTTGAGTGGCGGGTACTTTTGAATCCTTAGAACAAAATATTGCACGTATCTTTCTAGCATATTGTTCGCCTCGCCTTACGCTATGACTCTACTGAGGATTTTTCATGTTATGATATAGTATGTGAATGACATCGGATAAAGGGGAACACAAAAAAGATAAAGGAAGGCATTTTACGGGATTTCTTTAGGGAGAAAAATGGGGGAAACCATAGTAAGAGACAAAAAATTTTGTTTGAGGGTATCAATGCAAGTATACAGAATATTAATCTTTGTCTTCTTTCTTATAATTGGTAATTCTTGGAATTATTCTTTGGGTATGATGATGTTGATGCTCCACCCTCTTTTTTTTTTTTTCTAAAAATGTTCCACCATCTTGTGCTACATAGATAGATGGCTAGGGTTATTTCTTTTCACCTCCTTGAGGTAAAATTTTTTTGTTCTACTTGAACACATTAAATGTCCACGTAATTTCGCCAACCAAATTTGAGATACGGATTTTGACTTGTATACTAGTGTTTGTACCCATGCTACGCACGCTTCTAATCTTCAATATTTGCAAAATATTTCGATATTTTGAATAAATCGAGAAGTAACCATCGAAAAAATTTGAATAGTAAACTCAAAAAACGAAAGCAACACATCAATTATAGTTTCGAATCATTGAATCATTACTTTATTCAAACCCAGAATAATATGATTAGACAATTTCAAATTCCAAACAAATTATGGTGTTGAAGTCTCCCTAATTTTTTCCTATATGTACTTTCAAGGTAGAGGTAAATTGGTAACTCTTCAACTAAATCACACCATAGAAAAGAAGGAACCGTTCCTCCGTCTTGGTATCTAAATTTTCATTTTTGCCTTCATATGGGCGCGATGAGCCAATTAAATTAGGAGCGCTAGATATTTTTATGAATAAAATTTTAGTTTCATCTTCAAATATTTTGCTGTCAACATTAGTAAGTTCATTATATGCTATGACCGATTTGACTTGCTCAAATATTAGAAAATAATACCTATTTTAGTCTCTCAAATCTCGATAAATTTTATTTGTACTATTAACTTTAATGTATTTGTCATAATATTGTAGTTGTAGTTTCTCGTCGCTTTTATCGTTTTTACTTAATTGATCAAACCTAACCGAGTTCTAATTGTATCAAATTATAATCTTCTTGAGCTTTTCTCATATTTTCTGCTTTTCATTATAATTTTTATATGTTTTCTTTTTGAGTGGATGAAAAATAAGGAGTATGATGGGTTTCTGGAGGTGTTGGGCTTTACGGTGGTTGGGAAAAATACGGAGAGAGTAGAGATGCTATTTTGTCTTTCGTGAATAAATAAATAAAGATATATATATATATATATTATATATATATATAGTTATTTATAGTTGGCCATATTAAAAATAATGATAAAGGAGGAGAGGAGATTGATAGGTAAATAGGAAGAAAAGCCCGTTGAGCTTCTCTAAGAATACCCATTATTCTATGAGATATCATTGTATTATTACGGAGTGATGGATATTGACCTATTAGCCATCATTCCTATTTATCATTTTTAAGTAATATTACTCGCTTTTTTGTTCAAGTAATTCATAATTTCCTGATAAATATGGAATCCAAGTTGTTTTTTTTATAGATTTTTTTGTCTAACTAATATGGATCATTAGTAAATGGGTTTTTGTTAACAAGTGTTCCGAGACAATTGCAAAGCATACTTAATATGGAATACTTTGATTTCTAAAGTTTTGATTACACATACCAAAGAAAAATAGTGTATGGAAAATTGCAGAGTTACCTTCTCACCAAGTACCTACTAGACTCCAATAATCAAGAAGAGTTGTAGTTTTTTTCTTTAAAAAAGTTAATTAATTAATAAGGAACGGTCGAGTTTATATATTGGTTTCTTAATATGCTTTTAACTTTTGATTTCTGCTTACCGTCGACATATAGAGTTTGTCTAATATCGATCTCTAAATAGTTATAGCAAAGACTTTTTCGAGTCTACTATCAATATAAAGCACTTTCTACACATTCATCGTTATGTGATCGTAGTTATCTACATGTCACTCATTCAACAATGAATGTGTTAAAAACAAGTAATTGTACTAACAGTACACGTAATAATTATCCTGATCAATAACGTTTGAATAAAAAAAACTACTTCAGTGATAAAATTGAAATGGCAAAAGCGGTGAAGATAAAGCTGCTGGAAGTCGGGGGGTCGTCCGACACGCACTCTCTTGCGCCGGATGTTACGTACAAAGTCTCGTTTCAGTTGAGGATCGATTCGACGAACTACAAGACCATGAAGGGACAGACGGTGAACCTGACACTGACTCTCCCGGACGGTTCCGAACAAGCGCGGAAGGCGGCGTTGCCCGGAAAAAAAGTACCTGGCCCCAATTTATGGTACGAACTGGAGGTCGGGGAGATCGACATGACGCCAGGGAACCAGGGCGGCGAAATGAATTTCACCATGAATAAAGAGTTCCAAGAGTGGAGTGGAGGGCTCGTCATCAAGTCCGTCCAGATCAAGGCCAAGTGATCTCGCCAAGAAAGTTATATATGCAATAAGGAGCAATTGCGGAGGAATTGCCATCGTGGAAGTGACTATAGTTATATGTGCGTACGGTCGCGAATGACTACTTCGTGCGCGCTTTTCTTAGCTAGTAATAAATAAAGAAAAACTCGATCACTCATGTGTACTAATGTTTTTCTATTTCCGGACCCCGTCCTTTTATCTATGATACTTATTCAGCTATCTGCCTGTCTGTTTATCTATCTTAGATTACTAACTATTCATGATAAGCAAATCAAACTATAACTCGAACATAGCTTGATTTAAACTTTTCCATTTTTAATATGCAAAAGTCATTTGCATATTTAATTATTCACTTCACAGTTGGTATCATAAAGAAAGAGGTAAAAAGAAAGGAGAAAACGATAGTGTTTGGATCGATAGTTGTCCAGAAACACCGTGCGAATTCGTCGGATATATTTTGACAGAGCCGGGCGTATATGTTGATCCATTGTCGAGCTAAGGTTCGAAAGCCGCTAATTTCGTGCACGGTTAGGGAGAAACGAGGTCGAAAGCATCGAGCGGGCGGGCTGCAGCTCGAACCCCAACCAGCCTACTTCGGAAAAAGTAGAATTTTGTTCTACCGCGAGGGATGAATCGTCCAGATGGCCAACTTAACTCAGTTCTCCCCTGAAACAAAAATCTGGGATGAAGCTGAGAAAGAGAAAACATATGGGCAATAAAGGAATAACGAGAAACACTGGGATGATGTTTGTCTTAGAATATAGTTATGCAGGCATTCCGATGCATTGAGGTGATTGCGTCGATCCCCAGACAACATATTATTGTCCTTCGGCACTAATCTCCGCGTTAAATCCTCGGATGAACTCGTCACCACAACAAAACATAGCATGAGAGCGCGCGTCTCGCACCACATCGTTGTCAACTGATTTGCTTTATGACCACCGTGGTCGTGACCTGTCGTCCATGTCTAACCTATTGGCATGTGGTGTGCGACGATCGCTGATCATTTTTCTCCAAGGCGCGTGGTCGCTGAACATTTTCGCTGAACATTTTCGTCATCCACATATTGTTCCACGAAAGACAAACAGGCGGTGCACCACCTCTAGTTTAACTTAATTAAACCCTCAACATTGCAAATTAAGGCTAGAAACATGCGACTTAGAACCTATGGAAACCTCAAAGTCTCTTCATTAATTGTTCAATTTCTTGGCCTGATGCTAATAAAAAGTTATATACGAATGATATGTCTTCTATAAATTAAGGGAAGCCAGATTTTGCCTCACTTTTACTAAACTTCATTCAGAACTTGTCCTCATGTAGACTAATTAAAGATGGGATAAGTACACTGAATGTCTTAAAACTTATCATGAAAAAGTGCAATTGAATTCTAAAATTTTCAAAAAAGTACAATTCAGTCTTAAAATTTATTGTGAAAGTGCAATCGAGTCCTGAAACTTTCAAAAAGTGCAATTCAATCTTAAAAATTATCATGAAAGTGTAATCGAGTCCTAAAACTTTCAAAAAGTATAATCAAGTCCTAAAACTTGTCACGAAAGTGCAATCGAGTTTTAAAATTTTCAAAAAATGCAATTAAGTCATAAAACTTGTTACAGAAATGCAATCGAGCCCTAAAACTTTCAAATAATATAATCAACGGAAGAACTAAATTGGACCAATTTGACAAGTTTTAGGATTTGATTACACTTTTTAAAAGCTTTAAGGCTCAATTGTACTTTCATGATAAATTTTTGGACTTGATTGCACTATATTAGACCTATCAAAATGGGTCTTAAACCCATATATAAGACATTAAAAAGATAAATTGGTCATATATAGGTCAATTTAATTTTAAAGAGCACATCTTGAATGGGTTTTAAAATTTTAAACTTAAAATAAATGGGTCTAAATGGATTGAGTTTATAACCCATTTCCAACCCATTAAGCCCACACCACTCTCTCCCTCTTAGCCTTAAAAAATATAATTTTTTTAAAATTGAAATTGTTTTGATTTTTTCCCTTTTTCCCTTTTTTTATGTTTTCTTTTATTTTATTTTTTTTATTCCTTCATTTTAGCAAGGAATGAGCTCACTGGTCTTAGGGGAGACTCAAGCCTCGCCGATTGATCAAGCCTTGAGCTTGCCGACTTTGAGCGAGCTCCAGCTCGATGACCTCAGGCAAGCTCAACCTCACCTGAGGTTGGTGAGGCTTAGCTCGTCAGAATTGAGCAAGCTCATTCCTCGCATATGGCTAGTTGCCAACCAAAAATGAAGGAAAAAAAATTAAAAATTCGAGTTTTTGAAAAATAAAAATTATAAAAAGGGGTGCACAGAGGAAAATCAAATAAGATTTCTATACCAAATTGTGAAAAATATTTTCTAGTTCATTTTTAAGTTTAGGCCAAAATCCAGAAAAATAGTAATTTTCTTGAAAAATGACTTCATGGAAAACATTTTCAAAAAATGTCACATTTTTTTGTGAAACAAATGAAGCTTCAATTTTTTTTTAAAAATCATAAAAATTGTCTATGAAAGTGTTTTAGCATTATGAATCGGGTATGGTTCGAGATATCTACATTAAAATAAACAAGTCATAAACGGGTTAATTGATCAATTTGGATCGGACCATTTTTGACCTAATCCAAACTCAACCCGACCCACTCGTTTGACGGGTTTACCCTATACAAATACCACATTGTGTGTTAACTAGTGTTTATCGAAGTTCAAACTATCTTGTATCTCGCGACCGACTCAAATTAGTTAATGAGTTAAATTGATACCCAAATTCAAAAGCCAAAAGTAGTGATCTCAAGATATTATTCTCGTTATGAGTAAATCATGAGATTCGAAACTTCCGCCCGTGAGAATACTTGATATGAATCCTTGATTTTATCTTCTAAAAATTCAATAAAAGAACAAAAGGGTTATTGAGAGTTACCTCCCTGGATTGGGAAGTTATCATGCTTGTGTAGAAGCATTTTATTACTTTCTCTTCTAGCAAGCAATTGATACCGAGCTCTTTTAAGTGATTTGAAATTTTTCATGGTATTAACCTTATATTCTTTGAAGCGACATATAAGTAGGCCGAGCCGGGACTGAACCTCAAATCCCTTGCCCAGGCCTAGCCCAACGGCCCAAAAAATCCGGCCAAGTCCGCCCCTATGAGCAGGCCCCCACAAACCACCCCATCAACCCATCCGGCTCGGGTCACTCCGTCCGGACCGGGCTCGGTCCAACCGGTCGATCTCGGTTCCCGGTTTTTTAGACCGCTTTTCCTTCGTTTTTCTCTCGCACTTTTCTTCCGCGGAAGTCGTTCTCGTCCTCCTTCTTCTCCTTCCTCCTCCTCCCCTGTGGAATCTTCCCCGCGAGCTCACCTCTTCCCTCTCGCTTTCTCATGATCCCAGCGTCGGACGAAAACCCCACCAGAATCCTCCACCGAACCCCTAGCCGATGGGTGTCTACTTCAGGCTCTCGAAGACCGGCCGGAAGTTCTCCCCGAAGCCTGCTCCGGTCCCGCCGGAGGATCGCGAGGACGACGCGTCCCAGAATTCGAAGGGAGCCTCTCGCCCCGGGCCCAAAGAAGGCGGCTCGAGCGGTCGGCAGCTCGAGGTAGTGTTCAATCGTTGCGTCGGCCCTGTTTTTGATGCTAGGATCGGGGAAAATCCAAATGCTTCGAAGTTTGTTGTTGCCTGACTTAGTACGCGTGCGATGCTGGGTAGCTGCCCCGGTCGTGGGTTTACTTTAGCTTGGTTGCTCGTGAATTTCTCCGTGTCGCTTTTTCTTCCTTCTTTGATTGGGTATATGATACGATCCTAATGGCGATGCCGAGGTGAGTGTGAAGAGAATTTGCTTCTTAGATGTGGGCGGACTTGTCGGTAGTTTGATCGAGCTTGTCTGGATGCTTTGTTTTTGGTTCTCTTGGGGTAAGTTTACTCGTTTTTGATACTTCATCTGCCTGACCGCGTTCGATGGACTATGTTGGATTGATCTTTTGTGTCGTTTGCCTGAAATTGGGAAACTTTACTAGAAAATTGGATCTGGGACTGAGAATTCTGCTGCCCTTGCCGTTGCCTAGTTTTTTATAAGCAGGGGCCTGGCAATTGGCAAGAGTTTCTAGCAGCCGCGGTCTATAGTTATTGTCGCGACATCCCCGAACCGATCTCGCGACCCAGAGTTTAGTAATAAATTACTAAATTAAACCTAATTCGAGCTCTCTCAAGGCCATACCAATTCACGACTTAGGTTTAAATTATTAACATGCGAATCAATTTCATATAGGAGTCGCCACTAATCAATTTTTTGGTGGGTCGATTAGACATCCAAGTAAAGCATAGGAGAAATGCTTTACTTTTACGAACCAGAAATTCAATGGGCACGGAGATTTGATTACACTAATTAATCAACTAGTGCCTTTTCGGTATCTAACCATGTTCAATCACCACCTAACATATTCACACTAATTGGAAATTTCAAAATTCCATCCCTAACCAAGCTAAAGGAAGCAATAATCAATACATGAACCTAACATGCCTAATTAACCACATGCGAGGTTAAAATAAACGCACAATTCAAAGTGTGTGAATTGAGTAACATGCAATCAAACATGACACTAATCGCACAAAAGGGCAAGAAAAGCCAATTTCAAAGCCCAAATAATATTTTTTTGATTTTTGTAAATTTTTTAATAAAAAAATTTCTTTAATTTTTTAAAATATTTTTTAATATTAAAATAATAATATAATATAGTATTAATATAAAAACGGATCCGGGTCGGATCTCCACATTCGACCCGGATCAGAACTGAGCCGGGCGCGCCGGCCGGGTCCACAACCGAACCAAGCTCGTTTATGGAGCTCGGTCTGCGAAAAAAATTTTTTTAAAGGGAAAGGGCCCAGCCCAAACTTTTTAAAAAAAACAAAAGTCCAGAGCCCAACAAGAAAATAAAACCCCCAAAGCCCTAAATATACCGGCCTAATACCTATTATGGCCCACTCAAACGAAACCCTAGAGCCAAACCCTACCCGGTTACGACCTGCTCGATCGACCCAACGGCCAATCGCCGACCCGACTCGCCCCTCCTCGTCGCGCTCGCGGCTAGCCCTAATGCCGACGACCGGTGCCTAACCCGTCTGCATTGCCACCCCGACGAGGGACGGCAAGCGTCCTCCGTCCGAGTCACCGCCATGGCGACCGACGGCTGACTGGGACCGTCCAAGCCTTGACGAGAGGCGGGCCGGCCGGCCGAGAACCAGCCAGATCCCGGCGAGGGATCGGCTGGCTGCCTCCTCTCTCGGTCGCGCCTAGACCGCTGCCCTATCTGTGGGCCGGCCTCCTCTGCCCACGTCACCGCCGTGGCAACCGGCGGACGGCCGGGGCCATCCGGCGTTCCAGCACAAGAAACGCGACTGAACAAAGACAAATTCAAGAAGCTTGGTTCAGGCAAAACATCGAACAGTTAGGGCTCGCTACAAAAACGAGTGATTCTAGGCTCGATTGAGGCTCAAAACGAACCAAAATTATCAGCACAAGACACACGGAGAAGCAGGAGCAAGCACCAGGCGTCACGGGCCGGAACTCGCGTGAGCTGGACGGCCACGAGCTCCGGCCAGTGAGCCTGAGACAAGGGAACGCAACGGAAATAGGGGAAGGAGGGGCAGCCATTCGCAGCACTCCCTATCCGGCTCGGCAGAGTCGAACGGGGGGCAAACGTGATAGATCGGACTACGTCGAGTCACCTCGCACGCCTCCGAGCCTAAACCCTCGGGAAATCGGCCCCGAATCACACCAAACAAAAACCCAACAACAGCTCAGGACCGGAACCTACCCCCGAGAAATGGGGTGTGCCAGAGCTTTGCCGACCACGGTTGAGGCGTGGTGGTCACCGACGGGGGATCGTTTAACTCAGATCTCGCTCTCCAACGCTCTCAACCTCACTCTCTCCCGGGATCGCTCTCTCCTTTTCTCAAAAGCTCCTCCTCTCAGTTCCTCGTTTTAAGGCCGACCAGCCAGCAGGCGCGCATTGCCCCTACCACCATCAACCGGCTGCGGCCGGCCGATCTCCCGACCCTCAGATCATGCTGCCGCCGTCTCCTCCTCTGACCTGCACTTCCCTTGCCGACTGCTCTGTTCTTCTCCCCCGTACTAGCGACGTTGGGGGGTAGAAGGTGAACAGTCGCGAGTTGGGCCAAGGGGGAAAAGTGGTCGGCCCGCGTGGGAAAATAAGGAAAAAAAAAAATGGACCGGCTGACCCGGTCCGTTCGAACCGGGTTGAACCGGCCCGAAAAGCCCTTCTTCTTCTTCTTCTTTTTTGTAAAAATTAATTTTTCAAATTTAATTTAATTAATCTTTTTAATTTATTTTTTTACGATTATGCTCTAATAGATCCTATTAACGTAAATGCACCTAATGTCTATATGCCCCATAATTTTAACAAAAATATTTTGGTTTAGGGATTAAAAATTAAACCCTAATTTTCCATGCAATTAAACTCTAAATGGATTGGGCAAAATTTAAGTGTCAACAGGTCTGTATAGTTAGCCATATTAAAAATAATGATAAAGGAGGAGAGGAGATTGAAGAGGTAAATAGGAAGAAAAGCCCGTTGAGCTTCTCTAAGAATACGCATTATTCTATGAGATATCATTGTATTATTACGGAGTGATGGATACTGACCTATTAGCCATCATTCCTATTTATCATTTTTAAGTATTATTACTTGCTTTTTTGTTCCAGTAATTCATAATTTCATGATAAATATGGCATCCAATTTTATTTTTTTTATAGATTTTTTTGTCTAACTAATATGGATCATTAGTAAACGGGTTTTTGTTAACAAGTGTCCCGAGACACTTGCAAAGCATACTTAATATGGAATACTTTGATTTCTAAAGTGTTGATTACACATACCAAAAAAAAATTAGTGTATGGAAAATTGCAGAGTTACCTTCTCACCAAGTACCTACTAGACTCCATTAATCAAGAAGAGTTGTAGTTTTTTTTGGAAATTTTTTTAATTAATCTGGTAATTAATTAATAATAAGGAACGGTCAAGTTTATGTATTGGTTTCTTAATATGCTTTTAACTTTTGATTTCTGCTTACCATCGACATATAGAGTTTGTCTAATATCGATCTCTAAATAGGTTTAGCAAAGACTTTTTCGAGTCTACTGTCAACGTAAAGCACTTTCTACGCATTCATCGTTATGTGACCGTATTTATCTACATGTCACCCATCCAACGATGAATGTGCAAAAAACAAAAAAATTGTACTAACAGTAGACGTAATAATTATCATGATCAATAACGTTCGAATAAAAAAAAAACTATTCCAGCGATGGCATCGAAATGGCAAAAGTGGTGAAGACAAGGTGGCTGGAAGTCGGGGGGTCGTTCTGGGACGATGAATCTTTCGCCGAATGTTCCGTATAAAGTCTCGTTTCGGACGAGGATGGATGGCACGCCCTACAGCACCGTGCAAGGACAGTCGGTGAACCTGAGACTGACTCTCCCGGACGGTACCTACCAAGAGCGGCAGGCGGAGTTGCCCGGGAAAAAAGCTACAAGACGACGATGCATGGTACGAACTGGAGGTCGGGCAGTTCAAAATGACGGCGCAGAACGTGGGCAAGATGGAATTCGCCATGGAGCAACTGTTCGGAAGGTGGAGGGCAGGGCTCGTCATCAGGTCCGTCCAGATCAAGACCACGTGATCTCGCCAAGCAAGTTATATATGCAATAAGGAGCAATTGCGGAGGAATTGCCTTCATGGAAGTGACTACAGTGATAAGTGCGTAGGGTCGCGCGTGCGTGTTTCGGGCATGCTTTTGTTAGCTAGTTATAAATAAAGGAAAACTCGCTCACTCGTGTCGTGTGCACTAATGTCTTTCTATTTCCGGACCCTGTCCGCTGATCTGTGATACTTATTTGTCTATTTGTCGATCTGGCTGTCTATCTTAGATTACTGACCATTCATAAGAAGCAAATCAAACTGTAACTCGAACATAGTTTGATTCGAACTTTTCCATTTTTAATATGCAAAAGTCATTTGCGTATTTAATTATGCACTTCACATTTAGTATCATAAGGAAAGAGATAAAAAGAAAGGAGAAAGCGGTAGTGTTTGGATCGATAGTTGTCAAGAAACACCGTGCGAATTCGTCGGGTATATTTTGACAGAGCCGGGCGTATATGTTGATCCATTGTTGAGCTACGGCTCGAAAGCCGCTAATTTCGTGCGCGGTTAGGTAGAAACAAGGTCGAAAGAATCGAGCGGGCGGGCTGCAGCTCGAACCACAACCAGCCTACTTTGGAAAAAGCAGAATTATGTTCTACCGCGAGGGATGAATCGTCCAGATGGCCAACTTAACTCAGCTCTCCCCTGAAACAAAGATCTGGGATGAAGCTGAGAAAAAGAAAACATATGGGCAACAAAGGAGGATGAAGTTAACGAGAAACGCTTGGATGACGTTTGTCTTAGAATATAGTTATGCAGGTACTTCTGCGAGTGAGATTAAGCCAGTGGATTACTGGCTTTTGAAGGATGGGAAGCGCTGGGGTGTGCGGTTTTCTTTTGCTTTTCTGGGCATTTCACCGATGCACTGTCGCGAAGATTCTATGGTGATGGGAACTATCTGTTGACTGAGGATACTAAATCTCATTAATCTTTCTCATTGTTTACCGACGTTTGTTTGAGCTAGTTACCAAAGTTTCATAAAATATATGACCTATTCTTGAATGTAACTTTCTCGGCGGTAATTCAGTAATTAGAAAATATTAATAATGTCGCGACCTTTTCAGAGGTGAATCGCCCAAGGGAAAACTAATAGACTACTACGCTCAAAGACTTAGCACGGACTCTCCCAAGCCCTACCAATCGCAACTTTCGAATTGATTTTAACATGCAATTCAATTAGGAGTCGCCACTAATTTATTATGGATCAATTAGCATCCAAGTATAGTGTGGGAACATACTTTATTTCTATAAACTAAAGATTCAATAGATTCGAGGACTTGATTATGTTAGATTAATCCAACACACTTTTAGTACCTTTTCTCTTTATTTTATGAAAATATTTTGCAAGCAGTCTTGGTTAATTTTAAGCCTAATCCACTAACATACGAGAATTATCATGCGAGTACGCAATCAATAATCTAACACTCAATAAACCAAAGAAATAAATAAATTGCTAGAATAGGGCAAGAACTTAAATACCTAACGCAAGCAAAGCACAACCTTATTAAGATCAATTTCCAAATATATGCAAAGAGTTTATTAAAAATGCAATGCCTAGCCTAACACGATTTCTAGATAATTAACGTAATTCTAATTAACTTTTTTTTGGGGTTTTTCTTTTAAAATTAAAGTTAAACTATATTCAATGCATGAGATACAATCAAAATTTATATATGCTAATAATTAAACACGACATTTATTATGCAATCTATATAACCTAATTCTGATGATAAGCAAAGAAAAATGAACTATTCTAACACGCGGCATGCAATTTAAATTAAAATGAACTTAAACATGCAATATATAAATGACATGGCGATGACGTGGCAAACGTGATGACATGGCACAATGACATGGCTAGATGACGTGGCAACTATATATGATATGCACAGGTTTTTTTTTCTTTGATTTTCTTCTAAATTCAAGATACAAAAAATATTGAAAGTGTGAGATTATCTAATTTAAACTAGGAATTGATTTATTGAATCCTATTCTAACTTGGAAAATTTGCTAAATTATCACATACTTCCTAAACATGCAATTCTAAAAAAGAAACTACTCTATCCTAATGTAGGGCAAATTTTTTTTTTTTGTATTTCAACATAAGAAAGTGCATCAAATTAAAAGAAATATGAAATGTATCAAAATCCACAATGCAATATTCATCAACACTCAACATGAAAAATCAAGATAGTCAAAAAAATGATTTGGAAGTCTCTCGGCTCAATCAGTGATTATAATGATTTTTATACATAAAATCCCCTAATTGGATAATGCTTAAAAATCTCAGGGAAATCATGTTAGATTCGACAATTGCAAATTAGGCAATAAAATAGTCATATTAAATTTGGTTTAAGCAGGACTTTCTTTCCAAAACGGACCGGCTGCGGCGGGCTCAGAGACGGCGCAAGGCGCACGACTGGCAGGTGGTGGGGGCCGGTGGTGAGGTACGCCCGGCGAGGAGGAGGCAAGGCTGCGTTGGGCGCTATTCATGGTGGCAAGAGATTGAATCACCAACCAGTGAACGTCAGGAAACCTGCACGAAAAAAGCTCGCTGGACTTTGCCTCGCGGCAAAAAGCTACTTGGACGGTGGGTGATCTGGGCTCGTCAACACAATGGCGAGTTGGACTGCTACAACAAAAGGCTTGATGGCGCGGGCCGGGAATTGAGGGGATAATTACGAAAAGAAGTCATAAATATATTATATTTGTACAAATTCAAACATAAACAATTTAATTGTGTCAATACAGTTCTAAATATTTTCACGTTTTGCCAATTAAGTCCATCCGATCAATTTTGGCCGGAAATCTCCGGCGCGCACGTCGGCCATCTTACATGGCACAACCGACGCTGACGTGGACATTTTTAAATAATCTTTTCGAATTATTTCTCTCTTTCTTTTCCTTCCTTCCTTTCCTCTTTTTTTTTTCCGCCGTGGCCAACAAGGGTCGCTGGAGCTCCCTAGCCAATGGGCGAGGGCCGCAAAGGCCTCACCTTTGGCCAATGGTAGAGGGTGAGGCATGGGCACCTTAGCTCATGGCCATTAGGGGTGTCAATAAAGCCCGACCCAACCCATTCCAGACCGGCCCGACCCGGCCTGGCCCGGAAATTTAGGGCTTTTTCGGGGCAGGCCTCCTTTGGATTGGGTAAGAGCCCTAAATTTCATATATTATTCACTTTTCGGGCCGGGCCGGTCCAAGTCAGGCTTTTTTTACTGTTGGCCCGGGACTTAAAAAAACCCTTCAAGCTTCCGCTCACCCCTTGGAAAGATCACGCAAACCCGTGGGTGCCTCTGCGAAAGGGGAAAAGCTCCAGAATTGCGCTTCTCTGTTCTCTCTTTCTGGCTCTCTCTCTCTCCCCTTCATCAATCCCGACCTCCACCGCTCCTTTCGTTCCTTCTTTGTCAGCCGCCCCGCCGCCCCGCAGCAGCAGCAAGAAGAGGAACATCACCGTGCAGTATGTGCCAAGGAGCGCCTCGATCGAGGGGCAGGCCCTCGTGGGGGGCGTCCACAAGAAGCTGCGGCGGCTCCCCCACATCTTCAGCCGCGTCCTCGAGCTGCCCTTCCGGGCGGACGCCGACGTGGAGGTGGAGGAAGGGCCCGGGTTCTTCCGCTTCGTGGCCGAGACCGACGGGATCTGCTTCGACGTCAGGGCCCACACGGTGGAGATCCACCCGGGGGTGACCAAGATCGTGGTGAGGCCCAACGGCTCGCTCGAGCTGCTGTCCCTGGACCAGCTGGAGCTCGACATGTGGCGGTTCCGCCTGCCCGAGTCGACCCGGCCGGAGCTCGCCAGCGCGGTGTGCGTCGACGGGGAGCTGATCGTGACGGTGCCCAAGGGCGGCGAGGAGGGGGAGGATGAGGAGTCGGCGGAGGGCGGCGGCGGCGGCGGCGCCGGCGATGGGGATGTTTGGGGAGGAGGTAATGGAAATAGACTTGTAATTGTACCCGAAAACCCGGCCCGACCCGAATTTTCGCTTTGGGTTCTATGCGCTTTGGGCCGGGCCGGGTCAGAGAGAGCTTGTGCCCCTTGTGATTCGGGTCGGGTCGGGTATCATAGAAACCCGACCCGACCCGACCCATTGACACCCCTAATGGCCATCAAGGCCATGGATTATAAACAATCGTTGTATTATAATTTCGTAAAATGAGAATTAGCAAGGAAATGTCAGTTGCGAGAGCCATGACTTACCTTTAAAATATGTGGAGATGGAGAAGGTGCTGCATGATATTGTGGAGATAAACAGAAAGACAGAGAAAATCAAACCGTTTAAAATTAGAGTGTGAGATTTGCTAACCAATTTAAGGCATAAAGAGTTACTTTTAATTTTCCACGAATTTTGCGGTGCTCAAATATTGAATTTTATATATTATGAAAAACTTGAAACTTTCCAAAGTATTCAAATATTATCATGCAGAACCATATATAGCGAGTTTTTCATTATATTTTAGGAACTTAAAATATTTTTTTTAATTTTTAAATATTTTAAAGAAAGTCATAACTAGAAGTGATAAATAGGCAAAAAGCAGCCCTAAACTGGATTTTTCTAAGTAAAATGTCATTAAGCACATATACAAGCTAGCTACTAATTTATGATAGATTAGAAGTTACTCTTTTTTTTTAATTGAAATTTACGAATCACTCTAAAAAAATTACCAGGCCCGATCTCGCAAATAAACACATACTAGCTTTCCCAAAGTTTTTTTTTTATTTGGTAGAATCTTTCCCAGAGTTAAAAGTGTAAAAACCGGGTGAAAAACCCCAAACTGGGTTCACAACCACTGATGAACACAGTTTCATTATTTCCCGACTCCTCAAGCACATCAAATATGGAAACAACTCCCTCACCATCTCAAGATGATGAGCTGAACTTCTTGTATCCTACTCAAACAACAACAGTAGATTAACCAAAGAAACACTTTCCACCTGAAAGTTCTAGTTCACGATCAGTTTGGTAATGCACTGTGCTTCGGAAGTTTGCACCGGCTCCGCTACGCCGAGATGTGCAATTAGAAGCCAAACATGGCTGAGCAGCTCTCCTCCTCTGCTCAGGCTCTCGGAGTGCTCGTTGCCTTTGCTCTGGCTGGCCGCGTATATCAGAAATTTCGCCCAGACCTTGCCGATCAAGTACCATTTCCTGCCGAAGTCCCTCGACTCGATTTTGTTCAACTGGGATGCGAGATGGCACGCATCAAACAGCACCGACCTGCTTTGGCCACGGCTTATTTTCTTGGCGGGCAGCTGAGTTTCAACTTGGAGCAGATGATGGCAGACTTCGCATAGATCGCGAGACTCTGTTGACTTGTGCGCCTTGTTGCAGCTTTTGACGTTGGTGTGGACATGTTCCTCTTTCTTGAATAAATTCATCACCCACTTCTTGACAATGGATGAGATGGTGATGGTTTCTTTCTTTGACAATACCGCTAGCTTGTCCTCAAAGAACTTCTGAGCGTCGACCGAAGTATCTTCATATCGGAGCAGCCCTATCCCTGTTGGCAACATAGAAGGATGTAGTACTAAAAGATAGAGCATGTACCGAGAGACCAACTTACTCATCTTGTAGTTCGTGACGTCTTCCGAGCTATGGTTCTGCCTCTTGTCATGGTCATTGTAGTGGCAGAGCTCAGTGGCTATGTGCCAGATGAGGATGCTCTGGTCGAACTCTATCTCTTTCACACTCCAGTTCAGGTGAACGTTATTTGACTTCATCAGTACATCGCTAGCCTCCATCTTAAGACTCGTCACCCCGCCGGTCGATCTGTTCTCTGCCAGATATTTGACCGTATCCCTCATGTGACCTAAGATCCATTCTTTCATGTTGGTCTTGAACACTTTGTAATCGATGTGGAAGTTCTTCTCCAACTTCTCATTTAACTTTGCGAGCCTCGGACACTTGTGGAAGATCCTGTTTCTTTTCCTGATAGATAATCCCAAGAGGCTGAACTGGGCCACGGAATTCGACCATCTTTTGCTCGGGCAGATCTGGAGAAAAGCCACGGCAGATGACATTGTGGATGCCTCAGGTCTCTGAAGCCGCCAGTGGTCAACCCAATCGGATGAAATTGCGAGAAGAACCGAGTACATCTCTAAAAGTATTGCCGCACTTACCAGCAAGAAGGTGATACAGACGTCAACTTTGGGGTAATCCTTCCTATCCTGTAAGGAGAAGATTACCAGCACGGCACACGGCACCGAGAGGTTAATGACCCAACGAATGGTGCCCCAAGCACGGTTCAGCAACAGTGCCTTGGTGTAGAGCAGATCGTACATGAACCCGAGCTCTATCTCCACGATCCCAAAAGCCATCGTGGAATCCATATTTCGGTTCATGAACATGCGCTTACTGGCCTCCAGGTCGCCAAAGTTGAGGATAAGGCCCACGAAGAGAAGCTTGAAGATCTTGAACAACTCATAGGCTTTGACCATAGTCGTGGCTTTCTCTTCGTCGATGGCTTGACTGCTGTTAACTGAGAGATCCTCCGGAGCCAGAACCTCCGTGACCTCATCAATGCCGACTCGGTAACCCTCCTCTTTCTTCAGAGCGTACTGCTCCATTATCCTGGGGTATATGGGACCAAAATCGGGAAGCGAAAGCATAGAATCTCGAAGTCGACCTTCGCTTGCAAAGTACAAACACCATGTTCTCTCTGCATATTTGATGAACCCCACCAGGCTCATACCAGCTGCTAATATCGATAGTGTTGTCCCCGACAAGGCCATGAAGTAAATGTAACAAGCTAGTCCTACCTGGACGCAAAGCCGTGCCAACTGCCTCAGCCATAGCTCATTGTCCTCCAGGGCATATGCGGTGATTGTGTCGGGCCCGCCCAAGTGGAGGAGAAGGAACGGTGCCCAGAACGCTGTGATCTGGCTCTTTGGATCGATCATCCCCTTCGCTTCCTTGATGTTGGCCAGTCGGTTCGAGAGGACGCCGAGCGTCAGGGTCGCGATGGAGTCAGCCGATAGGTATGTCGTCCAGACCACGACTTGGATCCAGTACTTGTACATGGATCTCCTCCGGCTGCCCTGAGTCGCAAGGGTCAATTGGAGGAACAAGCTGAGGAGGACGAGGAACCGCAGCTCCCACTCCTTCCACAGTTCACGAGCGTTTTGGGGGACCAGCGAAAATCCCATGGTTGAGCTCGATGTGGGCACCGAAGGGCACAACGATCGGGCACCGTCTCAAAGAGCGGTCAAGCTTAGGATTATAAATGGGGAGGACAAAGCAAGGCAAAACAGCATTAGCCTTAAATTTACCTCAGCAACATCCGCAGACCGGCCACTCTTTATAACCAATGACTTGAAAAAGGAATCAAATACAGAAGCACTATGTACCCTGCATAACATTACGGGAACGAATAAAGCAGTACGCTTTTTGGAAACAGCCGCGGCACAGTACTCGCCACACCACTTTTGGATGCATAATTGTGAAGCAATTCTCTGCATTTGCCCAAGGGGGAAGTAAAGCGACGATCAAGTTTCGGCATTCTTACTAGCATGAGTATAATATGCTTTAATTGAGAAGATCGGAATATAAGCTTGTAGTTAAAGTTTGGTTTCTCAATCACTTCTCAACATTTCGAATCCCGTAAACTTCACTCAAATCATTATCATCTTAACATTTTGTTTGGCATGCCCCACCAGCCCAATGTGGTTCATGTGGAATATCGAAATCACCTGCGTGGGTTGCGATAACAAGCAAAGACAAGCAAAAAAGCCAAAAGAGTGGATAAATGCTCACTCTAAGTTGAAGCAACTCCGATGCATTGAGTTGATTGCTTCGATTCCCAGGCAGCATAGTATCATATCCTTGGGCACCATCTCCATATGAGTGGAATCTGAGAGTCCATAATTATTATTTTTTTTCGTTGTAGTAGGTTGCTTCCTTTCAAAAAAGGCGAAACCAGTAGAACTAAAAAAGTGCAATTTACCTTCTTCCACGCACAAAACGTTACTCAAAACCGAAACTTGTAACTATCCACCTTCTGCCACTCCACTGCTCTTCTTCGATCATCTGCACGTTCATCTCTTTGCTTTGTCTTCCATAAGTTGCTCCAAACATCAATCTATCATATTGCAAAATATCCACTTGTTTAGTTGTTTTGCATGAGTCTTGTTAATTGAAATCCAGCGAGGCAACGGTTGGTCCCAAATCCCAGCCTTTTGCCATTTACTAAATCGACTGTTCATATTCATTTTCCCGAGAGGTTAGCAGCACATATGGCATCTATCTATCTCTTTATTTCTAGCGAGAGAAGGTCACGTCTTCTTTGATTAACCAAATAATCCTACACAGTCGTTTCTGAGGCAATAGGTTGATCCTTCATCTATTCACTCTCAAAGGACGCGAAAATGAACATATACGCACGTACGACATGCGCCCGCATCTTCTTTGATCGATCGATTAATCCTACATAATCCTTCGCGAGTCAATATAGTTATCCTTCATCTATTCACGCTCGAAGGACGCGAAAGTAATCGTACACTCAGGTAGCGTGTGCACGAGGGCTAATCTTAAGTTCTCAAATTTTCTGAAATAACTAGTGGTGGTAGGAAAACGGTCTTTGTTGTGACCAGAGATATGCATACGCTTTATCTCGGTCCAAGCATTTTCTAACTCCTTCCCCCACCCCCCACACAAAAAAAAAATATCCATTTATCCATCATAAGACAAGCAAAATAAGCCTCTCACTTTTCATACTGTTGACACCTAAGTTTTGATCAACCATTTAGGATTCATGGCATAGAAAATTAAGTTAATACTACGAAAAATCCCAAACTGATACACCTATGACAAATTTATACCAAACTAATTTTTTGATCACTAAAAACTCCAAACCGATATACCTATGACAAATTTACTATCCGAAACTAACGGAGAGAGAAGGTAACGATAGGGCACTAGAGAAATCTAGTGTAATTAAGTTTCCGAATCCATTTAATCTTTGGTTCGTAGAAGTAAAATAAATCTCTCAATACTTTACTTCATTTTCCAATCAACCCACCGTAAACTGCTTAATAGCGATTCCAAAATAAAATGATTTGCATGTTCAATATTGAACCTAAGTTGTGAATTGGTATGAGCTTGAAGGAGCCTGAGCAAGATATAAACTTAGTAATCCATTAGTCAATCCCTAATTGATGCACTTTGCGGGAGGGTCGCGACACATACCACACATTATTTATTATGCAATCTGTAAAGGACAAGATAAAAGGAAGAAAATCCAAGGTAGTGGTATACAATTTTGTAAAATTTAGCGCAACGCAAATTAGAACCTAGAAGAATTCACTTTGGTAATTTTATAAATATTTAACTTATAGTGATGCCATAAGTCCTAAAACTTATTGCGCAAGTGCAATTGAGTCATAAAATTTCTAACAAATGCCATTACGACTTAAAATTTATCAAATTTGTGCAATTAAATTCTCCCGTTAACTCCGTAGATTTGGCTAATAAAAAATACTGACGTATCATTTTTTTTATGTTTTCTCTCTCCTACGTTATGTTAGCGGGTGAACTATATCTTTGACCTTGCAACTAAGGATGTCCACATGCAGATACATGTTACCTCTTTACATGCAAAATCGAGATGATCGTATCGGTCCTATGAATGCGGTTTCGAGAGATCACGTGTATCATTAGGCGTTTTCAAAGATTGAGCAGTGAGTCGATAGACAGTGTTCAATTTCACTTCATTCAACTTTTATTGTTTACAACCACCAATCACCCAGTGTGGCAAACAAGACCCGCTAATCACTCGGAGCTTAAACCAATTTGTAATTTTGGAACTCGAGAGGTAGGTATCTGATGCATTCCCCTATTCAAAAACCACATAATTTATGGTGTGTTAACTAGTGTTTATCAAAATTCAAACCATCTTGTATCTCGTGATGGCTCAAATTAGTCAGTAAGTTGAATTTATACCCAAATTCGAAAGCCGAAAGTAGCGATCTCGGGATATTATTCTGGTTATGAGTAAATCATGAGATTTAGAACATCCAGCTGGGAGCATATGAATCCTTGATTTTATCTTCGAAAAATTCATAAGATAACGAAAGGGTTATTGAAAGGTATCTCCCTGGACTAGGAAGTTATCACACTTGTGTGGAAGCAATGTGCTATCACTTGGTAGACGAGAAAAGCACCAAAAAAGTCATAAACCTATTGCATTGGTACAAATTCAGTCTTAAACATTTCAATTGGATCAATTTAGTCTTAAACATTTTTACATTTGTACTAATTCAGTCCATCCGACCAATTTAGGCTGGAAATCACTTACGTAAATGCCAGCCATTTTACGTGACATGACCGGCGCTGATATGGACATTTTAAAATAACTTTAAAATAATTTTTCAAATTTTTTTTTTTTATTAATTTTTTCCTTCCTCTTTCCTCCGCTAGCCGCCAACCTCCACAATGATTGGCGAAGGCTGCAAGCAAGGGCGAGGGCACCCTCACTGGCAGCAGGGGAGGTCGGGCCCTGGCGAGGGCCAACTAGGGCTAGACAAGGCCGCCTATGCCCTCGCTGAATCTACCAAAGGGCGAGGGCTAGCCTCGCCGTCACAAGGTTGCCAAATCCGGCAAGGGCATGGGTAGCCTTGTCCAGCCCTCACCGGACCTCGCCAAGGGCCAGCCTCCTTTGTGGTCGGCGAGGGCGTCCTAGTCCTTCGCCTCTGCCAATCATCGTGGAGGCTAGCAGCTGGCGAAGGGAAGAGGAAGAAAAGAAAAAAAAGAAAAGAGAAGAAATAAAGAAAAGGGAAAATAAATAAATAAATAATTTCGAAAAATATTTTAAAGTTATTTTAAAATATCCACGTCAGAGCTGATCGTGCTACATAGGACGGCTAACATCTAGGTCAGCAATTTCCGACTTAAATTGATCGGATAGACTGAATTGATACTAATGTAAAAAGGTTTAAGACTAAATTGGTCCGATTGAAAAGTTTAGAACTGAATTGATGCCAATGCAATAGGTTTAAGACTTTTTTTATACTTTTCCCCATGGTAGACCTACTTATTAGGTATGCCTGGGGGGCTCGGGCCCAACTTTTAGAGACATTGTAGGGCCCAAACTTGCACGCTTCAGCAGGAAAAGTATCAAAAAAGTCATAAACCTATTGCATTGGTACAAATTCAGTCATAAGCCTTTCAATTAGATCAATTTAGTCGTAAACATTTTTGCATTAGTACTAATTCAGTCCATCGGGCTAATTTAGGTCGTAAATTACTAACGTGGACATTGGCAGTCCTACATGGCATGGCTAGCATTGACGCGAACAAATTTTATAATTTTTTAATAATTTTTTCAGATTTTTTAATGTTTTTTTCTTTTTTTCTCTTTCTTTTCTTTTTTTTTTCTTTTTCTAGAAACTATTGGCCGGCAAAGTCGCCGGCTGACCATCGCTGGCCACAAACGAGGGCCGGCAACCCTATTTTGGTCTGGGCGAGGACCCTCACACCCTCGCCAGCCACAAGCAAGAGTGTTGGGCTCTATTATAAAATTTGTCTACGTCAGCACCGGACAATGCCACGTAGGACCGTCGGCGTCCACGTTAGCGATTTACGGCTAATGCGAAAAGGTTTAAGATTAAATCATTCCAATTGAAATGTTTAAAACTGAATTGGTACCAATATAATAGGTTTTTGACTTTTTTTGGTACTTTTCCCTGCTACAGCAAGTGCCTAAGCTCGCTCGAGGGAAAAATATGGGCTGCTAGGGCTGCCCACCGAGCCACCATTTTAATTTTTGTGTGTGAAAATTTCGGCTTGAAAAAATAAATAAGTATGAAGAATATAAATAAGTAATAAGAAAATTTCAGCTTCAGCGATTAGATTGAATTCCCACAGATGACAGATGGGATCAAAAGCCTTTTCTTTGAGAGATTGTGAAAAGACATTTCCGACTAAGGAGCTTTCATTTGGCATTTCTAACAAAACCTTTAAACATGTCAAGATTATCCTGTCGATAATTCTTTTCCAAAGGAATTTGATAATTGATGGCATTTACCAAAACTGGTTGACAATTTCATGATAATGAATGACATTCAAAATTTTTCAAAATTAGATCAATTTAGCTTGATGCTTTCTTGTATTGATTGTGCCGAGCACGCTTTTGCTACTAGTTGCACCTTATTTGACACATTCCGTTTGACTTACCCATGCAATCTCGGAATTTTTGCATGATATTAACTCAATTGCGAATTTGATGATATTGTTATATTGATTGCACCAAGTATGCCAATGCTACCAAGGCATTTGTTTTAATATTGTCTCTGCAAGTGATCGCGGGGGTAACCTCGGAGTCTCACCCTCCGGAAGTGTTCACCTCAGATGACTCTTTTAGGACGGTGACTTTATATCATAGTCTTTGCAAGTGATCATAGGTTGTAACCTCGGAGTCTTATCCTCCATAAGTGTTCACAGCTTGTAGCCTCATGCAACTCTTTTAAGGTGGTGAGTTTATATCATAATCTCTACAAGTGATCACAAGTTGTAGACTAGGAGTCTCACCCTCTGGAAGTGTTCGCAACTTGTATCCTCACATGACTCTTTTAAGATGGTGAGTTTTGAAAATTAGAATATATTTTCTCTTCGCTAGTGATCGAAGGTTGTAGCTCGGAGCCTCACCCTCCAGAAGTGATCACAACACATAACCTCAAAGTCTAAAGCGTTCTCCTTAAAATCAACTCCCAAGTGGAGCGGTTCCTTCTTCTACCCCTCAAGTGGAGCGGCTTCTCATCTACCTTAAGTGAAGTGGTTTTCTCTTCCACCCCCGAACCTTCTTGCACCAGCTTCAATGGTGATCACAGAAACTCTAGTATCTAGCTGAATCATGAAGATTTGTTCTCCCAAATGTTATATTTATGTTCGTTTAACCTGTTTTGGTTGTCTCCATACGGCAATGGCATAGAGGAAGCCAAACCTAGATGTGCATCGCTAACTGGGAACGCCGTAGTCATTGGAGAAGGAATTTCTAATGTGTGCTCATCAATGATGAAGATTTAAGATCCAGTGATAGACCGCGAATAATTTGGCTTTGCAAATTGTTCTTCTGGAGCAAACATGTGCTTAACCCTACTCGTTCTTTGTTCATCCTCTTTGTTTTCTAGATTTGCCTTTGTTTTGCAGTATTTTGGACTTTACTTTGCTTTGATTTGTCATGAAATCTATGTACTTCTCATGTATTCTTTTGAGTGATTAATATAATTTTCTTTCGACAAAAAAAAATCAAGCTTAATTGCTATTTCCACACCATTTGCATAATCAAATGGCATCAAATCATAACATTCCAAGCGTGCTTTCTTTATTGGTCGTTTATATCGTTTGAAATAATCAGTCAACGAAAAATATTTTCATTATTGACAATAATGTATGTCTAAACATTTTCATAGGTGATATTTTTATTTTTCTTTCATCCACTTTTGTAAGTAACACAAGCCATCATTTTTAAGAAGATATTTTTCAAATCATTCATTTTCTACGAAACAAACGGTAACTAAATATGTAATTTCAATGAGTATTATGTACATGTTTTTCTTCTCCACACGTAGTAAATTCAGCTTTTGCATCGACTATCCCTTAACATGGGTTTAGAGCCTCGAGCCATTTTCTTTTTGTTCCAATTGTCAACCGATCATTTCATATGTGGACCTCCAAACTGATATACATGTAACAAATATACTTCAAACTAATTTTTTGACAACAAAAAACCCTAAATTAGTATATTTCTAACAAATTTACCTTCCATTAGTTTCCGTTGGATTGTATTAATACCACGAAAAACTACAAATCAGTACACATATGATAAACATAGGGTCAAAACCCCAAACTAGTACGTTTGTCAATTGTTACATGTCATTCAATTCAGCAAATTGACTGTAAAATTTAAATTTGTCATAGGTGTACCAGATTAGGACTTTTGATGGTCAAAAAATTAATTTGAGATGAATTTGTCACAGATATATCAGTTTGGGTTTATTTGTGGTATTAACCCTAAAAAATATAAGTGTAGACGGAGAAGTTGCTACATAATATTGTGGAGATAAAAAAAGACAGAAAATCAAACCTGTTTAAAATTTGAATGTGAGATGTACTAACCACTTTAAGGAATAAAGAGGTACTTCTTAATTTTCCATGAATTTTGCGACGCTCATATTTTGATTTTTATATATTATGAAACACTTGAAACTTTCAAAGTATTCAATATTGTCAGGTCTAACCATATAGAGCCAAATTTTCATTATGTTTCAAAACTCAAAATAATTTTTTTATAATTAAACTTTTTGGAGAAAGTCATAACTAGAAGTGTTAAATAGGTAAAAACTGGCCCGAACTGGATTTTTCTAAGTAAAATGTTATTAACCACGTAGACAAGCTAGCTACCAATTTATGATAGGTTAAAACTTACTCTTTTTTAATTCCAACTTACGAATCGCTCTAAAAGAATTACCAGTCCCGGTCTCGCATATAGATACGTACTCGCTTTCCCAAATTAAAATTGTAAAAACCGGGGTGAAAATCAATTACCTTAAGGAGTTGCTAAGCAAATCAACATGAAAAGTTACTTGACTCTTTTGAGGAGTGGCTAATTGCTGTGCTGATATGCCTAAAGTTACCAACCACTTTGAGGGACTCGAATTCTCCGTCCCAATTTGGCTGGCTTCAGGGTAATGCCTCTGGTGAAGAACAACCGATGCACAGTTTCATTATTTCCTGACTCCTCAAGTTCAACATATATTGAAATAACTCTCTCACCATCTCAAGATGATGAGCTTAACTTATTTTATCTTACTCAAACAACAACAGTAGGTTAACCAAGGGACAAGTTCCACCTGAAAGTTTTTAGTTCAGGATCAGTTTGGTAATGCATTGTGCTTCGGAAGTTTGTACCGGGTCCGCTATGCCGAGATGTGTCATGAGAAGCCAAACATGGCTGAGAAGCTCTCCTCCTCTGCTCAGGATCTCGCGGTGTTTGGAGCCATTGCTCTGGCAAGCCACGTATATCAGGAACTTCGCCCAGACCTTGCCGATCAAGTCCCATTTCCTGCCGAAGTTTTTCGACTCGATTTCATTCAACTGGTATGCGAGATGGCATGCATCAAATAGCACCGACCTGCTTTTGCCACCGCCTATTTTCCTGGTGGGCAGCTTAGTTCCCACTTGGAGCAGAAGATGGCAGACTTCACATAGATCACGCGACTCTGTTGACTTGTGCGCCCTCTTGCAGCATTGAGCACTGGGGTGGGCATGTTCCTCTTTCTTGAATAATTTCTTCACCCACTTCCTGACATTCGATGAGATGATGTTGTTTTCTTTGTTTGACGACACCGCTAGCTTGTCCGCAAAGAACTTCTGAGCGTCGACCGAAGTATCTTCATATCGGAGCACCCCTATCCCTGTTGGCAACATGGAAGGATGGAGTACTAAAAGATAGAGCATGTATCGTGAAACCAACTTACACATCTTGTAGTTTGTGACGTCGTCCGAGATTTGGTCCTGCCTCTTGCCGTGGTCCTTGTAGTGGCAGAGCTCAGTAGCAATGTGCCAGATGAGGATGCTCTGGTCGAACTCCATACCTTCCATACTCCAGTTCAGGTGAACGTTGTTTGACCTCTTCAGTACTTCGCTAGCCTCCAGCTTAAGACCCGTCAACCCAATTTTCAATCCGTCTTTCCTTTCCAGATCGTTTACCGTAGCCCTCATGTGACCTAAGATCCATTCTTTTATGTTGGTCTTGAACACTTTGTAATCGATGCAGGAGTTCTTCTCCAACTTCTCTTCTAACTTTGCGAGGCACGGACACTTGCGGAAGATCCTGTTTCTTTTCCGCAAAGATAATCCCAAGAGGCTGAACTGGGCCACGGAATTCGACCATCTTTTTTTTTTTTTTTTATAACCCAGGGAACCCACGCACGGCCGACAGCCGGAGAGTAAACTCTGGGGGCGACACGTGCTAGCCACCACACACGTGCCACCGGTTAAGTCACCCTGCGGCGCCCGGAATTCGAACACTCAACCTTTTGCGAGAGGAAGAGTGCGCGTTCCAGCAGCGCCACCCAGGCGTGTGGTGGAATTCGACCATCTTTTGTGTGGGCAGATCCGGAGAAAAGCCACGGCCGATGAAATTGTGGATCCCTGGGTCTCTGAAGCCGCCAGTGGTCAACCCAATCGGACGAAATTGCGAGAAGAACCGAGTAAATCTCTAAAAGTATAGCCACAGTTACCAGCAAGAAGGTGATACATATGTCAACTTTGGGGTAATCCTTCCTATCCTGTAAGGAGAAGAATACCAACACGGCACACGGCACCGAGAAGTTAATGACCCAACGAATGATGCCCCAAGCACGGTTCAGCAACAGTGCCTTGGTGTAGAGCAGATCGTACATGAACCCGAGCTCGATCTCCACAATCCCAAAAGCCATCGCTGAGTCCATGGCGTCAGGGTTCTTGAACATGCGCTTACTGGCCTCCAGGTCGCCAGAGTTGAGAATAAGGCCCATGAAGAGAAGCTTGAAGATCTTGAACAACTCATAGGCTTTGACCACGGTCGTGGCTTTCTCTTCGTCGCTGGCTTGACTGATCTTCAATGAGAGATCCTCCGGAACCGGAGCCTCCGTGACCTCGTCAATGCCGACTCGGTAACCCTCCTCTGTCTTCAGAGTGTACTGCTCCATTATCCTGGGGTATATGGGACCAAAATCGGGAAGCGAAAACATTGAATCTCGAAGTCGATCTTCGCTTGCCAAGTACAAACACCATGTCCTCTCTGCATATTTGATGAACCCCGCCAGGATCATGCCAGCCGCTAATATCGACAGTGTTGTCCCCGACAAGGCCATGAAGTAAACGTAACGAGCTAGTCCTACCTGGACGCAAAGCCGTGCCAACTGCCTCAGCCATAGCTCATTGTCCTCCAGGGCATATGCGGTGATTGTGTCGGGCCCGCCCAAGTGGAGGAGAAGGAACGGTGCCCAGAACGCTGTGATCCGGCTCTTCGGATCGATCATCCCCTTTGCTTCCTTGATGTTGGCTAGACGGTTCGAGAGGACGCCGAGTGCGAGGGTCGCGATGGAGTCAGCAGATAGGTATGTCGTCCAGACCACGACTTGGATCCAGTACTTGTACATGGATTTCCTCCGGCTGCCCCAAGTCAAACAATTCTCTGCATAATCGTGACACCACTTTTGGATGCATAATCGTCAAACAATTCTCTGCATTTACCCAAGGGAGAAGTAGAGCAATAGAGTTAGGTTGAGACGTTCGTACTAGCACGAGTATAATATGCATTAAATAAGAAGATTGAAATATAGACTTAGAGTTAAAGTTTGCTTTCTCAATCACTTCTCAAGGTTTTGAATCCTGTGAACTTCACTCTAGTCACTATGATTTTAACACTTTGTCTGGCACGCCCCATCAGCCCAATGGGATTCATGTAGAATATCGAAATCACCTTATTGGCTTGCTATAACACCAAGTAAAGACACGCGAATGGGCCAAAAAGGGGGAGACAAATGTTTGCTCCAAGTTGAAGTGATTCCGATGCATTGAGGTGATTGCGTCGATCCCCAGACATGTTATTATTGTCCTTCGGCACTAATCGCATTAAATCCTCAAATGAACTCGTCACCACAACAAAACATTGCATAAGAGCGCGCTTCTCGCACCACATCGCTGTCAACTGATTTGCTTTGTGACCACCGTGATCGCGACTTGTCGTCCATGTCTAACATATTGGCATATGGTGTGCGACGCTCGCTGATCATTTTTCTCCAAGGCACGTGGTGTTGCCGGTCGCTGAACATTTTCGTCATCCACATACTGTCCCACGAAAGACACACAGCCGGTGCACCACCTCTAGCTTAACTAAAATTAAACCCTCAAAATTGCAAATCAAGGCTAGAAGCATGCGACTAGGGACCTATGGAAACCTCAAAGTCCCTTCATTAATTGTTCAATTGCTTGGCATGATGCTAATAAAAAGTTTTATACGAACGATATATCTTCTATACATTAAGGGAAACCAGGTTTTGCCTCACTTTTACTAAACTTCGTTCAGAATTTGTCCTCAAGTAGAATAAAGATGGGATAAGTTCACTGAATGTCTTAAAACTTATCGTGAAAAAGTGCAATTTAATTCTAAAATTTTCAAAAAGTGCAATTTAGTCTTGAAATTTATTGTGAAAATGCAACCGAGTCGTTAAACTTTCAAAAAGTGCAATCAAGTCCTAAAACTTGTAACGAAAGTGCAATCAAGTTATAAAACTTCAAAAAGTGCAATCAAGTCCTAAAACTTGTCACGGAAGTGCAATCGAACCCTAAAAATTTCAAATAGTATAATCAATGGAAGAACTTAATTGGACAAATTTGACAAGTTTTAAGACTTGATTACACTTTTTGAAAGTTTGAGTACTTAATTGTACTTTCGTGATGAATTTTAGAACTTGATTGCAATATACTAGACCTGTCAAAATGGGTCTTAAACCCATATATGATCCATTGAAAAATAAATTGATCATATATAGGTCATTTTAATTTTGAGAGCCTATCTTAAATGGGTTTTAAAATTTTAAACCTAAAATAAATTGGTCTAAACAGGTTGAGTTTAGAATCAATTTCCAACCCATTAGGCCCACACCACTCTCTCCCTCTTAGCCTTAATATATATATATATATATATATATATCAAAATTATTTTGATTTTTTCTCTTTTTCTCTTTTTTATGTTTTCTTTTATTTTCTTTTATTCTCTTTTTTTTATTCCTTCATTTTAGCAAGGAATGAGCTCGCTAGTCTTAGGCAAGAGTCAAGCCTCGCCGATTGATCAAGCCTTGAGCTTGCCGGCTTTGAGCGAGCTTCAGCTCGACGACCTCAGGCAAGCTCGACCTCGCCCAAGGTTGGCATGGCTCAGCTCGCCAGAATCGAGCAAGCTCATTCCTCGCATATGGCAAGTTGCCAGCCAAAAATGAAGGAAAAAAAGAAATAAATAATTAAAAATTCGAGTTTTTGAAAAATAAAAATTATAAAAAGGGGTGCACGAAGGAAAATCAATTAAGATTTTCTATACCAAATGGCAAAAAATATTTTCTAGTTCATTTTTAGGTTTCAGCCAAAATCCGAAAAATATTGTCATTTTCTTGAAAAATGACTCCATGGAAAATATTTTCAAAAAATGTCACATTTTTCACGAAACAAATGGAGTCTCAATTTTTTTTTTAAATCATAAAAATTGTCTATGGAAGTGTTTTAACATTATGGATTGGGTATGGGTCGAGATATCTACATTATAAATAAACAAGTTATAAATTGGTTAATTAGTCAATTTTGGTCTGACTATTTATGACATAATCCAAACCCAACCCGACCCACCCGTTGGACGGTTATACCCTATACAAATACTACATTGTGTGTTAACTAGTGTTTGTCGAAATTCAAACTATCTTGTATCTAACTATGTGCTCAAATTGGTTAATGAGTTAAATTAATAACCAAATTCAAAAGCCAAAAGTAGTGATCTCAAGATCTTATTCTCGTTACGAGTAAATCATGAGATTCGAAACATCCGGCCGTGAGCATACTTGACATGAATCCTTGATTTTTTCCTCTGAAATTTCAGTAAATGAGCAAAAAGGTTATTGAAAGTTTATCTCCTTGGACTGGGAACTTGTCACACTTGTGTGGAAGCATTTTATTACTTTCTCTTCTAGCAGGTAATTGGTACCGAGCCACCATTTTATTCTTTGTGTGTGAAAATTTCAGCTTAAAAAAAATAAGTATGAAGAATATATCAAGACTACTATATAGGCCTTTATATTATTTCGTATTACTACCTTACCTATGAGTTTTATGTTAAGGAATTCAGGCTATTTTATTCTATCAGAATTTATAAATTTTAATTATCAAGGTTGAATTCGATCCAAAAAAAACTATCAAGGTTGAATTACTAAAAAAACATAACATTATATTCTTGGGTTAATATCATGAAAAATCTCATTTGACCACCAATGAATCCAAACTGGTACACCTGTGATAAATTTACCCCAAACTAATTTTTTTACCACCAAGAACACCAAACCGGTACACTTGTAAAAAGTTTACCCTCATTTAATTTCCATTAAATTGAATTAATATCACAAAAAATCACAAACTAGTATACCTATAACAAACGGAAGGAGTAAAACTTCAAACCGATACACTCGTCAGCTATCACGTGTCATCTAACTCAGCAATTTAGCAGTAAAATCTAACGGAAACTGACGGAGGATGAATTTGTCACAGGTATATCAGTTGGGAGTTTTGACTGTTAAAAAATTAATTTGGAGTAAATTTGTCACGAGCAATATCAATTTGAGGTCTTTTATGTTATTAACCCTATATTCATTGAAGCGAGACACATAAGTAGGCCAGCCCGGGGCTGAACCTCAAAGCCCTTGCCCGGGCCTAGCCCAACGGTCCCAAAAATCCGGCCAAGTCCGCCCCCAATGACCAGGCCCAAAGTCAACCCCGTCAACGATCCGGTTCGGGTCACTCCGTCCGGACAGGTACCGGTCCAACCGGTCGATTCCCGTTCCCGGTTCGACCGCTTTTCCTTCGTTTTCCTCTCGCACTTTTCTTCTGCCAAAGTCGTTCTCGTACTTCTTCTTCTTCTTCTTCTTCCTCCTCCTCTGCGGAATCTTCCCCGCGAGCTCACCTCTTCCCTCTCGCTTTCTCATGATCTCAGCGTCGGAGGAAAACCTCCACCTGAATCCGCCGCCGAAACCCTAGCCGATGGGTGTCTCGTTCAGGCTCTCGAAGACCGGCCGGAAGTTCTCCCCGAAGCCTGCTCCGGTCCCGCCGGAGGATCGCGAGGACGACGCGTCCCAGAATTCGAAGGGAGGCTCGCGCCCCGGGCCCAAAGAAGGCGGCTCGAGCGGTCGGCAGCTCGAGGTAGCGCTCAATCGTTGCGTCGGCTCTGTTTTTGATGCTAGGATCGGGGAAAATCCAAATGCTTCGGAGTTTGTTGTTGCCTGACTTAGTACGTGTGCGATGCTGGGTAGCTACCCTGGTCGTGGGTTTACTTTAGCTTGGTTGCTCGTGAATTTCTCCGTGTCTCTTTTTCTTCCTTCTTTGATTGGTTATATGATACGATCCTAATGGCGGTGCCGAGGTGATCGTGAAGGGAATTTGCTTCTTAGATGTGGGCGGACTTGTCGGTAGTTTGATCGAGTTTGTCTGGGTGCTGTGTTTTTGGTTCTCTTGGGGTGAATTTACTCGTTTTTGATACTTTATCTGGCTGATCGCGTTCGATGGACTATGTTGGATTGATCTTTTGTGTCGCTTTCCTGAAATTGGGAAACTTTACTAGGAAAATTGGATCTGGGACTGAGAATTCTGCTGCCCTTGCCATTGCCTAGTTTTTTATAAGCAGGGGCCTGGCAATTGGCAAGAGTTTCTAGCAGCCGCAATCACGTTGCTCGTTATGCTTGGTACTGTACCTCGTTGAGATGGTGAAAGTGTGGGAGAAACCGATAGTAAAAATCGTTTTCATGTCTGATGCATTGAGGCTTCTCTATCCTTGTCTCAGTTTCACGGGGGAACGTGTGCTGACTAGATAAGCTTAGGGAAAAAGTAGAATTATGTTCTACTGCGAGGGATGAATCTTCTAAGATGGCCAACTTAACTCAGTTCTCCCCTAACACAAAAATGATGAAGCTAAGAAAAAGAAAATATACGGGCAATAAAGAGAATGAAATTAACGAGAAACACTGGGATGTTTGTCTTAGAATATAGTTATGCAGGTACTTCTGTGAGTGAGATTAAGTTGGTGGATTACTGGCTTTTAAATGATGGGAAGCATTGGTGTGTGGTTTGTTTTGCTTTTCTGGGCATTTCACCTGTGCGCTGTCATGAAGATTCTATGGTGATGGCCCTGATGGGAGCTATCTGTTGACTTAGGATAATAAATCTCAGGTGGGTAGAGAGGCTTCGGGGGTATCTGCATCATTCTTCTCTACTGATGAAAACCCTATTTCTGCAGGTAATTCTTGGTTCCACTTCCATTGCATGTTAAATATGTTGGCTTTCCTTATAACTAATAACTATATCTATGCTTGTTTTTTTATGGTATGCTTGTTGAAATGCCAGGGGACGAAGTTTCCTTCACATTGAACCTCTTCCCTGATGGATACTCTATAGGAAAACCTTTGGAGGTTTGTTATGAACAACTCTTGACCTTAGGAAGTTGATCAACAAAAGTTTCTTGTCTACTTACATTTTCTTTTCTTGTTTCCAATTCTCTCTCTCTATCTTACCAGAGTGATGCATTACAGCATCCTTCGAAGTTCTTACGTCCCTATAACAGGACATCTGAAAGTTTCTTCTCGGTAACTATCTGTCCCTATTTTTCTCTTGCTTTTCTACAAGTATCCCTTCTCATTTTACATTCTATCTGCTCGTTTACCTTGACTCTTATATGGTCTCAACTGTGAACCCCCCGGATCAACGTTTTAGTATTATACTAGTTTTGCTACTAAAAGGGAAAAGTTCAAATTTTGAAGCTAAATGATAGAATTGCTCAGAAAACCTTACATGTCAACATCCGTTGCTAGCAATGTGGAACTTATTTGATATGTGTGAGAACTTGAGATATTCTTCTTCCTATTTTGCCTGTCTTTACATTAGGAGACATCGAACGATCTAGGACTTCCTGTTTGTTCTTAAGTTTTCATCAAAAATTTGATTCATCTTCTATGTCCTCGCCATTATCTCAAATTTCTCTATTACAAGTTCAATTCTTACATTTCTTAAATGTCTTGTTCTTTGAAGGCAATTGAATGTGGTCGGTTGCCTGGAGATCTCCTTGACGATTTACCTTGCAAATACATTGACGGTTCACTTATCTGTGAGGTGAGTATTTGAGAATATTGTCGATGTGTGTGTTTTTTTTTTCTGAATCAGATCTCTAAGAGAGATAGAGAGAATGTCCCATTAATAGGTTTATATGAATGCACTACCTTATCTCATTTGTACGTAAAGGAGAAATGAGACTTGCTTAGTTGAGCAGCTCTTCATTTGTGGGTTTGTCCCTAGGATACTGGTGGCAGTGGTGGATTTAGGGCTCATTTTTGCTTATGCTTTGGATGGAGGGTGTTCTGAAATTTTCAGCTTTCATGTGCCTTTTCTTATGAAACGGACTTATCATTCAGTCTTAATTGTAACTATAGTCACTCTTCCATCCATCTAGTCTGCTCTTACCAAGACAAACTTAAGCTGCAAGGTGCACATAGCTATATAAATTTGAGCTTTAATCCAAAATACTTTTTTTTACTTTATTCTTTACCATTCTGCATCTTAATTATTCTTCACAGATAGTATGATTAACATAATGCTCTCACTATTCACAAATGATGCAGGTGCGGGACTATCGGAAATACGCATCTAATAAAGGGCCCAATCCAGATGTGGTTGATTCACCTGTTGTTACTAAAGTGCGGCTGAAAATTTCCTTGGAGAACATTGTTAAGGATATACCACCTGTTCGTAGTTCTTGGACGTATGGTGATCTGATGGTAAGACACTGCTCATGGACTTTCTTGCCCCTTTCTTGAGGGGGTTGGAGATTCTCTGCTATATTTCCTTTTCTGTTTCTTTTATTCTTCTTTCTAAAGATTTTTTTTAGGGAGTGGGGGCTGGGGCTATCAGCATCTCCATGGATGAACAGTGAACTTCATCTTGTGTTTGAGACATGATAGTGTTTGGGTTTGATTTTTTTAAAATAGGAAGTAGAATCCAGGATATTGAAGGCATTACAGCCGCAACTGTGTTTGGATCCTGCTCCCAAGCTGGATAGGCTCTCCAAAAGTCCAGTTCCAGAAAAGGTAGTTATTTCACTGTCATCATATTTATATCTTGTAGTTCTTGAGCATTAATTTTATTGTTCTTTTGGTTTTTTCAGTTACATATGACTTTATCTAGTCTACAAAAAAAGAGATTGAGACATGTGCCGGAAATCTCTGTGACTTCTAGTAACAAAATACACGGGAAGAAAATATGCATAGACAGAGTTCCGGAAAGGTCTGATGCGGGAATTATGCAAGGGAATGTATTGCCGCAACATGTCCATGAGAATCTGAGTGCCCCATGTGCTGGAGCTGGCAACACACTAGCTCAAAGACCAAAAGGCTATATACCAGATGCATCTTTTTCAACAGTACCAATGTTGTCCCCACAACAAAGGTATCAAATGTTAGTTGGGAATGCTAGAGGCATGCAGGATCGTGGAGCTTCCCCTGGTGGGCAAGACATGATGATTTCATACTCGGATAATAACACTTCTGTTTCCCTTCATGGAAAGAGAGAGAATCAAGATGGGCAAACATCGCCCAGGTCTAGCTTTAATAAGAGGCCAAGACTTGCCCATGGAGTTCCTGATGGCACTCAGCAGCAGCCACTAGGCCTTCAGATGGAGAACTTCCATGCATCAGACTTAAATTTGAAGAATACCCTTTTGCAGCAACAAGTAATGTCTAGAGGATTTCAATTGGGTAATGCAATGCACAAGTTCCCCCAGCAGGGACTTGAAGGGGTCCAGAATCCAGAGGTTGCGGCAGCATCCCTACCATCTGGGCCAATGGACATGAGGCATCGTGCAAAGGAAGAGCAACTAGATACACAGATGGACGCTACAGAAGTAAATCGGAATAAGTCTGACATCCAGACAGTGGAGATCGAAAAGGACCGCATGGATCCTCAGCAACCACAACTTCAACAAAGGTTGTCACATCATCCATTCATGAGACCTGGTTTCTCTCAGGCATCTTGGAATAATGTCAATCAGCATATTGATAGTAATCTGAAAAAGGAGGAACAGATGCAGAAAAGGAAATCAGTGCAAAGCCCACGCGTATCTGGTGGAACCTTGGCTCAATCTCCTCTATCATCAAAATCTGGGGAATTTTCTAGTGGTTCAATTGGACCACAGTATGGGGCAGCTGCAGCGACTCCTGTGCCTGGATTGTTGCCCAAGGAAAAGGCTGCAATAACCTCAGTTCCTCCTGTTGGAGGGACAGGATCTTTAACTTCTAGTGCCAATGATTCTACACTACGACAGAACCAGGCCCAGGCTGCTGCAAAACGAAGACAGAATTCACTTCCAAAGACGCCAGTAATCAGCGGTGTTGGCTCTCCTGCTAGTGTGAGTAATATTGGTGTAGCATTAAATGCGAGCAGTCCTTCTGTTGGAACCCCACCTACGGCTGATCAAACAATGCTTGAGAGGTTTTCAAAGATTGAAATGATTATGATGAGGTATGAGGTCGATTGAGCTCTCAAGTCTGTTGCTCCTTTTCTTGTTTTCCCTCCTGTATTTCTGCTGTTTGGACATTTTTTTTTATATAGTTTAAACTTACTCTTCGGTAATTTACTTGCCTGCAAGTCTGTTAGTACAGAATCTTAACAGTAGTAGCTAGGATAAGAATAGCTTAGTTTGCCACATTAGCAATGCAGTTAGACTGGTTGTCTAGAACTTGAAAAATCAGGATACCAATCTATTGTTTCTTTGTAAAGCACCAACTTACATGATTATTGGCGAAGCCCAGTTGGAGTATTTATGGTGGTTGGCTAAGGATTTACAGAGCAATCAGGATCTTTGATCTTTTTCGGGATGGATTCCTTTAAAATTGAACGGCTACCTCTGATGGAAACGTAGATTGAAGATAGATGTGTACAGCATATATCTGTTGTCATGGGTTTTAAATTTCTACCTCCTGGTGAGACAATAGTTTGAAAAATGATATACGATTCTATGATTGTACTCTTGATCATAAGGCTGATCTAGATGGCATTTAGATGTGGAGTATATCAGTAAGCTTTGTCCTTGTTTAAAGCATAGGATGTACTAATTACTATGTTACAACCTTGACAGCAAATATGTTGCTATTGTGTTTGCTGCTTGAGTTTGACTCATTATTGAGTTAAGTAATATGAAGTAAAGTAAATCTTCAAAACGCAATCTCAAAATATTCTCAGTCAACCTGCTTTATGTGCATCCAGAAGCATAGTTCCATAATTTTTCTCAGGCAATTATTGGCATCTATTTTCTGGTATACATATCAAATATATAATTCATTTCATATTCTGAGTTTTGTCTTTCGTCCAATGATGCTTCAGGCACCAACTTAACCGCAAAAGGAACAAGGCAGATTACCCAGTGAAGAAGCTCGGCACCTTTTTGACTGAGAATCTTTTGTCATGCCTACACAATGTTTCCAACGATGAGAATTTTAAGGATGACTCATGTGCCAGACCACTCTCGAAGTCACTGGTTGGAGGCAGCACAAATATTTGCAAGACTAGAGTCCTTAACTTTGTGCAGCCAGAGCGAAATCTTCAAGGTTTGTTACATATGTCATGTGGAGATGGTCTATTGCAGCATAAAATCGATTTCTCCTGCCTAAAATTAATCATACTTTGGACTTTGCCACACCTTTCCTTCTCATTTTATGCAGACTTAACATTGCTGCCAGCTGCTACTTGAATTTTGCAGTATTTGCCATTATATTGGCCACAGTGCAAAGTACCCAATCTCACGTGGCTTGGAGTTAAATATCTGTTACTTGTACTTTACCTGATCTTGATGTGTTAAAGTCTGCCGTCATACAGTACCATCTGTACAAAGGAATGTCTTTAGGTTTCAGAAACAATACCCAATTTGAGTGATTTTGAGAGGATGAGATGCTGATTTTAATGTTCTAGAGCAGATAATGTAGTGAAAGACAAAAGCAAAATCACTTGCATGAACCTTTTTTCGTTTAACATAGGCTTTCTTCTGTTTTTATAGGGAATGTTGTCTCATACCGGGCTCGGACCAGGATGATCATGTCAGAAAAACCAAGTGATGGTACTGTTGCTATGCACTATGGAGATGTGGAAGATGGTGATATTCTGGCTTCGGAGGAGCATCTTCCAACACTACCAAATACTGTAGGACTCTTGCCTATAAATCTTTCTGACGTCAAATGGCATTTCAGTGTGTTCACCTACTTTGTAGTTGGAAGATGTATTGTTTTCCTGTTTATTATATGCACTATGCGACCTTATTCTTATCTAGCCTTGAAAGAAAGTACGTTTTTCTTTCAACATTATGGCTAACATCTGTGATTGAATTTCTTGTACAGCATTTGGCAGATTTGCTTGCAGCCCAGTTATGTTCATTGGTAGGTTTATGAAAACCGTTCAGGCTTAAGTGTTTAAATCTATCCGATATTGATTTAAATTTCAATCAAATGATATCGAACGTTGCTGCAGATGATACGCGAAGGATTTCATTTGGAAGATCATGTCCAACTGAAACCGACCCGCATGAATCTTGCCCCAAGCAGTCAACCTAATGCTCCTGTAATTCCTCATAATAATTCCATTGCTGATATCCCGCACTATCCTGAAGGAGTTTCAGGTCAATTGTCCAGTGAAGTGTTGCCTACAGCTAATAGTGGCAATGTATCTCTTAGTTCATCTGTGAATATTCCTCCACATGCAAGGATGCTGCCTCCTGGAAACCCTCATGCCTCACAAATAGCTCCAGGAGTCATGCCTGGAGCCACTGTGCCTGGACGGCCACAACAGCTAGATTCACAGTCCTCATTGCAGCAACAGGCTCAGCCGCTGCAGCAACAACCATTGCAAAACCAAAATCCTATGGTTCAACAGCATCTTGCTCAGTTTCCGAGAACCCCAATGATTCTTGGTGCAAATCCCCTCTCACACTTGAATGCCAGCCAGAATACTAATATGCAGTTGGGCAATCACATGGCAAATAAGCCATCCCCTCTGCATCTTCAGCTGTTACAGCAGCAGCAACCGCAGCAACCGCAACAACAACAGCAGCAACCACAACAGCATCAACAATCACAAATTCAAAGAAAACTGATGATGGGAGCTATGGGCATCGGAAACATGGGTGCTAGCTTGGCTGGGCTTGGTGGCATCGGTAACACCATGAGTATGGCAGGTGCAAAGGGGATGGGAGGGGCTGGAATTTCAGCACCCATGGGCCAAATGCCAAACATTGGTAATGTGGGTCAGAATCCGATGAACATGGCCCAGGCATCTCACATTGGTAATTCAATAACCCAGCGATTGCATTCAGGACCATTGTCATCCCAACAAACGGCTTTGTGGGCATCAAGACTTCGGATGGTGCAGCAGAATCGTTTAGGGGGCACTCAGTCTGGCATAGGTGGTGTCTCTGGAGCTCGACCAATGCACCCAGGCTCTGCTGGCCTGTCAGTGTTGGGCACCAGCATAAATCGAGCTAACATGAGCCAAATGCAGCGTGCAGCAATGGGGGCAATGGGCCCACCAAAGTTGACGGGGATGCATCAGTATATGAATCAGCAGCAGCCACCACAGCAGCAGCAACAGCCAATGCAGCTGCAGCATCAACAGCAGCAGATGCAGTTGCAACAACAGCAACAGCAATTGCAGCAGCAACCACAGCAACAACAGCAGCAACTCCAATTGCAGCAGCAACAGATGCAGCAGCAGCTGCATCAGCTAGAAACAACCTCACCCTTGCAAGCTGTTATGTCACCACCACAAATAGGTTCACCTTCAAACATGTCAATTCCACAATTGAGCTCACAATCCCAACAGCAGCAACAGCAATCTAGTCCCCAGCAAATGAGTCAAAGAACCCCAATGAGTCCACAACAGATCAGCTCTGGGACAATTCATGGCATGAGTGCTGGTAATCCAGAAGCTTGTCCTGCGAGTCCACAGTTGAGTTCTCAGACCCTTGGCTCGGTTGGCAGTATAAACAATTCTCCAATGGAGCTACAAGGTGTTAATAAAAGCAATTTGAGCAGTTCATAATGAAGTCCTCAGCTATGTACTTCTGAATCGTTTCTTAACTTAGCAGAGAAGTTTGAAGGATTTTTTTAGAGGTTTTTGTTTATATAAGATGGAGTGGAAGAGGTAGTTGTTTATAAAAGTGCCGGTATGATCAACACCGGGGCTTTGAGGAGGGGCAAGGTAAATTTTTCCCCTTGGCTTTCTAGGAAAGGGCTGCTTTTTAGACTCTGATGCAATTGATTTTGATGCTGGAAATCACCAATAAACTGATTAAAAGCGCGACACCTGCACTGTGGTGTGTCTCCAGTTCTAATGTCCGAGGTGGACTTTCATACAGTATGAAAAGTCTCGGCAGCAGCATAAGAGGACGGAAAAGGTGAAAAAAAAGAAGAAAACTTGCGAGCTGCGGTGGAGAATCAGATCTTGGATTCTGAGGCGAAATTGCGATGTACAAAAATTGAAGGATCAAGCAGGACGATGGGTGTGAAATTTCAATCGGTTAGAGACGGAGCAGTTAGCATGTCAAGAGTGTCCCAGTCACTAGGGTTGTGAAATCGAAAAATTCTTCCTCTATTTTGTGCCTGTCATTCTGTCGCCGTCCTTTCTCATTTTCTTATCTTTTTGGGTTTTTCTCTTTTGGCTGACTTGTGGTGAAAAATAGTACTTTGCAATCCTTGTAATCATGTAGTCTAGTAGTTAGAAATATAAATATGTAACAAAGTCCATGCCAAATATTTTTCGTGACATCATACAAACCTTTCTTCGATCTCGGGCTGAGCTGATCTTTAACTCCTCGCGGCGGTTTCGTGTCCTCGGTACTCGCATCTCGATGTTTCCTCGTGTTGAGGGGGCTAGTGAAAGTCGACGAGCGTGACAACAAATGTCGTGCTCAACTGCGAAACAACTTCATTTGTTCAAGAAGGCGATTTCAATTTATTAAGACTGAAGGTGTATAATTTTCTTCAGTTTACAAGATGCAAGATTCAAGTAATATCAAAACTTTCGGACGGATGAGTTTAATAAATTGTTGCAGAAAGAGTAAAAACTTTTTATATGGTATTTCCCCACACGTTATTTATAATAATAAGACTTAATAGCACAGAAAATCCCAAAGTGGTACATTTTTTTATAAATTTATCCCAAACTAATTTTTTGACCATCAAAAATCCTAAAATGGTATATTTGTAATAAATTTTACTATCTATTAAATTAAATTAATATCACGAAAAATCACAAATCAGTAAACCAGTGACAAACGAAGGGTAAAACCCCAAATCGGTATACCCGTCAACTGTCACGTGTCATCCAACTCAGAAATTTGCAGGTAAAATATAACGGAAATTAGTGGAGGGTAAAATTGTCGTAGATATATATTAATTTTGGATTTTTAGTGATTAAAAAATTAATACGTAATAAATTTATCATAAACATAACAGTTTGAGGTTTCTTTTCATAATATTAACCCTTTCTTTCTTTTTTCTTTTTTTTTTAGAAATGGAAGGTTTTGGCCTAGAAAATGCTTGGGCACTTGTTGTTAATTAGGACATTTTCTTCTTTGGTACAAGAACATTATTAATCACTCCCTCTTTTACTACTGTCATCCTCGAAACCTGAGTCTTCCACACCCGAAAAAGCGAGAATTTACGAAGCATTTAAGTCGTTTTGGTTTTCGCAGCGGAAGTTCATCGCGGGTGGAAGACGAAAAGCCAAAGCCATATGTATAGAAGCCATCCTCATCCTCGAAACTTCTCTCGGTAATAAGAAAAACCCGATCTTTGCGACGGCCCGAGTTCCAAATTCCGGAGCAGATGGATCGTGGGAGAAGAGCACGCGACGGGCGATCGAGCTCCGGCCCGCCGAGGGGCCGAGTTTGGCGCCCGGTGGGTGATCATGCGCATCGTCGCTCCTCTGTAATTTCGTCGTGTCCCTCTCTCGTCTTATGTACTTGTTGTTTGTCCGGTCGTTGCGTTGTTGTTCTTTGTCTCTCCTCTTGTGGGTGTGTGTCGTTTACTTTTGTTTTTCTTGGTTTGCAATTGGGAGCAGATGATACATCTATCTGTTGCAATGGGTTCTTGTAGCTTTAGTGAATAGTGGGAGAAGCATAAAATCAAAGAAGTTCTGCTTTTTTCCTGTTAGCTCAGATGGAGGTGTCTGTGACATTATAGTCATGACAATGACCTTTTATTTTTAGGTGAACTAGAAATGATGCACGCCCGATGCATGTCCCTCGATGAAAGAATACAGAGAGAAACAATTGCATAATTTGAAAGTTTGCAAGAAAAAGAAGTGACACCTCACAGTTGGACTGAAAGTGAGTAAAGGATTTATCTGTCAGCGAAAATCGGATGTGCGATTAACATGGGATGAATGAGCATTACCAATGTATGTATAAGACAGATGATGGAAATCCATGGACGAAATTGATAGCAGCTATCGCTGCTTGTTTGTTTCACCAGTCATGGATTAGTGCTGATATACCAGTTCAGCTTCATGTCTACCATATTTATGCACTTGTAACTTATTTTATTTTATTATAGTAAACTGAAGTTTGCAGTATCATTTATCTCTCAATGTGACATCTTTCACAACAAATTAGAAACCATTTCAGTTCCAGGGGGCCTTTGACTTGAATAGCTGTGGCTCATGTATGGAGTAGATTGAAATTATTATGTTGCTTGTCTTCTCAGCCTGGAGACATGGAACTTAACATGAACAGAATCCAAATTGAGGAAACTCACAACAAGGAAATGGAGAACGATTTTCTTTCACCCGACATAAATAGTTACTTTCTGCGAAGTGAGCCTCAGCAACCTTCAAATTCCGACAGAGGTAAAGGCGAGGACACAAAAAGTATTGCTGGCTTTGAAGATTCAGTGCCTGCTGAGGACTTTTCAGTGGCTAGAAGATTTGATATCTGTGTGCCCCAAGTTGGTACACCCGTAATGCTGAAGCCTTCATTGCTCGTAAAGAATAGAGAAAAGCGCAATGAAGAGAAACGATCACTGGAAGAACATAATTGGAGAATATTGAGACCTGGAATGGTTCTTCTTAAAAGCTATCTTTCCATAAGTGATCAGGTATACGGTTACATCCCTCTCCAAACACAACCTTTTCTTGAAATGGAAATTTTGGGGGAGAAAAACAACAGAAGCATCCTCCTTGATTGAAAATTTTGACTTGTAACATCTGTGCCTATTGATTTGCAAAGTTGTATGATGTTCAAGTCCATGGTATGATTTAGAGAAAAAGAAAAATGAAGGCAGCATAGGACTATTACTTGTTAGCCTTAGCATCACTCAGTACGGATGAGTAGCCCCATTTTGGTGTTACCAGTTTACTATTGTGATGGAGACCTTTTCCCTGGCTGTCTTAAAATATGCTTTGAACGAAAAGTACCTGACATATTCAGTTACTTCCAGTGGTTTGCTTTGAGTGTAGTTCGCTCAGTGTAATCCTACTGATTTATAGCTGTTTCGAAACTACATCTTATGCTTGTCATGTCTGATGCTAGGTTAAAATTGTAAAGCTGTGCCGTGACCTTGGTGTTGGAGCTGGAGGTTTCTACCAGCCTGGTTATCGGGATGGTGCAAAGTTGCATCTGAAAATGATGTGCCTTGGTAAAAACTGGGACCCTGAGACAAGCAAGTATGGAGAGTGCCGGCCAATTGATGGAGCCAAACCGCCAAGGATCCCGGAAGAATTTTGTCACTTGGTTGCAAAAGCTGTCAAAGATTCTCATGCTTTTATAAGTAAAAATGTCAAAAAAAACGATGTGCAGGAAAAATTTCCACTGATGGCCCCAACCATCTGCATTGTGAACTTTTACACTGCCAGTGGGCGACTTGGTCTCCATCAGGTTTGTAGCAATTAATCTGATAAATCAGTTGGTCTTTATTTTGGTTATTCTATATGAATTAGTTACTCTCTAAGTAGATATATCCTTAACAAGGAAGTGCATCGTCAGAATAGTTCTGACAGATGTAGTAAGGCTGAATTTGGAGGCCTGAATACATTGACCGAAGATTGTTCTTTCTTAGAAACTAATATTTTGTAATTGACATTCTCTTTACTTTCAAGTTCAATCTTTATAGAATTGATGTCTTATCTGCTCATCTATCCTTGTTTTTGTCTGATCATTAGAAACCCCTCTACATAGAACTAGGAGTCTTGGTTCACACAGCGTCTCTATTGACAGTCAGATTTGGGTTTGCTGGATTTGGAATTTTGTGACATTGTCGAAATGCAGGATCGGGACGAGAGTGAAGAAAGTCTTCGCAAAGGATTACCTGTGGTGTCTTTCTCCATTGGAGACTCGGCAGAATTTTTATATGCAGATCAAAGAGACATTGTTAAAGCCGAAAAGGTTTTACTGGAATCAGGAGACGTCTTGATATTTGGTGGAAAATCTAGACACATTTTTCATGGGGTACCTTCTATTCTCCGGGACTCTGCACCCAAGGCTTTGTTGGAAGAATCGAGGCTTCGAAGTGGCCGTCTGAATTTAACTTTCCGAGAGTACTAATATCATTGTATTAGGTGTAAATAGTTGTTCATTAGTTCTATGCAAAAGTTTGGTTTGGAGTGGTTTTGTTGATATTAACCAGGATTGGAATTGGAAGACAGTTGTTAAGCTTCTCTTTTTAGAGAATATCAGTTCTCTTTTCCCTGTCAGGTGTGCAAAAGACAGAATGTGTTGTAGGAACCAACAGGATGACTTAAGTTTTGATCTTTCTAGTTGAGGCTGTATTCTGTTTTTCTGTTTTTTCAGTTTGTTTCATTGTTACCATTTGTTTGAGCCCATTGAATTAGTTATTGATATCTGTTGTTTTTTCAACGACGGGTTAGGTTGAGCTATTCTTATTTTGAAGTTGTTCAGGGTCAGTTGGCTGGGGTAAAGTCAGAACTGCAAAAATATTCCTGATATAATCCTTATAGGTTTGTTTGGTAACTTGCCAAATAGTGACTGATTCTATTCTTTTATTCTCGGGAACAAAAAAAGAACAGAAATCCATTTGGTAAATTTTTTGTTCCCGGGCACAAATTTGTTCTTAGAATCAGTTTTTAAATAGAATCAAGAATAAAAAAAAAGTTGCTTCTTGATTCTGGGAACAAGAATAAAAAATAGAAAAGAAATTTTTGTTTCCTTTTCTTCTTTCCTTCCTGGCTGTGGCTAATTCTTCTTCTTTCCTGGTAGGCCACCGGCCACAGGCCAAGGCCGGCGAGGCGAGGGCGAGGGCTAGACCCTCGCCGGCCTTTTCCAACCCTCACCCGAGCCGGCAAGGGCTGCCCTCGAGGGTTGTGACCTAGGCAAGGGCGGCAGCGAGAATCCGGCCCTCGCCAGATCCGGCGAGGGCGGCCCTTGCCTAGGCCGCAAGCCTCAACGGCAGCCCTTACTGACTCAGGCAAGGGTTGGAAAAGGCCAGCGAGGGCGAGAAGGAGAAGAAAAAAAAATATTAAAATATTTAAAATATTATTAATAAAAAGAAGTTTTATGCAGTTACCAAACGTATTTCTATTGTTTTTCAATTCTAGAAATGGAAATTTTGGGCCATTATCAAACACCTTCAAATGCTTAGAAATTGTTTATGAGAAAAAAAATCATTTCTAAGTAGAAATTATTTTCGAGAACAGAATGGTTACCAAACACACCCTAAGTTTCTCTTATTAAAGTTATGGATACGAGGCCTTTTTTAACATGGGCTATCACCTCTAACAAAAAAGAAAAAAATACGTGGCTTATCACTAAAATTCTCAAACCATCTATACCACATTTTTGTGTCACAAAAAGTCCAAACCAGTATATTAGTGCCATACTTTATCCAAATTAATTTTCGTATCACAAAAAATTCTAAACCCGCGTCACACTTTCAACACCAAAATTAGGGATTTTAATAGAGTTTTGAAACTTGAAGGAGCTCTTCCGGCAAAATTGGCAGTTTTTTAGTAGATTTCGCAATCTAAGATTTTGGTGATTTGAGATTTATTATAACGTGAAAATTAGTTTAGGGGTGGCACTAGTGCACCGATTTGAGAATTTCTGTGATACGAATATTAGGTAAATGTGGCACGAGCATACTAATTTGGGATTTTTTATGGTGTTAGCCCTTATAGTTATGATTTACCAAATAGTTCTGTAGGCAGAATGGAGAATTCAAGAGACGTGAAAAATATAATGAAAGAGGAAAAGGAAAGCGAGAATGCGTAAATTGCTTCTTCTTTTTTTTTTTGGTTGGAAAATTGCCAATTAGTTGATTGGATATTCTACGGCGCAAGAAAAATTGTAAAGCTATGGCTTTTGAGCATGACAAGAAGTGAAGACATATGGGCTTGAAGAACAGTGTGCTTGATTAATTTTCATTCTCTTAGATTGTAAAGCCATAAATTTCACCACGAGATATACCCCCCAGTTACAACAAAAGCGTTTGAGAGCAGAACAGCAATTTTCATCAAACTTCACTTTTTGGCAGCCAAACCTCAACAGTCACAAAACCAAAAAACCTTGGTTGGTCAACATGCTTGCTTGATTTTGCTCCCAGAACAATGCATGTAAATGCTTATTCACATTAAACCAACCTGCAGAAAGATCAACCACCCACCAACCAACAAAATGGCCAGTTAGTCCCATCTCTGCAAGTGTTAATCATATGCAAAATCCCTCATCTTTTAAGACCCTATTGTCTGCCACTAGTTGGAACGGAATTCTGAATTCATAACTTGTGCTTGCTTTAGTCCCCGAATGTCATCTTTGTAAGTTCTTGTGGGCTAATTATCAGAAAGTGTAAGGAAGTTAGGGAGAGGATAAAACCAGGCTGGAGAAGCAGGGCACATGCTGAATTTAATCTCATAATGCTTATACAGGTTGATCACAAATTGAGCATGTGCCCTGGCCCTCCATCTTGGTTCCTCTTACTGTTAATCTTTGGCCGACTTGCTAGAGTTTAGGAGCGTCGGCTGCACCAGAAATATCAGAGGTAATACTGCTCTTCCATAATCTTTTATGTTGCACATTTGGACATTTGTGCCAGCTTGTACGTTAGCTCTCTCTCAATTTCTTAATCCTGCGCTTAGTCATTCTGACATATTTGAATCAGTTGACCTGTGCTGGAACAAGAATTGACGAATTGCATGGCCTAGCATATAGGAATAGAAAGGCTAAACACAGAAATGGTGCATGATGTTCCGATATTTAAATTATCGTACCTTTTCAACAATGTTTTAGTCACTCTGCCTGTAGCAATCCCAAGAGCCAATACTTCCGCTCTGTGGGGTCAACAAACTGTGACTGATATACATAAAGATTGATTCGACAGTTTCTATTTGCCAGTATCGGAGAGAGAGGAGAGGGAGAGAGAGTTATCAGAGCCACTAGTAGACAAAGAGGCTCAAGCGAATGCGACAGCTTCGTTCTCGGCGCGAATTAGACTAGCATAGAGGCCATTAACATTGGAGGCCAGGAGCGTATCATGGCTTCCGTACTCTGTGACCTTGCCTTCTTTGACGACTGCAATCATATCGGCTTCCCTAATGGTAGACATTCTATGTGCCACGACGATGGTAGTCGCTCTTCTTGATGCCGTCCTCAATGCATCTTGGACCTGTCTTTCAGATTCCAAGTCCAAAGCACTACTGGCCTCATCTAGGAGAAGCACTCTCGATTTTTTTAGCATGGCTCTCGCTATGGCAATCCTTTGTTTTTGACCTCCAGATAATTGGACACCACTCTCGCCAACCTGCAACAGCAGAGAATTCTTAGGTTAAGCTATTTGCTGTACTGTATTTTTTGTCTGCTTCTTGGATTACTTCGGTACTTCATCACTTACCCTGAGAAATTATCCTTCGGTTAATTAATTTCTAGGGACCCAAGAGATGAGGTCTTAGAAAGCCATCACAGAATAGGATTAAGCTCATAGCCAATGCTTTGCTTGCCAGGAAAAGAACAAGGAAATCAATGTAAAAATGTACCTGGGTTTCATAACCTTGAGGAAGACCACTAATGAACTTGTGAATATAAGCTTCTTTTGCAGCTTCCTCGATCTCAGCCCATGAAGCATTCGGATATCCAAATGCTATGTTCTCTCTGATAGTCCCTCCGAAAAGTGCAGGCTCTTGGCTTACCAATGCCGTCTGCCTCCTTAGCCATTTCACATTCATCTCCCTCAGATCAACCCCTCCCATCATGACCTTCCCCTGATTTGGGTCATAAAATCTCTGTATCAACCATATGACCGTTGATTTCCCCGACCCACTAGATCCCACCAGAGCCACCATACTGCCGGCTTTTACCTTAAGATAGAAGTCTCTCAAAACAGTCACCTCCGGCCTCGAAGGATACGCAAAAGTTACCATTTTTAGCTCGATATCCCAAGGTTTTGACCTTTCGAGCTTCCTTCCTCTCCCTTTGTCATTGCCAATTAGAGGCCTCCGGTTAATGATTTCAAGAACAGCTGGAATAGACGTTGCCGCCATTGAAGTGTCTGGGGCCAGACCTGCTAGTTGCCCGACTGAGAATGAGCTGAGTACCAAAATGAGAAATATTTTGTAAACTTCACCGAATTTGGCCTCGCCTTCTTTGACAAGGTACGCTCCAAACCAGAGAGTGAGAGTATATGCACCATACATGGCACCTTGAGCAAATCCTGAAGTTAAGCCTAAAATCTGCGACCTCCTCACAGACTTCTTCTTGGGTTCAGATAAAGCATGGTCAAAGGATTTGATCAACTGTTCTTGAGCTGAGAATGTCGTTACCGTTCTAATGTTTGAGATTGCGCCACCAGCTATGTTGCTAGCTTTGGCATAAGCCTCGTTATCTAGTTTCGGTCCAATGCCTATGATCAAGCTCAAATAGCTTGCGCCGAGTGTGATTGGGGTAACAGCAGCTGCCACAAGGGTTAATCTCCACTGGAGATAGAATGAAACACCTAGCCCAACGGCAGCTGAACTTAGACCCATTAACATGACAGAAAGTCGATCTCCTAGGACTGACCGAAAACTGATACAGTCCAATGACAACCTTGAAACAAGTATTCCAGTGGAATTCTCTTCAAAATCGAACCATCCCGGTTCTTGTTTTAATGTTGAATGGAACAGAAGGCTTCTAACTCTTGTCGTGAGCTTTGTTCCAGCCCAACCACAGAAACCTTGTTGCCCAGTTATGGATATTAGACACCCTAAGCCAAGACCAACTAGAACCAAACAAAGATGACCGACTCCTTTTGTTATGTTTTCTGCTTTACCGAAGTAAATGTCAAGGGCATCTCCAAGTATCAAGGGAAAGACTGAAAGAATGGCACCCGCAACCATACCAAAGAGAAATCCCAGTATCAGCACAAAAACCTCTGGCCTCTGTAAGCTCCATATCTCAGAGAGCTGAAAGTTCCTTTGCACTGGCTTTTGTGGTTCTTCATCCTCTAGCTGGTGGTCATGCGTGGATTTATAATAGTTTGATCTTGAGACTTCATGGCCATACTTTGAATCCGATACGTGGTGCGCAGATATATCATATATGGAATCAGCACCCTTCTGAACAATGTCAAATTGTTTCACTGGAGGCCTGGAAACTGCTTCAGAAGCTAGCTTGACAAGGTCACAGTAGGCGCCGCCCTTTTCCATGAGCCAACGGTGGTCACCAATCTCAACAACAGACCCTTGATCAAGCACAGCAATTGCATGAGCATTTCTTACCGTAGCAAGCCTGTGAGCAATGACAACGGTTGTTCTGTTAGTGGAGATTTTGTCGATTGCCTGTTGAACTACAATTTCAGACTCGGGGTCTAAGGCACTAGTTGGCTCATCTAGTAGAAGGATTGTAGGATCTTTGATCATGGCTCGAGCTAGAGCAATCCGTTGCTTTTGACCACCTGAGAGTAGTGTTCCTCTGTCCCCGACCTGCATGGGAGTCAGTAAGAGACAACTCATGCATTTGAGGCAAGTACTGACTGGCAAGAAGCTAGTCAGGCGTCAGAGCTAGAATTTAAGATCGCAAATTAAGAGTTAATTTTAAATTCCATAGTCAGATATAAATAGACAGTATGGTTTCTTGTATATACTGACACCGAGTATTTCAGTAGTATCACCTGTGTATCATAGCCTTGTGGGAGACCCAAGATGAAGTTGCTGGCGTTTGCCGCAACGCAGGCAGCCATTGCTTCCTTCCTTGTGGCGTTCTCTTTGCCCATCATCACATTTTCTATAATGCTTGTAGCAAAGAGAACTGGCTCCTGGCCTAACATGCCTATCTGACTTCTTAGCCACTTGACCTGCAGTGACCTTATATCGTGACTGTCCAAGGCGATTGTGCCTGCCATTTCTAACCGTTAGTGGAGAACTAGAGAAATATCCGATGCTTCACTTAAGATTAGCTCTCATTTATCAACTCTATTTGCCTGTGGGACTGCCAATAGAATGCGCAACAACTGCATTTGTATTACTGTAAGTAGACATTGGCTTACCCTTTATAGGATCATAAAACCTCTCTATCAGAGCGAATATGGTGGATTTGCCACCTCCACTAGCACCCACTAATGCGAGAGTCTTTGAAGAGGGAATCACCAGGCTCAACGAGTGGAGAATCGGAGCATCTGGACGAGCTGGGTATGCAAAACTAACTCCTTTGAACTCAATCTTTCCTCGAACATGTGAGAGTATCCTCCCGCTTGGATTGTAGGGATCTATTTCTGGGACTCGGTCTATTACTTCGAACACCCGGGTCGCTGCTACAGTGCCTTGCGCAAATTGAGCAAAGTAGGACAATGACAATGCCAAGCCCCTGCAGTATGAGGAAGGAGAATCAAGTTTCTTCTAGTCGAGAGCTATATATGCATTTGCATGCATCACACCAGAAATCTCATGCATCTCCAAGTAGCTTAGTACTAGTAATCTTCATTAAAGAATCATTAATAAAGTTTCTCTTTTATTGAATAGTTCATCTTGAGGCCATTCAACATGCATGATAACAGAAATAAGTACCTTCCACCAAGATTGACGCCAAAGAAGCAAGCGATTGCTTGACCTCCTTTAATCTCGCGACGATGAACTAGTATAGAACCGTACCAAAAGGCCAATGCCCACGTTGAGTATGTAACCAAGTAGATGACTCCAATTCCTGCACCCTTGGCGAACCCAACCTTGGCTCCTATGGGAATTGACCTTGACAGCAATTCAGCATATCTCGCAGCCAAATTATCCTCCGCAACAAACGAAAACACCGTTCTAATGGAGCTGATAGCTTGCTCAGCAACGCTGCCAGCTCTTCGGTAAGAAACCTTCATTGTATCAAGAAGAAAAGGACCAAAAAGGAGTTAGAAAACCTCCCATGTTGAGATCCTTCATTCTCAAGCGTATTTAGTACCTCAGTACCTCTTCCTTTGAAGCTAGACCGACATAAACAGCCTTGTAAGCAATGCCACAGAACATCGTCAAAGGGGTGACAGCAAATACTACTAGAGATACTTTCCATGATTGTAAGAACCCAACCGTGTATCCACAGATGAAAGTGAAAATATGATGAACAAAGTGTGCCATCTGTAAGTTACAGAAAAAAGAATGAGATGTCTATGAAATAGAAATATATGCAATGCTTGGCTGGTTCTGATAACATGGGACAAGGACGACAAAAGAGTGAGAAATTGAGAGCAATAGCATAAAGAGCGCACCTTTTCGCCCATTACTTCTTGAATTTGCGCAACATCACTTGAGATTCCATGCATGATATCACCAGTGCTAACTTGTGTGTCGAAAAAGCCTATGTCCTGTCGGAGAACTGCTCTCAGGTAATTAGTTCTTATCCTTTGAGCTGCTCTATCGCCTACCAATCTCCAACATGTTATTTCTGCAAAAAGTTTGCCACACTCTTCGTTTAACCAATGCCAACAGATGAATAATTGCAAACTTTGGAGAAAAAGAGAATTGAAGCGATTAAACTCTTTCCAAAGCAAAATAGAAGACAACATTTAGGCAGCACACGAACCAGATGCCACTTAGCTAGAGGAGAGAAGGTCCTAATATTAACATTATGACGCCAAAAAATTACAGAAAATGCATTTATATAGATTTTTTTCTTACCCATGTAAGCTCCGACCACCACTACCGCTGCCAGTCCAGTCATAAACAGACACACCTGAAACGAAAATCAACACCAGAAATTTGAACATATTTATTGAACATGTAGCAATGATCAGTACTAAGAATGCAAATTCTAACGCACACAATGTATGATAGGATCTTTAATTGACCGTCAACTACAAGATATCACTTTACTGGAGGTGAAGATTATATCGAAATCACAGACAATTTATTGCGCTTCATTGCTAACTACAAGAGATGGAAAGTCATATAGTCAGGTCACCCACATGGCTGGACATTCATGTTGAGTTGAAGGAAAGGAAACAGGGTGGCAAGATTTTTAATACCATGTCTACATCCTTCATCATCTGGTGTTTGTCAGTTTTTGATTCTACAGCAATCTTGTTCACAAATTTTCCGAAAAGAAAAGAATACCAAGGAAGTGAACCCCCATTAATCAGAGCTCCCAAGCACCCCAAGATCACAAGAACAAAATCCCACTTTGTTGAGTACTTGAACAAGCCGAATAGCCCAATCGGCTTCACTGGCTCTTCTTCATCCTCTTCTTCCTCATCGAACTCCTTCTCATCGGGAGATAATATTTTGATGTCATTGTATCTATTTCCATGACCGTGACTTTGGAATCCCGAATCCCATTCGTCATGACCATGCCGATCACGACCAGGATCGGTGCCTTCTTCCTTGTGCCTTGAATGTCCATGTCTGCCACGGTCATGTCCGCCATGTGATGTGCCGTGACCATAATCATGTCCACTGTTATGATGATGACAATGACCACGACCGTCATAACCAGCATCATCGTTGTAATCAGTATTCACATGACGATGATATTTATGAGGACTTAAAGAGCTCACTTTCCTCTCAAAATCATCATCTTTGTTGTAGCCAATAAGTTTGAGCTCATCCTTATGACCAAAACGGCCATCGTTACGTCCTTCCTTAATCACTTCCAAGGTTGAATGACCCTTCTTTGTCTTAGTATTCTCACCAGCAGCATAACTCCTTCCAAAGAATGCACTCTCATTAGTATCTCTGTCCACAAAGCTTTGCAGCTCAAGCCTCCCACCAGCAACAGAACCGTACACCGAATACTCATAGTAAGGATTCATGAAGCTCCGAAACCTGCCACTCGTGTGAGAGAGGTAGTACTCATTCGCCGTCCGCCGAACAACTCGGCTCTGGGATGGCATGGTGGGAGCAGTCCAGGGGCTTAGGGCCACACCAAGATTCTGGCCATCACGCCACCCTGTGGGCTCAAACTGCCACGATAGCTCGCCCTGCCATGACCTGTCATCGTCTGCCCCGAACGGCGTGGCTGGTGAAGGGTGGGGGAACCGCCTTGGGGTGTGGCTACGTGACGTCTGGTGCGAGCTGAGAGGCGTGAAGGAACGGGATGCATGGCGTGACGTGGCTGGAGTGGCATGGCGTCGGCAGCGAGAGTTGGTGGCTGAGGAGAAGGAGGAGTAGTCGAAGTCGAAGGATGAGTCAGCCATTGTTGGGGGAGGAGGAGGGAGAGGTTGAGAGCATGGAAAGATCGGTGATATTGAGAGGAAGAAAGAGAAGTATGTGAATGTGTTGAAGACGAGGAGGAAAACAACGCATGGAAGGATTAGAAAGAAAGGGTTCAAACCTTGTTAGGAGCAACATCCGAGGAGGTATTTGCCTAGGAGTCAACTGAGACTATGCTTGCTCCGCCTATATTTTAATATTTGTGTTTTGTTTCTTCATGATTCTTGTTGATGCTTGTCTCTTTCTTTTGTCGACGTAGACAATACTCCAGCAAATTTTCTTTTCTAGGATGACAGACAGATCATGTTACGATGTTGCCCATGCTTAAGTTTGCCAACCAAATGAATTCATGTTAATATAGAATTAAAGGTCACTCTATTCATTCAATAGTCGTATAATTGATCTATTTCCAAAATGAGTTTATCAATACTAATTCGATGACAACCCAGCAATTTGCTCATATCAGATCGATTAGTTTTTCTCCGTGTTTCACATGATAGATTGTATGGACGTTGGATTGGAATATGAAGTTACTGTAAAAATTGTTTGTTCTCGAGCAATTTCCACAGAGCACGAAGAAACCATCCGTTGTGTTTGGAGAATTAACTTAATTCATGATGTTCCACACTATGTTTCCGTTTTTTTTATTCCTCTCTAAACCCACGGTTGATCATTTGGATGAAGCAGCATCTTTTGAATGCTTATCCAATTGCAAAGCTTCTTTGCACTAAACGATGGACTGCAACAACAATATATCACGAAGAGAGTTGAATATGCGCATATGTAACAAGAAATGCAGAAGACTCTGAAGCCAGCAGCTGAATTCGCATGGAATAACTGCGGCTACAGATTGACCGTTTCTGCATAATTATTTTAGTGGCGAGAGTGACAGGCAGGTACTAAATGCATTGATGCTTATGCTTTTTGTCCTTCCTTTCGTAGTGCACGATGACCCTTTTGTGGGTGTTCTCTTGCGAAACACAGGATCGAACGAAATACAAGATTCTAAGGCCAAATGTAAACTCCAAACAGGGAGTTCTGTCTTAGCCAAGGTCAGGGCTCTTTTTTGGGATATTCTTAGGCTAAAGCAAAATGGGCCTCTCCATTTGTCAGCAGAGAGATCATTCATATCTACTCCACATTTTTTTTCGTGAATTCTGGCAGCTATCTAATAAGAACTTTGACTGGTAAGACGTGGCTATGGAAGTTGGAGCATTTTAGTTTATGCAATCCCTTCTCTGTCAGTCAATCAGTGAAGGGTCATGACAAGCATCAAAGTTCAACTAAAAGACAGGGATATGAGTAACTTCGGAATGGTGAAAAAGTATGCCAATGGTTGATTGGTTTTTAGTGGGAAAAGGGTGAAGGTAACGTCTTAGATACAACATTGCCGTCTTAAGTCGAAAGGGAAAAATTCACAATCAAATTGTTCAGTTACATATTGTTTCAAAGGACAAGAACCATTTTGTATGTTGGTTTCATAACTTTAGTTTGGCCGTTGAAGCACATATACACAAGTTTACGATCTCACAAAGCAAAATGATTTGATGGTCTAATTTGGTACAATTTAGTTGGAGTTATTCAAAGCAAGTTACTTGGTTTGGTCTGATCTTCCCTACAAGAAAATTACAAAAAAAAATGACTGAGTTTGATCATGATCGTAGCTAAATGAAGTTAAAAGGTGCTTCTGCATGTCAGTGTTGCTTTTTTGCTCTTTGCACCCACCAAGCTCTATGCATGAAATTCCCTTCATCTCTCACATTCATCGTCAGAAACTGGTCATATATTTTCGCAGTTACAATCGAGTGTATTCTAGCTTTCGCGCATATATAAATGCATGGACACAGGACCAAGGCTGTATTTATCTGATAAAATTAGTCGGATGCTCAGAGTGACAATTACAATCCATGAAAATCAGTTGAAAACTTCTCTTGCACAATTTTACTTCTGGAACTTCCTTTTGTTTGTGCTAAGTAACAGATACTTCACATATTCACCTGTGCAGTCTTTTTCCGGATTGGATTCAGTAGAACCTGTGTTTTACTGATGCTTGTGAAACAAAATACATGATACAACCAGACTGGGTTCAAGTACTGCTTTTTGAAGACCTGGGATAATTTTCGACAGAGAATACAACATTAGATATGTTAACTCCAGAATCCAGCTCCAGGCCACTCGTGAGTCTCATCATATGGCAGTGGAAAGAAAGTTGAGGAAAAGATATGCAAAAAATATGGCACTTGCTTGCACGTAATCACATCATCATCTTCACTTGCCAAACTATCACTCTCAATAACAGAACAGTACCATATTCTGATATGAAATAAATGGGGCCCATACAATACCAAAATCAGATTTGGTGTTGTGCCTGTGAGAACTTCAACGCAACACACAGCATATTCAACTTGGCTACGCAGTATAACTGATTTAGTGTATACAAGCACTGTGGTAAATTGTGGATCTCATGCAAATCTTAAAGCATGCCTAGCTAAACATCTGCATCTGGCAAGCATTCCTCCTTTACACCGAATCACTGAAAAGGGAAAGATCAGAATACTCTCACTAGGAGTTGAGTGACTCAGTGGTAAACCTTCAAGTCTCTTCCCTTGCTCCGGAAAGACGAAAGTGAGAAAAACGATCGGGGTGCTGTAAAATTTCAACTGGCATGTAAGTAAGTTACTCAGAAATATTGTTACACAAGCACCAGGTGAGCTGAGGAGGGCCGTAAAGATACTAAAACCACCCCTGATGCAGACCCTATCTAAAGCTTTGAAGCACATCAGAATGCTGGACAACTAGAAACATCAATAGTGAGCTACTACCTTTGAGAGAGCTTCCTGACAGTGATTGTTGATCATCTCTCAGCTTAAATTTTTCTGGTGGGGCTGGGATAGACCTATTTAGGGCTTGAACTGCAAGATAAGAAGACCAGATTTCATCATCAAGTCAAGAATCATGCTTTAGTTCTAATCTGTAGGTAGCATTAAACGATCACAAGGGCCGGTGTCCAGCAAAAGAAAGAAAAGTGATTTTTTTACAGATGATTATGGGAGAACACAAAGCATAGACAAAATTAGTTTGTGGTGGACTTCAATGGAAAAACTAATTATGATCAAGTTTCTTGGTGCTTATGGGTCTGGCTGAAGGCAAAAAGGGTTATTTATGGGAGTATGCTTAACACGTTATTTTCAGTTCCAATAGGAGCCCATGCAGACTTACTCGTAATGCACGAACATAACCCTGATATAAAAAACAGAAAGTTGAATATGATACATAAACGATGAGACGGAACAAAATGCATCCTATTTTCAGGGCTTGATTTTCGAAATTTCAGTAACTGCATCATAAGTGACACTCAGGAAGAGAGAGATATCTGCATTGGGAATTGCTAATGAATTATGCTAATCTTAACTAGCAAAGACTCATCCTGACATCATCATTAAAAAGTTAGTGTCGCACAGACAGACAGCATATTTAACAAGCAAAATCAGACACCATTGTTGCTCAACAGGAAAACTGACCTTGTTCCTGGAACAAATCACTTGCAGTAAAGCTACCACTGCAAGAATGATCCTGCAAAAAACCTGTAACAGGCTGCCTCAAGTGTTTGACTGATCTCTTGGGAGGAGGACGACACCCGCCTTCAATAGCGTTATCTCCATCCGATGTCAATGCAGATACCCTATTGACTGAACTCTCTGTCACCTGACTTCTTCCAAACTTAAGCAACCAAAAACCTTTCTTCGCATCCTTGGAAGATTCATTCTGGGAAGAATCACCGGCGATATTGGGTTTCTGAGCATTCCCCCACTTCTTTCTTGTTCGAACAAGACCAGTCTCCGCATGGACCATCGGCTCGCTCCAGGATCCAACTGATGAATCAACAGAAGCATCAATTTCTGATAAGTCGTGTTGGTAATACCTTGGCAGCATCGAAACAGACAAGAGATCAGAATAATGAGATCCAACTGAGTCAGCATTGGGAGATCCAGAATTTCCATCATCTAAGGTGGCATGATATCTAACTTCTCCACTTTTGATCTCTTCATCATTTTCAGTCTTTTTAGCCATGTCAGCAGCCTCAAAGGCTAAAGCGCCAAAATCATCATTGTATTTCAAATTATCGCTGTTACTAGGGAAGGCCTCCGAATCGGCACTTTTGACAAGTTCCTCATTTAGGCCGGGACGAACCCATTCTTCATCGAATCTCACCGACTCCAGGATAGCTCCATTGGAGTTCCAAGCAGACAAATTCTTGGACTCTGACGGACTGGAAGAGCTTTTCCTCGTCACCTGAGAATCCCGTGTCTTCTTTTCCTTTGCACAATATACTTTTGTCTCTTCTCCCGTGCTTTTGCTTCTGGGGAAGCTCCTGTCTTGGGAGCGGGGCGCTGTTCGACCAAGTCCGGGAGCAGGATTTTTGTTCTCTTTCTTTGTATTAGAGAAATTGGGAATAACAGGAAGTGACCGCACAAGAGAGCCTTCGGATTGCGGCCTTCGCCTTCCAGATATGGAGTTGGAGGGTTTTAAGGAAGGCCGAGGGACAGGCACTGTGGTCGTCGGAGGTTTCGAGGAAGACTGATCTTGAATAGGTGAAAAATGCTTCTTGGTTGCAGAGCTCCTGGAAGAACCAACTCCAGGAGATGCTTCGCCCTGTCCATCTGGATAAATCTCTGCTTCGCCACAGAATAATGCTCTCGTATACTGTGACAAGGAAAACTTTATACTAGTTAGTCCAAGTAACAACCCAGAAGCCTAATATAGGTCCAGTTTCAACTTTCAAAAACATGACACGGAAGAGCATATCATTAGATAGTCATGTATTGAATGGAACATAAAACAATACCTCGTCCATCCTGGTGCTCAACCGAATATTGAATGATCGCAGCTTCTCAATACGCGACCGTGTGCCAGAATTTAAATCCGGTCCTTCCACTGACCCAGAAAGTTTGGCTTTCAGCTCTGAAATATTCATTTCAAGGTCGGCCTGCGTGTCCTTTAACTTAGCCACCTTCAGTGCACTTTTGTATCCCCCTTCTTGTCTCAGTTTCGCGTCCCGTCTCTGCATGTACTCGTCATAGAATTTCCCCCTCAGATTAACCGATATATCTTTCCTATTAGAATTGGCATAGCCCTCCTGATCACCTACCATCTTCACAGATGGAGAGGTGCCAAACTTTGTCTGGCCATTCGAACTCCTTATCGACTCAGTTATGATTTGCTTCTCGTGAACTCGAGGAGGAATCGCTTGGCTATTGAAATCTGCACTCCTCCGTCTGGAACTAAACTGATCATCAGACATCCGAAGCTTCTGCTCGGTGAAAAGCCTCTCGAGCTCATCGGCTTTGGTTCTGAGCTCCTCGATGAATTCCTGATTCCCCCTGGAGTGCCGTGTCGACCTTGGAACTGGAATCTCCGGAACCTGTCCATCCGGAAACACCGCACTGCTGTTACCAGAAGATACACCTGTCTCGCCGGCGCTAGCATACGACCCCGTGATCTTCTGAGAGCCGCGGGGAACTCGTGCTTGGAACTTCATGACTCACCTGACGAAAGAGCGCAACATTTCAGAGAAGCATACGTCCAATTCGCATCGAACATCTGCTTCTCCTTAACGCCGTCCATCTTCTGAAACTAGTTCAATTTCTGGAGGTCAGTTCGGTCAACACACGGAGCCTCCGCACCAGCTGAGTCGTTGGTGACTCGGTCAGGCAGGTAAGCTCTTTCATATTCCCTCCCCCTCGCCTTCTCTCACCTTGTGCATTGTTTTGGAAATTTTGGATGGCTGTGTGTGACGGTGACGTGAGGAGAGGATGGTGGTGGCGAGGGGGACATGGGTGCGCTACACGTGGGCCCTCGTGATTGGCCAGGAGTGGGGGGGTTTTGGCCGGTCAAACGTCGAGTTCAAAGGAGATGGGCGGGCCCACTCGGCTCTTCCTTCTACTCCCATTGGTGGTGTGGTGGCAAATCGTCAGCAGACAAAATCAAACTCAGGTGACTAGGAGAGAGAGATTAATTTGTTGACACGTGGCCAGTCTCCTTTTAGGGTGGTGAATTCCCTTAAAAAAACTTCTAATTTTAGGACAAGTCTAAAATCCGCCCCAAATTTTTTTATCTTCAAAAAAAAACCTCAAACTTGAGATCCAGTTCCAAATCTGCTCTAATCTTTTTTTGTCTCGAAATAAACTCTAAACTTTAAATTCAGTCCCAAATCTACCCCAAATCTACCGACGTCGCATTTTCACTTCGATAACAAATCCAACCCAATAAAAATTGTTGAAATGCTCCAAAATAAAATCGTTCTATGTTATGAAAGTTAGGAACGATAACAAATGCACTTCGAAAAAAATTTTAGTTTAAAAAAAACCTAATTTTTAGGTTCAGTCCAAATTTGCCCCGAACTTTTCTTTGTCTAAAAAAAAGCCTCATTACTTTATTGGTGTGGATTTGTTATCGATATGGAAGTGTCACGTCAAGTTGGAACTAGATCACAGGTATATTTTTGAAAACAAATTGAATTTTGGTGATTTTTTTTACACAAAATAAAATTTGGGACAGATTTGAGACTAGAGTTAAAGTTTAGAATTTTTTCTGAGATAAAAAAAAAAGTTCATGACAGATTTGAGACTTAATCTAAAGTTTGAGATTTTTTAGGGAATTATGTCCCTTTTAGGAATTAAGAATGCATGGGGCGGGGCTAACTGCGGATAAAGGAAATGGGAGGATGCGCAAAACGACAGGAGCACACGACAACTTTGGCAAATACGAGATTACTATTTTTCCTTAACGGATCCGGGGAATACAGAGAGAGAGAATACTGAGAACTAATAAAGGGGGGCGACAAGTACGAGGAGTGGAACTCGGGATCCGGAAAGCGGCCAATTAACTGCTGTACCTGCCACAAGGTGTCATCACGAGTTCATCATACATCCATAATCATGAGCCATGACGTGACAATGTACCTCCCCGGGACCCCTCATTCTTTTTCCTTAAATTTTTTCCATTTCGAGACAATGAAATGATAGCTTTTTTCCTTCCTCCTGCCGTGGGATTAGAACATGGAATTTAACTTGATGGACCTTGCTTTCGCATTGATGCTTTTATCTAGTGCCATGCTCTTCCGATCCTCTTTAAGTCTGCCGTCTACACCGCCGTCGAACAGCAACGGTCTCTCTAGACATGCATCGGGACACTCTTGATGCGTTTTTCGAGGCCATGGACGAAGGTTAAGATCAGAGAAAACTCGAAATTCGCGTTGGGTTTTTCTATGTGAACGCAACAAAACGGAGGAAAGAGCAGTATCATTCTTTTTCGGCATAGCAGAATGAATATACGCGTGTTAGAGAGTCGACCCAAAAAAGGATCAATTGAAAATAGAGAGCACTGGATACGCCCTGTTATTGTGTGCTTGGACGTCTCAGCTGTGGGGGGCAAATGAGCTTAGGAATGCACAAAACGGACTGCCTAAATCGAGAACTGTCCGGACCGGATCGAATCGGCCGGTTTGGTTCAATTCCCTAGAGTATCGGCCTGGTTCCCAGTTTCTAAAAGTAGAACAGAATCAAACCAGATCGAACCAACTATATATACTTTGTTTTTTTTTTATTTCTTCAAAAAATTAGTAAAATGTTAATTTTACCTTAAGTGAAGTACGTTTTTTGTTTGTTTTTTTCAATTTGAAGATCATTACTGATGTTTGATCATTCATGGTTGCAATATAATCATTATCTCCTGATAATTTGTAAGTTTAGTTTATCATTTTCAATCTGCAATTTATAAATCTGCTTTTTGATTTTTTTTATCGTAAAAAATATATGAGCACATAGTTAGCGTCATTTTACTCATAACTTTTTTCTAAAAAAAAGTAGTGGGAAACATGAAAATATAACATCAAGTAGTGGGAAAAAAAGTGACCGGTTCCCAGTTCTAGGACCAATTGGGAACCGATCACCCCTAACTGAGCTAAATATCAATTATAACAGGCTCGAGTTAACCAAGATGGATGAGTGAAAAATCAAATTGAAAGAAGACCCAGTTACCTCCTCAAAATTTGAACTTGTCGTGACAACCATGTGGCTAGTTTGGAAAGCTCGAAATCACCTCATCATCCGCAAGCAAATCCCAGACCCGAACCTCCTTATCAAGATAGCCAAAGCATTGTACGAAAATGCAGCGAGATGGATCGATAAGGATAAAAGAACAATAACGAAAAGAGAAAGCCTACTTCGCAAGTGAAAGCCTCCTCATCTGGGGACCCTGAAAGTTAACATCAAAGGCATGTTCGTCGCTAATTCGTCGATGGGAGTTTTAGCGTGTGCCTGTCACGACTTCAGTGGACGGATTTATGAGATTTGATGGGACCGCCACCAACTATTTTAAAGCTTAAACTGTTAGATGAATGCGTTGTTTAATATTTATTTATTCTAATACTCTTCCTCATGTTTAGTTTGATATTTTTGCCTAGTGCTAAGGTGATTATATTTAATTGAGGAGGCAAATGCGGCCTGGAAAGATTTGAACTGAGAATCTCCAGCTTTGATACTATGGGCCTGTTTGGTTCGGCTTTGGGGGAATGTATTTGGGGAAATGCAAATACCTTTGGGTGAAAGCCCATTGGGGAAAGGCAAATGGTGTTTGGTAAAAATATTTTGTAAAGTTATTTTGGCCAAAATATAGTGTTTGGTGAATTTTTTTTTGCAAATGGACTTTGAGAATTATTTTATTTATTAAAAAAAAACAAATCTTACACATTGCCGGAACCGGCCGCCGGAGCCCGCCGGAGCCCGAGGTCGGGCGACCCCCGGCAAGCCAGATCCGCCGCCGCCGGCGGTCGCCCGAGGCCAGGCGACCCTCGGTGGGGTCGCACGGCCGCCTGGGGTCGCGCGACCCAGGCTGCCGGCGCCTGGGTCACGCGACCCAGGCGACGGCCGCCTGGGTCGCGCGACCCCAGGCGGCCGTCGCCTGGGTTCGCGCGACCCCGACGCCTGGCCTCGGGCGACCGCCGGCGCCGGCAAGTCGCCCGACCCTAGGCGACTTCACCGGCCGGCCCTCTCCCTCGCCAGCCACCCTCGCCGGCCGCTGTCGCCTGCCCAAAGAAGATGAACAGCTTCCAACCCAAAAAAAAAAAAAAAAAAGTGAACAGTAGCAAGAGCATTCCGAGAATGCTCAAAGCCTAGGGTGCCTTGAGCTTTCAGCCTTGAGAAGGCCAACATTTGGCCAAGGAGCTTCCAAAATAATTTGTCAAACACAAAATAATTCCCCCAAAGGGCTTTGGAGGCCCAAAGCCCCTTCGTAAAGCCGAACCAAACACCCCCTATATAAGATTTTTTTGGATCACTGCCAACTATTTTAAAAGCTTAAACTGCTAGATGAAGACATGATTTAATATTTAATTATTCTAATAGAATTAGCCAAAACGATGATAGAGAATTCAGTTGAGCAGGTGGAAGCTATGGCATTAGTTGAAGCCCCAATTTTTCTCTCTCCCTGTTCGGACCTTCTGCTGTGCGTGGAGTCAGATTGTGCAAAAGTAATTCCGAGTGCAGATCAAACAGGTTGGGAAGCGAGAGCACTTATCACCCGAGCCCAAGAGTTAACACTTGGCTCGGGAGCCAACACTTTGCTTTGCGGGCCTTACCTAGGCCCATTGCAACAGGGAAACAAACAAAGTGGCCGATTGGGTTGCTAAGGCCCATCGCAATGGAAGGCTTGTCTAGTTATTGGGTCTTGTAACCCCTCCTCCCAAGCTCTTTTCGATTTAATTTGCTCTGAAATTCTAGACTTGTATTCACTAAACTCTTCTATCCGTAAAAAAAAGAAAGGATCTTGATTGAACTTTTATAATCCCTAAAAGGGCAATCGAATCTTTAGATTCATGCCTGCACGATTAGTCCCATAGCAATTGCCCAATTCCAACACGGAGCAAAATGTGACGTGTGACACAGAAAGTAACAGAGGAGTGAATTATTCTAATAGATGAAGGCGTAGTTTAATATTTAATTATTCTAATAGGATTAGCAAAACGGTGATAGCGAATTCAGCTGAGCATGTGGAAGTTGCGGCATTAGTTGAAGCCCCAATTTTTGTCTCTCCCTATTCGGACCTTCTGCCGTGCGTAGAGTCAGATTGTGCAAAAGTAATTCCGAGTGCAGATCAACCGGGTTCAGAAGCAAGAGCACTTATCACCCGAGCTGAGGAGTTAACACTGGCTCGGGAGCTAACACTTTGCTTTGCAGGCCTTACCTTGGCCCATTGCAACAGGGAAACAAACAAAGTCGCCAATTGGGTTGCTAAGGCCCATCGCAACGGAAGGCTTGTCTAGTAATTGGGTCTTGTAACCCCTCCCCCTAAGCTCTTTTCGGTTTAATTTGCTCAGAAGCTCTAGACTTGCATTCACTAAACTCTTCTATCCGTCTCCAAAAAAAAAAAAAGGATGGATTGAACTTTTATAATCCCTAAAAGGTCAATCGAATCTTTAGATTCATGCATGCAATTCATGATTAGTCCCATAGCAATTGCCCAACTCCAACACGGACCAAAATGTGACGTGACACAGAAAGTAACAGAGGAGTGATCTCTCATTCCCTGTCAAATTCATTCCCCAATTAGATTCTCCTCAGCAAGAAAATTATAAAATTATCTAGAAATTCCCAATTCTTTTTAATTTTTTTCCTCTTGTTTTTGGAGGGGGGGTTAGAATCCCAATTCACTCGTAAAAGCCAAAAATTGGCACATGCCCAGAAATTTGGACAGTTCTAATTCGAGAGGATTTTGCCATTATGCCTTGGATTATCATATTTGACAAAAGCCCAATTCAAGATACAGACTAACATTAACACCCCCAGGAACACAATCTCGACTTTCAGCCTTCTTCTTCACCACATGAATCAGAGATTTCCTAGAAAACTCTACATAAATTTCTACGCTTGCGGTCGCAAAGTCTAGTTACTATCGTCGCTGTTGTTCTTGTTCTTGTTCCTATGCTGGTGGTTCGCACCGCTCCCTCCACCGCTGCCGCTGCCGCCGCCGCCTCCTCCTCCTCCTCTGCTGCCGCCGCCGCCGCCGCCGCCGCCGCCGCGGCCGCCGACCCCGGCCTTCTTGCCAGGACGGTGTTTAATTTGGGAGATCTCCATCTGGGTGTTCATGAAGAACTGCATCCTCTGCAGCTCCAGCTCCTTGGCGAACGTCATCCTCTCCTTCTCCATCTCCACCACCTGCTGCAGCTTGGCGCTCTCCGTCTGCTCGTACACCTCCCCGAAGTTCGCGATCGCGTGGGTCAGGTCGTCGATCGAGCTCCCCAACCCGTTCCCCTTCTGCTTCGGCGGCCCCGCCGCCGTCTTGTTCAGGTTCACCTCTCTCCCGGGTTTCGTCCTCTTAGGGCGGCGAATCTCCGGCGGCAGGCTGTCGGTGGAGGAGCCGTCGTGGTCGGACTCCGACTCCGACTCCGCCTTCCTACGCTTCCGGATCTGCATCTTCTGGCCGCCCCGCGGTTGCTGCCCTTGCTTGTGCTGTTGCTGCGTTTGCGACGATCGATGGTCCTTGTGTTGACCGCCGACCAACGACCTGATTCCGACGGGGATACCTACCGGCACATCTTTCTGCGTCCGCACGGGGCTCGGGGTCGCCGCGGCGGCCGCCGGGGAGGTGTACTTCGCGGACGGTCCGATCAGCTGGTCCAATTTGTCGAAGAACCTCCACTTGGTCGGGCCTCCGCCGGCGGCGATCTTCGCCTTCTCGAGCTTGTACTTCTTCTTCACCGTGTCGATCCTGTTCTTGCACTGGATGTCGCTCTTCGGCGGCTTCGCGTAGTCGTCTCTGCTGCTCACCGCGTCGGCGACTTCCTTCCAGTGCTTCTGCTTCAGATTCCCCCGGCTCAGCTCCAGGTACCGCTCTCCCCAGGCGTCGATCAGCACCGCCGTCGCGCCCTCGCTCCAGCAGTCCTCGCGCCCTCCCCCTCCTCCGCCGCCGCCGCCGCCTCCGCCGCCGTAGCCGGCCCTCGGGTGCTGGATCGGGAGGGCCAGGGCGAGGCTGTTGTGCGGGGGCGGCTGCTGCGGCTCCGGCTGCGACGGAGACGCCGCCGCGTCGGCGCTGGAGGAGGAGGGTGGGACCGTCACCGTTATGCGGCCGTTGGCGGCGCGGCGCGGCGACGGGGACGGCGACGGCGAGGGCGACGCGCTGGGGGGGCCGGGGGTCGGCGGCGAGCGGATCTCGTCGTCGTCTTCCATGGTGGGGGTGGAGGGGGGCGGCCCGGGCTACCGTGCGCCGGTGGCGTGTGCGCAGGTTAAGCGCGGAGCGACCAATAAGAAAGATCAGCGAAACTCGCGAGCGAGAGAGAGAGAGAGAGAGAGGGGGAGGGGGGCGCGTTCGTGTGTGGGGGTTTTTCTGATCGCAATTAACGGTTGACGGAGGAAGAGAGTAGGGGGGGGGAGCGTTCGGCTGACGGCGACGGTAAAGCGGGACGGAGCGGGCGGGGGAGGACACGTGGCGGAGAGACAGAGGAGATGGCCCTGAGGTGGCGAGATCCGATTGGGCGGCGTCGCGGGTGGGGTTCTTCTCGGCGTGCTCGCCGGCTATTTGGTGAAGGTAGGTGGAGCTTTTCAGGGGGGAGTTTTGGGTGTGCACTCGTTGGTTGGGTCGACGACGGGGGAAAACAAAAACCAGCGGCCTTTTTTTTTGTTTTTTTTTCTTGGCCACCGAATATTGAAACGGGAAGGTCAAAAAAAAAACATAAAAAAAAAACAAATGAGAACTGATAGTGCCAAAAACCCTTTTCGGATATTTATACACCGCCGCCGCGACGACGGGGGAAACTCTTGCCCGAACCGGAATCAATTGACCGGGTGAAATCACAGCCGTCGATGGCTCTCACCTGAAATTCCATGGTTCCAGATTTGGGCAAGACAATCCGGACGCTCTTTTTTATGCGCGGCAAGCTGGTAAATTTGCGATGGGCTGCACCTTGATAAATTCGGCTGGAAATTGATGACCCCGCGACGAGGGGAAACTCTTGCCTGAACCGGAATCAATTGACGAGTGAAATCACAACCGTCGATGGTTTTCACTTGAAATCCCATGGATCCCAATTTAGGCAAGAAAATCCCGACGCTCTTTTTTATGCACGGCAAGTTGGTAAATTTGCAATGGGATGTACCTCGACAAATTCGGCTTAAAATTGATGACGGTCGGAACGAGGGGAAATTGTTACCTAAAATGGAATCAATTGATCAAGTGAAATCACAACCGTTGATGGTTTGGATATCGATTTAGGCAAGAAATTCCCGACGCTCCTCTTCATACACGGCAAGTTGGTAAATTCGCGATGGGCTGCACCTCGACAAATTCAGCTGGAAACTGATGACCGTCGCGACGAGGGAGAATTCTTATATGAATCAGAATCAAATGATCGAATGAAATCACAACCGTTGATGGTTTTCACGTGAAATCCCATGGATCCCGATTTAGGCAAGAAAAACCCGACACTCTTCTTCATACACGGCAAGTTGGTAAATTTTTTATGGGTTGCACCTCGACAAATTCAGCTGAAAATTGGTGACTGTCGCAACAAGGGGGAATTCTTATCTAAATCAGAATCAATTGATCGAGCGAAATTACAACCGTCGATGATTTTTAGATGAAATCCCATGAATCCCAATTTATGCAAGAAATTCCCGGCGCTCTTTTCATACACGGCAAGTTGGTAAATTTGTGATGGGCTGCACCTTGACAAATTCGACTTACAATTGATGACTGTCGCATCGACGAGAAATTCTTACCTGAAATGGAATCAATTGATCGAGTAAAATTATAGCTGTCAATGGTTTTCACGTGAAATCTTATGGATCCCGAGTTAGGCAAGAAATTCCCGACGCTCCTCTTCACACACGACAAGTTGGTAAATTCGCGATGGGCTACACCTCGACAAATTCAGCTGGAAATTGATGACTGCCGTGACGAAGGAGAAGTCTTATTTGAATCGGAATCAATTGATCGAGTGAAATCACAGCCATTGATGGTTTTCACGCGAAATCCCATGGATCCCAATTTAGGCAAGAAATTCCCGACACTCCTCTTCATACACGACAAGTTAGTAAATTCGCGATGGGATGCACCTCGACAAATTCGGCTGGAAATTGATGACTACCGCGACGAGGGAGAATTCTTGTTTGAGTCGGAATCAATTGATCGAGTGAAATCACAGCCGTTGATGGTTTCCACGCGAAATCCCATAGATCCCTATTTAGGCAAGAAATTCCCGACGCTTCTCTTCATACACGGCAAGTTGGTAAATTTGCGATGGGTTGCACCTTGACAAATTCTGCTTAAAATTGATAACTGTCGCGACAAGGGGAATTCCTATCTAAATCGGAATCAATTGATGAGCGAAATCACAACTGTCGATGGTTTTCACATGAAATCCCATGAATCCCAATTTAGGCAAGAAATTCCCGACACTCTTTTTCATACACAGCAAGTTGGTAAAATTGCGATGGGCTGCACCTTGACAAATTCGACTTAAAATTGATGACTCTTGCAACGAGGGGAAATTCTTACCTGAAACGGAATCAATTGATCATGTAAAATTACAGTCGTCGATGGTTTTCACATGAAATCCTATGGATCCTAATTTAGGCAAGAAATTCCCGACACTCCTCTTAAGTTGGTAAATTTGCGATGGATTGCACCACAACAAATTTGGTTGGAAATTAATGACTGCCGCGACGAGGGAGAATTCTTATTTGAATCAAAAGCAATTGATCAAGCCCAACCGTTGATGGTTTTCACGTGAAATCCCATGGATCCCAATTTAAGCAAGAAATTCCCGACGCTCGTCTTCATACACGACAAGTTGGTAAATTTGCGATGGACTGCACAACAACAAATTCAGCTAAAAATTGATGACTACCGCGACGAGGGGAAATTCTTACTTGAACTAGAATCGATCAATCGAGTGAAATCACAGTCGTCGACAATTTTCACGTGAAATCCCTTGGATCCCGATTTAGGCAAGAAATTGCCAACGCTCTTCTTCATACACGGCAAGTAGGTAAATTTGCGATGGACTGCGCGACGACAAATTCGGCTGAAAATTGATGACTACCGCTACGAAGGGAAATTCTTACCAAGATCGGAATTAATTGATCCATTGAAATCACAGCCGTCGACAATTTTCACGTGAAATCCCGTGAATCCGAATTTAGGCAAGAAATTCCAGACACTCTTCTTCATACACGGCAAGTCGGTAAATTTGCAATGAGCTGCATAACAACAAATTCGACTTAAAATTGATGACTCTACCAAATATTTACGATAAATTGTTATTGATGATAGTTGCATATTTCGACTAATATATACTTTAACTTGAATTGGTAACTTGCATATCATGATACATGTTGGCAAATCAGAATATTACTTTGTGGCAATGCGCAGCTCTCCTAGCCCCCAATATTAAGGGTGGCCATAAGAAACTAAAAATCATAAGCCAAGTTGAACCGAACCGAACCGAACCGAATCACATCAATATGTTCAGTTTTGGTTTCGATTTTTTTTAGTTTATTGGTTTGGTTTTGGTTTTTAAATTCGGAAACCGATAAAACCGAACTAGACTGATAAATGTTATAAAAAAATATTATCTTTTTGACAAATAAAATTTGTAGTTTAGCTTAATCAAATAAGTTTTTCCTATCTAAGATTGCTCTACACTATTATATGAAAGATTTCTACTTCTCAAGTTGCCCATTATTGATTGATTTTAATTTCAAGTAATATGTTTGAAATTTTTTTTAGGAAAAATGACACAAATAGTTCATAAACTTTGGTCAAATATGCCACGTCATCTTTGAACTTTTAATTCGTTAGACGTGGTTTTCAAACTATTCCTAAATGTTCCATTTAGTCCTTCAACTTTTCAAATAAAAAAAGTCAAAAGTTACTATAATTACATTAATGCCTAAGTTTTAAAATATCTTTTCATTTCAACCCATTTCCTAAATCAACAACAAAAAAAATAAGGCTATCTTTTTATTATTTTTTTAACCTTTTGTATCTTTATAAATATTACCATAGTTTCATTTAAGTATATTTTTTCTTATAATCTCTATAGTGTAAAAGTAGAATCTCATTTAAGATTGTATCAAGTTAATATCCCTGCTATTTCAATTTCCTAATTTATAGATTTAACTAAATTTAATTAAGAAAACACAAAAACTTGAAAATTTTAGCTATTTAAAAAATTAAGAACAAGATTTAGATACATATAAGCATGAGAAGTCTATATATGAATTGATATCGTCATTAAATATTATTTCAAAAAAACTTATTTTTAAAATAAGAGGAATATGAATAAATGTAACTTTAAATGAGGTTATATTTTAAATATCATAAAAATCATAAGATAAAATATGTTTAAATGGAACTATAGCAATACTTATAAAGATCAAAAAGGTAAAAAGGTAATAAAATGATATAATTCTTTTGTAGTTTTATGAAATGGATTAAAATAAAAAATATATATCCTTAAAAATTCGGATAACGGTGTAATTATGAAGACTTGTTAGTGGTACCGAGTGATTGATTTTAATTTGTTGTAGAAGGATTAGATTGAATAAATTGAAAGTTTAGGGACTAAATTAAACATCTAGGAATAGTTCAAGAACTACATTAAATGAATTAAAAGTCCATTGATGACATTACCCGTTAGGCCAAAGTTTATGGAGTATTTCTATCATTTTCCCAACTGTTTATGACTCTTTGTATTTTTCCGTTGACTTAAATAATATCATTGAAGGTTTCAATAGTTTAATATGATTAATTGTGATTCTATTCCTTCTTTTTAAAATAAGTGTGTAGAATTAGGTGTTTTTTTATTCTTCATTTGCACATTGAAATTAGATAGTCTATATATGCATTGAATTTCTAACTTGCAAATCGACTTGATGGTAACGTTTAAACCGAACCAAACCGATAACAAACCTTAGTTATTGATTTGGTTGAATAGTAATTTTATTGGTTTGCGATGAGAATTTCACAAACTTATAGGTTCAATTTGGGTTGGAAAATACCTCCAACCTGAACCAAATCAAACCACGAACACCCATATCCAATACGATTCTCATAACTTTCAACGGGCATCGTTGCAATTCATACTTAGGATTAACTGGGCATTGATAGGTTCAAATGCTTATTGGTAACTTTGAAGGACATGATGGGGTAACCACTAACCAGTAACAGTATATTAGTTACTTGATATTACCAATACACTGCACAAATTACTATCATGTATTAGATTTTACCAATCAAGAAGTCCATGATAAATGGCTAGTGTGCCTTGTTTTATCATGTGAGGAGGGAGAGAGAGAGAGAAATCAAACAAATTAGTCCTACACAACCAGAATTATTTCAAGCCCACAACCATTAGATTACCAGATAAACATTTTGCCTCCATCTCACCATTTAACTCACTTTTCAGCGGCAGAAAGCTTCAAGAGACAGAGCTGCTGAATGACCATTTTCTGCTTAGTCTTGGCTTTGTGCCTATGGTGAATATATTACCCACCAAAAACATGCTGTCCTGTATAACCCCTGTAATAAAGGGGCCCAGCCAAAAGCCCATTAATTTCGTCTTAAAGCGCCTTCATTCACAGGCTCCTAAACAGACATCAGGGAAATTTACTTCGTAGAAAAGTGCATCGATCCTTTCAAGGTTCTGCATCATGCATCCAGTCTTGAGCATAGCTCACGTAAAAGCTATTGGTTACATGACAAATGGGCGTAAAGGTACTTTTATCTGAGCGTTCACTTGCTATGCAATAACCACTGATGTGGACAAGGCTAAGAGGAGAAAGCATTTAGCCATCGTACAAAGATGATGCGAGTTTCATGTCACTGGATAGCATGCCTAGACCTGAATTCTACTTACCTTCGAGATCTACGTCGTTTGATGGGCAGCTTCCAGCATCGGCATTCCAACAGGCACCCTTATATGCTTCTCCTCTCCATCCGTCTCACTAAATGTGACAGAACTACTGCAAATAAATAAACGAAATAGCCACTTTTCTACAGCAGTACATCCATATTAAGCTGAACAGAATGAATTAACCTCTCGCCCACCGGCAGGCTTCTCCGTTTGACCTTTTATGGTCAGGTTGATATGATTGGACATCAGATTTCACAAAGGTTATTTAAGAAACTAACAGTCGTTCTTAAACAAAAAATCATGAAAGACTCGCATCAGAAAACGATAACAGCGAAACCTACGTCTCTTTTCCTTCCCCAAGTGTACCGCTGGCAGCTGCTGTAAAAAGTTCGAGATGCTTCTAAGACGAGTCAGTAAAGCAAAAAGACTAGAAGCTCAGTTAAACAAAGTGAAAAAAGCTACCATTTCCTTTTCAGTCTGGAGAAGGGAAACTATATTGCACCAGCAAAAATTCCCAAGCATCAAAGTTTGTCATCTGGCACTGGCAACACCATCCTTATGTGAATACAAACGTAAAAGAGAATTGTTCACTTGAAGGAGGCTTGAAAATACGAAAATGTATCCTGGTTTCCTACAGGATTCGATCTATCCTAACCGAAACAACTTAATCTGATCTATGCAAGCTTCAGCCTCCTCTGTCCTTCCGAACATGCAAGTCACACGCAATTCACTAAGTAAAAAAGTGAGACGCTAAGCATATACTCTTTTTCACAGGGCAGAAAACCCAAGCATTGCTCACCTGCAAGATCTTAAGATAGAGAATCTCTGCACCAAGGATTTTACAGACAGTTCACTTCCTCAGTCACAAGAGAGACACTGACCGCCCTGAGGTTTTCTACATCGAACTTCAGTTCACCAACATTGACTCGCCCGTAGTTCTGACGAATCATAAACCAGCGCAGCTTCTCATATTTGAAGTTCTTTTTTCTAAGAATATCAACAATAAAATTCGGATCAGAGTACGAAAATGAAAAATTGTATAGGCGAGTTACTCAAAGATGCATCTTCAGTTTCTTATAATTTGAATACAAAGATGAAAAACATCAGAAGCCACTGGTTAGGCATGATTCATTTTTCCTTGGGGGAAAAAAGGGTTACGTAAAGCAAGACTGACCAGGGATGGCAGATACTGACAACATAGATATTCCATTATTGGTGCGATTTCATTGGATCTGCCAAAGTTTCATCGGGAAAGAGATAATTTGTGAATACAATTTTCATTCAGGTCCTTAGTTTAGATATATGCAAGACAAACTTAGCAAGAATTGATTTCGAAATACCAACTTAAAGCATTTTTTTCTCTCTCAAGTGCTTTTTAGTGGTTCGAGACCTTTTACAACATTTCTATGGTTAGAAATTCACATAGGTTGTGATTTTGTTTATTAGGATGAACAATACTTGATAAATTTTCGTATATGGCACTCGAAATGAGAACAACATGAGAAAAATCGTTGCATGCAGCGGTTATTTTAGTCATGCATTTATCATTTCATCAATTCCATCCTATTCTTTTCTAATTTGAGTGTATGCTTATGTGCAGTTTCAGCCACAACCAATGGGAAAATGATGCCAGCTCTTCAACACTGAGAAATTATTCACAAGCTGTAACAGTTTGGCAAGTTGTGTTGGAACTTAATGCGCACAAAGGACACAACGCATGGTACCAACCGCCCAATGCCATTGAAAAACAATCAAAAAGCCTCCGTAAAATCATCGTAAACATCGCAACCCCAATTTGAGCCATTTAGGAGAGACCCAAGAACAACATTATATATTGCGTTGTAGCCTAATTGAAAGCTCTACATCTGCTTTATTGAAAGTTTTGTGTGAATTTAATCATTAGCTTATCTTCCACTCTTAGCCGAGTATCCATGGCCGCCACGTTTCTCTCGGCTTCTACGTCTTCTGTGGCCACCTTTTGCTGCGCTCCCAAGGCCATAAGCAACTCTCGCCAACTCGGCAGCCTCTCGGCCATTGTGCGTGCCAATCCTGTTTCGTGTATTTTAGTCTTAATTCATGCCTAATGGTTCTTGTTAGAAAAACAATGTGAGACTACAGATATGTGGGAGGATTAGTGAATTAAAGTATCATGCCTTTGTATTGAGTGTATTATCATAGACAAAGAGGCAACAATGCTGACAACGAGGAGTACCAAGGACCGGTTCATCGTACAAATGAACGTGTTTATGATCTTATTTGCAGGGTGGCGGACTAAGACTCATGCCAAAGATCCGAATCACTGAGGCAGCAAGAAGAGCATTGCCAGTTGCACCAGGTTACTCCAAGACCACAATCACATGCTCTGTTGTAAGATTATCCCTCCCCGCTACTGTTTTTCTCGATCTCTGCAGTCTAGTCATTGAAACAAAACCAGAATCTGGACTTTATCCTGGACACGGGTTTCGGTAGTCAATGGTTTGATGATCCAACGTTCTGTGCAGGCCCAGCCAGAGACTCTTAAAACTGTACAGAGCGTCATCTCGAAGCAGCTCTCGGTCGATGAAAGCACTGTGGCTCCTGAGACCAAGTTTGTAGATTTGGGAGCTGATTCTCTTGACACTGTATCTTCCAGCTTCCCCAGTTCACGAACCAACTGTTTCCTTCCTAAATGTGGCTATTGGGTTGGTTCTTGATTGTCGTGTTACTTTTTTCACAGGTTGAAATCATGATGGCATTGGAAGAGAAGTTCGGAGTGTCAATTGGCGAAGGAGGAGCTGAGAACATCGCAACCGTTCAGGATGCTGCCGATCTGATCGAGAAGATGAAGGCAGCCTCAGCATAAGCCGAAGTTGACTCCGCTGGTACCCAACATTAGCTAGCCAGCCATGAACAGCCTGCTCAAGATCAAGAGGAAGAATTTTTTTGCCACATTTTCAGAAGTTCCCAATTTCGATGTCCTTACCATAATCTGAATTCTGCCTGAGTTTTGTGTCATTGCTAGACCACTGAAGACAAGGTCGTTGAATTCATCCTTTTCCGTATTGGTACTTAGTCGAATAATGAAGACGATTACTTCGAGACAGTGTACCTTTTGTCTGGGATTTCTTAGGAGGATATCACGAGGCTTTTAAAACAAGAACCCGAAACAGAATAGTCCTTTCGAACAGTAACCATAGGCAAACAGTAGGATATAAAACCCGGAATAAAAACTTAAGACGGATTCCTTAATGCCATTAAAGGGGCATTCGGAGTTGAAGAATTTACAGAACCAGAAAAACAAACAGAAGTCTTCAAAAAGGGACAGCCCTATTGACAGGAGATCCAGAGGCGAAAAGGGCGAAGCTAAAAGAAAAGGAAAAAACCAAAAAAGCGGCTATCTAAGAAACGTTGACAAGGATCGGGTTGCTTCAGAGATTAAATACTCTGACTCTCAGCTCATTTCATTCTATGTTCCGGCATTGACAAACATCTTCTAGTAGATAGATGTCTATGCGGCGTTCTTGAATGAAGATCAGCCCTTCCTTCCATCCATCAACGATCCAAAGCGCTGATCAAGATCCTGAAACAGATTAGAGATCATAGATCAGCACAACTACATGGGAGAGAGGCAAAGACTTCAGTGAAATAAGCTGTACGGGAAATCCTGAAAAGAAACGAGTCTGTGTTGATAGAAAACCTTTAGAGTAGTGATTAGTAGATACGCTAACCTAGAAAAATCAGAAAGTACTCACATCCCATAATCATGAACGCCTAAACATGTTTGAATTACTCTGATGGACAAAACTTAAACTAGAAATCATTGAAGATAGGCCCGTCCCGTCTCTAAATGGTGAATTGGGGATCAGATCGATTCATGCTACAATCGCCCGGGCATATTCATGATAAATTCGTGCAAAACTCATTATTCCTACACCGCGGGAACACGAATGTTCAATATGCAGGTCATTAACACTAGACGGGCACTTACCAATCGAAAACCGTAGGACTTCTAGGCTCTGCCTTTTGTAACGCTTGGGAGGATTTTCTCCTCGTGAACTTCTTGAAATCCCCCTGCTGCGTACCGGCTGGCATTTAAAACCAGAAAAACACAGCATCAGTCACAAAATTCAGGGATTTCGCTACAGCAAGACAGTGGCAAACAAAAAACCCCCGTTTCATCCATCGGCGAACAGAACAGATCCAAATCGCCATGCACTAGGCGAGGCTCCTAATAAAGCATACACCTTGATCATTAGCTAGTAGAAAATGGGTGGGAAAAATGAATCCGCTTTGGCTCTTAAAGTGCCTGAAGACAAATGTAGGAGTAAGTCCCACCTTGTAAACTCACTATGTTTCATGTGTTACCGCGTTGTGAGTATAACAAAGCCTTCACTTCGGATGATTTCTGAAGCCATAAACGCTAGACAGAGCTCCCAAATTGAAGACTAACGATCCTAGGGGGTCAAGTTTTCTTGATCATGGGACATCTAGACACACAAGCACAGAGCAAACCTTGAAATGAAAGAACCCATCATTCCAGCCATTTCATTTTCAGACAAGATCTCCAAGCAAAACATCGGAAACGCTGTTTTCCTTCCACTAGTCAGTGTGAACTAACTGAGAAGAAGAATCAAATCGCGTTACATTCCAAGAAAGCTCGAGCTTTCAAGCAATTGAAAAGGTGGACAACAATAAATAGAAACAAAAAATTTGTCCTTTCTTTCAGCATTCCTTCGCCCTCTCCTTCATGCGACACGGACCTTGCGAAAAGATACGAAACGAAAACGGGAAAAAAAAAGAAAAAAAAGAAGTCAACGGAACATACGAGACGGTAAGGGCGTTCCCGGGTCACTGCTGCCGCACCGGGCGGAAGGCTCCGGGACCGGATCCGGGCCGACCGCCCCGCCACACCGGCTCCCGGTCCTGACGATGGTGACTCTCCGGCTGACGAGGCCGGCGCCCCGGGTGACCCCGACCGATCGCGGCGGCGCGCCGGCGGCGGCGGAGAAGCGGAGCTTGCCGAGGCCGGACTCGGGCGGGGGGCCGCCGGCGAACGCGTCGTCCCACAGCATGTGAAGCAGACCCATCTCGCTCGCCACTTCTTCCGTGCGGACGGACCGTTACGGCGTAACGGGAGGCGTAGGAGCCCAACGGAGAGAGAGAGAGAAGTACTGCTAGTGCTATATAGGAGAGAGATGGAGAGAGAGAGAGACAGAGAGAGAGAGTGGAGGGGGTTTGTTGAACGGTCGCTGGGGCGAGTCGACGGTGGCTCGGCTAAATCGCGACGGTCCGTGGATGGCGTGGCGGCAAACTGCTGCAACGGCGAAGCCGAGCACGCCGCTCACGGTGAGCCGGTGAGCCGGGAGCCCGGGAAACCCCACAAAAAAAGGAAGAAAAAGAGGGAATGCGAAGTGGGACCCAGCCATGTACGTATCGCCGTACACGTCATCGGATAAGAACGGGTCGTGTCACGCCCCCCCCCCCCCCCCCTTTTCCCCTGCCGCAGGCCGTGTTGCTTTACCGACCAAAACTCTCGCTCGGCCCCCCACGCCCCCAGGTCACGTGACAGCGATCGGTTCCTTTCTCCCACAACCGACGGTGAATTTTCAAGCTCCCTCGATTTATCTATTTCGAGCAGCTACATCACAAAAAGAGAAAGAAGGAAAAAAAAAACGAATCGATACGTGGCGGATTGTGAATGGACCCGATCGTATTAAGAAGGAAAAATAGCCCAAACAGTCGCCGGACTTTATTCCGACGTGCAGTGTGGACCCTTGAACTTTTAATCTGTCCAATGTCGTCCCCTGAAATTTTAATGCACGTTCAATTTAATATTAAATTATGTGAAAATATTTGATGTAGTCCTAGTTCGGGGGCTACATTGTACATGTCTTTAAAGTCCATGGATCACGTTGCACATTAGGCTAAAGTTCGAAAACTGCATTGGACAAATTAGAAATTCATGGACTGTTTGGGTCATTATCCCTATTAAGAAATCATTACGTAGGTGTAACACAGGCGTCGAACCGTATCTCGATCGAAAGCCGTGCATGTTGATCCCACGCGAGCTCCCTAAGATCCGTATCCATTTCACTGTCTTTACTTTCGCCGAAGTGGGTTCTCTTGCACGCCGGCCGAATTCAACACCCGATGTTTTGATAAGGGTTCGGTTTTACACTCGGGCCGGAAAGCTACAGAGTTATCATGAAATTTCTTGCATGAGATGATACTTGGATTTTATACGGCTCTACTTAAATTAAAGCGAAAGCTAATGTTAGTTTTCCCCATTTTCCCCATTTTCCCCGAACATTTGCGCAGTGTGAAATGTGATCCATGAACTTTTAATTTGTTCAGTGTAATCTCTAGACTTTTGGTACATGTTAAACTTAATCCCCGAACTATATAAAATATTTAATGTTGTCCTTCAATTAATTCAAGTTCAAGAGCAACATCAAATATTTTCACATGGTTTAAGGATTAAGTTGAACATATACCAAAAGTCTAGAAACCACATCGAACAAATTAAAAGTTCATGGACCACATTACACCACACATCGACAAAAAGAAAGGGATTATATTAGACAAATTAAAATTTCATGAACTGCATTACATATTGAGCCAAAATTTAAATATTATTTGTGTCATTTTCCCTTCCCCGTTCTTCTCATACCCCATATAAACAAAGAGGGTGTCGTTTTCATAATGATGCAAATCGACAAATATTTTAAGAGCTTTCTCAATTTGAGAATCAACGCAAATTTGTCGCGTCGATTAATTATGAAACTACATAAGTTGGTGTGTCACCACCTCGGTTTTGACTTCGTATAAAATTTGAGCTTTCTAACATACTACACGCTATCCGACCCAAAATATATATATAGATATATACACTACACGCTACATTCGCACATCACGCCTATCGAATTCAAATGCTCGTAAAAAAAATACTAAATATTTGTGATATTTTTCCTTTTTCTTTCTAGGTATTTATTTTATTAATTAAAAATTACCAATATGATATCTCGTGAAACCATTACTTGTCGAAAGAACTTGTAATTTTATTTACATTCGATCTTCGCGACGAATATTACAGAGTGCCTGCGGTAGCCCGGTTAACAGCGTTCTCCCTAAACTACTCGTTGGCATGGATCGATTGTGTCTTGCGAGGGAGAAATGCTATACTCAAATCTCATGAGCACACGGGACAATAATTTAGAGATTTTTACGAAAACGTTTAAAATAATATATTTATATAAGTACTTCGCGTGAGCCTAATTACTGGGATTTTGACCTCCATAAATACTACTCGAACTATTTATTTTATTTTATCAGCACTCAGACTACTTCTTAGGGACTAGAAGGAGGGGGATCTCCCGCGTGCTCGGAATCAACAATCAAGTCACTAAATTTTGATTTCAATCTGCGAATAATGAAACATTCTTTCACCTCGAAAAGTTTTGCCAAATTTCCGGCGAAGTACCAACATGAAGACCACGTGGATCTAGCACGGCATCCAATCGACCCTGCCGCCTGAGGTCAGCGACTCCACGTGAAGTCTCCTCTTTTTTGACACGCCGGTGAGTGTCTGGCACCAATCGACAATCAGCCGATCCGCACCGATAGCAACGGCGATTCAGAATGGTTACGCAAAATCGCACGATATATATATGTGTGTATGTACGAGTATATACATCAAATTGTGCGGACCTATAAGATTGTCGCTATGACATATGGTAATTCTATCTCTCCTTGTTTTGCATATAACTCGCCCCTTATTGGGCTCCCTATTTCGCAAAGGCCCTCCACTCTTTGGGCCAACTGAACACTGAAATTGGCCCAGAAAACCGTGGGCCGTTGACCCGCCGAATTCACCTAAATATTCCCAAGCTAGAAAAACACCTTCTAGATTGATAAAAAGAATGGTCAAATTGTGATACGCACGGGCGCAATTCTTACCGCGAACGTTAACCGCGCATTTGTTTCACTGAAAATTTCATAGTAAAAAAAATGTATTTCTCATGACAATTATTTTCAAGAAAAATAATTAGTTTTCATTTATTTGATAACTTTAGAGAAAGTGATTTCTTTCTTGCTACAAGAGAAAGTGACTTCTTTCTTCCGATCTATTCCGTAGACTGATTAGTTTTCCATTAGCCAGATATCGAAAATTCGGAAAATAATTTCTCAATAATACTTTTCCTGTAAATAAATGGACTGTAAGTGATGCACAATCCTCACGACGGTGAGCAAGATGATAATATGAACCGAGATAAATTTTAGTTGGTTGGTCATAAATTGATTCATCGTCGCTCCACCCAGCTGCCATTTTGGATCATGGGCCAATCACCTCCGTTTGATTTCTCTCCGACTGATGTTTCCGAATAAAAGTAAAATTACTGTGAGGACGCACACATGAATTGCATTAGAAAAATCCCATATCAAAAAATTGGTGTAGTGTGGTTCGATGTGGATAAAGTTTAGATTTTGGATAAAGTTTAGAAAGGTCATAACTCATTAATTTAAGATTTTGAATGAAGCCGAGTCTAACTAAATATGTTGACGTGCTTGGACTTAAACTCCCTCTTAAGTGATTCTCCCAAGTGAAGATATCGAGTTTCTACTGGAACTTTATATAAATGGTATGACAGCTAATAGTTTATTGATGTTCAATGAATATCTCAAAAAAAATTCATAACCAGCGCAGTCCCGATTGCAGCCTTCATGGTTCAATATGAAAAAAGCGACTAAGGACAAAGGTAACCGTTAGAAACTCAGATTGAGATATCTTGTTAGAGGGACAGTTGAGCTGAATTAAAAATGAGCAGACCTAGCATTGAGCTCACACGTGAGGGATAGTTAATATATCTTAATTAGTTCATAACTCATTAGTTTAAGTTTTTTAAATGAAGTTGAGTCAAATGGGTATATTGAAGGACTCGGACATGAACTCTCTTTTGGTGATCTCCTCAGATAAACATGAAAGTATGGAGTTTCTACTATATGTGCTCAACAATTACAATGCCGTTCTGTGTGCAACACTTGGGTCATCACGTGAAATGTCTATTCAACAAGTGCAAACTCAAGCGAGAGAACTACATGAATCCAACCGATATTTACCATATTCACGATAACCTTAACATAGAAAAGATGTCCTCTATCTAAACTCGAAATTCCACGTCGTATTCATATTCATGAACCAAATAATCTCTTTCAGCACAGTCACAATCTCCATTTAGCCATGATGCATGCAGAATTCTTGGTAAAGGGATTGGGAGGTGAGGCCGAAGAGTATCATATCTCAGGTTCGATTCTTACGAACACCGCACATGTATGTACACAAAAGAGATGAGTGAGATTAAAAAAAAAAAACTGTTTAGAGGGAGAGAAAAAATGCGTTTTTCCTGGTAAAAAAGTTGCAGCACAATACAGAAAAATCAGAAAACGATCTTTATTCTTTCTGTTTGTATGCATCGCAAGACATCATGATTTCCACCCACGTTTTAACCAAATCCCAATGCATTTCCTGGACATATTTTTGTATCAACTTGCAGCAAATGCATTATACTCGTGAGACTTTTATAATATGATCAAATCTTAATGTGGAATCTTTTATTTTTCTACTTTGATTGGTGGATTTCTTTTTTAGATATTTTTGAAGAATAAAGCAGTCTAAATAACACAAGGAATCTGAGGTTTCAATCAATTCATAGGGTCTTAACAGCTCCTCCACCGTCGCAAACCCCAACTAGATTCAGGCATGATTCACTTTTTCGTTATTGAGAGGAACCAAGTACTCTCTTTCGGATCCAAGGAAAGTGGGCTTTCCCTTTCAACACAGTCTCATGTTATTTTATCAACTTGTTTCAATATTTTCCTCATGGCATAGTTTTGCTGTTGAAGCAAATTGAGGTCGTTTGCCAGTGTTTGAGACCTAGTCAAAGATTGCCACTTTTCGCTGGCTAAAAAAACCATATTCTATGCACTTCATTTTCAAATGTGTTTAATCAAATAGAAATTGACCCTTCCATCATGGGATACGATATATTTCTCAATTTCGAACCCATTTCTGTTGCATACGGGAGCTTTAATTGATTTCTCCGGAATTAATTATTATAAGACGGTTTGCCCAAGAAGGATCATCATCAACACCTCGAAGAATTGTTTTTCCTCCTTTTGAGCACCCGACCGATCTTTACATGCGAGTGCAAACTGCCCAATCTCACACTTACTGAATTGTTACCAAAGAACTTATTTGTTTGTGCTTCCTCTAGGAAATGCCCTAGAAAATGTTCGAGTGCGACAATTCGAACTCTGGTGTTAAACGAAGAATGCATGTCTAGAGTCGAAATTGTTCACTGCATCATAGGAATTCACAATGAATTAGACAAAAGTGATGCGAGTTGTGCATCTTCCACAATGAGCTCAAGTTGCCCGAAATTGATGGTCCAATGAGTGTCACGGATTGAAAGTGAAATGCCAGGGACCTACCTACTTCAATTTTCACAGCAACTTGCATGGGGAGCTATGGGAGTATGGGACTTTGTGTGCATATCCTCCTTTAAACTCGAAAGAGATGAATTAAATAACTTTTAAAATCAAGCGGGGTCTTCACGAACACCTCGAAAGTCAAGCCAGAAAGCTTAAGAATTGAACTTTTTTCGAGTCGAGCTCGAGGACCCACTTCGAGTCTCGAAAGGCTCGTTCTATTAAATCAAGTCTAACCCAATCGGTGACGGCAAAGTATGACAAAAGCAGACTGCTTTAATACTCCGCACATGTCTTTTGACATCATAATATATCCGTGTAATATGAGTCCATTGCATTTGTTTCTCGAAATATAAATTATTTAAAAAATATTTTCTGAATATGATCGCTTGTATCGCTTTTAAAAATGTATCGATGAAAAATATTTTCATCGTTCATAAAAATATTTAGATATAAACAGTAACGATAATATTTTTATTGACTAATTATTTTAATCAATACATACGATTCTTTTTAGAAAAATATTTTTTAAATTATTCGTTTTTTATGAAACAAGCGGAGAGTTAATCATTTTCCTTTTTTTTCCGGCTAAATCCAGGCAAGCATTATTGATATTTTTCTTTCCTTCTTTTTAAGTGCTTTTTGGGTCATCTCAGACCTTACAATTGAACTTTATCTCCAAAATCTCTTGAAACTTTTTACATAAACTACGAAGAACTACCACGTTACTAACGTAGTCTAGGCTCTGCTCTTCCATCTTTAGATCCCATGTTTCACTCGGATAATACCATAAATCAGGTTGTGAAATAAAGCACTCAAGGTGATGCAACTTCAGGTGAGAAGCCAGATCTTCCTGCAGGAAGTGGAACTTCTCAGTAGCGAGAGTGCTACTAAGCCAATAAACATTGATTAGGAGAACAGCCACCGTCACAAAGATTACAAAGCATGCCGTGACTAACGCGATTCTAAAGAAATTCCCTCGTCTCGACACAAATCTCAAATGGATCATACACAATCTAATGCAATCCTAAAGACATTCCTTCGTCTCAACGCAGACCTCAAATGGATCACACACAAAAACACTCTTTCCACTCCCAACATGGATCGAAATTCCACTAGCAGTTGCCTGTACGCTCGGAGCTTCATGTTCGACGTGCTAAAAGCTGGCCTTGAATTTCTGGACAGAGATGTCTGGCAACGGCGAATTGGCGTTTACTGTCATTCAGCAGAGACAGCGTAAAAGTCGTGCAACGAGATGTCGACAGACGAGATCTTCCTTTTCCTGCCCTGCCTCCGCCTACTGCCGCTGGTTGCTACGGCGATTCTTCCTGCGACCCCCTTTCCTATCCTGAGATCTTCCTCCTGCTCCATCTGTCTTCATTGCACACAAGTGATTTCATCAGCCCAAGAAAGAGCCGCATCGGTTTTCACTAGCTCGAGGTACATTCACCCCAACATATTTTTAAGTGATCATACAATATGTGGATGAAGAGATTAATAACCTCATGCTAACATTGACGCGAACATTAACAGACACCGTACTGATCATCTACAGTCATTTCGTGCTTGCAAATGAAAAAGAGAAAGCAGAGAGAATCATCAAGACACTACAGATTACTGAGTACGAGGACTTACTCTCTTCTTTCAATGACTTGTGATGAATATAACCTTCATTTTGTCCTTCAAGCGTAAGCATAACCGTAATCCTAAACGCATACCTCCGCGATGCATTTCAAGAGAAAGCAATGAATGAAACAAAACATCAGCGAAACAGCCGCATTTAGCATATGGACCATCTTGTCTAATGACATTAGCTAAACTCTCTCGAAAGATGACACTAATCAACACACTAGTAAAAACCAAGTTGATTAGCACTCCAAGGCAATCCAATCATGCTCAAGCAGCTTACTTTAAGATTTGCACAGTGAAGGCAGGCACACGCATGCGAGCGAGAGAACTTACCCCAAAACAAAAACTCTGGAAGTGGGCATCGAAGCCGGACGAGCCCTCCGCCTTGACTCTACTGATGTCCGGGGCACCCCGCTTATTACTCGAGCCGGAGCTCGCTCGGTAAGAGAAGTACGAAGATGAGGACGAAGTCGAACACGCGTTAGGGGTCAGAGTGTGGGAGTCGGAAGCGAACGCCTCGATGTCGGCCTGAAACATTTCATTGAACAGGTCTTGAAGTTCCTCCAATGTCTCCTCCCCATTTTCCTGCACGCATTCACATCGCTCAAACCAGACTCGCGTAACTAAGCACATCGCTTGACCAATTCAAAATTCAAAGAGAACTTACACCGGACTGGGTTTGGCTCATCATAACGGCCATCTCGCTCAAGAACTCGCCCATCCCCTGCCACGAGGCCATTCAAAATGCACTCCATTAATCACAATGCAAGTTTTTCGGAGCTCTTACTCTGCCGATGTGAAAGATTCAACCCACAGTACATTACCAATTTCTCAGTAGGAACACCCTCCTTCGGTGCGCATATAAACTCCCCAAACAAACATTACGTGGCCCACCACAAGCACATATTGCGAAAAAGTCAAACGAGGGGGGGGGGGGGTGACTAAGGTGTGAGAGGAGGAGAACCAGTCAAGCTCGTGATGATAAGACGTGAAGGTGCACGGAGAAGAGAAAGAGGAGGCCGCGGCGGCGGGGCAGAGAAGTGGGGGCTGCTTACGAGGTCATCGCCGTCGTCGTCGTCGTTGTAGACTCCTACGTCGTACAAGAACCTCTTGTCCTCGTCAGATAACACTGTTCCAACAAACACCCAGAAAAGAAAGAAAAAAACTCCTCAACTCGTCGATCCCAATTCTTAATGCAAAGTGCGAAAAGCGTAAGAGATCATATAGATGGACAGTTGAAAAAACAGGATTATCTACCCGAATAGGCTTGCTGAATAGCCTGGAATTTCTTCTTGGACTCTTCCACGGTCTTGGAGCTTCCTGAAGCTGAACATCGATCTGGGTGCCACCTCTAATTCCAACCCAAGATGAAAAATTATAAGCTTGTTTATTTTTGGCCAAATCTTTTGTTCATTTTCGAAGTTCCAAATCAAATTCACCCAAAAAGTTTCTCCTTTTATTCAAGTATACATCAGACAACAATTCACTTCAGAACAATAATTCAACTGGGAAAATGGTTCGAGGGATGTTTCTGTTTTGCCAAATCACCATGCTTGGCTTCTTCACTGGGATGGGAATACGATGAAGAATGATTTTGAGTATTCCAGGATCTTGTTTCTTGCATCTTAAGTTATCATTAGAAGAGCCCATTCAGTTCGAAAGAAGAAAAGCATGAAGAGATGGTTGTTGGAATTCTAACCAGAGCGAGTTTCTTATACGCGTCCCTCAGCTCTGAAGCCGTGCATTCCTTGTTCAACCCCAGAACCGCGTACAAATCCTTCGCCTTCTTCTTCTCTTCTCCTCCACTCGCCATTGATTCTCTTCACTTCAATCTACGCCTTCGCTTCTTCCTCTCTTTGATCCAAACCCAAGAAAATTCAACAAAAAAAATCCGCCCTTTTGCGAATCCACCAAGGCCCAATGACAAAACCTCGCAATTGCTATGTCGACGAATTTAACTCCGAACCCATGTTCGTATGACGAAAATGGGTGACCGAGTTCGAAGGCAAAACGACGAAACAATCCCGCACGGAACCTCTAGGCTCTAGCATTGTCTCCTGGAGGTAAAGAGGAGGTGAAAGAGAGGATGTCCCGGAATAAAATTTGGCAGAAAAGAAGAAGGGGATGATGATGATGATTACGATGATTACGATGATTACGATGATTATCAGCCTCTGATGAAGGATGAGGGGTCTAAGAAGGCTCTAGAGACGGGGGCCATTTATATAAGTTACAGTTTGGTGCGAAACGGAGTCAAAAGGGGCCGTGTCAATGCTGTACTGCCTTGTTCTTCTGGCCAAAGTTGCTGGTTCTCGTTATATCATAACAAGTTGGTGAACGTGTGTGGTGAGATAAGGGGGTTTTTTGGTGGGGGGCTTTCCAAGATGGAGGGCTGAGATTGGATGCGGAGGCAGATATTTTTCCCATCATCGGCGTCATCGTCATCATCGGAAGATGATGTCTCCCCGCTCCAGAAGGTTCTGTCTGTCAAAAAACGATTGACGGCAACAGAAGCAGCCAGCGGCGAAGGCCGGTCCCCACCCAGGAGTAGCAGTGGCCTTTTTCGTTCATGGGAGGGACAAAAAGGTTGCTGCTTGGCCCGCAGTAGGAAAAGAGGATCCCCCAGTTTTTTTGGGAAGATTTTTCAGCACTGCCACTCCCTGTTCTTCGTTTCTGGCAATGGCCACCGGGCCATGTCGACCAGGACACGGCACGACCCGACCCCTCCGCGCGAGGGGCATTGCCGGGGCAATGCCCCGGCATTGGCCCGTTCGAAGAATGATAAGATTGACCAAACCTTGGACACATCGATAAAGTACACGAGTTTTCTGGATCATTTGAAAAGCTAGGATGTCTTTGTTCTTCAAGCGAGAAGATTTGGCCCGGATTACTACCGACGCATATGTAGACGACAGATTTTCTTAAAAAGCATCTGCTTTTCTTTGGCTAACTTTGTCATTGCCAAAAATTCGTGTTTGCTAAATTGTAATGCCTGGTAAAATGGCATTAACTTCTAGAATTATGTAAAGAATCTTTACACCTAACTCAAATGTCACAAATTCAAGATGCAGAGAGATTTATTCCTTATATTTGATAAGTGGCTTCACAAATCACATCCCTCATTGGCCCAATCTTTTCAATAATGCCCTTTTGGGATAATTTAATATAAGACGGTGAATACAAATTTGTGGTTCAATTGATTAATATTAATTTCGTTGTCTCTGGCCACGCTGCTGCTTGCTTCCTGTGCAGCTGCACACCAGCATGGAATGTCTTTTGGACCCAACATTGTGAAGTACACGCCATGTGAGATTGATGAAGATTTAGCTGAAATTTTTTAATTTTAGTGACCTCAAAATGATGACTCGGAATTGATTATTTTATTCCTACAGCTCAATGATGATGACGGGCAAGACTGTTTGGTTTTCAAAGGTCTAACACGGGACCGATGCACCCGTTTCATATTTACCTCGGATTAATTTTCGTGTCATGAAAGTTTTTAAAGTGTTAGATTGGCACAACATTTATCCCATGCTAATTTTCGTGTCATAAAATATCCCAAAGCAGTAAACTCGTGATAAATTTATCATCGGTTTACTTTCGTCCAATATCCCTTTTAAATTGCTTGCATGAAAACACACATGGAAACACAATTCGGATGATCAGCCTGTAACGTGGATCAGACATTGAAATTTAACATAAAAAATGGGTTTTCTAAATAATATCATACTAGGGAGGCCAGGCATGAAGAAAATGAATTGAGATTAGGAATTCTGCTAAAATATCTAATTATGTTGTGGGAGTTGTCTTACTCTTCAAAAGTCTATTAAAATCCCTAGTTTCAACATAATATTTTGATAAATTTGTCATGAGTATACCGGTTTAAGATCTGTTTGTGACACAATAATTAGTTTAGAGTAAAAGTGTAGTGGATATACCCATTTAGGATTTTTTTTTATACAAAAATTAATTTGAGTTAAATACGATACAAATATATCAATTCGATATTTTTTGTTGTATTAATTAAATTTTTTTAGTCTAGTCTAGCCTTGGTCTTTACATCAGTTTGATCGGCTCTACCAAACCAATCATTCTTCATTTTGCTTTCTCTCTTTTAGGTGCCCCATCTTTTTACTTTTTATGGAATAGCAACATTAATTTATATTTTATCTTTCCGCCCCACTTAATTGTGTCCTTGGTTTCTTCTCATCATACCATTATCAACCCTGAATTTGATTGGGAGATTCCATTGGATAGCAAGATACGATTTCTATTCCGATCATGTGCCTCGTTCACATGTCAACGCATTTTTGTTCTCCATCCCACGCTTATACCCGCATTTATCGAGTGATATCCTGAGGTCCATTTTCTAGTCGCCGACCTTCGTTATTAAAATGATAAAAAAATTAAATTATTTAGAAAAAAAATCAACGGACTAGTTTATTCCATTAGACGTCCTAAAACTTATCACGAAAATAAAATTGAGTACTAAAATTTTCAAAAAAGCCCAATTAAATTCTAAAATTTGTCACGAAAGTATAATCGAGTCCTAAAACTTTCAGAAAGCACAATCAAATCCTAAAACTTGTCTGAAATTCCTTTGATTATAATTTTTTGAAAATTTTATGACTCAATTGCACTTTCATGATAAGTTTTAGGATTTAATTGCACTTTTTGAAAGATTTAGAACCCGATTGTATTTTCATGACAAGTTTTAGGACTTGATTATACCTTTTGAATGTATTAGGACTCAATTGCACTTTCGTAATAAGTTTTAAGATATTCAGTATGCTTATTCCGTTATTTTATTTTTCCTTTTTATCTTGGTGATTGGATTTTTTTCTTTTTCAGAGTGTATTCATAAGTTACAAAAGACCAAATATTTGCTTTTGATTCTCAAACTCTAGCCCATCTCCACTGTGCCCTTATTGGGGTGGTTTTCTCAAAAAAGGAGGGTCGAAATGTAAAATCAAGAAATCACAATTTCTCTTAGTCCCTATTACCTAGTAGCCACTCATGTGACTTCTAGCTCTCTCAAGTGGTCCACAGGCCAACCCAAAAACCAAAAATTCAAAACAAAAAAGGGAGAGGAAAATAGGAAAAAACACAAGGCCACGTGAATTGGGGGGCAAACTTGCCTTGGGATTCCACAAGATCACGTGCCGCAAGCTTCCCAAAAATCAAAGCTCTTGGCCACACTTGGCCATTCATTTTGCTTTGAAAAGGACAATGACCCAAAAAAAAAAGCCAGAGGGACATTGGGGGGAGGGGGTAGTTGGGGTGACAAAGCACCATCCCTAAAGCCAAGGAAACCCTTTTAGGCTGAGGCCAAACGAACCTCCTCCAATGATGTCCGAACCACTCAAACGTGCAAAAATATCACGCCCCAAATTCCTATTTCCGCTGCTAAATTCGGAATTTTCTGTAACCCTTTTGATCGCCAAGTGGCCGTGCTGTTCGAGGATGTGTGTCGCCGTCGATTTCTGTTTTTAAACGGACTGGGATCAATATCGATGTTTAATTTTCTATAATGCAATTTGGCTTGGGGGGGGGGGGTGATGGGAATGGATTGATTGATGCGAGAAGCATCCATGGCTTTATATAAGAGGATGGTGCCTTAGCATCTGGAAATGTCGTGCAAGTAGACGCCACGGGAATAAAATAGTGGCGCGCATGGACCTTGGGGGCTGTGCCGCAAGTCCATGTGCAGGCCCTCTCCGGTGAGATAGTTTCAGTGCGGTTTTGTTAGAAAGTGATTTGTCCGCGTCAGCTATAGATTCCCTTCCATAAAGTTCCTAGGCCCTACACATTGTACATACAGAAACATATGTATGGATCAATACAGAGATTGATTTGATGCCTCATGCTTTAGTCCATTCCCGGGTCCATTTTCGACATATGCAGCCGCCGTCGCATGTTAGGCCTCTCGTCAAACATGTCCAATCTAAAACTTTGTACGCATTCCGACGCATATAAATGGACCTATGAAGTTTGTGTTAAGTGTAGATGTGTGTTCCAACCTATGTGATATCTCAAAGTGGGATGATTTTCCAGGAACAACCGCTTGCGGGCGGACAGCAACTTGCGAAAAGTGGGTGCGTAGCTAACTTGGATTGAAGAAAAGTCAGGGTGGAGATGAACCCCGGAGGGAATTCCTGAGACGTACGGACGCCAGCTTTGATTGACTTTCGTGTTATGCTAATCATCACCATTAGGGCTGCAAGTTGCGGGCTGGAGAGGGCGGGCCATTTGTGTGAGAACCGTCACGTGGGTGTGTAAAGTTTAGTGGGGGTTGACAGTGAGAGACCCAATTTGGGATTTCTTCTTTAGGGTTTGACTGATATGCTCAATCCATCTGATTGCTCTTTTGTCGTCTCCCGCCATTTGGTCCTTTCGGTTTTTATTTTGGTGGGTCTGAGCACGCTAAGGCCCAGCTAAGTCCAGCTGGAAGATTCAACAGTCCGTACTCATTGACCTAAGGGTGAAATCAATGGACCGTGTGGTGTGGTTCATCAATGGACATCAACTAGTCGTACTTGAATTGAACAAACACAAGTACTTCCCCTACTATATATACCGGTTCATATAAGCCCACTTCATCTTAGCTATTGGATATTGTGGGCACACAGAAGACCTGCTTTAATGGTATGGGCCGGTAACTTGTAATGGCTGAGATAGAATTGGCCCGCATGTTCTGTGTGCATGCGATATTTGGTCAATAGGTTCAGGCACTTCAAGATTCTTACGGACCGAAAAACAAATTAATCCGGCACTTAGCACCCTAACAACTTTTCATCGACTCGACGCTAATAAAGAAATCTCAGTTTTCTTATGAGGTTCGAGTCAGTCCAACCCAGTGCCGTTCCCGATCCAATCAATACAGGATGCATATAGTAACATAAATCTTTTATAATTAACAAGCAAAAAGCATCTAGGAAATATGTGTGTTGTGCACCGTTGGGACTTGGAAGAGGCTCTTTGGCACTCCTCCAACGTACTCAACGTACATGAAAACACGGTGTGCTGGTGCAGAAAGAAAGAACTGAGCCTTTTCGCCATATCCAAAGCTTCTCAAGAACACGCAATTGAAAAGGAACAAAATTTTGAATCACTAGCAAAGATTAGAAAACTGCACCATCAAGCTCGATCGAAGCTTTAGGAAAACAGACTTAATTCCCGCCAACGTAATGTACAGGTGCTCACTCTGTCCTCAGCGCCTTGATCCATTCGAGTTCGACTCTGAAATCACCGGGCCCAGATTTCGCACCGGGGACTCCACCTTCCGCATTAACAGACAGTGACATGCCAAGGATTCGAGATGGATTCATTTCCAACTCTGCGTCTATGACATTCCCTCTCCATGTTGGCAAATATCGGGCAAGAGGAATCTGAAAAGGCCATGAAATCCACGGATTCAAAAAGCTTTCTCACATATGAGCTGATACACAATGTGTAATTATGCATGATGTCCTTTTTTACTAGTCGGTTCAAGTTTCAACCAAAGTAATAAAGCCTAAAAAAATCATCAGCTGCAGAAACGAGCATAAGGACCAACCCATTCGAGAAGAAGGAATCCTCAAATGCTCATCGATGAGATACTCTTGATGGTGGATAGAAAAGAGATCACCGTCAGTTTGCTGTGACGATTTGAATTCATAAAGGACAAATATAACAAGAATAACGGAAAAATTAAACCACAGGAAGGACCAATATTTCAGAGTTGACGGAAAATAGTATTCCAAAATAAAGGTCTAAATGAGTCAAGCTACCAATAAGATACCGAAGCTCAACTTGCTAAACCCCCGTACTAACAATGACAAGACTTGCCTTCGCAATATACCAATTGTCTTTCGGCACAGAGACAAAAGCCTGCCATGAATTATCTTCATGCTGTCCAGGTGAGTTCACCCAATTCTCCGTGTAGATCTAGATCAGAGGTCAACTATATCAGAAAAGCAAGTTGTACGCCAGCTAAAATGTTCAAAATAAAGGGGAAACCAGAGGACAACCACTCTTACAAAAGCTGAAATGAGGATAGACAGATACTTACAGTGGATATGTAGCATCTACCATCTCCTTTAAGCTTTAGAGCTATGGTATCATATGCATCCAAATCGATGAAGCCATCAAACTGCAGAAGGGAAAAAAAATTGAACAAGGAAACTGGCTAAATACTGATGCTGGGAAGAATTAAAGAAACACTCAGTAAGACATGGAAATTAACTTGTTAGTGCCAGCGATGAACAATATCCTACTAGAACATGCAAAAATCACTAACCTTCTTGGACCGCATTCCACAAAAGCCACCCCTTCTGATATTCCATTTTGAATCCTCCGCAACATCCAGTGAAAGGTGGCCAGAAAAAATTCCTATGCAAGAAACCCAGAAGCTATTGAGTGTTCAGAACTCAAATCATCATGAGTCATTATGCCAATATAGTCACCATAGGAATAATTACTGTGCAATACCCTTTAGTCCATTACCAACATTATTGATCTCCAAAGAGGCAGACGATAGCCCTGAAAAGTCACAATAGTGGTAAAGATATTATTAATGAGATGAAAAGTCAAATCACCATTTGCCAGTACAATATGATGGGAAAGTGGTCTTTCCATCCAGAGAAACACAAAATTGAATCAATATACTCTAAGTGTGCAAAATACCGGTCGTTTATTTCCTGTTTAACCTCATTTTCTTTTCATTTGTTTGGTAAACTGTCTGATCCACCAACTGAATATTATCTAAAACACATGCATACCCCCATATTCAGAATCCGAGTAGAGATGCCACCTTTTCAACTCTTCCTTTGAGTTGAAATTAAATATGCTTTTCTCGCTTGGAGGTATCAAGTCATCAACATTCCATGTGAGAGCTGCACATATAAGAAAATCAACACAACAATTAACAAAGGTAGAGAGTGTAATTATGAATTACATAAGTGTCGATCTCTTCTATTTTCTAGAAAAAGTAGTTTAAACCATTATGGAGCAGAAAATATATGTATAAGACCTCAGCCAACTATACTGAACATGAGAGAGTAGATAACAAATGCCAAAAATCAAAAGATCAAATTCTCTTCAAGCAGATAGACAATTAAAACATGCCAAAAAGCCACCGAAGGACGAAAAACCCATTTTATGACCAGGGAAGCAGATTGTTATTCGAAATGACATTTTCAAGTCATGCAAAGAGAGAAACACATCAAGGATATTCGCATCGACTCCTTTTCCAGTGACCATCATTATGCTGCTGATGCAATGATAAATGCTCCAGCAAAGAACAAAGTAAATTTACTATGCAACAACTTTAAATATGGCAATTTATATCACGATTAGATGGTGTTTTATTATACAATCAGAGAAGAGAGGGAATCCACTGTCATGCTGGATGAAGGTTCCAAAATCCATGTCTGAACAATATCATCCAGCAACGTACTCCGGCTAAGAAATGCTCTTTTATGGCATTCCACGAATACTTACTCAAAAAGTCTGGCACAAAAAAATAATAAACTCCCTCATCACGAAGAGCTAAATACAAAGGAAATGCTAAATACCAGCCAGCCAGCCAAAGAATCATACCACTAGAATTGGATGCCTTTGGGGTCACAGCCGATGAAAATTTTTCATTTATATCTCAGCCGAGACTGATGGACTAATAGAAACTGAAACTGAACAAAGAATGCATCGACACGTTCCAACCCATTGCAAAAATGAATTAGCCAAAGTCACCATGATGACCCAGCCTTAGAAATGAGCCCACATCTGTATCCCTATGTCTCTATAGAGGAAACTAACCCTCGAGCACTATTGGCATGGCCTTTCCCTTACCAAAGAAATCCCCCCAGAATGCTTAAAATTAACGGGACAGACCGAAACACGATCCTGCTAGTCACCAATCAATCATACCGAAACATTTCTTCATTCCGCAACGTAATTACAATAGCAGCAAACAACACTCATGTCATATCTAAAGCTTCAACATGTAAATCACACCACTGACGATGACACAAGGCCTGAGGACCGCACCAACAAATCTGACCAAGTTTCGACGAACACGAAGAACACAACAAGTACCTCTCTTCGTGGCATTTAGAGAGGCCTGCCACAGCGCTCGCAACCTAGACATTTTCGCTCGTCCCCAAAATTTTGTCCTAAATCAAGAAAGGGAAGCAAGATCATCATCTGGAACACGAAAGGCCGCTCGCGTGAATTGAAAGCTTTGTCTATCCAGAACAACCTAGCACAATGACGAACCGTATAGGAAGAAAATGACTTCGAACCGATCGAAGAAGCACGCAAACAGGGAGGGAGAGGGAAGCCGGTCGATCGGAGTGATGAGGCGGCTCAGCCCTTCGCAGTCGCCGGTATCGGAGCAGCCGCCGCCGCCGCCGAGAGCTGTGGGGACTGTGTGGAAGCTCGGCGGCGAGGTTATACACTTTCTGGGACTATGAGCGGCTCGGAGACACGTGTATGGTCACTCAGTTTGCACCCTGAAACGACGACGTAAGCTTTCGACTTCATATGGCTTGTCGTCACTAGATATCGGCCGTCATTCCTCCCAACCGGATGCTCCTCACCCAATCCACCGTCAAGCGTGCCTCCGCCGCCGGCCGCCGCTCGCCGTCCCGTAGCCGGCGACCCCCTCGGCGGTCGGGGGCGCATTCCCGGCGGCGCTCATCTCTAACCCCTATCAGTTCTTCGGTATCGACTCCGTTTGCGGGTGAGCTCGCGCGTTAGCGAGGGAGAGAAGCTGGAGGGGCAAAATGGGGAAAACACAGAAAAAAGAAAAGGGGTTCGTGTGCGGTAACTGTACAGGTGCACAATAAGAGCACCAATGAACGGGCGCCACCTAGCCAGCAGCTATTACTTGGCCTTTGTCATGACATGCTTAGGCTAAAAAGAAGGCCAAATTTTTTTTTTAAAAATAGAGAAATAAATTGAAAAATGTCAGGCATAAAGAAAATTATTTTATTTCAATTATTTTCTTCGACTGCTTAGGGCCATTTCGCATAAATTTGCCAACATGAGATTTTTTCCTAGCGATAAATCTCATTAGTTTATGATAATCCGCTACCATCAACTCCGGGATTTTATCAATTATTGTCGAGCAAAGCTTGACTCAAGTACACATTTTTGTACCTGTTTGATCTGCCAGTACAGCTTCAGGACTAATCCATGGACAAAGAGGGAGACATTTGAACATGTCTGGGTCTTCCTTGCAGTTGCAGACAAAAATGAACCGTTTTACATTTCTCCGAGCGTTCCAGAGTTGGACAAACAAGAAGAGAATAAAAAAAACTAGGTTGATCATAGCAGAGCGTGCACATCGCGATCAGGTATCGATGAAGAAACGGTGTTGAAACGTCCACGTTTGCTACAGCGGTCGGACAAAGAATTCGAGTATCCGGATTAAACCAAGGTCGAATTGAATCGACTTTGTCGTCACGGCATGCAAACTCGCTCTCGGGACAATGGACATGGGATTAGACCCCGATTAATATTATTGTAAGATGATATGGCTCGACGTGATTAACGCATCGCTACCAGGAAAAACGTGGAGAAATATCTTCCAATGGGACATGCAAGGACAGACCGAGCACAACAGTCCTTGTGTTTGCTTATATTGTCTGTCCCGTTGCTCAAATGGGGGGAGGTTAGATCAGGCTTTGTTGAGTTAACAAATCCAATGGGATTAAGAGCCAGCAATCCGAGCAAGCTTGCCGGGCAGCGAGGAGCGAAGCGGCACCCGGACGCCCCCGAGAGGATTTGTTCCGGTATGCGTGGGAGTGAATGACGATACGAAGCGGTTCATCGTCCACACCAGAGCTCTCGCGTATGCTGACTTCGTCCAACTGCTGCGTAAGTCGGCCGAGGAATTCGGGTTCCACAGCGAAGGGGTTTTGAGGATACCCTTTGCAGCCGATGATTTTGAAGACCGGATCACGAGAGCTTCAAAGATGAAGAAGATCTTGAGGGCAAAGCCGGCTTAGCCGGGTCGAAGATTTGCGTCGCCGCTGTTTATCTGTATCATAAAGCCATTAGCACGGGCCATGTTCATAGTGATGCATACAAATGGATGGATCCTAGCTAATTATACAAGAGGAATGGAGAAGACTATGTTGAACTACTCAAATTTTTCATAAGGCTAACGGGTCAGAACAGCGGGTCATAAGCTATATCCAACTACTAGCACGCATCTCTCGGAGAAAGAACCCGACTCGTGAACATTACAATACGCATTAAGTTAATTCAACTTGTCGATTCCGATGAACAGACGGTCTTTTCTATGGTCAAGAGCAGGGAAGACCAGTGACTTACATGACCATAAGAAAGTAATTCATTCGTGTATAGTCGATGAAACTCTAATCAACAATTTGTTTTGTGATTCTTTTCTGTACGAAGATCAGGACTGTGCCGCCCGATTGCATCTCGCTACTAGGAGATATAGAAGAAAGGATACTTTTTCTTCATTGGTGTGTACTAAATCACAGATACAAACTCTGCCGAAAATTATCACAAATATTGAAAAAAATGTGATAATTCATCTTTCCTTAGATTAATCAAAACACGAGAGGAAGGAGGTAGAAACAAACCGAAAAGCGTGATTGCTACCTCAATTGCTCCCCTTATCCTCCCTCCCTCTAATTAATATCCATGCGCAACTGTAAGAGAGTCGCCAGTCGTGCCACCGTTTAACAGCTTTTGAAAGTGTGTCGATGTTCATCCCCTGCATCGGCAAATCGGCTTCTAAAAATCACTTGGATGACCTAGCTTTCTTTCGTGATTTTGACTTCTTTTTGGTGAACTTCTGCGAGCCAGGATCCTCGGTATCCTCATTTAATAAATGTTCGTAATCTTCAAGACTGGCAAAGGGGGATGCCGATGTCTTCCCACTAGATTTCCTCTTCCCTTTTCTCTGGTGGGGGCTATCTTCTCCTTCATCAGTTTCATCATCTGCTTCCCCAATTGCCACGTCGTCGTCGTCGTTGTCATGCTCAACGTCACTTCTGTCATCTTCGATAGGGCCAATATCATCCTCTTCTTCCTCATCCACATCGAACGGAAGATCAATCTCTTCCTCGCTAGCATCACCAGCCAAATCATCATCATCTTCCGCAGCAACTCGCTCCAAGTCATCATAATCATATTCACCATCTCCATCTAAGGAAATGTCAGCAGAGTCCAACATAATTTCAATCTCTTCATTATCGCTCTCATCTCCGCCATCCACCTCTGCATCGTCCACATCAAATAGTTCCTCAGCAGCTTCTTCTTCTGCTCCTTTCTTCTTTTTCTTCTTCTTTTGTGTCTTTGAGGAATTCATTTTATTTATATAAAATTTGTGAAAAACTAGATCTTCCGGGGGAACGTCCGTTTCAGCCAGTGACAAAATTTCTGGCCCAATTAACTGATTGTTCATATCAAGCTGAGGGAAAAAAAAAAGAGCAGGCTCAAGTTTAGAGGGTTCCACAGTAGGCAGTGACCGCTAATAAGAAGGTCGATGGGTCACAGACAGAGGGAAAGCAACTTAGAGAACCTATCATACTAGGGCAAAGAAACATAAATTGATGACTCACCTTCTTGGCAGGTTCAATTTGGGAACCACCATGCCATGAGCTTTGCTTGGGTTTCTTTTCCATTAATTTGTCTAAGAAGGCCGGAAGTGAGAGGTCGTTTAATGGGTTTCCATTGTACACAATGTTGGCCCCAGACAGGAGTGTCCGAGCCATGGTAGCAACTGATGGATGAACATGTGAAGCAAGTACCGTGAGCTCCCACCAACTTCCACGATCTGCATTGCTATAGTTCCCAAATGGGAATGAATTCAAATCATTGGGAGTTTTTGAAACATAAATCAGTAAGGGCTTATGAAAATGAAAAGCCTTTCAGAAACTGGCAACAGCCACAGGTTAACCGTATTAAAATAAAAAAAAAAAGAAAAGAAAAAAAGAGCAGGCTACTAGTTAGATGAAGAATTGTAGACACCTAACGAAAGTATAGCCTCTTTAGAGAAAATAATTATTTTATACGTAAAGAAAATACTTGCTTCAAGTATAACATACTCCTAAAACAACGATCTAGAGATCATATAACACAATTAGAGTTGGCAACAATACAACAGTCCATTACAAGGAAACTACCGGGGCAAGAAAAAGGGGTGTCAACTTACCAGTAAGACGGCTCTCTGTGCCTGGGATTATACCCTCCAGGAAGCAACGAACCTGTCGAATTTACTCCAGACTGGTCAATTTTATTTTTAGATAATTCAACTCCCTGAGTATTTGAAGATACATTCTTTATAAGCAACTCAGCTGCTTCATCAGAGAGTTCATCATCAGAAGAAGAAGAGATGGGCGAGCCATCCTCCTCCTCCTCTGAGGAATCATCATCCTTCACAGAATCATCAACAATTGAGCCAAAATTATTTTCTTCCCTTGAATCATTGATTTCTTTGTTGTCAGCTTCTTCAACAATGTCTTCGAAATGTTCTAGCTCTTCATCAACAGACTCACTCTGGAGTACTACATTCCTGCACAATAGTATGTATTGTTCAAGACATTTCCATCTGAAACCCTCATCCTCCAGTAATTTCATTTAAACATCAAAACAAACCAAAGAACAACCCGTCCTCACCACAAAGGAGGTCTGGCTTTAAGAAGCTCAGAGAGAAGAAAAAGATATCCACAGGCATATTGAGGTGGCTGCTGCAGTGCAACCTGTCAAAAATCAGTGAACTTGCATTAGAAAACAACAAACCGGGAGGGGCATTGCCATTATCCATCTATTGAGTCTCATTTCTCAGAAAATTTTTGTGAGTTACAATCTCTAGAAGGAGCATAATAGATATAAAGAACGATAACTAACAGGAACACAATAAGCCATGTTCTGTAAATAAGAAATATTAGCTTTTTTTTGGGTTGAAAAGAAATATTAGCTTAGCATTCTACTTTTACAACCAGGAACTGCCTGAAATAGATGTGCCAAGCATGCACTTATGAGGAAGAGAGGCAAGCAACCACTCATCTAGGAGTATTTAAGGACATTTTTGCAGGATTATCTCTGGATTTAAGCAAAGAGAGATATCTAGCAAGCATGAGAAAGAACAAAGGAAGGCTAAAACAATCCTCACCTGCAAAAGACGCTTTGAAAAAGCAGCCACACGCTTTAAATTCACATCACTTTTCATGGCTCTCAGAAGTAGACCAATAAACATTTCTGCCTGAAGAATGCCAAAAAAACCAAAACAGGTGAGAGAGAGAGAGAGAGAGAGAGAGAGAGAGAGAACTACAAGAGATGCACAAACCATTCCTTGTTTCTTCTTTCTATTCTTAAGTATTTGTTAGCTTTCTTGTACTTGAGAGAGGGATTTCAAGTGCCAAAAGCAGGACAAAAGGATAGGGATAGGAACATGGCAAGCAACTCATATGATAATCTGACATTATGATCTCATCTTCCCAAGACCCCAAACTCAGCAATATCAAATTCAAGTCATTTAATCTTTTACAGTGAGTACTTTTCTTTTATGTCCATAAGAAATGAAACTTATTAAGATCATCCCCTTCAAACTCAAGCTACACTTGACTTCATTTGCATAGAGAGAACTAAAAGAAGCATGTCAAGCTTCCAGTTGAGAAATTTCCCTGATGAGAAGTATCTCAAGTCGGCCGTAAGCATTCTATATAGTATGTCTAATCAGACATCAAAAAATCAGTGTCACTTGCCTTGGAAGAATTCATGGCAGAAGGAAGTAGAAGTTTTGAGTATAAGGCACGGTAAAACCGGTCACTGACTATCTGATTCTTGGATGAGATTTTGTCAAGAAGCATCAGAGCTTGTATTCCTACATTAAAATTATTTGAGTGAACCTGCAAAAAAAGAGTGCAGATATCAGAGCACATAGTAAGATTATTTCCCTCTTGCGCCAATCATAGAGCTCCCTTCGCAAGCAATTCATCTCAAGTGACTCTGTGCCTCTGAGCTTACCAGTTGGAAGAGCAGTGGTGTCTGGACCTCAACAATGCCATCAGCCTCATTGCTTGAAACATAGGGAAATGCTCTGTTCACCCCCTGAAAAAATGAAAAGGTACAATAAGGTAAACAGAGAAATTGCAAAACTATCGCACATTGTACAAATCAGTGGAAAGAACAAGAGAAACTGACAGTTAACAAGACTGATAGTATCCTTGAGTCTAATTCAACATGAGCCTCTGATGCATCTTTGTCTTTTTCCCCCTCAGAACCAGAGGCCCTCTTTCGCTCCTTTTTGCTGCTTTTAGCTTTTTTCTGACCACTACCAGCCTCGGTAATCAACACCTGACATTGTCCACCAAAAATAAACATCTGAGATCTTCAAAATGGAATCTCTAGGTAATCAGATCATAAAAAAAATGTTTGCCTCTGCTGGAGACATAGGAAGGAAAAGAGACCTCTTCCTTTGCAACCAGGAAATCGTACAAAAGGTGCAATTAATATAATGTAATAGTACCTTAAACACAGCAAAGTACACATCTATCAATCTTTTTGCCACCTTTGGTCCATCTCCTTTGTTACTAAGACGAATTTGGCTAAGGAAATTAATCTGCATATGTAAAATAGCTAATTGAAGTGAATAAAAATAGAAATCTAACAGAAACACACTTTCACTTTGCACAATCAGGAAACATGCATGGCCAAGAAGCAATCATCCTAGAGTAAAGTCCATCAGCAAGACTGTCGCAATTTAGGGTAATTCAAAGACAAGCTCTCTCGGAAATGATTTCAGATATAATTGCATAAAAAGGAACTAAGAAAGAAACATTGCAGATGAAATACCCAGGCGATCAGCCTACTCCTCTTGGAAAGAAAGATTTTTAAAAAATGACAAACTCGTGTTGCACACAAATGCCTCATCACCATTTGGGGTATGGTGGCACAGCCGATGCATTGATCTATCCACTAATCATTATTATACAATACAATGCAACGGAAGGACTCATCAAAAAACGATGACAGTGGAAGGTGCTAAAAGCAATATTAATCAGTTCTTGAAAGAGATCATCAAAGGCCCAGCAAATGATATTACTAAGACAAATGACAATAATAAAAGATTGAGAAGACGCACAGCATGATACTTCGCCCGTATATTCAGGTGTGGGCGAAAGAGAAAGGAGTCCACCTCATCAATCACTACCACCTGATAAAGGAAGAACCCACTGTAATGACAGTTGCCCCAAACAAATAAAGTTGTGCATCATAAACAGAACTTAATAATTGGTAACAGAATAATAGGTGAAATGGCCAGTTGCACCCGACAGATTCACATCCAACACAGATCATTTAAGCCAGCACCTTAACGACCTGAAATTTTATGGAGGCAATATTATGTATTGCTTTCCAATTTCCTTCATTCGTACTTTCAAGATTATATGACATCAAGAAGATTCTTATTCAATAGGCCTTGAGTTTAAAGCTCAATTGCCGTTCTATTGAACTGCAATCTGTTTCATAGCCTAAACCCTATTACTGTTGATTTACTTCTGAGGAGGACATATGTGGTGCAGAGTGTCATTTGAATTTTATGTAATTTGAACAGAGATTCTTCTTAGTGGCTGTTCTAGCGGTGCTTTCAAAAGCAGACAGGAGCATGAATCTGTCAAGAGACTGCTTAGCAGTTCAACCGGACTGAATGATACAACAGATTTAACTAGTAGACTATTAACATCATAGATAATTCTGTTGTCAACATATGTCTCACACAGTAGATTCAGCTTAGTAGATGAGGATATTATGAAAAGAGCCCTATGTTGCAAGTTCTAGACCCATGCTTACATTTTCTTTCATGTATCATTCCATGATAGAGGCATACAATAAACAACATTGTTGTAACCTTCAAAAACTAAGGATGATGTTTTGGTTAATGGCAATTGCATGTGGAATATTATATAGCAAAATATGAGGTCCCAGATTTGAGACAGACTGAAATATTCATTCATTCACCTTGAACAAACCGGACTTGACGAATTCTGACACAGTTCAATCACTCCTGTTCGACCGGCTGGACTGAGTAACGGCTAGTTCAATCCACTATTTGATGATTGATTATTTCTTGCAGTATCAGATTGGTTACCAATTTCAGGTCCAACCCTTTAGTCAGCGAGGCCCATCCTTTAGACACCGATTTTTCAGTTAAGGTTTTCAGGGTTTACATTAAGCTTCTTTTTCGCAGAGTAGCCATCAAAATGTTTACGTTAAAGCTTGTGAAGATGGTTTAATCAGAGATTGGGTTTAAGAGATTTGAGTGCATAATCTCCATTCAACCTAGTGAATTTCACCGATAACCCTGCCAAAATAGGTCACATCAACCAAATCATGCACATCTATTTTACCGTTTCTTGTTGATTTTTACAAGTTATTTTTCACTAATGCCAGTTGATACAAGAGCCTGGATGAAAGAAACCTATAATTTCTAATTTCCATCTCGTTAAGATACTAACAAAGCATTTATCCCATAACATCAGTAAATAAATCACATTGACATTCACGCGTCCTTCGTAAAACTAGCGAAAAATTCTAATATTTGCTCCACCGACTGAGGTGATTGCTGAAATATAATGTGTTCAAGGGGCAGATATGCTAAATGGTATGGTAACGAATCCAAAAGGAGATTTGTACATTTCAGGGCAATCCTCTGAGAAGTAATTATGACCTAATCTTGTAGTGTCCTTTCATTAAACAAATGAACTATATATTAATCGTATAGTTAAATGTCCATCCAACATTCAACTAGCTTCGGCAGATTGTTATTTATGGAAAACTAAACTTTCTATACATTAAGATGGTCATTCGTGAGCTACAGAAATGCAGACATACATGCAACCTCTTCCCTCCACATGGAAGGAACCTTCTACAGATCTGCACTGGTCCTGCTCTGTGTTAAATGTCATGAGAATAGCCCTAACCAATCAACTGAAAACCCAGGAAACCACGATCATGAGATTGCTATGCGCATAGTCATAAAAAAAGCCACTGCTTGAGCAATATACCTTCATGTTTGGGTGTTCCGACAAAAGGCTGGATAAGTGATAGTCAGCATTGGATGCACCCTTATTTTGAGGATCCCCGAGCTGCATATAGACAAGGACAACACATATTATCACCATCAGTTGCTATAAAAGTCAACTAGAATCCGGATACATGAACAATTAAGAATCGATTAGAAAATGGCCAAATTTCAATCTCAACTTACTTTGTTGACAAGAGCTGAGAGCAATCGACGCTCCTGTTCTGATTTATTCTTCAGGAGTGCATACATGGTCTACAAGCACCAAAAGCTAAAACCAATCAGATTATTTATACGAGCATTTCAGAAAAGAATGAGGTAAAAAAAGTACTGCCAATAGATTAACTCAATTGGTGATCAAGCCACAAGTACAGAAGAGGTATATTTGACAAATATATTTGGAAAAGGTAGTGGAGACTACATGAAACTGTCAATCAAGTTTAAAGGCAGAATAACTATTAACTATCACATATGCCAGCAATAATTGCTGTCCAATGAAGAAGAGCAATTTCATGCATATCTAACTCCACACCCAATTGAAACTTTTGAGAGAGTGATTATTTCCAATAAGAAGATGTGCATATTGCATAGCTAACAAATCTCACAACAGAGTGAAAAAACTTACCTTCAAGGCCTTGTCCTTCAGAATGGGTAGCATATCCCTTGATGCTTCCTCAAGTGCAACAATAAAAAGCTCATACCTAAAGAAGTCATGCAATCCAAAATTTAATTAGCCAAAGCATTTTGTCAAATCAATTAATCAATGCAATTTTAAGCTTGCATTATGATGTTGAAAGCATTTTTCATTCTTGATTTCCTTGAAAGCACGTCCAGCGTGCAAGTAACAATTTTACCTACAGATAGAAACTGAGTAAATATGTTAGATTTTAATAGAAACCAATGAGAAGCCTCATCTTATCACTAGATGAAAAACGATAATTTTTCAGTTTTTCAATTATGTGTAGAATATTTCAGTAATATATCATATCAAAGGCATCCTTTTGTAAAAGGTTTTCTTTCGTTCCTTCTCTCTCTTTCCAGTCTACTGTTGTCATTAAGCTAGATAGGTCTTCACACATGACCACCTGCATCTCAGGAACCTGCTTCTTGAATATCTTTGATTTGCCAACAGCATATCTACATGTATCAATGTTCTAACAAAAGATGAAGCATGCGGACTAGTTACTGCTAGCAGTAGCATCCATTTGCAGACTACTAAGGCTTTAATAAATGCATACCTCTGCTTTAAGCAGTCTTCCCAGTACCAAAAGAGTAGGAGGGAGTAGCCATCCTTTGTCTCTGGGAGATGATTTAGTGGCCTCTGCAAGAGGGTCTTCAGCTTACGTTCAGGTAATAGACTAACAAGAAGTAGGAAAAGCGTTTTAATAATCATACATGGACGCACTCAATTTTAGCATAAATTTTCTCAAAGCAAGATCACAGTAGTTCATCATCCAGAGTTGCACCATGCCAGGGCATACATGGATTCAAGAGAAATCAGTGACTCAAAGCCACTTGAAATGGGAATGCCAGGTTAACAACAAATGCAATGCACAGAAGCTACATCAGGCAGATGGTACCCACACAAGGCTCTTCTCAAAGAATAACAGCAAAGCAGTAGCCAGAATTGGGAGTTCACCATGAGAGAGAGAGAGAGAGAGAGAGAGAGAGAGAGAGAGAGAGAGAGAACCTTGAAATGAACAATTCTTTCAGTACTTCAAAGCCAGTTAAAGCATGACGTTTCCCCACTTTTGAAGTCACCATTCCTAAAAATAGAAAGTGTTTAGATATAAAATATTCAAACTCTAGCGCAGATATTTCATCAGCAATCAGTTACATTATGATGACCTGAATGTCTGTCTATTGCAATATAGTGGAATTAACAGACATATGTTCTCGTTTTAAAGGCTTACTTCAGTCAATGGCCCCATGGTCTAACACAGAAAAGCACTTATTCAGAAAAACAACTGGCAGGCATGCAACACACAACCACAACATTTGAAGAAGAGGCAGATACCAAAACAGGCCAATTTACTCAAATACACCCTTTTGGGTCTAGAACTGGTAAATGAAACACTGAAAGGTAATAGAGACAAACATGGATAACTCTATGAATTGAAAGATAAAGGCACTCAGGTTACAAAACAAAACCTAGAGAACTGTGTCAAAAGTTAATTCAGAAATTGAGTATGAGAACTCTTACAAACTGTAGAAGGATGATAACAAAAGGTGACATTTGAGGCAGGAGGACATATTACGAATTCTTGGGGGGGGGGGGGGGGGTGTAGGAAGGAGGCAAAACTGACTTTGGTTCAACAACATAACTTGCAGACATAACTTGCAGAGAGATGCAATTACATATTGCTTAACAAGCTAAGCCTTGAATGGGCTATAGGTACATCATACCCCACGCATGATGAAGTTGCTGGGACAAACTCCAGCAAAAGTAGAAAATAGAATTCAAGAGGCTTTATGCATTATCAATAATCTACACATGGTTTGATTAGTTGCGAGCTCAACATCTCTACTTAAAAAAGAGTCTTGCTCCTCACACTAAACAAGAAGCTATTGAGTCCATTACCATCTCAACACAGCATGAGATCGTTCCCAATGACAAAGAGGATTTCTGAAAACATTCAACTTGAACAGTTAAAAGTTCATCTAAAGAGAGAAACTCAGAAAGCTTGCCCATTTTGAACTTCACAACTTTAGAAGATTATACAAGAGACGACATCTGAAGCACTTTACAAGGATTAAAAGGGAATCCAACGTCAAATTTAAGTAACCAAGGAGTACCAGAGGTCAATTTTTACAACAATACAAAATTACAGAACAAGTAAGCATATGTAGAACCCAAGAAACCAAAGCCAATTGCATCCATTTGCCAAGGAGAGGAACTCCTATATAACATACCAATTAGCCCATCGAGCGACCGCAGGTTTGCGATCGGATTATCCCCAACCATGACCGAGAAGGCCGACACCTTATCTGCAGCTGTCCCCGACCTCTGCGTCGCCACAACCATCTTGAGGTCCCCGCTCTGCCCCCTGGAGGATTCGTAATCCTGCGCATACTGCGCCATCAGTCTATCCCCGAGCTTCCTCTTCTCCTCGACAACAGCCTTCCACTCATCCACATTGCTCACCTCCAACTTCTTCCCTTTCTCTCCAACCACCTTCGCCTCCAGCTCCTCCGCCTCCACGTACCAGACACCCAGCGCGCTCGCCTTCACCAGAGGAAGCTTCGGCAAGTTCCTGAACTTATCAAACGACGAGCTCACACCGCGGCGACCGTCATTCCCATCCACCGACAACACCGGAGGCTTAAGCTTAGCCTTGGGTGGAGGCTTACGCGTCGGCCCATCGTCCTTCGCATCCGCGGCGGCTTTATCGCGGCGGGCGCCGCCGGAGCCGCCCTTGCCCTTGCTCTTCCGGTCGCGGGAGCCGGAGTCCGCGTCGCGAGGCTTGAGCGGGCCTTTCCTGCGGAAATCGGCGTCGTTGAAGCCGGAGGAGGGGAGCGAGGAGGAGAGGCCGAGGGAGGAAGCGAAGGAGGCCACGTCCGACTTCAGGAGCTCGACGTCCTGCGAGCCGGCGGCGTTCGGCGGCGGCTTCTTGGGCTTCGACGACATCGCCACCATGTTCGCACGGCGATTCGGAGGACGAAGAAGAAGAAGAGATGGGGGAGGGTTTCCGAAAGAGACGTTGGCCAGGGTTTTAGAGATGAGCCGAAGCTCTTTGGCTCGCGGCGCGGCTCACGGCTACCGCGAGAGACGGCGCGGGTGCGGATTTCGGGCCCGGTTAGCCCGTCAACGAGCCGATCCGAAAGGTCAAAGGGCATTTGGGTCATAATCCGGTTTTTGCTGGGGACAAAATCGACAATGCGGCGGAGCTAGGGTTTCGTCGGGTTCGAGCTCGTTTATATGCAGACCTTCCGTCGTCATGTCCAGAGCCAGAGTTGCTTCAGCTTCCACACTTGCAGAGAGAGAGCCCCGCGCGGTGAGCTGCTTCCCGATCCTCCTCGCTAAAGAAGAAGCCCCTCGGAACCTCCCCCCTGATGGCGACGGGAACCGCCGCGACCTCCGCCGCCGCGCCGGCGAAGCAGCTGTCGCAGAAGGAGGCCGACATCCAGCTGATGCTGGCCGCGGAGGTCCACCTCGGCACCAAGAACTGCGACTTCCAGATGGAGCGCTACGTCTTCAAGCGCCGTAACGACGGTGCGTTCCCGGGAGCTTCTCTTTCTCTGGATGTCGCTCCGTGGTGGGGGGATTATGCTTTTTCTTTTGTCTGCTCGAGCTCGATGCGATGTGAAATTTTGTCGTATTTCTATTGGCAAATGCGCGCTTGCCTCCATGGATGCATGTGGTTGCGGGCATTTGAGCTGCTTAGATGGTGTTGTATTTGGGAGTTCTTTCGATATGATTGCATCTGCGTAGTGTTAGTAGGAGAAGAAGTTATTGGTTGTGTGCTTATGTCACTTGGGATCCTAGAATGTTTCCATTGGGTTCAATTGGTTGGTGCTCTGGCCATTGAGTCGTGCACATTGAGATTTTAGGAGAAGTTCCTTCCTATCCCATTCCACACCCTCGATCATTTGGTGCAGATTTAGGAAGTTACATGTCCGCCGTGTGTTATTCAGTATATTTTGTAGATACTTCTCAACTTGAAAGTTCCAAAAAATGAAGAAAACATTGGAGCTTAGCTGGCTACGCTTGTTGATGTTGAAATTGGAGCTCCAATTCTTTCATAGCAAGACATTCTGTAGCATCGTGGTTTGTTGAAAATCGGCTCGCCTGAGATTCCCCCCCCCCGGTTATATCCCGTTTGTATGCAATGTTATGCTATGCTTTGGACAGATGCTTGTCTTGGGAGTTCGCTGCAATGTGATTAGTAATGGCATTTCAGTATGCTAAAAGAATAGGCATGACTATCTCATTCTCGGGTTCTCAGGTATATACATTATCAATCTTGGTAAAACATGGGAGAAACTTCAGCTGGCTGCTAGAGTCATCGTGGCAATTGAGAACCCACAGGATATCATTGTTCAGTCTGCTCGACCATATGGTCAACGGGCCATTTTGAAGTTTGCTCAATATACGGGTGCTCAAGCAATTGCTGGAAGGCACACTCCCGGAACATTCACTAACCAGCTCCAGACCTCATTTTGCGAGCCTCGTCTGCTCATTCTCACCGATCCAAGAACTGATCACCAGGTAGAGTTCTCTCTCTGCAAGTACCGTGGTTTGGCAAGTTCTTTGTTTTGTGTAAGCTTCTAGCTGTGTACCATGGTGGCAACTCACCTCCATATTCTGTCGTCCGTAAATTTCAATGCCTTCCATTTTTGCAGCCAATCAAGGAATCAGCTCTTGGAAACATTCCAACTATTGCTTTCTGTGATACTGATTCCCCGATGCGATATGTGGATATTGGCATCCCTGCTAATAACAAGGGAAAACACAGCATCGGATGTCTCTTTTGGCTGTTGGCGAGGATGGTCTTACAGATGCGTGGCACCATTCCGCTGGGTCATAAGTGGGATGTGATGGTAAATTTCAAATTATCTCTGTTATGGTTCCTTAGTATTTTTTTCTGGAGGCTTTGGAGGAAAATGGTGGCTATAGTACTCTGGAGGGAGAGTAATGAGGCAGTCCGAACATATGTTGGACATTGCAACATATGGAGCTTAATAGGAATGGCGTTACATACATTTTTTACCCAGTGTCATCCCCATTAGACTAGCATGGATTGAATGTGACCTTAATCTTTATTCGAAACGCTCCAGACGTTCATTCTGACTTAGGGATAATTTTTGTCATAGGTGGATTTATTTTTCTATAGAGAGCCAGAGGAGACTAAGCAACAGGAGGAAGAGGACGCTGTCGCCCCAGCTGAATATGGACTACCAGATTACTCTGGTGGTGACCAATGGACTTCTCAAATCCCCGATGCTTCATGGGCCGGTGAAGCTGCTACCCCAGGTGTGGTCGCCGTGCCAGCTGCAACCTGGGCACCAGAGCAAGGTACTGATTGTGGGCAAACATCTTAGTTTTTCTAGATTAGCATATGGAAGCTGTGCCAATCTCTATTGATCTAATCCACGGCAGTTCCAACAACCCAGAAGAGACATTGCTTGTTGGATCCAGCATTCTTGTTTACTGTGCTTATTATCTTCTGATTGTTACTTGAACTCTTCCCAGGCGCCGCAGTGGCAGTTGATGGATGGGATGCCGCGGCTGCACCAGTAGGTGCAACGCCTGCTGTACCGGCACCGGCACCAGCACCAGCACCGGCAAATGATGCTGACTGGGAATGACGTGTGATCTGTCTTTCCTCATTTTTGTAGACGTCACTCGTTTGAGAATTTTTCTTTTTTATGGAGGGCACCATTCAACTATACCAGTGCTCTGGATATCAATGGATGTTTTTGAGTCAGAATTTATTTCTGTTCTTTAATGAAGTCAGACAATGTAGTCGTAAGGATGTTTGAACGCGCAGATGAACTTAATGGAATGATAATTTGTACGACACGATATATGATGGCATACAGTCACTAGTTTTGACAGGGACTCCGGTATGTTGTGTCCCACTGATGAGGTAAAAGCGTCAATCATGATTGCAAGGACTGTTTGCTATTGGCTACCGGGAATGAAGCCAACAAAGTAATTTCTCAGTTAACTGTCGTGCTGATTTCTCATCTTATTCTGTATCGCCACTTCTCAGAAACAGTCTTTCATCGATGGCTTCTTTCTTCAGCTCAGAGATAGGGTTCAAACCAGCATGGACAGAGAGAATAGTACATTTGGTGGCTCTAAGGGCGTATATATGGTCGGAGGTGAGTTCAAGATACGACTTGATTAAACCTAATGGACCCCCGCGCAAGACATCGAAATAGCCCGCTATTTCAGCACCAGTTCGGTGTTACCCTTCTTCTCGAGAAAGGCGCAACCATCGTTACAAAAAGTTGATGCTTTTCAACGGAAGTACGAAATACCAAAATCCTGAAGGAGAGTAAAGTTTTATAAATGGCAAATTCAAGGTTGAAGTGTTGAAGCTCATGTGGGCTCCCGATGTCCCTCTGTATAGGTGACGTTCCATGCGGACGAGAAAACATGTTGAAAACATACGCCGACGAGAAAACCCCTTCGATCCATCTGTCTGTCGTGCTTTCTTCTGTGCTATGTGCTATGACTATTTACAGATCACGTCGAAACGAAAGCAATTGATCTCTCGGTTCTTGCGTGGCCTGCATTTGTGACGAGCTGAAGTCTCAATATCCTGCTACTCGAAAAACAGCGAAAATTTATGACTTGCGCGAATCTAGAATGGAGATTAATTAATACTGAATCAAAAATGAAACCTGTAGGTACATATTTGAGGCCCGAGGGGCAAGAGACCAAAAATTATTTACAAAAATTGGACAAGAGAGTTGGGAAAATTGGGTTACAAGTGGGAGCTGTACAGTCTACTGAGATTTTTGTTACCTGCTAAGCAGCTCTAAAGAGATTTTAGCGACTTAAATTTATCCTTCCTAGTGAATTTAATCATCGAATATAACTGACTTTGCATGGCCGAATGAATGCTGCACATTTACACGATCCCAACGCGATTTCCGCTCGAAGGGAGTGAATTATCATCTTCTACTTCTCATGGAATCATTTCGGCTTTTTTTTTCCACACTTCGTCGAGGACGTGCCGTTTATTCCTATTTACAAGAAACCCGAATCCTTGGGACGGGTTGGATTGAAGATTTTTGAGTTTTGTCATGTTTGGTTCTTGTATAATTTGTCAGCAATCATCAGTGGAACAACACTCCGCCATCAGTCACCCAGCGCTTGAAGTCATCAGTGTACTCGACAGTGCCACCATCATCGAGGTCACTCCCAGCCTGTTTCTTTCTCTAAAATGAAAAAAGAGACAAATGTACTTATCAGAGGCAAGAAAGAAAGAGGCTATTTTAAAAAGCGAGGGATGGTGACGATTTTGCCGTCAAAACTCAACTTCATGCACCCTTTCTCTATAACAACTTATTGTGGTTCTTTAAAAATGAAAATCTAGTCTAACCAAAGGAAAGAAAATCCGGTTCCATCATGTTTATCTAAGTTCATTTAGATGCACATCAAGAAATGCAGTAAGCGCTTCATTTAAAGTTATCTGAGCAGCAGATCTCGAATCACACAACTACCGCATGATGTGCAACACGTAACTCACAATGATAAACAAAACAAGTGACCGTATCCTAGTAATATACATTTAACTAGATCTATGGTTTATCTTTGTTCTACTGTGGTATAGAGTGTTAACAGGTACGAAAGGAATAAAGGTATTTTTTGGGTATACAGAAGAGAATGGAATTGAACAAAACACTGAAACAGCATCACTATCCTTCTTTTTCAATGTAACCAAAACAAATCTATGCTTATAATGGAAAAGCAAATTGCTATATAGTGTCTGATTCAATGGATTATAGCATCAGAAAGTCCCCGAACTCGAAGCATGTGAAAGAGAAGCTGAGACTATGATAGTGATTTTTATTATTGTTGTCTATGGAAATGAGTAGCTGGTCATCCTTCCCTCATGGATGGAATAGCCATGGGAAGGAATGCCATGAAAGTTCCACCAGGCATGTGCTACAAAAATTTGCCACCGAAGAGGGTAACGGGAATGGGAACCGCAATCTAGCTTACAGTCCAACCAGATTTCAACATATCAAACGTAGCCTAAGGTGTCTTACATCACATTAATAATTCCTCGTTTCAAGCATTAAGGCTACGGAACAAGAATTCTGCTTGAAATTCAAATTCTTTTATGTGCTTGTGCTCAAAACATCTCTTAAAATGACTAAAGCAAAAGTAGAATATCTAAAATTTACTAGTAACAAAGTAAACAAACCTCCAACTTGATCCCAGATGCACTTGCATGCCTGGTCATATCAGTTTTTGGTCCACTGACAAAATTTCCCAGAGATACACTCGCAATAGATGACCTGCAAGCATTAAACCCAATAATGAGTTTGAATATCAGATAACGTTAACATATATTCCATTTCATCGATTATTTAAGAAGTGTATACCACTTGAGAGTATCTTATTGTATTTTACAAAAGAAGATAAAAAGACAAAAACCAAAATCAGAGAGCTTCCCTTTTCATCTCATGCATCAATGTTGCTTTACAGTTAACTTCAGGATGCAGTTGCCATAATTAAGAAAGCGGAAAGTGGGCGTTTAAAATAAACAAGAAGAGAAAATAAGTCTCCTACAAGAAGTAATACTGCGAAGTACTGCAAGGTAAAAAGCTGTCAACCATTTCACACCTCTCATAAACTTCTTCATCGCAAGAGTTTGCCGAGGAAGATAGCCCATCTACATCCAGAAAGTGCGTAAAATTACATTCATCATCATAACCATCATAACAGATGTCATCACTTTCTTGCCATCCATCCTCTTGGATACTCTTGGGGAGCTGCCTGCAAGCAACTGTCGGGGTATATCTGCAACAGAGACTGATATCCATTAGCAAATTAGCAGATAATCTGCAAGGACAGCCCTCCTCAGAAGAGAGATAAATTGTAAACATCATATTTTCATCCCTGGAAAGAATTACGATTCTAAGAATTCAAGCATGAGCATGAGTTCTTATTGCACCAAAAGAAGGATCTTAAATCTATGAAACTGCATATAGGGGATTGAACATAAAAATCATCATCTGGGAGAGAGACCTGTAATTAGAGTCATCACTTTCACTGGCTGAGATCTCTGGAGAAGACTCTGAAAAACCTTTACTACCTCCTTGTGCTTGTCCATTGAGAGGCTGATTGTAAATTAGATTTTTGGTTGCTACATGCATATCGCTTTCGCAGGGAATGTTTCCAGCAGATAGTGATCTTTTCATAAATGATCTACACATAACAAAAGTTACAATTACCTTCACGCATATGTATTTCAGATCTCACGAAAAAAAAAAAAAAGATCTGTCATTGTATGGAAGAAGAAGATATTTCATTTTCCTTCTTATTCAGTTCAAACAAACACATCCACATTCCAAATTGCACTAATTCATCACTTGTGCTTAATCACCAGAAACATTGAGTGAATATCAGACATAGTTAAGACATGAGGGAGATGCCCAGCGCTTCTTACCGCATTACTCAATCAACTATTCACAAACTTTTGTCCCTTTAGACTTTATGTTAGATTAATTACACAAAAACCATAAATATCTCGGACATTGAACATTCATCATTAAAGGAATGTATCTCAGAAAAATCTAAAACTAAGCTGACAATAGCTCCATCATGGGTACAGTAAATATTTCAAAAGATTAGAAAAATATGCAACTTGAAAGGAATGTGAACCAATATGATCCCTTAGTATATAGTAGACCTGTCAAAATGGATCATAAACCCATTTCTTAACCCATTTATTAGTAAATGGGTCATAAATGGGTTAGTTATATTTAGTAAATGGGTCATAAATGGGTAGAAGTCTTATATTAGTGTTAAATGGGTCATAAATGGGTCGCAAATGGGTCATAAATGAGTTTACAACTGATTTAAACTCAACGTATTTCTCTCACCCTCACTCAATCTTGCACTCACTCATTCTGCACTCTCATTTCAGCTTGGGTATGAATTTTCCTATATTTAATTAAATATGGAAGTATTTTAGCAATATGGGTCTAATCGGGTATGGGTTGGGTATGGGTTGAGTATGGGTCGGGTCGGGTCGGGTATGGGTCAACAAAATTGCATTGCGCATAAATGGGTCATAAACGGGTTAATGGGTCAATTTGGGTTGGACCATTTATGACCCGACCCAAACCCAACCCGACCCACCCAATTGACAGGTCTAGTATATAGTTTAGAGATCCAGTCAATGGATAGTCGATGACATGGACCTAACAGAATTTGCGAATAAAAAAAGATAACTCTACGTACCGAGCGTTCTCATCAGCATAGTTAAGATGGCGCCTTCCTTCCCATAATGAAGGTTCACCCGGTTGGGGCTGAAAATATCCCAAAAACCTGCTCAACAAATCAGCCAAATATTAACACCAGCCATATAACATTTATTTACACCCATCACATTCAAAATACAGTTTGAAAAGTACCCGAGGCTCGTATGTGAAAGTAAGAGTTCATGAAAGAAAAAATGGCACTCACACATTAATGGCAGCTTGTTTCTCGGCATCCACATAGGCATTGCTGTAATACCGCTGTACAGTTCTGAAAAACTCCTGGGACTGCGTTGCAGCTTTCCACTGACCTCTTCGCTCAGAAAATATCTGCCAATAATCACCAACATGATTGAGAAGTGGGAAACTAAGGTGGTGCATGTGGAAATTTAATAAAATCAACAAATATCCATGGACCATTTCTTGGTTAATTTGCTGACCAATTTGGTTATGTCAAAGCTAAAGGATCTGCTCTTTGCTGTTTAGTGATCCATATCAAGTTCTTTTTTTACTGCGTAAGTTCAGCAAGTAAGCGAATTGGAAACCCTGGTCTCCGTCCCCGCCCCCGTTCCCCTCGGCACTGGATCAGATATGCTAGATCATTGGATGAAATGGGGAGAAATAAAATGAGAGAATCAAATTTAAAGATCGAGATTCTCATTCTTTATATTTGGTGTTTTCATCAAAGAAGTCAGTCGATGGTGTCCATGCTTACATAAACAATTGTTCAGAAGAAATCCCAAGTCAAAGGTTATAAAGCCGAATTTCACAAGGTCCACGTATTGGACACCCTTTGATATAACGAATAAAGGAGAAATTCACAGAACTAACCTCACAGGTAGAAGAAGCATATGCAAATAAAAATTCATGGTTATGATGCTCATAGCTGAACAAATATAGGATCTAAACCCAGTTATAAAAAGCATGGATACATCCAATTCCCAAATCTCAATGTATGAAACACTAAGATCCTGTATGTCAATAAAATGCAGCATTGTTTGTGATTAAGCTTCCCTGCATCCAAGGTATAACCATTACAACCCTCTTTCAGAAGTAATAAAACCTGGAGAAACAATTATATCTGCAGCAGAAAACCAAAATCTACAAACACATTCGGTTGCTTTATTCACACTTGATGCAGATGTATACTCTCTTGTTTGGCCAATTTTGTTTGGAATTGTGAAACTTCTGCTTTGACAATGTAACATGTGCTCTTCTCTCTTAACACATCTAATTGGTCGATGTGATTCAGATATTGCTTGTTCCTGGACTGTTTTGTTTCTTTCCTTTTCGCTTAATCCAACACCATGACAACAACTAAGAAAGGTACCAAATTATACTCCAATAAAATTGTTCCTAGAGATCAAATGGATTATGTAGATTAAGTTACCTTGTTGTGTGCTGCAGAACCACCATACTGCAATGCAAGGGTGTCGCCCATTGATTCATAGAGATCCATTAGATTTTCTGCCAGAGGGTTATCAAGATCAATTTTGGGAGAGTCTAGAATTCCCAATGCATGCAGCTGCCTTCCAAAGGAAACCAGTCCATATGCATATTGGGCAACATTTGTGCGATCCAGGCAGTCAATGCAGTTGGTCCTCAGCACCCCTTTCTGTAATATTGGAGGTTTCAGACTGGAATTTCCTCTAGAGCTGCCACTGCCACCAGCGATTTGAGTTTGCTCGCTCTGAGACTGAGAATCCTCGATTCGGTTGGAAAGTTCTGGCAAAGTGCAATCATCCTTTTCAGTTTTCCTGCACCAAAAATAGTATTTTTAAAAGCATATATATACATAGGTATCATATTCAGAAAAAGAAGTGGTTTTCCATTCTCATATTAGCTGCCAGAACAGGTTTTAACGAACGAAACTACATCAATTTGGGAAAAGTAACACCCAATATTCTAGCAACCTTCACAAAATAAGTAAAAAAGACTTGCCCTAGGTTTGATGCTATTATTGTTCCCTCCTGCTCTGAATTTGCTGCTACTTGCCAATAAGATATGCCAGTTAGGTTAAGAGCATACTTGGCCACCTTGCCAAGAAGTGCCAACGCATTGGTGCCTTTGCTGTTATGGAAAAAATGGGTAAAAAGGATCATGCCAATTGCACTATTAGAAGAAGATCAAGGTCCTTACAATAACAAAGCGAATATCTTATTACTTTTTTGAGTGCTTATGTAGATCCAACTGTAGAAACCTCAGGCGATTCTCTTCAGCCAAACCTTTGTTGATGAATCTGATGGCATTCAAGAACTCGGCACGAAGAACGGTTTCTCGAGGCTTTTTTTCATACGTCTGTTGGACATTAACGTTTTAGAAAAAGGAGAATAAAAAGTAAGTAATGGAAAATTATGAGAGCTCCATAATGCTTATTAAAGGAAGTTCGAGCACTTAATAGTGACTACTGCAAGATTCTCGAAGTATGGCTACCTTGATCAAGTTTAATATTACAATTGGATTCCCATATCTCATGGCAAGGTTTTCAAAATGAAGTCTTGTTGCTTCGTACTTGTGATCCTTCTTTGATACTGCATACAGCAGGTCGAGTCAGAAAGATACAGGTTAAAAACAGGGGCAGAATAAAAGAGCTATGTCCTTGTCATACAAATAATGTCAGGCTTGAGATTTAATCTTGAAGTTTCCTGGGACCAGAAAAGGGGGATAGAGCCCCGGTTTTGAATGACAGAGCTTATTTGAATTGGGCACCCTCCAGGAAGATCTTCAACGATTTGTTCCGTCTCCACATCGTTGGCTACTTTACCCCTCTCATTAACACCCCTTTTTAGATATCTAGGGAGAAAAACAGAAGGCAAATGATAAGCTTCCGTTTTCAGTAAGAGAAGAATGAAGATGGTTTCAATTCGTGGCAATAAAGTAAGAGCTAAAGGCCTGCTCTACGACTTACAGTCAAAAGGGAAAGAAAAAGGATGTGAAAGAATCAAACGTCATTGACTAATTGAGGAGTCAAGTTTAACATCGAGAAAGTTGCAATGCTCCATATTTTTTCATTGCTTCACATGTAGAAGAAAAAAACAGAAATACAGGAACAAGTTATATTTAAGACACGCTTCAAGGAAAGAAGGCCTCAAAAAGTTGACAAAACCATTGCGTTTTTTGGCCTCCTGTTTTTACGATAAGCGATGCCCATACCTGGTGCCTGCATAATGGCGTGAGCGTCTGGCAATTAGAGTCAACAAAAAACCCCTGCCCAACACTGAAAGTTTAACCTGCACGTTCAAGCAAAGAAAGACCATATTGTCAGTTTCAAGCACCAAACTTCTCATCTTAGCAGCTTTATAGTCTGCATAAGACAGTAGTTATACTATCATTAACACCCTTAATCTATCCACGTAAATTTAGCCATGATGTATATTGAGCGCAGAAATCATATAGGTTGCCATTTCTAAACCTCCTGAGGAGGGGCTTGATGCGGTAACAAGTGCTTGATGACAAGAGATGCCAAATAAATTCACGATGGCTCAACAATAGATTTGGAATCAAAGTTATGCAAAATAAGAATAAAAATAAAGGCCGCTATGTCCAGTCATCCCAGTGTGAGGAGTCTATTCCAGTCTCCTAAAAACAAAATGGTATAAACCCATTATGCATGAAGGAGCCCATACAAAAATGCGGACCTTAAGTTGTTCTGCTAACATGAATTGCCATTTTCTCTCACCTGCTTAAAGAAACCATATACCAATGCGACTGTCCATAAAGTGTTCTTGAGGTTATTCCGAATATCACGCGTTAGATACTCATTCCACACAAACATGGTCTCATACAAGTTCCGCTGACTCTCAAGGTCACCAAAGTTCTTCTGAAGGCTACACATAACATGATATGAGTAGCTGAAAAAGAAGTCCTTCCTGAGATCCATCGTGCAGAGGAGCTTCTTGTATCTACGACAAAAGGCAAAACACAAAATCTAAAACGGGTTAAAGCATATCCAGAAGAGAGCATAGAGGAGAACAACTCTCAGAAGCAACTATTAAACTTTCAGAATAAAAATAGAACGACGAGAGGAATAAGGAAAGAGCGGCTCCCCTCAAAGACCATGATGATACCTTGTCTCACTCAACATGTCACAATAACATCAAAACAGCAATGAGGTTTGCCCCTGTGCATTTGCGGAAAATGAACTGGCAATGGCCTTAGACAACTGGAATACTGGATTAACTATGTACAACATAATCACGCCATTAAGTTGCTCTACTGATATCGTTAAAGATCTGCGTCTAGCAATCTAGCCTATTAACGCATAAATGAGTATTGAGTATCGGGTAGAAATAGACTACTGGATATATACATACCACCACCGAAGTGACAAATTAAATGCCATAAAGTTGCATATATAGTTTACCTCATGAAGTATAGCTTCTCTAGGATGAAAACAAATGCCAAACTCCGAACAGAGAGCAGCAAAGTAAATTAAATTGAAGGCCAAGCAATTAACCAGAAAGCACCATCAAAACTTTAAATTACAGAGAGAACAAGAGTGTCTGAATGCAAAATCTCTTGGTCCTTTCGCAGCACTGTTAATACGTTTGTTACATTTACATGCAGAATGGACAAAAGACCTGTTCTCATCCTTAGAAACAGCCATACTGGACTGAACAGTAGGATTTGGAATTGGAAGCATTTCACTCTTGGCAATAGCATATATCGTGTGGCCATAGACGGCACCAATCTTCTTCCTCTTCGTTATGAGCAGCATGTAGTAGGGTCCCAAGAACTTGATGAAACCTGCAAAGAGAAAGTAAAGCCTGAGAGTTTGCGAATGGCACCGCCGAAGTCGATGAAATGCGAAAGCCCCCTTCCCGACGTACCAATGATTCCATAACAAGCGGTGACGAATTTAAGGCCGCCCGTTTTCAGGTTCCCTTCGTGTATCCGTTTCCGCAGCTCCCAACACTCGTTCTCCGTATAGGTCGCGGAATCCTCGACGACGTTAAGGTCGGAGTCGCCTTCTCTGTCGATCTTCAAAACTCGCCAGAAACTCCTGCTTTTGTCTCTCCCGATCATGTAAAATCTCTGCAACAAGCAAGATCAGATGAACAAGCACCGAATTGTCTCGAACACTCCTCGTCACGCGAACTTAACAGAAACAGAAAACCGAACGCGCAAAATTTGAGCAAGGAGTCATTTCTAGAGAGTGGATAAAAACCGCGTAACCGAGCCTTAACAGAAAAAAACAGATCACGCCGCATCGACCGAAAGCTTCCGCGCACGAAATCATGAACAGCCTATCAATACAGCACCTCCGTCGAAATGCGAAACTCCAAAAAAAAAAAAAACGACACGCATCGAACGCGATGCGTATTCAAACCGCGGGAAAAACCAGACCGAACCGCATCGCGGCGCTTCGGAAAAAAGAAGGGGATTCGGAAAAGGCAATCGAGACACGCGGCGAGGAAGCGGTACGCGAAGGAGCAAAATGCGACGCACCGAGCGAGTCTCGTAGAGCCTGAACTTCTGCATATAGTAACTCCTCGGCTCCGATTCGCCGATCCGGCACCGATTCCGGGCCTCCATGGCGGCCTCCGGTTCCCCCGAGCTACCCCGCGCGGCTCGGGCGGGCGGGCGGGGAGGTTGACTTAGCTAAGCATACAACGAGGAGCTCGCCGCGCGGCTCGAATCTTCACGCGCGCAATGCCGTGTCCCACGGCGCGGAGGCCGAGCTCGGAACCGCGCGCATTACAGGCGCACTTACCGCAAGCCAGAAGGGAAGGAAAAAGCTTAGGAAAAACAGAGCCTCTAATCGCCGGCGAAATCCAGAGAAACACTACGTAACGCGGCGAATCCGACGCATACGCGCCGTCCTTCGTTCGAGCGGAGCGCGCGAGATGGAGCGTGACCGGAGCGCGGGAAACCTGCGAACCGCCGCGTGACGGTGACGGCGACGGCGACGGCGACGGCGGCGGCGACGACTGCGGCGGCGGAGGAGGAGGGAGGTGGGAGGAGAGAGAGAGAGAGAGAGAAGTGGAGAGAGGAACAGCTTCGGCGACTGTGTCCACACGAATAAACGCAAATGAAAATGTAAAGAGGGAGAGAGAGAGCGAGAATTAGAATTTTCCATTTGGTTCGATTTTTCTCTTTTAAATCGGTTGGAAATTTCATGATTTTTTTTGTTTTTTTTTTAAAGACAAGAAAAAAATTTGAATTAATTCGTAAATTTAATTTACGGCAGGTAACACTGCGTAGCCGGTAATTTCCAAGGTCAATGACCCGCCCGAGTCGAAATCGGTAACTCTTTCGCGCGATGCCGGTTGGACTAGGATCGTTTTAATTATCTACCTACCGGTTTATACTTGATAATATGACGAAAGGACTACATGGAATTTCAATAGCTCGAAAAAGAGTGACAAATTAGTGTATCTAACTAGTACTTTGACGTTTCGAACGTGATCGATTCATTTGCCATGCTCGACAGGATCTGCAGGATTAGGACTCGAGACGGTTCGTCGAGAGCCCAGAAGATGCGGAAAGAAGAGTGAGTTATCGATCGCTCAGTATGCTCCTATTTGAAAGAGTTTCAGAGGGTAATCGGTAAACCCTTGTCCAAAAGACATCTTTTGCTACAAAAATAATCGTGAGATTTGAATTCTCAGGAAATCGATCAGAAAATTACTATAAAACGATAGCAATTTCGATTTTAAATTCATAATACGTAACGGATTTATTTCGGTGATAATATGATAACAATCGTCACGGCAACAAGCACGGACTCGCGAAAAATTTCATGAGCCAACTCCCGCGAACAATAAAACATATAGCGATCGATATTGATCACAAGCCATATCGGGCGAAACTTGCTGTTTTTTTTTTATCGACGAAATCCCAATCCAATCTGGAATCGATTCAACGAACTGGATCGAGCAACTCGATTCCAGAGCAAAATCGCGAACAGAGACACATCATGACATATTCCGTACGAAATAAATTTACTAGAAGTTTGATAAATAAAAACAAAAAAAAAATCACATAGATTTCATAATAAATATGGCTAATTAAAAAGAAAGAAAAGAAAGAAAGAAGGAAGGTTGGTCTTTCCCGCCTCCTTTAGGGGGGGCCTTCCCGTCGTTATAGCTTATATTATACGGTGGCTTGTAATTATATCATATCATATTATATTTTCCACTACCACGACGGCAAGGTCCCATTTGCTTTGTGGGTCATTAAATTAGGCCTAATTATTGACTCGATATCTTGCCAAAACTGCGAATATGCTCGACAAAACTTTCCATCTACAAGCCAAGTGGGCGAAATGACGTGCCGAGTTATTTTTTATAGGATTAATATCACGAAAAATCTCAAATTGATACACCAGTGATAAATTTACCCCAAATTAATTTTTTGATCACGAAAAACCTCAAATTTGTACGCTTACGACAAATTTATCCCAAACTAATTTTTTGATCACGAAAAACCTCAAACTGGTACACCCGTGACAAATTTACCCCAAACTAATTTTTTAACCAAAAAAAATCAAAAACTGGTATACATGTGACAAATTTAACACAAACTGATAATCTTGTAACAAATTTACCCTATGTTAGTGGACCAATTTGGGGTTTTTCATGATATTTGCCCTATGGATTTCCACGTGGACTTGCTACGTCACCATACCACGTCACCACGTGTCATCCATATCAACAAATTTAACAGTAAATTTTGATGAAAGTTAATGGAGGGTAAATTTGTCATAAGTGTACAAGTTTTGGGTAAATTTGTCATAAATATACCAATTTGGGGTTTTTTGTTGTTAAAAAATTAGTATGGGGTAAATTTGTCAAGGGTGTACCAATTTGAAATTTTCCGTGATCAAAAAATTAGTTCGAGGTAAATTTGTCACGGGTATACTAGTTCGAGATTTTCTGTGGTCAAAAACACTAATTTAGAGTTTTTCGTGACATTAACCATTTTTTATATTCCGTGGTTGATATTTATTTTTGGAATTTTTTGTGCGAAATTTGCACGGTGGATTCTTCGTTTCCCACCTAAAATAATAGTAATTATAATATATAAAAATAATGTTATCGGTATGGTGTCATTTCAATAAGGCCATTATTAAGAGCGATGCTTGCACGTTAATCACAATACAATACGTGGAAATTTCCAAGCTGACTCGTTCGTGCCAATGGACAACTGGGATTTGACAGGCAAGCAAGCAAAGAAGCAATTCCTTCTTCGTTTCCTCGTTTCCTGTGAGATTCTCGCGTCCGACTTGTGAAATGTTTGTCTAGGGCGATTTTTTTGACTCTTTGCAAAATTGGATGAAATCCATTTTTTTTTTATCTCTTTGTCAATTTGAATCCAAGAAATGTTTCGGAACATTTAAATGTTCTACGTGCGATTTTTCGACGTTATTTGGGATTGTATTCTTTTTTAATTTTCTTTCGAGTTTATATAGTTTTTCTACTAACGATCTCGTGATTTTTTCGTCCCGAAGGCTAGATTCATTGATTGCTTCTCTGGCGCCATTTGAAATAGTAACAAACTTATTCCAACGTAAGGGTATATATTAGAATCTTCGATCCGATCAGAACTCGGCTATTCACATTGGGACTAGAAAGTCCACAAGGAATCACTTTCCGGCGACCTAATTTCTAAATCTCTGCACCGAATACCAATTAAACATAGGACCTCACGCTCCTCGAAACGCAAGATCATGGTGGTTTTTGTCGCTCAATTGATCCTTTGCCTTTCATTTCCGAGAAAACCACCAAAAAAAATACAAATCCCGTTGCACTTGTGCCGATTCAATCGCAAACCTTATAATTTTGTCAATCTAGTCCTAAACTTCTGACAATTTATCAATCGAGTCTTTTCGATCGCTTTTGACAAGAAATCGCCGACATAAACGATGGCCGTCCTACGTGACTGCACCGGTGCCGACATGGATAAGTCTTGCAATTTTCTGGCCAGTGCCAAATTGTCAAAAGATTTACAGCTATATTTGCAAAGGATTGAAAAGTCGAATGCTAAAATCGGCACGGGTGCAATAAATTTAAGGCTTTTTTGGTAATTTTCCCCCTTCATTTCCCCTTTCGCCGAAGCCTCTCGCGGGTTCGATAAGTCAATCAATGCCGCGCGCAATTTCGTCGAAGGAAAGAATCCCCTCCGAGATCTACTTGCTCTAAGAAATAGGATTTTATTCGAACAGCGTCCGTTGTGCTCATGACGCCACTGGAAAGATTCCGCCCCTTTTGGAGGTCCAGTGCGAAAAGGGGCGATGCGGGCACAAATGAATGACGTGGGACAACTCCGAGGGCTCGCAATTAATGAGCGAGCGACGGTGATCATCGCTTTCCAAGCATCGATCGGTCCTGTCGCGCCGAGATTTGGGACTCGGACGCTTTTTGCATGCCCCAAATTTGCCCACCCGCCCACCCGCCCACCCTTCAACCGAAACGCACGGAATTGGGGTGGCCTATCGCGGCACGAGATCGTGACCCCCCAACACTTTTTTAGATGCATCTGCCTTAACTACTTTCGATTGTCAGATTTATTTCCCACGGATAGAGCCAAATTACAAACGGATGGATCTTGCCCTTTTGGGAGATTTATCGATCTCGGGGGAAGATCCTTCGAGTCAACGGGACGTATCGAAAATCTTGAATTTTGCTAAGATGCGCGAGATTCGAAATTATCTTTCCTTTTTCATGTAAGCCAAAGTGAGTTGGGCCAGCCGACAAGAATCGGATACTCTGCACACCGTGCCCGGGTTCGGTTCCCGTCGCCAACAATCCCCATCGGTAGGTGACGTGTAAATATGCCATGGGCGACCTCCCCTCTTCTCAAACTCTTTGTTAATCAAAAAAATAATTAATTTTGATAATTTACTTTGCGATTGCAGCAGGCAAAATAAAACGATCCTTCTCACGTAATCAAATCCTCAAGGACTCTTATTAGTGTCGTCCCGTATCGTCTAGCGATACTTCCCCAATCTGATGCGTGATTCGGCTATAATTCCAACCTCTTTCCTCGTATGTACAAGGATGTTCGAAGTCACATTTTGTCCAAACCCTCTCACTAGATCGGTTCCTACTCTCTTCAAATCTAAGAAGCCTAGTTTATGATCGAACTGCACATCTATTGAAGGGAGTTATGCTCTGGCACTTTCATTGAGTAAATACATTAACAAACACGAAAGAAGACAAGCACACTTACCAATCGAGCAACCTTGGGACAAGCAAGCTGTAAAGGAACGTGTTGATATCACAAAAAATATCAAACCGGTACATTAGTGATAAATTTGCTCAAAATTAATTTTTGGATCATAAAAAATCTTGAAATAGTACGTATATGACAAATTTACCAAAAATTGATTTTTGGATCACCAAAAATTGCATGTGACACATTTACTCTCCTTTAATTTCCATCAAATTTTACTATGAAATTGTTGAGCTGATGACACGTGACAATAGCTAGGTGACAAGTCCACGTGGAAATCCATAACTCTTTCTATTTGTTTCTTCGATTAGCCCTAACTCCCTTAGAACACAAAAAACCCTATATTGTCTTTTGACGAACTTCGTTGATAGAGTTGGAAGATGACGCGTTTCTTTTTGAACCAATTCCAATTAAAACCGCTTAATATCCTAATATGGTGATTTGGATGAGTTAGCCAAACAAGCCCAAGAAAAAAAATTGAAGGCGAGAAGATTATTAGCGATAAAAGCATGCTCAGATGAATTTTGATGCCTAATCACAAAGACGAAGACAACGGTGAAGGAGTGTGCTCGATGGAGAGGAAGACGAAAAAGAATAAAAGGGCTATGAGAGAGAGAGAGAGAGAGTTGTGTTTCACGTGAACTTGTGTCAGTAATTTCATGGTAAAACTTGACAAAAACTTACGGATGGTAAAAGTGTCATGCATGTATTAATTTGGAGTTTTTGGTAACTCAAAAATTAATTTTGGATAAATTTATCATCGATATAGAGATTCCAGGGTTTTTCGTAGCATTAATCCTAGAAGAATTAATTTTTTCTCGATTATTGTATTTTAATCTCTTAACCTTATAAATCTAAACAGAGCATACTGCGGAGAGTTTAAATAAAATTGAACGTACGTAATTTCCCATATGTCCACAATTGCAAAATGTTGAGCTTAGGAATTTAATCGCATTTACGGAATAAAAGTGGAAAAAGGTTACTTGGAAAAATTGTTTCCGGCCGACGTGCCGCGCGATAATGCTTTCGTAACCTCGAAACCATACTTTTGTTCATTTCGATCGAAATTACGGCGAGATGCTCGACCCAGGACACCTCTCGAGCGTAACGCGGTGCGCGACACGTCCGGTGCCGGGACGTATCATGTCACGTCAAGAAAATTGCGTTCTAACTCGCGTAAACTTTCGACCACCCCCCAAAAAAAAAAGCGCAAGGAAGAACAAAACTCATGCAAACAGCTTAGCCGAAGTAAAAAATACTCAGGTGAATGAAATCGGTCGCCAAAGTCTACGTTGCTATCTCTGAGAATTTAGGGCGACTCCACGTGTCCCCTCCTCATTCGGTCAAACCAATAATTGCCCCCGCGACCGGTCCCCGGCAACATCCCCCACGCGCTCGTCTCGCACGCGCTCCCGCGCTCTCTCGCCCGTCGACCTTTCCGCGTCCTTTCTTTTTTCCGGCTCGGCGGGCGCAGAGAAGCGCACCTCTTTTTGATCAATTTGAGCGGGTTAATAATTCGGGTTTTAATCCAAAACGAACCTTCTATTTTCGGAGCGCGGAAAATAGGGAGGGCAAAATAAAATAAAAGATGCAAATTTGATAAATAACGTTTATACCCGTAGAGTAATAATTACTGTGGTAAGCCGAAATAATCTTAACACGCGACGAGTGCATCGATAAATTATTTTTCGTCGAGACGTGATCGTTTTCCCGGGAAAAAATCGCACCGGCAATGGGATTTCTCGAGTTAAGAGCCGGTTCGAGCGGTTTTCGGGGTTTCGGCGAACGGAATTTGATTTTTGTTCAAAAAAGGCCGCCATCTCGCGTGGAGGGTGCAAGTTCCATATGTTTTCCCCACAAGCTAAAACAAGCGGCGCGGGGACCATGAAGAATCGCGTGCGGAACCGGACCACGTCGACCACAAAACGATAGTCGACGCGAATATATGCTTCAAATTACTTTAGGTGCGAGGAAAGAGAGATGAATAATCATGTATGCAAACTTGCAGTTGCCGCATCGTTCACGTCACGGTACCGAATCGGACGGGATACCGTCCAATATCGACACGAGCGAGAGTTTCGATCGCAGGCTCCATCGCATCGAGCAAGTTTTCGATCGATCGATTAGGATTATTGGGTATCGAGATGTTATCCAATATCGCTCGAATTCACATCCATACAATCTCTTTCCACCTACAAGGGTAATCTTCTACAGCGACCTGCCGGCAATGGTCCCTCCGCCCTATCTGTATCGCACGTGCGCGTCCGCATTCCTCGCTCGATAATTGAGTGAATAATTGGAAACTTCGTTCAATCAAGAAACGTGTTGTCACGAGGCCAGGGGGGGGAGGTTGGAAATTGTCAAAAGAAGAGGTTCCCCTTTTCTTTCTCTCTCTCTCCCCTCATTCTTTCCCACCGCAAAAGCCGTCCAAAACGACGTCGTCCTCGAGTCTTCGCGACGGGCAGTTGGGAAGAAACGACAAGCCATGTCCGACTAAGGAAGAGTCGACGATGTTTATCCGAAAAATGAAATAATAAAAAAAAAAAAGTGTGTAGGAACGATCAGTCACGCCCGCGGCTTCTTTTTCGGTTACGCCTGTTTCCTAGAAACTATCTTTTTTTGAGTATCGCGAGCGATTTTTTTCTATAAAATTAAGTGCGTATTTCGGAATTTTCTTTTATTATGAAAGATATCGCAGTTTAATCGACTCGGCTGATGATCTGATCCTTTGAGAGGACCCGAAGGGCGAAGACTTACATATCCAAATCGATTTTCCGTCGCCGGCGAAGTTGCTAGCATAAGAAAGAAGAGGGGGAAAATAGGAAACTTCGATCGTAAGATAAGGATCCGAATAGAACGGTAGCCAATCGTCGTGGTTGCCCCTCAATAATCGGCTAGAATTTCACGCCTTTGAAATTACGGCATCTCGAATCCGTACGCTGATCGTCTCGCGGATGACCCCGCCGACGACGCGACACGCGGTAACCATGTGGAAATACTTTTTCAAATCCAGATTTGGTTACGTGCGGTGGGCGTTCGGTCCAAAATTGGCAGCGAAGTCGTCTCAATTATTGAAGCTGAGAAAGGCCGTTTTTATTTGCTAGCGAGTTGCGTGCAATTATGTCCGTGAGGAGTGCACTCATTGCTCACTTGCCGCTCTGGCTTTTGCTAACGTCAGTTCTCAAATTGCTGCTTCCGCTCCGTCATTTTCAACGTGTCTCCATCGTCTCTCCATCAGCAGGTGGTTGAAAGACGAGTCCCCATTTGGCTTCATTAACTCTCTCCATTCGACGTCTCTTTCGGAACATTAATTAGATTCCCGATAATCCTTGATTTGAATATGGGATCTGCCGTCGATTTCGAAGCGTCTGATTGTCTCGTAGCTAATTGGACTCGCGCGACTCCGTGCGATTAGACTTTCGGTCGTGACGAGGAAGGAATGTAAAGATAAAAGCGGAGTGAAAGAAGGATGAAACTTTGAGGGCTAATCAGCACTGGATAAATTAATTGATCACATGTTAGCAAAACTAGAACAAAAGAGAGAGGGAGTGCTGTATGGAGCAAAAAGGAATCTGGGTCATTTAGGAAAGGATAGAAAAGAGAGATGCAAGTTACCCTCGGTTTGATTCTAAAGTGAACAAAGGTTCTTTTCCTACGTAAGACCAGATTCTCCTTTTTGTACAGTTATTAATAGAATCTTCACGGAGTCAATTGCAATAGCGTCGTCTATGAAATTATATTCGTGCTTCGTCACTGTCCATTGCTCAAGTCCGCGTTATTCTCTCTGCTTCCTTTAGCTCACATTAAATCAGAGGAAAAAAATACCAAAGACATATCTGACTTTTTCACCCAATGGCGATGTAGTCGAGCCGACTAGCGATGTCCATGGGTCGACCCAAATCCCCTTCTTGTCAAACACCCGGCGGGCGGCTCTCTAGCCCCTCGAAACCCTAAGCGGGCGAAGCCCATCACGGGTTTCTTAACATTGCTCGGATTCCTTTTTTACGAGAAAATTTTCTTGCGAAGCTTCCTCCCTCTTTTATCTCCTGATATCTCTTGTTCGCCGATTTAAGTATCGGAGGATCTTCTTGAAATCAAGCTTAGCCGGACTTCTTTCGCTTTGTGGTGTGCGGCCAGGCCCGGTCCTCGAGCGGCTCATGACAGCCCCGTGGGATTTTTGTATTGGGGAGTTTCTCGATATAAATATGGAAAAAAAAAATAGATGATGACGAATTTACGATGAGAGGAGTTAGAGACGATTTATGTCATTTTTCCTTCTTTTTTTTTTTATTTTCATCTAACCTTCCTTCGGTTATGGTTTGCGAAAAAAAGAACCCCCTCCTCCATTCAAGGCCCAAGAAAGCTCGCACCCTGCAAATGTGGCCCAATGCAAGGCAGTTGATAAGAATTCTTAATGGGCTGGGCTCAATGGGCCCGGAAAGATTTTGTTAGTAAGAGAGAACCTTGAACTTATAATGTAAAAAAAAAAAAACTGTCTAGATTCATTTTTTTATACGTCCAAAAAAAAAAGATTCAATTTTTATCTTTACATTCGTTCAAATCGGACAGTCTCGTATAATTTCGTCATTATCGAATGCGTGAAGTACCTAAAGTATTTCCAAATATATAAATACGATTACACATTGCTACTTTAATTTTCATTAATCAAAAACATTTTTTTTTTCATTTTCAAATTTGTTTCCAGTACAAATCAGAGGCGAATGCTACTCATTTTTTTAATCAATTCTAACTCTTGCGATCTAACTTCCAAGCAACTTAATTTAGCGTAAAATACTTAATAACTGCAGTATGTCGACACATAAGCTTACATATATATTTTTTAAAATTTTCCGAAATTTAAATTAAGCAAAAGTTTTCTTTACTTTGTCTTGCTTTATTTTGTTCCGCAAAGAGATAAAATATAGCACGTCGGACAATTTTTTTTTTTTGGAGTTGTAGATTTCATCTTATTTTTTCTGTTCGGAAATTAAGAGGAATTCTTTCCGTTAGATCGCCGAATAAAATCTCTCGATCCTCTTCCCTCGTCAAAGCAAAGTTCAACCTAGCTCTGCTCTGTCTCAATGGCCACCCCGCCACTGGGAGCAATGCAGATGAACACAAGCTTCGACGGAAATCCGATGGCCGCGGCGGCGGCGGCGCAGCCGCCGGCGACGGACATGACGGGCATATGCTTCCGGGACCAGCTGTGGCTGAACAGTTACCCGCTGGACCGCAACCTGGTCTTCGACTACTTCGCCCTCTCTCCCTTCTACGACTACACCTGCAACAACGAGCAGCTGCGGCTGCGATCCGTTCACCCGCTCGACATGTCCCATCTTTCGTAAGACGATCGATTGCTTACCGACTCTTTTTGTTTTGGCTTTTCGTTCGTAAGCAGTTCGTGTCGGTAACGCCAATTGTTTGGATGGCACCACCGTTTTGTTGTGTAGATGTTTTGCAAACTGAAAGGGGTTGATTTGATGTTATGTGATTGGTTGATTGGGATTGGTCGAAGTTGGTCTCCTGATCGAGGTCTTGAAAATGGAATTTGATCGTTTGTGAAATGCAAAGACTCGGTCTTTTCGGCGATTGTGCGTAAAAAGAAGAGCTTGGTGTTGCCAGCTTTTTTGATAAGTTATAGATATCCTATTAATTCTCGATGTAGGGCGGTGTCTGGGGCGTAATTCCTCGTGTATAGAGAACTTGTTTCGATCTTGCGAGGGGCGGGAGGCCCCTCCTGGTGCTTGGCCATTTCCTGGTTGAGATGGCAAAGTAGCTTGAGATGCTTCGAATTGCCTTAGCCTTTTGATCCAATAAGTTGCACTGAATTAAGTATCTTTAGCCAGAAAAGTGCTTTTTTTTTTTTGCAACTTCATTGGGTTGCGCCGCGCTTTGTCGTGAAACAGCAAGAGTGCTCATCAACTGTTAATTTGGCGTCTGCTGATTTTCTGACCCGGTAAACTTCGTTGCGACCTGTTTGAGAATGTTTCATGAGGTGGCGGAGCGGAAGGCCCGGGTCAGAGGCCTAGCGGGTTGTTCTCCATCAGGGTTTAGATTTAAATACCATCCTTCTTTTCACATTTCTGAGGAGGGAGAAATTAGGGTGAATTGGGGCTAGGGTCCGAGAGCTTCTCTTCTGTGTGCTCCAAATTTGGTTCAAGCAATTCTCTGCTTCTCCCTTGCCTGTGAATGGAGGCCCAGCGATCAGACCGTGTAAATTATTTTTCCTGCTTTTTCGATTTTAATTTTAGTTCACCATCGTTCTGCTTGACATCGACGCTGCTGTGTGAGTATGATTCCTCTCTTTTATTGTCCGAAAATGATTGCGAACTTTTTAAGATGATGATTTCTACTAATGTATCCGGGTTATTATGATCTCATTCGTCTGAATGCCGAGTGCCTGCATTTGTGTGAACAGGATTGCTTTTACAGATAATATAACAGCTGAATGAGCTACTGCGCCATATTATCTCACAAAAGGATATCATACCTTTTCCTCATTATTTTCCAAATAATTATGACCGCCATTGCATCGGTGCACATATTTTTTGCTTCTAGGGTCCTTAGAACAACTGTCAGCTATAAGTCAATGCATTCATTTGCCTCAATTTGTTGACATTGACGTCGGGATGATTGAGATCTTGCTCGTTAAATACGAAAGACATCTGGTTGGCAAGTTGCTGGAACCAATTATGATACAAGATGCTCTCGTGATTGAAAAATGAGATTAGCATTTAACTTTTTTCTTTCAGGAAAATGACAGGCATTGAATACGTGCTGAGTGAAGTATTGGAACCTAACCTTTTCGTTTTGCGTAAGCAAAGGAGGGATGGTCCTGATAAGGTGACACATATGCTAACTTACTATGTCTTGGATGGTTCAATATACCAAGCACCACAGTTATCCAGTGTCTTTGCTGCCCGGATAGTAAGTAGTTACAACTTTTCTTCTCCTACTATTGCAACTCCTTAGGTTAGTGTACCATTTTCATATTACCATTTCGATGCAATGTGTAGAAAAGCAAGCCTCCATTGATCCCAGGTTGTTTCATTGTTTCTACTGGTTTATAGTCTGCTGATGGTGCCGTCATACTACTGTACTTGCTATGTCTTCTTGATGTTAATTCGATAGGTGATGCCAATATCACTTAATTTGTTGGCACCCATTACAGGTGAGGGCTCTTTACTATATATCAAAGGCTTTTACTACAGCTGCGTCCAAGTTGGAGAAGATTGGTTATGGTACTTGAAATCCGTTCCCTTCTTTTTGTTACTCGTATGGTGATGGAAAAATAGTACTTAGTTTTGTTACTTATAAAATATGTTTCTGTTCATTGGAATCTGGAGTTATTTCAAGACTAGAAAGTGTGATTAGCATCAATCTGTGCAGCTTCATCTCTCTAGCACGAGTTATGACAAAATAATTCTGCTGTCATACTGATGCAGTTGACGGTGAAGATGAGAGTTCAGCATCAGATTCAAAGGTCACCAAGGAGACCATAGACATCAAGGAAGTTAAGCGGATAGATCACATTCTTGCAGCACTACAGCGCAGGGTAATATTATATATTCTTGATATCTACTGAGGATCTGTGAGGTGAACAATGAATGTACTAGTGAGAATGTGGTAATTAAAAGACAACCACTAGATATCTTTGATTGGATCATGCTCTTGTTGTGGTTCTGTTGTAGAGTGAGAATATGGTAAAGATGATCAAGAGACCATGACCATCTTTAGGATTGTAATTGGAGCTTGTTCTCTAGGATGCTGGCAATTGGCTTTCTTCGGACAATGTTCTGAAAAGAAATCTACTGTGAATGCCCCGATTCTTGTATTGCAGTATGTTAGGTCTTCCTACGATCTGGCACTGTTGTCATAAGAAGAAAAATAGATAAGTACCATCTTGGAATCTCCGTCCAAACAATCAATTCTGGAGAGAACCAAAGGTTTTGTTGTTTTGGTTCGCTTCTCTTTCAAAAGTATAATCTAACTGCTAACAGAGTCTCTTTAATTTGGTTTCTGATTGTTTCCTCTCTAAATGTTACATGCAGCTACCACCAGCCCCTCTGCCGCCACCATTCCCCGAGGGCTATACTCCACCAACGACAGAAGCGGAGAAAGGTGCAGAGACTCAGCAAGCAGCAGAATCAGTAACTCCCATTGATCCCATAATTGATCAAGGCCCTGCAAAACGGATGAAGTTTTGAAAAATGAAGAGCTGTGCTCCCATATTGACATCACATAGAAACCTCGGAAGAAAAGCCATTCTTGTGACCATCAACTGAACCACACAATGACTTGGGAAGAAGTCTGTTAGAGTGAACCGCTCAGCTCTTGCATTAGACAAAAGACTGCGCAAGTCTTTTTGGTTTCATTCTTTGTTTTATCTTGTATATTCGTTGTCTGGTGGATCAACTCGACACAGGCTCAAGTTTTAATTTGATCCATGGAGAAGGATGATTAATGGTAGTCGCTCACCAGTTCACATGCAAAGGGTTTAGAGTTTAGACTCCAATTCCACAGTAATAATGAAAAGTTAGTTCTTTCCTTGATATTTACCAAATTTCCTGGATCTATAATTAGTGTTTTTTCGCCATCTGAGTCTTTGAAGTGTTGTCGAATGACCAATTATATTATCATTCCAGGCTGAAGAAGCAAGAGATGTCTCAAGACTTGATTCTATACTAATGCTTCTGTACTCTGTCTATTTGAATCAGATTTTTGGATGGCTGTCTTTTGACAGCTATGCATTATTAGGAAATAAACAGATAATTACGTCTTGCTTGATAAGAATATGAATATGTGGTCCTCACGAAAACACACTAAACTGGGGGAACAGCCCGAAGCAAGTGTGGTTTTCTTTTTGCTCGCCGAACCAACTTCTCTTCTTTTTTCGGCATTAAAGAAGCAGAACAGGGTGCACTTAACTGCAGTATGCATGCCGTTGTTTGCAAACAAAGTGTTCTAAAACAAATTGCGGAAGCAGTTCGATGCAAGATTTTGCGACTGAGCTATCCCTCATATTTCATTTATAACGGCTGCGAGAAATAATTGGCCTATTTCAACACATCAAGAAAATTATCCAATTGGTTTCCCCTCTCTCTATTATGCCCTCCACATTTTCCCCCCATTGATCTGACAGAGATACCGAACCTTTGCCATTGGAAGGCAGCTAGATTGGGGCGTCAATGATCTAAGATGGAATAATGGGTCACCTTCTAAGGTCAAGGACCTTCAATCAAAGGCCCTCAAAGAGATTTTTCAGACTATAAGGGCTCGAGCTAGAATGAGTGCCATCTCCACTCCATATCTGATATGCTAGTTGTTCATAAGCCCTCTCAGTTAGATGGAAAGAGTCCCAAAACACATGCTCACTGGGACTCTCGCACAGCTCAAACTCCTTCACTATCCGCTTCCCTCCACAGCTGAAGACTCCTCTGTATCTTCCTGTTCCACAGCATGCCACTTTCCCTGCCTTGAAGCCTTCATCAAGATGAAGAAATTTCACCATAAGGAAATATTTGCAGCCAATTTTTTTTTTAAAAGAAAAAGAAAGAAACTGTCTGATTAGTACTCCATTCTAAAGAAAAAGAAAGTTCTTTGAACTATAACTATCCTTCAGTTAATTCTTTGAAACATTCCGGTATGCACAAACTTTAATTGCATGTAAGCAGTCCATGAGCAAAGCAGGATTCGAACACTGGGTACAATGATTCTCACCGTAACTGTGGGGCTGATTCATTCTCTTTCTGAGATTGCTGTTGAAGTTATAGAGGGAATATTTGAAACCTACGAGCTGATGCTCAAGTTTCACTAGGTGTTTAGAGAGAGCATGATTGTGCAACTTTGCCAGTGATGAAGCTTTTTCCAAGCACCTCCCTCTCTTCTCTGCTTTGATTATCCTCATTCCTGGAAGACACCCCAATGGAGGTAGGTTGATGAACCCAAATTTTCTTCCCCCTATTCCATATATCTCCTGACAAATTTCACCACAAACTGCTCTCTCAGTCCCACCACACACACACCCAAAAAAGAGAAAAAAACCATTTCCTCCATTGCTACATTAATACCTACTATAAGTCAACAATTTAAATCTCCCCAGAACCTCTTCTTCTGGGAAACTCCTTATGTTACGGGAAAAAAGAATTGTTTGGTAAAAAATCAGCTATTTTATGCTAAATTGCTTTTCAATTTCCTAAGATCAAATCGACCATTCAGTCTTTCATCGATAGTCAGTTGATTTCGGCTATGGTGGTCACGGTAGCTACTCCAGACAATGACGAGGCAACTCAACATTACCCCCGTAATAAGGAGGTATTATGATACTCTCCACCAAAGTGAAACCGATGCCAAGCACAGTGTCCCTCGTCAAATCCCAATCAGTGCTACCTCACCAACCAAGCTATCAACTACCAAAAGGGTGCCTAAAGGAGATCTAGAATTGCCAAGCTCTAGCTATCAGAGAAAGCAAAATTATTGCACCTCTTACTTTGATAACTGTTGTCAAATTGCCAATCACCATTCCCACGTACTCCGATTTGGAGTAAGAGCTCAGGATGGTGGAGTTAGTCAAGAAAGGGCTCATGTAATCATTGCTTCCTGTGCTGAACATGTAAACTCCTCTTGATATTGTCCACTCTGCTTTGCCTTTGCCCAACTCTTGTCTCAATTGGGTCTCTGCCTTCTTGAAGTAACTCAATTGCGTTTTGAGATCAATCACCTGAAAAAGAAGAGAAAGTGAGTTAGGACATGTAATTTAGGCATTGAAAAAGTGAGTGGTTGTAGATCTTTCCTTGAAGGAAGTGGCTGCACTGTATTTTCATGGACCCACATGCTAGTAATTTATCAAAAGCTATTACCAAACCGAATCTTAACCACCAAGTGAAATGTAAAATTAAAAAGAGCCGTATGGACATGTGCCTTGCATACTTAATAGAAAGAGATTCGATTTTTAAAATACCAAGTTACACATACGTCACCAAAAAAATGGCGTGTGAAAATCTTAAACTTTTTCAATTAGTTTTCCTAACGGGTGCCTCCAAAAACTTACTTAGCCAAATACTTATTATTTTTCTGATAAAAAAATACTTATTATTTCCTAAATGTGCGTAAAATAAGTCCCTCGACCTTGGAACGATTGACAAATCAAAGTAATCAAACCTGTGGACCCACCCTTCATCGAACCAATAAAAGGAAAAACAAACAGCAAAAAAAAAATGGCAGGCTAAAGTCAAAACTACAGATTCCACAAATCGCAAATGGCGCCGGAAATCGCCGTTTTGTTTTATTGACAGTCGCCAAGCGCAGCGAGGGTTCACATTCAAGACAAGGAAAAACCCCAGCAATGAAGCCAAAAACTTTCAGAAAAACCAAAAAAAGTTAAATGAATCGACAACATGTGTGTCGCGACCATTACCTCCACATTGGTCTAGTGAAAAAAGTGCCGAGGATGAGGCGAATTCAACAGTAATCTTGATCTCATCTCTTGTGGTTGAGACCAAAACCCTAGTGGGAATAATCAAGAATTTGACCATTTACGTACCGACCCTTGGAATGTTTCCACTAGAGCACCAGCGCCTGCAGATGCAAAGTTCACTCCATACCTCCATTGTTGGACCCCAGGTTGAAGATACGGTGGAATTAATGGCAGCTCTGCATACTCAGCTGCAACGTGATGCAGACGAAAAGAAACCAATTCTTTTTTGAATGTAAAGAAGTAAAACCAGATGAATCATTCATAGTACATGATTAGACAGGAAGGTTAAGCCAAAAGGCAGACAGAATATTTGTTGGTTAACCAGAAATTGCATTTGGACAAAAGAGAAGGACATGGAAACACCCCACCAGGAAAAAGAAGAAAGAAAGGACAAGAAAAGGGTATATTCATCGTGTAGAAATAATTCAAAAGTAATGTGACTCTCGTTACCAATGAAATCTGATACCAAGCGGCCGTCCGAGAACCGCCCGGTCGGGAACTCGAAGTAGGTCTCTCCATAAGGCCAGAAATCCGCCCGGTCGAGAGTGGTGGTGTTGATGTAGTTGTTGTTGCCGGCGTCGAGGAATGAGTCGCCGAAGATGAAGAGAGCACTGCGGTCGGGCTCGGCGCGGCAATCCGAGGTCGCGGTCACGAGGAGGAGGAGGAGGAGATGGAGGGAGAGGTTGAAGAAGGAGGAAGCGGTGAGGTCAGCCATGGCTGACTTCGGCTGCAGATAGTGCCTTTGTTTATGCTGCATGTGTTTTGGTTTTGCTTGTAGGGGCCTATCAAAATGCACATGCTTTCAGACTTCTCTGCAACAGGGGTTTCTTTTAAATTATTTTGTCTTTCTGCACCGTGTACTCTGTTTCAATTGCTGCCTGAAAAAAATATTTAGCTTAAAATCGCTTTTGAATCGTTAATTTTTCCAATAAATGCAGATCTGAGGTTTGATTTCACTGGCGCCAGAAGTGTCCGCATGGATTTAGTAAGTCAATTATATTCTGACTCTGCTTGGTCAGAAACTTTTCGTATTTATAAATGGAGCGAAATAAAAAGCAAGCGAAAGAAGAGACGATCGCATAATTTCTACGTGTATCGCAAAGAACAGTACACGGAGCATGTGTAAACTTCACAAGATGACGATCTGACACACTTATGTATTATAATGTCAGATACAATCAATTGGGAACATGCAATTAAGGAAGATATATGCATAATCTTGCAAGATGTGAAGAATTGAAGAATTAAGGGAGTATATTGATAGTAACACGTAATATTTTTTATTTTTTTTTTTAAATTTTGGTGTAGACAACAATATCATTGACTTAGCTTAGTTGAAAATAATTAAGGGTTAATATCACGAAAAACTCCAAACTGATACGCCTGTGATAAATTTATCAAAAACTAATTTTTTTACCACGAAAAATCTCAAACTAGCACGCTTGCGATAATTTTATCCCAAACTAATTTTTTTATCACGAAAAACCCCTAACTGGTACATCTGTGATAATTTTATCATGAACTGATTTTTTACCACAAAAAAATTCAAAACTAGTACGTTTGTGACAAATTTACTTTCCGTTAAATTGGATTAATATCATGAAAAATCACAAATTCGTAAACTTGTAACAAAGAGAGGGATAAAATCCTAAATTGGTACACTCTTCAACTATCACGTGTCATTAAAGTTAGCAATTTGATAGGAAAATTTAACGGAAATTAACAGAGGGTAAATTTGTCACAGGTGATCAAAAAATTAATTCGTGGTGAAATTGTCACGGATGTACCAATTTTGAATTTTTTGTGGTAAAAAAATTAGTTTAGAGTAAATTTGTCATAGATTTATCAGTTTGGGATTTTTGGTGGCATTAACCCAATAATTAATTATTTTCTTTCCAAATGAATTTATGTTTTTTTGGTGTTGGAGAATGAGACGAGGGAGCATGGGAATCTAGAGAGCCATTGGCAGATAATATAAAATTCCTTTTGCTCTGGTTTGCTAGATCGAGAGAATTATTTTTAGGGTACGGATTTCTTTTTTTTTTTTGTTGATGGTTGGAAAGCAAGGTCTTGGGGGTTCACCACTTGATTTTGGATCTGACCATTAGGGTTCGAAAAACCAGACAATTTGTTTATTGTCCACCTTTGGTGGTCTCAAAAAACGTGCACTTGTTTTGGAGTCTTAATAAGTTTCGAGAGACAAGCGGATGAATCTAATATTTTTTCTCTTTGAATTTTTATGAGGTCCGCCGTCGATGTAAAGAACTTTATGAATAGCTACAGTAGGATGAATTACACGTAGATGAATGCGGTTCACGCGATACTGATCCTTTTTTTTTTTTACGAGGATTTTGGGGCCTAAAACTAGAGCGTCATGAGAAAATTGAGAAAATTTAGTTTGAGGGTATTCGATATTTTAATCGAGTTGCATTCATGAGAAAATTGCATGCAACATGCATCGGCCCGTTCTCTCCAATTGAGACCGACTAAGATTCGTGTCGCATCCGTAGCTGTATTGATTTTCACGACGTTCTTGCGAGTGAATAACATCCCTCGAGGTATAATTTGGCATCAAGTCTCGACCAACTTGGCTAATTTCTCGAGTTGCATAAGATAAATCAAAAAGGTCGAGAAGAATACATTTGGCAAACACAACTTATCAACTCAAGGGAAATCTTTAGTCGATAAGCAAAAACTGTCCACATTAGTACCGGTGCTGGCCGCGCCACGTGGAACGGCTAGCGTCCATATAAAAGATTTCCCGGGTCAAAATCGACCTGAAGAAATACATTTGCAATTCGTAAAAATGTCTAAGACTAAATTGATCGGACCAAAAAATTTAGAATTGAATCGGTATCGTTACATGCATTCGCATTCGCATTTAGTGGTGGTGGCAATGGATTGGGTTGACGAGCATGGGAAGGCCGTGACCGTGGAAAAGAGCCCTCGAATCACATTGAACCGGTAAAGATCACTACCGTCAGATCATGGAGCAAACTTACATGGAGACGTACGCCAGACGTTTCGCCCATTATCTCATCTGCATAGACGGCCACTAAATAAAGTTCTAAAGCCTCATCTAGTCATCCTCAGCAAATTACATTCCAAGTTCATGCCAAGCTTTCAGATCTCCATGATCTTCGGTCGCGAACGTGCTCTCTCGCGCGCGTGCAAGAAAGAGAGAGAACTTCACTCGGCGTGAGCAACATGGGAAACCAAAATCAACTCGCTCGGTGAGTAAGAACCGAACTTGCGCGCGTGTAAAAGAGACGTTCTGTATTCGGGTTACTTAATCGGATTTTGGCTCGCGTCTTATACAATTCATGAAGTTCGCGATGCATTAATGCGCTCGAAATTTGTTCATCTAATGTAGATTTTGCTCGTCATAAATTTTAAAAAATAATTTGCGAATGCCAAAAAAAAAAAACCCTTTTTCGAAAAATAAATTTGTGAGTAGTAGGCGAGACAGTTTCGTCAGAGCTGGGCTTGCGTTACAAAGCATGACCTGAAAAGGGAATGAGCAGAGGATAAGAGTTGGTGATGATCTGTAAGACTAAGGGGCACGATAGGTTCTTTGGAAATTGGTGGACCTTTGTCATTTGATCAACACGATCATGAGCGTCGCAGCAGAATTTTCCAGTTGGTGGAAGAAGCAGATGAAGCTCTCACCATCATCTCCATTTCTGCCATTTCGTCAATCACGATCTGCCTGTCCCTGCATACCACGCTGCAAAAGCCTTGATCACCCCTGCATGTATATGTTCTTTGTGCATTTGAAATCGAACAATAGGAACAAAAGCGAAGCGTGAGGATTGAGGACCCGAGTTGCATGAATAGCTCACTCACCTGTACATGTAGATATCCTTGTGGGGGCTTAATTTCTTCCGGCACAGATGACATGATTTGAGGAAGCAATCCGCGTCGCAGGTGCAACAACAGGTCGTGTTTGATGTTAACGATGACGGCGGCGGCAGTGGCAATGAAGATTTACCGGTTTGGGTCGAGATGAGCGTGGACTTCGCGAGGATGTGGTTGGACTGATTGGTCTTGGAAATTATCTGAGTGAGGATTATTTTGAGACCTACTTCAGCCATTGACGCCATGCCTTTGTTTGAAGATGTCCTGATGAGTTGGTTTCCTCCCCTTAAAAGAGACAGAGAGAGATGGATATCAGGAACAATAAGAGAAATGCCGACTTCGACCAGAACTATCGACCCATCGCATCTCAATAGATTCACATCACGGTCATTCGGAAGAAAGTTTCAAGTCGACCACGAGAAAACAACATCAATAATGTGCATTTCCTCGTACAAGGACTACAGGACATACATGTCCACCTACGGTACATCACATCTGCATGTCCCGTTCATCCAATGACCCTCCCACCTCTGCTTGGCACTATTTCCTTCTGGGTGTTTGCTGGTTTGCCTTTTCTGCGTGTTGGTTGTGGATAACACGGAAGAAGAACCTTGGTCGACCTTTATTGTTGCTTTGGCCCACGGGATGGAAGGACCTTTTTATGTCGGGCCAATCCAACATGAGAAACGTGAAAACATTGTACTAACGATGAGGATTCACTGCATATAATATTTCGACACTCTTATCTTCTCATCTCCTCTTGCCGCTCGAGACTCGTCCAAATAGGATTGAAGTTTTTGTAAGAGCTTCCCTTAAGAAAAAGAAATAGACATATCTTCTTTCTGTAAGTAAAGTTAGCAAACATGAAGTTGCCGGCTCTCATATTCAATTTCTACTTGTCCTATGAGCATATCCGAATAGATTTTCGCTTTTTCCTTGATTTAAATTCTGCTATGAACACAATTTGACTTCTAAAGGGACAAGTACATTATAAGTCCTAAAACTTGTCACAAAAATACATTTAAGCCCAAAAACTTGTAAAAAGTGCATTTGAGTCTTAAAATTCTTCAAAATGGTTCAAATGAGTCCTAAAGTTAAAACCGTCAAATTTCCAAACGAAAAATGCTGATGTGACGCTTACGTGGCGCTGACGTGGCTTATTTTAATATTTTTTTTCTCTCTCTCTCTTACTTGGCTTAAACAAAATTGTTTTGGCTCAAATTTAATTTTTACTATTAATTTTATTTAAATTAAATATAAAAAATAAGCAAAATTAAAATTTTAAAAAAAGGATAGAAGGACTCGTGGGGAGGGGGGCTTGCCCTCCCTACCGCCGCCGCCGCCCCACCATCACCAGGAGGGGCCGGCGAGGCCTTGCCTGGGGTTGCCCACCTTGGGTGAGGCCTCACCGGCCATCGCTAGCCCTAGGCAAGGGCCGGCGACCCTCTCTCAGTTCTGGGGCAAGGGTTGCGCCCTCCCCCAGATCGAGGCTGCAGGCCCTTGCTGGGGACTCGCCCGGGGCCAGCGAGGGTTGTCGGGCTTCGGAAAGGCCCAGGCGACCTTCGTTGGTCCTTCTCGGCGGCTATGGCAGCGGCCACTGGCTAGGGCTTGGCCACCGCTGCAGCCGTTTTTGGTTTTTTTTTTTCCTTCTTTTGTTTTTTTTATAGCTTTTTCTAATTTAATTTACATTTTTTTCAACTTTTTCTGACGTGGCGCTTGTTGGACGCTTCGTGTCTCAAGAAAATTAATAAAATAAAACACGTAAACGCCACGTCAGTATTTTCCATTAGTAAATTTGACGGTGTTAACTTTATAACTTATTTAAACCATTTTGACAAGTTTTAGGACTCAAATGCACTTTTACGACAAGTTTTAGAATTTATAGAGCACTCGTACCACTTTTCAATCTAAACAAACAAGATAGAGTTTCGACGTCAACGACCTGCGAGGGATGTACTTTGTCCGAATAGACTTGGTTCAATACACTAAAACTTATATACTCAGGAAACCGCCTAATCACAAACACCATGAAAGTATCTAGAAGAAGCTTCTAAGGTAAATGTCCTCGATCGGACTAAGCATGCTACCAGGCAGATTAGTCTAATGAGTTGCAGGAAGAAAAGGGATACAGATTTCATATGTTAGATTAGAAACCACTCAATATAGAGAGACAAATTAACTCTATTGGAACTACGGTAAATGACCAACACATTTCATTTTCAACCAAATCTTACACATGATCTCAAGAGGTTAAATTGAGTTCATGACTAATCCTGTTAGCAAAACACTTTGTTAGTGCTGTGATCCAAGACAGAATAATTCACAACTTCTTAAATGAACCAGATCAAGTATATTGTCCCCTAAAAACTCATCAACTGATTCTCCAACCAAGAAAAGCACTCATGCACTAGTTATTGATTGATTCCAGGTAAATCATGCACTGCCAAAAGGCAATAATATAGCTCATTGTTACCACCTTCTGCAATAGGAAATATATCACACATAAGCAAAATTTGCTCCAAGTATGGCTACAAGTATAGCTGAATGAGCTCATCGCTGACCACAGATGGCGTCAAAACTCCCAGATCAGTGAAAAGCAATGTCAGGTATTGGGGCGGCGTATAATCCCTGGCTGAAGTTTCAACGTCAACTTTAGATGGGATTGGCACCCCAAAATCAATGGGTCGTAAGGCCGGGGCCATATCTTTCTGGTCCAAAGGATAAAGACGAGCAAACTGTGTCGCACGAGATCGATTAGTCATGATGTGTATAAACCAAGATATGAAGATAGGTGAGGCGGAGATAATTTTGGAAACATTGTTTTTGGGAACAAAAAAATTCAAAGTTCCTTACAAAAGGCAGAACAATTTTCAGTTGCTTTTAGTGCAGAATGTATTTGGCAGGTTGCAACTTAAGACTAGTTTTCACTGGAGAAGATAATTCTCACTTTGTTCCCATTTTGTAAGTTCAAAAATAAGCAGGATAGTTAAGCACGATGCAGTTACACAAGCATAAAATCAAGAGTACCTTATAACTTTCAGCAGCCACATATACAGGTTTATTCATGCTGTGTGCCAACAATGCAATTTGGTATGTCCCCATCAAGTTGATGATGCCACCACTTTCGACTACACCGTCAGCACCCACAAGGACCATGTCAACTTCATCCATGGTATACGCCACTGCTGAATCAATCAGGAGCTTCACAGGAACATCGAGCTTGGCAAGCTCATTCGATAACCGTATCCCTGTCCTGTCAGGTCTTCCCTCTGCATGCAGAGAACATGATACTTAAAATCTGGAGAAATTTTGGGAAAAAAGGAAAATTCTGGTTAATTGGTAGCAAACATCAAATTACTGTTCGGCCGTATGTTCTCTACAATACTCAAATGAAGATACTAGTTATACTACTTGATGAAAAAGCTCATTCACATGTTTTAAACCAATATTCAAAAGCACGGTTAGAAAAGACAGTGATTTCAAATTTGGATGTTCAGAATGTCAAGATTATAGTAGACTCTGCATGCCAAAGGTCAGAGAAGATGCAGTAAAGAGTTCAAAAATGACCTGTGCAGAATACTCGGAAGAGTTTCTTGTTTTGTACAGCTGTCTTCAGAACTTCTAGAACCACTCTGGAGAAACCATGAACCAAAATAGTACAACCATCAAAAATAAAATCTTGACTAAGCATTGCGATGATCCTCCGTGCCTGCAATACAAAGTAATATCTCCTGCTTATACATGGGTAAATAGTATATGGTTTAAGAATTAACTCATTAGATAAACAGCAGCATTCTTTTCTCATATCAGTTCAACAACCTTATGAGATATTTCCCCAAATTTTTCAGCACGCTCAATCAATCGTGACTTGGCTGAGTTGAATTCCTCGTATTCCAAGGCTGAAGTTCTGGTCACATAACGGATGAAGAGATCACAGCCCGCTGTCAAAGAGATAGAGGTTGGATCCCCTTTCTGGCAAGAGTACAGTGTTAATAATCCGAAAGCAGAACAAAAATAGGTATAGAATGCAGAGTATATACTTTTGTGATAATTTTATTTGACGAAAATCAACCTCATATGATTAAAATACATTATAAATGCCTGGGACACCACAACGATGACCATTTAGATCGAATATTTCTTGAACAGTACAGGTAGTAGTTGCTATATCATTTTTTTGGTATTAAGGGTACTGCATCAGCCAACAAACTACATTCTTTGGACTTACAAACGTAGCTGAAGTTCAGCAAGGGTGCTCGAGAATCAAGAAGCCATCACACATTGATTTCATGTTTCTGCTAAGAAAAGTCTGCCAATACATTGGCCTCTTTATACACAAGCTTTAAGGCGAAATACAAATTGCTAAGACATCATTAAGCCAAAAAGAAAATGATCCAGCTAAGCTAAGCACTTAGGCTGCCTACCTTGATAGAGAACTACAATATCTAGCTGTCTATTGTTTCACATGGTTGTATTCATAAACTCATCATATGGATCCTCATACTTTGTCTTCTCTTTAATTGGAACCAACCCCCCTCCTCTTTTTTTTCTCTCCAATAAACAACACACCCACCCACAGTCTCCCCCCCCCCGCGCCCGCGCGGATCTTTCAAGGTTGTGGACAAAACTATGACAAACTGCGAAGTTAATTATTCCCACTATCCCGTCATAAACATTGGCTAAGAACAGCCATCAGTGTGCATCTTTGGCCCATTCAGTGCATAAAAGGCCTACAAAACATTATAAGAGCACAAAGCATTTAACTTGAGAAATAGCTTCCCGGTGGATTTATGAGGAAAGTAAAATGTAAAATGAAAGAAGAGTATACTCCAATACAAGAGAAGTTCTAACAGATACTGCATGCTGCATTTGCCCAAGAACCGAAACTATCCAAATTGTGAATTGAAACAGAGTATCTAAGAGGAAAAAAAATCCTGGCGTAATCAACTGCTTAGATCAAAATGCTACAGAGTGTGAGTGGTCATCAGCATTTTAAAGCAGAAACTGATCCAAATGCCTTCCACGAGTTCTGAGAGGATACCAAAGCAAGTATCGTCTGAAAAGAATCCTCCATATAGCCAAAAAAAAACTATCCAGTCACGGCGAACCATCATTCTACTAGGCGAGAATCAAACGACAGGAAGCACACAAGACGAAAACTTTCCAAATGGAACCGATGCTTAATCCCACATTCGACATTTCTTGCAGAAAGAGGGCAAAAGAAATCTCAACCCGCATAAATTGAACCAAAGAAAACCAAAAAGCTAAAAAAAACGATACGATGCTTTAGCAAATGAAAGCACGCACCTTTAGCGAATCAGAGGCCGTCTTGAGCTCAATCTCGAGCTCCATCATGGTCGTCGCCTCGCTGGCCCTTATCACCGCCGCGAGCGCCCGGATCGCCGCCACGGCCTCGGCCAAATCGGGCTGCTGCCTCCAGTTGTTGAACTCGTCGATCACGCTGAACGGCCCCCCGCCGCCCCCGCCGCCGCCGCCCGAGCCCGCGGCGGAGCTCGACCTGTCGCCGCCCTCGGGCGAGTGGGGCACCACCGCCGCCTGGGCCTGGGCGAGCCAGTCGCTGGAGACGACGCCGTGGTGGGCGGCGCGGGTCTGGTAGTAGGCGGAGACCTTAGGGTTAGGGTTCTGGAGGGTGTCCGCCATGGAGGAGGACGGGTTGCTCGGTGGCGGGGAGAGGGCGAGGGACTCGGGCATGTGGGGCGCCGCGACGTCGTTCCCCCTGTCGAGGATGAAGGACGCCGATCTCCGCCACATTTAACGATGGCGAGGGCGACAGAAAGATTTTCCGTCGCGCTTTCGCGAGAAAATTTTCTCGTTTCCGAGAGAAAGCGGAAGGGAAAGTGGCGGTTCCTGTGGGAAAAAGATTGCGGTGGAAACGGGGGTTCGTGATTACGGGATTTGGTTTAACGGAGGAGTTTTAATAGCTCTTGCAAGAGCCTCAGACCATGACTAGGTTCGAAGATCCTGCTTCACTGTCCCCTTTGCTGATATCGTTCTGTTCGTTCCGCGAACGTTTTGGTTGGAGAACGAAAAAGGCATGCACCGTCCGACGAACCGGATCGTATGCTTGTCTGGCTAATGTTAGCTGCGGCTCGCAATCGGGACCAATTTGACCAGGGAGGAGGGGATGGGAACCAGTATGGCCCGTTTAGTTTCGGGCTAGCTCGAGATGGGATCAACGATTAGTTCTCCGTTTTTCTAGATTAGATTATCGATACAAGTTGTGATTCAGAACTAGGTCGCGTAGGCTCTTGGACTAGACAACCACTTGATCAAGAGTAACTCTTGCTTTTAGAGGATGCAATTAATGTAAATTCTATCTTTGATATTTGAAAGAGGGGATAAGTGTTGTCAGAAATCCTAAAACTTGACGCTCAAATGTAATTGAGTCATTTTCAGAAATCATAATCAAATCATAAAATTATCAAATTGATGCGTTCAAATTCGCATGTTAATTTTTGTTCACGCTAAGGTAATTCTTTTATTATTTTTGGGTGGCATGTGGGCCCACCAAGTGCCACATCAGCAAAAAAGAGCTCAAAAACTTAAAAGAAAAGGAAAAAAAATTGAAAGAGGAAAAAGAATATGGAGCTCACGGGTTGACGTGAACCTAGAACCACTACGAGATTGGCTATACCGACCTTCCCATACCCACGTGGCGCGATCTCATTAGTCGGTTTTTTAAAGTAAAGCGCGCGGGGGAGGAAGATATCTCACCTCGCCTGAGCTGTCCCTGTCCCCTACTCTTCTCGTCCTCTTACTTGAGCCTCTGAAAAACCTCCCCGAAAACTACCACCATCAATCGTGTCGCGGGCAGACCCCGCTTCGCCGCCATCCTCCGCGAAGATGGCGACCCACGACGGCTCGGCCGAATCCCGATCCGGAGCCAACGTCGAAGCCCCGCCGCCGCAAGGTAGCCCTGATCACCGGCATTACCGGCCAGGTCGGGTCGTACCTCGCCGAGTTCTTGCTCCACAAGGGGTACGACGCCCACGGCCTGATCCATCGCTCCTCCAACTTCAACACCCATCGAATCAACCACGCCTACATCGACCCCCACGACGCCCAGATGAAGCTTCGCTATGCCGATCTCACCGACTTCTCCTCCCTCCTCCGCCGCCGCCTCGACGCGGTCTCCCCCGACGAGGTCTACAACCTCGCCGACCAGTGCGACGTGTCGGTCTCCTTCGAGATCATCCCTGATTACAAAGCCGACGTCGTCGCCACGGTCGCCCTCCGGCTCCTCCAGGCCGTGCGCTCTCACGTCTCCGCCACCGGCCGCCGCCACATCCGTTACTTCCAGGCTGGGTCTTCGGAGATGTTCGGATCGGGCCGGCCGCCGCGGTAGTTCTGAGACATATTATCCTTGGGAGGTGAAGCCGCTCGAATGGGACCCGCAGCCGCAGTCCGAGACTTCCCCGTTCCAGCCGAGATCCCCCCTACGCCACGTCCAAGTGCGCCGCGTACTGGTACGCCGTGCACTACCGCGAGGCCTACGGGCTGTTCGTGTCCAACGGGATCCTGTTCAATCACGAGTCCCCGAGGCAGGGCAAGAACTCCGTGACCCGGAAGATCACGAGGGCTGTGGGGCGGATCAAGATGGGGCTGCAGACCAAGCTGTTCCTGGGGAATCTGGAGAGCCTGGATGCCTCCTGGGACTGGGGGTTCGCTGGGGACTACGCGGAGGCGATGTGGATGATGCTGCAGCAAGAGAAACCGGACGACTACGTGGTCGCGACGGAGGAGGCGCACACGGTGGTGGATTTCGCAGCCACGGCGTTTTGGTATGTGGAGCTGAATTGGAGGGCACATGTGGTGATGGATAAGAGGTATGTCATGCCGGCGGAGGTCGACAACTTGATGGGAGATGCAAGTAAGGCCAAGGAGGAGTTGGGTTGGAAGCCCAAGGTTGGGTTTGAGGAGATGGCGAAGATGATGGTGGATGAGGACATTGAATTGGCTAAGCGAGAGAAGGATCTTGTTGATGATGGGTACATTGATGTCAGCAACAGCCCTGAGAATTCGGTACTTCTTTATCTCTTGCCGCTCTGTTTCTTAACCCTGTGCTCTTTCTTGGTTATTCATTAGAAGATCACCTGGACGCAATTAAATCTTTTGTTTTTTTTTTTTTAAGGTTTTAAAGGGTTTGAGATGTTCTTGGGATGGAGTATAAGTTCAATGAAGTTAAACCAAAAATTTCCACTCTCGTCAAACCATTAAAAACAACCTTCACACAATTCTTGTTTCCAAACTATTACCAGTGTCATCCTTTGTTTTTTAAGGTTTAAGGGGTTTGAGATGTTCTTGGGATGGGTAATAAGTTCTCCACCAGTTAAATGTCTATCTTGTTGGGTAGATCAATGAGCTCAAATGTCTGTTAGATTTGTTGCAACATACCCTATTCATTCGCTTTCAATTAGCACATTTAGATTTTTTTCATCTTCTTTGGTTTGCCTCATTTGAAGTTGCTACCCTCTTGTTCAAGTTCGGATGAGCTTCGGGTGAGTTGAAGCCTGTGCGTTTACTTTCTTTAGATCTGCTTAAATTCTGGCGAGCTGAGAAAGTGTTTGTCCGAAAAATTCCTTCAGGAAGGCCACCAAAATTTTTGAATCTGAGTCCCCAACCTATTTGTTATGTCATGATAATCCGTAACTTAAAAGCGTTATTTTCCTCGTTCCTATAACTACACCTTTTTTTTTGTCAGACCTGTAACTACACCTTAAATGGTGAATTTGAGAAATTTCTTAGTTACTGTCTTGGCCTTTTCAATGATTCTTCCATTTGATTAGCTTTATTTGCGAAGAAGTCAATTTATGCCGTGGAGTGAATTGCACAATATATGCAGTACCTGGAATAGTTTTAGTTGGCGTGAATTTGATTATATATTTAGTGGGGACACTGTAAAGAAAGCATGAATGTGCTCTTGTACTTAGAATAGTGTTTGGCCTGGCCTTGATCTATATTTAGTGTCGGGGACAGCATAAGAAAAGATGAATGTGTTCTTGTACTAAATCAATGTGATGCAAACAAGAATGCAAAATAACAGAGAAACTTATTGGAGAATCTCATCTCACCCTAAAATTACTAAGCCGTGTTGAGCATTCTACTGAATATTAACGGTGTCCCTCTCTTTTTGTTATCCTAAAGAGCTAATGTACAGGATGTTTGCAATGGTTGCACTTCCTTGTTCTGTTTAGGAGTGGCAAGAAATTTCTTAGATCCCCATTACTACTTCAGATGAAGAGGGATGGATACATAAGTTGACAGTCGCATTAAAGGGACAGCTCCTCGGTACTTTTTCAAGAGGTTGACCCATGTGGTTTGGACAGGGTGATATGCACATGAGTTTATATTGAATTTTAATTTTAACAAGTCGGAGTCAACAATGTGCTCAGTAATTTTTATAAACATCGAGACAGTTTTTCCCTGCTTTTCTTTCTTTTGACTTTACTTTCTTTCTATTGTGCATTCACAGTAGTGTGTGAGCATGCCTTGATGAACATTTTCTTCTGGTAAAATATCCTGCAGCTTCATGCGAAGTGAGTTAGGTTCATACTCCTGGCTTTGCACTGTCAGATATCTACCTACGTCTGCCAAAAAACCCAAAACATAAGAAAAAGAAAAGAGAATTGAAGGAATGAAAAGGACTTTGCGCGACAATCTTCCGTGTGTAGCATGACAAGGAATCGCGATATAATCTCACAAACTCTTAATACTGCTGCAGGTCCTTTTGGGCAACGACAGATGCAGAAAGTTTTGGAGGGAGCGACTTAAGCGCTCAAGGTCGGAGAGATTATCGAAATATTCAAAACCGACAAATAACTAACATGAGCATTTATGAATAAAGCACCTGCTCTTGTTATTTTTGAAATCATATCATACCTTATCAGAACCCTCTCTCTCGCTCCACCTTCGAGTCCTCTCTCGCTCCACCTCTGCCTCCTCTCTCGCTCCACCTCTGCCTCCGCCCAACAACACACCACGGCTGAAAATTCACCAGAAAGGGGAAGCAGGTTGATACATGGCTGAAAATTCGCCTGAAACATTGAGCCAACATTGCTCCGCTAGCAAGACAACATGGCCTAAAATTCGCCAGACAAAAAGAAAATGACGGAAGAGGGTTGTTGGGGAGATGATTAGGAACTTTGGGCAACAGGTTAGTAGTATTTGGGGTCTCAGTACTGACGATGTTCTTATTTTGAATCAATCGTGCGTCAAGGTCTATGATGAAATTGGGAGAGGAAGAAATGGCACCACTGTTATGGCACCACTGTTTTTAGAGCCTCCTATAGTGGGCAATCCGTGGCATTGATAAAAATCCCTCCTGGTCACATTGTCATTGATAAAAGGGTTTTGAATATTTTGTCTGGGAGACAACATTCAAATGTTGTTCACAATTTTGCTACCTGTCATTACATGGGATATGATTACATGGTTCAAGAACTTTGTCTATGCAGCCTACAAGATCTGAATGAAGCCCTTTCGACTTTGTCAGATCATAGAATCTTAGCTACTGATATGCCCCCGTTTTGGCGTACAAGAAAAAAATTTTGAATGTAAAGAACAAGGTGAGGGATGAGCTATGGACGCATGCCGAACAAACGTCGTGCACGTTGATAAAGTTGATGAGGTAAGCTTACATATGTCTACATGGCTTAATTGTCCTGATACAGCAAATTAATTTGTTACTTGTTTAATGACACAGAGAAATTGTTCTGGGAATTGAACATTTGCACGAGCTAAATATAATTCACGGGGATATTAGACCAGAGAACATCATGATCGCTGAGTCTAATAAGGGTCTAGTTGCAAAAATTTCAGATGTGGAGATAACGAAATGCATGCATGGACACAAGGCATGCTTAGGAAACATGACTCCCAATAAGTGCTCAACAGCTAGCATCTATACCTTAATCTGTTTTTGAAAAAAGGAATCATCTTCAGGGCTTTTTTGTTGATCTTTGTCTTGCAGGTCGTGTAAGTTTTGGGTGGCAAGCACCCGAATATCTTACTGGTCAGCACCCTACCAAACAGACTAACATATTTAGCTTGGGATGTTGGTTGTTTACTTGCCTTACTGGAGCGATATCTCTACATCCTTAAAATCAGATGAAACAACATTTCCCTTGCTCAGCAAGTAGCAAATGCATAATAGACATAAGCTACCTAATATGCAACACCGAAAATTTTTTCTGCAGTAAGTGAAGAGGTTTGGTGGTTCAGATAAACCTCCAGTAAGGCAAGTAAACAACAAACATCCCAAGCTAAATATGCCAGTCTCTTTGGTAGGGTGCCGACCAGTAAGATACAATTCGGGTGCTTGCCACCCAAAACTTACACGACTTGCAAGACGAAGATCAACAAAAAAGCCCCGAAGATTATTACTTTTTTCAAAAATAGATTAAGGTATAGATGCTAGCTATCGAGCACTTACTGGAAGTCATGTTTCCTAGGCATGTCTTGTGTCCATGCATACATTTTGTCATCCCCACATCTAAAATTTTGCAACAAGACCCTTATTAGATTTAGCGATCATGATGTTCTTTGGTCTAATATCCCCGTGAATTATATTTAGCTCGTGCAAATGTTCGATTCCCAGAACAATATCTATGTCATTAAACAAGTAACAAATTAATTTGCTGTATCAGGACAATTGAGCCATGTAGACATATGTAAGCTTACCTCATCAACTTTATCAACGTGCACAACGTTTGTTCGGCATGCGTCCATAGCTCATCCCTCACCCTGTTCTTTACATTCAAAATTTTTTTCTTTGTACACCAAAACGGGGGCATTCTATGATCTGACAAAGTCGAAAGAGCTTTGATTAGATCTTGTAGGCTACATAGACAAAGTTCTTGAACCATGTAATCATATCCCTGTAATGGGAGGCAGCAAAACTGTGAACAACATTTGAATGTTGTCTCCCAGATAAAATATTCAAAACCCTTTTATCAATGACAACGTGACTAGGAGGGATTTTTATCAATGTCATGGATTGCCCACTATAAGAGGCTCTAAAAATAGTGGTGCCATTTCTTTCTCTCCCAATTTCATCATAGACCTTGATGCACGACCGATTCAACATAAGAACATCGTCAGTACTGAGACCCCGAATACTACTAACCTGCCCAAAAGTTCCTAATCATCTCCCCAACAACGCTAAATGCTTTTTCTTTTTGTCTGGCAAATTTTCGACCATGGTGTCTTGCTGGCGGAGCAATGTTGGCTCAATGTTTTAGGCAAATTTTCAGCCGTGTATCAACCCGCTTCCTGATGATCCCCTTTCTTGTGAATTTTTGGCCGTGATGTGTTGTCGGGCGGAGGTGGAGCGAGAGAGGGTTCTGGTAAGATATGATATGATTTCAAAAATAACAAGAGCAGGTGCTTTATTCATAAATGCTCGTGTTAGTTATTTATCGATTAGAGAAAATAGTAATTGACAATAGGGAGGGGTGTCAACGGGTTTTTAATTTATACAATGATATAAAATGCCGAAATAGTAATTGACAATAGGGAGGGGTGTCAATGAAAGCCGTTCGAGGGAATCGAAGAATGAATCAACTTACCAGGATGATGAGATTCAAGAGCGTGGCCTGGTTGACCTTAACGAACTCGGCGTCCCAGAAGAAAATATTCTGTGGTATCATACTACCACGTCTTTGTCCTATGTGGCATGATTGTGCTTGCATGGCTCCACTCAAAACGTGACAAGTGTCATATGATGTGGAAATTAAAAAGATGAAAATATAAAAGCTTGCAGGCTTTCTCCTCTGTCCTCATTAATTACGCACTCTCTTTTCTTTCTTGTCTTCTCCCCTTCTCTCTCTTACTTTATTTCAAATTTCAGACCACGTTTGCAGCCATCTACATATGATGAGAGGCATATGCAGCATTCCTGCGAGTCACAATAGAAAGCTTATAAGTTGGGCACGCAGAGGTTTTTGTGAAGCTACTACTAGTAATGAGATATCATAATCCGAAGAAAGTCACAGGGGACCCTTTTCAATCGTATTGGCGAATCAATGTCCATGCAGACTTAGCTTGGACTATATCTCATCTTCTGCTAGTCCGTAATTAAAAACCTCATGGAGATTCTTTCTAAAGCAACTGTAATCATTTGAAATCACGAATGTCTACAGATTATAAAATCATTTAAAAAATGGCAAAACTTAGAACTCTCTTCCATCAAATGCAACTTCCTCTTCTGTTGGATCTCAGACATCCGTAGGACTTTTGCAAAGCATAATCAAGGAAGATAAGCATAGGTACATGAGAAGAAGATGTTCCAAAGATATGCACACTTACTGAATCTTCTGAATAAAGAAAAAGTTCACCACTTGAACCATTGTTTCCCAATCCTGACCTCGCCCCAAGAACTTCTTCCATCCCGAGATTGTTGAACGTGCTAAGCACACTAGCTGGGCGGTATCTATACTTAGGAAGACTCCTGATAATATCTTCGGATGCCCCTTCAGTGCTTGCAACAGCATAGGCAATTGCCAATATGGGGATGCAGCAAAAGAGAGCCAAGAAGACCACGAAGCCATACCAATGCAGAAGATCACAAAGAAGACATCAAAAGCAAGAAAAACAACTGTCAACCCGCAATTAATTCCAGCAATAAACAAATCAGGATTCATGTATGCTTGTTACACTTCATCAACCATGGAAGAGAACAGAAACACAACTGTGCATGGCCATCACAAAGTATATAGCAGAAAGTAACCTGTGGTACTTTAAATGATTTCCAAAGCAGGTTGGTTTCAAGAGCTCCCACAGTAACATGACCGGAAGAATGTAAAGCGATCAACTTATGTATCACTGTATGACTAAGCAGAGAAAACCGAACTCCAATCCTGAAAGAAAGCGACAAGATGCACAGTAACGTAAAGACAATCACCAGTAGAGACGTGGCGCATCTTGAAGAAGTGGTTGTCCACCCACAACAATCCAATAGAAACCAAACACCCACCATACTGACGATATTAATGTATTCAAGGATACCAATCTTTTAAGCATCCTGTAAAACATTGATAAGGAACACAAGGAACTGCTTCAACAATCAGTACCTTTCTTACATATTAGATTATAACTACGATATCATTTGAATGATGCTTTAAAAGAATAACTAACAAAAGTGAAGTAAAGAACTTAGCTCAGCCTTGAGCTATTAAATCTTCGACGACAAGACTTGGCCTGATTACTAATATAATCAAACGACCTAACACAATAGCCTGTCCTAAAAATGTTTCTCCATTTGCTTGCTTCTTCAAAACTTCTAAAAGAAGTGAAAGAGTTTAAACATAAATAGGAGAACCTTGTTGGAATGAGCAGTAGACTTTCTCTCAAATTCCTAAAAACATTCTCCCCTACCCTCCTCAATCACTATCATGGGCGAACCAGAGCTTTGCTAACACATGTCAGATTCGAGAAATGACGCAATCTGTCGTCTCTTGAACTATTTCAATGATTAACATAAGATACGGGACATTGTGGTTCTCTTCCACGGTAATCACAACATGCTGCAGTTTCAAAATCAAAAGCAGTCGAAATCATCTCTGCAGTTAAAATACACATCTTCGCAATTCCTGGTCAGTTCATCAATGCCCTTTCATCTTTCCCTGTGAATGTACTTAATCTTACAATCAAATGCCACCATCATGTTACCTTTACCCCCTGAACCAATGTCTAGTGATCACACGTCCCTTAGCCAACTACTACCATCACCAACATAGATCGATCACCTCATAAAAACTCACTGATCGATTCAAAATGACACCACAATAACAACTAAACTGAATCCTTACAACCCATAAAGCTTCAATATTTCAGCTCGGAACAGCAACAACACGGGCAATACACCAATGTAACGTCTCAGAAGACACGAATTGAGGCCTCACCTGCTGCGACTCGGCGACCGCGACAGCCCGCTCACACCCACGAGCTCATCGTCCCCGTCTCTCCACCGGTACTCAGCGCACATGAACCCCACGTGGAACAGACACTGCAGGGCGTACCCGCAGGCGTACCCGCAAAGCCACAGCCTCAGAGGAGTGGACGGCCTCTCCTTGAACGCGGACAGTAGCACGACCACCGCGACCACCACGAAGGCCAGGTTCCACACGAAGTCGAGGACCACGATCGGCCTCGACCACGCGGCGAGCCCCTCCCCGAAGAAGCTCGAGGCCGCCTCCTCGATGTCGCCCCCCGATCCTCCGCCACCCACCCCCGCCGCCGCCGCCGCCGTCGCCGCATTCCCCGAGGAGGAAGGAGCGGTGGCGGGTCCTGATCAGGCGAGCCAGGCGGGACGGGGAGGGGGAGGAGGAGGCCGCGGGGGCGTGGCGGCGGAGGAGGGGGGATCGCCGCCGCAGCCATGCAAGGGGTCTTCAGGGTCATCCATATCTGGGTCTTGGAGGGGAGAGGCGGAGGAAGAGGAAGACAGAGGAAAGGTGCGACCTTTTCCGTGTACTACTCCGTGCTTGTGCCTACAAAGAGAAGGGGAGAAGGAGAAGGGGAATGGAGAGGGTTTAGGTGGTGGTGGTGGTGGTGGTTACTGGGTAGGGGAGGAGCTGGTGGAGAAGGGTGGTGGTGATGGGAGGTGGTGGGAGTCGCTGTTTGTCTTCGTCGTGTGGCCAACTAGGGAGAGAGAGAATGCCAAACACATCCTTTCCTCCTCTCCTCCTCACCAACATACTAACCTTTTCATTTTTTTCAAGGTAGGATTGACATTGAAACTCCTCATCATTATTTACCTAACTTATACATGGGCAGAGAAAACTGACATGCACACTTTTCCGAACATTGACTCGGTGTTAAATGTAATCCGTGAATTCTTAATTTATTCAATATGGCCTATGAATTTTCACGAAGTGTGTAATGTGATCTATGTATTTTTAATTTGTCCAATATCGTCTCTCAATTTTTCATACACATTCAATTTAGTTCTCAAACAAAATAAAAATATTCAATGCAGTTATTGAATATGTACCGAAAGTCAAGAGATCACATTGAACAAATTAAAAGTTCAAGGATTACATTGAACATTAAGTTAAAATTAATGGGTCATATTGAACAAATTAAAAGTTTGTGAACTAAATTGGATATTTGGCCAAAATTCAGGACTGTTTGTATCAATATTCCTAATTACATATTAGTGGGAATTCTTGATTTATGAAATTCCATGGCTTTCCTTTTTATTCTTTTTTCTTAATTTACTGAGACTTTGGTAGCGTTCATGCCTTTTTGTGTTTGATAGATGGTGCACTTAGGGCCTGTTTGGTTTAACTTTGAAAATGCTACTTGGGGAAATGCAAATACCTTTGGGTGAAAGCCCATTGGGGAAAGGCAAATGGTGTTTGGTAAAAATATTTTGTAAAGCTACTTTGGGTAAAATATAGTGTTTGGTGAATTTTTTTTGCAAATGGACTTTGAAAATTACCTTATTTATTAAAAAAAAAACAAAACATATCCATCGCCGGAGCCGGCCGCCGGAGGCCGAGGTCAGGCGACCCCGGCGAGCCAAATCCGCCGCCGCCGGCGGTCGCCCAAGGCCAGGCGATGGCCGCCTAGGGTCGTGCGACCCAGGCGGCCGTCGCCTGGGTCGCCGCCTGGGTCGCCGCCTGGGTCGCGCGACCCCCGCCGAGGGTCGCCTGGCCTCGGGCGACCGCCGGCGGCGGCAGATCTGGCTCGCCGGGGGTCGCCCGACCCCAAGCGACCTCGCCGGCCCTTCTCGTGAAGAAGATGAACAGTGTCAAACCGAAAAAAAAAAAAAAATAAATAAATAAATAAATAAATGAACAGTAGCATTCCACGAAGGCTGAAAGCCCAAGGCAGGTCCGGACCAGCCTTGGGCTTTCAGCATTTGGAATGCTAGCATTTAGCCAATGCTAGTCCCAAAGCTAAACCAAACACCTCAGCATTTTGGGAAGGGGCTTTCGAGGCCCAAAGCCCCTTCCCAAAGCTGAACCAAACACCCCCTTAGTTTGATGAAAAGTTTTCTCCCTTGGGAAGTGCCCTCACCATAAGATTTCATGTCAACAAGTTAGCTTTTGATTCATATTTAAGGATCTATGATTTCGTGTAAGGAAAAAAGGGGGTCTTGAAAATTGGAAACGGACCAATTTCTCGTAGAGAAAAATTAGATGATAAAGATGTTGAGATTATGCTGACTCATGATTTGTGGCGATTAGGATACGCATTAAAAGTAGTGGAATCGAAGATAATAGCTATAAGAGTTAATTGAAGATGGAGATTATACAAACCGGATCGTATACTTGTCTGGCTAATGTTAGCCATGGCTCGTGATCGGGGCCGGTCCGACCAGGGAGGGGATCGGAATTGGCCCAATCGGTTTAGTTTCAAACTAGTTCTAAAATGGGATCGGCAATTAGTCATCCATCTTTCTAGATTAGATTATCGATGCGAGTCGCGATTCAAAACTCCGTCATGTGGACTCTCAGACTAGACAACTGCTTGATCAAGAGTAACTCTTGCTTTTAGAGGAGGCAATTAATGTAAATTCTATCTTTGATATTTGAAAGAGGGGATAAATGTTGTCGGAAGTCCTAAAACTCGACGCTAAATTACAATAGACTCATTTTCAGAAAATGCAATCAAGTCATAAAATTATCAAATTGATGCGATCAAGTTCCTTTGCTAATTTTTGTCCACACTGAGGTAATTCTTTTATTATTTTTGGATGGCATGTGGGCCCACCAAGTGCCACGTCAGCAAAAAAGAACTCAAAAACTTAAAAGGAAAGGAAAAAATTGAAAGAGAAAAAAAGAGTACGAAGCTCACGGGTTGACGTGAACCTGGAGGCCAGCCGCTAAAGCCTCGCACGGAAGCAAGACTATGATGCCAAGAAGCCCATGGCCTCTTACCGATCTCGAGCCACCGCGGCTGCCACTTAAGAGGCTGCTTCGGCCGACGCGGCTAGGAGGCGACGCAGGCGATCGGAACGGGATAGTGAAGGCAGGGGTGGCAATGTGGGTTACAAACCCATTTATTAACTCAAATTTAGTGAGCTCAAGTTAAATATGGGTCAACATGGGTTTCAAACATTAAAGTCTAAGTATATATGGGTTTGCAACTCAATTCATTTAACAAACTCATGTAGACCCATTTAACTTATTAGCTTTTTAAGGACAAATATAATTTATTAACTTGAACCGTCATCACCTGTCATCGCCGCCTTCGGCCCCTTGTCTCCGCTGTCACCGGTCATCCGGGTCGCTGCTATCTCCGGTTGCCAACAATCGGTCTCCGTCACCGGTCTCTGGCCGCCGTCACTGGTCTTTGGGGCCCTTGCCAGATTTAGAAGAAAAAGAAAAAGAAAGAAAGATAAAAATATAATAAAATTCAAAAACTAAAAAAAAAAACTATAAAAGTGTCAACTAGCATGAAACTGTTTTAGTAATACGATTTTTTGAAAAATCATAAGAAATAAGTTTTTCTATAATTGATTAGATATAAAAGTGTTTTAGTAATATGGATCGGGTCGATATGAGTTGGGTTGGACTGTGTATGGGTAGAGAAATTTGCATTGCACTAAATGGGTCATAAACGAATTAAATGGGTCAATTTGAGTCGAATCATTTATGACCCAACCCAATCCGATTGCGACCCACCCAATTGATAGATCTAAGTGAAGGGTATAGCAGTCATGGCCGTGAGCTTGGAGAACCTCAGCTACTTGAAAAACTATCCTCCTAGAAGCCGCAAGGGCAGTCTCTCTACAACTTCAACAACTTTGTTGCAGCAACCACTCCCAAACTAACATTTGACTACACAAATATGAACACGGGAAAAGAAACAATTCCGATCATGTCTCAGTCAATCGGGATTTTCTGTTAGTTAGAATTCAACGGAATTGATGAAGAGACTTGATTGCAACGATTTGATAAGTTTTAAAAATCGAGTGCATTTTTTAAAGTGTTAGAATTTCTGGTATACTTGTCCCCAAAAACAAATTTGATGGATTCTTGGTAGAAACCGGAAAGCATCAATTCGAGAATCAACACTTTCTTAAACCAGTTGATTTGATTCTTGATTTCATGTTCTTTTTCAAAATCAAAGACCATTGATTCGTTTCTCTAGTCTAGTCCGAGCCAATCAACCCAAAAATGCTAAGGCCTCTAAGAACCGCATACAAAATTGAACACAAAGTGACAAACTTTAAATGAGTATTTGAATGGGCGATTTGTATTCAAATATCAAACGAGAACTCGATAATAACCCAATACATCATTTCTAAATATCGGTCTTACTAGCTAATTATGCTATTCATAACTGTTACCTAGGGCTGTTAAAATGGGCCACAAACCTATATTTGGGCCCACAATTATACAAATGGGTCATATATAGATCGGTTTAAACTCAAAATGTAGGTCATATTGAGTTTTAGAGAACAAAGCCCAAGAAAGATGGATTTAAATTCAACCCAAGTTTAAAAAAAAATAATATGATAAGTACATTGAAAGTTTTAAAACTTGTTAAAAAAGTTAAATTGAGTCATAAAACTTTCGAAAAGTATAATTAAGTCATAAAATTTATCAAATTTATGCAATCAAGTCCTTTCCTTTAAATTTATCAAATTGGCTAATAGAAAATGCTAACGTAACTTTTTTATTATTTTTTCTCACACGTGGTGCCGACGTAGCTAAAAATGAATGATAAGGCTAAAATGACATTATTTTAGTCCAAATATGATTTGTTAATCTAAATATTATTAAATTTAGATTGCAAAATAGACAAAATTAAAAAAGAAGAAGGAAGGTAGGCAACATGGCGGGGGTGGGGCGGGGGCGGCGTCAAGGGGGCCCTCACCTCTTTATCTTCCTCCCCTTTTTTTAATCTAATTTAAATAATAATTAGATAAAAAAAATCTTTCGATTGTCTTTTGGCCACATCGACTTTTTGGATTGTTATTCGTATCCTTACATTGCATAATTCACATTTGCCATTAAAGAATTTCATTTAAATTTTCTTTAAGAATATTTCTCATCACCCATTAAAATTTAATGGACTAAATGCCCCCAACTTGCATGTTTCAATGGGTAGATTTGGTCCTATATTACGTCGCTACTGGGGTCCAAAATCATATGTTAACTGGTGGAGTTGTCAGCATGTTGCACCTTATCCTATTTGCTTAGCCACTCAAAACCTCTTCTTTCCATTCTTATTTCAAAACTTGGGTTTTGAATCATGTATAACATATCTAATTCAAGCGTGTTAAGATGAGGTTGGGGCGGCGTTTTCAAAATAACATTTTTTTAAGAGGAGAACGCGAAGAAACAAGGGTTATGTGCAGAAAAGGAACGAGCAAACTACCGATAAGGATGTGCAATTGGACTGGACCGCTGTAAAAACCGATATGTTTTTCAATTCTAAGTAAAGAACCATCCGGAAACTGGATTAACTAGATCGAATCTGGGATTGATTTTATAAAGTTTAGGCTGTGTTCGTTTGACAGGAAATATTTTTCAAGAAAATATTTTCTGGGTTTTTCGATGTTCAGGGGTCGGAAAATAACTTCCCACGGAAAACATTTTCCTTTCCCCCCACAAAACTTCTTCACTTTTGAGTAAAATGACTTCTTTCAAAAGAGGAAGTCATTTTCTGGAAACCGTATTATTCTTCTTCTTCTTCTTCCTCAGCCGGTTGTTGGCCTCGCCGGTCGTGGTCGCCGCCATCACCGCCGCCATTAATCGCCGTCGCCAGCGTAGCCGATCACCTGTCGCTGCCATCGTTCTCCGAACACCAAAAAATATTTTCCAAAACTTTTTCATATTTCAGCCGAATACCTGAAAATTATGTCATTTTCGAAAAAATATTTTCCAGAAACGTAACATTTTCCGCGAAACGAACGGAGCCTTAAAAATTATAATTTTTTTCTTGGCATCTTTTTGTGCTATCTCTCTCTGTTTTTTTTTTTTTATGTTTTATCTAACCTAATTCAGATACTTCACGTCTCTCTCTCTCTCTCTCTCTCTCTCTCTCTCTCTCTCTCTCTCTCTCGCTTGGACTAATGCTACTCCTCACTCACTTGTGGCTCGCTCTCGTCACTTAGCCTCCTCCTCGCTCACTTACAACTTGCTCTTGCTCATTCGAGCGTCGCAGCCCTCGCTTGTTCCTAACCCGCCTTTGCTCACTCACCCCCGTTTATCCTTTACTTTGAACCGTTTTATAACTTATATCATTTTACTATAAAAAATGAAACCCAAAAAAAGAACTAAAGAAAAATAGGTTCTAGTGTAGACCCTAGAACTGGACCGGAAAAATAAGTAAGTTCCAGATTTCAAAAATTAAGAATCGGTTCTAATGAGACAAGTCTGGAGCTTACTCACCCTCGAACCGATAACCCCTAATAATCAATACATTAAACTCATGTGAGTTTGAGTTATTGACATGACATAGCAAGTTTGCAAACACGATAATGCTAATGGACTCCATAATCTCTTCACAAGCTATCGTTCGATTGCGTAAATAGTATTTATAATGTACGAGATCCTTTTTTATTTTCAAGAATCCGTAGTTATAATAATAATTATTATTATTTTGCCGCTGAGAATGCATGGAAAAGGCAATACTTCGTAAGAAAATAATCCCAGCTGGATCAAAACGAGATTACCAAAAAAGGCTCAGTAGAATTAGGAAAAGAAAAAAAATCAAAACCAACTAATTACGGACGTTGCACAGAAAGAAAGGGGAAAAAGATCAATTCAAAAAATAAAAATAAAAAAAGGGAGAGAAAACGGTCAAATTCAGTTCCCGACGTGTTCCTTGAAACATGCAGGGACAGCGTATCACTGTCCGCGCGGGACGCGGTTATCCAGTTATCGCACAGCAAATGATTGATCTTTCCGTTTCGATTTAAAAAATCTTCTCGAAAAAATCCGAAGGTCGATCCGACGGCGGAGGAGGCTTCGACCAAAAGGGAGCGAGAGGAACGGTTGGGATTAATCCACTCCTTTTCCCCCTCGGACAGCTTGCAAGAAAGTCAAACGTACGGGGAACAAGACAAATTGTCTGTCCCCCACCACACCACAAAAAAGAAAATCAAAAATCAAAAACTGAAATAAAAATAAAAAAAAAGGAAGAAGAAAATTGTCGTCTCCTCTTTTATTTTTGATTACGACAGAATTTAATTTCTGTCGATATCACAAATTTTGACGTGGGATATTTCGAAACCCTTTTTAACGAAACCGACCGGCATGCTTCTCGGCTCAAACCCGCATCGATCGGGATCGCATCGAAAGTTGCCCCACGCGACTCCTATGGCCTTGGACTTGCAGGCAAAACAATAAGCATGCACGTATATGCCCGTCCATTAATTTGTGTTTATTGAGGAGTTTACTGCTGATCGTTGACCAAAAGAAAAAGTTTATGTCTGATCTAGTGCTGTATCGAGGCCGTGACTTGTCCTCGACGAGACATGCTAGAAACTTGAGTGATTTAAATGGATTTGAGAAAAAACTTTATTGGCCGCGACACTCCTCGCTACGAAAATGCAATCAAGTCACACTCCTCGAGACAAAAAGTCCCGTGACTAGCGAGGGTAAATATTACGCACGAGTTATACGGGTGAGTAGTATGAGGTGGCGAGTTTGTGACGGGAGGAGGGACAATCCCTAGAGGTGAATCGTCGAGATGTTAACACAATAACAAAAAAATAAAAAAAACATGCATTCATGCGGGCAAAGGAAAGCGCTAGGTCATGTTGGGGAGTGCATCATTGAGATCATTTGGAGATGTGAAGCCGTCGATGCGCACGGAAACTGACCAAGGTATAGCTCGATCACTGAAATGAATAAAGCTAGAGCATCTATGTTCGTACTTCAATACCCGATAATAAAGTACCAGAAAGAAAATGTTTGTCCGTGAATGAGCAATGCTCCCCACAATTAATTAATTTACAACAATTTCAAGTATTAAAATTACTATTTCAGTGCGCGTATTTCCCCTTTTTTTTTTCCCGGTCAACATCATGAGCCGCAACCGCACGGGGACAATGTGAACGGACCGTTGCCCCGTCCGAGAAAAAATCGACGTCGCCGCCGCTGCTCTCCTGCGGCTCGATTAGGAAATTCGGGAAAAAAGGAAAAACAATAAATATATCTCATTTTTTTCGGTTAAATCCGGGGAAAATTTAAAAAAAAAAATTGAAGAAGAAAATCGACCGATCAGAGGGCGATGCATTGCATTTTTTCCCCCTGTTGCAGGCGCAGAGAGAACAAAGGGGAGCGTCTCCATCCGGTGGCCTCCAGAACAAGAAACAAACAGAGCAGAAGAGGAGGAAGGAAAACGATCCAACAGACAGGCCCGAGCGGAATTCAAAAAGCTCGGGGGAGCAGCGACGAGCGTCGTCCTTCATCTCCGGCGGTTCGCAATTGGCGGCGATCGGCCGGCTCGCGGCGGCGGCGACTTCCTCGCTCTGATCGGCGATCGTCGCGCGGGAGCGGCTCTCGTCTCCTCCCAATCGTGTCCTCCCTCGTCGGGGTTGGCTTCGGGAATCGGCGATCGGGTTCGACCGTGAGGTGGAGGCCGCCGGCGGGGATTCGGTCGGTTTTCAGCGTCGCGGTGGTCGATTTTCTATCTTCTGCGCTGCACCTACCTCTCTCTCTCTCTCTGTGTCTCCGGGTCAGAGCTCACGGTCGCCCGCCTGCGTGGCGCGAATCCGCGTGCCATCGCGCTTGTCTTTATTCGCGGAAGATCGGATCGGCCAGGTGAGCCCGATCGCAATCCGAGCGAAACTCTTTTTCCTCTCGTGTCCTGCTGCTCGAGGAATTCGCGTGCTCTTTCTTAGTTGATTGATGTGATTTTTAAGTGTTGAAGTTTGGTTTGAGTTGTGTCGGTCAAGAGCAGCGTGTTTTGATCTCATTCGTAGCGGTTGAGATGATTCCTGTGCCATTTTAGCTTCCCAAAATTTAATTTGGCGATGTGTTTGTAGTTCCTTTGCCGGTTCCATCTGAAGGGTCCGGCTTCTGAGATTTCTCCTGGCGATACGCGTTATCTAGTCTGATTCGTCATGTATTTCAACTTCTATGCAGTGCTTCAGCTTATGATAATGTGCAGAATTGCTCGTGTCTTTACATGTTGAATAGGTTATGGAAGCAAATATTGAGTTTATTTAGCAGCACCATGACTGCAAGAACTGATAGCTTTGACTGCTCTAGCGCTTGATGTTATAGAACTGTACGTACAGGATAACAGACCATAGCATCAAAGTTGCAAGAGGCTACTCAGATTGGTCTCCTGATATTTTTGTTCGTATATGTCTCACAGGGGGTTGTGATTATCTTTTGCTTGCATAATTCTTCGGAGGCCTGCCATCTGGTATACTAGTTCTGGAGATCAGCAAATGAGCGTGTCATGATGAGAGGGTTGGGAGAATTACATGTCAATGGATGCCCCAAACAAGACCTTCTCTGAGTTTTTTGCCATCTTCAAGTCCTGGATTCCTTGGCGATCTGATCCAGCTAACGTGTCTAGAGACTTTTGGATGCCCGATCAAAGCTGTAGGGTTTGCTACGATTGTGATTCCCATTTTAACATAATCAATCGCCGACACCATTGTCGACTTTGTGGCAGAGTTTTCTGTGGCAAGTGTACAGCCAGTTCAGTTCCCGCCACATCAGCTGACTACAAGGCATCCTGCGAAGAGGGGAAGAGGATTCGGGCGTGTAACTATTGCTTCAAGCAATGGGAGCAAAACCCAGAAAATACTAATAATGGGGATGAATTACCTAACCAGGATTTTAGTTCCTCACCATCAGCAACAAGTTTTGTCAGCAGCAAATCTATTAACACTACCAATAGTGGAAGTATTACTCTTGGTTCAATGTCACAATCTCTTGAGCCGTATCGTTTTGTTCGGCAGAGTTCTGATCTGAGCTCAAACCAGCTATCCATGGTGGAAGAGTGTGCAGATAGGCAAGGTGTGGTAACATCTGGAAAGTGCAACTATGATGTAGTAGATTTTGCAAATCGTGGGGCTCCATATGCAGACCATTATGGATTTTCAATGAACAGGTATTTACTTGGCTTATTTGTGTCCATGCTTGAAAAAAGATACGTTAATGTCCATCTAAATGATTCCGATGAGTTGAATTCTTAGAGAAGATTAGAGTTTATGAAATTACTTTGTTGTTTATCCATACCATAGTAGCAAAGGCCATGCCTGCAAGTTGCGATCTCTGTACACAAGCATCATTATTTTGTACTATGTGGATACCTGTCCGCTCTTTGCATGTTTCTGTTAGGCTTTGGACTGAATGCGTGTACCTAATATTCTTTATTGTTTGTTTTTGCTTTGGCATCAGGAGTGATGACGATGAAGATCAGCATGATTTATACCAATCTGACTATGAGGCAAGGCACTTGCCGCTGGAGAATGACCCTGACAGTGAAGTTAATCTCCACGGTTTAGGCAATACTGTGGATTCATATGAGGTGGATCTTCATCGAGAGCAAGTTGAAACAGAAGGTTCAAGTGTCTCCCCTCTGCATGAAAGTTTTGATTCACATGGATCAAATGAAGTCCAGCAGCTCGATAAGAAGGATGATGAGCATTTAATTAGTGATGAATGTGAGGTAGAGTCCTCCTTATATCCTGCGGAAGATGTCGCTTCTGAGCCTGTGGATTTTGAGAACAATGGCCTTCTTTGGCTTCCTCCTGAACCAGAAGATGAAGAAGATGAGAAGGAAGGTCTTCTGTTTGATGATGATGATGATGAGGGGGATGCTGCGGGAGAGTGGGGACATCTGCATACCTCCGGCAGTTTTGGAAGCGGTGAGTATCGTGCTAAAGATCGACCAGGTGAGGAGCACAAGAAAGTCATGAAGGACGTGGTTTATGGGCATTTTAGAGCTTTGATAGCTCAGCTACTGCAAGTAGAGAACCTTCATACAGACGAGGAAAACAGTGAAGATGGTTGGTTGGAGATAATTTCATCTCTGTCATGGGAGGCTGCAACACTGTTAAAGCCTGATATGAGCAAAACGGGAGGAATGGACCCTGGGGGATATGTGAAAGTAAAATGCATAGCATCTGGACATCGCCGTGAGAGGTAATACTGCAGTTTTTCATTTATCTCTTTTATATTTTGTATTTCCCTCTAATATTCTACCATATTCTAGTGAGAAACTAAAGAGCATCTTATGCTGTAAATTGGTATTAGGGAATTTATAATATTGCGCCATTTTTAGATGATCCCTTGACATGCATAAACCATGTGCTAACTGGAACTGCAGGAGTTAAAATGTGAATCTGTTGAACCGGTTTTATTATGCAATGGTTTCTCCAGATAGATCAGGCATTTTTTTTTTCGTAAGTAAGGTTAACAAAGAGAGGACAGACGTCAAGCTGGGCTTATCGGAGGGGGTTATCATGGGCTTAATTTTTTTTGTTTTAACAACGAAAATGGAATTGCGAGAAATAGCAAGGAAATTAGCTGGGTGCTTCTAAAAATCTTCTATCTAAGGATCCGATCCTTTTTGCAAGTGAGCTAAGCCCCTGACAGGAGTATTCAGTATGGGAACCATTTGGGGGTGGTTTTGTACTTGTGAATCATTTCACAAGCTTTGTCCTATTCGATATGGGAGTCGAGGTGTTACAAGCTCCATACTAAAAGCACTGACTTCCTTGTTTATGTGGCGGTCCGTAATGTGTGAAACGACCAGGTAGGTAGGATGTCTAAGGTGGCCCCCGCAGGTGGAGGAGGTGGCTCCCATTATGTAACACTTTGTCCAAACCATTTTCTACCCCACCCGAGATGTTTTCAGGATATCCCAAGTACTTCTGCTTCGATGCTACGACCCATGAAAGGGGATGTGGCGCCTCTATCTTTAGATATCAATGGTATCTGATATAGAAGCAATATGTTCTAGAACTAAATCTGCTGCCCATTATGTAATCTTCTAAATCTGTGCTTTTGTGTCTAATCATCAGCTTTATGTGATGCGGTTCTCAATGACACAAGCTGTGTGCAATATCTCTTGTTTCACTCAGAGATATCTGTTGATTACTGACATATAGCTGCAGTGTTCAATTTATCTTCCTGATGAATTGTTCTATTCCCTTTGTGCAGTATGGTGGTGAAAGGAGTTGTTTGTAAGAAAAATGTTGCCCATCGAAGGATGACCTCAAAAATTGAAAGACCACGCATTTTGATTCTTGGAGGAGCTCTCGAGTATCAACGAGTCCCCAACCTCTTGTCAAGTTTTGACACTCTGCTGCGACAGGTTCTACTTACTAGTCCTTTTCATACTTTAGTCTGGAAAATAGTCATTTTGTTAAAGTAGGGAGTTATAACACTCGATGCTGCTTGGTTTTGCTTGATCTCTTAATTTCTTTTGATCTCTAATAGTTTCATAATGAAAAAAAGAAAAGAAAAGAAAACGAGTAAATGCCATTTCTAGAGTACATGAAGAGTTATGCTCAATTATTAGTGCATGGATATGAAAAATTTGTTCTGAGTTGATTTTTTTATAAGTTTCACCTTTTCATCATTGTAGGAATTCGAATATCTAAAAATGGCTGTTGCAAAGATAGATGCACAGCACCCTGATGTTCTTTTGGTCGAGAACTCAGTTTCTGGGTATGCGCTGGATTACTTGCTTGCAAAAGACATATCCCTTGTTTTTAATATCAAGAGACCACTGTTAGAGCGCATTGCCCGCTGCATAGGTGCTCAGATAGTTCCTTCTATTGATAGTTTGTCAGCACAGAAGTTGGGCTATTGTGATAAATTTCATGTGGAGAGGTTCTTGGAAGAGCATGGTCCTGCAGGACAAGGAGGGAAAAAACTGACAAAGACGCTCATGTACTTTGAACGCTGTCCAAGGCCGCTGGGTTTCACCGTAAGTTCTCGAACATAGTGCATGTCTACGTAGATGTAGTAAAATGTAAAGGATGGAGTAAAAACATGAAGTTTCTAGAAATAGGGTAGAAATGCGAGTTAATTCATTTGATTGCTTTCAGATGCTGCTAGTTCCTTTTTTTCACCTTGATTTTGGTTCCTTATGCTTACCATTTTGAATGTACAGTAGTTTTGATTCTGAAGAATTATTAGGTAGAAATTGGTAAAACTACTCATGCAACACCGATATGTGGCAATCTTAAAGATGTTTTTGCCCTCTGGGGAGTTAGCTGAAACTTGGAAGGCCATTTAGTGAAACTTACAATTAATTTCCTTTTCTGCATTGGATTTAGATTTTACTGAGAGGCGCTAATGGAGATGAGCTGAAGAAAGTTAAGCATGTGGTCAAGTATGGAGTTTTTGCTGCTTATCATTTGGCATTGGAGACATCCTTTCTTGCTGATGAGAGAGCTTCCCTTCCAGAACTTCCACTGAAATCCCCTATTACCGTGGCACTTCCTGATAAATCATTAAGCATAGAGAGGTCAATATCAACAATACCTGGTTTCATGGTTCCTTCAAGTGAGAAGCCTCAAGGTTCTGAAGCTGGTGCTGAACCCCACCGATCTAACAGTGTCCCTTCCTCTAATGTGCCGACATTGACAAGTGATAGCACTGTTCAAAATCTGGAGTTGGCATCGTCAGCTCGTTTTACTGATGGTTCTGGCAATTTCTCTGCAAATCTCATCAACTCCTTTACTTCATTTAGGTCTGCTCCTTCCCGGAGGAAAGTTGATTCCAGCAGTCATGACAGCCTGTTTGCTCTTTATGGTGTATCTGGGATACCTGAGCAAACAATCTCCACAGAAAGCAATGCTTCCAATATTGACCATCCTGTCCAGGGTGATCACCTCACTGCTAATAATTTTGGGCCTTTGGTAAATGTTACTATGTCAAACGATGCCCATACTGACAATTTTGCAGCAGATGTGCCGGCACTATGTCATATGGAAGGTGCATTGCTGCAACAGGAAAATAAAAACCTTGTGGTTGAATCTGGTACTTCGAAGGAAGAGTTTCCTCCATCACCTTCTGACCATCAGAGCATTTTGGTCTCCTTGTCATCACGGTGTGTATGGAAGGGTACCACATGTGAAAGATCACATCTCTTCAGAATTAAATACTACGGCAGCTTTGATAAACCTCTGGGTCGATTTTTACGAGATCATTTATTTGATCAGGTACTATTCATAATCATTGAAAGTTCTCTGTGTTCTTTTTATTTATACTTAAGCTAACATATTGTTCCCATGCTCAGAATTATCGATGTGATCAATGTGAGATGCCGTCAGAAGCACATATTCAATGCTACACTCATCGACAGGGCACCCTCACTATATCTGTTAAGAAGCTACCGGAAATCCTTTTACCTGGTGAAAGGGATGGAAAGATCTGGATGTGGCACCGCTGCCTGCAATGTCCACGGTCTAATGGTTTCCCTCCTGCTACTCGAAGAGTGGTGATGTCAGATGCTGCTTGGGGTTTATCTTTTGGAAAGTTCTTGGAGCTCAGCTTTTCTAATCATGCAGCTGCTAGTAGGGTGGCAAGCTGTGGTCACTCTCTTCATAGAGATTGTCTTCGTTTCTATGGGTAATCTTTCGTATTTCCTTTTAGTGGATGTTTAAAAAGAAAGGAGTTTATGGGCAAAATGTGCAGCCATAATCATGACAGAAAAAAATAGCAGATCTGGGCAGAAAATGAAGTTTCGCTTTGACAATATCAAATGGAAATATATACAGTTGGTCTTTGACGTATTTCATTTGCTAGACGGCAAGTAGATGGACTGAGAAGTTGGAAAAAAATATTATTTTGAACATTGCCAACTGCATTCACATAGCAAATTCTTTATTTTTTCCCTGCTTAACTGCTCGCCTGTGTTGTCTATGCAGTGGCAATAATGTTGTAGATCTTACGGTATGTGAATGTGCAGATTTGGTAATATGGTCGCTTGCTTCCGGTATGCATCTATTGACGTTCACTCTGTTTATCTTCCACCTTCCAAAGTGGATTTTAGCTGTGAGAATCAAGAATGGATACAAAAAGAAGCAGATGAAGTATGACTCTCAACTATCTGTCAAATATCTTTTTTTCTTTTTTTTGAATACACCTGATTGTCTTGTTTGCTTTGGGCAGGTGGTCGACCGGGCAGAGCTTCTGTTTTCAGAAATACTTAATGCACTTAGTCAACTTGAAGAGAAACGATATGTCGAGGGACATGTTCCGAGTTCATCAGAATTAAGACGTCGAATTGTAGAGTTGGAGGGTATGTTACAACAGGAGATGGCAGAATTTGAGGTATAGATATCTCCTGTTTCCACTCGTTGAGCTTCAAGTATTGAATATATTTGCCTATAGCTAGCGTTATGTGGTGATAAAACTAAGTTATTCTTCTTCTGTTTTATTCTGAAATTCACAGGAAATAATTAGTGATTTAAGTTGTACTGACCACTGTGACCTAATTTGCTGATGAAAATCAGACATGTTTTGCCTGGTGGGCTTGCTCATTGTTTGCAATCATATTTAATTGAAGCTTTGGAATCTGCACAATTCAACTTTGATAATATAAGCTGCAAATCTCAGTCTATCTGCTAGCTAATGGTGAAGAACATTCTCTACATTATGTCTCAGGAATCGCTTCAGAAGACTTTGAAAAGGGAAGTGGCGAAGGGCCAACGCGTGATTGACATTCTGGAGATTAATCGTCTGCGGAGACAATTACTTGTGCAAACTATTATTTGGGATCATCGCCTGGTTCACCTGTCTTGTTTGAGTAATGTTGAGGATGGTCCGAGAAGCTTGAGCTCAGAAGAAAAGGAAACTTCTTTTCATAAAGACAAGACACCTTCCGAGGTGAATGTGGCCCCCAAGGAAGAAACAGTCGTTAGCAATTCTGAATCTTTCCGTTTGGATGACAGAAATACTAGTCTGGAAGGGGGATTTGAATGCCAAAGTGAGCAAGGTGATGATGTCGGTCAAGATAATCATATGGGTGAAAGTGCAAGTTCCAGAGAACAAAAGCAAGCAAAAGTATCTGCAAATATGAGTGTCTCCGATCAATCTGAGCCTCTGGAAAGTGGAACAAATGTTCGCAGGTCCCTATCTGAGGGGCAGTTTCCTACACCGCACAATTTGTCAGAGACCCTGGATGCTGCATGGACTGGTAAAAATCAATCAAATACGGCAGTGAAAAAGGAGATCTCCTCTGCACTTTCTGATTCAGCCATAATTGATTCTTTGAAGGGAGAAGCAGTGGCTGATGGGTTGGGTGTGAATGGCTATGCAGAGGACTTAAGCAAACCAAAGGTTTCCAGTTCTTTGCCTCCTTTATTGTCCCCCAAGGACTATGATGATGAGAGTGACTCAGTTAGCTGGCTAGGAGTGCCTATAAGCCTATACCGCTCTTTTAACAAGAATGTCTTAGCAGGATCTCAAAAGCTTGATATGCTTGGAGAGTACCATCCTATCTATATTTCATCCTCTCGGGAGTCAGAACTTAATGGTGGAGCTCGGCTGTTTCTGCCTGTTGGAATCAATGACACTGTTATTCCTGTTTATGATGATGAGCCCACTAGTATGATATCTTATGCATTGGTATCATTGGACTACCATGCTCAATTATGTGATGAGTCTGAAAAAGTAAAGGATGCTGAACCTGTGGCTGCACTATCATCTTTGGATTCTATTAGTTCTCATTCGTTTCAGTCATCTGATGATATGACTTCTGAAAGTAGAAATCTTAGTTCTGTAGAAGAGAGCATGCTATCAGTGTCCGGGTCTCGTAGCTCCCAGGGCTTAGACCCACTATCATATACTAAAGCCTTGCATGCAAAGATCTCATTTGCAGATGATAGAGGTGTGAAATATTCTGTAACTTGCTACTATGCGAAACGATTTGAAGCTTTAAGGAGGATGTGTTGCCCATCTGAGATGGATTTTGTGAGGTCCCTTAGTCGTTGTAAGAAGTGGGGAGCACAGGGTGGAAAGAGCAATGTCTTCTTTGCTAAGACATTGGATGATCGGTTTATCATCAAGCAAGTCACCAAGACAGAGCTAGAGTCATTTATCAAGTTCGCTCCTGCATATTTCAAGTACCTCTCTGAATCAATTGGCACGGGGAGTCCAACATGCTTGGCAAAGATTCTTGGGATCTATCAGGTATGCGAACAAGGACATCTCAAGTGCTCATTTGATATGTGTGTTAACCCGATAATTTGTCAATCTCCAAGTTTGTGATTGTGGACATTATGTCCTTACTCCTTAGCCAGAAGGGTCTAGGCAATGCCCAGCCCAAGGGTTGCACCAGGGTCGTTGATTTGATGTGCCATGGAACCAACTGCAATTCCTGTAGGTCATCCTGTTTTGGGTACTTTCACCTTTGGTGATCAAATGACCACCACTTACGTAATTGACAAAGTCAAGACATTTAATGGGACGAGTACAATCTTTAACCTAATATTAGGCTCTTGAATTCATTGGAAAGCAGCTAGCTTATGAGTAAATGCTATTGCTTTGTTTTATTACACAGCAGTGCATTCTTTATCTGTAATTTTGAAGTACTAGAAGAAGTTATATCTCTTCCACATCCATAGTTCTTGACCTCGAACAAATTTTTCAAAGCATAAGGCTACCCAAATTAGGGAATCACTAAGCCTATCCTTGCAAAGGGCAATACTGGTTAATTTTGTATCCAATCTCCGTGCCTATATCATGCCACGTATTGTGCCATGATCTGATAACAATAGGTTAAACTTCGGCCCTAAGCTTAGGACTTTTATTACCGTAAATATGATAGCATACTGAGCTTGTCAAATATAGTGTGAATTTGGTTAGAACTTATTTTCCTCCAAGTTGATTGAGTGAAGAAATCATTTCTGATATTCACCGATTGCAGCTAATTACCCTTATCACAGTTCACTCATATGTTAGACAGCTTTGTTGCGTCTTAGTTTAATCATCGATCTACTTTTTGTGTGTAGGTTACATCAAAGCATGTCAAAGGAGGTAGAGAAACCAAGATGGATGTCCTTATTATGGAGAATCTTCTCTATGGGAGGAAAGTGACACGGCTTTATGACTTAAAAGGATCTTCTCGATCACGCTATAATCCTGACTCCAGTGGAAGCAACAAAGTTCTGCTGGATCAAAACTTGATTGAAGCAATGCTAACTTCACCCATTTTTGTGGGAAATAAGGCGAAACGGTTGTTGGAGAGAGCTGTCTGGAACGACACTCATTTTCTCGCGGTAATCTCTCTCTCTCTCTCTCTCTCTCTCTCTCTCTCTCTCTCTCGTGCGCGCGCGCGCGCGCATTTGTATGCACTAGTAAAGCTAATAATTCCCCGTGGTGGCCTTCTGTTGCAGTCGGTGGATGTGATGGATTACTCACTTCTGGTTGGAGTTGATGAAGAGAAGCATGAGTTAGTACTTGGGATCATTGATTTCATGCGTCAGTATACTTGGGACAAGCACCTCGAAACTTGGGTCAAGGCTTCGGGCATACTGGGCGGGCCAAATAAAGAACCTCCAACCGTAATTTCGCCCAAGCAGTACAAGAAAAGATTCAGGAAAGCGATGACTACCTATTTCCTCATGGTCCCAGATCAGTGGTCACCTGCAACTATCATCCCAAGTAGATCACAGTCCGATTTACAGGAAGACGATGCGCAGATGGCCCTTCAGTGAACCGATGCCCCGATCTGCACCTGTAGATTTCTTCGAAGCTACGATTAGGATACGCCCTCTATTTCTTTGCTTACAATTTTTTCTTCCTTTTCCGCCATGTCCCATTCTTTTCCATTGCTGGGTTCTTCATGGTATCTTTTGAAAGAGCGTATATCTTCATTGTTTTGTAGAAATTTGCAGAACGGGGCTGTTGAAGCCACATCGACCTGTCAGGGGTAAATTATTAGATGGCCTTGATAGGGATGTTTTGTACAGAAGTAATCGTGCATATATGAAGCATTGCAATGTGTATATGAATCCGTGTGAGGTTTTGCCTTGATTCGAATGTCAATTTCAATCAATTTTTGACGATGGTTAACACAATCCACACGCAATCCCTCACTCTTCGTCTTGGCTCTTTCTTTGTTCATTCTGTAGTGGGCTTCTCCATCGAGTGAGCTCCGGCAGTGAGCACGAGTTTTTTTTTTTTTTTCTCGGGTCAAAGTGAGCATGAGTTTACTAGTACTCAATATCATCTTTTTGCATATACAAGGTCAGCACTACGGCTGCCTAATCGATGATTCGGATTTTAAAAGTACTGCGTTTTCTTTTCTCTTAAATCCGTCTAAAAAGCGGCGATCTATCAGAGACGATAGAGCTGAAAAGGAAGCGCTTTGCTCTTTAGGCATCATAGAGTGTTGCATTGATGGGAGACCATATAGCCTGTGCTCGTAAACTCTCTTCCTTTTGACATTACACTTCACATTCACAAAGCCATTCAAAGAAAAATTCACACTTCGACCAAGTCAGCCACCGCTCAACAGACACTGTTTGAAAAGCTATTCTCTAGCTCAAGTCCTCCTGTAGAATGCCTCCCACATCATCCGCTTTGTACAATGCACCGCCATCTTGTGATATCTGAAGCCAATTTTGTTGAAGAAGATCGATGATATCGGCATCGCTGAAGACCATTCAAGATTGTTTAGACAAAGCTGATCTGTTGTGTCGATTGTTCTAGGAGGGATAAGAACTGTGTTTAAAAGTCATTCACCTGGCTTCACAGCTGTATGCAGTTCTCGGAATCTTTCTGCGGAGTCTCGGCCCCTCGTCGTATCCTTCGCAGATGATCTCCCCGCTCTCGTCTCGGTAACATACTATACCTTTACATCGATCCTCAAAAACCTGCAATAAAAACCCAGAATCTAAGTATCGAAAAAGAAGATGAAGTCGGATCAATGGAAGTTGTTTTCTACCACGAATTGATCGCGTTCTATGATGAGTATGCACAAGAAGCATGAAGGCTTTGCAGGTCTCACTCCGCAAAACCAAAACGGGTCGACGTAAAGATCGCGGGTCTACCTGGTTCTTCAAGGATGATCGGGTTCGGACCGCAGTAGCTCTGCTGACCGGAAGCTGGTTGCGCGGGAGCATCGTAACCGAGCCGACTGGCTTCATAATCCGACTCAAGTCCCATAGAACTATCTGAGGGGATTTGGGATACGTCACAGCCATTGATCTCATGAAGCTGTGCAATTAAGGAGATGAATTGCTGACCTCAAACGAGTGAGAAGGGAGAAGATTTGAGCACAGGAAACGTTTACTGTTGGGCGGTGTGCTATTGTCTGGTTTGCGTATGGTTGAGGCATTGATATTTAAAGTGGTTCATGTCTAGTCATAGTGCATCATATTTTGTATTATACTAGAGGGGTGGGTCCATGGAGCTTATCTTGTAAAATGTTCATCGATGACTTTCATTTCGATGGACCTATTTAATAATCTCCACCTTGTAATTATCAACCTCATGACCTTGTTACATCTGAGGATATCTCTAACATTTCATTTAGCCAGACAGGATAATGTTATATTGAATAACAAATCGTAAATTCCAAGATAACGATGGTAAAATCATGCAACCAACAACCTACTGGTTACATATATCGACGCGAATTTTAGCATTAATGTTACGATCTCCGACCATCTATATAAGTAGTTGGCAAACAAGAAGAAACCTCATCAGCTTCCAAATACCATGAATTGAGCTTCCGCACACTCCAATTTGAGTTGGGCTTACTTCGACTTAGTTAAACACAATTCATTAAGTTGCTTCGATACATAGTTATTAATAGTTAAATAGCATTCCTGACTATTCTCGTGTGCGTTGCACAAGATAAAATGAGTCTGAGAAACCCCAGTGCAGATCTCTCTCTCTCTTTTTGGCAATATTCCGCCAAAATGAAAACTCAAATTTTTCTCTCTCTCTCAAGCCGAGGTTCCTTCTCACTTGACGGCCCCAGTTTTCACAAACAGTCGGTTCGCTCCGCACGAGCTGCTGCCCGTGTGATGCATCCGAGCAAGCATCCCGGCCTCCTCGGGATCCGTGACTAGCCGGGGCGGATGCCCGGGGGCGAAATTAAATTAATAAATGAAATATAAATATACCTCTCATCACGGACCATTTTTGGGCCTGGACTGGCCCCGATCAAAGATGGGCCTTCAGGAGTGGCATCACTGGGCCTGGCGATCCTCCTCTCATCTCAGGCCCATTTTCTCAGGCCCATTTGCTTCCCCACCACCACCGCCAACCTGACTTGCTTCACAAGAAGGGTTCTTCGCTAAAAGAGACACCAAGAGAGGAGCACACTGAACCGAAGAAGCCGCACGGAGCCTCTCGACGCGCTCCACGACCCCCGCAAATCTCTCCAGGTAAGCTCTCCATCGGCGCAATCGGCGATTCGATCGCCGCCGTCTCCTTCCTCTTCTTCTCCTTTCGCTCGGCATTCCGGCGCCGATCCTCCCTCGGATCGGAGGATAGCTTGTTTTGGGAATTGCCGAGTCCGTCGCGATCCGATTCCGATTCTGAGATTTCGTTTCGCCGGTCGCAGGTTGTCCGTCTGAGCTCGTCGCCGAGATGTTCCTCACGAGGTGAGCGCTGCATTCGATTCCGGTGGAGTTGGCAGCCGCCGCCGGGGGGGTGGGTGGGGTTCTAGGTTTTAGCTGAGTTGGTTTTGGCGTTTGTTTCGGTTTCGTGCAGGACCGAGTACGACAGAGGAGTGAACACCTTCTCTCCGGAAGGCAGATTGTTTCAAGTCGAATATGCCATTGAAGCCATCAAGGTAAAACGGGCCTTCCTTCGCCCTTGCTGCTGCTTTTCTTTTCCGGTTAATGTCGTGGAAATGAACTGGTGACGGGTGCTGTTGTGGGACTTGATTTTTTTTTTGAGCTTGTTGATGATGAGCGGGACGCGTGTGTGGGTGTGTTTGAATTACTGCAGTTGGGCTCGACCGCGATCGGGTTGAAGACGAAGGAAGGCGTGGTGCTCGCTGTCGAGAAGCGTATTACCTCGCCCTTGCTGGTCTGTTTTCTTTTAGTTCTTCCTTTTTTTTATTTCGAGTATAGCCTGCGTTAGAGATACCGGGCCTTTTCCGGGTTGTTGAGTGGCATTGCTGGTTGTGCTAGTCTTATTTTGAATTGTTGACCGTCTTTTCCGGGTGATGTAAATGTATACGACTTGATTGTTTAGCCAATTCATGTGATGGGAAATGGAATGCGTGTTTACTTCTCTGTTGATGATATGAGGGAATAGATGACTACTTAAAATGACATTCAAGTCCCTCATTCTGATTTACCCAATAGGGCGTGTGGGACTGGCACATGAAAATGAAATTGTAAAGACATTGCTTGACGCTATATGGTTTTTTACTGGAGTATAATTATATCAATTTTTCCCAAGTCGGTGCACTAAATGTATGAACAACATTTATCTATTTTGACCGCTAAATATTGTTTTCACTATATGGTAGTTGTGGACAATTTACATTGAGTTCTTACTAGAACAATTCTTCACTCACTGGCAGGAGCCGAGCAGTGTTGAGAAAATCATGGAAATTGATGACCATATTGGATGTGCCATGAGTGGCTTGATTGCTGACGCACGCACTCTAGTTGAACATGCTCGGGTGGAAACTCAAGTACGGGCTGTCCTAATTCTTTGTCCTCCTTTTTATTTTAAGCTGATTGTTCCTCATTTTAATTATTACGCTGGATATGGTCTGCAGAATCATAGGTTCTCGTATGGTGAGCCCATGACAGTTGAATCCACCACCCAAGCCCTTTGTGATCTTGCTTTGCGATTTGGTGAGGGTGACGAAGAATCAATGGTAATACATTTCTGTCAACGGCCGTGCATTTATTTTTTCCTTCATTTTCTGCAGAACATTCGTGAGAAAACCCATCTTTTGAGTTTTGCATGTGAATATCAGTTTCGATATGGTTGGTACTTGCTTTGCCCTTTAAATTCCCTTGTTGTCTAATTGTTCTTAAAAATAACTTGCGGATGTTCAGCATTGTTGTAGAGTTTTAGTAGGTTGCTTAATGCTTGTTGCTTCATATGCTTCTTTTTTCCTCTTGCTGGTAATGATCCTGGGGTTTCTCCTTTCCCCTGTTATGTCAAAAGAAAAGAGTGTAAGAGATGTGTCTTTTTCCTAGGGTGAAAAACTTTGCCATTTGCAGCTTGGAGTTTCTGTAATATGGGCAGAAGCTAGGTGTCAGGGCATAGGTTGCATAGCAACTTTCTTTTTGGAGATTATGGAAGTCTCTTGAGGGCCATCTTTCCCTAGCAGGGTCGGTGTCTAAGGATACACTAAACATGTACATCTGTTGTTTCTAGTTTGCAATTCTGCTATGTGATGCCAAAACATGGGTTCGAATTGGAAGGCAAAAGATGCTTCAATTCAGCACCACTTTTCTCATTCCTTCATGTGCGTATGTGCATTGTGTATTTTAAATGCTTTCTCACGGGTGATTGTCCTGTTGTGCAGTCTCGTCCTTTTGGAGTCTCTCTTCTCATTGCTGGACATGATGAAAATGGACCCAGCTTGTAAGTAGACTTGAACTTTTAAGTTTTTAAATGCTGTCCCAATGCTTGCAACAAGATACAAGATCTCTTTTTCTTCTCATGCCTTGAGTATCTGTTTTTTGCTGGATGTAGAGGAGTTAATAGGATCTGGTTTGGCATAGAGTTTGGAAATTCTTTCTGGTGATTTTCTTTGGAGGTTTTTCCAGTAGTCATATGACTAAATTCAATGATCAGGCAAACAACCACAAGTACTTTGTTGCTTTCCATTACCACAATGAGATGATGTGTCAAAGCTTCTACTTGTATGGTTGCTTTCCAATATGCCTCATTACAATGCAACTAAATGCCGTATCTACTACGAAAGTTTTAAGAGTCCTTTCTACTAGTTACTCATAAAAAGTGATTCTGTAGACTAATGCTATCATTTAACCTAAGAATGTCTTGACTCATCTTTTTTTATGGCAAAATAGTAAGTTTGTTCTTTTTATTGGCAGTCTCTTTTGGACTGCAAGATTGAAAGATCTGCACTTATCATTTCTAGCTAAGAGTATGGGGTTTGTTGTTACACAAGTACTAGGTTTAAATAGCAATTTATTTTTAATCTTAACTTGTATAAAACTGGGCTCTATGATGAAATGATCTTTGTTAATTTTTTTAATCGTGAGCCTATGGAAGCTATATTTTCTCGTCTCGAAGTTTTAGCATTTCTTCTCTACTTGTGAATTGCACGTATAAGATTTTTAGCTGTGTTGGACTTTGACTCATGGTTCAGTAATTATTACAACTGGCTAGATTTTTTCTCTATCAACTTTTAGAGAAGTAGCTCAAATTATTACTTAACTTGAAATAGCTGCATGTTCTACCGGTAGTGTTTACTGAATACTACAGAATACTCCTTTTTAGTTTTAAACAACTACGACAAACGAAGCGTTATATCACTAGGTGAGGTCGGTTATATGAATTTTTTACGCCACTGTGCTCCATGTGTCGAGTCTTTTGTAAACTAGAAGTGCTTCATATTTTTCCTTATTGGATCGAAACTATGATACTATTTGTTATATCCCTGAGATGCATTTTATGATACTTTTCGCTTGTTGGCCTTGGGTTATTTACTCAGAAAAGAACCTTTTGCTTGACAGATACTATACAGATCCCTCTGGCACATTTTGGCAGTGCAATGCAAAAGCCATTGGGTCAGGTTCAGAAGGAGCAGATAGCTCATTGCAGGAGCAATATAATAAGGTATGTGCTCTCATCTGATGGATGTTAGCAAAGTTGAAGTTTCCATACTAGGTGATCACAATCTTACCTGGTTGAATACATCAGTCTTTGCATTTGCTGCAACTTTTGAGAAGTGCTGGTGAATCAATTAAGATTGGTTGCAGGACCTAACTCTTCTGGAAGCTGAGAAAATTGCTCTTTCCATCCTCAAGCAGGTCATGGAGGAAAGGGTAATGCATCAACCGAATTGCCTGTATACTTTTTCCTTGTTGGTTAATTGTCATCTTCCTCGTGTGCTCTTCGTAAGTGGATTTTGGTATGAATTATCAGGTGACGCCCAACAATGTGGACATTGCAAAGGTGGCTCCTACTTACCATCTCTACACACCTGCTGAGGTGGAGGCGGTCATTAGTCGACTATGAGGAGATTCTCCATGGAACTTAACATTTAGAGTAATGTTCTTGGCATGTGCCCCCCACCTATGCGTGCTTTTGAAGAATTCTTGCCTGTAACTGTACTTTGCAAAGCCAGAGATTGAAACTGTCATCCTATTTTGGCCGGGTTATCATTCCAGGACTAATGTTGTGGATTATACAATTTCGGCTCCGTTTGGAAACCACTTTGCCAAGGGACTTTGGGCATCCAAAGTCGCTTGGGCTAAATTTTGGTGTTTGGTAATTATTTTTTGAAGACCCATTGAGCCAAAGTTGGCCTTCAAAAGGCCAAAAGCCCAAGGCACCCTAGGAGGTGCCTTGGGCATTTCAGCATTTTCGGCATGCTACAGTACTGATAAGTGACAAAAATTTTCTTCCAAAACTAACCTCGTCTAATTTTTGATTTTTCGGATTTAGCCTCGTCTGCTATTGTTCATCGTCTTCTTCGCTTGCACTTTGGACGGCATGGTTGTGAGGGGAAGGCGACCGCCAGAGGGGGGCCGGTGCGGTCGCGCAACCCAGCGACCGTCGCCTGGGCTCGCACGATCGCCGCGAGGGGCCGCACGACCTTCCGCGAGGGGCTGCGCGACCAAAATCCGGCGACCTAGGCGAGGGCGCCTGAGGTCGCGCGACCTAGGCGAGGGCGCCTGAGGTCGCGCGACCTAGGCGAGGGCGCCTGAGGTCGCGCGACCTAGGCGAGGGCGCCTGAGGTCGCGCGACCTAAACGACCTTCGAGGGCCGTCGGCGACCCAGATCCGGCGTCGGGCGACTGTCGTCTGAGGCCGAGCGAGCTCGGGCAGCCCCGGCGATCGCCGGCGAGGGCGGCCTGGGCTCGAGCGAGCCCCGACGAGGGTTGCGAAACCCAGGCGAGGGCTGCCGGCGACCCAGGCGAGGGCGCCTGAGGTCGCGCGACCTAAACGACCTTCGAGGGCCGTCGGCGACCCAGATCCGGCGCCGGGAGGCTGTCGCCTGAGGTCGAGCCAGCTCGGGCAACCCCGGCAACCGCCGGCGAGGGCTGCCTGGGCTCGAGCGAGCCCCGACGAGGGTCGCGAAACCCAGGCGAGGGTCGCCAGGCGCCGGATCTGGGTTGCTAGCGGCCGCCTGCCCTTCGCCGGCTCCGGCGAAGGGTTTTAACTTATCTTTAATAAAAAATAAAAAAAGAGCTTTGCAAGTATAATTTTTTCAACCGCTATTTTACCCAAAGTTGCTTTGTAAGAGACTTTTAAGTTACAATTTACCAAACATAATTGCATTTTAAAAAACTCCTTCAACTCAAAGTCCTTTACATTTCCCTAAAAACTTTCCCTAAAAGTGTTTCCAAACGCAGCCTTCTTCCCCTAATTTGAATTGAATACAGTGTAGAGACAATTGTTTTACCTTTTGTATCTTTCTGACCGGAGGCAGGTCATGGACGGCGGATGAGCGATAAGAGTGACGGATCTCACTCAAACCTTTTCTTTTGATTTATTGTTGCTTAGGGAAACTTTATCGACTGGATAACCTCAGGTTGCGCTGATAGAAAGATGCTCGTGCTGCTCTGCGACATACTTACTCCTGTGCTGAAGTGCACCTCATTGATATGCAACGTGCATATGCATCGGGGTCGGTATTGCGTGAACTTCTCTGGTCCTCAAATTTGACGAAGTTTTCGGGTGCATCTTGGGTAGTTTCTCGTTACAGCACTGGGAAAGATCCGCGGTTACAGAGGATAATTGGCCGAGAAATGGAAGTGCACCACGTGGGCGTATCCTTTTGTCTTCTAAGCTATGGGGTCCTTGTGACTAGCAAAACCTAACGCACTAGGGCAAAAGTACAGGAAGTGGGCCCTTAACATGTCGGGACCTCTGAGCTTAAAGCAGATGCTCCTGCGTGTGGGGCGCACATGGGGGTGTCTATGTCAACTTGAAACGGATCGCATCTTATCTTTACCACACCGGGTTTTTTTAGGGATTCTTGGAGAATAGATCCTTAGACCCCTCAACGGTTGATCTTAAACTTCTGAAGTTAATGTGTTGCGACATTTTGTGTACGAGTTACGAAAAAATGTAATGAATTGTGATACGTCCTCGGCGAACTGTACAACCGCCCCTTTACCTCAAGTCACGCACGCATTCTTCAAACTATGGAACATTAGCTTAGATAAGGAAGGAGAAACTCAAGAAGCGGAACCATCTTTTGTATTGATCAGTGCATAGCACATCAGAAAATCGAAACGCTACAAACAAATTTCAATTTCGATAAATAAAAAAGGAAGGGGGAAAATATTCACTGTCGGCACTTTGCGGCCCTACATCATTACCATTACCGGATTACAAAGCGGCGTCAAACGTCACGCTAGTTTGAGGCAACCACTCGCTCCCTTGGATGAACGACCCCACCGTGAACTTCCCGGCCTCGGTCGCCGTGAGAGCCGACTTATACCCGGTCCACGTGACGCGCTGCGCCGTGCTTGCCCCCGCGCCACTGTTTTGGTACTCTGCGTAGAAGATCGTCCTCGGGGGATCCACTTTGCTGACCCACTCAATCCAGCCCTTGGGCTTCAAGAAGGAGTCGATGGTCGACTGCATAATCACGGTGGTCGAGTAGTCTTTCCAGGGCCTGCCGAGATACGTCGGAGCGGTCACGTTGCCGTTGGCAGTGATACTGCATTTCTGGATCGAGATGCCGGTGTTTTGATTAGGGTCCTTCTTGCCCTGAGCCGTGATGGTGTTGAACTGGTTGTCCAGCGGCTGCCTGGGCTGGATATTGCAGTTCTGGAAGACGACAGCGGAGTTCCCGAATATGAAGTCGATCGTGCCCGTGACGTCGCAGTCACGGTAGAACTGGCGGTTCGAATGCGCGTAGAGTGTGTCCTGGTACGCATCGAAGGCACAGCGGTATATCACCGATAGGTCGGACCCGGACCTGAACGCCACCGCTTGGTGCTTCGCCGCGCCGGCAGTGTTCACGAACCCCATGTCCCTCGCTATGAAGCCTCTACCCGCGACAGCTGGTGAAAAGATCACATCACTTAAGAGTTGGAATTTGACAATAATATCCACAAAAGAAACATAGATAAAACAATGAAAACAGCACCGGAGCGTATGGTGGGTTCTTGACATATTTTAACAATTATGAGTTTCGGTGCTTATTTCTTTTATTTGGTGACTTTTACCAGAATTGGCTCCATGATCGGATGCGGCAATTGCGGGCAAAAGAAAAGAAACCATAGCAGCCCATAAAAGAGAAAAAGCCATGTTTTCATGCCCGGTGCGGCGACTTTCTTTCACATCAAAGCAGGCAGCAGTAAACAGAACGCGACAATGTTCAGGAAAAACCAAATCCAGCCTCAACATGATTCAACCAAATTAACTCGATGCAATCACACGATTTGACTGAAGACCCGTACTTGGTTTTTACAAAACGAGGTCCTTTTAAGTAGAGTCTAGCAATTTAGAAAGGAACTATGCTGGTTTTGATTGCTACTGCAAGTCAATATCTTCTAGTATCATACTAGCCCCACAGAAGAAAACCCAATTCTTTCCTGACTCGGGCAAAGCGCCGCAAGGCCATTACGTCTGTCGACCGGGCACCAATCAAGGAGTAGCGGATGGGACCACGTGGGACATGACGAGGGCAATTTGTCAGAATGTCACGTTCATTTATGCCGAGCAAGCATGAATGCACATGATAGGGTAGGGCAGAGACACACCAGACCGACGTACAACCTTTCCGCAATTTTTAATCACCATCAACGGACGACATTGGCGAGTGGGGGTGGGGGGGCCTCGCACGAGATCAAGATCATCTTCATGGTGGGGACAGACAGAATTCACGAGGTTCGCTGATCTGGTAAGCGATGGGCCCCCCACCGGAGCAACACCCTTTCCCTCAGGGAAGGGTGTCCCGGTTCACATCGCACCATGGATTTTAGCTAAGAATATGGAAAAAACGGTGATGATGATGACGACGATGCCTGAACAAAACAGGGGATCCTATCACAAGTTGCCACCTTGTCAGCGAATCGCATCCCGACAATGGCCACAGCATTCGAGTCGGCGTTAGCCATTTCGTTCTTGGTTCCCCTCTGTTTATATATTTTGATTGAAATCGAGACGTCGCTTTCCATAGGTGGATCGCTTCTCCTACAATGTTTGTGGTATGAAATAGCCTAAGGTTGTTGGGCTAATCAGCTGAACTTACTTCCAGAGCTCCCAAATCCTAAATCTTGTGGGATAGTTTTCTTGTGGATCGGATTTGAATTGGATAGAAGGAAGACGAAAGCGAAATGCCCAATCAACTTGAGGAGGGTGGGGACTAAAGCAGGCGGTTTTCACTTCACATGGCAGAGCACAACGAAAACAGTTTGTTTATCAGGGACTCACCGAAGGTCGCCGTGCTGAAAGTCGGAGTCCCGTCGACGAAGTTCTTGCTGCCGGAGACGATGGTCTTCGTCTTCCCGTCGCCGTACATCATCACGTTCCACTTGCTCTTTTCCAGCACCACGGTCTCGTTGTAGGTCCCCGCCTTCACGTAGATCACGAACCTCGACCCGTTCTTCTTCGGGACGGCGTCCACCGCCTCCTGGATCGTCCTGTAGTCCCCGCTCCCGTCCTGCGCCACCGTCAGGTGCGGCGCCGCCGCCGACGCCTCGTCCTGCAGCAGCCTCCTCTCCGCCGCCCCGAGCCAGCTCGGGAACTCCGACGGCGGCGACGAAGATCCGAGCAGCTTCCGGTGGATGGGGATCTTGAAATCGGCCAACAGGCTGATAATCCTGGTCACGATGGCCAGGCTGTTGCTCACGAACTCGGTCGAGTTCTCCATGGCAGCCCTGACGTCGTCGATTAGCGTCGAGTTGATCTCCTGCAGCGAGTCGAGGCAAGTCTCATGGTCCGTGATCGCCGCGCTCAGCCACGTCTTCATGGCGTTGATCTTCGCCGAGGACAGAATCGAGTCTCCGGCGCCAAACTCCAGCGAAGAGATCGAGTCGTTGAGCCGGTCGACCGCGTCCCCGAACACGCCGGCGCACACGGCGAGCGCCGCCCTCCCCCGGGCGTCCCCGGCATCGGCCTTGCTCGCCAGCCGGCCCGCGTAGCCCGGGAGCTTCTGGAGCTCCCCCATGGCGACGGCGAGGGAGAGCTTGAAGAGCTGCTCGGGGTCGGTGGCGTTGGCGGTCTCGGCGGCGGAGATGCTGGAGAAGCAGGAGTCGGGGTACTGGGTGACGCTGCAGACGGCCTTGAGGGAGGCGGCCGGGGTCAGCTCGGGGGCGGGAGCTGCGGAGGAGCCGCCGCCGCCGTGGCCGGAGCTGTTGCGGCGGTGGACGAGGGCGCCGGCCACGGCGGCGACGACGACGGCGAGGAGGAGGGCGGCGGAGGCGGCGAGGATGAGGAGGCGGCGGCGGGTGCGCTTGCGGAAGGCCTGCTCCTCCGCCTCGTCCACCTTGCCGTAGCCCTTGAAGGACTTCATGGAATCCATACCCTCTTCTTCACCAACCTTCGCAGTGAGAGAGTGTGAAGTGCGAAGTGTTTCTAGAGAGAGAAAGAAGAGAGAGAGAGAGAGATGCTGTTCGGGTTTTCTTTTGGAAGGGAGCAGGTGCGAGCGCCTCCATTTTTATATAAGAGAGAGAAAGGCCAGCGCAGAGGAGAGAGAATCTCTCTGTCTCTCTCTCTCTCTCTAGCGATGGGAGAAGAGATTCGCGAAATTTGCTCTTCCTTGGGCGGATGCTTCGATGTTAAGGTTTTCCCACTTTCGAGCGAAAGCTGTCGTTTGCGCGTTAGCCGTCGTGGCATTCCGAGGAGAGGACACGTGGCCCCCACCAGCTTAACGACACTTTAATCGATCGCCTCCGTTATTATTAGCACCTCGCGCCTCGCTTACGCGTGATCTCCTCCCCAGTGAGCGGGCAGGGTCCGGGAGAGCCGGCCCGGCGGGGGCCGTGTGGGTAGCGGCCCCGAGCCGTCAGAGGCGTTTTATGTTCAGTCATAAAAGAATTTATATTAAAAAGTTAAATATTTTAGGCTATATAGGCAATTTTGTAATTCGTGTCATATAGGGTTTCGCTATATATATTTAGGGCGAAACAGATCTTTAGAAAAGAGACACGGTGAAAAAGAGTATCCGTACACTTTTCTACGTTATTAGTAAAACGGATCTTTTCTCCCCATGGATGTAGGTAGGCGGAACATCTTCCCTGCTGAATCACGTAAATTCTTGTGTTATGCGAATTTCCATTACTTTCTTGCATCGTTGATGGGATCGAATTTAGATATTCGACGGGATCCCATGGCGAGTACAGCCGCATGTCGCACGGCCGGTAACGCCATGCGTTGGGGGGAGAAGAACGTACGGAAACGCTTCTGATCGTAACATTTCCGTCGCGTGCCTCGTATCGAGAGCGCGAGTTGGGGCAATACGGTACCATTGTTTTTTTTTTTCTCCTCGTGGTTATCCAGTCGAGTCTAATCGAGCTCGATACGAGTACAAATCTCGTGCGGGTCGTTCGTACACCCGGGAAAAAAAAGAAGAAAGAAATCGATATTTGGAACGGAGGTGTAATTAGGATATAGATCCATTTGGGAAACCGTCTTGCGACACTCTTTTTCTGAATGTCTAGTCTCCATCACGGAGTGTTTTGGCCTGTTTGGAGTTTTAATGAATTGACAAATTTCCTAAATTGACCGAGGCAGAGTCAGCATAACTATTATGACATATTTGAGTTTTGGGCCGCTTTTAGAGGCTATTGGATAGTCATGGCCACGGTTCGGAATTGACCAGTTCTGATTTGTGGCCAAGTATGAACCGAAACCGGCTAGTTCCGAGCCAGTTCCGGTTCCGGTTCAGGTTCGGAACCGGTCGGTTCGAAACCGATTCCGGTTCAATTCATAATTTTTCTTTTCTGTTTTTTTTTCCTTTTCCTTTTCTTTTTTTTTTCTTTTCTTCCTCCGCTGGCCATAGCCGGGGTCGACGGAGGTCGCCGGCCTTAGGCGAGGCCGCCCTCGCCGGCGTCGGGCGAGGGCCGCCCTCGCCGGCGTCGGGCGAGGGCCGCCCTCGCCGGCGTCGGGCGAGGGCCGCCCTCGCCGGCGTCGGGCGAGGGCCGCCCTCGCCGGCGTCGGGCGAGGGCCGCCCTCGCCGGCGTCGGGCGAGGGCCGCCCTCGCCGGCGTCGGGCGAGGGCCGCCCTCGCCGGCGTCGGGCGAGGGCCGCCCTCGCCTGGGCTGGGCGAGGCCGGCCTCGCCAGATCGGGCAAGGGCTCGACCTCGCCGGCGTCGAGCGAGGCCGGCCTCGCCTAGCCCAGGCGAGGGCGGCCCTCGCCCGACGCCGGCGAGGGTGGCCTCGCCTAAGGTCGGCGACCTCCGCTGGCCCCAGCTATGGTTGGCGGAGCCTGCAGCTTTCTTCTTCTTCTTTTTTTTTTTGTGGAACCGGGCCCGGAACCGACGGTTCCGGGCAGGTTCCAAACCGCAGGCCTGGTCAACGGGCCGGGCTCAGGTTGGACCGGGCCGGTTTCGGGCCGAAACCGGCCCATGACCATGACTACTATTGGATACGGTCTTCACTTACACTTGAGTCCTAATTTTGTCCTAACTCTATATTCAGTCCTTAGTTTTTCTTTTGTTAAGTTCCAATTTTTGGTTTTTTGAACAAAAATTGCTGTGCCGTGACTTCCTTTCTCTATAAATTGAAGTCCCCTGAAGTCGTTTCCCAACCCTTTTACAGTAAACCTCGAGTAACATTGATATTCCAATATCAAGTATTGAGCAAAAATAACTCGGGTTTCGTAAACGTTATACCGATCATATAGCTACAATCTTCACGTGTTATACCAAGTATAATGTTCATGGCTCCCGCTTCGCTGTTACCTCGCAGGTAGAGTCCTTCGGGGGAAGAGACGGGCACCTCGATGAAATGAGGATGCTCGAGCTGGCGATTCCTGCAGAGATAGTAAACCACGGGCACCTTCCTGCTCTGAAATACTTGGGCGACTTCTCCGTCCAGACTTTCGCTCTCTCCGGGCTCACCTGCCGATACTTCTTCATCTTCGTGAGTAATGGAATTATTTTTCATTTTTTTGGTTTTTATAAGCGATACATATAGTCTTTGATTGTCTCGAAACGATGGTTTGAATAATAGTAAGGTATTATCTCGGATTATAAAGAACATGTGGCGTTGGGTTTAGTGGTCGGAAGACGGACCAAATTGAGTGGCCTAGGCATGCAACCGCGACACATAGCACTGAATTCGATTGATCGCATGTTCTTTTGGCTATCTCCTCGAGCTTTTACCTGTGTTTTTATATCGGAGATTGAGTTCGTTACAAATGAGATTCAAAGTCATCTCATCGAGGAAACCACTTAAATTTCACGTAGAAATCTGTTCTTCTTATTAATCGATCATAACGAGAAAAACAGAGGAAGAAAGAAATTAGAAAGTCGGGCAGTCAAGTGCATGATTAGTGCATGTTCGTGTAAAATCCCCTCAATATAAAAATCACCGGCCAGCCAAGGTCAGCTTCATACGTTTGCACGCTTTTTGTCTCCTATTGATTAATTTAAGCTCGGCATCTTTTTCTTTGACAAATGTTCGGATAAATAGCCAAGATTTTAATTCATTTTTAATTGTCTACTTAATCGAATGATTTAGCAAATTAATTGATTCTTTTTTTTCACTTAATCGATGCATTAATTATCGACCCTGGTTTGGAGTCATCGAGCGGGCTCTCGGCGAGCTGTGCCCTTCGTTAAGATTTATGAACTTAGAAAGAAAAATAATATCGCATAGCCCGTAGATCATGTAAGTCAAAGTGCATTTCCATCATGAGTTGGACCGACGTGCATGAAGATTAATCGGAACCATTTGAGGGTGTGAAAACTCGCGACGATTCACGCAATTATTTCATACAGTTTGCGCACGTACACGCCTATATTTTTAATATATAGTTCCAATGGTATGATATCCACCGGACGCGAACCAAAAAAGATTTTTGAATTGGTCAACGGCGAAAAGGAATTATCTAAAGTAGCATTGGATGGCGTATATCCGTACACGTTCTTCCGTTCTATGTAAATTATTTAGACGGTCCGGGTCGGACCTCATCCGGGCCGGGAGGCCCCGTGTAACGGATGGGCTTATGTTCGGTTGCATAAAGTCGAGCCCACGATCGGACCGGGCCGAGAACCGGCCCACTAGAGCCCTCGGTCTCGCCCCCAAGAAAAAACCGGAAAGGTCCGAGCGATCTTCTGCTTCTTCTTCTTCCGTCTCCTTCTGGTTCGTTCCTGCCTTGGTACCGCGCCGTTCAATCTCGAGGTCGCTTGCTTTGCAGTTGCGGTTCAGGCTTCCCGGTCGCCGACGCAGCTTCGAGTTCTCGGAGGTAAATCCTCGGTTCCTCGGTTCCTCGTTCCTGCGACCTGCTGTTGTTGTTGTCGTCGGTGCTGTTTTTCCGACGGGTTCGCTTATCCGTCGGTTCTCCCGCCGCGATGTCTTCTCCGTCTACGTAGCTTCGTGTCTTCTGTTATGGCTTCAGTTGCCTGCTGAGTTTGATGCTGTGTGATCTCCATTCTCGCGTGATCGCGGTTTCGTTGGTTTCGGGAGCTTATACGTTGTCCGCGCTTGCTTACTGTTGGTCTGAGTTGGGTTGTAACGGCCGTGCTGTAGGGCCTGCTTGTTCGCGAGGAGTTTCTAGTTTTCGAGTGTTGGTAGTTCGAGAGTGACGTGCTTTCATCGTCTCCTGTTCAATTTAAGCGTGCTCGTTCTTTGTTGTGGCATTCTTTGTAGTTTAATGTAATCATACAGGCATCCTTATTGATTGCTTGGTTTTCGGTTCAATGTGTTGATTGATAAGAGAAGCAAATATTTTTTTTTTTGGTAAAGAGAGAAGCAAATATTTTGGTTCTGGAGTATTCGAACATTAGTTTTTTCCATGCTTGGCTGTCTATGCCTTGCCGAATTCGGATTGCATATATATCTTACACAGATTTTTTGCCCGTGTTGCTTATGTTAATTACTCATGCGAGTGTATTCGTGCATAACGTGTCCTGTAAATTGGCTCTCTCTCTCTCTCTCCTAATTGCTTTCAGCAATCTTAATATATCTTATCTCTTGGCAATTATGATGCTGTCTACAGTAGAGGCTGCTACCATCAAGGGGCGCATGGTTTCTGTTGGTTCAAAAGTTTTACAATCGAGAAGGCACAAAGTTCATAGTTCGGTGGAAGATAGACCCATGGGTGAGGAAAATAGGTCACATAAGTCAGCGAGAAGGAAACAAGGCATGAACAGGAGAGCAAAAGAAGGCGATTTTGGATCCGGTGGAGATGGTTTTGGGAAATCTTCGCATGGCTCTGGCAAACACGCGAAGTTCTTGAAAGGACAGGATACTAAGATTCCTAAATCCCCAATTATAAGGTGATTGGTCTTTGGAGTTAATTTGATGCTTGATGATGGTGCATTTGTGTACTTGTGAATGTTAGGGTTCTTATCGAACCATTCTTGTTTTGGTGATTTGTTAACGTGAACTCCTAGGTTCTATGGTTATGGACGATAATTGCTTGACTGACTTCCTTGCAGGAAACAAGTGGACCCTATGACGACAAAATACTTTTCAGATATTGCTAATCTTTTTGAAAGTAATGAAGTTGAATTAGAGGAAAGATCTGTAATATGTGGTAATGCTCTTGAAGAAACTAGAGGCAAAGAATATGAACTGGCAACTGATTACATCATAAGCCACATTTTGCAAAGTCTCCTTGAGGGCTGTGATGTGGACCATCTTTGTGGCTTTCTTCAAAGTTGTTCGAGGGTCTTTCCTCTCATTGCAATGGATAGATCTGGTTCTCATGTTGCTGAAACAGCCCTAAGGTCTATAGCTACGCATCTTCAAGACGAAGAGACCTATTCTGCTATTTTGGAGACCTTAACAATGATATGCAAGGTATAATTTAGTTTTTTAACTATCTGTTTGGATGAAAGAGCTAGTACCCGGAATTATATATGTTCTGCGGAAACTCTTTTGACCGATTTGTTTAAAGTGGCTTGTTTGTCAGCGAATCATATCACAAGATTGTGCATTCTCCTAACTATGATTGATTAGATGAACTAATATGGATGTTCAGTCTTTCATGGAAAATAACCTCTCATGCCTGTCAGGTGATTGTCGAGAACCCTGCTGACTTGATGTATAACTGCTACGGCTCACATGTTCTTCGAAGACTTCTTTGTCTTTTCAAAGGAGTATCATTAGATTCTGCAGAGTTTCAGGGAACTAAGTCCTCGACAAATGTAGCAGAGCGCTTGAATCGTAAGACATCTCGCCCAAATGAGCATGCCCAGCAGAAACTTGGCCATGGATTTCCAGGTTTATTGAAAGATCTTATCACTGGGATGCTTAATTACACTGCAGATGATAAGAGCGTGCTAGTTGATCAGTTTGGCAGTTTGGTCCTCCAGGCATGTCTCTGGTATACCCTCCTAATGTTTCTCTGTTTTTCATTTGAAGCTGGTGTAGTGTTGATAACGGCTCCTTGGGATCTGTACTAATAGTTCCCAATCCATTGAAGGCATGTGCGGAGAGGGAGAGAGAGGGAGGGGAGGGGGGGGGGCTTCATTTGGATGGCTGATTGAGTGGACTTCTTTTTATCTGTTTGTCATTATCGCTGACAAGGTCATCCTGAATATTGACCCGTTTTATCATGGCAGACAGTTTTGAAGCTATTAGCGGGGGATGATGAAGAGTTGGGGCAGATAATACCTATTCTTCTTGGTTGCAACAAAGAAAATATTGCAGAAGGGAGCACCATTGAAATGACTGTGGGGCATAAAGTGAAAGATCATATGATAGAAACTTCATACAGTCATTTATTGGAGGTAAGATGCCTAAAATTGTTTTCTTCATTATTGTCATCTTATATCTTCTTCCGAGTCTTTGCTTTAGTGACTATTAATTCATGGTTCAAGTGAGTTTGTCTTTATTATGTAATTCCCTCATTGTTGACTTTTATATAGGCAACTACAGTGCTGCCTAAAAATCTATACCATCAGCAGTTTTCTACACTGCTAGACAATATATAGTCACTTATTATGTTCCGCTGCAGCCAGTAGTGTAATTTCACTGATCATCAGTGTCCACATCTTTTTAACAGGCTAATGGTCTAATGATAGAAATGACAACCACACGCTCACTATAACGTCCCAGACACGCTTTCACATGTACCTTTGACTTTGGTAGTAACCTCTTTTAGTTCTATTTACTGAACCATTCCTATTTTCCCTGCATAACTTGTAGGTCATTCTGGAAGTGGCTCCTGAATACCTGTACGATGATATGTTCAACAAGATATTTAGGAATTCATTGTTTGAGATGTCTTCTCATCAATGTGGGAGCTTTGTCGTTCAAGCACTAATTTCCAAGGCGAGGCATCAAGAGCAAGTACGCCTCCCTAGATGCTACTGGCCATTTTATGTTTTTCATTTTGCACCTTGGCTAATATTTTTTATGCTTTTCTTTACCTAGAAGACTCATTTTATTGCATAATTCTATATGATTGACTGGTTTTTCTTTTCCTTTTTCTTCAGATATATTATCCTGCTCCTTTTACATCTTTCTAGTGTGAATATTTTTTAGTTACATATATGTTTACTCTGTCTCATCCAATTCTGCCTCCATAGATGCCACTGGCCATTTTATGTTTTTATATTTTCAAGCTTGGCAAATCATTTTTGCGCATATCTTTACTTAGAAGACTCATTTAATTGCATGGTTCCTTTTGACCGACTGGTTTTTCTTTTCCTTCTTCTTCAGCTATATTGTACTGCACCTTTTACATCCTTTCAAGTAGTGTGAATTTTTTTTAGTTACATAAGTTTTCTCTCTGTCTTGTCCATCAGATGGAGTTGATCTGGGAGGAACTTGGAACAAAGTTTAAGGATCTTCTCGAGATGGGAAGGTCAGGAGTTATTGCTTCGCTTATGGCTGCAAGTCACCGGCTTCACACCCATGATTATAAGGTTTGTTACATTCGAGGCAGTTTTTGCACATACCTGCTTAACAAGATAGCCAAGGGAGCCTTGTCCAGTAGCCATGGCCAAAGCACATGCTTTTCTATTGTATGCCTATTTGGGTTTAGCTCAATTAATAGATCTTGCTTGTTAAGTACCTTGATATCCAGTCTCACAAGTGAGAACTATTATTTTTTGTGCATTTCGGTTTTTGATTTCCCATTCTTGCTTGACAGTGTTGTCAGGCTATTGCCACTGCAGTTTGTTCAGCAGATGACCCCCCGGCATGTATTGTTCCTCGGATATTGTTTCTTGATAGTTACTTCCGCTGCCAAGATCAATCCAGTTGGAAATGGCCAGCCGGTGTGAAAATGCATGTGATGGGTTCTCTGATTCTGCAGGCAGTTTTCAGATGTCGCAATGTATGTTCTATTTCTTGCATTTTAAGGTGCTTTTTCCTGGTATCAATCTCCCCATCCAGCTGGGTTTTATATGTATAACTGCAGTTACTTGTATGCCTTATAGTAAAGTTTGATTGTTGCTGATAATCTAGCATCTTTTAGCTGTCCGCACTAGAAATCCACTTAGTTTTTCATCCATCAAAACTCATGTTAAGCTCCCAAGAGAATGAGTATTAATTGAAATTCTCCTGCTCCTTATTCAAATCATTATTTTGGAATACCTGGTGTGCAGGAATACATACAGCCTTTTCTCGCTAGCATTACATCGATGGAAGTAGACCATCTGATGGAAGCAGCTAAAGATTCTGCTGGCGCACATGTTATCGAAGCTTTTCTTGATTCAAGTGCTTCTGGAAAACATAAGCGCAAACTGATTCTGAAGTATGTGGTCTCTCCACTTCCATGGTCACAACAAATTCATATGCGTGCATTTGCAGTATTTCTTTGGATTTGAATCTTCTGGCTTCCTATATCTCTGCTCAATTAAACTCTAATGTGGCTTTCATATAAGGAATTACAATTTGCCTGGGTTGTTTATGAAGGTTACAGGGACATTATGGAGAGCTTTCAATGCACTCAAGTGGTTATTTTACTCTTGAAAAGTGCTTTACTGCCAGTAATGTCTCACTCAGAGAGGCTATAGTATCCGAGTTGTCAGTTGTGCGGAATGAGCTCTCCAGGACCAAGCACGGGCCTCACCTCTTGAGAAAGCTTGACATTCATGGGTGAGTTAAAATATCCTGTTTAAGATATGGAGATTGAACTATGCTTCGTCCTTTAGTTGTAGGTTGCTTATATCAAGGTGGCAAATCGAATTTGGTCTTGTATCTTTGTAATGATATTTAGTTGTGTCTTGAGAAATTTCGGCCACATCTGTTGTTCTTATATCTAGTTACGATCTCAATTTACCCTTTGGTGATCCTTTTCACAGATGTGAAAAACTGAACCTTATCGTGTTTGCTTTATTGCAACAGATACGCATCACACCCGGATCAATGGAGGTCAAGACAAGCATCAAAACAGACAGCTTATAATGAATTTCGGGCCATATTTGGCTCAAGCGGAACCAAATCGTCTGGAGATGACAGCTTTCCTACAGACACTAACACTTCCAAACGAGCATCACGTACTGCAGACATAAAGCAAATGAGAAAATATATTGACTCTCGCCTGAGTTCCGCTGCACCGTCCTTCTTGAAGTTCGATTTTAAGCAACATGAAAAAAGAGCTGACCATCATAGTTACAAAGGAAATGACTCGAAGAAGAGAAAGGGTCCTGGTGAATTCAGCAGCGCCCATGTTGCCAGTAAAGCTACTGAGAAGGAAGCCGAGAATGAGAGACCCTTCAACTCTTTTGACAAGTCAGATAAGAAACGGCGCAGAAAGGATGACCCTTCAAAGGTTTCTAAAAAGAAACCAAAGAAATGATGATCACCTGGCTTTCCTTTTGCCAGACGTTGTAATATCTGCCTTTAAGCTGAATATTGTTAAGTTCTTTTATTGTCTCCACTTTTTGCATCTTTTTTGTAACCTTAAGTTATTGAGTCTGTTTAGCTGAGAGTCTGAGACTCTAGTGCTTCCAAATAGTTGATGGTCACATTTCACTGTGTAGCTGCACTATGAGCATAGAGAATCGTATTTCATAGGAGAAAACCATGTATTTACATTCGTCAAAGATGGCATTCTGTTGAGAGTTCCCCCAGACAAAAGAAATCGTATTCTTTCACTATCAATTTCGGTACAAGTGGCCTAGAGTCGAAATCTACTGTGAGTCTACAAAACTGAATAAAAAGGAAATGCAGGGAAATTTATGTGATTGACCTTGATCTTTCAGTTCCTGTGTCTTTTAGCCATGTCCTGGAGGAACCAGGACCTTCTCTATGAGAAAGTCATCCCGGACAGAAGATGGAAGGTCTTTCAAATGGGTGGAAATGCCGAGGCTGGTGACGAGAGTGATTACTAGTTCTGTATAGGGTTGGATGTGCTCGGAGGTATGCGCCGAAAGCTCGAGCCAACTTTCTCGTAAGGACTCTTCCCGGCTGTCGGCATTTCCTGAGAAGCCGGCTCCTTGCCAGATTGCGAAGAGCTTCGTTGTGTCAAAACTCGACCCTCGACGCGAAGCTTGCACGGGAAAGAAGAAAGAATCAGCAGTAGCAAGGTAAGTGCAGCCACTTCTCTGGATTCGAGTCTCATGGTTCCAAGGAAATGCTCTCAATAACACAAGAACCTATGTATCTGCTTCTCTTGTTCAAGGGAGGATGTCTTTTTCAGAGTAATGATGGGAAAAAAAGACCACTGTTGATGAGCGTGTCTGTTTAATCTCTGGGATTTATATACCCATCATCTGCTATTTCTTCAAAATAAGGTCATTGTAGCGATTTTTACGAGATCCGGTGCCAGTGGGATCATGTGATTATGTTTGACTGTTGATATTGCTGTTGCATCACTCTGACCTTCCAGATTCGCCTGGGGGGTTCGATTTAAACCTCACCAGAAATCACGTGATGAGTCACGCGATTATTTTATTAGTCCTGATGCTGCATTTGTTAATTCGGGCTTCACAGTGCTCAGTGCACATCGGATCCTTCAAAGCTCATGTGGGGGGATAGAAACTGTAAGTCAGTAGTTCCCTCTCGATAATAACTCGTCGGTTTCTGCCTGAACTCAACAATTTGCAAACTGGGGGATTTGAGCAGGATCTGGGTTCACTTACCTCGGATTCTGATGACGTGTACGGGTCCTTGGCCATAGACCTGGTCAAAGAGACACACAGCAAGGTCACTGTCTCGGTCAATGCAATAGAACGATTTCTAATCAGGATTTATATTGTGATTAGTATATGCCAAGTTACCGATGAGGTTTTGCTCGTTCATTCAGGAAGAACCGGCCGGTTAAGCGGTGACCCTATTGCTCAGACGAGTGTACCTTTCATTGGTTTGCGATCCAATGACTAAGGTTTTATCGATTAGTAGGATGTTCCTTTTGTCGAGATTCTGGTAGAAAACCTCTTGTTACTCTTTATTTGTTTTTCGACCTTTATCGACAATTTGCATACATCTTCAAAAGACCAATAAGGTTGAAGTTCAACCAAATCAGCAATATCTTGATTTATTCCACCGAGGAATCGAGCGATGGTTTGCTTTGGAACTTCTAGAACTTTGCACCTCATCTTGAGTTGTCCAAACTCTCGGATGTATTCTTCAATGCTCATCCCTTATTGTTTTAGTGAATTTAGCTTGAGGAGCAAGTCTTGCTTATAGTTGTTGGGCAAGAATCTCTTCTTCATCAACTTCTTCATCAACTTCTTGAGTTTATCCCAAGACTTGATTCGGTCGTTTCCTCCCCTGAGTCACTGATGCTTTAGATTCTCCCACCATAGAGAAGCATATTTGGTTAGTTTCAACATAGCAACCTTGTATCTTTTCTCTTCTGAGTGGGACTTGAAGTCAAAAACTCGTTCGATGGCATGTAGCTAATCAACAAAGTCGTCGGAATTGAGACTACACTCAAACTCGAGTGCCTCCGCTTTTATCTAACGATCATCCTCCTTATGCCTCCCTCTTCTTCTCCGGACTCGGTATTGTGAATCCCTAGACTAGTGGAGTTGGATTCGTCACTAGAGCTTCAACAAGAATCTGAATTGTCTCGTTGATGTCGATTATTAGGACGCCTTGCTGGTTGTCCTTGTCTTGCCGGATCTTCAAGAACGTTAAGGACTATCTCCATTTGTTGTTGGAGATTTTGAATAGCACGATCTCACCTTTCGTTGTGCATCTGCTCCAAGGTCAAACCTCCAAGAACCAGTTCATCCATGTTGAGATACCAACTTGATGCGTGTGTGGGCGAGTAATTCTAGAAATGAGGTTTTCTAAGTTATGTGTATGGACGGGTGTGTGTTTGCGGAATAGTTATCGAAGGGCAAAACGAAATCGAAGGATAGATACGATCGACACCAAGGTATAAAGGACGTGCCACCAACCGAGGATGAAAATCAGGATCGACGAAGTTCACCACTGAGGCTTAAAGGACAAGCCACCCGCCAATGTTACAGGACTTCAGGATAGGAGAAGCTCATCACCAGGGTTTAAAGGGAAACCACCAGCCGAGAATAAAGTGCTTCTTGGCTCACCATTGAGGAGTAATCCACTTTCCAAGTATAAAGAAACCGATTTAGGAGTTATCCACTCTTTAAAGATAATCACTCATGTAGAAGAAAATCTCAGGTATTTCACTCAACAAAGTCTTGTCTTCTTACATTGGAGGACTCGCCTCTATTTATAAGGGAACTAAGAAATAATCGAACATTAAAAGACATGAGATTTACCCAACAATTTAAGGACTTAGGAACTAGAAAGCATTGAATAGCCAGGAACTAAGAACTTTGACTCTTGAGACTCACAAAATAATCAAGACCTAGGAACTTAAAAATGCATTGATGGCACATGGAGATTTGAAATCTTGAGCCTTGCACTTGATCTCCCAAAATTCGTGCTTAAGCCTTGATGGGATCATAACTACCTCATTAAGTCAGCATATGTCATAGGAACTTGCTTAGAACAATCTCCCATCGATATATTATCAATCCGTATTGAAATCAGATACTAAGCCTGTCGAGAAGATATTGGATTTCTGAATGGCAATATAGACATATTGACAAGAGTCTTACCGATAAGATTGATAAGAGAAAAAGCCTTGTCTTTGGCTTTGTTAGTTTATCGATAAGAGTCTTATTGATAAACAAGAGTTTCACTGATAAGATTAAAGAAGAATCGATCCCCTTTAATTGATGGCCTCCTTGTCGATAATCCATCAAAGCAAGTTATGACCGAATTCTACCTTAGGTTGAATGAGCACCGATGATACTGACTTTGTCGATGGACTTAAGTTAGATGGTCCCGCACCAATGACCCATGCAAATTTCGGGTCCTTAACAATTGGTCGTGACTCGTAAGCTAAGTCTCATCACCTTCTCTTACGAAAGCTCTTTCTCCTAACAAAACTCGAGGCCTATGTGTCATTCCGAACAATTGGTCGATGATGTCATTAGACATTCCTAAAATTTATGGGATCAGACTTTGCAAGTAATCTAAAGTGCTCTTCTGAATAAGAATCGATTGCGACAATCCAAACCACCACAAATAAATAGACTAACACAAAGTCGCAACAGAACCATACAAATCTAAATGCATTTGGTTGACTAACTCGTTGACCCAACGCCACTCCACTCTTCACATGCTCTACATGCACCTTCTTTTTTCCCCCTCTTTTACGCATTTTTTCTTATTTTTGGGTGGCTATTTAAAAACATATATTCATAAGAAGAAGAAATCCTTGCCATTGCATAAAGAGGTACGTTCTCTGGTGCACTGCTCGACAACAATTCTACATTTTGACATAAAAATGGCATTTTTCTACTCGCATTGATCTTTTATTTAAAATAAATTTAATATGTAAAGATACCTTTTGCATTTAATTTAAATCTTTCATGCATCGTAATTTTCAAAATAATACCAGAATACATAAATTAGCCTTGATAAAAACTTGACAGAGCATATTTCATAATAAATGTATTTGGACAATTATCTGGCAGCTCCCCCCACCCTCCCCAAAGTGCGGTTTTTCTATGTGCAATGTGTGCCAAAATGCTCTACCATCGAAAGAAAATCTATATAAGAGACAGATAGTACCCAATCCGCTTTGTTTGCTGCGCCGAAGAATCAGTACACTTGTGATAAATTTGTCATGAACTAATTTTTTTACTTCGAAAAACACCAAACTGACACCCATGATAAATTTACCTAAACTAATTTTTTGACTATCAATAGACCTCTTGAGAAAGCTTGACATTCATGGGTGAGTCAAAATATCCTATCTAAGATAGGAGATTGAACGATGCTTCGTCCTTTAGTTGTAGGTTGCTTATATCAAGGTGGCTAATCGAATTTGGTCTTGTATCTTTGTAACGATATTTAGTTGTGTCTTGGGAAATTTTGCCCACATCTGTTGATCTTGTATCTAGTTACGATCTCGATCTACCCTGTGGTGATCATTTTCACAGATGTGAAAAACTGAACCTTATCGTGTTTGCTTTATTGCAACAGATACGCATCACACCCGGATCAATGGAGGTCAAGACAAGCATCAAAACAGACAGCTTATAATGAATTTCGGGCAATATTTGGCCCAAGTGGAGCCAAATCTTCTGGAGATGACAGCTTTCCTACAGACACTAACACTTCCAAACGAGCATCACGTACTGCAGACATAAAGCAAATGATTGACTCTCGCCTGAGTTCCACTGCACCGTCCTTGTTGAAGTTCGATTTTAAGCAACATGAAAAAAGAGCTGAACATCATAGTTACAAAGGAAATGACTCGAAGAAGAGAAAGGGTCCTGGTGAATTCAGCAGTGCCCATGTTGCCAGTAAAGCTACTGAGAAGGAAGCCGAGAATGAGAGACCCTTCAACTCTTTTGACAAGTCAGATAAGAAACGGCGCAGAAAGGATGACCCTTCAAAGGTTTCTAAAAAGAAACCAAAGAAATGATGATCACTTGGCTTTCCTTTTGCCAGACGTTGTAATATCTGCCCTTAAGCTGAATATTGTTAAGTTCTTTTATTGTCTCCACTTTTTGCATCTTTTTTGTAACCTTAAGTTATTGAGTCTGTTTAGCTGAGAGTCTGAGACTCTAGTGCTTCCAAATAGTTGATGGTCACATTTCACTGTGTAGCTGCACTATGAGCATAGAGAATCATATTTCATAGGAGAAAACCATGTATTTACATTCGTCAAAGATGGCATTCTGTTGAGAGTTCCCCCAGACAAAAGAAATCGTATTCTTTCACTATCAATTTCGGTACAAGTGGCCTAGAGTCGAAATCTACTGTGAGTCTACAAAACTGAATAAAAAGGAAATGCAGGGAAATATATGTGATTGACCTTGATCTTTCAGTTCCTGTGTCTTTTAGCCATGTCCTGGAGGAACCAGGACCTTCTCTATGAGAAAGTCATCCCGGATAGAAGATGGAAGGTCTTTCAAACGGGCGGAAATGCCGAGGCTGGCGACGAGAGCGATTACTTGTTCTGTATAGGGTTGGATGTGCTCGGAGGCATGCGCCGAAAGCTCGAGCCGACTTTCTCAAAAGGGCTCTTCCCGGCTGTCGGCATTTCCTGAGAAGCCGGCTCCTTGCTGGATTGCGAAGAGCTTCGCTGTGCCAAAACTCGACCCTCTACAAGATGCTCGTGCGGGAAAGAAGAAAGGATCAACAGCAGCAGCAAGGTAAGTGCAGCCGCTTCTCTGGATTTGAGTCTCATGGTTCCAAGGAAATGCTCTCAGTAACACAAGAACCTATGCATCTGCTTCTTGTTCAAGGGAGGATGTTTTTTGACCACTAAATATGAGCATGTTCTGTTTAATCTCTTGGATTTATATACCCCATCATCTGCCATTTCTTCAAAATTAGGTCATTGTAGAGATTTTTACAAGATCCGGTGCCAGTGGGATCATGTGATTATGTTTGACTGTTTCATACTGCTGTTGCATCGAGCTGTGACCTTCAAGATTCGGCGCTGGGGTGTTCGATTTAAACCTCACCAGAAATCACGTGATGAGTCACGCGATTATTTTATTAGTCCTGATGCTGCATTTGTTGATTCGGGCTTCACAGTGCTCAGTGCACATCGGATCCTTCAAAGCTCATGTGGGGGGATAGAAACTGTAAGTCAGTAGTTCCTGCTCGAGAACTCATCGGTTGTGTCTGAATTTAACAATTACAAACTGGGATTTCAGCAGCAATTGGGTTCGCTTACCTCGGATTCTGATGACGTGTACGGGTGCTTAGCCATAGACCTGGTCAAAGAGAGACACAACAAGGTCACTGTCTCGGTCAATGCAATGAAACGATTTCTAATCAGGATTTACATTGTGATTAGTATATGCCAAGTTGGCGATGAGGCTTTGCTCGTTCATTCCGGAAGAACCGGCCGGTCAAGCAGCGACCCTATTGCTCAGACGAGTGTACCTTTCATTGGTTTGCAGTCCAATGCTTTAGGTTTTATCGACTAGTTAATCTCTTAGTAGTTCCAACCAAAAAAAAAAAAAATCTCTTAATAGGGCCGTCGAATGAGTGGGTTAGGGAGAATTTGGATCGGGCCGAAATGGCCAAATCCAAATTGACCCGTTTTGACCCATTTATATATAATACAAATTCACTGACTCATACTCAACCTACCCATAGTAGTATATAGACGTTTGAAAACAAGAATTTTTATGTTATGCATGTAGTGTATAAAAGATAAAACTTTTAGTAGTTTCATAAGGTTCCAAATAATATTTTTTACTTGTTTGCAGTTCTTTTTTTGTTGCAAATTTTTCAAGTTTTACAATGATAGTATCCGACATCTCTTAAAATCAATAAGTCAATAGATATTGACGCGTGAATCCATATAATAATTTTCACGATTTACTAAAGCTTGAAGGACATAAATTTTTTACTATTTTTCAATTTTGAGAAAAAGACGATCATAAGTAGAAGATAAAACTCAAAAATAATTTGCCCCACCCGTGAACCTCCAACCTAAACCTAAAGACAAGTGAAGAGGGACCGCAAGTGGGTTGGGCTTTAAACTCATTAAAACTTCACATTTTATTGGACTTTACCACTCAAATTCCATATTAACTAATTTAACAAAATCTAGCTAACTCATATATAACCCAATCTATCATATACGAGTTAATAAACGGGTCTTTCCCCCCTTCCCTCAGCCATCATTGAAGCTCACGAGAAACTGAACGGAAACCCAGCTCTTGGCTCTATCAATATGCCACAATTTAATAACTTGCTCTTATTATGATGACAACGGTGAACATTAATGAGCGACCTGAGACGCCAATAATAAACATTAAATGGTGGCCTCAACTTGCTAATTTTTACGTTCCTCCTTTTTCCTCCTCCTGCAAAATAAAAGACCAGCTAAAAATTAATTTGTACGTCTCTGGGAAATGCAACACTCGAGTCGCCAAAAAAAATTTTAAAAAAAGGGGAGAAGATAATTATAGAAAATTTCATAAATTGAAGGGCGCATAGTGTTTTTTTCTGTCAAGGCGCGTGGTAATTGGTAAATGGAAAGTCAGAGGATGTTCGAATTGTCTTTCATTATGATCCGCACAGGATCAGAGATGAGCAATCCAAATCAAATAGTAAGGACATCATAACAAGTAAGTACTCAATCTAGGAAGCATGGAACCTGCTGATGAACACATGTCCCTCCAGTGAAATTCATTATTATTAATATTATTATTTGTTGCCTTTATATGAAGTTTGGTGGGAGTTGGGATTTTAATTGGACATTGTTGGGAGAGACAGAAGGTCTGGGATGCTATGGTACCACTCTCTTTAATTGCTTTGCGCTTCCATGTGGTTGAACTGAAGCAGGAGTCATGCCCATATTACCCAGAGATAATGCTGCCACCAACGTGCAAGATTCACCTTCAATATGATTCTCGTAGTTTTAAATTATAAAATCCCACATTAGTCAACTTTTCTTTAATGTGAAATGTCAAACAAATTACATCAATAGAGGACCTTATTAACATAACGGCAATAACACGTACCGTGACATGGTACTCGCCAATATTAAATCAATCCGTCACCAGCATAATATTGACCTGCTCCAGATCAGTTGGTCAATCAAGTATTGGCGTGTTTTTTGGTTTGCCCTTTTTCCCATAGATACTTACGGATTTAAATTGGATTTTGGAGAGCCAACTCAACCCACAAAATCCTAGTTCGACTTCTGATGAGGCCTTGAAATACAATCGGAAAACAAGAATATGTCGTGAAAAAAAAATTCGATACTTTTGATTGATTTATCATATTGAGTATATAGAAATCGTGACATTCATGCCACAAAATGATTATTTTTTATTCGCATATTGAATTTCCAAGTCTCAATCTAGTTTCCCTAGAGAAAACGATTGCCTAGCCCATGTTACATCATAAACGTTGGTCAAATTAGAAAAACGATAGAGAAAGTCAGAACCACCCAAAATCCTCCCAGTCTAGACTCTTCCAAGCGAGGGCAGAATGGCCATTTTCTAGGGCTATATTTATTTCGTAAAAAATGAATGATTTCGGAAAATATTTTCTTTAAATCAATCACTTATATTGCATTATATTGCTTACAAAAATAAATAAACAAATTTTTTTTATTATTCACAATATTTGATCATAAATTGTTATCGGTAAAATATTTTTCATTAATTAATTATTAGAAGCAATGCAAACGAACATTTTTGAGAAAATATTTTCTAAGACTCAATTTATTTCACTAGAAAACGAATCATTTTCTAAAAATAATCATTTATATCCCTTAAAATAATCAGTCGATGAAAAGTATTTCATTACCGATAATAATTTATGTCTAAATATTTTCGCCGGCGACGACGTAAATTTTTTTCCGTCCGCGTATTTTCATAAACGTTGCAAGCGACTAATTTCGCAACCCTAAATAACCCAAGCCCAGACTGTGAAACCAACGTTTTACGCGCCGAAAAAGAAACCATATTAAATATTGAAAGCCTACAAAAGGAAAATGGAAATTCTATTAATTTTGTTTCCCCCTTTGGGCGATGGGGCTGGGGGCCCACGCGGGGAACCGAGGCCCCGTCGGAAATAGCGAAGCACGTTCTCTTTCTCTCTTTCGCCAAAGTTCATTCACTTCTTCGAAGGATCGCGATCTCCCTGCTACAACTGCTCGGAGAGGGAGATGGCCCCTATGAACTCCCGGAAAATCTGAAAAGCCCCAGGAATTTCACGCCTGAAAATCGGGTTCCGGCCGCCGTTCCAGGTAGAAAAATCCCTCCTCCTCCTCCGGCGGCGGCGGCGGCGGGTTCTTCCTCTCGTCGCCGGTGTCGGTTCCTCTGGGTCGCTATTCGGATGGTCGCTGCTGCCTGTATTGTAGATCGATCTGTGTTGTGGGTCTTTCGGGGTTCGCGTCTCGATTGGAGTCGTGGGATGATCTGAATTTGGAGTCTTTTGACTTCGATTAGCGAGGGTCGGCGGCGTCCGGGGGAGTTTTTTTTTTTTGTGTGCGTGTTTTTTGATGATTGAATTGGGGTCGAGTGATTTGTTCAATTGGTTTTCTGGTGCGGTTGGGTTCCGGCGGGATTCGAGAGTGGCTGGAGCTGCTCGGAGGAGCGGCGCTAGGCCCAATTCGCTGCTTTCGTGTCTTGTTTATCGAGCGGCTAGTGGTTCTGTTAGGGTATTGTTGGGTGCTGCGAATCGCAAATTTGCTTCTGGTAAGGAGGTGGCGCGGCGGTTTTTGAGGAATTGGTGAAATTCGCAGTTTGCTTTGAGATTGCTATAAGGATAGGGGTTTGACAGTGGGTTCTGAATGCTACTTGAGCTTAATTCGGCCTCATTTTTATTATTTCACGCGGATGTAACTTTCTGGAGGAATGTAACAGGACGTTTGCAGTATAGATAGGTTGGTTGTTCTGTATATCGGTTTGTGTATGATTATAATAGGCTCTGATTGTTTTGAATCCCGTGCAAAAAGAGAACTGATTGTATAGTGCTTAGCCTTGTCAATGGTTCCCGTATGTTACCACCGAGGCAAACGGCCTGGTGGCAAGGGATCTGGTGGGGGGTGGGGACGTGTGAGTGAGGGGGCAGGTGTTTGATCCCTGTAGACGGCAAAAGTGATAGTGAGTAGTGTTGGCAACTAACAAGACCCAAAAAACAAAATGGTTACCATATGTTCCTGACAATCTCCGCAACTTTATGTCTGCCATTTGCCCATTTGTGTTGTTAGTTCAGCCTCATTGTATGGGTCGTGATTGGGGTGGCTCCTAGTGTTGTCTTGAATGGTAGTATCAGTTCGTGATTCTCTAGATTTTCTTTGGTATGAACTATGCACTACATGTGAAGGGTGCATGTAATTGAACAGCTTTCTGATATTGCAGGCCACCATGTTTGTGACATTAGATACGCGATGCTATGTAAAACTTAGTATCTTTTGAGTTATGTTGATTTGGGTAGTGTCTTTCGCCAATTCTCCGTCGACCAAACCATTCCTTTCACTATATTTTGGTGTACTTGCATGTATGTCTCGTCATCTTATTAAATATCATCTCATGGTACACAGCCTGTAGAATTTCCCCCATCAAAGAGAGAAAGGAGTCATCAATTTGTGTATTTATCAGCATTGAAGCTCCGAGATGGCAGAGAAGGCATGTATCAAGCGTCTTCAGAAGGAATATAGAGCGCTCTGCAAAGTATGTCATCATCTTGTTCTCTATTCTCATTCTCATTTTCACTGTCTTGACTTCTTTTTCGCCCTCTATTCATGTTGATATCTTTATCCATGGTGGTTGTTTAATGAACTTCCCCTACACGTTCTTTGGATAAGTGGAACAAACAAGCTACTATCTTTGTATAATGTGTTGTCAGTGCTTAAGAAGCAGGTTGAGGAGGCATGTTAGTTGTTCCCTTGTTTTAATGATCTGATCCAATGGCTTTAAATTGAACATTTCGATACCCTACTGAGTTTCTCTGGCAAGTCATTAAGATAATTCTGGTTGAGACACCTTCATTGAACCATATTGATTATAATATAACAGGATTGTTGCTGCATTGAGTCTTCTGTTGGTTCTTTTTGTATATTTAGACTTACAAAGCTTTTCTGTTTTTGAATTTGCAGGAACCTGTTTCCAATGTTGTAGCACGTCCTTCCCCAAATGATATTCTTGAGTGGCGTAAGTCTTCATTCAGATGAAATGTAGTCTAGCAGTGCTTCGTGATTTTTTGGTGCATTAGTCATGGTACCTTCTCATGAGCAAAATTAAGGCTGGTTATAAATTATAATGGATTTAGCTTATTGATAGTCCGCTCTAAGTTTTGGTTAATGAATCCTGTTAAGAACTTCCATGAGTTGGCTAGTTTGAGAACATTCTCTATACTTTTATCTTCCTTTAAGCTTTTGAACAAGTGAGTCGGTATGAAGCGTTGACCTGTTGGAAATTGTTTGTCATCTTTCCTTCTGCTTTTACTTGCTGTCTTATGATTTTTTAAGTGTTAACTATTATCGTACTTTGACTCGGCATTCTTCATTTTTGGTTTTCTAGATTACGTGTTGGAGGGGAGCTCGGGAACCCCCTTTGTAGGTACTGTAGATTTTTTCTTTTCCCATAGTGCTCATTTTGACTTTGGAAGTCATATAATAATGTTCTGTTTGAAATTGTTGGTATCATTGTGACCAGGTGGATACTATTATGGCAAGATCAAATTTCCTCCAGAGTACCCATATAAGCCTCCAGGGATCACGTATTTTTCTTTCAAATAGCTTCCTCTTTTCTTTTTAATGTAGTTTAATAGCCGCACCATCTTGAACTAATATATATTCTTATTCGAGTTTGTTTTCCTTCTTGCAGCATGATCACTCCCAATGGGCGTTTTATGACTCAAAAGAAAATATGTCTATCAATGAGTGATTGTAAGAATTTAATGTCTTGAATAGTAAAAGTCTGTCGGTCATTTTTGTAAGATCAACTTTTGCTTAGGTTTGGTTTTCCCCCTTTGCAGTTCACCCAGAAAGTTGGAACCCGATGTGGTCTGTTTCAAGGTACTGCAGATGCTAATCAATATATCCTTTTCTAATCTTCATGTTCTTTTAGACTCTGTAGATGAAATTATGTAATTGTTTCTTTTTTCTAGAAAGAAAAACTTTTGAGCATGTTTTCTAATTTTGTCTATTATTCCTTCCAGCATACTTACTGGGCTTCTTTCATTTATGGTGAGTTCATTAGCTCCATGACTACCCAAATCACTTTGGGGCAAGCTACTGCATATTTGCTTGTCATTTGTTCATTCATCACGTTCAGATACTTGGAAGAGAAAAATAAAACATGTCCTTATGTCTTTGAAGGGCATTCTGGTTTTTGCAAATATCATCTTAACATGCCTTGTTTATGCCCATTGACTTTACATTGCAGATGGACAATAGTCCTACAACTGGCAGTGTGAACACCACAGCTGAAGAGAAGCAACGTCTGGCAAAATCATCTCTTGCTTTCAATTGTAAGAAGTAAGTGCCTATGCCCAACGAACCCCCTTTAAAAGGAGGAAGGAAGAAAATAATGTTTATGAATGTCTGCGTCCAGAAGTAAACATGTTAGCACAGAAAAGGAAACAAATGGAAGAAATGTCTATTTGTTTTCTTGTTTTCTCTTCCAGAAGTACATTCATGTTTCTCAGTTCAGTAATCGTATCCTCATATGATAGATTTTCATAAAATATGTTCATTGAGGAGACTATGCGAGTTCCCTTTTTGAATCTATTAGTTTTGGTGTAATAGATGCATTTTCTAGAGGCTTCTTACCTATACCGTGTCGATCGGTGGAATAAGAGTTTAATGTCAGTTGCAGCATATATCTATTTGGTGGGGTATATGGTAGACACTCAAAATTTTGTTTAGCAAACTGTGGTGTGACATGTTATGCTTATGTTCCTTTTGACAGCCAAACCTTCAGGAAGATATTCCCCGAATATGTTGAGAAATATAACCAACAGCAGCAGCTCTCTGAGCAACATCTCTCAAAGCAGGTCGCACCTGAGCGCCCTAAAGATGATAATGCTGGGGTGGATAAAGATGGCAACACAACGGGAACACAAGCAAAGAACTTGAATACCCCAAAGGACATGAGAAGAAACAGGAAGCAATCATTCCCCACCTGGATGATGTTGTTGCTGATTTCCATTTTTGGTCTAGTCATGGCGCTGCCCTTGCTTCAACTCTGATCTCCCTATCTCTTTGGTATAATCAGACTTAGAAAGGGACAGCTGCTGCTTTAGTTTTGCCGTGTAGCTAAGCCTAACCTGTGTATTGTATAGGGTTCTCTATTCTGAAAGGGTTTGGTTGCTTAAATGATGCTTTTGCCTTCTCTTGTATCTCTCTCACATAAGTCGATCTTATGAGACAATACATTTTGTGATATGTGATTTGAGATGAGTTGGAGCTTCTCTTGTAAATGGAGTCATGCGGTTGGTTTTTTCATGTTATTGAGCTTCATAGGTGGTGGGTTGTCATTGTTCACAGATCGAAGACAACATGGCATAGAAAAGCCGAACTAGGATGCAACTTTTCATGGCGTATAAAATCCATCGGTTTTTTCATGTTACTGAGCTTCATAGATTGCGGGTTGTCATAGTTCATGGATCGAAGATGAACATGGCATAGAAAAGCCAAACTAGGATGCAACTTTTCAGATTGGGATCGTATTGATCACTGGTGTCTTTGATAGCTGAGTAGTTGAAGCCAACGAAGTCCAAAATGAGGTTTACTCTGCTCTAGGAGGCAAAATTGTGTTCATGGCTAATGAAATTGATTTCAAGCAAGGGTTACTTACATCTCCCTATGTAGTAGTATCACAACCATCGACTGATGATGATAGGAGTAGATGCTTTGACTTCGTTCATATGAACTGAGATACTTCGCACCACTGGAGAGGAGGATGGACTTTTTTCCATGTGGGTGTCAGCTTTATGCTTGAATGATGACTGTGAGCAACAAAAGCTTTGATAGCGGGGACAACCCCATTCTTCTGCTTTTTGTGGTTCGGAAAGAAGAAAGAAAAGACTCCCACCTCCAGAGATCCATTGTTTGTATCATACGGCGTAATATATTGTGGTGTTATCACTAATCAAGTGTACTCGAATGTATGTAATTGAAAAAATCGCTAAAGACATCCGCATAATATACTGTGGTGTTATCACTGATCAAGTGTACTCGAAAGTATGTAATTGAAAAAATCGCTAAAGACATCCGCATTGCATGCGCAATCGCAGCAGAAAAAGTCTTAAGTATGACACGTCAAGCGGAAGTATGATCGATCTATTGATTGTTTATAGTTTAAGCGTGTTTTAGAAGTGAATCTCCCACTTGGAAGCAAAATTGTGCCAGAGGACCTTAGTAAGTTCACTTCTTCAGAATCGTTCTTTCTTGCTTACTCTAGCAATGATCGTTACATGTGGGCTGAGAGACACATTAAAGAGTTCTCATGGGAAGTCTTTTGCGTTACCTAATGATGTTGTCTGCCTGTCACTGCCTGGTTGGGCCAGAAAAATGAAAAGGTCATCTGCAAAATCCAATGAGAAAACGCAAGCAGAAACAATTATCCATTTCAAAACCTTCATGAATTTCGAAAATTCTGAAGTTCGCAATTTATCTTTTATAAACTTGCCAAGCCAATTTGTAAAACTCTCTTAATATCATCAGCAAGACCCAAAAAACAAAAAGGAAGAAAAAGAAAAAGGTAGCTCCCTCACCGCACCACCAAAATCTATACACACTCGAATCTTTACTCCCCACATGAACAGTGGGGAAAAAAGAATCAAAATCAAAGATACCCTTTTTAAAAAGGAATGAAATTATCTGTAGTCGTTCTTAATCATGCAATGCATTGTTCATGAATGGTTACGAACCCTTTCATATTCATGTAAGAAGCTACGACCACAAGTGCAAGAATTAGTATAACGAACATAGCTGATCTTTCTCTTCCTTGCTTATATGTGTACTCTATGCCCTATGGTCTAAGTAGATTGATCCAGAGCTCAAGTTAAAAGAGACGCAGAGATTCCGTATCTCCAGCCGCTAATCACGCTCCCAATTCATGCCCAGAACCAAACGTCAGAAGGATCTTCTGAGTGAATCTTTTCAGCAGAAAAGGCATCATTATATTCTGTCGTTAAAATGAAAATGAAGTCTTTCATACACAAGCCGATCTTTCATTTTCCCTCAGCAGGTTCTTTGGTTATATCTCACATCTTGGTCTCTCCTTTACTTGGTCTTTCGATTTCAAAATTTCAAGCTAACTCTACATGAGAAGTGCTTTTGCCTTCGCCTTTTTTCCCTCCTATCTTGGCTTTTGCAGCTCACGCTAGACAGGGGCAAGTTAAGCTCCAAAGTTGGGTGAAAATTTGTCCTTAATGCTTGACTTGCTCGACAAAGTACCCGCCTTTTGGCTTTTTTAGCGCGTCTCAAGTATAATCATGATTTACGCATTTTGATTTGGTGCGTGCCATTGATGGGTTTCTACTTTTTCTTGGAATTCTTTTTGCTTTTTCTTCTCTATTCTTCTTTGTTTGCCGGTGATTAGTGGTTGGTCGTCACCTTTAGGTACATGTAAGATGAACAACACTCGATTGATTGGCCTTCACACGCACGTCAATGGCCCTCAAATGGGTTGAAGTTGTAACCGAAAGGCTACAGAGTTGACACTGCCATTTCAACAGCCACTGCTTTCTATATTCATCAATCTGAATGCCTATTAAAGTGGCTTTGAAAGGCGTTTGTGTTGTAGGCTTTTTCCCTATTTTTTTCTCTCCTTTGTTGTGCAGGTGAGTCCCTTTTAGAAGTAGAATTGAACGTTGATATTATTGTAAATTAGAATCTCTAATTGTTCTTTCGCATCTTTTATGTAGATTTTCTTAAGAGACAGTTTTTGATTGTGGTATTACACCTTCTGGTTCGTCATCTTATTCTTTCTGGTATCTTCCCTTGTCCACACTGCCTACAAGATAGTTAGGCTTTTCCTGTTGCAGTTAGCAATTGATCTTCTTATTGACACAGGAAAAAAAAAGAGACCCTTTTAGCAACAACAATCAAAAGCGACAAAGGATTTTTTTCATAACACATTGAAGTTCGAAGGCCTTAAATTGTTCTATTTCATCTAGCCATGTAGTGTGGAAGCCACCTGCATATCTGTTTATAGTTTTGTGACTGTATGGTCCTGAAATTTGCAGAATTTGGTTTAGCAGCAACCCACCAAGATGAGGAAATCTCCAGTATACCCTAAATGTGAGGCAAGCGATTATGGTGCTACTGAATTTGATCCACAAATGGACTTTCTTCAGGTAATTCTAATGCTATCATCAAGTTCGTTTTCACTTCAATCCTTTCCCTTTTCTTTTTCTTTTTTGGCTAGTCATACTGCCATCTCTTCATTTATAAGTCGGAAAATTCATTAAGTTGTGACACTGTTGCATTTCCAGAAATTCACTTGATCACAACATTCTCGAACTTAAACAAGTCTATCAATTTTCACGTGCTTAGTCAACTCTAGACAATCTGAGATCAAACTCTATGATGTACATCTGATGAGGACGCAGGTTGATTTGATATAAAAATTGAGTTGGTTAGGTGAATCATGTTTCAAGGAAGGAAGTTTCTTCTTCTTTGGCTTACTTTGTGTTGCGACAACTTTTCTTACGGATATATAAGTAATGCGTATTCTGTTCCGAGTCTTCAAGGTTTTGCAACCGGTTCTACTCGATAGTTTAATCTTCCTTTGCCTTGTTCAGTTCTTGGATGAAGCCAGACAGCACAAATGCGAACCAAATGTAAGAGCTTCTTCACAATATTCTGTAGAAGTGGCAGGAAAGAGAAACCTGGGCGAAGATAAAAGGAGCAAGAAGTCATGGAAGAGCTCCCTGCTTTCATGGTTGAGAACAGAGAAGAAGAGCAAGCCCCAAGCAGAACCTGCAAGTCATCATCACAACCACAACCATAAACCAAGAAAAATTGTTTCCGGTCCAATCTTTGGGGCAAGTAAGGAATCCGATGCTTGGCTCCGGCGTCTGAATTCGGGGTCGTTCTCCGGTCTTTTCAATTCCACAAAAAGAGCGGAGAACGAAATGCAATACATGTCTCTAGAAGAGTTGGACAAGCCTCACGGCGTTAAGAACTACGGACCTGTTTACTTGGTAACTTAGCACATGAAAACCCTAGGGACATTGGAACAGTAGGTCATCAGTTTCTGCAACAAAGAATATGTTGACTCCCTGGAGTATGAAGATTGTTCAGAGGCAAATGTTCCCAAGTGTTTAGCACTCATATAGTAGCCATTGGCTGCATAGTGCTAATTTCATGTGAAGAGCTCAAAAATAGCTATCGATTGTGTCTGGTGGCAATCCTGACTGTTTTTTCTGTAATTTCCTAAAGTCAACAACAATTTCCTGTGAGTCACTCTTGCTTCAGATTAACGTCAATAGATTCAAGGCTACATCAAGGGCAGGTTTTTTGTAATAATGATGCATGTCAGGAGCTCCATTCTGTAATGAAGTTCAACAAACTCTTCGATGCCGAAATTATAACTTTGATCTCACAGTAATATACACTTTATGCAGCAGTCTCTCGAGTTCTGATGTTACTATTGATCATTATCACCATGCTGTTTCCTTCTAAGTTTCTGGTGCTTAAATGGTTTATCTGCACTGGATCATTGAAAATAAATAAGATAATACTAAACGCTGCAACTGATTTGATTTAAACTACCGACTGTGCTCTTTAGTCCTTATTTCTCCTGAAACTACTGTGGATAGATTTCTACTGCCAATTTAGAGCAATAAGCCAATGACATGCTCCTCCCATCATGTAATGTAACTAGGAAATCATTTACCGATCTAACAAAGTGACATTCGTGATTGTCACAGATTGCATTTTGCATCAATGTCTTACTGCATCCTGAATATGAGAATAGCCTTAAAGAGAACTCTGGGTGTATCAAATTACATCCACTGGAAAAGAACCGACCTTTGTGATTAACCGACCAGGAGATGCAAATTTAATCAATACATTTACAAAAGTGAAAATTACAAACTACATCTTCTGTAACTAGAAGGATTTTCCACCCTCTGAGACAGAGAAGCAAAACTCTTTCTTCTTACTGTACTCTCTCTCTCTCTCTCTCTCTCTCATCCTAAGAAAAAAGTTGGAACACTTGACTCAGAACAACATTGCAAGTACAAATATTGTGTACGAAACATAAATCTGGTTTCTGGATATCCAATTCAGTCCTCAAATCCCTGCCAAGCACTTAAGTGAATACTACTCATCACCACTTTCTACATCTTCATCTCCATCAACAAACTGTTGTTTGGACAATGGAAGAACGAGAGCAATCTCTGAGACAGCTTAAGTTTTTAGCCATAATTGAAACAGCAGGTGCGCATCATGGTGAGTTTATCGCGAAGACAATCCTCTCCCCCTATTCAACATCAAGAGAATTTGCATTACAAGGAGCAACTCTTCGCTCCCTACTCAAGAGTCTCTTCAATGACCTCAGTCTTGTGGGAACTGGGGACTTCAGATCATCCTCGGTAACCCGGCTCGCTGAAGACGAAGAAGCCGAGGGATTCTCACTCATCTGCCTTGGCATGTCAATAACGACCATCGCAGGCCTAGCAATAGCAAGTGCAGCAGAAGATGATGATGACTGAGAAGTAGCTGAAGAAGAAGAAGAGCCACCTTCTTCTAAACAAGCACTCCCAGAGCTAACCTGCGTCTCATTACCCCAAAACAACACATTTGTAGGAAAGTTTGGTGATTCAGTGGGGTGCATCCCACCAGATAAATTCTCTTCCACGGGCTGACTGTCACCATTTTCTTCTTCCAAATCATCATCGATGTCGATGGTCTTCGAACAATCTGAACCGAGACCAACCCATTTCCTACAAAGAGGGCAAGTGGAGTGTGACTGGAACCACATGTCAATGCAATCCACATGAAACCCGTGATTGCATTTGGTCAAGATCCTAGCTTTCTCCCCCTGAACCAGCTCGGAGAGGCAAACGGCACATTCAAGACCTTCCTTGAACTCCTGGGGATTGAACACCACCACCGGCAGAGAGAGCAGCACCTTCCGATCGAGCCCGGTACGGACAGCGACCGTGGGATCCTGGCCGGGGGCGAAGACGAACCGCCGGCTGCGGCGGCGGCGCGGGGGCGGAGCGGCGGCGGCCGAGGAGGCTTCTTCGATGCGCCCCCAGAACCACTTGGCGTATAAATGGAGGAGGAGAACAAAGAGGACTACTATGAAGAGAAGTATCACCGCAATCAACATGATCTTGCCAGTTAACGCAACCGCTTCAGAGTCATCCAGTTTTGCGATGTCAGAGTCTCCCATTCCGGGCAACAATTATCGAGATTTACCTATCCAAACTAAAAGAGCTTAATCTCCTAATGGGCAACGGAAAGAGAGAACCTTTCCGCAGTTCAAGCTCAACCCAACCCACAAGATGGACGAAAGATAAAGATGCGAATTTGAGTGAAAGTTGAGCAAAGCTGCAAAACCTACAAAAAGGGTTTATGTTGATCCGGTGGATCTTGAAATCTGATACCAGATTTGGCAAAACGAATCAAGATTCAGTGAAGGGTTCAAGATGGTGTTTGTGCTGAAGGACAAGAGAAATGTTTTGAGTGGAGAAGGGGAGAGAGAGAGTGCTGAACTTGCTGTCTGCAATGAGAACGGAGGGTTTTAAAGGAGGATTAGTGCGTGAGCGAGGACTAACAGAGGAAGCTCAAGACTCCGTCTCTTCTCCACTGAGGAGGACTTCGGAGGGAGTGAAGAGTTTTTTTCTTTATCAGATGGGGGGATCGGTGGGGAGGAAGAAGACGACGATACTTGGGACCAAGATTGTGATTTATTATTGCTAAATTTTTAAACTTTTGAGTGAACTGCCAAAAAAAATGATTCCTCCCGGTTTTGTTTTTTGGCCGAAACATGCATCTCTCTTCCTAACAGTTCGAGTCTCGACACCTCCGTTCAACTCATGTTGCTCTGCGCGTTGACTTATGTCATGTCCATTAACATTTGAAATCAAGAATCTTACTTCAACCTTGAGCTGACTGCCAAGTGGTAAATAATATGCTTCTGAATTGGCTCGTACGTCTAGTTGACACGTTAATCTAATCAAGGGTTTTTCTTTTCCTTTTGAAATTTTGGTTGAGTGCAAGCAAGATTAAACACTATCCAACCATGCGTGACATATCAATACTGCAATCAAATCTTCCCACATGTTGTGATGATGGGATGATTCTTTTGCACACTGTCATTGTGCTCAATAAACATATGTTTTTCTCCCACCTCTAATCTTCTCATCTGAAGATCCTCAAAAGTGAATTGTATTACATCTTGATTTTTTAGTCACTCCACAATCCACACCTTTGTTTTATATTTCTTCAAGCCAAAATGATCCGTAGCTTCTCTGTTGATGGTCAATTGATCACCTCTTATCTCCATGGCAAGAACCATACCATTATCACCAGTTCCTATGAGATTGCTAGCTTCTTGACTGTCATGGCTAAATTTGCCTAAAATATCTCCCCCACATAAGAGCCTAAGGCTCCTATAAGTCTTTGATTCCTTCCTGTTTTGCACCAAGTAAATTATTTTCATTCCATTTCCCAGCATAGCTAATGCCTTGACTTCTTCCTTACTGAACCCATTTTGCGCATAGAGATAATAAATTTGATAGCAAATTAGCAGGATCACCTAACTGACAAGTTTACTAAACATTATCGGATTTGCCCCAAAAGAAAAAGACGGGAAACAGAAGCTGTACACAAAAGGAGGGACTAAGCATTGCAAAATTGTCCTAGATCAGAGACTAGTATACCATTTTCGAGATAGATAATGAATTCAAACCATTGAATGAAAAAGAGCCACAAGGTGTGCGGTGGGGTCCGTGATTCAAGACTGTCACATGGGGTCTAATCTTTGAAGCAATGCACGCAATCTTGAAAGCCAACACAGGTTTTGAGGGAGATTTACAGATCCGAAAAAGTCGCTAATTACCACCTGCTTTTGACACTGGTGAGTCAAGAAAAATGTTGACTTTATCTGTCCTAGGTGCCCCTTGCTTTCATCTACGCCTGGGTTTTCTTTTTCCTTTCATCCCTCACATCATCTCCTGGTGTTGATTACATGCAATATTTTCAATTATGAGTAATCTTAATGCGTGATTAAACTAAGGGCAAGGACCATCTCAAGTGATAATGGACTCCAAGATATCGAACCCATGTTATCCGAGACATGCTCAAATTTCTAAGGGCAGGAAGTCTGAGCTAATCTCTCCTAGTGCAATTAAAACTCCATTTATCAAATCAAGGATGATCTCTGATCCATCTACTTAATCTCTGCTATGATACAGCATTGGAAAGAGAAATGTGTGAATTGTTGTTATTTTAAGAAAGAAGATGACCAGACCCAAGACCCACCATTTTCATGACATGGGGGGACCAACCAAATGGGGTCAAACAGTACCTTTTATGGTTAGGGAAGGTGAGAGTTGGAGGGATCACTTCATTTTGTTAATCATTTTTATATTTTTTTTTATGCGATGTTGAACAAAACCTAACTCGACTTCATCGATAGAAGGCGACATTAGTGTTGGTTATTGTCATAGCTTTGAATTAGTAGTCTATTTTAGCTGAACCGAGTATAAAGAATACAAGTCAGAGACTTTTGCATAAAGATGTGTCCAAAATACCGAACTGGGAGATCAATCTCGTCCCATATTGTTAGCCTCAATTTTGGGCTTTTGTTGGGCATATACCGCGTTTGCAGCTTAGGACAGGAAACGCCCGGACAAAATGATGGATCAAGAAACGATTTTTTTTAGAGTATTATCGTATGTTTAGTGGTCAAAGCACGAATCATGAGGGTGATGATGTGGCATGGCTGATGACTCTATGCTCTAAAAAAGGTTAAGGAGGGAACAACAATTTGTCTAGTCGGTTCGAATTCCAATGGGGCGACCCGAGAGTAATTGGGCCGAGATGACCCGCGATCCGATTCTCTGAAAACACGAAGAAGGCTCGGCCTGTCATTGACCTACTCGTTGACCATAAAAGCCACTAGTGAGAGTGCAAATGAAAACCATTCTCTTATCCGACCTAATTTTTGACTAGAAATAGAATAGATTATTCGATTCTGAGAATGAGTTTCTATGCAGAAAGTAATATTTGATAATGATACAAAATTTGTGTTCCCGAAATAAAAATTCGTTTGATAGGTTATTCTTAAATTTCTGTTCCCGGTGGCTGGAGGCGGGCGATGAGGGCAAGCGATAAGAAGAGTTGTTGTTTCTGTTTCTCTTCCAAAAATAGAAAAGTAAAAAAAATATATTTCTCATTTCTGTTCCAAACATATTTTTGGGCTAAAAATTTATCTTGGAAATAAAAAAATGAAGTTGCGTTGCCAAATGGATTTCAGGAAAAGTGTCAGAAAAGTTTGAAACCTATTGAATTAATGCCAATTTAGTCCTAAATCTTTTTTTTGTGTCAATTCAGTCCTAAACTTTTTGTTTTTGTGCCAATTCTATCTTTCCAGCTAATTTTGGTTGGATATTGGTGAAATGGACATTGGCTGGCCTACATGGCACAGCCTTTAATGACATGGATAATTTTTAATACTTTTATCGAATTTATTAATTTTTTAAAATTTTCTTTTCTTTTTCTTTTTTTTCTTTTCTTTCGCTTTCTTCTTCCTCCAACTAGTCGCCGAACCAGTTGGAGGCCATGGTCGGCAAGGCATTGGCAAGGCTCGCCCTTGCCGGCCATGGGTGAGGCCTGAACTCTCCAGATTTGGCGAGGCCGTGGCCTTTGACCTCACGGCCACTAGCGAGGGTGAGCCTTGCCAGCCCAGCGCAAGGCTGCCCTTGCGGCCATCCGGCGAGGTTGAAGGCCGCAACCTCGTGGCCCCTAGTGAGGGCAAAGGCTGCGACCTCGAACCTCGCCAGTAGCTGGATGAGGCTCGCCTTCGTTGTCGCTTGTGAGGACGAGCCTTACTGGGCTTGGCTTTCAGCCGGTTGCCAAGTCATAAGAAAAAAAAAAGAAAAGAAAGAAAAGAAAATTTTTTAAAAAAATAAATTTAAAAATATTAAATTTTTATGAAATTTTATCCACTTTATTGTCAATTGTGCCGCATAGGCTGGTCAATGTTCATGTCAATAATATCTGGCCAAAATTAGTAAGAATGACTGAATTAACATAATGACAAAAAGTTTATAACTAAATTGACACCAATGCAATAAATTTAAAATTTTTCTGTCACTTTTCCTAATAGATTTATGTTGTAAACATATTCTCGAAAATAGAAATATAAAAAAATAACGAAGTAAAATGGTTATTATTCGCGTTATTTACATCCTAAATCACTTGACGACTTTCTCCAACGAAGTAGTTGATGAAGTTGTCTTCTTCCTTTGTCTCGAAGATCAACTCTAATGACTTAAAGTACAACTATTTTGAGCAGGCAAATTACCTACTATTGAATTATGCGCCTCGACCAACAATAAAAATAAAAATTATGCGCCACGTAAACCGAACTCGGTTTTGTTGTTTTGTGATGAGGCATCCCTTCTCTCAAATTACAGAGCCATTTTGCCAAGTTTCCTTTCGAGAGAGCTGTCTCGCGCCCGTAATTATCATCTACCTATTCACTCGTGTCTATGTCTGGTACGGGCATCCTTGTTTTTGAAGATCGTTCGAGCTTTTTCCGAAAGTATGACATGGGTTATTTCAGGTCCGTAGTGCCACGTGCTCGAGCATCGATTCGAGGCATTTTCTCTGCCCCTTCTTATCCCGAAAAATGCAGCATCACCTTGCACGTTCTCGATCAATACATTTACAAGAGAATGGTATTTGTAACCGATCATGTCACGCGATTCAAGCTCTTGTAAAAAGGAACGAAGGAATATGATTTGAATCGATGTTGTTTTAGGTACAAAGAATGTTGGTAATCAAATTCAACATGAAGGCAAGACACTGTATACCTATCTTTCTGTACAAAATGAATATGCTCGCTCTATGTTCTGAATACCCTCCGCAACTAGCAGCAAAACCAGATTCAATAGAGAAGAGTTTCAGAATCACGGCAGAACACCGATGCGAGGTTAGAATCGAAGTGCTTGTCCATCCATTGACACACGCTCCCCATCAGAAGCCGCAGCAGCCACCCCGCGCGGTCGCGGAGTTTCCCTCCGCCCTGGCCGCTCACGGTTGTCCGGCAGAGAGGGCACGTCCGGCGATACCCCAGCCACGTCTCGATGCACTCCGCATGGAAGCAGTGTCCACACTCCGGGAGCCTACGGAGCTTCCCGTCTGAGGAGACCTCCTCGAGGCAGACCGTGCAGATTTCGCCGCTGGCGCAGGGGGAGCGCTGCTCACCCCGGCAGCGGCGAACCATCCATGACAGCAACAGTTCAAACAGGCAGCAAAAGGGCGTGAGTACGGAGACGATGAGCAGAAGGGCGTCGGAGATGGAAAGCGACGTTCGGCGAGCAGCTTCGCGGACGGAGCCGGCGAACATGGTCATCTTCTCGGTTGGGATTTTCTCTCTGTGAAAGTGGGTTTTATACGCGAAGTGTGATGGAATTGCACATGCTGGTCTTGACCGGATCGAAGAAATGGAGAGGAGTAGTTTCACTTCGCTGACTCGGTGGAGAATCTTTGGTGGAGAATCAGTCGGACCGGCGACGCTGTTCGTCTCTGTCTTTCTTTTAATCGTGCGTAACGCGTCGCCTTCCAATTTTCTTAATAATTTATTATGCATGAAACTGGTGCAGCCAAAGCCACGAATTTTTGCTTTTTTTTTATTATTTATTAATAAGTGTTTTATAAGCACTTCTTTTGATTAAATTACCGTATTTATTAACTTTAGTAACGATATAAAAACGAGGAGTTAGATATTTCGTGATTTTTTTGGTGTGTCTAGTGATACATGTAAGTTCCATATAAGACTTTAGCATTGTGATGGAAATGAACTTATCATAGAAAATTGAGAAAATTCTAAATAAGGGTCTAAAGTACCCTCGTTTTTCTCAAATAAGGGCTCGAAGTAAATATAACAGTATCAAATAAAAGGCCTCACCCTACTGGTGAGTCGACTGGCCAAATTTTCTGACCGATCAATGGCATTTTTGTCTAAAAATAATTCAATGTAAATTTTAGTTAAATTAGATTTAAAAAAAAAAAACAAGGGGGAGGGCTCGAACCTCCCTCGCGTGTGGCCGCTGCCCCATCGCTAGAGGGGCGGTGGTGATGGCTGGTGACCTTCGCCCAAATTTGGGAGAGGGGTCGCCAGACCTGTGCGAGGGCCGGCGGCCCTCAAACAGACTTGGGCGAGGGTCGCCGGCCCTCGCTAAGGCGCCAACGACCCCGCTGGCCATGGCCGTCGCCCCATCACCGGTTGGGCGGTGGCCACAGGTGGAAGGGTTGGCAAGCCAACCCCTTGTTTTTTTTTTTAACTTTAGCTTTTTTTTAGTTTGTTTTTTTATGGAAAAAAACACAAAAAAAGAAAAAGAATTAAAAGAAGAAAATACTCCTAACTCTAGTGAGGTTAGGCCCTTTATTAAAAGTGAGATTGTCACTTCAGATTCTTATTAGAGATAAAGTTTACTTCGTACTTTTATTTGAGAAAATGATAGCACTTCATGTTTTTATTTGAAAAAATGAGAACACATGAAGCATTTATTTGGAATTTTCTTTAGGAAATTTTTTTGTAAGGTTCATCTTAACAGGTGCGCTTAAGGATTGTGATAAATCGCACAAGACAAGCTATTCTTGGCTTCTAAGACATTGTGGATGAGTTGTTCCAGCATCTGACGATGCTTGTGTGTTTACGAGGATGTCTTGATTGGGTCGGTTGATTGGTTTTGGTTTTTTTAACTTTGGAAATCGATGAAATCGAATAAAATCGACTTATTTTTAATTTGACTGATGAAATTCATGATGTGACCTAACAAAGTTTGTTCGTATCTGTTTAATGTTGCTCTATACTATTAAATGAAAGATTCCTACTTCTCACCATTATTGATTGATTGTTGATTGAAGACAGTACTTATGAAAGAGTTTTGTAGCATCCTCGGTGTACTGGCATTTAATCAAAATAATATTTCTCAATATTGTCTATAAATGATTTTGGCGATATTGTGATTATATTCCTTTTTTTCGATAATTGTGTAGAAAATAATATCTTTTTGTCGTTTTCACATATTGGACGTTCAACTTAGATAGTCAAAACCATGTGCTAAATTTCTTACTTTTAAAGCGGTTTGGTGGTTTACCAGTAAGAACCAAACCGGTTCTGACCAAAAAAAAAAAGCGGTTTGGTAGTTTCGATCCAAAAAAAAATCGGTTTGGTGGTAACAGTTTGAAACCGAAACAAACCGATCGATAACAAATCAAAATTGTTTGGTTTGAGTTATATTTCTCGGTTTGATCTTGGTATAGGTTGAAATTTTTCAAATTTTTCCAAAGTTTGTACGGGAAATACCTTCCAAATTGAACCAAACCGTATCATAATATAGAACTAGTAATGGTTACGATGCGTAACCGTTTGATATTACACCCTTCCTAAGTGTGGCTTTGTCCTTTAATAAGCAGTGATACTAAACTTCTTCTCTTGGTTTGGTCGGCTGAAATCCGATATAAAACCGAAAAAATCGATAATCGAGTGATGGCAAAACAAGCTTTTCTTGGTCTCGGCATAGGCCGAATCAAAGAAAATTTGCACGTTACATTGCAAGAACATGTTTGAGGTGTAAACTTTGCCAAAATTTGGGTTTGTTGTAATGACAAATTAAGATGGTTTTATTTCAATTATATAAGGCCATACGTAAGGATACATTATTCAATTGGGGCCTGAAATCTGGAACTCTTATTTCCAATGTTTGGGGTACCAATGTTTGACCCGTTGACAATTGAAAAGGCATGCTCTCTAGAAAGGTGGCAAAAGTCAAATGAGCAAGGGCAAGGAATTGACAGATAACAACCTTGAACTAGGATCAAAGCTCTAACCAGACTCTTGCAAGCGAGGTTGGTGAAGTGCAGCATGTAATTAGGCCACGTTTGTTTAGTAAAAATTAAATAATTTGAAAAATATTTCTTTTAAAAGTGTTGGCTTCGCTTCATCTCTCACAGAAAATGAATAAACAAAAATTATCTTTATTGTCCACGAAAATATTTACACGCAAATTGACGTCGATTATAAAAATAATTTTCTTTGTCTAATTACTCCACGGTGTAGAATAACTCATTTCCCGCCAAATAAACGTGCTCTAAAAGCGACGCCGATCGGAGAAAGAGTAGAATTTTTGATGGAGGTGTCTTTGATTACATTTTTTTTTTCTCTCTCTCTACAGTTTGATTAGAGATTAGGAAAAAGGAGATGCATTTTCCAATCTAAACTTTTAATAAGAATTGCCCTTCATTTCCTCTCACATGGGCCGGCTCAGGCCAGAACCCGGCAGCACTATTGGGCTCGGGCTTCGCGTTACCGAGCCGGCCCTAGCCCGCGCAACCCCATCTATATCCGGGTCGGAGCCCCGCAATCGGACCCAAATTCCCCGGCGGAGTCTTTCTCGCCCCCACGTGAACAGAAAAAATAAAGTCAAAAAATGAAAACAACACAAAAAGTTTGCAAAGGCCAATATTATCTCAGCTTTCGCTGTGTGGCTGTCAAAAGTCTCTCCGACCATTGGCATTCGCCGCCATCTCTTCACCCTCCCTCCCTCCAATCTCTGCCTCCGCCGGCGCTCCTTCTACGTGCCTTGCGCCCCCGTTTCTCGGCCCCGTGAACGAGTGATCTTTGCGTTCTACAGTGGAAAGGTGGAAGAATTGGAAGGCACGCCTGCCGTGCTGTTTGGGAGGTCTGAAACTGCTCGGAGTTGTGTGGCTTTTGGCTGAATGAGCGCCCATCCATGCCTTTATTAGGTACCCTCTGTGCTCTACTTTCGTGGGTAGTCGTCAGTTTTCTTCCTCCGTGCAAGGCTCTGCTTGGCTCATTGCCTTACCTCGAACGCCTTATCTGCATTCCGTGTTCTTTCTTTTGTTTGTTGAGCGGGGATTTTCAGATTAGAATCTAGCAAATGATGTAATTCGCACGTAAATGTCGCGTCGCCAACTTAGGCTGCAAATGATGGCCGTGACTTCAAGAAGTTGCTTCCTTTTTAGTTCCCTGAAATTCCCAACATTGTAATTAGCTGGGCTTGAGTAACTGTCACTGGAGTAAAATCGGTGAATGTCCTGTAAGCAGAATGCATTCTTGAATTTGTGGTTGCGCAATATGGATTCTCTTCTTTCTTCTAATGATGACATACAATTAATGTCTTCGAATTTGTTATGTCTTGTGTACAGAAATTGCCACTGCCCAGCCTAACTTCCGAAATCATCTGGGTGCACTCGGGGCTCAAGCCTTTGTTCACGGTAGATTGTTCTCTAGTTCGTTTGCTTTTGGGAATGATAAAAAGCTTTCCTCATGGAAACTGTCTAACGCACCTAAAAGGATTCCCGTCGAGCTGCATCCGCCTAAGTTTGTGGTCAAGGCAGTTGCCACCCTAGAGTGCATGTGTTCGGTTCTGAACGAAGATGTGCGCTTATCTCGCGAAAGCTCACAGGTGGCTACAGGTTCAAGTTCATCAGTTGCCCGACTTTGGCCATCTGAGGAAGATGAAATGGAATTGGACGAAAGAGAAAAGCTGAGGCGGATGAGAATTTCTAAGGCAAATAAGGGGAACACTCCATGGAACAAAGGCAGGAAGCATAGTGCTGGTAACTATAACTCTGAATCCCGGTGACTATTGTATGTGTTACCCTTGATCATCACCCTCGGTGAAGGTGCCATAATTCATGTGCAGAAACCCTGCAACGAATCAGAGAGAGAACAAGACTAGCAATGCAGAATCCTAAGGTGATGTCATGTAAGAATAATTATATGTTTCTTTGTTGAAATATGGCCATAGATTATGGATGAATCTAGATTGTTATGCATTCCAGCATGGGATGTTAAAGAGGAAACAAAGTCTCAGATAATAACATTTGGAAGGAAGCAAACTTTGGCTGCCTCATGAAAATATTATCTCCAATGATGGAATTCTTGGTTGCAATTTTACAAAATTCATGTGGTCTCATATAAAAAATTGGCTTTGCAGGTCAAGATGAAGTTGATCAACCTCGGACATGCACAGAGGTTGGTAATGCATACTTTCTTCTGGTTTTGTATACCAATGGTGACAAGATCTTGGTATTTTACACTTCCAAATTTATATTAGTGTCTTTGCCTTCGAATGCTCAGAAAATTTTTCTGTCTTTCTTTAAATGAAATTCCAGTGAGAAGACGAGGATGAAAATTGGCGTTGGAGTTCGGATGGGGTGGCAAAGGCGTCGGGAAAAGTTGATGGTGCAGGAGACATGCTATAGTGAATGGCAGAACTTGATTGCCGAAGCTTCTAGAAAAGGTTATGTAGGTGAGGAGGAGTTGCGGTGGGATTCGTATGACATGTTGAATGAACAGCTTGAGCGCGATTGGTTAGAGAGCGTTGAGCAGCGGAAAACGATGCGTAGGCCAAAAGGTAGCAAGAGAGCTCCAAAGTCGCCTGAACAAAGAAGAAAAATTGCAGAAGCAATTGCAGCAAAATGGGCAGATCCCGTAAGGGCTTTAATAAGATGTCATGAAATGAATATTGCAAATTATAATTTGTCCATTTAGATTCTTAAAATTTGTTTTCCAGTATGTCGGTTAACCAATTGATTCTGTTATTAAATGGATAAGCAAACTTCACTTTTATGTACATGTCCACATATCTTCTATTTACAAGTTCACCTTCTTAATAGTAATTTATTGCCAAATACATACATAAGATCACTTTCTAAGAAAAAGAATCAAGGTTTATGAAATGGTGAATAGAAGGAAAGACCAATAATCTTGAGTATGAGGGAGAATTATTATCATCCTGTCTGGTTGAAAAACAGATGTATCATATTATTATGGAACATAATTTAATACAGTGTTGCAGACCATCTATTGGAATATGTAATCTTACTATATATTCTGCCATAATCCCAGTGTGGAGCATGATGCATATTTGACCTTCTGTATCTGAGCTGAAGCTCATCTATGTTTCTACTCATGTACTTCCTTGATGCTAATCTTGAAGAGTGAATGCATTACAAAAACGATTTGGTCCATGGAAGATCCCAGATAGATCATCCGGCTCTGATTTTTTCTCATGGTCTTGACCTGAGTTCAATTGTAGGCCCCCAGTTAGTCCACCAATTCACTCATGGGTCAATTGTCATGCAACCACGTGTTCTTATGTTTTTTACGCAATGTGTTTGGCTAAAAGCTGATTATGCTTGTTTACTTAGGTGGCTCGGAAATTGTGTAAACCTCAGCTTCTCGGAGTCGAATGGAATAGAATAGATTGCTTTTCACCCTTTCCTTGTATTAAATTTTCTCATCACTGTAATAGAAGTTTCCATTTTTCAAATGTCTGTTCTCAGTAAAGCATTAGCATTCATGCTCACCATGAGATCCCACTTATATTTTCCTGAAAATTGTTTAATTTTTCCAAACAGGGATACCGCCAACGAGTCTGTTCTGGCCTGGCTAAGTATCATGGAACACCAGTTGGAGTTGAAAGAAAGCCAAGGAGAAAGCCAGCTGACGCCAGCGGTACACGACCAAGGAAAAGGAGCCCATCTCAGAAAAAATCCAGTGACATGGACAACACTCCCAGACGAGATCCTCAGAGCCAAATCCAAAAACTGAGGCTGAAGAGAAGGAAAACTCCTCTCTTTAAGGATCCTTTGGCAAGTTCTAAGTTGGAGATGATAAAGAGTATCAGGGCACGCAGAGCGGCTCAAGAAACAAACAAGACTGAAGCCATAGCACGAGCAAGGTTTGTTCACTTGTTTATGATGAATTACTTATAAGCAGAACCTTGGGGCCCTCTAGACACGCGAGAGAATCTAGTATAATGCTTTTGCTTTATTTGATAATTTAATCAGTGTAGAGGTCATTTGATGTCAGACTTCTAGAAATGGACTTTAGAAAATTTATCCTTCTTGGTTTAAGTATTTCACAGCCGAGGTATGGCTACGGCAGCAGCAATGCTATTCTAAAGCATCATATTCCAAACAAAAATCCACATTCGGTTCCACCGTTCTTGTTATAAAGCTTCTCCAAAAGTTTCAGACTGTCTGTTTCGATGTTTTGAGTCTCTTCTTTGGTGAAATGTGGCGCAGGCTATTAATTGCTGAAGCTGAAAGGGCAGCCAAAGCATTGGAGGCTGCTGCAGTGAAGAGTGCCATTGCTAGAGCTTCCCTTGCAGAAACCAGAAAGCTTATAGCTGAGGCCATTCAATCGATTGAATCAATAGATATAGGATCTATGCCTTCCACTGACAACGGATCATACCCTTCTGCTGCCCTGCCAGATCTGATCGATCATATTGAGGAGGAAACAGCGACAGTCTCCGGGAATCGACAGAACCGGAGAAAAGTCAATGGAAGCCAAGTGAAGAAATGGGAGGACTGTGATGGGGGCTTCGATTTCGGAGGATTCAGCTTGCCAGATGTGCTCTATGAAGAAGGCGAACTTGATCCGATCGACTTGGGTTTCGTCCCGCTCGATTTGGAAGCTCGAATGGACCATTCGGGGGAGCGGCATGAAATACTGGAACCAAATGGCCTTGTAGGAGGTGAAAGCAGATCTTTACCAAACGGAACCAAAACTTATATTCAATCAACGGGAAGCGAAACATACTCTAAGCCCATTGCAGTGACAAAGAAATGGGTACGTGGTAAGCTCGTGGATGCGGCTGACTGATTCTTTGGTCTTCAATGAAGTAAAACCTGCTGATAAAGTGAACGGAGTTACATGTACATTTGAAGTTGATTATAACTATGAGCTAGAGGCCGGTTCTCGAATTGGGGACTATAATTGAAGCGATCTGCTGTGCCTGCGAGGAACCATAGATCGTTGTACCATTCGAGATACGATTGTAGAAGGGCCTCTTATTCGATATCATTGTTGTAGGTGCAATCTTAGATTGAGCTGATGACCAAAAAAGATGTCTTAGATCGAGTTGTATCATCTATCTATTCATTTGCCATCTTCTATGTTGTCTTGATAACCTACAGTTAACAGATACTTGATCATCCTTGGAAGTGCCAGAACTTCAAATATGAGGGCCACATAGGATCTGGATATCAACGGTGGGCGCGTTGATTCTATTTCTTTCTTGGGGTCATCCTTATAAGGATGGTGAACCACATCAAAACTAAAAAGAACCCGGATAAACCATAAACTGAAAGCCAGAAACTGAAAGACAGCTTTCTTCAGACCAGTCGAGAGTGTCTGATTTCACATGGCGTTCGAACTATTTTCCAGTCATGTTACAGAGAGAGAGAGAGAGAGAGAGCGAGAGAGAGTGTAAAGAGTCTCTCATGTCTCATCCTATTTTCTTGGGGAGTTACAGTACACGTTAAGAGTCATTTAACAGAAGTGAGAGGCACTTGAGAACTGTTGATTTTGGAGTCCACGGCCTCCTCCAATTGTTTCCTCTTCTCTTCCTTCTCTCTCTTCCCTTTCTCTATCTGCTTCTCAGCTTCCTCCTCCTGCAAATCAATGAACCCTCAATCACTACTCAGCTTTTTACGGCCTGAAAGTCAACAACACAGGAATGAGAGAGAGAGAGAGAGAGAGAGAGAGAGAGAGAGAGAGAGAGAGAGAGAGAGAGAGAGCATGCGACCCATCTCACCGTGCAACGTGACCAACCCATTCATCGTTCATTAAAAGTAAAATCAACCCAGAAATCCATCGGGTAACTCAACATATGTCTCACTTATTGGTCTTGAAGGGGAAGGCAAAGTAACTGAAAATTTTCGTGGCACCAAAAAGAATGAGAAATTTACGTCGAGAATGTCGGGGACCGGGAGCTTCACTCCGTGGACCGCGGCTCGGGTCGGCGGCTTGGTCACCATGAGCTGCTGCCGGCCAAGGCGGCCTGGCGTCGGGAGAGGCGGCTTGGGGGATGCCCATGTCCATGGCTTTCCAATGAGCCTCCTTGCCTGCATAGTTCTATTTCTCTCTGGGCTCTGGCTTGAGGATTTACTAAGAAAAGGAATATGAACAAATGGGTGATGGAGTCACCGGCGAGGCTTTGCATGGAAGCTACGTGTTAAAGTGCCCCGAAATGCTCCAAACTTAGAGATTTTTCCATCACCTGCCTTACACTGTGTGCATGACTGTATGCAAGGCAGAATTAATGGAGCCCATCTGACTCTCAAAGTGTATCCATGTCAACAAGAGAACTAGCAAAACAGAGGGAAGAAGAGATTGGCAATCAATTTACCTATCTCCCAATTATTTCTTTCGGGATGACAAGTTCTTTTGCCAAATAGAAAGGCCTGTATTCGTGTCTATCAAATGCGAAGATGAACTTAAAGTTTGATCTTAAAGTAGAATTTTGGCTACTTGGATTTCATCCAAAAGATTGCTACAAAACATGATTTTGTATCCTAAGTCAACACTACTAATGGGCGGCACTTACTTTTGATCTCAAAACTGCATCCTCTGTATTCCCATGGCCTAATACCCAAAAAAATCTCAAATTTTAGCTTTTGTCTCATTTCTACCTTTTGTCTCATAAAAAACCTCAAACTTTAGGTCATGTCCAAATTCTACCGTAAACTTTTTTCTATCCCATAAAAAATTCTCAACTTTAGGTCTTGTCCCAATTTTATCCTAAGCTTTTTTTGCCCTCTGAAAAACCTCAAAATTTTGGTCTTGTCCCAATTTTACCATCCAGCCTCAATTTTACTGTGAAATTTTTATAGTCTCATAAAAAGCCATAAAATTTTACTGAAGTCACAAATCTGACTGCATTAACCCTCTGTCCAAAATTTATTGTTGACAACCAAGAGATAGAAATCTCTCAAGCAAGAGCTGTTTGAGTGTCCTAAGCACTCTTCGACGACGAGAGATTGAACATTCCCAAACATGAGAGATCGGCAAGCGCCAAATCCTGAGGGTGATTTTGACGGAGGGTTAATGGAGATCTTTATGAAACAAAAAAATTAAAGTGAAATTGAAACTTGGCCTAAAGTTGGAATTTTTTTATGAGATAAAAAAGTTTAGGGTAAAATTGGTATTAAAAATAAAGTTGAGGATTTTTTATGAGATTAAAAAAAATTTATGTTAGATTTGGGACTGGACCTAAAGTTGATGGTTTTTTATAAGACAAAAAAAATTGTAGGGTAGAATTGGGATATGACCAAAGTTGGAGATATTTTATGAGACAAAAGGTAGAAATGGGACAAAAACTAAAGTTTGAGGTTTTTTTTGGGTATTAGGCCTTATTCCGATTGGCAATGTGCATTTTTTTTTCCAGCCAATGAGTGATAACTCTCAAATTTACATTGATGATATCGTCTTATTCAGTCCTGATAAAGAATCTTATTGTAACCTACTAACCCAGTTTGCCGATATTATATTATCGAGCAATATGGAATCATGCCTTCCTGGAAGATCATGGCGATAGCTCATAAGGAAATTGAATTTTTAGGAGTGTATCTCAAAAATGGTTCTTACTATCCTGGTGGCCATATTGCCGAAAAAATGGTTGAAGTTTCATGATGAAAATCTTTCAACGGTTCCTAGGTATTGTAAAGACCTTGTGCCAAAGATCTCAAAGTTCATGCAACCCAGCAGAAAATGCTAAAGAAAGGACCCCTCCTTGGGGAACATCTTAAACAAATGCAGTCAGAATACTCAAAGAAAAACTCCAGAATTTGCTTCCGTTGCAAATTCCTTCAGATGGCAAGAGGATCCTTCAGAATGATGTAAGTGACAAGTATTGAGCAGCAATCCTCTTTGAAAAAATTGATGGCAAAAGACAAATCTGTGGATTCAAGAGTGGAATATTCACAAATGTTGAAAGGTACTACTATTCCACTTTCAAGAAAATTTTAGCTGTTAAGTATTGAATTATAAAAGTTTTGAGTTGCATCTTATTGGTTATCACTTTCTTATAGAAATGGATATGTCTTTGATTAGTCAAACGATGAAGTTCAAACAGAAGACAATCCTTCGTCCACAACTGCTCAAATGGACATAACGACTTTCCAAGTACTCCTTTGAATTGTGTTTTTAAGAAATAACTATTTTTTCATTTGTTTCTTTTTCTTGTTTTTCTCGAGAGAGAATGACATAAATGGTCTTTCAACTTTAGTCTAATATGAAACGTCATTTCTGAACTTTCAATTTATTCAATATGGTTCCCGAATTATTAATAAATATTCAATATAATCTTTCCATTTGTTAAAACGACATATAAGACATTATCTGATGACGTGAATTATTATATTTTAAGTTGGAGATTCAAAAATAATAAATCAACATGTCCATCCCTTTATCCATCTAATTTAAAAAGGGGAAAAAAATAAGAGTGTTAACTTGTTAAATTTGAATTTGAAAAGAATACCTTACATAGATAATCGTGCTTAGCTTTTTATTTGGTTTACTGATCAAACTTAACGGATTGGAAGCCGTAATCGGCAGATCCTGTTGCTATGAATTAGGAGAATGACGACGTTGAATATTTTTCATATACTTTATGGATTAAATTGAATATTTATTAAATAATTCATGGACAGTATTGAATAAATTAAAAGTACAACCATCCTTATAATTTTCTCGAATTTTGGAGTTAAGGCCCCTATAATAAGTCGTATTCTCGATTTGGTCCCTTCCTTCCTTCATTGTTACGGGCCGTTTCCTTGTCCCTTTCAACCACCGACACCTCCTTCTCCTTCCTCACCAAAGATCATCACTCTCTCTCCGAAGATCTTCTTCTTCTTCTTCGTCCTCTTCGTCAGATCTGATATCAAAGCTCGACGCAGCATTGCATCAATCGGCGCCACCTGCATCGCGCTACCGAGCTCCGCTTTCGGCCGCTCATCGGAATCGGCGGCGGGAACATCGCTCCGCAATCCCGCCATCGCCGACTCTTTTGGAGGCCAGCGAGGTTTGCGCCGGGATGGCGCGAGACGCCGCCTCCTTCTCCTCCGACGAGGAGGACGACCATCGGAACCTTATCCACCAGAATGACACCAAGCCGGTGTCGCCCGGGGAGCATCGAGCGGCCGCTTTCGACGTCGAGGACTTCGAGTCTCGCATCGGCGGCGACCGCCGGCCGAAGCTGGCGAAGCTCGCGTTCAACAAGAGGTACCTGTTCGCCGTCTTCCTCCCCATCTTCATCGTCGTCCTGTACTTCACCGCGGACCTCCGCAGCTTGTTCTCGTACAATGTTTCGTCGATTAAGGCCGGTTCGTTCGGCGATCGCATGAGGGAGTCCGAGCTGCAAGCTCTGTATTTGCTAAGGCAGCAACAGCTAGGGCTTCTGACTTTGTGGAATCAGACTTTTCGAGATTTAGGAGCTGACCAGAATAGTAGTCTGAGTGGCTCGAATTCGAGTGAGATTAATAAGGGGCATCAGTCCTTGGTGTCGTCATCTGCGTCGTTTGATGAATTTAAGTCCGCCGTGCTGAAGCAAATTTCGTTGAATAAAGAGATTCAGGATGTATTGTTATTGCCTCATCAGTCTGGTAACTTGTCCGCGGAAGGTGCTGGTGATGTAGGGTTTGCAAATTTTGGTGGATATGGTTTCGACCGGTGTAAAAAAGTAGACCAGAGGTTTTCGGAGAGGAGAACTATTGAGTGGAATCCGAAATCTAATAAATTTCTGCTTGCAATTTGTTTATCGGGCCAAATGTCGAACCATTTGATTTGCTTGGAGAAGCACATGTTCTTCGCTGCTGTACTTAACCGGGTTTTGGTTGTTCCAAGCTCTAGAGTCGATTATTCATACCATAGGGTGCTGGATATCGATCATATAAATCAATGCTTGGGTCGGAAGGTTGTCATTTCATTTGAGGAGTTCTCAGAGATTAGAAAGAACCACTTGCATATCGATAGGTTCATTTGTTATTTCTCTTTGCCGCAACATTGTTTTGTTGATGATGAACATGTCAAGAAGTTGAAGAATCTGGGTCTATCAATGGGCAAGCTTGAGTCCCCCTGGGTGGAAGATGTGACGAGGCCAAGTAAGAGGACAGTCCAAGACATCCAGGCAAAGTTTGCATCCAATGACGACGTTATTGCAATTGGAGATGTTTTTTTTGCGGATGTAGAGCAGGAATGGGTGATGCAACCTGGTGGTCCGCTTGCTCATAAATGCAAGACTTTGATTGAACCAAGTCATCTGATTATGCTTACAGCGGAACGTTTTATCCAGACATTCTTGGGAAAGGACTATATTGCTCTTCATTTTCGGCGACATGGTTTTTTGAAGTTTTGGTGAGTTACTTATTCCATCTAGTATATCCTGCCTAGCTGTTAAATGCAGATAGAATGCAGTTATAGATTTGTTCAGGAAGAAGTTGCAATCATTTTTATAACACGAATGAGTTAGTCGTAGGACTAGGCTTGCTGTTGGTTTACTTGCAACTCTCTTTAGTGTAGGTTAAGCATGGTCTTAATCCAGGTGCAACGGCTTTTGGTCACTTGCATGTACTGTTACGTTAAGAATGCTAGCAACATGTAGATCTTGGATTAATTAGGAGTTCTTTAAATCTCTCTCAAATTCAGTAACATTGAAGCAATTCGAATGTTAAACTTCTTCATCTGCTATCTTTATCTTTTTTTATGGCTTTTTTTTTTAAATCTAAGTTCTACACGGCCTTCAAGTAGGATGACCAAATGTCCAGTTCATTATTGGCCTCTTCGTCTGAAATATATTTTCACTATTGGGACTTGTGCCATCCCAGCAAATTCTTGAGGGAGAATATTGAACTGATTCAAGTATTAAAGTGCACCTTTCAGTTCCATTGAGTAGGTTAATCTAATAGTAAACGTGGATATGGTCACTCATAAATTCTGCATACAAGAAGCTTCTGTTAAAGAAATAATGGTAATGTTACCTTCAGAATGCAAATTGTAGATAAAAATATCTGAGAAGATGTTTTGATAAGTGTTTCTTCTTATCTAAACTGTATGCTCTAGCTGCTGGAGGAGGCCTTTTCTTTAGCTTTTTCCATTGGAAACTGTAAATAAATATGTGAAGCCTGATGGAGTAAGTTCTAGCTTGAATGATGTGGCGTTAATTTTGTTGAACTTCAGACAAATTTTCAGCTTTGTTGTTCATTTTGGATTGTAGATTGTTGTTCTGGATGATTGTGTCTCAACTTTAGTTCTGGCTTTCATTGGTGCCACTGCCAGTTGTTTTTCTGGCAAAAAGTTTCTACTAGTCCATTAGTTAACTAATTCTTGTCACTGAAGCTCTAATTGATCTGCTTAATTCTGGTAGCAATGTGAAGAAGCCCAGTTGCTTTTACCCTATTCCTCAAGCTGCTGATTGCATCAGTCGGGTGGCTGAAAGAGCCAATACACCTGTAATTTATCTTTCCACGGATGCAGCAGAGAGTGAAACTGGCCTGCTGCAATCACTAATTGTGGTGAATGGGAAAGTTGTTCCCCTTGTTAAACGCCCTGCTAGTAATTCGGCGGAGAAATGGGATGCTCTGCTTTATAGGCATGGCCTCCAGGATGATGTGCAGGTTAGCTCGTGGTTCCTTCTCTTTTTCACTTGTTTTTTGATACCCCCTTGCATAGGAGATTACCACATCAAGCATTTGTGGAACTGAACTGGTAAATCGTGAAACCTGTCAATTATTGACCTTTAGAATTTGCATAAAAAGTGAGGAATTTGCTATCAACCTCTCAGTGTTGCATGATTTTTCATCTTGAATGATCTTGGTGTTGCGTGTTTTACGCCATACAAGTTGAATTTTGGGCTTCCCATGCCATAACAATCACGTAAGCAATTAGCTACTGTCGGAATTTCTCCATCACAAATTGCAAGTTTAATGGTTCCATGCCTCGAGGTAAATGCATGTCTTGTAATATGTGCTGATTTCTCTGGAGAGAGGTATCGGATAGTATGAGGTCCTGCAGTCTCCTGGCCCGTAAGATCGCTTGGATTGATGAGTTGGAGCATGATGTGAGTAACAATGAGTGTAAATGCTCTTCATATCGGTGCTGAGATGCAGTTATTAGGATCTAGAAAAAAGCTAATCATTTGCTTTCTCTGGTTCAATAAATGCGCAACATATTTAATGGTTTGAGCCTTGATGGAATCTGGATGTCTCTAATTTATCGATCTTATTCTTTTAAATTTTCGCTAACAGTTTTAAAGAATGATGGTAAGTCATTTGGTGAAGAAGAACCCTTACGGCCTTATATGTTTTACTGCATGATGGTCTCTAAAGAGCGTCGTGATTTTCGACTGATGAAGTTTACACTGGTATTTTCATGTTTTTCACTTGTTAGATTTTAAGGCAGGAGTAGCTCTCTATTGGGAGCTCAAAGGCTTTCCTATGCTGTCCATTTATGTGGATGTCCTGTAGTTCCTGTTGGTTCATAAGCAGCCATTACTTCCTCTAAAGCCTAGATGTTGTGATGATGCTTTTTGGGCCTGTTTGGTTCAACTTTGAAAATGCTACTTGGGGAAATGCAAATACCTTTGGGTGAAAGCCCATTGGGGAAAGGCAGATGGTGTTTGGTAAAAATATTTTGTAAAGCTACTTTGGCCAAAATATAGTGTTTGGTGAATTTTTTTTGCAAATGGACTTTGAGAATTATCTTATTTATAAAAAAAAAACAAAACTTACCCATCGCCGGAGCTGGCCGCCGGCCGTCGGAGCCCGAGGTCAGGCGACCCCCGGCGAGCCAGATCCGCCGCCGCCGGCGGTCGCCCAAGGCCAGGCGACCCTCGGCGGGGGTCGCGCGACCTCAGGCGGCCGTCGCCTGGGTCGCGCGACCCCCGGCGACGGCCGCCTGGGTCGCGCGACCCCCGGCGACGGCCGCCTGGGGTCGCGCGACCCCGGCGACGGCCGCCTGGGGTCGCGCGACCCCGGCGACGGCCGCCTGGGGTCGCGCGACCCCGGCGACGGCCGCCTGGGGTCGCGCGACCCCGGGCGACGGCCGGCTGGGTCGCGCGACCCCGGCGGCCGTCGCCTGGGTTGCGCCACCCCAGGCGGTCGTGCGACCCCCGCCGAGGGTCGCCTGGCCTCGGGCGACCGCCGGGGGCGGCGGATCTGGCTCGCTGGCCGTTCTCCCTCGCCGGCGGCAGTCGCTGCCCGAAGAAGACGACTAAAAAAAAAAAAAAAAAAATAGGAACAGTAGCATTCGTGGAATGCTAGCATTTGGCCAATGCTAGGCCAAATGCTCAACCAAACAGTCTAGCATTTTGGGAAGGGGCTTTCGAGGCCCAAAGCCCCTTCCCAAAGCTGAACCAAACACCCCCAAAGTGCCTTAATAGAATGAGGGCCTCGCCTATTTACCCTGTTGGTTATAATATGAGAAGAAACCCCGGTCGAGTTGTTCAAGCAGTTAATACATGAGAGCATCTGATATTTGTCATCGTTTGCTTGTTTGAACCGTATCAGCTCTTGGTAAAAACTTACACATCACGTCTTTAACTGAAGGTGGAAGGTATGCTAGACAAGACGATTTGTGCAATGTCGAGCGTGTTCATTGGAGCTTCTGGATCAACATTTACAGAGGACATATTGCGGCTCCGGAAGGACTGGGGATCGGCCACTGTTTGCGATGAGTACTTGTGCCAAGGTGAAGAGCCGAACTTTATAGCGGGCAACGAATGAAATGGACACTATGTGCCAGTTGGTTATTGAGATGAGGTTTCTGCTCTCGTCGCTGTCCCTCGGAATACATCGCGTGTCGATACCTTAATGTACTATAGCATCTTTGTATATGTGCATAGTTTTCAATTTATACAATTCTCTTCTCGCTCGGCCTTCTCTGATCATTCTTTTTTGCCGAAGTGATCCTCCTCTGAAGTCGTTCCTCCCACCTGTTCTTAAGAACAAAAACGCATGTAGCTCGTAGTGTTTCGGATTGAGTTCTCAGTAGCTGGTCACAATAATTTTTGTCAGCATGGAACTTTGCTATAGTTCTTCGATCGAGTTGAGGATTAGAGTGCATTTTCACTTGTCACTCATTTGTCTTGGGTGCGTCTCCATTTGACTTTCTCTTGAATCCCCAAGGTTTCCCCTGAGTTGGACCCATCCACTAATTCAGGAAAGAAAAAAAACGAAAATATTTTGATATAAATTATTATTGATAATGAAAATATTTTTTATTAATTAATTATTTCAAGCGATCGTTTTTCGTAAAATAATTTTCAAATCATTCAATTTTGCGTGAAATAAACGGAATTTTAAAACTCGCAAAGCATGCTAGATAAATCTTTTTGTTTTATCTTTTTCTCTTTTGTTTAATTTAAGTTTTAGAACGGGCAGCATTTGACTTTTCTTTGGTATTAAGTTTTCGAAACTTTCGTGACATATGAATTTTGATACGCATGCTTACATTAATTTTTCTTTAATAATGTTTGGAATTGGAATAATAATATTTCGAATTTAATGAAAAAGGCTTTCACGAACTTTTTATGTAGGCACCTGGAAGTTACCCTATGCATTACCCAAAAAAAATATATCTCTAGCCATACATACATACACAAGACGAGACAAGAGCAGCCTTCATATTTTTTTAAGGAGATAACCTTTGTACGGAGCCACCGCGAAGTCACCTTGCATTACCTTAAAATCTCTCTCTCTCTCATTATGCATAAGACGAGACGTGCGCAGCCTTCACCTTTTCAGGGCATATAAAGCGTAAGCAAGCGCAGCTTCAAATCTCGCGCCGCACTCACTCGCTCGCTCGCTCGCTACCTACGACCCAGCTCCTCGAGCAAGAACACCCATTTGATCCTCCCTCGCGCCCACCTTCATCCGGTCTCCAATGGGTTCCGCTTCGGTTTGACCATTACAGATCCTCTTCGGGTCCTCGCATTCGTCGTGCTACTGGGTGTCGCGGGAGATTGGAGGAATCCCGAACCATGAGGGCGAGGTTGGTCGTGTTCCCTGTCAGAGGCAGGAGCTGGTGCTTCGGCCGGTCGCTCGATCGCTCTTGTCTCGACTCCGCCTCCTCGCCGACGCCGTCCACCCTCAGGGAGCTCTACGGCAAGATGTCCGCCGGCGGGAACGCCTCCAAGCTCGAGCTGTGCGTCGATTTCGTCTCCGACAAGGTGGTTGTCCTGTCGCCGTTGAAATTTGAATCCCGTTTTGCTCGTTTGGGTGCGGTTGGAGTTTCTGGGGTGGTGATTGATTGTGAGGGGGCGCGTTTTGCGATTCACTCTTGGCTTTTTTCCCTTGGTTTGCGCAGATGAATAGAGCTTGGATGGGCTTGGAGAAGGCGCCCGAGGGGTCTTTCAAGAGTAAAATGCACGGGTAAGCAGTCCATGGAAGCGGAGTTTATCATGCTTTTGTCACTCCGAGGTTGTGAAATTTTTGGAAGTCGCTAGTTTGTTTGGTGAATTCGTCTGGATCCTAATGTAGGTTAGGATTGAAGCTGTTGGCCCGGGTAAAGCCCTCAGAAATGTTCCTCAAATCCATTTCGAAGGAGGTTTCTTCTGTCGAGGTGATCTACCCTTCAAGGTTGGCCTTTCTTTCTCTTCCCCTTGAAATCGGTCAGCATCCCTTACCATTCATTTTCATGTTGGAAATGGTGATCTAAGTGAGGAATGTCGATCGACGTGTTTGTGGCGTGTAACTGAATAATTCCATCTGATGCTGTTTATAAGTTTTAGAAAGAAACAATTGAAAAGGTGTTGTATCAGTGGACTTAATACTTATAGACCTTGTCTTGCTGCAGCTTAAACACGCGTCTTGTGCGCAGAAGGTTGCGACATATCGCCAAGCGGTAATAGTTTCTTCCTTCCTACTTTTCCCATTTGCACTATGATATTGGAATATTTTCATTATAAGCCTATTTGATCAATTATTTGCTGATAACTTAAGATTTTTGGCCTGGGTTGACGGTACCGTATTTGTGCACATTTTATTTCTGTTTCTAGCTAAAGCTCATACATTCTTGTGTGCTTGGATGTTTATTTTATATGAAAAGCTCCTTTTATAATTGCCCTCAAAAGTCTAGATTTGAGTCACCATTCATTTCTTCTGGTTAGTAGCACCAGATATATGTTAAGTTTTACTTGGAGGCTTTTAAGCTTGATGGACTGTATCATTTGCCAATGGCATGTTTCTCATTCATTTTAAAACAAGGTCAATCAATGTTTCAGACAGAAGGCTTTGTGAAACTTGATAGCCCATGTTGTCATCAATACACTTTTCTGTTTTTCTTGAAGGCATTTCATGTTCCAATTAGCTCATGATGTGTGCATTTAGTTGGAGCAGTGTTTGTTGGTATGTTGATGTTGTTAAAATTTGAAGGCATATTGGTATACCTTCCCGTAGAGATCCTTTTGTAGAGATGGGTGTAAGAAGGTAATCACCTGAAAACGTACTGGTGTACCTTCTAGTGTAGATTAGATGTAGGAAAAAGTTATCTCGGTGTGAGAATGTCATTTATGGAATGTGATATATTTGCATCACAATGGATGTGTTATCAGTTTGTTGCATCTAACAGGATACATCATTTGCATTACTTTGTCCTAAGATTCCTTGCAGTTTGTGTCTACTTCTAAACTTGTATGTGTACAATGGACATGGTTCACTCTACTTGTCCTCTCTTGCCGAGATAAGATGGCAAGAACTTTCATTACTGGAATTTATCCTTTTCTTTCTCAGGAACCTGAATGCATCAATATATTATATTGCATATATTCTACTTGCTCATGTTTGGGGAAAATCATCTGAGTTCTTCTTTTCCATGAACAGGGGATCCATTATCCACAGAAAGTACTTATATGGCTCTGCTTCTTTGTTGCCTATAACAACTGCTTTTTCTGTAAGTATTAAGTTGTGGCATATCATCTTCTTTGGCATTTATTCGGGCTCAACAAATTGTGGTGTTGACCGAGTATATTCACTCTGTTATTTCTTTAATCTGAAGAAGGCAATTTTTTCTGAATTCTTACATTTCTTCCTACTTTTAGGTCTTACCTCTACCTAACGTCCCTTTCTTTTGGGTTCTGTTTCGCACTTACTCTCATTGGCGAGCTCTCCAGGTATTGACTTATTGCAATTCTTTTACATATTTAGTTCACTGAAGTGTGTACTTCTGTAGGATTAATTAAACAATAAGTATGTGATTTTCTCCTTTTGGGATTTGACGGTTTTTAGATCTTATCGAGAAGCATTACAGGATTGATAGTCCTTGTTGTTCACAATGTATATCACATTCTGTCATGATTCCTTTGTTTTTCCCTTCTTTAATCTTCTTCAGCTTCTTATGCAGTAATTGCCCAATCGGTTGTCACTTGCCATATGCTATCCTGGATCAAGCTACCTTTGGAATTTAATTGTCGCCAATGCAACTATTTTTTGTTTATAAAGCATGGTTGTAATGTTTCTGTGGTGGAATAAGTCGATCGCTCTCATATCTTGCTTATGATTTGCTTAGCGGTTGTTAGACAACCATGCTTTCATTCTTGGGATCGACATAGCCATGGTAAATTATTATTCATAGTATGTAGATGTCAATATCCATCCGTTTCCTTGTTATATTGATGTATTCTTCCACTTCGTCTGTTGATTAACAACAGGGAAGTGAGAAACTCCTAGAGCTAGTGTCAAATTCCTCGGTTGCTTGGACTTCGCCTTCCACAAGTGCCAGTGGTAAAGACCAGGAGGGCTGTGAGTCCAAGGATGGAGCCCCCAATCCAGTAGGATCTCTATGGGTAAGTTCAAATACTCGTTGACCGTACATGATTCCTCAGATAAGCACCTGATGGGTGGCATTATGTTTGATTGTTGGTACTCTTGTCTTCTTCCTATCTAAGGGAGTGCCTTTTCTTTTTCCAGCATTTTCACTCTGAACAAGTTTTAGCTCGATGTAAATGATGCTTTTTTTCTTTCCTTCAAGATGGAGTCACTTGCAGTGTGTGGAAGACTTGTTACAGCAATAACACATGCAGAATCATCACAAGCCGTTTGTTTCTTTCCATGTTGTCATAGGTGTTGCTGCCATCGGAGCAACTGGAAGAATTAACGAGCTGTGGCAAGGAGCAGGATGGCCTGACCAAATCCGTGATTACAAGCATCTGCGAAACTTATAAGTTGAACACGAACGATGTTTTGAAGTACAGAGACTCAATGTAAACCCATTCCTGTTTCACTTTTGAACCTCGTCTCCCTGAATGGAGAAAAAGGGGAAAAAGAAAAAGCATTCTCAGTGTTCAAATGTTGTTCTGCTAGGCTGATTAGCACTGTATCCCTCTCCCCATGTAACTCATTGCTAAAGTTCGTCTCTCGGGGGCTGCTCCTTTGTGTTACCTTTTGCACAGCTTTTCCGTGTTATGATTGGGGCTCAGTAGCCGAGATTCCAAAGTCGCAAGGTTCGAGCAAGTGCTAGCATCTTGTGTTTCGCTCCGGTTTCCAGTTAACCCTTCTTTAAACCTCACTATCCACCACTGTTTATTGACTGTGCCAAATTACGATCCCCTCATTGTCGCTCCTAATATTACTGAGTTTGCCTTCGTTGTCCTCGCTTTCATGGTTTTGCGTTGCTCTTTCTAGATTTATGCCTTCACTCTTCTTCTTGGAAGTGTTTTTTTTTTTGGAATTAGAATTGTCACAGACTATAATAGCGGAAATAACATGACCATCCTCCTATTCAGATGATATAACCATCATTATCATATTATTAAGATAACTGTATATCCTTCTATATGTATGAAGAAACAGTAATATGAATATTTACTTTCCGAACTAAAAACTAAATATTAACAAAATATCATATCAGATGTATACTCAACTATCTAAACTCATGCCCAAAATTTGACTATTAAAAATCCTCGTCAATATTGTTCTCGTTCTTTTTGTCGATAGCTAAAGAACTTGAAAAATATTTACTGTCAATGGTATAAACAACTACAGCTTAGTGAGTAGTGAATAGTTCATGTCTTTTTTAAACAGATCAAGCATTGATTGTGCAAATTTATAGAAAATACCAGAAACTCAATAATTTAAACTAGAATATAGTATACGTACCAAATTAAATATGAGTTATTTCATTTCAATAGAGCTTTATACGTGTCAGAAATACACATTTCATTAACAATATCAAATATGGTCCATTTCATTGATCAATTTAGTGCTTAATATCCAATCATGGTCACGCTTAACACGTCTCTTGGTAAAGGCAACCAAGTTCTCCCATAACTATGTCTCCACTTATATCAGCTGGTGACTCATAATAGAAAAATATCCCAAAATAGTATGCACACCTACAACCCCTCAATACGTTCACATTAATAATGAGCTGGATTGGGGAAAGCTGTTCTCTGAGAAAAGATAAAAAGACAATCTTACCTTACTTTTTTTTGGAAGGTCTTGATGATAAACTTGCAACCATGAAAAAGCCTATTGGCTATTTCGAACTCCTGAATGAATGCTCAATGAGTTGCAGATTATCCGGATTCTTATTTTCTCCATCATACTAATGAAGCGAGAAGCCCTTTGATCTGTGCGTCTATATTTATTAATGAAGAAGGGAATTAGAGGTGTTTAATCCCTGCCTACTCATTTTCAAACTGATGAAGCTGTTAACATTTCTTAGCCACACCGCTTAAAGCTACTTCATTTGGATCAATCCATTAACATCATCCCGAAATCCACAAAACAAATTCAAAATCCATATCATAAATTGATTTTATAAATCAAAACATAAAACCTTTCACAACAAAATACATTGTATAACCGGGTTCACAATCAGAATAGATAACCTTTTGCAATTCCTTTCATAAAATATTTTTCAAAGCATTTCACAAATAATCAATTCTCAACTATTTCTAAGAAATATTTTGCTATATCATTTCAAATAATCAAAAGAGTAGTAAATGCCCGATCTGAATTTTATACAACAAATATGCTCAAACTTCTCTTTTCCCTTTTTATATTATCATTCCATGCCATGCCTTTCATAACTTATAATAAATCTAATCTCTATCACTTTTAAGACATAAGTTTACAATTTTAAAGAAGAGATGAGCATTAATAGAGCCCTTTTGCGTGTTTTCTAATTGAGAAGAAACATGCATTCTTTTCTATACATTGTCTTTTTTGTCTATTTTCTCTTTCGTAAGGAAGTTATATTAAGTTCCCTCAACAAACAACCAACGACACCTCTTCAAAGGGTGTCTCTCAAACACACATTTCATCATGGGTGAAACGGTGCCATTTAACATCTCCCACTCGAACACGATGGATTTGACAATACTTTATCAAGAATATAAGGCGTTTAATACTATCATTTCTTATGTTGACATCTTTTTTTCTAAAAGTCCACCAAATGGATAATGTCCTCGGGTGATGCAATAAAAATAAACAGCCTAACCTGAATAAGTCCACCTGCATTGCGTGAGGCCCAACACGACCAATCTGTTCATACAGTTGCCATCCTAAGGTTCTACAACCAACGAGATAGATTAGAGATCAACAAAAAAGTGGAACTAAATACAAATGGATATAATAGATTCACCAGCCAAGGAGAGTAGCAAAAATTGTTAATTTGCACGAACCTTACCACAACATGAAAATCAATATAAAACAACTTGATTTGCAACTTAACGTACTCTTTAAAGAAAGTGATTAGTCTAGAAAGTAAAAATATCAATCAGAAGTTTTTAGCCAGAAATCTGAAGATATTTATATGCACTTTGAGGAAAAGAAGTTCAAAGGTGTAGATAAAGCTGTCATGAATACTTACCGGTGCTAAGATTTGAAGATGTATCACCACCAAGGTGTTTCTTAATGTCCACGTTCAATAACTTAGCTTGTAACCCTTTACGATTAATCATCACATTTTGTGGTTTCAAGTGTGCGTGTGTAAAACCCCTCATATGCAATTGATTGAGTCCTTACACCACATCCCTGCACATAGTAGACATTAAAAAAATAGAGAAGGTATACTGATTCTAACAAAATGGGAAAAACAGTGTTTTTGTCACTACCTAAATGATTTTCATGGGAATACAACTAAGAGTTTGGCTTTGATGGTGACATTGAACTTAACCTATGACTTTAGAAAAGAAGCTACAAGGTTCAAAACTCTTACCCACATGTTGATTGCATTAAGCTATAACCAACGTCAAGGTGGTGACCTATTAATTTGCAGTATCGTGCATACCTTAGAATTTTTTACAAGAGAACTATTAAGCATGAGCCAACAAAAAAGAATTCATGAAGGTACAAGTAAGTTCATTTCAAATACAAATCTCAAGCAAGTTCATTTCAAATACAAATCTATGATAGTTGACTATTAGAGTGTTGCAATAAGCAAGATACTGCAATTGTCTCTCCATTCAAACCATTTTGCCAAAACATAAAAATTACCTTATCAAAGTCTTCAAATGACTCATGGATAACCATCATTAGTCTACAAATTGGGCAAGGACAGGAAATTCTTCTTGAGACTTTTCAACTTTTCTTTGTATTCATCACTTAATGGTGGATCATGAGGGAAGACACTTGAATTTGAATAAGCTTGAATTAAATCATAGAGGTTGTAATGGCAACGCTCTATAGGTAGTCGTGCTTGAGCATCGCTCCATGAAATTTAACTATATTTTGATCTCTAAGAGCTTTTATCAAACTCGGAATATTTTGGTCAATATCAACGTGACTTCTCATCAATTTTTTCACCACCACATTTTGACCATTGTTGGGAAAAAGATCGCGGAAGAAACCAACTAACCTTTTCGATGCACGATAAAAGAATTATCCAAGAATGTGAATTGAATCACAAGCGAATGTTGGACGAATCTATAACTTCACACCGGTCCGAATATAATCACGACGAAAATATTTTTGTTCCACAGCTTATGCCTACCATCTTCTCGAAGTAATAATGGAACCCTTTTGTGTGTTTTCTAATTGAGATGAAATATGCATTCTTTTCTGTACATTATTTTTTTTTGTTTATTTTCTCCCTTATAAGGAAGTTAATATTTCAAGGTATGTCTCTCAAACACGCATTTCATCATTGGCGAAATGGTGCCATTTAACATCTTCCACTCGAATATGATGGGCTTGACAATATTTTGTCAATAATATAAGGCATTTAACACTCTATCATTTCTTATGTTGACATCTCTTTCTAGATCTCCCACTCGAACATGATGAGCTTGACAATACTTTATCAAGGATATAAGGTGCTCAACACTCTATCCTTTCTTATGTTGACATCTCTTTCTAGAAGTCCACAAAATGGATGATGTCCTCGAATGATGCAATAAAATAATAAATAGTCTAAGTGAATAAGTCCACCTTCTTTGCGTGGGGCCCAACACGATCAATCTGTTTATACGGTTGCCATCCTGAGGTTCCACAATCAATAAGACAGATATCAGATATCAACAAAAAAATGGGGCGATGTACAAATGGATATGATAGATTTACCATCTAATGGAGAGAGTAGCAAAAATTGTTAATTCCACAAACTTTACCAAAACATGAAAAGCAATACAAAGCAACCTGATTTGTAACTTAATGTACTCTTCAAAAAAAGCGATTGGTCTAGCAAGTAAAAAAAGAAGATCAAAGGTGTAGATAAAGTTTTTATGAGCATGTTAACTTTTTCTAAATTTGAACGAACTTTGATTGGGTATAACTTTTTCATCTAATATCCAATTGGCTCGATTTTACTACCAACGGAAAGCCCATGTCCCAAACTTTTGAAAAGTAAGTAGTGCGTTGATTCAAACATCTTTAAATCGATTAAAGTAATTTCTATTTCAACATTTTACTCCTTTCCTTGCAATGGAATACTTTCAAGATAAAGATATGACCACTAAGAAAAATTCGGTTGATGGATATAAGCTATATTTTCCTCTTTTCACGCTAGACAATTATGAGGCTTCCATAGCTATCCGAACATTTTTTGCTACGGGAAATTGCTCACTTCGTTTTGGTTCCTATAATACATATAATCTATGTTTTTCCTCTTTTCCCCGCAATGGAAATCTTGCAAGATAAAATAGGCAAATTGTATCTTTATTCTTGATTGTAGAAAGAGTGAGACAGATAGTGTGATTACCCATCTTAGATCATTCTTGCTCACTTTCAAGGAAGTTGTTTGTTAATTGCATCGCTTGGAATTTTTTACAGGAGAACTATTAAACATGAGCCAGCAAAAAAGAGTTCATGAATGTACAAGCAAGCTCACTACAAATACAATTCTATGATAGTTGACTATTGGAGTGCCGCAATAAGCAAGATACTGCAGTTGTCTCTCTATTCAAACCATTTTGACAAAACATAAAAATTACGTCATCAAATTCTTCAAATGACTCGTGCGATAACCATCATTAGTCCACAAATTGGGCAAAGATAGGAAATCCTTCCTGAGACTTTTCAACTTTTCTTTGTATTCACCGCTTAATGGTAGATCATGAGGGAAAACACTTGAATCTGAATAAGCTTGAATTAAATCATGGAGGTTGTACTGGCAATGCACTATGGCAAGATATATGTTGTCGTGCCTGCGTATCGCTCCATGAAATTTAACTATATTTTGATCTCCGAGAGCTTTTATTGAACTTGGAATATTTTGGTCAATATCAACATGACTTTTCACCAATCTTTTCACCATTACATCTTGACCATTGTTGGGAAAAAGATTGCGGAAGAAACCAACTAATCTTTTCGATGCACGACAAAAGAATTACTCAAGAATGTAAATTAAATCACTAGCGAATGTTGGACGAATCTATAACTTCACACCAGTCTGAATATAATCACAAGGAAAATATTCTTGTTCCACAGCGTTAATGTCTATCGTCTTCTTAAAGTAATAATGGAACCCTTTTGTGTGTTTTCTAATTGAGATCAAACATGCATTCTTTTCTGTACATTATTTTTTTGTCTATTTTCTCCCGAAGTTAATATTTCAAGGTGTGTCTCTCAAACACACATTCCATCATTGGCAAAATTGTGCCATTTAACATTTTTCACTCGAACATGATGGGCTTGACAATACTTTATCAAAAATATAAGGCGTTCAACACTTTATCCTTTTATGTTGACATCTCTTTCTAGAAGTCTACCAAATGGATGATGTCCTCAGATGATACAATAAAATAATAAATAGTCTAAATGGATAAGTCTGCCTTCTTTGCATGGGCCCAACATTACCAATCTGTTCATATGGTTGCCATCTAAGGTTCCACAACCAACGAGACAAATATCATATATCAACAAAAAAGTGGGAGAATGTACAAATGGATATGATAGATTAACCATCCAATGGAGAAAGAGTAGCAAAAATTGTTAACTTCCACGAACTTTACCACAACATGAAAAGCAATACAAATTTAGAAAGAGCGATTGGTCTACCAAGTAAAAAAGAAGATCAAAAGTGTAGATAAAGCTTTTATAAGTATGTTAACTTTTTCTAAATTTGACCGAACTTTGATTGGATAAAACTTTTTCATCCGATGTGCAATTGGCTCGATTTTACTATCAATGGAAAGCTCTTATCTCAAACTTTTGAAAAGTAAGTAGTACGTCAATTCAAACATCTTTAAATCGATTAAAGTAATTTTTGTTTCAACATTTTACTCATTTCCTTGTGATGGAATACTTTCAGGATAAAGATATGACCACTAAGGAAAATTCAATTGATGGATATAATTTATGTTTTCCTCTTTCACGCTAGACAATTATGAGGCTTCCATAGCTATCCGAACATCTTTTGCTACGAGAAATTACTCACTTCGTTTTGATTCCTATGATGCATATAATCTATGTTCTTCCTCTTTTCCCTGCAATGGAAATCTTATAAGATAAAAGATATAAATTGTATCTTCATTCTTGATTGTAGAAAGAGCGAGATAGATTGTGTGATCACCCATCTTAGATCATTCTTGCTCACTTTCAAGAAAGTTGTTTGTTGATTACATTAAATATGAGCCAGCAAAAAAGAGTTCATGAATGTACAAGCAAGTTTACTACAAATATAGATCTATGATAGTTGACTATTGGAGTGCCGCAATAAGCAAAATACTGCAGTTGTCTCTCTATTTAAATCATTTTGACAAAACATAAAAATTATGTCATCAAATTCTTTAAATGACTCGTGGGATAATCATCATCAGTTCACAAATTGGGCAAGGGCAAGAAATCCTTCTTGAGACTTTTCAACTTTTTTTGTATTCATCATTTAATAGTAGATCATGAGGGAAAACACTTGAATCTGAATAAGCTTGAATTAACTCATGGAGGTTGTAATGGTAATGCTCTACAGCTAGTCGTGCTTGAGCATCGCTCCATGAAATTTAACTATATTTTGATCTCTGAGAGCTTTTATCGAACTCGGAATATTTTGGTCAATATCAGCATGACTTCTCGCCAATCTTTTCACCACCACATCTTGACCATTATTAGGAAAAAGATCGCAGAAGAAACCGACTAACCTTTTCGATGCACGACAAAAGAATTACCCAAGAATGTGAATTGAATCACCAGCGAATGTTGGATAAATCTACAACTTCACACCAGTCTGAATACAATCACGAGGAAAATATTTTTGTTCTACAGCGTTAATGCCGATTATTTTCTCAAAAAAACAATAGAATCATTTTGTGTGTTTTCTAATTGAAAGGAAACATGCGTTCTTTTCTGTACATTATCTTTTTTTATCTATTTTCTCCCTCATAAGGATGTTAATATTTCAACAAACAACCAATGACACCTCTTCAAAAGGTGTCTCTCAAACACACATTTTCATCATGGGCGAAATGGCGCCATTTAATATCTCCCACAAGAACATGATAAGTTGACAATACTTTATCAAGAATATAAGGCATTCAACACTCTATCCTTTCTTATGTTGACATCTCTTTCTAGAAGTCCACCAAATGGATGATGCCCTTAGATGATGTAATAAAATGACAACTAGCCTAAGCTGAATAAGTCCACCTTCTTTGCATGGAGCCCAACACAAGTTCATACGATTGCCATCCTAAGGTTCCACAACCAACGAGACAGACATCAAAGATCAACAAAAAAGTAGGATGATATACAAATGGATATGATAGATTCACCAGCCAATAGAGGGAGAGTAGCAAAAATTGTTAATTTCCATGAACTTTACCACAACATGAAAAACAATACAAAAAACTTAACGTACTCTTTAAAAAAAGTGATTAGTCTAGCAAGTAAAAAAAAGATCAAAGGCGTAGATAAGCTTTCATGAGCACTTGCTGTGCCAGCATTTGAAGATCTATTACCACGAAAGTGTTTTTTAATGCCCATTTTCGACAGCTTAGCTTGTAATTTTTTACGATTAATCATCCCATTTTATGGTTTCAAGTCTGCGTGTGTAAAACCCCTCATATTCAATTGATTGAGTCCTGACATCGCATCCCTGCACATGGTAGACATTAAAAAAAGAGAGAATGTATACTTATTTCACCAAAATGGGAAAACCAATGTTTTTGTCACTACCCAAATGATTTCCATGGGAAGAAAACTAAGAGTTTGACTTTGATGGTGACATTGAACTTAACCCATGACTCTAGAAAAGAAGCTAGAAAGGTTCAAAACTCTTGCCCACATGTTGATTGCAATAGGCTATAACCGGCGTCAAAGTATTGGCCAATTAATTTGCAGAATCGTGTATCCCTTGAAATTTTTCACAGGAGAACTATTAAACATGAGCCAACAAAAAAGAGTTCATGAAGATACAAGCAAGCTCACTACAAATACAAATATATGATAGTTGACTATTAGAGTATCACAATTAGCAAGATACTGTAGTTGTCTCTATTCAAACCATTTTGACAAAACATAAAAACTACCTTATCAAATTCTTCAAATGACTCGTGAGATAACCATCATTAGTCCACAAATTAGACAAGAACAAGAAATCCTTCCCAAGACTTTTCAACTTTTCTTTATATTCATCACTTAATAGTGGATCATGAGGGAATGTACTTGAATCTGAATAAGCTTGAATTAAAATATGGAGGTTGTAATGGCAATGCTCTACAACAAGATATATGTAGTCGTGCCTGAGAATCACTCCATGAAATTTAACTATATTTTATTCTCCAAGAGCTTTTATCGAACTCGAAATATTTTGGTCAATATCAGCATGACTTCTCGCCAATCTTTTCACCACCACATCTTGACCATTGTTGGGAAAAAGATAGCAGAAGAAACCGACTAACCTTTTTTCGATGCACGACAAAAGAATTACCCAAGAATTTGAATTGAATCACCAGCGAATGTTGAGTGAATCTACAACTTCACACCAGTCCAAATATAATCACGAGGAAAATATTCTTGTTCTATAGAGTTAATGCCGATTGTCTTCTCAAAATAACAATAAAATCCTTTTGTGCGTTTTCTAATTGAGAGGAAACATGCTTCTTTTCTGTACATTGTCTTTTTTTTTTATCTATTTTCTCCTTCGTAAGGATGTTAATATTTCAACAAACAACAAATGACACCTCTTCAAAATGTGTCTCTCAAACACACATTCCATCGTGGGCGAAACGGTGCCATTTAATATCTCTCACTTGAACATGATGAGCTTGACAATATTTTATCGAGAATATAAGGTATTCAACACTTTATGTTTTATTATGTTGACATCTCTTTCTAGAAGTCCACCAAATGGATGATGCCCTCAGATAATGTAATAAAATAATAAATAGCTTAAGCTGAATAAGTCCACCTTCTTTGCGTGAGGCCCAACACAACCAATCTATTCATACGGTTGCCATCCTGAGGTTCCACAACCAATGAGACAAACAACAGATATAAACAAAAAAATGGGACGATATATAAATGGTTATGATAGATTCACTAGCCAATGGAGGGAGAGCAACAAAAATTTTTAATTTTCATGAACTTTACCATAACATGAAAAGCAATACAAAGCAACCTAATTTGCAACTTAACGTACTCTTTAAAGAAAGTGATTGGTCTAACAAGTAAAAATATCAATTAGAAGTTTTTAGTTAGAAATCTAAAGATATTTATATGCACTTTGAGGAAAAGAAGATTAAAAATATAGATAAAGTTTTCATGAGCACTTACCGGTGCCAAGATTTGAAGATTTATCACCACAAAAGTGTTTCTTAATGTCCACGTCTGACAGCTTAGCTTGTAACTCTTTATGATTAATCATCACATTTTGTGATTTCAAGTTTGCGTTTGTAAAATCCTTCATATGCAATTGCTTGAGTCATGACACCACATCTTTGCACATAGTAGACACTAAAAAAATAGAGAAAGTATACTGATTTTATCAAAATGGGAAAACCAATGTTTTTGTCACTATCTAAATGATTTCCATGGGAAGACAACTACGAGTTTGGCTTTGATGGTGACATTGAACTTAACTTATGACTCTAGAAAAGAAGCTAGAAGGTTCAAAATTCTTGCTCACATGTTGATTGCATTAGGTTATAACCGGCGTAAAGGTAGTGGCCTATTAATTTGCAGTATCGTGCATCCTGTGGAATTTTTTACAGGAGAACTATTACTATACATGAGCTAGCAAAAAAGAGTTCATGATGGTATAAGCAAGCTCACTACAGATACAAATCTATGATAGTTGACTATTAGAGTATCGCAATAAGCAAGATACTATAATTGTCTCTCTATTCAAACCATTTTAACAAAACATAAAAATTAGTCCACAAATTGGACAAGGACAGGAAATCCTTCCTGAGACTTTAAAATTTTTCTTTATATTCGTCATTTAATGGTAGATCATGAGGGAAGCATAAAGGTTGTAATGGCAATGCTCTACAACAAGATATATGTAGTTGTGCTTGAGCATCGCTCCATGAAATTTAACTATATTTTGGTCTCTCAGAGCTTTTATTAAACTCGAAATATTTTGGTCAATATTAGCATGACTTCTCGCCAATCTTTTCACACCACATCTTGACCATTATTATCGCGGAAGAAACTGACTAACCTTTTTATTGCACGACAAAAGAATTACCCAGGAATGTGAATTGAATTATAAATATTGGACGAATCTACTAGTTCACATCGGTCCAAATTTAATCACGAGGAAAATATTTTTGTTTCACGTTAATGCCGATCGTTTTCTCAAAGTAACTACGAAACTTTTTGTGAGTTTTCCAATTTAGAAAAAAACATGCGTTCTTTTCTGTACATTATCTTTTTTGTCTATTTTCTCCCTCATAAGGAAGTTATATTAACTTCCCTCAACAGACAACCCATGACACCTCCTCAAATGGTGTCTCTCAAACACACATTTCATTATGGGCAAAACGGTGCCATTTAACATTTTCCACTCGAACATGATAGGCTTGATAATACTTTATCAATAATATAAGGCGTTCAACATTCATCCACTTTAGAAACAATTTACTAGCAAAAAAGCCGTGCGACCAATGGGTACACCTGTATTTGGGAGTTCAAATTATGCACCCGTTAAGAATAACATAACGACTACAACCTAAAAAGTAAATATAAGTAACTAATGTCTCACGGTGCCCCAAACATATTTTGTTACATTAGTCTAAGTATACCTATCCATTAAAGGCTATACTTGACTATTGTCATGATACCATGTATTTACAATTATTTCTAAAGCCACATAAGGCAAAATAATTGATTGAACAGTAAATACATGTGATAGATGTAAAACAACAATGGTCTTCCTTCACATTCATGTCTCTCTCCATTTCAGAACAACTACTTTCCTAGACACGTCCCATAAAGCCATATTTATTCATGACTGTCGGTAACATACTAAATTAACAACATTACTTTGTTACTTTGAGAACATAGTTAGAAGTAATACCGAACACAAAACGAGGTAATCAATTCATAAATTACCTTAAGAACTCACATGATGAGTAAATAAGGATAACTTCACTTGTCTCCCTTATTGGTTGAATATAAACACATGTAGTATGAATTACATGTTATAGTGGATTTCTCTTTCTATAAAAGTGTATGTCATATATATATCCACTATATGGATCTTAGCCTAAACATAGTCACATGCTTCTCACGTACATATGTTTAGCTCGAGTACTATATCAGCTCACTTTCTACACTCGCATTCGGCTTCCATCAGATACACATGATTGTGGGACTATCATATTCAGTCTTATCACATATAATTAGAAGCCTCATCTTGATCATAATCAAGGCGACATAAAATTGTATTATGCACTAAATTTGCTCTTCCAGCATTTATAATAAATATCGTCTTATCTCAACCCACTTATTATGGCGTTTGAGGTGATTGCTCATGTGAATAAGCCAATCATTGCCTGGTGACATATCTTTCAACAATATATGTGTATTTATGCTAGTCTCATAACATATTGTACTAATTGATAAAATATCAATTCATTAAAAGAAAAATAAGTACAATACATACACACACATAATCCAATGATCGTCATCAATATTACATATCACATTCTACGTAACCCTAGAGACATTTTGTGGGTCAAGAACACGTCTCTAGAAACAGCCTTCGTGAATGGATCAGCAACCATCCTGTTGGTAGAAATATATTGTAGGAACACTTCCGTCTGCGTTATTATATCTTTGTAAAATTATTCTTTATATCAATGTGCTTCATCCTATCATGATACTTAGGATTTTTCACATAGGTAATGGCTGTTTGACTATCACAATAAACTGTCACTTGTCTTGAAATGTTAGTGAGAATGGCTAAATTTTCCAATAGACATTATATTGCTTCTTGCATTGCAGCAGAGCTTGCAATGAATTCTGCCTCCATTGTAGATAGAGTTGTTTATGTTCGTTTCTTGCTACTCCAAAAAATTACACATTCATTAAGCAAGCACGCATATCCAGATGTTGATTTATGCTAATCTAAGTCTTCTCCCCAGTCAGCATTTGAGTAACCCTATAAGCGTAAATCTTTCCCTTGAAAACAAGTCAATAGTCCATTGTGCCTTTCAAGTATCTCTAGATCCTCTTAACTACTTTTCAGTGTGCTTGATCAAGATTTGATTCGTATCGACTCACTAACCCCATGTCATAGTATATGTCGAGTCGAGTACACATCATAATATATATCAAACGTCCGATCGCACTAGAGTAGGGAACATTTTCCATTTTTTTTCTTTTAAAGTCTTAGGACACATCTTAAAGCTTAAGCCTTCGCCTTGCATGATAATGGTATCAATGAGATTACAGTGCTGCATATTGAAATGTTCAAGAATCTTCATTATATAAGATTCTTGTGACAGAGCAATGAGTTCTTTCTTCAATCTCTTTCAATTTTAACTCCCAATATATAAGCAGCTTCTCCTATGTCCTTCATTTCAAAATTAGATGACAACCATTCTTTTATGGTAATAACCAAATCCTTATCATTCTCAACTAACAGAATATCATCCACATAGAGTGATAAAATCACAAATTTATTCTCAAACCGTTTGATATATATATACAGTAATCTTCTTCGATCATCGTAACCTCAAAAGAAGTTATGGCTCGATGAAAATGAAAGTACCACTATCTAGATGAAAAAGATCGTGGAATAAACTGACTAATCTTTTCGATGCACAACAAAAGAATCACCCAAGCATGTGAATTGAATCACCAGCGAATGTTGGACGAATTTACAACTTCGCACCAGTCCGAATATGATCACGAGAAAAATATTATTGTTCCATAACGTTAATGCCAATCGTCTTCTTAAAGTAGCAATGAAATCCTTTTGTGTGTTTTCCAATTGAGAAGAAACATACGTTCTTTTATGTACATTATCTTTTTTGTCTATTTTCTCTCTCATAAGAAAGTTATATTAACTTTCCTCAACGGACAACCAATGATACATCTTCAAAGGGTGTCTCTCAAACACATATCCCATCATGGGCGAAACGGTACCATTTAATAACCATCATAGATGCCATTGAAGAACAAGTTCCTATTACTTCCTTCAGCGATTATGATGCTATCTAATACTTGGAATTCGATCGGGATAGACCCTTTAATGCCACCACCAGACCTTGCAATGCCACCACTAGACTCTCAAATGCTACCTTGAGGACCACATTCATAAAAGTAATTGCCTTCCCAATATGAAGAGGCGCATTCCCCATATCTAGAAATGCAGTCTTTGTATTTGTAGGATACTGAAATATGTTTCCCACACTTCAAAAAAACATCCCTAAGTCGTTAGTTCAACTTCTTTTTGGACGCCTCCCTTGGTTGAAATCTTCAAATAGGGTTTTAAATCACCCGATAGGGAGAGAGGGGGCGGAGAGGTAACTTGTATTTAGTTATTTATCTACTTCGGTGCCACAAGAAAAAAATAGGGTTTTTTTGCTGCTTGGGTCCTCATCGGCCCCTCGTCGGCTTACTACCAGTCCTTCGTAGTTATGATCTGGCCTTGTTGGCTCTAGTCGGTCGTCTTCACATAAAGAAGATGAATAGTAACAATAATGGGTAAAATCGGAATATTAAAGAATTAGTGATGGTAGTTTGAAAAAAAAAATTAGTTTCAGTGTTCCTAATATTGGCTTTCCCATTGGGAAGTTTTGCCAAACGCCTCAGCATTTTCCCAAGACACTTTAGAGATCGAAAACCCATTTGGAAAGCTGAATCAAATGGGGTCGTGGAGGGTTTCTTCAAACAACAAGGAGCTAGGTCAACTGTTTAATCAAATGATATTGAGCATATTTCCCATCTCTTCATGAGAATTCATTTTCACTGTTATCCTTCAAACAATAGGGAATAATAAGGGTTAATATCACGAAAAACTCTAAATTGATACACCTATGATAAATTTACTCCAAGCTAAATAGCTGTGATAAATTTACCCTAAACTAATTTTTGACCTCAAAAAATCTCAAACTGGTACATTTGTGACAAATTTAATCTCAGTTTAATTTGATTAATACCACAAAAAGCCACAAACTAATATACTTATGACAAAGGAGTGTAAAATCCCAAACTGGTACACCAATAAACTGCCACATATTATCAAACTCAACAATTTAATAGTAAAATTTAATGAAAACTAGCGGAAGGTAAAATTATCACAGGTGTACTGGTTTAGAGTTTTTGGTGGTCAAAAAATTATTTTTTTGTAAATTTATCACGAGTGTACTAGTTCGAGATCTTTCGTGGTTAGAGATGAGCGATTTCAGGTTCCGTACAGATTCCACTTGGAACCTACCCATAGAAATAGGTTCCTCATTTTTTGGAAACTAGAACCTACCTTTCATATCTTGGAACCTGGAACCTACCTGTCACAGGTTCTAGGGTCTACCTAGATTCCACTTGTTTTATTAATTGAACAATTGCAGTGAATCATCATCTTTAATGATCACCACTTACTATTGCGATTCACTAACTACAACTTATATTTAGAGACACGAAAAATATAAACCATTAACTAGTCATAAGAATAAAGCTTATACTATTGATTTTAAATTATACACTTATCATCTAACGCCATAGAATACTGCAGGATCACGTGAAAATATAGACCAAGAAAAAACATAAAAAACTTTTCTAGATTCTAGGTTCCAAGTTCTAGGTTAGCGATTCCACTTAGTACTGGAACCTATCTGTCAAAACATGTTTTTTAATTTTTGAAACTTGAAACTTATCATGCATACCTTGAAACATGGAACATACAGGTTCCCACTGATTAGGTTTTCGGGTTTTCTAGTTCTAGCCTAAAACCATGCTCACCCTTATTCGTGATATTAACTCAAATAAAAAGGGAAGATTCTTACCGCAATTTTTGAAGTGGTCGATGAGAGCTATAAGAGAGCTTGGAGTGGTTTTGGAAGGGGAGAGAGAACACGGTGTGATGTTTGTGCAGGGAGCCAGGGGCAATTTTGAGATTTTACCGATTAATAGTTTGGAGATCGAATCCACAGTTGACGTATGGGGTTGGGCGGGAAAGAGAGTGTAGTCAAGAAAAAAAATGAGAAAAAAAGTGTAGGGCTCAAAAAATTGAGAAAAAAAAAGAGTGATTGTGTAGTTCCTTTTTTTATAAAGTTCAATTGATTCTTATAATTAAAAAGTAACTTTGTTTAACATAATTTAAGATTAATCGAAGGAAATTTCGTCGCCATAATGCTGTAAATCTCTTCTACTTGAGAATAACATGTAGAGATCATGATTCCTTAAAACTATCTTCAATATTACTTTGGAAAAAAAAATTTTGTCTAAAAAGTGGTGCCATTAAGAAAAAGTTATTTAAGATGTGCCTTCTTTTTCTTTTTTTAATTTAAAGCCCATCGCGTATAATTATCAAAGTATATGTTTAAAATGGGATTTGATAAACTTCACTTGATTGTACTGTTTTATTGAGCTTTTTCTTTTTGGTCTTGTCTTTAATTATATAAATAATGACAGAGTGTCGTTTACTCGTAGAACTTCTTCATATTAAAATATAATTATTATCATGAAAATTCTTAAACTGATATATTTAAAATAAATTTATCATAAATTAATTTTTTAATTACAAAAAATTTCGAACTGTTACGTTTATGACAAATTTTTGTGGATAGGGCGGAGGCCCGCCTGATTGTTACAGAAACTTTTGGGTTGGGCCGGGCCGAGCCCGCCCACCGGCCGTGATCAGGTATGGTCGTCGTCTTGCACGCGCTCGTCACGTGATAGACACTCCTCCGTCTTCTTGCTCAAGAAATCGAAAGAGTCCTTGCACGAAGACGATATACACAGGCAGCTTCCCCAGTTCGCAGCGAGAATCGCACCAGTCGTCAGGAGGAAGGAGGAGGAAGGAGGAGGAGGTTGGTGGAAAAAATGGCGATCGAGCACGAAGACGACATCAAGGACGAGAAGAACCCTCGCCCTCTCGACGAGGACGACATTGCTCTCCTCAAGACCTACGTACTCCTCCCTCTCTCTCTCTCTCTCTGCAAACTCCCGATCCAGCTTCTTTTTGCTTCTGCATCGCCGCCTCGAGCTGTTTTCCGGTTGTGCTTCGCTTGAAATCGCGCTCGTGAAGTAGAAATTTGATGCTCCCGGCCGATCCGTTAGATTTAGCTTGCCCAATTCCTTCGGCTTTGAACCCTGGTTCGGCTCAAATTGGCTGAAAATTGGACCCTCGATTGGTGTCTTTTAGTTGCTGCAGAATGCTATCGTATGGTTTATTGGTTATCGGTTTCGGTTCCTGCGTTTTGTTTTTTGGCTGTGCGAGTTCTATCGCTATGTCATCTCTGTAATTGCGTCGTGATTGATTTCGACAGGGTTTGGGGCCTTATTCCACGAGCATCAAGAAGGCGGAAAAGGAAATTAAGGACATGGCCAAGAAGATTAACGATCTCTGCGGTACGTTCTTCTGAAAAGAGGGTTTTTTTTTCCTTTTTAATTTGTGTGATTTGAGGAGAACTCGGAGGGATGCGAGATTTTGCAATTTTTCGATCTGGTTGTTCGGTGGCTTGATCCCCTTGCATAGGAGTCCTATCCAACTGCTAAAGACTGAATGAAATTGGAGCGAATCAATTTCGCCCGTGGACTTATGCTTCGTAGAATTTAATCGAGAAGCTGAGGTTTCTTTTGGTAATGTGGATCTAACTTTGTGATGGGTTGGAAACAATGGTTTGGCTGTTTAGAAGTTGAAACCAGCCATTAGCAGCTGCTCTATCATCTGTTTTGCTAAGAATTGATAACAGGTAGGCTTAGGTAAAGAGTCTATAAAGCCAAGCACACTACTGTCCCAGTGTGATAGATTTACATAGGTCACTAACTGCCGTATGGGACTGGTTGGGTGGATAGATGCCATGACGTGATCCTTTAGCAAGACCAGAAAACTTCTTCTAATTGCCATGCCCTTCGGGCTTCCTCTCGTTGAATGTGTCAACAGTAATCATGTCTGACCAGTCACTCTGCCAACCCTGTCTATATGTCCTGAGATAATTGTCTTAATCGGTTTTGTCGAGTTTCTGAGGTTCAAAAGAAAATTAAGTGGGGTCATTTGGATAGGTCGTGTGGTATATCGAGACAATTTCGTTCACCAGGTGCATTAGCTTTGTTTGCTTCTATCTGTATTTCTCATGTTGAGAGAGTAGTAGACAATAAGAAAGTCAATAAAGATAACTTAATTTTGCTTTGTTGTTGTATTGATTGCCTTCTGTGATGATGAACTGTAATGTTTCTGCACTTCTTGAAATTTCATATCACCCACTCCAAAGAGGCAAAGAAAATGTCAAGGGTGGTCGCATTAATTTCCGATAGGTGGTGTTGACTGATTGTCATGTCAATTCTCCAAAAGCATGCTGAGGCTTTGTGAGTTGATGGTCTAGCATATTGTCTCATCGGTGCAACATAGGGACCCGTTTAATTGGAAATGGAATGTTAGGGATGCTTGTGCATGTGAAATAGCTATCTAAAGAAGTCTTATGCTTGAGCTGTTCTGATGGATCTTCCATTTGAATTTTTTAGATGGTCTACAGATGGCAATAGTTATCTTTTCAGTGATATCTTTGATTGTCAAATTGCTTATTTTTGTATGAGTTGGTTATTCGAGTTAGATCATTGTATTGACAGTGATTTAGAGTCTCCTTTTCAATTTGGGCAATAACTTATGATCTTGTTGGCATATCTTCCTGTCGCTGTGTTACGATAGGTTCCTTTAATTGGCAGTTCCTTGGTTTCTTATATTGTAGGTATCAAAGAGTCTGACACAGGCTTGGCTGCTCCTAGTCAGTGGGATCTGGTTTCTGATAAACAAATGATGCAGGAGGAGCAGCCACTTCAGGTATTATTTGTACAATTTCCAAATTTTTTTGGCTTTCCTATCATGTCCTCTACCCGAACTGATGACCAGCTATGTCAATTAGGTTGCAAGATGCACAAAGATAATAAGCCCAAACACCGAAGATGCCAAGTATGTCATTAATGTGAAACAAATTGCGAAGGTAATTTTTGTTTTAATTACCTTTTTTTTTGTACGTTGTCGAGAATTTTTGTCTTCCAGGCGTAGTGATGAGAAGGGTTCTTAACTTCCCTCAATTTATCATTTTAAAAGCGTTAGAACAGCTTTCTTATACCTAAAAGTAGTTGTGCATCATCAAGTTTTGGGTGGTAATGGGATCTCTTTCTGCGCTGCAGTTCGTTGTTGGACTTGGTGACAAAGTTTCCCCAACTGATATCGAAGAAAGCATGCGCGTTGGGTATGTTAATTCTTCTTCTCAACCAGAACATGGTCCTGAGCTTCTTGTGATCTTTATTTCAACAATTCTTTGATATCACATTTCTTGGCTCGTCATTCATTTAGTTAGTGTTAATTTATTTGAGAATTAGAAATGTGAGGAGTTTGTATGTTAGTCTGGTCACATTCGGTGGCGCGGGTACTTGATCCATCACAACATGGTGAAACTGTGTGCGCTAACCTGTTTTGTGATTCAGTTGTCATATTTTTCGGCTTTGCTGTATATTTTCCCTTTATTATAATTTAATTCTTAATTATGTATTGCAGGGTAGATCGGAACAAATATCAAATTCAGATCCCCTTGCCTCCCAAGATCGATCCAAGTGTGACAATGATGACAGTGGAAGAAAAGCCAGATGTCACATACAATGATGTTGGTGGATGTAAAGAGCAGATTGAGAAGATGCGTGAGGTGAGTTATTCATCTATTCCTTTCCAGTGGCACACGCCCATGTGAGAGAGAGGGAGGGAGGGAGCCTAAAGGTGCATGAGTACTAACCACAATGCTTACTCTGATTGAATTTTTTTATTTTTTAGGTTGTTGAGTTGCCTATGCTTCACCCTGAAAAATTTGTCAAGCTTGGAATTGATCCTCCAAAGGGTGTTCTCTGCTATGGTCCTCCTGGAACTGGTAAAACGCTTTTGGCTAGAGCTGTAGCTAACAGAACCGATGCCTGTTTCATTCGAGTGATTGGGAGTGAACTTGTTCAAAAATATGTCGGTGAAGGAGCTCGGATGGTTCGGGAATTGTTTCAGGTTGATCAACACTATGTTTCCTTCAAAGTTTGTCTTGCACTAGTGACTATTGTCCGTGCTTTATACTTTATTTGTAACTAACTGTAAAATACATGTTTCAGATGGCTAGGTCCAAAAAGGCCTGTATTGTGTTCTTTGACGAAGTTGATGCAATTGGGGGTGCTCGTTTTGATGATGGAGTGGGTGGAGACAATGAAGTCCAGCGTACAATGCTTGAGATTGTGAACCAGCTTGATGGTTTTGATGCTCGTGGAAATATCAAAGTCCTTATGGCTACTAACCGGTATGGTCTTGGCTCTTGGTGATTGAAATGTGTGATTGTCCTACTCCTTGCCCTATGGAGGAGTAAGCAATGAATGTCTGCGGCTGGGTTTTCAAAAGTTGCTAGTGGCTTTTAGACACTGACTGTCTTTCTAAGAGGGATATTCTGCTAATGTTTTTGTCTTCTTGTCATTCAGGCCCGATACTTTGGATCCAGCACTTTTACGTCCAGGACGACTGGATCGCAAGGTTGAATTTGGTCTTCCTGACTTGGAGAGCAGGACACAGATATTCAAGATTCATACAAGAACAATGAACTGCGATAGGGATATCCGATTTGAACTTTTAGCGAGGCTCTGTCCAAATTCCACTGGTAAAATTCTTTCCTTCATGATTTGTAGATACGCTGCTGTCTTTTGTCTTTACTATGCAAAAACTATTTTGTTGAGGTTTTTCCTGTACCTCTCTAATGGTTATAGCCAAATAGGTCATTGCTACTGTTTGCCTGCAATTTGTTGACAGTAAGAGCGAATGTCAACTTGTTTGATATTTGCCGTGTTTGGTTCTCTGAGACAGTTATCTAATTGCAGGAGCTGACATAAGGAGTGTCTGCACCGAAGCAGGAATGTATGCCATCCGAGCTCGGAGGAAGACTGTGACAGAGAAAGATTTCCTAGATGCAGTGAATAAAGTCATTAAAGGGTACCAGAAGTTCAGTGCGACACCCAAATATATGGTTTATAACTGATTGCTCCTTCAGTCTTGTCTGAAGAGATGAGGTCAAATGGAGAAGGACCGCGGTGCTGCAACCAAAAGTTGCGTTGTTGCTGGGTGGATGAACAGGCCTTTTGGTACTTCTGGGACTATTAGTGGATGTTGTTAAGGGATGCCCTACTGGGCATTATACATTTTCTGTTGGCCAAATACGGGTTGAATGCACTTCCACCTTTTCATATTAACATCTACGACTGTCATTGCGAAAAGACTCATTTTCCTTTTTCGTTACTTCATGTAAATCATTTCCTATTGCTAGAGTAATTTCTGAACCTGCAGGTTTCTTGTGAAGTTGAAAGTTACCGTTCATGACTTGAGCTGCTTGGATAATATGTCCTTAGTAGTAATTAACTCGGAAAAAAAATGAACAAGGTGAAAGAGATCCCTCTGGAAGAGAAGGGTTTGAACATGAAGACTCGGAGCATGGACAGTCATATTCAGCATCGAATGGATCCAACTGGTCTTTCTAGGATGTGTTATCGTAGGCATCCGCATCATCGGGTCTTTGGGATGCCCTCTGCTCATTCCTGAAGGTTCTCTTGCTCATGTTCGCCCGTTGAACTAATCGCACCACCTCAGACATTGGTGGTTGGAACTCTGGCTCCGCCTGCACCAACTTATGCACACAACGATCAACATGGTGGTGCACAAAAACGGGACTCCTAAACCTTTAAGAGGAAATTTCAGCTTCCTTTCACGAGTAGAGATAAATTACCTGCACGCAAAGAGCAATGACATCTGCAACTCCGGAGAGGGATATCACTGGGTAAAGCCCCTTGAGGGCTGGATCAACCACTTTATCCAAAGCATCGATGTCGTGGGGCTGTGGCGTAGCCCGTTGAACTAAGGATTGTTCAGATCTTCCCCTAGAGCTGTCAACAGAAATTTCAACATTCTAACTGTGAGACGAGACCCTTTTTCTCCTCAAAGCATTCTTTGAGCTGATGACAAAACATTAAGGGTGTAATTTCGGGTGCATATAAGAGAGCTTTTCAAGTCTCTAAAGTGAATCTCACCTATCAAATGGTTGTCGTCCAGGGAAGAGTTCCCACATGACTACTCCAAGACCATAGACGTCACTTTAACGTTTGGATTCATATGAGAAGCCATGCATGTGGACATATTCACACATCAGATCAGATAAGACATTGACATGAATGCTTCACTACGACTTGCCAGTTGCACCTGTCAACTCCTCATGTAGGAGAAAAAAGAGTCACTTTGACAACGATAAGTAAATAAAGATTTTTGGGATCTGTAATGGGTGTTTTTTTGCCTTGATATTCACGTCATTTCTAATGGCCTAGTAATTTTTTAATTCCAATTTACTGTAGAGAAATTTTTTGTGGGTTCCGTTTGATTTCATTATTTTTGTTTTTTGTCTAGGTAGTTTTCGCTTACTATGTCTGTAGATCTTGTTGACTCTGTCGATTATGACTGTACATTCTGCTGAATTTCCTTATCATCCTTTGCTTTCATGTAACATCCGACGTGGTTGGTTGTGGCGGGATGGGCTCCCAAATTCAATGCTACCTGTCGGCAAGGAGATATGAAGTTGATGTGTTTTTTGTTATCGTTTTTTTCCTTTCTTTGAGTTAAGGAGGGACAATTTTTTTCAATAGTAAAATATGTAAAATATATCTTCACGTTAAAGAGAAAATATGTCATCTGTCAACAGATGTCCAAAGCTGATAGATGTTCAAGCTAGCAGAAATGCCAGACGACTATTTTGTTCAATTTTTCTTTTTTTAGCCTAGAAAAACTCTCTGACTAGCTGATGTTGAAGTATCAGGATTCAAGAAACAATTAATTAATCCACCTAAAAGTTGGCATTAAAAAATTGAGGGCTTGTCATCTTTCTTTTACAACTAACAATGTTAAGAAGCGATGTAATAATGCTTTTAGACCCGACCCCGATTGAGGTTTCTACAAGAAGTGCAATTCATAAGCCACAGATATCAGCAAACGGACCACACACAAAAACATCCCCAGCAATCTATCTCCCTACCACAAAAAAAAAAATGTCTATATATAGTCGACATTTGACATTAGCCGAAGAAGCAACAGAGTCATTGTTGCCGCCAGCGCAAAAAACAAGTCATTGTCACTGGCAGCCATGATTCCTGCTCTGAAAGTTTGCTCGGGCCAAATCTGGATGCACCACGAAGGACGACGGACACTTGCAATCATCCAAGGTTGCTGGCACTACATCGAGGCATCTTTTTGGCCAGCTCTTCAAGTCTGGTTAGTGCTAGCATAGAGGTGCATGATTTCAATTTTCCTTCTTAGAAAAAGGTACTATTACAAGCGCATCCTTTTTCGTTTGTGTGTGCGCCAACTGCATGAACATGTTGGTCCTAGTATAGTCAAAACTCATTTTTTGAACATAACATTGGGTGGTCATAATTATTGATCTAGCACTTTGGATGTTCAATCTCTCTTTTCCTTCCCCTTATAACTACAAACATGAACTTTCATGCAGTGGAGAGAAAACTACAGCTGAATGCATAGCTGACACCATTGTTGATTATCGTGTCGAATATGTTCACATTCCTTCATCGGTTGATCTTCATTCACCTTTGCCATCTAAAAATTGCCCAGCTTGTGATGAAATGAGTGCCATTTACCTACTACTTACGGTTAAAAGAATTCTTGATTTTTCAAGAGCAGTCATTTTTATATAGAGATGATGTTAATTGTCTCTTATATAATCGACTTACCTCTGGTCATAATATTCCATGATCCGCAATACATCATTCTCAATAAAAGCACCAAGTTGCGTGAGCTCTAGGGCTTGAATCTGCACCAATGCCTCAAATTTTCCCTTCAGATAGGGTGCTAGCAAGGAAATGGAGTATGCAAGATATGTCAACCTTGCCAACATATTAACCAAAACCACTCAAAGTATCATTTTTTTATTTTCACGTGTTGTGGGGAGTTATGGCTGTTCAGAATCCAAACACAAATTACAAGTCAAGATTTCTGCTGATGATGAGAGTTTTGTTTCAAATTTGTTACTCTTGCACGAATCTTCAGAGGAAGTTGTTCTGTAGTGCTTACATTCACAATCTTTCTTTGTAGATTTAGCAGCCTTCATGGAAAGTCTATAATGCGATGAGAAAAACGGACTACCTCTAAGGCTAGTATGCACCTATTGTCTTCTTCCCCTTTCAAATTCTTCACTCTCACTTAGTGATATTTATTCTCGTTACACGAACTTTTATGCACAATGTTATGAATTTATGCAGCCGCATTGATTCTAAGAAGATGCATCATTCTTGTGGTAAGACCTGGGTTTAAATAGGAAATTGCTGAGCTTATTTATTTGCTTCAAGCTGCAATTGTTGCTCATATCTCGCTTGTTTTTAGTATAATTTGGAAAAATACATGCATATGAGGATCAAATATTTGGTAGAGATCACCTTACCAAGAAAAAAAAATATTTGGTAGAGATCCTATCTCTTTAGTTTGACAAATTTTAGTTGTAGTTCCTCTGTAAAGTGCCATTTTAGCGATTCTCTAGCATTTGTGTCACAGTGCTATTTGGAGTGATATTCAACCCGTTTTGATGCGCATGTCTTTCGTCTAACAAAAATAAAAGGTCATATGTGGATAAATTTATCTCTACTGTAAAACAAAAAATGTGGCAATACAAGGTTTTATTCTGATTGATTTGCTTAAGTTATTCCTGGTTCTAAAATCCAATTACCTATTACCATATCAGGGTATCTAAGGACTATGAATTAACACAACCGTTAACAAATTGTTTGTTTTTTTGGTATAAAATCCATAAGATATGATCGGATTCAAGGTATGGTGGCTAATCATAAACCTAGCGCAGAGCATGTGCAGAAGTTAAGATTTGCTTAAGTTTCGAGCTAATGAAAAGTCCGTTATATGTAACGTGGTCATCATTTCATCTTACTTTATACATATGCTTCCATCCAGATTAACGATTAGTTACCACATCTTAAATATGATCATATCTCATAGATTCTTAAACCAAAAGAACAAGCAGTTCATTAGCGGTTCTGATAATTCAATCTTTAAATATCATTAGATGGTAATAGGTAATTAGATTTCAGAACTAGGATTAACTTAAGCAAATCAATCAGAATAAGAATTGTATTGCCACCACATATTCTGTTTGACTACATCATCATATTCAAATCTGCCAACAATTTGAGGGAAGGTAATAAACCAGAATGCAGCAATACTCGAGTATTTCATGGTGTGGACAATGTGCGGCAGAGAAGGAGATGAGATTGTAAAAGGGAACTCAAAACAGAACATGTCATTCAAGAATTACAATTTTTCATACCCATGTAAAAGACCATGACAAATAAGTTTCAAAAATCAAAGTCCTGCTAGATTTTCCTTAATCTTTCCTCTATTGGAAATTATAACCTTCAGGCTAAGTGTAGAGGTGTATCCATTAAAGGAATTATACAACCTAAAGCAGCAAACATCTAGCAGTTTAACTCACGATTCACGGATCGCTAAAGCAGCACCTTACAAAGGAACTGCAACTAAAATTTGTCAAACTAAAGAGATAAGATCTATACCAAACATTTGACCCTAATATGAACGTTTTTTTTTTTTTTTTGATAATCGAGGTGTCCGCGCGACCGGCAAGCGATGACTCAGCTATAAACCGGCGGTGATGCACGACTAGTCCTCGAGTTGTTCACCAAATTATACTAAAAGCAAGCGAGATATGACTAACAACTGCAACTTGAAGCAACTAAATAAGCTTAGCATTACTTAACACAAGAAAGATGCGTTTTCTTAAAAACAATGCGGGTGCATAAATTTATAAAAGTTTGCATTGAAAATCTTGTGCAATGAGAACAGATATCACTAAAAGAGAGTGAAGAATCCGAAAGGAGAAGAAGACAATAAGTATATACTAGCCTTGTCCATTTTTCTCATGACATTATAGGCTTTCCATGGAGGCTCCACAATGTACAAAAACAAAAAAGATTGTGAATATAAGTACAACATATAACACCTTTGAAGATTTGCGCAAGTGTAACAGATTTGAAACGCAACTCACACGCTCTGCACAAATTCTAACTTATAGTTTGGATTTGCATTCTAGACAGTCCATGAGGTTGTTGCTTTCACTTCATTGCATGAAAATTAATGTTTATAGAGTTATAAAGGAAGAAAAAGAGAGATTGAACATCCAAAGTGACAGTTCACTAATTATGACCATGTTCAAAAAAGGAGTTTTGATCATACTCGGATCAACATGCTCACACAGTTGGCACACAAAGAAACGAAAAAGGATGCGCTTGCAAAAGTACTTTTTTTTTAACAAGGAAAATTGAAATCATACATCTATGTGCTAACACCAGCCAGACAAGCGAAACTAAGATCATGCATGTTGAATCAGAAAACATCGATCACATAAAAGAGACATCCTCAGCACACAAATATTCTCGATATTAAAGGAACAGTGAGATTATTCTTTTATTTTCTACAGGGTATGTGATCCTTACCAAACTTCATTATACTGTAGTGTGGTACTACCATCTTCTAAGCACATATTTGCAAGTTCTAAGCCTGACCAATAGATCCCAGGGCAGTTAGACGCAGCATATTCTCTGGAGATAACTAAATAGTCTCTCCATATATTTCCGGTTTCAGAAGATAGGTAAATTCTTAGAATAGATCCTGCATATCCTACTTAGAATCTTTTCAATTTCTTCCATAGAAGAGACATACTTCAGATCCTTAAACTCTGTCCGTGTCCAGACACGACCCAATCCGACTTCAACTTCCTTTAGCAAGCAAAAAAACTGTTCGAACCCAACCGCTCATGGAAGAGCTTCTCTCTATCCCTCTTGGTGATAGTTCCACTAAACCCTAGAACCATCATAACCCAACCATTACCCTTCATCCCCATTCAAACCCTATCCCTACGCTTCTCCCCCTCATTCCCTCATGATTTCCCCTCCAATCATTGTCCTTAAACCCTAAATCCCCTTTTCTCAGCCTGTGAACCCATAAACATTTCCTCATCCCACATATAAACAAACTATTTCATCATTACATTCATCCAAATAGCATCATTGTCCGTCTACTGTTCCATCTATTTCCTGTTCTTGGAGCCTCCTTCATCGTTCAATCTTACCCCTTTCACTTGTCATTCTTAATGACATTTGACTTGTCATGGTCCTACTGAGATTGGCAATTATCTTCTTTCTTGGGCTCTTCTATTCGTCGCTCTTGGCTTCTTTGGGCAAATCGGGTTACTCTTGTGACGGGAGATAGCTGGCTGCTTTCTGGTTTTGTTGGGAATTCCGTTGCTGCTTCTGGTTTTTCTGGTCCAATCAAGTTGGGTAGCATTCCTCGTTTGTTGTTGGTCCTGCCTGGCCTTTTTGTCCTGTTTTTTGCATCCTCTCGGGAGTGGCTGCTGTGTTACTGATTTTCATACATTTGTACTTTGATTCCCTTACCTGTGAAATCATATACTTGGCTGGTCAGTACGAAGAGGAGAGGCGTCTAGCTGCTCTATGTAGAAGACTAGGTAATTTGTGGTCAGAAGAAGATGAGGTCATGGTGAAGGGAGACACTCCCTTGGAGCAACAGGGCGAGTGCAACCTCACCCTCTACGTAAAGCTTTATTCAACACCTGATGTCAACTTTCAGGCCTTCTTGAGCACTATGAAAAGAGTGCGGACTTGGCTTTAGAGACCTTATCTCCTTTAACAAAGCCATGTTAGACAAAGTGCAATCCCCAATATCCCTTTAGAGTCGAGTTATGAAAGGCATCTATTTCCCCAGGAGGGATTTTTGGAATGCTGGGAAAGGTGCCCGGCCTTCGTGAGGCTGGCAAAGCGTATTATTGGAAGAGAAGTGATATACCCAGAAGTGTTGTGGTCGGTGGGAGATGGAAACTCGATGAAAGTCAGCGAAGAAAAGTGGGTTTCAGCTGGCCTGATTAAAGGACCTGCCAACCGAGAAGACCCCCAAACTGTGGCTGAGCTTATTGAACCAGAGTCAAACCGATGGAATGAACAGAAACTGAATGAACTATTTGATGAGGATATAGTGAAGGAAATCCTCACTATCCCACTCAATACAACCCCGGGGGATGACAAGCTCATTTGGAAGGGTGCTAAATCAGGAGTTTATAATGTGACAAATGGCTACCACAGCATATATATCACAGAACAACAGACTCCCACAAATTAAGCCTCATCATCATTTCAGCCACCAAAATCACTAAGGACACGAATCTGGTTGCTGCACTCTCCTACCGAGATACGAAATTTTCTGTGGAGCGTATGCCAAAACGCCCTCCCTACTTGTGAAAATTTCTATAAAAGAAAGATGCTACCTGCTCCCTTGTGCCCGTTCCGCTCTCAAGCCCCATAGACGACTGAACATATGTTTTTACTGTGTAAGTGGACGAGGGAAATCTGGGCTGATCAGAGACTGAAAATCAGTATATGCTCACGAAACATTGCTCGCATGGACAAATGGGTGTCGGATATTTTTGGCAGCTAGTCGCCGGTGCCCTGCGGCAGATCCGGAAATCTCGGAATTCTTTTGTTTTCCATGCTCGCAAGCCGGATCGATTGTTGATACTGCACTCGCAATCAACACGAATTATTATCAGAAAAGGGAACCCCGAATCGAAGGGACAAAAAAAACAGGGAAACGAAAACTTACCTTCTCGGCCAGCTCGATGGGTTCCCCCGGCGAGGAAATAATCCATCAAGCTCGATGTCGATGGTTCTTGGGTAGAAGAAGGAAGTGCCGAAGCATCGGTAGCTGGAATTTGTAGAGACCGGAACGGGTTGTTGATTGCTAGTTTTGCGAAACGGTGCAGCGCGTCTTCTGCGAGCCAGACCGGAGCTCTAGCGGTCGAAGGAGGACTCTAGTACTCGATGGGCAGAACTGATCGCGATCGCGAATCATTGCCAACCATCGCCGAAGTTGCCCAAACCTCGCCGCCATGCGCTGCCGCCGCCGCCGCCGCCGCCGCTGGCGTTCGGTTCGAATCGCGTCTAAAGTTCGAGCCTTTTGGAGCTCGCTCGGACAAGCGGCATTTGCGGATGGGAGAAGGAGGAGGGAATATGGAAGAGAACAGAAATGCCGTTGGAAGTAACAAATGAGAGCACATGCTAACTGGCACTAAAGTTGATCACCTTAGGCAATTTTAACATGAGGTCTACTTTCAGACCAATAAATAAATAAATAAATAAATAAGAATATGTATGAGCAAAAGGACGATTTTCTTTCATCCTACCATATGTTGAAGGCATTTGTTACCTAAAGCCTCAAGCGATTGACTGCAGTCTACATTATGAGCAATCACCGATTTCAGATCGGACCAGTCATTCCAGTTCTAGGGCATGATGGTCCGGTTCCTCATTCTTCAGGATCCGGTCCCATCGGTCCGGTTCCTGTTTCTTGGATGAAAATTGGACCACCGGGGGAACCTAACACCCCTAAATTAATAGAGTTAATACCACGAAAAATCCCAAATCGACACATCCGTGATAAATTTACCCAAAATTAATTTTTTGGCTATCGAAAATCTCAAATTGGTACACCCGTGACAAATTTACCCAAGAACTAATTTTTTTTTACATTTAAAAACTCCAAATTTGTACATTTGTGACAAATTTACCTTCCGTTAAATTGAATTAATACCGCGAAAAATCACTAACCAGTACACCTGTGACAAACGGAGGATAAAAATCTCAAACCGGTACATCCGTCAATTGCCACATATCATCTAACCTAGAAATTTGATGATGAAATTTAATTGAAACCAACGGAATATAAAACTGTCATAAATATACCATTTTGAGATTTTTTATGGTCAAAAGATTAGTTTGAGATAAATTTATCACAAATGCACTAATTTAAAATTTTTCGTCATATTAATCTAAATTAATAAAAGATCTACTTTAAGCCCTTATTTGATGCTTTCTCTCTTATATAAGTAGGGTCAACATTCCCTCTTACATGATGAGACTGTTCAGTCATTTCGACATTTTTAAATCGAAAAGTAGACTAATACTAGTAAATCATTTGGTGTAATATCTTTGGAGATAGTAAATATTAGGAAATTGCAGGGGCAAAAAATTCAAGGTTCAACCCAAATCTTGAATACCGATTTATTGGCACAGGCCAACCAATAAAGACAACAGAGCAAGAACTGGAGCTCGACCATGGGATGGAATATTAACAAGCTAACGTGTACCGAGCTAATTTCTTGTTTCAAGCGGTACATCCACAGTAAATTTTTAACTCGGAAGAAAAAAATGAACAAGGTGAAAGAGATCCCTTTGCAAGAAAAGGGTCTGAACATGAACACTCTGAGCATAGACGGTCACGATCATCATCGAATGGATCCAACTGGGTCTTCTAGGATGTGTTTTCGTAGGCGTCCACGTCATCGGGTCTTTGGGATGCCCTCTGCTCGTTCCCGAAGGTTCTCTTGCTCATGTTCGCCCGTTGGACTAATCGAACCAATGCTTGCACCACCTCGGACATTGGTGGTCGGAACTCTGGCTCCGCCTGCACCAACTCATCGACACGACGATCAATATCATCGTAGTGCAAAAAAAAAGGGGACTCCTAAACCTTTTAAGAGGAAATTTCAGCTTCCTTTCACTAGTAAGATAATTTACCTGCACGCAAAGAGCGATGACATCTGCAAATCTGGAGAGGGATTTCACTGGGTAAAGCCCCTTGAGGGCTGGATCAACCATTTTAGCCAAAGCATCGATGTCGTGGAGCTGAGGCGTAGCCCATCGAACTAAGGATTGTTCAGATCTTCCCCTCGAGCTGTCAACAGAAATTTCAACATTCTAACTGTGAGATACAAGAACCTTTTTCTCCTCACAGCATTCTTTGAGCTGACGATGTAATACTGAGAGTGTAATTTCGGGTGCAAATAAGAGAGCTTTACAAGTCTCTAAAGTGAATCTCACCTATCAAATGGTTGACGTCCAGTGAGGAGCTCCAACATGACTACTCCAAAACCGTAGACATCACTCTTTAGAGTATATTGACCTGACATTGCAACCTCCGGAGCACTGTATCCTGACCCCACATTTTGGCTCAGTATCTGCATGGGAAAGAAAACCTGAGTTTTCGAAATTATCTTTAAGGATCTACTTTTATTTAAACACACACCACAGAAATTGTACAGAACTTGGAGTCCGGTAGAGGCTGTTATTCCAGGGAAATGCCGAGGACGTTTTTTATACAAGTGCGAGAGAAAATTATCGGGCTCTTCAATGTCACCAAGTTTTGCAGAAAAAGCATGTGTTCAGCCAAGTTTTCCAAAAGAACATCCTGGGAATTCTTATGGAACTTCTGATACTAGTTCATCCAAATTGTACCATTCCCAGTTAAAAGTAGATCAAGATATCACACCCAAGGACACAAATTAGAACAAATCATTTATGCCGGAAGCTGAAAACTCACCTGTTCAGCATTAGGGAGGAAGGTTGCTAATCCGCAATCCGAGAGATGAGGATTGAGCTCCGCATCCAACAGGATGTTTGCGGACTTGATGTTCTTATGAACTATGGAAGGAGAGCAAACCTCATGCAGGTACCTGAAGCATACAGTTATCCGCATCAGATGAAAATGAAGACCCATAACTTTAGGAAGCTGGGTTTTCAGTTGACTGTATGTTATGAAGCATGGTGTATAGCTTGCCCATGAACTATATAATCTTACTCTAATGCACGTGCCGTTCCCAAAGCAATCTTGACGCGAGTATTCCATGTCAATGGCTTGCTATCTTCATCCGATAGATGTAAGAACTCATGTAAACACCCACTTTTATGGAACTCATATATCAAAAGATGTTGCCCAAGCTCCGCGCAATAACCCACCAAATCTGTCACATTCGGGTGATGCATTTGGGACATGTTTGAAACTATCTCCAGGAATTCTTCAGATAGTTCATTGGGAAGGGCAGTAGAATCTAGTTTCTTCACGGCAAGAACCTATCATAGTGAGGAAAAGAACTGATGAGCAAAGTTCATGACACACATCAAAGCATGTAGGTACTCGTTGACACTGGCAGCATGTTATATTGTGGTCGCAAGTTCCGAAAGTTTTTTCTTTGTGTGTGCGCACGCGCAGGCATGTACAAGGGTACGGGTGCACGTACTAATTAAGTGGGTGGGTGGTCAGCCTACCAGGGCTCCTAAAAATATGCTATTCATTTCTATCTCTTCTTGTTAGCACTCTTCCCGCAGTGCACGTCATATTTGCCTTACAATTGATTCGCATACTAAACATCAATCATAAAGCTGGTAAGGAAATTAAAAAAAACCTAAGAGAAAAGTAAGCAAGTGGCACACCTTTCCATCATCAAATTGAGCCCGATAAACACGTCCAAAGGACCCCTCACCAAGAAGGTTATCAACACTGAAGCTACCTGTAGCCATCTGCAAGTCTGCTATTGAATATGAAGTTAAGTTCGTAGGAACTTTAATAGCTTTTTTGACAGGAATAGGCTTCTTTGCAAAATCCTCATCATCGAATGACTTGTGACGATCAATAGGTGGCGGCTTGAGATTTATTGAGGCTGGCGGTGGTGGATCGAATTTTGTGCTCATTATGGAAGTTGTCTGAAAGGACTTCATTTCTGAGAAATATGCAGACACAAAGTACAAAGAGAACAAGCTAAGTATGTGGAAGACATTTGCTATTCATCGTATGATACTGAAGAAAATCAATACACAGTAGGGACAACAATTATCTAATCAAAGGCAATTAGAAAGATACAGCAAATAGACAGGTTAACCCTTCAAAGAAACCCAGACATCGACTTTGGCTAAATCCACTAAATAACAATGATCACTACTAGTTGTTCAGACAGCATCAAATGTACAGTTCATATGGATTCTTCCCAGTTTTATAAATGAAAAAAAAGGGCAGGTGACATGGTGTCAAAGCTTGATAATGTTCACAAGCAGGTAAAAAATTGGGAGGACGAGTTGCTCTTGCAATAGGCTGCGAACCACTTGAAGGAGAAATCTATTTAGCTGATACTACTTGTAAAATTATGTAATGCTCATGTTTACTGAGATTTGGAAGGCTGAGCACCATTATGTGCATAAGAAGACAATGCCAGAAGAAGATACAATCTTCAAGTCCATAGTTGTTGATGTTACTAACAAAGAAAAATTTATGTAAAGAGTTCACTAACACTAACAGAACTCTTAGTGATCAGCATATTTTGATATTCAATGGCGGGGTATTAAGTCAAAATCCCAAATGTAATGGACAATATTTCTACTAGTCTTGTAACTGAGCTACTCTAAAACAGGAAGCCTCTATATTTTCATTTGCGAAATGAGAAATAATGCTCAATTATCTATGAGAAAAAAAAGACCACTAGCATCGTTCATCTCTCTGGCAGTTAACTCCGCTACTCGATCTCAAAACGAGATCATCAGCCATTTCTGCTAGAGTTATAGTAGACACAAGGAGAGAGACAAATGAGTGGTAATCCCCATTAGGTAGTGTACAAGTAGAGTTGGGGCAGATAAATCACCTTGCACTTCACTGGAAGCAAGGGGAGCAAAGGGTTGATTATCAAGCTTTTCCACATCTGAGGCCGGCCTTCTTTGAGATCTTCTCCTCACAACAAAGAATGCCACTACTGCCCCAACAAGAAGAATCGATATAACTATTCCAGCTACACCGCCGCCGCCTATTCCCGATTTCTTGCTTCCGCTGCCAGAATCGCCATTTGATGGGCTGTTTCCAGAGCCAGAGTTCTTATTGTGGTTCGGTTTGCTGGCTGGAGGTGTTCCAGGTGGAGGTGGGGGTGCAGGGCCTGAGCTCCAAGAGTTGCCATCTTTCCTGTCAAGAAGATACAGGCCCATAATGCAAAGAAGTTGCCATTTGAGAGAAAAATACTGAATTGACTTAAAGTTGGATGCTCACTGGAGATTAATATTTTTCAGCTGCGCTGGTATCCATCCTGTAAATTGGTTGTTTGCGACGTTCCTAAGATACACAGAAGTGCAAAATCAGTTCATTAAGGAGCCACAATCAGTGCACGGCCAACTTGCAACGGCGATGCTGCTACTCACAGAGTTTCGAGTGGAAGATTGGCAAGGAAATTTATATCCCCAGTGAATTGATTGTTTTGCAAGTACCTTTACAAGGATGAACAAGGATGGTAAGGAAAGCGCCAAGATGATGGACCAAGTTTTTACAGGTAAATCAGTGGCCAGCACTTACATGGTTGTCATGCTTGAGAGGGAACTAATACTTTGAGGCAGATTACCGGATAGTTGATTAAAAGAGACATCACTGAAACAACAAAGAAGACCAACAAGGAAAAACGTTACATCAATTAACCAAGGAGGTATTAGACACTTTGTAAAGTGATGTTCAAAAGAAAAAAGAAAAGAAAGTATCTTTCTGGTTAATGAAATCTCTGAAGAATCCATCAACCTAATTTATGTAAATATGAATGCCGATGATTAATTAATTAATTAATTAAAGGAGGAAGGAGAACTGCTTCGACATCCTCAGTTAAGCAAAAGTAAGTTTTTACAGTCCACCGAAATAAGAGTAGATAAGAAAAGGATCTCACAGGGTATCGAGGGAAGAAAGCTGTCCAAACATATCGTTCATTGCGCCTTGCAGCTGATTGTGGCCAAGGTTTCTACAGTTCAACAAAAAGAGATCCTAAGTTATAAATTCCAACAGTACAGACCACAGATAGCAGGATCGAGTCCACTTACAGGTACTTAAGAGATGTCAATTGAGAAATAGACCATGGGATTTGCCCATTAAAGTTATTATTAGCAAGGTTTCTGCACGGAAAAAAAAATACGAATGCAATTACTTGAGGTCAGAAAGATAAAAATGGCAGATACAAAAAGCTTTTAAAAGAAAAGGAAATGAGAAGACAGAAAATGAAGGGCACGATTAACATACAATCTTTGCACATTTAGAGGAATTTGATAAGGTAGCTGTCCTCCAAGATTGTTATTGCTGAGATCTCTGTGAAAGAACAACACTTTATGAAACATTTTGTTGAATGACCGGTTTAAGCAGAGCAAATTAGGCCATCTATCTTACAGATTTGTCACTGATGTCATGCTTTGGAGCTTGTAACCAACCGACCCAGAGAGGCTAAGACCTGGTAATTTACTGACAAAAGATGACAGCACGGCACATATTAGAGATCGGAAACTGCATAGAGATAGCTAAAGATGAATCAAGGTCAATTTTAGAATTTCACATTTCTGTGACCCTGGAGCCCGAGCAAGTAATTCCTTTCCACGACTGTCCACATGGATCGCCACCACTGGCACTCCATTGAGTCAGTTGAGAAGGTTGGTTTAGAAAGCTATACATCTCCTGTAAAGCAGCAGCTGTGCATTGGACAAAAAACAAGCAGAAAAATTAATCGGTGTAAGATTGAACCAGAATATGAAATCAATTTATTAGTAAAGTATTTGCTGCCAAACTGAGAATTTCTCGGACATGCGTTGATTTAGCAATGCAAAATCAATCATAAAGTCTGACCTGCTGTCAACAAAAATTATGAATTCTAGGAAACATGTCAAAATCATTCGACAGGTAAAACAGCACTTCTGATAGTAACAAGACGGAGTATGAGAACGCCTATTGCACTTCGACTCTATTTCACTTCCATAAATTATATTATGAGAATATATGAGTCGACAATCTGACCGATGAATGTAAAATTCTTTGCTAATTTTCTTATATACTTCACTTCAAGTTTATCATACTGCAGCAATAGTTTCAATCAACATCAAATCTCATCAAACCGGAGAAGATGATGTGCCATGTTGATCCTTTCAGCACAAACTGCTAGTCTCAGCCAAAAACCATTAGCAGGACTCGGTACAAATTCTGAATGGCCTCAAGACCCATATTTTCATATCGTCACTCCCTATCCTTAAAGAATAACCTAATTCTATGTCTTTCATTATAGACGGAGTTGTCTGATAATTGGCCACAAGTTCCATTCAAGCATCAACCAAGCAAACTCTCACCTGAGTTTGAAATACAGCGAGTTTGATAACAATAATAGGCCGATTATGTAAACATGAGTCAGTATTTGACATTTACACCGATACACATCACTTCCTTAATGAGCCTGCAGTCATAACTGTGCTCAGTATTACCAAATTTATCTGAACTCCCAAAAGAACCAACTTTGCTTCACTATCAGCTGGCTCTAAAAAAATCCTTCGATCTGATCTGCCCTCCAAAGCAGTGTACAACAGACAAATCCAGGGATGAGAAAAGGCAAAAAGCTCAGTGAGTGATGAATCGAGCAAATTTTTCAACCCAGAAGCAAGATCCAGTGACCCAGAAAGAATTAATATCTTTTTATAAAAAGGTAGATTATGGAAAGAAAGATAATATTGCAGATTGCAGAGCAGTGAGACATGAGAGGAGCTTTCAGCTGCAAAAGAAAAGAAAGAAGATGGGGTTGATGCTCACCGTCAGACTGATCTGTATCAGCATTGATGGAAGTGAATGTACAGCCCAGAATGCAGACTTCAAGCACTATCAAGAACACCGACATCATCTTCTTCTTCCTCCTCCTCACACTCTCCATCACTCCTCTCAAGTGTTCTTGATGACTCTCTCTCTCTCTCCCTCTCCCTCTCTCTCTCTCTCCCCAAAATCACTGACCCAAAAGAACCAAAGAGGCTGTATCAATCAGCCCTTTTCTTATTAATCTTTTTCTCCCGTAATATATAGATATATAATAATTACATATTTTATAGCTGTTCAGCCGTGCCAAGGAAAAGAGCTGGCAGGCACGAATTGCCAGAAGAATCCAAAGCCACAGAAAAAAGGTCCTCAAAAACTCATTTCCATCGTCTTATGTTAATTCCCCTCCAATATTTATGAAACGTTTTTCTGACTTTCTCAATTATTAAATGTACAAATACAGAAAAAGGAAAGGCGCGAGCTTTCGTGGGTGAGCGTTACCGTGCGTGTATGGCCACGTATACTGTCTGTCCGGGAGGCCGATTTTGTTTCCTTTCTTGTTAATCCATAAAAAGAAAAAACAGCGAAATCCATTGACGGAGCGAAAAAGAAAAGTCTAGTAGATGTGTAGCTTTCACAAGGATCACACGCTTTACGTCTTATTCACTTTAAAAAAAAATTCGAAATTTAGAGTGGGGTATATCGTATTGGTAGCTTTCACAGGAGTTGGCAGAAGGAATAACAATACGGATCTTGAAGACCCAGCCGACGTTTTTCTTTTAACCGAGAACAGCGTGGTCAAAAAACAGGGGGGATCAGATGAAGTTCCCCTGCTTTCACGCTCCTGCAAGCTGGCCCCAATCCATCCATGGTTACGGGAGAGAGTCACGAGACTCTTGTACGCATTATGGAACGAACCCCTCGTTCACATTCGAACCCCCCCTTTCATCGTCTCCGTGTCCACGTCCACGACCATCTCCCACAGAGAAACAATCTTGGTCTGCACCCGTTACCGTTCTCCATCCGACTCAAGAACAGCGTAGATCTTTGACCCAGACAGAAACCGAGTTAGATCTACCCGTCCGCGAGACTAGATTGCGTTAGGGGCGAGGGCAAAAACCCAGAAACACGCGGGCGTTGAAAAACTCCTTGCGGGGTGGGTGGTGGGGGAGGGAGGAGTGTTGACGGTCAGCGTCGGTGCCAGAGAAGATGTAGGTGGGATGGCACCACTTCTTCTTCTTCGTCCTAACGTATCCAGCTTTTTCCTATTTCTGTTTTTGCCCCTTCTTTTGCTTCAACCTTCCATTTCGAACCCCCCCCCCCCTCTTCTCCTTCTACTGTTACAGAACAGTGCCGTTCTGACATTTTGTCTGCACCATGTTGCCTCGGTTACCCTCATTAATTCGTGTAAACAAGGCTTCTTTCAGCTTATCCATGCTAATGCTCGCGAATTTGTCAGGGCTCGAGACGAAATCGAGTAAATAAAAGGAAATAATTTTACCTTAATACGAACAGATAAAGAAATAAAACCAGGAGGAATTAGGGAGGCCGACACAAGAGAGAGAAATTCCCACTTTTCTGTCCCCTTCACAAACAGTAATTTGAGGTCGGTCCATACCTAAGTTTTCATTGAAATTTGGCGGAAGAGAATGTGCGTGGCGCACCACTCCCGCCCTCAATCAACGGGCACGTCTGTTTGTTGTCGTAGCTGCTTGCACTATGCGACGAAAGCACAAAACGACACGCGTTCATCAATCGCGTAACACCAAGCGACAACAAAATCAGACATTGAAAATTCGATTAAGTTGCTCTCCACTTAACAACAAAACCTAAAACAACCAAGGTTTGCGAGCCTCGTTTTTGCCCTTCGACGAGGACACGAGATCGGATATATTGCGCTTTGACCCATCAAATTAGTTTGAATGCGATTAGGGAAATTATTCGGTCGCGCATTGAATTTGGTTGAGTTAGACGACCCACCACTAAAGGAACCCACGTAACAAAAGATGGGGTTGGAGAGGCTCCATTTTAGTTTTTAATTCATCCATAGATTAAACTAGCGAATCGAGAGTATTGGTATCGCTTCGTTTGAAAGGCATATATGTTAGCTGGTCATGGCCGCAACATATCGTGGACCACGCCCGAGTAAGATTAAGGAGTCTAGATGGAAAGTGATTTTTTCCCTTCTAAGCTCGAAGGGTGTGGTTTCAGGTTCGGCTCATGGAGTGAGCGTCAATTAGGGGTGTGCATGGTCCGGGTGGGCAGTTCCCACCCCGGAACCATGGACCGCCCGCATCGGAATTGACGAGTCCACATGTATATATTGACAACTATCCCGTTATGTAATTGACAATTTAGGAGTTAAGCATAATGCAATAGTTAAGCATAATTCCGGTCCGGTCCGGGTGGACGGGCGGGTGGGTCCGCACCTGGAACCGGGAACCGGACCGGTACCCATCGGTTCCAATAAATTGGAACCGAGAACCGAATCGGTTCCCTTAGGAACCACCGGTTTCGGGCAGGTCCGATCTGGTTCCGGGCCAGTCCGGTCTGGTTTCGGGCGGTCCGAGCGGTTCCCGATTTTTTTGCACACCCCTAGCGTCAATCACTCCTCGACGAAGCAACAATGTTAAAGTATAGCGGCATGTCATAGCATTGGGAGACAAGATGAGAACTCGAAAGTGAAGAATTTCGCGCTCGCAGATCGGAGCCCACGCGGTAATGCGATCAGGGAAAAGATTCAAGATCGAATGAGATGCGCATTGTATCCGTTATTGAGCTATTCGGATTGCATTAACCGATGAACTCTAATCGAAAATCCGCTCGTAAAGAAAAGAATCCCTTTGCAAGAATCGCCATCAAGCGAGCGTCAATTACTCCTCGGTGAAGCGACGATGTTGAGGTGCAATGACATGTCGTGTCGTCGCCAACGAGATGATAACTTGAAAGTGAAGAATTTCCCGCTCGCAAATCGAAGCCCACGCAGTAATACAATCGAGGAAAAAATTCGAGATTGGACGAGATGCGCGTTATACGTGTACCGGAATAATAGCTTCGAAAAGAAAAAAAGTTTGATGGGGTCCCCCCCCGTTAAACCTGGCTCTCATGATTACTTATTTTCGGGGGGCTGGTGCACGCAACTACAAATTATAAAACTATGCCGTCGTTGTCGGGAAGATAAAACCGCGATAGCGATATAGAATTAAGCGCTTAGCACAAAATAAAAAAAAAGTCGGTGAAAATTTGTTCTCGTGTACTTTAATTAATTAACCGCCATCCGTGCCAAATGCCAGTGTCCGGTTCCCATGTTACGCGACAAACGCTCGATGAGGAAAGGAAGGAACACGAGTCGCGCGAGCAGTGCGTTTGGATCGTGAAACATGATTAAAAAAAAGAAGGGATTAATATCGCGAAAGGTTCTAAATTAATATATATGTGGTAAATTTACTCTAAATTAATTTTTGACCACTAAAAACCTCCAGAACTGGTACACCTGCGATAATTTTACCCTGAACTAATTTTTTGACCGCGAAAAATCCCAAACTGGTATATTTGTGATAAATTTACCCTCCATTAATTTCAGTTAAGTTGAATTAATGCCAAAAAAAAAATCGCAAACTGATACACATGTGCTAAATAGAGGGTAAAACCCAAAACTGGTATATCCGTCAACTGCCGAGTGTCATTTAAGAAAACAATTTAACAGTAAAATTTAACGGAAACTAATATAGGATAAAATTATCACGGGTATACCGGTTTTGGGTTTTCGGTGGTCAAAAAATTAGTTTTGGATAAAATTGTCACAGATGTATCGGTTTGGGGTTTTTCGTGATATTAATCCTTAAAAAAAATTGTGATTAGATAGAGAGCGGATTAATAAATTAAATGAATTAATCCGACCGGACGAAAATGACAGGCAAAGGGGTTTGTCGATGACGTAATAAATACGAAAGTGTTGAAAATTAGATGGCGTGCCCCGAAGATCAACGGTGACAGCTTGTCCGAAAGATGTAGCCGTTGGTCATGGCCTCCTCTTTCTTTTGTCTTCGGTCCGTGCTTGCTTGTGTCTGGTCTAAAAATGGGACTCAGCTAATTCTGAAGCAGCTCCTTTATTTATTTATTTTCCTTTATTTTTTTGCGACCTTTTTATGACGGGAAATTTCGATTTAGTCATATGATATAAAACATTTAATTTTCGGGAGTAGGGCTGAGGAAAGTCAAGAGAGAGAAAAATACAGAAAAAAAAAGAAATCGGAAAATTTCCCCGCCTCCTTTTCTTGCGGAAAATTTCGAATTCATACATGTTTTCCTTTCATTTCCCGAATATATGGGGCGAGCACTAAACTCCGACGAGCGTAAGTCACATGTAAGGTTGTTCAGCACGGCGGCTCAACCGAAACTCGAGATTCACTCTCGAATCGAACCGGCCATATGGCAAAAACCCCCAAGATTCTGCGTATAATCTCGCTAAGCGTACAGACAGTTGCAGATTCCGAGCAATGTGATTGATCTTGGTCACTGTTTCATGGGAAAATCACCAAAAAAGTTATAAACTTATTGCAATTGTGATAATTCAATTCTAAATCTTTTTTTTTTCTTTTTGTCAATTGAGTTATAAACCTTTTGCATTTGTGCCAATTCAGTTTATCCGGCCAACACTGACATAGACGCTGGCTATCTTACGTGGCACCGCCGATACTGACATGGATAATTCTTAATAATATTTTATTATTTTTTTCATTTTTTCTTCCCTTCTTCTTCTTTCTCTAGCCGGTCGCCGAGGTCCAACGATCGGCGAGACCTCGCCGGCCTCAGGTAAGCCTCGCCATGTCTAGGCTAGCAAGGATCGAGTCTCGCCGACCATGGGTGAGGCACGATCTCCATGGATGGCAAGGGTCGACCCTCGCTAGCCCAACGGGCGGCCTAGGCAAGGCTCGAGCGACCGGTTAGAGGAAAAAAAAGAATGGAAGCAAAAAAAATATTCAAAAAAAAATATTAAAATATTATTAAAAATTATTTAAATCAGTGCCAACGGTGATACGTAGAATGACCGAAGTCCACATCATTATGGTCCGGATGAATCGAACTGGTACAAATACAAAATACTTATGACTCAATTGACAAAAAAAATAATTTAGAACTGAATTGACATAATTACAATTAATCAATGACTTTTTTTCGTAATTTTTTCCCATTTCATTCCATGCAACGAGTTTATATTTAGGGGTAATTCAAGGACGTGTTTGTCAATTTGTATTATTATACCCGGAGTGCCTTACGAGGAGAGCAAAGTGGAGATGCCGCGGAGGAGAATAGTGGCAAATGAGCTGCGCGGAAATATTTTAGGAGTGGGGTTTGCTCTGTTCTCCGTCGCTCCTTTTCTTTCTCGTGATGTAGTGCTACGCACACGTTTCTGTCATCAGTACAAGTCTACATCTGACCTAGGGCTCTGTGCCAACCGCACAAAAACTCTCGAATGTTTTTATATGGGTTTTAGCCTAAAACCTAAGGAGAGGGAGGCATCGCGCCCAAAATGTCAATTTTGAGTACTTGATGCCACTAATTTCACTGTTGCGATAAATCCAATATATTTTGTAGGGTGGTCCGACGACCTTCGAATAGATTGGCAAAAGTTGACGGGATTTGCACTCGATCTTTCCCTTCTTGTTATCGCCTTTCGTTGCTGACTTAAGCATCCGATGGTCATCACGAGCCTGAAAAAGAAAACCGCTGATTAATGAGATACTTTGACTATTTGCTCGTTGTGAAAGTGCATATCCGCTTTTGGTTTCTAATACGTTGCGCTATTATATATCATATGGGAAACGGTTGTCACCCTCCGTTAAGACGATTCGCGTTGACAATCATCTTCGTGTTTTAGCATAAATATCATGAATTCATCGAAATGGTGTCCTTCAGCCCTTTTGCTTAAAATTATACTACTCAACTCTTGCAAATTTTCTCTTTTAACCAAGTCGAGAGGAGAAGCAAAACACCTAATGCGAGAGTTGCAATTTTCTTCGGACTTATATTGTGTCTCTCGATGTTGCAAGCTATTGGATGGTCAATAAAACGAAAGGCCGGATTGAATAAGGTTTTGCATAGGTGGGGATGGTAACGGGAAGTGAGAGCCCATGACCTTGGGCCAACCGAGGAAAAAATGCGTGCCTTTGTTTGTCCATTCTATATATAGTATCTTTAATTTAAGTAACATGCCGGAGCTTCATGGAATTTCTCAAATAGAGAGTTTATTAGGAGCACCCCTGTAACAATGAATCAATAAAAGTGCTCAAAAGAATCCGGTAGAAACACTAACAATATCGTGCCTTGTTTCTCATCAATTAAGGCCTCATCAACGTTCATTAAACCCATCATGGGCTTATTACACTCATCTAAAATTCTAAATGAGCTCCAATAGGTGTACCTTTAACCACTCGAAACTCAAACATCATTTTCAACATATATAAGCAATTGTTCAAACTCTTCATTAGACAAAGCGCCTAAAGTTTTGTCCACGGCGATGCGGTATCCTATCTTTAGCCACTTCAATCAATAGCTCATCCGATAGATTTAACAAGATTATGCTTTTTGCCTTCTCCATCAACTCTACCTTATCAGGCTCTTTCATCATTTTTGACAATTAGTCCTTGCCATCCAATGCCTTTGCCAAATATAATGTTCCACAACCCAAAGTTGTTCCAAACAGTAATCAAACAAGCAAAAAGCCCCAAATCAACTCTAGAAACCACAACCTTATCTCTGATACCAATTCTTGTGAGCACGCAGCAGAAGCACGATACCTTCATTTGGGCAGATTGCCAAGAGAGAGCCAAGTCCGAGGCCGTTAACATATCTAATTAAACCCACGTTCATTCAAAAGCTTAAGTTAATAAATTACGAGTTAACTATGATATATTAACTACTATACACTATATCAATTTTTTGATGTGGGACTTTCCTATTACAATTTACGCGTGTATCTCAACAATCTTCCCTTCACTTATAAACTCGATGTTAGGTTTGCTCCTCTTTAATCATGTATCTTTTTGCATCAACATGTCTCAACTTGAATATCTAACGTCCACATTTTTTGAGATATGTACTAAACACTGATACACATTGGGATGGGCCACCAAAAAACCGTCGGCCCTAATACCACTTGTTGTGAAAATAACATAGAAACTAACATGTTTTGCAATTTAAGTCAAACGCGAGACAACGCAATTACCAAAGTAATCAACGAGGAATGGTACAAAACACCGTAGATTTACGTAGTTTAGTTCGAGTGTTGGTACCTATTTTACGAGGAGAGCTAACCACCCAAAAATCCACTATAAATCCGGAGAGTACAGAGTTTACAGTCGTTCAATTGTTCAAGTTGCCTCCAATTACACCCAAAGCAAGGCCACAAGTGTTAAATCACAATTTCTATCAAAGAACTCACTCTGAATCCAATATCAGAGCAGAATATATATTTATATTTCTATTTCTATCCATAATAGGAAATCCCTTTTAGAAAATCTACAACAACTAAGAATTTGCTCTATGTATAAATTATAATATGTGACGGTCATCTCCAATTCATCTAATATAACGAGGAGTACTAGATTTGACTTTGTCTGTTTAAAGTGCGTTTGCTTTCAATTTCTCCCTTTCTGTAAATTCCTTGGCTTTTCACACTTCTAAATTTTTCTTTTCATTTAACCCGAGAAACCTAAATCCTTTCAGAATATTCAACTATGAACGTGTGGAATCGTGCATGATTTTGTGAACACCACCACACTTGTACCGAGATTCTCTACCATTTTGGCCCTCTTTTTCCAACATCAAAAAATTCTATCTCAATGTCATTGCAATCGAGGAATGTCTTCTCTTCTCTTTTCTTTTTTCATTTTACGAGGGACGTCATGCAAGATGAAAAGTTCTTTTTTTATTTCGAGAATATGTAGGAAACACAATAATGCTCGCGTTCTCTTGCATGGCAAATGCATGTGGATCCAAGTTCCAACATAGACCCGCATGTTCAGTGCAAAGGAGGCACACAATCGACACGAACCTCGGAACTTGGATCTTGAATTTAATCGGATCCTGCCAAACAATTTCATTAGATTGACTAATGTGATCTTATCAAAGATGGGTCTTGTTGACTCATCGATAATCCAAAACTTTATGCTGCTAAAAACTCTAATCATTCACATTGTCGAACCTCAAAGGGCAGGGTTTCAATAGGTTATATGGATACACACACGTGTGTTGCTAAGTTCATTTGACCGTTCTTTGTGATAGTCTTTTAGTTGATGAGGATGGGAAAATGGAAATTAGGGTTTGAGAAATATGATGGTAGTTGTATGAATATATCTATTTATCTTCCCTTTCCAAGAGATTTTAATTTTACAATTTTGTCCAGGAAAATTATCCAAAGATGATGGTGGCTGTATGAATATATATATTCAGCACCAGCTATGCTACTAGTATAATCGGCGTCCACATCATCGAAATTTGGCCAAAATTGACCGGACGGATTCAATTGGCAAAAGTACAATAGGTTTATGACTTTTTGGACAATTTTTCCCATTTTTGTCCAGAAATAACATTTTTCAGGAGACATTTCGATCATTGCTGCACGCAAACGGGTGCAAAAAATAATGTCAGTCAAGCCAGGACTTCTCCAATAGGCAAACGAAAGGAGTAAAAAACAAAAATAGATATTGCCGGACCCTGTCTCATGGACACCATTCTCAATCAATCACCTTGCCTCGTCTTCATCAGGCAACTTCTCCTACTTTCATGCTACCCTTCGCCATTTTTCCTAGCCCCACCCTCATCAATCCGTGGATTATATTAATTTGATATTAATATAAGAAAAATTAAAAAATCATTCTCTTCACGTCCTCTTCAATTGCCCTTTAGTCAACTCTCTTGTATAAATACCCTCGAGTCCTCCTAACCCCACTCTTCATGCTAGGCTCATCTTGAATTTTCAGTTGTCTTCAACGATTGGTCATGGCCGAGCTTCATCAATGGAAGTGTGATGAGGCCAAGGCGTGCACCAGAAGGAAGGGAAGGATCAATGGCCTCACTAGGAAGTGTGCTTCCCTGGTTCGAGAACGGCGCGCCCGTGTTTACATCCTGCGTCGCTGCGCCACCATGCTCCTCCGGTCTTACATTTGCGGAGACGATTGCTGACTCATCTCCTTCGAAAATCGCATGTTTATATACCCAGTTGCTTTTCTCGGTCCGATCGAATCATTTTGATCTTTTGCTTCGCCAGGCCCCATGCCTACAAGCTTAAGCGATTACCTATTGGTTACTCCATCTTATATAAGATTAATCTTAAAAACTTCGTCTCGTGCGTCTTCCGTTTTAACCCTAGCGATGACGACATGAGTCATTGGCCAGGGTTCTTTTTTGACGCACGGGGAGAAGTTTTCCGAGAAACTGACATGGAAAGATAGTGATTCCTTGTGACAATGCCAAGGAACTTTCTCTTGTTTCCTTCGATTTAGCTTCCTTTGCATCTCTCCTTTTCCTTTCTTCATGTTTGGTTTCTTCATTTCCGGAGAAGCTTGGGAGAAGATCAAATTGCATTACCCTCGCTATGTCTTCAATGTCATTATATATTGTCCAATGTTAAAGCTCTCTTCGTTCCCTCTTTTGTCTTCTGTTATTGTGAGCAATATGCATGAATGGGACGTATGTTCGTTTAATCTCGACAAATTGAGAGAGATAATTTGTATTTTGTTTTGAAAAAGGATTGCTAAATAATCAATAATCACACTAATCTGCCAAGCAAATGCTAGTTACAGAAGAAATCATCCAACATGCAATTACAAAATGAGTGAAGGCACTCGGTGCATATCACTAAAAGACAAAATCAGTTGACCTTCTAATAATCAAGACCCTTGATGAAGAACTTTGGCTCCACGTCGTGACTGATCGAACATAAAATAAAACGATGTTGGTAAGAGTCGATCGACGATAAGAGAAACTGACATGGGTGAATGATTGGCTACAAATTTTTTGCGATGGCTTGATTAAACAAAAAGTGGCTTTTCCATAGAGAGAGCAATTATTTTTGTAAATCCATGTCAATGCAAAAAATAGTATCGATGCTTTGAGGTGATAATGAAGAAGTACAAACATACCGTGCAATGAATTTCTGTTGCACATAGCCTGTTCACACATATATCTTTGGACTTTATTTTTTCTTATTTCGCATTATTTCAATCGCTTCCTAAATTCTGAAGTGGAAAGAAGCTATTTTTCATATTTTTCCTTCGATATTTTCCTCTTTTACAAATTAAAAGAAGAAAATTATTTCCGTGCCAATCAGGTTCGAATAACATAAACACTAGATTTTTACACTTTAATTTTTATCCAAGTTTTTTTGCAGGTATCGCTAGTTATACTTTGATTTAAATTTAACGTGGAATGTTTGTTGCTTCCCTCTTTTGTCTTCTGTTATTGCAAGCAACATGCAGGCATGGGACGTTTATTCGTTTGATCTTGATGAATAGAGAGAATAATTTGTTTATTGTCTTGAAGAAGATTTGCCAAATAATTGATAATCACACTAATCTGCCGCTAACTACAAAAGAAATCGACCAACATGCAATTAGAAAATGAGGGAAAGCATTCGGTATATATATCACGAAAAGACAAATTCAATTGGTCAGAGTCAATCGACGGCAAGAGAAGTTCAAACATACCGGTCAATGAATTTGTATCGTACATATATAGATTGTTCATGCATATATATTTGGACTTTTCCTTTTGTTAATTTGTATTATTCCTACCGGTTCCTAAATTTTGAAGTGAAAAATACTTATTCTTAATCTTTTTGTTCGAAATTTTCCTCTTTTACATATGAAAAGAAGAAAATATTTCACCGCCCATCAAGCTCGAATAATACAACATTTGCTTTAACATTAATTTTTTTTTTGAAATTTTCACTAGTCATACTTCGACTTGTATTTAACAAGAAATACCTTAAATATTTGAAAAAACAATGATTTAAATTAAATTTAAAATACCACTTCATTCTCAAAATTTGAAAGCAAAATGAAATAACGAATAAATCAACTGTCATCGCGGAGAGCCGGGCACAAAACAAAAGAAGATGGCGCGGAGGCATGGTCAAACAAGAACAAACGTGACCAAGGAGAGACAGCTCCTCACGTCTGTCCGTCACCTACGCGAAGGCTCCCAGTTGAATGCTTCTCCTCATGAAAGTTTCAATCTCTCTCTCTTTTTCGCGGTGCAAAATTTGGTTTTCAAGAACAAATTGTCGTCGGCGCGTACTTCTTTCCCAGTTCGAGCGATAATTTTAGGCTCACCACCTTCGCTGCTAAAGCGCGAGCCAAAAATATGTATTCTTCGTTTGGTGAACGTCCAACTCTCGGAATTTGCACTCATAGTTTTGGTGTTTCATACGGATTTGTGTTAACAAAACAAGGGAAACGTGAGTTAAACTGGAAAGCAGTCTAGATTGCTTTGTGATCTTTAAGTTCTAGAGCTTGTCAGTCTCTTGTTTCCAGCTGGAGATGATACTGAATCTTCTGCTCGCTTTCTTCAGAGAAGTAATGAAGATCTATTGTGAAGCAGTACATGGACTGGCCATGGACATGGCAGACGAGCTGACTAGAAGCAGAATGGGACTGAGCAGCGGTCGGTTTGGGGATTGGGCCTGCCAACTGAGGGTGAGCAAATACAGCTTCATCCCTGAAACTGTTGGCTCTACTGGTGTACAGCTCCATGCAGATACGGGATTCCTGGCCATTCTTCAAGCTGACGACGGCGTGAGTGGTCTCGAAGTGATGGACAAGTCTGGTTCGTTTGTACCAATCAATCCTTGGCCGGGCACTTTTCTCGTCAATTTGGGAGACGTGGCTGTGGTATATCCCTTCTTCATCAATTGAGATACTATCGGAATTGTTGCAATCGTGTTCACCAGTGCAGGTTTAACCGGCACATGCCATTCAGATTGGAACCTACAAACAAATTTGATTGGTTGGGAGTCTATGAATTAGCTGTACGAGACTGCTTTAGAATTCCCATTGTCCAAGGGTTTCCAATAGTAGTGATTACTCCTCTCATTACATGTTCTAGGCATGGAGCAATGGAAGATTGTGCAATGTGAAGCATCGAGTTCGATGCAAGGAAGGAAGAGTTCGGGTATCAATGGGAACTTTTGTATTGGCACCAAAGGAAGCAGCTATTGAAGCCCCAGACGAGTTTGTGGATGCTGAACACCCACGCCTCTATGCCCCTTTTACTTTCACAGATTATAGGAAACTTCAGTCTGCGTAAAAATTGTACGCAGGTGAAACTCTTGCACTTTTTCGATTGGCATCTGGGATATGATATGGACGCAAGTCGCACTGCATTCAAGAAATAATCGGTGACTATGTATTTTTTTGTTCAAGTCAAAAACACGATTGGTTGTGTTGATTGGTGCTCATCTGCAGTATTCGTAATACTTGGGTCTGCGGTCATGCTTGTTGCAGTGTAGACGCTACCTGATCTGGAAGTGGTCGTCGGCCAAGTCAAATACACGGAGGATTGTTATGTAGACACTCGTTTTACAATTGGAAAATCTGCAACACTTCCTATGAAGTTGCTGAAATTCAAATGAACAAATCAAAGTGAAAGGCACGTGTGTAGAGTTTAGCATGCCAAGTCCAACATAATAGCCGGCTTCAAAATGCAAATAAACAAATAAGACAATAGCTCACCGTATCCTAACCGTACATTGAAGGAAATAAGAAAGAGCATTCTTCACAGGGTAGATAAATTAACAGTCAATGTGCAGGCAAGCACTTTAAAACATATATAGGCTCCATAAGTGATGCACTGGTGCCTCCATTAAATCATGAGTTATGGCCCACTATTCGAGAAAGAATCTCAGTGAAGAATGGCCTTATGCTAAATCGTGACAGTTAAGTCATCTGTATATTCTGAATCAATGTTCCCCCCCACAGCACCTGCTGAAGGCCACACGAAGGCTGGTCTAAATGGCGGGACATACGGCACCTGCAGTGATCCTGAAGCAATCTGCAAAATGGCCTGTGTTTTGGGTCTCTCGCTCGCATTTGGGTGTGAACATGCCAGACCCAAGAGCAGCAGCCGCTCCGCCTCCTCTGCCACATAATCTCCACTCAGCCTCTCATCAACTGCCTTGAGGATTCGCCCCTCACGATGGAGCGACCACACCCAATCCACCAGGAAGCAGAATCCACCAATCTTGGTCCATGGTCGCTGGCCGCACACAACCTCGAGAACCACTGCTCCAAAGCCGTAGATGTCAGATTCCCTAGTGGCTTTACCTGCATCATGAACGACACCACTGTCAGTCCATGCATTAGAATGATCATGGATTTTGTGCCTGATCATTTTTTGGAATTCCAATGAACAAACCAAAAAAAAAAAAACATGTCAACTTTTAATCGTCTTAAGAACTACTATAGACTACCTGTGTGCAGGCACTCAGGTGCAATGTAGCCAAGAGTACCCGGTACACCTTCGAGCTCTGCATAGGAGGTCTTCCCATTCTCTATGGCTCGAGCCAACCCGAAGTCTCCTAGCCGGGCGTCAAAGCTAGAGTCGAGCATGATATTGCTGGCCTTAAGGTCTCTATGCACAACCTTCTGATCATATTCATTGTGCACGTAGTGCAAAGCTGATGCAACTCCTGATATGATCTGGTATCTGAGGTCCCATCTTATGGTAGCTTTCTCCGGTCCGCAGAATATGTGCGTGTCTAAGCTACCATTCGGCATGTACTCGTACACCAGGAGAAGCTTCCCGTTCTTGTAGCACCACCCTGAGAGCAAAAAACAATATCGGTTAGGTGGTGTGATGGAGGATTACTTGTTGTTGAAGTAACTCGATTTGACTTGTATAACAAGCGTTCGATTTGGCCACCTTGTGCTTGGTTCAATTCAACTCAACTTATTTTATTAATCATCAGGTTCTAACTCTTTGATCACCAATTGCTCTACGTAGATTGTGGAGCAGTTTGATTTACTTACCGAGTAATTTGACGAGATGTTTATGGCGCAGCCGATTGATGATAGTAAGCTCAGCCAAGAAATCATCTTTGCTCTTGACGTTGTCCCTGGAGAATCTCTTCACAGCAATCTCCAGGCTCTCTTTTGACAATACTCCTTTGTAAACCACACCGAAACCGCCCTGTCCTAATTTGTTCTTCTCATTGAAGTTATCCGTGGCCGCCTTCAAATCCCCAAACTGGAACTCTCTTGGAGTCCCCGGGAGGGACTTGAGGGTCCCCATTATTGTTGGGTCGTTGGCTGTTTTGTACTTCTTGTACAGAATAGGCTGTAGCCACCAACATGCCAAGAGGATCACCAAAAGGGGCACCCCAACACCCAAGGCGATCTTTGCCTCGATCATGAGACCCTCATCCTCTGGTAGCTTCTCCACCGTCAGATTCCATCCTAGCACGCAATGCAACTCTATTGCACTGCCTGTTGATGCTGCGAAACCAAAATAGGAGTGTTCGCTCACAAATTGTCCAATGTCGAGATCTGTGATCATTACAGGATCGCGCGGTTTCGGCTTGGTGGGTACAGGATTTTCTTCGTCCTCCATGAAAACCTGCAGAGCTTTATTCACTCCATCATATTCGATCCAGATCGTGAAATTTTTCGGACCTTTGGGCACGAGCTGGAAGCCAAAATCAGACAAGGACACAATTTTTTTGGATAAAACGCTATTGATATTGAGACCGATGTGGTTGTCATCGGGGTCGAAGTCTTGCTTGAAGGTGTCAAACTCGATAGCAACAAGGTGGTTGGTGGCATTTCCGTTGGTGGTGGCATTGGTGAGGCCCAAGTACCGCCCATCGCTACCCGAGGGAAGGCTGAGATCGGGTGCTATCACGAATGCCATGCCCTCTCCGTGGCCTGAAGTACTGCTGCTGATATTATGGATGTTGATGAAGAAGGAGGTGTTGAATGAGGCCACTCTTGCTCCTTTGTCATGGAGCTTGAAACTATCTTTGAGCATAATTCTTCCGGATTTGTTGTAGAGATTGTAGTTCCCACCAGAGTCCGGTGTCACCTGGAGGGCGCCATTGTTGATACTCGCCGGTTTAAGGACTTCAAATTCATCGAGGTTGGATTCATCAAACGGCCCTTTGAACTGCTTCTCTATTGTGCCGGAGCCTTGGGTTTCTGAAAATGCCATTGAAAGCAGGAAGGTCAAGATGAAGAGCTTGAGTCGTAGACCCATTTCAGGAAGAGGATTGCTTGAAGTCACAGCATCTAATCAGAAGTGCAGAGTCATATATACATTCTCATTTCTCCTGTCGAGGCAAAATTGAATTTGAATCCGTGTGTTTGGGAGGAACTTTCCCCCTAGAGATTATTCAGACTTTTCATCGTGGTGAAAGTTCTCCATGACCGTCTTGGAATGAAATGGAGTCCAATTTCCGGTGGTAAGGGGTTATTTTCAGAACCTGTAGATTGAATTTCGTTCTTACCATGCAATAGAATCACGCCTTTTTACAAATCAATGCAACATTAGCCTCACCCAAGACTCCGAGTTCAGTACAAACTCAAGCTGATTTTGATGTCCTTTACCCTTAAATAACAGGAAGTTAATGTGACCTAAAAAAATAAGAGAAAAATTACTATGTCAGTCCATGCAAAGTGTTCTTATCTAACTTTGGGCCAAACAAACAAAGGCAAGGCGGCGCCCAGCTCTCTCATGCAACTCATTTCTAGAACGTGGCCATGAAGTTTGGTCATTGAGATGAAGCTCCTTCTGTCAAACACGATGCTGCGAATACGAACAGCTACCAAATTCACAAGTAAGCGCGTTTGTGACATTACTGGGAAAATACGGATGTTGACGGATTGAACTGGAGAAGATTCTTCATTGTCTGATTGGGACCTGTACCCATCAGAAAAAATTGAACAGGAAAAATCAAAAGCCCAGATTTTTCACACAAACTTGGGTATTCCACGAGTATGCTCCGTCATTCCATAAGACTTTAGTCCTGCATGAGCAAAGTTCAGATCGTGTGGTATAAAATGGATAAGAATCACGTTTGCGCAATAATTTTCCGAGAGTTGTCCTGAAATAATACTGCTGTGGCTTAAGAAACGTTTTTGAGGTTGGTTGGCTGATACGAGGGATGACATGGGCAAATGGCATCACCTCCATAATTTGGGCGTGAGACCTTTTCTGCCTCTTACTCCTCTTATGTCATTTGGTTCTGATTAAATTGTTTCAAAAGACTGTATTTGTGCGAATCAAACTCCCGTCCACCTGATCCGGGTCATGCCGGTACGGCCACTTCGGTTTCCATTTTTCTTCTTTGCTTTGAACCAAAGGTGTGTACATGTTTCTGGTATCAGTTCTCCCAATGTTACCATGCAATCTGTCATCATCCACGTCTAAGGAACCCTGGTTCTCTCACTAACAGCACCACCCCATACACCAACGGTAACAACCAATAAAATTTTTTAAGTATCATAAACTTTTCAAGTCAAACAAAATTAAGAAGAGAACAAAAGAGGTAATAACAAAGATATTCGGAACTATAACTTTTGACACGAAACCATTACAACATTGGTGTTCAAATCAGTTAGAACCCAAACTGTGACTAACTTTACCATTTGCTGTCTCCCAAGTTTTAAGTGGGCGACTTAACTGAGACGTCAAGCACTACTATGAACAAGGATCATCATTTGTACTAAATAGACCGTCTTCTTTGTCTGCCAATTATCACATCTCGATATACTATTTAGTGTAGGCCCTACATCTGCAACTCTGAGGGATCAATCAAGCCTTCTAGCACCACAAGTTTATCCAGCAGTGCAAATTTTTCCTCTTCAAGCACCTTGACTTCTTTCTCAACCTCTCTCAACTCGTTCCCCAAGGAAAAGCTTTCTTCCTCTAGAAGCAAATATCTCCTCCTCAGTGCACGATACTCATCCCCGGATGTAGAAGAGTCCGGCAATGAATCTGAATTTGATCTCTCTTGCTGATGAAGCAACGTGGAGGCATCAGTCTTCAGGTTTCTTTTGGAGGATTTCTGTCCAGTCTTTGCTGCTGGAGCACCCTTCAGCTGTTGAACCCCATGGACACCATTACCTTGCAATGGCAGTAGAGTTGCCTTTCTTGAAGGAGCTTTTTTCTTCCTTGGCTTTACATCCGAAACTTCCTCAGCAAATAACATTCTCGAATCTTGCATTTGACTGGCTCAAGTTAACTGTTAAAAGCACAAACGCCAATGAACATCCGTTAAAAGGCAATTAAGCAAACCAAGATGCAAAATATAGAGGTCAACCTTTTCTATTATTGATATTAATATATCACCATCATCATAAGTATCATTATTATTGTTATACTTCTTTGGAGACTGCTGTCGCTGATTGTACTTCATCGAATATATGAACAAGCGGAAAGTTAACTTCAATTGAGAGAGGAGGCTCTTGCTACAAATTACCAGAGCGCAAATTTCAAGAATAGTCATATGCCCGAATCGTACAAGATATTGGGCATAACTAATAACTCAGACCCAAGGAATGTCCAGCAGAAAAGAGTACAAAAGGCATGCATCACTTGGAGCATACCTTCATGATGCATAATCTCTTCAAATTATAGACTTTGAAAAAGAGGAGAAAAACTAGCACCAGCGAAATCCTATGTCATCAAATGAAATCTTTAGAAACCACAAAATTTACTAAATTCCAGCCATCAAATTAGCCCCAGGCCTCCAACACTTGAACACTTCTCATGGAGCCAAATCATATTTTACTTAATTCTGTTATCACGACTATGGTACAAATTGGACTAAGGTGTAGATTTAGCCCCTCCAAAGGTCGACAGGAAAGCAACATACTGAACAGATACAAAACAAAACTTGCAATTCTTTAAGATACTGTTATAGAAAAAATTATTCTCTATTTGAAGTTTATATGGTCACTACCAGCAGAAAACAAATACAAAATGATACGATAAGGAGCTCAATAAACAGCCCGACTTCCTAAACAACTAAAAAGAAAGAATCCTTTGCAAAGACATACCCCTGCGCATTGACACTCTAAAGAAGAAAACACATAGAGAGGAAAGGAGAAGTGAGCAGACGGAAAAGGCCATCTGTGCTGTTCATCACTTTTAGCTTTCGTTGAGGCACATTACTTCAGGGGTTCAACACCAAAACAACACACCAAATAATGATTAAATCAAGCAAGGTAAACAGATTATGGAGGACCCAAAAGAATCAATGGGAAGCAATGTGGGAGGAAGAACAATGAATCCAAACAAGAACCAAAGAAAATACGATCAAGGCAGCACATGGGAAGCAAGACATCAATTCTCGTTCGAAATCAAACTAGAGAAGGCACCACTTTGACACTCGCTACCTGCAAAGAAAGCAACCTGCAAAAAACATACGCAAGCTTCCCCTCCACCAAAAAAACCGATCAATCCAAACCCGCGCGGCGACTACGCGCGCTTGAAGATCAAACCCAGCTCAGGAAAAACAAGAAAAATTTCAACGAGCAGCTCGGACTTGGGGGAACTCGAAACGCCCACCTACCGACGACCAACCTAGGTTTCGCGGGGGCGCTGCTCCACGATCCAGCCTCAAGATCCTCCTACCCCACCCAACAACGCAGCGCAGCAGGGAGCGACGGAACAATCGGCACCCACAAGACCCGACCCAATTCCCCTCTCCCCCCGGCAAAGAACGACCTCTAGGGTTCGCAGCAAATCCCCAATCGAAATTACGAAGAGACCCAGATGCCCAAATCGAAAAAGGGAAGCGGAGATCGCAATTGGGTCACCTGACGAGAGGCCGGGCGACCCGCGAGACGAAGGGGAAGGGCCCGTCTTCCTTTCTTGGCTGCTCCTCCCTTCCTTCCTTCCTTGCTCTTGTCGTTTGCTACGAGGGACGGAAGAGGAGGGCCCGAGTCGGTCGCGCCTCCATGTGACTTCCAAGAGAAGCAGCAGCATGGAGGAAGGGTGGAAGAGGAGGGTGGGGGGGAAGTTATAAGAGGAAAGGGAGAACAGAGCGGGCGGTGGTGGTGGTATGGTGTGGAATAATGGGGGTGGGGGCTACGTCAATGGAAGTCGCTCGCGGTGCTTACTTGCTTGCAGGCACCCGAATTTTACACGGACGAACCTCTTTCCCCACCCCCCCAACTTCATCGTGTCCCTCCACCACCGTTTTAGCACCCAACCACCTCCTTGTTTTTTTTTTTCCTCTTCTTTTTTGATCTCTCTCTTTCTCTCTTCTTGAGAGAAAAAAACAGGGTTTTCGGAGCGACGATTGTAAATTTAAACATTCGGGTTGATCAATCTTCTCTCTCGATACATGTAAACCTCCATGTCTATTTGCGTCGGAGCATATTGTCAGACTGTCGTTTGGCTGCTCCATGGATATTCTGAGTGGAGAAGACGCGATTCGAACATCGGGTCTATGCCTTGCGGATCTGAGTACTTGGCCGATCGGCTTTTTATTTGTGAGGTATTTTTCATCGTTTAAATCGGCGTACAGATAGAATTCTTGGTGATTTTATCAAATTCGTTATTGATAGAAGATATCGACTACTCCTGAAATTTTTAGGGTTTGCTAGTACAAGGTGACATATAAGATAATGAAGTTCTCTTAGTGAGTTCATGCTATAGCTCTTATCCATAGTTGTTTGAAATCTGACTATTTATATGATTAGTTTTAATTCTTAGGGAGGTGGATTCTAGTAGAAAGGAATGCCCGTCGCTAAACCCTTATATTTGATTTTCATGAGGTCGGTGGAGTATTTTGTAGGGTTGATATCACGAAAAACTCCAAACTAGTACATATGGGACAAATTTATCAAAGATTAATTTTTTTACCATAAAAAACCCCAAATTGGTACACTGTGGCAAATTTATCATTCGTTAAATTGAGTTAATACAAAAAAAAAATCACAAACTAGTATATCTGGGACAAACGAAGTGTAAAAACCTCAAACAACTTAATTCGTCAACTGTCCTGTGTCATTTAACTAAGCAATTTGATTGTAAAATTTAACGGAAACTAACGGAGAGTAAATTTATCACAAGTGTACCAATTTGTAATTTTTGGTAGTCAAAAATTATTTTAAGGTAAATTTATCATAAGTGTGCTAATTTAGAATTTTTCGTGGTAATAACCCTATTTTATATGTTGGGAACAAGCTAGGAACTTCAACTCTTTAGCCCTGCCACTTCAACTTGGTTGGTTCCCATTCTATATAAAATAACTGAATTTGCAAGAGTGAGTATGAAGAATTCAAATATTTCCATAAATTTACCAAAAAATTGAGGTAAGGAAATTTCATTCTCTTGACTCATGTGATGCCTGTACAAATTGATCCGAACCACGTTCTAGCTACTGCTCTGGCTTTTGATATAAATCGTCACCCAGATTCTACATCTGTATATGTTTCTATATGACAATTTCTTAGACATCCTCAAAAACTAATTTTCACATTCGGCAATTTGTTTCATCGTATTAACCCCATACGCTAATACAAGTAAACTTCCCTGTCTATGTGCATTACAGTAGACAATCGTTGCTCCATAGATATTCCAAGTGGAGAAGATGTAATTCGAATAAGAAATATAGATCAAGTGCTCGGTCAACCAACTTTTTGTTGATGAGGTACTTTCAATCTTCATGATTTTGAAAAGAAAAAAAAAGTGTTTTACCATTAATCATCATTAAAGATCTATTATTTTCACAAAGACAATAGGCAAACGGATGGAATTCTATGTGATTTTATCAAATTCATTATTGACAGAAGATATTGGCTAGTCCTAAAATTTTTAGGTTTTTCTTATATAGGAATAGAGAAGTCCTTTCAGTGAGCTCATGCTAGCTCTTATCTATAATTGTTTGAATTTTTACTATCTATGTGCTTAGTTTACTGTTTATTTAGAGAGTAGGTTTGTAGCTAAAAGAAACACTTGATTTCATGAGGTCAGTAGAGAATTTTATAATTTGAAGACTAGCCAGAAACTTCAACTCTCTCGCCTTGGTGAAAAGTCATACGCTTAAACTTGTCGCTTCCAATGCTATATAAAATTAAGTAAATTTGCAAGAGTAGGAATGAAGAATAAAAAAATAAGTAGAACTTTGCAAAAAAATTGAAGCAAGGAAATTTCATCCCCTTGACTCATGTGATGCCATTACAGACTAATCTAAACCACTTCTCACTCCTGATTCTTTGGCCTTTGATATCGTTTGATATTGATCTTCATTTTGATTCTACATCTGTAAATGTTACCGTATGCTCTAAAGCTTTGGCAATTTCTCAGAGGTTCTCAAGAACTAATTTACACATCCAGCAATTCGCTTCATCAAATTAACCTCCTACACGAGTACATGTCAACCTCTCTATCTATGTGCATCAGAGTAAACGGTCGTTGCTCCATGGATATTTTGAGTGGAGAAGCTGTAATTCGGACAAGAAATCTGTGTCATATAGATCAAGTGCTTAATCAACCAACTTTTTTATTGATGGGATATTTTCAATCTTCATGATTTTAAAAGAAAAAAAAGGTTTGACCAGTGAATCGTCCTTTAATTTTCACAATGTAAACATATGGGATTCTCGGTAATTTTACCATATTCATTATTAATAGAAGATATTGGCTACTCCTAAAATTTTTAGGCTTTGCTATTACAAGGTGACATATAAGATAGACGAGTCCTCTTAGTGTGCTCGTGCTAGCTCTTATTTATAATTGTTTGAAATCTAACTATTTATATGCTAAATATAATGTTCAGAGAGGAGGTTTTGCAGTTGAGATGAACGCTTGTCACTAAACTCTTACATTCAATTTTCACGAGGTTTGTGGAGTATTTTATAATTTGGGGACTAGTCAGAAACTTCAATTCTCCTGCCTTGGTAAAAAGTCATCCACCTAAACTCATTGCTTCCCACGCTACATAAAAGGGAGAAGTGTCAAAAAAGTCCTAAACCTTTTGCATTTATACCAATTTAGTCCTAAACCTTTTTTTAGTGCCAATTCAGTCCTAAACCTTTTGCATTAGTGCCAATTGAGTTCTAAACCTTTTTTTATATCAATTCAGTCCTAAACCTTTTGTAACCTTTTTTATTGATGTCAATTCAGTCCTAAACCTTTTGCATTGATGCCAATTGAATCCTAAACCTTTTTTTAGTGCCAATTGAGTCATAAACCTTTTGCATTGATGCCAATTCAGTCCTAAACCTTTTGTATTTGTGCAAATTCAGTCCTTCCAGTTAATTTAGCTCAAAAAAATTTAGGATTGAATTGGCATAAATGCAAAAGATTTAGGACTGAATTGGCACCAAAAAAAGGTTTGTGAACTCAATTGATACTAAAAAAAGGTTTAGAACTCAATTGGCATAGATGCAAAAGGTTTAAGACTGAATTGGCACTAAAAAAAGATTTAGGACTAAATTGATACCAATGCAAAAGGTTTAGAACTTTTTTAACACTTTTCCCCTACATAAAATTAATTAAATTTGCAAGACAAGGGATGAAGAATGCAAAAATAGCCAGAACTTTGCCAATAAATTGAAGCTAGGAAACTTCATCCTCTTGGCTCGAGTAATGCCATCATCCAAACCACTTTCCACTCCTTATTCTATGGCTTTTGATATTGATCTTCACTTTGATTCTAAATCTCTATATACTTCTGTATGCTCTAAAGCTTGGACAATTCCTTAGACATCCTAAAAACTAATTTACACATCCAGCAATTTGCTTCATCATATTAGCCCCATACGCAGGTATGTGTACCTGTCTATGTGCATCAAAGTAGACGCGTGTTGCTCTATGGATATTTTGAGTGGAGAAGCTGTCATTCGAACAAAAAAGTTGTGTTATATAGATCAAGTGCTCGGTCGACCAACTTTTTATCGATGGGTTACTTTGAAACTTCATGATTTCAAAAGCGAAAAAAAGGTTTGACCAGTAAATCGTTCTTAATGATCTATTCTTTTCATAATGTAAATAGACGGAATTCTTGGTGATTTTATCAAATTAATTATCGACAGAAGATATCGGCTACTCCTAAATTTTTAGGTTTTGCTAACACAGAATGACATATAAGATGGAGTAGTCCTCTCAATGAGCTCATGCTAGCTCTTATCTATGATTGTTTGAAATCTGTCTAACTACATGTTTCGTTTGTTATTTACAGAGGAGGTTTGTGACCAAGAGGAATGCTTGTTACTATTATATTCGATTTTCGTGACATCGGTGGAATATTTTATAATTCGGGGACTAGCCAGAAACTTCGACTCTCTAACCTTAGTAAAAAGTCTTTCACTTAAACTTGTTGCTTCCCATGCTATATAAAATTAAATAAATTTGCAAGAGCAAGAGTGAAGAATACAAAGACAGCGAGAACTCTGCCAAAAAAAATGAAGCAAGGACATTTCATCCTCTTGACTCATGTGATGCCATTCCAGACTGACCTCAACTTTTGCACTCCTGATTTTCTGGCCTTTGATATTAATCTTCATTTGATTCTACAACTGTATATGTTTCTGTATGTTCTAAAGCATTGACAATTTCTTGGAGATCCTAAAGGACTAATTTTCACATTCGGCAATTTCCTTCATCATATCAACCCCATATCGGATGACAAGGATGCGCGGCGGACGACTAAAGGGCTTGTCACCAACAACGTCTTACTCCTCCAGGCCAAGAAGCCAAACGTGTATCCCTGCGTCGGCGCAGCTACCTTGAACTTCACGGTGAAGCTGATCTTCTGTCCATATCTCTCGAAAACCAACCGCCTTGGCATGACTGTGACGTTAATTCCTCTAGGATGCGAAACCATGGCTTCATAAGCACTTATCGGTTTCCCGACATTCGTCACAGTCCGAGTTACCGAGATCTCGTCTTTGAGGTGCGGCACCACAATGGATGGATAGTTCAGTCCGGTTGCTGATGCAGGTCTGGGATCACATGTGCTGTTGTCTCTTGTAAGCAGGCGCAGCTTTTTCTCGTCATAACCGATTGAGCACAGGAAGGCTTTGTAATCTTCAGGCTGTGCGTCGTAAACGAGCCCAGGATTGAGGACACGAGTAGGGTTCACAAAACCAGACCCGAAATCAAACGGACTGCCCCTCCGGCCATCAGGGTCCACCGTGATGGGCCTTCGCTTCTTATCTAACATAGTGGCTGCATTTTTTACATCAATGCCAAGGGTTAACAACAAAGAGGATATGACAATTCATTTTCCTCTTTCTCTGATTATGCACCACTTTTTGGCATGTTCATAAACTTGGCAGTTCAAATATATGGGATTTAAACAAATGTAGCTTTAAAAGAATGAAATGGTTATGCGAAGTTTGAAATGTCGAGAATTTTACCTGTTGTCATGATTGCGGATTTAATAGCTGAAGGCGACCAGGTTGGATGAACCGCCTTTATCAAGGTTGCGATGCCGGTCACGTGAGGACAAGACATAGAGGTACCTGAGAGAATGTTGAACTGCATTTTTGCAACAGCAGGCGACCAGGCTGCAAGGATATTCAGTCCAGGAGCAGCGATGTCGGGCTAAAAGCCAAAGCACTCGATAAGAATGTGAATGCCTGATGTTGTTTGATGATCAAGAGGACAACGCTTCCATATGCCCGAAGTTGTATAAGGAAAGAAGAAACAACTTACCTTTAGGATTTCAGGAGTTATGTAGTTAGGACCCTTCGAAGAGAATGCAGCAATCCGGGGAGCGGGATGAGCCCCCCATACAGTTTTTGCAGAGAAGATCCTGGACGTTGGTTTTCTGTTCATTGCAAATAAGTCATTTCTGTCAGAGAAATACACAAGTTTGCACTCTTTGGCAATTTTTAATTCACCATCAACAAAGGCATAAAACGAACCGTGTATGATTTATATATGAGAGGATCTTCCTCCCGGTTCCCTTTCCAACAATGGCCGAAGGAATCACAAATGGTATAGCAACATCTTTGTCGTTATCATCGATCAGTATCATCCCAACCCCGCCCGCTTCTTTTACTACCACACTCTTTTCCAGCTTCGACTCGGTATAGCTTCCTGAATGCTGACACACCAGAATCTTCCCTTTGGCCTTAGCACGGCTCAAGGAACTCTCTAAACAGAAGCTGAAAGCAATAAAGGCGAGAATTGACTCTTATGTTTGCTTATCGTTAGCATCTATATTGCAACATTTTCAAGTACCTTCTGCTTCACCTGGATTGATAAGGAGTAAAGTATCCTGCATAGGCTTCGGAGGCAGGTATGATTCTCGCGGAGGTGTTCATCTCAAGGACTGACAGACTCGCACCCTGTATTACCCCACAAAAAACAAATGATTTCCTTTTGGCCCCATAGATCTAACGAATCCAGAAATCATTGGAAAAGCAAGCATTACCGTAAAATTTGCACCATTTTGCAGCATGATATGAGATAAGATATCTCTATCCGTTGAGCTTGCTGCAACGGTGATCATCCATGGTGCGAGATTTGTTGCCGAACCAGCATTCCCTTCGTTGCCAGCAGAGGCAACCACCAAAATTCCATGACTGGTTGCATGGAATGACCCGAGAGAGATGGCATCACTGAAATAATCGCCCTGAGGAGCGTCGGGACCAAGTGACAGAGACAAAATGTTCACACCGTCCTTAATAGCATCATCAAAGGCGGCCAGTAAGTCCACATCGTAGCAACCAGAATCCCAGCACGTCTTGTACACAGCAACCCTAGCCATTGGTGCACCGCCTCTGGCTCCTCCTGCAGCCAAGCCACTGTAGTTCATGTTCTGAACATAGCGGCCTACTGCGGTAGAGGCTGTGTGAGTCCCGTGCCCGGAGCTATCTCTGGGAGACTTGAATGTAACTTTGCTGGTCATGTCCTCTTCAGCTTCATAGCCACTCAAGTAGAATCTTGCTCCAATCAGTTTCCTGCATTACCATATTTCTGTTAACCAATGCCAAGAGTCCTCAACATCAATCAATTTGCTGAGCTTGATTTATAATACTGAGGCCAAAGCAGAAAATTACCTGTTGCAGGATGAAATGTTGAATGCTTCTCCAGATTGGCATTGCCCCTTCCATTTGATCGGGACTGGAGGCATTCCCTCGTCGCTGAAGCTTGATGATTCGGGCCATATTCCTGCTTTGAAAAGTGACATCACGGATCATGCCTACATTCTTTTTACAATCAAATCCAAGATTTGGACGCAAGGAAGATAGCTAAGTGATAATTTGTTCAATATCATGTAAAAATAAGTATTTCTTCTTACTGTAGCAATTTACTTAACAATACATAGACATCTCTTCAGCCCAAAAGAGCAAATTAATACCGAAATTATAAGTTGTGTTCCCCAACAATGACACAACCAACCTAATCGGCAAGACTAGCTTAAACTGATGTATCTGCCAGGACTGGAGTAACAACTAGAGTAAGGTTCTCCTTTTAGAATAGATAGCTGCTTTTCAGGCCAGAAAGTTCTGAAACAAGCAACGGTCCAAGAATCCGATGTATACAGAGGACTATGTTTAAGCAAGTTCACCTGTATCGATAAAACCGATAATGACATTCACTTGGTTCTTTGTAGAGTACCCAGGAATTTCCATGGTTTCTTCACCCACAAGACCCATGAAATCCCAAGAATGTGTAGTGTGTAGCTTCCTTTTGGTATTTGGGAACACAGAGACCACTCCTGGCATCTCTGTCAATCACCCAACCGCAAAATCATCTTCTTAGTCCCAGCGAAAATTGAACAGAACAAAAGCTGCAGGAATTCGATATCATTGCAACAGAGAAGAAGTGTTCAACCATTAGCTTTATCACATACTAGCAATTTCAGAAGCTTGCTGATCAGTTATCTTCGCCGCGAAGCCTCTGAAACCATGCCTATAGCTATACAAATGTGATGCCTGTGCTGCCTCCATGCTGTTGAACAATATCGACACATGCTTGAATATACTTAAAAGAAAGAAGCTAACATGATTTCCAACAGCGGTAGAACACAATACGCAGAAGAAAGTAAAGAACAGAGGAACTTATTGTTCGACTGTATCCTGGTTCATGACACCAAACTGACCTTCCACTGTGCACGGAAGCTAGCATCTGGTGGTCTTGCCACACAGAGTCATCTGGGTCTTCATTTCTTACGCTTCCCATGTAAACCACATGCACCTGAAAACAAAGGAGAATCACAGAGACCCCAAATGAATACCTCCAGAGGAAGCTAGAAAACCGATTAAATCCACACGGGTGTCGATTCTATCGAAGTGGGGTGTTTCACTATTTCACCTTGGAACCAAGGCAAGTGCTGATTTCTGCCGCAAAAGCAGAGAGAAACAGAAAAAGGAGCCAACTTTTCCCACTGTTCAATCTCAGGGAAGCCATGCTCAACTTTCTGTGCCTGGTCCAGTGTCTCTGTGCTGAACAGCCTATGCCCTTCTGTGGTTAAGAATCAGAGGGCATCAACCGATCAAGCTTTATAAATGTGAGAGAGAGAGAGAGAGGGAGAGGGGAGAGAGAGAGAGAGAGAGAATTTGAATGATGTGGAAGATAGAGAACGACGATGGGAAGAGAGAGGAAGAATGTTTTGCCACAGGCATACTGTGGTATGGGTGGGGGTAGCTTACGAGTGTATAAAAATGCGAGCTTTTCTTGGAAAAAGGAGACGATGAAAAGTAAATACAACAAAAGAAAGAAAGAAACCAAAAAAGAAAATGCCATAAAGAGTCTTTGAATTTTTACTTAATATGTAATTTGATCCTTGAACTTTTAATTTATTCAATATGATCCGTGAACTTTAATCTAATGTTAAATGTGGTCTCTGAATTTTCAATTTATTCAATGCGATCTCTGAATTTTTGGTACATGTTCAATATAATTCCTGAATTTTATAAAAATATTCAATGTAGTTTTTTCATCAATTCAAGTTCATGGACTATATTGTACATTTTCATATAGATCAAGGATTAAATTGAACATATATCAAAAGTTCAGGGACCGCATTGAATAAATTGAAAGTTCAAGGACTTCATTTAACATTGAGTTAAAGTTCATGAACTATATTGAATAAATTGAAAGTTTAGGAATCAAATTACACATTAAATTAAAGTTCATAGACTGTTTGTGTCATTATCCCAAACAAACAAAAAAGGGAGGCGCAGGCGCCAACGTTAACGTGAGCAAGGATTAAATTGCGGAGGTTTCAGAGGATAGTGCGGTTGCTGCCGATGCTGGTGGGTGTTGGACGATTGACAGGTTGCTTTTTTTCTCTCTTTCTTGGCCTTTTTGCAGTAACCCATTGCATTAATTATCACATGCGCCTTGCTTGCAGCAACAATTTGACCAAAAAAAGTTACGTGCTTAATCTTTAGAATTGCTACGTGTGCTAAGAAACAGTTGATTCATGGGCACATGTAAGAAAAGCCAAATGCTTTCTCTTTATGTCCATGTAAGAGAAGAAAAAGAAAAGAAAGAGGGAGTGCCGTGCTGTCACATTGTTCAGTGAAGCAACGATCACCACAAGTTTAATGTGGATGACACTGCTTAGTAATTTAACAAATTTGATAACGAACAACAAAGATCCAAAAAGCTTTTTTGTCTGTGCTATTAGTCAACCGCATGTGGAGTCTACTTTTTTTTTTTATGGACAATAGGGTTAATACCGTTGAAAATCGATACATCCACGATACATTTGCTTCAAATTAACTTTCGCTGCACAGAAAACTCCCAAAATCGTTTTTCATTACCCATATCTACTCTCTGCCAGTAGTCCGCCCGATTTCCCAGTTAAAATGCGTACGTGCAGACGACTTCCAACATAGAGAATGACGGATCCGACATGGCGAATCCGCATGTGCAAACACGTACCGATTTTTACAGGATATCCGTGAGGAACCGTTAACAAAGTTCATATTTGAGTCAGGGATCAGGGATACCGGTTTGAGTAAATACACGAGCATACCGGTTTGAGATTTTTTTTTTTAAGGACGATGGGCTTTCAAACAGAGTTTAACCACAAACGAATGAAAGAAACAGATGCAACAGCATCCCCGTAACATTCAAGCATCATCTTGCCAATAGTAGTCAAGTCTCATACCCACCAAAACAAAAAAACAAAAAAAAAAAAAGAGAGTATTTTCCCAATAATAATTATCGTCCATCGCTTCCTCCGGTCAACCCAACTTTGACCGGAGCGGGGCCCGCTTGAATCCCCGACCGTTAAGAAAAGAGCACTCTCGTAAGAGAGCTGGGAAGAATTATTGCAGCAGTAGAGCCGTAAAGCAGCACGTTCTGACGGACAGCAACAGCATCAGCATCAGCATCAGCAACAGCAACAGCACAACCAAACAGTCACGAACTCGCTCCCCCCTACGCCCCCACCACCGCCCCAACTCAGTCACCAACTCACCGAGTTCGGCGTTGGGATTTGAGCCGACATCTGCCAACGGCCATTTTCTCCCCGACCTGGGAGCAACAACGTCAGTGTCTTGATAGCGGCCGCACATGCACGCGCACGCCGCAACCTCCCCCTTCATTAACTCCGGTCCCTCCCTCTTTGCTTATAATTTCGACCAGCTTTTCTGATTCGCTCGTTGCGTGCGTGGGGAGAAGCGGAGTACGACGAGGAGGACGAGGCGTCCTAGTACAAATGCTATTATTGAGCATTTTGTACAAATGTTATATCCGCGAGCGTACTTCGAAAAATACATCGTTTCTTTACGGGGACGAGACGGGTGTATGAATTTTCGGCTCATTTGGGTGGACCGTTCGGACTATGTCCGGTCGCGTCGGGTTCCGGTCGCGAGGCGGCAGTGCGACCCCCAAATTACTCCGAGCGAGATATATTTACGATTCAAACGCAAGATTTGCCGCAGCCGAGTGCTTTAAACTATCTTATAGACCTCTCGGAGTAAAAAGATGGGCATTTTAAATTGACTATTATTGCGGATACTGAGGTGTAGACCTGTCAAAATGGGTCATAAACCCATTTCTTAACCCATTTATTAGTAAATGGGTCATAAATGAGTTAGTTATATTTAGTAAATGGATCATAAATGGATAGAAGTCTTATATTAGTGTTAAATGAGTCATAAATGGGTCGCAAATAGGTCATAAATGAGTTTACAACTGATTTAAACTCAACGTATTTCTCTCACCCTCACTCAATCTTGCACTCACTCATTCTGCACTCTCATTTCAGCTTGGGTATGAATTTTCCTATATTTAATTAAATATGAAAGTATTTTAGCAATATGGGTCTAATCGGGTGTGGGTTAGGTATGGGTCAGGTCGGGTATGGGTCAACAAAATTGCATTGCGCATAAATGGGTCATAAACGGGTTAATGGGTCAATTTGGGTCGGACCATTTATGACCCGACCCAAACCCAACCCAACCCGACCCATCCATTTGACAGGTCTACTGAGGTGCGAGCTTCTGATGCTTTAAAAAAAAATCCGAAAATTTTGAAGTGGTAATTGTAAAAGCAAAGAGCTAAGATAAAATTATCTCTGAGATTTCAAATCGCGAATTTATGCGGGCATAAATTCATCGGTTCAACAGAATCTACTATCTGCAAGCGAATGTTATTATGTGAAACTCCAAGCAAGGTGTTAATGTAGTCCATAGATGATTATGCTAGAATTGCGCTTGGACTCTCTACCTGGAAGGGGAATGAGAAGAAAGGGTCACTTCAAGAAGGAAACCAATCTTTGCCCCTCAACGGGCCAAGCATGATCATTGGGGGTAAATCTCTCATAAATCCTAATCATCATTGATCTTGATAACCCAACTGACTTCATTCTTATTATATACATAATCAGTATTAACTGAGTATCAACGCCCCCATCATTATATTATCAGAAAAGTTGCCAAATAAATGTCATATAATCGAACAACCCACCGTGAGAGTCAGTGCGAGGAGACTAATTGGTAAGTGTAATTATCGAGGTCATCATCACACATCATGAAAGCAACCTTATCAAGAGGTACATGTGATTTGCAATCAAAAGGGTGTCTAGATACCTTGTCGGTGAAGGTCGTGTCTTTTGTGAGATTGAAACCTAACCAACTAGGACTAGTGGGGATGGGGGTTAAATCATAAGACCGGGGCGCCTCGACTTCGACTCCATCGTTCGGCGTTACTCTTCAGAGGCGAGGTCACGAGAAGATCAGTGCCGAGTTTGAAGGCGGTGACGATAACTGCGCGATCTTGGACGCCTGTCCAATCTCGGTTTTACACATCTATATTGAACACATCCACTTTCTGACTTTAACGTCGTTCTTCTTCCGGCACTCACGCTCCTCGACTGTATTTCGTATTTTATTCGATCATTAACGTGAGATGGACCCTATGAATGCTCCTGTTTTCATGGGATAGACATGTGATTCCTCTCCTTCGCTTACTTGCGAGGCTTTGTGCAAGATATTGGAAAGAATATCTCGTTGTACGTAACTTCCAATCAATTAATAAGGGCAAATTGTTATCTTCTGGTTCCAATAGTCCCAAGTTTGTCGGTTTCCAATCATTTTTGTGCTTTTTTAATGAGCCCCCATGATCGTCGTGTGTACACAGAACAAAATTCAATGTCCATATGCAAAACACACCACCTTTGCTTGAGCCCAACTCTTTGCTGAAGAAGAAATTCAGCATCTCTCTCTCTCTCTTTCTCTCCCTCTAAAAGGTTTACAGCTTCAGCGATTTTGGTGGCAACAAGTCTAGCTGTCAATTGGGTGTCCATTTGGCATCTTCTCTACCTTGATATTTTGTGTGTTTTTTCAATGGGCAATTACACTACGGATCCCAGAAAAGGAGAGGAGACCAGAAAAATTGTCTCTTTGCATCTGCATGTGTGTGGCCATATCAAATACCCAATGGTTATCCTTCTTCATTTTTCTGGTCTGCCCTTCTTTTTTTTTTTTTTTGGGAACTTGTCTGTCTGTTCAGATGGTAAGAAAGATGCTGATGCTGATAGGCCAATTTTACTCTCGAATTCAGTCAAAATTCTTGAACCTCTCTGCCAATAATATATGTGGATATGCCATTTGTCCGTGACAACTGGAAGGAATGTACTCGGGGAAAGAAGAAGGCCCTTTCTTTCCACCTTTTGGAAATATTTTGGCTTTAAAAAATGCAACTTTTACATGATACATGGCATTAAATTGGTTATTTTTTTTCTCTGAAGTGTTGGGCGAATTCGCGATCTGATCTAACGGGTTATTTGAACAGTTAATCGCTTAATTTGAGTGAGATGAGTTTTGTGTTCAGATTACAGGACCTATTGATCAAAGTAACTCCGAGTGTCGCACCCAATATCTTGAGATGGAGCCCAACTCCATGCATGTAGACATGGTGGTTCATAATTTTCCGTTAGAGACTAATTAAATTGAAAGTCTTAACATCCGATATCATTGATCTATGAATATATAAATAAATAAACAGGTTATTTTTTAATGAAGGAGTGCTTTTAGGTAGGTTGTATTATCTGCTGCGCTAAGTGTGTGTATCAGTAAGGATTAAGTCCATGGTGGTTGTAGTGTGTCCGTTTTCAAGACAGCTTCTGGCTAGCCTTAAAATGTGGTCTTGCCAAAATTAGAGTAGACATAAAAGGAAGAGAGCACACAAGAGGGAAAAGAAAGAAAGAGGGGTCAGGGTTTTCTGCACAATTAAGGTTGCATTGCATTCGAATTGAAGACACGAGAGTTCGTTGTATTCATTATTCTTCTACGGAGTCAGTATCGAGTTTCGAGTAAGTTGTGTTTGCTCTTTGAGAGTAGCGATAGCACATGTTTTGTAATTCGGAGTTTATGGCGTACTGTCTTGTAGAAGGGGGAACTCGCGTCTTTGTAGTTCTTGGTATGGCTAGGCCTCGTTATACTATCCGTGACCTCTCTCATTACGCATAAAAATAGTTTCTTACATAAATCTCGATGTTACTATTTTCTTTGAATGCTCTCTCATTGCTTCCATTATGTTGCTGTGGTTGTCCTAGGTTGGCTTTGGTTGATTGGCCTCATGTCACATTTAGGTGCGGAAGGTCTGATTCTTTCTAACCGCCTCCCATTAGTTTATCTTTTTTTGGCAAGAGCACCTCCATAAGAGTTTTCGCTGGTCTCGCATATGCATAAACCCTACCATCTTCCGTCTCCCACGGTCGGCAGGAGTGTGATTATTGTCCTTTATCTCCTATGCCCAATTTTTTTTTTCTCTTGCAACTTATAAAATTACTCTATCTCACTCGTTTCATATGCCCCAAGGTTACCGATAACAAGCATTTCAATAAGAAAAGTGGGTTATAGCGTTTTCTACTTCTTCTTCTTCTTCTTTTTTCATTTTTTGGAGCAAAACACAAGTATCTTGATGAGCCGCTGAAGAAGGTGATGCTTGTGGCGTGTGAGAAAACAAAAGCGGGGGGGACACAACTCAATCATCACCACATCCCTTGTCGTTTGAGGAATCAATATATATATATATATATTACAAGTTGCTAAGTTCTTGTAAATGCCGCTGTGGTAATTATTGGCACTAATCATGATTCATAAGGAGAAAATAATGATGGTGAAAAGCAAATGGAGCTTGGAGATTTTGGCGAATCTTATGAGCGATGCTGTCACGGACTCATAGGGAGAGAGAGTGGTTGTTGGCCAATTTTCCCCTTACTCGTTTTTTTTTTTTGCTTGTTTGCTTTATGATTGCCTTTTGTTGAATCTACAAGCAACAGCAGCCTTTGAAGGCATCCAATTGATCGTCTTTCCTTTCCTTTTTTTTTCCCTCCTCCTTTTCTCTCTTCTTTTTCGCCCCCTTCCCTTTTTGTCTAACTCAGTGTATCCCAAATGCTGTCCTGTGACAATCATTCTCATTCCATAGTAGGTAGGAGAGAATATGACGTCCCGAGATAGTGAAAACGGCAAGAGCGCTACAGAGCGCATCGCACTCCGGCCCCCGAAAGAAAGGCTAGTTGGGCATCCGGGGCCAGAAAATCGAGGTCCTATGCTCCAGTCGCTTGGGCCATAGGGACGGTGCGGGGCGCGGGCAATTCGAAGTGGGTGCTTTTAGTTTGTTCTTTTCTTCTTGATTTTTCGGCGAGGAAAACCAAAAAAGGATGGAAGTTTTTTTTGGGACATTAGTCAGAAGAGTCAAATAGGATTAGTTTTAATTTTTACGGATAAATGCATTGGAAGTCCTAAAACTTGTCACGAAAGGCCAATTGAGTCCTAAAACTTTCAAAAAGTGCAATTAAATCCTAAAAATTTTAAGAAGCGCGATCAAGTCCTAAAACTTGTTAAATTGATCCAATCAAGTCCTTCTTTTGATTACACTATTTGAAAGTCTTATAACTCGATTGCACTTTCATTACAAGTTCTAAGATTGGATAGCACTTTTTGAAAGTTTCAGGATTCAATTGCACTTTCACGATAAGTTTTTGGATTTCCTGTAAACTTATCCCTAATTTTATTGCTTGAGAGGCTTTGTAATTAAATCGGGCCCGTCCATGGAAATGATTGGACCGGGCCCTTAATTCTCTCCATATGGGCCGAACAGGGGGCATAACAAGTACGAGCATGACCCAATCCTGTAACTGGCTTAAAAAGTAAGTCTGCAACCAAGCCCGATATGGAGAGATTCTGAGATACCACCGCCACACCAAAGAAAAAGTTCTGAGTGGCTCAAACCAACGAACGGTCTGAAGTCTCTCTCTCTCTCTCTCTCTCTCTCTCTCTCTCTCTCTCTCGCTTGTGTGGACCGGAGTTTCGGTAAATGCGTGCAAAAGGTGAGCTCCAATGGCCGTTTTCGGCGCTTTCTTGGGTTCGAAAGCGGTTCCTTTTTCATATTCGAAAGTTGGTTCTTGATGGGTATGGTGTTTTCGCTGTCATTGATCTTTGCTGCTGATTAGTTCCTTGAAACGAATGGACGGAATTGAGTCACGGGTCTTTCCTCAGCGGTGATGGAAACTTGGGAGTCTAGGATATGTCCCCGCACTGCATTCGGATGTCTGTGTTCAACGATTGAGCTTTCTGTTTGTTTTTTTTTTATCTTCTGATGAGTGCATCGAGTTAAAGATAGGATGGAGAGCATAAAAAACGTTCGTTTCTTGGTAGAAATCGTATAGGATGATAGTGTGTCCTGAGTTTTCAATGACTACGTTTGGCAGACGAAAGATATTTACGATGCAGTCTTGAATCACATAGTATTTGAGTAAGAGTGGGATATTACTCTGATATAATCAGAAAACAAATGACGTTGTTGTGATCGAATAACCTGTCTTTTTTGGTAGGTGCAGCTGCTAGATTGAGTGATAGTCATTCTGAGTCTGTAGTCGGACCGATTACATCACTCGATCGGGATTGATTTTTGGAACATGGTAAATGCAAAAAGATTGATCTTATCTGTTTAGGATGGATTATCGTGGAACTTGGCAAATGGAAACGATTGATCTTATGTGTTTAGTATGGGTGCTCTTGAAACCGGCTTGATAGTTATCCAAACAAAGAAAGCGCGTGTAGCCAATATTCCTTTCGAATTAATTTGCTTTATATTGGTGTCTTTGATGTTAGGTGGATAACCAGTATCTGTAGAAGAATCAGAAATGGGAGCTCTGACTGTGACACTGGTTTCCTCGTGTAATCCTTGTTTAGTTCGTCATCCTGGACGACAGAATCAATGGCATGCCAAGACATTCCTCGGTGCTGGACAGAATATCCAGGATTTTATTTGTTCTACTAGAAACCAAATCCAACATGATTATCGGGAGAAGAAGTTAACCCGAGTATTTGCTGTCACGGAAGGTTCTACTGAGTCGAGCAAGTCCGAAGAGACTCTTCCATCTTGGGCTCGACCAGGTGCAGATGAGCCTCCTCCATGGGTTCGGAATGAGGGAGCACAGAACGCGCCTCAACAGGGATTTGAAGTGCCCTTCTTTGTTTACTTATTAGCCTCCGCAGTGACAGCAATTGCTGCAGTAAGCTTCTTTTGCTTTCCTTGTTCTGTTCCGTACAGAAAGTATTGGCTGACAATCTTTACGAAATCCTATTGCAGGTAGGGTCTATATTCGAGTACATCAACCAGAGGCCTGTTTTTGGAGTTTTGAATTCGGACAGCATCTTTTATGCCCCAGTGCTCGGCTTCTTTGCATTCACCGGCATCCCCACCTCGGTAAGTTTTGAAGTTGTACTTAGTTGTGGATTCTTGCCTTGTGGTGGCAATATTCAGCTAATTGTTTATGCCCAAATACAGGCATTTCTATGGTTCAAATCAGTTCAAGTAGCAAACAAGGAAGCCGAGGAACAAGACCGGAGGGATGGCTTTTTGTAGAGTCAGGTGCATTGCATAAATTTCTGTGTAGAATGACGATTCTTGATGGAATATGATTGCAACTAGATAGGTCCGAAGGCCATGTTTCTGCCAGTCAGTTTTGCAAGGCACGGAATGTTAAATTGTAAATGATAGTTATGTGCAAATTTGATGCTATTGTCGTACAATTTCAGACATACTCGATGGTACTGTCTGAGAAACTTGAAGCGGGTTTGCAGTAATATAAGCAAATTTAGCATTTAGCACACCATCCCCAGGCTGAATAGCCGTCCAATGGTCTGGGGCGAGAGTTTAAGATGTATCTGATGAACCCTGATTGCACCAAAATGACGCATTTGCAATTCCGTTTTCTTCTTTTACAGGTTTTAACAGTATGGTTTCACACTCAAAAGAGAGGGAAAAAAAACCCGCATCTCTTGAGAGGCTGACTGGCTAATTTTTACTATGAAGAATGAGAGACAGCTAGCCCAAATATGAGTCCAGTTTGATTCTAAGACAAAACCAAATCGTACAACCGATTGTTCTAGAAGTTCGAGTTCCTAAAAGAATAAAGGTGATTTACATCTTGTGCTCTTCTGCACTATCTACACAGAAGAGATGAACGGTTCGGTTGAATGAAGTCCCTAGTAATATTATAATGCAAAAAACTTTCTGGATGAGATATGACAGGGAAAATAAAAACCCATATCGGGAACCTGTGTAAATGGTTTCAAGAAAGCAGGGCAAGGTGGTTATCATTTAATTTCCCTGCACCAAACAGAAAATTGTCCATACCTCCACGACTCTCCTTGTCGGCCGTGAGCTAAAAGTTTGTAACTGGTGAGTGCTTGGACCTGCAGTTGGTGACTTCATCGTGATACATAATTTCAAGCAGATGTTTAGAAGGGAATGGAGGCTCGAGCATCCGAGCAAAAAACTCGCAAAGAATCTGAAAATAGTCTGCAAACAAAATTCATGGAGGAGGAAGAAGGAGAGAAGAGTCCCACCCCGGCTTTATCCGTGCTCCAAAGACTAGACCGCCTCGACCATTTGGTAACAAGAACAGATATTGTCTCCATTTTTTTGCCATTCTAATCATTATTGAAAATGATTGAACTCGTAGAACTGATGGAAGGTCATAGCAAATTCTTTTACTCTCTAATGTTTTAAGTTTCTAAGCACAATGCCTTGATTGAACAGCTACTGGCTCTGGAGGAGAGGCAGAGCTTATCAGCAAGATATCCTTCAGGCCTGGTCACAGAAAATCAGAGCAAAAGACCAAGATCACTGCAAGACCATATCATCTGCACTGGAGGAAGCTTATCACAGAGGGACGTTGATGGATCCAGTGGTGATGCTCGAGGACCGAGTCTTACAGGTTCTACGAATGACTTTTAAGTTCATGTCCTAATTCCGGCTCCTGAGTTACTTTTCCTAGCAGTAATCTGATTTGGAAAAGCTAATATTGTTTTAAGAGCTGATCATAGCTTTTCTTTGGTCATAGTTGAGCCAAGAGATTGAAGTCGGAATCATTTCGAAGTCAAGCTATTCCATCATCCCGACAACTGGAAATGTCAATCAGCACACTTCGGAATTGGCCGTGGCCGCCACGGAGATTGCGGATTCGAGGGAACACCAATGAGAGAACCCACATCCTCTCTCAACACAAGTGAGCTGCAGATACCATAGCAACATTAGTCCAATGTCTTCATGAATTTGACTCGGCAATTCTGACATTATACTAAGACTCAGCTCGGTAATAACGTTGACTGATTTCAGGAAAAGGGCTGTGCAGATGAAGAAGCATGTGCTGAGAAGACTAAAACAGCAGGAAGCCACAAAGGCAAGAGGCGGTCAATGCTGAGAAGTAAATGGCTTTGTGTGGTGGTCTAGACTGGGATGTTGATTCTCTCTCTCGGCAGACTCTTCTGAATTCTGAAAGTTGAACAAACCATTCATATGCCCAATTCTTCTTTTCCTGGGCATACTCAATAAGGACACTTTTGAACAGTGCAGTTCCTTTTGCCTTTTGCTCTTCAAACTCATGGCTACAGTTTGACATTTGTAATTTAGTTCGGATTAAATCTGCATTTGCAATAACCATTTATGCCCCCTTTTTTCTTTGTATGAATTCCTAGTGAGCAAGATAGAAGAGACAGATGAACAAATCAAATGGTGACGGTGCAATTTTCTTCCTTTGATCTTGTCAAATCCCCATGACCTAAAACTTTGCAGCACAACATTCAAATCACTCTTTGGATGATTACATAATCGTGTGAATGCTTTCATATAGTTAGGTGGGTCATGGAAAGGCATTATAGCTAATAGCTCTTGATAGAGAGACGTGAGGGAATAGATATGCATCAACCTCATTGAAGGATGGACCAAAAAGTCAATACTGATGTTAACTTGGCTTACTAATACAAATTATGCGCAGAATTACTCATAATTGCATATTTTGTATCATTTATCCATAATCTTATGTTCAATTCCCTAAAAATACCCCAACTTTAGGTTCAATCTCGATTTTATCATGAACTTTTTTTGTAAAAAAAAAATCACCAACTTCACTCTAGTCCCAAATTTGCCCTGTGTAAAAAATTCGGCACGGATTTTTTCAAAATTATCGATGCCGAAAGGTGAGTGCGTTGGTGAAGAATCAGATTATGATAATGAAGCTCTAACTTGCCCTAATGTTGATAATTTTGAAGAAACTAGTGACGATTTTTGGACACGGGGCAAATTTGAAATTATAATGAAAGTTTGTGATTTCTTTAAGACCAAAAAATGTTTGGGGACAGAATTGAAAATCAACCTAAAGTTGGGAATTTTTTTGGGGAATTAAGCCTAATCTTAACTCGTATTTTACCCAATACTCAAAATCTACTTTCATCTCCCCTCGAAATATTTGGCATTTACTTAGAAATAAATTTCTCTCCATTGAAAAAAGTTACACTTGGGCCAAATGTTTGAACATACTTTATAATGATTTTTTCAATGCTCGAATCATTGATTCACCCAGTTATCAACTTATCCCAATTTAAACAGAGTCTAGTTGTTTTCGGGGAATCTGTCACCTGCATCCTGTGTAAGGTGGCCCTCGGGGAGAGACTTCAATTAGAGTGTGGAGGTGGCAAATCCCAAAAGACCATCGGTGTGTTTCCAAGAGATTGTTGATGGTGATGGTGATGGTGATGGCGATGGTGGTGGTGAAAATGGTGATTTGTCCTTTCTTGTGAAAAAGCGGAAAAAACTCATTCTTGGGACGTTTCTCTATTTGGGTTAAAATTCTGAAAATTCCCAGTAGCAGATCAATTCTTCACGGTCGCAGAAAATAGAAAAAGCGGAAAAAGTTTGGATTTTTCGGAGTGTGTTTTTGGTTGATTTTGGAAGTGATGGGTGAGGAGAGCGAGACTAATGAAGATCATCTGAAGAAGCTGAGAATTTTCAATTCTAGAGAGGAGTTCCCATCGTCCACTATGTCGTACGCTGTGGTTGGGAGCTATTCACTTCGACGCCGTACACTACGGTTGGGTGCTCTTTGCTCTTATTCAATGTTTTTTTCGCGGTAGTTGTTTTATTTTTGGCCTTTTGGGGTTAGTAAGTATGCTTGTGGATCATTTATAGCTGCTGGGTTTTTGACTGATCAGGGTCTTTCGGTTGCTTGTGGTATTTATGTTCAATCCAATTGATGATAGAAGCAGAATAGGCACAAGACTGTCAAGGTACTCTTATCCGTTTTTGGTCTTGTTTTCAAAGCTCATGAATTGATTTTTCTGAGTAATTTGGTACGAGTTGCGTACAATGTGATTGATCTTCTGATGGTGGCTTTGGTCTTCAGGTGCGTATTTATACATGCTAGCAGTTATTTCCCCAGTTACTCTGCACGTGGAGGATATAGAAGCCTTCGATCCTAATCACGACTATGGTCAGTCGATCACATTCTTCTTGTTCTTCCAGTTGATTTAATGAAATGGGGTTAATTGGGAAAGTTCGATGAATATGGTATCAATGCCGAATATGGAGGTTTAAGTGTAATCAAAGGCCAATTTGAATTAATGGATAGTTGTTGGTCGTTGTGGGCATGTAAAGTCGGCAGATGAACTTTACTCTGCTAGAGTTGAAGTTGCTTCTCAATGATAAGGGCCAGGGTTGATGAGGACTGGTGATTTAGGTTGTCGTAGTTCCAGTACGAATCAATGAAATGATGGCATGGTATACATACCATGGGGTCAGATTCTTGTGTTTTCATTGCATTTCTTTGAGTTGTGACAGCATGCACACCTGTAGATCAAATTGTCCTGGTCTTGTGGGTCTCGATTGAGATGCGATACAGAATATCACAGATTCATCAGTCTTTATATAAAATTTTTAATCTGTCTTGCAAAAATACGATAGAACTTTATCTGAAGAGCAGACTGATGATGCCATTTTTGTGTTTCTGGGTTTCTGATCAGCACTTAAGTGTTACTGGCAAGAAAATGAGAGAATTAAGGGTCGTAACAAAATAAAAAAACTCGGAGGACGAATAGATCAGTAGTACCTTGGAGGGTTTTGAGTAATTCCCGGAAAAATGATATTGTTGTTAGTTGGCAATTAATGAAAATTCGCTTTTTCATGCTTTTTTTTGGGTCTGATGGTCATCTTTTCATGTTAGTTGAAGGCAATTAATGGCAACTCTTAGATACAGCCTTGCTCAGTCTGGAACGACGCATCAGCCCCACAATCACATCATCGCAGAGACGCGTCCCCTTCACGGAAAAGACATTGATGAACATGGCCAAAGTTTCGATTTTGGAGGCTTCCCAGATGAGCACGAGACTCAAATTGTCACGTGCAAGCAAATGGCAATAACTGGGTCTGCACCAGGTTTACCAACTTATCATACCCATTTAATGAGGATGGAGGTGGGAAATCCCAAAAAACCATCGGTGTTTCCAAGAAAAGGACGACTGTGATGGTGAGTGTTGAAAGTGATGGTGAGTGGTGAAAGTGATGGTTTGTCCTTTTTGGGATAAAATTTGACAATCCTCAGTAGCAGATCAATGCAGCACACTTGCAAATATTAGAAAAGCGGAAAAAGTTTGAGATTTTTTATGGTGGGTTTTGGTTAGTTTTGGGAGTGATGGGTGAGGCGGGCAAGATTGTCAAAGATCACCTCAAGAAGCCGAGAGTGTTCAATGGTAGAGAGGAGTTTCCATCGTCCAATATATTGCACACTATAGTGGCTTTAGGGATTTGGTTGGGTGCTATTCACTTCGACGCTGTAGTGGTTCTCTTCTCTCTCCTCTTCCTCTCTCCCTCCAAAGCCCTTCTGTGAGCTCTCAATGCTCTTTGCTCTTTTTCAATCTTTTCTCCACAGTACTTGTTTTTATTTTTGCCTTTTGGGGTCAACAAGTTTGCTTGTGGATCATTAATAGCTGTTGGGCATTTGACCGATCAGGGTCTTTGGGTTGCTTGTGGTATTTATGTTCATTCCAGTTGATGGTAGAAGCAGAATAGGCAGAAAGTTGTCAAGGTACATTTAGCTTCTTATCCCTCTTTCGTCGCCATTTTGTCTTGTTTTCAAAGATTATGAATTGGTTTTCTGAGTAATTTGGTATGAGTAGTGTAGAATGTGATTGATTCTCCAATGGTGATTTCAGGTACATATGTAAACATGCTTGCAGTTACTTCCCAGTGACTCTGCATGTGGAGGATATAGAAGCCTTTGATCCTAATCGTGCCTATGGTCAGTCCATCGCACTCTTCTTGTTCTTGCAGTTGATTTAATGAAATAGGTTGGGGTTAAAAGGTTTGATGAATATGGTCTCAATGCCAAAGATGCAGGTTAAGGGTAATCAAAGGTCAATGTGAATCAATAGATAGTCGTTAGCCGGTGCGGGCATGCAAAGTAGGCAGATGAACTTACTCTGGTAGAGTTGAAGTTACTTTCCAGTGATAGGTGCTTGGCCATGATGCGTCTAATTGAGGAGAGATGAGGATTGGTGGTTTGAGTTGTGATAGTTCCAGTATGAATCAATGAAACGATGGCATTAAATACCTTGGGGTCAGATTCTTGTGTGTTCATTGCATTCCTACGAGTTGTGATAGTGTGGATCAAATTGTTCCGTCTTGTGGGTCTGATTGAGATGCAAGAGAGAATATGATAGATTCATCAGTCTTTATCTTAATCTCCATTGCAAATATACAATAAAACTTTATTTGAGGAGCAGGCTGATGAAGCCATTTTTATGTTTCTGGACTTCCGATTAGGCTGTGAACTGTGAAGAGCAGGCTGCTCGTGCCAAAATTTTTTCTTTTTCTGGACATCTTATTAGCCTAAGAACCTTTGATATGATTTTTTCCTCGTACATATGAATAAATTATTGAAATATATATGCGTGCAGTTTTTGGATATGAGCCGCATTCAGTTATTCCGATTGGTGCTGTTGCGCTTGCTGATGTTACTGGTTTCATGCCTCTCCCCAAAATAAAAATCCTTGCTAGTAGTGCAGTAAGATTTTTCCCCATTGCCATTGCAGTCCTTATGCCTTTTATGGAGCCTTTGATTTTCTATATTTTGACATAGCTGGGAAAACTCCGTAGGTGTTCTACACTCCCTTTCTCAGACATATATGGACGTGGTTCGGTTTCACGCCGGTGGCTAAAAGAAACTTCATTTCCCTCCTGGGTGCTGGCTATAGCTGTATCATCGTGCCTGGTGGTGTACAAGAGACCCTCCTCATGGAGCATGAGTCGGAGATCTAACTCTTTGAACTCAAGTGTTTCTTGTCACAATTCCGCTCACTCTACGAGGCTATATGCTTCACTGGATCTACACCTTTGCCAATTTTTGGTGAGATCTAGGATGATTGACTTTGTGGCATGATAAATATTACTCATTAGATTTACTGCCTTGTATGCTGTTGTCTCGGGAGTAGTTGAAGGATACTTTAGTCGCATCCCACTGCTGCACCCTAAACATTACATAGTTCAATTTGACGGTTGATAATATTTTAGCAAGAATATCGGGTAGTCATCGATTCTTGACTTGGGCTTATGCAGTGATAAATGGAATAGGACTGAGGATTCACAAATGCAATAAGCCGTCGGCTCTACTTCAACAATACGTTTCCACTTTCTTCTTTCTGCATTGTGAACTTATAAACTGTTCTTGAGTCCTCAATTGCACCGACAGCTTCCTTCTCAAGTGTATAAAGAACAAATAAATGAAAACATTTTGAATCTACTATATCAAACAACAGAATCCAGCAAACAATTTGTTTATCGTCCTTTTATTTGTAAATAATAGTCCAAATGGAAATTCTAACATGTGCAATCTTTTCCTTTTGTAGATTGCATTTGTTCAATCAAGGAAAGGATTTGTGCGCATAGCCATGGAGATGGGCTGCCCCCTGGTTCCAGTTTTCTGCTACGGTCAAGTAACTTCTGTCTTCACCTTTCTTGTCTGCTCTTTCATACCCGGCCATGCCCCCGATTCGATGTCTGATGCCACTTGTTTGATTTGAAGACTAAAGCTCACTTAACTATTTTGTTCATATCTTGCTACAGTCAAATGTCTACAAGTGGTGGAAGCCTGGTGGAAAGTTGAATCTGCAATTTTCTAGAGCAATTAAGTGTCCCCTGATTCTCTTCTGGGGAATCTTTGGGTATGTATGACTCTCTTTGCTGAATCAAGAAGATGAGATTGTGGGATTTTCTTACAGTAGAACTGTAATGCACCGACACATCCGGTAGTGTTTTACATGGTTTCCTCTTCACAGGTCTCCTTTACCCTTCCAAAATCCTATGCATGTGGTGGTCGGTAGACCAATGGAGTTTGAGAAAACCTCTAAACCCACCATGGAAGAGGTACGGATTTTCGGTTTCCAGTCTTCTGAATATACTTTGCAGCTTCTCTTTGACCCGACTTCACATTCACACAACAAGAACTAGAGCTCAGTACTGATTCTTCTGAACAATTCCAAAAATCTAGCGTGTCTTAATGTCGTGACCTGACAAAAAATTGATACCTGCCATGTGGTTTATACCGTCATCAATGATCTCGAAATCCATTTGGCAGGTCAACGAGGCGCACGGCGAGTTTGTCGAAGCCTTAAGAGACCTCTTCGAAAGGCATAAGGCACGGGTCGGCCACGCCGATCTTGAGCTGAAAATTCTCTGAACATAGCTTCGATTCGTTGTCATTTAACTGGAGGCGGCCTGTGTTCATATTTCTCAATCAATTAGGAGTGTAAAGAGGGCTACTGAATACGCCCAATCGAGGGTGGCAAGGGCACAACCGTGTTGTGCAAATTGGGTGATCCATCATCATCAATCATGTATTCGGTTGTGAGTACTGGTGTTAACCTGGCTTTGTAAGACGAATTATGCACAGACTTACTCACAATTGGAAATTTTTGATGGTTTATTTATCCATAATCTTAACTCGTATTTTACGCGGTCGAATGAAACGAGGGAGAACTTTCATAGACCACACTTGCTTTCTTTGCCCCTCGAAAGATTTGGTATTCGCTTATAAACAAAATTCTCGACATTGGAAAATTATACGTACACCAAAAATCTTGAAAACATACTTTATAATGATTTATTATGTACTCCAACCATTAATCATAAAAGTAAGTACATTGAAAATTGCAATTCTTTTGCTAGCTAAATAACACTCCATAGTTATAAATTTAATTATGAAAACTGGATACCCGATAATTAAAGAATTGGTTGCTCAATATAAAAGAAATATTTTCAAAGATCACCTTATATTGTGGGTAATTATGTTTTTATGAGTTGACGACGTTAATTCCTTTTAACATTAATCAAATCATTTTTTACATCACCGAAACAATTTAAAAATACACGATGACTAATCAATTCATGTTTATTCTTTTTTTTTAAATGTCTTATTTAGTTCTACGAAAGTGGCCGTGTTTATCGAAATTTATAATTTTTCCACTTATTTTTTCTATTTCCAGTATTTAGTTAATTTAGCTTCACCATATTTTTAATATATATATTTTTTAAGCAATTAAAGGATAAAAGAGAGAAAAAACACACTGTTACCCCCTTAAAAAATGGCCTAATTAAAAAAAAAAGCAACTTTTCATTAAGCAATAATTCTGGCCGAAGCTTTTTTTTGCCTCATAAAAAATCACAAGCTTTCATTTAAATCCCAAATCTGGCTCGAATAATTTAAAAATTTCACATCACAGAGGTCAAATTTGGAACTCGAGTAAAATTTTATACTTTTTATTGAGACAAAAAAAAAGTTTGGACTAGAATTGTTACTCAAACTGAAGTTTATATTTATTTATTTTTGCAGTTAGCCCCTTAAAAAATCGTGTGTAATGCACATACAAACGAAAAAAATAACAAAGAGTTAACAGCCGACATAAAATAAAAACTTAGAGATTGAAATTTTGAGGGCAAATGTATATTACCTCCAAAGTTTTGGAGGGATTTATGTTGACATTAGTTGGTAATGGATGAAAATTCTTTTTTGGTTTTTAAATAGGAAGGCTTTTAGTGGCAACTGTCGGATACAAGCCTTGGTCCGTCTCCAACCCCGCAACCACAACGACATCATCGCAGCCGCGCGTCCCTCCACAGACAAAACCGTTGACGAACATCGCCAAAAGCTTCGATTTTTAAGGCGTCCGGTTGAGTAGCAGACTCAAACTCACGTACGCATGCAAGAAGCTGGCACTGGGTCCTCAGATTTGCCCAGTTATCAAGCTATCATCCCCGTTTTAAACAATTGATTCTTTTGAATTGTTTTCGGGGCAATCTGCCACCTGCATTCTGTGCAACGTGACCACGTGAGAGAGAGAGAGAGAGAGAGAGAGAGAGAGAGAGACTTCCAGTAGAGTGTGGAGGTGGGACACCTCAGAAAAACCATAGGCGTTTTCAAGAAAAGGGTGCTGGTGATGGTGAAATTCATAATTTGTCCTTTCTTGTGAAAAGGCAGAAAGAACTCATTCTTGGAACCTTTCCTCTTTCTGGGTCGAAATTCTGAGAATCCCCAGCTGCAGATAATAGAAAAGCGGAAAAAGTTGCGACTTTTTTGGTGGGTATTGGTTGATTTTTGTTCGGGGGTGATGGGTGAGGAGAGCAAGATTGATGAAGATCGTCTGGAGAAGCTGAGGGTGTTCAATGGTAGAGAGGAGTTTCCATCGTCCAATATATGGCACACTATGGTGGCTTTAGGGATTTGGTTGGGTGCTATTCACTTCGTCGCCGTCCTGGTCGTCTTCTCTCTCCTCTTCCTTTCTCCCTCCAAGGCCCTGCTGTGAGCTCTCTCTGCTCTTTGTTCCGCAGTACTTATTTTGTTTTTGCCTTTTGGGGTCATAAGTTTTGCTTGTGCATCTTTAATAGCTGTTCGGTTTTTTTGACTGATCAGGGTCTTTGGGTTGCTCGTGGTATTTATGTTCCTTCCAACTGATGATAGAAGCAGATTAGGCAGGAAGTTGTCGAGGTGCTCTTAGCTTCTTAACTCTTTTTCCTCTCCTTCTGGTCTTGTTTTCAAAGCTTATGAACTGATTTTCTGAGTAATTTGGTACGAGTTGTGTAGAATGTGATTGATTTGCGGGTATGGTGGGTTTGGTCTTCAGGTACATATGTAAACATGCTTGCAGTTATTTCCCTGTTACTCTGCACGTGGAGCATATAGAAGCCTTTGATCCTAATCGCGCCTATGGTCAGTCCCTCACATTGTTCTTGTTCTTCCAGTAGATTTAATGAAATAGGTTGGGATGAAAAGGTTTGATGAATATGATATTAATGCCAAAGATTTGATGTTAAGGGTAATTAAAGGTCAATTTGAATTACTGGATAGTTGTTAGTCGGTGTGGGCTTATAAAGTAGGCAGATGAACTTACTCTGCTAGAGTTAAAGTTGCCTTTCAATGATAAGGGCTTGGCCATGACGTATCTAATTGAGGAAGAATGAGAATCGGTGGTTTAAGTTGCAATAGTTCTAGTATGAATCATCGAAAAGATGGCATGGCATTTCGCAGGAAGATTGTTGCGTGTTTTTTGCATTCCTTTGAGTTGCGGTAGCATTCCTATGGATCAAATCGTTCTGTCCTGTGGGTCTTGATTGAGATGCAAGGGAAAATATGACAGATTCAATGGTCTTTATGTATAATTTAATCTGCAATGCAAATATACGATAAAACTTCATTTGAAGAGCAGGCTGATTATGCCACTTTTTGCGTTTCTGGACTTCTGATTAGCCTATGAACCATGAAGAGCAGGCTGCTGATGCCAAACTTTTTCGTCTTCTGGACTTCTTATTAGCCTAAGAACCTTTAAGATGTTGTCATCTCGTATATGGGAATTAATTATTCAAATATATGTGGATGCAGTTTTTGGATATGAACCACATTCAGTTCTTCCGATTGGTGTTATTGCGATTGCTGATCTTACTGGTTTCATGCCTCTTCCAAAAATAAAAGTGCTTGCTAGTAGCGCAGTAAGAAATTTCCCCTTTGTCATTGCACTCCTTATGCATATTATGGAGCCTTTGATCTTCTATCTAATAACGTAGTTGAGAAAACTCGGTAGGTGTTCTACACTCCATTTCTGAGACATATATGGACGTGGTTGGGTCTCACGCCAGCAACTAAGAGAAACTTCATTTCCCTTTTGGGTGCTGGATACAGCTGTATCATTGTGCCTGGCGGTGTACAAGAGACCTTCCTCATGGAGCATGATTCTGAGGTCTAACCCTTTGAACTCCATCTTTTCTTGTCACAATTCAGCTCACTATGTTGTACTGAATTTACACCTTCTTTGCCAATTTTTAGTGAGAACAAGGATGATTGACTTTGGGGCATGACGGATAGCATTCATTAGTTTCACCCCGTGCTGCGCCCAATACATAGTCATTCTCAATTTTGATGATTCAAATATATTATAACAAGAATATGGGGTAGTTATCCATTCTTGACATGTGCTTATGCAGTGATAAATGGAATAGGATTGAGGATTCACAAATGCAATAAGCCGTCAGCTCTACTTCAACAATATGTTTCCACTTTCTCCTTTCTGTATTGGGAACTTATAAATTGTTCTTGAGTCCTCTATTGCACAAACAGCTTCCTTCTCAGCGTAGACAGAATGAATAAATGCAAATATTTTGTAGCTACTATATCAAACAACAGAATTCAGCCAACAATTTGTCTATCGTCCTTTTTTTCATAAATAATAGTCCAAGTGGAAATTCTAACATGTGCAATATTTTCCTTTAGATTGCATTTGTTAAATCAAGAAAAGGATTTGTGCGCATAGCCATGGAGATGGGCTGCCCCCTGGTTCCAGTTTTCTGCTACGGTCAAGTAATTTGTCTTCAACTTTCTTCTCTGCTCTTTTTATTGGGCCATGCCCGCAATTCGTTGTCTGATGCAGCTTGTTTGATTACATAGCTTTTTTGTCCTTACCTTGCTACAGTCAAATGTCTACAAGTGGTGGAAGCCTGGTGGAAAGTTGTATCTGCAATTTTCTAGAGCAATTAAGTTTACACCGGTTTTCTTCTGGGGAATCTTTGGGTATGTATGACACTCTTTGCTGAATTAAGAAGATGAGATTGTGGGATTGTTGATGATTTTCGATGAGTCACACGTCTATAGTAGAACTGTAATGCACCCACACATCCAGTAGTGTTTTACATGTTTTTCTTTTCACAGGTCTCCTTTACCCTTCCAAAATCCGATGCATGTGGTGGTCGGCAGACCGATTGAGTTGAAGAAAACCGCCAAACCCACCATGGAAGAGGTACAAATTTTGTCGGGTTTTCGTCTTCTGAATATAATTTACTGCTTTTCTTTTGCCTGACTTCTCATACACACAACAAGAATGGAGCTCTGCACTGGTTCTTCTGAACAATTCCAAAAATCGGATGCTTAAAGTGTCTTAATGTCATGACCTAACAAAAGTAGACACCTACCATGTGGTTTATACTGCTATTTATGATCTCAAATTCCATTTGGCAGGTCAACGAGGTGCACGGCAAGTTTGTCGAAGCATTAAGAGATCTCTTCGAAAGGCATAAGGCAAGGGTCGGCCATGCCGATCTTGAGCTGAAAATTCTTTGAAAATAGCTTCAATTCGTTCTCATTTACTGGAGACCTTGTTTATATGTTTCAGTCAATTAGGACTAATAAAACCGTAAAGAGAGGGCAATTGGATTCACTGTACATTCCAGCATCCCATGTCCCATTGAGGGTCGCTAATTAGAGTCTGCATAGAATGATGTTAGCCTTGTTTGATTGGAACCCCAAAAAATCCATTCTGTACACAACCTTCACAATCAATTACAGCGGGTACTGTACAGAATGTGAGTCGTTCATGCATGGTTTACTGCTTTCTACTTCAGCACAGTTGTGGCTTTTGCTCCTCAAGATACTTCCAACGCTGACATCTAGTTGGCCCTAACATATTGGGGTGGCGACGCAAATATGCTCTGCATCTTCCTCTCTTAGTCACCACACACTCTATGGTGCAGTCGTGACGGAAGATATTGCACTGAAATTGAAGGGCCACAAAATTTTCAGCATACCCCTTTATTTCCCATTAAGCTAAATGATAAAGCAGTTAATCTAATGGAGAACAGGAAGAGCAACTAACTACAGACGATGTTGTTCCAAACCGAACTTACGCTCCACAGAGGCAACAGTGACTTGCTTTACATTAGGCAGATCATCCGTCACTTTAGATTACAGAAGCCTCAAATGATTTTTCCAAAAGCTACCTCCTTTGAAGCTTCCCTTGGGAGCACTCAGAACAAGTTCACTACCTACTATTTAAGCCTACGGCATGCTGACAATATTTTACGCACCAAACCCAACATATGATATATTTACGAGACGAATGTCAATCTAAGGCGAAGAGAACACGATTAGCTAGGACTGTAACATGTGCAGCATCTATTGACCAAATTTTTCATAATGCTGGTTCAGTTGCAAGCTTTTTGCACTAATATAGTTGAAAACTAAGGTCCTACCATACCATCCTTATTTCAAAGAATCAAGAATATAACCAGTGCCTAGATAGAAGGAATAAGATGTGGAGGTGAAAGTAGCGTGAGTAATGTACTTGTTCACTCACATCGTGAACAAGTACTATCACAGCAAGCAGACTCCTGCCAAAATGCAAAATCAGGCTGATAAGCTGAATAAAAGTACATCCCAATGCTGTTTGCTGACATGGAACGACCAAATCTCCGGCGGTATAACTTGGCCGTGCACAATTACCGCCAAGAAAGAATGATGATGAGTGTTGTGGTCAATGCGCGAAAGCAGAGACGCCCTATTTCCCACATTTGTCGCTGAATCAATCTTGAACACGTGGAAAAATGCATCCACCCTCCATGAAGAAAGTTAAGCCCAAAGAAAGTCAAGCTACTAGCCACATGAAGATGGTTGACCAAACTGTTAGTGCAACCGAAGCCAGGGCGTACGTCCACAGCATCACAATAGAACACTCGCTCTCACCTGCTCCAAACAACTGGGTCATCGTGCCTGCCAAAAAGTAAGTTTATGTATCACTGATCGAATGCCATAAATGATCCACCTGATAGCAACCAAAACTATTGGTCAATTTGCTGGTTGAGAATTGCGAACTGACTTTACCTATATTTGTCGCCGGAGGAAGGGCATAGTGTAGAAGGAGAACGAACAGATATAGTGGATCTTTATGCACCAGACCAAAGTACAGTGCGCCTTTCACAATAACAATCCCAACGAGAGGAAGTAAGATGTACCGAACCGCTACAACTCCAGCAATCAGAGATAGCTGAACGCCCGAACCCCTCAATCCTGTAACACCGCCCAGACTTTTAAGTGTCCATTCTTGGGGTTTGAAACAAGAACCATGACAATGTAGGGAATTCAGTTTTTCTTGCTCTTACTGATGCTCACAGCCAAAGAAGCAACATCGAAATGAGTCTTTTACGCTATCGTACCTCTGAGAAGATTTCCTCCCATAATCAAGGTAACAGCAGGGATGGCTGCATCCCTGTAAAATCAGTGTCAGAATCAGGGAAGTGTCTGCAAGAGATGAGAGCACTTGCAACCATAAGCAACTAAACCACCGATCAGTCGCCCCAGAAACTTGGACCGGAACTACTTTATTCACTTTTGAAGAAAATCTTTCGATGTCCCGATTAAGAAAGTTACCACTTGAAAGTATTAGTATATTGCAGAACTGCCGAAATGAAGGTCAAAATCAAGGTTTTGGGTTAAACAAGTTCGACTACAAGCCATACCACCATACATGAAACTGAAAGCCTAAAGGCTACACTTGTTGCACGCCAAACAATCACCAAGCTATCAGGAAGAGGAAATTATCGATAGTGATGTATTAAGTAACAAATGGTTCACTGGTTCCAGAAAGCTGGGAAATAAAGAAAGTGAAGAGTACAGTCGAATCTGACTTGGTTACATCTGCAAGAAAATATAGTCCAGGATAATTATGTGGTGAAAACCGGGATGAACACTCAAAACTTTGTTTGTGGTAGCCGCTTGTGTAAGAATCAATAGAGAGATGTCCTCGATAGCTTTACTTTCATAGACTCGCAGGAAAAGAGATATTCAAGGGGAAAAAATAACTCTAGAAAGTGGATGCTAAACCAAACATCATCACATTCTGTGTAGGAGGTAGCATAGAAATAAATTGCATGCCAAGCTAACCAAACGTGAACTCAATACTTGTACCGACATGTTTGGAGCTTTTCATGGGTTTTTAGCTACAGTAAGTAATGCTAGGAGCAAGAGCAATTACCCCAGTAAAGAAGCAGAGTCTTCTATGACCCTTAAGGGAGCGCCAGCGCCAATCAGTAAACCTCTGATGCGTGGAACAACACCCACAATAAATCCGACAATCTACGACACAGTGAGAAATTAAATCAGCAAGACATCTCACTCAGAACAAAATGAAATATTTAAGTGACAAATTTTCTCGAATCAGTAGTCACACTGACTGCATACTATCGATCCATTTTGATGACAAGCTCCTTAATATTTCTAGCATTCCGGAAAAAAAGATAACCCTTTCAATCATTCGGAGTAAGTTTACCCATAGAATAGAAAAAGGGACAAAAAAGCAAATGCAGAGCAGAGACACAGATTACCGCTGCAATTGTTGATGGTACCAACAATGTCTGGAGATCGATATTCTTTGAGATCTTTGTTAAGCATTGCTTTATTTTTCCCCAGGTTGAGACCTGCCATGGAAATCTTAGAGTGATTAAATTGCAACTTCCTCAATCGCTTGAGAACATTATATCAATCGACTTGTTAAGATCCCCTGATGAGGAATGGCTCTCAAGACAAACAAAGTTTAACATATCGTTTTACGATAGGCTTAACATTATTTCAGAGTCGGTTTGAATTACCTGGCTATTCGCCTCGGGCGTTACCAAAGGAAGCGTCAATTCATCCAAGTCATCCGTAGAGGCGCACTTGGTTGATGGAACAAGTGCTTCAGGGCACTCTTGGACTAACTTGCTCGTATCTGTTGTAGATTCTGTATCTTTCACCGATTCGTCTATCTTCTCTTCTTCTCTTGTTATATTACTTGCGGACACCCGCACAATGTTAAAAACATAAGACCACAAGTAAACAGCTCCCACCTGACATGTAGGAAGACAATTCATTCATCAACTCAGAAGTATGCCTGAAGTACACATCATTCTCAAGGGAAAAGAAAGAAGATTTAAATAAAATTCAAAGAGTTTATTGCTCACGTATGCATATGTGCACATGCTACGTACTAGAATGCAGTAGCACAGCATAGGTTTCTTCATCAATACTATAGAAACGAGACATTAACAGTCATGGACCTTGAGAGGAACGTTATCGATTCCACTTGTTCATGAAGTTGTTTAATACAAAACCCAGATCCTTTATTCTTCAGATATAATTGGTGTTAAATGCTTTGTAAGTTGGCCATAACTACAGTAGTATAGAACTCTATGGGCAAAAAATTGTGGTTGGTTAGTTAATTGCAGGTCGTGTATCTGCGGAGAATACCGCCATAGTCATTGAAGCATAAGCCATCCCATATTTAAGGCAAACATCAGGCACTCCAAATGGACTGCCTTGCTCTTTGCATAGTGCCGGGATGATAATCAGAGGCAAATGTCCCAAATTTCCTGTTTAGATACACCAAAAAGAAAAAAAGAAAAGAAAGTGGTTACAAAGAAAGATCTAGTAAATTCAGACACAGAAGCACATCCATACCCAAATTGTGCACATGAACCAGCTAATGATGCAAGAGTGTGGAAACGGTCACTGACAGCTCGAAAAAATAAAGTTCCACTAACCCATCTTTATGACTCAACTGAGGCAGCTCATCATGTAACCAGGCGTGACGATGATAAAGCAGATTTGAGGGCATTGCAGAGTGATTAGAATTTGATTAAATTACAGTGTAATCCATTGATTCCATCACTAGTGATAGCACATTAGGGCCTTTTACATGTTGAAGATATCTTACCAGCTGCGCAGCAACCCAATATAAGGCCTTTCACATGCTGCGGTGCCCGAGTGAATTTCACCAGTATCCACCCTAGTGCAGATCCAATGATAAACGTAATCAGGATATTGACTGGCATGAACCACCTATGCATTTTGGACAAATACTTCAATAATGAATGCGGGATAAGGTGAATTCTGAAGCATCACAGTCCCAATACCCAAAAAAAGGAAAAAGAACTACGAAAAACATAGATATGTCGATGACAGGTGATTGCAAACAAGGGTAAAATGACTGATATCCTGAAAGAAACTCACAATTGGACAATGTTCTCTGAAGTAACTGTCCTGGCCAGGGTGCTGCCAACTAGTGCCGGACTGAACACGAAATATCCAACCTGATGAAACATTTACTTCATTGTTGTAAGTTGCAATACAACATCAGCATCAAAGGAGGAGCTTGAGATTAACTTACTCTATTCAATTGCTTCCTTGCGCTCTCCCCCATTACATCAACACTCTCAAGAGCAAGATATAATCCCAGAGCAGTCACAAGGAGCGTTTTCAAAACTGGCATCGAAGCAATTATCAAAAGATCTAGAAATCCCATCTTTTTTCTTGGGAAAAAATTCCTTCGGGAATCCTAGTTCTATGCTCCGCCACTCTTGCCCAGAACAGAGAGCAAAGAAGGTGTATATGCTGTCACATGACCCAACTTATCATCAAACAACAAAAATCAGATACCAAGCCATCTACTGTGAAAGAGGCTGAAAAAGGGCCGACCAAAAAGAAATCTTCAGGTTTCTATTTTTGCTGTGCGAAGAACCGCTCGTGGTTTAACTTGTCTTCAGTGGATGAGTTCATATTAAATATATAAGCGTGACAGCCTGAACACAAAACCAAAAGAGTATATGCAAGTGACTCACACTAAAGGTTCTCAAAAATGGACAAAGATGTGGAAGAAAAAGGTTCTGCTTTGTCAACTGAATTAATATGAAATATCAGCATCGGCAAGACAATCCCATAAAAAAACCCAGAAGAAAACTTCGAATTGCATACTTTCTAGAGCAAAAACAAAGACCCAGAAGAAAAAATCTCTTTTCGTCCAATCATTCAAAAACTTATATTACTTAGCTCCATCATGAGCAAGAGATGGCTCCTCTACTTTTTATCAGCTTCAACAGAAGATAATCTCAAAAGGAAGAAGATGCTCTGAAACTCCACATGCAACAACATCCGAAGTGGGCCTACTCTGTTTTTTATTAACAAAACCATAGCAGAAGATGGTTTTACCTCTATTCTGTCCCATTCTACATTCGCGTGATAATCAACACTTAACAAGAGATAACATGTACAATTCAGAGCAGGAAGTTCATAAAAATAATTTTAAAAATTAACTTTTATTATGATTTGAAAAATCTTTTACGCTCTTTTTAACTGTAAAAGGACATATAAAAGACAATCAATCTGAACGTGCCGTGAGCAATGACATATAGCAGAAACAATTATGGACATGTCTCCATCACGAATAATGAAGACAGAATGGAATAGACTTATGTAACGAGAAATCAAACGCCGATGTGGAAGAATAAACGTGTTGCTTCGACCCTCTTCAAATCCTGAGGATTTTCTTCTTCTCTTTTTCTTTTCTGGTCTTTCTTTCCTCTTCTTCTGCAGGGTGATAAGTTTTCACTTGTTTTATTTGCATGCACAACACCAGGTGACTGTGCGCACCAAAACATATGCCTTGTCTCTTCCCGCCCATGTCTGACAAACTTCATTTGGAAAATTATCATTTAGCTTGTTCAATGCACCGTGTTACAATGACATGAATCTTGAATTTTTTCTTTATGGTATCATCGGTTCGGATCAACATGTCAGTGCTCATCAACTTTTCATCACGAGAAATCTCGCGATTAAGAAAAGGTCGAGGCACAGATGGGCGGAATTCGGAAAAAGAAAAGGATGCTAGTCAGATCTTCGTAAAGCCATCCATCTTTTCATGGGGAATTTTGCTAGTAGCACAGTAAGATTTTTCCCCTCAGCCATTGCAGTCCTTATGGAGCCTTTGATCTTCTGTCTTATAACGTAGAGAAAACTAGGTACCTGTTCTATACTACATTTCTGAAAACATATATGGACGTGGTTGGGTCTCAGGCCAGCAACTATAGAAACTTCATTTCCCTCTTGGGTGCTGGCTAAAGTTGTAACATTGTGCCCAGCGGTGTACAAGAGACCTTCCTCATGGAGAGTGATCCCGAGGTCTAACTCTTTGAACTCAATCTTTTCTTGTCGCGATCCAGCTCACTCTATCAAGCAATATGTTCTGCTGGATCTACACGTTTTTAGTGAGGTCAAGGATGATCGACTTAGTGACATGATAAATAGCATTCATCAGTATACTGCCTGGTATGCTGTATACCGTTTGCTTAGTAAAGCTGTTGTCGCTGGAGAAGTTGAAGGATACTTTAGTCGCACCCCCTGCTGCGCCCTAAACATAGTCGTTGCTCAATGTGGACGGTTCAAAAATATTTTAACAAGAATATAGGGGTAGTTATCAATTCTTGATCTGGGCTTATGAAGTGATAAATTGAATAGGATTGAGGATTCATACATCCAGTAAGCCATCAGCTCCACTTCAGCTATATGTTTCCACTTTCTCCTCTCTTTTTACGGGGCCTCGCCCACAATTCGTTGTCTGATGCAGCTTGTTTGACTTAAAAGCTATAGCTCACATAGCTGTTTTGTCCTTATCTTCCGACTGTCAAATGTCTACAGGGGGTGGAAAGTTAAATTTGCAATTTTCTAGAGCAATCAAGTTGACCCCGGATTTCTTCTGGGGAATCTTTGGGTATGTGTATGACCCTATTTGAGGAATTAAGAAGATGAGATTGTGGGATTAATGATTTCATGGTTTTCTCTTCATAGGTCTTCTTTACCCTTCCAAAATCCGATGCATGGGGTGGTCGGTCGACCAAGTGATTTGAAGAAAGCCTCCAAATCCACCATGGAAGACGTAGGAATTTTGTCGGTTTTTGTCTTCTGAATATATTTTGCAGCTTTTCTTCTACTTCACATTCTCAAAACAAGAATGGAGCTCTGCACTGATTCTTCTGAACAATTCCAAAAATTGGATGCCTAGAGTGTCTTAATGTTATGACCTAACGAAAGTTTAACACCTATCATGTGGTTCATACTGCCATTTATGATCTCAGAATCCATTTGGCAGGTCAACGAGGTGCACAGCAAGTTTATTGAAGCATCAAGGGACCTCTTCGCAAGGCATAAGGCACAGGTCGGCCACGCCGATCTTGAGCTGAAAATTCTTTGAACATAGCTTCAATTTGTTTTGATTTATGGGAGACCTTGTTTATATGTTTCAGTCAATTAGGACTAACAAAGCCCTAAGGAGAGGGCAATTGGATTCCCTGTACTTTCCATAGAGGATAATGACACAAACGATCACTGAACTTTGAACCAATGTGCAATTCGGTCCTTGAACTTTTAATATGTTTAATGTAATCCCTAAACTTTCACCTAATGTTTAATATAGTTTCTAAACTTTTAATTTGTTCAATGTAGTCCCTAGACTTTTGGTACATATTCAATTTAGTCGCTGAATTATATGAAATTATTCAATACCACATTAAATATTAGGCTAAAGTTTAAAAACTATATTGAACAAATTAAAAGTTTAGGGACCACATTACACATTGGTCAGACTGCTTGGGTTATTTTCCCTTTCCAGCATCTCATGTTGTATTGAGAGTGGCAAATAAGGGTCTCCACACAGTGATGTTAGTCTTGTTCCTTTTCACTGTATCATGGTTTTGCAAGTCAATACACAGACTTGATTTAAACCCCAAAACTCCATTATTTACACAACTTACACAATTGATTAGAGTGGGTACTATGCAGGATTCAAGTCCTTCACGCATAGTTTGATGCTTTCTACTTTTAACGGACAATTGTGGCTTTTGCTTCCTTCCGACAATGACATCAAGTTAGGCCTATAAATTTCACTTGTCCAGGGCATTCAGGGTGACACGATAGCCTCTGAATCTTCCTCTCTTGGTCATCCTGCGGTCTGATGCGACCGGTCTAATAAGTTACACATCAGAGAGAAATCATGCAAATTTGGCAATTAGAGCAATGACTGAAGATATTGTGCTGAAATTGATGAGCCATGAGGTCTTTCAGCAAACCCCTTTAAATTTCCCGTAAAACCTAAATGACAAGGCAATTAATCTAATTGAGAACAGGAAGAGCAACTTTCCACAGACAAATGTTCAAAACCCAACTTATGCTTCACAGAGGCGACAGTGACCTGCCTTCCATGATGCAGGCTACATTATCCAATCACTTGAAATTACAAAAGTTGACTTGGCCTCAAATAGGTTGTGTAAGAGCTCCCTCCTCTGAAGATTCCCTTGGGGCACTCAACAAGTTTACTACCTACTATTTAATCCCCCAGCATGCTGACAATTTCGTACACACTAAAACAGTCCAATGTATGATAAATCCACGAGACGTACGTAAATCTAAAGGCAAAGCGAACACGATCTGCTTGGCTCGAACCAGACACAGCACATATTGACCAACTTCTCATAATCCTAGTCTTGGCACGAGAGCTTTTTTGCGCTTATGTATATGAAAACTCAGGTCCTACCATACCATCTTATTTTTTAAAGAACCATGAATGTAATTAGTGCCTAAAATGTGGAATGAGTAATTTAATTATTCACTCAAATCATAAACAAGCAATATTCGTGCAATCAGGCTTCTGTCAAACCGCAAATTCAGGCTGATCAGCTGAATAAAAACCATTACATCCCAATGCTGTTGCTAGCAGGGAACAACCAAAATTCTCCAGCGGTATTAATTTGGCCACGCACAGTTGCCGGCAGGAAAGAATTATGACGAGTGCTGTGGTCAATGCACGAAAGCAGTGACACCTTATTTTCCATGTACGTCACAAAATCAATCTCGAACAAGAGGAAATATGCATCCACCCGGGAAACGAAACTAGCTATTATTGGTGAGGAGATCGTCCATAAAGAAAGTTAGCCAAAGAAAGTCAAGCTACTAGCCACATGAAGAACGTTGACCAAACTGTTAGTGCAACCGAAGCCAAGGCGTATGTCCACAGCATCACAACGGAACACTCGCTCTCTCCTACTCCAAACAACTGGGTCATCGTGCCTGCCAAAGGGTTAGTTTATATAACTGATCAAAATGCCATAACTGATCTAACTGATCGCTGCCAAAATAATTGGACAATTTTCATGTTGAGAATTGCGAGTTGACTGTACCTATGTTTATAGCCGGAGGAAGGGCATACTGTAGAAGGAGAACAAACAGATATAATGGATCTTCATGCACCAGACCAAAGTACAGTGCACCTTTCACGATAACAATCCCGAAGAGAGGAAGTAAGATGTAACGAACCACTACAACTCCGGCAATCAGAGATGGCTGAATGCCCGAACCCCTTATTCCTGAAACACCACCCAGACTTTTAAGCGTCATTCTTCGGTTTTGAAACAAAAACCATGCCTATCTAGAGAATTCAGTTTCACTTTCTCTTGATGACTGATGGCTTAGAACCAAAATAGTGATATCCAAACCAGTCTTGTACATTATCGTACCTCTGAGAAGATTTCCTCCCATAATCAAGGTAACAGCAGGGATAGCCGCATCCCTGAAAAATTAAATTGAGAAATAATTGTCAGAATCCGAGTTAGTGTCTGTCTGTAAGAGATGAGAGTACCCGCAATTGTAAGCAACTAAACTGCCGATCAGTAGGGCGCAGAAACTTAGACCAAATATATTTTATTCACTCTTGAAGAAAACCTTTCGATGTCCTAAGTTAAGAAAGTTACCACTTGAAAGTATTAGCATAGAGCAGAACTATCCAAATCAAGGGCAAAATCAAGATTTTGGCCTAAACAAGTAAAGAAGATGTGACAGGAATATTCTGCAAACTGCAACTCTTACCACCATACGTGAAATTGACAGCCTAAAAGCTACACTTCTTGCACACCAAACAATCACTAAGCTAACAGGAAGAGAAAATTATCAAACGGTGATGTATCCAGTGACCAATGTTTCACTGGTTCCAGAAACCAGGGAAAGAAAGAGAAGAAGACGAATAGTACATTAGAATCTGATTTTGTTACATCTGCAAGCAAATAGAGTCCAAGATATTATGTGTTGAAAAGCAGGATAAAAACTCAAATTTAGTTTACGATAGCCACTGTAGTCGACAGAAGCTTTACTTTCATAGGCTCAAAGGAAAAGAGATATTGAAGGGGAAAAGAATTCTTGAAAGCGGAAGTTAAACAAAACATCATCACACCATGTGTAGAAGGTAATATAGAAATAAAGTACATGCCAAGCTAACGAAATATGAACTCGATCCTTATACCAACATATATGGAGCATTTCATGGCTTTCTAGCTACAGAAGATTAGCTGGAAGCAAGAGCAATTACCCCAGTAAAGAAGCAGAATCTTCTATGACCCTTAAAGGAGCGCCAGTGCCAATCAGTAAACCTCTGATGCGTGGAACCGCACCCACAATAAATCCGACTATCTATGACATGGTGATAAATTGAATCAGCAAGACATCTCACTCAAAACAAAATGCAATACTCAAGTGACAAAGTTTCTCAAATCAGTGGTCACACTGAATGTATACTATTAATCCATTTTGATGACAAGCTCCTCAATATACCTAGTAATTACAGAAAAAGAAGATACACCCTTTCGATCGTTAAAAGAAGTTTAACCGTAGACTACAAAAAGGAGACAGAGATTACCGCTCCAATAGTTGATGGTGTCAACAATGTCTGGAGATTGATCTTCTTTGAGATCTTTGTTAAGCATTGCTTCAGTTTGCCCCAAGTTGAGACCTGCCAATTGGTTGACAACATTCAATCTATTGACTTGATAAGATTCCCTGATAAGTAATAGCCTCCCAAGACAAACAAACTTTAAATTATTGTACTGCCGTTAGGAAGATCCCAGTAGACATTATTTCAGATTCAGTCTGAATTACCTGGCTATTCGCCTCGGGCTTTACCAAAGGAAGCGTCAATTCATCCAAGTCATCCGTAGAGGCGCACTTGGTTGATGGAACAAGTGCTTCAGGGCACTCTTGGACTAACTTGCTCGTATCTGTTGTAGATTCTGTGTCTTTCACCGATTCGTCTATCTTCTCTTCTTCTCTCGTTATTTTACTTGCATACATCCGCACGATGTTAAAAACATAAGACCACAAGTACACAGCTCCTATCTGACATACAGAAGACCATTCATTGATTAGCCTAGAAGAAGTATGGAAGTATACATTATTCTCAAGAGAAAAGAAGGAGATAAAATGAAAATTTAATGATTTCCTTGCTCACGTATGCATATGTGAACACCTAACGTACTGGAATGCAGTAGCCCATCAATGGTTTCTACATTAATACTATAGAACTAACACATTAACATTCATGAACCTGGAGAGGAACAGCATCGATTCCACTTATTCATGAAGTTGTTTAATACAAAACCCAGGTCCTTTATTCTTCAGATATAATTAGGTGTTAAATGCATTGTAAGCTAGCCATAGCTATGGCAGTACAAAATGCTATAGGCAAAAGAGTTAATTGCAGGTGGAGTATCTGCGGACTATACCGCCATAGAAAGCGAAGCATAAGCCATTCCGTATTTATGGCAAACGTCAGGCGCTCCAAACGGACTGCCTTGCTCTTTGCATACTGCTGGGATGATGATTAGAGGCAAATGTCCCAAATTTCCTGTTCAGATAAAAATGAAAAGAAAAGAAAAGAAAGCGATCACAATCAAAGATCTAGTAGATTCGGACAAATGAGCACATCCATTCCCAGATTGTGCACATGAACCATCTAACGATGCAACAATGTGGAGACAGTCATTGATGGATTGAATACATAAAGTTCCTCTGCCCCATCTTGGTTACTCAACTGAGATAAAATTGACTCTTCATCATGTTATTAGACACGACGATGATAAAGCAGATTTGAGGGCATTACAGCGTGAAGAAAATTTGATTAAATTACAGGCATGACCGTTGATTCCATCACAAGTAATGGCACATTAAGGCCTTTCACATATTGAAAGTATCTCACCAGCGGTGCAGCAACCCAATAGAAGGCCTTGTACATGCTGTGGTGCTCGAGTGACCTTTACAAGTATCCATCCAAGTGCCGATCCAATGATAAACGTAATCAGGATATTGATTGGCATGAACCACCTATGTATTTTGAAAAAGTTACTTCAGTAATTAATGTGGCTGATGAAGCAGCATATTACTGATACAAGAAAAAAATGAACCAAAAAATGAACAGAGACACGTCAATGACAGATGATTACAGACAAGGGCAACATGACTAATATCCTGAAAGAAACTCACAATTGAACAATGTTCTCTGAAGTAACTGTCCCGCCAAGGTTGCTGCCAACTAGTGCCGGATTAAACACAAAAAATGCAACCTGATGAAACAAATATTTCACCGTTGTAAGATGCAATACAATATCAGCATCAAAAGAGGAGCTTAAGATTAACTTACTCTATTCATTTGCTTCCTTGTGCTCTCCCCCATTATGTCAACACTTTCGAGAGCAAGACATAATCCCAGTGCAGTCACAAGGAGCACTTTCAAAACTGGCATCGAAGCAATTAACAAAAGATCTAAAAACGCCATCTCTTTTTGGAAAAGAACTCCTTCAACCTCCAAGTCCAATACTTTGCGACCCCTACATGGTACAGAGAGCAATGAAGGTGTGTGTATATGCTGTAATATGATGCAACCTTTTGTCAAACAACAAGAATCAGACAAGAAGCCATCCTTTGTGAAAGAGGCCAAATAAAGTGAACATCGAAATGCTTTTACCATACAAAGAACTGCTTATTGTTTAATTTGTCTTCAGCAGACAAGTTTATAATAAATATTATAAAATGGCAACAGGAACACAAAATTAAAGGAATATGTGAAAGTGACTCGCACTAAAAGATTCTCACTATGGACAGAGATGTGGGAGGAAAACGGTTCTGCTTTGCCAACTGAATTAATGGAAAGTATCAGTGCTGGCAAGTCAGAACATGAAAAGAACTTAGTCTCAGATCCCAGAAGAAAACTTTGAATTGCATACTAGCCAGAGCAACGAGACCCGGAAAAAAACAAAATCTCTTTTTGCCTTTTCATTCATTACCATTAGTCATTTAGCTCCATCATGAGCAAGAAATGATGGCTCCTATAGTTTATCAGCTTAAACAAAAGGTAAAGCTCACAAGGAAAAATATGCTCTGAAACTCCAAATGCAACAACATCTGACGTGGGCCTACTCTGTTTTTGATTATCAAAACCAAAGGAAAAGGTGGAATTTACCTCTACGTCTCTCTCATTCCACGTCAAGAGATAATCAACAATTAACGAGTGAAAACATAAGCAGGCATATATAATAGACATGTAGCAGACACAAATTTTGGACATATGTCCATCAGCGATGATGAAGACAGGATAGGATAGACTTAGGAAAGAAGAAACCAAACGTAGATGTGGAAGAGAAGACGTGTTGCTTCAACCCTCTCCAAATCCTGAGGATTTTCTTCCCCTCTTTCGCTTTTCTATTTTGGTCGCTCTTCCTCTGTTTTGGCCGTTCTTCCTCTATTTTGGCAAGGTGATACTTGTTTTTTTTTCATATCTGTGCACACGACAGCCTCATAACTGCCCGGTGCTAGATGACTCTGTGTACCAAGGCACATGCTTCGTCTCCTCCAACCCATGTCTTGATAAAGTTCATCTTGAAATATTATCATATTAGCCGGTCTGATGCACATTTTAATGTCATAAATTTTGAATTTTTCCTTTTGGTATGATTGGTTCGGACCAACATGTCTTCACCCAATAACTTCTCATTAAGAGGCATGTCACGATGAGAAGGCGCATGATAGGCGGAACGCCGAAAAAGAAAAGGAGGTTGGGTCAATCTCGGTAAAGACATCCATCTTTTCGTGAGGAATTTTTCTTTGCTTTGCCTTGCCAAGATTCATGAATGCAAAATCTGGGAACTTTTTAGGACACTCAGGGAGGACATAAAGATTTTGTCTTGCGTGGTGGTAAAATCATTGGATTCTCAATTCGAATGAGAAAGGGAGAAAGGGGAAGAAACAACAAAGTACTGAAGCTGTACATTCTTAATTGAGAAGGAGAGCTGCACCATTGCAACCCCCTATCGACATGCCTGCCAAAGAAGTACTCGCTTGGTTTACATCTAGAGGCATTTCTAACGATCAACAGGAACTTCATAGCTTTTGGAATTGAAAAACTAGAGCTAATCCCCATTGAATTGTGATTTCATAGCGCCCAACATTTTCATTACATTCCACCATGTGGCACAATGCACGTAAATGAGAACGATGCCGTCGATTAGATCAGATGCGGGAAAAAGGAATCTTAACGATTTCCCGAAAAACGAAAAGGGTTTGGATTTTCGAGGATGTCATATGGCTTGGAATAAGCTTTTCTTGGACACTCTACCCATTCAAAGGGATGTGGTTAGGTAGGTGCTTGCATTCTAAGAAACTTGATTAGCTGAATCTTTACTTAGCGTAGGACGCAATGAAATTGCTGCGTCGGTGATCAGAATGAGACTTTGGACATACGGTAGTTGGCGTGAAGCAGAGGAGAGGCGGGGAGGGGAGGTGGGAAGCTACCGGCGCGTCAACAGTTGAACGGCAGCTGCGGCGTCGTTTGTTACTTTGGGGGGGGAGTGGGGGTTCCTTGTCGTTTTGCGTGCCCATTTCTGGTGGGCCGAGGTCGGGAAGCTGCATAACATCGGCAGCAGAGACGCGTTTCGCCTTTTGGAGCCTTTTCCATGATGGGGTAATGCGTGCTCTGTTTCTGTCCCTTCGGTGAATTTCCTTTGTACTCGCTTCCTTCGAATCTCGTAATGATGGGGACGAAGGTGACACTGTGACATGGATGGATGGGTGCTCGTGGGAACACGCCAAGATTGCCCCCACAGTGATGCTTCGTTTCGTGTTCTCTCTCTCTCTTGTTCTTTACCCATATAGAACGAAATTCGACCTGCCGAGGGCCGCACACCCCCCTCCCCCCACGGCGTCACGGGGTTACGAGGGGCCACCTCATCCCCCTTTTTATACCGGGTGAAACCTAGACCTGTTAACGGGTGGGTCCCCTCTCGTTAGCCCTATACGGCTACCCTCCAGCCCCACTCTCTCCTCTGCACGCATTTATTTCTCCTCTCTTTTTTCTTCCGCGTTCTTGCCTTGGAAGTAGAAAACCCACCATACTTTTCCTCTCCCCTCTCGCTGTCAAGTTATTCTGGATCCATGCGATTTCGCTTTCAAATTTCGCTCGGCGTTCAACCAGAAACGCCGACGAGGAGAGAGAAGAAATAAATGCGTTCAACCAGAAACGCCGAGCGGAATTTGAGAGCGCAATCGCGCAAATGCAAAATAACTTGAAAGCGAGAGAGGAGAGGAAAAGTGCGGTGGGTTTTCTTCTTCCAGGAAAGAACGTAGAAGGAGAAGAGAGAGAAGAAATAAATGTGCTCAGAGGAGAGAGAGAGAGAGAGAAAGAGAGAGAGGGGGCTAGTGTGCAACTGTACAGGGCTAACGAGAGAGACTGAATATTATTTTTTTGTGCAAAATTCCATTCGGGCGAGCAACCTTTATGACGGTCGGTTAATTAACTAGAGTTTTACGTGGGACTAGACTTATCAAAAAGGTAGATCAGTTTACATCAAGTCATAAACGAGTCGATTCAAATTGACCAATTAACCCAGCCACGACGACGATCGGTGTCCGGCCACAGGCGAGCCTCGAGCTCGCTCAATTCCAGCAAGCCAAACCTTGCCAGCCTCGGGCAAGCTCGATTGATTCGGCGAGCTCGGCCTTGCCGGTCTGTGGCAAGACTCAAGCGAACTCGACCTCACCTGAGGCAGGCCTAGCCAGATCAGCAACCTTGAGTATCGCCAAATTAGCGAGGCTGGAGCCTCGCCACAGGTCAGCAAAGTCGAGCTCGCCTAATTCTGGCAAGGCCAAGGCCTCGCCGACCTGTGGCAAGGTTGTTCCTCCCCTATGGTTGGTGGCCAATTGCCGTGGCCGGCCACCGACCGAAAAGAGAAAGAGAAAAAAAATAAGAAAAAATAAAATTAAAAAATTCAATTTTAAAAATTATATATATTTTTATATAAATGGGTGGACTTAATGAGTAGGTTGGAAATGGGTTACACACTCAACCCATTAAGACCCATTTATGATAAGCTTAAAATTTTAAGACTCATTTAAGATGGGCTCTTCAAAGTTGTATCGATCTATTTATTTTTTAAATGGATCATAGATCGATTTTCAGATCCATTTAACAGGTCTAGTGAAGCCGAAGGAAGAGTCGGCGGTGGGCGGTGGTGGAAGGATATAGCCCCCGGACTATGGCCTCGTCTGGAATCCCGAAAGTCCTTGATGGCACTTTGATTGATTATGAACCGTGCTCGCTACCATAACAACATAGCAAGCCCACGAACTTCTATCACATTGCTATTTGCTATTTTAGAGTGGCCGCGCACACCATCTTTTGAGCGGATCAAGAGGGCAACTCGACCGACTATAGTTAGTTCGTCGGTGGCAGGACAACGATTCCACTTTACTAGTCAGGCTAAGTAAAAGAAAATCGTCCACTTGGGTTGCGTTTGGTGGGCTGGATAAAACTCCGGATATGATAGCTTTTATCCTGACTAGAGTTTGGAGTGATGCAAAATCCGGATGTGATGGGATATAACCCGAACATGATCCGGATAGAAAAATTCCACCTGAGAGGCGGGATAGACCCATATAAGATACGTGAAATTTGGAAATCTAATAAAAAAATCAGACGTTCGCCCTTCCTCTCGTTTGCCTAGCACCACCATCATCAAACACTCCAATGGCCACCGCTCCTCCCACCGGCAACGTCCTCTTCCCGCTTTCGGTCGCCGAGAAAACTTATGTTGCTTAACTCCATCCTGGCAGGCAACTTCGTGATCCCGATTAGAGTCCGGTGCTTCTTGCCATTGAATGCGTCAATCAACTCACCCCGATGATGGTGCGAAAGCCACAGGAAACAATGACAAACCCCATATGCATCATTGTGAGTAAATGAACAAAGACGTGATTGACCAATTGTAAAACCAACCATTAACGTAGTCATCTGTATTCTGTAATGTTTTAGGCTTTGCAAATTATTCAGCCTTGTGACATCTAAGGTTTTCCATTCTGATTATGCAACAGAGAGAATTTAAGCACGCCGTGCACAGCTGCTGGACATGATTCAGATTCAACGAACATAAAGGAAGCAAATTGGAAGCATACAATTCACTGAATTCAGTCGAAGCTCGAAAATTTTTGGAAAGAAATAGAAAAAAGTCAATGCCTTTACTTCAAAACAGCGAGGTAGACACAGACAGATATGGCCGCTCACCGGCGAAAGCGACATCTAGAGAGAGCGACAGAGAGAGAGAGACCGATCAGATAGAGGAAAACGGAGACGGAACTGATTTTCAAAGATTTTGAATCCCAAGTTGGATTGCACCCAACATGGGATAGGATTTTTTATAATTCTTAATCCCACATTATCCTATCCTGTCATATCCCAATTCAAATCCGGATGAGCAAACGCAGCCTTATGGAATAGAGTATATAGTTATCAGGTTAGTATCCCTACCAAGTCAAATCCGGGCAGTAGGCGAAGAACATTGGCAAATCGAACCAAAATCAGAACATGATGAATCAAGTGAGCAGCAAGCTACCAAAGGAATTTCAGCCCGTGAAAGGTGCATCTGCCTCAGTAACACTGCTTTTGACAAAACTGATGCAAACTTCAGAATAGGAATAGACAGAAATGCCCAACGACGGTCGGGCCAAGATTAGATAGTTTCATCCGACGGTGAATCCAGTAACCAAACCCACTCCATACAAGACAAGCTTCTAAACTATAGCGCAGAGAATTCTTTTTAGCTGAATCAGCACATCTATTAATCTGCTCGACTTTCTGATGTCATGCTCTTCGAATATACCAGAGAAACAAAAAGAAAGCACTAAAAGCAAACAGCAAGTATTCCATTTTATTGCTCCTCACAGACACAAGAGGGGGAAACACAAAGGTAAGGGAGCAACTATTGTGTCTTCAAAAGCCGTTATATGTAATTTATCAACGCAATTCTGAAATTTGTATTATCGGAAATAAATAACCCCGAAAATACGTATTATCAACGCAACAAAGAATCACTACGACAATTCTCTATGATACCGAAACAACGACTCTACACCCGTGAAGCTGCTTGACCCACAAAATATACGAGAGCTCTTTATAGCTTCCATAGGCAAAAATTCGCGAGGAAGCATACGCTAGCTAGATGAAGTTCAGACTCGCGAAACTGGTTACCGGATCCTTCAAGGTTCAGAAACCATTGCTGTCAGATCCAATTCCTCGTCGGAATCTATCACATCCTGATAATCATAATATGGTTTTGCCTGCACCAATTGTTCATCAAATTCTCCTCAACAAAATACTTGGTTTGTAATTAGTAGAGTTTCACACGACAATAATAACAGCACGACTAATACAAGTGCAATTACATTCAAAGCCTAGTTATAATCTCACCGCTAAAGTGAAGCGTGATAAAAATACCTTTGGCCTAGGTGCAACTGCTTCGAAACTGTCGAAAGTAGGGTTATCAAAATTAGGAGGTTCCAAGGTAATGTACGCCCCCTTGTTCTTGTATCTCTCCTCTGTTGCCTGCATATCAGACAACATTGTCCATGACAACCGGTACAGGTGTAACAATGGCACTTGATCTTACAATATGTTACTGTCCACATCAGTGGAAATATTCCACAGGAAAATGGGTAAAGAGAACAGGCCTTTTAATTTGGAAAAGGGATTTCAAATCTAAGCACAAACATAAGTAATCGCCTTGAAACTTCTATACTCTCTATTGACACATCCAATGATACTCTAGGTGTATTTGCATCTCTAGCTTTCCCTTTTTTTCAACAAGATGTCACATCCAATCTCTCTGAGCTAGTGAATGCACAGGTTTGACAAACCAACATGCATCTTCTTGGAGCAAGAACATATGTGCTATATCAATCGATCTAGTAAGTAGAACAAAAGTGGCCAAAAGTACCTGAAACTGTGGATAATCTGGAGCACTAAATAGCGTAATTAGCCTCCCTGACTCCACAACATGATCTATTGTATAACCCTCGTCCATTCCTGCAAGACCATTTCGCTTTTCCCTCGCATCAGGGCCTTCATGTGATCTAATAATTAACTGGGGAAAAGACAGCAGCCAACAGACCTAAAATCAGCCTTTAAAGTCCTCTGCAAGATATGGCTTCAATTATATTTAAGTAGATGGAAAAACAGATAAAGAGCAATGACTAATTGATACACCGCATTCGTCTCCAGACAGAGATTCAAGTAAAACCCGAATATGAAAAAGAAAAAAGAACAAGGAGATATGGAAGAAATTAATGTTGATTTTTAGCCATTTGTCATCAACCAAGTTCCGATGGCACCTCATAAATAACTGAACTGGCAGCGGAGTTTCCATCATTCATTAGATAATTGTCATAGTTAAAGTCTAGAAATGAACTTTCTGCAACTGGAGTCCATGTCCAGTAATATGCTTACTCCTGTTCTGATAGCAACAAGTAGCTAACTTAAACAAACAAGGGTGGTCTAGATACTCAAAAAATGGACGCATTTGTCCTGTCAAGCACCGTCATACTTGATTTTGTTTAAACGTTCATATTAATCCAGCAGAGAATCACACCGTCGTCCTTCCCCTCAAGCCTAATTCACATGTCAATGTAAAATCAATGGCCACGTAAATAAATGACCATCCCCCTCTAACTGAACGGCTCGGCTCGGCGTAGAAATTTCATGCAAATATTAGCCTACTTTATATGTTTCCAATGAAACAGACCAGTGCTCAGGCAGCTAGAAGATGGTGGCACTGTTAAGGTCTGCCACTAAGTTCTAAGTTATGTCCTTATCGCTCAAACAGCAAAGTATTGTAAAATTACAATAGCTGGAAATCAAGAAAACAACATCCATATAGTAGATAGCGTAGAATAAAAGTTGAACTAGACTTGAAAGATTTGGCCAAACAACACTCATATTTATTGATAGAAAGCATACAATATTTATTACTTAAAACATCAGGGGTACCACCTTTAGTTGATATCGCTTCAAAAACTCCTCTGTGCAGTCCGGACCCCATAATAATCCAATGCCCCTCTCTGTGTTCGGAGAAAGACCGGGAGTCATTGATGGATCTGACCACAACACATCACCTGGAATCAGATTCAACCCTTCCCATGGAGGGTCAAGAACCGATCTCCTAGCTTTAGATAATTCTTCTAAGGAACCAAGAGATAAAGTACTAACTTCAGGATTTGAGTTTATACGGCGATTCTTTTTTCCCTTCGATCTCTTTGATGGTGTGACGGGTATACTTCGGAAAAGCCCTCCATGAGCTGTATATACACGCCCTGCAATGATTGACGCCAAAGGGAGCCCCTCGAAACATCCCAGACATTTCCTATAGACATGCTTTCCTTTATCACCATATTTCGCCAAAACTTCTTGCTCAAAACCATAAACAGAAGTACAGTATTTTGATTCATGGTTCCCTCGGAGAAGAAAAACTCTCTCTGGCATAAAAACCTGACACGGCATATTACTCAAGTGAGAAGAATGTTGTCCTCCGGATGAAAAAAAAAATCAAACAAACCAAACAAGAATCTTCACACAAATACCAGGAAGAATCATACTCCCCACAAAAGGATATATCAGTACAATGGTAGAAAAGATGAAAAAGAGAAGGGACATAAGTAGCCTAACAGGAAACGAATGCATATGAAACTACTTGAATTTGAAACTGCCGTTTTTGTAAAAAGATTGATCCAAAGAACAAGTTATGAAATATGGGTCACAGAAAAAGAAAATCCCTTGCCTTAAGCTATTTTAGAATCAAAAAGAATCACAAATGTATATAGACATAGGAAAAATATAAGAACTGAACAGACAGTTGGCTATCTCGTTGAGAAGCTCCAGGAACTAGCATAATCAAACAACTCATTCCAGAGGTGCCATCTCAAGTTACATTACAAAGATTCATGCAAGTAAAATTCCAAATTAGGCTCAAACTCAGGTCCCACTACTGAAGAGGGAAACATAAAGGATATGATACACGCATTTCCATTGAAACATTTCGCTCAAATCAATCCATTCTCTATTATCGATGTCCAGAGACATATAAAATCTTTCTTCTCATGCAAGGTACTCACGAATCATAAAGCAGGGCATGGATGAAGTAAAAACGCCAATAAAGCATGCAACAGGAATATGCTGTCCATTGCTGAAGACAGACATCTAGATCAAGAGATACACGCATTCGCAGCATCACAACACACCTTCCAAGCCAACAAGAGCAAGAAAGTCTCCAAACCCCAAGCCCCTCTATCCACATAATCCCCGTTAAACACAAAGAACCGATTTTCACAAGGAAAGCCAGCACTCCTCAACAGGAACAAAACATCGTGAAGCTGCCCATGAACATCACCAACAACAACCACCCTACAGTCCTTGTCACGCTCGTCATCGACATCAAGATCGACCCTCACAAGGTTAGGCTCTTTGTGCAGAATCTTGGAGGCAGTGAGGACGAGGCGATCGAACACCTGGACGGGAAGGACAGTTGGGAATTCTGAAGGAGTGAGATTTCTTGATGCCCAATCGAATTTGGACATCAAATCCAAGACCCAATTGAGAGTTAGCTTCCCATCCGGCGGCCACGAGATTTGAGCTTCTGGGGATGAAGAAAATGGAGATGGGTCTTCACCAACAGGGGCGGCCGCGGTCGCGGTCGTGGTCGTCGTGGTGGTGGTGGGGGTCGCCTCAGTTGAAGTTGACAACAGAGATTCATCGTTCGGAGGCACAGGAGGTGGTGAAGAGAAGGAAGCACCATTCGGCGAAGGAGACGACGACATAGTTGATCCTTCCCCCGTTCGTTTCTCTTCTTTGTTCACCGCCTCCATCGAACTGCTTCGTCCAAGAATCAAACCCTAGAAGAACTACTGCCACCGGAAGGTTTTGGAGCAAATCTTGGGTCTACTTGCCATTGCCAAGAAGCCAAGTGCGTCGTGTGCCCACCATCGCCCAGCTTCTTGGCAATAATTAATAAAATTCAAGAACCGTGAGGATCGAGATCGGCGACAATCTTACCCATCTGGATACTGAATGTACTTGGAATCCAGGTGGACGACCAATTTGTCGGCCTTTTTATTCCACGAGTTGCATTAGTCCAGCTCAAGGAGCACGGGAACTTGGATCGTTCTTGGTTCGATCTGATCACTGCGTTGGATCAGAATCTCTTGGGTCGTCGTCTTTCTTGATTAATCCGAACTTGACAGTGAATTTCCAACCAGAAAAGCAAAGATCAAACGCGCTCTAGTTGATGAACCAGCATGAATTGTTAATTGCGATGATGTTGAGGTGCGTTTCTCCAAGGAGACAGACGAGACATTGCTGAATTTCTTTTGATTCTAGTTGTCGAAGCTTTTTACAGTTTTTTGTTTTCCGAGGTTTCATGTCTCGCTGTTTCGGTATTCTAGCACTACCACCAAAAATAAAACTTAAGAAAAAATCAAGAAGTTTTAGACGATATGGAGAATTTGCGACACTTCGAGATCTAAATTAAAATCAACGCAATTATAACACGTCTGACATGTGATTAATTGCAGAAATATCATCTATGCTAGTGGTCATAGCCGTCAAATGAATAGGTCGGGTCAGGTTTTGAATCCTCATCACGAGAATCCGTAATTATTTGAATGAAATTATACGATTCGAAATCTTAATTCATTTAGCAATATTTATCGAAATTAGTGTAATATCTGAATATGATAAAGAGAGAACTTAAATTACACATAAGTTCCATCTTGGATAAAGATTTTCCAATTTGAGGGTTAATTTTGCATCTCGAATATGTTTGCTCTCCATAGGCGATACAATAGAAATTAAATAAAGAGGTCAAAGAAGGTATGTTACTCATTCAATCTAAATCCATTAAAGATATTAAAAAAAAAAAAAAGCTAAGTGCAGTCAAATAAGTTAGAGATGTCAAGCCTTCCTAATTTCTAATGCACCTATCTTTTTTTTATATGTCCGCCTAAGTTGATCACAGGGGTAATACGTAATTCGAGATGCACTGAGTTTTTCTCATAAAAGATTAAATTTATAGAAACTGATGACATGCGGACCTCAGTCAATCGATTACTTAAACAGTCTCTTTGCAACACAAAGGCAAACACGAGGCTTTTAAGTCTTTCAAGTTTGAACCCGGTTCATACTTGCTCTTCAAAATGAAAGTATTGATTAGGGGTGATTGGTTTTCGATTCTGTCCGGTTCCCTGTCCAATGGATTCGATCACTTTTTTTTTTCTCACTACTTGATGTCATATGTTCTGAAACTGGAATTATGTTCCCCATGCCGATTACAGATAATTCAAGCCAATACAATAACGAATCGATATAGACTAATCAAAGCACGCGGACAACAACACATGTATTACTAACGTCTATAATGGAAGTAAAAAGAAAGAAGAGACCCATCAAAAACAATTTTACTGGTGTTAAGTATTACCCCTTTGTTCAGTTGTACACCGATAAGTCCAGAATATCACATTATTTTATGATGGGTGGTGTTAAGTATTACCCCCTTGCGGTGGCAATTGGACGAGACTCAAGAAATCAAGAGGACCGAAGTACTCCACTTAGGTTTACTTCACATTTTACTAATTTTTTGAAGAAAAAAAATATATGTAGTCGGTCCAGTCCGATTCCCCTTAGAATCGAGAACCGGATTGCCTGGACATCGATTCCACTTTTAAGAACCGGGAACTGAACAGACACTCTTGAGACCCCCTTAGAACGGAGAACCGGACCGCCTGAATATCGATTCCACTTTTAAAAATCGGGAACTGAACCGACACTCCTAAGAACTGGACCCAATCGGCCGGTTTGATCTGGTCCGAGCGATTCTCAGTTCGGGTGATCCGTTTTGCACACCGCCAATATTAAGGATGCGTTTGTTTCACAGAAAATGTAATGTTTTTTAAAAATGCTTTCCGGAAAATCATTTTTCAGGAAAATAGTTAGTTTTCCTTTGTTTGGTGATATGTAATTGAAAACGTTTTCTGGTGTTTGAATTTTATTTGGAAAATGATTTCCATCCCATGATTTTATCTAAAGCGAAAAAATAATTTCAAAATTTTAATATTTTTATTTTTAAAAATAAAAAGAAAAAGAATAGAAGAATAAAATATTTAAAAAATCAAGGAAAGCAATTTAAAAAAGTGTTTTTACCTTTTTAGATTATGGAATTCACTTTCTTAATTTTATACATAAATATTTTCCTTGACTGAAAAATATTTTCGGTTGACTAATCATTTTCGACGAACCAAACAGGTGAAAGTCCGAAAAATGGATTCCTGTAAAATTCTTTTCCCGAAACAAACGCGCCCTAATACTGACTTTTTATTTTGAAAGTTACTATCTATTAGTTAAGGATGTCAATGGTTCGAGTTGGGGTGGATTTCCATTGATACAACCCGATCCGTGTGTAGGCTTATGGCAACACGAGCTACATAGAACACGGTTCAGATCTGCTCGGATTATACTGTCTCCTTTTTGTGCGTGGTGTTCTCACGTAACCCACTCTACGAAACCATCCCGTTTTTCTCTCTCCTCCCTTCCTCTTTGTCCTCTACCGTGCTCTAGTCAAGATGCGGTAGTCATTGTCCCTTGCCCCCAATGTAGCCCGCGGCTCAGCTCTAAGCTCAGTGACAAGAACCAAGCTACCTAAATACACCTGGTCGCACCTCTATCTCTCTCCTCTTCCCCTTTTGACCTCGGATCTAGTTTGATCCGAGTCATCGACGTAAGATCAACTCAAATTCAAGGTCGAGTCGAGTCCACTAGTGGTGAGCCTCACATCTCGGCTCGTCTCGCCTCTTGTCTTTGTCGATAAGGGAAGGCTCTGGTGCACCCGGTGGGTGTGAGTAGACAGAGATGCGTTCAGGTTGCCATGGATAGGGGACAAGCCATGGAGACGAATTGGGGCTATAATATCATGTGAGGGGAAAAGTGCCAAAAAAATCATAAACCTTTTGTATTAGTGCCAATTTAATCCTAAACCTTTTTTTGGTGTGAATTCCTAAACCTTTTGCATTGATGCCAATTTGGTCCTAAACCTTTTTTTGGTACCAATTAAGTCGTAAACCTTTTAAATTGGTGTCAATTCAGTCCTAAACCTTTTGTTTTTGTGCCAACAGTAGTCCTTCAGGCCAATTTTGACCTGAATTTGCCGACATGGACGCTTGCCGGTCACCAGCGCCGATATGGACAACTTTAATAATATTTTAATATTTTTTTGAATTTTTCTTTTTTTTTCTTTTTTTTTTCCACTTTTTTTTTGTCTCTCCCTCCTTCCTTTGGCCGATCGCCGATCCGACAACCGGCCAGAGGCCGGCGAGCTCGACCTAGCCGGCCATTGGCGAGGGGGGCCTCGTCGCGACCTCCAGCGAGGTCGTTGGGCAAGGCTCGACCTCGCCGGCCACTGGCGAGGGCGGCCTCGCCGCGGCCTTCGGCGAGGTCGCTAGGCAAGGCTTGCCCTTACCGCAACCTTCGGCGAGGTGGCTAGGCGAGGCTTGACCTCGCCAGATCCGGCGAGGTCGGGCCTCGCCCAACCATGGCAAGGCTCACTCTCGCCGCGGCCCACTCTCGCCGCGGCCCACTCTCGCCGCGGCCTTCGACGAGGGCTCGAGCCTTGGCCAACGACCTCGACGGAGGCTGCGACGAGACTGCCCTCGCCAGTGGTCGGCGAGATCGAGCTCGCCAGCCTTTGGCCTCTGGCCGGTCGCCTGCGACGAGACTGCCCTCGCCAGTGGTCGGCGAGATCGAGCTCGCCAGCCTTTGGCCTCTGGCCGGTCGCCGGACCGGCGATCGGGCAGAGGAAGGAGGGAGAGACAAAAAAAAAGTGGAAAAATAAAGAAAAAAAGGAAAAAAAAAATAAATTTTCAAAAAAATATTAAAATATTATTAAAGTTATCCACATCGGCGCCGGTGACCGGCCACCAGCCGGCAGGCATCCACGTCGGCAAATTCCAGTCAAAATTGGCTGGAAGAACTAAATTAGCACAAAAACAAAATGTTTAAGACTGAATTGGCACCAATTTAAAAGGTTTAGGACTTAATTGGCACCAAAAAAAAGGTTTGAGATTAAATTGGCACCAATGCAAAAGGTTTAAGACTGAATTGGCACCAAAAAAAGGTTTATGACTAAATTGGCACTAATGCAAAAGTTTTAGAACTTTTTTTGCACTTTTCCCATCATGTGAAGGTTGGAGAAACAATAGCGAGACGAAAAGAGAAACCAAGATTGCGATCGAGCTTCAGACAAGAAGGACGGAGCCGATAGTCGTATTATGAGTGATTGAGGTGCAGATGATAATAGGAAAGGAGATGTGCTGGGAGGTGCTTGTGTTCTCTGGAAGCGAGAGAGTTTTTAGTCTGATATGTTTCAGTTTGGTTCAAGTATACGACCCTATTTGATCCTAAACTATTAGGATGAGCCCTTTACTTTTTACCTAATATCCAATCTAGGAAGGGAGCGACCGATTCGAAAAGGCCTTAACTTTTCCATTTGGATAAAGTATTTTTGACACCCCGAGTTGGAATAGTAGTACTAAGTTTTCATCGAGGAAGAGTAGTAGTTATTGGTATCTTTGTAATTACTCACCCTTTATAAGAGAAATGTAATTTTCATTGACTTTTCGAGACAATGTTAACCATTTTAGAAGTTAGTTGTTAACCGACTAAGCTAGGTTGTTTGTCTCTATTGTCTTGTCGATTTCAACGGTGAACATGACTTCATTAGAGTAGCAGCAGACCATTGAAAACGGAGGGGTTTTTGTATAAATAACCTCAAATAGAGTAAAAGATGCTACATTCTCCACGGACCAATTTGAGCTAACCCGTCCGGTTTCGCTAAATCGAAAAAGGAAATTGTCTCGTCCAACCTGTTCTAAAAATCGCCGTCCGGACCCACCCATTTGACGGACGGGCTTATGGAACCCCGTCGAGCCGACAAGAGTTTTGGCAAGTCCAATTGCAATTGGTCTAGGATGTCGATTCGTTGCTCTTTTCTAACCATCCACGAGACAAGACGGTCGATCCGAAAACTCAATTTCAATGGTGGTCCGGCCCATCTTAATCAATGAAAATGGACTAATAAAGCATTTGTTTTTCATGGCTGATCCCTTCCTTCATCATTACTTTGTCCGCCTCAATCGAATACTTTGACCGACACTGAAGTTGATAACTCATCGTCGCGGAAGCAATCGCCCAAAAATTCAAACGCGAACGGCGAGCTCCGTTAGAAGACGGGGACGGCGGAGAAAAGCTCGACCGAGTCCGGGTCAACAAAGCAAAGTCATCTTTGACTCTTTTGCGGTCCAACCATCGTCACTGACTTTCTTTTGGTCTTTAAACATTCTTTTGGGACGGTCCGATTTTGGTTATTTTTTTAAATTAATCGTTAATTAATCTAATCTTCGTTGTTTAATTAGAATAGCTTTGCTCGTGATTTTATATTATATCGGACTATAATCAGGCGCGTTGGCCAACCGGATTGGCCCCCCAATAATCCGCGCACCGCTCGCTTCCTCCCCGACCAGACCCAAAAAAATAAACAATTTTTTTCTAATTACTTTAATCGGCTGGATTTGTTGTTAATTATGGGGAAAATGATACCAACAGTCCTTAAACTTTAGCTTAATGTGCAATATGATCCCCGAACTTTAATACAATATACAATATCATCCATAAACTTTTAATTTGTTTAATATCGTCTCTGAATTTTTGGTAAATGTTCAATTTAATCCATGAATTATATGAAAATATTCGTTGTAGTCCGGGATTACATTGAACATTGCCATATAGATTACATTAAATATTTCCATATAGTTCAGGGACCACATTGAACATCTACCAAAAATTCAGGGACCACATTGAATATTTACCAAAAGTTTAGAAATTATATCGAATAAATTAAAAGTTTAAGGACCACATTAAATATTGTGCCAAAGTTTAAAGACGGTTTGTCTCATTATCTCTTAATAAAAAAAAATTTTATTTTGCAAATGCTTGCTCGACGAGCATCGTCCCGCGGTGCGAGTGGAGGATATGGAGTATGGTGTCGCTGTCCGATTCCTAATCCCGCCCTACGTGTAGTACAAAATTGTTAGTTTAATTGACGTCACACACTGTTTTGACTTTTCTGTTCTATTTGAAAATTACCCACGAAAATCCATGGACCTCATCTCCCAATGTCTCAAAAAATTCTGGGTCGGTCATTACTGACATAAATTATATGCTCTCAACTCACAAGGTATAATGTTCGAATTTTCTGCTTAGGCCGTCGAGAAAATTACCCAAAAAGTCATGAACTCGTTTTACGGATTTCAATTCAGTCGTAACTTTCCAATTTGGGCATTACAGCCTTGAACCTTGTGACGATTGTCTCTTGTAGTTCATTCGGCTAATTTAGGTCGGAAATCGCCTACGTTGCGGTCCAGTCAATGTCGGTCACCCTACGTGGCGGCGGCGGCGGCGGCACGCTTGGTGTCTAACGTTGACGATTTTAATTGAAACGTTGTAGTTTTGGTTTTATTTTTTTTTTCTCAATTTATTTCTTTTCTTTCTTTTCCCACTATCCTTTCATTCTCTGCTGCTCATCTTCTCCCCTTTGCCGGAAAAGGGCCGGCAGGCAAGGTTGCCGAGGCCTCGGCATTCCATTCAAGATACTCAAAACTACGACATCCCCGTTCAAGACCGTCCGGGTTGGACGCCGGCCGTGCCACATAGGCCGACCGGCGCTGATCGGACGGTAGACCTGTCAAATGGGTGGGTCGGGTTGGGTTTGGGTCGGGTCATAAATGGTCCGACCCAAATTGACCCATTAACCCGTTTATGACCCATTTATGCGCAATGCAATTTTGTTGACCCATACCCGACCCGACCCATACCCAACCCATACCCGATTAGACCCATATTGCTAAAATACTTCCATATTTAATTAAATATAAGAAAATTCATACCCAAGCTGAAATGAGAGTGCATAATGAGTGAGTGCAAGATTGAGTGAGGGTGAGAGAAATGCGTTGAGTTTAAATCAGTTGTAAACTCATTTATGACCCATTTGCAACCCATTTATGACCCATTTAACACTAATATAAGACTTCTACCCATTTATGACCCATTTACTAAATATAACTAACCCATTTATGACCCATTTACTAATAAATGGGTTAAGAAATGGGTTTATGACCCATTTTGACAGGTCTATCGGACGGCAAAGCGGGCGGTTTCCGGCTCAATTGGCAATTTCAATTTGTCCAAAATTCAATGCCAAAACTATTGCCCCATAGACAGCGGCAAGACAAGCTGCTTTTCGGCTAACTACCCCCACTTCACCAACGAAAACAACCCGTTAGACATCGATCAAAGAAGCGCCTCTCGATGTCGACAAAGTCGACGACCTACGTCGCTGACATTTTTCTCCCCTCCCACCCCACCCCACTCCGAAATCAATTAAAAGACGAACGAACCATCTTTGTTTTTTTTTTTTTTTTTTTTTTTTCATCTTTGTTGGTCCTCGTTAATTGCAACATTAGCTGGAAACAAGTACGAACGCCTCAGTTTTTTCAAAAGGGCCGAAAAATCGTGTTGACATTAAGGCGGGCATTAATTAAATCACGCATCGATTTCCCATCGAGCCGTAGACAAATTCCCCCAATCAAACTAATTGGGGGTCCGTACGATCAAATTTCCGGGGTTGCGTATGTGACGAGGACGACGACGCGAGAAAAAGCTGGCTGTCGTTTTTATTTCCGCGGGGGTTGGGGGGCACTTTTGTCTGCGGTTGGATGTCCAGATCCCTATGCAAGCCCCGTGTCGTTTTTTGTTCGTCGGTCCACAAAGCTAACAGCTTTTGTTGGACTTGCGTTTTGAGGCTTTGTCATCTGGCGAAAGCCGGAGGAATTTCTTGCGATCCCGAGATGTGCTTTTCTTTTTTTGGCTTGTTTCGGCGAGTGTCCGGGATACAGAGAGGGACGGTAACGACTACATAATTTTCGCTTTACGCAGATTTATAGGGGTGAGGCCCAGTTGATTCGTGTAGTAAGACACGCAACAAGTTGTAATTCATGATGATACAATGATATAAGTTTGGTCCATGTCGATGAAGAAGTTTAAAATCGCCATTTTCGGGTTATGCCGAAATTTGATACGCTGTGGTCACGTAATGCGGTGATTTTTCATCGAAAAACCAGCAGTTTTGATTGATAATCTCGTTCGACCGTGCGAAGTGGCTCTATGGCCGAATTTCTAATTTTAGAGTCGGAATTACTTTACTTTACATTTTCGGGGCATTTCAAGAGTCGTGGTACACAATTTTCAATATCATATTTTGGTCCGAAGCAAGACATTCATGGCCCGGAATCATGGACGTTAAAAACCGGACCTTCCGATTTATTCTGCTCGTTCAGCCACGCGAAATAGCTTTACGGTCGACTTAACTTTGCTTTACGCTTTCGAGGTATTCCAAACAATATTATACATAGCTTTCAACATCATATGTTGGTCCGGTGCGAGACATTCACGCTCGGGGTCACCGATTTCCGGACCGTTTCGTCGCGGCGCGACTTTAAATGGCATGACAGAATCGGAGCCGGAAATTCAAAAGACTTTCGAACGTTTTTTTTTTTGTCCGAAAGTAAAATTTCAATCGCCTTGCCGAGTTACCAAACCCGATGGAACCGATCCAAACCAAGGTCAAATTCGAGGAGAGGAGGTGCACGTAGGCCCTGCTGCGGTTGTCGTGCCCTCGGCCGTTTCTCAAGTCGCTCGTTTTGACTATGTACAACAATCTAATCTGCTAATCTTCCCCCCCGTATGTCGGGGTTATAAAGAAGCTTTCCCCCAAGGACACGTCGTGTGAGAACGCCACCTCCAACCACAGACCCACCACCAAATTTCCAAGTCCCTTCGCGGTTTCCCACTCGTTTTTCCCACCGAAATCATGCGCCTCGGCCCTCCGCTCTGTTCGTTTATATGATCCGGCGAGCCCTTGTTCGATCACATTTTGCCTTTCTCTAGTGATCAGGATGAGCCGCAACAGCTACAACAGGGTGAACATCCCCAGATCATGCTCGAGAAGCCACGGCGGCGGCGGCGGCGGCGGCGGCACCAGCTGCAGCATCAGAGGCTTCAGGATAAACCCGAGGCGGCTCTCGGTCAAGCGGCTGCGCGCCCGGTTCGCGAGCCTGTTCCGGGTCCTGAGCCGGTGCCGGTTCCCGTGCGGCGGCCGGGCCCTGAAGCTCCTCAAGAGCGGCTGCTTCTTCTGCCGGAGCGGGAGCGGGATCAAGAGGAGCTCCAGCAACGGCAGCCAGAGGAACCTGGTGGTCGCCCACGTCAAGGCCAAGCCGGGCCGGGCGGACTACGGCCCCAAGCTGCGGTGCTACTCCCGGTCCAACTCGTTCTACTCCGAGGCCATCGCGGACTGCCTCGAGTTCATCAAGCGGACCTCGGTCTCCCTGGACCAGGGCAGGGACAGGACCGAGCTATCTGATCTTTCTCGGCTCGAGCTCACATGAGCTTCCCCGTCGTCGTCGGACGAGAGTTAGGGCTTAGTTAAAACAAAAAAAAAAGAGAAGTTTTCAAGAACCCATTTTTGTTCTTTCCTTCCTGTTCTGTTCTGCCCGTGTAAATTTGTCCTCGGTTTTTCTAGAAAGCCCACGAATTTTCTGCAGCGAGGCCGAAGGATTCTGCGCACCGTGCCGCCATCATCCATGGACTAATCATATATTTTCCGATTCTTGAATTGCGGGCTCGCTGAGCTTTTTAGTCTCTTGAGTGGTTGAAAACCGGGGCGATGGAGGTGGGGGGGCTGATTGGTCTTTTCGGGGGAGGCAATCTCGGGAAGGTTCTCGGTAGGTGGAAATTGAAGATTCTTAGGCGGTGTGATTTTCACCTAACCGTGGTTGTCATTACTTTGCTAAACTAAGATCAACAGAAGGGGTGGTCGGGATGTGAAGAGGGCACGATAAAAGGCGACGTTTTTTTTTAAGGTGAGATTTCGGGACGGGGACACAATCATGTCCCCGGCTTTATGAAAGTTCCGCATCTTTGGTTTTTCCGTGTCGATGCTCGCCTTTTTTCCTGGATTTCTAATGACGAGGGGCGATGCATACCTCATGATGGCTAATGATGCGGATCGAAACGCTAATTGCCGGCTAATTGGCTATAGTCCCTTTCACGCCGTCTTATCGGGGGGCTGTGGGGGTATTATTCTCGCGGTCCGCGATTATGTACTGTCGGTACTTGATGGGATGTCAGATCCCGTCACGGAAAAAATCGGGATGGTCTGCCCTCGATAACCTTGCTAAAAAATCCACGGCATAGATAAATAAAGCATCTATAGGACGAGAAAAGACATGGACTTGCGTCCTTCATCTCACTCGGACCACAACATCCCGATCCGGTACCCCAAGCCCGCCTTAGGACGAATTTTAATCTCTCTACAACCATCGTTATAGGCCGTAGCACGGGACCATTTTCCCTATAAAAAGTATACGCAATAGATGAGTCGGGGTCGAGTTCGATCTCGTACGCGCTATTTGCATAATAAAGTACAATGTGAAAATTGTTGCAACGGGTCGAATTTAATATCATATGCTATACATGACTTTTAAATCATGTTCGAATGACAAATGAAGTACAATGACTACGCATTTTTTTCCCAGTACACATTTATTTTCACATGGTATTTACATGTGAGCAAAGCCCACAATCTCTGACCAAAAGAAAAGAAAAGCCCCACAATCTAGTTATGTCATGTCTAAAATTAATTGGACGTGTAAGTATGAGTTAAAACTTAAATACAAGCACCGCATTGACATTGTTTACCAAATCAATAAAAATAATAATCAAAATACAAATAGCAGGATTAAAAGGGAAATAAAAAGAAAGCCAGGGCACCTCAAATTTTACGAAAGAGCCCCTTCAGGAAGAGCCAATTGAAACCTGACGCGTGGCGCGCCCTGAGAGAAACCGGGCGCCGTGGGGAGTTCTATGTAATTTTCTTCTGGGGCCATGCTAATTCCACAGGTCTAGCTTGGCTCCGTCCACACCCTAGTGAAGTAGAATGACAAAAACATCCAAGCATTCGAGCTATTCTATCTTCTTTTGGTTTATATGCTCGACGACCGGAGCGCGCGAATCGTTTTACAACCCACTCGAGTCTCGAACCATTTCAAGGAAATCTATATTCAGGAGTTTGATCGATTTTGCCTAATCAATTTCGTCCATATTATTACATCCATAAGGAAACTTTACAATCTCCCATTCAATAACTATTTTCTCGAATATTTGCAAGTCTGGTTTCAACCCTAGCAACTTCCATTTTATCGCAATACCAACGACCATAGATCCTCCTTATCACTGTTGAGATTCCCCGTGACAATCGGCATCATTATGGAATAGTTGTATGGCGCTATCGCACGTTACAATTCAGAGCCATCAACCACTTAGGGGTTGCCCCAGTAGCCACCCTTCCCACATGGAAAAGGGGAGGTGAGGAATTCGAATCCCCCACTTTCTTGAAGGTTGGGGTTGATGACGTTTAATTTTAGATGTGGGTTTTGATTCTCGCGCTCTGTAAAGAGGTATGACAGAAATTTAAGAGTTAGTTGAGAGTTAAAATAGGACAAAATCAAAATAAATATAAATCAGAACCATCGCTTCGCTTGCTAGATCTCCTTGCCCAGCACCACTATTTATGGACCACGCCACAAGCCACTAGTTACATTTATTGGGTAATAAATCGATTTCAATTAGTTGATTGTAATCGATAATCTCACTCTCCTTCATCTTTTCCTTCTATCTACTTGCACTGGCCAATGCTTGGTGACGCCGGTCATCGCAGAGACCTCACAACCTCAGTCCTAGATCAACATGAGATTAATCACCTCAAACTATTATGGATTTGGTATACAGTTACAAGTAAATACGGAGTAAAAGTAAGAAAACAAAATTGAGACACAAGATTTTTATCGTGGTTCGGCCTTAAACTAGAGTTACGTCCAGCAAAGGATTCTACTATAATTAAAACATCGCATCTTTTTGTTTCATCTCTCAGTTACAAGAGAAAGAGAATATATATATGCAACGATAGCTATTCATAGGTTAAACCAAAACTGTTAATAAAATACAAACTCGAAATATAAAATTTCCTTGGCTTCACGGTGTGCTGCGCCCCCTACAATCCCTACCGGGGTGATCCCCTGGACCCCCACCCGTTCATTGAGAAACAGGACCCCTCTGCCTTCATGTCGATGGGGGGTATGAATCATATTCCAATACAAACAACCTCGATCGTAGGGATCACAAGGGCACACACTCTGGGCTTGAAGTCGTGAAGGGCGGTGGCCGAGGGCAAAGGACACACACAATCAACAGGGAGAGAGAGAGGGGGGGGGATACAAATGAGATTTGAGAGCGAAAATGTGAGATGGGCAAACGCGAGTGACGAATGACGGCCGCAGTGCGTGAAGGCCGATGACGTTCGTGTGAGATCAAGGGGCGAGTCTTAGCAGGGCTGAGCGATGGAGAAAGAGGCGAAGGACTCACAAGGGTACTTTCGTCACATAATTTCTTGGTGTGTGTACGGAGATAATTTTGGGGGCAGAATAAGCCTAACCCTTTTTTCGTCTTCATCTCTCCCGAGTTAAAAGATTCTGCAAATACTTTTTACCGCATGCTCGCAAACTCAAATCATAAGACCACATTCATCGTCTACTCTAATCCCGTAACTTCATGCGACTCTAGGATTATGAATTCGATAAAGAGCCCACCACGCGACGCCTCTTCCGATCTCTTAAACGCGCAACGGGGCGCGCGAGCCCGACACGGCGCGTGATGCATCCTCAAGAAAGCCTCGCGATTTACCATCTGTCCTCACATTGCATCCATCCATCGATACTTTACTTCCGGTCAGTCCTTTCGATCTCCTTTAAACATGGAAACGTCAGCAGATTAATGGACGGTAAGCTTAGCATTTCTTGGCCTCTTCAACCTGGAATAAATCCCACTTTGGGCACCCCCCCAAAGCGAAGAACGGAATCTCCTTCCCCATACGCACGACGGCGCCGCCAATGCCGATCATCTCCATCGCCGGAGCACAAGCAAAATCCAATCGCAATTTCGCCTCCGATTTCGAAGCCTTCGTCACGCGGTGGCGATGCGTCCGCACGATGACGACAACGACGACAGCGCAGGTGCCGCCACGCCAACGTTGTTCAAAATCGAACTCGCCCTGTTCACGTTCCGTGCCCGTTTCCGCCGACTCGTCGCACGCGCTTTCGCGCCTAAAAACAGAATAAAAGGCCGAGAGCAGCGAAGGCAGCGCACGCGCTGCCGAAACCGAATCGCCGCCATTCAGATGAGCTTCTGCCCTAAGCGGCTCACTTCCCTCCTCCGCAAATCCCGCAGCCTCATCGGCCTCGCCACCACCGCCACCGCCGCCTCCGCCTCCGCCTCTCTCTCCTCCTCCGCCTCCGCCTCCTGCGCCGCCGCTGCCGCCATGGACGACCTCCAGGCCGTGAAGACCCGCGTCTGCATCATCGGCAGCGGCCCCGCGGCCCACACCGCCGCCATCTACGCCGCCCGCGCCGAGCTCAAGCCGATCCTGTTCGAGGGGTGGATGGCCAACGACATCGCCCCCGGGGGCCAGCTCACCACCACCTCCGACGTCGAGAACTTCCCCGGTTTCCCCGACGGGATCCTCGGCATCGAGCTCATGGACCGCTGCCGCAACCAGTCGCTCCGGTTCGGCACGCAGATCTTCACCGAGACGGTGACCAAGGTCGATTTCTCCGCCCGCCCCTTCAAGGTCTTCACCGACTCGAGGGCCGTGGTCGTCGCCACGGGTGCCGTCGCGAAGCGGCTCAGCTTCCCCGGCTCCGGAGACGGGCCGAACGGTTTCTGGAACCGCGGCATATCGGCGTGCGCCGTGTGCGATGGCGCCGCTCCGATATTCAGAAACAAGCCGCTGGCGGTGATCGGAGGCGGTGACTCGGCGATGGAGGAGGCGAACTTTCTGACCAAGTACGGGTCCAAGGTTTACATCATCCACAGGAGAGATACGTTCAGGGCGTCGAAGATTATGCAGAACAGGGCTTTGGGTAACCCTAAGATTGAGGTCTTGTGGAACTCTGCAGTGGTGGAGGCGTATGGGGAAGGAGAGAGAGGGGTTTTGGGAGGGTTGAAGGTCAAGAATGTCGTTAGTGGAGAGGTTTCTGATTTGAAGGTCTCTGGATTGTTCTTTGCCATCGGGCATGAGCCTGCTACTAAGTTTTTGGACGGACAGTTGGAGCTTGATTCTGATGGTTATGTTGTGACGAAGCCTGGGACCACACACACGAGTGTAAGAGGAGTTTTCGCCGCCGGGGATGTTCAGGATAAGAAGTATCGGCAGGCTGTTACTGCCGCTGGGACAGGTTGGTCATCTTTCGATGCGCTTTCTTGTTATGTTATTGAATTTTTCCCAGTAGAAAGGGGTTTATCTTAGCTTCATTTCAGCAGCTAGAAGTGTATAGTTTGTTTACTTAAGTGTTACACTCAACAAGCTGAAAGCTCTATGAAGAGAGCAATGCCAGAGAGATCAAAAGCTGCATTCATTAGTTTATTAGCTGTGTGTAGAAGCATGACATGACAATGCGGTGGTTCATGTCTTTCTGCTGTTGAGTAATTTATCAAGTTCTCTTCATTTCTGCTTCTTATTGGCTCTCTTACTACTGTACGTATGTAATTGAATACTGCATTTCGGAAAGATTCCTTAGCCTTTGATGATCTGGGTACAACAAGGCCAGCACATGACAGTGAACTTTTAGCTTCCACCATGCCTATGTATAGCTGGGTGGACTGTGGCTTAACTTTTCTGCTTGGGACTTATTCTTGTGTCTTAAATGGTTTTACCAGTACACCTGTGAAGTAAGAGCAATCATCATGAGGATAGCTGATGACCAGCTTCATGAACGGAATAGAAATTTCCCAAGTACTACTGTTCAGTGGTGAATTCACTAACTCCAAACATTTGTCTTGATGATATGGGAAAAATCTTTGCTCTTCCTGCAATGTTCCAAAAGTAACCAGGGAGATCCCTATCATCACTAGGTTGTGAATATTTTGAATTATTAACTTTATTTGTTGGTCCTAAGTCATTGTGAGTTTGTGTTTAAGTGTACTTTAAGAAATGGCCTTTTTCTCCTTTGAAACTTGGTCTGCCTGCTATGTGAGGTTATGAACATTACCCATTATTAGCTTGTGACTGCATTGTCTCAACAATAGAGTTTGTTTAGATGCAAACCAAGTCAATCCCGAATGCTCCCTCTTTTGCTAACTTATTGGATCACTCGACTATTGACCAACTGCAAATTTTTGGTGCCTTGCATTTCAATCCAGCTTGCAAACAGAAAAGATGGATAGCTTCTAACAAGAAGTATAGGCCTGCCTGCCTTCTGATTATATTATCTTGGATCATCATACCAGCTGTTCTGGTGATGTGATATGTGATCATTGATGCCCTTAACCCATGAGCAAGCTAAAGTTTATGGCAACAGTCTTGGCTAACATTAGCTCTCGAAACTGCAAACTCTGTGACTGCAGACTAGGTCTTTGATATTCTCCCTCTAGGGTCAGACCATATCAAACCCATTATGAGTTTTGTCAATCTTTGCACATGGCCTATAAATACACAATTCAGAAACGAACAGTTGGCGTCTACTTGCTTTTTGAGCATTTATCGTCATGGTTTGACAGTAACTTGTCAATTTTCTTTATGATTCATTAAGCTCTGGTGTACTATCACACTTGCATTTGGGATTTGGTTTTTTTTTTTGCTTTTGCCAATAATCAAAATGAGATTGTCAAAAGCATATGAAGGGGCTTTGCAAGAGAAGATATTTAAGTGTGAGAACGGGTGTCCCATATAAGAACAGGTGTCCCAGATAATTACAAAATGTTCATTGTCGAATAATAGATGCAAAGGCTGATTAATTATATGAAATGTTGCTTCCCCTTGCAACAATACAGAGGAGTAGAGAGAATGTACGCCCTTGTCATGCTGCCGTTGCTGATTCTGCTCTGTGGTGGTTTCTTCATCTTATTTAGCCAACTAATGCCCTTTTCTTTGGTGCAGGGTGCATGGCAGCCCTCGATGCAGAACATTATCTGCAAGAAATCGGATCCCAGGAAGGTAAAAGTGATTGACTATCTGGCGTGAGCCCCAAGCTTTGAGGCCTCTCGAATTGAAAGCAAGTTCAAATCACTAGTAATACAAAGGGAGCTCTCTATATCTCTAGGCAATTATATTGTTCATTTTGTGTTTTTAATTGCAGCGATCATTCGACTGAGATTTCGGTGCATGTTTATGCCCACGATTACTATTATACAATTGGATGTGAATCATACAAGATTTGCCTTGAGCTGTCTGCTTGCGCTCGTGCTTGTTTTGGGTGCCTATTTTGACGCACCTTTTGGACATAGGAATCCCCATAAAGGGCTCTTTTGCCTTTTTGAGCAAGAAAGGGCTCTTACAGTTCATTCCTGAAATTTTATGCTACGTTTGTCTAGAATTATGATCGTTTCGGTTGATGCTAATTGGGTTAATATAATGTGAGCTACGAGCTATGAACTACTTGGTTATGCTAAGCCAATCGAGACTGTTTATCTCCCTATCATATTTCTGTGCAACATCCACGTTTCTTTCTCCATCTCCCTCAGCATTTATCTTGTCAATATCGTTCTCCAAACCAAGGATCTGACCAGGGCTTCAGCAACCTGTGGAGTTATCTTGTCATGACCTTGCAAGGAAGATTGCTAAGTGAATCAAAGTGTTGCGCTGTGTTTTTGAGTGTTGATGAGTTAAATGAACTTCAAGAATCTGTTTGTAATAGCTGAAATCAGTTTTATCTATGTTAGCGATGTCATTAATCTGAACCACACCTTTATATCACTTTTTGCTCTTTCAAAAGTTACTACCGTATAAAAGAGGGCAGAATGGCCCAAATGGTCCATGAACTTTTCGCTTTCCTCGTTTATGGAAAAAACAGCCCACTTTTTTTTCTAAGCGACTCTAGATAAATAATATATTGTATTTTCTTGCTTTTAGTAACAGGGAAATGAAGCTAAATAAATAAACTGACATTGATTTGTCTTTTTTTTTTTCGTACTTTTCGAATGTACTTTTAAATTTGATTTCCATGATTCAAGAAGTCACTTAATTTAGAATAATAGTTAAAATAAGGCTAACTGTAAGGATAAAAAGAAGGTCGTATGAGCTTTAGTTTGTTGAACTACATCGTTATCTTTCATCTCGTAACTTAAATCCGAAATGATGTTTCATATTCAATAGATTATAGATGCACGTCTCTTTTCATTATTAAGAAATTTAAAAATGAGTTTCTCTTGGTCAATAGACGCAAAAGATGTCTTTCTTCATTGGGTTTATAAAACTGTACTTATCGATTTAATAGTTTCAACTTGCTATATGGTCTTGTCAGTGGTATGTATTATATCATTTACATGCGTGCAATGCGGAAATTATTAATTGCGGCGGCTAATGTCTACATATATATTCCATGCTTGCTTACGTATAAACTACATGGGCAATTACATTATAGCTTCCGTTTTTATATTTCTTTTTTTTGTTGTGATGCGATGCGCAAGTTGACATTTCATTTTGGTTATGCCGGAGGTGGTACACATAGATCCCTGTATTTCACCAGAGGCTAGTAGGTGGTCGTCGAGAAAGTACATTTATGCATCATGGTAACATTTTACATGTTAATATGGAATTATCAAACGAACAAAGTAATTTTAATTGCCAAATTTTTAATCATCGAGGATATTGGATTACGAGATAGAATTGAATCGGCATTTGTCATATTAGCATGGAACACGGTGTCGATGATGCATAAGATATATCATCAAGACAGGGGACAGGTCAATTAATATATAATTGCGTTTTCCCACGTAACCATCGAAAACTACATGGCTAGTCTATCGATTCGGCCTGAAATTAAAGCAAGGAGAAGTAGTTAGTAACCAAGATTAGGACTTATTTAGCAAAAAAAAAAAAACCAAGATTAGGACTTTGAATTTGGGCTTTAGTATTGTCGCAGGCTTGGCCCAACATCGTTTTTGGGCTATCTCGCTTGTTTGGGAGTGAATTCTTTCTCCGTTCTTTTGTTGGAAAAGAAAACGTATAACTTCTGGAAAAAAGAAATAAAAGGAATTCAGATTTGATGCTGGAGGATGAATGTTGCATTGGAGAATAATGTGTCCATTGACCAAGAGTCAACCTCAGCTCTATTTTTTTGGGCAAAAATAAATAAATAAATACATAAACTCATTGTTTATTTCCTAGTTCTCGTGGCACCAAAAAGATTAATTTTCCTTTACAGTATATATTTAAAATGGCGATATTAAAAAGATACTAATTACATTATTTAGAGCAAATAGATAAGGGGTAAGGCCGAGAAACACTATTTTGGATGCAATTGCAAAATCAAGTCCCGGACACGTCGTCTTTCGGATCATCTCGATGCTTGTAAAGATTGCAACAACGAACTTTATCTTAATTTACGAAAATGTATAATGAAAACTCAATCGAAATAAAAAAAAAAACTAAAGTCCCTGTATTTTAAATGTTAAAATCTATCATTGTCTTGTTTGATTGATCACATTTTGAAGTTAGTACCGAAGTTGGATCACCCTTTGTTCTGGCCCACCTGAGAAACAAGCCCTAGCCACTTACTTCAACATTGGCTTGACCCATTGCGACAGCGAGTGGGAGAGGGACTCTCTTCCCGTCTCCTACAAAGGACCCGACCCAATTTCTTCGAAATTGGGCCGACCCGCTTTGCACTATTTGGACCTCCGAATGGTCACAGACTTTGCAGATGATTGCGAGACTCTTTCTTGATTAGGAAATTAGTGGGACACAGCCAGTTATGACCAATGGTGATGAGATGATGGCTTTAAAGATTCTAGATGTTGGCGTCACGTTATGTACTTATAGCTCTGATTTAGCATGTCTTCTGTGTAATTTGGTGATTCTCCACAGTCCGCTTTCGAATGGTCCAAGCTTATTCCAATGCTGATTGAGCCACGGGTCGTCTCTGGGACATACGAAATGAAAAATCATGAAAGCTATCATGTCCCCATGCTCGCAAAACCCTAAAATTCAACAATCTTGTGATGTGGAAAGTACGTGGAGACAAACAAGGGTTTTAAGCCGTCGCCATGAATGGTGCGGAGAGATTTTTTGGTTTCCTTTTTGTTGGTCTCCAGATTCAAGAGGTGGGGTCGCGAGACATCATCGGTGGCTCTTAGAATTAGGTGATGGGAAAAAGCTATGTCCATTTGACATATCGACATGATATATATATATATATATATATATATTATCGGACCGGTCATGTTTTCAAAGCGATATTGTATTGGCATTTCATTGGCTACATGCTTTCGCGTTTCTTACGAGTACTGAATTGAATTTAAATTTGAAATAGTCACGGTCAAAAATAGTATTAGCGCGTTAATTATTCAACGGCTTCAGTTCAAAGATTGATTAATTCCAACTCAATCTATTTATTTAGATACGTTTCCACGGCAAATCAGACCTCTGAACGATAAATGGGTGATTTTCAACGCCGGACAACAAACATAAAATTCTAAAATTTCTATAAAACGAGACATGCATCGAAAAACTAATTGTCCATATCGGTTAAATTCTCTTTTTAGTTTAGTAGCCCCTATACATGTAATGTTTCTAAGTTTCACATTGGTAGCGTATCATTGAATCATTTGGACAATGCGCTCTCCATTTTTGGGGTCATTATCCAATTCACATCTGGGCTGTTTCTCGCTTTTTGGGGTTTTTGCTCTTGCTAAGAGCAAGATGACAAAGCTTTGTCGGCATTATTCTATCAGGACCGCACTTCACAGGAGGGAAAAAGAAAAAGAAATTAACAGTAGCTTCGTGGTTAAGAACAGGGATAATTAGATAAACAGTCCCTGAATTTTAGCTCAATATATAATATGGTCCTTAAAATTGTAATCTGATCAATATGAATCTTGAACTTTACCTTAATATTAAATGTGGTCCTTGAACTTTTTATTTGTTCAATGTAGTTCATGAATTTTCGGTACATGTTCAATATAATCCCTAGACTATATATAATTCCTGAACTTGAATTATTAGAAGGATTACATTAAATATTTTCATATAACTCAGGGACTATATTGAATATGTATGAAAAGTTTACAGATCATATTGAACAAATTAAAAGTTAAGGGATCACATTATATATTAGGTGAAAGTTTATGGACTATATTATATATTGAATTAAGATCGAGTGATTGCTCGTGTCGTTTATTTTGAGAATGTAATGCATCCGGACAAGAATTCAGAAAAATTTGGACAATAGGAGAGAGAGAGAGAGAGAGAGAGAGAGAGAGTGGATTTGGATGAGTGCGTGTTTTGGCTTTTTGGCGAAGTGAGCGTCCCGAAGATTCTGAAAAAAATACAAAGCGTCAAGGGGCCTTGATCGGCGTTCTCACACGGCAAAAGGCGGAGCCACCACCACCATGATGCCATAGCCTCTCCCCACTGGGATCCTCCCTCCCTCCACGCCCGCCTTCCCCCTTTCGATACCCCCACGCCCCCCACCCCAAGCCCCTCGAAATCCGAATCCCAAGTTCAGTTCTCCCTCTTTTCGTCTCGTCGCAAATCCCTCCTCTCTTTTCTCGGACAGCACTGTCCTCTGTTTCTATATATCTACTAGGGTTTCTCGAAAGTCTTGCTCCCTCTTTTTTTTTTTCTCGGGTTTGATTGATCCGGGTCACCTCAGGGAGCTGGCTTCACGGTCTCTGGCTAGCTCTCGTGGGGCTCTTTCTTCGTTTTGTCGAGCTGGGTCTCTCGCTGATCTTGCCGTCTTTGACCCGGAGAGGGGGCTTTTCGGCGGTTTTGCCCCGATATGTTTAGCATGTGATGATGGGGGGGCTCGGGTTCTTCTGGGTCTACCTTCACGTCACGTGAATTGAGCCCCATCGAGTTGCTGATGGAGGGAATCTCGGGTTTAGATTGATTCCTCGCGGGTCTCGGTGGAACTAGATGGCATTTTACCAGCCGGTGCCTGGTTCTCCGTTCGCCGGTTTTGGGGACACGACTTATACGAAGGTGTTCGTGGGAGGGCTGGCGTGGGAGACCCAGAGCGATACTTTGATGCGCTACTTTGAGCAGTTTGGGGACATTCTCGAGGCTGTTGTCATCACTGACAAGAACACCGGCCGATCCAAAGGCTATGGATTTGTAAGTGTTGATGTTCTGTAACTGTGACGGTTTAGCTGTTGTTATTTGGGGATGTAGGTTTTTATTTGTTCCTTCTCGGCGGGTGTGTTCGGTTTTTTTCTCTTCTTTTTTTTCTGGTTCGAAATGATGGTGATGGGTTTATAGCTATCGTGTTTTTATTCTTGGATTGGATTCATATGGAGGTTAGGTGACATTCCGCGATCCTGAATCTGCGAGAAGAGCTTGTGAAAATGCCAGCCCTGTTATCGATGGCAGAAGGGCTAATTGCAATTTGGCTTCTCTTGGCCGGCCTCGGCCAACTCTTCCTTATGGTACTTTATGTTTTGATCCGCAGTACTACCTGAATGTGAACATTGAATTCTCCGACTGCTTTGATTTAAGAATTGAATTGTTTATGCAGTGCCCCGTGGCACTAGATCTAGCATGACACGGGATGATGGAAGTTAGTTTCCTGTTAGTCGCTGTTGGAGTGTTGCATCCCAGCTAGAACTTTTTCGTATTGTTAGGTTACCAATGGTGGTAAGTAGAGAGCAAGCTAGGTTTATCAAGAACTTATACTAGAATTAATCTGTTCATTGATGTGATGAAAATGGGTGTCAAAAGGATCTATGCACCGGTCAGTTGGCTTGTTCAAAGATGTAATCGTTAGATGTAAGTTTCTGCAGACATTGGTCCATCGTCAATGTATGCTGAAAATCTGCATTTAAAGTGAATCAGTGAGAAAATTATAGTACGTGCCCTCAAAGTTTGTTAAATGACTGCCAAATGAATTGTGAAATTTGGCGTCTTGCATGTTGACCACCAAATAAATTCCTCGGATTGTAAACCGCATGATGTGGCTCTTTAAATAAGTACTGGGAGCAGGGTCCTTGTTCGGCATGTTTATCAATCATGAGTTTTACAATGTACTGATGTTTCATTTGTGAAACGCAGTCGTTACTTTTTAGACTTTCCAGTTTCTGTTTCTTGGTCTAATGGGTGCCTGTTTTATTGTCCTAGGGCGATTGAGACCTGTACCACCTCTGATTGGAAGTGTGCAGACTCCCAGGGGGAGTTACGTGGGGAGCCCTGTCTACCACCATCCAAATTCTTATGGTTATCAGCCAGGATATGTCTATCCTCCTTATGGGTAATTCCAAAGTCATGTCATTTCCTGGAAGGAACTTGCAGTTAATAGTCCCAGCTAGAATTGGATGCTTGCGCTGCTGCGCAATCTGGATTTCAAGAGATATAGCAATTAGCATACCATTCGGAACTTTCAAAATCAGCGTAAATTTGTTGATTGCATGCAAAATTGAAAATCATATATACTTGAGTACATGGAGCCTCTTCTTTTTTGTTTACTCGAGGAAATATTGTGCGAGCAAAGTTAAAGACATTGCATCTCCCGGATTTTGATTGGAAGCTTTGTTCTTATCTTAAGATTGCCAAATTCATTCAACTCTTTTTCTGGCCACTTGCAGTATGAAGGACGGCATATTGATTTAACTGGTCAAATTGATGCCATCTTCAGCACATTATTTGACAGGAAAAGTTTCCTGTTGATGTAATACCTTGATGTGTCTATATCTTCTGAAGTGATTCAATCACTTTCTTTACTGCAGGTACACTACATATGGGCCTGAATATGTCTATCCACAGGTTAATCCTAGATATCCTTATTGTCGAAATTTCAACTTTTCTTAGAAGTTGTAACATAAAGTGTTTAGAATCCCATATCGAGCTCTCTGATACAAGTTTATTTACTTCCTCTTCCATATTGCAGGGCGTCTATAATCCTTACATGGCCCAGCATTACCTACAAATGTATGGGGCACCATCCGCAGATAGCAGTGATGTATACTCATTTGGGCAATCAGGTCATCTACCTCCTGGTAATCATGGGTATACGATGCTTCGTGGTTATCGGATGCCAGGTCAGCATATTATGCAACTTGGGGGACCTAATATAACTGGAGGAACTACTGCTGCAGTTCCCACCATTCAAGTGCCTTACCCTACTGGTATTTTTCTCACTCTCTCGTCTAAGTTAACAAAGTGATGTTTCTGGAGTTCCTGTAATGTCGGGAATACACATCATTATGATTATGTTGGGGTTGTTCAGCAATGTCTTTCTGTTGAGACCTTCGACTCTAACACTTACAGTTACCTGTTTATCATGCACTTCTGGTGGTCTTTCCCACGCTTTGTACACTCTAGTTACTTTTAAGGGGAATTTACTCGATACTACCAGGGTCTTACGTTTATTTCGGTTTAATCTATTAACAAGTTGTCTCAACTACAAAGGATTGTCAATTAATTGGTTTTTAAGGGTGAGCATGATTCTTTTGCCTTGTTACGAAATTACACTACCAGGCGTCGTACTATGTCAACCTATCTTGTGGCCGAGCTTCCGCTTGTGTGATATTACTATATACATCTCCGAGTAGAATGACTAGTGCAGAAGAGAAACTTCTATATGATAGCACATGAGATATAAGCGTGTAAAAGTACATGCAATAGATGGGCTTGCCACAGAAAGTCCAGAAGTTGCTTGATTCTCTTCCCTTTTACTGCCATTCATGCACACACACATGTATACATACACATGCTGGTGGCAACTGGAGTCCCTACTTTTATAATTAGCAACTTGATGCTGAATCGTGAACAAGAGAAGACTGCTTTATCCTGTCCTGTTGGGCAATAATCATGTGCTAACTCTTGATCCATGTTTTTCCTACTTCATTCAACTACTTGCAATGACTGAAATTTTTAGATGTGCTTAACTTTATTTGTGTGAGCTTCCTTGTGTTGGTCAGGTATAGGAGCACCTGCTCCTGGACAGACCCAGATGAGACTACCAACTCATCCTCCTCAGTTCACTAACACTTCTGATCAAACATCTGGTTGAGGGGGAGATCAAAGAGTCAAAATGTCAGGTAGAGTTCATACACAGAGCTATATTTTCCTTGTAACATTTCGGGTGTATCACTGTTGGACCTGCCATGATGCCCCTGTCGCAGGTAATCCTTAGATTGCAGCAGGACTAAGAGCAGCAGCTCTGCTACTTGAGTGGCAAGCTTCAAATCTAGCCTTGCAAGTTGTCATATTTGCATTCTAGAGGTAACTATATATGTTCTTATTAGCTTGTTAGAAAATGGAATAGATGGAACAATCTAAAGCAGACTTAAAAAGGAGTTGAACTGGAAAGAGAATGCGCATGCTTTATGTACTCTCTAGGATAAATATCCTCACATCAAAAGGTTTTGGTAGAAATGGTCGCTTAACACAATATGCAAAGTTACGTTTCTGAACTGATATTTGTTTGCCGGTGTCTCTACTATAAGATTATATGGAGAGTTCGTCTTTCACTTGTAAGGCTCGAGTTGCATGTGAGATGGGAGGTTAGCCAGCTTTGGACTTGGGAACAAAACTGCTGCACCAGCAAATTGGAGTTGTCTGATTACCGTTGCATGTCGTTGTTTCTTTGCTCGACTTGAATGTCTTCAAAAGTTATTTTCTTTCTAGCTCAGGATCAATGATCTAGTGGGGCCTTCCATTTTCTTAGGATTATCTGGCACCATGTGGTTAAAGCCATACTTGCAAAGGGGTGAATTATAAATTTGCGATGGTTTCTTGCAGGTACCTTTGTCATATCCACCGAAATTCCCCCCCAAAGTCAGTTGTAAGATGTTTCGAGTCAGTGAAAGAGCAAAGGGTTGCTTTTTCATCTGTGTCTGTCATGGGCTGAAGCCAGCGGCAGAGCAAGATCAATGTTTTTACCGGAACATAATGTCCGGCAATACCATGTAAATAATGTAAATTTGTAAATACTGTACCAAAGAATCAAGATATGATTCTTTAATTGTGTGAACCCTAGGCATGGGTTCTTCGTCAATTCTTAGCTTGTATGATATCTCCAATGACTTTGTTAATAAAAATTCCATCATTTCTGACTCAAAAAGTACGTTTTGAGCGGTAGCTTGTGACGGTACCCAGTGCATACCGGCTTTTCCTTGCCACGGTGATGCTCATTCTCTCCTTGCCTTGTCTTATTGTGTTTATTGACTCAAATTGAAAACCTTAAACTCAATGCCTCTGTATGTAGATAAGAGGTAATTTGGCAGACAAATACAACCCCGTAAGATGGGAGAAGGAGATTTATGGCTTATATTATACAGAAGTAGCACTGTCACGTTATGTTTCACAATGTCACATTACAATCTAGACTTTCATTCGAGACCAAAATTTTAACACTGTAAAAATACAAGGCCAGAGTTACCACCACAAATTTTGCTCCGAGCAATGAGTCGGTAGCGTCGTTCCAGTACGGCCCATATAATTTGGCAGCACTATCTTCTGGCTTCTGAAAGAATTTCTGACTGTCCACTGATTTAAGAATGACTCCGGACTAGTAGACGGTCTTAACCTCGACGGCATTCGTACAAGCTCCTCTAGTCCTCCCCCGAACTTGTACATTGAGGACTGCTTCGGTGTAATGGACATTTTATTCAACGCATAGTCAAATTCTTCCATATCAATATCCTGCTTGTTAAAATTTGCAGCCATTCTGTTGCCTCTGTTCTCCCCTACGCCATCAACAGACTTTTCACCATCTTCGTCACCGCTACCTTCCTCGTCTTCATCTTCATCATACGTAGTTTTGACCTTTGACCAAAATATGAAGTTTGGCCGGATGAATATGCAGAACGTAAGTTTCTAAAGAAGAGAAAAGTATGGTCAGCACTCCCTTCCCCTATAGTTACACGTTAACGCCATTTAACTAACAGTACACACCGGTAGCTATCCCTTAAAAAGTTGAAACCAGAGTAAGCAACCAAAAATGTTGCTCCTCATGAAACTCAACTCTAAACATCAAGAATTTGCACATGAGACAGAAAATGTTCTATTGTATGCAGAAACTCTGAGCCCTTTCATTATTCTAACACTTACACAATCTGCTAACACATAGAAGCATTACAGTATTTAGCCTAGACAGGTTTCGTGTTCTCCAACCAAATCCAACGATAAAGAGCACATCACAAACAGATGCTAGCCTGAAACTGATTGTAGCAACCATGCAAAGAGAACATCCTTTGATGTAATTCTTACGATTTCCCCTAGTCAGCCACAGTAGGCAATTCACTTCTTAGTCAGATATTCAAAACCAAACGAGATACCTTGGCTATGCACTCATATTCTTTTGGCCCATAATTATTCATTTGCAAAACTTTTAAGGCGAGAGAAAGAACCTGTTGCTTTTCTTCAATAAACATGGGTCAAAAGGAAAGAACATGTCTAGCCTCTCCAGTCCACCAAAAGCCCTTCAAAGTTAAGAGTCCAGTATGTCATCACAGATAAATGTTTTGGACACTGCAAAAAGCCCAGCTGCTCTTGCCTGTTTAAGAAATTCCCCCGCTACTGATGGCAGGCATACCTGTAAGAAGATGAGAAAAGCTGAGGCTGTAAGTCAAGGATGAAAAAAGCTAATGTAAGGTTGGAAAAAATTCTTGTAAAGAATAAAATGTGGAATGATTTGATAGTAATTGCAGATTTGCAAGCGAGAGAATGCATTCAAAAAAGTTCTAAAAGGTCTGAAAATTATAATTCATGGCAAATCTATAATTATATAGGGAAAAGTGTCAAAAAAGTTCTAAACCTTTTGCATTGGTACCGATTTAGTCTTAATCCTTTTTTTTGTGCCAATTTAGTCCTAAACCTTTTGCATTGATGCTAATTGAGTTCTAAACATTTTTTTTGCCAATTCAGTCCTAAACCTTTTGTATTTGTGCCAATTTAGTCCTAAATCTTTTTTTGGTACCAATTTAGTCCTAAACCTTTTGCATTGGTGCCAATTCAGTCCTAAACTTTCTGCATTAGTGCCAATTTAGTCCTTCGACATGCGAATAGCTATTGGCCGGAAGGACTAAATTGGCACCAATGCAAACGGTTTAGAATTAAATTGGCATCAATACAAAATATTTAGGACTGAATTGACATCAAAAAAAGGTTTATGACTAAAATGGCATAAATGTAAAAGGTTTAAGACTTTTTTGATACTTTTTTCATAATAATTATATAAGATAGCAAAGCTCACCTTTAGTGGATCTGATTTGTGCTTCAGGATTGTTTCTATCGGCATGAGGAAAAGCTGTGAGTTCGGCCGTGGAATGCTCATTATTGACCTCATTCGAAAGCAAAGCACGTACATGATAGCCTGCGATACAGAATGCTAATGCATCAGCACTTCCACCCTAATATTCTTTCCTGTTACACATTATCTCAAGAGATATGGTCCAAAGACCCCAAACAATCAACGGATAATTTTTCCTCAAAAAGACGAGGTCGTCATAACGCTCTATCAGTGCATGTGGCAGGGAAAATGAGGAAATTCTAAACCATGTTGATTATCCCCAAATAAAATTCCTTCACGCATACCAAGCCAGATGAGCATTCATAAAAGGCTCCTCTCAAAAGAAAATATGCATAAAGGCACTCAGTTGTCGTAATAACAGTGAACACCAATCTTGATCTCAACTTACAATCTAACTAAGATATGATGTTACCTGGCAGCCAGCATAGAAAACTCGATGAGCTAGTGGATTAACGTCCACATCCTGAACTTTGCAATAGTCCAAACAACAATCAACTAACCTGAACTTTCCACTTGTTCCGTTTGATGTACCCTGACTAATTATCTGTGTCCATGCGACATGTCTGCTAGCGCTAGGGCCGTGGCTTGATTGATCTTTTTGCGGGCTTGGTCCACGTGAATTCGGTCGGTTGTTTACAAGTAGTGTTAGAGCAATCCGTAAACCGAAAATGTGGAAACCAAAGAAGGCTGTCACTTAATTTGCGTACATTACCTGGGTCGATGGCTAGCTTTTTTAATTCTGATTTCAGATATGAATGTGAATTGTGACCCGGTTTTCTTAGGAAAAGGGATGACTATATGTTTCGAAAATTCGATTTTGCCAGATAATCTTTTCTCAAGAAAGCAAGACATGCTCACGATTGGGCATTGTGACGTTTGCGTTTTCTGAAACGGATGTCGAATAGACCATGTTGATGCCAGGAAAAATCTTACTTTCTGTCTTGAACATGTGGTTGATGTCCTAACTCATTAAAATGTGGATGAACTTTTCAGGCATTTATCTGTTGGTTTAGTGTGGCAAATCGGTTGCTGCATTCCTTGGCTTTGGACCTGTGGATGGATGTCCAATATTATGTTTCTGTTCGCCTTCAAGAATTAGGAATATCTTCTGGTCACTGTGGCTGTTACTTACGTCTCTGGTCTCTTATTACTTGTCAAAAATTGTCAACTGCTTTGCATATTGCCGGCTTATATGCCTTTTTAAACTGACCCCCGTGAAAGCAGAAATAAGGAGCCAATGTAAATGATTTAATCGAAAGCACACCACTGATATCAGAGGATGGATCGGTTAGACTTGGATCTCAGAGAGGCACAGTGTTTGAAGTTGATACTCTGACTGGAAGACTAGTACGAGTTTATGGTTCATCAGATTTTCCATCTACCTCCTGAAATGACATGGAAGAGGGTCGAGACACTGTTTCATTCGTGAATGATGCGAAGGATTTGGCAAAGTCGAAATCTAATGGAGCAGCCGCATCTGAAGATCATACGGACAAACTACTCATTGCAATCATTTGCTCCAAGCTCTGATAAGTGTCGTGGAGCTTATCCCTAGCTGAGATAGAAGCTTCCCTACTTGGTGAAGAAGACATTGGTCATTCTGGTAGTATATCGCCTGTTGATTCATGATATCGACTTGGTTTGGAACGTGGAGACCCCCCTTTACAATGCAACTCTGTTTCTCTTGTCCACCTATTGTCGTTCATGTTCGAACTTGTCAGATGCACAATCCATTTTCTAGACCTTCTCCGGCCTGAGATTGGTCGACCCTTGAGTTTTGAGCCCAAGAATGTGAGACTTCCGTCTTCAGATCTCTTGCTTCATCAGCGACTGAAGATGGATATTATGTCAAGGTTGCAAAACGAGGATGCTTTTGATGTGATACCATCACAGCCCTGATCCACAGATCCATAATTCACGAGTTGTCTGTCGGTCGGGTTTACCATATGGCCTTCTCGATCGATATTTCGTGTTATCTTTTTTGAGTGGTTGGAAGCTTCATCTATTGAACTGATGATCCTTTCGATCATCAGCTGGTTTGTCTGCTATTCCGTTCAAGTGCAAAATGAACAATCGAAGCTGTTGGGGGATTCTAATTTGAAAGAACCTTACTAGAGGAAGAGAAGGTGTAAATCTGGAAAGAGTAACGTAAGTCTCAACAGTGAGGACAAGCACGTTTCACCAGGGAACGAAGGCAAGCACTGTAATATACAGAGCAACTACGAGGCCGGTCGTAATTTGGCTACGGCTTCCAAGATGATGGAAACACGGGTCAAGAAAGGATGAGCATGCGTCTATAGAGAAAGAAGGCGGGCTTAGTCATATTAGGAGCGACGATGAAGTTATCCGTATTTGAAGAGGCTTTCCAGGAAGAAGAAACAAGGAAAGTTTTGGGTTCGTTAACAAAAAACAACGCAGGGGAATATAGAACCCTAAACAGGATTCATGTGTATATTGAAATTGAAAAGGAATTTTGAAACGTACCTTTTGCAGATCGAAGATAAATCGGCAACCGATTGTGTCTGGATTAGCGTCCCAAGTGTTGCGCCTTTACCGGTATTCACACACAAGAACGGAATTTTCCAACGATTCACGTGCTAGCGAAAGATCTTAAAGTTCCTTCTTCTTGAACGCCTTTTGATTTTCGATACTCTGTCGAAAAATCCTTAGACAAAAAACGATTCTCTATCTATTTATACAGCTTTATCATTCAACGGAATTAAAAGAAGTGGGCCAGGCGATTTGGGCCTGCCAAACCGTCCACCTTCAATCGTACATTTAATCGTTTTCTCGTAACGTATACGATTGCGTAGATAAATTGAATAAGAGAATAAATTAAAATCTCCTTCTTATTTTGAATAGATCCCGGCGCACATAAAATATTAAGTTCATTCGCGATTGTGTGCGATCCTGTAGGTTCACTAAACATTAGTAGTGTGCTCAAAACCCTTTTGGCCCATAAGTCATAAACGGTCTCTAGCAACACATTATGACTACCTAAGTATAGTGAAAATCGGTTTTCCGACACAATCTAATCCACAACTAATATTAGAGTATCAACATTGATTGATTCCTAAGGCAGACCACTAATAGAAAGTCGAGAAAGAAAAATACAAAAAAAAAAAGACCAGATTGTGTCTTCAGAGAACTATGGCAGGCTTGGTAATGGTAGGAGCAAATGATGAGGGTGATTCTACCTTGGAAACGCCTTGGAAGAAGAAGAAAGCACACAAGTCGAGAGAGAAAGATGGAAATCTTGACAAAAAGGAGAGAGGAGCATGTCTCTTTCCTGGGAGAAGGAAGGCAAGCACGGCCCTATTAGGAGGGACAATGTTCTTTGGCATAGTCAAGAAACAGGGGTGGATATTGAGTTAAAAAAATTGAAAATACACAAATTATTTATGAACTTTGACCGAATATGCAATGTGATCCATGAACTATAACTTGATGTGTAATGTAATTCATGAACTTTCAATTTGTTCAATATGATCTCTAAACTTTTGGTACATGTTCAACTTAATCCCTAAACTATGTAAAAATGTTCAATATTGTCCCTTAACTTGAATTAATAGAAGGACAATATTGAACTTTTTCATATAATTCGAAAACTAAATTGAACATGTACCAAAAGTCCAAGGCCCATATTACACATTAAGCTAAAGTTCATAGACCACATCAAACAAATAAAAAATTCAGGAATCACATTACATATTAGCCCAAAGTTCACGGACCATTTATATCATTATCCCTTAAAAAAAATTAAAAAAGGGTTCGGTTCAGCTTGGTTTCGGGTCAAATCCCAAACCGACCCAAAACACCTACCTGTAAAATGATCAGACGATGATGGAAAATGAAAACTCTAAGCCCTCCCTCGCTGCCTTCTTAGCCAGCAGGTTCGGCGCTACTTGCTCAACATTACTCGGTGGCTCCGGGGGGTGCCACCGGCGGGCATCCGGCGATCCCCAAGGCCTCGATTCTGTCGGATTGAGGGGCATCATGACGACCCCGGAAACCGGTCATGTCGTCAATTGCTCCAGCCATTGTCAAGCCAGTTTTCTCGAACAAATACTTCCAACCCTTGTTAGTTGTATAGACATGTTAGTACAGGAATGTGTGTTGATCACTGAGCATCAAATATTATGTGCGAGGTATCTGATGTGGGAAAATTTATCTCGACGGAGGCGTTTAACTCTTCCTACATCTGATATCTTGTCATATAATATTTTGATGCAGATAAATCCTTCCGGTAAGCTCATCTTTCACTTGTAAGGTTCGGGGCGTACAATCGAGATGGGGGAGGTTTAGCCAGCTTTGGACCTTGGGAACAGAAGGGCTGCACCGTCAAATTGGAGTTTTGTCTGATCAAAAACTGTTTTGCGTGCGTGTCGTCGTTTGCTTCGCTCCATTTTCTTATGATTGTCTGGCACGGTGTGGTTAAAGCCATGCTTGCAAAGGGGTGACTGTAAATTAGGGTGCACGTCACAATCATTCTGTGCCTCGAAATTATTTCTATTGAGAAATGGTTCTTTTTGATTCTATACTCAGAAATAATTTCTGAGCATTTAAAGACGTTTGGTAAACTATCCAAAATTTCTATTCCTAGAAAAGAAAAGAACAGAAATGCGTTTGGTAACTACACAAAATTTCTTTGCATTAATAATATTTTAATAATATTTTGAATTGTTTAATATATATATTTTTTCTTTCTACCCATTCTCTTCCTTGGCCATGGCCGGTCGCCGGCAACCGGCAACCGGCCACAGGCCAGGGAGTCGCAGCCCTCGCCGTCGCCCTGGCCGCCTGCCTCGCCGCTGGCCTCGCCTAGATCAGGAGAGGCCGAGCCTCGTCGTCGGTCGCGACAGCGAAGCCGACCTTGCCGTGGGTCGTGACGACGAGCCGCCTCGCCCAGGCGGCGAGGGTCCAGCCCTCACCCTCGCCGGCAAGAGGGACCCTCGCCTCCGCCGGTTGCCGGCGAGGGTCGTGATGCCCTCGTCGGCCGTGGGCTATGGCCGGTCACCGGCCGCCAGCTGCTGGCGACCGGCTACAACCCAAGAAGAGCAACACAAAAAGAAGAAAACAAAAAAAAAAGAAGAAAAAAACTGATTCTCAAAATTGTGCCGAGAAACAAGAAGCAATTTTTTTTTTACTTCTTGTTTCTTTTCCAAAACTGTTTCTTGACACAAATTTTTGCAAAAATGTGCCCGGGAACAAAAAGTTTACCAAACGCATTTCTGTTCTCAAACTATTTCTAGGAACAAAAAAACATAAATTTTCACTGTTTGGTACGTTACCAAACGGGCCCTTAGTAGTTTGTTGTAGTTTGTTTCTTGCAGGTACCTGCTTCGTCATACCCACCAAAAACTCCACCGAAGTGAATTTTAAGATCTTTCAAGTCAGTGAAAGAGCAATGGGTTGCTTTTCCCATCTGGGTCTATCATGGGCTGAGGCCCTGCGGCAGAGCAAGATCGATGTTTTTGCCGGAAGCCGGAAAATAATTTCCCGCAGTACCATCAAAATAATGTAAATTTGTTTGAAACCCAGGCACGGGGTCTTGGTAAATTCTTAGCTTGTATGATATCTCCAATGACTTTGTCAATAAAAGTTCCGTCATTTCTGACTAGAGAAGTACGTTCTGAGGAGTAGCGTGGATGACAATACGCAGTGCATACCAGCTTTTCCTTGCCGCCGTGATGCTCATTCTCTCCATGCCTTGGCTCATTGTGTTTATAGACTCATAATGAAAACCTTAAACTCAATACCTACGTATATAGACAAGAAATAGTTTGGTAGACAAATGAAACCCGTATGATGGAGAATGAGATTTCTGGCTTATATGATACAGAAGCAACACTGTCACATTATATGATTCACAATGTCACATTACAATCTAGACTTTCATTCGAGACCAAAATTTTAACACTGCAAAACTACAACGCCAGAGTTACCACCACAAATTTAGCTCCGAGCTACGAGTCGATAGCGTCGCTCCAGTATATCGCCCGCAGCACAATCTTCCAGCTTCTGAAAGAATTGCTGTACCATCAAATGATTTCACAATGACTCCGGACTAGTAGACGGTCTTAACCTCGACGGCATTCGTACAAGCTCCTCTAGTCCTCCACCGAACTTGTACATTGAGGACTGCTTCGGTGTAATGGACATTTTATTCAACGCGTAGTCAAATTCTTCGATATCAATATCTTGCTCGTTAAAACTCGTAGCCATTCTATCGCCTCTGTTCTCTTCTACGCCGTCAACGAATACTTCACCATCTTCTTCGTCGCTGCTATCTTCCTCATCTTCATCTTCATCATACGTAGTTTTGACCATTGACCAAAATATGAAGTTTGGCCGGATGAATCTGTATGACATAAGTTTCAGAAAGAATAGTAGGGTCAGCACACCCTTCCCACTAAAGTTACAGTCCACACTGGTAGCTATCACTTAAAAAGTTGAAATGACAGTATGTGAACAAAAGTTAGTTCTCTTGAAATTCAACTCTAATGTCAAGAATTGCACGAAACGAAATATCCCATTTTATACAGAAACTCTGACCCGTTTCATTATACTAACACTTTCACAATCTACTAACACAGAAGCATTCCAGTAATTAGCCTAGTAGGCAAATCACTTCCTAGACAGATATTCAAAACCAAACGAAAACAAAATATACCCATTGATATGCACTCATATTCTTTTGGTCCATAATTATTAATTTGCAATACTTTTAAGGCAAGAGAATGAACCTGTCGCTTTTCTTCAATAAACATGGGTCAAAAGGAAAGAACGTGTCTAGCCTCTCCAGTCCACCAAAAGCCCTCGAAAGTTCAGACTCCAGGATGTCATCAAAGTTAGATGTCTTGGAGACTCTAAAAAGCCCAGCTGCTCTTGCCTGTTTAAGAAATTCCCCAACTACAGATGGCAGGCATACCTGTAAGAAGATGAGAAAAGCTGAGGCTGTACGTCAAGGATGGAAAAAGCTAATGTAAGGTTGGAAAAAATTCTTGAAAAGAATTATATGTGGAATGCTTTTGATGGTAATTGCAGATTCACAAGAGAGAAAATGCAAACAAAAAAGTTCTAGAAGGTTAGAAGAAATTATAATTCGTGGCAAATCTATAATTATATAAGATAGCAAAGCTCACCTTTAATGGATCCGATTTGTGCAGTAAAATTGTTTCTAGCGGCATAAGGAAAAGCTGTGTCTTCAGCCGTGGAATGCTCATTATTGACCTCATTCGAAAGCAAAGCACGTACATAATAGCCTGTGATATAGAAAAGCTAATGCATCAGCACTGCCACCCTAATATTCTTTCCTGTTACACATTATCTGAATAGATATGGTCCAAAGACCCCAAATGGTCAACTGATAATTTTTGCCTCATAAAGACAAGGTCGTCTCAGCAAAAAGCTCTACCAGTTCATATGTGGCAGAGAAAATGAGGATTTTCTTAACCATTGTTGATTATCCTCAAATAAAATTTCTTCACGCATACCAAGTCAGATGAGCATCCAAAATTTCCAATTGTCAGGGGATGGGAAAAAACATCGGTTGATAAACACACATTTTCATAGAAGGCTCCTCCTAAAAGACTATATGCATAAAGGCACTCAATTGTCCTCATAACATTGAACACCAATCTTAATCTCAACTTACAATCTAACTAAGATATGATGTTACCTGGCAGCCAGCATAGAAAACTCGATGGGCTAGTGGATTAATGTCCCCATCCTGAACTTTGCTATAGTCCAAACACCAATCGACCAACCTGAAATGTTAATAGTCAGCAGAATTAATTCATCAATAGATTGTCTTTGCATAGAACTACGGTTTATATTGAAAGCTCTCTCATGGGAGCCTCATCAGAAACTTGAATAAATTTCACAATCATAACCTTTTCAACATTGTAGTAATGTAATTGGCAGAGAGAAACTTTCCGCGAGACAGATAGCTGGCAAGATATGCAACTGCACTCATCCTGCAAAAGACGGGACATAAAATGAAGACCTAGAGCAATAAGCTTTAAACAGTAACTGCCAAGTTCAATAGAGATACTAAAAATATGTTAATCTTAATACCAGTTCTAACTCTTCAAAAGAAAACGAAATTGAGATCATTCATAGGTCAAGAAAACCATAAAATTGGGAATACATGGCAAGCTACACTGTTTGTTGTATATTAAAATGACATAATTTTAAGATAAGCAGTGCACACCATTCTAAGCCAACTAACGATGTGGCATTGCGATGGAACTTCAAAGGATAGGCCATATTACCTTGTGATTGGAGGGTGATCATGGCAAACAAAAATATCTACAAGCATTCGAGCAAATCTCACGCCACAATTCTCAGGATCCAGTGCACACGCATAGAACATCACAAACTGCACCATACAGATTTGATCAAGCTCAGAAAGGGAGTGATGAAAAGTCTGTCTCTCTAAATAAATCTGGAAGCACATGTCCATTACCTGCGCAAACTTGGACTTGTATGCATTCAGAACAGTGATGCGAAAAGAATGGAGAAGAGCCTCGAATACCTACTCAACAAAAAGGTTAAAAAAGATCAATATACCAGATTAAAAAGTTCGGAAAATTAGTGGACCCAAAACCAATTCTAATCAGCAAAAATTTATTAGAGTCCAGATAAAACCTCAAGCAGCCGGCCATGCCCTTGACAGGATTCAAGATACTCAAAAGTCAACACCAATAAGCTATCCAATTTCTCAGCAATTACATTTCCTCGCAGACCGTTTCTGCTTAAATGTATTCCTGGAAGCTGCACAAGTAGCTTAATCAGTGCGTTACGTAAGGTGAGACTATTGATCAAACTTATACCTCAAAAAACCAAACAAAAGGATAGAAATTAAAGGTAACGGAAACCATGGACCAGTATTTATCGCACAATGCAATGTCATATCCCACAAAAGGCGCATGACTACCCTCCCATGAACCAAGAACCTCCGTTGACCAATTCCCGTTGGGAAGTTATAGATTAGGCTAGCAACCCCTATGCATGTTACCTATTTGATAGTTCATAATTACACAGAACAGGAATCCATTACAAACTTTCTAAAGATTAAATTTCGAAAGAAACCATGACTCTTATGCTAAAAAGTTTACAATGCATAGCGTCTGATGTAGATCAGGAGTTTATGTGCACTTGCAATTGCCTTAAGGACCTCAAATGCATAGCCACACTAGGACAAATTTAGTAACTAAGGCTGAAATTCCCTCTGATACTTAACCGGTCAACATATACAACTAATCTGATTCGCTCACAATATCCTCTGAGATTCCACCAAACATATCATATAAACTATAGTGAATCCACGATAACCCAATCCAGTCAAATCTGTGAGGCTATCTTACCTCATCGCCTTCGTCATTCAAGTCGTCTTCATCTTCTTCCAAGTCTTCTAATTCCATCTCAAAAATGCCTTTGCTAGAGTCATCTTGTAGAATATCCTCCCACCCAATCTCCAACTACAAAAAGTGGAAAATTGTATTAACATCAAGCAAACCCTTTGCGAGGAGTATTAACAATGGAGCTGTACTATACTTACATCCAAATCTAATAGTCTGTCCACTACTGCCATAAGCATTGTGCTCCCAACAAGTTGTCCCATACTACCACTCTCCAGCTTGAACATGTTCTCCATGTATGTCATCATGACCTACAAATGAATAAGGTTTATCTTCACATACCTTACCAACATCAATTAGCTCACTGAAGCACCATCATCCTACTTGAGGAAACTGAATGAAGATCGTATTCTTTTATCAACAGAAAGTCAGAGCAGGGTCTAGTTGAGCCACATTCAAAACATGCAAACGTAAAATGTTAAAAGAAACAAATGAAGGAAAGCACGACAATTTTCACCAAGGTCGAAGCAAGGAGGTTATGGATCAAAGATAATACATAAAAAATGAAGTATATGATTCCACATATAGAATAGACAAATATAGCTACTCCATTGGTGACACTCAAGACCATTGCGTTGAGTTTTTTTTGAGTTACAATTATTCTCTTTTTCAAAAGCATAATTATCAAAACTTGCCAATTGGTGAAGGCAATCTAGAAGTTTCAGCATCCCTTACCATCAAAGTAATTTATACATGAAGAATCAATCAACCAAGTAACAGGTTTCATAAATATCAAAAAGTAATCCCAACTTAGTGGTGTTAATTAACATCAGCATTCCAAAGCAAACTGAACTCACAGCTTCATTATCATTTTGCCTTGGCATTCTTTGGATGACTAATGACAATAATCTCATGGGAGCAAGAGGAACCAATTGACTAATACTTTCTAGAGCTGAATGAACCCGAGAAAGAACTTGGTCTTTTCTTGAGAGGCCCCGTGGCTGCTTTAACAAGGCCAGGTATGAATATGGTGGGACGAAATTCTTTATGAGCATATCCAAGCAAGAATCGACATATTTTCCACTCGAAGCAGCCTGCTCCAGCATAAAATTACAATAGAAAAGGAAAATTAAATGAGACCAGGCCAAGCTATATTGTATACTGCAGAAGCCAACAACAGGCCAAATTACCATACCAGAGATATGATTAAGTCAACCAACGCATCCATGACTTCAGGTCCATAATTCCACATGCTCATTCCAAAAATCTGAAAATCAGTCCATTCTTCAGAAAGCCACTCACGAGAATAAAATTAAAGTAGATGAACATAATACCAAATCGATAACTTACAGAAGAAAGAAGAGACTCGTGATGCACTATATCTATGCAAGAAACTGTGCCTGATAGCGCCTTTAAACAAGTCTATCGAACAAACGAATGGAACAATTCAAAATCCACGTAGGCAAATCAACAGTAAGAAGTAACTATTAGACAACTGAGAAAATATAAATGTACAGGGAAACATACCACTAGCAAAGCCACCTCATCAGGCGAAAGTCGTTCTCTGTGATGCATGACCCCAATGAGCTCATCATAACTTTCACTTTCACCCTGAACCAACGGATTTTGGAGAATCTCATTAAGATACCAATAAAGCAGCATATTTCAGCATGCTTAACCTCAGAAAATTAAACATGATCAGATCATCATTCCCTATGGAAGAGCCAAAAAAAAGGAAAAAAAGAAAAGCAGCGAAAACATCAGAGCAAAAGTAGCAGACCGCGATCTACTGATTAGCAAGGCTTACCGAAGACGCTGATTTTAGAGCAGTCCTAATGTGACAAACCACCTCATTGTCGGTGTAATTAACGTCCTCCATCTCACGAAATCCTGCCCTTTCGTTGGCCAACTCCACGCCCATGTTATTCGACCCAGACCCGACTGAGCTACTAAATTCAGCAGGGCCTGGGGTTAATAAATGATCGAACCTGAAAAGGAACGCAAAGAAATTATTCACCAAACACGAAATTCAACTCTCTTTCCACATTGATAAAAAAACGAAGTTCAACCCAATTATCGAATTCGATCAAGCATTCATCCGAGCGAAGCCTCCACGAAATCACCAACACAATTCATGCACACCCCCGTGACCACGACATTCTTCTTCTCGGTAGAAACGACTTCAAATACAGCTGACCCACACACACACATACAAGCAATTACCCGACCATCTCCGAAACCATCCTACAAACAGTCTAAACAGCAATCACTAAACTACCTCTCGGAGCTAAAACAGACGCGAGGAACTCCAGGGAAAAACGAGAAAGGAGCCGGGCACATACAAAAAGGAAGCGCCGAGCTCAAAGCCTCTGCACACGCAGCGTCGACGAATTACACGGTAGCTCCGCTCCGGACACCCGCCGGAGCCGCGAGCGTGCCGGCGACCACGCCGTCCGAAGTGGGTTCTCTCGCACTACGTCTCTCCTTCTCTCTGTCGGCTGCGAAGCGCGTGGAACAGAAAGGCTCACGACCGAAGGAGGAGGAGGGTTTCGGAGAAAGAGGGCGAAGGTGCATGTCTTATATACGTTAAAATTCGTGCTATTTGCACTTCGGTCCTCGAAATTCCGTGTATTTCCGCCAAGTGCCGCGTTTTAACTAGGCCCCACCGCTTGGCCCAGGAAGCCCTTCCTACTTCCAAAGAGCTAGGGAGTCCAAAACTCGGGCTTGACTTTGCATGTTGGCTTAAACATATTGCATCGTAAACTCTATATGATGTGATAAATAATATTTCTATATAGTAAGATCGTCATGTAGACTACTAATCCGGACGGTTAGTAGAAGCATCATATATGTGCTCTTGGACGTTCTGTACAGTTTCTCTTATATTCTCTTTGATTAGCTAGATTTGATCTTTACCGTGATTTCGTTAGATTAGTTAGCGGATATTCAATGGCGGACTTTCCTTTGATAATTGCCTCGGAGAAAGATGCATAAGGTCTAATATGCAAGGGGATTAATTGTTCTCCTTGCAACGAGCGTTTTTTCTTGCATTCTCGACTCATTTTGCTTCCAACTGAGATTTGTAATTGCCTAAATGGAAGCATCGCTTTTAATGTTACAAATTAGCAATTATTAAAAACAACATATTATGCGATTCTTCCTACTAAGTATTGTCAGTGCACAGTAGAAGTCCGATACCTTCAACATATCTAGTTGGACTCATTTTTACTCAAAAATTTAAATCAAAGAATTGTAAGTCAATTTTAATATAAGGGGAAAATACCATAAAAAAACTTAAATTATGTCACTTGTGATAAATTTACCCTGAACTTTTTTTGTGATACGAAAAATTCCAAACTATGTCACTTGTGATAAATTTACCCCGAACTTTTTTTGTGACACGAAAAATCCCAAACTACGTTGCTTGTGATACATTTATCCTACAATACTTTGGTTCACGGGCATTTTCATTTTTTTCCTTTTTCTATATTTTTTCTCTTCTTCTCTCTTCCCTTCGCCGGCCATGGTGAAGGGAAGAGAGACTAAAGGAAAAACAAAAGGAAAAAAAACAAAAAAAGGAAAAAGATAAAAATGCCCATGAATCAAAGTATCGTGGGCTAAATGTGTCACAAGTGGCATAGTTTGAGGTTTTTCATGTCGCAAAAAAAAATTCAGAGTAAATTTGTTACAAGCAATATAATTTGGGATTTTTCGTGTCACAAAAAAAATTCAGAGTAAATTTATCACAAGTTGCATAATTTGGGATTTTTGGTGGTATTTTCCCTTAATATAATAATTGCTTCACATCACACCAATTATCTAATGTAAGATGTTCTAACACAATCGCGTGTGCATCTCAACATGGTAAAACATAGACAATTAGGAATTTTCTTAATGGCACCAAGCCCCTCATGTTCTACATTTATATAACTAGACTTTATGCACACGCTACGCACATTCCCGATTATTAATATTGTTACATGTACCCTCTTATGTGGTGACTATTTGCGTTAATTTTGCAAAGCGTGATTAACAAAGCGATTATAAGTCCGAATGGATTCGGCCCATCATCTCTTTCGTGGTCACGTTGCCATCCCTTGGGAAAAGCCCAAAAGTCAACAATAGTGCCCAAAGGGAATAGGCCCATTGGCGACGCTTCTCTTCGTTCTTCTCTCTCGTTATATTTATTTAGTTTACGTTTACCTTAACGTTTGAATATCTCATGTTATCCGAAAGAGGAAAAAATGAGACAAAGAAGGTTCGCATACAAAATCCGAATCGAGATTTCCTTTTGTCGCTACGTCATCGCACCCGCCTCGTCCTTGAAACGTATATCGCGACCCCGAATGTTCCTAAGACGATCTAATCAGTCGATTTCAACGTACAGCCCAATAATGACTTTGAAATTCATTAAGCTTAACTTGCATCGAATAACAGACGTGCTGTATGTAGGCGTAAAGGCGCGACATATAATAAGTTTCGCTCGATTTGCCCCCCATATAGCACGGCCTGGAGCGGCGTCGTTTCGCGCAGCGCGCGTCGCGCGGACTAGATGAAGAGAAGGTGCAGGGAAACGTCACGTGAATCGCACGGGACGCGGACAGATTCATCGTACTATCATTAGCTGTTTCCTTAGAGTCCACGTCGTTTCATCGTCCTCGTTCTTTATCTCCTTCTGCATCTTCCTCTTCCTTCCTTCCGTCGGATTCTTCGTTGGCAAGTTTTGTTTCTTCTTCTTTGTGCCTGTGATTCCCGAGGTCAAACGTAAAAGCCCATGAAAAATAAAGAAGAAAAGCTCCAGTTCACGCCGAGCACGACAGTAGCGGCCATCGTCTTCGATCTCTCGCATTCGCGACGGCGCACGGCCATTGCTCACGCTGCCATCCGCCCGTTAAACTAAGAACGTATTTGCATAAACAAAGCAAACCATCATCGCACCACCTTCCCCGCTTCTCTCGCTCTCGGTCTCTCTCTCTCTCCCTTCCCTTATATCTATCGCCCGAATCGATCTTAGACGCCGATAGATAGAGAGAGAGAGAGAGACGGAGCAGATGGAGATCGCTTACCGTTCGAAGTACTTGAGAAACGACGCATCGTCCGACCAGGGGGCGGCGCCGGCATTCTCGTGGAGGTGGACGGCGAGGAGGGCGTGGAGACGGCTGGCGAGGGGGAGGAGGAAGCTGGCAGCTAGCGAGGCTCACGAGGAGGATCGGGTGGATCTCCCTGCAGGTGAGGAGGAGGGTCTTCAGGGTTTCGTCGGCGAGCGATTATCAGGAGGTTGGCGATCACCGGCAGCCGGTGAGGTACAACATGTCAAGCTATGCGAAGAACTTCGACAACGGCGAGTGGCAGCAGGAGGAAGAGGAGTATTACAGTAGTCGGTCCTTCGCTTCTAGATTCGGGAGAGCTGTAGATGAATAACACCTGCAAACTGCTGCTACTTCTTGTTCTGCTTCTTCTTCTTGAGCTTTATTGCATCTGTTCCATTGATTCTGTGATTGCTTCTTTTGATTCTATCGCACCACGACGAGCAATAAATACTGGTTGGAAAGGATAAGTACGGGAACATTTTCTTCTTCATACCATGCAAATTTACATCTTAGCGATACGATGAACTCGGTGCATTAGATTCGGAGGTTTTGGCTTTCTACACCAGATCATACCGACGGGATGGAGTCGAGACCCGAGAAGTTTGAAAAGCTCGAGAGCCCGAGCCAGCCCAATCGAATCGGAGTCGGACCGATTCGTTCATTCGGACCCAAACTTATCTTTCCGAGCCTCGGAAAAGAAAACTGATAGTTCTAGCCGCAGCTCGAGCAACAATTGGATTAGGATTCATTTGGTTTACATGCTCAGTAGAAAAGAGCGAAGCTGGAGCATTGCTGTAGAACTTAGTGTGCCGGCTATTCGATAATATGAATTAGGGTACCAGTTATGTCATGAGATTCGGTTGCTTATGCGACTCGTAAAGGGACATCTGAAGAAGCTCGGGAGCTTGATCCGGCCCGTTAACATTGATATCGCACCTATTCGGTCTTTCAGCCCTTATTCGATACATGTGAATGAGACTGAATAATATATATTTTTCTTCGTACGAGGTGCACAAGGTAGCAACACCTCTAGTATCGTAACCGCAGCTGCCAAGGTTGGCGATAGAGCAGAGGAAACAAGTTTGAATGGAAAAATGCAGTCATCTTCACATGTAATCGTTGGCAAGGTACACTACTATCTCTTTTCTCGTGGAGCATTTGAAGAATTAGATAGCGATTTAAATTAGGAAAGACTTGATTTGGCTTTTGGTTGGTCGAACATATGAAGCAGCGACAAATCCTTTTCGGAGTTGGATTACTAGCTTGAGTCGGCTATCCTATTTTAGATACAGATATTATGCACATAAGAGGTGGATTTTGATTTCAGCCCACTAAAAGAAACAAGAAATGTGTTAGGATTTTCTCTTTCCGGGTTTTTTGGATGAGTTCTCCTCGAAATATTGCAAGATAACGCTCGTGGGTTTATTTGGGGTTATCTAGGGCTTGAAAACATTTGAGTGATCGAATGAGTTAAAACTTTGTATTTGCCTAATTCATAATGGATTTCTTGGCAACTGGATCTGCCAGTAAACTAGTTATCGAAGACCAAGCCATGTGAAACTATTGTCCATGTCAAAACTTATATTAACCCAACATATCTCTTTCTTTGCTTATTGACGTGAATTTGTGGGAGCTTAAACGAACAATTCGACACGTTGTCGGGAAGTTCAGATCGCCCAATTAACCTATAAAAGAAAACGCAAAATCTAAGTTAACAGTTTGAGATGATGCTATTTATATAATTATGGTTATCCTTGCCAAATAAGGTTTTATATATTCTTATCATCACGATATCGTTTTATTCATAACTTCTCGTTTAACAAATTTTCTTTTAAAATTTCTTTACATGGGAACGAATACACGGGACTAAAATAGGGTAAGTAGTGAATGTACCTAAGATGCATTAGAAGAATATTTGAAAAAAAAATATTTCCACTTATGAAATCATAAAAAAATATAGGAAATTTCATGTAATAAAACATTAGTCTATCTCGGTGGTGGGCAAAGTCATGTATCTACATTGTTCAGCTCTCTTTCGATTTTAGGACCGAGGGTCCGACCGGGAATCTTGGAGTTGTTCGGGCCGGGCAGGGCCCCGCAAGTCACGTGTGTCGACGTTCTTTCTCGCGGCCTTGAACCACCTACTTTCTTCTTTTTGTTTTTGGTCATAACCCACCTACTTTCTTGCGCGTCACGTTCCGTGAGCGGCAAGACACGTGCGTGATTTGCCCAGAAAAAGAACTAATCACGTATTAACAAATCAAAATTTGATTTTTTTTTCTATCTGTCCTATCTCTAAATTTTGTTATGCTAGAACATGAGAATCGAGCTCCACACCTATGATAATAGCGTCCCCATCCCAATTCCTTTACCAATAAGATCGCTTGTCAAATTATTTATCGAGGCTATTTATTTGATGGATCATTGGGATTGACATGCTTTACTCAACCATAAAAGGAGCTGATAATTTCTACGGCTCTTTATTTAGATAATTAAATTTGTGGGTAAACTTTCTTTTTCTTTAATATGATGTGATAATAACATATACGATTTTTTCATTACCAAAAAAAAACATGTACGATTTTTGAACTTTGTCTCAATGTGCAATATTATCCATGAATTTTAATCTAATATGCAATGTGTTTCCTCAACTTTTAATATATTCAATGTGATCTTTGAAATTTTGGTATATGTTCAATAAAATCTCTAAGTTATATGAACTACATTGAACATTTTCGTATAGTACATGGACTAAATTGATTATATTCCAAAATTTCAGAGACAGCATCGAACGGATTAAAAGTTCAGGGAGATCACATTGCGCATCAGGTTAAAATTCATGGACCACACTGAACAGAGTAAAAGTTCACATATCACATTGCATATCGGATCAAAATTTAAAGACCGTTCGTGTCATTATCTCGTAATACTATTTACCAAAAGGAGAAAAAAAAAATAAGAATGAAAAAAAAAAATTTTGCACGACTTTTTCAACAATCCGACAAGTTGGCATTGAGCACCGCTAACAGGATGTCCCCTTCAGAGTTCAAGTGGCGGAGCACGAACGAAGAGCAAAAGCAGCTTCGTATAAAAATATCGCCTTTCGCTCTCCTCGTCCGCTTGTCCGATTCTCTCTTCTGAGCTCTTTAAACCCTAGGAAAAAAACCTCCTGATTTCAGCCGGAAGAGCATCCCCCTCATCGGCCTCCTCCTCACTCCTCCTTCAGGGCGGGTGGGATTCGCGCTTGAGCTGAGAGCCCGCGAATTCTCGCACCCGAACGTGTAGGATTTCCTCGACCGGAGGTCGTTCTTCGATCGTTCATCGCGCGCGCGTGTTTGGGTCGGGATCGTTTTTGGCGTTTGATGGGATTGGTGTTGTTTTAAGGGTCTTCGCTTTCGGTTGTTTTGGTGGGTTTGCTGATTTGGGTTTTCTCTTTTTGGGGCATTTGCAGGCTGTTCTTTGTATATCCTGAACCGCAGGCTGATATGGCAACAAGTGAGTTCCCACCTCCCCGACAGCTTTTTCTTTTGTTGGTGTTGGTGTTGTTGTTGTTGTTCCGGTTGTTGCTCTCTGCGAAGTTTCGTTTGCGTGGGTTTCGATAGAGGCGGCGACTCGAATTCGATAGGAGTCGTTGTTCTTTCGATTCATATTTGACCGGGAGTTAGTGTCGTTCGATTCGGTCGTGCTTATTTTGGGATTCTTAGTTTCGTTGAATTGTGAATTGTGTGCAGGGCTCCAGTTTGAGAACTCGTGCGAAGTCGGAGTCTTCTCTAAGTTAACAAATGCGTACTGTTTAGTTGGGATTGGTGGATCGGAAAACTTCTACAGGTGTGTTGAATGGTTTTACGGCGTGGTCTGAGGACGATCTTTCGTTGTATCTTGCTTTGAAAGTTCGTGTCTTTTGTGCAGTGCGTTTGAGGCTGAACTGGCCGATGTTATCCCGGTTGTTAAAACGTCCATTGCAGGCACTAGGATCATTGGGCGACTTCTAGCAGGTAATGATCACTTTTTCCCCCTTTCCCATACTAAATGTTTAGTGGATGAAGCTGCTTTTGCTTACTAAGTGTGTATAAGCTAATGCCAACTTTTGATAACGCTACACTTTGACATTTCACTGCAGGAAACAAGAATGGGCTTCTTTTGCCGCACAACACTACTGACCAGGGTAAGTTTTTAATCTTGATTGCTTATAGCTTCTTGTAAGTTTTTGTTGATTAATAGCGTGGCGTTCAATTCTAATTCTAAATTCTAATGGGACGTGAGAGGGCGTACCAATTCTGACCTATGTTTCCATAGGATACATGTGGAGGGACCTATCTATACGAATAAGGTTCTATTGATTAAAATTCTTTTGTTGGGATATTAATCTGAGTTTGTATATTGTTTCATGTAAGCTACAGTGATGCTTTGGTTGTCTGCTCATTTTCAATCATATCTACTCTCTTCTATTCTCTCTATATGTTAGTAGCCATAAGAAAAAGAAATCCTACACCAAACTTGTTCTCTGTGAAGTAAACTGTACTTCAGAGCTGATGAAACTGTTAGCTTAAACAGGAAGTATTGGTCCACTTCATCATGTGGTGTAGGTGCAAGCCAGATAAATTTTCTTGTCAATTTTGGACCGGTCTGCTGATTCGACTTCCATTCTCTACTAATTTTTCTTTTCTTTCTTAGAGCTTCAACATTTGAGAAATAGTCTGCCGGATCAAGTTGTCGTTCAACGTATTGAAGAAAAGCTATCTGCCCTGGGGAACTGCATAGCATGCAATGATCATGTTGCCCTTACTCATACCGATCTTGACAAAGTAATGTCGTTTTTTCCTTGAGAAACAGTCTTTTGTCAAGTAATTCCTGTTGAAATCCAAAATTTATGGAGTTTGGTTGTGTTTTCTTTGATAAGAACCAAGTGCTACAATTCAGCACTTGTATGGTGCACTAAAACTCAGTTGTTTGGGTGATCTCTCCAAACATGTAGAAAGTATTTTGTGGACCTCTCAGCAACATTCACTTTTTCAAATTTTTCATGGCAGTTGCCAAAAAAAAGTACTTCTATATAAAAAAAATGCATTCGTAAAAGCATTATGAAAAATAAGGCATATTGGGCAGCGTTCAAAACTTTTTCCTATCTTTGTGTCGAAAAAATTGTAGAACCTGTGGGAACATCACTTCCAGCTAGGATTTAGTGCCTTCCAGTGTGTGGTTCGTGGAATCAAATCACCTTCTACCCCTTTAAGAATTCCTTGCATGGTCCACTGAGTTTAGAAGAATCCTGATTTTCGATTGCCGTCTATTGGTTGGATCAGGAAACTGAGGAGATAATTGCAGATGTTCTTGGAGTGGAAGTCTTTAGGCAGACTATTGCTGGCAACATTCTTGTGGGTAGCTATTGTGCCTTCTCAAACAGAGGTGGACTGGTAAGATAGGACAGTCTTTACATTGTCTTTTGTACAGTTTTGTACTTGGACATTCTTTATGGGCATCTGCCTATGAGCTAAACTTTTGCCTTACGAGATGCTAAAATATGTTGGAGCAGGTTCATCCACATACATCCATTGAAGACTTGGATGAGCTCTCGACCCTCCTCCAGGTTCCTTTGGTGGCTGGAACTGTGAACCGAGGTAGCGAAGTAATCGGTGCCGGTATGACCGTGAATGACTGGACAGCATTTTGCGGTTCGGACACCACGGCGACCGAACTATCGGTGATCGAGAGTGTTTTCAAGTTGAGGGAAGCGCAACCCAGCGCTATTGTGGATGAGATGAGGAAATCCTTGATCGACAGCTATGTCTAGTTATTTATCTCGATCATATGTGTTTGTTTGAACTTCACGATTTTAAGTCGTATCAATTCGTAGACTGCGAATTGAGTATCATGTTTATTTGCCAATCAAGTGGAATTTGTGTACTAAAGTGGGGTGCCATCCATGTATGCATCTGCGAAGTTTCCTCAGAGAATTATTGGTATGATAGCACCTAAAGAAAGACTTTACACTTGGACTTATTGCCAAAGATTGAATTCCCAACGTTCTTATAGCAATTTGAGTGCCCTGTGAAGAGTTACCTCAAAGGCAATCAGAGTAGTCTGGATTATATGATCCAATGAAAACACTTCTGATTGATTACCAACGAGCATTTACATTGTAGTCATACGAATATGACTTGGAAATACAAAGGTGGAGCACCATATATGCTATTCAGAGAATATCACAAATATGACTCGTTTGTCCAATGACTACCTATGTACCTTTACCTTTGAAAATGTCAAATATACACTTGATACTTGTTTTTGGATATCACTTTACATCTTGACATCAATTATCTGTCTAAAATATCATTTTCTTTTCAAAAAATCCATCCTCCGATTTTAAGTTCTCACTCACCCAAAGCATTCAAAATCAGTCAAATCATCCAAATCCTAAATAAGAATCTAAAATGAGTTCGCAAGGAAGGTTAACTTTGATCTATTCAATATGGGGTTTTATCAAGAGATGCATGATTGGTATTTTTAAAAGCAAAGAAATGTAAGTGGTCGTTGAGCTGGAAGTGGAATATATTTAGTACTTCACCAAGCTCCACGGCTCTGCAGAAAGCAAGTACATCCTATAAGTAAATGAAAAATCCAGAAATGCAATCTGACGCCTGAAGTTCAGCTGGTAACCATATATTCTTGGCAAGAAACAAGAATTCGTCATACATTATTCAGACATATGTAAGTTAGGTCGCCGATGAAGAGAAACTCCGACGAGCTAAAAGCAAGAACAATGGTCGAGCAATCTAGAACAATTAAAGCTATAAACCACGATATGTATCGGCAATAAAAAGCTGCCATCACATCTCAAGGTTTGTCAGAATTGTTCAGTAGTTGCAGTGATTGTCACATTCCGGCATATTGAACACCAGAAAAAGCTCTAATTTCCTTCCTTGATGTGGACACCACCTCGCTTTCTGAAGAACACTGCAATCATTCCGGCATAGCTCAGCCTTTTATATTCTCTCTCTCTGGATCAGCTGAAACTTCACCACTAGTTGGCCTGCAAGACGTCATCAACTTGTAACTGCGCAGAGAACTGTGGAGTGTTGAAGTTTACCGGAATAAAATCAGAATGAACTATACCCTATTTGTTCCCAGATTGGAACAGAATCTTCATTTTATGTGGTGTTAATGATCCGAGTTGTTGAAACTGTCATTCTACGTCTATCATACAAATGAAAGAAAGTTTGCACTTACTTTCTCTGGTTACGTGCTTACAGAAATTTAAGGGTACATTACTATGTTGTCCAAAAACAAGTAGACAGACAAGCATCCAAATGCTGCTATATAATCCGAAGAAAAGCCTTAGGACGAGGGACTTTCCACTTTATCATTTTCTTTCCACATACCTGAGTAATCCATGCCTCAGACAATCTTGAAAAAACAAGCCATTTTGGTATCCCAAAGATCCATACATATGGATATATAACATATATCTCTTAATCAATTGCAAGACAAGGATTTGTACAACCATACTCAAACCCTTGTAAATAAGAATAGAGTTAGAAGAATCCTGTTGGTGGGTCATTTCATTCTAAACTATAACAGGCTTTGGCCAGCGAATTTTGACAGAAATTTCTTGGATATGGCCATTAGGCAATTGTCAAAGAAAAATTCACCCATAAAGAGAAAACAAGTGAATAAGACAAGTTACTGACGAAAGAAATAGTAAAATTAGAAAGGCAAGTGTGCACTTACAATCCACTAAAAATCTTGATGGTATCATAGAACAACCACTGCAGAGTTACAACAGGTCCAACGAGTATAATTCTAATGGGAAGGCTCCTCGTAAACAGATTCGCAAACCCAATACTCCTGATTGCCTGTTGCAAATTTTGAACTTATAGATCAGATCGAACTTTTCTGAGACATTACGGTAAATAACTGCTTACAAACATATACCAGCATGAGACTGTCAGCTTTTCTGTTGTTTATTGAAGCAACAATATTATCAGCAGGATTTGATATGAAGCTACCAACAGATCCAGCAGCATATCCAGCTAAGCATGTTACCCCGAGTTGTTGAACTTTTGAGCAATCCTCCTTTCTTCTTCTAATAACATTACGATACAGGAAATCCACTGAATGCTCAAACGTCGAGAACATCACCATTGAAACTGCCTAGGGACAAAATTAAGAGAAGATCAATATGCAATAACACTGGGTTTCTTGCACACAATGGTTCAACAACTTGGTGTGAGTTTCTGTACTTTATTTTGAACACAATATGGACTATAAACATTAAGAAGTAAAACATGCGGGTATAACATGAGGACAAACCATCCACCTATAGATCAGCCATCCCACCTAAAACCTTTGTGGATTAAGTTTTTAATGTCACCTAGAAAGAGAATGGTCTGAGACAGCTCTCTTGTAGCAGCTTCCATTCATCTAGCATCTATTAGATGCAATATTCAATACGAGAAAGGCTGACCAACTCTACTTAGCACAAGAAGGAATGAAAAGATTACATGGAAGATTTCGACCCCAAAGCGGTAGAAGCCCTCTGTAAAATCTGAAAGCAAGAACAGCATTAGAATGTCACTCCTAACTCTAACACAAGTAAGAAATACTAAGGCTACAAATATTACCCTAGAAGGCCTTCTGATGCATATACTTTAGGGAAGCCATCAACCAAGCCTTTTGCAAAGTGCGGCTGTGCTTGAACCCGGATTTTAACGGCTTCAAAAGGGCAAAGTGCAACATTTGCAAATGCTTCTGCAGAAGCACTGCTGAGAAAAAAAATCAGGCTCCTGTTGCTGCCGACCAAGATATTGGAGTAAACCTGTTTGAAGTACTCGTAGAGACCGAATCTGCACCCACCTTGAGCACCATATCCAAAAAACTTGGTAGCCCAACCTCTCCAAAAAGCAGAAGGGCCTTGCTCTCTCAATAGAGAAGTGAAACATGAGTGAATGCTGTTATACTTGATTGGATTCACCTACAAGATAACAAGGATTCACGTATAAAAGGTCCAAGAGAAACAAATCTTTGCAGAAATATTAAATACATGCCAAAGAAGGAAAAACATGAGCCACACTGCAGAAGCATCCAATTCTCGTTGAAGATTGGACTTTCCACATTCAATTGGATTTGACCATATCAGCAGTTCCGGGTCACGTTGTCACCAGAATAACATGCAAACAAGTCATATAATGAATCAAGTAAACTCAACCAGTAATAGTTCAATCATTGCGGGAACATATATCATACCACCTCTTTGAATTCAATTTCTTGAGCCTATGTCATCAACAAAACTAGCACCAAAAGCAGAAAGTGATTTGGGGTCTTACCTCTGAGACGCCGATGAGGAAACAATCAACTGACTCAATTTATTCACTGAGCTTAACTAAAGAACAGAAACATGTCCCTCCAATGCATAGAATTGACACTACAGCATTGAACAAGCAGAATGCCAACAAAAAACAGAACATCCATTTCACCATGACCCAGAAAATAAAAATAAAGCTGGAGCTAAAAAAACCAAAAACAAAAAAAGCAGAGAGAGAGAGAGAGAGAGAGAGATGAAATCTGCATATTGACTTTCAAGACATCAAGAGGAGTTACAACAAGGTGGGTGGTTCCAGCACTGAGAACTCCTCCGACCGCACAAACTCCATAGTAATGCCCTCCTCTGCACTCCTCGCGCATTCTCTCTTCCGCCACCTCCCTCATCATTTCCCCTGAAAAAAAAGGACAGGAAAAATCAAAACTTGATGATCCCATAACCAAAAAACAGGAGATCTCCAACAGCCCGTCTCAGAGAGTCTCCCCCATCGCCTCGCTCTGCATCTGCAAACCAGTTTCCTTCCTCAACTTACCCGATCGAGCGAGAGAGAGAGAGAGAGACGACGGCGACAGCAAATTCCCCTGGAGAATCTACGCATACGTGCGCGTCTCTTATATTTTGGTTCGGACATCTTGCGCTTAAACCCCTAAATAAAACCCCATTCCTCGGAAGTGCATCGAACGGCAATTGTAGGCAGCCACACGCTGTCGTTTTGGTTGTCAGTTTGTGGAGACCGTGGTCTTATTCGTGTATGCTCCGTTTATTTCGTGAAAAATGAACCATTCGAAAAATATTTTTCAAAAAATTGATAGCTTATATTGCTCAGAATAATTAGTTAATACTGACCAAAAAAATTTAATTAATGAAAAATATTTTCGTTACCAGCAATAATTTATGTCTAAATATTTTCGTGAACGGCAAAAATATTTTTCATTCGTTCAATTTTCTAAACGATACAAAAATTCATTTTTAGAAAAATATTTTTCAAATCATTCATTTTTCGCGAAACAAACGAAAGCTTACTATTCTGCCAACTTCATTCTTTTAAAGAGACGACCGATCACTCTTATGATCATTTGGTTATAAATATTGCGGTTATAAGTGGTGGATATTATTCACATGTAAAATTAATTGAAAATGTAAGCTCAGGCGGTGTTCATAAGTGTAACCCATTAGTTAACAGGGTATGTCATCAACCTGAATAGGAGAAAAATAGGATGGCTTTACTTTTCTCAAGTCTTTTTTTTTTTCTATTATCATATTGTCATTTTACTCACGTGATAAACATGTAAAGCCACGCATTGCCATATCACTAAATAAAAAGGAGACGCAGAGCGGGAGCCCGCAGGGACGAGGAATGTCAATGAGGGTCGTCATACACACGTCATATAGAGATAGGTCCTAGAAATTACAAGATTGATATCGTACTACACACTTTTATATGTGAAAGCCCCAGGCACTAGAACTGCGGTAATTTACTGGAATTTTACCCGAAGCAAGGATGTAGGGTGGAAAATGGTGGAAAATGAATGCTCGATTTTATAAAATTTCAAGGTTTGATTATGTTTTTTTTTTCTGGAGAAGGTAACGTTTAGGCATGCACACTTATGGTAATTGAACGGGTCCATTACTTTTCAACCTTAAAAAGGAAATGGAATCCTATTGGATTCATCACAATTCAGTTGCCAAAAGAGAAGATAAATCTTCATTGGAGACTTTCAACAATGAGAGAGTCATGCTCTGATCGATTCGAAATTCACAGGCAAATTGATCTGTCGACTATAGTACCCGTATTTCGCAATCCACAAGTTCGATTGTCGGCGATTTTATTTATGTATCATATGCTATATGGACATATCAACTTTCATACTCGGTAGATCTTATGTACAATCTTTTGCAACTGTGATGAACATCAAACCCCTTTAGGGAGAAATCGAAACAATCACACCCCCCCCCTCCAAGAATTATTCGAGGTGCCATTATTTCCCACTAGTTCTTGTACCGATAATATGCGAGCGAGTGTCCAATCCTTCGGTTCCCGATCGAAGCGAATCGGAGCGAGGGCGTGTAGATAGATGGATGGTTGATCGTCTCCAATGCGCTAGGCAGGGCCAACGGATCGGTGAGCCGACTGAAGCGGCGGCAGTCGGGGTCGTTCTTGAGGCGCTTGAAGTATTTTTGGGCGTGGCTCGCGACTTGGGTCGGGTTCCGGGTCCTTACGCAGTTCCTGGAGATGCTCTTCCAATCACCCTTCCCGTACTTTGCCAAACCCATGAGGAACAGCCTGTGAATTGAAAATCAACAATTGCACCCCAATTGTTTTGATCAGTATATATATTCATAGGGCACAAAGAAGAAAGATTAGGGCCTTTTCTTGGTTACACATGGAATAAATGAAATTCAATCGCCAAAGAAGAAAGAAAGGTACACGAAAACGATGATAGTTAATTTCTACATCTAGATACGGTAAAAGACAAGATAACCGTTATACTCCTATCAAGACTCGAAATCATGTGGCCATGCTGTCTCCATCTTACGGACAAGCCCACTTCGTGGATTTTTATCCACTAAAATTATGTGACGCAACCACTGGGCCAACTTTCCTATTTGGAAAGGGAGAGGTGGGGAGTTTGATTCCCCACCTTCTCAAAGCGGCTAGGGGTAGGGACGTTTAATTTCAGATATGGTTTCAACTTTCACACTTTGCATAGAGGCAACGCAAAAGTCTGAGAGTGAGTTGAGAATTAGAATATGATAGACAAAAAAATTACTTGGCGCCGTTAATGACTAAATGACAGGAATAATGGCACCGCCAAGGGGTCGAAAGATTGATGAATCAATTGAGATTTTTTCCGTATGAAGCTATCTGGAAATGACAAGCATCTAAAACGACAAACCGAAAAGGGAATAAGAGGAATGAAATCTAGCAAAAAAACGATTAGACGGCGGCACCAACGTGCTTGGGTAGTGATTTTTCGAGCTTCAAAATTACAGAAGCACAGAAAGAACTCATGTAAACATTAGGGCAAAAGTCATACTCATGTTCTTCCCTGTTCCATCCGACTCCCCTCCTTCTTGGTGCTCGCCGAGTGCTCTTATCCTCCCTTGGCTCATCGCTTGGCTCTGTCTTCACATCAACCTTTCTCTTAGATTTATCGTAGTCAGGGGTTGGCACTCGACCCGACTCGATCTGGTCGACGTCCTCAACCAATGCCTCAAAGTGCCTCATGATCTGCCCTACGCTCTTTTTGGGGATCCTTTGCGCAATGTTGTCGAAGAAGTCCAAGGACAGATGGTCAAGCTCAGCAATGCACCTCTCAAAGATCTCGTTCTCCTCGGGAGTCCAGTGGTCTTTGATGGGTTCCGGTGGTGCTGGGGGCGACAGCAGATAGGTCAGGTAAGAGTAACCTTGGGGTATGGCTTCAAAGAAGTACTGTGATTCCATGCGGAGCACCATAGTGGAGATTTGATTGAAGGGGAGAAAACCCTTCTTGGAGATGATTTGAGGGAAGAGATTGAGAGGGTCTTTTCTTGATGTTGGTGTAGGCTTTGGTGTTTGATTTTATGGGGGGGTTTATATAGAGTATCGACTGTTCTAATTTGAAGAATGGACCGACCCCTTTGTGCATATCTTTGGTAAATTGAGAGGACCTAAGTTGGAAATGATGTGCCAACTGGCATGCCAAGGGACAGTTTGGGAAACATTTTCTGGCTTTTAATGGCAGGGCCAATCCATTACCATTAAGAAAGAATAGAATCGAGTCAATCATCTGTATATTGGCAATATGTAGTTACATGGGGGGGCACGTGTAATGTGCTTGCTGTTTGCATAACTATTTTCCATTTGTGCTCATGCATAGCTTTGATTAGGTTTCTACTCATCTGTTATGGAGACGAGATTGAACTTGGACAGAATGAAAATTGACAACAAAAGATAAGTAAATGTACATCACCATCAAAACGATAATTATTCATATATATAAAAGAGATGAGTATTGATTAGTTCTAACCGGAAAAACTGCTTCTCCCGTGGTGAGGCTAACGCGGGCGGAGCACTCGTTGTCCTTATAGCTATCTTTCTTACGGTTACTTCTACCGGTCGCAATTGTTGTACAGAAGTTTCAATATATCAAGAAATTACGATGCATGAGAAAGTGTATCGAGTACGTGCATCGGTGCATGTAATAATTAGTTTTGATGAGGCGATTTGCTGTCTTATTACCCAGTTTTGACTTATATCCCGAGATTTGCTTATTCCCTTGATAAAAGTAAAGTTCCTTTCGCAACATCATTGGGAAAATTGTCCAAAAATGTTCTAAACCTATTTTCGGCGGCTAATTCAGTCCTATAATTGTCTATTTGGCCAATTTAGTTTTAAATCTTCCGACAAACTTTCAAGATAGTATTTCTGTTCAATTTTAACTAAAAATTACTGATGTGACAGTCCATTCAACTCCAACTAATATTGACGTGAATGGTTTTTTATTTTTATTTTCTCCTGAAAAATGAAAGGATATACATGGCCAGCAGCTGACCGTTGCCGGCCACTATGCGAGGCAAGGTGCAAGGGTCGTCACTGACACTAGGCGAGGTGCGAGTGACGTCGCGACCGCTCGCCTGTGGCTGGTGACCCCCTCCGACCCTTTCAGGAAGATGAACATTGGAAGAAAACAAAAAGAAAACACGGGAAAAGAAAAAAAAACCATAAAACATAAAAATTCTGAAAATTTTATAAAAAAAAATTGCAAAAATTGTCTATATCAGCATCGGTAGTCGGCGTCCATGTTAGCAATTTCCGGTTTATGACAAAATTTCCTTTTTTTATTTCTTGTTTTACTCTACTGATCTAGATCTAAATTTGGTAGCTATGCTTCCTGGATCTAGTTCTAGATCTAGAAGTTTTAACGAACAAAACTACAACACCACTTTCAATAATGTTCACAAGAGCTTCGGTGTTGTATCTGTGCTCTTTCAACATGTTCTTACTAGGAGAAGCTCCGGTGTTTCGCACTTTCTAAACGGCTTTCTCTCACAAGCGTTAGATATAAGATTGTTCAATATGTTTTTATTGTCTTCATACTGTGATGGCGTTGAGAAAATCAAACCTAAGTGTTCTCAACGCCGAAAGGCAAAGCCTTAACTACAGAAAGAGATCCTGACATATGCTCATTACTAATGACGATGCGAGATTCAATGACCGGTCACCGATGCTTTTGCTTGAATGCAGTCACAAATCTATTCTTTAGGGACAGACGTACACTTACCCTTGCCGACAATGCTCTAGTGATATATTTTGATTTCTAAAATTTGGCTTGTATTGTTGCTCTATCAGCTTGTCTTGTTATGACTAGAATTTGATATGAATCCTCTCATGTATCGTTTTGGAAATAAATGAAAATATCTTTTAAATAAAAAAATTGATCAAATCAAAAAGCTTAGGATTAAATTGACCGCCGTACAAAATGTTTATGACTTTTTAGACAATTAACTCTTAACATTAACCGTCAAAATCCAACCGAGATTCATGAAATCTTTTCCTAGCTTTTTATTGATTAGAGTGGACTGCCCATATGGGATGGTCATTGACTTCACATGTTATGCAGAGGACAGAGGATTGAAGCTCTTCTAAAATTAAATTAGGAAGATCTATGTGTCCGCCGCGTTGATGGTGTCCAATAAGCTCATGAGCTTATTTTTCGTCGATAATTAGCGACGAATTACCGCAAATTTTCGTCGCTATAATTTTTTAGCGACGACCTTTGCGACGAACCAAATTTCGTTGCGAAAAACCATGTCGCTAAATTAGCGACGAAATATATGGCAATTCGTCGCTAAGTAGCGACAAAATATGTCGTCGCTAAAACATCTGTCGCAAAACTCAGATATCACAATTTAGCGACTACATATACCATTAGTCGCCATTTAGCGACGAACTACCCCTGGCGTCGCTAATTTTTTAGCGACTACAAGAGTATGATCGTCGCAAATTGGCGACAAACTGTGTCGTCGCTAAAACATCTGTCGCAAAACTCAGATATAGCAACTTGGCGACTAGACACACCATTAGTCGCCATTTAGCGACAAACTACACCTGGCGTCGCTAATATTTTAGCGACTACAAGAGTATGATCGTCGCAAATTAGCGACAAACTGTCTCGTCGCTAACGCATCTGTCGCAAAACTCAGATATCGCAACTTAGCGACTAGACACGCCATTAGTCGCCATTTAGCGACGCACTACACCAGGCGTCGCTAATATTTAAGCGACTACAAGAAAAATATCGTCGCAAAAATCCAGAATGCACTCAGTCTCGCATATTTAGCGACAACAATGTCTACGGCCGTCACCAATTAGCGATAACTTTATCCCCCGTCGCTAATGACGTCCCGAATGCAAAATGGTAGCTCTCGGCCACTTTTAGCGACAAGGTAGTCGCCGATTCGTCGCTATTTCGCGACAAAGGAAACTTTTCGTCGCTAAATCGTATTTAGCGACAATAATGTCTACTGCCGTCACCAATTAGCGATAACTTTATCCCCCGTCGCTAATGACGTCCCGAATGCAAAATGGTAGCTCTCGGCCACTTTTAGCGACAAGGTAGTCGCCGATTCGTCGCTATTTCGCGACAAAGGAAACTTTGCGTCGCTAAATCGTATTTAGCGACAACAATTTCTACTGCCGTCACCAATTAGCGATAACTTTATCCCCCGTCGCTAATGACGTCCCGAATGCAAAATGGTAGCTCTCGGCCACTTTTAGCGACAAGGTAGTCGCCGATTCGTCGCTATTTAGCGACAAAGGCAACTTTTCGTCGCTAAATCGTCCAGAATAGCGACGAGAGTATATCGTAGCGTCGCTAAACCTGTTCGAAAGATTAATATGTTTTTTTTGTTTTTTGTTCAGTTCTACCTGATAAGTCATAACATTCAACGAAAAACGAAATATAGCAGCAAAAAGTAAATATCTAAGAAAAGTACCCATATCAAAAAGGTTCAGCAAATGTATCTAATTAAACAATTATCATTCGCACATATCTAAAATGTTCAGCAAATGTATCTACTCTTCATGGTCTTCATCGGGTGGGGGTGCCGGTGGAAGTCCAGTCTGCTCGGCTGCTTCATCATCATCGTCTTGCTGCGAATGCTGACCCTGCTGTTGTCTCATTAGCAGACTCAGTTGTTGTTGCATCATGCGCATTGCCTCATCTCTGGCATCTATGGCATCTAGTCTCTCCTCCATCTTCTTCATTTTTTCGTCTTTCTCTGCAAGTAGATTCTCGAGGTTTTCCACTTTTTTTTCCAGCTCACTCTCTCTTGCGCTGCGCCTTGAACTCGTTCCAGCAGAAGATGTGCCTACCGACTTCATGCTGTCCCGGGCTAACGACCCCAACCCGTACACCTTCCCTTTCTTCACTGCTGCAGATGCCTGCCACCACAGCTTCTCCTGCTCGGCCTGCGACATTTCAATCGTGGGCGACGTCCCTTCTGTACCCTCGCCGCTGCCACTACCCCCGACACCCGCCGTAGATGCAAGCATTTCATCAAATTTTTCCTACGTACACACTTTAAAAGTTACTAGGCATGCATTACAATCAACTAATCTGCTATAAAATCATCAAGTTCGAACATACCTTAACGGCCTTCGCCGTGCCACTGACGAATGATTTGTCCTTTCTCATGAAGGTCCGCTCATATGTTTGTGAGAAGCTGGGCGGCGTTCCCATCACCTTCGCCTAACATACACAACGGACTTCCAACTAGTCATACAATGTATTAACGGAATAAATTGACAATCTGACAATACTTACCATCTTCCTTTTGTGCTCCGCAACTGTGATGGAGCCGCCGGCATACGTCCCAATCCCAGATTCTCTGGAACTGGAAGTTCGATTAATTTTATTCCTCTCGCTGGCGCGCTTATGCTCCTCAGTAGCCCACTTTCTATGGATTTCCCACCATGACTGATCGTCCATCCAAGCCGGCTGCCTCTGAGTGGTTTTCGCCTTGTTCATCACATTTCGCATGTGATCGCCGGCCTTCTTGTTTAAAATTCTCCTAACCTCGCTATCCATAGATCTGTCCCAATAGTACTTGCGCTGCAAAAAAAAAAAAAAGCTAACTCAATTTACCAATACATTTTAGAAATGTCACTAACAAACCGATCTTACACTTACCTCAAACTCTCGCCACCATACTCTCCTATCTTCCTCCGGCGCTTGCGTAATGCATGTATATGGCCCACGCCAAAAATTGTTGATCATACGATACCAGTCCCGCAGGACTACCGTAGCTCTGTAGAAGCTGCATTTGTTAAACATAAAAAATACATAAAACATCTCAAAAGCATAAGAAAATCTAGCCTATACAGTTAATAACAAAAAATTAAGCACTTTCATCAAATTGTACTTACGAGTCTCCTAACGGTTCTATCCGCCTCCTCCCTTGATCATCGATGACCCAATTGTCATCCGCATCTTCGGCGCTTGGCGATGTCGACGCTTGGCCTACCGATGATCGTGCCGTGATCAAAGGCTCGCCCTCAGATTGAGTCTCCTCCGTTCCTTCGTCTTCCTCCTGTTGAGGCTGCGGTTCTGTGGGGGGCGTATCGACCCAAGTGGGCGTGGGCACGAAGGTCCGTCGAGGGGGACTAGCCTCGTCGACCGGCCTGATCACGACTGCCATTGAACGCCCTCCTCTGGCCCGTCCACGTGTATAGACCGTCGGTTGATCAGCAGCCTTACCCTTACCCTTGTTGTTATTTTTCTGATTTGGACGCTGGTGCACATTGGAAAAACAAACTAGTTAGAACAATTTATTTACCAACTAGAAATGATTTATAACCCAATTAAAAACTTACCATTTTTCTTGCAGTGTGTAAATATTGTTCTTCTTCCTGCATAATGAAAACAACATTACAAAAGGTAACAACCAGCTTGCTTCAATCACTGTCTTAACAACCAAAGGTAAGCCCATGTCTTGTTGAAATGTGAATAATTTGGCAATCTACGGTCTATATCTTGGTTGTTCATAGCTTTGGCGCGAGTATTGTGCCAATTATCAAGAAAATAGAATTTTCAAAATTACAATTTTTTACTCTCAGTACTCACCTTATACACACACCAAGAAAACCCTTGAAATGCGATGTGGACCAATACGTTATCCTTATACACTCACTATCTCTCCTCTACTCTCGCAGGGGACCAATACGTTGGTTGGATATCCTCTGAAATGTACCTGCAAACAATTGATGTTTCATGAGATGGATATGACAAGATCTATTCAAACTGCATACGAGTCCCTACCCGATTCTAACATTAAGTCCACTGTTTGGCCATAGTGCCATTAATCTAGAGTACCTTAATAGCAAGAAACATAACATGAGAAAAATGATGGTTAATTTGTCATATACTAGCTTTGATCAGAAATTAATGTTGAGGACCATGGTGAAAACAGTATAAATAAGAGGCACACATGCAACTTAAATTAGTCAACCAAATGCCAGAAAATAACACACAAACAAAGAAGAAGATGAAGAATTCATATAATGATAATGGAGATGGCATCACCAATAGAGCGCTCTGGCATGAAGAAGAAGAGAAGAAGAAATGGAGATATCATTGCAGACCACTAGAGAAGCGTGTAGACCAAAGAAGGGCAAAAAGAAAGAACAAGATAATGGAGATGGATCTGTTCCATAAAATGATTTGTGGGCTTCAATATCTCATTTTTCATAAGTTGAACTTGTAAATGACGACTGAATTATTATCTCTATCAAATCCACTTTCAACGGATCACTTCCCACAAATGATGCCATGGTGCAACAATGACAATAACTTCATGGCTTTCCAGCACCACCAGCACAAAACACTTATTGCACTAGTGGTCGGTGGAGCAAAGCTCTATAGATTGATACATCAAAACACAAATTGAAGAATTCCATTTATTTCCGCATGTATGAATTGAAATTCCGTTTCCAACAGATGGCACGCAATTACCCTGTTCACATCTCTTGACACTACGTAGCATGCCATTCATTGCCCCTTGCATCCTTAGCACATGCCATGCATTGTCTATTGAATCCTCGGTAAAAACCGCAAACCCTAATATGTCAATCGTAAAAACCCTGTTCCTAGTTACTGAAGGCAAGCAATGAGAAAAAAAACTCCATACCGTCAAATTCCAAGGCCTCTGCGGTTCGGGGCATAAAAGATCAAAAAGAACTCCCGTCGGGATGAACCTGCGAAGCAATCCACACAATTCGATCAGCTCTCAACCAACGATCCACAGATACACTCGCCAAATTCGATGTCCACCAAGTCAAAAACCATCGCGCCGCGACAACATCGAACCGGCGAAACCGGCAACAACCCGGCAACGAGGAAGCGACGGCCCGAAAAAGAAGAGCCCCGTTTACCATTTCAAGGGCAGGCCGTTGTAGTCGAACCAGACCGTGTCCACGCCGGGCGGGGGCGGGAGGGCGAGGCCGAAGCGGCGTCGGAGGTCTGACTGGAGAGGGCAGCCGAGCGGTTGGACGAGCGGCGGGGAGCGGGCAGCCGAGCGGCTGGACGAGCGGCGGGGTGCGGGCGGACGACCGGCGGCGAGAGGCCAGACGAGCGGCGGCGGGCGATCGAGCGGCGTCGGAGGTCTGACTGGAGAGCGAGAGTAGAGGAGAGATAGTGAGAGACAGACTGGGGAAAAATAGATTTCGAACTTAGGTTATCCTGATTCAGCGACGGCATAGCCACGAATCGTCGCTAATTGGCTACAATTAATAATATCCGTCGCTAATTAGCGACGGTATAGCGACCAAGTAGTCGCTAAACGCCTGAATCAATTCCATAATTCCGCCACATTTGGCGACCAAACAGCGACAGCATCGTCGCTAAAAATTCACTTTTAGCGACGATATGAGCTCCCCGTCACCAATTAGCGACGAATAGATGTAATCCGTCGCTAATGATGTCCCCGAATTTGGCTCTCGGTAACTTTTGGCGACGACCGACCACGTATCCGTCGCTAAAAATTCACTTTTAGCGACGATATGAGCTCCCCGTCACCAATTAGCGACGAATAGATGTAATCCGTCGCTAATGATGTCCCCGAATGCAAATTGTATAGCTCTCGGTAACTTTTGGCGACGACCGACCACGTGTCCGTCGCTAAAAATTCACTTTTAGCGACGATATGAGCTCCCCGTCACCAATTAGCGACGAAAATATGTGATCCGTCGCTAATGATGTCCCCGAATGCAAATTGTATAAGTCTCGATAACTTTTGGCGACGACCGAGCACTTATCCGTCGCTAAGTAGCGACAAGAACAGGGTCCGTCGCTAATGTCGGACCGAATGCCATATATAAAGCTGTCGGCCACTTTTGGCGACGACAAGTGTATTACAGTCGCTAATTAGTGACTATTGTTTATGGTTTGTCGCTAAAGATGTACCCCAAAGCAAAGTTTATTGCTCTCGCCCTTTTTTGGCGACGACATTGTGCGTCGCCGTCACTAATTAGTGACTTTTTTAGCGACAAAATTGTCGCTAATTTTTACAGAATACACCTAATTACATTATTATATATTTATATATAAATACACCTGATTCATAAATAATATTATCATATATACCGTATATACTGAATATTAATTATAACACAATAAACAATAAAATACGTTATACATGTCATAAAGAAGAATGGTAAAAGTGTCAAAACCCAAAGTCGTTGTCATTGTCATCTTCGTCGTTGTCATGATCATCGTCGTCTTCTGCATCTTCACTATGATCATAAAACTCGTCTTCGTCTTCGGTGTCCTCGTTTTCCTCATCAGTGTCCTCGTCATCATCAGTGATAAATTCATCTTCTTCAACACTATGATGCAAGTTCGATTGACGAACTTCACTTGCATCAACATCGATCAATGCTCCATGTGGGTCTTGTAAAGATGGAATATTATATTCATAAGGTTCAGCTGTGTGCAGAACGACCTCTTGCTGATATGCTGTATCTTTCCAGTGTTGTTCGATCTTTTTTCGCGCTTTGATTTGACATGCTGCCAACCACTCAACTTTGTCCTGTTTCAAGCTCGGATATGATGCGTAATAGACTTGAATTGCTTGTTGTGCCAGTACAAATGGTTCGTATTTCATATATTTTCTCTTGTGATTAACTTCAACCAAATTAAACTTCGGATGCACCCTCATTCCTTTGATAGGGTCGAACCACGTGCATTTAAATAACGTAACGGCCAATGGTGGACCAGGGTACTCTACCTGTATGATAGCATCCAACAAGCCGTAAAAGGCCTCCATCAAACTGCTCCCAGATCGAACACAGACGCCACTATTCATCGTGGCCTTTCCCTTGCCATATTCTTGCGTGTGAAAATTATAACCGTTGACAAAATATGCTGGCCAAGTTCTTGCTATTGCTTTTGGACCCAATGACAGATGATATAACAACCCTTCATTCTCGATCATGGCTGGAATATTGTGAACCTAATGACACATAAGAATAAGTTATTCATATATGTACGTATACATAGAGTATTGCTTAATATCAAAATTTGATGAAAACTACAAGTTAACACTGCACGTCGATCTTACATAATTTTTAAACCATGCTGCAAAATGGTCATTGCACAAACGATCGAGCTCATCAGGCGATACTCCTGACATGGATGCCCGAAACATTCTGTTCGATTTGAGCCAAGATAGAATAATTTATTAGCGAATGGTTAGACACAATAAATGTGTATATACATTCACATTGTGAGGTCTAATATGAAATGCTTACTGAAAGTATGGCTCCACTTCTGGACAATTCAATAAAATGTATGTGTGGGCTGCATGCATTTCTTCCCCCGTTATATAACGTAACTTACATACGCCGCTTGGTCGACCAAGATAATTGAAAATGGAGAATGAGTTACAATCCGAATCAAGCGGTCCCTCGTCGTTTCGTCCTGGTCTCCGCCTCTTGCATTGCACGTGCGACTCAAAGTAGTATGATGCAAATGTAGTCACTTCTTCAACAATGTATGCATTACAAATTGAAGCCTCCACACATGCCTTATTCTTAATTTTTTTCTTCAAATGATACAAAAACCTATATGGAAAACGACATTAGTGTGCAACATCGTTGATAGGTAGTTTCATTCCAATACAAAATGAAAAACATTGTTACCTCTCAAATGGGTACATCCATCGAAATTGGACGGGACCTGCAAGTTTTGCTTCGTATGGCAAATGAACTAGTAGATGCTCCATTGAATCAAAGAACGATGGGGGGAATATCCGCTCCAAGTTACACATGATGATTGGAATATCTTTCTCCAGCTTCTCCATGTGTGATGTACGTAACATTGTCGAGCAAATATCATGAAAGAAAGTCGTCAATTCAGTAAGAGCGCCCCACACGAAGTTTGGCAGAAATTCCTTCAAGGCTATTGGAAGTAGTCGCTCCATAAAGACGTGACAGTCATGACTTTTCATACCTGACAACTTACATCCATTCAAATCAACACATCTCCCGATGTTTGAAGCATACCCATCAGGAAATCGGACAGATTTCAACCATGTTAAGACTGCACGTCGCTGCTCCTTGGTCAACGTGTACACTGCTTTTGGCTTTGGACCAATACTGCTTGGCTCCACGTCTAGAGTCGGCCGATCACAAATGTCTCGCAAGTCTTTTCTTGCATTTAGGTTGTCCTTTGTTTTGCCAGGGACGTCCATCACCGTGTTGATGACATTCTCGAAAACATTCTTCTCTATGTGCATGACGTCAAGGTTATGATGAACAAAGTGGGTCTTCCAATATGGTAAATGCCAAAATATACTGCGCTTTGTCCATTTATGCGTAGAACCATACGAATGAGGTATGCATTGCGGGGCATCAACAACGGTCGGGAAGGTTTGGACTCGTTCCCAAAGTTCATAACCGGTCAACCTCATTGGTGGAGGTGTCCTTTCAATCCTTTTTTTGACGAACTCTTTCTTATTCCTTCTAAATGGATGATTCATCGGTAAGAATTGTCTGTGGCAATCAAAGTAACACGCCTTCTTACCATGTTTTAATCGGAACGACTTTGATTTCTCCATACAAATCGGACATCCTAACAGGCCGGCTGTGCTCCACCCAGACAACATTCCATAAGCTGGGAAGTCATTTATCGTCCAAAGAAGCGCAGCCCTCAATAGAAATGTTTTATCGGTGCAAACATCATAGGTTGGAACACCAACATTCCATAGTTGTTGCAACTCTTCAATCAATGGTTGCATGTAAACGTCTATCATCTTCTTCGGGTTATGCGGACCGGGCACGATCAATGTCAGAAACATATAAGGTGTCTTCATGCACATGCCAGGAGGGAGATTGTACGGCGTTAATATGACTGGCCAGCATGAATAGTTTTTTCCGGTTTTACCAAAGGGGGCAAACCCATCACTACATAGACCTAGCCTGATGTTGCGTCGCTCCATAGCGAAACCTGGGTATGTTCTATCGAAATGTTTCCAGGCGTATGCATCGGAAGGATGACACATCATATCCTCTTCAGTTTCATGGTTTGCGTGCCAACTCATGTGTTCAGCAGTAGCTCGAGACGCAAACAACCTTTGCAATCTAGGAATTAACGGCAGATGAAACAATTGCTTCACTGGTCTACGTGTATGGTTACCACCATGCCTCCTTTGAACCTTGTATCTAGGCTCACCGCAAAACTTGCAAGATTCAGCAGATTGATATTCTTTCCAATACAACATACACCCTGCGATGCAGACGTCAATCCGCTCAACCGGAAGACCCAGGTCATGCACTAACTTCTTCATATCGTAAAAGGAACTCGGCATGTTGTTATCACGGGGTAATGCTTCACGCATTATTTCCACAAAAGAATTGAAGCAGTTCTCTGACACGTTATGCTCGGCTTTAATACTTAGCATTCTTGCCGTGACTGATAGCGTTGAGTGGTTGTCACAACCTCCCCATAAAGGTTCATCCGCTGAACTCAACACGTCACGAAATTTATGGCACACACTTTCTTCAAATGTTGTGTCACCAGAATTGTCAAACTGTGATGTATGACTGGAGCTTCCATGCTCATGGGTGCTTGTTTGGTTCGTTTCCCATCCAAAATTATGAGCAGCTGCATCAAGCACCATTCTCTGATATGGATTTAATTCATCTCTAGCACTACTACATTCTTCCCGTACACAAGGCAATTGGTGAGTATTGCGATATTCCTCGGGAGACATAAATGGTTCACCATGGCAAGTCCAATTGTAGTAATTCGGAGTGAAACCGTTTCTATAAAGATGCTCCTGAACGATATCATATTCTTGGAATTTACTGTTTTTGCATTTTTTGCACGGACACCTTAACTTACTTCCGTTCATGTATTCAACTTGTGAACTAGCAAACGCCATGAATTTTTCCAACCCAGCACGAAACTCATCGGTTAATCCTCCACGCTTAGGTAAGTTCTTATTATACATCCAAGACCTATCTCCTTCCATGATGCCTACGATGAAAACCCGACTCAACAAATGTCAAGATTCATTACGGTATTTTAACAAACATATGGGGGGTGTCACATGTATCCGAGTCGTTTAACCCCATATTAGGCTTGAAATCAATCTCGTGTAAACAACAACGTATAACGGCAACACAACAACGCGTAATATCTGATATATCACTCAAATTGAAAGAAGAAATAACTTACCTTGAAATTAAACAAGTTGGGACAATGGCGTATTTTTTGCGGTTTCTTCAATCGCAAATTTCTCACTCCCTTTAGCTTTTCCGATTTCTTCGCTAAAGCATACGCATCTCCACCTCCAGGTAACTTGTACTTACTCCAAGTAGGCGTCGGGCTCTCGTTCAGACAGAGAGGAAGAAGAGATCGAGTGCTGCGAAATGAATGAATCGTCTGTCTTGCTGCTGATATAAGCTATATTTAGCGACGAAATATATTTACTTCGTCGCTAAATAGCGACTAATAAATTAAATCGTCGCTAAAGATAGTCGCTATTCAGCGACTAAACACAAGTCGTAGGTAAATATAGTAGCTATTTAGTGACGGTACTAATATCGTCGCTATTTTGAGACGAGATTGCGACAACTTAGTCGCTAAACTGTCCAGAGATCAAGAACCGTAAAATATAACATTAGATCACATTAGCGACGAAGTAATTACGATGCGTCGCTAAACTGTGTTTTTGCGACTACCAAGTATTTTCGTAGCTACTTAGCTATGATAAAAATGCCGTCGCTGAATGTAGTCGCTATTTAGCGACAGAAAAGCTTGATCGTCACAAATTGGCGACGACAGCTTTACCTCGTGGCTATTTAGCGACGAATTAGCGACTAATTGTCTGTTGCCGTCGCTATTTTCGGTAATTGGCGACGAAATTAACTTGGTCGCTAATTTCGTCGCCACTTAGCGACTATTTGCCTTTTGTTGTCGCTAATTAGCGACGATACTGTTGTCGTCGCAAATATGTTGTAGCTAAATTACAGTTTTTTTGTAGTGTCAGTAGTTTCTTTCTTGAAACGAAGAGCACCTTTTGGAAAAGAATTTCTGATGACTTGTGTCAAGTGAGCGGTACAATTAAACTAAGTTCACCATATCACCAAGTCGGTGCATCGAATGAACTCAAATCAATTGTCCCCCATTTAATTAGCATGCGCAAACCTGGAGATAAGAACCCAATTGGTCGTAGACCTAGGCGTGTTTGGTAACATTTCTGTTCTCGAAAGCAATTTTTGTTCAAAAATACTTTAGTCTATTTCTATTCCCGAAAAACAAAAGGTAATTTTTTTTTACTTCTCATTTTCGTTCTAAATTCATTCGCCGGTCACTAATCTATTTCAGAGAAAAAAAAATTAACTGAAGTACACAAACATATTTCTGTTTTTTTTTTTTCTGTTCCGAGGAACAAAAGAACAGAAATAAACCAGTTACCAAATAGGTCTTTACGATACGGAGGTCAATTCATGTTTAAATTTTTTAATTTTGTCAATGTAGTTATAAATTTTTACGCGAAATTCCAACGTACTCCTTCCTTATCAATTGCCACCAAAAATTGCTGCCGTAAGTTCACCACAAATCTGTGGCCAGATAAAGACAAAAGCTGAACCCTATAATTCGCACGGGTTACTCATCACTAGATCGAAACCATCTCTTAGCGCCCCAGGCTCCGGATGTTGTCTTTCGCGACGCTATCGTATTATAAGGCTAAACAAACTTCGAAAACTTCGGAACACACATGCCCTCAGAAAAGATGGGAGATGATCATATTTGTATGAGAAGTTCCTTTTTTCAGATAAGTGGAAGATGATGATTATATTCATATGAGAAGTACTTTTTTCAGATGAGTAAAAGTACTTCGATCATAGAACTTTTCATTCAGTATAACAATGAAACAAATGCTGCTCCTGAAGTTTTCGATTCTCGTCGCTTCAATGGACACAAAGTACGTCTTTCCGTTCAAGATGTGGCGGCCGAAGCTCCTAATCAAATGCGGTTGAGTTCATGACCTGATACGTGAGTAAAGATCCGTCCCGAATTGTCTTCATAGTTTCGCTTATCGCTTCGGAGTCGTCCCCTGGAAATTCCTAGTTCCGACTACTGAACAAGAGCACACCAGAGATCGAACTACCGGGCTATTAGCTTTGTAAGTAACCAGTCCCAACATAAAGATCACTGCTACCACAAAGATTATGGGTGCCACATGAATTATAAAGAGTGCTTAGAAGACCCCTAATAAAAATTCAGGTTGTCGAGCTCACAGCAGAACAGAGTTGGCTACTTCTCAATAGTAGCCGGACAACTACATTCCCTAGGCAACTGTCGCCCTCAACCTGCATCGCAAGCCTAGCCAGCTCGTTCATGGTTCTTTCGTCGGGGCAGTCTTAACAAACGAAAATTCAGCGGTATCACTGGCTTCATCCCCGTGATCAGAGTCGTTCACTTGTATTACTTCTTCCTCGCGATCAACTTTCGAGATTAAATTCTTTGTGGCAGATGTCGGCGACAATGTGTCCCCGTCGTAATCAGATAGACTGTTGTCATCGCGGTCGTACGAGCGAACCGAGTGCCCAGTCGTCTTGAACCGGCGCAGCCTGTTGCTCGAAGATCGCACGGTCGACGGGCTTGGGCTCGGGCTCCGGCTCCGACCGAACATCCGAGTAGGGGATTTGCCACCCTGTGTGCCTTGCCTCTTTTTCACAGCCATGTGCCACTTCTTGAGAGCCTTGGAAGTCTGCTCGTCAAAGATCGATTTCTTCATGCCCGAGCCCATCTGTGTTCATGCACCAATTTTAATGCATTCAACATCAGATTCCGCACTAGATTCTCAATTTATGTACTAGAAATACAGATTAAAGTGACACAAATACATTATAATGATAATTCTATGTTAACGAAATATACCTGAGTTACGAGGGCGTATAAGGGAAGAGTAATGTAGCTGCAGAGAAATAGGACTCCAATCCTGCACAAGTTCCATTGAATATTTGATCAATCAATCCAAGGAAAACCAAATGTTGTCCTTGAGATTATATAAAGCTTCAGGACTTAATTATGAACCCATCTGCTAGGCACTTCCAGTGACAGCTTAATTCAACTTATGCCAGCTATCAATGAAGGATTAACCGAATTTGGGAGACTATACTACATCACCAAATGCAAATACAAGAAGAAAAGCAATTTTGCAACCAATTTTACAAGGCAATCTTCCCTTTGATTCACAGAATCTACTGCCCTTTAAAAGAGATGATGATTTCAACGCTATTTCAATATTCAATGTGTTGTTAACATAAACAATGTCCAAGCTATAGCGATATCACAAAGAGAAGAAACAGCAGATCAGCGGCTTACCCTAGAGCAACTTTCACGATTGCAAGCTTTACATTGTCATGGAAGCAAGTATCCCAGCCGAATGAGTACTACAGAGGAAGAAACTTTTATTTGAATCAAGACGACTAAAGATGATTTTGAGTGTACAACGAAGCTTGTAAAGATCAGGTCATTACCCAAATCCACAGAAAATATGTGATCTGAAATGCATTCTGCACCAAAAACAAAAGCTTAGTGAAGGATCTCAACCAAACCAAGCTACTGTATAATTATATCTGCATGCTTATCCTTAGAGTAAGACCCATGGAAAAAAACTGCAGATTATTTTTTACGCTATAAGAACTTGAAGCCCCTCCATCTAAATCGAATTTCAAAAAAAAAAAAAAAATTTCATTTACTAGAAAAAAAAAGTTTTTCAAAAAGCCTTTGCCCTCCTATTCAACAGGGTTATTATAGAAGCAGCTTTGTCCCTCAACTTCTTTGCTCATTCAAGCTTCCTTGTTCCTTAGTGTACTCTTGGTCCATAGTTTCAGACTCTTAACAAATGATATTATGCTGGCTTACCATGCTTCTTCCAATAAGAAAACTTTCAGCAACCAAGAGTTTACATTAAATTGCTTTTGGAAAAAGAGTTTAGAGAGAACATTGTGTCGGATCTATTAGTTTTGTTATTCCAAATATAACCTGACAAGTGAAAAGTGGTAAGCATTAATACCTGAAACAAAGCGAAATGGATAAAATGAAGAACTAACTGAGGCCGACCAAACCAGAAGTATCTATCTGAGCCTTGTACTAAAGGAATCCCTTGAACAACCGCATGCCTTTCAGTGATTTCTAGAGCCATCTTTGTCAAAACCGCTTGGAGTTCTGTTCCGATAGCTAATATTATCTGCAGTTATTTATACGGTCATGAGATGTAGTCTCCAAGCTGACTCGGATAGTATAAACCACAATGAAGATTTTATCTCTTACAATTACTGGAATCAATGAAGCCCAAAACAGTGCATGCCATCCTGAAATTCATATGTGAATAAATTCGATCATATCACTTTCCAGTTTAGATGAAGATGAAGAATATATCCAAAAGCTCTTCACTGAATAAAAAGGACTCACCATTAACATTGAGAAGCAAAAATATTACAAAGGAAGCCCACAGCACAGGACTGGCAAGAAAAGGAAAAGCTAATGTAAGAACACAGCTTCTTCTTCTTCACAACTTCTTTGAGTGTGGATTTTCATAAACAGAATTACAAAGCAAGCAGGTCATTACCTTACTCCAACCACGAACTTGAAGTCATCCTCTAGTGATCGTTTGATATATTTCTGGAAATTAAATTTACCCCCAGGGGCTATATGGACCTGTTTATGCATAGCATGGTCAAGAGTACTTATTTTAATGGTCACAAGCAATGTCCATTTGAGGCCAAAGACTCACAGCGATGAACCCATTTCGCAATGTCAAGTAGTCTGTCTTATGAACCGACCTGAAAAACTGTCGAAAGAAACATCCCTGCAACAGAAGATGTTGGAGAGATTTCAGGCTCCACCAAACGCACGAAATGCATGAAAACTGGAACAGAGAGAATCCAATGGTTTTTTGTCCTTCTCATTGCCTGCTGCGAGGGTTTAAGCTTTTTCAGTTTATTAATTTCTCTTGAAGTCTTTACCCAAAAAAAAAAAATTTCTCTTGAAGCCTTGAGTTCCTTAATAATTCTCCCTTTTATGTAACGGCCAGAATATAATTCCCTATTTACATGGCTCAGGGAATCCTCTGGTGGCCTGACTTTGGAATGTGGGTATTCCATCCAAAATTTGGACCAAAAGCTAACTATACAGGCACCATTCTTAAAAGCATGTCACTTGGGCGGTAAATGGTGCATGCATATGACTAGTAAGGTGGTCGATGTTTAGTATTAACTTCTATTGAGTCATCCCATTCATATCATGAGCTGCAACATAGACATGCTGACCTGCTAGGCATATCTCCCTCTTTGACCACTTATAGCAATGAAACAGCGAATATGAAGCCAAACACACAAGTTGCTCTGATCATACTAAATTTACTATGTTCCTATGAGCACCTTGAGTGGTTAAATTGAAAGTGGTTCGAACTACAAAACCACTGTATATCATCATGTCTTTGCATCTTCGCCTTGAGAAATTATGCATGCGCAGTGAGATGTGCTACTCACAACATAGAAGAAGAAAGGTATCCTTGTCCAAAAGCTGGAATGAACTTTAACGAATGATGTTTCGTGAGTGAGTCTGAATCTGGAAGGATCTGCATAATGCAAGCATATTAGATTAACTCTGATAGCAACTCATTGCTCCTCAAGGAGTAATAAGTTGTGCTGAATCGTTCTCATTGTCTTGAATAGTGAGTACCATACCAGTTGAGAACTCGTAGTCATGAGATGAAGTTTCTTGTTCCCATTGCTTCCAGCCACGAATCTATCAAATGTTTCAGCACAATTTGGCAATTCATTATCATCATACAAAGCGATTGCTCAAAAAATGACGGCACATTTCCAGGTGAATTAAGTTTTTTCTTTTTGATCAAACGGTGATTTAAGTTGACAGCATCAGAATTACAATGAAGAGAATGCTAGTGGCTCTTTTCGCTATTTGATGTTACTGACCACACGAAGCAGAGAAGTCAAGAAGTTCTGATCATGTGAATCATAGCATTCTAGGAGCTTTTCTGTTTGCATCATGACATAGAAGCCAGCCATAATGCTTGAGTCACCGTGATAGAGGGAGCATCCATACCTTTAGTCTTCCAAGCATCATGGTAACAGCACTGTACAACACATGAAAGAAGGCTAGGAAGAATATGAGGATGTGTAACTGATGCAATCCATTGACAGATATTAGGGGGGTTCCCTGTTGAGAAAAATTAGACAGATCGTTAGGCTTAAGGAATCATAACTGCGACTTCTCCAGAGTCTACTGAACTTCCTTGACCTAAAAATTGACGAAAAGAATGAAGTGCCTAATTACAAAGAATTAGGACAAGGCATTATGGCAGTTGGGATGGCAAAGCAACAGCAATATTAATTTGTTTTGCTTCACATTTATTTGGAGGAAAAGGACTTGAAGAACTTCATACCAAATAGAAATCAACAGATATTGGAGCACATACTTACCAAAAAAAAAAAAAACAGATATTGGAGCACAAGTGACAATCATCTTTGCATAAATTACAAAACCTTTTTCCTCAGCTTCGTTTGGAAAGAAAGAAAATACCATTTGAATGCAGATTTTGATCAACATAACAATCTTCACACGGACGAGTCACGAAATTCAAGGAATTATTAATATAGCTTTTATTTTGCAGACAATCAGTTATGAAATAGAAGACGTTTCATAACGATTCTCGAGAAAACAAGGAGTGTTAGCTGTCGAACCCCGGACATGCCCCTCCCTCCTCCTGCGTTAAGGCTTGGCACGGCACTGGCTGTGTACCATTTCGTGAATAAAGAAGATGAATACAGCAATCAAGCAACTCAAGATCTACTCTTTTCCTTCATAAATAGCTCAAACAGCAACGCATGCACTTACCGATGTGCAATTAGAAGCATAGCTACCAGCCGCCAAGGATCTCCTTTCATGCCACAAAAGTCTCCGCCGTCTGTCCTCAGTCTCGGTTGATGTCGTACTTGTTTTGTCGCATGGCAGCATCGTCTCGGCAACGCTTGTTGGGATGCATATTTTGGCAATGTAGCTCTGCCCAAACGTCAGAAGCAACGAAATGAAGCCTAGAATCATCAGCTCTGCACTAATAACACCAACGTTAGACATAGAACCTAGGAATCGCCGATACTCACATGATATCTGATTAGAACAAGCATCATCAGACTCATTTAATTTACTAATCATATATTAAAATCTCATTCTTACCACATTTGATTTTCTCCAGAGCCTCAAATAAAGCCTTTTTATGCCTGTCGGTAAGCCACTGAAATACCAAAAGCAAATGAATTACACATAAAGTGATCAGAGAGGGTATCCTTCAGTCGAACAGAGCGACAACATCTTGGTACTCGTTGAACTTCAGAATTAGCGTAAACTGTGAAAGTGTCAGCTTCATCAAAAAAACGAGAATCTCAAGATCGGGAACAGGCCACTGCAACAGAACTAAAAATTTTACTCGAACGTCACTTTCGCAATCTTGAAGAACTATTTCTTTTTTTTTTTTTCTGGCATTTCTGCTGTGTTCGTTCAAGCCCAAGAAAATCAGAAATCTTGCTCCAAGAAACGCATGCATCAAGAGAAACCCATGTTGGACAAACAGAGACAAAAAGGAAAAAAAACCTTCAAGAAACGTACCCTCGAACAAAAGTAAATAAAAAGAAAAACCCACATACACAAAAGACAAAAAAAGAGAGTAAAGGAAGCATTGAAGCACAAACGAAGCGCATACCGTTCCAACTTTATGGAGGACTTTCTCTAACGCAATGGAGATGAGAATAATAAGAGCACAAACGCCAGCAACAGCCCATGTCGGAGTCTGATCAAGCTCTCTGCTCTGCGAACCACTGCTCTCCGTCGCCATATCCCGTCCCTGTATCTCTCAAGCCAGAAAGCCCACAGAAAGAGAGAGAGAGAGAGAGAGAGAGAGAGAGAGAGAGAGGTGTTCTCTGAAGGTTTCTTTCGGTTTCTTTGGAAAAGAAGCAATCTTTTTGGGTGAAAAAGATCAAGGAGGATGCTCCCGAAGGATGAGAGCGCATTTAATACCTTACCATGCTTTCATTCACTCATGGAAAAACGAAAATGGGAGCTCTTGTACCAAAGGGCGTACTGTATATGGCCAGTAGGTGGTAGATGAGGAAGGTAGAAGCAGGGGCGGGTACGAAACTTCCAAAGCCTTGCTGGTTTGGCTACATCCCACTGAATTTCTTACCAAGTGATAAGAACATCTTGGTTCGCATTGTCGTTTTCTCAGACACTGCGCGGCCTTGGTGGGTTCTCAGTCTTCATGGTTTCACGGCTTTTTCTGTCTGAAAGACGTGTTTGTGTTTTAGGTGAACTCGCTTTGCTTTTTGATTCTGTCGGTCTTGTGTGCTGGATCCCACAAGAGCGGAGGGCATTTCGCACTTGAATTTCAAGCGTTTCTTTTTTTTTTTGACGAGGTAGAAGGAACGCATGTGGGAACTAATCGGAAAATATTTTATCGAATGATTACAAATAGAGCGGGTCGGCGCGAGACTTTTTACGGCACTAACTTAAGATAATCCGGAGATCGTAAAAGCACCGGTCGATACCTTCTGTCGATCAAGGAAAACACGAGTCTGTAACATCGTGTAACATCGTTCGACAAATAAATGGCGTGCTGTCCATTGCAGGATGAAAAAAAAATTTGAAAACATGGCCAAAAGGTCGGAGATCCAATCTGGGATTTCGAGCATTCCCAATTTATTGCCTTTTTTATTTATTCATATAAATTATTCGCTTGCCTTGCATGAGGCAGTGCACTGGTGGTAATTTTTTATTTCTCTTTTTTCATCTTCTTTCCTTTCATAATTTTCGATTTTGAATGATGTCGGAGCATCGAACCGACAAGTCAACTCGCGATCTGGTTGGCCGCCGGCCACGCACGACCGCCAATTAAGGAATCCCCGCCGTGGGTTCCGTATCAGATGCAGTCAAGACAGAAGTGGAGGAGAATGTCCTCCAGGATTGCGGAAAAAGTTGCAAAGGTTTTGCGTATTTTTCTATAATATTGACGGAATCGATCTCAGTACCAAACACGTTTTTTCCTCGCGATTATCTCGAATTAATTTTTGTATCACCAAACATCCTAATCAAAACTTTCGTATCATAGCTATCTAAATCCCAAATCGGTGCCTCTGATTTAGAACCCGCCCGCCTTCCATCAACATTTCGTCTAATATCTCATTAGAATGTATATATGTCGACATATTGCAAGACGAATCTAACATGGACATTGGATAGAACGCTAAATATTTGAGTTATGGGTAATAGTTTGAAATTTTATGCAAGACGATATGTGTCTTGGGTGCTAATTTGGGGTTTTCGATGGCATTAGTCATTTTTCATAGAGTTCGATTTGAATCTCACTATTTTATAGTTGCGTATGTTGCTCCGAAATATCAAGTCTACATCCGTCACTAAAAAATAATATTTTTTTTAGTGTATGTACTTTCATTTCACACCTTTCTTGCGTAGATCGTCGACTTGGCCATCTTTTTATTTAGGCACTTAGGGGTTCATTTGTTTGAAAGAAAACTATTTTCGAGAAATTGCTTGCCGACTTTCCGGTGTTTAAATGATGAAAAGTTATGGGTCATGCTTATTTCACTCCCGCTAAACTAAAATACTCCGTATCATAATATTTTGACAATCTTAACATTTGTGAGTCTCACTTTTTTTAAGCACTCTTTTACTTTTTTTTCTTTCTCTTTTTTTGTCCCACTTTCCTTCTTCTCATTTATTTCTCTCTCTATTCTCTCTCATTTTAAAACGCCACTCTCATGCCAATAATAGATAGTTTTTGATGCAATGAGCTGTGCAAGCGGAATTGAAATTTTGAAACTGCGGTTTGAGTTTAATCGTTATTGAGAAAAAGTGAGAGTCAATCATTAAGATTTCTTTGCATCTCATACCTCTATTTTCTGCACTTGATTTCTTTGTTCTAAACTTGAAGTTTGACCATGGTGTGACGAGATCTTTTGTTTTAGCGAATTTCCTATAAAATTCTGTACTGCATTTTAACTCGCTACATAAGTGGATTGCTTGTTGTTTTTCTTAATAAACACTAACCATTTGCTATTGCAATTTGCTTTGTTGGGTGCACGACTTGTGTCAATCTCAGTTGCCGAGCTGCCATTGCCGTCGATTGAGAGGGTTGAAGAGGTGTTCCTATTATCTTTCTAGGTATCAAACTCTGGTTAAAGATTCAAAAATTGATGAGTGCGACGTGATTTGGACAACAAGTGAGAGAGACATACCATAAAAGAGAGTGTTCGTTTTTTACAAATAATACCAAGGCTGGAACCATGATCAGAATTAAGAGGGAATGTAGAGAAGTAAAAGAGGAGGAGGAAAATGGAACTAACGGCAAAATAAAGAAGAAAACAAACGGGATACCACAAGCAAAAAATACTTAAAAAAAGGTGGAACCATAAAAGTTAATATGGTCAAAACACCATGAGATAAGGAGTATTTTAGCTATAGTGGGAGTGGAAAAAACGCGACCCAAAGTTATTACATGGACCGAAAACGACAAGTTTAGAGTAGGGGAAAAACAACTTTTTCGTTTGGGCAAGAAAGGGATCACTTTCCATAAACTAGAAAATAAATGAAAATCAACTATTTTTCTTGAAAGTGATTTTTATGGAAAGTATTTTTCTTTATCAAGAAATTTTCGGTGAAACAGACCCATTCTTATATGTTATGTTTTTACCTCCCATAAATGCTTATTTTATATTAGGGTTAATACCATGAAAAACTCCAAACCGGTACATTAGTGATTAATTTACCCTGAATTAAATTTTTGACCACAAAAAACTCCAAACTTGTGCATTTGTGACAAATTTACCATATATTAGTTTCTGTTACATTGGATTAATACTATGAAAAATCACAAACTAGTACACCTGTGACAAACGGAGGGTAAAACACCAAACTGGCCACAAGTCATCAAACTCGGCAATTTAATGATAAAATTTAACAGAAACTAACGAAGAGTAAATTTGTCACGGATAAACCGATTTAGGGTGGTAAAAAAATTAGAAGTTAATACCACGAAAAACCTCAAACTGGTACACTTGTGACAAATATATCCAAAACTAAATTTTTGACTACCGAAAACCCCAAACTGGTACATTTGTGACAAATTTACCTTCCGTTAAATTGGATTAATATCGCGAAAAATCATAAATTGATAAATCTGTGACAAATAGAGAGACAAATCTCTAAACTGGTATACCCGTTAACTGCCACGTGTTATCCAACTCAGTAATTTGACAGTAAAATTTAACAGAAGTTAATGGAGAGTAAATTTGTCACAGGTATACCAGTTTGGGATTTTTTATGGTCAAACAGGTGTACTAGTTTGGGGATTTTTGTGATATTAACCCAAAAATTAGTTCGGGATAAATTTGTCACGAATGTACCGATTTGGAGTTCTTCGTGGTATAAATTCTTTATTTATTTATTTATTTTATTTTTGAGTGCTTGGCTTTATAATTTCATTGTCATAATGGGTACTCCCAGCATTGGCGGGGTGGGATAGATAGGATTTAACGTTGTCCAGACAAAAATAATATCACTAGGATTTGCCTCAATGGCCACCCTTTCCACTTGGGAATGGGGAGGTGAGGAGTTCGATTCTTCACATTCTCAAGAGGGATTAGGGATGGTGACTTGTAGTTTTAGATGTGGGTTTCGACTCTCACGCCCTACTAGAGGTAGGACAAAAATTTGAAAGTGAGTTGAGAAATAAAATAAAACAGATAAACAAAAAAAAAGGGCGATGGTAATCACATTGGATTTTCCGTGATTAGCGGAGCATGTAATGAGCAGTAGTCTCTTTCTCTCTCTCTCTCTTAGTTTTCTGATTGCGTCAGATGTTACAAGTGTGTCATTTTTATTTTATTTTATTTATGCCACATTAGTTGGTGAGAATATAAGTCACGGGTGTATATATATATATATGAATTTTAATATATATATATATTAAGATTGTATATAGTCCCATGTGTCTGATCAATGTCCCCCAGATTTCAATTAGTGGATACGCATGGTCAGTCGTTAATCATTATCTTACTTTCCCTCATCATTCCCTTTGCGCGTTCCCTTTTTATGAGGCTTAAACTTTACTTTTTCACTTTAGTTTCATTCTCGAGTTGATCCTTAAGGATCGGGAAAATTACCTGATTTGTCCTAAAATTATGATACAGATACCAATTTGGTTGTAAACTTTCTAATTTTGACAATTCAGTCCTAGTGTGTGAAATTCCAATGTACTCTTTTTGGCCGGTTTTCGCAGACGTGACAATATAGTAATCGCCCGTTGTCCATGTGAGCTATTTCTGATGAAAATTGACCAAAAGGGTTATATTGAAATTCCACACAAAAATTTAAGATTAAATTGTCCAAATTGAAAAGTGTAGGACTGAATTAGCATCCGTACAAATAGTTTATGACTAATTAGACAATTTGCACTTAATAATCTACTTATAGTCAAATTTAATTTAAGAAATAATTAGGTTTCGTACCTTAGAAAAAATGGTAACCACTTCGATGTCATTATCAGATGTCATAGTGCTAATTTTTTTTTGTGATCTATTATTAATCATGATTTAATGAGAACTCCTAACGACATTATATTAACTATTTTCTTATTTTGTTAGCTTAAATAAATGAGAATTTAACTGACGTTGCCCGCTATTTAAGAAATGTCAATTAATGAAAAAGATTAAAAAATTTTGATAAAATATTATATCCATTTGTCTTTGCAGTCCTTTTGGTAAATTTTTGTCCCGCAATATTGCGCGAGCATATATATATATATATATATATTATGAGATTTTAATTAAAAACGTGGAATGAGATATGTCCGTTAAAAATACTAATAAATTAAAGAGGTTTGGGAAAGCTGACAGTGCCTTTTTTAATATTTAATTAACATAATTAGCCAATGATGTGGAAGTTTAGTGGGAAATATTAAACTAAACTAATGGTCATCATGTTGAACGTGACCTTAGGGTCGCACTAATCAATTTTTAATGTAGAGGTAACCTAATCTATAATATCTGGAGCACAATCCAAACCTGACATGAGCCTTATTAGTTAATGTTTTCAAATGCTTAAATTAATCCCGGCACTTCGACCAAAAAAACAAAAAATTAATCCCGGTACTCCTACGCCACCCCGATCGCCGCTGAAACCGTCGCGTTTCGTCTCTCTGATGCCGGTCTTTTAACGAGATCAAAGCTCGGCGCATCTTAATCCGCCGAGCTCGTGAAGATTAAGACCGATCGATCATAAAGGACACCCGTTATCTACAGCATACAGGTTCTTCCCGTGTTGCTGTCGTTGTTCATATGCTAAGTCGAGAAAACGGAGCGATTTCATACCTCATATGAACACGGACGACGATCCCGCGTTGACGATGTCTGCCTTCTCATCCATTCACATCGCGAGAGTCCACGTCAAGGCTTGATTTCAAATCGAGTATGAAGAGCTGAAAGTCTTCTCCTACACTCTCTCGCTTCTTCACATGTAGATATTTTCGAACCACGGCGTTACTTTGTTTTAAGCGTTACTTATCTATTTTAAATAAGCGGTGCCTCCAGAAGTCTAGCAAATTATAAATTCCTTTTTTTCCGTTCGAGAGAAAGATGAGAGAAAAAAATGGACGGTGCTTCTGAACGAGCGGCGCGTTCTTGCAAGGCGCGAGAAAAGGACAATTTTCAAATGGAAAAGATAAAAAGCCGGATTTCTTTGATCGCAGATCTCTTCTCCCTTCTGTTTGGTCAATTTTTTTTTTCGTTCTATTTGTTGAGTTTTTAGATTTGGCAAAGATTTCATCGGCTTGAGGTAACTTACGCGCGTTATTTAACTTTGTCGTGCCGGCGGCGGCGGCCCGGTTTCGACGCCGGCGTACGATTTGATCGCTTTACGGTGCCGGGCCACGTGTCTCCAATGCGCGCGGTTGAAGCTACTAAAAAACCTACGCGAGAAAAATGGCAGAGGGGGGTCTCCATCCGCTACGGTTCGCGAGATCATCGCATCACGGGGTCAAATTTGGGCTCCGGGGGGTGCTGGGAAATAATTGGACTGTGGGGTCCACCGGCGAGGAATGCTGGAAAAAAGATGGCCTTGCGAACGTGGGTGGGGCCCGCCACGTCCACGTCGGATTGCCCCGGGAAGGGCGAGCAATCAGGATCGGCGTTTCTCCAAAAAAAAAAAGCATAATCGCATGAAACGACACGACGGGGTACTTCTTTTGCGATGGGTGCGAAATCGCTTTCGTGATGATAATGCGTAATCCATGGGTGATCACTTCTTCTTCTTCCTTCTTTTTTCAAAACAAATATTGGACAGATACATCCGATAAAGGCTTGCCGGCCCCGTCCTCGGGCCCAATGCAAAGATTTTTCTGCGTGAAATTGGGTCTAATAAGAAATATCGAAAGATTCCTGTCCGTTGAATAATATGAGGTCCAGGCGAATCCGGGGACAATGAAGACATCGGCATTGGTGATCTTAGCCCCTGCGACTCCGATTTGGACTACGGCGTTTGACCAACGCCGGATGATACTTGAAATGAGTCTGCCGCTCATGAATTGACAGTCCGTAATGGTATAAAGAAAGGGACGGATCATCCTCCTCGTACATGTCGAGCCGCCACTATATGAAAGCCCCTGGTTTGCTACAGAACGACCTCACCGACAGTGATCCCTTATCACTTCTAGCGTGGACCGGAGGTCCAACCGTTTCTTGTTGCATCTTCGTGTTTATAGGAATGAAGTCCATCTATCCCAAACGAAAGAGCGAGAGAGAATGTTTGACTCTTTGAGTCTTGACTGTTTGGCTTTTTAAGCTGGAAGTGGCGATGCCCTCATTGGTTGGTTTCTGATCCATCTTATTCCTTGCTAAGCATGTTCAGGCCCACATTATCTGTTGAAGCATGTCGTCGCAAACTACAACACCGAAGCCATTTGCTCAATTCCGACCTGATTTAGCCTCTCTGCTCTTGGACAAGGATTACTGGTGGTTCGCTTATACAAAAAAAAAAAGGCCAGGGCAAACAACTATCAGAAGCAAGAACCTTAGAGCTCAACACTAGTGTCGAGTATGAGCAAGTTTTGATGGGATTTATCCTAAACAGAATCAGAACAATTACACAGATAATAGAAAAATTGACACATTAGTTTACTCAGGTTCATCCCAGAATAGGATTACGTCCTGTAAAGGGATTCCACTATGATATTTAGGTATACAGTCACAACCACTCGTTACAATGATTTCTCGTACGAGTACAATATACAAGATTTAAAATGGGCACAAAGCCTAAGTCTATCCGGATTCCTTTAATCCCACAACAAACGCGTCAGCAAACTCGATATCCGGAACCTCTAATCCCACAACAAGCAGAACCCTCGCCCGCTGTCTAGGCAGCGGGACCCCCGACATTCCGTGCGTAGGGGTTACATGTCGCCGGTTCATATTTCGGTTTTCCTAAGCTCACGTGGGCATGCCTAGTATGAGAAATAAGGGTTTCCGAAATATTCGCCAACTCCAACAAGTTTAAGGGGGCAGAAAAGAAGAGATGGGTTTCTGGTCACTGTTTGAAGTGGCTTCGATGCCGGTTCTGCAAGTTCTCATCATTTGTGTGACGGGAGCTGTTATGGCGACTGGTCGCTGCAATCTTCTCCCTGCAGATACTAGGAAGGCCCTGAACAAGGTAAAAAGCTGAAAAAACCAAGTATAAACTAGCATAGATGGTGTTTGTTTAGGAGTTGGAAGAGTTAAGCGGTAACTCTGTGTTCTGAGGGTCTTAAATGTTTCATTGTTGGCTAATTTTTCTGCTGAATGCAGATAGTGTTCATTGCCTTCACACCCTCGCTCATTTTTGCCAGCCTGAATAAGACAGTTACTCTTCAGGATATAATCTCATGGTTAGGCAATTTTGTATTTTCTCGCTACTAGCAAATTATGTCCTCATCCATCCTATAGAAGTAGAAGGTGCATATTGGATTTTGTTTTCTCACAGCTTATTGAGCCGTTTGTGGAGCCTATAAATCTCTTGATGTATTTGGTCCTTCACTGTTCTGAACTGTTCGAATTTTGTTGCAAGGTGGTATATGCCCATTAACATCGGAATTTCCTTCCTCGTTGGTGGGGTTCTTGGATGGATACTCGTAAAAGTATTGAAACCGATGAGTCACCTAGAGGGTCTGATCATTGCTGCTTGTTCAACAGGTATTCTTATCTAAAAGAATATGATGATCCGGTTCCTTGGCATCGTTGTTTCACATGAATTGAAAGACAAATTGGTTTGTTATTGTTTACTTAACTAATTGCCGTTAGGAAACTTGGGAAATCTACCCCTCATTGTAATCCCGGCGATCTGTGATGAGGGCGGTAGCCCGTTTGGAGACTGGAATACTTGCCACTCCGCTGGACTCTCATATGCATCTTTCTTGATGGCGGTATGTTCCCTTCCTTGTATATCACATAGAAATTGGCTTCTTAGTAAAAGAAAAACAGGGATGTCTAGTAATACACGCTTTCATTGGTCGCCTTCTTCAACGTGATCAAATGATGCCTCGAATTCATGTTTCTGGTTTTAGCTGCTTTGAGTCTAATGTTTTGGTGTGTGACTACATAGTGTATTTTCTTCTCTGGTGTCTAAGCAGCTTGGTGGTTTCTACATCTGGACTTACACTTACCAACTTGTCCGAACATCGTCCATGAAGTATAAAGCAATTCAAGCTGCCAAGGAGGCCTTGAAGGCGCCTAACATTGATCCAAAGTCCGGTTCAGAAACACACCTTCTCAAGGAAAAAGATGGAGAGCAACAAGCTATTGTTAGTGTGCAGTGGACAAAGGCTAGTGGAGATGCAGAAACACAAGCTGTGAGACTCATTCTTTTCTTTCCCATTCAACTTGTGGTGCAAGAAAAGTTATATTTTCGTTGCTCTATTTACATGAGCAATTGTATTTCAGATTTCACATGGGGATTCAGATAAGGCCAATACATCACTCTGGAATAAAGTTAGAGAACCCCTTCACCAAGTGCTGGAGGAGCTAATGTCACCTCCTACACTTGCTGCAGTGAGTTTCGTCAAAATTCTCCTGCATTATGCTTGCGAAGCGTAATGTTTTCTAGTTAAAGGACACAAAGTGACAATTTTCTCTATGCGAACAGATAGTTGGATTCATTGTCGGGGCAATCACATTCTTGAAGAACCTCATAACCGGTGAGAATGCGCCCCTTCATGTGATACAGGACACTATTCAACTACTAGGGTAAGAAAGATCAACCTTATGAATTGTGAATTCTGCAAACCTTAGTTTATCTCAATGATTTTGGCCTTAAACTGAAATTCTGTGAAGCAGAGATGGGACTATTCCTTGCATCACACTTATCTTAGGAGGCAACCTCACTCAACGCAAGATTTTCTTGACCCTCCATTTTCTCTCAAACAGAAATTTTGGAGTTTATTGATCGATTGTTGTGTGTGAACAAGTTTACGCTCTTCGAGAATCAGACCATGGGCTATCGACGGGGTGATTTGTGTTCGGTATGTGATACTTCCAGTGATTGGCATTGGAGTCGTGAAGGCTGCCAGCAAGCTTGGCCTTCTGGCATCAGACCCATTGTACCACTATGTCTTGATGGTTCAGTTCTCACTCCCACCAGCCATGAAGATTGGTAAGTGTAGCTAACTTCTTCAGAGAGAAAGGAAAAGAAAGAAAAGAATAAATGGTAGTCAGATAAAAAGGTCTTGAAGTCAACTTTATTAGTTTCAAGTCGAGAGGGCATTTGATTCGGTATGTGAAGCAATGCAGATTTCTTGTACCTTTGTCCAATTTTTCTGAAGTTGAAACACGTCTCGGCTAGTGACTCGTGCTACTACATATTCAGTCGAGCAACATAGACAGAATCATGATTGTGAAACGAGTATATAGATTGAATCTTGATTTGGAAACATACAGATGGAGAGCTAAACATAGGAGTGTAAGTGCAGTTCAACAAAGTAGGGCTAGTTCACTAAGAATTTTCATGCTACTGATTTTCTCAAGAAAGCTGCTGAGAGTTTTGTGAAATTTGCAGGGACAATGACTCAGCTCTTTGATGTGGGTCAAGAGGAGTGTGCAGTGCTCTTCCTCTGGACATACTTGTTTGCAGCCATAGCTCTCACTCTCTGGTCAACTGCGTACATGTGGATCTTGTCCTGATATTATTTTTTCAGGCCAATTGAGTCAGACTTGGACACAGGCAATTTTGCCGTAACTTTGGGAAGCTGAGCTTGTAATTCATATAAGAATTATAAACTTCATAGTCATGTACGCCAACAACAGATACATAGTTGACAGTGCCGAAAACAAATGTCCGGTGATTTACCTAAAATGCTGGCGAAACAATGTAATGCTGAGTCCGCAACCTGCAATTCGAAAGTTCGAGCTGATAGAAAATGATGCTGCTTTGGTTTTTCAAATTGAAGGCAGTCGAGCAACCGCATGCTCTAACTGGAAGTTCACGCATCACCATTAGAACTACCAAGGTCTCAGAAGAGTTGACTGAATATGGAACTGGAGTCCTAGGATTAATCGAATATAACGCTCATCTTACACTGGTACCATGTCAAACTAACGGGCTTTCAAATACTTCGAAAAGTTCGGACAAACATGAAATGTTGGGTATGTTATGTATCATCGACAGATTATCATGATGCTTGTGCTGAGGTTATTTCTATGTAGCCTACTCTAAAATTTAAAAAGAACCTTCGCCGAAGTTCAAGAATTTCAATCAATATGAACTTTAGTGTCCATTTTAATTTAAACACAACCGTAGACAATTGGTCAGTTCGTTGCTTAGATTAAAGATCACTAACGAGACTTCACCATGGTTCCTAGTACTTCAAACCAGATGAAGAAAAATTTATATACTACGTACAAATCAGCAAAGAAGGGTGTATACCGCATAGCCTGGAAAATACAAAGGCCTAAATCTGTTCAGTGTCTGTTCACTTGTGCTAGATTGGCGTCAAATGTGCTTCTTCAGCGTTCTCTTTGCTGACTTCTGAAGCCATTTGTACAGTTAGAGTCAACTAGCAACTCAACCAAAACCCCAATCATTTCTTTGTTCTTTTCTTTGTGTTGGCCCATGTAAGTCTTGGTCTTGTTGGACGAAGATTCCAACTCTTTTCTTATGCGAGAGAGAGTCGTGCAAACTTGTCCGATAAACCAAACTTGTCGAGTATCGAGAAACGGTGACTCACATTAACCTTTAGTCTTGTCCAGCAAAAGAAAAATGGGCGTAAGCTTTATATTTTATTCTATGGTACGACCCGTTTTATGAATGCATTTTTCGCGAAACGGGTCAATCCGGTAATCTCTGTTATTTCTCGGAAAGCACTCTCCTATCAATATTTCTCGTTACGCCTAACCTAATTCGATATGAGAATGAAAGAGCGATAAGCGTGTTAGAGTAATCGCGCTCTTAGGTAGTAATTAGTGATGTTCATTATATCTAGCATTGTAGGGCCAGTAGGACCCCGCGTGCATCATTTCTACTACCTTTTAGTCCTATAATGTTTCCCACTTTAGTTCGACAACGGCCGGAAGAAACCCATTATTGTCCTAAGTAATCTTTCTCTCTTAATTTTTGCTCTTCCTTAATTACATTGCAACAATGCAGCGATCGCAGGAAGGTTGGGACGTTCCTTCCTTGGGTTGCTGCTGAACCTGTTGGGCTCTCCTCAGTCTCGCCCGTGGTTTCGTCAGACAGTCTGTAGTTTGGGAGCTGATCTGAGTGTCATGGACGTTGTCGTTTGATCCTCGCCGGCTGTCTTTTGGGCCGAGCAACGCCGCGCCGGTTTGGAGCAGACGAGACAGAGTGTTGATGCGCTTGCCCGTTGGGTTTCTCCAGTCTCTTAAACGGTGAGTACAGTTCCTTCCGATTTCTTTTAAGTAGTGATGAAGTACAACGATTTCTTCCAGTTTTGCTTAGAAAAGAGACAAGGGAGAGACTTTATTCCTACCGTCCGGCACACACTTTTTGCCTTTATACGTTAAGCGATTATTGACGATGAAAGTCATGACAAGGTCGAGCATATCTCTTCAGAGAACGATGGCGAGCTTGGTAACGGGAGGAGTGGTGATGAGGGTGATCGTTATTTGAAAGCACTTTCCAATTGGAAGAAAAGACGCGAGTCTGGAAAGAGCAGCGGAAGTCTTGACAGAAAGGAGGAGCTTGTCTGTTCAGAGAATGGAGGCAGGCTTGGTGATCGTGGGAGCTACGATGAGGGTGATCCTAATTTGAAGATGCCTCCCAAGATGAAGAAAGAGCACAAGTCAATAGCGAGTGATGCAAGTCTTGACAGAAAGGACGAGCATGTCACTTCAGAGATCAAAGGCAAGCTTGGTAGTAGTAGGATCCATGGTAAGGGTCATTCTAAATTGAAAGGGCCTTGCTTGATAAAGACAACACAGGCGGCTGGAAAGAGAAAAGAAAATCTTGACAAAAAGGACAAGCACGTCTCTTCAGAGAACAAAGGCAGGCTTGGTAACAGTAGGAGTGGTGGTGAGGGTGATTGTAATGTGAAAGCACTTTCCAAGAGAAACAAGAGATCCGAGCCTGGAAAGAGCAAAGAGAGTGATAGAAGTCTTGACAAAAAGGACAAGCAAGTCTCTTCAGAGATCAAAGGCAAGCTTGGTAGTAGTAGGATCAATGGTCAGGGTCATTCTAAAATGAAAATGCCTTGCTTGATGAAGAAAGCAGAGGTGTCTGGCAAGAGAAAAGAAAATCTTGACAAAAAGGACGGGCATGTCACTTCAGGGAACAAAGGCAGGCTTGTTAACAGTGAGAGTGGTGGTGAGGGTGATTGTAATGCGAAAACACTTTCCAAGACAAACAAAAGATGCGAGTCTGGAATGAGCAACGCATGTCTCGACAGAAAGGAGGAGCATGTCTCTTTGAAGAATTCAGACAGGCTTCCTAATCGTGGGAACGATGACGAAGGTGATCCTCATTTGAAAGCGCTTTCCAAGAGGAAGAAACGGCGCAAGCCTAGAAAGAAAAATCAAAGTCTTGACAACAAGGACGAGCATGGTTCTTTAGAGAATGATGACAGGATTTGTAATAGTAGGAGCTATGATGAGGGTGATCCTAATTTGAAGATGCCTTCCAAGATGAAGAAAACACACAAGTCAATAGAGAGGGTCAGAAGTCTTGACAAAAAAGACAAGCATGTCTCTTCAGAGATCAAAGGCAAGCTCGGTAGTAGTAGGATCAAGGGGAAGGGTCATTCTAAAATGAAAATTCCTTGCTTGACGAAGAAAACACAGGTGTCAGGCAAGAGAAAAGAAAATCTTGACAAAAAGGACGAGCATGTCTCTTCAGAGAACAAAGGCAGGCTTGGTAACAGTGAGAGTGGTGGTGAGGGTGATTGTAATGTGAAAACACTTTCCAAGACAAGCAAAAGATGCGAGTCTGGAATGAGCAACGCATGTCTCGACAGAAAGGAGGAGCATGTCTCTTTGAAGAATTCACGCAGGCTTAGTAATAGTATGGACCATGATGATGCGTGGATGAATTTAAAGAAAGCTGTTGGTGGTGGCACTCCTGGGCGTCGGATTGGTAAACTCTTTGTATCAAATACAGAAATCAGTAAAGGAAGTAACGGCACCATTGTCCTCGAGGGCTCCTATGAAGGTCGATCTGTTGCAGTGAAGCGCCTTGTCCAGGCTCACCACATTGTTGCTTCACAAGAAATACGGTCTCTGACAGCATCTGACCAAGACCCGAATATTGTTCGGTTGTATGGAACAGAGTATGATCAGGATTTCGTGTATCTTGCTCTGGAGCGTTGTGCTTGCAGCTTAGATGACTTAATACGGGCACGTTCAAATTCTTCAGAGAAATCTGTCTTCCCTCATGACCGAGCATCAAATGCCATGCAATTGGATTTAGTTGAGGGGATGCTACGGGATGTTAACTTGTGGAGGGAAGATGGCCATCCCTCACCTTCGCTACTCAAACTGATGAGGTAAATTTTTAGTCATGACATGTGAAAAAAGGTTTGCACTGAGAGACTACTGCAGTATTTTGCTTCTGGTGGCACTCCTAAAATAGATTGTTGCAGACTTCTTATTGTATTTTGTGCTTGCTTGCCTGGGTCTTACTTTTACCTGACTCTCAAGCATGTTCACAGAAACAATCTCCGTGTCTCAATCAAACTGAGTCCTTTAGTCCTCTTCTTTTGCCGGCATTGAATTAGTTCTCAGGTGGCAATATAAAGTCATACATGAGACAGGCAATTATTAGGCCACTAACTGGCCTCAAGTTACCCTGATGGATTCGATATCATGGGCTGAGTTTTGAACCTCACAAGTTTCAGTTTCATAAATTAAGGCCAATCTTTCTATCTAGGCTGAACTCGGCGGTTTCTTACTATGATACTCAGTTAGTAACCATTTAGTGATAAAGTGATAGTTCCCATTTTGATTAAATTGGGCTCCCAGGGGTGGCAATTCGAATTGTGTAACCCTGTTCATCCCGGTCTTTATTGTTATTTCATGTTTGCCGAATTAGTTTAAATTTGATTCGATATGTAACAACTGGCTTTTGTAGAAGGGTCATGTAGTATGAGTTTGGAGTCAGTCGTCCTCGTGTTGTTTTAGATTTGGGTTTCTCCCCGTGAATTTGAGTTGTTCTCTCGTGTCATCTGAAAATTTGCCACCCAGCTTCTTGCGGCAGTTGACATAATACGAAAATATACTTTGCATGTTTTTCTTTTGAAGCTAGTGTTAATAAGTATGTTTTCTCCCATGTCGGCTTGACATTCTTACCATGTCTCATTTCATTTTGTGTTAGAGAAGTTTCTGTCAATCGGGTATAGCTATCGACCAATGCCTTAAAGTAGGATTTCTGTTCCTAGCTGCTGGTTAATCAAATTATTGGTAGAGGGCACACGACCACCTTGTTCACACTTGCCTTCATTGATCTTGAATGTCTAATTAATGGAAAACATTGATTGGTTCGGATGTCTTGTTGGTTTAAGTCCTAAGATCTACTCTATGTTATCATTCAGGGATGTGGTCTCAGGGCTTGTCCATTTGCATCGCTCGGGAATAAGTCATCAAGACTTAAAGCCTCAAAATGTTTTGATTACCGAGGAATTATGTGCAAAGTTATCTGATATGGGCATTAGCAGACTCCTCCCTGGGGATACATCTTCCTCAGAATATCGTGTCACTGGTAACTCTTGACAGGACCATCGATCTTCTTTGCATTTAAGATTGATCCATGTAGGTCTGAGTCTGTTAGGTGATACTAAAACCTTCAGCCGTATAATTTCAGCTGTAAGAGCTGTCTTTTTTTTTTTTCTTGAAGAAGGCCTTATATTGAAACTTTGCTGTTTACATTGTGGTATGATTTTGGAGATATAACAGTATTTGCCGCTGTCTCTTTTGATTGACTGTTGATTCAGTAATGCCACCTCTGTATCTGTCTGAGTGACAATGGCTCTTTAATGAATGCAAATACCCGATGTCTATCTTGCAGATTGTGGCAGATTGGGATTGCAAGTGTCTGAACAACTTTGTCATGCGCAGCAAATGTGCTCAGTCGATGCGTTTGGTCTTGGTCGTGTCTTGTTTTTTTGTGTCACTGGCGGAAGACATCCATTTAAAGACAGTCTAAAGGCCGATAGTAATATCGAGAACACAATTGATTTGTCCCCGGTGGAATTCATGCCAGAAGCTGCAGATATGTTCACTCGTTTACTGAACCCCAATCCTAACCTGAGGTGAGAGTATGGCTATGTAACGTGCATGATGTCTTTTTTTTTGTATCCATCAATGGATTTTGTGCCAGTCATTTATCGACTCTCAATTCCATGTAGCACTCGAATCTTCTGTGTATCTGTTCCTTCTAGAAGTACAATGACCAAACAACATTGAACTATAAATGCCATTGATAGTTACATGTTCCAAAGTAAGCCAATTACAGGTGAACCAGGGTTAAATAGCTACTGTAACTTGTCAATACTCGAAGATGCACCAACCAATCATTCTAAAAGTAAAATTTAGGGGACTGAATTTCTCAGGGTTGTAACCATGTTTCTTGCTAGTACAGGATGTCGGAAAATTCGTTTTCACTTTCTGAGTTTTCATCAAAGATGCTTTGTCAGTTACTGAAGTCGGTCTATCTCTTGTGGCCGAACAACAAAGACATTTGCATTCTGAACTCTTCTAATATCTGGCAGGCCAAGGGCATCGGAGGTGCTTCACCATCCACTGTTTTGGAATTCAAAGACGAGAATGTCCTTTCTCCGAGACATCAGTGACTGGGTGAAACCGAAAGCTAAGGGGGGAACTGATCCTGATCTTCTGGAAAAATTGGAGAGCATTGCTCAGCGTGTTTTTGACGAGGAATGGAACGGAAAGATAGATTGTGAATTCATTAAGCATATGCGCAAGTTCAGCACCTATGAGTTTAAAACAGTCAGAGACCTGTTGCGAATTGTGCGGAACACGTTTAGCCATTACAGAGATCTTCCACCAGAAATTCAGGTATGTATCTACTTGCCAGTGCTACTAATGCAGGAAAATTTTGCATCTATAATGGCATGGACATTATTGGTTACATTATTATCACGAATGCGTTGAGTCATTATTTCATATTCGATGTTTATCTATCTATTTTTACAAACATTAAACACGTCCTTCGCTGAACTATCAATGTAAAGATATACATGATTACTGCAGCTGAATCTCGGAAAGGCCTATAGATTGAATTCATCAGCGAGCAATAGTGTGAGTTTATGGCTCATATACGATATCGCACTGATGGTTGGTTGTGGCAGGACATCGTCGGATCATCTCCTGAGGATTTGGACAGCTATTTCACGAAACGATTCCCCAAAATCTTGATCGAAACATACAGATTTGTCTCCATGTGTGGCGAAGATGTGCTCCCTCTCTTTCCGGAGTACTTCAACCAGTGACCACAACGGTTTATCGGCAGTGCACTTTGCAATAATTCGGGTCAATGACCACAATTTGCAGGATGGTTGATTTCGGCATCGCATATAAAGATGTCATTACACTCTTGGAAGCATATTTATTTATCAAACCTGTATGGACATGTTTGTATGATGCATATATGGTATGTGAGAGAGATGATAATTAGCATGCACGATCAGCTACAAAATATCAAGTCTCTCTTTTCATGGGTAGGTTATAATAAGTCCAATGCGTTAATTGCCATCTCGAGGCGACTGATTCATGCCTAAATATGCCTAAGAGAGAAAGGCAGAATTTTCAGAACATGTTGATACTGCAATTTCTGCTGCAAATGTTCTTTTCGAAGTAATAGAATGGAGTTAATCCAAAACAGAATTGAGCGATAATTAGCATATTTAAATTGATCTACTAAATGATCTAAGAATCAGGATATCATGATGCTTGTGTTGAGGTTCCATGTATCCTACCCTGAACCCTAAAAGAACTAATTCGTGAAAGTTCAAGAACTTCAATCGATGTCAATTATAATGTCCATTTCAACTTAAACCCCACGATCAACAGCCGGTTAGTTCGTGTGATCATTCATTGCTTGGATTATATAGATGACTGACGACAAGGCATCACCGTGGTTTCCTACTTCAGAAAAACCTGTTTACTATGTACAAATCAGCGAGGAAAGGTGTATACCACATAGCCTGGAAAATACAGAGGCCTAATTCCGTGTTCAGCGTCTGTCATTCCTTTTCTTCTTTTCTTCTTTTTGGCCGCCATGCAAGTCTTGGTCTTCCTAAACGAAGATTCCACTCTTTTCTTAGCGAGGAAGTATCGTGCATGCAAACTTGCCCGATAAATCAAACCACTTGAATATCAAGAAACGATGAGACTCGCATTCAGTCTCGTCGGACAAAAGAAAAACCGACCTAAGCTTTACTACTTTCTTTCCGTGCCATGACCAGCTCTATGAGCGCATTTTTCACTAAACGGGTCAATCCGATAATCTCCGCTATTTCTCGGAAAGCACTCTCGCTATCATCATTCCTCATCGTACTACATCCAACTCATTATGATAATGAAAGGGTAGCGCTTAGCGATGTTCATTAGGTCTAAGCTTTATTGGGCCAGTGGTCCCTCAGTGCATCCATTGCAGCACCTTTCAGTCCTATATATAATCTCTCTTTTCAGTTCGACAATGGTCGGAAGAATCTCATCATCCTCCTAAGGAATCTTTCTTCTTGATTTTCGCTCTTGCTTAGTTACATTGCAATGATGCAGCGATCGCAGGAAGCTTCGGATCTTCCTTCCGTGGGTTGCAGCAGTGCTTTTTGGGCTCTCCTCAGTCTCGCTCGTGGTTTCATCAGACAGCATGCAGCTTGGAGCCGATCGAGTGTTATGGAGGGCGTCATCAATCATCCTTTCCGGCTGAGCAACGCCGGTTCGGGGTTGGAAGGGTCTGAGCCGGCGGCGGCGTCGGTTCGGAGCGGACAGGACGGAGCGTTGATGCGGTTGCCCGTTGGGTCTCTCAAGCCTCTTCAACCGTGAGTACAACTCCTTCCGATTTCTTTTTAATCTGTAATAAATTAGGAACAACTCCTAAAGAATTAGTGAGATTAACTTAGAACAGTTTCTTCTGGTTTTGCTTAGCAAAGAAGCAAGGGAGAGACTATTCTCACGTTCCTGACACCCACTCTTTGCTTTTATATTTTAGCAGGAATTTAAATAAAACCCTAAAGTAGAGCCTTTTTTTTTTTAAAAAAAGGGGCTTCAAGTTTATATCATTTCAAATAAAGACATGAAATGACAGAATTGATCTTAAATAAGGGTATAATCTCGCTAGCTGGCCGACATGTCACATGGTTGTTCTAGCCACAAGAGCAAGGGCACTTATAACCCAAAGAAATTATGGGCAGTAATCTTTTGTTCTTTTTCTCTTTTTCTTTTTCGTATTTTGATAATTTAATCCAAAGCAACACAGGCAGAACAAAAGCAAGAAGTGGGGAAGAAATAAACAAAACCTAAAAAAAAAATTGGGACAAAAGTGCCCCTGCTCCAACAGCAAGAACAATCATGTGATGGGCTAGCCGGTGACGATTTGGCCAGCCGGTGAGTGCTGGCACTCATTTAAGACTAACTCGACTTTTTCGTATCTTTATTTAAGATAAAGTCCACTCCAAGTCCTTTTTTGAGAAAATGGCTTAACTTTGGGTTCTTACATAAAAATTTCCTTATTTTAAGCGATTAACCATGAAATCTGTCCAATATTGACCTCCTTTTGTCCTTCCAAAAATTACAGTATACCGAATTTAATGGGTGACCTTTATTAGCGACCCTGATCTTTTAGTTCATTAAGTGTCACTTTATATTTTTTCAATGTTTACCTCTCACATCCATAAGTTATTAGGTGTTTTTTTGGTCAAACCATAAGTTATTAGTTTACTTGTATTTAAAATGATTATGACAAAAATGAAATTCTTCAAACGATTAGTGAATCTTCAATTTAAGAGAATAACCATCAATAAAATCAATAACTAGTAATTTCTCCGTAAAGGCACCGTGACGGCGTTATGAATGATCTCGGTGTTATTAGTGAATGAAGATGGTAATTCCTTCTTCAATCCGGTGATGGTGGCCATGAAGTAGGAATTCCTCAAATATTACAAGAACATTCCACCTGTTTTTTACTATCTAGGCTAAACTCGGCCTTTTCTTACTATGATACTCAGTTAGTAGTCATTTAGTTATAAAGTGGCAGATTTCCCATTTTAATTGAATTCGGCTTACAGGGGTGGCAATTCGTATTGTGTTACCTTGTTCGTCTCAATCCTTATTGTCATTTCATAATTGCCGAATTAGTTTAAAGTCGATTTAACATGGAAAAACTGGTTTTTGCAAAAAGGGTCATGTAGTATATGTTTTGAGTTAGTCACGTCATGTTGTTCCAGATTCGGGTTTCTCACCGTGAATTTGAGAAGTTTGTATGAATCGGGTCCAACTATCAACCAATGCCTTCAAGCAGGATTTCTGTCTCTAGCTGTTGGTTAATCAATTATAGGTGGAGGGCACACGACCCCCCTTTGTTCACTTACCTTGCCTTCGTTGATCTCGAATGTCTGTTTAATTAATGGAAAACATCGTTTGGTTCATACGTCTTGTTGGTGTTTTAACTCCTAAGATCTACTCTATGTTGTCATACAGGGATGTGGTCTCAGGACTTGTCCATTTGCATAACTTAGGAATAATTCATCGAGACTTGAAGCCTCAAAATGTCTTGATTACTAAGGAATTATATGCCAAGTTATCTGATATGGGCCATATGGGCAGTAGTAAACCCCTCAGGGATACGTCTTCCTCAGGATATCATGTTGCTGGTGAGTGCTCTTGACAGCTTTACCTGGTCCCTAGATCTTCTTTGCATGTAAGGTTGGTCCATGCGGGTCCCAGTCTGATAGGTGATACTAAAACCTTCAGCCATATAATTTCGGCTGTAAGAGCTGTCCTTTTCATTTTGAAAAAAGGCCTTGTATCGAAAGTTGGATCACTCATGATTCTGGAGATTCAAACAGTTTCTGCTGCTCTCTTTTGATTTGCTGTTGAATTCATAATGCCACGTCTGTATGTGACTAAGTGACGATAGCTCTATGACAAATGCGAATACCCAATGTCTATCATCCAGATTGTGGCAGCTCAGGATTGCAAGCGCCTGAACAAATATGTAGTGCACAACGAACATGCTCAGTCGATGAGTTTGGTCATAATCGTGTCTCGTTTTTCGGCATCACTGGCAGAAGACATCCATTTGGAGACAGTCTAAAGAGCAACAGTAATATCGAGGAGAATACAATGGATTTGTCCTCGGTGGAATTTATGCCAGAAGCCGCAGATTTGTTCACTTGCTTACTACACCCTCATCCTTACCTGAGGTGAGAGTACCATGTAATGTGCATGATCTCTTTTTCTATCCTTCAATGGATTTTAGGCCAGTCATCTATTGACTCTCAATTCCCCGTAGCACTCAAATCTTCTGTGTAACCGTTTCTTCTAGAAGTACAACGACCAAACACTATTGAACCGCAAATGCCATTGACTGTTGTACAGGTTCCCACGCAAGCCAATTACAGGTGAAATGTAACTTATCAGTACTCGAAGATGCACATGCCAATCATTCCTAATGTAATATCTAGGGGACTGGATGATTTTCAGGAATTGTAACTTTGTTTTCGTCTCCCAATTTTTCATCAAAGATGCTTAGTGAATCACTGAAGTCGATCTATCTCTCGCAGCCGAACAACAAAAGATAATCTGCATTCTGAACTCTCCTAATATCTAGCAGGCCAAAGGCATTGGAGCATGTCTATTTAGAGGACGAAGGCAGGCTTGGTAATTGTAGGAGCGATGATGAGGGTGATCCTAATTTGAAGGCGCTTTCCAAGAGGAAGAAAGAAGGCAAGTCTAGAATGATAAATCAAAGTCTTGACAACAGCGAGGAGCATGGTTCTTTAGAGAACGATGACAGGATCTGTGACAGTAGGAGCTACAATGAGGGTGATCCTAATTTGAAGATGCCTTCCAAGATGAAAACACACGAGTCAATAGAGAGTGATGGAAGTCTTAACAAAAAGGATGAGCATGTCTCTTCAGAGATCGATGGCAAGCTTGGTACTCATAGGATCAATGATGAGGGTCAGTCTAAAATGAAAGTGCCTTGCTGGATAAAGAAAATACACGAGTCTGGAAAGAGAAATGAAAATCTTGAAAAAAAGGACCAGCATGTCTCTTCAGAGAATGAAGACAGGTTTGGTAACAGTAGGAGTGGTGATGAAGGTGATTATAATTCGAAAACACTTTCGAAGAGGGAGAAAAGACACAAGTCTGGACAGAGTAATGGAGGTGTTGACAGAAAGGAGCATCATGTATTTTCAGAGAATGAAGGTAAGCTTGGATATAGTGTCGGCATTGATGATGCGTGGATGAACCTAAAGAAACCTGTTGGTGGAGGCACTCCAGGGTGCCGGATCGGCGAACTCTTTGTCTCAAATACAGAAATTGCTAAAGGAAGTAGGGGCACCATCATCCTTGAGGGCTGCTATGAGGGTCGACCTGTCGCAGTGAAGCGCCTTGTCCGGGCTCATCACTATGTTGCTTCACAAGAAATACGGTCTCTGACAGCATCTGACCGAGACCCAAATATTGTTCGGTTGTATGGAGCAGAGAATGATCAGGATTTCATCTATCTTGCCCTGGAGCATTGTGCTTGCAGCTTGGATGACTTAATACGAGCACATTCAAATTCTTCAGAGAAATCTGCCTTCCCTGGTGACCCAGCATCAAATGCTATCATCGAGTGCAAACTGCGATTGGATTCAGTTAAGGGGATGATGCAGGATGTTAACTTGTGGAGGGAAGATGGCCATCCCTCACCTTTGCTACTCAAACTGATGAGGTAATTTACATGTCGTGAAATATGAAAAAAGGGTTTGAAGAGATTACTGCAAGTATTTTTCTTCTGGTGGCACTCCTACAATCAACTGTTGCAGACCTCTTATTGTATTTTTTGCTTGCTTGCCTATCTTTTATTTTTACATGAGTCTCAAGCATGTTTACAGAGACAATCTCCATGCCTCCATCAAACTGAGTCCTTTAGACCTCTTCTTTTGCTGGCATTGAATCAGTTCTCAGGCAGCAATTTCCAAGTTATACATGAGACAGACAATTATTAGGCCACTAACTGGCTTTGAGTTACCCTGACGAGGTCTATATCATGGGCTGAGTTTTGAACCTCCCATGTCTCAGTTTCATAAATTAAGGTCATTAAGTGACATATTTCTCATTTTGATTGAATATGACTCACAGGGGTGGCAATTTGTATTGTGTTGCCTTGTTCATCTCAGCCCTTATTGTCATTTCATGTTGAGCCGAATAGTTTAATTTCGATTATGAAAGAATTGGTTTTTTTTTAAAAAGTTTTGTAATATCAGTTTTGAGTTAGTCGTCCATGTGTTGTTCCAGATGCAGGTTTTTCCCCGTGAGTGAGTTCTTCTCTCATCATCTCAAAATTTGCCACCCAGCTTCTTGCGCCAGTTGATCAGAATACAGAATTATCCTTTCCACGTTTTTGTTTTAAAATTAGTCCTAATAGTTATCTTTTCTTTGCTGTCATCTTGACATTATTTCGTGTCTCCTTGCATTTTGTGTTGGAGAAGTTTCTATCAATCGGGGCTAGCTGTCAATCAATGCCTTCAAGTAGGATTTCTGTTTCTAGCTGCTGGTTATTCAATTATAGGTAGAGGGCACACGGCCACCTTGTTCATAGACCTTGCCTTCGTTGATCTTGAATGTCTGTTTGACATAGGAAAACATCGTTTTGTTCAGATGTCTTGTTGTTTTAAGTCCTAAGATCTACTCTATATTATCATACAGGGATGTGAGCTCAGGGCTTGTCCATTTGCATCGCTTAGGAATAATTCATGGAGACTTAAAGCCTCAAAGTGTTTTGATTACTAAGGAATTATGTGCCAAGTTATCTGATATGGGCAGTAGTAAACTCCTCCCCGGGGATATGTCTGCCTTAGGAAATCATGTCACCGGTAAGTGCTCTTGACAGCTTTACCTGGACCCTAGATCTGCTTTGCATTTAAGATTGATCCATTCAGTTCTGAATCTGTTAGGTGATACTAAAACCTTCAGCCGTATAGTTTCAGCTGTAAGAGCTGTCTTTCTTTCTAATGAAGATCTTATATTGAAAGTGGGATCACTCAACAATTTTGCAATCTAGATTGTGATATGATTTTGGAGATAGCTTCTATTGCTCTCTTTTGATTGACTGTCGAATCCACAATGCCACATCTGTATGTGTTTGACTGACAGTGGCTCTTTAACAAATGTGAATACCTGATGTCTATCTTGCAGATTGTGGCAGCCCGGGCTTGCAAACGCCTGAACAACTTTATCCTGCGCACCAAGCATGCTCAGTCGATGTGTTCGGTCTTGGTTGCATCTTGTTTTTTTGTGTCACTGGCGGAAGACATCCATTTGGAAACAATCTAAAGGGCGATAGTAATATCAAGGAGAACACAATTGACTTGTCCCCGGTGGAATTTTTGCCAGAAGCTGCAGATTTGTGCACTCATTTACTAAACCCCAATCCTAACCTGAGGTGAGAGTACTGACATGTAATGTGCATGATCTCTTTTTCTTTCTATACTTCAATGGATTTTCTGCAAGTCATTTATCAACTCTCAATTCCCTGCGGCACTCAAATCTTGTGTATCTGTTCCTTCTGGAAGTACAATGACCGAACAATATTGAACCGTAAATGCCATTGATAGTTGTACATGTTCCCACATAAGCCGATTACAGGTGAAACCACGGACAGCTAGCTGCTTTAACTTGTCAGCACTCAAAGATGCACATGCCAATCATTCCTAATGCAACATTTATGAGACTGAATGATTCTCGGGGATAATAACTATGTTTCTTGCTAGTAAAGGAGGTTAGAGAATTGTTTTCACCTTTCAATTTTTCATTGAAGATGCTTAGGGAATTACTGAAGTAAGTCAATCTCTTGTGGCCAAACAACAAAGACATTTGCATTCTGAACTCTTCTAAAATCTCGCAGGCCAAAGGCAGTGGAGGTGCTTCACCATCCACTGCTTTGGAATTCAAAGATGAGACTGTCCTTTCTGCGAGACGTCAGCGACTGGGTAGAATTGAAAACTAGGAGAACTAATCCTGATCTTCTGGAAAAATTGGAGAGAATTGCTTGGTGTGTTTTCGACGAGGAATGGCACGGAAAGATAGATCATAAAGTCATTAAGCATATGCGGAGGTTCAGGGCCTACAAGTTTAAAAGAGTCAGAGACTTGCTGCGAATAGTGCGAAACATGTTTAGCCATTCCATAGGACTTCCCCCGAAAATTCAGGTATGTTTCTACTTTCCAGTGCAACTACTGCAGGAAAATTTCGCATCTACGATGACAAGGACATTACTGATTACATTACCATCACCAATACGTGAAGTCATTACGTTATATTCAAAATTATCTATCTACTTTACAATCATTAAACACATTTTCTGGTGAACTATCGCTGTGAGGTTACATGTGATTGCTGCAGCTGAATCTCGGCAAGGCTTATAGAGTGAATGTATCCGCGAGCAGTAGTGTGGACTTTGTGGCTCATATTCAATATTGTTGTGACGGTTGGTTGTGGCAGGAGATCGTTGGATCATCTCCCGAGGATTTGGACAGCTATATCACGAAACGATTCCCCAGACTCTTGATTGAAACGTACAGATTCATCTCCATGTGCTGCAAAGATGAGGAACGCTCTCCCTTTCTGGAGTACTTCAACTGTTGATCACAATGGTTTGTCAACAACGAACTTTGCCATAATTTGGGTCGATGACCACAATTTGCAGGATGGTTGATTTGGGCATCGTGCGTATCAAGACGAAACATATACATTTAGTAAACCTGTATGTACATGATTATATGATGTATACGGTTCGTGGCAATTTGCCTGCTGTGTACATCTTACGAACTGACTGTCCCATGCAATGCAGAAAACGGGGATGAACATCGATGATTTCATAAGAAAAAAAATACACCATTGGCATCAGAGGATAGATCAGTTACACATGGATCTCAGAAAAACACGGTGTTTGAAGTCGATGCTTTGACTAAATGAGTTATACGTGGTATATTGGATTTTCCAACTGCCAGTCTGTTTTACAAGATAAACGTGCCGAGGATTTAGCAGAATCGAACTCTGATACTGCTCAGCCTCGGCTGGAAATCATGAGGACAGACTATCCTTTGCAATCATTTGCTGCAAAAACCAACAAATTATATAGTGCAATGTGTCCCGTGGCTGAAATGGGGGCTGCCTTACTTTGTCGAGGTGGCGATAGTCCTTTCAGCGGATCTCCTGTGAACTCAAGCTATCAACTTGGTCTGGAATCTGGAAATTCCGTTGCAATGCCACTCTCTAGTCAATCAAGAGCAATTGTCTACCGCTTTCGCTATCCTGATATGTATGATACGTTTTCTAGGCCTCAGCTTCATGATGGAAGGCAACTTCCATCTCCTAGTCCAAAACAACGAGTGCTACCATCCCAGCACGAAATCGATCAATCACTGAACTTTCAGCTTGAAAATCCTTCTTCAGAGCTCATGCTTCCGCCACAAACGAAGATGGCCAGTATGTAGAACTCGTATGATGGTAATGCTGCTGGGGTTATATTGTCATTGCCCGCACCAGAGATCCACAATTCGATAATTGTTCCTCGGATGACAATGCAGGTAAGATGGTCCTAAGATGTAAATGGTCCGAAAGAGCCCTCATCAAGACTTCCTCTTAAAGGTAAGATTGATAAAAGAGGAAAAGCATATCTTTAATATAGATTAATCAATCCGATGATTTTTATCAACTTTTTTTACGAGAATCATCTATTATTTAAAGTATTTTAATGACTATAAAAATCAAGATTATAATTTAAAAAATATTAACAAAATATAGTTATTTATGATGCTCTCTAAAGTTTAATTTGAAATAACTCCTTATAATATATAATTCTTTAGTTGAATTTTTTTTAGAGGAATTCTTTGGTTAAAGTCGTGAACTTTTCATGGTTATAATTACATTTAAGATATTTTACTTAACAATTGTTGATAACAAATACTATCAACAATGTTCAAACCCATTATAAAAAATCATTCATAGAAATCAGCTGGAATACAATGGGAAGTAAAAGAGAGGATATGAAGTATGTATAAAAACGAATGCAAAATAATATCAGGTGGAGTAAAATATCATTATTTTGAGGGAAAAAGCCACCAAAAATCCCAAACTTTCCCCTTTGTGACACATTTACCCCAAACTTTTTTTGTGACACCAAAAACCCCAAACTTTCTTATTTGTGACACATTTACCCCAATGTACATTGTTCATGGGCATTTTCGTCTTTTCCGCTTTTTCTTTTTTTTTTATTTTTTTTTCAGATTGGGGAGGAGGGCCTCGCCGGCGTCCGGCGGCCCTCGCCGGCGGCCGCCCGACGCCGGCGAGGGTCGCCCGACGCCGGCGAGGGTCGCCCGACGCCGGCGAGGCTCGCCCGACGCCGGCGAGGCTCGCCCTCGCCTGGATCTGGCAAGGGGGACCTCGCCTGCGTCGGGCGAGGTCGCCCTCGCCTGCATCTGGCGAGGGGGACCTCGCCTGCGTCGGGCGAGGTCGCCCTCGCCTGGGCGAGCCTCGCCCGACGCCGGCGAGGCTCGCCCTCGCCTGGATCTGGCGAGGGCGACCTCGCCGGCGTCGGGCGAGGTCGCCCTCGCCTGGGCGAGCCTCGCCCTCGCCTGGGCGAGCCTCGCCCTCGCCTGGGCGAGCCTCGCCCGACGCCGGCGAGGGCCAGGCTCGCCCTCGCTCGCCCAGGCGAGGGCGAGGGTCGCCCGACGCCGGCGAGGCTCGCCCTCGCCAGATCCAGGCGAGGCCAACCTCGCCGGCGTTGGGCGACCCTCGCCGGCGTCGGGCGGCCGCCGGCGAGACCCTCCTCCCCAATCTGAAAAAAAAAAAAAAGCGGAAAAGACGAAAATACCCATGGACAATGTACATTGGGGTAAATGTGTCACAAATAAGAAAGTTTGGGGTTTTTGGTGTCACAAAAAAAAAGTTGGGGGTAAATGTGTCACAGAGGGGAAAGTTTGGGGTTTTTGGTGGCTTTTTCCCTTATTTTGATTAATATGGAAATCGTTATAGTTGACTCTTGATTTTTGCATTTTCAATAAATATCGATTTTCAATTTTTCTATTTGTGATTTTCATTAACCAGTTCTCTTAAGATTATTTTCGTTAACTCAATCAGCCACAAAACGTTATAACTATTTGTAGGGTGGAAAAAACGCGTACCTATCTAGATTGATATATTAAATGACGTGATGAATTTCAAATATTCAAATTGTTATGGGATCCGTGTTGGACATGATTAGAGACGTGTGCGTCCTTACCGGATGCTTGGGATTGGGTTGAGTGCATAGCTTTAAAAATATCGAATTTTCTTCACAAAAACGATTGGACCCCAACGAGCCTTAGCGGGTCAGGGTCGAGCCTAAGAAGGATATTGCTTCACCATGATCCGCCCGACTCATGCTACTTCGAGTCAAAGCGCTTCTCCAACGGGTCGCCGGACATGCGATCGGGTCCATACTCGAGCCCACCCGAACCGGGGCTACCTGCGATCGGGCACGCACTTAAAAACGACACGGTCCGACCAAGTAAACGTTTAAAACGCACAGACGGCTTTGACGCGGACAAGAGACAAAGCCAATCATCGGCTCGAAGGACGAAAACATCCCGTGCCGTCCAAACGGAGAATCCCGGCCGCACGACGACATTCCAATCGTGATCCGGTGGGCGACCGGATGTAGCGGCGCCTGTCGGAGATCCCAAGCCCGCAGCGACCGCGGGAAGCTTCGAATCTTCCTCACGATTGCCGTCTGTCCGAACCTTCGACCAGCTCCTCGTCCTACTACAAAGGGAAGGGGATCGCCGGATCAGCGGGTTGTTTGCCGCCCTCGATTTCGTCGTTTTGTCGGGGCTTTTTCCCGGGGCTCGATCCATGAGGGGCGGGATTCGGCGGCGGCTATGGCCGTTGTTGTCCATTGCCGGGTGGTTCTTGGGGCTGACCGCCGTCGTCTCGAGGTCGGAGAGCTCGGAGGTGTCGGTGCCGAGGCCGTGGGACAGGGGATTGGCTCGCTTGCCCGTGAGGTCCCTCAAGTCTATTCAGCCGTGAGTTGGTCTCTTACTGTTCGGCTTTGATTTCGCGCTTCGTGATTGATTTAAAAGGAAAAAAAAATTGTGATTTTTTCCTGTCCCAATGAAGCAGTCTTATGCCCCGGAGCTGTCAAATCGTTTGGCCAGTCGAGCATATGCGATTCGATGCCGTGATTTCGATGGTGTGAGTTTAGTTTAGTTGGCAATTCAGTGTAGTAGGATGTGAGCTTGGTTCTTTTGGTATTGAGGAGTTCGTGCCAAAGTTTCTTAGGATCGGTGTGGTCGAATGGCATAACGCAGGATGGTTAATATGGGGTTCGAGCAGAGTATAAGTTTTCAGACTTGCATGGGTGTGGTGGGGAAAAACTGCCTATTTCTCTTGTTTAGAGGCACCTAGTCTTGTTTTTGAATTTTGCGAGGACAAAAATCCTGCATATGAGGGGAAGAACAGAAATGGACAGAGAAGTGTTACTTATGAATTAAAAAATAAGTCCCTGCCTTGCTGTCTACCTGTGGAAGTCGTGTGGGAATGGTCTCATCGATGTCCAACTTACACCGATTTGGAATTCTGCATGGTAATTTGTCTTGTCGGGACTCATTGCTAATATCTTCTTCCTCATTATTTGGTAGCAAATCTGGATCTAATGGATGCATGATATGGGTGCGTGATTTGTGTACACCTGATTTTCAAATTTAGGATCAGTCGAAATTCAGCTTTGGTTTGGAGCTTAGTAATAAATTGTTGCTAAGAACTTGGAAAAACTTGATATGTATATTCAACCATTTGGAGCTCGTGACTAGTACTTTCTATCCAATGGTTGAAGCTGCTGATAAGGACTCCCTACCTGTGCTGGTTTGATGTATAATTTGTTCTAGCTCCTGCTTCTGATATGTCTTGTTGGCCTTTGAGCTATCAATGGCTAGTCATGAATTAGTGACCAGTCTGAGTCCATTTTTCAGTGACCTGCCATGCCATTCTCCTTTGTATTGGGGAGATAACTCTACCATTTCTCTGTTTGTTTGCATGCCTTTGCTTATGGCTTCTACTTTTGGACAGAAATCATGACACTGCCCTAGTTGCTGCCCTAGATGGGACAATACATTTGGTGGACAGTGAATCTAGGAGGGTTATCTGGTCATTCACATCAGGACCTCCCATCTACTCTTCATATCAGGATCCAATTAGCCAAGATAACGAGAATGAAAGTTCTTCTGGACCCAACAGTGGTTACTTTATAGACTGTGGTGATGACTGGGAGCTGTATATGCACAACGAGCACTTTGGTAAAATGGTACGGCTAAGACTTCTATTTGTGAAAAGAAAATTGAGATCCTTTTAGGTTTTTTCTAATCAGAACAACTGTTTGATCATTTGTCTTATCAAGGATATCACTAATTTCAGCACTTCCCTGTGGCTTTCATCATTAGATTGAGGTTGGTAGGGCTTCCTTGACAGCATTAAAAAACTTGAACCCACCATCGGGAGAGATCTTATTCTCCTATGTTTCTAAGACACAGTAGATGAGTGCATTCTTGTCTTTGCTGCTGCACAATACTGGTTTCTGGAAAATACCCTGTTGCTTAAAGGTTTCTCTATGCCAGATGATCTTTACCCAAGAGAGCAAGGCATGTTTATGATAGTAAAGTATGAAGTTTGCAATACTTAAATGCATGGTATGTTGCTTTGCTCAGGATAAAAAAAATGGCTGTATTTCTTTTGTCCTTAAGATTTAACTTGGACTTGTTTTGCCTATTAAAGGTTGTAAAAAGGATTTCCACATTTTCCTATTTGTACTTAAATGGAAAATGCCCTTATCTATATGTTTTAGACCCATGAAACTTTGAATGTCATCTGTCCTCCTTCCGAAATTGGGGAGAAGTCTCCTGATCACAGTGGCCGTTTTTCTTATTGACTATAAAAAACGTCAATTGCTGCTACTATTGCCTGCTGTATACATCTTAGAACTGATTGTCCCATGCAATGCAGAAACTGGGGATGAACATTGACGATTTCATAAAAAATACACCATTGGTATCAGAGGATGGATCAGTTACACTTGGATCTCGGAAAAGCACAGTGTTTGAAGTCGATGCTTTGACTGGAAGAGTTATACGTACTTATGGTTTATCGGATTTTCCATCTACCTCTCCAAATGATATAGAAGAGACTGCTTTACATGATAAAAGTGCCAATGATTTGGCAGAATCAAACTCTGATACTGCTCAGCCGCGTCTGAAAATTATGAGGACAGACTATTCTTTGCAATCATTTGCTGCAAAATCCAACAAAGTATTGTGGAATGTGTCCGTGGCTGAAATAGGGGCTGCCTTACTCTGTCGAGGTGATGATAATCCTTTCAGCGGATCTCCTGTCAACTCGAGATATCAACTTGGTCTGGAATCTGAAAATTCCATTACAATGCCACTCTCTTGTCAGTCCAGAGCTCTTGTCTACCGCTTTCGCTATCCTGATATGTATGATACGTTTTCTAGGCCTCAGCTTCATGATGGGAGGCAACTTCCATCTCCTAGTCCAAAACAACTACTACTACCTTCCCATCATGAAATTGATCAATCATTGAACTTTCAGCTTGAAAATCCTTCTTCGGAGCTCATGCTTCCTCCACAAACGAAGATGGACCGTATGTTGGACTCGTATGATGGTAGTACTGCTGGGGTTATATTGCCATTGCCTGCACCAGAGATCCACAAATCGATAGTTGTTCCTCAGGATAACAATGCTTCCGTTTATGCTGATGTTTCACGTAATATTTCTTCTGAGCGATCAGCAACTTTATATGTTATATTAGCAGTCTTTATGGCGGCTGTTGGTTGGTTTGTCCGCCGTTATTTTCAAGTACCAAAAGAACAGGCTAAGGAGCTCAGTGATTCTAGTTTGAAAACACCTTCCAAGAGGAAGAAAATGCGCAAGTCTGGAAAGAGTAATGGAAGTCTTGACAGAAAGGAGAATCATGTCTCTTCAGAAGATGAAAGCGGGCTTGACCATGGTAGGAGCAATGATGACGCATGGATGAAACTCAATAACAACCTTCTTGATGGTGGCATTGCAGGGCGTAGGATTGGAAAACTCCACGTATTAAGTACAGAAATTGCGAAGGGAAGTAATGGGACCATTGTCCTTGAGGGCATCTATGAAGGTCGAACTGTTGCAGTGAAACGCCTCGTGCAGGCTCATCATGATGTTGCCTTGAAAGAGATTCAGAATTTGATAGCATCTGACCGACATGCAAATATTGTCCGGTGGTATGGAGTGGAGTACGACCAGGATTTCGTGTATCTTGCTTTGGAACGTTGTACTTGCAGCTTGGATGATTTAATTCAAGTACATTCAGATTCTTCAAATAACTCCGTCTTCCCTAATGATCCAGCATCAATGGTTGAATATAAAATCAAATTGGATTCAGTTAGGGGTACAATACAAGATGTTAACTTGTGGAGGGCAGATGGTCATCCCTCACCTTTGCTATTGAAACTGATGAGGTAAATTTTATGTTAGCATATTGCGGCACTCTCAAAATCAACTGTCACAGATTTGAATTTGTATCGAGCTTGCTTACATTTGTTTAACATGACTTAGAAGCATCTCAGAGAGATCACTACCTATATGAACTCTTCTTTGCTGGCTCATGTGGGTATCAGGTGCTAGTTGATTAATAGCTCTTCTGCAAAAAACTTCCAAGTGATACATGATAACAGGAAATTGTTAGGCCGTTACTTTGACTGTGGTTAGCCTAATGCAATCAACATCTTGGGTTAGTTTTGAACCTTGCGGCTTCCTTTGTAGAGTCATAGGTTTAAGTTCAACAACACTATCAGGGCTAAACTCTTAGTTTCCATGGAAATCAGTTAGGTATTATCAATAACATAGTGACAAAACATAGATTTTCCTGATTTGGTAAAACCAGTATACCTTCTCTCTTTGTGATTCGTGAATGCTGCAAAATCCTTATGCACTCAAATCAGTAAATGGTTGCGTTAATGATATGGCGATCAAATTATTTACCAGGTTTTTCATTTAAATTTACAAAAAGAACCTGTAACAGATTTGATTCTCTAGTGTACTTCTGGCATCCTTACGGGTTTTAGTGTGTTATAGAAGTTCCTCAATTTCCAATATGATAAGGCTGAGTATTAATTATGTATCCGATGCATTCAAGTGGCCCTGGTACTATTGTTAATTTTAAGTCATAATGTCTATTCTGTATTATGATACAGGGATGTGGTATCAGGACTTGTCCATTTGCATGACTTGGGAATAATTCATCGGGACTTAAAGCCTCAAAATGTCTTGATTACAAAGAATCGATCATTATGTGCTAAGCTATCTGATATGGGCATTAGTAAACGCCTTCATGGAGATACATCTTCCTTGGGATATCATGCCACTGGTAAGTGCTAATGATAGCTTAGCTAAACCTTTCATTTTCTTTTCCTCAAGACTGATATGCATGGTGGTAATCATCTTCGGATTCCTGGCTAAAAACTTTTGGTCGATAATTTTAGTTGTTAGAACAATCTCTTCTTTCAAAGGATAAGTTATGTTGGAAGTCTGGTTGCTTCAAATTGCTTTTTCTATTGTGCTAAAGTCTGTGGAGATTTAATGGCTTTTGCCACTGTCTCCGTTCATTGACTGGTGATTCTATCATATCCATCTAAGTATGGTTGAAGTGATGTTGGCTTTTTTGTTGATCTCCGATGTCCATCTTGCAGGTTGTGGAAGCTCAGGGTGGCAAGCACCTGAACAGCTTCTTCATGGGCGCCAAACACGTGCTGTAGATGTGTTTAGTTTAGGCTGTGTCTTGTTCTTTTGCGTCACTGGTGGAAGACATCCATTTGGTGAACGTCTAGAACGTGACATCAATATCGTGAAGAATAAAATGGACCTGTTCTTGGTGGAATTCATTCCAGAAGCTGTGGATCTATTCTCGCATTTACTAAACCCTGATCCTGAATTGAGGTGAGAGTATTGTCAGCTCTAATTTGCATCACTGCCATTGATAGAATTTGTAACCATTATTAGTTGACTAATTTCCATTTTCCTCTATAACTCAAATCTCATGAATATAAGTTCATCGAACTTGGCTTGAACCGTCTTCATCTTGGAGTTATGAGTTGTGAAGTGCATGGACCTAATGCAATTTAAATTGTTATAGACAGTGCACCACTGCCATATTGTGATGCATATGAATTGGGAATTCCGCATAATTGTTTTCCTCTTAGCTTGTTGTGCTATAGTTCATATTTTGTAATAACTTTCCATGAGTCAGTAGTTAATTGCTTTTAATTACTGGCAGGCCAAAAGCACTGGAGGTGCTTCACCATCCATTATTTTGGAGTTCAGAGATGAGACTGTCCTTTCTTCGCGACATCAGCGATAGAGTAGAATTGGAAGATAGGGCAACCAATTCAGATCTTTTGAAAGCATTGGAGAGCACTGCGCCTGTGGTTTTTGGTGGGAAATGGGACGAGAAAATAGAACCTGAAGTTATGGCTGACATAGGTAGATTTAGGCGCTACAACTATAGTTGTGTCAGAGACTTATTGCGGGCCGTGCGTAATAAGTTGAGCCACTACAGAGAACTTCCGGAAAAAGTTCAGGTACTCTCTCTTGAACCCAAATTTGAATTCGAACTCGAACTCAAACTCGAATTGGGATGATTTCTGCAGCTGAATGCATTAAGGCTTCTTCAGTAACTTTCTGTAACTCGGATGGTGTGAACTAGTGGCTCATATCTGTTATTGCTTTGATGGCGGTGGCAGGAGCTCTTCGGACCGGTTCCTGAGGGTTACGACAATTACTTCGCTAAGCGATTTCCAAGACTTTTGATCAAGTCATACAGGGTGGTGTCCAAGTTCTGCAAAGAAGAGGAATGCTTTCAGAAGTACTTTCGAAGTGATGCGCTTTGAACCTTCGGCCATTTCACCGGTGATCAAAATGGGCTCATTTGCAAGTTTGCAATGATGTAAGTGGATGGCGGGAGCAGATAGACAGTCTGTACAAAAGCATGTAAAGTAGTATGTGCCAGTATAGTACGTATACACGATAAACTCATATAATTAACTTAATGAACATTCATGTTCCAATTTCATAGGTCCTAGGTTAGTTTAGGTGATTGATTTTCGCACCATGCGAAAATGTTTTGCAAACCAGAAGCGCTGATGGCTATCCATATCCCGTCTTAACAATTCAACCATGTCGTCTTTTCACATCACGTTAGGATAATGCTGGATAAAGCTTTCGGAGGAGTTTTCTGCAAATTCTTACTAGGCCGGATGAATCTCGGGTAGGTATTGATCGGCACTATGAATGCATGCCTTGTTTATTTGTGAAACCCAAGAAGTTTAGTGATCATCCTCAAATCAGCAACTCTAGCGGTGTCAAAAAAACCTAGACCTTTTAAACTGGTAGGACAAGTTGGGTTTGGGTCGGGTCATAAATGGTCCGATCCAAATTGACCCATTAATCCGTTTATGACTCATTTATTCATAGTGTAAATATCCCGATCCATACCTAATCCGACTCATACCCGACTCATATTGCTAAAACACTTTTAAATTTAACCTAATCTAGGAATAATTGTTTCTTATGATTTTTTTAAAATTATATTGCTAAAACATTTTATGCAATACAAAGCTAGTAAAAAATTTTTATAATTTTTTTTGAAATTGAGGTTCTGCTTGTTTTACGAAAAATACAACATTTCTAGAAAATATTTTCCATAAAGCCATTATCCAAGAAAATAAAAAAATTTCTGACGTTTGGCTAAAACTTGAAAATAAACTAGAAAATATTTTTTGATATTTGGTATATAAAATCTGATTTGATTTTACTTTGTGCATTCATTTTAATAATATTAATATTTTTTTATTTTTAAAATCGAATTTTTAATTTTTTCTTTTTTTCTTTTTCCTTTATTTTTGGCTAATCGCCGACCGCCGTGGCCGGCGACCGACCACAGGAGAGGACGAGCTCGCCGGAGGCCGGCAAAGCTCGTTCTCGCCGGCCTCAGGCGAGGCTCTAGCCTTGCCGATCTGGCGAGACTCAAGCTCGCCGACCTCAGGTGAGCTTGACCTCGCCGGATCTGGCGAGGTGGAGCCTCGCCGAGGCCGACAAGACTCAAGCTCGCTAGCCTCGGGGGAGGTCGGCGAGGCTCCACCTCGCCAGATCCGGCGAGCTCGATTCTCGCCAGATCCGGCGAGCTCGGCTGGAGCCTCGCCACAGGTCGGCGAGGCCTCGGGCGAGCCTCGAGGTCGCCGGAATAGGGCGAGCTCGAGCTTCGCCGACCTCCGGTGAGGTCTCCCACCCCGGTGGTCGATCACGGTGGCCGACCATAGGTCGAAATAAAAAAAAAAAGAAAAAAAAAAGAAGAGAAAAGAAAAAATAAAAATAATTAAATTTTGATTTTTTTTAAACATTTTTGTGAAGAAGAAGAGAGTGTGTGAATAGATCTAGTGGGTGGGTTGGACATGGGTTCCAAACTCAACCCATTTATCTTTAAGCTTTAAAATTTAAAACCCATTTAAGGTTAACTCTTTAAAATTAAAGTGACCCATTTAAAAATAAATGGGTCATATATGGGTTTAAGACCCATTTTGACACCTCTAAAGAAACCCAATCAAACATGACCCAACCCGATCCGAAAATTTTCGTATTGGGTCTAAATTTGTTTGGGTCATAGAAAAAATAATTGGGTATTGTTTTGGATTGGGTACCCAAGCCCAGCCCAAACAATAACCCAAAGTGCAACTCTATGCACTTTGGATGGGTCGAAAACCAGAACACGAGGACAAATGTTTTACTTTACACTGTGTTTGGCAATTTAAGAAGCAAGTTAAAGGAAATAGTGCGAAGGAAAATATAATTATCGATTAACTGAGAAAATCTTTTGATATCAGCAATTATGTGGCTCGGGGGGAATCGTTTTTTATTTTTTTATCTTTTATTTCCACCAACTTTTCTCTCAATTTTCACACCAAAATTAGAAAAATGTTTGGTAATAACCAAAACAGGGTGTTTGAATTACTTTGCTGTTATGAGATTTTTTTTTTGGTCAGATTGTTGTTATGAGATTGTAAAGTACTAAAAAATAGTAAGTGGTCCACTAGGACCGCTTTTCTAGCCTGGAGGTGTCCGAGTTGGACCTCGCTTTTTTGTTAATTTTATTCTTTTTGTAAAATTGCAATTCTTTTATTTTACATTTCCAAATCAATCCACTCATGTGTCTCATTTTATATTTTTCTATTTTGCTTGGTAAAATATTTTTTGATTGAATATAAATGTGAAAAAATCATTTCAATTTCTTGAATGTACTTATTATGTGATAAATCAAATGTACAACAATAAAAGAGAATATTTCGATGTTATTCTCACAATAATATTTATCCCAAGATTACACTAACGGGTGAGTATAAAGGGTGCTGTCGCATGTTACGTCACATAACAAATTTTTTATTTCTATTAACACCATTAACTATAAAATATAAATGCCATCTATTTTTTTTTGTTTGAATACCAAGATGAAGCTCATAATTTTTTAGAAAGTAATTTTATTGTCGTGCAACTGATTTATTGTCTTATCAAATTAATTCATCGTATCAAACTAAAGCAAAAAAAAAAAAGGAATTGATTTGATATTAAGTATCAACCGAAAAAAGGAATTGATTTGCCTATAAAATTTAGTTCCATTCACCAAATCAGTTCATTTTATTGGTCCCTATCGAATTATACAAATGTCTTTCTATATGTATGTATCATGTTAATTTGCTTTTGTTTTGTGCATTAATCTTTCATCGTAACAATATCGAAGTATAGGCCAATCGATTTTGTTATTACATCTACAGGAATATGGAAAAGCAATAATTACTTTTATAAAATTACTGGGATCAAATTATCTGCTTTCTCGAAGAAATAAATATTTTTATCATGTAATAGGAAAAATTAAAATGTTTGCATGCTCTTTTAATAAGTTACACGTGCTACATTCTATCTCCGATCATATTCAACAAACTCGCTCGGTAGCAAAGAAAAATAATGACATTATAATAATCCTAGGATTACGCTAAAAAAAAGGATTTCACAAAAAATTTAATTTTCTCCGGTGCAACAAGCATGCCCGTTCTAGTGTTTTGCTAATGTAATATTCTGGCCAAAAAAAATAAGACAAAAGAGCGGAAGGAATAAAAGAAAGGGAAAAAGAAAGAAAACTCACAATTAATTCTTACATTGGGCCGTTCCAGTAAAAAGTAAAATGGGCCCAAAAAACTGGCCCAATAAAAATCTTGAGGCCCACAGGGTTCAACTAAACCCTGCCCTCTCGCTCCTCTCTCTCTCTCTCTCTCTCTCTCTATCCGCCACCAAAATGTCGACCTTGAAGGAGATCTTGACCCGCCGCCCCGTGGCGGCGACGATCAGGCTCACCGTCCCCGCCGGCGAGGCCCGTCCGATGCCGCCGGTGGGCCCGGCGCTCGGACAGTACAGGCTGAACCTGATGGCGTTCTGCAAGGACTTCAACGCCCGGACGCAGAAGTACAAGAAGGACACGCCCATGTCCGTCACCGTCACCGCCTTCAAGGACAACACCTTCGAGTTCACCGTCAAGTCGCCGAGCGTCACGTGGTACCTGAAGAAGGCCGCCGGGGTCGAGTCCGGCAGCGGCCGGCCGGGCCACGAGGTCGCGTCCACGATCGGGCTGAAGCACGTCTACGAGATCGCGAAGGTGAAGCAGTCGGATCCCTACTGCCAGTACATGTCCCTGGAGTCGATATGTAAGTCCATCATCGGGACTGCGAATTCCATGGGGATTCAGGTCGTGAAGGAGCTGGAGTGAGTTCGAGATAAAGCGATTTTTGCAGATGGGTCGGGGTAATTCGTTGGTTCAGGAGGAATGCCTGGCGTTCGAGGAGACTAAGGAAATGCATTAAGCGAAATGTTCGATGTAATTCATGTTTTGATGAAGATGCTATTGCATGTTTTCTTCTTGATACTGAGGTGTTATGCCATTCAGAACATTAAGGTTTGATGTTGATTTAGTGTTTGATGCAGAGAGCATGTTGGGTCATCCTGATATGTGTTTTCTTCGTCTTTCTGTGCTCCTACTCAAAGAAAGCTTCAATCTTTGCTGCTCAGATTATTCGCCATAGGTTCTAGAACCTCCGATGAAATCTCTTTCGACTTGGTATGATTTTTGAGGAAATCGCCCGCCTTTTAAGAGTTCAAAAGCAAGCAAAGGCTTCGTGGAACTTTGCAAAGAACCTTGGCAGGTAGTATGTTCAAGGATGACGCTTTCTTCACGAGGTGTTTTGATCAAATGGGTCCTTGATCAATTAGGCTGCAACCTCTCAAGCAATTTCGCTCCTCAATCATAGTCTAGAAACTATTTCGGGTCATCGTCATTCCACAAAATGAAAACAACATGGAATAATATGGACTGGGTATTTGGTTCTGTTTACACCCACGGTTTACTATCAGGATGAAACTCAGGTCCTCCAATTTGTAGATGGATCTGCAACCCTTACACAGACAGCAAATAACATGGGAAGACCACTACACAAAGACTAGTTTTCTTAATTTGAGAATCGTATCGATCATTTAGTTCTATGTGCAGTTGGTACATTGTTTCTCGAAGAGCTGTTCATAACTCGGCGCAGTCTCCGAGCCAGTTCTTCGTCTGCCTTGCAATTTGCAATCAGCCTGTTCCTTTCGTACAGTGAGTGAACCGGAACGTGCTTCTTCAGCTTGTTCCTTTTAAGCGACGTCTCATTGTGATTTCCCTCGTTGGAGAAAGATGCTACTAGATCCAGAGCGCTCTTGGCTGCAGCAACCGCCTTAGCTGCAATGGCTGCCTTCGCTTCAGCAGCTGCTCTAGCAGCTTTTGCAATCTTAGCTGCGGCTAAAGCCGCCGATCTTGAGGCCTCCACGATTTCCTCAGGCGAAAGGTTTGGATTGCTATGAACACTTAATAAACTATTCAGGTGGGCATCAAATGCACCTGACGACGATGAAGAAGGTGCGGCAGTAGAAGAAACATGCGAGACCCCCTTGGTATCTGAATTCTGTTTCTTTAGTCCGGCAAGCAAACGCTTCCGAGGAGGCAATAACACATCAGCATCCACTTGCTCGACGTCGCATCCATTAGCTTCCATGGTTCCTTCTTCAGTCGAACGATCCAAACTCCGATAATGGGAACTCTCTATGTTGATGCAGCGACTGCTCCATCCACATCAGTGCTGTAACCAATGACATCGAGATCTTAAACCATTCAGAGCATCCTGCCAAACAAACAAGTCATGTGGTGTGATCTTACACAAATCGCAAGTCTTTACACAAAATTCAGTCACATTTCCAACAAAAACTCAGTTGCTATCAAGCCAGATCACATAATTGCAGAGCTGACGATCAACGAAAATGCGTTTCTCCGTCGTTAGCATTCCACGCCGGGTCAAAGAAAAATCATGAAAAAACAATCAACGGGTACCAAAAGCAGCTCACTTATCGAGCTCGGCTCGGATTCGCAATTTACTTCCCAAGAAACTCAACAAGAACGTGCGAGAGACACGAATGTCCTCTCTCACATCATCCCATTGAAACTTCTTCAACACATGCCAGGCTCAAAAGCTAACACACAACCCACGAAAACCTGCAGAACAAGAACAGATCATCTTAAAAATGCATGATCACCACACATGATGGAGCATTGAAATCGCCTGCATCGTCAAGAACACGGGCATAGACGGCGAAATCAACCGAAAGCATCCACGACCACGACAAAGCGGAGCTAGACACGACAAACAAAAGCTGATCCCAACAGAATTCAAACGCGGGGACTGCGATGAGATCGAGGGACACTGGGATTCCTCCGCAATCACCTGTCTCGGGTTTTTTTCCCTATCCACTCGGAGGGGAAGACGCTAAACGGGTGCCAAGGAACATCGGGGAAGGGGCAAGCGATTAGGGTTTTGGAGGTTGCAGATGCAGAGAGAGATGGTGGTGGTGGTGGTGGTGGTGGTTCCTGTGGGGGGTAGGAAATGGAGATCTTCTCCTTTTTGTATGGTTCGATATGAGTGATGGAACCGTGTTGGGTTTGGGTTTTGTGCTAATTTGCAAAAATGTCAAAAGGCTGGATTTGTATTTGGTTTTACTAGTTCTAGAAAGGAAACCCAACATGCAAATCCCCAAAAACTTGCCCAATTTAGGATATTTTTTTTAGGTGGGCTGACACCTTTTTACTTCGATTTTATTTGGACCTTGAACTTTTGTGTGATTGGATCTTTTGATTTGTGTAAATTTTCCTAAGGAAACATGCCGGCACTGACTTTGATGATTCGAGTGACACGGGAGTCGGATGATACTGAAATGTGACATGGAAAAAAGTTGACCTCCGTGGACATGCGGCCTTGAAAAATGACCCTCATATTTGCCTCTCCAGTATGATCCATTGGCCACGTTAACTCGAAGGATTCGATTAAGGATATTGAACGTTCAAGAGGCAAGCCCCACGAACTATGGGGCTCGTGATTAGCTCTATAAGGTCGAAAATTATTCCGTATGTTATTTGAGGGTTATTGAGGATGTAATGAGATTAAGTATTGGGATAGAGGTGATCAAAAAGTGGATTTGGGCAAACCAAGTCCACGCATTATTTATCGCATAAAATATATACAACTTTCTTTTTAAACAAAGCGAGCTAGGATCAAGTTAAGGTTGAGCTTTCTCTATACTTAAATGGGATTGCATGGCCCCCACCCAAATTGGTTTTATAGCAATTTGGGTCGGGGGCATGTGGACCGCCACGTCCATGATTCGAAATTGTGACCTCAAGGGTATAAGCCTTTGAGCTGTCAAACTGTTATATCCAGCGATGAAAATACGGAGACCCTAATAGACCAACAACAAAAAAGGGTTGAACGCACCTCTCATCTACAGTAATTTTGAAAGTACCTTAGAAAGGGAGACCACCACGTTAAAATGAGACAATGATGTTATATCGATGTCTCACATAAATATGACAATCACTCGTTGTTAAAATCAGCATCTTGAAGTCCCAAGAATCGTCAACCAAAAAACAAAGGTCCTAAGAATCGATCGAACTAGGAAAAAGCTTACATATTTCGGGTTGAGTGTACCTATCTCGCTCCTAAATGGGTTGGTTGAGTGGATTTTTGTCATTAGTCATTATTTGCCTTTACCTGTATCCATATGAATCGATAATCAAACTCATTTAGCCCAGGCGATCTAATCAAGTTCAAAATCTAAGCCCGGTCAAGAATTTAGAGCTCAGCGGATTGATTGGATTGAGACAAACGAAAGGACATGGAAGTAAGTTGTTACCTAGGAAATTATTTCCCTCCCACCTTAAATTGCCGAAAAAAAAGGTGTTAGTGTAAATTGATAGTATTGATTCACCTATTTTACGCCATCATAATCAAGCTAGCAAACCTAATCTACACTTGGTGAATTCCCTAAAAAACCTCAAATTTTAGGTCAAGTCTCAAATCTGCCCAGAATTTTTTTTGTCTCAGAAAAAAAAACTCTTCAAACTTTAGGTCCAGTCCCAAATCTACCCCAAACTTTTTTTTGCCTAAAAAAAACTTCAAATTTTAAATTCAGTCACAAATCTGTCCTGAATTTTGTTTTATGTAAAAAAAATCATCAAATTTCAATTTATTTTCAAAAATACACCATGTGATCTAGTCCCAGCTTGACGTAACACTTCCACATCGATAATAAATCTACATTAGTAAAGTAATTGAGCGATAGATACAAACAGGTGTCGCATTTCTACTTCAATAACAAATCAAACTAAATAAAAATTATTAAAATTATCCGAAATAAAACCATTATAAGATATAAAAGTTAGGAACAATAACAAATCCACCCTTAATTTAAATAAATAAATAAATACCTAATTTTTAGGTTCAATCCAAATTTGCTCCGAACTTTTCTTTATCTAAATAAAGCCATATTATTTTGTTGATGTGGATTTTTTATCGATATGAAAGTGTCACGTCATGTTGGGACTGAATCATGGGGTATATTTTTGAAAATATGTGTTTTTTTATACAAAATAAAATTCGCAGTAGATTTGAAATTAAATTTAAATTTAGGATTTTTTATGAGATAAAAAAAATTCGGAGTAGATTTGAGATTTGACTGGGGTTTTTTGTGGGAATTAGGCAGCTCGAAGTCTATCATGCGATACGTTCACCAATCAAGTATTGTTGTTTTTACGGTTCAGTTAAGAGGGTCGTCCCTGGCACCTGGCGGGACGCGGGAGATGCAGCGCGACCGCCATTTTCTTCCTGCATTTGTGGGTTTCGAAAGCCCACGCTTCTGAAGCCACCGCTTCGAGAAAGTGGTGCCTGATTCGTCTCGAATCTCAGTACAGAGGATCGATCGATAACCCATTAATCGCGTCATCATCCTCATCGAGACCCAGAATCTTGATTCGTCTGAAGAACCCGCCATCGACCCATTTCTTTTTCCCTCCAAGAATTTGCGTTCGGGAGCGAAATCTCAACTTGGCATTTGGATCGGTGTGACGTGCCGTAGTCTAGCGTGGTCATGGTTGCAGGTATGATGATCTCTGGACCTTCCATTTGTTGTGCGGTTGCGGAGAGTGGTTGTGGTGTTTCATCGGTTTCTGTCGGTTGAATTCGTCAGCTTGAGGGCCCATGAGTGCCGTGAAGCCCTTGCCCGGTGCTGTTCACAGTTCGATGCGTTCTGGGATGGTTTTGTTCGACTTGGCGAGCGTGGTTGAAGAGCTGGTCTTTAACAGCGTGGATGCTGGTGCCAAGAAGGTAAATTGCTTCACTCGAAAGTCTCTAGAGGTAGACCCACTGGGCGTGCCGATGAGCCTTCATCAGAAGTGAGCAGAGATTCTGCGGAACCTGTTTATTAGAGAGATAGTAGGTTTGGATTGCAAAATTTCAGAGTCTGTGGTACCTAGTGATGCCCACTCTGCAACTGCTTCCGAACCGGGTTGGAACGCACCCTGGAGGTCGTTCCACGAGTTTTGGGAGATTCCAAGGTATCCCAAGATGGGTTTTAGATTCCAAATGTCAACAAGCAATCCTAGTCGTAGGGTAGGGCCACTTGCCCACCATTCTGGAACCACTCGTTGCTAGCACTAATTCAGAATATCTTTACCTACAAGCTCTTTTTTTTTTTTTTCTACGTCCCATCCAGGAGGGGACAAGAAAGGGACATAGTTGTCCATGATTGGTTCTAATTTTGTTTTTTTTATTTCCTTCTTTTTGATGTAGTGAACCTGTACATACTTGTGCTATGTTGCCTGTGGTTGCCTTTGACATTGGTCTACCTAAACGAGGACATATCCTCTGTGTCATGGCATTGTAAAAGGGAAAAAGGAAAAAGTCAAAGCAGAAATTAGTATTGCATAGTTGGTGCATTTTGATGGTTCCCTTATATCTGAGGAAATCGAACCAGTCATTCTGCACGCAATGACTGGGATGGTGATAATCTCATTTTGAAGAGAAGAGATTCATTAGTGACTATGATAGGTTGATAGTTTAACGAAGATTGTGTTTATTATGTTCCTGCTGTAATGATGATGATTCATCAAGTATTAAAGGGGAGACTGGATTTTGTACTGAATTAGCTAGCTTGTTCCAAATGCCAAGATGGGATAGACTACTAATTTGTAACTCTACGGTTATAATCATGTTTAAGTGTGTGATCTACATAGTGTCCTTCTTGTGTTTACATGCATATATTCATTGAGAGAGGCTCACATATTGAAAATGAGAATATACTTCCAGAAAAGTAGTAGAAGAAATGATAGCATGAAACACATAGAATTTGGTTGCAAACCCTTTGTCCGTGTGAATGTGCTTTTCCATTGATTGTATAGCATATGAAGGCATTTCTAAGTTGGAAGCTGATATTTAACATTATGCGCTGTTCCAGGTATCGGTTTTTGTGGGTATCAGCAACTGTTTTGTGAAAGTGGTTGATGATGGTTAGTAATGACTTCCTCTTTTGAGTTGAATCTGTATAGCATACCTGTTTTATCCTATTTATTTTGCTTTTTAATTGATACACCTGTAGGATCTGGTATTACTCGGGATGGCTTGGTGTTATTGGGAGAAAGATATGGTGAGCTATTCATTACTTTTCTGTGGATTTCACATTAATTTGAACTGTCTATGCATGTCGACAGGTTTGCATCATCTGCATACTGTCAACCCAGTCTAGGAGTCTTCCTTTTGCATTGTACAAGTACCGGTGCAAAATGCTGAATAATGTGGGGTAGATGATAGTATGTACTTCCATTGAAGATTGGTGTTTTATTTCGCTAAAATCTTGGTTCCTTGAACAACTTGAATTTTGCTCTTATTGACCTTAATCTCTATCATAGGCCAAGATAGAATATTTGCTATTACAACAAAACGATCCTTTTTATTATATTCTTTTATCAATCTTAAGTGCCAAAATCTTAATTAATACACCAGCAGTGGATCTGTTGATTCCTTTGCCTGCTCCACAAATTTGTCAAAAGCAGGTGTAGGATGAGCAGTGATATCTGGATATCAAGACTGGGTATACTGGCTGTTATCTGGAGCCTTAGTAGCTAGAATTGTTGTACCTGAGTGCTGTAGGTAAGCTGTGTGAAGAGGGCCTTCTAGATGTGAGAGATAGAAATATGCTGGGTTAGTGCATTTTCTGCTTTGTAATTGTATTAGCTGGCCTTTTAGTTTGGTGTCTGATCTTCATGATTTGCTTTTAGCGACATCCAAAGATCATCAACTGGATGACATGGACTCTTGTTCTGGGAGCTTTGGTTCTCGAGGAGAAGCACTGGCTTCGATTTCTGATATTGCAGTATTGGAAATCATAACAAAAGCTCCTGGCAAACCAAGTGGATACCGCAAGGTTTTAAAGGTATTGATAATTCGTTAATGGTTTAAATGTGGTGCTGTAGAAGGCTGCTACCTATTTACTTCTTGTTTGTTGAAGATTATGTTTTCTTGTTTTAGGGATGCAAGTGTTTGCATCTTGGAATTGATGATGACAGAAAAGATGCAGGCACATCAGGTAAGACATTAATTGGTAAGGTGGCTTGGCCATCAGATAAGAAAGTAGGAGGATGGGCACCTTCCTTGCAAACGGAAATAACCTGGAACGTACTTCCTTGTCAATATCATTTTGGAATGCTACAAGTTGACCAATATAATGGGGATTTTGAATTCCTAGCTTCCAGTTGCATTTGATGGACTTCATTGATTACAGGCTTCACTACTATGTTGAGCAATTGCCAAACTACATGGCCTCCCTAGAAATTAAATTTTGATTGGCAATGGAACCCCATTTAATTGACTTGCAATTCTACTTGCATTTGTTGCTTAATACTCATTTGCGTGCGCATAGGATAATACACCAGATTGTGTCTGCTTAAGTAGATTGTCTGAGCTGTTTGATTATATTCATATTTCACTCGGATTCATCTTGGCTCCTTGCAGTTGTAGTTCGTGATTTATTTTACAGTCAACCTATTCGGAGGAAGTCTATACAATCAAGGTTTAACTTTCCTTCTCTTTTAGTTCTTTCAATTTATTTAGTAGATACTGAATGGCCTTGTAAGGTATATGATTTCTGCAATGTTACCATCTGCCTGATGAACCTTTAATTTTCTCTACAAACTAAAAGTCCCAAGAGGGTCTTGGAGTCTATCAAGAAGTCTGTATTCCGTATTGCTATTGTTCACTCAGAGATCTCCTTCCAAGTTGTTGATATTGAAAGGTACCTGTCTATCACACAGATCACTTTTATTATGTGAGATCATCTTGTCCTCACATAATTTTGAAATATTACAGTGACGATCAGTTGCTTTGCACACGTGCTTCTACCACCCCTTTGTCAATGTTGAGAAGCTTTTTTGGAAATGAGGTTGTCAGCGTTCTTCATGAACTGAATGCTCGTGAAGGAGCATTGAAGCTTACAGGTTACTTGTCTGGTCCATGTGACTCGCTTGCAATTAAGGTTGCTCTCTCTCTCTCTCTCTCTCTCTTTCGTGCAGAGAGGTCTTATTGTATTATTAGGACCTTATTCTATATCATGTATGATGCAGGCCTTCCAGTATGTATGTATCCACGCCTTGTACGTTGGTAAATAGTGTAGCGATATTACTAGCTTATCTGAGATGGTTTGGCAAGCATCCTTCCTCTTGACGCATTTGGTTTGAACTTGACTGGAGTAGACATAAACTCACGGTTTGTTTGCAAGAGCCCTATTCATAAATTGGTCAACCAACTTGCCAAGGAGTTTGAGTATGTAAATGCAAGGAGGAGCAACAATGGTTTGCAGAAGAGCAAGAGAAGTAGGTCTTGTGCAGGTCCAGCTTACATTTTGAAGCTGAGTTGTCCTCGCTCCTTCTATGACTTAAGCTTCGAACCATCAAAGACATGTGTTCAGTTTAAGGTGAATCCTGGTCTTGTTATCTCCATTTTGCTCGAACTGGTTATTGATTGTCCCCCTGCGAGTTGTGGCTTCTGATTAAGGTGAATCATGGTCTTGTTACTCCATTCTGTTCATACCGGTTAATTGATTGTCCCCCTGCGAGTTGTGGCTTCTGACATGATTGTTCTTGTTTATTGTTCCTTTTTAATGAACCCTTGCTTCTCTTTCCAAACAACAGATTTAAGGATTTTACTTTAAGATCTCCTCTGTTTCAATTGGTTTGCCACTAGTAAGGATGGAAATGTTTTTTTTCCTAGTGCAATTTATATAAGTTCGAGAAGGGTAGTGGTCTATGCCTCTGTTTTTTATGCCATCAGTCCAAGTCCATGGCTTCTTTTCTTTACTGGCACTGGCAGTGTTTTACAGTTATTCTTTTTAGTAGTCAGATGTTACATCTATGATATTTTTTGGGAACCATTGCTGACATATATGTCTCTCTCTCTCTCCAAAAAGGATTGGGATGCCATACTCGCTTGTGTTGAGAAGGAAATTCAGCGTTTCTGGAAAGTAAATTCAAGTAGAGGTAGGGCATTCCATGAACTAAATGTTGGGGTGGTGTTAATGTATGACATTCTGAAGTTTTTTGACTTTCTTGAGTTGTTTGCAGCAATGTGCTCTCAGAAAAATTGTGATACACTACGAAAAGATGTGGAATTTGAGGAGGACCAGAAAAGCCTCTCAGGAAAACCAGGTATTAGGCTTTCTAGCCTGATTCATTTCGACCTACTGTTTGAGTTACCTACCCCTATAGCCATACGAGTGACCTGATTTTGCATATAACCTATTTGAACTATGCTTTAGAATTGGAATGACATATGACTCTGATGATATTTTGTTATGATGTCACATGGATCATGTCTGAAGTGTTTCCTTTGTTCCTCAACTAAACTTGTAGTTGTAGATTACTCTGAATTGGCGAGGAAAAAGTGCAGATTCAATGAGGAGGGCATTCTCAACCTTCCATCATTCCTTTTAGAGATGCCAGGCAAAGAGAGCCATCATAACTGTAAGGTGGCCAAGGGAGAAATTCCATTTAGAAAGATTTGCCATAAAGGTGTAGACTTCACTGCCCAACAAAATGAAATAGAATCACTTCTACAAGATGGTGATCCTCTACCGCAATCAGATAATTGCTTTTCTGATTACATCTCAAGTGTGATCTCCAAGGATGATGGTTATCAGTGGTCACCAGATAATAGTATACAGCGCAGTCACAATGATGTCTCATATGCAGAAGATGATACTTTGGTAAAGTGTTTTAGCCTAGAAGGAAGATCTAAAAATATTGTAGGGGGTGATATTTTTACTTCAACATCTGAAAACGAATCCTTTAACAATGATCCTCTGGGCTGCAATGGAGCAAAAATGAGCTTGGTATCTTCTGTTATCCTGGAAGAAAGTGACAAGTTTGAGGTTGGATCTGGTAGAAAGAGACCCTACCTGCAGAGTTGCTCCTTACGTGATAATTTGAATTTCAGTCCTCTGAAATTTGCTAGTGTTGAAGAATTTGAATTTGAAAGTGACATCTTCCAGATCAAACAGAAACAGTCAAGCCTTTATGATGACCCCAATTTTCGGAGACATAGTCATAGCAAACAACGCTTCAGTTCCTTTTCTGGGGCTCTGTGGCCAGATGATGTATGCAGTGATGCTCAACCTGTTCCCAAATATACAGCCAACAAGGGAAAGCCTGTTGATACTGATTGTCCATATGCTGCCTCTCATAGGTCAGTTCCATGGTACACAGAGGATTTCATTGAGGAAGATGGTCTCTCTTCAAGTGATTTTTTTCAAATGCAAAATCCTGGCTTAGGTTGTCGGTCTTCAGATTTTGATTGGTTTTCTGATATTTTGAGCCCATTATGTCAAACAAAGCCTTTTCGTGGGAAACACAGCATTGACAATTTGTTACTGGAAACAAGTTCAGAAGGCCACAAAAAGGCTAGTTACATGTCTCCTTTTAATGAAGGAAAGAATGTAGGCACGTATGAGCGCATCTTAAAGAGCCCCAGCAACGAGACGTGCACCACAACCCAAATGACTGCGGAACGTGGCATAGATAACAATACAAATCTAAGTATAGATCCAAGCAAACATAAAGCTACCAGTTCACCAAAGACTCTTCCAAAACCCAACAATATATTAGCTGATGAAAGAGCACAGTTTTTTCAAGAGTTGTGCCATGACCATTATGAGGCAACAAGAGATTATGCAACACAAAAAGGACTGATCTGGGATAACAACGCTCAGCAAAATAATGTCCATCGAGAAAGATCAAGAAGCCGTTCTGCTCCTCCATTTTATAGAAAGAGGAGGAGCTTCATTTCCTTATATCATCTTTCGCAGGCGAGCCCACGAAACTCTGATGCTGAGACCTACCATGCTTGTAAGGCTTATCCAGGTTAGCTGCGTAGGCAACTCTCTTGATTGTACCATAATGATGTGAAGAGTGAAGTGACTGTGAACTGATTTCCTCCAACCTGTGCAGAAGCCGGCGAACCGAAATATTCCCAACTATCTAGTAGCTTATGTCATTTGTCTTCTGGTAAAGGTTCTGTAGAGCTCCCATTCTATGGTAACAGGTACTCTATGTCTGTCCCATCTGACTTTTTGACTCGGTAAAATGTGGGGTTGACAAAATACTCACTCTGATCGGCATTCCAGGATAGATATTCACAAGATGCATGACAATGGACTGAAAATCAAGGAACATCATAAAGGTTTGAACTTCAAGCTACTTGAGATCTAAACTTTGGGAGTTTTGAACAATCTCTTATAACTTTGTGCTTGTTTGGGTCCCTCTGACCTTTGTCAATGGTGGTCTGTTGATATTTGTGTCAAATCTAACATGTGAACATTGAGAAATGAAGGAGCACACATGGAAATCAAAATGTAAGATTGCAGGATTTAGTCTATTTTATTGTCTATCAGGTCACTAGAGAAGTAAATATGGTCAAATGACAAATTGCATTGCACCTTAGTATCTGCAGGTCCATTAGAAACACTCTGGAGAGTTATCTGCCGAAGCTCTAATTGAGCCTCCCGATCAAAAAAAAAAAGCTCTAATTGAGCCTGACACTATCTTAAATTGTTGTTTACCGCTATTTCTGCGCTTTACATTTCAGATATTATCTTTGGGAGTGTTCAAGACCCAAGAGATTGTGGGACTAAATGGCGGGATAGTTATCTACAGGTTACTGTCGAGTACCCTTGCTGTATTGGATGATTGTGCAAAATGCTGGCAGCCTGACAGTCTTTCTTCCGTCTAGTGATTTTAATTAATCAGTGATTGAGTGCCTTCTTTTGCGCAGAAAAAGTGTGGATCATCTGAGATTCTGGGCCAGACCCATGTACTGGATATCACATCGGGATTCTTGCATCTTGCTGGTGATTCATTAGTACCAACATCCATCAGTAGAAATTGCCTTGTGAACGCCAGAGTCCTTCAGCAGGTTGATAAAAAGTTCATCCCAGTGGTAGCTGGTGGAACCCTTGCTGTCATTGACCAGGTTCAGTTTGCCAACCTTTTTTTTTCTTTTTTGTTGTGGTTCTGTGGTTTGACACGAGTTTCCTTTCTTTGGTGATGGTGACGATCTAACCAGGTTGGTGAACTAGAGACATTAGCTATTAACTGCAAAGTTGTATGGCATTTATGTAGGCTACCAAGAGTCTCAAACAAGAATTCAAAATGCCCCTTTTATACTCAAGAGATGCATGCACGCTTCCAAACAAGAAAATACTCAAGATAACACAAACTGACATATTTAGCCCATGCAAAGAGAAGCATCTAGTGTTTCTCTAACAGCGTTTTTATCTTATGTTCTCTTCCAACAGCATGCTGCAGATGAAAGGATTCGGCTAGAAGAACTGCGCCGGAAGGTAAACCGGGGGCTTGTCTTTCGAGATTGAACTGATTCCTATTATTTTGGGGCTCCTAAGACTGGTTGATCTGTAGGTGTTGTCTGGAGAAGCGAAGACAATTCGCTATCTGGAGTCAGAAAAGGAGTTGGTATTGGCCTATTGACTGATATGTTCTGTAATGGACCTCTACTTATGGCATTAATTATCAAGTTTATCATGTATACCATTTTAAACTTCTGAAGTGCACAGGTGTTGCCAGAGATTGGATGTCAACTTATGCTCAACTATGGTGAGCAGATAAAGGATTGGGGATGGATATGTAATATCAATGCTCAAGGTTCAAGGCCCTTTAGAAAGTAATTATTGGGTTCCATTTGTGCAACTTTTTCTTAACCATTTGCACTTCAGGCCCTCATAGTCAAAGTTGACCTAAGATATGGATTATAATAGCCCGAGGTTCAAAGCACTATATCAAGTACCTATCTTCATCTATGCTGTGATTAATTGTGGAAAAAGTACAGAGTTGTTATTGATTAAGAGTCTCATAGATCAGCTGCCATCATGTTATGTACATTGGTTAATTTCACTTGATCTTATTGAGCCTTAATTGCAGGAATATAAACCTTCTCCAGAGGCAGCCGACTGTTGTCACTCTTCTTGCGGTGAAGCATCATTCTCTTGTATCTTATCTTGCTGTACTTAACATTGTTCTAGCTGGATGCTACTCAACTCCCAACAAGCTAAATCCACTTCCCCAGTTCCACCAGCCATCACTTTTTTGTTGCTTTGAAGGTGTCATGCTAACCTATCCTCCAAGATCTATTTTCAGATAATTATATATGCCGTGCAGGTACCATGCATTCTAGGTGTAGATCTGAATGATGTGGATCTCTTGGAATATCTTCAACAGGTATATCTCCATCCTCGCTAGGCTTTCTTGTTTCATGTCTATGCACCTTTTAGATGCAGGTGCACTGCTAAACCTATCTCTTGATCTAATATGCAGCTCGCTGATACGGACGGAGCATCAACCATGCCTCCAGCCGTTCTTCGTGTTCTTAACTTTAAAGCATGCAGAGGTATAAGGGATTGTTCTATTATATTTTAATTTCCCCTTTTTTTACTAGATGAGTTGTTGTGTGAGGTGTTCCAAGCCCGCAAGCAGCATTCTCCAAGCTCCAACCATCCCTTTATTTCTATCTGCTTTGTTGAGCACAGGGGTTTTTGTTAGTGATTGATTTTGGAGTAAATCAGAAGGCTCAGGTTAGGGATTGTACATGATATAATCATGTTTTTCGTTAACAGTGCAATATAGATACATATTATTCTATGGAAGATGGACTGGTTGGTCTTCATTTATGAGTTTTGTGGGGACTTATTGTCCTTTCACTACATATTGGGATTGCTTTGGCTTGGTTAATCTTTTACAAGATAAAATTATGCTTTAGGAATTCTGGATCTTCAGCTATACGCTTCTCTAACTCCATTTTCATTTGACCTTGAAGGAGCAATTATGTTTGGGGACACTCTGCTTCTTTCAGAGTGTTCCCTTATCGTGGAGGAGCTTAAAGGGACATCACTCTGTTTGCAAGTGAGTCAATCATCTCTCGGCACATATGCTTGTAATGTCATCTGGGAAGATCTTTTTTTCCAATTTCTTTTTAGCATGATAGCTTAGAGCTTGTTTGCAGTGTGCTCATGGACGACCTACCACGGTTCCCCTTGTCGACTTGGAGGCATTGCATAAGCAGGTAAAGAGACTGTGCTTGCCAGATGATGGTCCAAATGATTTGTGGCATGGACTGCGTCGGTGTGAATTAAGTCTGGAACGTGCTGCAAAGCGGTTAGATGTGGCTTCAAGATAGTGCGTGATGACTTGACCAGAGATTGTTGTAACTCTGTATATTAGTTGATACGTATAGATTTGTTGTTACAGCACAATCAATCAACTGTACCAATCAACATAAAGTTGCAGGGTAACATTTTGCACCTGCCGAATTCCCCTATGCATTGTCAATGCAACAAAGTTGAACTCATGTCAATGGTGTTCTCATTGTGATGAAGCTGGATTTCAGTTTCCTTTAGAATAAATTTTGTATTTGCTCAATGAAGATTTTGTCTAATGACCAAGTGGATGCATCATCTCAATTCTCAACATCAAGACTGCTAATCGAACTGTCCGGGCATTGGTTGAAGGTAGCTTTGAGTATAGTTTTCTCCTCTTTTTTGTAAAAAAAGAAAAAAAAATGGCCCTAGAATTTGCCTAATGCCACCTGCTAACTCAACCTTTCTTGGCTAGAAAAAATTGAGACTTTTTTGTTGCTTTCTTAGTGACAGTGCTTGTTCACCTTTGTGTTAAATGCCTTCTTCTTAATTGTGGGGAAAATGTTCATAAGAAAAATGTACTAATTATCTTTGAACTGAGATTCATGTCCCAGATCCTTGGCTTGGATGCAACCGCGCAAATCAGTTCTAGTATCACAGTTCTCTTGATTTTATGTTTGGGATCACATTAACTTGACTGAACAGAGCGGCAAAAGCAATATGTTTTTTCAGTGAAGTGTGTTTTGTTTTCCTTTTTTTTTTTTTTGGCTGAGCAAATTCTATATGCTCCTTACCGAAGAATGGACAGTGAATTTCCAGACCTTTAGACTTCCAGGTATATCATCAAATTGTCAAAAAGGGTCTAAATACATGCACATTGTAAATCATATACAGTTCTCTGACTATGGACTTCTTTTTGCAACTCCGACGTCAAAAACTTAAAGAAAAAACTATGTACAAATGCACATGCAATGCTCTCAGCAACACCCAAATCCCACACTATCATGTACTAATCAACTGCACTAGCTATGCCACCTCCGCATTCTCCTTCGTATCAATGCTTGAACTGACTAAGAGAATTGTCTCGCAGATATAGATAAAGAAAAAGATCTTCCCTCGTGCATTTTTTAAATCACATATCCTTTACAATTTCCTCTACTAAATCTCCAATTATCAGACTTTCCACGTCTTTCCCTAGTAGATTCATCTCATCATCCAACAAACCAAGCCACGGAACTGATTTGAGATCCCGGGCCGTCATATTATCTAGAAAGTAATATGACCTGTCAATTGGAGGGTAAACAAAAACACGTATGATCTCCCAAACCGAGCTCAGCAATTCCCTTCCTCGCGGATGTAGCACTCGGAATGAACCAGCAGCTTTTCTTCTCGGTGGTCCTAGAACTGTTGAAAGTGCTTCATTTAACAAATCATGTAATAACTTGTGCTCTGTTCCTTTTTCGTTCTTGTCGTTCACTGAAGTGCCATATTCATTGACCAACTTCCCATGTGATTCCTCCACTTCTTCAAATACCAAGTCACTGATAGGCTTTGCAAATGTGTCTATTCTGGATAGATACACAATAGGTGATCCGTCGTACAAGCCAGAAGCAACAAGCAGATCTCTTATGTATTCTTCCATCTTGTCCTCTAACTCAACCATTTTACACTCGATAGGCTGCTCTTCAGTCGTCTCCAGAGGCTCATCAGATCCAAGCTGATTTAGTTGCCTCCTCAGCTCTGCACAATATGAGATGATGTGGTTAGGCAATATCAACATAATCCTGAAACTCTATCATGTTTTAGCAGCTTAAGCTTTTGGTCATTTCGGCTAGTCCAGGCAATATATAATCTAAGTTAATCACAAAAAGCAATGTTGCAAGCCATAGGCTCATGGCTAGCTTGTGAAGAAGCCTTTCAGCACCGTGTTTTCAGATACAGTGTAACTTTACCCTTGGCAAAAATTTCAAGAGTGCCATATATAGTTTCAGGAATACTGACTTCTTATCGTATTCGTTTTCAAACTTCTACACATTTGTCAGTTTATCTGAGTAAGGTAAATATATTCATCTCAATATCACAAAAGTAAATCACTTTGGGACGAAAGGCACCATGACTATTTGGGTTAGGTAGTTGAAGCTGCAATCTATCAAAAATGAAAGACTGACACTCCCAACAGCCCTGAGAGACCATCTTGCTCCTTCATATCATGCAGATTGATAAAAGAGGAAAAGCAAACAGCCTACAAGCTTTGGCTAAATAAACACCGAAAGGGTGAGTTGTGCCACTAGTTGAATACGATCACGCTATTGCAGTTGCCCATTTGTATAGCACATCCATGAACATAGAAGCTGGAGGATTGTTTCATACCATTCAGATTCAAACTGATTTCTCTGAAAACTTGTGGCACCACATCTTCTTCTCCAACACTCCTGTCTGGCGTTGACATAGGGCTAAGGTTGTTACTTGGTCTCCAAAACTCCTCTTGAGAACTGCTGCACACAGACGCAGGGCTAGGGGGCACTTCTGTAGAATTCTCCTAGGATGACACAAGAGAAGGCAAAAACTAGTCAGTACAGTATAAGATAAGACAGAAGAAACTTCTAGCACTAACTGTATGGAAACATTGTTTTCAACGGGCCAACCAAATTCTTACATGCCACTCGCCAAAGTTCATGACGACTGTCGGCCCACTCATAACGTCTTTCATGAAGTCAGTCTCAAAGTTATATGATTCTGCTACGGATTGGACCCTTTTGCCAAACAGCCTCCGTCTCAGAGTGAATGTGTATCTGAAGTTATGGACCTTCTCTTTGAACTTGAGTTTTTCCTTTTTCACTTTCTTGGCATCTATTGGCACATTTTCGACAACTTCATGCTTTCTCCTGATATGAGCACCAGTCAAAATGTGGCGGTCTTCGAGGAGAAGTTTCCCAAAGGATGTTCCTGATACAGGAGCGGACAAGGATCTCACAAGGTTTCTTGGGGATAATTCCTTGTGGAGAACACGATCATCACCTGACCCATGTCTGAACGATCTGGCTAGCATTTGATGTTCATCTTTTACATTTTCCCAATAGCAAGGTTCATTTTTCATTCTCAAAGCATTGCCCGCGTGTTTTACGCTAGGCCTCTCATCGCCTAACATGGACGAACTGGAGCTGTCACTTGCTTCTCTGGGCAAATCCAAAAGACTATCACTCTTCAGGACATTCCTCAACCTCTCTGTCAAGAACTTCCTTGTATCTCGGTTAATAAATTCTGGGGAACCTGGTGGATTCAACTGAATTTCACTTCTATAAGATCTAGTTGATTCTGAACGGAGCAAATTCACCCCCAGGTCCCTAGTAACACTCTCTCTGACTTGTTTTGCTATGTTCTGTGCTATTTGTTTTGAATCAGATGGTCTTTCATTGAAAGGGGTCTCAATTCCACTTCCTCTGACCACGGAACTCCTTTTAACTGCCCTTCCTTGAATTTCACTTTTCAACCGTTCTTTCACCTCCCGAAGAAAATCTTCTATGCTGCCCCTTTCATCCATTCCGGAGGAACTGGGCCATGATTCTTCATGCCAGAACCTATCAGGACCAGGCTTCAAGATTACTATCCTCGTAGGGCCAAGATAAGAGTCCAGGTTCTCACCAGAAATCACTGCACTACATTGTTCAATGTCCTTGTTTAGACTTTTGCTCATCAAAGAACAAGACTCATACTGCTTAGCCGGGACTAGTCCTGTTTTTCCACTGTGTAATGAATGGTCTCTTTCAATTGATTTTGCTTTCGCTATATCAGTTCTCCTGGGCTTCTCGATGATGGTTTTTTCATGATTTGCATTAAGTGATATCATTTTTAAGTTGCAGCTCTCTTGACCACCAGCCAACTGCCTAGGAACATTGTCAAGCTCAACGAATTTTGTACATTCCCTGATCCTATTTGCTTGCCAAGCTTCAAATTCTTTCTTGAACTTCTGCAGTTCCTCCTCTTGTGGATGTTCTCGGCGCCTGGGTTTTGTTGACTTCTGGGCGCTTCTCCCTCTGTCAACATCCCTATCTGAATTATGAGAGGATGAGCTATGCTCCATGTGCCTCGAAGAACCAGAGTTAGAAAAACCGTGAGACATCAAGCCCCTTCCCTTCCTCTCTTTTCTTGAAAAGTTGGCTTTCATGCTCTCTTTTTTCTTCTCAGTTGATTGGGCTTGAGAATTGTTATCTAGTGGCAAGATATCCATCCCCATTAGCCGAGCCACGATGCTTGGTGAGTTTTGTCTGTTAAATGATCTGCTGGACATCTCCTCACTTATCAACTTCTTCATTGAAGCCTCAACTGGATGATGCCTCATCTTATACCGATCTTGTTCCGTGCCATAAGAATACTGGAATTCAAAGCTACTGTATCAAAACATGGTTAGAGGACAAAGGGGATGCATATGTCAAGGGAGTGAAAAATTGCCAGTAGAGCATATATAGCAGTCATCTCACTGAAGTATGACTAAGCAACCTTGTGAATTTTCCAGGGCAAGAACCTTAAAGAAATCAAAGATCGTCAAGAGTTTGATCAAATAGGGAGTGAATAAAACACCACTGTTGACTCAGGATACAGAGAGAGGTATTGAAGACAATGGTGAGGCTAATATTCTTCACTACTATAGAACGCAGCTTAAGATGATCACTGACCTTCAGCAATTAAGCCACCAAAATTATTGAAGCCTTGAGGACATCTATAAGAGGTTCATGAGAATCCCAAGCAAAAGCTCATGTAGTAAATAAAGCCAGTCGAGTGAGTCAAAATTTTTTAATGGACATACCAAAAGAGAAGTCGAAACTGGTAGACCACCTTCCTAATCAATGTTTGGCCAAATATAGAACTTCCTAATCAATGAAAAACAGGATTCATTGACATGTCAACACGTCACAGTGACAGCAAGATTTCGTAATAAGTTCAATACCGGCATATCGCCTATAGCACAACAGCCCTCAGAAGCTTCTGCTTGCAGCTCCAAACTATTCCTGGGTGCTTCATGACCTGCAAAATGGTTCAATTCAGAAGAATTAGTTCCCAAAAAGAAGAAAAAAATTTGTAGAACTAATTTGTTACTTCAATTGATATCTACCCTTCATCAGGACCAACAGGACAGAGTTCGCTCAAGATAACTTTCTCATGAAGTCCAAAACTGCAATAAGGGCTAATGACCAAAGTTCTCGTGTAAATAGTGGGAGCCCAGTCTTCATAACAACATCATGGCCCCAGAAATTCAGACTTAATGACTAAAGTAGTGTAAATAGGATCTCTGTAAATGATGTGTCAAACATTGTGAGTTCCCCAATGACTAACAAAATTTAAACCTATCATCTACGAACTCCCTCAGTTTTCTTCACTCTATCGATGTCAAACATCATTGCCATAACTCATCAGGTGATTGACAAGAAAATCACCAGTTACGTTGCCGGTCAGATTTTTTCATCTCAGAAACTAAATAAAGAGTTATTGCTGGTAATTGTTAAGCCTTGAAGAGAGTCACAAAGATGTGCCTCTACCCAAATCAATAAGACTTCCCAGAAGATGCCTTCTTTTAGATTAAATTTTAAGGATTCGTCCAGAAGAAGTATATATTACCTCCGACATGTTTCTTTTGGGAAAAGACTTTCCTGGCCATGCTCCTTTGATCAAAAATATGTGATAAGCCTCCCATGCATCTAGAGCATCCACTGCATTACCCAATGATATTCCTATTCCATCTATAACTCACTGATCACCAAAGTTTCCCATTAGTGAGCCAAGACTGTGTCACACTTTGACTTATGCCTAAAAAAGACACAGAATACCCAGAAACAGTTAGAGGTTTGAGTCAGGCAAAGGAGCGTGATTTTCTCGAACACAATACACCTAATATAATAAGTAGGCATCACGGATGTTTTATTCATCAGCTCGCTCATGAATTTCGCAATCAATGAAAGAAAATCTGTATATAAACTCTCGTGAAAACAAAATGTGAACCCCCAAAAATGCTTAATAAACTGAAGAAACGAGGAAGATAATGGCTATAGCACTTGCACACAAGCTTGGGTACTTAGCAATCTGCCATGGGTTGATTCAGTCACTAGGAGAGACACCGGTTAATACGCCGTAGAGAGTGTAAGGAGATGGTCATGACACCATTAATTTCTGGCTAATCCTTTCACCTGTCGTGAAACGAATTTCCAGTGTGATGCAAGAATTGCAACATTTAGGTGCATCTGCCCAAAATTTAAAACATGTTGGTGAATGATGATAGCCCTGATCGCTTATATATAAACTGTCCTACAATGAAGCAGTGTCGTAGGGCAGATTTACTGAAAACTCCTACAATCATAGGACCCCAAGAGTCTACAGAAGTTATATCTGAAGCATGTCATAGAATAGATGAGCCGCAACTAATGAAGGGACTACTCCAGAAGATCCGGTTGATATTGTAGTGCCCAAAAAGAACTTGACACACAGGCATCCAGTCAGCCAAAATACACATGAAAGACATCAAGCTCACACTAGCAGAAACAAATTTGTCGGAAACACAGTTTAGCTGCCAAACACCTCGGGCCGAAAAAATGCAGTAAACGCATGTATCAAGCAAGCACACAGCGAATGACAAAAACGTAAGAAAGTGGAATTCCAAGAGCTCCAGCAGCTAATGCAAAGCCAAATCTCTCTGACACGGCAGAGGACCAGAAAAAAAGTTGGAATTTTTTTCTTCTCTCTCTCATTTTCTCCCTGTTTCCAAAGCCACCAATCACGCCATTTACACAAATCAAGAAACGGGTAGTTCTCATTCTTCAACGTACCTCGAGGGAGAGATCAGAACAAGCAAAGCCCGTGATTCTTTTGGCCAAGAAAAAGTCGGTCTCCGCATTACTACTGTGGAAGTCAAGCGTCAATCCACTCACCCATCAAGTGACATTCTTTTGCATTGAATGGCCTCAAATTTGTAACAACCAGCGACGAGCGGAGGGGAGAAAAAGAGACAAGAAAAGGAAGAGAGAAAGAACTGAGAGACAGAGAGAGACTCCAGACGCGCGGTGAACAGGAAAAACTGCGGAAACTCAAAGCTGAGATTTGTGTGGTAATCAAAGTCTTCAGAGACGATGATGATGCTGCTGATGATGATAGTTTAAAAGGAAGAGCGAACGGCACAGAGGAAAAAGAAGTTTCTTGTTTTTCATTTTTCCTTTCTTTTTAACTGTGAAAAAGGGAATTGTAATAAAATAAAAATAGAAAAGCTTCTTTTGCCGGAATCAACCGATGGAAAGCGAAAAGATCTCTGAGTTCCTTCACTTTATTCCTCCGGTTAATCATTAATTAATCGATTAACAACTCGCGTTTTGGTCAATTGAACTCATTGCCCTCACGTGGGTTTACCTTTTCCTAGCCAAAAGAAGCTTAGCCCCCCGATTAATTATAACTCTGATCTCTCCATGAAATTTCATTGAAGATGCAAAGAGCTGGGAATTGAAATTCGCCGCGGATTCTATATTCAGAAGCACTAGTAGGACTCTAAAACAACCTCTCCCCATATGGATCGAGACGTGCCCACGTACGGCGCAAAATCTTTTTGTGAATCCTTTGTACTATTGTCGAGCAAAAGAGACAGAGTCAAATTAAATCGATGAGTTTCAGCACGTCTATAGCATCGATTTGAAGCGCCGTTGGTCAACGAGTTGAGCTTGGATGGAATTTCTATTGAATTCGTTCTCAAGCTGTATCTAATGTCGTAAATTCATATAATCACGCAAATTTGCATGAAAAATAAGTTATATCTTCATTTTATCGTGAAATTGCATTTCGATCAAAATGGTACAATTTCGATACGTTTAAGCAAGAGAAGCGTATATTTCTATCATATGAGCAAGGAATACAGCTCAGGGATCTGAATCTATTAAATATTTGCTTGTGTGTGCGCGTTTTTTTTTTATAATATTTTTCGGTCGAACGTTAAGATCGAAATGTTTTGGAATTATTTTAAATTCGTTTTTTAGCGACTTCGCTTTTTCGGAGGAGCAACACACCGAACCAGCTCATCCTGACAGTTGCCTTCGCGCACGACGCCTCCCCCCTCCATTTGGCGCCTGATTTAACGGGGCCGACAAACATAATATTCGTTTTCTTACAGCAACCCGCCCGACGGATCGGTTCACCCTCACGCGCGTGGCGAGCGCGTTCCCGTCCGCGCGAAGCAGCTCAGGACCTCAGGTGCCGGCGGATCCTCACGTTTCCCGCACGCGTGGCGGGCGCGGGTCGGGGAAGCGGCTCGCCCGGGGGGAGAATGTTGTCGGCTTGTCGCCGTCTATTTTATTTCAGGATGCGGCCGCTGGTTTGACCTTTGACCCTCTCCTCCGCCTTGCTGTTTCCGAGTCCTTTTGGGTAATTAACGAACTCTTTGGTCCTTCACTTAAATTTATTTCACGAAAATAGATAATTTAAAAAGCATTCTTTAAAAAATATCGCTTGTATCGTTTAAAATAGTTAATAAAATTTTTTTATATCGTTTCGTAAATGATAAATAATTTGAAAAGTATTTTCTAAAAAATGATCATTTGTATTGTTTAGAATAATTAAAATACAGAAAAAAATTTATCGTTCACAAAAATTTTTAGATACAAATTGCCGTCAACGATGAAATTTTTTTTATCAATTAATTATTTCAAGCGATAGAAGTAATCATTTTTTGAATAATATTTATTTTTCGCGAAACAAAAGAAGCATTGATTACCACTCTTCATTTGTGCCTAAAAGGATTGTTGTTGGACTCGATTCAAAGCTCGAGAAATGAAGAGATTTATAAGTTTTCGCAGTTTGCACTTTGCGAGGTGGGGCCCAATTACGTGCGTGCATGCCATGCCATGTCCATCCACGTTATGTTTCAAAAATGGAGGGCCAAGTTGCAAACATGCGCGGGATGAGCGGAACATGGCGATGCTTCGTTTCTTTCTTTTTTCGCCTTTTGGGGTGTCCTCAGAATAAAAGTCTCTATACTTTTCGATTATTCGATTAGAATGGAATATACAGTCTAGCCAATAATGGACCGTACACGCTAAAGTGGATGAATTACGTCAATAACCCGTCTTTTTGAGTGTATTGTAAAGTTTGAATTTCGTATAATTTGGATGTTGAAGTGCGCAATCATCTCATTTTGGGTTTGAAGGCTAAGGAACCCAATAACTTCAAACTTCAAACTTGATCGAAATTTCGAGTTTATCTTAAGACATTATATATATATGACACAAGATTCGTTTTTTAAGAATTGTAAACCAATCATCCGTTCATGCTCGAGATCTTTCTCTCATTTTCCTAACAATCGTCACGCCGACTGAGTATCATGTTTAGTACGTGACATTTGATTAGCCTCTCTTCTCATATGTATCCAGCTATAGAAACACACTCCTCCAGTTCAAGACATTGCATAATCAAATGGTATTCTTCTCCAACGTGCATTCTTGACCCTTCCCACATGAACTACCCCATCAACCTCATGTTGAGCTCCTGCTTCCTATAAATTAACAGCAGAAAGAGAGAAGGTCCTCTCTCTCTCTCTTTCATGAAGATCATGATGGATGGCGGGGCCTAATTTTGCAAAAGGAAGCCGCTTCACCTAATGATGTCCAAGAGCGTCAGTCATGTGCTTAGTATAGCCTGTAACTATGATAGCTCGGACTCTGGTGAGATGACTTCAATCATCATTCCTTTTCCCGTTTTTCAGGGGACCACCATCTAGCTCTAGGAAAAGGATTCAGTATAAAGATCCACCTCAAAGAAACGCTCTTGATGTGATATTTTGTTTATAAAGACGTCGATATCATGACAGATATCTAATACCCATTATGCGGGCGGGCGCATTTGCGTGCATGCGTGTGCGCGCGCGCGCGCTTTCACATGTCCCGATCCTAATGGCGACGTGCTTATAAACTTGCATAAAAGTCATTAGGCTATGTTGTGTACTTTCAATAAGACATTTGGATATGGATTTCAAACCGAACGAATTTGAATAAATCTAAATAGATGTCAAATCAGTCATCATTCTTTTGAAACATTTCGTTGCAATAACCACAACGACAGAAGCGGCTACCACTACGTATTATAAAAAAGAGGACCACCATGGTGGTCACTGCAATGACTTAAACAATATCCATGAGATCAGATACGATGGGACTATGTATTGCCATGCAAAATATCGGACATATAAGCAATCCAAATCGCATCCTATCCTAATTCAATACCTTTCTCCGGCGACCTTACAGGTACTGCCACAGGCTCACAGCTAAACGAGCTTTCTCCCGGGAGAGAGCGAGTTCGGAACGCGCCACGTGGCGGGACGGCGACATGGGCAAGTGTCATGTTGGTAAAAGAAAGCAGTGGCAGCCTGGAGGTGGATCAAAGTGACAGGGGAAAGAGGGGCGGTGCTGGGCTCCGGCGAGCCCACCGTGTCCGGAGGAAAAAGCAGAAGATGGGAGTAATGATTGAGGGCGGCTCTGCTGTTGGGGAGCTCAGGATAATAAAGCTGTGGGCCCCACTCTTTTTTCCTATTTTTCCTCCCCACTTTTTCTCAGTTCCTTTCTTTTTGTGCCCCTTCTTTTAGCAATTTACCAAGCGTCCCCTCCTATACTTGACCATGAAATTTAAATGCTCGCCCCGTCGTTAAGGGAACCAAGAGGCCTCCTCCGCATCATTACCTTTTCCTATTTTGGAAGAGGAATTGGCTCTTTCAATGATATGATGTTGTAGTATTAGTGATGATTATGTCATGTTCACATCTTTACCGGCGAAAATAAAAGACGGATCGCATCATTATCATCGTCCTGCTTCGGACAACATGCAATTATCTTTTGACTTGCCGATGTCGAGGGTCGGTGCCGCCGAAAAAAGGAGGGGCTGCATGAGAAGATTAAGGGTGAGTTTGGAATTACTTCGGAAAGCAGTTTTAGGCTCGTAAAACTTTTTGATCGAAAGATCTGGTACGTAGTAAAATCATCACGAAGCTTGTTTGAGTTCGAATCTTACATTTTCAAAGCTCAAAATTCAAATCAGCTAACCTAGTTTCCCCTCAACACCCAAAGATGATTCATGAAGCTTTTGTTATCTCACGGAAGTTATAGGGGGTACTAAGGCATTATATATAAGAGTTGTGAAGGAGTGCTTCGGGGCTATTGGTTAAGTATACTTTATTTAGAAGAATTTAATTTTTAAGAAAAAACTGATGGCACATAACACGAGGACAATCGGCGCATTCAAAGCTATACTGGATTTGAGAATAGGACTATTGTTGTGGGCCAAATGCATGTCCAAAGTTCCCTGCTAGTGATTGGGCTCAAGATGAGCCCATGTGGCTGCAGGCTTCATTCAGCTGCTAGTTTCCAGAAGATATGCATTGAGTTGAAAGGATCAAGAGCCGTGCCCCAGAGGCCCATATTGGAGTCGCTCGCGAAATCGAATTGCAAAGGAGCGCTTTGCTGGTTCAAATTCGAGGATGATTCAATTTTCATGGGAGACAACGTTGGGCCTGACTGCCATTCTCGAGGCTTCGGTGCCTACTCTTCTTTAACTAAGCCCGTCATCTCTCTTGAGACAAGTTGTTGAGGAGCTTGAGACCTGTGGGTGCGAGCTCATGGCGTGAAAAAAAACGGCTCGGAAAGATCCGGTGGAACTAGCCGATTTGACGGTATCACGATCGCGCTTGGTTGGAAACTCGAAATATCCGACTTGTTGACATTTTGCTACTCGGCTGATGTCCTGATGTAAACTGATCTATTGAGTATCCTACCGAGACGCACTCATTGATCAGGTTTACCGTTTCGTTGCTTAGATTTCCACCGACTCATATGGAGCGGTGAAAGGATCAGAATGACGATCACCATCAGCAATTCACTCTGGGCACCATCAAAAGGGTCTCACGCTCGTAAAGATTGTGGATCTATCAAGATGCATGTCGAAGGCTTTTGGTACATGGAAATAAATCTTCTTTTAATATAAAGAAGTCGGACAAAGTAACTGCTGAATGATTCATGCATTTTCGTTAGTTACACCTGTCCATAATGGTTTTTAACCTGATTAAGGAATATCTTTTTGCGAATAAAAGCAAAAGGAGATGTAAAGTAACGAAAGCATCGTCAGCAAACAAAGAGGCGCGTAATGCTGATTAACTGTTGGGTAATTCAACAAAAGGCTTAAGACAAGAACGCTGTTTTCACGCCCTCTTCTTGACGCAACTGACCAAGGAAAAACAAATCTCCGATACCGGTCGGGGGACCCACGCGGACGCCCCAGTGCATTCCACGTGTCGCGGCGTGGCTCTTCCTGAGAGGGTCGCTGTCGTGAAATCAATCGCCCCATGTGTCTCCGCTTTCGCATCGCTCTCGCAGCTGTCGGCTCGTCGGATCGGGTTTGCGGTCAAATCGTCAAACATGTTTCCTTCCCAGCAAAATCTCTGGATCACCTAATCGCCCTCCACGTGTCCTCATCCGAGGCCCTCTGATCTCGGTTAATCTCCTGCTCCCGTCGCTATAAAATAACCGCTCGCTTTGTCCGTCTTCCCCATTCGAACGAGCTCCTTCGCCTTAAAAACTAAAACAGCGTTCAAACCGTTTCTCTCACTAACTCCATACCCCTCTCTCTCTCTCTCTTTCTCTCTCTCTCCCCGACGGTTATCTCAAAGCTCTCTCTCTCTCTCTATAGAAGCCAGAGGCGGCGAGTTCTTCCGAGCGGCTGCATTTTCCGTTCGACGGAGATCGTCGTCATCGCCGATTCGCTCGATGTTCGTGAGGAAGCTGGTCGAGAAGGCTGCGAAGAAGGTACGGTCATGAATCGACCCTCCCTGCTTAAAGTTGATCTGCTTCCGCGTGCGCTATTCGCGATCCGATCCGTCGTCGCCGGTGTTCGTTTCTCGCTTCCTCGTCAACGTCGATTAAGCATCTGCTAGGTCGAATGCCTTTTTCGAGCTCGTTTGCCGCGCACGATTTCGACTGATTTGGATTCAGTTCCGACTGACCTTACGTGCGATCACGCTTTTTTCTTCGTCGTCGTAGTCGTCGCATTAGGTAGCAGATAGGAGGAGATATACGTTAGATCAATGATTTGATGTTCGCACACTGGTTTGCTTGCTCTCGCTCTTGCTCTGGCTTTACCTTTTGATAAGGGAAGGAGGAGGATACGTTTCCCGTTTACGAGCGAGAGACGTCGTTAATGTGATGTTCACTCAGTGAACGAGCTCGAACTTTCGAGCATTGATTAATCATATCCGGCTCATTGAGATCAGCAAGGAGCCAATCCGTTTGACTTCATCGGACTCATAAATGGAGGATTTACGGCCTACATAATTAGTGTTTACGGAGAGATGGCCACGGGGATCATGTGAGAGCTCCCAGTTTCCTCGGGTTCCTTCTATCCAGTCCAAACGAGCCGTACACATGGAAGCATGCCTAGTGGATGCGATGATGATGACCACGAAGACGACGGTCAAGTGGCTTGAGCATGTGATAGAACTGTGATGGATTGGTTTTGGAGTGAAAGTATAATTTCAACCAGAATCGAGTGAAACTGCGGTCATCAGAGGAATAGGATTATAGCGAGATGCTTTCTCTGATCTGGATTGGATTGGATTAGTCATAGTTGGAGAGACGAGCTGTAGACTGCCGTTGGAGTGGAGGAGCATTGATTGCGATTAGATGTTTCCTTTTTTTCTTCTTTCTCTCTCTCTTTTCCTTCGGGACATGTGGCATCCTGCTTCGCTTCTGGCCAGCCCAGCTTTGGAAAAATATAGGAAAATGATTTACATGTCGGGTCTGGTCAAACTGGAAATTAGTCTTTTTATTGTTATTTTTGTCCTTTTCCTAATTGTGATGCCCGACTAGGGTTTCGAGGAAAGGCTAAAGAGCCGACGACCTCATCCGGAAACTGCCTCACCTAATAGACAGCGACTTTCCATGTGGACCAATTAGAGCTAAAGCGAGGTTGTCTCCGCCGATGGTTTTTAGTTCACTGTTTTCGTGGTCCCGTCTTCCTTTGATGTCTCCGAGAGATAAGTTGCCATTCCTTTTTCTTTTCTCCCTCTGAAGTCCGAGGTCAAAGATTTGGACTTTTTCTAGTGGAGTGAGTAAAAATCATGCGGAGGATTCAAATGAGTTTCGGATTGTCCCGAAGTCCATGTAGAAATTCTGTCGCGCCATTTATATTTTAATATCATAGTTCTTGTTCGTATATCTGGGGTCCTTGGATAGGTTTTTAGGACGATGCGAAATTCAATCCATTTGGAACTAGGTTGATTATCACGATGGAGATGAGGGGAATTCCTAACAAGTATTTACCTTCTTGCCATCCCTGTCGCTTGCGCGTATTTCGCTTGTGAAGTGCCGATTATATAATCATCCCGGTAGATCATAAGGCTTAATGTAAAATCCACGTGATGGCCCTGTAATGGGCGGTGGTACCGTAGCCCACAGTCCACGTGTCTCCATTTCAAAGGTCAAACTCGTCCTTTTTTATTCTTTTCCTCGGGGGCCTTCAAACTCGATCCGTCATTGGCCCTAATTTACTTTATTCTAAGCAGACAACCTCTCTTAATATATTCCGTTCCTTTCCTTTATCCTTTGGGCCAGCATAGCGGAAAAATCGGTGCGAAAGCACCGACCAAGTGTCTAAACTACTGTCTGACCCCCAAAAAAAAAAAGGTGTCTAAACTACTGTTAATTGAACAGTGCCCAAAAGTTATCTTATCCATAGGATCCTCTCCCCGGACATTAAAACTTTGCCTGCCGAAGACGGCGAAACAACGAATGGAGGCCATTAACTTCAGCGGACGACGGACGTACTAGGTCCTCCCGTCCACATAAACTTGACTACTTCGTGGGTGATTGAATTACATCCTCCGGGGGATCAAAAGGAGTATAGGCAAGGGTTATTTAATAATTTCCCATTTCATGACCCGAGACGGTGCGTGATATGATCATTACATCTTTTTGACATCGATATCGAAACGTCCTTGCTATGGAATGTTTAACGTGTGCGCGATGAATTCTTCTAGAGAACGTGCCTCAACTTGTGCATCCAATTTAATTTGACCTAAGTTTTAAGGCATAATCATCTAGCAACATCCCTACTGATAGTTACAGATACTATTTTATCCTCGGTACGTAAAATGAAGCTATGTTGGTTCTTATTATTGCTGAGTGTGGTGATTAATTGTGACATTGTGTTTGATTCTTCTGGCAGCCTGGAGGAAGAAGCGCGGAAGGACTGAAATCTAGTGATATTGACCCACATGTCGTATTTCATTATGGGATTCCATCGGGATGCACTAAGTTCGCCTTTGACTCAATTCAGAACATACTTGCTGTTTCCACAAAGTATGATTCTTCACTATTGTTAACCTATTCTCAAATGTTTTCTGTCGATCGAGTGCAATATCAGTTTCACAGGTCCAAAATAACTTGGACTAGGATGAATTAGATAGCTCTTGAATAGCTCGGAGTCTCCTAAGTCTTAGGATGCAAGTGTACAAATGATACATCCTGTCCCTAACCTAATTATTTGATGCAACACTTTGAAAACTGAAATTTTTAAGAAGCAGAAGTAAGGTATTGGTCGAAATTTCCACTCTCATTGCCTTTCAGGATGTGGAATTTCTCCCACAAACTTGCATTTTCTCTTGAAATAGCAATATGATGTCCATGTTTTGAGGCTTTGGTTGCAGATTCGATGGAAACTCTTTGACAAACATGCTTGTCTTTCGTTCTGTTATCCAGGAATGGCCAAATCAAGTTATATGGGAAAGATAACACTCAAGTCATACTTGAATCTGACCAAACAGGACCGAGCAAGTTTCTGCAGGTTTTCTGGTTTAGTCCATTGCATTTCTATGCTTTATGCAATGGATTGCCTTCTTAATTCTTTTCCAAAAAGTTATTATGTTATCATATTGGGAATTCACTCATAATTAATTCACATCATCATTGTTAGTTTGTCGAGAATCAAGGCATTCTTCTGAATGTGACCAGCAATAATCAAATCGAGGTAAGTTTTCATAAGGAGACGCTCTGGCCGTGTGTCATGCAGGAGACAGTCTCATGAAAATTAAATTTTTGAGTTTTTTTGTATTGCAAGTTGTCCTTCAGAGATCAATTTAAGTGGGAATCGTATTTTAGGTTTGGGACATAGACCAGAAGCTATTGTCGCACATTTACAATTTCAAAGGCGCAATTACCTCTTTATCAGTCCTGCAACGTAGTTTTTACATGTAAGTGTATTTCCAAAGTTAAACTGTTCTGGATAATGGAGGTATAACATCAATCATTTTATCGTTTGACACGTATATTGGCAGGTATGCTGGAGATTCTCTTGGAAACGTGTCCGTCTTGAAGCTTAATCAGGAGCCATGTAATCTAGTCCAAATGAAGTACACAATACCTTTTGAAGTATCTCATGGTTAGAGGCCTTCCAGTTTAATTTGTGTTTTCAGTGATCCCATTAGTTTTTTTTAACTAGTCTTGATTTCAATTCCTTATGGTTTTACAATGCCGTGCTTTACTATGATATTAATATGGAAGGAGATCATTAATGACCTCTCAAGTTTGATCGATCATCGTATTCAGGATTTCAAACTGAATCATCTGGTCACGTGGCTGTCATGCATGCGCTGCCTCAGCCATTGGCTGAAAGCAAGAGGTAGTCTTATTTATTTCCATTTTCTTGTTGCAGTGCTTACAATGTTTGGAACCTATGATAATGCTAATGACTTCATGCCTCCGGAGAAAATCTATACTGAAATGTCTCATGTCACATGCAGTTTTAACAGGGAGTAAGGTGGCTAAGAAGCACCTTTTCATTTCACTGTCACACATGCTTTGTCCTTCAACTGATGCCATTTTTTATTGACTTGAAAAAAATTTCTTGTGTGGCTGCTAGTTCAGTATGTTCATAATAACTCCGATATGCTTGAAGAACCAGTTTACACAGAGATGTAAGGTTTCATGCCCAGTGGTGTCACATTTTACACATGGTTTGCAACCAGTACCATTAGCATTTAGGAATTAGATTCCAACAAAGATCCTAGACTTGGGAAATATAGTGAATGATATTGGGACTTTGTTTCTAACAATGAAATGCAGGTTTAGGTTATTTTACTGTTTATTTTGCTACCTCCAGTTAAGCATCATCCACATATGTGCTACCCTGGCACTATGTAGTTGCTTGCTTCAATTTCTTCTGCTAATTCTTTGTAGTACAGGTTTATCTTATTTTACAGTTGTCAATACTACCTCCTATGAAGCGTTGTGAGCTCATGTAATGGCACCCAGGCGCTAGTAGTTGTTTACCTCAAGTTCTTTACATTGATTAACAGCTATATATTTCTATTTTCAAGTCTACAAACAGCTGTATCAGTAGCCTATTGTCCATATACAGGGTACTAATAATATATGAAGATGGCATTTTTGTATTGTGGGAAGTACGAGAAAGCAAATCAATTTTCAAAGGTGGAAATGTGTTGCAGTCAGCACATAATGAAAGAAAGAAAGTGACTTCCGCCTGCTGGGCATGTCCTTTGGGGAGTAAAGCTGTTATTGGATACAGCACCGGAGATATCTTCATTTGGAGTGTTCCAATCCCAAATGGCAGAAGTGAATTAGTGTCAGATATAGGCTCTCAAAGTGGTCCAATTTGTAAATTAAATCTCGGATATAAGCTGGACAGAATTCCTATTTCTTCTATGAGATGTGTTCATACAGATGGAAAACCAACTCGACTATATTTTTTGGCCGCTGCGGATGCAGCATCTTCAAATCTCTTGCAGGTATCTGATGCCATGTAATCTTCCTAAATAAGAATATTTTACTTTGTTTATGACATTATTTTCATTTTAAGCGGACTCTATAGCAGGACTAGCTCTTATAACCATTAGATCATTTGATTGTTAGGAATTACCTTTGAAGAAACTTTTTCTGATATTGTCTTATTATTATGAGGCACCAAAAACTCTAGGATAAGGCAGACCTTGTTTACCTTTTCTATGTACATTTCAAGATCCTAGCAGTAAGAAATATGGGACTTCTAGAAGTTCTTGATACTAAAACTTCAATTGTCTCCCACAAATATTATATGCATCTCACCTGACTGGGCCTAATAGTCTCCTGCCTCATCGTTTTAGTACAACCATTTCAGAATTCAATGGTACATTAATCTTCTTGAACCTGAAAATATTGAGAATGCTCTGGGAACTTAACATTTTACTTGTCAGGTAGTCTTGCTGAATGACGACTCTGAATCCCGCACCATTAAGCTGGGGCTTCAGCTGCCCGAGCCTTGCATTGATATGGAGATCATCTCAAACTACAATGAACAGACAAAGCAGAAACGAGAATCTCTCCTAGTTATTGGAAAATCAGAACATCTATATGAATATGATGACAGCCTAATTGAAAAGCATCTCCTACAGTGCCAATCCAAGTCTGCTCCACCCATCCCAAAAGAAGTAAGGCTTAGGGTACCACTTACCGAATCAACCATCACTGTGGCAAAATTCATCACTAATAACCAGTATATCTTGAACTTAGATGACGAGGTGCGTAGGTGTCATTTTACATGTCTTCAGCATAAAGTGATCATCTTGGTAAGTCTGATTTCTCTGGTTTTGTAGGTTTACATACAATTGGTCAAAAAGGTTACGCCCCTTCTGCACTCGGAAAAAAATGGTAAAGACGTGTCTCAGATAAACCCAATCCCATTTGGTGGGTTTGCAAAGGTCAAAAATTTGTATGTAACTGGACATAGCAATGGAGCTATCAACTTTTGGGACATGTCATGTCCACTTCCTCTTCCTATCTTTTCCGTAGAGCAACAGGTGTTCTCCCCTTAATGCCTTGTCTTTTTTGCTGGAATCCCATATATGCTTTTTTTATCTGCCTTTACACTTCTCATGCATTAATGTTCTCATTGGATTAAACTTCAAAGTCTTGCTTCACTTGATAAGAATTTTGAATCATCTTACTTAGCTCTATTAACAAGAATATTCATCCATATTGGTGGAAGGATAAAAGGAGTTACACATCAAATTTCGGGGAGATTCTGCTTGCATTGAAGAATTCTTTTGCTGTTTAGTGGCTTAACTTGAATTTGTGTTGGAAGTGAAGGCAAATTACTCCTTGGAACATAATTAGCTTAAATTGCACTCTTTGGTTGTATGATTTGAGCTTCTTATTATGGTCTTGTTCTTGCAGAGTGAAGATGACCTTTCTCTGAGTGGGGTTGCACTTACGGCTTTGTGTTTTGATGCAAAGAACCCGATCCTTGTTTCCGGAGATCAAAATGGAATGGTTAGCCTTGTGCCTACAGATTTAATAAGATATAACCGCTTACTTTATACTCGAGTCATTAGGTTCATATTGTTGATCTGCTTAGCTAACTACAGGTTCGCATATATAAATTTAAGCCCGAGGCATATGTCTCAGGTACGTCTACGCGAGGTTTAAAATAGTTTGAACTTAATGCATTTTCTAGTCAGATTTTAAGTACTTCTTGCAAGAATATGATATGCCAAATCAACAGTTATGACTTTAAGTTCTCTCTTTTAGGTAGTGCAAAGAGAGGAAACAATCACATGATTGGCAGTGTAAAAGCTTTGAAGGTTAATGGTTCAGTACTTTCTTTAAATATGAACCGCAGCTCCAGACATCTTGTTGTTGGTTCTGATCAAGGATATGTAAGTGTGTATTTTTCTAAGTGTATATAATTGCTTCTTTAATGATTTTTATTCTTCTAGGTGCTGATCAGAACTTGTTTGAGAGTGATTTTTCAGTGTTTGAGGATATTGACATAATCAGTTCAGGCATATTTCTTTATCTATTGCAAGTTCAAATGGGCTTTTTTCTTTATTTTACTATTTTTATGGGATCTTTCCGCGGAATTGGGAGAAATAACTTTTCAAATGCCATAAGCATTGTCATCAGCATTTAAGTTTGGGCAATTTCTGTGAGCCTGGGAGAGAAATGGTTACATAGAACAGTGAGCGGGTGCGGAGAGGTCATGGACCATTTTGATATCCATGTGTAAGGCTTTTAAACTCCAATAGTCAGGATGTGGAGTTTTTTGCTAGCAGAAGACAAAAGTAGTCTCAACATCTTACATTACAACGTCATCATGTATTTGGGTTTTCTCCTAAGAATACAACTTCTGAAGCTGAGTGCTCCTAGTTCTATTTCTGCTGCACCATTTTGTTCATCCAACACCATCAATGAAAACAGTGGGTTAAGTGAAGTTGGCTGGGGCACGAATCCAATGCATTTGCCTTTTTGCTTTAGGTCGCACTGATTGATGTAGAGGGGCCTCATGTACAATTTACCAAGCAAATTTCAAGTGACATTTCTACAGGCATCATCTCTCTTCAGCATGGTACCTGCACTTTGCATGGTTTCCAGAAGAATATATTGGTCATGTCGACGAGGGATTCATCAGTTGTGGCCCTGGATAGTGATACTGGTACACTACTGAGCAATAGCATGGTGCATCCTAAAAAACCCTCCAGAGCTCTATTTTTGGAGATATTGGGTGAGAATCAAGTGCTGCAGCATGTTTTTGAGATAATTTGTTGGATGAAATTAATAAGCTTACTTATAATCCCACTGTTCAGAATTGAACACAGATGATATGGTTGAGGACTCTATATTTAAGCAGGGACTATTGTTGCTATGTTCGGAGAAAGCCGTGTATGTGTACTCCTTATCACATGTGGTTCAGGTAATAATACCAAGCACTTTTATATACTTCTTTAAGAGCCAAGAAGAGGATTATATATCTCTCTTTTGGTTTCAGGGAGTCAAGAAGGTCATATATAAGAAGAAATTCCACTCCTCTTGTTGCTGGGGTTCGACTTTCTATACTCCTGATGCTGGACTTATGCTTCTTTTTACTTGTGGGAAGATAGAGATAAGGTATTGAACAGTGAATTTACCTGCTACTTGGCTGATGAGACCAACAGGGTCATAATTTGTCTTGCTGAAGTACATCACTAGAAACATTTCTTCAAAGTAAAAAATTTTGCTTGCTTCTTCCGTCTTCTCTCCTTGGGATATGGTTGTCTTATATCTCCTAATTGAGCATTAGGAATGCAAAACTTTTCATTAGTTTATTCGAAGTTTTGCGGGGCATTAGATACTTGCCATAATTATCAATCGTTTTCTTGTATTGATTTTGTTCATTAGATGTTTCTTTGGGGCACTTTTTGCGGCAATTGTATGATTTTTTGTGTTGTCTTTTGTACAAGATGATGCTATTATAGAGCACCACTCCAAGTCTTGGCAGACAGGTGCATGTGAATTCGTTTATATCTTGAGAAACCACCTCTTTATCTAGATTAGATACGGAGTCTACTGAGATCCTCCTCCTCGTATTTTTATCAGAAAGATCCAACTGAATAGTCTATTTTGCTCATTGCTCCACGGTCCAATTTATTCAATTATCCAGTATCTAGGCCAGACAGAATATATTTGAAGGTTTATCCAACTGCTTTTCAATATTTATATAGAGTCATATGCAGCAAGTTGTAAAACCAAACATTTGCTAAGCTTGTCTTCTGATTGGTGCTGTTAGGTCCTTGCCCGAGTTATCTTTGATAAGGGAAACATGCATAAGAGGACTTGCAGGTCCCACGTCAAAGGGAAGCACAATAAATGACAATTTGATATGCTCTTCTTCAGATGGTCAACTTCTCGTGGTACTTTTACACTACTCAATTTTCCCAACTTCCTACTTCTGGATTTGTGCGACCTTCATTTATTTCCTGGCACAGGTGAACAAAGACCAGGAGATTTTTCTTTTTTCAGTTCTACTCCAGACAAATATGTTCAGGTGCGTGCAACCTCCTCGCCAGCCTTCTACATCAGTTCCATAAATATGGTTCCAGAGAACATCACTCAAAAGTTTTTCACAATGCTACTTATTCCTAGAACGGAGCCTCCAATGAGAAAGCATACTTGCGACAAAAACTAGCTCTAGCTTTCTTAAGTTCATGAGACCAAGAACCCAAATAGAAAATTAAGGCAAAGTCAAAACTTGTTAATGAACTAAGAGAAAAGTTGAAGTTTCTCCATTAATGGATTTTCTCTAAAGAAAATCTCTCCACGCATTTTGGAGAATGAAGAGAGATCTTTACTGTTGAAGCTCCCCCTTCAGCATCGTGAATTTCCTGACAGCAGTAGACTAGGAGCTCCTACCAACAGTGCATCTGCGAACTTGATTGTCCACTGTATTAGTCCCACACTCATGCACAGCACATGCTCATCTATATTGCATGCTTCTGCTGCTCAATATGATGTGTTTTCAATGATGCTTAGACAAGAAATTGAAATTATGAATTCTTGTAACCCTATAAAAACGAAATAAATAAACATGTACTTCTGTCATAACTCTTGGTAGAATGGTTAATGTTAATATGCATCATCTTTTGTTCCTCTTCATAGGCTGTTGGGGTCTCTCAGCCAAGTCTACCAAAAAGACCTGGTTCATTCAGCGGAGAACTTTCCTCCCGTGTGTGCCATCCAGAAGGAGAAGCCCAAGGTAGTATTAGTTTGGAGTTTTTGTTGAGTGGATTGTATATTAACCACTGCTTAGTAACAATGTTATTTTGCACAATCAGGGATTATTCAGCTCCGTGTTTAAAGACACAAAAGTCAATAGAGAAAAGCACGCACCCGATATGTATAAAGAAGATCCTAGGGCAAGTATTGAAGAACTCTCTGCTATCTTTTCAACAGCTAATTTCCAGAGTAAAATTGCAGACATGGATGATAGGGGCACTGAGATTGAGAAAAGAGAGGATTTGGCCGGGGATGAAGATGACGATGACTTGAACATAGGTATGGCTGAGAACAGGGGTTTGCAGTAAATTCACATGCATGTGTGCACGTTTAGCCCCAACAGATTGTGTTTACTGTTTATTCTATTCATAGTGAACTTTGAATTTAACTGACTGAAAATTTCATTGCTTTGTGAAGATGATATTGATATTGATGATAGCGAGGAAAAACCTCGAGGACAGAATATGTTTGGAGGTCTCAACAAAAAAGTCTTGGCAAACAAATTTCAGAGCCTTAAAGGTGAGTAAGATAAACGAATTTTCCTGTAAGAGAATTAGATTCTTCATTCGGAACTATCCTCTTTAAAAGCAACATGAATAGTATTGGTAAAGTTAAAAAAAAATTGCTGGTGATAGGTGAATATTTTGTCAGTATGTGGATCCATTTTTCCAAATTTGAACATAATGTCATTTGTGGGAAAAAAAACCAAAGGAAAAGTAAAGATAATCTCACTGTGTTCTACTTTCTTCTATAATTCTCCACATCCAAATTGACAGTCTACCATTGCCTTGTCTTGCGTGGACTGATGTGGGAGAAGATTAAACTTTTGACTCTGTTAAAATGGAACGTGAACACACTGGGGAAGTCTGTATTCTTTTTCTAGTATCAGCAGTAGTGCTGACCATATATTCACAGTTGCCATATACCATACATTATAATTGTCGTAGACAGTCATCCGTTTTTGTTCTAGTTGCATACACAGTAGAACAAGATAATTTAAAGTGAATGTGGAAAGAAGTCTCGAAACGAATAGAATGATTAATGTTGGAAAAAGGACCGATGAACCTTTTTCAGATATAGGTAAGTGGTGCTAAGAGTGTTTGCTAAGATCATCAGTTTTCTAGGAATTGCTAAAGAAGTCGGCATCCGATGTGGTTGACATTTCTGGAGATGATCTTGTGTTGTGCTAATAATCTTGAGCTTTGTAAAGCATTCGAGCAGTCGATGACAGGATACACCCACCCTTCTTCATTTCTTATCTGAAAGGAAAAGATATAGCACCTGCTCTTACAAATAGCTTTTGTTTTTGCCTTTTCCTCACAGGAGCATATGAATCATAGATTATTTTCTGTGTATTTGGGACCAAAAATGCAACCTATACCATATGCAACACACAAACACAAATGTGCAGACAATGTCATAGAGGGATTAGTAATTGGAAGCATGGCATTTTCTTGCATTGTCGCAAAAGAACTAGAAGATCCTGATAAGGAGAAGGTTTGCATTGGATGATGTTTTCCATTTTTAAAAATTCTGTTGACAGGAAAACTAAAGCAGGTAAAGATCAAGAACGAGAAGAAATCCACAAAAGAAGAGCAAAAGAATGAAAACATCGGTGCAGTCGATCAGATCAAGAGGAAATACGGGTTTGCTGCTTCTAGTGTAAGTATATTACAGCTACATGCCTCCAAAAGTCAAAGATCTTTGTGTTTATTTGTGTTTCCCTTTTTGTCCTGGTTGGTTTATACCATTTGCCGAACTGGAAAATGAGAGTCTGGCCTGTCGAATCACGAACCGGCTTTGACAATATAGTTGGAGGTACCGCCTTCTACTTGTTTTGAAGGAATTCAAGTAGTTAGCTTGTCATCGGGACAAGAATTCAATGGCTAGAAGTTATTGATTAGTACGTTGATTGTGGCAGTGAGCTGGCTTTCTCCATATTACAGTAAGGTTCATCAGGGCGATCATTCTTTTCAGCCTGAAAGAACAAAATTGTGAGTGCCTAATAAAAGGAGCATAAGGGATTTAGCGATAAATAAAATCCGACTGAAAGAGAACTTCCGAAGCTTGGTAAAGAAGAAATTTATTTCATCTCAGGACCCAATTTAGATGCTGGATTAGGAAAATACACGTACTTTTTGGAGAACGTTCCGTTGAGTAAGGCCACATGGGGCTGGGGACTTGTGTGGCTTCTTTGCCGTGATTTTAGATCCTTTGATGTCTCTCTTGGTCATCAAAAGAGCATCACATTGTTGGATCTTTGTTCAACGTGCAGGACGCAACAGGCGCTGCCAAAATGGCAGAGAACAAGCTGCAGGAGAACTTGAGGAAGTTGCAGGTACCTTACCCACCGCTTCAGTCCCCTTTTTCCTCCTTGTTTTTCCGCCAGCACTTGAGTTCCTGATTTTACTCGTTCTTTGCAGGGAATAAACATAAAAACTGCGGAGATGCAAGACACAGCAAAATCTTTCTCATCGATGGCCAAAGAGGTGCTCCGAGCCGCAGAACATGACAAGCGAAGCTCGTGATACGTGACTTTTGGTGAACACAGATTCCGATCGTCTGTGAGATATTTTATTATATTATTTGGAATGTCGATTCATTCTTCGAACCATTCTGTTACGTGCAGCGTCGCCTACGTGTATATTTATGTTTTTGTGTGGGTTTGGGTTTGTATATACATGGCGAGGAAAGAAACGGATGGATTCCGTCCTACCTCTGTTTGCCAGATGCAGGGATGAGTTGTATCAAAGCAATCAATTTCATACGTTTACTTGTTTGCATCGTTAACGAGGTCATTCTCTCCCACTTTCCATTACCGGGGGTTACTAACATAGAGAAGGAAACAAAAGTGGAAAAAACCTACATTGGAGCCAAGAAAAAATTTGATACCCATCCAAAAAGCTATTCACACATCGAATTCCAACGCGAAAGCTTGAAAACTGAAAAGAGCTCATTCCCTACATAGGATGGAATCCCAAAGTTAAAACTTCCGAGAGGCAAATGTAGTCATCGATGTCCGGGCCGTGAACACAGCAATTCAGGAATGAAACGCGCGACCAAACTCCTCTCCCCGGACAGCTTTTGCAGCTTCTAAACGTCAAACGCCTCCACCCCTAATTACGAAATCCATTTCAGCTACAATTTGTATCAATATTAATCATGGGATCTCATCATTAACCTTTTAAAATTTTATTAGAAAAGTACTGTCCATTCCTCAGCATGTTATGTACTACTCATACTAGTCCTATCAATGCAGCCATGCATAATGAGACTCAAACTAGTCCTATGGACAGGCATAAGCAAACCAATCCCACTCTTCTAAAACATTCCTGAATGAGTTGAGGGTTTCTACAAGACCCGACATAAATGTGCAAAACTGCCCATAATAGACAATGCAGAGAGATTCATCCCTACCAACAAAATCCATCTCATACCATTTGCAGGATATCTTACATAGGAGAAAAACACATAATTTTGTTAGACATCCAATTCTACTGATTTGATCACAAAATCCTGTCAGACCACAAGATTTTATGAACGGCCCCCAAAAGAGCTAACAAGAGGAAATGCAAATGACTAAGTCCAGTATTGACTTCCACGTTAAAAGCAGAAGCCAGAAACTAAATACCCACAATGCAATGGAGCCCAATAGTACTCATAATAGACTAGAGATTCCACTAAGGAAAGCTAGCAACACCTACAATCCCTCACAAGTAGATTCCATTCCTTAGCATCCAGAACCTATTATGGATTTGCTTTTATTACCCGATAATCCCATGCGGACTGTCAGCACACTACCCACAACCTCACCTCATATGACAAATGGGATCTCTACGAACTGAAAAAATGTTACCGAGTGACCACAAGGGTGGATTCTGGAATCTCTTAAAGGAAACTACCAGAATTAATAGGAAAGAAAAACAAAATTCCATTTATCTTTTACAGCAAGCAAGCTATGGCATTTGGCACTCAAAAACATACAATGAAGGATTGATTGATTGATCGATCCAAGCACATTTAAAACACACAAAAAATCATCCAACTTCTTCACCACACAAGTTTAGAACCTGCATATAGCAACATTTGACGAAATATCTGCTTAGTAGCATGGCGATATGGCATTATCAGGCTCACATTGACATCAAAATGCTACCAACACCAATGAATCCCATAAGCACCAAGAGTCGTCTTTATTTCTACCTCTTGGGATGGGATAAAGAGCTAGCATTTGTGCACTTTAGAAAATAAAATCACCTTGCGCAGAAGACTCCAAAATCCAAGATAGCATTGCATAATGGTGAGCACATTATGATATAACATCAATAGAAACCAACAGGACTTCCCGTCCATAGAGAAGAGCTTCATAAGCAGGCCTAGAAAAGCCAGCTCCAATGGGATCTGGAGCTAACAAGCTTCAGTCACCGAAGCAGGTGTAGAAATGCACAGAATAGGATGCACAGCATTGACACACCCTAGAATTCTAATGAGGAAGCCTCGTGCTCATGCATAACAGACCAGAATGTTAAGACCCCTCAATATGACTGCGTCGAAGACGAGTACTACAGGCAAGACGTCTCACCTTTCGACAAGTTTAGAGAGGTATAAACACATATCACAACGAATAGAAAGAAACAAAAGAGAGATGAGAGCAAAGAAGCTTATATATATCAGATCAGAGAAACAAGCTTCGGCTAAAATCAGCATAAACAACTAACTACATCACTATTTAAGCTCCAGAAGGTACTCAAGCCAATCACCGTTCTCCTAATTATCTAATATGAAACCATTAGGGCAAACAACTACATGTCCAAAATGACAGAAATTTTTCGTTGCTCGTTGATGTAACAGTTTACACATACTCCTCGATGGTAATTGTGACTTAGTCATCATCCTCGTCCTCCTAAAATTGCCAGAACAAACAAAAAGACAAATCAGTATATGTGCAAGTTATAATGACAACTTTCCTATTTAAACCATCAACAGTGTGTAGCACTAACCTCCCCACTCTCATCTCCATCCTCATCATCCTCATCATTGACTTCAGATTTTGACTTGTCAGACTCTTCATCGTCAGCAGCATTGGTTCCTTCAGCCTATCATTATCGTTTGCAAACAGTTAAAAGAATTTCCTAAATTACTACAGCTGCTGAAGGACAAAACTGACATCAAATTCAGAAAAAAACTCGAAATCAGCATTCCATACCGATCGTTTGTTATAAGCCTGCATCTTCTTGTTGTACTCATCCTTCCTTTTCTCTGCCTTTGCTACAAAAGGAGCTTTATCCTAGAAATTAAGGAAACAGCAAAAGAGTCAATACAGACGAAACGCACTCAGGTAGCAGATAAGACAACTAATTCTTTTCCAATAAGCAATTAATAAGACAAGATACTCACAGCTTCCGACATGGATTTCCACTTGTCCCCGCCAGCTTTACCGACCTAGTTCATTCAAATTGCAGATTGACAACCATAATCAGCAATGCTTCGGAGAATGGCTGGTACACTAAATCAACAACAGTGCGTATCCGCAATCAATACAAGCGAGAGAAACAACTCACGGCAGCAACAGATTTGTTGTTAGGATGCTTCTGCTTATACTGCACCCTGAAATCTTCCCTATCTCCAAGAACAGATTGGACAAGAGAACAGAAAAAAAAAAAACAAAACAAAAAAGACAAAGTAAATCTCGCATTCTCGATCGAACAGAAAAACCACCGAAATCGCATTAAACACCTAATCGCAAGTTCCACGAAATTCCATACATGAAGATAAAAAATGCACTAGCAGGCCTCTTCGGCTTGTTAGGATCCTTCACAGCTTTCTCCTTCCTCGCCGTCTTCTTCCCGGCGCGCTGCGTCCCCGGGCCTTTCCTCTTCAAGCTAAAACAATCAAGCCGCAGCATCAAACCGGAGGAACACAAAAAAAGAGGGCGAAAGCAGAGGAAAGCGACGTCTACGCCATAGCCAGAAACAAAAACACAACACAAAAATCGCGATCAACCTCCATCTCCGGCATTCGACCTCGTCTAGAAGCTAAACACGCGACAGAAGCGGCAAGAAGAAAGCGACGGACTCACCTCGCGTCGGCTCTAGTCGTCTCCGCCTTCCCCTTACCACCTTTCATGGCGAGACCTGCGAGGAAAACGGCGCGAAACCGGTGAGAATCGCTCGGAGATCGGCCCGGGACCGGCGAGAATGGCGGCCGAGGCAGCGCCGCTAGGGTTTCGCGTTACCTGTAAGCTTAGGGCCTGCGAGCGAGAGAGCGAGATGAGAGAGCGAGAGCGTGCGAGAGCTCCAGATGTGCTTTGTGTGTGTGTGAGAGAGAGAGGGGGGAGAGAGAGAGAGAGAGAGTTAGATGTATGCTGGTGTGCTTGTGCGAGGGTGGGGGATCTTTTGTGGGAGAGAGTGGGAAAATGCCCCGGGGCAGTTCCGGGATTTCCCCGATCAAGGAAGGGCTCGGGTTGGGGGACTCGAATCCAGTTGAAGTCCGGGGTTTGGGCGGGATTTCAAAAAATGGGTTGGGGGGGAGGGGCGGGGAGGCGAGGGAACGGGGGAGCCCCGCTGCCACGTCACCGATCCGCGTGACGATGCGCCATTGGCTGGGGCTGCCCCCCCGCCCCGCCGCGCGCGCTCGCACCTTGTGAGGAAGGCGCCGATGGATCCCCCCTCGCCCGAATCGCGCAGGGGGAGGGGGCACGTGGGCGCGCTGGGGCTTGACCGACGTGCGAGGGCTGGCCCGGGGTGGAATGACGAGCTCGCCCTTGTAATTGTTGGGGTGGTTGGAGGAGTGCCAGAGGAAGAAAAACTTTGGGGATTGAAAGCGGCAGCGTGGATCGATAGGATAAGCATCGCTTGGTCATTGACTTTGGGGATGGAGGGCAGATTTGTAAATGCGGTTCTCTGATATTTTCTCCCAAGTGATGAGGGGCCTACCTACACGGGTTCGATTTCTTTTTGAAATGAAAAGGATACATTTTCGTTGCGGGGTTCAAAATGTTGAGAGAAAAAAGGAGGAGTGGTCAATAAAAAAAATATAGAATGATTGCGTAATTCGTTATTTTGGAGAGTGCGACGAAAGACGGATCCTCCGTTATCTCGTAAACCTTTTGATTTATATAATTGAAACAGCGATTTTGTTAAATATAATTTGAGGTCGGTGGAAGGAAATTCCGGCACCGTAATGCTGCATATCTCTTGCGTTTGAAAACGTGCATTTTCTTATTTTTTACGGCAAAAATAGTTATGATTCATTAAAACTATCTTCAAAATTACTCGGAAGAAAATTTTGTCTAAAAGGTGGAGCCGTTAAGAAAGAGTTTTATGCGATGTGCCCGTTTTTTATACTTCAAAAATTATAGATGTATATAACTATCAAAATATATGTTTAATGTGAAATTCGATAAGCTTCGCTCGATTGTGCTGCTTTATTGAACTTTCTGCTTCTTTTTCTATTTTCTTTACTTCTATAGAAAAAAAGAGATAATATATCGTGTGCTCATAGTACTTCTTTATTTTTTTTTTGGATAAGTACATTCAAAGTCTTAAAACTTATCACGAAAGTACAATTGAGTTCTAAAACTTTCATAATGTGCAATTGAGTCATAAAACTTGTTAAGAAATTGCAATTGAGTCCTAAAACTTTCAAAAAGTACAAATAAGTCCTAAAACTTTCAAAAAGTGCAAATAAGTCCTAAAACTTGTCAAATTAGTTCAATCAAGTCCTTCCATTGATTGTACTTTTTGAAAATTTTAGGATTTGATTGCACTTTGGTGATAAGTTTTAGGACTTGATTGCACCTTCGTAATAAGTTTTAGGACTTAATTGCACTTTTTAAAAATTTTATGACTTGATTATACTTTCGTGACAAATTTTAGGACTTTATTGTATTTTTTTAAAGTTTTATGACTTAATTGTACTTTTCTGACAAGTTTTAAGACTTATAGTGCACTCATCCCTATTTTTTTTCAAGTTAAAATCCATGTTAAAAAATAATTGATTTGAGCTCACTACATTATACTGAGTTATTATTTTTATTGGTGGATTTCGAGCGAAGACAATGGAGCAAGAGTATTATAGTTTACGAGTAGAAAATATGATTGCACAAAGTAGTTATATATAACAAACCGTGTGCTTGGTGTTAAATAAACATCTATCATCAATCGCAACAAATTCACGAAATTTTTTTTTTTGGTCAAAATATTCACAAAAGTTCAAATGAACTAAAAAATGGCAAATGATTTTATTATTTATAGATGATATAAAAACAAATGCAATTAAATGACCTCTAGCATTGGAATAGCTTTTGCTAGTTGAGATTTTCTACTTTACATTACATTTGATAAGCCAACTTTTATTTGAATAGCAATAAGTCTTCCATGGGGATAATGACACAACTAGTCCCTCAACTTTGGTTTAATATGTAATTAGATCTCTGAATTTTTAATTAGTTTAATATCGTCCATGAATTTTAGCTTAATATTCAACGTGGTCCTTGAACTTTTTGTATATGTTCAATACAGTCCCTGAACTATATAAAAATGTACAATATAGTCTCTGGACTTGAATTAATAAAAACCCTATATTTAATATTTTTATAAAGTTCAAGAACTATGCTGAACATGTACAAAAAGTCCAAATATCACATTGAACAAATTAAAAATTCAGGGATGAAATTACACATTTAATCAAAATTCATGGACTATTTGTGTCATTTTCCTTCTTCCATATGCACACTTGAAAGGATCTAAGAGAGCTCAATCCTTTTATTTGGAAGTAGTGATTTGAAAAGAAAGAGAAAGATTTGGCTAATCACTAGGAAAAATTGATACATTTTGTGGGTAATATGCTCTGATTAACTTGCAAACACCAATCTCTATGGCTAGACCGGGGATTAGAACCCAAGGATGAGATATGACTTTTTCTAATTGCCAACCGGTATTAGGTTGCAAAATCGAACGACTTATTGGCGCATGGATCGGCAAATACGATTGAAAGAGCTTTGTGACTCCCAACCCGTAAGAAGAAAATGTCGGTCGATCCTTACGGAGATTTTGAAATTGAGCGACTTTCGTTATACGATAGACCGTCGAATTGTTTAAAAACTTACTCGTGTTTTAAATATTCATGGTTTGATTTTTCACAACTTCGCTTGCGGGCCCTAAATACTCTTTGTTCTAATCTAACACATCGAAGTTGGCCTAAAATGCTCAGCGACAAGACAACATACATAGCCAGCTCCAAAGCCAAGCCACTCCATACATGAATAGCTTTTAGAAAAAATCCTACATTGATTATTCCTTTACTAATAATAAGTGTAGACGTGAAAAATAATATCGATTGTTGTTCAATTGAGGATTGAAGATTTTCTATTGATAAATCGATGTCTTCAAAATTCTAGAGAAACCCCGAGTTAGGGTCCGAGTTCACCATCTTGGAAAAGTAGGCATATTGACCAAAAAAAAAAAAGTAGGCATCTAAAATTCTGATGATTTCCATCCACCACGTGTTATTTTTATACTCAAATTCTATTGAGTTCGGGACATGGCCGCGAAAATTTCAAACCTTAAATTATTAAATTTAAACCTCTTAAACTGGTCAAAATAAAACCTCAAATTTCTCAAATTAATTAACATTCAAAACCTTTTTCTATTTCCACACACTGGTCCTAAATATGTATATTAACCAATTCTTTTTTTCGCCCACCACCTCAATTGTTTTTGGGACAAGTGCTTTAAAAGTTCTAAAATTTATCATTAAAATGTAATTGAGTCCTAAAAATTTTAAAAAAATGCGTTCAAGTTCTAAAACTTATCACGAAAATGCAATAAAGTCCTAAAATTTTCAAAAAGTACAATCAAATTCTAAAACTTATCATGAAGGTATAATTAAATGCCAAAACTTTTAAAAAGTGCAATCAATTAAATGATTTAATTAAATCAATTTGATAAGTTTTAAAATTTATTTAAATTTTTTAAAAATTTTAGAACTCAATTACACTTTCATAATAAATTTCAAAATTTAATTACATATTATAAAAATTTTAAGACTCAATTACATTTTCACTATAAGTTTCAGCGCTTTCCGTGCCCTTGTCCCGTTATTTCTCCTCAATCGTTCCGAACTCGAGGTTATTTTGTCTTGGTCACCAGCGTCGAAAACTCTCGCACCAATTAGGGTTCGTCTCTCCGCACCATTCGCAGCCAAAGGCTCGACCGGGAGGAGCAGCCGGCGATCGTTCTCCGAGATCGAATCCAACCAGCTTTCGTCGATTCAAAGCATCGCAGACATGTACGGATCGAGAGGGTATGTCGCCAACTCTCGTCTAGTTCTTGCAAAGATCGGCGTACTTTTTGCTCGTTGCCTGTGTTCTCTCTGTTATCTTTGAACGGATCGAACCCTGATTTTCATCGTTTCTAATGATTTATCGGAAGATGCGTGCTTAAAATTTGGGATTTCTCTCTTTTCTTGGTATTGGGTCGCTGTAGTATGACGAAATGAGCTGCTGATCTTGGCTGAATCAATCGCTTGCTGCATAGAGTTTATTTGGTCTTGAAGTGTGAAGATATTTCTTTCTGTTTCGGAAGATTTGAGGTGTGATGAGTTCCTGTCTGTGAGGGTTCGAAGCGAAAATTGACATCGTAAGCCGTGAACGAAAAAGATTTTGACTGATCCGTGCTAATTATGATCCGAGAGAGTCGTAGGGATGGTTCGACACTAGCGTGTTATTGGTGCGCGCTCTAGAAATGGTTTTGGGAAGATTGTACTGTAAGAGAAACTGGGCATGAGATAATATGCCAGTGGCTTTTCTCGTGGCGGTTGAATTTTCTCTCTCTGCCTCACCGGGTTAGGATACTTTTGCTAATGTGTTTTTGAGAATTTTCTGTGACTTAGGGTCCGTTTGTTCGAAGGAAAACTGCTTCCAGGAAATTGTTTTCTGATATTCCGATGTTTGGATGATGGAAACTTTATTGATCTATGGAAAACATTTTCCATGGACTTAAAACGACAAGTTTAGATTAGAGGGAAAGGACTTCCCTTTTTTGGCAAGTAGGAAATCGCTTTTCCTAAACTACCAAACAAATGAAAAATAACTGTTTTCTTGAAAATGATTTCATGGGTAACGTTTTTCTTTATCATGAAGTTTTCAGGGTGACAAACACACCCTTAACTTGATCCTCATGATCAATGATTGTTGATGCTTTGTGCTTGATTGAAATCACATATCTATATCTGTAATCAGATGCAAAGACTTGAATCTGTTAAACATATTTAATGGGAGTAGTTGCCTGGTTTGTGCCATTCATCTCTCATTATGTCTCAGATTGGATGTCCTGTCAGCTTGCAAGTGCCTGTATGGTCTTACACCCTAACCAATAGTCGTTTGTCTTTTGAATGTTGTGTGTGCCAAATATCTTCTTGCGCTGCAAAAGTAGCCTTTAAGTGTTCTCAAATGTCATCCAGTCTACTTCTCTTGCCCCTTTTCCTAAAGAGCTGAGGTTTGCTCCTGAGCATTAGTAGGCAAGGTTAATTATTTGCTTTATTGCTTTACTGCTTCACTCTATATCCGGTTGCTATGTGTTTTTTAAGTTGTCAGTTTAAATATTTCCAAAAGGATAATATAAGAAAATAGGAAATAGGCAATGTGGGTGTGGGTTGGGTTTGGTTATATTAACGGGTTTAGTGGGGGATTCTTTGTTGGTACGAAATATTGAAGGGCGTTGGGAGGCGGGGGGGTGTCAGATGGGTACGAGGTCGGCTCAAAGAGACAAAGAATGATGGAATCGAATCCCTACTTCACAGTGAGCAGCGGTCCAGCTGGATATCAACCTTTTGGATATGGTGGTGGCTTTCAGCCCCCTTCCTTTCCAGTTGTTCGTCTGAGGGGACTACCCTTTAACTGCACAGACATTGACATCTACAAGTTCTTTGCTGGACTTGACATAGTGGACGTGCTGCTGGTCAATAAGAATGGACGCTTCTCGGGGGAGGCTCTCGTTGTCTTTGCAGGAAACATGCATGTTGAGTTTGCCCTCCAGAGAGATCGACAAAATATGGGACGTCGCTACGTGGAAGTTTTTAGGTGCAAGAGGCAAGATTACTACAATGCTGTCGCTGCAGAAGTTAACTATGAAGGAATTTATGATACCGACTACGTGGAAAATCCTGCGCCAGCTCCATCTGGATCGAAAAGGTTTGATGATAAGGACCAAATGGAATTCACTGAAATATTGAAGATGCGCGGACTTCCCTTCTCTGTGAAAAAACCTGAAATAATTGAATTCTTCAAAGAGTATGAGGTGGTAAAAGACAGGATACACATAGCATGCAGGCCAGATGGCAAAGCAACTGGAGAGGCATTTGTGGAATTTACCTCTGCAGACGAGGCCAGGAGAGCTATGAGCAAGGATAAAATGACCATTGGGTCAAGGTATGTGGAGCTGTTCCCTTCAACTCGTGATGAGGCTAGGAGGGCAGAGTCAAGGTCCAGACAGTGATGGGTATAGTGAGGATGAGGGGTTTAATCATCTGCTGAGGTTGAGCTTTGTATTTTCCTTAGCTTAAATGTTACTTTTCGTATCCTTGTGAACCTTTTACTTGACAATGGAAGTTGCCTTTAAACAGTTTTGCATTGCTAATAGCGGAAGATGGTTGCTTTGTATCTTCATGTTGACTTAAAGCTTTTGTTCATATGGTCTAGACGGTTTGCATTCTTTGTAGAGTAATAGCCCCTGGATCCTTGTCCATGTCAAGAAATTCTAGTTGGTGGTTCGAATTTCTCCAGTCCCAAGAAGAGCCTGTTTTAATGAGCAACCATATTTTTTATGATTAAGTTTGCGAAAATGTTGTGGTCAGATCTCTTCTGAGCGGTCTATCACGCAAGTGTTTTGAGTTCAGATCAAAGGCTTTGAGATGAACTCTTTAGTTCTTTATTAGTCTCAATTGTATAATACAGCTCTGAGATTGAGTTTGTATGGTTTTGAGCTAGCATTCTTCTAGTCCCTTCTGTAATCTTCGATTCTTGTGTGTTTGAAAAAAATTAAAATAGATAATTTGATCGGATAGCTCTTTTACATTGAAACACGAAGTGAAGTTTTTGGGAATTCGGTTATCAATCCAAGTTGGGTGATTGATTCGACAACATAAACTAGCAAATGGGCTTCCAGGATTAAAAAAATGGCAGTTCTTTTCTGTCATGGTTTAATACTAAATTCTAAAATGTATTGTTTTTCATGTTGTTTTCACCGTATAAGTTTGAAGGGGTAGCAGTCACTTTTGCGTAGTCTAAACCGGAAATTGAAATGTTAAGACTGGTATTGCATTCGGTTCATTAGGTGATCCAGGAGTGATATGCTCCATATCTCTTTATCATTGAATCTGCGAGGCTGAGTAACACAGGGTATACGACTAGGTTGATTGGGCACAGTACTCTTGAAGCATCTAACAGATAACAGAGATTCGGGTTTGAAGAAGTGGGTAGATTTGTGGACCTTAATTTGTTTTAGGTGATCCGGGTGCGTGCGAGCTCAAGGCCATTGTACTTCATGTGAGCCCCTTAACATTTAAAGAATGAAATGCACTGGTTCATTATTCATATGTGGCTGATGCAACCAAGAATGTCTTCGGGTCGACAAGTTCAACCGATTTCTTGAATAAACTTTTCGAGGTTTTCAGTGTCGAAGAGATTGGCCAAAATCACTTAAAAGCACAACTGCCTCACCTGTAATTTTTCGTAGATCATACTAGAGTTAGCCCCATGGATCAGGTATGACCGAGACATAGGAAATATTTTTATCATTAATTTTCTCTCATTTTCCTTCACTGCCATCCACACAAAGTTTCAAATGAATGCATTGCCCCTTTCCGATTTTGGTAGACTTGGTTGTGAAGAAAGCATTAGGTAAGTGCGACACATGTACATTTGTCGAATCTAAAAGAACCCGTCAAATTTGTAGAATTATAATTCTTGCGTCCACCGCAATTGCAAAATAATTTTTCCTAGTTCAGCACTAAAATACTTGGAGATTTCTCTCCTATCTTTTTCTTTATTTTTTGGTTTTGCTCTTTCTTTATCCAAGTCCAATCAAATGCAGAGGCCCCGAAGCAAATCTAATGAACAAGGTCGTTTCCGAGCCTGGACCAGAGAAAGGAACAACAAGGAAGGGGTAGCATCACCTAAACTCTCTTCTCGTTTTATCATCTGTTCTTGGACCGGGTCCGCAATCTCTAGTTGCCATCAGCGATTCTGCGCCCACCTCCCTTCTTTCCTTGCAAATTTTAGCGGATGCGTTATTCTTATGGCTTGTTTACTGACATTAACATTATTAGGATCAAACAGATATTGTTAACAATCAATGTCTTCGTTGAGAGAGGCTGAGTTAAGATGGTCTCTATTTTTTTTGGCTAAAAAGTTAAGATGGTCTCTTGCTCGTTGTCCAAGCTTTGGTGACACCTGTGTCAGAGAGATGAACGACGGCCTCACAAATTTCATGCCTTTAGAAATTTCATGCCTGCTTAGTTTTTGCATTTCTTGGCGGTGGTAGTTTCCAGTTTTCTTAAAACATTCTCTCGCAAAGTCAAATGTCCAAAAAAATTGGATGGGCTTTTGGCCTCCAGTAACTAAAAGCAATAACCTATTGACCCAAAATGCTCAAAAAAATAAATTACATGAACATGGGTGCTCAACAAGTAGGGCCTCACTAGCCGGACAGATATTTAAGCCAAGTTTTATGAAATTTAGGCTACAGATTAAAAATGACAGCACTCTCATCTCAACGTAAGATCCGAGTTTAGTATATGCACTGTCAAGTCACAAGCGTGCTCAACCGAGGAAAGTTTCATTGTGTTTTTCTCCATGTTGATGTCACCTTCACAAATTTTAGCAAATGAATGTTGTCCACCCGTGGCACAAAAGAAGATACAACCAAAACTAGACATATCACTTTTTGGGCTTTGGCACCCGCTACCAGAGGTTCCACAAATTCAGATTAAGGTCCTGTCATGAGCACTTACCTGAGACAGGATTTTCCAAGGATCCATGGAGGTATTTAATGATTCCTATATTTGATACTTTCGCGGATAATATTCTATTCTTGGTGATAATAACATTTTGGGGCTTCAAGTCTCCATGAACTAATACTAATACGACTAATAATAATAATAATAATAATAATAATAATAATAAGTGTAGATATAAAACATAGTGTAGGTTTTTTTTTGCTAGAAAAACATAGTGTAGGTTGTTCAATTGAAAAGTTAAAAATTAAGCTTTCCGTAGATGCAGAGATCGCGTCAATCAAACCTAACACGAAAATTTTATGGATAGTCAAAATTTGGGTCAAATTCTTTTTTGTGAGATTTGATGTTTAATTTTAATTACCAAAATTTTGTACGTGTTTTCTATTGAGTCAATAACCGTGTTAACAAGATTTTTTAAAACGTTGTCCAAAAAAAAAGATTTAAAAAAAAAAAATATCCTCACTTTTCTCCTTGAGTATATTGTAGGTTTATTTTCCAAAACTATTATTTCAGTTAAATTTTCAATAAACCTTATTTTGAAAATTTTGAACATAAGTTTTCCATAGATGCAAAAATCGCATCAATTGAATGTTGCATGAAAAAATTACGCAAATGCTTTCTAGTGAGTCAAGAACTGTGCTAGTAAGATTCAAAACAAGAAAAATATCCTACTTTTCTCCTTAACTGCTCTTTAGATCTATTTTAAAATCACTGTATGAAGTAAATTTTCTCCAATAGAATCATATTTTGAAAAGTTTAAATGATAAGCTTTTTGAAAATGCAAAAGTTGAGTTGATTGAGAGTCAGCAAAATGTTTGAAAACTTCCGTGCAGTTGTCTCAGGAAGGATTTCCTGTCCTTGCCCAATTTGTGGACTGATGATGATTATCCCACGAGTCATTTGAAGAATTTGACGAGGTAATTTTTATGTTTTGTTAAAATGATTTGAATAGAGAGACAACTGCAATATCTTGCTTATTTTGGCACTCCAATAGTTAACTATCATAGATATAGATTTGTATTTGTAGTAAGCTTGCTTGTACCTTTATGAACTCTTTTTTGTTGGCTCATGTTTAATAGTTTTCCTATAAAAAATTCCAAGGGTTGCACGATAGGCCACTACCTTGATGCTAGTTATAGCTTAATGCAATTAACATATGAGCAAGAGTTTTGAACCTTCCAGCTTCTTTTCTAGAATCATAGGTTAAATTCAATGTCACCATTAAAGCCAAACTCTTAGTTGTTTTCCCATGGAAATCATTTAGGTAGTGACAAAAATATTGGTTTTCCCATTTTGGTAAAATCAGTATATCTTCTCTCTTTTTTTAACGACTACTATGTGCAGGGATGTGGTGTGATGACTCAATCAATTGCATATGAGGAGTTTTACGCACACAGACTTGAAACCACAAAATGATTAATCATAAAGAGTTACCGGTAAGTGTTCATGAAAGCTTTATCTGCACCTTTGATCTTTAGACACGATGAAAAGTCCAACATTGACTCCTATCATGCTCATCAAATAGATGTGATGAATCGCGGCGGGTAGCATCCCATACAAATTAACTATAGCATCAACGCTGACGGCTCGCATCCCGTCGAAATTGACGTCGGAATTCACGTCAATACCTTCTGATCACTTGACGATTATGATACATGACACCGTAAAATTCGCCGCCAAAAAATCCTCCCATCTGACCAAAATCCACGGTGAGAGCAAGAGGAGCGGGAGCTGCGAGGGCGAGAGCGAGAGGAGCGGGAACTGCGAGGGTGAGAGCCAGAGCTTTTCAAGCAAGTGTTAAATTTAAGAAAACGGGATTCAAGATGCAAGTTTACCTATTACTTCTTGTTTGAGCAATAACGAGAGATTTATTGAAATCGATTAAAATAGCTAGTGTGTATCATCTTACGAGAATAGAGTATGGTGTAGATCAATCGGAAGAGGCATGCATAAAAGTATTTGTCCCGAGGAGTAATCCTCGAATTCCGTCTATTTTCTGGATTTGGAAAAGTGCGGGTTTTCAAGAACAGGAATCTTATGATATGTTGAGAATTTGTTATGATACTCTGACATTTGCTAAACCGGCCTCCTGAATTAAAGTAAGAGTGTCATACTTGTGATGCTTATGAATTGGGGAAGTTGGCTCATCTCAATTTTGTTGGTGTAATTGATTTCTTTGAGCATGTTGAGCAATAGTTCATTTTTTTTGTAATTATTTTACCAAGATTCAATAAATAATTGCTTTGATTACTGGTAGGTTTCCCATACATTTTTTTGGAAATCAAGTAAGAGGCTGCAATTTGTGAGTTCTCAATCGAATGCAAAGGCATGTTAAAGAGAATACCAATCCAAATCTTATGAGAGAATTGGAAAGCAAGCGGCAATTGATTTTTGATGAGGATTGGGGCCCCAAAATAGATCCTATGGCTGACTGTTAATAAGATTTTTTAAAACAAAAAATATCATAACTTTTCTCCTTGAGTATATTGTAGGTTTATTTTCCAAAACTATTATATCAATTAAATTTTTAAATAAACCTTATTTTGAAAATTTCAAAGATAATTTTTTTTTAGATGCAAAAATCGCATCAATTGAATGTTGCACGAAAAAATTACGCACGATTAAAATTTGGGCTAATTATTTTTTGTTAGGTTGATTTTTTCTTCCAACTGTAGAAATTACGCACAAGCTTTCTAGCGTGTCAAGAATAGTGTTAATAAGATTCAAAACAAGAAAAATATCCTATTTTTCTCCTTGAGTGCTCTTGAGATCTAATTTTAAACTATTGTATCAATTAAATTTCTCCAATAGAACAATATTTTGAAAAGTTCAAATGATAAGTTTTCCGTAGATGAAAAAATCGAGTCGATTGAGCGTTGCAAGGAAAATTATGCACAATCAAAAATCTTTTTACGCCTTATATTCTTAATAAAGTATTGTCAAGCCCATCATGTTCGAGTTTGAGATATTAAATGACACCGTTTCGCCCATGATGGAATGCGTGTTTGAGAGACACCCTTGGCTGTCATTGGTTGTCTATTGAGGAGAAAATATAACTTCCTTATGAGGGAGAAAATAGACAAAAATGACATTGTACACAAAAGAAAACATGTTTCCTCTCAATTAGAAAGCACACAAAATGGTTTTATTGTTACTTTGAGGAGACGATCGGCATTAACGCTACGGAACAAGAATATTTTCCATGCGATTATATTCAGACTGGTGTGAAGTTGTAGATTCGTCCAACATTCACTGGTGATTCAATTCACATTCCCTGCTAATTCTTTTGTCGTGCATCGAAAAGGTTAATCGGTTTCTTTCGCGATCTTTTTCCTAACAATGGTCAAGATGTGGTGATGAAAGATTGGCGAGAAGCGATGCTGAGGCCCGACTACATATATCTTGCTGTAGAGCGTTGCCATTACAATCTCCACAATTCAATTCAGGCTTATTCAGATTCAAGTGCATTCCCTCATCACATTTGCATATCCTTTCATTACCACTGATAAACCAACTTTTATTTGAATAGCTAGCATATAAGTCTTCAGTACCTCCGCTTGAAGCGATCTAAGAGCTTGAGAGAAATATTCTGCTAATCACTAGGAAAAACTGATGCAATTTGTTGGCCAAGAGTGGTTAGGAAGGAAAAGAAAGGAAAAACTACATTATCCATTATTTGAGTGATTTAAAGGCTTTAATTGTTTCGCGAAAAATGAATTATTTAGAAAATATTTTCTTGAAAATAACCACTTGCATGACTTGAAGTTATTAGTCAATGAAATATGTTTTCATTTATTATCAATAACAATTTATGTCTAAACATTTTCATGGGCGATGAAAAAGTTTTTCGTTCGTTCATTTTTCAAGTGATACAAATGATTATATAAAAATAAATTTCTTAATATATCATTCATTTTTTGTTAAGCAAACATGCCCAAAAATTAACTATAGAAAGATTTGTAGGATTCGATGGAAAACTCTTAAATTTTTTCACTTTCCTCCTCTAGTAATAATCTCTAAATTTTTAAAGAGGTACTCCCACCAAAATTCATAAATACCGGAAACATGCTCTTCCATCCCCGATTAGCTTGCCAAAAACCAGCTTTTTTCGTTAGGCGGGATTAGAACCTGAGAATGAGGGATGGCTTTCTCTAGTTGTCTACCGTAATTAGGTCACGAAATCAAATTAATGGCCTATTGGTGCATGGATTAGTGCATACGAGACCATTCGAAAGAGCAACGTGATTCCACACCCACAAGAAGAAAATGCCGTTTACTCTTTATGGAGATCTTGAAATCGACCATCGAATTGTTTTAAGATCAGAACTCACTCGTAATTGTGCATATGCCTTTGCTAAGCTTGTTGCTTAATACTGATGATCATAGTCTTCAATGTCGGTGAGTTCCACGTGCGAGCCACATAATTTAAAGGCGCTGAGTTCACGTGCACCGGAGAATGTCTCTTGGTCAACGGGCGCAATTGATTTCTTGAATAGTCTAAGTTTTTAGTTGTAAGTTAGCTTGGGCGAGATCGCTTAAAAGCCTAACCGCCGGACCTATAATTTTTCCATAGACCATACTAGAGTTTGCCCATGGATCAAATATAACCTATGCATAAGAAATAATTTTTTCTTTAAGCTCCGTTTGTTTCGCGAAAAATGTGACATATAGGAAAATGACAATATTTTTCGGTGTTTGGCTGAAACTTGAAAATGAACTAGAAAATATTTTCCGCTGTTTGGTATGAAAAATCTGCTTTGATTTTGCTGGAAAAATTATCAAAAAAATTTGAATTTTTAATTATTTGAATTTTTTTTCTTTTTCCTTCTTCCTCGGCCATGGCCGCATGTGAGGGACGAGCTCACCCAAGGCCAGCGAGGCTCGATCTTGCTAGATTCCAGCAGGCCGAGCTTGCCCGAGGATTGGCGACCTTGTCCCTCGCCTGGGGCTAGTTGTTGGCCGTCACCGGCCACCGGACGAAGAAGAAGGAAAAAATAGAAGAAAGAAAGGAAAATAAAGAGAAAAAAGAAAATACATTTTTTAAAAATATTTTATAAGAATGAAGTTTCATTACTAAAAACCCAAGCCCAAGCGCCGAGAATTGCGCATGGCTTTTGTGGACCCGTGCTTGAGTGCCAGGGACCTAAGCTCAAGCGTCGAGGACCCAAACACTGCCTTTATGGACCTGGGCTTGGGTGCCGTGCATTAGGCATAAACTTTATGGCTTTAGGCTTGACCTTGATGGACCCGAGTGGTGGGTGTCGGCGGCTTGGCCCAAGCCTCAATGGATTCTTGTCCGGACGCTGGAGACCTGGTCCGGAACGTCAGGATCCGGAACCAGATTAGGGTCCCGTGTCAAAGCGTAGAATTTCGGGTCCAACTGTCGATATCTAGTCATATTTTGAAATTTTTTTTTCGATTTTTCAAAGAGGAAATCATTTTCCTAAATTTAAGTATAGTTTTTCCGTTGACTCGTTTTCTTAATCGAACTGAATGATAAAAAACGATGAAATGTTTTCCCTTTCGCAAAATAAACGGAGTCTTAATTTTCTCTCTTTTCCTTCACTTCCATCCATACAAAGTTACAAATGAATGGATTTAGGTAGACTGGGTTGCGAACACAACTTAGGTAAATGTGACACATGTACTAATATGTATGTACATCGGCAAATTTAATGGAACCCGTCAGTTTTGTAGGTAGGATTATACTTTTATACATGTCACACTTGCAAAGTTTTCCCTATCTCAACAAAAAAAATTTGGCGATTTCTCTGTTTATTCGATTATTTTCTATTTTTCATATCATATCCAATCAAATGCATAAGTCCTAAAGATGAACAAGAACAAAAGCAGAAACCAAAAGCGGAAACGAGAGTTTGGACCGGAACAAACGAAGGGGTAACGTCACGTAAACTCTCTTCTCGATTTGAAAATCTATTCTCGGACTCGCTCGGCAATCGCTGGTTGCCATCTGCGCCTATCTCTCTTCTTTTTTGGCAAATTTTAGTGGATTTGTTTCATTCTGATGGCTCGTTTACTAACACTATCATTCATAGAATTGAACAGATACTATTTACACATTGAGAGGGTGAGTTAAGATGGGTGTCTCGCTCATGCGTGAAAGGTGACCCCATGTCCATGCTTTCGTAACACCTGTCTAAGAGGGATGAACAACGGCCTCACAAATCCAATGCCACTGGAAAGTTCAGGCCCTTTTCAGTTTTTTACAAGTTTTGGGGGCCGGTAGTTTCCAGTTTTTTGAAGAACAGTCTACCACAGAGTCACGGAAGCAAATCAGCCACAAGTTTCACGAGATTCCTCGCGCAAAACCATGGGGTAAGCGACAAAGCTCACTGTTTTTATCCTCTTTCTCGGTCATATAACAATGTTCTGTTGTCGAGCTTTTATCATGTTCATGTGCATTTTTCTGAAATGCTTTGAGTTCGGAGGTTAGTTGCTTTATGCTTCTCCATTTTTGATTGCTGGTGTTTTTTTTTCGTCAGTGGCTCCATCTGAATCTCCCTTTTCAATTCCCTTTTCATTTTAGCCTTGTCAAATTCCGGTGCAAAACGAGTAAATTGCTTGCATTCAGGCCGATGATGCTCGAACCTGGTGCTGCCATCTTGAGATTTTTCTTCGCATTTTCTGCATTTACATGGCTTGAGTTTGATACTGCCATCTAAAAAAAACGTATATGTTCGAGTTGGTGATGAAGTTAACAATGTTGAGTGACCATTAGTCAATGAATAGCTTGCATTGCTCTTGTCGCAAATTTGTGATGATTTCTTTGTTGAACAAAGAATCACATTAAAAGTTTCATTTGGCTCTGTTCTTTTTCAAGAGTTGTTCTTCCAGATTTCTACTTCCTGTGTGTATGGTGGTAACTTTCTTAATCAATAGGTAATTTCCTCTAATCTGAAAGATTCATAAGCCCCTAACTCATGATCATCCCCTATCAATTTGAACAGGGCGAGCTAGTCAGCAAAGTGCAAGTTTGGGGAGGTAAATTGGGTTTGGATTGCAAATATGGTCATTGCAGATGGGTATCGGGAAAAATAGTTAACTTTCATGTTTTATTAAAATTTAGCAACCAAGTGGTGGAGTTCGGCTGTACCTTCTCCTCCGGTTTTCATTCAGTTAATGGCAATCGACAGCTTAATTTTGGGTGCCGTCGTCTCTGTGCTACTAGAAAGCTGTCGCTTTCCTTTCCTAGACGAGCATGGGGTGTAAAATGCATGTAGTGGTCCATCGATAAAATGCTTTTTGTTTTAAGATGTGGAGAACAGTTCGTCTAGCGATATAACATTTATGGTTGCATTTTAAGCAATCGCTGGAATGATCATGAGAGGTTGCTATTGCTTAGTAAAACTCTGTTGCAATTGGAACCACATTAGTGCACAAAATATGCTCTCTTTTTTCTAGAGAAATCAAGTGAAAAACAACATGCCGATTATAGCTAAAGGAAGACATAATGAAAGCATTCTGCCTCATTGCGATTTCTTTCCTAGTACGGACACACATCAGTTGCTCATGTTGGCTTTGCATTGTGCGGTTACTCAGCTTCCTTCTGTATTGTATAGTTCTCACCGAACCGTTCTCTTTTGACTCCAATCCCCTTGGAACATTAGCCACTCTCTTCTTGATTTAACACCTGGACATTACACTTCGCAGTGTCTGAGCATGAATTCATCTTTTGCAGGTCTTGTTTGCACTATTTGGCTGAATTTGCTTGTGGAACATACAATGCAGCAAGAAAACAGCAGTAGCAGTAGAATCATGGGAACTATGTGTGGTTTTCTGAGAAAGTGCTTATTCAGAGCCCTGTCTGTGGGCCCCATCCCCAGTCACGTCGCCTTCATCATGGATGGAAACAGGAGATATGCTAAGCGGCGAAAACTAGTCGAAGGGGACGGCCACAGGGCCAGATTTTCATCTCTCGTGACTATTCTTGGTTACTGCTATGATTTGGGAATAAGGTATGTAACAGTCTATGCCTTCAGCATCGACAATTTTAAAAGACGGTCCGATGAGGTCCAATGCCTGATGGATTTAATGGTGGAAAAAATTGAGGAATTGCTCAAGACAGGAAGTGTTCTTGATCGATATGGCATAAGGATGCACTTCATAGGGAACTTGAAACTTTTAAATGAGAATATTCAGATTGCAGCAGAGAAGGCCATGAAGGCTACTGCAAGCAACAATAGGACTGTCCTTTTGATATGCGTGGCCTATACTTCTCGCAATGAAATAGTGCACGCCGTCCAAAGATCCTGTGAAGAGAAGCCAGATGAAGCTAATGTTTTTGAAGGAAATGTAGAAATCAAGGAAATGAATGGTCAGCTGGATGAACTAGGAGTGCCTATTTCCCCTTGCAGTTGTGGAGTCAAAAGAGTCAAGGGGGCAGAGACAAAAAACGGCATCTTCAAACATGTTGGACAGGGATCACATCAAGAAAGATCAGATGATATTGAGAAGATGCACAAGTATCCAATCATAAACTTGGTAGATATCGAGAAGAATATGTACATGCCCGTGGCACCTGTTCCAGACATAGTCATAGGAAGTTCGGGCGAGACTAGGCTGAGCAATTTCCTTCTTTGGCAAACCGCTTATTGCCCCTTATACGCACCTGATGCTCTTTGGCCTGACATGGGGTTATGGCACTTGGTATGGGCAGTGCTCAGTTTTCAGAGAAGCTACTCTTATTTGCAGAAGAAGAAGAAACAGTTGTAAAACCTTCCTCCTCGCGCCTGTCAATAAGCAAAAACAAATCAACCGTGTGTATCATGTATTTGCTGATAGTTGCGGCTTCAGGGGCCCTTTATATCTCATGGATGACGGTTTTGTTCTTGGGTCTTCCAAACGGAAAGACTGAGTCGGAGTTTCACATGAAAGAAGGGTAGTTACAGAATTGGTAAATGGCAATTGCTATACATTGCCTGTACAGATTAGTCCCATATGTACATTGATTGTAGAGACTTATTATTTCTTTCCTAAACAAACGTCGACGTTCTCCAATGGCCTGATAATTTTGTTCCTAAGGAAACATCTTTACGACCTCACATGTTCCGTCTGCAGGAAAATCTTTACTTTCCCTATTACTCTGCTCCTTATGATTGTGCAATTCCTTGCTCGGGAGTTCGTCCGGCTTATATCTTTGCATTCTTTTTCATCAGAACCTGCTTATATTCTTACCTTCAACAGTTCATCGTCCAAAAAGGTTGTCTCCGCGTGATTTGCCGAATAACCCTATCCTCCGTACTGCACAAATATGGTAAGATAACAGTGTGTTCTGCTTCTGCAGTGTTAAGAGAGCTGAAGTTGTCTGTGACTATGGTGCTTGTAGGCTGTGGCGGTGGTTTTTTCAATTTTATGAAGCCAGGACTGTTCAGCAAAATTTCGTTGTAAAAAATAATGAACAAAAAATATTCAAGAGAAGGGAAAATGGGATTCAAGTAAGAGGGAATTAAGCACACATTTCAACTTCCTGACATGTTCACTTAGTCAAATGTATATTCAAACAAAGCAAGTGGATCAATATTAAATTAACCAGAGATGCGTGGGAGGTTTTTGCAAACAATCGCGGAATTGTTGCATCGAAGGAATCAAAAGACCGAATATCAAGATCAAGTTAGCTAAGGTAAGGGTACAGCACGATAAAAGAGATCTGTATACGAAATCACGTCATGCATCGTCGTTGTCGTTATCTTTGCATTGTGAAAAGACGATCTCACCATTCCAAGGATAACGTGTCGCAATAGCTCACCATCGTCACAATTGATTTAGGTATTGAAGGATTTCCAATTTCAGAAATCGGAGCCCAACCACTTTTATCTTACCAATTGCATACCAATTACTCAAGATCCATGCTACTTACGCAAGCCAAAGACCTAAATTTAATCAATAACAAGACTTGCAGGGTATTCACAACACCGATCTTGGTACGATCCTCCTCGTGCCACCTCATCAAATCGGATGTTTTAGTTCACATAAATAATTGTTGTAGTCATGGCTTAAAGGATCCTTATTTTAGTGGGTCCATAGAAAATGTCATCCAGACGGAATATAAGTCGATGTAACGTAACTTGAGGCGGCGAGAGAAAGAGACAACCCCACGGTTGCCGGGAACTTTCTTCTTCCTCCTCTACTTCCTCTTCCTATTATGACGTCCACAGGAGTTTTTTCTTCATAGTTTTTCCAGCGAGAAGCTCCATATTCTGTGCACCTCTCCTTATCGGAATTTTGCTTCCAGGATAGCTTGCAATTCTTAGGGCAGGCATGTTATCTTCTCCTACTTTAGACTAAAACTATCAACGATTTTGTTCATTTCATGTAAGTTTGAATGAGTGGTTGCAGGACATCTTCTTCTAAGCCAAGTTCTAGTGGGGAACCTCCACCAAAATTATCATCCATTTCACCCCCGGATCACTCCACTAGCACCATGAATCATCTCAACAGTGTCCTCATCTCATGTCATTCAGGAATCATATGAAGTCCCAATGTTATTCCCTCGCATGATACCATTCACTACCAAATGATCTGTGTGCTGTCGCTCGACTCTTATGGAGAGAGCACACACTTTTGACAAGGGAATGGAAGTTTTCCAGCATCAGGTTTGGTTACAAAGGTGAAGGCGAGAACATCTTCCTCACTGTCCCTGTATTCTTGACTTGCCCGGCGGCGCGCGACTCATGCATCTATTCACTTCCGGTCATCCATCACAATTAAGTAGAAATAAAATCACAAATTCCAAAGAACTACCAGATGAGAGAGTAAAAAATTCCAAGTTTAAAGGGAAGGAACATTTCAATCAGCCACAGAGGCAGGCACATCAAATTTGAGTCGAAAAAATTGGCTAGCAAACGATCAAAACATAAACTGAGTATAACTATGGCATGCTTACATACAGAAAAAGGCTTTTCGGGCATGGCGTTTAGACAATCATAAGTCCAGCTAATGATGAGATATGATAAAGAATGCAAAAACTATGAATAAATACATCCTTACAAGTGCTGTCTAAAGAATATGAACAAGCATACAAAAAGAAATGCAGTGGCCTCTTGTGTTCAAGCAGTAGAATCATTGTATCACCGCCACACTGTCCTCCTCTTCTTGCCCTCGTTCCACTTCCACCCTCAATCCAGTGTGCATGCACAAATATATTACAAAGGAAAGTGGTTTTCATAGAAGTCCATAGCCAATAACTTTTCGCATGGTCTAAATCTATTCTAATCACAACTGGAGTTCACAACAAAATCAGGTCTAGACTTACGTCGTTTAACTGTGTTTGAGATCCACATCCAGACACATTCTTCATATGTATTCATCGAGTACAAAACTACTGATAACATCAACAATAATAACAATGACTATACTGATCACACTACTATGTGATAAGTATCATATATACAGTGAGAAGTAAGATCCCCACTCAGAAAGTATTGAAAACATTTCTCGAAGATAATTATCAATATCATATAGTGAAAAATCAATAATATAATTCTCATTCAAAAAGTAAGTAACCAAGATACCTAAAACTGAAGAATTTTATTTGAATAATACAAGTTCATAACAAAAACTAGTACATCTGAATATCATGGGGCACATCATATAGAAAACTAATGATAACATCAACAATAATAACAATGACTATATTGATCACACTACAATGTGATGGCTAACTGATGCACCTAGGGGACCGGCGGACCCGTTATGCGACTAGACGAATCGACGAGCTTGAAGTCAATGATGTCGGATTGAGCTCAAATTTGATCGTCTGAAGCGAAACGGCGTGCTGATCAATACTCATAGCCTTAGGCTATGATTAACGATGGATTTTCGCGATTCGGGGTCGTTTAGATGGTTTTTTTTAATTATTTTAGTAATTTTCGAATTAAGGGTATTTTTGTAATTTTTGCGTTTTTTTTTGTCATTAGGGTTAACACCCTTTATAAATTTGTTTTTAGGGTTTTGAGATGCAGTAGTTTTTGGATGTTTTGAAAACTTATCGATTGTTAATCGATTGAGAGAACAGTTTGTTCCTCGTTATTATTTCGATTCTTCTGTTTAGCCTAATTTCTATCGCGCTTCGGCATCAATTGGTATCAAAGCACAGGTTGCTTGAATCAATGGCTGAACATAATCGCGGTCGTGGACGGCGGGCTCGTGGTGGCTGGGGGCGTGGAGGCATTCCTGAAGCAGACGACCAACCGCGTCTAAGAGATCTGCGAGACGTAGAAATTGAAGAACAGAGAAGACGAATCCAGGATTTGGAGCGACAACTTGCGGAGGCGAGGTTGGGCGTTCAATCCGAAGAAGGAGAGGAATCTGAGGATTCATCCGATGATGAAGAAGAAGACGTAAACCTTTTCGGGGTTCTAAACCAGGGGCGGAATCGAGGAGTACGACCTGGAAATCAGCGTTCTTCTCAAAATTTCGGAATGAAGATCGAGATTCCCGAGTTTAATGGTAAGGCTCATCCTGATGAGTTTATTGATTGGTTGCATACGGTAGAACGGATTTTTGATCTTAAAGATCTAACTGAGGGGCAAAAAGTGAAGTTAGTGGCTATTAGGCTGCGAAAACATGCTTCGATTTGGTGGGAACACGTGAAAAAGCAACGCGCTAGAGAGGAGAAGCCGAAGGTGGATCGTTGGGAGAAGATGAAAAAGTTATTGCAAAATTTTTTTTTGCCTACCCATTATAGGCAAGAGGCGTTTATTAAGTATTATAACGTCAAGCAAAGTGATAAAACAGTTGAAGAATTTACTGAAGAATTTGATCGTTTGCGGATGCGTTGTGATGTGGCGGAGGAAGACGAGCAGACGATTGCACGATATCTGGCAGGGTTGCGATATGAGATCTCTGATGTTGTCCAATTACAGTAGTATTGGACGTATGAAGATGTGTGCAGACTAGCCCTGAAGGTGGAGGGGCAGTTTAAAAGAAAGAGCAGTAATTCTAAGTGGTTAGGCAGCAGTTCCAAGTGGTCAGATAAAGAATCCCAAGGAAAAGCGGGAACATCTGCAGTAAATTCGACACCGGCCATAGTTAAGGATGTGAATTCTAAACCTGTATCCAACGAGAGGCAGAGTAATGCTGAAACTAGCAGGGGAGGAACTGCAGCCAAGCGGTGTTTCAAGTGTCAGGGATTCGGGCATTTTGCTGCTGATTGTCCGAACCGACAGATTGTGACACTTGTTGATAATCCAATTTTTGATGAAGGTCCAATTTATGACGAATCTGAAGGCGAAGAAGAGGATGCGGATGCGAAATAGGAAGAGATTATCTATGCTGATTCTGGTGAGTCTTTAGTCGTTAGAAAAATATTAAATGTTGCTGTAGCGGATGATGAATCATGGCTTAGACATAATATTTTTCATACTAAGTGCACTAGTAGAGGAAAAGTATGCAGCGTGATAATAGATGGTGGGAGTTGTGAGAATGTGGTGTCCACGACTATGGTGAAAAAGTTGGGGTTGAAAACAGAAGATCATCCTCAACCATACAAGCTGTCGTGGCTTAGAAAAGGGAACAAGGTGAAGGTGAGCAAAAGGTGTCTTGTACAATTTTCGATTGAAAAAAATTACATCGATGAGGTGTGGTGTGATGTAGTCCCAATGGATGCTTGCCATATTTTATTAGGGAGGCCGTGGCAGTTTGACAGAAAGACACAGCATGATGGTTTCAAAAATACCTATACCTTTAAGAAGGATGGTCGAACCATTACCCTAGGTCCTTCAGATTTCAGAAAGGAAGTGAAGAATAATCTGCTGTCTAGGTCAGAATTTCAAGAAGAGGCAGTGAGCGCACCTGAGCTTTTTGCCATTGTGGTGATGGAGCGGAATTCTGACGGTCCCGAAATTTCTACTCAAGTTCTACCCTTGCTTAAGGAATTTGCTGATGTCGTATTGGAAGAGTTACCACCTGGGTTGCCGGTTGAGCACAATGTTTCTAGAACTTTTAATGTAGTAGATTTGTCACCTTACTACACTGAAGAGGAAGAAGACCCTGAAGAGATTGACGACAATGAAGACGAAGCAGATTAGAGGACGAATCTTTCTCTAGCAGGGGAGGATGATGCACCTAGGGGACCGGCGGACCCGTTATGCGACTAGACGAATCGACGGGCTTGAAGTCAATGATGTCGAATTGAGCTCAAATTTGGTCGTCTGAGCGAAACGGCGTGCAGATCAATACTCATAGCCTTAGGCTATGATTAACGATGGATTTTCGCGATTCGGGGTCGTTTAGATGGTTTTTTTTAATTATTTTAGTAATTTTCGAATTAAGGGTATTTTTGTAATTTTTGCGTTTTTTTTGGTCATTAGGGTTAACATCCTTTATAAATTTGTTTTTAGGGTTTTGAGATGCAGTAGTTTTTGGATGTTTTGAAAACTTATTGATTGTTAATCGATTGAGAGAACAGTTTGTTCCTCGTTATTATTTCGATTCTTCTGTTTAGCCTAATTTCTATCGCGCTTCGGCATCACTAACACATATATAGCGAGAAGTAGGATCCCCATTTAAAAAGTAGTGAAAACATCCTTTTAAGATAATAGTCAATGTCATATAGTGAAACCCAATAGGGTATGTAACCAAAAAACCCAATACGAAAGATTTTCTGCAATATATAAACATATATACTCGAATGATATATGTTCATCACAAAGTTTAATTCATTCAAATATCACGGGGCACATCGAAGACATTTTCTATATGTATTCTTTGAGTAGAAAACTAGTGATGACATCAAAAACAATAATATGACCATATTGATCACACTTCTATATGATGACAATCAAATATACAACAAGAAATAGGATCCCCACTTAGAAAGTAGTGAAAAAAATCCCTCAAATATAATTGTCAATGTCATATAGGGAAAATCCAGTAGGGTAATTTCCACTCAAAATGTAAGTAGTTAAGAAAACCCAGAAGTAAAGATTTTTATGCAATTAATGAACCTATTTACTCGAATATTGCAGGTTCATACCAAAAACTAGACATCCGAATATCACAATGCACATCATACACATTGTTTATATGTATTCTTCGAGTAGAAACTAGTGCTGACATCAATAAAAATAACAATGACTATACTAATCACACTATTAAGTGATCACAATCATATTTACAGTGAGAAGTAAAATCCCCACTCAGAAAGTAGTGAAAGCATCAACTAAGATAATTATCAATGTCATATATTAAAAACCCAGTAGGATAATTTCCATTCCAAACGTAAGTAAACAACAAAATGCAATATGAAATTTTTTTTTGCAAGATATAAACTAATTTACTCGAATAATATGGCTTCATAACAAAAACTAGGACATCTGAATATCACGAGATTCATCATACACATTGTTGATATGTATTATTCGAGTAGAAAACAAGTAATAACATGAACACAAATAACAATGACTACATTGATCACACTACTATGTGATGACAATCATATATATAGAGAGAAATAGGATCCCCACTCACAATGTTGTGAAAACATCCTTTAAGATAATTATCAATGCTATACAATGAAAACCCAGAAGAATAATTCTCATTCAAAAAGTAAGTAATCAAGAAAACCCAATACTAAAGATTTTTCTACAACATGTAAACCTATTTACTCGAATAATTAGGTTCATAACAAAAACTAGTACATCTCAAATTATATCACGAGAGTAGAAAACTAGTGATAAGAAGAACAATAACGACTAGATTGATCACAATGCTATGAGCAAGAAGTGGGATCCACACTCAGAAAGTAGTGAAAGCATCCATCAAGATAATCATCAATGTCACAAAGTGAAAACCCAGTAAGATAATTCCCATTCAAAAAGTAAGTAATCAAGAAAACCTAGAATTAAAGATTTTTCAGCAATATATAAACCTATTTACTCAAATAATACAAGTCATAACAAAAACCAGTACATTCGAATATCACGTTGTTTATATGTATTCATTGAATAGAATACTAGTAATAACTTCGACAATAATAACAATGATTATATTGATCACACTATTATGTGATGACAATCATATATACATTGAAAAGTAGGATCCCCACCTAGAAAGTAGTAAAAACATTCTTCTAAAATAGTTATCAATGTAATATGGTGTAATCCCATCAAAATTATTCTCATTCAAAAAGTAAGTAATAAAGTAAACCAGGTGCTAAAGATTTTTCTGCAATATATAAACCTATATACTCGAATTATACAGATTCATAAAATGACTAGTGTATCCAAATATCATGAGGCATCATACACATTGATTATATGCATCATCGAGTAGAAGACTAGTGATAACATCATCATCATCAACAACAACAACAACAACAACAACAACAACAACAACAACAACAACAATGACTATACCGATCATACTATTATGTGACTACAATCATATATACAATGAGAAGCAGGATTCACACTCAAAATGTACTGAAAACATCCACTAAGATAATTATTAATCTCACATAGAGAAAATCCAGTAGGATAATTGCCATTCAAAAAGTAAGTATTAAAAAACTTGATACTAAAAAGTTCGTAACAAAAACTAGTACATTCGAATATCATAGGGCACATCATACACATTGTTTATATGCATTAAACAATGATAACAATAACTATATCGATCACGCTACTATGTAGTGACAATTATATATACATCAAGAAGTAGAATCCACACTCAGATAATTGTGAAAACATCCCTCTAAATAATTATCAATGTCATATAATGTAAGCTCAGTAAGACAATTCCCATTCAAAAAGTAAATAATCAAGAAAACTCACTACTAAAGATTTTTCTGTGATATATAAACCTATTTACTCGAATAATATAGGTTCATCACAAAATCTTGTGCATTCGAATATCATGGGGCACATGGAACAAATTGTTTATATGTATTCTTCAAGTAGAAAACTAGTGATAACATAAAAAAACATTACACTACTATGTGATGACAATCATATATACGGTGAGAAGCAGGATTTTCACTCTGAATGTAGTGAAAATACCATGTAAAGTAATTCCCATTCAAAAAGTAAGTAATCAAGAAAACCCAATACAAATGTAAACCTATTTACTCGAATAATACAGGTTCATAACAAAAACTAATACATCCAAGTATCACGGGGCATATCAAAGGCATTGTTTATATGTATTGTTCAAGTAAAAAACTAGTGATAACCTCAACAAAAATAATAATGACTATACTGATCGTATACTATTATGTGATAACGATCATATTTATAGTGAGAAGTAGGATCCCCACTCAGAAAGTAGTGAAAACATCTACCAACATAATTATTAATGTCATATAGTGAAAATCCTAAAAAGTTAGTAATTAAGAAAACCCAGTAGTAAAGATTTTTCTGAAAGATATAAATCTATTTACTCGAATAATACAGGTTCATAACAAAAACTAATCCACTCCGAAAGTAGCGAATATCGTGGGGCACATCATACACATTGCTTATATGTATTCTTCGAGTAAAAAAATAGTGATAACATTGACAACAATAACAATGACTACACTGATCACACTATCGTGTGTCATATAGTGTAAGCCTAGCAAGATAATTCCCATTCAAAAAGTAAGTGACCAAGAAAACCCCTTACTAAAGATTTTTCAGCTATATATACACCTATTTACTCGAATAATATAGATTCATAACAAAAGCTATTACATCCAAATATCATGAGAAACATACATATTGTTTATATGTATCATCGAGTAGAAACTAGTGATAACATCAATAGTAATAATAATGACTACAGTGATCACACTATTGTGTGATGACAATCACATATACAGTGAAAAGTGAGATCTGCACTCAGAAAGGAGATAAAACATCCTTTTGAGATAATTTTTGATGTCATATAGTGAACACCCGACAGGATAATTCCCATTCGAAAAGTGAGTAATTAAGAAAATCTAGTACTAAATATTTTTTCCACAACATAAGCCTATTTACTCGATAGTATAAGTTTATAACAAAACCTAGTACATCCGAATTTCAGGAGACACATCAAACACATTTTTTGTATATACTCATCGAGTAGAAAACTAGTGATAACATCAATAATAATAACAGCGACGATATCGATTACACTCCTATGTTATGACAATCATATATAAAGTGAGAAGTAAGATCCCAACTGAAATGTAGTGAAAAAATCCTCTAAGATATTTATTAGTGTCAAATAGTGAAAACCCAATAAGATCATTCCCATTGAAAAGGTAAGTAATCAAGAAAACCCAAGTAGCTAAGTTTTTGCAGCAATATATAAACTTATTTAATCGAATAATACATGTTCAGAACAAAACTAGTGATAACATCAACAACAATAACAATGATCATACTAATCATACTACTATGTGATGACAATCGTATACACAGCGAGAAGTAGGATCACACTCAAAAAATAGTAAAAACATCCTCTAAGATAATTATTAATGTCAAATAGTGAAATAGGATCATTCCCATTCAAAAAGTAAGTAATCAAGAAAACCCAATACCAAAGATTTTTCTATAATATATAAACCTATTGACTTGCATATCATAGCAAAAACTAGTACCTCCAGAATATCATGGAGCACATCATACATATTGTTTGTATGCACTATCAAATAGAAAACTAGTGATAACATCAATAACAATGACAATGACAATGACAATGACAATAGGGATCACATTACTATGTGGTAATAATCTTATATACAGCGAGAAGTAGAATTGCCACTTCAAAAAGTGATCTAGAAAACGATAACACAATACTAATGATATTTCCACAATACATAAATCTATTAACTCGAATAATACTGGTTCATAACAAAATCCAATACATCTAAATATCACGGGGCAATATCTACCTGTAACACCGTTGTTCATATGGATTCATTGAGTACTAGGTTTCTAGTAGTAGGGACAACAATGTAACCTAATCACAGAGAATATACAAATACTATCAAAATAAATATGATAATCATTATCACAAGCAATATCGTCGTCGTCATATCAATCTCGGTAACAAGAAGAAGAGTAATTGAAACCACAAAGTCATTATATTTACCATCAATTAATTCAATGAGGCATGCACATATAAAGTGGCCAACATCTGCACACAAGTTAGGCCAATCGTAGATACAGTGGAAGAATATCATCACCATATAATCATCCATAGTCAGTGATTTATATAGTGTAAGTGTCAAAGGATAAACCATATGCCCATGTATAAAACATAAAGCACATATCCAGAACTCACGACCAAGATATAACGGCAATCATTTCAATCCGAACAATCATCTCCATGCTTGTCCAACTCAATAATCAATTCATATAATAAGGAAAACACAATCCCCAATTCTTTAAACTCAGAAAACTGACTCATGACGCAATCTCTAAATAGAGATAAAACCAGGAATACCAAGGACGCGCGAATAAAGAAACAGCCTCATGCTTCGGCCTCCCAATAGAAAGATGAAACAGTCTTATGCATGTCATGCTACGCATTAATTCATTGCTTCTACTAAGAAATTAAAATGGGAGTACAACCACCAGTCAAAGTAGAATCCAATCTCTTCATGCATGCATGCACGTTCACGTCCTCCACTTAAGCGCCATCGTTGTCGCCCCCACCCTCTTTATCACTATCCTCGGGAGCTTCCTTATTCAGATCGAGCTCCATGTGGAATTTCTTCCTCCGAGCCTGTGCTTCAGAAGAAGAAGCGCTGCCCTCAGCCACAGCGCTGCCATCGCCCTCTATTTCATTCTCTTTGCTCTCGGCCAGAATCCTCTGCCCTATGTTCAACAAGGTCCATGTGAGTTCTTCTGCCTGCTCGTCATGCTCCTGCTCCTTCGGGGGCGATATCGGTGGAGGGAAGACGCCCCGCCACTGTCTGTCCTTGTGGCTGCGCATGTGTCCGAAGAGTGCCTTCCAGCTGCTGAATGGCCTACTGCAAATGCTGCACAGCTTTGGCAATTCTGGACCGTCGAATGCCACCTTCTTCCTCTTCTTTTTGAGGCCCTCTCCTTCTGCTTGCACGCCTTCTAGGCTCTCACTTGGGGGTGGAGGAGACCCCGCAGCGGTGGTGGAGGAACCGCCTGTGAGGGCTGGTTTTTTGCCCCGCGCGCTCAGTGGCTCCATGCTCTCTCCCCCTTCGCCGCCACCCTTAGGGCTCCCTGCTGGGGGCAGGGGAGGGGGAGGAGAAGAATCGCCACCGCCAGCACCGGGCAGCACAGCAGAAGAACCGCCGATCGGTCCGGTTTCGGCATGCGGCGTGGCTGGGGGAGACACATCCACATCGTCCCGGGTCACTTCGTCCTGCTTTTTTTCGAAGGGTTGTTTGTCCATGGTATGAGAAGTGAAACGATGCAAAGACCACACTGATTAATTGTTCAAAAGTTGAAAATGAAGATCCCGTCCGCCGTGATCTGAGTGAGAGGAAGATGAAGGAGTATATACTGCGAGTTTTAGGGCGGAGAGATTCGAATGTTGGTGGTTAATCCCTCTGCAGTTTTGCTCTATTTGCCCTAATTCTCTCTCTCTATCCCTCTCTGCAAATACATGAAATAGTACTTTGTACAGAGAAAACGGTTCACTCAAAACGATTCTGGGCTGACACGTGTGCACAGGACAATAATGACCCTTCACGATTTATCAGAAGGAAGCCAAAATAGGCAAAGTGCATTGCATGTGCATTACTGGAACATGGCAATGTCATAAACCTCAACTGGCATATAAGGTAAATTGTTGGAAACCGCAAAGGATTTTTCAGATCTCAAGGAGACTCTTCCTAACCCAAGTTCATCTTGAAACTTGGAATCTAGAAAGTTGTTACTTAAGTTGTTATGTCCTTTAAGATAGTATTTAATGTTATGAATCTAGACGTGTTTGTTCATGTGACTAGAGTAAACGTAGAGTCGTGTGTTAATCCTATATATATGTGTGCAACTTGTAATCTTTTTAAGAACAAGCAAATACAATAGTATTTCAAATTTTCTTCCAACATAAATTATTAACCCTAGCAGGATTTTAATTACCCAAAATGGCTCTTCCTTTTTATCCTCTATCGACTGCGTGAGTAAATGCGTGGTATAGTCTCTAGGAGATTTTCAATAGAGTCGTGTAAACAAGCACTCTACATATACTAGTTAAAATTACTGAAATTTACCCTAGCATATATTAACAAATTTTGAAAATTAAGCAATGACTAGTTTTGAAAAAGTCATTAGTGGTAACGGACGAGGTTTTGCTATAGCTAGGATTAGACACTTGTCAGGCATTCGTGATGTGTTTGGTCACCAACACGTGACCATGACACAAAAAGCTATTTATCTTACTAAGAACTCAATCCATCTCCCTCTCCTATCTCTTTAGCGCCGTTGATCGCGCCGACACCCCCCGATTCTTGTCGGCCGCCACCTCCCGGCCATTTTCTTGACCGTGACACAAGCACCACAGCCGAGGCTCCCCAATACTTTGCTCCCTTGTCCCCCCGACCTTCTTTGTCTTTCATCTCTCGATTGACCTCAAAAGCGAAGGACTCAAGGCTTGTCGACCTCAGATCCAGTTGATCTAAAGTAGATTAGAGATTCGACCACCCCCGTTGACCTCGAACCGCAGTCGACGATGGTGGTTGGTGTTGGATATATTGTTAATATAGTCCAAATAATATGTTCACATACAAGCCCAATAGGTGTAAAGCATGGTTATTTTGGGCCCATATGGGCTGGAGCCCAATAGCTTGCGTATAAACTCGAGGGTTTTCCCTACGCTGGATGTAACACTGTTGAGCATTCCAAACTTGATGTCTCTTGGTGTAATACTTCAAGCAAAACACTTTTTCTCTCTCAAACCCATAACCTCCAACAGTTGGCATGTTCATGCCTTGGATGCTTTGTAAAAGCGAGCGACACAAGGGACAATAGCTTCCATGGCAGTGGTTGGCGGTCATTCAGCGGCCGGGGTGGCGACATCCAAGGCCAAGGTGGCGAGTGCCGGCGGGTGCCGACAGGTCAATGAGACAGTGAAAGAGAGAAGAGAGGGGAGGCTTGTGGTTTTTTTTTTTCATTTTCATGGAGGGGGTGTTTGGAGTTTTTTCCCTTGAATTTCACCTTTCAATTATGTTTACACATTGTTAATTATAAAATCCATCAACGAGCGACCTGTGTCCTGGCAGCAGAATTAACACTACTGCATGATGCTGCTAAACCTCTTAACAATTGTCCTAGGGACAATCTTTAACATTTTTCTTATCAATCGAATTTCGCCAAAATCTTTGAAAGTTTGATAGGTTTTTGCTTTATAATTGCCAGGAAAAAATATAATATGCTGGTTAGTTCTGCATAGACATCAAAGCAATATTTGGTATCTAAGTTTTACTCTATAATTATAAGATATAAAGTATAATCAACCGATATTTGGATATCTGAACTGTGCCCCGACCGGTTTGTAATCATATAGGATTCAAAGCATTTCTAAATGTTGTGGGTGCCATTGGGTTCATCATAAGATCTTTGGCTTCATTTTTTTTTCTTTGTGTGTTGAGATATATTATGTTTATGGTCTTCTAGTGAAAGTTGCGGAGATAATGACGTAAAAAATCACAACCCCGAAGACCAAGATCTGCTATAGCTAAATTTGAAAGCCACCAAGGCCAAGCCACAGCTACAACAACATCCAGAATCAAAAGTAGCAGCCACTCCACTTACAAGGTGAATTTGGAAAAAATCTTAAATGCACATGTTACACATGAGTCTCGATTCACATACACCGTTTAATGAGGTGGGTCCCATATAAAGACCGTTCGATTGAACGGTGGTTGTGAGATGGACTCACATTATTCGAGTGTGCTCCCGTTACCTGCTTACGCATTAGGGTTCATACTCATTTGGCATACTTTGACCTAGTAATTGAATATAAATTGTTAAGATCACCTTTGTCATTCAATAGATGATATTCACATGTGGAGCAACTCGAACGTTAGTGGGTCATAAGGGTATGGAAGCCAAACTCTAGAGATTCAACATGTTCGAAAGAAGCGAGAGAGAACGTACATATATCATAGGGCCTCGATGTCGAAATTCAAAATACCAAGCAAACGTGGATGACTTTTGCAATGTGACTATACATATCCATTGTTAGTAACTGAAAAATCGAGTGCAGACTGCAAGTCCTCAATAGTCAAAGGAATAGCAACTCGAAGCAATGGAGATCATGTGTGCCTGCATCTATATTTTGACATTTCCATTCTTTTGGCCAGCAAAGTTTCTATTCTATGCATCTCCCGAGAATAAATGAAATACCCAACATGTTCGACTACGCAAATATGGCTGTTAAAGACTTTTTGAAGTATTTAAATAAGCAGAAAGCTGACATGCTGTTCAAGAGATAAAAATAGCGGATTGGATACTTTTATGAAAGCTAATTTTGCTTATTCGTTTTCCACGCTCCGATAAGGTTTCAAGTATAAGAGCTTTAGCATAACCTCTGCTGAGAAGATTTGACAAAATGCCAATTAAAATATGCTAAGACTGTAAGCGAAGATTTATTTTTTACCTAGCTGCTACAACTCGCGAGATGCACAATTTAAAGAAAAATCATAGGCTTAGTCAATCATAGACGACGTGATTTGAGCCTTTAGAGATGTAGGCTTGATAGGGGATCTGCGAGATTCAATAGCTCAAATCAGTTATATGATCCGTCGCAATATGTTATTATCCCGATCATGTAAAGTCAAATAAAACTATCCGGTCATTCACAAGACACGTTTTTAATTCTTTACTTCCTGCTGCACGAGTGAAATAATACTTAAGGCTTGTTTGGTTCAGCATTTAGAATACTCATTTGGGCTCTAAAGTCCCTTGGCCAAATGCAAATGGCGTTTGGCAATTTTTTTGGAGCACTTTGGGGAAATGCAATGGCATTTCCAAAGGCTTCTAAAGTCCCTTAGGTTGAGGTAGGTCTGGAGGCACTTTCGCAAGTTGTATTTTCGGAATGCAAGGTGCACTGTTCATGCACACTGTTCATCTTCCCGAGGAACCAAACCGGAGGCCAGAGATAGCCGCCTAAGAGGTCCGGCCACCGCCGCCTGCAGGTCGGCCGATCTCTGGCGATCGCCACTTGGGGGTCGCCGGAGGTTGGCCGACCCGTAAGCAGCGATGGCTGAACCCGCGCGACCCAAGGGACGCCTAGGTCAGGCAACCTCAGGTCGCCTCACCTGAGACCCTTAGGCGCCAGTGCCGCCTCGCCTGAGGTCGAACAACCTCAAGCGAGGTTGGCTGGCCGCCAGATCTGGCTGGCAGAGGTTGGCCGATGACCGTTTTGGCCTGCCGGCGGTGGCTGAGTTCTTTGCTGATTTTTTTTTTAAATATTAGCAAAAGTCATTTACAAAATTAGTTTTTACCAAACGGTATTTAGACCAAAGTTGCTTTCAAACGTGATTTTAAAATATACATTATCAAATACTACTTATATTTCGAAAAACAATTTTAGCTCAAAGGTTTTTGCATTTTACCAAGGGTATTCCCTCAAAACCGAACCAAACATGCCTTTAGTCAGGTAGAAGGGCCAATTTGAGAGCGGGGCAAGTTGGGAACGGGCTGAAACGTGTGATTCGAAGACCAAGTCGGAGACTAACCTAATTCGAACTTAGATATACCACGGTGGTATTACCACCTCTCGTTGTTATTATTATAATTATTATAGGTTCTTCTTTTTCAAATACAGACATGATTAAACGGTCTACTTTCTATCAGAGACACGTTTATACTAAAGCTTTAAATATAGCAAGCGCGCATCAGAACCGTCCCCTACCTTTGCCTGTGTATCATGCTGCTCCCTATTAAGGATATATATCATCGTCTCTCTAAATTTTTTTCCCCAACAAAGAAATTTGGGATTTTTATTTCGTGTTTAATGCAACAATTTAAAGCCATGGAACTTAAGATTTGCATGCCAAACAGCATCGTCATAAAGGCCTCATGCTCCCATTTCGACTTGCGAGGATTACATTCCGACATCCACGTCCGCAACATTATGGGTTTGGCTGTTAGGACACTGATTGAGATGTGATAAGATTAAATAAGATAAAAATGCCCCAGATGACAGAAAATCCCATTACATGTTTTAAATTTTTTCGAAAAATTCAATTTAAAAACTGAACAAAGAAAAAAGAAAAGAAATGACTCTAACAGTTACCGCGGTGATTGACCATTGATGCCGTGGTGGCATCATTTGCGACCGCCCCCATGGGGGTCGCCTCTGTAGCGATTATCCGACGTCGACAAAAAACACCTAAGATAGTTTGAGAAACACCATATAAGATAACGTTGTTATATCTAGATTTTATCCGGTCCACCAAATATAGCCATAAAGTATATGAAAGTAATAAAGATATTAAAGCTCGTTATATAGAAAGACATCTACCCTCACTATAATTTGGGTTATACATCAAGTCTGCATATCTACATATTATGGTTTTACCAATTAGGACCATAACTATGAGACCATGCCACTTTTGGATGCACCAATTAACACAATTTTCACTTTCCTTCTATTTCATCCTTAGACTCTATCTTCATGAAAGAACTATTTAATTTCTTTACAAAATAGATGGCGATCGATCGGATTTACCATAACGAGGTGAGCTTTATCCTGCATATCAATCACGTCTTATTGCACAACTCAAATTCGAATTCAGAGATTCATGTTGGCTGGCCATGCAACGGATTTGCGAGTTCAAATGCTGTCAATTTAGATCTTATCCTCCAAAAGTGTGCAATTTTTGGGAGGTTCCCCTTGGGAAGTTCAATAAACGAGAAAATCAGATTTTCCTAAATAACAATTGCAATAGGGAGGCAAGGCATGATTGGAAAAAAAAATCTGCTCTTGTCTTGGAAATTTCCGAACAAAGCAACTGACAGACAAACCTGGTCCAACTCCACAGCGCAGCGCAATCAGAAAATGCCAACTCAGAAAAGGCCAGAAAAAGTTCAAGGAACGGGCCCCACATTCAACTCGGAATCATCCACGCGGCGGCACCGTATTCGTCCACGTCGACACGTGGGAGTGGAGCGGAGCGTAGGGGAAGCGGAAGCGCGGTCCGGTCCGACGTGCCGTAAGGATCAAACCGTCACATCCGACCATGAAAAGGCCCATAAAAAAACAGTTTGATTTTTTTTTACATAAAAAGTAATTAGAAAAAATGAGGAAATGCGAAATTTGAAATCAGGTGCGGCACGCCGCACGGCAGCGCAAGTGACCGTTGTTCGGACCGAAGGAGGAAAAAACCCCGAAAAGAAACTCGTCGGCGAATCGGCACGATCCAACGGTCTCGCTTCACTAGCCGTTGCGTTCGAAAAAAAAAGGAAAAACAAAAAAAAAGAGGAACCTCGTCCTCCTCCTCCTACTTCAGACATCTCCAACCCTTTATTTTCTCTCTCTCTCTCTCTCTCTCTCGCCCGTGAGATCAAAGGAGCCGTCGACGCACTCTCTCTAGGTCTCGCTGGGTGGTGGGTGTTTGGGAGAGAGAGAGAGAGAGAGTGGGAGAGTGTGTGTGTGTCTTGAGGAGTTGATTGTTCTTGTTCCAGATAAGTGTTGGCAAAAAGGAAAATGGGTTTATCTGATGAGAACAATGCTGCTCCGAGCAAACCCACAAATCTTCAAGGTAGAGAAAGAGAGTTCTTGCCTGGGTTCTTTTTATTCTCGTGCAGTTTCGATTTTTCGGATTCAATCTGGGCCCGGATCTGATATCGTTTGCCTAATGGATGTCGATCAATTTAGGAGGAGGGTTGGAGATTGGAGGCAGGAAATTCGGGCAGGAGATTAGGCAAACCAGGAGGGCGTTAAGCGTGATTAACCAGAACTTAGTTGGAGGTCATGCGCACCCATGTCACGTCGTCAACAAGAGAGGCCACTCCAAGTAATTTTTACAATTCATTCAGACAGTACCCAAAGAGAATTGAAGATGACGAGTATGAATTATCTTGTAGTTTAGATTGTGACAATGCGTTAAAGCTGGTCTTTTTTGGGCTCTGAAATGCAGAAGAGATGCACTGTGCGGGAAGGATCAGGTGGATCCAGTTCACAGACCAGTCACAAGGTTAGACTTTTTTTTTTCTTTACGAGACTTTGAGCTTGACCCTTTTTTCTTGTCTTCGCAACTCTTCTTTTTTCGTCTGGTTGATGTCTAGAAACGGAAAAAGGAACGAAAAAAGAAGAAAAAAGGGTGATGTTGAAATTTCAAATTTTCAAATTTAGATCTCCAGCACAGAGTGTCAAAGTCAAAGTGTGTGTGAGGATGCTCATATGCAAAGTGGATCTCCTAGGGAGAAATTAACCAGCTGAATTTGAACACATGCATTGGCCCAAAAGATTATAGTCATAGCATTTGCATTTTGATGGATTAAAAAATGTCGTTATATAGGAAGCTCGCGGCACAAGCGGCGAGCGCGCAGCAACATTGCCCCGAGGTTTGCACTCTTTCTCTATCTTGTTACCTTATTTCGAATTATTATTTTATGTTGACAGATCGATGGCACGGATTTAAGTGTAGTTCACTGATCAGACACTGCTTGATTAATAGGAAGCGAAGAAGCCAAGAACGGCGGTTCAAGAGAGAAATGAATTTGGAGATTGCATATTTGTGGACGTGGAGGAATGCCAAGCATCTTCAGAAAATCAACCAGTCCCTATGTTTTTGGAAATCCCAGAATCAAGATTGGATGATCACATGGTGTGTTTCTTCCCCCTATCAAATTACAGCTACAGCATTTTTCCTTAATTTAATCATGAATTTTTCAACTAGTTTGGCACATGAGAGCCATAATTAACTTTCGATCTAATTAATTAATCATTAGGAGGAAGTGGAAATGGAAGATATAGTGGAAGAAGAAGAAGAAGAGCCAATTATGGACATTGATGGTAGAGATAAGAAGAACCCACTTGCAGTGGTTGACTACATTGAAGACATTTATGCCTACTATAGGAGAACGGAGGTGATTAATTCATATCTCTCTCTCTCTCTCTCTCTCTCTCTCTCTCAATATTCTTCATGAAACGGAACAAAAAGGGGAATTAGCTGTACTTGGTCCCATTTTCTCAGATTTTAATGTATGCATGGCCAAACATTTAAATGTTTTACTCCTTTTGTCCCCATTTAATGTAGAATAGCTATTTTGATTGGTTCAGTTTTCCATACAAGGATGCATCCCAGGAAACTCGAGATAGGTTCATAGTATTCTCACGGAAAAAACCATCATGTTCTTCAAGCATTTAATTTCCCACGCTTAGTAATTCCCGAAATCTAAAAATTCTTTTTGAGTCAGAATTTAAGTCACTCCCTGTATTCTTGTTCTAATTATCTCATCTATGGAGTTAATCAATTACTGTTTTCTCATATATAAAAGCCTGAGATTACAAAGTATATTAAGAAAATCAGCAAAATTGAGATGCTGCGTGCTGGGCTGAAGAAATTAATTCATCACTGAAACTGGAATATAACATAGGGAGTATAAGGTACCATTATGGAATGTAAAGATCGCTTTTAACCATAATAATTCTATTTTTGACCACTTAATAACTCGCTCTATGCAGAATTGTAGCTGTGTCTCTGCAAACTACATGGCACAACAAGCTGACATTAATGAGAAGATGAGGGCCATTCTCATTGACTGGCTTATAGAGGTATAACTCAACAAATTTCCCATAGTCAAATTGCCGATTATGTTATATTTATTTCGATTCAATGACGATGTTTCCTAACAAGTTCTGCATTTGATCAATCTGGAACAGGTGCATGACAAATTCGATCTTATGCACGAAACTTTGTTCCTCACAGTCAATATCATAGACAGATTCTTGGCTCGGCAATCTGTGGTGAGAAAGAAGCTCCAGTTGGTGGGGTTGGTGGCCATGTTATTAGCATGCAAGTATGAAGAAGTCTCTGTTCCTGTTGTTGGAGACTTGATTCTCATATCGGACAAGGCTTACACCAGAAAGGAAGTTCTCGAAATGGTGCGACCTTTAAAATCTTGCAAACATTCAATATCTTGCTGTAACTGAAATTCTTTTTCTTTTCTATTTAAGGCAATTTAACAATCCTTGAAAATTAACGGAATGTTATTATTTTCTGGCCGACTTTTTTCCAGGAAAGTTTGATGCTCAACTCGTTGCAGTTCAACATGTCACTGCCTACTCCATATGTTTTCATGCAACGGTTTCTCAAGGCTGCTGAGTCTGACAAAAAGGTTAGGCAAGTTGTCATCAGTCACGACATCGAGAACGGTTAACGTGCAATAGATTCACACATTGGGAGAAAAATTGAAAATTCGCGAGAAAAGGTCCTCTTAAGCCAGTGTCCTATATAAACTGTTGTCAAAGCCTCCATTAAATTTTAGTCTTCTGGACTAGGTCAATGATGTTTTATGTACCTAATAAGCGTGTAGAATTCGATGAGCCTTCTTCTGAATGAACTATTTTAAATGAACAGCTTGAGGTGCTATCCTTCTTCTTGATTGAGCTCTCGCTGGTGGAGTACGAGATGCTCAAGTTCCCGCCATCTCTTTTAGCTGCCGCTGCGATCTTCACAGCTCAGTGCACCCTCTATGGTTTCAAACAGTGGACTAAAACCTGTGAATGGCACAGCAACTACACAGAAGACCAGCTCCTGTAAGTGGTGACTTCACTTCTTTTCTCAGTGATTTTCCTTTGGACTTCACCAAGTTCTTGATGCGATACATATTGACCCACCTAATGGCAATTTTTTTCCCCTTTAATGCAGAGAATGTGCACGGATGATGGTGGGTTTCCATAAAAAAGCAGCAACAGGGAAGCTTACAGGAGTACATAGAAAGTACTGTTCATCAAAATTTGGTTACGCATCAAAATGTGAACTTGCTAACTTTCTATTAGGAGAGATGAAGAATCCATAGCAGGAGCCCAGTGTACAGCTTCTTCTTTTTTTTCACTGAGAAAAAAATTGGGTGAAAAATAAATTTTAGCAACTTGGGTTGCGCTTGGGAATTGGTAAAAAAGAGAAAATTCTACATTTAAGCCTAACCCTCGGTTGTTAGTCTCTTACAGCCAATTGTTTCATCATTGTTTGTGATTGATTGAAGACTAGACTAATGCTTTTCCTTTCCCAATTGTAATTCTCGTCTATTGTTGTAACAATAAATCGATAGATACTGATCCGAAATAATATTTTCCATAAAAGGATCTCTTTCTTATATAAACTCATTTCACGCATGTGTTACACGTTATAACCGTTGCACAAAAAACTTTCATGTTCCAAGCAATTCGAACCGATTACAACAAGATTTAACTATTTTAGATCATAACACCAAAGATTGATAAATCAGTTAGTAAATCGCATTACCTTAAGTTAGATAGAAATAAATAGAAATATTGAGATGGGTACAAATGCCGATGCACTTCGCCCAGCTCTTAGCTGCAAGAGCAATCAGCCGAAGCCATGTTTTTTGATTTAATAACTTGGAAAAAGAACTGCATTGAAAACCCTAGACTTAATGTAAGGAAAGTAATCAAATCTTCGATAGATACTAATTCGAAATAATATTTCCCATAAAAAAATCTCTTTCTTATATAAACTAATTTCACACATATGTTACGTGTTACGACCGTTATACAAAAAACTTTCATATTCTAAGCAATTTGAATCGATTACAACAAGATTTAATTATTCAAATCATAACACTAAAGATTGATGTATCAGTTAATAAATCGCATTACCTTAAATCATATAGAAATAAATAGAAATATCGAGATGGGTACAAATGCCGATGTACTTCACCTAGCTCTTAGCTGCAAGAGAAATTAGCCGAAGCCATTTTTTTGATTTAATAATTTGGAAAAAAACTGCATTGAAAACCCTAGACTTAATGTAAGGAAAGTAATCAAGTCTTCAATCTTTCAGTTGGCGTAATTAAATCTTAAAATTTCTTTCTTGAAGAATGCAATCCAATTTCATTTAAATTCTTTGATATCTTTCATGTGGCAACCCGAGCTCCCAATTTTTGACTGTTGTGGAAAGAGGTCTTGCTTGCATCAATTTGAAGATTTAGAATTTAATTACAGTCCGTACACAAGAATTAGATTTTCCAGTGCCTTTTTTGTGTGGGTGTGTGTGTGTGAGAGAAAGAGAGAGGGGGGGAGAGAGAGATTCACGCCGTTGGAATATTTATTCATGTATGTTGGAATGAAGAAAATAACAAGTAAACAGCTGCTTCCTTTTGCCTTCACAACAATCACAGCAATAACAGCGGGAGTTGCCAATGTGTGTGTATCCTCTACCTCTTGGTCTAGTGTACATTCTCTCTTCTGTACGTTCTCTACAATATCTCCGCAGTTTGCCTAACAAAGTTGATGTTAAAAGAAACAAGTTTTACGGAATTGCAGACCACCTTCTAAGCACCGACACACGCATTCGCATCTTTGCAGCTGGAATGTGATCGCGGACTCTGGTAATTTAACAAAAGAATTCCCGGTCTTGTATTACTCTCTGCCACTATGAAAATGAGAATCTTGAGAGAAGCGACAGAGGAGATCCTGAAGTATCACTTGGTGGAGTTGGAGGTACGTCCATAGCAGCCCGGTAAGCTTGTTGACATTTCTGCATCTGCAATTGCATTAAAATGCATATTTAACTTGAACTTGATGTGCCCAGAAAAGGAATAGCATGACACCAAACTTCAGACAGTGGATACATATTTGTTGTTTCGCCATAATCAGCTTCCTCAGTGAGGAAAAGAAAAAGAAATGCAGCAAGTTTCTTGTGTCATAAAAAGAGGTCCATGACTACTTTTAAACATATGAAACCACTGAAGCACCTCAGACCCGAGATGACAATAAATATTCTCTCCTTTGACATGGAGTTTGATGCATAAGACCACGACTGACCTACAACTCATGGGATGGAGAAAACTCTCAACTCCATCTGTTATACACTAGAATTAATTAAAGTTCAGACTAATTTACGACAATTTTACTTATGGTTTTGAAAAACTTTCCGGCATGAACACTATCAATCTTTCTCGGATAGCATTTTAGACTTAGAATTGGGCTTGCATCAGCAAAAGCTTTGCATCACAATCAGAGGTTGGTAAGGGACAATGACAATAAATATTCACTACAACTACTGAATATAATTTATCCAACACTTCAAGCTAAAACTTGAAGTCCATGCCTACTTTTAAAGATATGAAATCAATGACGCACCTCAGACCCGAGATGACAACAAATATTTTCTCCTTTGACATGGACTTCGATGTATAGGACCATGACTAACCGACAACTCAGGGGATGGAGAAAACCCTCACCTCTATCTGTAATACACTAGCATTAATTGAAGTTCAGACTAATTTACAATGATTTTACTTATGGTTTTGGAAAACTTTCATGAACACTAACGATCTTTCTTGGATAGCATCTTAGACTTATAATTGGGCTTGCATCAACAAAAGCTTTGCATCACAATCAGAGGTTGGTAAGGGACAATGACAATGAATATTCACTTCAACTAATGAATATAATTTATACAACACTCGAAACTAAAGCTGAGTTTTTAACCTCTTCTGGACTGAACTGAAGCAGCATAGCGACCACTGGTAACAGGGCCTCAACCTCACCTAGGAAGGAAAGACGAACCAAAGCACCCCATTACATGAGTTTAACAAAAGAAAGACAAGAAATCAACATTACTTACAATTTGATGTTACACCACGGTATGTCTGTTGCCAAAATATACCTGTTTCAAGAAGCTTCAGGATGACATTTTTTAAATATGTCATATCTACCCCTTCCCTCTTCTGCATCCTTTCCATGTTGCGAAGCTCTTCCTTCAGCATGGCCTCCTACATCCATACAATTGAGATTATATCTACGACGAAGGGAAAAGGAATCTCAAACGTTCTGGAGCTGCATTTATATCCGATATCATCTCCTCACAAATTTAGATGGAAAAGAGAAAAGGAATGGCAAAAGCATTAAAAAAAGTTAATGATAATTAAGTACTGATTCATCATAAATAAGGGGAAAAAATAGAGCTCAAGGATGTATATGCAAGAAAAGGACACCTCGTCCCTGTAATCAACATAATGTTACACGAAGACTTCACAGTATTAGTGACCTTCATTTTCCTCAGTGAACTTCCACTTCCCTTTTTTTCCTTACCTTCTTTTGTAGTACTTCCAGAATCCAACTAACATAAATAATTCCTACTTGCGCAAACGTGTCCTACTCCATTTAATTACCAATTATAGATCAGAATCAAACAAGTTCTATTTTGCAATAATTGCTTTATCATGAAGTTCTTGATTCCTATGGATGTGAATGTCTCCCTGACTAATTGGGATAACTGCAGAAGATGAACCAAACGATCTAGTTGTCTCGCTACATCATAAAAGTATATTGTGCTTTCCAGCTTCCCACACATATTAACAACTCAAATGCACCCTTGGAGCTCACCTGTTGACTGTGAAGACGATTTTCACGCTCAAGCTCCTCAATCTCTTCCTGAGCATTAAAAATATTTTAAAGAAGTTTCAACAGCATAACAAGAGAATATAAATGCAAATAAAGGTAAGGTCATACTTGAAGTGCCAAAATATGCCTCTGTGACTGAGCCAACTCTTCCTCTCGTTGAGCTTGTTGCCTTGCCAAAAGCTGAATATTCAAATAGGTTAAAGTTAAGTCATCTGAATGATCTGCACTGCCCCTAAATGGCACCCTTCCTTAAATTACAGTGTTTTGAGCATTTATATTTACCATTGACATGATAACTATAACCAAATAATTCCACAACCTTCTATATGAAAACTTCCAATAGCAATAAAAGCTCCTCAATTATGGCACTTTTACTGAATAAAGAACCATAACAACTCACAGCCGACAAATTTTCAACTGGAAAAAAAGCTAGTACCAGAATTTGCTGGTCAGCTGCCGAGCTAGCTGAGTTTGGTATTTCCTGTTTCTGTGAGGCTGAGAGAACAAATTTGTCAGCCTCGACCAAGTTAAGAACATTACTAGCTCTTCACAAAAGCATCAAGTTTCCAATATCTCGGATGCGTAACAGTTATTTTGTCAGATTACTCTAGGAACAAGTATACATACCTGCAGTGTAATAATCGTTCTGCTCAGCCTGAAATATTTTTACTACATCGTCAGCAAAATAATTGTGAGAGTAATGGCATTAGGGAAACATATCATTCTTTCTTTCTTTGTTCTCTTCTGAGGAAAAAGGAAATAGGGAAAGATTTCATGGCATTCACCTAGCTAAAGCACAATAAAAGACGTACCCGTGGTCTTGATTCCAGAGATCGTTGAAGATTCTTATTATCATCAAGCAATCTGGAGATTTCATTGTCCTTCTCCCCAATCATTCTATCAGCTAGATCTCTAAATGAATCATGCTCCTCCTACCAAATAACATGCCAAAGTAAATAAGGAGAAACTCTTGAAAAGAGAGAGAAAATGCGAAATCCAAGTTACCTTCAATCTTTTGTAACGAGATTTAAGCTCATCTAATTCTTGCTTTATATCTTTCCCCGAATCTGCCTGATTTTCAACCTTTAGTGCCTCGCATCTATCTGTTACACCGTTTGAGCCATTTCAAAGCAAGAACAGTTTGAATTTTCTAAAATCTAAAGGTGATGGAAGTGAAAGAAACTGAAGAGAAAAAATTGTCGACATTTACTTCGCCATGTTTCTTCCAAGTTTTTAAGATCTAGTTCCCATGCTTCTTTATCTTTTTGATGCCGAGCATTCATAGAGTCAAGGTTCATTTCAATGGTCTTCATCTGCTGCTTGGCAGTAATAAGAGCTGCATCTCTGCAATTCATGAATAAGAAAATGGTACATATGAAAACATCTACTGCTTGGCAGTATTAAGAACCGTACTTCTGCAATTCATGGATAAGTAAGTTGTAAGAATTAAGTTACTATGAAACATAACATAAAACTGACAGGCAAGATGAATGTATGCTGCAAAAGAAAGAGTATCCTCTAGAAGATATATCTCTAGGATTTCAACGAAAGAAGAGCTCAATTACTCTCTACAAGTGGATTTCAACCAAAAGGCCAGTTTCTCAGTAAATGACCGGGCCCAGTAGAAGAACAAACTTACTGATTGGATTGGCATGGTAATAGATAGCTAGTTGAGGAACCTAATACTCTTTATCCCTTATCCCCATGGAGACACACTTCATCATGAGGTGGAATTTCCGTGTCAATGGTTACTGATAAGAAGGGGTTCTCTTTGAAGAAGAAGTAGATGTTGTAGTAAATTCGACTGAGTAAAAATCAAGAGCTATGACTCGATAGAAGCTCCCCTGACAGCAAATGATATATGATACTAACTCAATCTACAATCACCTGAAATAATCAAACATGTGACCATAATCTACTATAGTCAGTGAAAAGTTTGAGGAAGAAAGCGCAGGTATACAAAAAACCTATCACTATCTGCAAATGAATGGAGGTGCAGTTGGAAAAGGTCTTGTTTGGATAAAGCACAAATCAACCATTCGCTAAAAAGCACCTCAATTTCGCTGTGGATCACCACAACAAATTTCAGGCGATCATAATAACTCTAATTAACAGAAGAGATGCATCATTCATGTTGCGTATTGAGGTTTATAATGGATTGCCGGCAATAATTTTACCTTTCCTCGAGTTCTTTAACATGATTAGCTAAAGCAGCCTGAAGATCTTGGATGGCCTTATCCCTTTCTGCAGATGCCTGTAGGGCTTCCTTTTCAGTTTCCTGAAGAATCAGATGTAAAATGAAAAGAACAAATTAGAAAGTAACTAACAGCAATCATCACTTCATGTCTTTTCACTTATGTACAGAGGCTCACGGCAGCAACACTATTTACCTTAAGTGCTTCCTCAAGAGCTTTAACTTCTTCAGAGTCCTTAGCTGAAGCAAGCTCAGCGTCCTTTTTCTGAAGAAGTGCGTGGGCACGAGCCTTGTAGGAAGAAAATTCACTTTGCAGGTGATGGATCTACAGATACAAGAGTGAAAGAAAAAGGGAATGCCAGACATCAGAAATACAACTAATGCATCAACATGCAGCTCCACCAAACAGAAATGTATTTTAAACAGAAAAACCAGAAGCTAGTGTAAAGCAGCTCTGTGACTCAATCCTATCTTCAGTCAAAGCATTGTATTGACAGAAAATGCACAAGATCACCAGCGGAAAGGAACTTGTTACCCTTGTTAGTGTTTGAAAAAATTGAAAAATTAGCCAGTTGTGCGAATTAATCCCCACAACCCAACTTGTCTTGACAGGGGAAAAATGCAGAAGTTAATACCTCTTCTTTGACAGCTGCTAGTTCAGCATCTCTAGCGTTCAATAACTGTGCATGTGAAGACGCTTCTATCTCCAGCTGACCTGTCCAAAAGCATAGCCATCAGATTCATAGTAGTGTTTATTATGCACGTGTGATCTCCCAAACTCACAACAACGGTAAAATACTTTTTAACTTAGCCACTTCAACTTCAGCGCGAATGCAGTTGCTCTCAGCCACCTCAAGCTTTGTTTTAAGTGCCTGACAAGCAGCTTCCCAGCTTTCCTTTTCCTTATCCTGAAAAACACATACACTATTGATATAAGACTCACCACCAATAAAGCAAGAAAAGTAGCCTATCATATAATGCCACAACATATATGGCAATAAGCATCATACTCGGCTGAACTATCAGAACAGAAACTCTTTTCAGAATTTACAAAACCAAAAACTAGAGAAAATTCCTTACCAAAAAAAAAAAAAACTAGAGAAAATTTCTCCATCCAATTAACTTAGACACACACAAAAATAGCACAAAGAAACTTCTCTGGAAGTGGTAGATATATCCATGGAGGATAATTTTGTTTTCTTTTAGTCAAGTAACAGATTATTGACATTAATAATTCAAAAAGAAAAAAGAAAAGCCAAGGTGTATTTGACACATTCTGCAGAATCCAGGACATTAAAAAATAAAAACTAGACGCATCATTAGAAAGCAGATAAGTAACAAGGTTTAGATTGAAGGATGATATCCAGCCAGAGAAAATTAAGCTGATAAAACTCTAAAATGAAGCACCCACGCCACACATCCAAAGATAGAAAGAAACCAAAAATTGAAAGATTACTGTATAAACTGCTTTTTATCTCCATTCCATCTCCATTATAGTAAAAATAACAATAATTTCAGCTCATACATGCTCACGTTTCAAGTGTGCAACCTCGCCTTTAACAGATTCCATTGCGGCTCTAAGTCTTGCTGCTTCACCAGTTGAAGCTGCATCAAGCTCTGCAATCTTAGATTCTTTTTCTGCAAGTAGGACCTTTAATCACAGAAGAAATATAAGCAAACAAATAAAACAATGGATAAGCAGTTAAATTCAAAATTCAAAAGTTCTCAAGCTTCTAAGCATCCTCTAAGCCTACAATATTGGAAATTGCAACATCCATACAACATCAACATACTAAGTCATTTCTTTATTCTAGAAGCAGAGATAAGCCCCTAGGATCCAAAGGCAAATACTATTCAACTGCGTCAATGGTTATGCTATTCCACCAATAAAATAGAGCAAATAACTGCGGTACTGTCCTCAGATACTGCTCATTTGTTGTCAGTAGGCACCCAACATGAAGGAAAAACTCTCACCTGAAGTGAAGATATCGTTTCGGTTGCTTTGCTTCTATCAGAGGCTGCATCAGCTAGTTGGGACTCCAAATTCTCTATGCTCTGATAAGGACAAAGAAAAGAGCAAGCTTAAAATGTCTAAGTATTGAAACGAAGGCGATTATCAGACGACATATTAGCATGCAAATACTATTTACCTTCTGATGTTTGGCGGTGAGTTCAGATAGAGAAGATTGCCTCTTCTCTTCTGCAGATTTTAGCAAATTTCGAAGGTCTTCCAACATCTAGGGGTAAGCAATTTTAACATCAGTACTATTTCCACCAGCAAAGCCAATAATTCAGCATGTCCTAAGCCTTTTACTGCGCAAGCTCCTCTACCTAATATTTCTTCCAAGTTTGTTGGCTTGCTACTGTACAATGTTCACACATTATCATGCAGGTCCAACATGGTGATCACTAGCAGCGTTTACTAAATTCTCAATTAACATAGCTACTTAGATATTTCAAAATAAACATCCTAATTCTTTGTGTAATGGACATGAATATGCAATCCTGAGCAGAAAAGGAGAACCATCACTCAGAGCACTACAGGGCCGATAAAATGAAACTTCTAAAATCAAACTACCTGCTCTTTCTCAAGAAGGGACTGTTGCATTGATTCAAGGGCAAGATCTTTAGGTTGCAAAGATCGCCGCAATTCCTCATTGTCATCTCGAAGTCTGTGTTTAAAAAATGTTAGCACAATGATTCATAGAAAGAGCACAATACAAATGGAAGAGACCTATCATCGATTTCATAGGCTTAAAACATTTCAATACGGCGGCAACGGTTTTTATAATTAATCATTAAAGGAGAAAAAAAAAAGTCATAGCAATGACTCTTTAAGCTATTGCATGTGAAGAAACTTTGGATATCGCAAGCATTCATTTTCTAAAAAGAAAGAATTAACTATTGATGATGTAATCCAAGAACTCTACAGATAGGTGATAAATGGCAGGCCAAGGAAAAAGAAAGAAAGAGATCAAACTCGTCATCAAGATTAAACAGGATAAGATGCCAAAATTTGCTAAGACATCAGACATCAGTTACAATAAGATGATTCAAGAAATGTAACGAGCAAGCTCTATTCAGATGGAGTCATCACTGCATTGATTGAGAAAGATGAGCAGGAGTGAGATCATCCCCACAGGTGATCATGACTGGAAGGATGCACGTAAATGACATCACCCATACAGGACATCATGATTATGAATAAAGGACCTTCAAAACAGGAACATACAAGGAAAGGGAAAACTTCTCAGCCAATGGCATAATGTTTTTTTTGGTAAGGCCACCGACCGTTTCACTGACAAACGAAACACCAAAAACACACACGCCCACATAATGTTTCCTTATAAACAGGGAAACAAAGTAAAGGATCCATCTAATCGCCTCAATATGAAAAGATTAATGTCTAACTACACCAACTACCCTTTTTACATGATGCAAAGTGTTACTATGTGTTATGGCAAGTCACAGTTCTCTTTAGTTATTTTTGCTTTGATATTTCAAGTGAGATGCAACATTGATTATAATTAATCAAGTAGAGCAAAATACTGCTAGTCCAATTTAGTTTCTATGAATCGGAAATTCTAAATTAGGTTGAAGGATATACACTAGCTTAGATTAATTTTGGTGCTAGAAACTTTTTGATTCAGTTAGTTTGAAGAGGTAGCTTGGACCGCCAATTTTGGCAATTCGGAATGTGAGAGAGTCCAAAGTTGGAACAATGTTTCCAGGACCATGGTTGGCAAGGGGCCATGCGATCCCAAAACAATGGTTGGAGCTGACAAATAGTATATACATATAACAACTTGGGGGATTTTCCTACTCCTCCAGAGACAAGGGCAGAAAGGAACTAGGAATCTCATAAAGATAACAAACCAAATAGTTTCTTCATTTACATGGAGGGAAAAGGAGGTTTACGTATTGCATGCACTTCTTAATTGCTGCCTCTCAGCATCAATTGCCTTCATTGCTTCATTCGCTTGTTGACGAGTCCGATCCACCTCTTGTTGTAATGCTAACTGTTGGGACGAAGCTCGTTCAGCTATTTCATTTACTTCACGGAAACGAGCTTCAAGGTCATCCTTCTCCTGAAATTAAACATCTCCAAACACATCTAAGGTCAATTCACAAGCCAACAGCAAGCAAAACATCCAGCTAGGTAGTAATTCATCCAAATTTAGGTAAATCGAATCTTCTGAAAATATTATCAAAATGTAACCAAAGGATGAAAAATATGGCAAAAGGATTCACCTTTTGAACCTCTTGAATACGCTGTTTGGCCCTTTTATGAAGTCTACTAAATTTGGAATCGAGTTCAGAGTACTTCTCTTCCCTCTCTTTTATTTCTTGATCCATCTTCTGTTGAGCTATGAGAAGAACCAGGACATAAATTAGACTGGAAATGTAAGACAAATCATCATGTGCTTTCTTGATTGCACAATAGCACAATAGCACTAGCAGCAGATGACACTATTGATTATCTAAATTTTTTAAATTTCCTGTTCCCGTTTGCATTCAAGAATTAACTAAGTCCAGAAAATGCATTTGACAAACCCAAAAAAAAATTCACGAATGCCAGTAAGGGAAACAGCTTTCAAAGTTAAAGTTGTCATCCAAAAATAGACTCTTTTGCGATTTTGGTGGAATACAAGCATATTATTATGATTTCGTTTCTTAAAGAGATTTTGGTTTTGCATGCTAAACATATCATAGAAAACTTTTCTCTGAAATGAAGCGAAGCCTAACATATTTGAGTTTCCCCTTTTCTGTTTTCATACTCCAAAAAGTGCCGCGCAAACTAAATACAGATCCAACCAAAAACAGCAATTCAACAGACTCCTGACCATCCTGAGAATGTTTCACTGGTACAGCATGTGAAGAAGATCTCACTAAATACCAGACATGAAATTTCATCTGACCTTCAGCAAGCCTGGCTGAGAGCTCCTGGGCTCGTGCATCTGCCTCTGAATGTGCTACTTGAAGATGCTTCAGAGCCTCCTCTGCTGCACCTCTTGTTTGCTTTTCCTCCAGTAGTTCTCTCTCCAGAGATTCTATTCTCTCATTGAGTCTCTTCACATCTTCACCTTCCTGCCCTCCCCCTTTCGTTTGTTGTTGGGACCTAATCTCTTCCAAGTGAAGATCTTTTAGACCCTCAAAATGAGACTTCAAGTACTCGTTTTGAAGCTTGAGTTCAGTAACCATCTGCACGAGCTCATCATGAGTATCACCATAATGCGGAGTGTTTTTGCACGATCCATTCTCCTTCGCAGGAAGCCCATTGCTTCTAAGGCTAGTGTCATTCATGTGATTCCCTGTCTCTGAAGAATCTTCAATGTTACTTTCCCGCATTTCAGCAACCTCACCTCCCTCTGCAGACATTCTAATGCTCTTGACAATCAACGTGTCCTCCACCCGAATGTATGCGCAGGCTCATTCAATATCTTTCCCGAGTACATCACCCGTTTGGTAGCCCAATGACACTGAAAACAAAAACGATAACAAAACGCACTGGTTACAGCAAAGTTCAATCTCTACTCGATAACTAAGCAGAAAAGCAACTGCACGGATTCACAAAACTAAATAACTGTCGGTGATCAAAGTGAATCACCATCTCCCAAGCAAAAAACTCCGGCTTTAAGGACTTAAAAAATTCCGAATCCAATGGCGTCACACACGAATGCCATTGCGCGAAATTCATTAAAAGCACGCCTCAAATCAACCCGAATGAAGCAACCCGCGTTTCAGCTCGACCGATCACGCAACGCGGAACAAAACGCAGGACGACGATAATGCAAGAAACATCCACCTGCCCCCGACAAGCAACTCCGTACTCTCCGATGCAGATGGAAATCCAACAAAGCTCGAATTCTCTCGCGTAACTTACCGATGAATCTTCGAAATTCGGGGACTTGCAGGTTCCAGGGACGAGATTTGAGATCGTTCGTCCCGAGTAATCAGATCTCCGGTGCCCAGGCGCTCCTTGGGCTGTTGGGTGTCGGGGAGAATCCGAAACGCGCCGTTCGGAGCGGCTCCGTATCTCCCTCGCTGCAAGGTGCGTGCTTGAAGGAGGAGAAGCAGACACCGGAAGAGAACGATGAAGTATGAAGAGAATTGCTTCTGACTTTCTGAGTGTGCGAGCGGGGTAGTTTCGTAAATAGAGGAACTATACAAGTTTCGCACCCTCGCTCCTCCGCTGCTACGGCGGCGCGTGAGGTCGCGTGGATTAGCGCGAGTGTTTCCCGGTTGAGGGATTATCGTCGGGCGATTTTTCGCATTTTCCAAACTAAACTTTTCTTTCATGAAAAATTAAATATGCTCTCGCCTATAAAGACTCTCTCCGCTTATTTCATCGAGACATAATGAAGTAATTTATTTTCAGAAAATTGCCACTTATTTTTTTCAACATTCGATAAGGCCGTCAAATAAATTGAGAACTATTTTTAAGAGATTTATTATCAACAAGTACTACGCTATTGTTTCGAAAAAAAAATCATGTTACGAAAAAATGGCAGCGCCAGATAATTAGGAATTGTGGGCAAAATGAATGTGTCTACCTTTTTATTTAAGGAAAAAAATAGTTTTTGTTCATTTTTTATTAAATTAAAATTTTAAAATATTTTTCTTCCTTTTGTATATTAGCATACTTAAGTGTGACAATACTAAAAGGACATTATTAAAAAAGTCGAGTTGGCTAGATGACTTGATTTGCACCATGAGAAGTTTGGAGACCCAATTAGGAAAGACTAACATAGTCTCGTCTTTGTCATTGTCAACGCATATTAGAATGTGTTTGTTATGCTAAAAAAATTATGATAAAAAAATAATTTCCATGAAAATCATTTATAAGAAAAACAGTTAATATTTATTTATTGAAAATCATCTTTAAGGAAAAAAATTAATCTTTGTTTTCCCCCAATTCACAATTCAAACTTGTTATTTTCAATTTAGAGAAAACTTTTTCTGTAGATCAATGAATAAAACAATGTTCTTTCCAACAAACAAACCCTTAGAAACAATATTAAGATCAATTGCTTTTGCAAACACTTGTAGAATGGGATGACATTAATTGTTGCGCCATTTTTGAGTTTTGAGATTGTCGGCAGGAAAGGAGTCGTCGGAGCGCCACGGCCGACACATACTAAATGACCTACAAATATCAGTCATCGTAGGCCAGCGTGCATGCGCGAGGAACCAACAATACCCCTGAAATACCCGATAATCTCCCAGCACAATCAAAGACCTATCCGAATCATCCATACTTGGACATAGCAATCTGTTCTCACTCCCAAGTATAGCACAACAGGTAACCTCTTGCACAGGCTCTTACCTTTCCCTAGTCCTTAGCCCCTTTTGTTTTGGGCCGTTGTTTCTCAATCCTGACACCCATCTCTATCAAGTCCCACTCAAGAACATCTTAGGCTGCATTTGGCATTGGCTTTGGAAAGCCACTCTGGACACCTAAAGCCCTTTAGGCTAAAATTTGATGTTTGGCAAATTTTTTTTGAAACCTCATTGAGCCAAAGTTAACCTTGTGAAGGCTGAAAGCTCAAGGCAGGTCCTATGTTGCCTTGGGCTTTCAGCTTTCTCGGTAAGTAACAGTACCGGAGTAAGTAAAAAAATTTTCTTCCGAAACTACCTTCATTTATTTTTTCATTTTCCGATTTTGCCCTCGTCTGGCACTATTCATCTTCCCCAAGGAGCCAACTGGAGGCCGGCGACCGCGGCCTGAGGGGTCCGGCCACTGCCGCCTGGGGGTCGGCCGACGTCCGGCGACCGCCGCCTGGGGGTCGGCCGACGTCTGGCGACCGCCGCCTGGGGGTCGCCCAACCCCAGCGACCGCCGCCTGAGGTCGCCCGGCCTCAGGCGGCACCTAGGTCGCATGACTGAGCTGGGTCGCGCGACCTAGGCACCGCCTGAGGTCGGGCGACCCTAAGCAGCGGTCGCCGGAGGTCGACCGACCCCAGGCGACGTTGGTCGGACCCGCGCGACCCAGGTGACGCCTAGGTCACGCGACCGTAGGAGGCGAGGCCTAGGCAAGCGTCGGCTTGGGTCGCGCGACACAGGTGAGGCGACCTGTGGGTTGCGCGACCCTCAGGCGGCGGTGCAGCCTCGCCTGAGGTCGCCCTGGCGGCGCCGCCTTGCCTGAGGTCGGCCGACCTCAGGCGAGGCTGGCCGGCGGCCAGTTGGCCGCCGGAGGTTGGCCGACGGCCATTTTGGGCCGCCGGCAGTGGTTGTGCATTTTGGGCTGAATTTTTTTTATAAGTAATTAGCAAAAGTCCTTTACAAAATTAATTTTTGCCAAACGGTATTTAGACAAAGTTGCTTTCAAACGTGATTTTAAAATACACATTACCAAATACTACTTGCATTTCGAAAAACCCTTTTAGCTCAAAATCCTTTGCATTTTCCCAAAAACTTTCCTCCAAAGTGTTCCCAAACGCACCCTTAATCCCTGTAGGCTTCTCTTTGGGTTCTGCTAACCAAGCCCTTTTGGAATTCTCTAAGGACGATATCATGTAAAGATTTCACATGTTTGGCTACCCAGTCAATAAGATGATTACAGACAGACTAGAGGTTTATCAATGCCAAATAAACCTCCATGTTATGTTATTTTAATACACGATACTGTTCGCTCCGATTTAAAGAGCACGCATGCCCGGCCAGCTTCTTCGCAGAAAGATCGATGCTCGTGAGCTTTATCACGCGCTTCGATTGTTTCTTCCTGGATCTTGAACTCCTGAAAATAATTCAGATTGCTCGTGAGCTTTATCACGCGCTTCGATTGTTTCTTCCTGGATCTTGAACTCCTGAAAATAATTCAGATTACTTTGATATTAGTCGGAGAAAATTCGGTCCCTTGGGTTTGTGCTATCGACATAGATATAGAAATGCTCTACATTTCCAGGGAAAGAAATGAAAATGGGAAAATGATTCACCTGTGGACCTTCTACCTGTGAATTTCGCAGCAACATGCTCAAAAAAGTTTCTGGATGCATCTGCAATTCAAGTAACTAAATGAGATACATGCCAGATGCTAAAGGAATGTCTTACGATCATTAACAACAGGATTCCAGATGATCAGAAGCAGGACGCTGTGAGTGTAAAGAGAACGACAAATCAAAAGCGGTAAAATATTTAGTGCTGTGGCGGAAGAGATAAAATTGAACTACCCTGCATAGCGCTGTTACGTAGTAGAAACAGCAGAAGATACGGCATTGAAAAAATTTGCCAAGACACGGCATTGAAAAAATTTGCCAAGACGATTGCAACTATAACCATATTCCATACATAAGCATGCATCTCTTAAACGGTCACATTTACACTCTCAATTATGTATGAAGCCCTCGATGGAAAATTTTCCTCATTCATCCATAAAAACGTAGAATTAACACTAGGTCTAGATGTAGATAATAACATATTAACTCCAAATCCATTTCCATGACAAAAACATTAAAAGCGACCGCCAGGGAATATGTGAGAGAAACATAGGAAGCGAAGAAACATATGTTTTATTTACATGCATGACATACCATGTTTCATTGTCAATGATGGATCTTTCTCAATTACATAACCAATCACCTTCGCCGGTATTCCTGCTACCATGCTTTAATGAAAAAGAAGAAACCATTAGCAAACTTTACGAGTCAATCAAATTAATAGAAAGACAAATTTATTAAAGCTGTGGTTGCCGGTTGGGTAGTCCATCAAGAGCTTACCCATGTGGAGGAACATCATTCAATACCAGGGAACCAGCTGCAATCATCGCACCCTCCCCAATTTTGATATTTCCAAGTAAGGTTACACTTGCTCCAATAAGTGCACCTTCACCAATCTTTGGATGACGATCACCGGTCCCTTTCCCGGTCCCTCCCAGAGTCACACCCTATCAACCATTTTGAATAAACATAAAGTCGTCCCTTTCACAGAGAAGGAAAAAGAATAAACAGAAGACTTCTTCTTGAAGCACGTGCTCCTCTTCAGATGTGTAAAAGCATTATTCTACAAGCCAAGCATTGAAGTATATGAATTGCAGTTACACTGGTAAATGATGACAAGTTCCAAAAATAACTTTTGCTTCTTAAAATGTATATTTTCTGAAATCTGAAGTTCATCAATATCCACAGATGACAATTAACATTGAATCAGTTGCGAGTTTCGAAAGGCTAAGTTTTCAAAAGATCAAAACCTAATATAATAAAGAGCCTGGTATATTATATTCGTACGAAGAATCCTTCTGATCATTGTCTCCTAAGTTTTGGCAAATAAAAAGGTGTCTATTAAGTCCATAGTACTCCAAAATTTATATGCCAAAGAGCAAAACTGATGCATGACAATGGATAATAAAAGCAAGACTGCAGTAATCCAAATCTACAGTACTGAACCATGCTTAAATGTCATTTATGATTAGTAAAAGTCCCAGGGAGAATTATACGCATCAGCAAGCAGCAGGATTTCTAAGAGGCTGCCAAAAGAAAAAAGTAACGGTTTTGAAAAGAAACAGAGGGGAAAAGAGAATTTGGTTTACCTGCATCAAGGAAACTCTGTCTCCAATAACAGCAGTCTCGCCAATAACCAAGCCTGTCCCATGATCCAGTAGTATTCCCTCTCCAATTCTAGCAGCTGCAGAAAATAACCCAAAAAATAGATCATGAGATAGCATTGCAAACTAAAGAGTAGGATAGAGAGGCTCATTATCACTCACATATACTACAAGCACAAAAGTCATCTTCAAAGTTCCCAAAAGTCAAAGTTTAAATGACATGACATAATTAAAAAACCTAGAAAGTCTAGATTTGTTCAGTGTTATTTTCCGAAAGTTGGCACCAAATGCTGCACTCAACTATTGCTGGTCTCAAAAGTATATGCAGAAGTTTGGATGACGTGATTATGCATTTTCAGTAAAATATAGAAGTAGAACTCAAGAATACATGAACTTTAAGAAAAGAACTAACGTACCAGGATGTATGTCAACTCCGAAAACCTAGAGAAAAAGGGCAGGAAAATTCTTAAGAAAGCAAATTCCTGATTATAACAGTTATTGAGAATGATCAGATAAGTCTACCTCACTAACACGGCTTTGCAATGCCAGGGCGAGTACTTTCCTTCCTTTTTTCCACAATGCATGTGCCACTCGATATGATTGCAAGGAATGGTAACCCTACAAAATTAAGTAAAGGAAGACCTTGTCAGTAATACTTTTGCATTCTGAATGCTAATCAGGAACTTCTCCGACTACTGCATGACCATAGCCTGAGACTGGTAAACTATCAGTAAATGTGTTCAAATATATACAGAAGTACAGTGCTAATATATCTGCATTTAAAGTCTTGACACCTGAAATTTCCAAAATATAGGTGAACATTGTGCTCAAGATATCCTCTAGACTAGTCAAATAGAATGTTTCTCATCATTTGGACCATGTGTACTAACAACACATCTGACTTTTGCTATCAAGAGGACCGTGACTTGCTGTAAATATTTCTTCAAGACTTAGCAAAAACATAGTAAGGAGACAGCCTGAATAAGTAATAGAATCATGTACGTAGTGAAATGTTTTCTAAGTAGTACAAAAATGCAAAATTACCTTAAGATACAATAGGGCTGAGCTATACGATATACAAGCTGGATCTCTGTCTCTGAATGCCTATGAAAGATAAAGCTCCAAGGTCAAACCGACCGCATCAAAGGAGTAAACCAAGGCCACTCAAACAAAAAGTAATTTACCTGCACATCCAGGCGGATAGCACGTTGAATGGCTTTATCATTCGTTATAACATCATAAAAGATGTCAACAAGTTGTGTTGCCAGCAGTGTAGCATTGTGAAGCCGATTGGCCAAAACAAACCCCAATGCCAGCTCCAAATTTTCATGTGATAGGACACTGGCATATAAAAAGCTGCTCAAAATAGGCTCCTTCTCTGCCTGTCATGAATTATAATTTTAGAAAATTTGTTAGGAACACTGCACTTGAATGACCAGAATGATCTTCACAAACAAATTGAGCATTTAAGCGTTCTTCAAAGCAACAACATGTTGAGCAGGCTGCTTGGAGGGCATATTCTTCTTTAGTCAGCTCAAGTGACACGCTTCTCAGAACTTCCTGAAGTTACTTCAGAAATCCTTCACCATCTTTTAATTAGTGAAATTACCCACATGCCTAATATCTCAATGTTCATTTCATCACAGAAGAAATTTGCGCTTCACATATGAAATTTACAAACCAGGTGATGTGGGTATCCATTCTTCCACAAAAGAAAGTGACCTCGAGCTCGTTCAAGCTTGAATTATTCGATTAAACAGTAAACAGTGCAAAGCAACTTTTAAATGTAAAAAGAAACTTAAACTTGACATTGAAGATACCATCTACTGTGGGTTTATATGTTTGCGGGGCTTTCATTCAGCTTCAAAAATAAATTACAGGGCCAAACCAATCCAATCCGACTTCCAACAAATCTCATTAAAAGCGCTAAAACAACCCACCTTCAAACAAACATAAGAAAGACGATGATCAGCAAAAAGGAGAGTTCATCTGGACAAAAACATACGTAAACCAAATCAAAAACAAAAATTTCACAATTCCAGAAATTGGGTTCACCTCCAACTTGGCCTCTTCCCTCACGGCGTCCCAAATCGGGTCGCCGGAGCCCGAGACGGAGACGACGGATTCCGACTCGGGCCTGCAGACCCCCATCGCGTAGACGGGAAAGACCTTCTCGGGCGGGCACTCCAGGTACCCCTCCAAGCTCTGCTCTTTGATCAACACCCGCCTCGGAATCATCTCCGAGAGCAGGGGGGCGCCGCTCTCATCGCTCAAGCGGGTCATGGCAATGGCAGTAAAGAAGGGAAAAGGCTCAAGCTTTATAGGCCCAGATGAAGAAAGGTGCCCATATATAGCGGAAATGGCGGTCAAACTGTAACGGGTCGGTGTTGGTTTCGGTGCAGCGACAGGGGACGAAGCGCCCCCGCCACCCTTCTCTTATTCTCCCGTTTGGTTACTTTATGGTTCAGTCCTCTCTCGGTTCTTGCTGAGCGGAGAGAGTGAGAGAGAGGGAGGGAGACAGAGGCTCCGGAGAAAAGGGAAACGGACGCCAAACGTACCGATGAGCGAAGCATGAAGCACCACTACCCTCCCTCCCCTGTTTCTCTCTCTGCGAATGGCTTACATGTGGCAACTGGAGTCGGACAAGTGGTGAATCGCGCTCGTCTCCACAGTAACGGGCGGGGGACGGATCTGGACCGTCCGATCACGTGAGGTCGCCGTAAATCCGACAGTTCGGATGGCTCGATTTGTGATGGATTGATTAATCATGGATAGGAGTGATAATTACACAAATGTTCTCCCGTTTGTATAATTAGATTGGCTTTATCGAGTTATATCAGTGGTGATGTGTGAAGCATAAGAGTTTCTCAATCGAGTGATTCCGGCAATAGTATCATTTAACATGTCGTGACTTGGGATACTGTCATGGTTTTTAATTTTTTTGGGTCAAATCATGGTTTTTTAGTTATTGAAAATAAAAATGCATAATATGATGTGTTGGGAAGTCAGTAGTAGAAACCCGTTAGTGTCACTTAGGGAGGGGGAGATCATCCATAGGAGCTCCGTGTTAACATGTCTTGACAATACACATTGGGAGTGAGCCACCAAGCTTAATGGGTTTTAAATGAATTTTAATTAAGTGATAAATGGATTACCTAACAAGCTTCAGTCTTTTTTAATTTTCTGAATTTTTTAACAATTTTTATTTTATTTTATTTTATTTTTTCTTTCAAAATCCGAAGAGGTCTGGACGACCGAGGCCCGTGACTGGTGAGGGCTTCACGGCCCTCGCTAGATTTAGTGGAGGGCTAGGACCCTTGCCGAGACATAGAAGAAAAAAAAAAGAAAGAAAGAAAAATATAAAATATAAAATATAAAAAATTTAATTTAAAAAAATTATAAAAATTAGATTTGTATTGCATGGAAGTGTTTTAATAATATATATTTTTTAAATCATAAAATTTAATTTTTTTTGGATTGATTAAATATGGAAGTATTTTTAGTAATATGTATTTTATAAAATCATAAAAAAAATAAAATTCCCTAGATTGATTAAATATGGAAGTGTTTTAGTAATATGAGTCGGGTTAGATATGGGTCGAGAAATTTTCATTACGAATAAACAGGTTAATGGGTCAAATTATTTATTATCCGATCCAAACCCAACCTAATCCGCCCCTTTGATAGATCCAATGACAATCCAAAGTGGCTGGCATTAGGGCCACCAAACCAAGTAAACCTCGGCCACGGTTTGATGACAAAAGATTTCATGGAAGTCTTGATGACCAAAATCCAACAGGGTTTGATGCTTTTAAAATTTTAAAATTTTCAAGAACTTCTTGATAGCAATTTCAGAGAATTTAAAGTCCTCATTTGATCGTCCCAAAATGAATAGAGAAGCATCGGATTAATAGAGACGATGATAGGAGTGTTTTATCCTCGTAATTGCTATTGATTGGTAAAATCAAGATTGTATATTGATAATTAGAATTATGATCAATATATAGTTTGATTTAAGCAAATTTTATATTCAGGATAGATGCTAATTTGATTTAGCTCATCCAGTTGACCAATATCCTCATTCAACTTTAGTTATTCTATCATGAATACATATCCTAATTTGATTGTACTTGCCAACAAGAATCATCGAGCATTGAAAATACTATGCAAAATTATATATTTTGCCGAAAACTTTCATTGTTTACAAATATATATTTAAGAAACTGCATTGAAAATAAGCCAGGTTAGCGAAGAGTATAACTTAAAATACTCTCTAGTATATCCTTTTTTAAGTTTTAATTTTAATAAGAGATAAAATCTTAATATACTTTCTCTCTATCCATTTTCTAATAGATGAAGTCAATATAAATAGAAGGGAAAAACTGAGAGATGATTGAGCATAATTGAAAATGTTTTTTTTTCTTGTTTATCATTTTTTTTTCAAGTTTAAACTCAATAAGAGACAGAATCTTTATGTAACTTCTCTTCATTTATTTTCTGAATTTAAATCCAATAAGATGTAGAAGTCGTGCGATGACAAGATTATTTAGCTAAAAGCCGATTAATTGTGTGCCATGTAACAAAAGCGTGCCCCCTAGCATGCTACGTCGTAAACACAGAGACAAAATGAAGTCACGTGGCGAGCACCCAAACAAGCATTCGCTCAATCCCGATTTTAACTATGGACAATTGAATAGATTCGACAGTCATCTAATGGAATGCAAATGTGGAGTGCATGCGCAAGACTTGCCTCTTCAACATCACTTGCACAAAGAGAAAGCAAAAAGGGGGTACTTGTGGTCCTTATCGAACGGCGACGACAGGCACAACTTTGCTATGAGTATCGAAGCAAAACAAGGTCTACACGATCACCATTCTTATCAAACTATATTAAACTCGATCTGCTGAAAACGTAAGGACAAGACATGAACGATGGATTGATGTGGCTATGGAAATCTGTCTATGACGAGATCGAGTGGCAAAGAGAGGGAAGTAGGGACAGACACGGGCCTAAACACATGCGTATATGCTCTCCATTGCTTTTGTGGTCCTCGTGTCATTTTCGTGCGTGTGTAAGTAAATGACTCTAAAATTGCCTTTCAAAGAACATTTCTCATTGAGTGTGTGATGAACTTTGAGTCGCATTTGTTGTTGTCGTACTTTAATATACCTCTCGCGTGCAAATAGGATTAAGAAAATAAACTTGTGTGGACCATATTTGTTATACCATGTTAGAGAGTCCAACTTGTAAATAAACGATGTGAGATGCTTTCATATTTATTAGGCATATCGCCATTGAAAGGACAATGTGCCAATATTTGAGTATGTTAGAAAATGATGCTTTTCATTATGAGCAATGATGATCTATTAGTTGATTTAAGGGATGTTTTGATGGTTAATTTATAATGTATATTATCTTCAAATATATAAGAACCAAGTGTGAATAATATCTTTCAACTTCGAAAAATTATCATTATGGATATCAATTCAGTCATAAATTTTTTAATTTTGTCAATGTAGTCCTAAATTCTTCCGTGAAATCTCAATATAATTCTTTTGGCCAATTGCCACCAGACGTTGTTAACCTGGCATCCAATCATCACCGGAGATTTCCTACAATAAATTTAGGATCAACTGAGTAATTATTCCCACAATGTTTTCTAACATAATGATCTGCAAAAATGGAGAGGTTAAGCTATGGGAGCCTTTAGCAGAACATCAAGCTTAGATGACTCTCGCTTGCCATCTATAAATCGAGTTTAACCAAACAAAATTCTCCTATTATAAGAATCTCTTTCCCATTCTTAAAGAAGAAAACCATCGATTGATGTGATGGAGCTCAAGTGAAAAACAGTACAAAGAACACAAAAAAGCCAGTAGAATATGCCTTTTGTTTTCCACCATGAACTCGTGGTGCGTGCACGGTTGTATGTAGCCGTGGAAGAGGCTAGGGACGTTCTTCGGCTGCTATCCTTGGTCAACAATGTCTTCTCTTTTTCCTGGTTTCTGTGGCAATCAATCATGCACTTTTTAATCATTGGACTGGCATGAAAGTATGAAAATTGGAATATAATGTCTTTCATCACTCTGACTCGGATGGCTGTGTTACGTTGCTGCTCGACACAGGCTATGCTTTTGTAGTCTCCCGCAATATGAACAACATTGACCATGGAGCTAAGCATGCCCGAATGTCTCCAGAATAAGATATAATGATTGTAGATGTCATCTATTTTGGAAAAAAGATATTTGAATTGTGTGAAATAAAAAGGATAAAAAATTAAATTAGAAAAGTATTTGATTATCAGATCACCCGCCATTCATTCGGAATTTGGTTGTTCCTAGGTACGTATCCTCTTCCTAATTAACATATTCGTTTGGTGCACTTTCCACATATGTATGCTATATATATGCTAGTCACTCGATACCAATTTTCATTTGGTGAAATAGTGAATAAAATACAGATCTCTATTTTCTCTTTCTCAATAGTTCATGACATAGCCAAGTTTTATTTTTCCGTGTCCCATTATTTTCATTTCCAAGTGTGAACTCTTGCAACCTCATTATTTAGAGAAAACGACATTAGTTGCCATCCTTAAACTTTTAATTTGTTCAATGTAGTCCTAGAATAACTCCTAAATGTTCAATATATCCCTAAACTTTCATGTGACTTCATTTAGAGATTATTAAGATATTAATTTGAATAAATTTAAAATTTAGGGACAAGATTGAACATTTAGAATTTTGAACAAATTAAAAATCCCAAGAATGACATTGCACAATGGGCAATGGGAAAAAATTAAGAGATTATCAATGTCGTTGTCCCTATTATTTTACTCTTCAACTCCACGGGCATTTTCGTGTGACTTCATTTGAAACATATCCCATATTACCTGTATATGGAACTTATGTGGTATTGTTTTAGATGAAATTCTTCGCACAATGGGCAAAAATTTAGAAATTATTAGTGTCATTATCCCCTCAATTTATTCTTCAACTCCACGGGCATTTTTATGTGATTTCATTTGAAACATATCCCGTATTACCTGCATATGGAACTTTTGTGGTATTCTTTTAGATGAAATTCTTCTCTACCTAATTAACTTTTGGGAAAGAATTTTTAACGATTTCGATGTGGGACTTTTTATTGAATTATTGTCGAGAATTTCAGACTAATTTTCTCGTGCGGGACTAAACTCACTTTTTCAATCGAGTCAAATGCTAGCCATCTATAAACCCGGGCTAAAAAATTTTCATGAGGAATTAATGGTGGGGAGACGGACCGACGGAATATCCTTGCTTTGATACCACTGAATTCAAAGCACCATAATACTTTGTTTATTAGCAAAAGACGTTTCCAGATGCGCCAATATCTTAACATGAGCTATAAAGTCTACAACATAAACAATGGGGAAGCCTAAAATATAATATTACATGCGCATCAAAAGCAATGTCACTTTCATCAACATTAACAATGGTCCTCGTGCTATCCAACAATATTCACGAGATGATAAAGGACATCCTTGTTCTACCGGTCCACGTCAAGCACAACTTAGGTTCCATTTATTTGAAGGATGACTGTTTATTGAAAATTATTTTCAGACTTTTCGGTGTTTCTTTTTTTTTTGGTTGGAAAGAAAAGTTTCATTTCACATGAAGAAGAGGTACATAACTTCAAAATAAATATGCAAATTTCACAAAACAAGTAAATCTGAAAGATAAATCAACTTCGTTCCGCCTACAAAGACTCGCTCATTCCATAAAGACGAGTCTGTCATTATGTCAAAGCACAACGAGCGGCTGATCATGAATTTCGTATCATCATTAGTGATGAGCACACTCAGAGATTTCCTTCTCTAGTAGCTATGGCTTTGCCAAAAGGCGGTGCGTGCCTAGATTTGACGTCCACAGCACCATCACCATACAAGAAAACAACAACACAAATAGGTTGAATGAGCACAAAAAACGCCTTGTAAATCCTAAATCTATAACTAGATTGGAATAAAAGAGCACTCAAATCTAGATCCAGCTCTAGATCGGGAGAAAAAAACCCGCAGTAGAGATGTTGGTTGATCACAAAATCACTTTCGTATAAGCCGACTGCTAAAGGTAGCAAAAAAGGAGTCTTGAAAACTTGTGGAGCGCTCGACTGTATAGAGCAAGCACTGGAGCTAGAGAGAGCGAGCAGATCCGGAAGAGTTGAGGCGCTCGCGCTTCGAAGTTCTTGGCTCACAGGACAAAACTCTCCACTTCCGTGGAGGAAGTCAACCGCATCGTCCGCAAAATCAACGAAGAAGTCTCGAAAACAGGAGATAGAGAGGTAGGAAGAGGGAGAGGGACAGGGATGTGCTTCAAGAAGTGGGCAGCGGCTTCAAGGAAAAGAGAGAAACCCAAAGCAAGAGGGAGTGTGGGGAGCGGTTGTTGACTTTCTGGTATTTGGATGACAGAAAACCTTTTTCATTGACTGAAAACAAAAACTTAAGGTGCGTTTGTTTAAGGGAAAGTGTTTTCCGAGAATTCGTTATCGGACTTTCACCCGTTTCGTTCGTTGCCCATGAAAAGTCAACTGAAAATACTTTTCGGTTAACGAAAACATTTACTTACAAAATTAGGAAGTGAATTTTTTAATCTAAGAAAGTGAAAGCAATTTTGGGAAATTGCTCACCTTGAATTTTTTAATATTATATATAATTTCTTTTTTTTTCCTTTTTTTCCTTCTTCTTCCATTCACTGGTTTGACCACAAGCATGGGCCAGCGACGGCTAGTCTCAGGTGAGGTCGAACTTGCAAGATCTTGGAAAGCTAGAGCCTCGCCAGCCTCACTACGGCGAGGTCGAGCTCGCCTGAGGCCGGCGAGGCCCGACCTTACCATGTTCGGCGGGCTCACGCCTCGACCTTGCCCGAGGCCAGCGAGCTCAAGGCTCGATCGATCCAGACAAGCCTGAGGTCTGCCAAGGTCGGCGAGCTCGTGGCTTGCCAAATCTAGGCGAGTTGGAGTTCACCAGCTCGAGCTTTGTCGAGGTTGGCAAGCTATGAGCTCGCCAGATACAAGCAAGCCCGCAGTTCACCAGATCCAGGCGAGCTTGAGCTTGCCTAGGGTCGTCGCCGACTGGTCGCAGCAGAGGAAGGAGGAAAAAGAAAAGAAAAAATAAAAAAGAAAAAAGAAAAACAAAAACAAAAACAAAAAGAGAAAGAGAAATAAAAAAATAATTAAAAAATCGAATTTTAAAAAATATTTAAAAAACATATTTTTTTTGCCTGAAATAAAGTCATGAGATTGAAATAATTTTTCCAAAGAAATTCAAACATTAGAAAACGACTTCGGTCATGTATCACCAAATAATAAAAAACTAATTGTATTCCTGAAAAATACTTTTTCTGAAAAATATTTTCCTTTATCATTGAGTTTTCCGCGAAACAAACACACCCTTAGATTTGGAAAACGAAGAAATGAATCATTTTCCCTAAATCACAAAAAAATGAAAATAATTTATATGGAAAATATTTTCTTTTATCATGAAATTTTCAGTGAAACATACGAATCCTTAATTAAAAACATAATCGCGGCAGTTGACTTAAGTTTATAACACAACGAGAAGCCTCTAAACTAATTTGAGGCGAAGGATGTAAGGATAGTGGAGGGAACCGCAGTACAAGTAGTCACCAATCTTGTTCCCACTCGATATCAATGACAGCTGAGGATCGTAGTAATGCGCAACGGGCTTTCCCTCCGAATCGACTTGAAAAACCCCGCCGTTCTTCTCCATCGCCGGTCGTCCGTTCATTCTCTCCAAGATCGCAGCTGCTTTTCTTATGAACGGATACTTCCACGCCAAATCCCACGACACCGAGGTTCCCTGCGAAAACGATTCATATGTTACGTGAATGAAGAATCAGTGCCATCATGGCATCATGCACATTCATGGGGTTGATCCTTGACACATGAAGTTGATCTGTGTGGGACGAATGACTGAAAATTCATTTGAGCAGTGCACAATGCTGCTGCGTCACACCAGAGATTGTTCAAGTTGGAGCAAAGAAAGAAACGTATAGAAACCCTAAATCAGCTGATAAGAAGACAAGCTTAGGTTAACAAGAGTTGCAATGTATGTTTACAGACTTATTGACGATGATCTACTCACCGAGGAGAGTGCGATCCAGTAATGGCCTTCTCCATCATATCTGATGTTATCCGGATACCCCGGCAAGCCGCTGATGAATGTGTCGATATACCCTTTCCGCTCGCCCTTTATATAGTACCTCTTACACCTCCTCCTAAGGAATGCAAATCATCCATGTTTATCAACCATCAATTTGTGAGGATTTTTGGCAAAAGAAGTCTTTGTAAGCATCATGACCGTCTCACAGAAGATCACGAAGCTTTGGTCGGGTGAGAGCGTGACGCCGTTGGGAAAGTAGAGATCCCAAGCTAGCACTTTAGTCTCTTTGGTTGCCGGGTCGTAGCTCAAGAACCTCCCGTGCAGCCGGCCCTCCAGAACGTCCCAAATGAACTTGTGGAAGGCATACTTGTATGAGGCGTCAGTGAAGTATATCGTCCCGTCACGGGCCACGGACGTGGCATCCGTGAGCTTGAACTTCACGCCTTCCGCCTCATCCGTCAATAGCTCCACGGTTCCGTGTTTGCTCACATTCAGTAGCCCCTATTGCATATGCCAATTTCAATAGAATCAACACTTCTCAATGCATGATGCATATTACTCGAAAGTCATTTTTCTCTATATATGTGTGCGCGCGCGGGGTTTAGGGCATAACAATAATTAAACACATTCTTAAATTTACTCACTTCTCCACCTCAAAAAATAGCTAAACATGGGAGCTAGAGGAAAAGTTGATTTTGTTAATACGAAAATTTCATGATAAAGGAAAATATTTCCATGGAAATCTTTTCGAAGACAATGGCCATTTTTAATTTGTTTGGTGATTTATGTTGGAGAAAGATACGATTTTATCTTTAACCTTGATTTGAATTGATTCAATCAAGGATACTCGGAGATAAAGTAGGAGAGTGTAATCATTGTACTCTTATTTATTTTTTCCTTTTTTGTATGATAAATGCATATATGTACAAAGTGAAGGTAGAGAAAAAAAATAAGAAGAAAAATTGCCCCAAAATACGTCTTCATCGTCCTCGTTTCTCAACATGGTATCAGAGCCCTAGGTTTTGATCCTTGGAGTACTGTATGTCAATCATCGACTACGGCGGTCCCGCTTTCTTTTTCTATTGTGCTATCCGGCGTGCGTCTTACCCGATCTTCTTCATCTTTGATGCGCGATTGAACTTGGATCCATGTCGAATCAAAACCCTACTGGAACAATGATTCCCCACCAGAACCAATGGGGAATTCGACGACGGAAGCTCTTTTGGAGAATCTGACTGCCAAATTAACTCAAATTCTCACTTAGAACCAGACAAACCCTCTTCCTCCATCACCAACACTGCAGAATGATTCGGTTTCTTCTCAAATTGCGATTAAATTGGATGAAGGCAACTATGGATTGTGGTCTCAGGTTGTCGAGATGTACATCACCAGCAAAGACAAACTGGGATATATCAACGGAGACCTTCCTTAGCCACTGCCTACAGATCCTAGCTTTCGGAGGTGGAAACAGAAGACTCGACTGTGAAAGGATAGCTTATCAACTCCATGGATCCGGCGTTGATTGGCAATTTCATTCGCATCCCAGCAGAGAAATTTGTCTGGGATACAGTTGCAATGACTTTCTTTGACGGAACGGATGCCTCTCAGGTTTATGACTCGAAGAGGCGTGTTGCTCGAATGCGACAAGGAGGAGGATCAATTGAGGCGTACTACAACAACCTGCAGGGTTTGTGGAGAGAAATTGATTTTCGTCGCTTGAATCCGATGGTTTGCCCTGTTGATATCGAGCGATATAATTCAGCTATTCAGGAAGATTGGGTCTATATCTTCCTTGATGGGTTGGATGACCGCTTGGATAAAGTTCGAGCGGACGTGCTTCAGATGTAGCCTTTTCCCACAGTTGAGCAGGCCTATGCTCGTGTCCGACGGGAAGACATACGGTAGAGTGTGATGCTAGCACACGGAGATACCACACACCCATCTGCAGCTATGGTGTCTCAAGGAGGCAAGACGGGACTGCAGATCTTTGATCGAACTTGGGACATACTAGCATTACAAATGACAAAGCTGGGTGGTTTAACAGGAGGAGGTTGACCGGGTGGAGCATCGAGAAGCAAACCTTCCTCAACAACAGTTGGTGGTTGCTCTAATTGTGGGTGTACGAAGCATACCTGGGAGACGTGTTTCAAATTGATTGGGTATCCTGATTGATGGAAGGAGTTGAAGGCACGCAAACAAGTAAAGATTGCAACGAATGGTGAAATAGGGAAGTCATCACTTGTTACCGGAGAGACTCAGCTATCACTGATGCCACAGGTAGAATCAAATAGTGAATCAATCACTAGAGGTGAAGGTAATTATGGTCATGCTTTCATTAGTAATTCTCGAGATAAATGTAGTCAATGGATTATTGACTCAGATGTAACAGATCATATGACCTTCACAACAAATGAATTTATCAGTTATACTAAACCTAGGCGGCAAAATATTTCAAATGCTAATGAGATTGTATATCTAGTGATCGGGGTTGTAACTATTGCTAGTTCCTCTTCTATATCACTATTGAATACTTTACTTGTGTCATCTTTGTTCACGAAATTAATATCAGTGGGGCAAACGGCTGAAGATTTGAATTGTGTTATCTTGATGTATCCACAATTTTGTCATTTTCAAGATATTCTCACGAAGGAGATAGTTAGGGGTGGTCTTAAGAGGGGGAGCTCTATTATTTGGATGACTTCAGTTCTGGGAGGGTGCACCAAATGCGAGGCTTATCTAGTAGCAAAGAGAAGCAAATCTGGCTATAGCATCGCCGATTGGGGCATCCTTCATTTGGCTATATGAAACATTTATTTCCTGAATTATTTTCCAGTTTACTAGATTCAGTTTTTCAATGTCAGACTTGTATTTTGGCCAAAAGCCATCGTGTGCCATTTCCAATAAGTTTGAATAAGAGTAGCGTTGCATTTTCCTTAGTCCATTATGATGTTTGGGGGCCTTCTCTCGTTACTATAGTTTCGGGATATCGCTGGTTTGTTATATTTGTGGATGATTGCATGAGAATGACTTGGCTCTATTTCTTGAAACATAAGGATGAGGTGGCTAATGTTTTTTGGGTGTTTCATAGAATGGTGCAAACACAATTTGGTTGAAAGTTACAAATTTTAAGAAGTGATAATGGTGGAGAGTACGTTAATGCGCAATTTAAGGACTATTTTCAGAAACATGGTCTACTGCATGAGACGTCATGTGCTCAGACACCACAGCAGAATGGACTAGTGGAGCGGAAGAATAGACATATTTTAGAGACTGCTCGTGCCTTTCTCAAGACACCTCTATAAGTGCCGTCTACACATGCTACCTTACCATCCATTTTGCTTATTTTCCCTCGAGTATTCGGGTGTGTTACTTATGTCCATATTTCAAAGACTCACCCAACCAAACTCGATCCCTGTGCGGTTCGATGTGTTTTCTTGGGATATGGTACACATCAGAAGGGTTATCGCTGTTATCATCCGGCTACTAAAAGAACCTATGTGACAATGGATGTCACGTTTGTTAAGTCAGATTTTTTCTATTCGAGCACCAATTCTTCCTTTTAGGGAGAGATAGAGGAAGAAAATGTGAATTGGTGGCAAGTTGGTGATGTCATGTCCGGAGGACAGAAGGAAGCGCAAAAGGTGCAGCCCGGAAATGAGTAACAACCGGCGAGAATGTCGCCAGAAAATGAAAAGCACCCAGTGGAAAATGGTGACAATGAGCAAGCTCTGCAACCGACAGTTATGGATGTACAAAAACCGAATATACAAGAACAACCCCCTCTCTCTTCAGCATCCAAATCTGACTCATCTCTTGAGAATATCTCTGAGATAATTTTCCCTACTACTATATCTTGTTTGCTTGATCATTCTAATATATCTGTGAGATATAAGTTACCTGACATACATAATAGGGGCAAGCCTCCTGATCGATACTCACCTGATGTTGGGGGGAAGAGATCCAAGTACCCTATTGCAAATTATGTTTCGATGAGGAGACTATCAGAACCATTGAAGGTGTTTGTGTTGAGTGTATCTTCAGTTCACATCCCGAGTGGGATGCAAGAGGCTTTGGAAGACTCTAAGTGGGTTCAGGCGATGGAGGAGGAAATGGAGGCGTTGCAAAAGAATAAGACTTGGAAGTTGATGAAGTTACCTGAAGGGAAGAAGACGGTGGGATGCAAATGGGTCTTCACAGTTAAGTATAAAGGATATGGTTCCGTCAAGAGATACAAAGCACGGCTAGTAGCGAAGGGATACACGCAGACATATGGGGTAGACTATCAGGAGAAGTTTTTCCCTGTTGCAAAACTTAACACTGTTCGGGTCTTACCGTCTTTAGCGGCGAATTTAGATTGGCCACTGCATTAGTTTGATGTCAAGAATGCATTTCTTCATGGCAATCTGAAAGAAGAAATTTATATGGATATTCTACCGTGGTACACTTTTCCTTCATGGCCTGGATTGGTTTGCAAGCTGGAACGATCTTTGTATGGGTTGAAACAATCACCCTGTGCTTGGTTTGGCCGGTTTAGCACGGCGATGAAGAAATATGGGTACATTCAGAGTGGTGCAGATCACACATTATTCTTAAGGTGTTGTCAGGAAAAAATAACTATATTGATTATCTATGTTGATGATATGATTATTACAGGGGACGATTCAGAGGAAATCTCTAAACTCCAAGAAAGATTGTCCTCAGAATTTGAGATGAAAAACCTAGGGGGACTGAAGTACTTCCTAGGAATAGAAGTGGCACGATCTAAAGGTGGAATATTTCTCTCGCAAAGGAAGTACGTGTTGGACTTATTAGTGGAAGTGGGGATGCTAGATTGTAAGCCCGCAGACACTTCAGTTATGCAGAACCATAGACTTGGGGAGTATCCATATCAGATACCAACTAACAAAGAAAGGTATCAAAGGTTGGTGGGAAAATTAATTTATCTGTTGCATACTCGACCTGATATTGCTTATGCTGTGAATGTTGTTAGTCAGTTCATGCATGCCCCTAGTGAAGGTCATATGGATGCTGTGATAAGAATACTTCGCTACTTGAAGGGAGCTCCAGGAAGAGGAATTCGTTTTTTGAAGAATGGACACCTTGAAATTGAGGGGTTTACGGATGCTGACTGGGCTGGGAGTGTATCTAATAAGAGGTCAACTTCAGGATATTTTACTTTTGTTGGAGGAGACTTAGTTATTTGGAGGAGCAAGAAGCAAAATGTTGTAGCATTATCAAGTGCGGAAGCAGAATTCAGGGGGATGCACAAAGGTCTTTGCGAACTTCTATGGCTTAAGAGATTAATGACAGAACTCGGTTATACTCCTATGTTCGAGATAAAGTTGTTTTGCGACAACAAGGCAGCCATCGATATATCTCATAATCCTGTTGAACATGATCGTACAAAACATATTGAGGTAGATCGTCATTTCATTAAGCAGAACCTAGATACCAAAGTGGTTCGGTTTCCGTATGTAAAATTGGAAGATCAACTAGCGGATAAACTAACGAAGGTTATATCGAGTAGGATCTTTTATAGTTCACTTAACAAGTTGGGCATCCAAGATATCTATGCACCAATTTGAGAGGGAGTGTTGGAGAAAGATACGATTTTATCTTTAACCTTGATTTGAATTGATTCAATCAAGGATACTTGGAGATAAAGTAGGAGAGTGTAATCGCTGTAATCTTGTTTATTATTTCCTTTTTTGTATGATAAATGCATATATGTACAAAGTGAAGGTAGAGAAAAAAAATAAGACGAAAAAATTGCCCCAAAATATGTCTTCATCGTCCTCGTTTCTCAACAATTTAGAGAAAATATTTTCTTTTTTGTTAGAAAGGTAACTTGTTTTTCCCCAATCTAAGCATGTTATTTTCAATTTATGAAAAAAGTTCTCCGTAAATCGATTGCTTTTCAATCATTTAAATACTGAAAAGTCGAAATTTTTTTCCTGAAAATAATTTTCGTCAAAACAAACGGACCTTTAATTTATAACAAGTATGAATTAGGAACATTAAAAGTAATTGTGCGCCGGCTTCAAATTTATTTTTTTTAATCTATGCAAAATTAATGGACAGTGAATAAATATTCGATTTATGTAATCTCGCTTATGGACCTGAGGACGGCCCGATGTGCATCGGACTATAATAGATCTGACGTGGCCCAATACACCCAACTAATTTATCTTTGTAAATCTTTTTTTTTCTACCTTATTTTTTGCTAGAATTCACCAGTTATTAATGATGTTCAGTTGTCTTGATCTTCGCCCCTAAATAAATCCTTAAAGAAAAGGGAGCGGCTAGCATATCGGTAGGTTTAAAACTTATAGTGTCACCGTCTAACACCAGCCACAAATTTATTTTGAAGAAATCGGAAGATTTTTGAAACAGGTTTCAACTTTTGACTTCTATGTTTCCTTTCTTTATTGTTTTTTTTTATACTTCTATATTTTCTTTTAGAAGCTCAAATTCAAAAACAAAATCAAAGGAGGCCCACTGTTCTTTCCACTATTGCAGGCAAGATACAATTAAATTTTCTAATCCTATATTAAACCCTAACTAATTAAATCCTCTAATCCTAAATCCGTTAAAGTGAATTTTCTTAAATATAAAAAATAAAGAATAATTTAAATATTGAAATATAAATTTAGAGACAAAAATTAGAAGAGGGCCCATAGAATTAATGTTCTTGAATATTATTACTTTGATTTGTTTCTTTAAATCGTTCTTATTTTATGCATAATCGATATCATTAATCTTAATATTAAGTCACTGAAGAGTTCTTCTAAAGCAATTTGATCCGAGCAAAAGGAATGGGGAGCCATTTCATTGCACAATGATTTGTTTATTAGTTGCAAAGCTAACGTTTCTTTTTCTTTTTTTTTTCATTTTTGAAATTTGATCGATTTTTTATAATGACATTGACGATTTCTTTTTAGTTAGTCATGATATTTTTTTATCTGTGATTATTTATATTTTCGTGGTTAAATTATTCATTTTTTATATTGAAGAAAATTCACTTTAGCAGATTTAGGATTAGAGTATTTATCTAGTTAGGATTTAATTTAGGATTAGAAGATTTACTTGTATCTTGCCTACAATACTAGAAAGAACAGTAGGCCTGCTCTAATTTTGCCTTCGAATTTGAGCTTCCAAACGAAAATATAGAAGTAAAAAAAATAATAAAAAAAGAAAACATAGAAGTTAAAAATTGAAACCTGTTCCAAAAGTCTTCCGATTTCTTCAAAACAAATTTGTGGCTGGTATTAGACGATTACAGCGTCATTTTTAACCCCACCGTTATGCAAGCATTTCCCTAAAAAAAAATTGTCTTAACAGCAATCTCGAAACTTCGTTTGACTAGTTACCCGATACTCCTAAAAAAGACCCCACTATATATAATTGTTTAATAAATGCTCTGCCAAATTTGATTTAATTTTCTTAAGTATTTTCTAAAAGCAATTTATGATATTATAAAAAGAGTAAACTTATGTTTGAAAGGAATTTGTGGCTTTCCATATCTATCCTATTTTAATAGCTCTAATCTTCAAAGAAAAATTTCAGGTTCTATTTGTTGGGCACTCCGACGATGATTATGGTCATTCATTTATTTTTTTGCAAGTTTGGATACTTTCTCACTAGTACGAGTAATTCCTTGCATCGAAAAGTCGAATCAACAACAGATATATTAACGACAATAATGAAGTATAAAGCCTTTTATGATATAATATATATAGATATCCATTAATAAAACTTTTGTATTTTTATCATAAATATCTTTTTGTACATCGAGTTTGACGATGGACCCGGACACGTAGCTCGAGCTCACTCCATTTAATGACAATAACTAACCTTCCATCGAAGCTTAAATTATGAAAACAGCTGTCAATGATTTAAAAAATATATATCTAAAAAATATTTAAAATTCCGGCAAAAAGTAAATCTCACGGACATACGTAATCGTCGCAAAAAAACAAGAATCGGACGGTTGCTACTGACCTTGTAGGGGTCGCAAACAATAAGTTCGCCGTCGCGCCCGAGGGCGAGGCCGTTACGTGTATCACTTTGGGCAACAAATTTTAGAATATGATTACATTGTATCGTTACGTGTTTGGGTTTTTGGCCACTGTCCGTGTCTCTGTCCATCCACAGGTCACGTCGGTGCTTCGGCCATGAGATCGCTACGGTCAACACCGAACATGTCCTCGAGCCTTGAAATCTGTGGGACGTACAGTGACGCGACGAACTTCGTGAACTTTATTGACCCTAAACCCTAAACATGTCCTCGCGCCTTGAAATCTGCGGGACGTACAGTGATGCGACGAACTTCGTGAACTTTATTGATCGAATTCGAATTATGAAAAATTTCAATATTCACTGACATCGTACGTTTACTCCTCTCGTATTGCTTTGAAATGTCTCTCGTGTATTTGGATGGCTGTTATTGGATAAAAAATCGTAACGTTTTCTTATTTGAGGTTGGTGTCGCTCTTTTGCCCGATTGCAACGGATCGCAACTTTCTTATAATGTGAAGAAATTCCTACGATTAGGACTTTACCGACGTATAGAAAATTGAGAGATTTATCTTAGTGCACTTTGTGCTTTTACGTATAGCGTGTATCTCTGCGAGTTTACTCGTGCCTATCTATTTCCTTTGTGAATTAGTTAGTATCAAAAGCATGGAGAATTGTGGGAAGCTGATGCCTAGTAACAACGGCAATGGCAGCGACTGTCTCGTTTGATAAATATCAGGGGGCGCAGTCTTTATGGGCAGTAGTTCGTCGTCTCGAAGCATTTCAAGAGAACCTGAAGCAATGACAGGATGGGATGTAGCAGGACTATGGATGGGATGCAGCGGACTTTGAACGCAGTAGCAAGCTGAACTTGGTGTGTACAGGCCAGAGGGAAACCTGGACGGGAACTATTGCAAAAGTCAAGCGATCAAATAATAAATTGAAAATAAATCGGATACTAGATTTACATAGTTCAGTCATAGTGACATGCGTTCACGGGGAGAGCATCAACGAATTTCACTATAAATCAAGCAATATAACGGAGATTACAACTACACTCGAGATATTTAAATACTTTCAGTGTTTTTCAAGTCTCGATTATACTCAATAACTTTTGCAGTGTTTTAACCCCATAATTTTTCAAAAAATAATCTCTCAATCTCACGAAAGAATTTAACACAAATCTTACCACAAAAATTTAATTGGCTTCAACACTAATTTCATGAATGTAATAATAAACCACGGCAAGCGCTCGCTTAAAAACGGCACTTCGAGAATCCCATGCGACTTGGCTCTATTGAAGGAAAGCCCAAAGACCTTCACTGTTTGGCTCTTTCTCGGAATTCAAAGGCAGCCTTGTGGCTCAAAAGAACAACCCACGATTTCTTTTCCTCTTATATGAAACCCTTGCCCCCACCTTTTTGTAGCGAGCAGGGGTGAGCAACAGTCTAGAGTCAAGGGTTGACCTTAAACCAACTCTGGATAGGTCCAACCCGACTGATCCTGTTCCGGTTTCCAAGGAGACTAAGTCGGTCTTTGGTCCTTGAACCTCTAGACCTTGTACTGTACGAATTGATCCTCGACCCTAGGAGTTTAGAGTTGGTCCAATCCGGGCCAATCCTATATATATATATATATATATATATATATATATATATATATATATATTTATTTATTTATTTATTTATTTATCCATTGAACCTAAGGCCCCTCCCTCATTTTCTTTTGGCATTGAAAATAGAAATTCTATTAACTATTAAGCGTCGCCTCTCTTTTTCCTTCGCTTTTCCGTGGTTATTCGCTAGATTTGCCTCTCCTCGCTCGCCTCACGAACCAACTTGCCTCTCTTGGCCAGTCTTGGCCCCTCACAAATGGCAAACACAGGTTGCCTCACTTGGCTCTCCTTTGCGTCTCACGAACAAGATATGAAGTTGTTTGTTTTGTTTTCAAGTGTTCAGAAATTGAAGTAATCTTTTGAGAACGAACAAGATATGAAATTGTATAATTCATGGTTTATGTTATGTATTTTGACCATTTTATATTTTAATTTTATTTCACGTGTGCGTATACTACTAAGTGAGGATTTTTATTGTTGCGTTATTTTAGATTTTTATTTGATTTGTACTGGGGTCTATAGTTTGGTTACTCAATATTGCATTGTCGATAGATATATATTTTCAAAGTGTATTGTTTGTCCTTTCAACGAATAAAAAAACGAAACATAAAAAAAAATCGATTGGTCCCAGGTTGATCCTGGAATCGGACCGGACTCATAGGGTCGATCTAGTTCTCGGTCCCAAACTCAATAGGGTTGATCCTCGATCCTAAAAATTAGGAATCAACATTGTGCGAATTGATTTCAAGATTAGATGTTAGATCGGCCAAACCCAGACCATTCTCACCTTAGTAGCTATCTTCGCTTTTCCTTTCCAGCAACAGAGAAAGTCCAAGTCTTTTTTTTTTTTTTTTGATAATCGAGGTGTCCGCGCGACCGGTAAGCGATGACTCAGCTATAAACCGGCGGTGATGCACGACTAGTCCTCGAGTGACGCTAGCGCAGGACCCACCCTTTCTTTTAGGATTGGGATTGGGAGACTTTCTTTTAGGATTGGGACCACCAAATATTCAGCCTTGCGGTGAGCATACGTAACTTGAGATAATAATACAAATAGTTTCTGAATTTTAATTCGATATATAATTTGATTTTTAAATTTTTAATTTATTTAATATAATCCCTGAACTTTAGGCTAATATTTAATATGATCTATGAACTTTTATTTTGTTCAATGTCATCCTAGAACTTTTGGTACATATTTAATTCAGTTCATAAACTATATAAAAATATTCAATGTAGTCCCTGAACTTGAATTAATGGAAATGATTGCATTGAATATTTTTATATAGTTCATGAATTGAATTGAACATGTACTAAAAGTTTATGAATGATATTGAACAAATTAAAAGTTCATGGATCGCGTTGCACATTGGGTTAAAGTTCAAGAACTGCATTGAACAAATTAAATGTTTAGAGACTAAATCGTATATTAGGGTGAAGTTTAATTTAGGGATTGTTTGTGTTATTTTGCCACGTAACTTCAAGGTCAAACTTGTAGGTTTATCTTCAACAATTGACTTTTGAATATTACGAAGAGTCACTGTCCAAGAAAATCCAAATAGCAAAAATGCACACGGGGCTCAAACTCGTGACAAATTTTAATAGGGAAAATGAAGCGGCGCCGTGACAAATCCAGCCTGGGGCTGCCGGTGCTCTGCGTCTTGTTTAACCAGAGACTTCATATTCAGATCGAGAGGATCTTGAAGAGTTTGGGTGGCGTAATCAATATCGGAGTTTTGCCTCCTTTTGCGCGCGTATGCTTGCACATTTACGAGTCTGGTCGGATTTACCAGTTTCCTCTGTCACTACCAATTATCCAACATGCATTATTTGCATGACACCAGAAAGAAGAAAGCAAAACCTCATCCAAATCAAGCACAGTTTAATTAAAACATAATGACGGCGGTTGCTTAATCACATTACACAACAAGAAGCCTCTAATCTAACTTGAGGCGAAGGATGTAAGGATAGTGGAGGGAGCCACAATACAAGTACTCACCAATCTTGTTCCCACTCGATATGAATGACAGCTGAGGATCATAGTAATGCGCGACCGGTTTTCCCTCCAAATCGACTTGAAAAACGCCACCGTTCTTCTCCATCGCCGGTCGTCTGTTGAATCTCTCCAAGATCGCAGCTCCTTTTCTTATGAATGGATACTTCAACAGCAACTCGTTGAACATTGAGTTTCCCTGCGAAAAAAATTCTTATGTTACGTGAATGAAGATACAGTGCGTAATGCATATTCATAATTGGTCGAACATATGACTCAAGTGGGCACAAAATCGGCTGTCGAATTCGGCCTGCATTCGCTCGGTACAGAAGTAATCCTTTGCGAGTGAATCGCAAAAACCTCAACAGGGTTCATGGGGTTGATACTTGATATGAGTTCAGCAGTCTCGAGCATCGTCTTTGACTTGTCGGCGATTATAAGAGATTCAATGCCCTGATTCTTAGAATTTCATGTGTGTTGCGTTGATAAAAGAAGCTCCTCCAATGAAGCGTGCAAGTTGAAGCACTGATAATTGCAAAGATTACATGAAGTTGACGATGATCTACTCACCGTGTACAGCGCAATCCAGTAATGGCCTTCTCCATCGTATCTGATGTTGTCCGGATAACCTGGCAAACGGTCGATGAATGTGTCGATATGTCCCGTTCGCTCGCCATTTATATAGTACCTCTTACACCACCTCCTAAAGAACCCAAAACAAAGAAAAAGAAGAAGACTCACTTGATCTTATCCATAGTTTATAACTCATAAGTCTCCGAGGATTTTGGCTAAAGAAGTCTTTGTGAACATCACACTGAACTCACATGACAGTTTCGCAGAAGATCACGAAACTTTGGTCGGGTGAGAGAGCGACGCCGTTGGGAAAGTAGAGATCCCGAGCTAGCACTTTAGTCTCTTTGGTCGCCGGGTCGTAGCTCAAGAACCTTCCGTGCGGCCGACCCTCCAGAAAGTCCCAAATGACCTCTTTCAAGGTGTACTTGTATGAGGCATCGGTGAAGTATATCGTCCCGTCACGGGCCACGGCTGCGGCGTCTGTGAGTTTGAACTTCAGGCCTTCCGCCTCATCCGTCAGTAGCTCCACGGTTCCGTGTTTGCTCACATTCAGTAGCCCCTGTTGCATATGACAGTTTCAATACTAATGCATGTCATTCGAAAGTCCTAATTCTCTGTATAAATGGTTAACTTTTTTGGGACAAAATGCCACACAAAGACAATTCATTAATTTCGACTTTTTACTCATTTCTAAGAATGATTACTTTTTTCGGTCATGAAATGTTCTAGCAATGAAATGAATTACAGGACAATTACAACAAAGTATGCTTGACTTGATGCATGCATTTGTGTGGTTGTCAAAACAAAAATTAGCCATCGTTTCCATTGCATTATAGTTTTCCATAATGTGTAAAAAAGATAGTCATGACGAGAAAGAATCAAATAGACAGTTATGATAGCAAAGAATTAAAGGGGAAGAATCAAATAGACAATTATGACAGCGAAGAATTAAAGGGGCAATCATATATATATATATAATGATTATATATATAATCAAAGTAACCTTCCCTAATTGCCCTTACGTAAAAGAATTAAAGGGGCAATCTACCCATTTAATTTATCTTTGTAATTCTTTTTTGCTATCTTCTTTTTGGCTAAAATTCATCTCTCTTTTGAGTTAGTTAACGGTTTTCAATTGTCTTGACTTTTGGATCCAAAGAAATTCCTAAAACCTACTTTCATTTGACTTGGTTCTCGATGCTCCTAAAAAAAACCAATTAACGCTTGCTTCTGTTTCTATATTTGCCTCCGTAGAATTTGATGGCCCATGTTGATGAGTGCTTTTAAGACATTTATTAATAATTATTTATAATAAATACTTCGATTTCCAAAGCAGATTATATATAGTTGTTTAACAAGTGCTCAGCCAAATTTGATGTACATAGTCTTAGTGATTTTCTTACGTATATTCGAAAAATGAGTTGTAAATTTAAAATTAGAGGAGACTTATATGGTCGAAAGAAATTTGTGGCTCAACTTTACACTACAGAATGAATATCCTATGGTAGCTCCAATCTTCAAAGAAAATTTCAGTTTCTATTTGTTGGGCGCTCCAAAGGATGATTATGATCCTCCATTTTTGTGCAAGTCTGGCTACTTTAATGACAAAATCTCATCTTGCAAAGATCGCCCTTTGATAATATCAATATATTTTAATATTAAAATAAGTCTTTGCATAACGATAAATTTTTTAGAACAGTTACCTATAGTCCTGCAAAATCTCGCATAATATCAAAGCAAAATGTTCTAGAATTAAATATTTCAAGACCCCTATTTGTCTCTACTATTTTACACTTTCAATTGTGAGGGAGAACATTAGAGTATTGACGTATTAAACCAGGCATTATCCGATAGTTTAATAATCTCACAAGCATAGACGGTTGATACTGACCTTGTTGGGGTCGCAGACAATAACCTCTCCGTCGCGCCCCAGGGCGAGGCCGAGCGGCCTCCCGCCAGTGTTGACCCAGTCCTCCACCGTGGAGTCGCTGCCCGAGTGGCCAACCTTGACCCGCTTTACCCACCCGTCCGCACAGCCCACATAAATGACTTCCGACGCCGAGTCGTACGCCACGTCCTCGGGCCCCGCCATCTGCCCGGCCCCGACCATCTCCGCGCCGCGCAGCATGCGGCCGTTCTCTCGGGGGGCGGCAACCGACCCGGACAGCTCGTGGACGGGCAGCGGAGCCGGGTCTAAGGGCTCTTGTCGGTACAGGATCGCGACTGCCAGAATCGGAGCCAAGATTGATAGGAGAGAGACTGCGAGTGAGGGCTTTAGCGAGGTTTTGGATGGCGGCGGCGGCACCGGCACCGGCGAGTCGGTTCTTGACTCGGACATGTGTGCGGCGATGATGAGAAGTTGGCCGTGGATGTTTTTGCGGGTATAAAGCTCGGCGAGGGAATCGGGAAATGGCTCTTCGGCTTTCTTCGCTTCAGTTCAGAGGTCGAGGTGAAGTATATGTCAAACGCAAAGGTGGCCCCATCGCTTTCGGCATCGTATCTTAAAATATGACTACTTTGTCTTTGAATGTTTGTTGGGTTTTCGTCTTTTGATACTTCGTCTCCGCACGTGTCTCCGTCGACGTCGGACATGTCTTGATCCTCGAAGACCTCGGGACGCATGCGAGGTGACTAACTTTTCTTTTTATGAAAATTGTTATATCTAATTTGTCACGCCCCGAAATTTAGGATGATAAGGCCGTCCTTCCACCCAAATGATGCGGCCTGAAATCACAACCAAAGAACAAACTTCCAAAAGTCCTTACGATATCGCTCTCACTCTATTGGTTACTAATCAAGAAACCTGAAAAGATTGAGAAAAGAAAGGGGTGAGTAACCACATCTCAGTAAGTAGTGCATATCTCTTCTAAGCAAATTGAGTAGCCACTATGAATAAGTATATAAGTATAGAGCAATACCAGAAACTCATAATCCAACTCTTTAATATACATATCAAATCATATACTAGTTGTTTCATTTATAATTCAGAAAATACTCATTTTAAATCATTATCTCAATTCAAACATCAATGGTCAACTCTTTAATATACTTATCAAATCATATACTAGTTGTTTAATTTATAATTGAGAAAATACTCATTTTAAATCATTATCTCAATTCAAACATCAATGGTCAAGTCCATTGATCAATCTCAATAACTCACACATCAATGGTTTATTCCATTGATTAATCTCAATAATTCACATATCAATGGTCTATTCCATTGATTACTCTCATCATAAAAGGACTTGTTCGGGGTAGAGGCGCAGCCGCACTACCATCCCTCAACCCGACCCGATATTATCATTTTTGAGCCGCAACGGCATTGCCATCACTCTCAAGGATTTTTTTTCCTAGCATAGCGAAAAATACATCAATGGTCTATCCATCGACCAATCTATAGAGGCGCAGCCGCACTACCATCCCTCAACTCGACCCGATATTATCATTTTTGAGCCGCAACGGCATTGCCATCACTCTCAAGGATTTTTTGTTCCTAGCATAGCGAAAAACACATCAATGGTCTATCCATCGACCAATCTATTGCTCAATATCAAACTATGATCATGCATCTCGCCCTGTGATAAAGAGACCAAGATTCTCCCATTTGCAACGTTTACACCTACCATAAGCTGGTGGCTCGGCCCACAAGGACATATGCGCATACTCACAAGCCCCTTAATGGGCTCACAGCGATATTGAGCATCAAATCATTATCCTCCAATACCAAAAATTCAATTTATAATAAATATCAAAAAATGGTTTCACAAACCAAAACATATAATCTTTTACCCCGTTCAACAAATGGAATACATTTCACAAACCAACACGTAACCTTTTATAACTTCGCTCATTTCCTAGAAATACTTTTCGTAAAGCATTCTCATATCATTTCAAAACTCATTTTATAAATCAGTTCGCAACATGGTACGCATGTATCCTTTAATAATACCTTTCGTAAAACCATTCTCAAATCTTTCTCAAATACAAAATGGTAGTAATTACCCGATCCAAACATTTATACAACAAACATGCTTTCAGAACCCATACAAAATTCAAATCTTTATCACTTTCAAAACATGAGTTTATAAATTCATAGAAGAGATAATGCCACTTACTTAGGAATACCTACGATTAAACAACAAATATCACTCGAACCATCGAACTCGCAATCCTATCAAATAAGTGAGAAACAATGTTAAAATCGAGTAAACAGCTATCTCAACTGCGACTCAGCTAAACTAGGCTTAGAAGCTAACAAAACGATTCAAAGGCGCTCACAAATTGCTCATCCAAAGCTGTCCACAACGCGGAGCGAAACTCAATCGTGCCATAACTCTCTCCACCAAACCCCCATTAACTTATAGTCAAAAGAAAGCACATTCAAAAGAACTACAAGAACCCTAGCTTGGCCATCCCAAAACTGAGCTGAAAATCGACAAAAATTGGCCTAAAAGCCGCCGGTCGTGCATTGTTCACCACCCGCGCGCAACTTCAAAAATTCGTGTCTGGCAAACCGTAAGTCCAAATCTAGTTCTGTAAAATCTCACGGCTTCACAACACCATAAACTATAATTTCTATATATATTCATAGCTCAACGACTCAAAAAGAGGACTTCGTCGCTCGAATATCATATAACTCCGAAATATGAGCCATAATCCGGAAAACTTTTCCGATTGGACGAACGAGAGGCCCGAGCACTTACTGGACATTGCAAATCGAAGTTGAATCGGCTTGATGAGATGTCCGTGGTGAGTACGGGCAAAGCCCCTCTTCCTTCTCTTTACCTTTCTTCATCTTCTTTCCTCTTTCTTTCCTTTCCTTCTTTTCCTCTCTCCCCGCAAGCTCTTGATCCCCAATGTAAATTGAAGTCTATTGTAGCTTCTTTATTGACTTTTTAACCCTTTTGCTTTTCTTTTCTTTTTTATAAATCCAAATATTACATAATTCGAATGGCTTAAAGTCTTTTAAAATGTTTAAATGTTGTTCGAAATCAATCCGAACTTTCATTAATTTTTGTAAAAGATACTTAACAAAGAAACATTGCATTTTTAAACAGTTGATTGCGTGTATTACGAGAGCCGCCATTGCATCGAAAATTGTAGCATTTCTTTTATTTGGTTGCTTGGCAAGTGTCCACGCACACACGATGCTTTTTTTTTAACCATTTCTTGAAAATTTAAGCAGTATTATTATTTTCAAATTTTAGAGGAAGAAATGGACTAAAAATTATTAATAAGTGATAGATGCATGTGTCACGGCCCGAAGAATTGGATCGTCCAAGAGGTTTCCTGGACGATGGACTGTGACCGAACCTTGAACGAGAAAGCAAGTCCCGAGTGTTCAGTACTAGGGTTTTCTTGATGTCTTCTAGAATACTCCTGGGGTGGGCAATACGGTAATTGTAACCCTCCGGAATAAATGCGGTAGGTGGGGTAGTTGAGAGAATACGATCTCGACCGTTGATCTAGGGGAGAGATCTACGGATACGGTCAGCCCGATACTTGTATATAATGGGGTCTCCTCCCCCTCATTTCATCACCTCTCATTTTCAAGAAGCAATACAAGTTCAGAGCTTCTCTCTCTAGAAGTTTCTCTCTCTAAAGTTCTTGTGAGTGTGAGCGTGGGAAGGCTGACTTGGGAAGAAATTCCTAAGGCCGCACGGGTTAGGGAACGCGAGATCGATCGGCCCGTGACAAGTGGTATCAGAGCTAAGATGGCCAAGGGCGCTGCGAAGCCACGATCCGATGTATCGTCACTAACCGAGAAGGGCATGGGCGATGATCGTGGGAAGGCCACCGAGAGGCAAGGTGCCGAGGCACGGGAAGACCGTGATTGTTCAAGTTCGAGGGATATGGTTGGTGACTTGGAGACCCGCATGGCGAAGGTGGAGATCGCCATGGCTGACGTCCAAGGAATGGTTGAGGATCTTGCTGTACGCATCGAAAGAGGCGAGACCGGAACAGGGGAGCTAGAGGCTGAAGTGCTGGAGCTCAAGTCCGGGCTCGGAGAACTCCGAGGGGAGATGCTGGGCAACCTGACCGACACCACCAATGAACTTCAACAACGGGACGATGCCTTGGAGGCCTTGGTGGAGGCCATGCGCGTAGAGATGGCCGAACTAAAGGCGAAGGTCGCCGAAATGGAAGGAGCACGTGTGAACGGGGTTGTCGCCGTGCAAACCGCTCCACGAATGGATGCCCCGAAGCCAAAAGAGTTTAAAGGCTCGCGGACGCCCAAAGACGTGGACAACTTCCTATGGTACATGGAGCAATACTTCCTAGCGATGGGAATCACCGATGGTACGATCCGGGTAAGTACCGCAGCCATGTACTTAACTGATAATGCGCTATTATGGTGGCGTCGTAGGAGTGATGATCGGAGTGGTGCACCGATCACTACTTGGGAATTGTTCGTCGAGGAATTTCGACGACAATACTATCCCGCTTATGCGGAAGAAGAAGCTCGAGATGAACTCCGGCGCCTTGAACAAAAGGGGGGAGCTCGCGAGTATGTTCGGAAGTTCTTGGAGTTGCTACTCCAAATTCCGTCCATGAATGACACGGAGGCCTACTACCAATTCATGGGTGGTCTAAAACCGTATGTGAAGCAAGAGCTAAAGCGGTGCAATGCAAGAGATCTTTCGACGGCCATGTCCGTAGCTGAAGCCATGGTGGAGTATAAACCTACTTCCGTAAGCAAGCCGGATGCCCGACCAAGGGATAAGGGCGTTGGTGGGGGAGACCGTAACAAATTCCACCGTCCAAGTGGAAGCAAACCATCAACGGCCCATCCAAGGGCGAAGGCGGAGTCGAGCGGAGGAGAACACAAGAAGGGACGTACCTTCAAGTGCTTCTTGTGCGACGGTGCGCACATGGCTCGTGATTGTCCAACTCGAGGCAAACTAGCCGCGATGGTCAAGGCACACGAGGAGGAACGAGAGGAGGCGCGACTCGGTACGTTGCGAATCCTAAGTTCCATAAAGTCCAAAAGGGCGAACAAGCCCAAGGGATTGATGTTCGCGGACGTGACGATCGGGAAAACCAAGATGAGTGCGCTCATCGACACGGGAGCATCCGACCTGTTTATCTCGGAAGAAGCCGCAAAGAAACTCAATCTTCGGGTTGAGAAGGGGGCCGGTTGGCTCAAGACGGTGAACTCCAAGGAAATCCCTACCAACGGCTTGGCTAAGGATGTGGAGTTTCAACTCGGACAATGGAAGAGTAAAGAGACGATCGAAGTAATTCCACTTGACGATTATGACTGTGTCATTGGCTTGGGATTCCTTGATAGAATAGATGCTCTTATTGTCCCATTCGCCGATTGTATTTGTATCTTGGACGCACGTTGTCAATGCGTGGTCCCGGTCACCCGAGAGTCGGGTCGTGGCCAAAAGATAATATCGGCCATGCAAGTTACTAAGGGAGCGAGGAAAGGGGAGGCTACTTTCCTAGCAACCTTGAAAGTCGAGGATCCAAAGGGTGAAGGGAGTGATGTCCCAACGGAGGTAACCCGAGTCCTCGATTCCTTCAAGGACGTGATGCCCCCCGAACTCCCGAAGAAGCTTCCGCCTCAAAGGGAGGTGGATCACAAAATCGAGCTCGTACCCGACGCTCGACCACCCGCCATGGCACCCTATCGCATGGCGCCTCCCGAGTTGGAGGAACTAAGAAGACAACTTAAGGAGTTGCTCGATGCGGGGTATATTCAACCATCGAAGGCTCCGTTTGGCGCCCCGGTCCTATTTCAGAAGAAGCATGATGGATCACTCCGGATGTGCATCGACTATCGGGCGTTGAACAAGCTGACGATCAAGAACAAGTACCCAATCCCTCTTATTGCCGACTTGTTCGATCAACTTGGAGGAGCACAATGGTTCACCAAGCTTGATCTTCGATCGGGATATTATCAAGTGCGGATTGCAAAAGGGGATGAACCGAAGACCGCTTGTGTGACGCGGTATGGATCATATGAGTTCCTCGTCATGCCATTCGGCTTGACAAATGCTCCGGCCACATTTTGCACACTCATGAACAAGGTACTCCACCCGTTTCTAGATCAATTTGTAGTGGTTTACCTTGATGATATCGTGGTGTATAGCCGGACGCTCGAGGAACACATCGAGCATCTCAAACAAGTCTTCCAAGTTCTACGGGAGAACGACTTATATGTCAAGCGGGAGAAATGTGCCTTCGCACAGCCGGAAGTTCCATTCCTGGGACACATCGTCGGGGGTGGACGTGTGCGGATGGACTCGGCCAAGATCAAGGCCATTGTGGATTGGAAGCCGCCGACCAAGGTGACGGATCTAAGGTCATTCCTTGGCCTCACCAACTACTATCGACGGTTCGTCCGAGGATATTCGAGCATCACCGTGCCACTCACGGATATGTTGAAGAAGGAGAAGCCGTGGGAGTGGACGACCCGATGCCAAAGGGCGTTTGATCGGTTGAAGCAAGCTATGACCGAAGAGCCGGTGCTCGTGCTACCCGATCACGCCAAACCCTACGAGGTAGAGACCGATGCTTCCGATTTCGCTATTGGTGGTGTTCTTATGCAGGATGGACACCCGGTAGCATTCGAGTCAAGAAAGTTGAACGATACCGAACGACGATACACGGTCCAAGAGAAGGAGATGACCGCGGTGGTGCATTGCCTTCGTACCTGGAGGCATTATCTCTTGGGATCCCGGTTCGTCGTAAGGACGGACAACGTGGCCACGAGCTACTTCCAAACTCAAAAGAAGTTAAGCCCGAAGCAAGCTCGTTGGCAAGATTTCCTGGCGGAGTTCGATTATGTGCTCGAGTACAAGCCGGGGAAGGCGAACTCCGTGGCCGACGCTCTTAGTCGAAAGACAAGTATGGCGTCGACCCTAACTCGTCCCGAGAATCCATGGAACGAGCGGATCAAGGAAGGGCTCAAACACGACCCAACCGCCAAGGCGCTCCTCGACCATGCTCGGGAAGGCAAGACCCGGCAATTTTGGTGTGAAGGCGATTTGCTTTACACCAAAGGACGACGATTGTACGTGCCCCTTCATGGGAAGCTAAGGAAGGAAATCCTACAAGAGTGTCATGATTCCAAGTGGGCGGGTCATCCGGGGATCCACCGCACTATGGCGCTTGTGGAGGATCGATACTTTTGGCCTCACTTGCGCGACGACGTTGAGGCATATGTCCGGACTTGCCTTGTATGCCAACAAGACAAGCTTGAACAAAGGTCGTCGGCGGGGCTCTTGGAGCCACTTCCCATCCCGGAGCGTCCATGGGAGAGTGTCTCCATGGACTTCATTGTCAACTTGCCAAAGTCCGAAGGGTGTCGGACTCTCATGGTCGTGGTGGATCGATTTTCCGAGTACGCGACGTTCGTGCCCGCGTCGAAGGATTGTCCGGCCGAGGAGGCGGCCAAGCTGTTCTTGAAGCACGTCGTCAAATATTGGGGAGTGCCACAAACGATCGTGAGCGATCGCGACCCTCGATTCACGGGTAGGTTCTGGACTGAACTCTTTAAATTATTGGGGTCGAACCTTAACTTCTCCACGAGCTTGCATCCTCAAACCGACGGACAAACGGAGCGAGTCAATGCACTCTTGGAGTTGTACCTTCGACACTATGTGAGTACAACGCAAGTGAATTGGGCGAAGTTGATCGATGTAGCCCAATTCTCCTACAATCTTCAAAAGAGTGAGTCCACGAACCAAAGTCCGTTCGAGATCGTGACGGGACAACAACCACTCACTCCGAGTACGGTTGCAACGGGTTACAAGGGGAGTAGCCCATCCGCTTTCAAGTTCGCCAAGGAGTGGCATGAGCAAGCGGACTTGGCACGAACGTGCCTACACAAGGCCTCGAAACGCATGAAGAAGTGGGCCGATAAGAAGCGACGGCACGTGGAGTTCCAAGCCGGGGACTTGGTGTTGGCCAAGCTACACCTAGTTCTTCGATACAAGGACGTGCATAAAGGGCTCATACGTCGCTACGAGGGGCCATTCCGAGTGTTGCATCAGGTTGGGAAGGTCGCATACAAACTGGAATTGCCACCAAAACTCAAGGTACATCCGGTATTCCATGTGAGTATGCTTAAGCCTTTTCGTGTAGACGAAGAAGACTCGGACCGAGGGGAGTCGCAACGGGCACCGCTTGGAGCAAAGACCTCCTATGATCGAGACGTCGACTTCATCATGGCGGATCGAGTCATACGGAAGAAATATCGTGCGCCGAAGCGAGAATACTTAATCCGATGGAAGGGCCTTCCGGAGAGTGAAGCAAGTTGGGAGCCCGAGGAAGCTCTTTGGCAATTCAAGAAACATATCGATGCTTTCCAAGCCGAAGACGCGACGAGGGCGTCGCCCGAATAGGTGGGGGAGAATGTCACGGCCCGAAGAATTGGATCGTCCAAGAGGTTTCCTGGACGATGGACCGTGACCGAACCTTGAACGAGAAAGCAAGTCCCGAGTGTTCTAGTACTAGGGTTTTCTTGATGTCTTCTAGAATACTCCTGGGGTGGGCAATACGGTAATTGTAACCCTCCGTAATAAATGCGGTAGGTGGGGTAGTTGAGAGAATACGATCTCGACCGTTGATCTAGGGGAGAGATCTACGGATACGGTCAGCCCGATACTTGTATATAATGGGGTCTCCTCCCCCTCATTTCATCACCTCTCATTTTCAAGAAGCAATACAAGTTCAGAGCTTCTCTCTCTAGAAGTTTCTCTCTCTAAAGTTCTTGTGAGTGTGAGCGTGGGAAGGCTGACTTGGGAAGAAATTCCTAAGGCCGCACGGGTTAGGGAACGCGAGATCGATCGGCCCGTGACACATGCAAACAACCTCTCGATCTTCGTGCTTTGCTTACGACGTTGGGCTCAAAACCAAATCAATCGCATTTTGCTTCGATACCTCAAAAACTGCTCCAACGACCGTCGGATTCGTGTCATTGTCGTGCCCAAATGGCCGGCGGATTATTTTAATTGAGTGATTGGCAGATCGGTGAAGTAGAGCTCACTAGCCATATCGATCATGTCTATTGATTGGGACATTTCTTGGGGAAAAAAAATAATCTTTTTATTGGACTATTGTCTTCACTAATTTCCTCGAATAATTCATAATATTTTGGACCTCCGACAAGGAATGTCAAGACAAATTGATTTACTGAAGCAGTTTATACCTAGTGTAGTTCCAATGTATGATTGCTGTCTAACAAAATCAGTACCAATCTCGTAGGAGTCGCACACAATGAGCATGCCATAGTGTCCAAGGGCCATGCCGGGTGGCGTCCCCCCGTGTTCACCCAGTCCTCCACCACCAGGTCGCCTCCCGAGTCACTCACCTCGACTCGCTTTATCCACCCATCTTTGCACCCTACATGAATAGTTTGTGACGGCGGTTCATGTGCAGACATTTTCAAGACCTAAACATGTGCCGTGCCCAAGCCATCATGGTGCCACGCAGCATGTGATTGTTCACTCTAGGAGCAGCGACCGATCCTGTTGTCGGAGCTGGTCAAAGGACTCATGTTGGTGTAGAACCATGGCTGCTAAAATGGGAGCCTAAACTTGACAGAGAGCGAGTCGGGGCCTTCAGCGAGCTTTTTTTGCTTCTAGGTGAGTCGGTTCTTGACTCGGACACGGTCTGGTGCAGACCGAAGAGTTTCACTTTCATGGATTCGTGAGGGAAAGTTTGTAGGAGTTTTGGGTTCAAGAAATAACAAGAAAATGTGGAAGGGCTACGTCATTCTCCGAAGTGGAGATCCAAGCGTACAAGGTGAAAGTCAATGCAATGGCTTCTGTTGCTTCTTCATCGAGCTTGGAATACTCTGTCGCCATTGATGTCTCAGTCGTAGTGCCAACCACGTGAGAAATTAACTATGCGATGGAGACACGGTTGCGATGAGAAGGTTTTAGTGACTTGGTGTTGGACAAAGTCGATGTTTCGGAGTTAGAAGAGACAGCAAGCAAAATGTTGTAGCTTATGCCTGCAATGTTTCGTCTGAGTTCTGTTTACATTCTCAGTTGTCGCAATCGTCTCTCGCAAGAGCCGTGTCTGCTCTTAGAAATTGATTCTTTCTCCCCAACGCAAGTTCGTTTTGGGTCGTCTCTATGATCCAATTGTGATGTTCTTTTGGTTTTTCGATTCATGAGTAAAGCTGTCTGCTGGTTGAAGATACATTTGCAATAGATGATTTCTATACCATGATTTTTCCTGCTCTGACTTCTTCGGAATCATATTTGCGACCGGATACTAATTGAGATTTGCGAAATTTGGACACAAATGCTAGTCTCGGGTTTTCCTCAATTAGCCCAAAAAACAAAAGAGCAAAGAAAAGCAGAGACCTAGGATTTGTCATTCCAAAGTAGATGCATACGCGAAATCTCTCTATCCACGACAATTGTAATGTAAATTCACAGAATATATAGCATCTAATTAGCACAGACATTCAAAGCAACAATAGTCAATGATGATAGTAATTCAGGGAGAGAATTGAGACATATTGAGGCCTTACCGATGTTACTACGCTTGTTTCAAATGCTGCAGGAGTGGCGAACTCAACTGGTACGAAGAGTTGGGTACATGAAGTATATACAAACTATACAAGAGCCACGCATAGTGTGAACGGTGGTGTGACTCCATTGGAACCAAGAAGAAACTTGGGGAACGAAAACGAAGCCAATACAAGTCTCCTCCTGATTCTCATCTCAAATGGCAACCTGCACAAGGAAGCGAATCGAGAGGTTAAGCTAATCCTCGACGGAACATGTAATATGCTAGTATCAAGCGTATTCAAGATAGCATATACTTAACAGAAGTTTTGATGATGGAAAAGAAATTGCTCAAAAAATTAAACTGCTTAGGCGACAATATCTGTAATCTGATGTTAACAGCATTTTCACTGATTAATGCTTTCAGATGTCCAACTTTCTTTAATTCATAAGCTAAGGATAGTATCACATGACAGCACATACAGAACATTGATCGTTGAAGAAACATTACCATAATGGACTATGAAAATAGAATCATTAAGAATGAAAGTTTTACCACCCACCTGCAACTTATAGGCGTCTCCATGCAAAAATTTCCATGGACCTTCCTTTGAGCTTAATCTAATAATGCACGGCACAATTTTGTCAGATCTTATAAGCATTGATTGCCACATAATGTCACAACTAGATATAATGTGATGCATCAAGAGGAACAAATAGTAGGTGAAACGAGAATAAATGTCCATTTGATGGGAAGCGGCGCCACCTCTTGAATATAACACGAAAGCCAGAGATGGGCAAAAGCAGAGTGGAACATGGATTAGAGATGCTAAAGAATGCTACTGCTAACAAATAGTGGAGAAAGAATAAAAGCAAAGGGAAAATGCACTCCGCACCTTGCATATCCGGCTAATGTGCGCAAGCCCATGAAAAGAGTTAATCCAGACCAGACTCCCGAAAGACCGACAATATATGGAGCGTAGAGCAAAAACACGGAAGATACTGCACCCACGGCCATCTGCCCATCATTGGTGTACTTATCAGAAGACGTGCTAAATAAATAGCGTGAGAACAACCAATTCAGATCTCGGACATGCAATTTGCTAGGTGAGACTTATTTACCATAGACCAAGCTGCATATGAGAAGTCCGACACACCGTAATGGAGACCGTCAAAAATATAAGCCAGAGCATTGATCGGTTGGCTGGCACTTACAAACTACATAGGTTGAGTTTTTTTTGGTCAAAACATAGATTTAGTTAGAATCAATATAACTGAAAAGAAAAGCTAATTTAAACAAAATTCCCAGAAGAGCGAAAATTAGTCAGGAAGCTTACCAATAAGCCTGATCCAACAATTTGTAGTACTTGTGCGTCCTTGGTGAACAAAGTTGCTAAAGCATTAAATGACAACCCCAACAATAGAGCTAGGGACACACCGGTAATTAGTCCTGTCTGGAGAAAACTTACTATAAGTCATGAAACATGAAAGCCTAAAAGGAAATCAAATCTAGGTTAAGTAGAAGGTAGAAACCACAATCCGGTAATCTGTCCAAATATGTTACCTTAATAGCGAAGAATGCAATTTTCTTTACAGTGCTATAGTCACCTTTTGCAAATGAACTCGCAATCATAGCCTAAGAAAGGAACAAGATTTAGCAGATGATTCAGTATAATATCTTAGTATGCACACCGTTCTGGTAAAAAGGAAGACATCAATATAAAAGTGGAGATTCATTTCAAAGTTAGCAACAATGAGCTTCAGTAAGATTCAGAAAGAACTACAAATCCAAAGGGATAAATGCATCAAAAGTCCTAAAACTTGTAGCAAAACTGCAACCAAATCTTAAAGTTTTCAAAACATACAATCAAGTCCTGACGCTTTCAAAATATGCAATGAAGCCTTAAAAGCTATCCGAAAAGGGCAATCAAGTATTTCCGTTAGTTTACAAGTTTAAGAACTTTTAGTGCACTTATTCCATCCAATTAATCAATTGGATAACATACAAGGTAGATGAGTGAGTCCGGAACATTTTTCCAGCTTGGGATTGCTCAAAGGATGAGTTGTTTTTCAGGATAAAGGGAATTCACCATCTTAGAAGTTGCAGCTAGATATTAGGTTGAGTTAAAGGTCCTCAAATTTTTTTTCCTTTCAATCCTTCCTGAAGAAGGGAATCACTTATCCAAAGCCAAACTGAAATGTACAATGTGTTTTGGGGAGGCCTATTGAACACCGAGAGGTAATTTTGAATGAACAGAAAAATATGGTATCCACGTAAGCTAACTTCCCATAATCGGCATGCATATTTATCAGGAAAGAGAGTCATTTATGAATGAGGGAAAACGTGGAAAACTTGGTTAGCATTCCAACTTCAGATAAGACATTGTTGAAGACCGGTTACCTGGCCTGCTGCTGCTTGAGCATCGACAAGGAGGGAAACAGATAACCAGACTTGCAAGCATATCTGATGTGCAGCCATGGCTAATGCTCCCTGACGAGCAGCCATAGATGTGCTTAAAGTTATGGTCATCACAGCAGCTATAGTTCTCCCTAGAAGAAAGCCGCCTGAGCAAAATGGCTTATTGGTTAGAAACTTAGAACACCTTTCTTTGATGACTCTTATTAATGACAATGTACGTACTTGTGCGATAGAACGAGTACTTATAGAAGCAACAAGGTGATTACGAGGCAAAGCATCAAGGAGTACATTTTGATCCACACATCAGATGTCTGTGCAATGAGTCAGGAGGTAGTGATGTTTCTCTTGTAAGACTGTAAGACAATAGTTATCCCAGGAGAAATATCGGAGTCAATGTGAGGATCCACTCACCAGATTTCAGATAGTTGCCAAAATGCAAATTGTGTGCATTAGGAAGTGACAAGACAGTCCTCTTGTTAAGATGCCAAATCATCAAAAAGGCAACAATGTATCTGCAGAAAAAGAATCTCAGCATGGTCATTTACGAGATATATGAGTAAGAAGTCTAGGCAGTAATAGAAAGAGTTACATACTGAGACAAAACTGTAGAAATGGCAGCACCGGTCACACCGAAGCGGAAATAGTACATGAACATTGGAAAGAAGAATACAGCAGAAAAGTTGCCCAAACCTGTTGAGAAGAGTTCCACATCAGGTGAGTGAGATGGAAATTGATAAAAGCATAACAAATGAGATTTTGATTGGTTGTCAATCATGAATCATTTCAAGATCTCGCTGCTGTGATTTAAATGCTCACACATATTCACATTCTGATCGGTACAGAAAATTCAAAATGTTATAAATGACCTCCATTATCTTTTTTTCAATTTAATTTCAGACGGTAAACCAAATCCTTGCCTAGAGACAGAATGGGCGTTTTTGTATCCTTGAAGCCACGAAATATGCCCTGAACGGCCAAATACACGACGACAGCCGGAGCACCGATAGCTCTTAATTTGAGAAAGTGTTCCGCTGGTACTCGCATAGAAGAACCCTGTTCAAAATGTAAAAGCTTTTAAATGCCGACACTAGTGAAAGAGCAAAGACATTGAACACAGAATAGAAGACTCGGGTGCCATTTGGAACCAGAGAGCTACTCTGAGTGTCAATGTGAGTATCGATGACTGAGAAAGTTCCACTCACTGATGATATGCCCATCATGTCGAGAAACAATCCCGAGCCGAAGTACAAGGCCAGTGCCTCAAAGACACCAATTGCTAGAGCTAATAATAAGGCAGTAGATACTGAAGGCAGCTCCTTTCTTTCATAGGTTCCGTTTTGATGCTGACCACCTGTGCATCGGGAAATTCGAACTGAGTGTGCAACTGAATTTCCAGCTATATCATTCTCTCTTTTCTGGTGAGAGGGTACTTACCTGGAGCTGAATTGTTGCCTGCACTCCTTGAAATGTCTTCAGCCACAAATGAAGTTGCAACACTTAGGAGAGGAATATTAAAGACCTTAGACACGATGTTGAAGATCGACATTGAAACGCCCGCTGATGCTAACTCCAGAGGTCCTTTTCATCAAAACACGAGTGAGATTTTAAGCAAGTAATATCAGGTTAAAATCTTTGCTTGGAAAATTTATTGATGCAAGTTCAATTCAAGGGGAAGAGAAAACTGAGAGAAGAAAGGATAATATTATGAAACTGATTTGACAAAATGAATAAGCAGGAAGCAGCTCCGATGTTTAATATAAAGCACAAGGACTGGTAAATCTATAAGTTTTGAAGATGTAGCTATTAAGTACAGTGTCCCAACTTTCTATGATCAATAATATCTATCCTGCTGGTAAGACTCCCAGGAGGCACATATTTAAAGAGTGCCAGGCACTAACATGAAACTATGCTTAGCTTAACAGACAAAACCATCCAAGTAAGAGCAAGGATGTACCAAGTCTACCGATGTAAGCTGTTTCCATCAATTGTGCTAAAGGCTCAATCGCTTGTCCAGCAATTGCAGGTAAAGAGAGCATTATCATCTCAGTCTGGAGATTTTGGGAGTCTTCTGAATGTTGTGTCGACTCACTGCAGGAATCGATGACACAGTGAGTGGAAAACCAGTCATATGAAAAATTCAGGGGATAAAGAATCATATGGCGGCACCTGTTTCTCCAAAAATGACACCCAAAGCAAATACAGGGTCAGGTGCTCACCAAATACAGTGAAGTCGGACACGACTTTCTTTTACTCGTATTAAGTTGACATGCCTTTGTGTTTCTGAAATCTACCCCATCGCGACCTACAATACGGTCAAATCTACCCAATAATTTCAAATTTGGCTTTTTTAATGGGTTAACCCTTCATGGCCAGACGAAAAAGAGAGGCCTTTGTCATGTCAAGGTCACAATAGAGACCAGATCAAGTAGTATTACCATAACCAAAGCAAGTAATCATTGATACATGTCCAAATATCATGAAATAGAATTAGCACATTGCAAGAAGTGCTTTGGCAACAAAGTGTTGGCTGCGGAAACTAATGAAAAGAGGGAACAATTGCATGTAGTGATCAAAAGAAAGACGTAATAATTTATAGCTACTGAGCCTTACTCATGCAGTGCACTTCCATTGGTTGACGCCGAGATATCTTCAAGATAAGGTTCCGTATGCAATTCAAAATCCAATGCTTGCTGATCACTGATTGACCGGCAACGCCTAGAAACGCCACCGAAGGTTGATACTCTCCTCTTGTTCACCGAGGAGTGGCCACCAGTTTGAGCGACTTCCGATCTGTTTAAGGGCAATTCGCGGCCCAAATTCACAAATGGCCTTCTTTCCCTTTCCTTACCGGCCACACCCCAGCAAGGTGCATTGGTGAATTGAGCAACTGCCATAGCTAGAGGTAGAAAGGATTTGCAGGTTCAGCAAGTAAGAACCACAAAAGGCAGACTCTGTCTGTGAGTTAGAGAGAATTACATTACAATATAAACTAAACTGGACCCATATCATGCTCTCTAAAATTGACATATCAAAGTGACATTGCCTGATATAGACAGGAACGTGCCACTCATTAATGTTTTGGTTTGTCCGATAGAAAATGAAGTTTGAATAAGTAGCCAAAATCAACTGTCTTTATGGAGCTCAATAATGCAAGAAAGCTCCAGAATGTAAATGAAAACAGAAGATGAGAAAAAAGAAAAGAAAGCTCCGCCACTTGATTGAGCAATGGGGGTCGACCCTTCAACAATTTCTTCAATCCAAGCAAGCCCCACACAAAATCTTGTTGTTCTTTCCTCATTTTATCAGAAACTGAGAAAATAATCAAGAAATAAGGACCGGTGAAGCAGCATTCTTGCGCCAAATCATTTTGACCCTTTCTTTGATTATTTTTTGTTCTTTTTTTCTCACCGCAAGCAAATTTCAAAGCTTTGTGATCAACTATCAGAAGAAAATGTCAAAGGACAAGTTCTTGAAATGAGAGAGAGTGAGAGAGAGAGAGAGAGAGAGAGAGCAATGAGCGTTCCTCCTGTGACTCTGAGCTTTCTTTAGCATGCCTCCTGTGACTCCCAGCTTTCTATTTCGCCTCTTTCTGGACGATCATAACAATAACGTGGCGCTTGGAAGAGGTTCCCAACAGAAAACTGTAGTCAACGTGGGAATGGGACCCTTCAATCTGGTGAGTGTCGTTGGAGAGCGCAATGCAATTACTGTAACCATGTAATGCAAGAAAAATTGTTGTGCACACGAACTCACTATGGTGAGTTCAAGCTAAGTTATTGCATCTTAACAGATTAAACCATTATGTGTGGTGGTACATGCGCTCGGTATACACAATAATTTCTCTCCACTTAACCATATCGATTAGTTCATGGCCTAGCAATAGTAACACCAGACAGTTTAGCAAGAGTTAGTTGGGGATACCCGTTTCGCAATTACTCAACTCGGTTAATTGTCACCGGATCTACTAATCATAACATTGCATTGTAAGACTAAAACTGAAGGATTTTAATCATGCATAGAAAAACAAAATTTAAGCATAATTAGAATTAAATGTGGAAAATAGGATAAAAAATAAACTGACCTCCAGCCATTGTTCAACTTTACGTTCGTCGGAAATCAACGGTAGTTCGACGTCAATTCGACAGCGATCACGGGCGTACTCTACTAACTCCAATCCCCTCTCGTACTGATGGTGTATTACCGAATGAGAGGGTTTGCGTTAGACCTTGTGCCTACCCTTATGGAATGAACGTTCGTCTTTATAAACCGCTTCTCATCAAGGCGGTTATCGAAGAGGGCGATTGTCACCGAAGGAGTATGAAGCGTGGAAAAATTGCATGTGGATAACCGTCACTTAAAAGAGAAAACGTGAATCAAACCCAATGGATAAGTTTTTATTTAAAAAACTATATCCCTAAATGTGGGATCACATTATAAATATAACATGCATTGTCTTGTGAAGAAAAGCGAGGCATGTCGAAGACAGTGCATGTGTGCTCTTCTTCTCTCCACAAAGGTTGGGGGCCATAATTAAAGAGACAGCTAACACCGATAATGACCCCCCAATCGCTTTCTCGTCTACCACCCAAAGACAGCAACATGAGAAAGCATGCACGAGCTCGAGAGGTTGGCGATGGCATTGCGTTTTCCTTCACTAGTTTTGCACTTGACCCAGTCGCTGAAAGGTGGGGTTGGGACCAAAGACCATTAATGTTTGGTGCCTTCATGTGATTTTCTTGGATCAAATGATTGCTCTTCCTCCCTAATTGGAGGTTTTGTTTCGAACCACGTTTACGGAATGGAATTGCCCTTTCTTGTAGGCTCCGAATCAATCAATTGCGAATTGAATGAGAGGTTTAGTTGGGATTCTCAGTCCTTCAAATTGAGGACAGACATGTGGCAATGCAATCATTAAGTTTGCTTGACTTAATAAAAGTTTTTGAGTGATACTTCAACAAACCACTTTTGAATATATTAGTGGCTAACACCTGAACTTTTTTTTTATTTTAAATATCGAGGGGTAGACTAAGGTGGATTTACAAGATTGATACGCTAAACGAAATGTCTTATTGTAAATGATTAATATCACGAAAACTCCTAATATGATATATTTGTAATAAATTTATTTCAAATTAATTTTTTTATCACCTAAAATTCCAAATTAATATATTTATGACAAATATACCTTCCGTTAATTTCTGTTAAATTTTACCGTCAAATTATTGAGTTGGATAACATGTTACAGTTAATGGGCATGCCCGTTTGAGGTTTTACCCTCCTTTTGTCATAGATATACTAGTTTGTGATTTTTCGTGGTTTTAATCTAATTTAATAGAAACTAACGGAGGATACATTTATCACAAATATACCGATTTGAGGTTTTTGTTGTTAAAAAATTAATTTTGAGTAAATTTGTTATGTGTACCTGTTTGGGGTTTTTAATGATTAAATAATTAGTTTATGGTAAATTTGTCATAAATATATCAGTTTGGAGTTTTTCGCGGTATTAATCCTATAATGAATTGCGTTCAAATGCAATCGCAAGATGTCACGTCACTTAATATTTTTATTTTTAATGATCATAGCTACTTATGAATAATGGGTTCACCTGAAAAAAAGGTAAATCTAAAGAGGGTTTACTGGACTTTTCCTAAAAAGAAAAAATATTTATTGCGCCGGATTCTTGTGCCAGATGTGTGGTGTGAGAAGTTCCCGGGCCTCGACAAGTGTGCGCCATATGAATTGGGTTGGCCACGTGGCGGGTGGGCTGACGATCCTCTCCTGCACATGGCATGTCCCGCAATCGAAACGCATCCGGCAAAAATGACTGAGAAAATCCACCTTAAATTGTAAATAAATAAAAAAATTCGGGCTTCGAAAAATACTTCACTAACTTCGTTAACAAGATAAAAATCCAAGTTGTATAGGCCGAGCGGGTGGCCCAAACACGAAATTATTTGTCAATATGTTCTTTTAAGAGGGCAATATCATTAGTAATCAATCTCTTAAGCTGTTGAGAAGAGTATTCGAGTAGAATCTTGCTAGGGACTATATGTCAGTATAGTAAGGAGCATTGATCTTCTCGATCTAGGAATGAAAATGAATAGAAAATTTCATCGAATTAAATCGACCATCTTGCGAAAAATTCTAAGGTCTAGAGACCATTGTATATAATTTGTGAAAGTCATTAAGATTTACTGAAAAATTTACGGGACGAAACTGCATATGGGAACAAAATGCCAGATGAAATATTGGATTTCAATCTGAAGGACAACCATGTGAAATTACCCACCCATCGGTAGCGGCGTTGGTTTGCGCTCAGTTCCTTTCACGAGAGGTCCTGGGTTCAAACTCTCCCATCGGTAATTTAAGTGAGGGGTCGTGACGGTGGGATGCTGCGCTAGCCCCCCTCGAGGACTAGTCGGGCATCACCGCCGGTTTGAGCTTTAGCTCGCCAGTCGCGCGGACATCTCAGTTATCAAAAAAAAAAAAAGACAACCATGTGAAATTGCACTTGGCTAGCAGGCACGTGGCCTTATTGGTAAAGGGATTTGGAGGGGGAGAGTACTAGGTTGGAGGGTCAATCCCCGTATATACCGATTATATGTACATAGAAGAGAGGAGCGAGGAAAAAAATTGCAGGTGATTTGAATTCTGACATGGGCCTAAAGAGCTAATAAGTGGCCGAATAGGCTCATCAATTGCTCATGCAGACCTACGACATTCGTCGAGCTTACTCTAGTGGGCCGAAATAGCATCACCTATGAACTTTATATTTGGGCCAACAAGACCCAAATTTCAACTTTCAACACACGTTTGACCAAAAAAATGAATAAGTCTAACCTAATCCAAACCGATCCATACTATGGATTACCTTCCTCACACAAATCTACAGACCATAGCACGATGTGATCCTTGACTTTTCCACTATTAAGATAAGGTGATGATTTCTTCTTTGGACCGATGTATAGGCAATAGCCAACTCGTTCTAATCAATGGCATTGACTTTAGGTAGTGGGTAGCAGGCAGCTCCGATAGAAGATATCTTCGAATCGTCGACTAAGTCCACGCATGAAAACACGAGGCAACACCGATGAGATCCGAGTGTTGAAAAACGAAATGAATTAGTTCGGTAGAAGCTTCGACGCCACTTCATGAATTCGTTCGGCAGAAGGTTTAACAGCTGTCCACGGAACGGTGCTCGAGAGACTCGACCGTAATTTAACTAAACTAAGCCATTCGGGTCAAAAGAGTTACACCAATAAGGCCGCCGGTCCGTAGCGTCTCTTCTAAGAAATCAAAGCATCGTGCTCAATCAGTGGTACTCATTACTCGATTGACAGTTTCCTCCTCCAATCAAGGCGACAAAAAACCGAGAAAGAGTCCCGCACGATCGGTACTTCCTCGTGGTCTTGAATTGAATCGAATGAATCGGGGGGTTTTTCTTTGACTGAAGGAATTCATGGAATCAAGTCATGGGGTTAAACTCCGTGAGACTTGCGGCTCGATCTTTGTCATCTGTGAACGCTTTCGTTGTGAGAGTTCGATCTTTTTTTCTCAGGAAATTATTTTGGAACTCTAAATGGATCCGTTCGCGTCGAATGTTTACGATTGATGTCCGATCCACATTAAGTTATCGTTATCTCAAGCACTATAATATGCTCCACTTGTTCACCCGTGTCGGTTTGGGGTATGGTCAGTTCATTGGGAGGATCGCTCTCCCAATTCGAACCTTATCGAAAGAAACATGGGCTCTGTTAAAATTATGTCTGGAATTTGAGCCGTTGCGAAATCCAACTAGATCCAAGTTTGATAGCACAAACAGATGAGGCCTTCTTCTCTGTCAAGAAATAAGAAGCAGATGTGCATTCCTTCGACAAAGGGAAGAGCGGCTTGAAAAGGAGACCAAAATGCATGACATTCTTGGCACGGTGATTTTGTGCTGTGAGTTTTACATTCAATGAATTGTTTATTTATAAATACTTGGGGTTTGGATTTAATGTAGATGTGGGAAACACTAGAGCGTGTTAGCATTCGCAAACTCCGATTTTCCGATTATTAGTGGTTATTTACTGTCGGCTTTCTCCGTAAATATAAGTACCGATATTCGGATCGAACCACGTAAATATTTGGCATCCCTTATCGTTCCTCGTTTTATTTTTTCAGTGATTTTGCATTCATTAATATTACAACAAGCTCACCAAAGCCAAAGAAATGAAATTACTCAACCACGACTAAAAGATTGGACCGCTTGCCTCAACTTTTTCTGTGGACGTAAAATCACATAAATTAAACTACATAAATCTGGATTTTCCTATTCGTTTCCACCATTATTCCGCAAATGGAAAGGACCGATGGAGTATACGCTAAAGTTACATCAGAAATATAGATTCTTCACAGATAGATCTATCTAAAACCCTTTGAACTCGAATCTGCTCTAGCATCGTTACTTTGTTCTGGCGAGCTCTTTGGAAATTGTAAGTGAGCCGTTCGATTCTCCTGAAGTATCACATCACGTATATACATTGATAAGAAGAGTCGTACGCGATACTCTATAGAAGATTGAATGAGTATTCGCCATCGGCGTGACAAGCGGTGCAGAATGAAAGTTAAATGGTGCACAGCACGGTCAAGCCTCCGCGTATTGTACCCAAAATGTCAAACTTTGTATGATTCGAGGAAGACCGTCGCTAGCTACTCCAAGCGGTCCGAGTCTGTTGTTGAGATAGTCCTTCTCCTCTTGCTATAAATACCCACCCACACAAACCTCCGACTCCATCCGCAAACACAAAACTTCCTTAAACACAACACATGATTTCGCAGAAAATGAGGTTCGGATTGTTCATACCGTTGCTCCTCCTGGCCTTGTCGCTCGGAGCTGCCGCCCAGGACATTGGCAGCTTGATCAGTCAGGACCTGTTCAACGAGATGCTGAAGCATCGGAATGACGGGAATTGCCCCGGCAAAGGGTTCTACACCTACGACGCATTTATCACGGCTGCGAAGTCGTTCAGTGGGTTTGGGACGACAGGCGACACGGACATGAGGAAGCGAGAGATCGCGGCATTTTTGGCTCAGACATCGCACGAAACCACAGGTTTAGTGATTTTAGTTTCAAGTCATTTCTTGGTAGTTTGTCCTGCGTTATTGAAGACCATTTCGTTGGCAAAAAGAGATGGGTTTTCCAATTGAATAATGCATGGTTCCAACATAATTGACCAATTATTTTATAGGTGGATGGGCAACGGCACCGGACGGTCCATATGCATGGGGATATTGCTTCTTGCAAGAGCAAGGCAATCCTGGAGACTACTGCGTTCCCAACCAACAATGGCCCTGTGCTCCTGGCAAGAAATACTATGGCCGTGGTCCTATCCAAATCTCTTAGTAAGTTAAATAAAATCAACCTCCTATTTCATTATGTATAGTATTCTCTAATTCCACCGTCACGGTTTTTACCTAGACTAAGTTTGCTTATGATTTTCGCTAGTTGTACGTATATTATTGTATGGGCGCGAATCTGGTCGGTATAGTTTTGGATTAAAGAAAGATTGATTTTCTCGGATATTGATATATTTTGGTTGATCGCGATTTTCCCCAGCAACTACAACTACGGCCCGGCGGGGAAAGCCATCAACTACGACCTCCTGACCAACCCGGACGCGGTCGCCACTGACCCGGTCATCTCGTTCAAGACGGCCCTCTGGTTCTGGATGACGCCACAGTCGCCGAAGCCCTCATGCCACGCTGTTGTCACCGGCCAGTGGCAGCCGTCCGCCGCGGACAGCGCGGCGGGGCGGGTCCCGGGCTATGGGATCATCACCAACATCATCAACGGCGGGATCGAGTGTGGGAAGGGCTCGAACCCGCAGGTGGAGGACCGGATCGGGTTCTACAAGAGATACTGCGACTTGCTGAAGGTGGGATATGGCAACAATCTGGACTGCTACAACCAAAGGCCATTTGCCTAGTTTTATCCCTAGATCGAAGTCATTGCTCACGTAGTGATGATCAATAAGCTGAAATGTACTCGTCCTGCGTATTAAGCTACGACTGCTAGGTGTTTATCCACACATGAAGGACTAAATAAAGGATATTGACCTTTCTATTAATTATCTCAATGAAACTTGCCGAAGTTGTGCGGCATGGGCAACTAGAATCACAGTCTCTGTACGTAACGCGAACTTACCAAGAAACTAGAGACCTATGAGGCTTTAAAGTCAAATTTCACCTAGTGAGGACAGGAATCGAAAATGTGATGTTGGCCAATTATTTGAGCCGGGACCATCTAATAAACAGCGAACGCTACTGCGTCGGCAAACATGCTTGCCGGCTAATGAATGCAGTTCTCGCGCAGGCGCTTAAGTAGCAGACCGACAACCCCCCTCTGCGATAATTCACAGACATCACATGAAATCCTAGGGATACAAACTTTAGATCACGTGGGAGGGGGGTGTCACGCAAATGCTACTTCTATCACGAGGATTCTCCTTCTCGTTTTTCTTGTTGAAAACCAGATTAAATTGAAGCCAACGAATTGATAAAGATGTACAGAACGACTTCTTGGTCAACACTGAGGGAAGTCCATGCGAAGCAAGTTGCGAGTTAAACGGGTCCGTCCATAATGATGTAGGCGACTAGGCGGACCCTGAAGCCAACACTGCGGCGGACCAAAAGTCGAGTGCAGAGTAGAAACGCTTCGGAGGACTTCAAGTGCAGCGCAAATGGCAATTAGAAGCTACACAGAATCTCCACCTGAACCAGTCAATAGCGATTCCATGGCGATGGCATTTCTCGAGAAGCTCAACAAAATTGATTGTGGAAAGTTTTTTTACCCATTCTTCGAGAAGCAACAAACTGATATCCCTCCCGCCTTCTCAACAATGACAGTAAGAGAAGAGAGCAAGATCTGCCTTGCATGCTCCATTTATCTGACAGTTGCTACAAAGTTCAGTCTTCTTCAGCTCATATATTGGTACAAGAAACTCCTGCATAAATTTCACCAATTGAAATAAGGCGATCACATACATGGTACATAAAGCGATCGCATACATGGTAAAGGATTCTGGTTTCAACATTCGTCCAAGCAGTATACCATGGGAAATGAGGCACGACATGGCATAAAAGTTTGGATGTAAGCTTTAAAATCTGGGGAAGATTGATAAATAATTCTTGAGACTTCCACCAGAATAACAAAGCATAAATTCCGATAGAGTTTGATCTTGACAAGCAAAACTCGAGAAACAAATGGAATTGCCATTTCTATGCCGTCGCATCTCATGATAAATAAAATTAATGCCAATATACCTCCAAGAAAAACTCATTATATACGGCAAAAAAATTGAGAAAACAGCTATAAAATCTCTAAATAGGTAAATGGTTTTGACTTCTCTTGCAGTTCCTGTGCAGCGGGCAGCCATTCTAGATCATATATACTGCTTCCGGCGCAACAAAAGTGGTATAAATTTCGGCAAGCACCTTTGCTGAAAGGATAAACTCTCTCGGGAATACCCCGGCCGATTGCATGAGAATTGCAAGAAGATGCTGTCTCGCCACGTCATCGGTGAGACAGTCCACCCATCTCGCGACACGTGGCCTACGGGAACCCGCCCGTCAGAAATTTTCCAAAACCCCCCTTGACCGCTCCATCCGCTTGTTTTCTCCGTTCTGCTCTCCGTTACTGCCTCAGAAAACACGAAAGCTTCTTTTCTCTCTCGGTCTCCCCCTGCGTCCCTCCTCACGACCAAAAAAAGGCACCGCGCTCTGCTCTCTCCCTTCCTCCTTCGCTCTGCTCTGTCTCTCCGTCCCCTTTCGCTCGAAGCTCGACCCCTTTTTTGTCGTCTGCGTCCGACTCGGGTTAAGGGTTTTTCCCGCTCTGTCTCGAAGCGAACGCTCTCCTCTCTCTCTCTCTCCGTCTCTCTTCACGACCCCTCTCCACTTCACTTCACTCCACGACCCCTCTTTCTGCGGAATTTCAAGGAACCAAAAGTGCCGGCGTCTCTCTCTTCGCGACCAAATAAGCAGCGGCCCTCCCACCGTCGCCTCGAGGAGCCCATCGGCAACTCCGGCTCGTTGTCTCCGTCCGACGAGCGAAGATCTGCTGGAGGTTAGAGTTTTCCTCCTCTTTCGCGCTTTATATTTGTTGGGGTTTGCGGGAACCAACCTATATTTGTTTGGTAATGTTCCTTTTGTGGATCAGTGTTTGTTTAGTTGGCATCTTGACTAGTTATTTTTACTGGATTGAGATTTTTGTGTGCTGGTGGTGTATTCCCTTAGTCAGCTAATTTCGCGTTTTTTGAAATTCAAACGGTCGTTGAGAGGCATGGGTGGAGAGCCAAAATAGAGTGGAGATGTATTAGATGAATGATGAATGAAAACAGTAAGTCGTCCATGCACACGTTTGAATATATGTGCAAAAAAGAGAAGGTTGGGCTAGTCTTGTTAATTTTGAACGTTCTGAATGGATTTAAGTTGAGATTAGTATCATCAAATCCGAGTTCATCCACCCTTTAGCCGAACACATGTAACCTGTCCGATGAATTTCCTATGAGACCTTGTTATCGATCAGTCCCTGTTATTGTTCAAATCTGAGCATGTATTGATGTACTTTATATACTAGCAATCGTTGCGTTAGCCGTTAGGTGAAATTTTTTTTGCATATATTTCATGGTTGTCTTGAATGAATCTGAACATGTATTGTTTGCCCTGTTCTATGTTCTTCGCGCACTATTATGTGATGGCATGGAGTTGATGGCTCGAGTGTAAATCTGTTGGAGATGTATTAGATGAATGACGAATAAAGACAATAACTCGGCCATGTATTCATTTGAATAAATGTCCAAAGCTAGGTCTTTTTTTCTCTGGGGTATTTTAGCTTCAGGCTGCAATTGCTCTCTGCATCTTAATAGTCAGTTGCACGTGTTGAGCAATGCTTTAGTCGAGTCAAATGCAGAGTCTGTTGCATGTGCTGAGCGATGGTTTATAGAAATTTTGTTTGGGTTTGTAGGGATCGGCATATATTCGTTTGATAATGTTCAGCCTGTGGTCAAACCAGGGCTCCTAAGCACTCCCTAAATGACACCGTCAGGAATGACTTCCACCGAAAATTCTTGCAGAGATACATGAAGTAGTGTTTAAAGCTAGAGAGCTTCCAGAAAAGGAATGTATCTTATTTGTGAGAACTTGCAAATTGCTTGTATTTGGATTATCTTGTGCGAGCAGCAATCTGAAGTCTAATTCTCAGATACGAATTTCCCTTTCCACCGCACTTCTTAAGCCTGGAATGTGTTATTCTTAGTAAATGCGTTATATCTTCAAAAGCAAGCTGCAAAATTCATTCTTTCGTTGCTTGAGCAGGAACTGTCTATGGAGAAGACCAATTTGAGACCATCAAGAAGAAACATGTCGTCTCCTTTGTTGCTCGGGTGTCAATAATGTGCCTGTCGAAATCGCGTCTGGATGTGCTACTTGCTGCTTCTTGCTGTGAATGCGGTACTCAGTATGAAAGATGGGGGCGTAGGTCACTGTTTGAAGGCTTAAAAGTGAGAGCCTTTAGCTTTCGAAGAGCAGTTTAGCTTTGAGTTGTTCTGCAATCACTGGACCTATCAAGCGCACTAATTACAACATGACTGTTGGTTTTCTTCACGTCACTATCTACCAAGGCTGCCAAGCAATTAGATTTGCAAGTCAAAATGGCACTAAGCTTTAAGAAGATGTCGAAGGATACGTTAAGCTATCATTAAGCTCATCACGGACTCGAAGTGGTATTAATGGTTTGCTGCAGTCACATGAAAGTTGACCTCCCATGAGGTATGCCCAACTTGGCGAAGTTGGTCATTCGCGACAGAGCTTCTTTAGTTCTTCTATTTGTGGAGTCGCTCTTTACAGGGTGAAGAGCAGGGTTTCTTCATTCACCCTCTTTTATTCCTCTTCCCCTTTCGACATTTTGGTTCCAAATTGAGATTTTCATGGACTTTGATGTGCTCGAATTTAGCGTGCTTAACCTGCAGTCATAAATTTCATCACTTGAAGAAAAACCAGTCCGCAATGTCAGTTTTGCCATTCGACTATGCCTGAAGAAGCTGATGCTTTGAAACTCAAGTGGCAAAAATTGATTAGCGGGCCATTCAAGGACAGTCATAAATTTAAATTTTATAATACTCCAACCATGAGGATAATGAATAGGTGATTAAGAAGAATGATGAAACCACAGAAACTATTTTTACTCCAATTTCCAATATCAGCGTCATGATCTCTTGAAAATGGATACAGAGTAATGTATAATCACGTTACAAGTTACAAAATGCTATGAACAAATTTTTTTTACAAAGAACCATCCAAAAGAAGAAAAACAAGCTTCACCTCAAGACTGATCACCCATCAATTACAACTCACAAGCAAATGATAATAAATAAACCATACCGACAGAATTGACGTCTAGATGCAGTATACCCTTTCCTATTAGCTCAATCTCGATAAAGAGGCTGCCCACGTGATTGCAAACAAAAATTCAAGCAACGCAGAGAGTTGGATCAGGTATTCTAGTCATGCTGTCCCTTTGGTTTGTCTAGAACAAATTCAGCATACAAATCCTTAAGAGCAATCTCGACAGTGGTTACAAGAGGGCCCATGATAGCACCCTGTAAAAGTGAGGATTCAAAGACATTAGTGACAAAGATAGAATCTATTTTATGAAGAGCGAAATAATTTCACCGCGTGCCCGTTCATTTGAATGTTGATGAAGACACCATGCTTGCAAGATAACGAATTTTTTATTCTTGGAATCAGATTGTTAAGATGAAAATACAAGTGACAATACAAGTGCGCCTAAAAAATCTTCCATTTAAAAAAGTAATGCCAACCAAGAAATACATTTTTTTCTCGGAATCAGAATGTTAAGATGAAAATACAAACACCATTGCAATTTTCTCTAGAACCCCTCTCTGTATCTCTGCCTTAGGAATGCTTGAGAATATACAAGAATGCTCTTCAAAGTTCCCTCCTAATGAAATACAAAACAAACAATTTTAAAACACAATCACTCGCACTTATCCCTCCTAATTCTACAAAGAATTAATTCTAGCACCTTCTCCTCATACATGCAAAGTTATCAGACCTGCCTTTATTCCCTCCTTTCTTCTTTCTCAACCTTCTCTTTTTTGCACATTTATTCAAACGTGGACGACTTATTCATCATTCATCTAATACAAATTGAAACCACAGAACCAATTAGCTGAGTAAGGGAATACACCACCAGCAAAAAAAAAATCTCAATCCCGAAAAAAATAACTAGTCAGATGCCAACTAAACAAACTCAGATCCACAGGCTGAACATTATCAAACGAATATATGCCGATCCCTATACAAACCCAAACAAAATTTCTAATCGTGGTATTTACTTAGCACAGATAGAATAACGAAACAACGACGTTTGTGGTAGATCGATTGAGTTGTTCCTGTGTGTGTATATGTATATATCATAAGCATCTCCGTCCTATCAATCGATTATTATTACTAATATCTTTTGGAGACAGACAAAAAAGAGTAAAATTGCGTTTAACAATTCATTTGATTATCAACTTTCTTGGGGCCATGTCAGGACCTTCCTTACGCCTTGATAATTATCTCATTTACTAATATAAGATAAGTTCCACGTTCCAAAGTTCGATATATTATCTTTGGTGTATGTCTATTTAATAATATACAAAACTAAATATTCGATAGACCCTAAATTTTATTTCTACATGTGTATGAAAAAGCTTTCGTAATTTATTTTCACTTCGAAATTTCTGCCTCACGAAATCAACAGCTTCGTGAAAGAATTTTGCAACATTTCATCGGAGGTGTACATTGCATTAATGGTCGTAATGCGACTCTCGTTTAAGACACACTATAAAGTTTCTAATCCTGTAAAATGGAAGTTGAACTATTTATGATAAATATACTTTTGATTGAATTACGTGTAGCCGAACTTTAATTCCTTACACTTGTGCCCTATTTTTTTTTTCAGAATAATGGTGTCGAAAAATTATCAAATTGCAAACGTTGAAAAATTTTCTAACTTAAGTGCGTGGTCTACAAAGAGTTGAACGTTGTTAACCCAAATACAATATTCAAAATTGTGAGGACATCCACATTGACGACCAGTATGGAAAGATTTAGCTAGACAATCATTTTCGAATGCAAAATCTGATAATTAATTCATTCCACCTCATTCCAAGTTATGTTTCGGCCCACATTTGCCGTCACCTCATGGTTCATCTTCAGTGATACAAATGTGGGTGGACCTTCCTCATCTTATTAAGCTGTGTTCGCATGAGCGTGTTGCCCTTTTGCTTCGTCATTTGGTGTCCCTTTTTGTTCGCATTTGTTGAAAGACAAGGATGCTCTTGTTTCGTCCTTCTCCAAAGTGGGGTTGAATGGTTGATTAATTTGGGAGCACCAATGTTCGTGCTTCAAGCGGTCCACATGACTAGGTATTTTGTTGCCTTTTCAACATGCAAATTGTCCGCATGACTTTGTCTTCGCGTGTGCATGTTCACCATGCATTTATAATTAGTCGTTTTTCAGCGATATTAAATTGTATAGATTTCGTCATTTAAGATCTGCATAGTCTTTTATGATTTTGCGACCTGAAGACTTCTAATTGGGGAGCACATACATATTTTCAAGATGGTGATAATGATGCTTGTTTTACTTAGCACAGATAGAATAGTGAAACAATGATGTTTGCGGTAGATCTCTTGTGTTGCTCTTCTCTGTGTGTATATATGTGTGTGTGTATCAAAGCATCATCGGAAGCATCTCCATCCCGGTGATCTATTATTATTGCTAATATCTTTTGGAGACGGACAAAAAAGAGTAAAATTGCATCTAATAATTCATTTATTTATCAACTTTCTTGAGGCCACGTCAGGACCTTCCTTACGCCTTGATAATTATCTCATTTACTAATATAAGATAAGTTCCACGTTCCAAAGTTCGACATATTATCTTTGGTGTATGTCTATTTAATAATATACAGAATTAATATTCGATAGAGGCTAAATTTTATTTCTAAATGCTCATGAAAATGCTTTCGTAATTTATTTTCACTTCCAATTTGTCGCCTCATGAAATCAATAGCTTCGTGGAAGAATTTTGCAACATTTCATCGGAGGTGTAGATTGCGTTGATGGTCATAATGCGACTCTCGTTTAAGACACACTATAAAGTTTCTAATCCCGTAAAATGGAAGTTGAACTCTTTATGATAAATATGCTTTTGATTGAATTACGTGCAGCCGAACTTTAATTCCTTACACTTGTGCCCTTTTTTTTTGGATTAATGGTGTCGAAAAATTATCAAATTGCAAAAGTTGAAAAATTTTCTAACTTAAGTGCATGGTCTACAAAGAGTTGAACGTTGTTAACCCAAATACAATATTCAAAAGTGTGAGGACATCCACATTGATGACCAATACGGAAAGATTTAGCTAAACAATCATTTTCGAATGCCAAATCTTATAATTCATTCAGCGTCATTCCAAGTTATGTTTCGGCGCACATTTTCTGTCACCTCATGGTTCATCTTCAATGATACAAATGTGGGTGGACCTTCCTCAGCTTATTAAGCTGTGTTCGCATGTGCGTGTTGCCCTTTTGCTTCGTCATTTGGTGTCCCTTTTTGTTCGCATTTGTTGAAAGACAAGGATGCTCTTGTTTCGTCCTTCTCCAAAGTGGGGTTGAATGGTTGATTAATTTGGGCGCACCAATGTTCGTGCTTCAAGCGGTCCACATGACTAGGTATTTTGTTGCCTTTTCAACATGCAAATTGTCCGCATGACTTTGTCTTCGCGTGTGCATGTTCACCATGCATTTATAATTAGTCGTTTTTCAGCGATTAAATTGTATAGATTTCGTCATTTAAGATTTGCATAGTCTTATATGATTTTGCAACCTGAAGACTTCTAATTGGGGAGCACATACATATTTTCAAGATGGTGATAATGATGCTTGTTTTACTTAGCACAGATAGAATAGTGAAACAATGTCGGTTGTGGTAGATCTATTATGTTGTTCTTGTCTGTGTGTGTATATATATATATATATGTGCGTGTGTGCATTTATCAAAAGCATCATCGGAAGCATCTCCATCCCGGTGATCTATTATTATTACTAATATCTTTTGGAGACGGACAAAAAAGAGTAAAATGGCGTCTAATAATTCATTTATTTATCAACTTTCTTGGGGCCAAGTCAGGACCTTCCTTACGCCTTGGTAATTATCTCATTTACTAATATAAGATAAGTTCCACGTTCCAAAGTTCGACATAATATCTTTGGTGTATGTCTATTTAATAATATACAAAATTAAATATTCGATAGACGCTTAATTTTATTTCTAAATGCGCATGAAAAAGCTTTCGTAATTTATTTTCACTTTGAATTTGTTGCCTCATGAAATCAACAACTTCGTGGAAGAATTTTGCAACATTTCATAGGAGGTGTACATTGCATTAATGGTCGTAATGCGACTCTCGTTTAAGACACACTATAAAGTTTCTAATCCTGTAAAATGGAAGTTGAACTTTTTATGATAAATATGCTTTTGATTGAATTACGTGTAGCCGAACTTTAATTCCTTACACTTGTGCCCTTTTTTTTTTTCAGAATAATGGTGCCGAAAAATTATCAAATTGCAAAAGTTGAAAAAAAATTCTAACTTAAGTGCATGGTCTACAAAGAGTTGAACGTTGCTAACCCAAATGCAATATTCAAAAGTGTGAGGACATCCACATTGACGACCAGTACGGAAAGATTTAGCTAAACAATCATTTTCGAATGCCAAATCTGATAATTCATTCAGCCTCATTCCAAGTAATGTTTCGGCCGACATTTTCTGTCACCTCATGGTTCATCTTCAGTGATACAAATGTGGGTAGACCTTCCTCAGCTTATTAAGTTGTGTTTGCATGTGCGTGTTGTCCTTTTACTTTGTCATTCGGTGTCCCTTTTTGTTCGCATTTGTTGAAAGACGAGGATGCTCCTGTTTCGTCCTTCTCCAAAGTGGGGTTGAATGGTTGATTAATCTGGGGGTACAAATGTTCGTGCTTCAAGTGGTCGACATGACTAGGTACCTTGTTGCCTTTTCAACATGCAAATTGTCCACATGACTTCTGATTTACGTACGTACATTTGCATGAACATCATGCATTTATTACTAGTTTTTTTCTGCAATTTGATTGTATAGATTTCATCCTTTCACATATGCCTAATCTTATTTGATTTTGCGGTGCAGGCAACGAGCTTTAACCCAGGACCGATGTCTTCCGAGGCGAAGACTTTTAGTTGGCGAACACATGCATATATATCTTAATGATGATAATAATGATACATGTTTTGCTTGGTATAGAAACATGGCATAAGGCGCTCACCCACTAGACTAACGACGCTGTGTGAAGTGTGTAGTCATGGATTCATCGGGTCTCAATAAAGGCAAACTTTCTTGCGACAACGTCAGGGACCTTCCATGCATCTTGATAATTATCCGGTTTCAATGGGATGAGAAGGCTATACGTTGATCTGGAGAGGATCAAAGCGAGTATTTTAAAAGGCTCGGACATAATAAATATTGGTAACCTCATGTAATTAATCGCAAATTTAGGGCGCTGGTAAGAAGGTAAACAAAAATTGACGAAAGATATGAGAATTTCTATCTATCAAAGATGAGGAAAGTCAATAATTTTGAAACGTTGGTAACCCAGTCAAATAAGAGTTTATATTGCAAGGTCGGAAAATTACCAAAACAGTCGTAAACCTATAACAATTGTGTCAATTCAGTTATAAACCTTTTGTTTTAGCCAATTCAATCCTAAACATTTTGTATTCGTGCTAATTCAGTCCATTCAGCTAATTTTGGACGGCCTACACTGACATGGATGTCGGCCGGCGCTAACCCTCCAATTGACGCTAACATTGCAATTTTTTAATATTTTTATTTTTATTAGAAGAAAATTAAAAAAATAAAATAATAAATAAATAAAATCTTCTCTTCCTATAAAATACCCACCAACACAAACCTCCGACTCCATCAACAAACACAAAACTATCTTAAGCACAACACGTGATTTCGCAGAAAATGAGGTTCGGGTTGTTAATACCGTTGCTCCTCCTGGCCTCAGCGCTCGTAGCCACCGCCCGGCAGTGCGGGATCCAAGCCGGCGGGGCCTTTTGCCCTGAAGGGCTGTGCTGCAGCCAGTACGGCTACTGCGGTAGCGGCCCTGACTACTGCGGCTTAGGCTGCCAGAGCAATTGTCCTCCTAATGGCTCACCGCCTTCCACACCGACGCCGACTCCCTCCGATGGGGCCTCGGCGTTCGTAGCCACCGCCGAGCAATGCAGGATCCAAGCCGGTGGAGCCTTGTGCCCCGGAAGGCTGTGCTACAGCTAGTACGGCCATTGCGGTAGCACGCCTGACTACTGTGGCGAAGGCTGCCAGAGCAATTGTCCTCCTTATGGCTCACCGCCTTCCACACCGACACCGACTCCCTCCGGCGGGGCCTCGGCATTCGTAGCCACCGCCGAGCAGTGCGGGATCCAAGCCGGCGGGGCCTTGTGCCCCGGAAGGCTGTGCTGCAGCCAGTACGGCTACTGCGGTAGCACCCCTAACTACTGCGGCAAAGGCTGCTAGAGCAATTGTCCTCTTATGGCTCACCGCCTGCCACACCGACGTCGACTCCCTCCAGGGGGGCCTTGGCATTCGTAGCCACTGCCGAGCAGTGTGGGATCCAAGCCGGCGGGGCCTTGTGCCCCGGAAGGCTGTGCTGCAGCTAGTACGGCTACTGCGGTAGCACCCCTGACTACTGCGGCGAAGGCCGCCAAAGCAATTGTCCTCCTTATGGCTCACCGCCTTCCACACCGACGCCGACTCCCTCCGGCAGCGGCGGGGACATCGGCAGCTTGATCAGTGAGGACTTGTTCAACGAGATGCTGAAGCATCGGAACGACAGGAATTGCCCCGGCAAAGGGTTCTACACCTACAACGCGTTCATCATGGCCGCAAAGTCGTTCGGCAGGTTTGGGACGACGGGTGACACGGACACGAGGAAGCGAGAGATCACGGCATTTTTGGCTCAGACATCGCACAAAACCACAGGTTTAATGACTTTAGTTTCGAGTCATTACTTGGTCGTTGCCTTGCACTATTGAAGACTATTTCGTTGGCAAAAACAGATAGGGTTTTCCATTGTATAATGCATGGTTCCAACATATTTTTACCGAGTATTTTATAGGTGGATGGGCAAGGGCACCGGACAGTCCATATGCATGGGGATATTGCTTCTTGCAAGAGCAAGGCAATCCTGGAGACTATTGCGTTGCCAACCAACAATGGCCTTGTGCTCCTGGCAAGAAATACTATGGACGTGGTCCTATCCAAATTCTCTTAGTAAGATAAATAAAATCAACCTTCAATTTCATTATGTATAGTATTCTCTAAATTCATCGTCATGGTATTTACCTAAATCGAGTCTGCTTATGATTTTCACTAGTTGTATATTACTATATGGGCGTGAATCTGGTTGGTATAGGTTCGGATTTAGGAAAGATTGGTTTGCTCGGATATTGACATGTTTGGTTGATCACAATTTTCCCAGCAACTACAACTACGGCGGGCGGGGAAAGCCATCAACTACGACCTCCTGAGCAACCCGGACGCAGTTGTGACTGACCCGGTCATCTCGTTCAAGACGGCCCTCTGGTTCTGGATGACGCCACAGTCCGAAGCCCTCGTACCATGCCGTGGTCACTGGCCAGTGGCAGCTGTCTGCCGCGGACAGCCCGGCAGGGTGGGTCCTAGGCTACGGGCTCATCACCAGCATCATCAACGGCTGGATCGAGTGCAGGAAGGGCTCGAACCCACAGGTGGAGGACTGGATCGGGTTCTACAAGAGATACTGCGACTTGCTGAAGGTGGGATACGGCAACAATCTGGACTGCTACAACAAAAGTCCGTTGGCCTAGTTCTATTACTAGTTTGAGTCTTTGCTCACGTAGTGGTGATCAATAAGCTGAGATGTACTAGTCCTGCGTATTAAGCTGCGACTGCTAGGTGTTTATCCACACATGAGGGACTAAATAAAGGATGTTGACCTTTCTATTATCTCAATGAAACTTGCCGAAGTTGTTCAGCATGGGCAACTAGAATCACAATCTCTGTGCGTACCGCGAACTTACCAGGAAACTAGAGACCTATAACGCTTTAAAGTCAAATTTCACCTAGTGAGGACAGGAATGGAAAATGTGATGTTGGCGAACTATTTGAGCCGGGACCATCTAATAAACAGCAAACACCGTTGCGTCGGCAAGCATGCTCGCTGGCTAATGATTGTAGCTCTCGCGCAGGCGCTTTAGCGGACCAACAATCCACCTCTACGAGCATTCACAAACATCACATGAAAATCCTAGGAATACAAACTTTAGATCATATTGGAAGGGAGGTGTCACGCAAAGGCTACTTCTATCACGAGGATTCTCCGCCTCGTTTTTCTGGTTGAGTTACTAGATTAAATTGAAGCCAATGGATTGATAAAGATCTACAGAACGAATTCTTGGTCAACACCTGAGGGAAGTCCATGCAAAGCAAGTTGCGAGTTAAACAGTCTGTTCATAACGATGTAGGCAGACCCTGAAGCCAACCCTGCGGCGGACCAAACGTCGAGTGCAGAGTACAAGCGCTTCGTAGGACTTCAAGTACAGCGCAAATGGCAATTAGCACCTCCACAGAATCTCCACCTGAACCAGTCAACAGCGATTCCGTGGAGATTGCATTCTTGAGAAGCTCAACAAAGTTGATCGCGAAAAGTTTTTTTACCCATTCTTCGAGAAGCAACAAACTGATAACCCTCCCGCCTTCTCAACAATGGCAGTAAGAGGAGATAAAGATCTGCCTTGCATGCTCCATTTATCTTCTTCAGCTCACGTATTGGTACAAGAAACTCCGACTGCATAAATTTCACCAATTAAAATGAGGCGATCACAATAAGTAGAAAGCCCATGGGTAGTCCGGTCCATCATTGAGGATTGTCAGCAGATTATGGCCCAAATGCGGGGAGTGTCTCTAGCCTTTTGTTTCAGGGAAGCTAATCAGCCCGCAGACCGGGTTGCGAAGGCCTACTGAAATGATTTTCTAAGCCCGAATTGGATTTCCGATCCCCCCGTCCTCTTTGGCCTTTGTCATGTAATGATTTTGAACCCTCTTGTGGTATACTTTCAATGTATCAATGAAACCAAGGCACTTTTCCGACGAAAAAAGAAATAAGGCGATCAGATGCATGGTACATAAAGGGATCACATTCATGGTAAAGGATTCTGGTTTCAACTTTCGTCCAAGCAGTATACCAAAGGAAATTAGGGCAAGTTAAAACTCATTCCAACATTCGGTTTGGATGAGAGATAAAGCAGTCAACCAAAATCACAAACAATCAAGAATATAATTAGTTCGGAAGTAAGCTTCAAAATCTGGGTAAATTGATAAATAATTCTAGATACTTCCACCAGAATATCAAGGCCTAAAATCTGACAGAATTTGATCTTGACAAGCAAAACTTGAGAAACAAATGAAACTCCCATTTCTATGCCGTTGCATCTCATGACAAATAAAATTAATGCCAATATATCCCGATAAAAATTAATTATATACCTAAAGGGAAAAAAAATTGAGAAAACACCGATAAAATCTCTAATTTCAGCAGCAGCAGCGACAGGTAAAAGCATCCAAACAGGTAAATGGTTTTGACTTCTCTTCCAGTTCCTGTGCTGTAGGCAGCCGTTCTAGATCATATATACTGCTTCTGGCGCAACAAAAATGGTACAAATTTCGGCAAGCACCTTTGCTGAAAGGATAAACTCTTTCAGGAATACCCCTGCAGATTGCATGAGAATTGCATAAAGAAGCTGGTATATTGGTGGCCAAAGAAGAAATGGCTAGAACATTGACATGAAGAAACTCTCCTCTACCTATCTAGCTAAGCTTGGGTCAAATGTAGTACTCGGTATTTTGGACTTGCGTGTTCAACCAAGCCCATTCTCATGGATAGCGAGTCAAAAGAATGGATCATGCTATATTATATGATTATGAGTACGTTTTGCATCTTATCAATCATAAGTTGGTCTTGCTGTAGACCTATAACAAATGTCCGATTGAACACTCTTGGGGAAGGTGCAGTCATGCCCTTGAAGCAGGCTTGAACTGCCATTTCACTTACAGGTTATCTTCGGAATGACTGTGCATTAAAAAACAAAGCTGCAGCAGCAGCATCATACAGTAGATGTCCACCCCTCCCCCCAAAAAAACACCACAGAAAATCCTCTATCGTGTCCAAATACTTGTTCTAGTGCTTCTGATTTTTTATTTAAAGGTAAATCTATGTACATGCAGATAACAGATGCAACGGCAATACATTTTAGTGTACCTACCTAAGATATGGTATACGTCGGCGCCTTACGAGCTCATAGGTGGTCTGATTCGTTAGAACAAGGTAGCTGCAGAGAAAATGATATAAGAGTGGCAATCTCTAATCAATGCTTTAACATATGAAAAAGCATAAACATTAAGATCAAAACCTGTTAAAATCACATAACCCAGACAGTCATATCTAAAGAAACTCAAAGCAATGACACTGTGACAATTTTCTTACAGTCCAGCTATATTCACTAATTTCTCAAATTAGTTGAGGGGTCTCTCTCTCTCTCTCTCTCTCTCTCTCTCTCTCTCTCTCTCACATTAAGATCAAAACCTGTTAAAATCACATAACCCAGACAGTCATACCTAAAGAAACTCAAAGCAATGACACTGTGACAATTTTCTTACAGTCCAGCTATATTCACTAATTTCTCAAATTAGCTGAGGGCTCTCTCTCTCTCTCTCTCTCTCTCTCTCTCTCTCTCTCTCTCTCTCATTAAGATCAAAACCTGTTAAAATCACATAACCCAGACAGTCATACCTAAAGAAACTCAAAGCAATGACACTGTGACAATTTTCTTACAGTCCAGCTATATTCACTAATTTCTCAAATTAGCTGAGGGCTCTCTCTCTCTCTCTCTCTCTCTCTCTCTCTCTCTCTCATTCATTTCCCCGTACTGAAGATTAGCGCTTCAGCCCAGACCAAAGCCAACCAAACTGCAGTGTACTGGAGCCTGGGTCTACCTAGACTCACCGAGTAAGCTACAAGATAAAAACTGAAAATCCCTTCCTCTAGGATGTCCTCTTCTAGGAATTTTTTGTCACTATATATTTGTGTTCTTTTGTAGAGTAAATAGAGCTCAAGGGAGCAGGTGTTCAATCCCACTTCTGTTGGGAAGAGCAATCTCATATGGGAGATAAGTGGCCTGCTAGCCAAGATAGCAGAAAAAAGGCAGCCCTCTTTGCCTTTCACACTGGAACTTAAATGTAGCACTCGACAGCAGAGAGAGCTCTAAAATTCCAATTAAAACGGACAAATAGCCAAACAGACTGAAAGTGTCAAATGACGCTCCAAAAGCTGGACACATGCTCAAAGAAGATTAACCGAATTATTGAATATGGTCAAAGAGAAGACCCAATTAGCACACACAGAAGGCAGCCAAGTTAAAACCCAATAAGCACACACAGAAGGCAGCGATGACACAAACAACCAAGTAGAGCAGTGACATTAGGAATGTAGCATGTATGACCTCACACGATTGAATGCATGAAAAAGCAGACAGCCCATTCTGGGAAATGTATAAGATCACAGTAGAAAAAATTCTGGCAATGTTGAGATAAATGACAAGTCATACCTATGGAAGAGCAAGAGGAGGAACAAGAAAATCAAGGAAATTGATAGAAAAATCAACAGCAATATCATGAATGCATCCTTCCACCTGACAATAACATCAAAGTTAGAAATTAGCTGAGTTCCCAAAATAAAAAAGGATGAAATTGCAATCGAAATTGCATCATGAGAAGCATTTTGATTTCTATAAACAAACTAAACATCTCTTCTTTTCTGAGAAAGGCATTATTCGAAGGGATCAAAATATATTTTCACCTAGCTAATATCTACTGCAACTTCCTTGACAGAATGAACAATCTGATATAACTTACCAAGCCCTTGATATGTCAGCTGTCAAGTATGTAATGTACAAGATCCCAGTCCAGAGGCATAATGCAGTCTCTTCACAGATATACCACCTGATATAAGAAATTTTAACAACATAGTAGAAGTGCCATTAATTAACAGGAAATTATATCAAGAAATACTGCTACATGCGAATGCGGGGGATGCATGGTCAAACAAATAGATCAGATCTCTTGATAGCATAAGTATGAGGGACAAATCAGACAAATAGTGGCAATATATTATAAAATAATTAGGATAGTCATTCTCATTCCCTAATAAACATTTTGGAAACCATTTGTTCATAATTAAAACATCTTTTGAGACGTTAAAGTTTGCCGGAGACATGTCCTCCAACCCAGTATCTGCTCTTTTCTTAGTTCATACTTTACGTGATTTATAAAGAAACAAGGCCACGGGAAAAAAGATTTGGACATAGAACTGGAAACAAAAGTTTTGAAATGCATTTTCTCCATGATAAAACACACAGAATACTTGAGCAAATAGCTAGAAGAGACTATCGGTCATATAAACATAATCGCAAACAATTATTCCATTTAAATTTAACATTCAAAACTGGCACAAGCCAAAACATGTGATCTTTGCATTCAAAGAGGAGAATCCATATTTAGTAGTATCTAACGAATGACCGTCCAAACCTATATGGGTATGCTATGTTAAAGTACATATCTCATAAAGCAGGAAGATATACACTGCACATCACACACAAGGTAGATGGAATTTTAACTTACCAAAATCGACAATGATTTCCCTGCCCGATGCAGGTTCCTAGCCAGACACAATGGTGATCAAACTGAAGAACACACCTATCGCAATCATGACAATGCTTTGTTCGTGGTGGCTGCAAAAACATTAATTGAAAACAAGTGGAACTAGTGTTACTTCATCAACCAATAATGTCAATAAAAGGAGACAACCATCATTCCAGCTCCACCACATAGTTTCCTCACAAAATAATTTCTGCACCAGTACATGATCCCCCCCACCCAAAAAGAAATCAAAAACCAAAAGGTTTTAGGTAGAGGTTTTGGCTTTCAACCAGAATTGATATAGAACAAAAATTTAGTTACATCAAGTACAAAATGTAGAAGTGCACAATCAAAAGTCATGAGCCACAGTTAAACCCAAATAATAGTAGCCATACAAACACGCCCCAAATGAAGTATTCTAAAGGACATATTCAGTAAACCTCTGAGGTAAGTATGGTCGGGACTTTCCCATAAGGTGGTTCTCATCTCATAGAAGTATATGGAAAAGCAAAGTTGAAAAGAAAGCTTTCTCCAAGTTTATTAGGCAAAAGCATTGTTATTCTCATTCCACCCAGTATCTTAGGGTTTAACATAAAGTACGGCACATCCAATTAGAATAATCAGGGGATCAGCCTTGCAAAAAAGGTGAATTGGCAAAGATTTACCATTCATCTGCATAATTATCCCATCTAACAAACTATGGCATTACTAGGTTGACTTGCATGCAGCATGACAACATACAAGTACATCTGTTCGTATGTGCTATTACTTTAAAGCAGAAATGGTATGCATGTGATGCTCATAGTTATTGGAAGTTCAATGAACTCAACATCAGTAAAAAAAATCTATATCCTCTCCAGAAGGTGTATGCTGACAAAAAGCATCCAGAGTACAGAAAAGCCCCTTAGTTTCACTAACATACTCAACATTCTTTAAATCTAATGCATCTGGAAGGATAAGCTTTTGACAAATCACTTACCTGCTCAACATTACAGTAGGAACAAGTAAAAGTTCTGCAAGACAAAGAAATGATGAGTTAAGCTTGTTCTTGCCAAAAAAAATTACCAGCATTGAAGTTCATTTTTTTTCTGCACATACACCCATGAAATGCAACACAATACTGAAGATATCATTTGATAAATCTCTCCACTAATGTGGCCAGAAAATTTTCCCTTGCTATCTTTTAAAGCAAATTTGGTCAAGTATCTCATGACTGCACAGACAGGAAACATTGATTACTTTATATGCAACTGTTGTAACTCAAGCAACCAATGAAAGAATAGAGTCCACTTATATCTGATATCAAGTAAAACAGATATACAACTTGCTATAACTTGGAGGGAATAGGGATGATAAGGCCTCCTACAACTCAATTATTTCTTCTCTTAATCTTTAATGCCCCAGCTACAGTGGTTATACAGAGTAAGAAATGGCAATACTAAAGTATGAATGTGGATAAAACTTAATCCCAGAGACAAAAAGTAAAAACTAAGAGACTACCATATGCATACAAGGATTGAAATAACCCATAGAAAACAGCATGGATACCAATTTTAAACATAGAAACGAGGATCTTGTGGATGATTACACTTTTATCAAAAGAATCGAAGAAGCTGCAATTGATGATACCCTACCTTATAGGCGTTTCGGGAGTATACAAGTCCATCACCATCTTTGACCAAGATGTGGAATTACTTCCTAACAAATTTCTCGCTGACTGATTACCATCCGATGAAACTACAAAGCCCCCATTTTTGCTGGAAGCAGTTTGTCTTTGCTTAAACATTTACGTGAAAGTACAAAGGAAAAAATATTAAACATGAAGTCACAATTGTGATCATCAAGGAAAGAAACAATGGATTAATACTCACTTTGAAACGATCTGTGAACATGGCATTTGCTTCATTGACAGCTCTCATCACATCAAGGACATATCTAGAAGCATAAAAATATTGAAAGAATCAAGCATATCTATCAGAAGAAAACTGGATAGTCACTATTGCATTAATTGATTACCCAGGAGAAGAACAAGCTGTCACGAAGTACTGAATCAAAGTTGCCACAAAGAGCAGTAGATATAAAGCAATGTACCTGGAGAACACATGAGCATATAAGATAAGGTGAAAAGAAAAGGTTACAAAACTACTAAAAAGCTTCCATAAGCCATATGAAATCGACTAACCCCACTATCAAAGATGATCAGGTAACTGAATTCCGTGCTCTATATAGCCCATCATGGTGAAGTGCATACTGACTCTCAAGAAAAGAACATTTTCCTTTTCAATTCAATTTTTCCCTAGATACTCGATAGTGGTTCATAACACTAGTAATAAGCTTCAGTGTCCTTTCTTAGTTATGTCATTGAAGCTGGATATGCAATCCCGTCCGCTAGATACTCAAAAGGGTTTACACCTAAGTTGTATATGAAGAGGGCGATATATAGACGTTGGCACAAAAAGGTCGTCACTTGAAAATCCCAAAGAACCCAGCTGACACGGGGAAAACCTCGATGATTTTAACTGCGACCAAATCAAGCAATAAGTTCTACTGCTTCCACCAGGACACTGCACCAACCAAAGCTAGTACCTTAGCGAATCCAAGAGCAAAATTGACGTACCAGGGCTCCTCCTGCGCTTTCTCTATCAAATCCCCATCAAACAGAAAGAGAACGCCCACGTAGACAAGATGCAGCACCACCAGCGCCACTTTCACCAACAACGACGACCTCCGAGCTGAAAAATGTCATCACCTCGCCAGAGTCAGTTTCAGCAAGAAAGGATACGAAGAATACACGGACTCACATCCCTGCGGGTTTCCGCGAGAAATCAGAACAACTACTTCCGCACATAACACACGAAGAAAAAACCGAAAGCCGACGTCGTGTTCAAGCTCGCCAAAGCAAATGCGAGCATCGCGAGGCAGGGATCGGCGAATACCTGGATCGGCGAGGCAGGGGAACCAGCGATAGCACCACTCGCACGCTCGGTCGCACGCGCCTCGGAGGGGGCAGCACAAATCCACCATCGCGATCGGCGGGGACCCTCGGATTTCATCCAGAGGCCGGGGCTTGTGCTGTGAGATCGAGCTCGCCGGCCGAATCCTCCCGGAAAGCGCACTTCTCGCCGGAGCTACCGGAAGAAGATCGCCGCATAGAGATGGCGAAGGACGCCGGAGAGATTCGGGGAAGTCGGTCTGGGCGACTGTAGACGAAGATGGGCGCCCAATCTTCGCAGCGAGAAAGGGCGGAGGCCTTTCTTTTTTTTTTTGGCTTTTCTCTCTTTTTTGGATATTTATATATATATATATTCCTTTTTTAAAAGTAAAGACAAATGATTGATTAGGCGCTTTAAATGCACATATTAAACACGAGCATTTACTATTTAGTTAGATTTACCGGGAGGTAATCTATGAATTAATTTAAATAAATTGCCAAAAAAAAAAGACTTTAAAGTATTTTCCGCCCTTTTTCCTTTTCCGTCACTCAAATTAAAGTTGGATTTATTGAGTTCCGATGCATAAAAGACACAAAAAAAAGAACGGATTTCATCTTCTTCTTCTTTTGTTTGAATATGGTTGTGTAAGGACTAATGGAGATAGTTGAAACTGACTCGATATTTTTACCCAGCTTAATTATCATTCTATTTAATTCTAAAAAAGAACATACTAAAATTATAAACGAACACGATTTGATTGCTCACCGCGCAAGCAGGGGATCACTCGATATGTATAATGTAAGAGGAACCTTAAAGGTTTAACGAAATATTACCGTACGTGAAATGATATTCATCAGCAATTCGAAAGCATTTATAATTCGGATGTCTCTTTCTTCTTACTTTTTTTTTGTTGAAAATAAGACGCATTTTACTCCAATTGAATGGACCCAAAGATTTCGACCCAAAAAACAAATTTGACCCAAAGATCTTTCGCTGCTGTCACGCGGACCAGAAATTGCAATGACCGGACAGTACAAGGAGGACAAGTGACAACAAACACCGGTCCTATACCGACCGGTCCAAGCATTGATCCGACCTTTTAACGAAGCTTCCACCTGGTCAGAATCCAAAGTCAACCCGCTCAACTAACAAATCCCGACCAAACCCGCCATCCCTCCTGCTCATGTCACCCGAAAAATCAAAACTCTACAGAAGAAAACAGTAGATTTCATTGGGAAATTTGTGTCTAAGATGATGGCTACCCAAAAAAAAAAGTATGCCCTTTTCTTTCTTTTCTTCTTTTTTTGTAACTTAATCGTTACGGCCTAAATCACCAGTAGTCGCCGCACGAGCATTTGCCGTCCTCGAACCGATGGAACCGGTTATTGTCCCGCACTATGATCGCTCTTCCTGTGCACTTCGACATGAGCTTGATCGCCGAGTGGCAATCCCCGCACACCCTCAAGTTTTTCATGACCCTTATCAGCCGATCCGATGGGAACATGATCAGACAGAAGGCGATGGCGAGCCTCTCGCTGTGGTACCGGATCGTCCAGTTCTTCTCTTCTCGATCCACCTCTTGCAACACGAAGCTCGTGTCCGCAACATAACCGGCCCTCTCCATTTCCTCCCCCAGCTCGTCCAGTTTCCGATAGATCTCTTTGGCTTTCGCATGAGATCGGTCCCCGGAAGTGAATGTGTGGACTCTGTTGCCTTCCTCTACCCAACTTAAACCCGTTTCCTTCTTCACCCCTCTGTCTCTGAGCATTTTTCTAGCTTTGGCTGCTTCTTCATATCTTCCAGCAGCGGCATAAGCATTGGACAACAGCACTTGCAGGCCTGAGCTCACGGAGCCGAGTTCCATGACCCTATCAGCAGCCAAGGCTGCAAGTTCGGTTTTATTATGAATACGACAACCTGTCAAGAAAGCACCCCACACGGATTGCGTAGGCTGGATAGGCATCTTGTCGACTAGAGACAGAGCGTCGTCCAGTTTTCCAGCTCGGCCAAGCAAATCCACCATTGAACTATAATGTTGATCCCCTGGTTCAATGCCATACTTCTTCATTAGCTCAAAATAGTATTCACCTTCTCCAACAAGCCCCGCATGACTGCAAGCATAGAGGATGCTCAGAAAAGTAATGAAATTCGGCTTCATCCCACAACTCTCCATCTGCTTAAACAGCTCGAATGCCTTCTCCGTGTGCGCATGCTGAGCGCAGGCAATCATCATCGCATTCCACATGCCAAGGTTCTTCACAGGTATCTCGCCGAAAACTTGATAAGCTCCTTCAATGACTCCACATTTAGAATATAATGAGATTAGAGAACTGCCAACAAAGCTCGACGAATCAAAGTTGGTCTTGAAACATAGGCCATGAATCTGCTTCCCCAATTCGAGCAGTGTAGAATTACTGCATACACGAAGAACACTCGAGAAAGTAAAATCATTAACGTCCAAATCCCCCAGCAGAGCTTGCTTAAACAAAACCAAAGCTTCCTCATCCTCTCCCATTTGAGCATACCCATAAATCATCCCGCTCCAAGACACCACATTCCGCTCGGGCATTTTATCAAACATCTGCCGCGCGTCCCTCACTTCACCACACTTGGCGTACATATCGACCAGCGAGCTCCCCACAAACACGTCGACATCAAACCCGGTCTTAACCGCCAAGGAATGCACGGACCTCCCGACGTCGCACCGGCCCAGAATCGCACATGCCTTGGTGGCACTCGGGAATATGTGATCATCAGGCAAAACGCACCTACCAACCATTCGACGAAAGTACTCGACGGCCTGCCAAGGAAACTCGTTCTGGGCAAATGCCGAGATGATCGAGCTCCAAGTCGTGGTCGATTTCCTCGGGGCCTCATCGAACACTTGGCGGGAACAGAAGGGTAGCTGGGATTTGGAGTAGAAGTTGATGAGGTGGTGCGACACGAGAGGGATGGTCTGGATGCCTGATTTGACGACGTGGGCGTGGAGTTGGAGGCCCTTCGGGAGCGATCTCGAGCGGGTTACGGACAGGAGGAGGTCGCAGACGTTTCTGTAGTTGAGCTCGAAGGTGCGGTGACGGTTGAAGAGATCGTGCGAGGGCCGTGGTGCAGAGGGCAGTGAGGAAGTGCTCGGATGCGAGCGCTGCGGGGTCGGTTCTTGGGGAGGAGTTATGGGGAGTGGGTGAAGCATTTAGTTTCGAGCGACGGATCGGCGACGTTCAGCAGAGCGTTGAGACGACCGGTCCATTCGCTATTGCGATCATGTTACTGATGCATTACAGTCTCGTGAAAAGGAGTTGAATCTGGGGGATGTCAAGTGTTAAAAGGGTCATGAGAGTTTGGGTTAAGTTGGGGATTTTCACGCCCTAAAGCTTCTTCGACGCTCGATATTTTCTCTATTTCGCCCTTTTATTCTTCCTCATATGGGTCTTATTTGAAAATTTATAGGGATTAAAAAAAATCTTCAAAACTAATATTAAACGTGTCAAAAGTGTTTCGCCGTAGCATATTAAAAAAAATAGCGCGCCAATTCATTAAATTAAACGTGTCAAAGCAATTAGCTTTCAGCAATAGATTGACAACGCTTAGAGTATTAAAATGACCAGTCCAATGACTATATGATCGTGTTGTTGATGCATAGGAGGAAAATCTTGCATGCTCTAATTGTGCCACATAGTTGATATTCCAATTCATAAATTGATTTAGTTTACTGCCACGTGTCCAAGTGGAGCCCACTTTTCATTATTTGTTTGTGATCTTCTTGAAATCGTGAATTTTTGACGACATTTCAAATGCCTTATTCTCGCTTTCTTTTCTTTACTTCCTTCTTGAAATCCCTGGTTGCACAGAATCTTCCTGAGCAGGTTCTTCGCGATCGCTGACAACAATCGGAAGAGCGGGCGGCGTAGAGCTCCCAGAGGGGGCTAGCGAACACGAGGGCGGTGGAGGTCGGGGAGTTGCATAGGTCGAGGACAATGTGTAGGTTGGAGGAGCCATCGTAGGCGGAGGAAATTTGGGTGAGGGGTAAGGAGGTAGAGGACCTTGGGCTCCCTGAGGAGGCAGCGGGAGTCAAGTCGTCGCCGGAGATGGCCGACTGGTCCACAGGCTTGACGGTGGAGGAGGGAGCGGAGGGGCTCCCGGCGGCTCAACCATTTCGCTTCACCAGTTAATTCATACACTAGAGAGGATTCCATTTAGTTTCCTTCCTTCTTCACCAATACTCAAAAGGATCATGTCTTCCATCATCATCGACAGTCTTCAGAATCACATCATCGTCCTGACAAATAACATGTTACAGTCATTCGCTCCAAAAATGCTGTCCCCGTGTTGGCTCAGCCGTGAAAAAAATGGCATTTGAATAATCTGAAAAGGGAACCCCATTTAAACACGCGACAATTGACTAATGAATTGGAGTAAGAGCATGCGACCTCTTCCACTTTGAACCTTGTGCTTTTATACGTCGAAATGCCCCGTGCTAACCGATTGTCCACCATCTTTCAATCCCAAACCCATAAAGGGTAATCGAATGATTCGTGGGGGCTGCTCCAAAAATTTGGCGAGAGCGGGCACCTTGACGAGGCGAGATGTCTGAGCATCCAGCCACAGCACCAATCCAACACCAGTTTAGTTGGATCGCGGCTATACTTTTTCGAGGCAATGTACACTGGCGACGAAGCTAAGCTAGATTGCTTTGCAGGTTATCACATCCATGTTCAGCACCTGGCGTGGACCATGGATGAATCAAGACAGGATAAATGAAATCCAGTCGAGAAGCTCAGATGAGCAATAATAGGTCTCAAATCTGTGGTCTCATTTGAAACTAAAAGTTGTTGGAATGATCTTCAGACTTTCTCCAGCACTGCCTCTGGGAACCCCCAATTCAAAATCCAGTTTCTAGCAGTGCCATTGTCATCAAAGCAGAGATTTCGGTTAAGTTACTCCTAGCACACCAAATTTAAAAGGCCCTGAAGGTGAAGCATTGTTGATAAGGAAGCAAAAGGGTAAGGAAGTCAGCAAGAGTGAAAGCAAGGTAAGAATTGACTGCAGATCCAATGACACGGTTGAGATTGATGAGGTTGTTTGCAAACTTTCAGCAAGTTGACTACGATGAGTCAAAAAGTTGGCCAGCGGGTTGATGATAGATTGTTTTTTAAATGAAATAGTCAGCAACCAAGCATTAATAAGAGCCCATGGAGCCCAAGAAAACTACCGCAATGGACGGCTATTGGCAATAGTCATCGTCTCTAAAATCCTGTTCAGCATTAGAGTTCAAATGTAATGGAAACAAAGTCAGCATTAGAGTTGAGTGATCAAAGTCAAACTGAGTGATAAGTTGACCAACTAAAGTGCCTTTAATGCATAGCATTTTCCTCATCTTAAGTTATATCCCAACTATACTTAATTCAAAATTAAGTTGATAACAATGTTAACAAGGTATGCTGTATGTCAACAGAATAGACTTAGCTTATGCATGAAAGTGCAGACTTCTGGAAGCTACAATTACTTCAGAATCTAGATTGGTGTCCCTCTTCAAGTGTGATAGATATTACACAATTTCCGAACCTCATGTATAGAAACTTGCAGTTGTAAAAGCGAATTTAAACCATCAGATAGTTGGCATTCCATCTCATGTCATTCACTCAGTGTACATATTGTGTTTTGCACAGAAGATGTACACTGGTATCAAAAACCGATATCATGAGTACATATTGCATCTCATTTTGCATCTATAGATGACGTTGATTTAGCAAAAAGTTGTCATGAGGATATAATCATGTTACACTTGTACATAAGTTGCCAACATTAAAGTACAGGTAGCTAAGAAGCTTTTAAATGTTTCAGGACAGCATTACTAGATTGATGAGCAAAGTGCTTCTGCCTGAGTTGTACATATGGGTAACCAATGAAAGATAGAAAGTGGGCAGGCTTTGAGAAGGAGAGTATTTCATACCACACTTGATTGTTCTCGTCCAGCTCAATCGAAAAGCTCTCTTCCCCAGCCTGCAGCAAAATGGAATGCCACATTATTATTTAAGAAGTCTTGATGTTCTATGAGTAAAACTTGGTCATGCGCCCAAAGAAAACATTTTCGAGTGGGAGAAACTGAGAGGCAAGCCTGGTTTGCCACGCCAGATGATTGAAACAGACTTTGGAAACACTGCCAAGTTATATGCAACGGGGGTTCTAATCAAGATTTAAAGATGATGAAAAGACATGACAAATGGAATTTAAAGGTTGTCAATCTCTAGTCTTGTCAGAAGGCCAAGACAACTTAACAATCATCAAAGGTTGAGGCATTACGAAATCACGAAGACCCAACTGATAAGCCCATTGTCGTCATCACCCTAAGAGCTGAGACGAGATGAACTTAATTTCCACGCAACTTTGTGTTCCTAGAGGTCTAATGAGAGCTAGCAATATTGCATTTGCTACAACTTTCAGATGATAATCTGTGGCCGGAAAGGTGCTGCCGACTAGACTGAAGCAATAACAACTTCCATACGAGACAATATCAGAAAAAAAGATGCCTGAATTAGTTTGCTTAGAAGGGGACGAGGGGGTGAGGAAGGACACGTGTGCTTGCACCCAATTCGCATATTCAATAATAGAGCAACTGATTAGAAACGATATGGGTCCTAATTAATCTGCCGCCATGGTTTTTGACAACTAGATAACGAGCTTTCAACTTGTAAGGATAAGAAGGCAGCAGAGAAGTCAACTGCTTAATTAGGATATATACTAGGGATACAATTCACTGTCCTGTTATTGCCAACAACTCCCAAGATCCCCATGTCCCCCTAAGCAAACAGTATATTGAAAACTTTAGAGAAGAAAGCTCATAGTACTGAATTCCACACTACAACTTGCAAATTAAGGTAACAGCAGTAAAACATACCATAAAGAAGAATGAAGAACCAAAATGAAAACTCAAGACATGCTTGTAGATGACAGGAACAGTGACCAAGGATAGTCACATGGAACTCCGCAAATCATACAAAATCAACTCAAGGGTTATCCATGAGATGCAAAATAGCTTGATGAATAACATAGTGTAGGTTGCCTAAAAGACATTCAACAATATCCAAGCTAGCATTGACACGTGCATCTGAGCTTATGCATGAGTTCGGAAAATTTTTATAGGTCATGAAAGCAGAAGGTATAAGAAGTGTAAAAGCTAGTATTCATCATAAGCATCACTCCAAAAAAATCATTATAACCAGGAAGCCACAAGATGACATTTATTGACATTTGAACCACACTTATTCAAATAAGTGCCCGTGTTGTACGTGAGGTCAAGGGAAGTTACCAACCAGCAGGTGACCTTTAAGTGTACCGCCGCCGAAACGAAAGGAAGTCACACCCTTCTTAGACTTCTGGCTTTCATTTACAAAGACCACTTCAAGAGGCATCACAAGCCAAGGCAGAAACTCCTTGACACAAGCACAAAACTTCACCCCATTTTGAACTTGAGTCTTGGAATCAACAAATGCCCAGTTCAACCCAAAATGCCTACAAATGCAATTGAGTCTCAGGACAGGAATGTAAACCTGCACGAGGCTTCACCTACACGAACATATGAACAGACCTCCAACTCTGAAGAGCATTCTTGCCTTTTTCATAGGTATCACGACCAGAACCAACTAAAACACGAGCATGGTTGAGTAAGAACCCATCCCTGCAGAGTTCACCATCCTCCTTGAGGATCGACAAGGCCTTCGCCGTAGCCCCTCTGTATTTAGCATCGTAGTTGAAAGGACCAGACCTGGGTGATCCATACATTACGAGCTATCATAAATGAGTGAATTGACACAGGTTAATTTAGTTTCCACTTCTGCGAAAAAAACATAGGCACCGGATCTTTTAAAAGCACAATAGACAGGAAAAAATCAGAATCAGAGTTAATCTTACTTGTTAATGCATTGCTTCTGTTCTTCTGCAGAAGGTCGAGACCAGAACAAGAAAACCATTCCCAACGGCCTACACACATTTTAGAGTACAGGAACAATTCATTTCAAACACCTATCAGAATCACGTGACTCAGTTCGAGCTAACAACGAAACAAACAACAAACCGAGCCTTATCCCACCACGTGTGTCGGCCAATTCAACTCAAAAACTAAAAGGAATGCCAGAAAAATTTCAATTTAAGGACAAGTGACATGTCTCTCGCAAAGCATAAATTTCCAATACTTGACTAACAAAACACCCAGGATTGCTAATCACAACATGGCTTGAAATTCCACATGTGAGCCAGAGAGTTCAATAGTATCCTAAAGTTATGTCTCGCATGTCCATCGGTTCTTTCATTCAAACAAGCAGTGAAACAACACTCGATTCACCAAATTGGAGGACGAAAAAGAATGCATTTTCAGCCTATTGAAAGCAAAAGGACAGTACGAGAAATCACTACCATCAAATGGGTCATTGCACTTACCTTTAGAGGCGACCGTCCCAGAGTTCCCGGAGCAAAGTTGAGAAGATTGACTTGTGAACTGTGGAGCGCGAGGAGCAACCGAACGATTCGAAACGGTGAAAACTGAAAAGGGGCAGGCAAAATCTTCGTATTTTCAATCAAGGAAAAGCAAAGAACGGAGAGAGAATGGATGAATTGTCGTGGCCATCGGAATGAGCTCAGGCTCTGACCCAATACAGGAATAAGCCCAGCGGCCCAACGGTGTCACCGCAGCTCAGAGGTTTGCCGTCTTATGGTCGTGGGTTAAGTCAAAAAATCGATTTTTAGGATTCTTCGCATTTAAAAACACAACTAATTGAATACATTCAAAAGGGAAAAAGTCGGCCAATTTTGTTGCCGCACGACTGTCCACCAATTTGGGCGATCGCCCGGTCCACACAGGATTCTGATAGAAAACATCTATAGTGCTTTAAGCCACAGGAGTTGCATGATGTCGTGATGGAATTCACTCTCAAGTGAATAAATTGCTTTCACGTGATCCATCATAGCTAAGTATTCCAGGACCTGGGCAAGTCCTTCAAAGGTTCATCCGAACCGGGGATGTAAAGCACAAAGGGGTATTCTCGAATCTCTCCTCCCAAGGAAGATAAACATACGGGGGGAACATGGAAGGGTTTGAGGGGGTTCAGCCGCCGGGACATTAAACAAGGCGCGGAGAAGAAAGCCTCATTTGAGTGATCGACTAGCGCACATATGATTATGATGCAACCGGATTGTGTAGGGTCTGATCTAGATCATTGCTCGTTCTATTTCGTCGACGTGATAGGGCGATTGAGTTATTGGAAGTACGGGGATGAGAATCCAATCCGTTCAGGTGATGAGCCGCCACGGGGCAGTATATATCTGGACATTGCGGTCTACCAAGGCAGAGTCTGCGTGGTCGACGAGCTGGGGTCGGTTTGGCAGTTCAATTCGTCCTTCCGGCTTCGAAGGCTCGCGCCGCAGACCCCCGGCCCATTTTCATAAGCACTGTGGGTGGTGTCGGGCGAAGATCTTTATGTAGTGGCCATACGCTGGATAGTGTCGTATGCCACGGTGCCGACGGCGATTAGGGCCTATAGATTGGATCAGCAGCGCGGGAGATGGGAGGAGGTGTGGAGCCTGGGCGGTTCGGCTTTCTTCATCTGCAGCCACTGCACGTTCGCGGTCGCGGCGCGCGAGCTCGACGGGTGCGAGGGGGATTGCATCTACTACAAGGACGAGCGGGGCCGCTTCGACCGTTTCCGGGAAAGGTTTGAGGCCTTCAGCTTGCCGGACCGTAGCCACAAGCGGCCCGGCGACTTCGCGGTGCTCTATTCTCCTTTCAGAAGGGGCAATTTATAAGCGATTGGGATGACAGGGATGATGATATTAAGGAAGGCAAGCTGGGGCCCCTTGACTCCAGCTTGCTTTCCTTAATATCATCATCCCTGTCATCCCAATCGCCCATAAATTGCCCCCTTCTGAAAGGAGAATAGAGCACCGCAAAGTCGCCGGGCCGCTTGTGATTACGGTCCGGCAAGCTGAATGCCTCAAACCTTTCCCACTGGAAAGGGTCGAAGCGGCCCCGCTCGTCCTTGTAGTAGATGCAATCCCCTCGCACCCGTCGAGCTCGCGCGCTGCGACCGCGAACGTGCAGTGGCTGCAGATGAAGAAAGCCGAACCGCCCAGGCTCCACACCTCCTCCCATCTCCCGCGCTGCTGATCCAATCTATAGGCCCTAATCGCCGTCGGCACCGTGGCATACGACACTATCCAGCGTATGGCCACTACATAAAGATCTTCGCCCGACACCACCAAGTGCTTATGAAAATGGACCGGGGGGTCTGCAGCGCGAGCCTTCGAAGCCGGAAGGACGAATCGAACTGCCAAACCGACCCCAGCTGGCCGACCACGCAGACTCTGCCTTGGTAGACCGCAATGTCCAGATATATACTGCCCTGAACGGATTGGATTCTCATCCCCGTGCTTCCAATAACTCAATCGCCCTATCACGTCGATGAAATAGAACGAGCACTGATCTAGATCAGACCCTACACAATCCGGTTGCATCACTGCTTTCACCTTAAGTCGACCGCCGGCTAACCAATCGAGCCCGTAATCGATCGTGTATTCTCTACAGATTTCGACGATTCGGGACTGCAGAGGATCGACTACCGCCGGGAACTCGGGGGGCAAGGACGTGATCCGCCGCCCCGAGAAGAGGCTGATCATCCGCATGTGCCCGAGCTCCTCCGACTCCTGGAGCTTCAGCAGCCACTGCGCGGCTCCTCCGCCCGCCGTCCCGAGGGCGTAGACCGTGCTCTCGCGGAGGAAGAGGTCGGAACTCGGCGAGCCAGGTATCCAGAGAGGGAACGGGCGAGGTGTCCGGAGAGGGAACCGCGGGGGGGCGACGCGGGGAGGCGGGGGGATGGAGGAGCGGAACGAAGAGCAGACGCTGCGGAACCGGAGGGCGTCCATGCGGGTGCGGAGCCGATCGCCGATCATGGAGAGGATCTCCGGCGGGAGGTCGGACCATGGGGGTTTCCGGGCTCCCTCCATGCGAGCAGCTCTCCCGCGTTTTCTGCGCGAGCGATCGCGGATGTCGCGGGAAGGAGGAGGAGGAGGAGGAGGAGACATGGTCACTGACTGCCGAGGAAGGAAAGAGCGTAGGGTACGTCTGCAGAGATCAAAACAGGAAGTGGTGTGGGTGGGGTTTGCGAAGAGGGTTTGTGCCTTCTCCCAGAACTCTCTAATTTCGGAATTATATGTATAGCTTTTGAACCTGATAATGGCGGTGACCGACCTAGAACAATGCTTCGTGGGCCCTGCAAATTGGAGATGGCGGCCCATTTCGAAAACCTGCGTCTTGCCACACTATTTAGAGCGAAGCAAATCAAAGTTGCGGACCAAGTTGCCAAGGCCCGTAGACGCAACTACCTTTCTAGAGACTAGTTTTACTAATCCCCTAATACTTTATGGTTGTTTCCGAGGCCCGTGTTTTTTTTTTTTGTAACGAAGCAACTACTTGAGGTAATGAAGTTCGGTTATCTTTTCCGACCCAAAAAAAAAAAATTAAAGGGACATTTCATTCAAATATCTTTTAGATTTTTGTCTTTAAATTATGATGAATCTTGAAAAATTGAATCTTTTCTCGTTCAAGTGCCGAGGTAAGCCTTTATCATGTTCCATAAATATCTAGGGTATTTTTCAAATTCAATTTATACCAAATTATTTCATCTGACAATATTTTCAATTCATTTCTTAAAGCAGTAGAAAAGGCAATTTTGTCGTCCATATTTTTTTTTCCATTGTAATAATTACATTTGTGGTGTTAACGGGTGAGTTTCTATTTCAAGATGACAAAACTTGGGAAATAGATTATAAGTCTAGTACAAATCCATTCTCTTCCATGATGTAATAACCAATTTGTGTAGTAGACAAGTGGGGTTACTCTTTATGCTGTTCTGGTCAAGATGGTTATGACAGACATTGTGATCTCAAGCACATTGTAACTCCCATGAGATCTTCCCTGCACCATTGCCCCATATGAGATGTTGACATTGTTTGATACCGGGCCCAAAATCCAAGTCCAATATAAAGAAACTAATGGCTCAAACAGATCACAATAATACAGTTAACTCATAAGACCTACTCGACAGAAAATGTATTGACAAATAAGAATTGAGGGTAAAAATGTATTCACTTGAAAGTCTCGTGAGAAGGAGTAGAATCTGGGGCGAGCGAGCACGAGAGAAAGCGAGGTGAAAGAAGAGTGGCAGGCGTCCCGAGTGTAGGAGACAGAGGGAGACCGTGAGTCGGGTACCGCGACTGAGAGACCATGGGAGGCTGCAAGTGTACAGAGCCGTAGACTCCTGGCGTGGACTTAGAGAATTGAGGGGCTGTATTGGGTTAACTTGGGGATTTGTATGCACCAAAGCTTTTGTGCCCTTCAATACTTGGCGAGAGGGGGCACCTTGATGGGGCGAAAGGTCTAAGCATCTGGCCACTATGCCAACCTAACACCAGTTTAGTTTAATCATAACCATACCTTTTCTGGGCGGCGTAAACCCGTCTACATAGTTAAGCTGGATTGCTTCGTGGCTTATCACATCCGGTGTTCAGCACCTTGCATGGACCGTGGATGAATCGAGACATGACAAATGAAATCCAGTCGAGAAGCTCGGATAAGCAAGGATAGGTCTTGCGTCTGAGTAGTCTCATTTGGAACTAAAAGTTGTTGGAATGATCTTCAGACTTTCTCCAGCACTGCCTCTGGGAACCCCCCCATTCAAAATCAAATTCTTGCAGTTTCTAGCAGTTCGATTGTCATCAAAGCGGAGTCTTTGGTTAAGGCAGCAAGCAAGCAAGCGAACCCTAAAAAAACTACTCAATGGACCACTGTTGCCTAGAGTGATTGTCTCTAAAATGCCATTCAGCATTAGAGTTCAAATATAATGGAAACAAAATGGGCATTAGACTTAGCTTATGCATGAAAGTGCAGACTTATGGAAGCTACGAGTACTTCAGAATCTAGATTGGTGTCCCTCTTCAAGTGTGATAGACATTACACAATTTCCGAACCTCATGTATGGGAACTTGCAGTTGGCATACCAGCTCATGTCATTCACTCAGTGTACGTATTGTGTTTGCACAGAAGATGTACACTGCTATCTATCGTGAGAACATATTGCATCCCATTTTGCATCTATGGCTGACGTTGATTTAGCAAGAAGTGGTCATGAGGACATAATCATGTCCCACTTGTACATAACTTGCCAACATTAAGTATAGGTAGCTAAGAAGCTCTTAAATGTTTCCGGACAGCATTACTAGATTGATGAGCAAAGTACTTCTACCTGAGTTGTACATACAGGTAACCAATGAAAGACAGAAAGTGCGCAGGCTTTGAGAAGGAGAGTATTTCATACCACACTTGATTGTTCTCATCCAGCTCAATCGAAAAGCTCTCTTCCCCAGCCTGCAGCAATATGGAATGCCATATTATTAAGAAGCCTTGATGTTCTACGAATAAAACTTGGTCCTATGCCCAAAAAAAACATTTTCGAGTAGGAGAAACTGAGAGGTGAGCCTGGTGTTAAATGCCACGTCAGATGATTGAACAGATTCTGAAATAATGTCGAGTAATATGTGGTAGGGGGTTCTTATCAAGATTCAAAGATGATGAAATGACATGATAAATGGAAGATGAAAAGGTTGTCCATCTCTAGTCTTGTCAGAAGGTCAAGACAGCTTAACAATAAAGGGTGAGGCATTACAAAATCTCGAAGACCCAATTGATAAGCCAATTGTCGTCACCACCCTAAGAGCTGTGACAAGATGAACTTAATTTCCATGCAACTTTGTGTTCTTAAAGGTCTGATGAGTGCCAGTGTTATCATATTTGCTACAACTTTCAGATGACAAGAACTAAAATCTGTGGCTGGAAAGGAGCTGCCAACTAGACTGAAGCAATAACGACTTCTGTACGAGACAATATCAGAAAAATTGAAGATACTGAAACAGTTTGCTTAGAATGGGGCAAGGTAGGACACGTATGCATGCACCCAATTCGCATATTCATTAGTAGAGCAACTGATTAGAAAAGATATGGATCCTAATTAGTCTGCTGCCATGGTTTATGATTCCTTATGCTTTACTTTGACAATTAGATAACGAGCTTAGAGCTTGTAAGGCTAAGAAAGCAGCAAAGAAGTAACGGCTTGATTAGGATATCTACTAGGAATACAGTCCACTGTCCTGTTATTGCCAACAACTCCTCAGATCCCCATGTCTCCCAAAGCAATAGTATATCCATACTTTAGAGAAGAAAGCTCATAGTACTGAAATCCACACTACAACTTGCAAATTAAGGTAACAGCAGCAAACATACCACAAAGAAGAACAAAGAACCAAAATGAAAACTCAGGACATGCTTGTAGATGACAGGAACAGTGGCCAAGGATAGTCACATGGAACTCCGCAAATCATACAAAATCAACTCAAGGGTTATCATTCGACCAAAAAAAAAAAAACTCAAGGGTTATCCATGAGATGCAAAATAGCTTGATGAATAGCACAGTGTAGGTTGCTCAAAAGACACTCAACACCATTCCAAGCTAACATTGACACATGCATCTGAGCTTATGCATAAGTTCAGGAAATTTTTATAGTCCATGAAAGAAGAAGGTATAAGAAGTGTAAAAGCTAGTATTCGTCATAAGCATTGCTGCAAAAAATCATTATAACCAGGAAGCCACAAGATGACATTTATTGACATTTGAGCCACACTTATTCATGCAAGTGCCTGTGTTGTACTAGAGGTCAAGGGAAGTTACCAACCAGCAGATGACCTTTAAGTGTACCGCCGCCAAAACGAAAGGAAGCCACACCCTTCTTAGACTTCTGGCTTTCATTTACAAAGACCACTTCAAGAGGCATCACAAGCCAAGGCAGAAAATCCTTGACACAAACACAAAACTTCACCCCATTCTGAACTTGCGTCTTGGAATCAACAAATGCCCAGTTCAACCCAAAATGCCTACAAATGCAACCGAGTCTCAGGACAGTAATTTAAACCTGCACAAGGCTTCACCTACAAGGAACATATGAACAGACCTCCAACTCTGAAGAGCATTCTTGCCCTTTTCATAGGTATCATGACCAGAACCAACTAAAACACGAGCATGGTTGGGTAAGAACCCATCCTTGTAGAGTTCACCATCCTCCTTGAGGATCGTCATAGCCTTCGTCGTAGCCCCTTTATACGTAGCATCGTAGTTGAAAGGACCAGACCTGGGCATCCATACATTAGCCGCTATCATAAATGAGTGAATCGACACAAGTTAATTTAGTTTCCAATTCTGTGAGAAAACATAGGCACCGGATTTTTAGAAGCACAATAGACAGAAAAAAATCAGAATCAAAGTTAATCTTACTTGTTAATGCATTGCTTCTGTTCTTCTGCAGAAGGTCGAGACCAGAACAAGAAAACCATTCCCAACGACCTACACACATTTTAGAGCACAGAAACTATTCATTTCAAACACCTATCAGAATCATGCGACTCAGTTCTAGCTAACAACGAAACCAACAACAAACCAAGCCTTATCCCACCAGGTGTGTCGGCCAATTCAACAAAAAATCTAAAAGGAATGCCAGAAAAATTTCAATTTAAGGACGAGACATTTCTCTTACAAAGCATAAATTTCCAATACTTGACTAACAAAATACCAAGGATTGCTAATCACAACATGGCTTGAATTTCCAAATGTGAGCCAGATAGTTCAATAGTATCTTAAAGTTACGTCTTGCATGTCCATTCTTTCATTCAAAGAGGCAGTGAAACAACACTCGATATGCCAAATTGGAAGATGAAAAAAAATGCATTTTCAGCTTAATAAAAGCAAAAGGACAGTACAAGAAATAACTTCCATCTAGTAGGTAATTGCACTTACCTTTGAAGGCAACCGTCCAAGGGTTTCCGAAGCAAAGTTGAGAAGATTGAACTATGGAGTGTGAGGAGCAACTGAACGAATTGAATCTGTGAAAACTGAAAAGGAGCAAAATCTTCTTATTTTCAATCAAGGAAAAGCAAAGAACAGAGAGTTGTAACTGCAATTTAGAGGTTTCATGAGTCAGTCTTATATGGTCACGGGTTAAGATAAAAAGCCGATTTTTAGGACTCTTAGCATCGCAAAAATTACTAATTGAACACATTAAAAAAGGGAAAAGTCAGCCAATTTGCCACACAACGGTCCACCAATTTGGGTGATGGACTGGTGCATATGTGATTCTGACTGAAAATATCTATAGTGCTTTAAGCCGCAGGAGTTGCATGCCGAGATATAATTCACTCTCAAGTGAATAAACTGCTTTCATAGGAACTATCATAGTTAGTATTCCATCACAAATGACCATGCAAAAGAAATTTACTAGTTTGCGATTCCATTCATGTACACAATCCGATATTTACAATTTCAGTCTTCCTTAATAATCACAAAATGGCTGGCATGGTTTTTGCTATTGTCTTTATATCCCAAAAAACAGGAAACAAAAAGGAAGAAATATGAAATTCTCTGCTGGGTCAACTGCCATTAATCGCGATGGAATGATCTTCACGGCAATCTTTTGGGCTCCATCTTGCTATGACTCGCTCTTCCACTGAGTACAGAGTCACACATGAAGGAGATGCATTGCCATGACCGCGCTTGTTGATGTAAAGCACCAAGAGCGCTTTCGCTACACTCCCGCAAAGACGGACCGTGCAATGAACATCTGACCATACCCTCAATCGCCCATTCTCACCACCATCCCCTCCTGTCAAAACGAGCACAGCATATTCAGAATGGACAAGAGATGGATGGTGCCGGTACGCAACAAATTCTACGCCATACTGCGATCCCGACCTAACCACCCAATTTTTCGTCCGAAGATGAGAATAAGCTTTGAAAAATTCGGGGAATGTAGTTTTCTTATCCGTCATGTATTTCCATAACTCTTCATAGGTTTTTCGACAATTATCTCCACCGTGAATGCCGAGACATTTGAGGGTATAGCAAAGGTAAAAGGCTTCCTCCATGCTCAATTGAAACCACTGCTTGTCCTTCTCAGCTGTGACTACTGGTCGGCCAAAACATGCCCGATTTAAAAGATCACTTTGATCTGCCTCTGCTGCAAGAAGAACAGAGCAACCTGAGAGGGAACCATGAGCATTTGACTCAATCAAAGATGACTTGAGCCGCGATATGATCTCGGACATTGGATCGGCTTGTGCTCTGACCTCTGCACCCTTTCCTTTCCATCTAGGCCCCATCGACAAAGACTACCCCAAAGTGCCAGTGGGATGGGGGTGAAGGTGGAAAATAGCGAAGGTTAGTAAATCAAGGATTAGTGTACAAAGTATCAGCTACTAACACCAATATCTAAGAAAAATTCTCTTATGCAATAATAACTAAGAAGAAATCCAAACCAATTAATTTCAGTTCATTACACTGAAGCAAACTAAAATAAGAGAATTTATCATCAAACCGAAAATTTTGATAATGACTGAAGTAAAATGATTTGATATAAAATCGACGCCCTAAATGTTGACTCCTAAGTGATGCTTAATCAAGCAGCAGATAATCTTAGGAGTTATGGCAATATCAATTGGATCGTAGAAGATTGCTAATCTTAGTACTTTATGTGCCTCCAAAATGGATGATTCCAGATGTTATGAGAAATTCACAGCTAAGCCCGACATACTGCGCATAAAAGAAAACTCCAGCTTTTTCTTCCTTTCAAGTGGGAATGATTCATCTACTGCAGGTGCTTGGTGTTGTGACTTGTGACAGTTCATGCTAATATTGCTCCAAATTTTGGTGAGAGCCCACCAGATTCACAACCACAAGTGCAAAAAGAATGATCTCGAGTGAAGAACTTCAGAGCACAGTCGTTCTTCGCTCTATAGGTTAGACACATGAGCAAAGTCGAAAAGCACAGCACTAAACCCACCTGGTCTTGGTATTTCTACAAACTCAGCAAACTCAGCAAATCTCTACAGAGAAGTCTTGACCAAAAATCCAAGACAAATGTTCCCCCAATTGCGAGAATGGCGGGTAATGGTCCCAGTGAGCTATGCCAAAGTACTGATCTTTACGGTTTTAGTGCAAATTCCACTGGGCTAAACGGTCGGTTTTAGCCATAAATTTCTTCCTCAATGTGAGAATTTAACCTTGCATTGCAGGTTGCAAACGTGCAATACACTCCACTAGTTCAGTGGATTTTTTTTTTCCAATCTCTCGACAGTTACACTCATGCATCTCCACTTCTTTCTAGAGAATCAATTAAATCATGCTCTATGGCTATTAGCTACTGCTCCCCTTAATTTCACCGCCACCGCTCAGGCTCTGCTTCTATCAAGCCAAAGATTCAGCAACGTTTTCCTTCCATGTAAAGACCAAAAACTTCAGAGAACTAAGTCAGCGCGTACCAGAGCGGAGATGAAGCCAAACCCAACATCAAAACTCGACCTTAACAGGTAAGGTTCGAATAATTTCTCAAATTATCGAATCGTCCCCTAAACGATATGCTTAGAAGAGGTAACGACCATTAGAGAGAGAGATCCATACCTTGTTCCGATCCTGTGGTTGAACCGAAGCGAGCTTCGTAGTCGCGTTTCTCTAACACCAACTTTTCATTACACTAAAGGGACCCAAATTTCGAACACCCAGAAGCCATAAATCTCAAGATGTACGAATCAAGGACAAGAGAAAAGCCGGCAGGCCATGATAGAAATTCACTCAGGTGCTTCTTGAAGTTCTCCTTGGGCAAAACTTTTCTTTCGCCCGAGACGCCACGAGCTGAGCGGGCGGCGCCGCCGAGGCAAGCACGAGCCGAGACGCAGCTCAGCCGAGCAATAGCACGGATCTGGGGTTAGCGCCGCGAGCGAGACGGCGCGAGCGCAAGAGACCGAGGGAGACGGTTGGACTGAAAGACCATGAGAGGCTGCAACCGTTTTAACCGTTGAGTTTGATCTTTTGAGCTTTGGTTCACTTAGGGTTTTCTGAATGCCCTTATTACTTTTGTACCCTCAATACATCTCTATTTTTACGTTTTGTTCTAATTAATATGGGTCTGATTTGATGAATCTTTAGGGATGAAAACGTCCATGTAGTAAATTTTAAACGCGTTTAATCGTAACGCATTGAAAAAAATTACTTGCTAATGCGTTGAACGCGAAGAATGTCTAAAACAAGTTAAGCGAGTCAATTCGTAAGAGACATCGAAATACGTTTATGCCGAATTAAAATCCGCTTAATTCCATATCCACGTTGTGTCAGAAATCGGCGATCACATGCATCCGTCTGACTTAGAGATTTCGCCCGTGAATTAAATCATCGCATCATCGCGCCTATAGTCCAACAAAGTAACCATTCGAATCTTGGACCCTTTTTTCTTTTTCCTTTTCAATTTTTCCCTCTATTTTTGTTTCTCTATATGGACATGGACTGGGATACGAGGTTTTTCCGTTTTGTTCTCTCTCTCCATTCTATCCTAAACAAATCTACTCTCCATCCTCTTCCAAATAAGCTTGAAGAACTCGTTTGATGCCCGACCAGACAGATTATGTGAGACACCAGAAATCTGGTTTTAAGTGTTACCACGAACCACCCTCGTCGCCCATTCGCCCGACAAACTTTGCAAAACAAGTGATTCCATGGACTCATTTCCACTTGGTTGGCCGGCAAACTAAGAAAGCCCGTAAATTTGACCGCGGATACGTATTCTGTAGCCGATGAAGCAAGCCGAGCGGCCATATTACATTAGGACATCTCACGACAGCATGCTTCTAATAAGGTGCAAGCTCAACAAGCAAAGCAGGCAAATGCCCCCTGCACATTCCCACTTCTCCAATCTCTCTCATTTTCCCTTTTGCCCAAGTCCTAGTACAATTGGCAGCATAAGCCTTAATGCCAACCACCGTATCTCGGGACCTCAGACTCACTCTTTGCTATTGCTCAGCACAGCTAGCCAACAGCAATTTTTCACATAGCAAATTCATTAAGACGAAATATGCGCTCAGACGCGCATACTAATGGAATTTGCTTCCTCGAAGCGTTATTCCCTGCTTCAAATCTAAGCAAGTTGCCACCAAAATCCAAACGGAGGGTAGCTCAAAGACTACGTATGAGATTTTTTTTTTTTTGGCTAGAATTTGTTGAGCTACTGAGAATGGTTGAATTTCACCGCCCATCGTCAAGAAATGGTGGTCGGAGCTAAATCAGAAGATCATTCACAAAGGCACCACAGATCATTCTGTATTGATATTCTGTTCTATTATGCAAGTACGAAGGAGAGTTCATACATTCAAGCAAGCACATGTGCCATTACAAGACTAGGGAAAGGAAAAGCTAAACCCCAAGATGCCGAAAGCAGAGACATGCTCACATAGAGATAAATTACACCTTCACCCATTTCAGATCTTATATTCAGGACTGACCAGGTCTAATCGACATACTCTTCGGACCTGGAAGGTGTCGATTTTGGTCGAGTCAAGTCGGATGTGCCCTGCCCCCGTGTGCTCATTAGGAAGTCAGAAAAAACTAGCCACTTGATGCTATGATCCTCCAAGCTAAACACATTAACTTCGTCTCTCGAGTAAGGGGAATCGGTGTTCTCCATGAAGTAGATGCAATTCCCATTGCATCCACCAAGTTCTTGCATAGAGATCGCATATGAACAGTGCTTACTGAGAAAGAAAGCCATGTTGCCCAAGCTTTTTACCTCCGCCCATTTTCCACATTGGGCCAAGATTTAAGAAACTGCGTCGAGGAGGCTATATAACATTTTTTTTTTTCAGCGATAACAAATGTGGGTAACTTCTTTTGCTAGTATAGTACATGTATCCATTGACCACCCATTTCACTTTGTGCATACTTCTGTCTTGACTCATTGAAGTTCATTTCAGAAGCTGACAAATGACAGTACCAGTCCACTCCATATGAACACTGAACCTCTATCAGGAGCTTTTGAGAGAGTAAATTCTCGGAGGTCAGAAGCTAAATCAGATCCTGATCCACAGCAGACATCGCGAAAGCTGTGTATTTACTAGTGAGAAAGGAGATGAGAGACTACCATGATCTAACCTATTTGCGGATTGTACATTTCGCGTCTGCAAGGCGATCGCCGGCTTCTTTGGTTTTACTCGAGTCGGGGAGGCGCTCGTCAATGGCGGGCCGTCGCGTCCAGTGGGGCGTCGGAAAAGCCCAGCAACCTGCGGCGACGATCCGCCAAGCTGAACACCTTCAAGTCTTCCCTTGAGAAAATGGAATAGGCCTCCTCCGCGTAGTAGATGCAGTTCCCGTCAAGCACGCCAAGCTCGCGTGCTGGGACCGCGAACGAGCAGTGCTTGGAGAGAAAGAAGGCCGAATTGCCCAAGCTGCTCACCTTCTCCCAGCTCCCACCAAATCGTCGATCCAATCTATAGGCTCTCATATTCTGAGTATACATTGGGTCCGGCACATTTGCAGCGCGCCTAACGTATCTGTCCACTATATAAAGATCGCCACTCGACACCACCAAATGCTTCCAATGGCCGCCGCCACCGTGGATCGGCAGGGAGAAACGTCGAAGTCTGAAAGACGAATCGATCTGCCAAACCGACCCCTACTCATCGACGACGCAGACTTTGCCTTCGTAGACTACAATGTCATGACAACCCCAACCCCGGCCAACTACATGGCCCCAATCCTCATCCCCGTGCTTTCAATAACCTAATTGCCCGTCTCCATCAATGAAGTAAACCAAACACTGACCTAAATCAGACCATACACTATCGGATGCATCACTACTTTCTGTACATCTCGAAAGAGGCCTCCAGTTCCGCGCCATCATCGAGCGTGTATTGTCTACAGATCTCAACAATTCGGAATTGGAGAGAATCGAACACCTTCGGGAACTCACGGGGCAAGTACGCGATCCTCCGCCACGAGAAGAGGCTGAGGATTCGCATGCGCCTGGGCTCCGACTCCTCGAGATTCAGCAGCCACCGCGCGCGACCGGAGGCGGCTCCTCCCTCCGGCGTCTCGAGGAGGGTGCAGACCGTGCTCGCGCAGAGGAAGGGCCTCTGCGGGAGAGGGATCCGGAGACGTAACAGCGCGGTCTCGCAGCGGAGCGGAATGAAGAGCAGACGCTGCGTAATCGGAGGACGTCCATGCGGGTGTCGAGCCGCTGGACGATCATGGAGAGGATCTCCGGTGGAAGGTCGGGCCATGGACGTCTCTCAGTCATATTGAACAAACACAACACCAGCTCGTGAAGTAGCCTTGAAGTGGTCAAATTTCAATTTTACATGTCTTCAATAATGTAGTAGTTGAGTGCTAGTTTGTAGGGGTTTGTTTCTACACGTTTTAGTTAGTGGGATATGTTAATGAGTCTTTGTTATTGTTATCATGTTGTTATTTTCATGCCTATTCAATAGGCTTGTGATCTGTTGAATTGAAGTACGTGAGTTTTTCAGCAGCAATTTTTTGTGTGTGTCCTCTTCTACCGTTTGCTCTCTTAGAGGTTATTGAACCATACTTGCCGCTTGTTCTTTGTCAACAATTTGGTATCAGAGCCAGGTTTCGAGTATTTTGTGAGCATCACTATTGCCAAGATGGGTGATCTTCAAGTCGTTGGCGGAATCAAGAAGCTCAGCAACCAAAATTACAATTCTTGGTCTACCTACATGATGTCTTATATGCAGGGCCAGGATTTGTGGGAGGTTGTCAATGGAAACGATGTGAGACAACCGGAGGCTGAAGATGCGAATGGGACATTGCGGAAGTGGAAGATTAAAGTGGGCAAAGCTATGTTCGTTTTGAAGACGACAGTTGAAGAGGATGTGCTGGAGCATATCCGAAATGCGGAAACTCCCAAAGAAGCTTGGGATACGTTCACCAAGCTGTTCTCTAAGAAGAACGATACGAAGCTCCAACTCTTAGAAAGTGAGTTGTTGTCGATAGCGCAACACGACATGACGGTCGCTCAGTACTTCCACAAAGTGAAGACGTTATGCGAGAGATTATTGAATTGGATCTGGAGGCTCCGATTGGTGATACCAGGATGAAGCGGATCATTATCCATGGTTTGAAGCCAGAATTCAGGAGTTTTGTTGCTGCCATACAAGGATGGCAAACTCAACCATCGCTTGTCGAATTCGAAAATTTGTTAGCTGGTCAAGAAGCATTAGCTAAGCAAATGGGAGGAGTCTCGTTGAAGAATGATGAAGAGGCACTCTATGCCAACAAAGGCAAGTGGGATTCCAAGCGGCATGCCTACGGTGGATCCAAAAAGAACGATGACAAGGCGAGAAGTCATCAAGACGAAGGAAGCGTTCGTGCATGGAAAGGTTCTACTAACCATGGCAATGGCCAAAAGTTTGAAGGGAAGTGCTACAACTGCAATAAGAAAGGTCATATGGTGAAAGATTGCTGGTCAAAAAAGAAGGCCATCGAGAGTAACGTTGCTACTTCAAAAAACGAAGATGAACGGGATGTTGAGGCTTTCTTTGCTGTAGATAAGGAGGAGCTAGCCCTTACAGCAACAACATTCAATCAAATCGATTATGAGAATGATTGGATTGTTGACTCGGGCTGCTCAAACCATATGACCAGTGATAAAGAAAAGTTGCAGAACTTGTCGGAGTACAAGGGAAGTCGGGTGGTGGTGACGGCGAATAACTCAAAGTTACCGATAGCCCACATCGGTAATACGGCCGTCTCTCCCCAATGTAGCGATGCCGATGTGCTACTCCAAAACGTCTATCATGTTCCAGGTATGAGAAAAAATCTTCTCTCGGTAGCACAATTAACATCTTTTGGCCATTTTGTTCTGTTTGGTCCACAAGATGTGAAGATATATCGAGACCTTGAGATTATAGAAGAGCCAATAATGAAGAGACGAAGAACGGAGTCTGTCTACGTGATGTCTGCGGAAACCGCATATGTAGACAAGACAAGAAGGAATGAGACGACGAACTTATGGCAAATGCGGCAAAGTCACGTTAGCTATTCCAAGCTAGATGTGATGATGAAGAAGTCAATGTTGAAGGGACTTCCACGACTTGAAGTGAGAACAGATACTGTATGTGCAGGCTGTCAATATGGAAAAGCGCACCAGTTGCCTTATGAAGAGTCCAAATTTAAAGCGAAGGAACCATTAGAGTTGATACACTCTCATGTGTTTGGACCAATTGAGCAAGCCTCCGTTGGTGGGATGAAGTATATGGTGACCTTCATTGACGACTTCTCGAGGTACGTGTGGGTTTACTTTATGAAAGGAAAAATCTGAAACTCTTTCAAAATTCACAGAGTTTAAGAAGGTAGCGGAAGCGGAGGTTGGTAAAAGAGTCTGTTGTCTACGTACCGACAATGGGGGAGAGTACATCTCAAATGAGTTCACATATTTCCTTCAGGAGTGCAGAATACGCCATCAGTTCACATGTGCTAGCACTCCGCAGCAAAACGGGGTGTCGGAAAGGAAAAACAGGCATCTGGTAGAAGTATGTCGAAGTATGCTTCATTCAAAGAATGTTCCGGGACGATTTTGGGCGGAAGTGATGAAGATCGCGGCCTTCGTGACCAATAGGCTTCCTCAACAAAGGTTATGCTTTTGTTCACCTTTTGAAAAAATATGGAACATGAAGCCTGCTGTTGGTCATTTTCGAGTTTTTGGATGCGTGTGCTATGTATTTGTACCTGACCAGTTACGTAGCAAGATGGAGAAAAAGGCTATTAGGTGTATTTTTGTAGGATACGACAGTCAAAGAAAAGGGTGGCGATGTTGCGATCCAACAACCGGGAAATGCTACACATCTCGGAATGTGGTGTTTGATGAAGCTTACTCATGGTGGTCCTCGAACAAGGAAGTACTACCGGACTTGGATGTTTTTAAGGAAATGTTAGAAATTTCTCAATTCCAATTGAGTTCAAGTGAAATAGAGGTTGCAGACGACGATGTAGATGTTGAAGAAGGCATAGCTCAAAATCCTTGGCAAACAGGTGTATACCAAAGGCCAAGCGAAGAAGATGAGCCAAGAGGAGCAAGTACACCAACTGCACTTAGAAGGTCAACAAGAGCCCGAAAGCCAAATCCTAAGTATGCTAATGCCGCCATAGTAGAAGAGGCAGATGCAAAAGAGCCTGAGACATTTGAGGAAGCGTTTCAGAGTTCAGAATGGATTAAGGCTATGGAAGAGGAAATTGCTGCATTAGAGCCAAATCAGACTTGGGAGCTCATACCAAAGCCAAGAGATGTGAAGCCTATTTCTTGCAAATGGGTATACAAGATAAAGCGCCGCACAGATGGATCAATAGAGAGGCACAAAGCTCGTGGGTTCTCTCAACAATATGGACTAGACTATGATGAAATGTTTAGTCCAGTTGTGAAGTTTACAACTGTACGAGTCCTACTGGCACTTGCAGCAAGCAAAAGTTGGAACTTGTGGCAAATGGACGTGAAAAATGCATTTTTGCATGGGGAGCTAGATCGGGAGATCTACATGAGCCAACCAATGGGCTTTCAGAATCAAGATCATCCTGACTATGTGTGTAAGCTTCGGAAGGCCCTCTATGGGCTAAAACAAGCACCGAGGGCTTGGTATGGTAAGATTGCTGAATTTCTTACTCATAGTGGTTATTCGGTGACATCTGCAGATTCTAGCTTGTTTGTCAAAGCTAAAGGAGGGAAGCTAGCTATTTTGCTAGTGTATGTGGATGATTTAATCATTACAGGAGATTGGGAAGAAGAAATTCTCCAAACCAAGGAGAACTTGTCAGTTCGCTTTCAGATGAAAGAACTTGGACAGCTCAAATATTTTCTTGGTTTAGAGGTCGACTATACTCAGGAAGGAATATTTCTCCATCAGCAAAAGTATTCCAAAGATTTGTTGAAGAAATTTGCAATGCTTAAATGCAAGCCAATCTCAACACCGATGGAGCCAAACGCCAAAATGTGTGCTCATGAAGGGAAAGATTTAGAAGATGCTACCATGTATCGGCAGTTGGTGGGTAGTCTTATCTACTTAACTTTAACAAGACCGGATGTTTCTTTTGCAGTTGGTGTGATAAGTCGCTACATGCAAAGTCTAAAGAAGACTCATTTGGAATCAGTTCGTCGAATCTTGAGATATGTGAAAAGCACGCTTGGCTATGGTATTATGTACAAAAAAGGTAGAGATTGCAGACTAGTTGGCTACTGTGACGCCGACTATGCAGGTGACCATGATTCCCAGCATTCAACAACCGGGTATGTCTTCATGCTTGGGTCCGGAGCAATTTCTTGGTGTAGTAAAAGACAACCAACGGTGTCTTTGTCAATCACGGAAGCAGAATACCAAGCAGCAGCGATGGCAGCTCAAGAAAGCACTTGGCTTATGCAATTATTAAAAGACTTACATCAACCAACAGAGTATGGTGTCTCTTTGTACTGCGACAACTTGTCGGCAATACATTTGGCGGATAATCTAGTTTTTCACGCAAGAACTAAGCATGTGGAGGTGCATCGTCATTTTATCAGAGAGAAAGTCTTGCAAGAAGAAATTGAGTTGGAGCATATCAAAACAGAAAACCAAGTTGCAGATTTGTTTACAAAAAGCTTGAGTAGCAACAAGTTTGAAAGTTTCTGTCATCAGCTCGGTATGGTGAAAAGAGTAGAAGCTGGTGTTGAGGGGGAGTATTGAACAAACACAACACCAGCACGTGAAGTAGTGTTAAAATGGTCAAATTTCAGTTTTACATGTTTTCAATAATGTAGCAGTGGAGTCCTAGTTTGTAGAGGTTTGTTTCTACACGTTTTAGTTAGTGGGATATGTTAGTGGGTCTTTGTTATTGTTATCCTGTTATTATTTTCATGCCTATTCAATAGGCTTGTGATCTGTTGAATTGAAGTACGTGAGTTTTTCGGCAGCAATTTTTTGTGTGTGTCCTCTTCTACCCTCTGCTCTCTTTAGAGGTTATTGAACCATACTTGCCGCTTGTTCTTTTTCAACAGGATCCATGCGTGCCGCCGGCGAGTCCCGCTCGCAAAAGGCAAGAAAGAGGAGGAGGAGAAGATGGAATGACGACATTAGTCAAACGCGGTCACTGGGCCGTGGCCACTGGCCAGGCAGCTGCTTAATGCTTACCATGCATTCATTCACTCATGGAAAAAAGAAAATGGGAGCACTTGTACTGTATATCCCAGTATGTGGTAGATGAGGAAGCCGGGGCAGGCACGGAACTCCCAAAGCTTTCCTGGTTTTGGCTACAGCCCACTGAATTTCTTACGAGCAAGTGAAACTGGGAAAGCGATGATAACATCTTGGATCGCATTGTCGATTTCTCAGACACAGCCGGGGCCTTGGTGAGTTCTCCCACTTCGTGGTTTCATGGTTTTTCTGTCTGAAAGACGTGTTTGTGTTTTAGGTAAACTCGCTTTGCATTTTGATTCTGTCGGTCTTGTGTGCTGGATTTCACAAAGAGTGAGAGGGGATTTCGCACTTGAATTTCAAGCGTTTTTTTTTTGTAACGAGGTAGAAGGAACAAATGTGGAGACTGATCGGAAAATATTTTATCGAATGATTACAAATAAAGCGGGTCGGCGCGAGACTTCCCCCGGCACTAACTTTAGAGAATCCGGAGATCGTAAAAGCCACCCGTCGATACCCTCTGTCGATCAAGAAAAACACGAGCCTGTAACATCGTTCAACAAATAAATGCACGTGCTGTTCATTGCAAGAGGACAAAGAAAAAATTGAAAACATGGCCAAGAGATCGGAGATTCAATCAGAGACTCCGAGCATTCCCAAATCGTGGGCGTTGCCTTTTATTAGCTAATATAAATTATTCGCATCGCACGAGACTTTCGACTGCACTATCTTGGATAATCGGAGATCGTAAGGTACTGTTCGAAAAGTTTCGCCAATCAAAGAAAAGAACAAATTTATTTATAACTGTGCTCAAGATGGAAAAAAAAAATTGAAAACATGGCCGAAAGGTCGGGGGCCCAAATTTCGAACACCCAGAAGCCACAAAATCTCAAGATGTACGAATCACGGACAAGAGAAAAGCCGGCGGGATATGATAGGTATTCACCCGGGAGCATCTTGAAGTTCTCATTGGGGCAACTTTTCTTTAGCACCGCGAGCCGAGCGGGCAGCGCCGCCGAGGCAAGCACGAGCCGAGACGAAGCTTAGCCGAGCAAGGCACGAATCTGGGGCGAGCGCCGCGAGCGCAAGAGACGGAGGGAGGGAGACAGGCCGCGTGAGTCGTGGGAATTGGGACCGATAAGTGCAGCAGCCGTTTTAACTGTTTGAGTTTTGCTTAACTTAGGGTTTTCTGAATGCCCTTATTACTTTTGTACCCTCAGTACATCTCTATTTTTACGTTTTATTCTGCTTAATATGGGTCTCATTTGATGAATTTTTAGGGATAAAAAAGTCTATAAAGTTAATTTTAAAACGCGCTTAATCGTAACATGTAAAAAAAATTGACTTGTTAACGCATTTACAGAATCCGTGGAATGGTGTCTTAAACGAATTAAGCAAGTCAAATTGTAAGAGATATTGAAACTCTTTTGTGTAGAATTAAAATGCGTTTAATTCCATGTTTGAGTCGCGTTGAGAATCTGCGATCCCGGGTTCATGTTTCAAGAGGATGGCAGATTGGATTGCACGAGCAAAACATGACAAATATTTGAGTCTCAATTGGGCATCATAGCCCCACCTTTGGGAGATTTTACATTCGGATGTGAATGACATGTATTCATCTACTGTATTCTGAACTCCAATAAAATATCGTCTCAGATGAAAAATATTTCTGCTCAAATAAATGGATTCAATATTTATCGCGCCTAACACGGGCGTGAGAGCCGATGCATCAAATATCCTAGGACCTTCAGATACCACGTGACATTTTGCGAAATCACTACCAATTATTTCATCTGGTTTAAGTTCAGAGTCCCGACGGCAACTAGGAACCACCACCCTGTCGCAAGTTCGCTGGACAAACTTGCAAAACTAGCGATTCCGCGGACTCATTTCCGCTTGGTCGTCTGGGAAATAGAGAAAGTTGATAAATCTGACAGCCGATGAAGTAAGCCGAGCGGCCATATATTGAAAGCAGCGTGCTTCTAATAAGGTGCAAGCTCAAAAAGCAAAGCAGGCAAATGCCCCCTGCACATTCCCACTTCTCCAATCTTCTCTAATTTTCCTTTTTGCCCAAGTCCTAGTACAATTGAAAGCATAGGCCTTGATGCCGATCCATTTCTCAGGAACTCAGACTCACGCTTGGCCATTGCTCAGCACAGCTAGCCAACAGCAGTTTTTCACATAGCGAATTGATTAAGATGAAACACGGCGCTCAGATGTACATACTAATAGAATTTGCTTCCTCGAAGCGTTATTCCCTGCTTCAAATCTAAGCAAGTTGCCACCAAAATTCAAACAGAGAGTAGCTCAATGGCTGCATATGAAAATTGATCGAGCTGCTGAGAATGCCTGCATTTCACTATGGTCATCAAGAAAATGGAGGTCAGGAGTGCAAGCAGAAGATCATTCACAAAGGCACCCCAAATTATTTTGTATTGATATTCTACTCTATTATACAAGTATGAAGGAGAGTAGATACATCATTCAAGCACTGCCATTACAAAACTAGGGAAAGGAAAAGCTAAACCCCAAGATGCCGGAGCAGAGACATGCTCACACACAGATAAATTACACCTTCATCCATTTTGAATCTTATATTCAGGACTAACATGGTCTAATCGACGTACTCTTCGGACCTGGAAGGCATCTGTTTTGGACGATTCAAGTCAGATGTGGCCCATGTGCTCATTAGGAAGTCGGAAAAGATTAGCCACTTGATGGTACGATCCTCCAAGCTAAACACATTAACATCGGAATCGGTGTTCTCCATGAAGTAGATGCAATTCCCATTACATCCACCAAGCTCGTGCATAGAGATTGCGTATGAACAGTGCTTACTGAGAAAGAAAGCCATGTTGCCCAAGCTTTTTACCTCTGCCCATTTCCCACATCGTCGATCCAATCTATAGACTCTGAAATCAAATGTCTCATTAAAACTAGGGTATGGAAAATCAGCCATAAAAGCATCAATATCGAATCTGCCTAGATTGCCGCCAAAGTATCTATCCACAACATACAGATCACCACCTGATACCACCAAATGTTTGCAATCGCCGCAGCTGCCGCCGCCACCGTCGCTGCAGATTGATGGCGAGAACTTTCGAGTCCTGAATGACGAGTCGATCAGCAAAACCGCCCCGGACCAATCGACGACACAGACTTTGCCTTCATACACTATAATGTCATCATAAGAACAGCCATGTTGATCATCCAAATAGGTCCAATTCGCATCCCCATACTTCCAGCAAGCTAATCGCCCATCCTCAACAATTGAATAAACCCCAGGTTCATCTAGATCGGTCCATACACAATCTGGGGACACCACTACTTTCCTTATACCGGGAACGATACCCGATGTACTGTACTCGAGCCTGTACTCTCTACAGATGTCAACGATCCTGGATTCGAGAGAGTCGATTACCCTGGGGAAATTGCGGGGCAAGTAAGTGATTCGCCGCTGCGAGAAGAGGCTGAGGAGCTGCACGTCGCCGCCGAGGCTCGACTCCTGGAGCTTCACCAGCCACCGGGATCGAGGAGGGCTCGGGGCGCCCGAATCGGAGGCTCCGCCCGGGGTCTCGAGGACGCAGACGGCGCTTTTGCAGAGGATGACGGAGGAGCTCGCGCTCTGCAAGTGAGGGATCGGGAAAGGGAACCGCGAGGCGTCGCGGCGAGGCGGAGTGTTGGAAGAAGATTTGAAATACTACTGTATTCACTTGTTCTTCTTCTTCTTCTTCAAAAGATTACAAGACGCACATATATATAGGATTAACACATGACTCTACGCTTACTCTAGTCATAGACACGTCTAGATTCATAACATTAAATGCTATCTTAAAAGACATAACAACTTAAACTTTAAGCAACAATAAATAAACATTAATGTACCCAACAACAACTTTTTAGATTCCAACTTTCTAGATGAACTTGGGTTACGAAGAGTCTTCTTGATATCTGAAAAATCCTTTGCGATTTCCAACAGCCTCCCTTAAGCCGAGTTCATCTTGATCATGCCGATCATTCTCTTAAGGTTAAGGAAGGAATCTATCTTCAATGGCTTAGGAAACATATCAGCCATTTGGTCTACCGACTTGCAATATTGCAGCACAATCTCCTCGGACTTCACCAAATCTCGAATGAAATGGTATTTTATATCAATGTGCTTGCTTCTTCCATGGAAGACTGGATTCTTTGCAAGGGCAATTGCTGACTTGTTATCACAATAAATCACCGTCGAATGCTCCTGCTTATGCTGTACCTCAGCGAGCATCGAACGCAGCCAAACTGCTTGAGTAGCACAATAAGCTGCTGCTATGTATTCCGCTTCTGCACTGGACAAAGCAACCACCTGTTGCTTCTTCGAGGACCAAGAAAAAATTCCATTTCCCAAAGAGAAAACATAACCGGAAGTACTCTTCCTTTCTCCAATATCACCATTAGGCTTGTACTTGGTCTTATAGACCCATTTCACACCGATGGACTTTTTGCCTTTCGGGAGAGATGTGAGCTCCCACGTATCATTTTTCTCAATCGCGTGGATCTCATCATTCATCGCGCGAACCCAACCATTATCTTGGGAAGCCTCCTGAAACTTTGTCGGATCACAATCTGCAAAGAGAGCAAAATTGATAATTTCTTCATCAGAGGAATCATCATCATTGGACAAAACACAATCCTTCAAACGAGCCGGTAAAACTCGTTCTCGCCGTGGACGTGAAGAACTTTCAGCAAGATTTCTGATAGGATTTTCAACAGAATTCGATGAGGTAACTACTGTCGAAGTCTCTACTATCGAATCTCCTATCGAACTTGGTTCCACCGAAGCCGCTACTGGTTCAGATTGATTGTATGAATCGGGCTGAACCGTCTCCTCCTCATCTAGGACAAAGCGAAACTGCTTCTTTTCTTCCGTGTTCCAAGTCCACTCACCTTCCTCGTTGAAGGTAACATCTCGACTGATTACCACCTTTTTCGTTACCGGATTATACAACCGATAACCCTTGGTTTCATTGCTGTAACCGAGGAAGATGCACTTCTCGCTCTTCTCATCAAGCTTCTTACGAAGCTCATTTGGCACATGGGCATAAGCAATACACCCAAACACACGAAGATGTTGAACTGAAGGGATTCGACCACTCCACATCTCCGTCGGTGTCTTGAACTCAAGACCTTTAGTGGGACATCTGTTCAACAAGTAAACAGCACAAGCAACCGCCTCCGCCCAAAAATGCTTCGGCAAATGTTTAGAACAAAGCATAGTACGTACCATTTCGACAATAGTGCGGTTTTTTCTCTCCGCTACTCCGTTCTGTTGAGGAGTATATCGTGCTGTCAATTGATGCTTGATGCCGCATTGCTTGAAGAAGCCGTCACCAACCAAATATTCTGTGCCACGATCAGTTCGGAGAATCCGAATTTTGTGCCCACTTTGTTTTTCGACATAGGCTTTGAACTCCTTGAAAGTATCGATGGTGTCGGATTTCTGCTTCAAGAAATAAACCCATGTTTTTCTGCTAAAGTCGTCGATAAAGGTAACAAAATACTTGTACCCGCGATTCGACGATTCACCAAGTGGTCCGCAGAGATCGGAGTGAACTAACTCCAACGGCTTCGACGCTCTCCATGATTTTCCTGAAAGAAAGCTTTCTCTGGACTTCTTCCCAATGACGCATGGTTCACATATCTCCTTTGGAGAAGAAATTTCGGGCAAACCTCGCACCATCTTCTTTTGACACAACAGCTTCAAGCTGTCGAAATTCACATGTCCGAACCGCTTGTGCCAAAGCCATGAAGAATCTTGCACTGAGGCACTAAAACATGACGTAGCGTAATTAATATACAAAGGAAAAAGGCGATTTCGGGCCATTTTTACCTTCGCAATCAATCGTCCTTTGCCATCATGAATCGTACAAACCTCATCCGTTGTCTATCGCTTGAAAGATGTAAAAGAGAGCCTTACGATCTTTCTTACGATTTTCTTTTATCGTTCTTTGCTCCTCCGTTGTCGAATCTGCCGCTGCTTCTGGCTCGACGAATCCTTCTTCGATAATCTCGGTCAACTCCTGGAATCCGAATAGCACCTCCATCTGGATCTTCCAATGCTCAAAATTCTTCCCATCAAACCTTGGGAGTTGAGGTTGGACATTCCCGGCACCACTCACAGAAGCCATCTGACTCGAGATCTTTTCAAATTTAGCCAACTGGCTTTGATACCAAGTGTTGGAAGAAGATTTGAAATACTACTGTATTCACTTGTTCTTCTTCTTCTTCTTCAAAAGATTACAAGACGCACATATATATAGGATTAACACATGACTCTACGCTTACTCTAGTCATAGACACGTCTAGATTCATAACATTAAATGCTATCTTAAAAGACATAACAACTTAAACTTTAAGCAACAATAAATAAACATTAATGTACCCAACAACAACTTTCTAGATTCCAACTTTCTAGATGAACTTGGGTTACGAAGAGTCTTCTTGATATCTGAAAAATCCTTTGCGATTTCCAACACTGAGGGATGGAGGAGCGGAAGGAAGAGCAGACGCTGCGGAACCGGAGGACGTCCATGCGAGCGTCGAGCCGCTTGCCGATCATGGAGAGGATCTCCGGCGGGAGATCGGACCATGGACGTCTTCCGGTTCGATCCATTTGGGCCGCCGGTCGTCGTCCCGCTCGCGCAGCGAAGGAGGAAGAGAAGAAGTAGCGATGTTTGCGTGAGTACGAGAATCCAAAGAAATGAGTCAATTATCGGTCAATTTTTGGGAAAATTACAAAAACAAAATTATAAATTTATTGCAAATATGCTTTAGTGTTAAATATTTTTTTTGTGTCAATTCAGTCCTAAATCTTTTATATTTATATTAATTCAGTCCATCCAATTGGTATTGGCCAATCGGAAATGACATGTACATCGGTCAATGCTGATGATGCTATAATTTTTAAATATTATTTTTTTCGAATTTTTATTACTTTTTTATTAAATTTTCTTTTTTTTCTTTTCTTTCTTCTTTTATTTTTTTTTCCTCATGGAGAAGCTTGCTGACCATTAGGTGAGGCCTGGGACCGCGGGTGAAGTTGGCCTCGCTTGCGGCTAATGAGGCCCTAGCAAGGCAGCAACCAACTGCGAACCTATATGGCTTGTAAACCTCCCCGTTCAAGGGCCTCTCTCTCTCTCTCTCTCTCTCTCTCTCTCTCTCTCTCTCTCTCTCTCTCTCTCTCTCTCTCTCTCTCTCTCTCTCTCTCTCTCTCTCTCTCTCTCTCTCTCTCTCTCTCTCTCTCTATGTGGTATGGGTCATGCATTTCATCGAGAAATTGGAAGGATCAAGGCAATGCCAGGTTCGAATGTGGCTTCGCCTTCCATCTCGAGGCACGGCTGCGGACGAGGCCGCCTCGCCAAGATCTGGGCAAGGGAAGCCTCACCATGGCCTCGCCCGCTCCAAGCGAGGCCGATGGCAAGGGCCACAACCCTTGTTGGCGGTCGATGAGGGCTTCGCAGCCTTCACTTGCTAGCATATTGGGAAAAAAAGAGAAAAGAAGAAAGAAAAGTAAAAAGAAAAAGAATAATTAAAATTAAAAAAATTACACATTAGTGTTGGTTGGACGATCGACGCTGGCCAGTTAAAATTGGTCGATGGACTAAATTAACACAAAAAAAATTTAGAACCGAATTGACACATTACAATAGGTTTAAGATTTTTTGTAATTTTCCCATCAACTTTTCATCTGGAAGGTTTAGCGCAGCGGTGGCCACCGGTCTAGGCACAGAATTTTCTTGTGCCATCCCACTTGCCGGGCCTGGACCCGAGTGACCTATGTTGGTTTTCAAAAAAATTCCAAATAAGAATTCGAAGTGTTTGTATTTTCTCAAATAAGGGCCCGAATTGAACTCTGTTTTAAATAAATGCCCGAAGTTTCCTAATTCTCTCAAAGGATTCAAAGTGGACTTTTTTTCAAATAAGGAATTGAAATGCCGAATTAAAATCCGCTTAATTTAATGCGTTCACTTCAACACGACAACTGATGTCTAAAATAAGCAGATCAATTAGTAAGAGACATCGAAACCTGTTCATGCCGAATTAAAATCCGTTTAGTTCAATATCCGCACCGTCTCGAGAATCAGCAGTCCCGTGCATCTGTCCGGCCTGTGCTGTTAAAATGTTCAGCAGCTCCTCCGTGAATTCACCACGCATGGGTCGCGCTGGTTCATGTTTCCGGAGAGAATGGCAGATTGGATTGCCCGAGGAAAAAACGACGAAATGTTTGAATCTCAATTGCGCCTTGTGAGCCCCGCCACCTTTGGGAGATTTTGTGTTCAGATGCGAATGGCATGTAGACTTATCGCGCATAACACGTGATGTATCAGATATCCCAATGAATCATATAAAGAGATACGTGCCTCAATGATTGTCCGGCCATTTTTGGACTCGAACCAGAGATTTCGCCTGTGAATTAAATCATCACACTCATAGTCCAACTAAGGAAAAAGTGTCAAAAAAGTCCTAAGCCTTTTGTATTAGTGTCAATTTAGCCCTAAATTTTTTTTTTATTTCAATTCAGTCCTAAATCTTTTTATGGTGCCAATTTAATCCTAAACATTTTGCATTTGTGCCAATTCAGTCCTAAACCTTTTGTTATTGTGTCGATTCAGTCCTTTCGGCCGGATTTTATTGACGTGGACTCCGGCCGGCCGGTCACCGGTGCTAACGTGGATAATTTTAATAATTTTTTTGAATTTTTTCTTTTATTCCTCCTCCCCTCCCTCCTTCCTCCAGCCGATCGTCGGTTTGGGGACCGGCCACAGGCCAGCACCCTCGCCGGCCACTGGCGAGGCTCACTCTTGCCAGCGATGGTGAAGGCGAGCATCGCCCAACTACCGACGAGGCTCGCCCTTGCCAGTGACGGCGAAGGCGAGCCTCGCCATGGCTGGGCGAGGCCCGACCTTGCTGGATTTGGCAAGGTCGAGCCTCGCAGACGACTAGGCGAGGCACGACCTCGTTTGGTCCAGTGAGGTCGGGCCTCGTCCAGCCATGGCCAGGCTCGCCTTCACCATTACTGGCAAGGGCAAGCCTCGCCAGTGGTTGTCGAAGGCGAGCCTCGCTGGTGTCGGCCTCTGGCCGGTTGCCAGTCCGACGATTGGCTAGAGGAAGAAGAGAGGGGAGGGGGAAAAAAATAAAAAAAATATTAAAATATTATTAAAGTTATCCACATCAGTGTCGGTAACTGGTCAAAGTCCACGTCAGTAAAATCTGGCCAAAATTGATCAGAAGGACTAAAGTGGCACTAATGCAAAAAATTTAGAACTGAATTGGCACAAAAAAAAGGTTTAGGACTAAATTGGCACTAATGAAAAAGGTTTATGACTTTTTTTGCACTTTTTCCATCCAACTAAGTAGCAATTCGTATCATGGACCCCCTTTCTTTTTCCTTTCCAATTTTTCCCTCCATTTTTGTTTCTCTATATGGACATGGGCTGGGATGCGAGATTTTTCCGTTTCGCTCTCTCTCCATTCTACCCTAAACAAATCTAAGCTCCGTCCTCTTTCGAATGATTTTTTTGAGCCAGAAAAGCTCGTACGATGCCCGACCAGACATATTGTGCGAGACACCAGAAATCTGGTTTTTAAGTGTTCCCATTCGCCCGACAAACTTGCAAAACCAGTGATCCTTTGGCCGGAAAGCAGAGAAAACTGGTAAATTTGACTATATCCTGGGAGACAGACATTCACAGAACCTCAGTCGCGTGCGGGAGGGAACGAATCTGTTTTAAGGAAACTGTGTCAAACACAGGCCTCGGTATTCATTTGTATCGATTCCAACTTAGTTATTGCAATTTCGTTTTCTTTACGATTCTGAATTGTTTGTAATATTTATGCTAATGCCAATCTGAATTTGATTAACAAGTTTTTCACATGGAGAATTCATCAAGACGAAACACGCACTCAGATGCACATACTAATGGAATTTGCTTCCTCGAAGCGTTATTCCTTGCTTCAGATCTAAGCAAGTCGCCACCAAAATCCAAACGGAGGGTAGCTCAACGACTCCGTATGAGAATTTATCGAGCTACTGAGAATGGTTGAATTTCACCGCCCATCATCAAGAAATGGAGGTCAGAGCAAAATCAGAAGATCATTCACGAAGGCACCACAGATCATTTTTTATTGATATTCTGTTCTATTGGTATGGAGGAGAAAGATATGTTCAAGCACGCATACGTGCCATTACAAAACTAGGGAAAGGAAAAGCTAAACCCCAAGATGCCGGGGGCAGAGACATGCTCTCATACAGGTAGATTGCACCTTCGCCTATTTCAGATCTTATTATATTCAGGACTAACATGGTCAAATCGAAGTACTCTTTCGGTCGAGTCAAATCGAAGGTGCCCCATGCGCTCATTAGGAAGTCAAAAAAGACTAGCCAGTTGATGCTGCGATCCTCCAAGCTAAGCACATTTAACTTTGTCTCTCGACGGGTGGTGGGCAATGAAGTAGATGCGATTCCAATGGCATCTGCCGAACTCATGCATGGAGATTGCGTATGAACAATGCTTGCTAAGAAAGAAAGCCGTGTTGCCCAAGCTTCTCACCTCTGCCCATTTCCCACATCGTCGCTCCAATCTATGGACTCTGAAAGCAAATGTCTTCTCAAAACTTGGGTTTGGAAAACCATCCATGTGAGCATCAATCTCGCAACTGTTGAAATATTCTTGAATTTGTATTTCGAGTTTGAGCCCGCGTTCCTATATATGGCTGATTTCGGATTAGGGGCTCTTGAGGAGCACAGGTAGAGAAATAAAGAAGGCCGCTAAAAGACAAAAAAAAATAGGTGGGGGCACACTTTATTTTATTCTATCTATTTCTCTTGTGAGGGTAAAACAGTCGTTATCTGAGCAAGAAAGAAAGCAAGGGTTCTTTTGCTTTTGTCCCCTGCATAACCGCACAGGGACTCCTTCTAATAGAGACGTAGAAAAGGAGGTCTCTGCCACACACACACATATATTTATATATATATATATATATGAACATGTTGCCAAACAGAATAGGATATTGAGCGATTTTGCTGTGAGTCTGAACACGCGGTGATCTGTGCAGTAAATTTATACTGTCTAATTGAGTTATTTATTTGTAAATATTTTGAATTTAGACTTAAATTTAGGTGTAAAAAACACTCGAGCATTTAAGTGAATTGTAACTCTGATTCTCCGATTATAGTAGATTATTTATTACTTATCGATATTCGGACCAAACCACGTGAATCTCTGATGTCGTTTATCGTTTCCCATTTATTTCTCTGGTATTTTCGCATTGACTTAATTTACAAGATCCTGCCGTTTCCGCGTTATATTTCAGACCTATCCACAACATACGGATCGCCACTCGATACCACCAAATGTTTGCAATTGCCGCCGCCGGTGCAGATTGATGGCGAGGACATTCAAGTCCCGAATGACGAGTCTGATCAGCGAAACCGTCCCAGACCAATCAACGACAGAGACTTTGCCTTCATACACGATAATGCCGTCATAAGAACAGCCATGTTGATCATCCAAATAGGTCCAATCCTTCATCCCCATACTTCCAGTAACCTAATCGCCCATGCCCTGCAATTGAATAAACCTCAAGTTCATCTAGATCGGTCCATACACAATCTGGGACACCACTACTTTCCTTATACCGGGAACGATGCCCGATGTACTGTACTCGAGCCTGTACACTCTACAGATTTCAGCGATCCTGGATTCGAGAGAGTCGATTACCTTGGGGAAATTGCGGGCCAAGTAAACGATTCGCCGCTGCGAGAAGAGGCTGAGGAGCTGCACGTCGCCGCGGAGGCTCGACTCCTGGAGCTTCACCAGCCACCGAAGACGGTGAAGAGGACTCGGGGCGCCCGAATCGGAAGCTTTGTCTGGCGTCTCGAGGACGCAGACTGCGCTCTCGCGAAGGAAGGCGGAGGAGCCCCGCGAGTGAGGGAGTCGGAGAGGGAACAGCGAGGCGGAGGGATCGAGGAGCGGAACGAAGAGCAGATGCTGCAGAACCGGAGGACGTCCATCAGAGTCGCCGGCTGTCGGCCCGCTTGCGCGGTGAAGGAGGAGGAGAAGAGTAACTGATGCTCCTAAAAAATTCAGAAAAATTTCAATTCGTAGATCGCCGTATTCAATCAAAATTGCAAGAAATATAAATATAATAATATTTTGGATTAATACAACCAAAAATTTAAAATTAATGTACTTGTGACAAATTTACGTACCGTTCATTAGTTTCCTTTCTATTTTTCCTCCAGCCTAACCACGCGCCCCTCTTTGATGGGCTTTATGCTCTCTGTGCAACTAAATATGTCCCGTCTCGTTGCTATGTTGCCCGCATAAATCTGCCTATGCTATTTACACATCGTGCACAATGGTTACCGAGCCGGGATTTCCTTAATCTCGAACAATTCCTACCGACGGTGCCTCGCCCTATCGGTCGATTACCCAATTATGGTGCAGCGACGTTGAAATCGGCCATTTGTAAAGAGTATAAGAGTTTCCGAACTTGCAAGTGTCGATTTACTAGAGATTTATGAATTGCGTTCTCCTCGTACAGATTTGATGCCCGATTTATAAGTTGACTAGACACGTTCTTCCTTTTTGTTGCAGCCGTCAGTAAATCTATATAATGTAGTTGTTGGTCAATGGTTATATTTCTTATTTTTAAAATAAAAAATAATCAAAAAATTAATTGAGAAAAAATTGTGAAAAAAAACTATTCAATCAAACACAAATATTGACCAAAAAAATCAAACACGAATAAACATCTTTAAATTTGAAAAAAAAACATTATACTTGTAGGTATCCTAATAACAATTAAAAACAAATTACACCCAAGAAAATATCTAAATGTCTTTCGCGCAATATCCCTCAAAATGATTCGAATGATACACTGTCACAGTCTTCTTTGCGTTGGGCACATTTGGCTCGAAATGATTCTTGCAAATCATAATCAAGCTCGCAAACAACTACTTCTGCATTTTTTTGTTAATTTACAAAATAGATTGAAATGAAAATATATTCTACAATCTAGGCAAGTATATAATCATGAAAACTTGCTAATAAGTCCAACCAACCGATTTGACTTTGTTATGGAAAGGGATGGATAAGATTGAACAAATCAAAAATTTAGATATTAGATTACACATTTCGCAATAATTAGATAATTATAGACTTTCGGTAACTTTTGCTCAAGTTTGATCAAATAAAATGACTATATTGAATATTTAAAAATAATTCAATGACCATTTTAATCGAATTAAAATTTCAAAAATAATATCATGCATCGGGCCAAGATTTAAGAATCTGCGCCGAAGAACCTATATAACATTTTTTTTGTCAGCGACAACAAATGTGGGTAACTTCTTTTGCTTGCGCATACTTCTGTATTGAATCATTGAAGTTCATTTCAGAAGCTGACAAGTGACAGTACCGGTCCATCCACTCCGTATGAACACCGAACCTCTATCAGGAGCTTCTGAGAGAGTAAATTCTTGGAGATCAGAAGCTAAATCAAGATCCTGATCCACAGCAGACATCACGAAAGCTGTGTATTTACTTGTGAGAAAAGGAGATGAGAGACTACCATGATCTAACCTACTTGCCGATTGTACATTTCGGGTCTGCAAGGCGATCGCCGGCTTCTTCGGTTTTACTCGAGTCGGGGAGGCGCTCGTCAATGGCGGGCCGTCATGTCCAGTAGGAAGTCGGAAGAGCCCAGCAACCTGATGCTACCATCCGCCAAGCTGAACACCTTGACGTCTTCACTCGAGAAATAGGAATTGGCCTCCTCCGCATAGTAGATGCAGTTCCCGTCGAGCCCGCCGAGCTCGCGCGCTGGGACCACGAACGAGCAGTGCTTGCAGAGAAAGAAGGCCGAATTGCCCAAGCTGCTCACCTTCTCCCATCTCCCACCACATCGTCGATCCAATCTGTAGACTCTCATATTCGCATTATACATTGGGTCCCTCACGTTTGCACCGCGCGTAACGTATCTGTCCACTACATAAAGATCGCCACTCGACACCACCAAATGCTTCCAATAGCCGCTGCCACCGCCGCGGCGGCGGTTGGCGCAGTAGATCGGCAGGGAGAAACTTTGAAGTCTGAAAGACGAATCGATCTGCCAAACCGACCCCAACTCATCGACGACGCAGACTTTGCCTCCGTAGACTACAATGTCATCAAAACCCCAGCCCCATGGATCACCTAAATGGCTCCAATTCTCATCCCCGTACTTCCAATAACCTAATTGCCCTACTCCAACAATGAAGTAAACCAAACACTGACCTAAATCAGACCAAACACTATCCGGATGCATCACTACTTTCTGTACATCTGGAAAGAGGCCTTCAGTTCCGCGGCCATCATCGAGCGTGTATTGTCTACAGACCTCAACAATTCGGAATTGGAGAGAATCGAGTACCCTCGGGAACTCAGGGGGCAAGTACGCGATCCTCCGCTGCGAGAAGAGGCTGAGGATCCGCATGCGCCCGGGCTCCGCCTCCTCGAGCTTCAGCAGCCACCGCGCACGACCAGAGGCGGCTCCTCCCTCCGGCGTCTCGAGGGTGCAGACTGTGCTCGCGCGGAGGAAGACGGCGGGCCTCTGTGGGGTAGGTTCCGGAGAGGTAACAGCGCGGCCCGCGGCGGAACGAAAGGCAGACGCTGCAGAATCGGAGGACGTCCATGTGGTCGTCGAGCCGCATGCCGATCATGGAGAGCATCTCTGGTGGAAGGTCGGGCAATGGAGGTCTCTCGGTCGGATCCATGCGAGCCGCCGGTGAGTCAAAGAAATCTCCCAAGAACGGGAGTGCGCCAAGAACGAGAGAGAGAGAGGGGACCTTTGGACCCCCGCCCTCCAGTCTAGTAACATCATCATCCATTCCATCCATCCATGTGTTTTTATCTCCTGTGGTTTTAACGTTTGCATGCATGGGCAAGCTAGGATGTAAGCGGTCGAGAATGTACTGCCGCGGCGACGTGGCCGAGGAGGTCGGGACCGGGGTTTCCCTCGTGCCGATATGCAGGAGCAGTGCGGCAGAACAAAAGGTTGAACCGAAGCGAGATTCTAGTCGCGTTTTTCTAGCACCAACACGTCATTACACTAAAAGGACCCAAATTTCGAACACCCAGAAGCCACCAATCTCAAGATGTACGTATCACGGACAAGAGAAAAGCCGGCAGGCCATGATAGATATTCACTCGGGCAACTTTTCCTTAGCACGAGACACCACGAGCCGAGCAGGCGGCGCCGCCGAGGCAAGCACGAGCCGAGACGAAGCTTAGCCGAGCAAGGCACAAATCTGGGGTGAGCGGCGCGAGCGAGACAGCGCGAGCGAAGTGAAGCTGCGCCGAGCGCCGCGAGCGCACTAGACAGAGGGAGGGACACAGGCCATGTGAGTCGTGGGAATTGGGACCGGAAAGACCATGAGAGGCGGCGACCGTTTTTACTGTGACCAATTGCGATCCTACGTGGCTTGCAAATCTCCCGTTCAAGGCCCCCCCTCTCTCTCTCCCGTTCCATACCGGATTCGGATTACGAGTGGGTTCATGAAACCGATCCCACCAAACTTCTCCAAACAAATAAAAAATGGGTTGATTTAGTTCTTGTGGCTTATTGAAGCTAGAAAGCATCTTGGTGGATTGTATTCACCACGTGCTGCTTTGGCTTTGACCTTAATGCATGTATACGATGTATCTTCGGTATAAACTATACAGAACTGTCCTCTGGCGTTTGATTTCGCCGATTCTTTCTTGTCCAAGTGACAAGTGAGCCTTCCATCTAAAATGTTATGATGCAAAAGTCATGCGATTTGAAATGCTCTTTCGAACATCCTAACGGCTATTTGGGTCTATTAATTACAATTAGCTTCAAAATGCATAATAAAATTCCTAGTAACGAGGTCAACACCCATTGGACACAACTCTACCCTCGTATTCATCGCGAGTTAACTGTCGAGAGACAGAGATGGAGAGATCGAGGTGAGAGTGTGTCTGAGACGATAGAAAGTAGAGAGTCAAACCAAGATGAGAATGAGCGACCGAGAATAGAGACAAGAGACTAAAGAATGACCACGGGATTTAGGAATTTTCATTTTTTAAAAAAATTAAAAATTAAAAATGTTATGGGCGGTTCCACAAGTGGAATCAGGAACTGGATTAGTACCTACCATATTGGAATCGGACCGGTTCCCTTAGGAACCACCAGTTCTAGGTCGGTCTGATCGGTTCCCGGTTCCTTTGCGCACTCCTACTCTGCGCTACTAAATATATTCCGTCTCGTTGCTACATTGTCCACATATATTTGTCGATGCTATTTACACATTGTGCACAACGGTTATGATCCAGGATTTCTTTAATCTCGAACAACTCCTACGGATGGTGCTTCGTCCTCTCGGTCGATTACCCAATCGGCCATTTGTAAAGAGTGCAAGAGTTCCCTAACTTGCAATGGTCGATTTACGAGAGGCTTATGAATTGTGTTCTATGAATGCCTCGTACAGAATTGATGCCCTATTTATAAGTTGACTAGACATGTTCTTCTTTCTTGTTGTAGCCGTCAGTAAAAGCTATATAATGTTATTGTTGGTCAATGACTCAATGGTTATATTTCTTATTTATAAAATTAAAAATAATCCCAGAATTAATCGAGAAAAAGATTGTGAAAAACACTTATCCAATCAAACACGAACAAAATACAAGTACAGCTTCAAATTTGAAAAAAAAAAACATTACACTGATAGGTCCTAATAACAATTAAAAACAAATTACACTCAAGAAAATATCTAAGTGTCTTTCGAGCGACATCCTCATAATGATTCGAACAATATCATCTTCCTCGAGTTGGGCACATTCAACTGGAATTAATTCTCGCAAAACTTAATCATGCTCACAAACAACAATTTCTACATTTTTTTTGTTAATTTAAATAATAGATTTAAATGAAAATATATTCTAAAATCTAGGCAACTGTATAATCACGAAAACTTATGAATAATTCCAAAAGGCCGATTTAACTTTGTTCTGAAAAGCGATGGATTAAATTGAACAAATTAAAAGTTTAGGTATTACACAACTCGAAATAATTAGGGACTTAAGGTAACTTTTTCTCAAGTTTGGCATAATAAAAGGACTACATTGAAAATTTAAGAATAGTTCAATGACCACATTAATCGAATTAAAATTTCAAAAAATGATATTGCGCATTGGGCCATAATTTAAGGACTATTAATGTTATTTTCCGGGTATAAACTGCGTCGAGGAACCTAAATAACATATTTTTTCATCAACCTTTTTTTTTAAAATTTTGTCAGCGATAACAAATGTGGGTAACTTGTGTTGCTAGTATAGTCCATATATACACTGACCACCCAATTTACATGTGTACACTTACGTCTTGACCGACCGATTGAAGTTCGTTTCAGAAGCTGACAAATGACAATACCAGTCAACTCCACATGAACACTGAACCCCTCTATCAGGAACTTTTGAGCGAGTAAATCAGAAGCTTAAATCAGATCCTGATCCACAGCAGACATCGCAGAAGTTGTGTATTTACTAGTGAGATACCAGATGAGAGACTACCATGATCTAACCTACTTGAGGATGTACATTCCGGGTTTGCAAGGCGATCGCCGGCTTCGGCTTCGGTTTACTCGAGCCGGGAGGCCCTCGTCAATGGCGAGCCGTCGTGCCCAGTAGGGAGTCGGAAAAGTCCAGCCACCTGATGCTACGATCCGCCAAGCTGAACACCTTGATGTCTTCCCTCGAGAAGTAGGAATAGGCCTTCTCGGCGTAGTAGATGCAGTTCCCGTCGCACCCGCCGAGCTCGCGCGCGGGACCGCGAACGAGCAGAGCTTGCAGAGGAAGAAGGCCGAGTTGCCCAAGCTTCTCGCCTCCTCCCATCTCCCACATTGCTGATCCAATCTATAGACTCTCATATTCTCAGTGTACATTGGGTCACTCTCATTTGCACCACGCCTGATGTATCTGATCGACGACGCAGACTTTGCCTCCGTAGACTACAATGTCATCATAAGCACAGCCCCGTGGATCAACTACATGGCTGCAATTCTCATCCCCGTACTTCCAATAACCTAATTGCCCTTCTCCATCAATGAAGTAAACCGAGCACTGATCTAAATCAGACCATACACTGTCCGGATGCATCACTGCCTTCTGTATACCTTGAACGAGGCCTCCGGTTCTGCGGCCGTGATCGAGCGTGTATTGTCTACAGATCTCGACAATTCGGAATTGGAGGGAATCGAGTACCTTCGGGAACCTGCGGGGCAAGTGCGCGATCGCCCGCTGCGAGAAGAGGCTGAGGATCCGCATGTGCCCGAGCTCCGGCTCCTCGAGCTTCAGCAGCCACCGCGCGCGGCCGGAGGCGGCGGCTTCCTCCGGCGTCTCGAGGGCGCAGACCGTGCTCGCGCGGAGGAAGAGTGGGGCGGGGCTCGGCGGGCGAGGGATCCGGAGAGGGAACAGCGCGGCCTCGCGGCGGGGCGGAGGGATCGAGGAGCGGAACGAGGAGCAGACGCCGCGGAATCGGAGGACGTCCATGCGGGTGTCGAGCCGCCGGCCGATCGTGGAGAGGATCTCCGGCGGAAGGTCGGACCATGGACGCCATCCGGTCGGATCCATGCGAGTCGCCGGTGAGCCCCGTTCGCGAGAAAGGAAGAGGAGAAGATGAAATGACGATATTAGCCAAGTAACGAAAATTTGAAAGTCAAACGCCAGTCAATTTTCATCTAAATTTAAAACTACGCCGTAGCGGTGGCCGGCGGCCACTGGGCTGTGCCCCGGCAGGTAATTAAACGCGGCTAAACTTCGCGGCAGGCCTACACACGCGACCCTCTCGATGGGATTTGCGCTCTTCGTGCCGCCACAAATGTCCCGTGTTAGCAAGTGCCAAATCGTAAGGTAATGATAATGATCCACGTTATTTGGATTGCACTCGAAAAATTTGTTACCGTGCATGGTGCATGCCCAGCCATTGCTCGAGAGGTCGAGCCTCGGGAGGAGTGACCTTTGTTGACCTCCGCCTCTGGCTAATCGTTGTCGGTGACTGGCTAAAGGTTGAAGATAAAAGGAGAGAAAAAAAAAGGGAAAAAGAAAAGAAAAAAAATTATAAAAGATATTCAAAACTTGCCACGTCAATGTTGGCCGCTCGAGAGGCGTCCATGTCAGTGCCGGTCGGCTAAAATTGATCGGATGGACTGAATTGGCACAAATGCAAAATGTTTATGACTGAATTAGCACAAAAAAAAAACAGATTTACGATAGAATTAGCACAATTATAATAAATTTAGGATTATTTTGATAATTTTCATGTTCTCAAGCACATTATGATTCACATGAGATCTTCCCTACACCATTATCCTAGTTGAGATTTTGAAATTGTTTAATATCGAGCACAAAAATTCGAGTCCAATGTAAAAAAAGCAAACGGTCCAAATCAGATCACAACAATGCGCTCAAACTATAAGACCTACTCGATAAATTTCTTATGTAAGCACGGCAATCATAAAGGTCACCCACCCACGAAATCACTGATGGGATGTCTGAAGCTCTTGTCGATTGTCAATTTTTCTATGCACAGAGTTTTATTATAAATTGGGTTAATACCACAAAAAATCCTAAATTAATAATTTTACCCCGAACTATTTTTTTACCACAAAAAACCCTAAACTGGTACACTTATGACAAATTTACCCCGAACTATTTTTTTAATCACCAAAAACCTCAAACTGGTACTCTTGTAACAATTTTACCCCGAACTATTTCTTTGACCACCGGAAACCCTACACTTGTACACCTGTGATAATTTTACCTCCGAACTAATTTTTTGACCACTAAAAACCTCAAATTGGTATATTTGTGACAAATTTATCCTCTGTTAGTATCCGTTAAATTATATTAATATCACAAAAAATCACAAATTGATAAACTTGTGACAAACAGAGGGGTAAAACCCAAAATCGGTATACATGTCAATTACCACGTGTCATTAAACTTAGCAATTTGATAGTAAAATTTAATGGAAACTAACAGAGAGTAAATTTGTCACAGGTGTACCAGTTTGGGGTTTTTGGTGGCCAAAAAATTAGTTCGGGGGTAAAATTGTCACAGGTATACTAATATGGGGTTTTTGATGATCAAAAAAATAGTTCAGGGTAAAATTGTCACGAATATACCAATTTAGGATTTTTTGTGGTAAAAAAAATAATTTAAGGTAAGTTTGTCACAGATGTACTAATTTAAGGTTTTTCGTAATATTAACCTTTATAAATTATAACACGTGGCGAGTATCGATTGACTCTAGACATGAAAGGAAGTAGAAGGGGAGTCAAAGATAGGTAGAGGCAGAGGAAGCTCGATAATCGTAGACAATTCAAACGCTCTGAACAATAATCGTACGACATCCATCGAGGAATTCATCTGGTTTTGAAGAAGATAATTCGTATTAGATCTTCACGTAGGTTTTGAATTTCAAATCGGCTCAGATTATATTCCCTAAGTACGGTATACGTCTTTGAGTGTAAAAGCTTTTAAGTTGAGTGTTGTAAGCTTTCTACTTCCCCTTCGTACTTCAAATTCTCAATAAAATATCTCTGCCATTGCATTTTCAGTTTTCCAATTTTGCTCGTGCATCGTCTCAGTAATTCGAATTTTAGAAAAAAATTTGAGATTTCAAGGTATATTAGAATCTATTTATGTTTGATTTGAAGTCTAATTTGATATCTTAATTGGCCATCGACCGTTAGAGACTAATCTTTATCCCTAAATTTGAGTTAGATTAAAGCGAGCCTAAGTTGTACTCATTTTATTAAGAGTGATGGCACTATTCTTAAAAGTGAATTTGACTTTTGGATCGTGGAAATTATTAATTTTGTGATTCAATTATGCATTTAGAGTATTGTGTGCATCAAAACAACGTTTGTGAATCAACCGTTAGAAGCAAGAGTTTCGGAATCTCAAGCTTACCCAAATTGAGATGCAAAAGGTCGTCATGATGGCCACGGATGAGATGCTTGTGGGTCTAAAAGGGGTAGAGTGGCAGAAGAAATTAGATTCTCATGGATGAAACCGAATTGACAGCTGAAAGTGGTCTCCAACTTACTCGGTACAGAAAGCCACTTAGATTTACAAGGTCACTAACCTCAACTTTGCATTGCGATCTCGATCGTTCTTTAACAATAATTCATTGAGTTTTCTAGGGACTACAACTGGACAGAAACACATAATCAATCACTAAACACACCTTCTTGCAGTAAAAAGAAAAGAAAAGAGAGAGGTATATAAGAAAAGCAGAAGGATCAAGTCGAGCTCAAGCTTCTATGAATAAGAAGTCAAAAATTCCGGAGCTGAGACGCGTCCAACCCCAATTTGTAACTTGCTTGCTACATTGATCATGGTATGAAAATGAGGAAAATTACACGTTATTACCCGACACTTCTCCGTGACCACGATACGGTCTCGCTTTCAAGTTGTGCAACTTTTCAGTCTTATTAGTCAGTTTGGATCCAGTTGCCGAGTTTGGAACAGATGCGTGATGAAATTGAGGAAGCTACCAGGATAGAATTTTCCCATTATCTCACAAGTCACAACTGGCAGACTACATGTTATGATTCCTTTTCTTTCACAAACCAGTTACAAATTCCCTCAGACCTAATTACAAGACGAAATCTTCTCGGAATTGACTGTGTCCCAAAACTCACTAGAAAACCGGCTTCATATGTTTCCGGTCCAGGAGGCACGGGCGGCTCGGATGGCGACCCAGTCGCCCGTGTGTTGTTCTCTAGACTTCTTCCATGATTTTTCCTTCGCCGTGCGTGCTCATGAGCTATACTCCAAACCATCACTCCATCCGCATCTGCTTATAATGTTGATCATGGTAGAAAATTGAGGATAACTACATGATATTTCCCCCCGACCCATCTCCGCTATGTCTTTCCAGTAGCGAGCAATTGTCCGCATTAAGCATTCTCTGCTCGCAAAGATTTTTCTGTCTGATAAGTGATAACCCCCAATTTTTCAGTCAATTTGGAATAATTAAGGTACTAATGTGCAGAGCATACCAAGGCATTTAAGGAAATTCAGCAAGTCAACAGAATATGGATTCTCAATATCTCACGAAGCGATTACAACTTCACTTTTCATTCATACTCAGAAATCGGATTACAAACCCAATTCGGCTCGAAATCGAAACCGTTCCAGATCGAACTAGAAAACTGGCCAAATAGTTTTCGTATCCAGGGGGCATGGGCTGGGGCTGATCCAAGCCGGAGGCGGCCACAGGATCCTCAAGTAATCCGGCGAGAACGCCGCCCTCTTGATGCTGTGGTCCTCCATGCAAAAGACATGAACTTTAGCACCGTATAAATCATTCAACTCAGTGAAGTAAATGCAGTTCCCAATGCACCCACCAAACCCTTGCACAGACACTGCGAAGCAACTGTGATCACCCAGAAACAGGGCCACATCACCGAGCCTCCTCACTTCATCCCATTTGCCCCATTCTTGATCCAACCTATACACTCTAAACCTAACCGTCTCCTTGCCGACCTCCCGGTTATTCCGGTACCTCGTCACGCCGCTCCCCTCAAGGTACCGGTCCACCACGTAGAGGTCGCCACCCGACTCCACCAGGTGCTTCCTGTCGCCACCGCCACACATGGGTGGCGAGAACTGCACGACCCGAAAAGACGGGTCGATCCACGACACGGTCCCAAGCCCATCCACAGCATAGAACTGCCGTTTGTAGATCATGACATCATCAAAATGACAACCTTGGCCTTCAATCACACTCCAATCCTCATCCCCATATCTCCAATACCCCAATTTCCCTCCTTCAAGAATCCCAACTACCGTACACTCCCTTGCATCGGCCCACGCCGAATCAGGGAACAAAGCTACCTTCGCCACACGGCGCAAATTGACCCCGTCATCGACCTCCACGGCGTACTCTTTAGCAACCTCGGTGACCCTGAAGTCCAAAGTGTTCAACACGTTAGGAAAGGAACCGGGCTTGTACTTGATGGGCTGCTTCGAGAGCGGACTCAGGAGGCGGAGCGGACGGTCCGGCTCCCCGGATTCTTCGAGCTTGACCAGCCAGCCAAAGGCCGGGCCGGATTCCTCCGGCGGCTGGAGGCGGTAGAGCGTGGACTGAGTGACGAAGGCGAGCTTTTGGCTCGGCCGGAGAGGGAGCTTCAGGGGGAACAGAGGAGGGTTGCTGTGGTGGGGGAGCGGAGGGATCAGGGAGCGCCAGGAAGAGCAGACGCTGCGGAATCGGCGGACGTCGGTGGGGGTGTCGAGCCGCTTCGCGATCATCCACCAGAGCTCCTTGGGGAGATCGGACCATGGGACTGTGTTCTCCATCTTGCAGGTAGAGACAAAGGACCAGGAACAGGGGCGGTGTAGGAGATGAGCAGCCGTGACTGTCGGCTTACTTTATTTTGCTTTCCGTTATATTATTATATAATAAGGAATAAAGGGACTTTGTTGCTTATATGATAAAAATGAGTTGACTTTGACCGGGCTCGATCACCTCGTCACCGCCCATCGCCGCGACCGCAGGACCCATCGGCACACGCGGCCGTCGCAGCCCCACCTCCGTCCGAGGGCCACCGTGTCGTCGGGCGACCCAGCACCTCCCCTCCGACCGAGGACGACACCCAGCAGGCCCCCCCGCGCTCATGACCGCCCCGGCCCCCATCTCTCCCTTCCACCACCTCCTTGCCGCGATCGAAAGAGGAGAAGAAAAATCAATTTGTGTTTTAGGTAGCTTGTCCATTTAATCATTTGACCCAACTCTAAATTAATTTCATTTTTTTTTTACATCTTCAACAATTGATGAGGCAAAACTGGCCGGATGTTGGGCGACATTCCTTCTCGAAATGCGATTCGTTTGTTTTGTAAAAAATAAATAATTTAAAAAAATAATTATCTGAATTACTTATAAAAATAAAAAAGTAATAATGAATTTTAAATTATTTATTTTTCATGAAATAAAGAAAATCATAGTAGAGCTTTGTTTTCAACGAAACGAAACTAAAATTATCTTTTGGTCATCCACAAGAAGAAATGGTCAAAGGTGATACCGCCGCCCCTTTCTCCTTTTTTTCCTCGAAAAGGACTTTCACTTTGGTACCGACGAGCGTGAAGCTCATCGTCAGCCCAACTTGATCCCCAAGTTTCTGTTATTTTGGTGGGAAGTTTCGTCGGACTTTTGCGTCCCAAAGCTACGAGACAAGCCAGATCGTGTCCCACCTTGGTCTTCACGGACCGATTTCCGTCGATCAGGAACTAGAAGCATGCACAAGGCGAACGCTCGGGCAACGTCCTCTCCATTTTCAGCCATTTGAGCGCACTGCCATCCCCCATGTGAGCGTGATCAGCTCCTCGTTCGAGTTTGTGAATGCAAAGCCGGCATAGCTCAATCACGGAAAAAATACCACAAAGATTTTAAACTTATTGCATTTGTATCAATTCATTCCCAAATTTTTTAATTGTGTCAATTTAATCCGAAACATTTTCACATTTTGCCAATTAAATTCATCTGGTGAATTTAAACCGGAAATTGCTGACATAGACATTGACAGTCCTACGTGACACGATCGGTACTAATATTGACATTTTTTTATAAAATTTTTATATTTTTTTTGAATTTTTTCGTTTTTTATTACTTTTCTTTTTTCAATGCCCTCGTTGTGGTCGGTAAGAGCCTAGGCGAGGGCCTGGATGCCTTTGTCGGCCAAAGCGAGGGCACGCTCTCGCCCGCCTAGATTTGGTGAGGGCCATGACACCCTTGCCCATTGCTAACGAAGGCATCCCTACCCTCACTTGTGGTCGGCGAGAGTGGGCTTTCAATAAAAAAAAAAGGTAAACAAAAGAAAAGAAGAACCAAAAAAACTATTTAAAAAATGTATACATCAGCGTTTACTATGTCACGCAGGACGATCGGTGTTCGCGTCAGCAATTTCTGGATTAAATTGACTGGATGGGTTCAATTGGCGAAACGTAAAAAAATGTTTGGGATTGAATTGATATAATTAAAATATTTAAGATTGAATTTATAATAAATTTAAAATATTTTTAAAGTATTTTTTTCCTCAAATCCAAGAGAAGCTTAAGCGTCAAGGACTTTTTTATTACTTCTTTTAGTACTTGTCTCTCGATTTCTTTCAAAGACTTGATGAGGTGAAGCATGCAGACATCCTTAAAAGAGAAGTTAAGGAAGGCCATACGGGCATGCGCATGATAATTGATGAATCTTTTCCTTCTTCTCTTTTATCTTGACTTGTTTGGAATTTTGTAAATTACCCACATGTAAAGGAAAGGAGAGGCCAATTGATAAGGTTATAAATTTCACTTTTTTTATCACTCCATCGAATAATTTAGGTTTTATCCGACTGAGCTTTGGATGCAGACAGGCTGTCCCCATCGCGAGCCATTGATTTGTCTCGTCCATGCAACCGTGACTCATGTTCAACCAATTATTGATCTAACCACACCTACTCCAAGTCCCACCAAACCCTAGCACGCAAGCTCCTCTTCTCTACCTTTCTCCTCTTGACCCCCCTTTGCCGCCTCGCGCCGGACCGGCCACCGCGCCTCCTCTCCCGCTGCCCCCTCCGGCAGTATAGCGCCGCACCGTTCAACCCGGCCACCGTCGCTTGTCTGCAGTCTTCTCACGGTCTTTTACCCCAATCCGCCTCTCTCAACCCGATGCCGGTCTCGATGGCGCCTCACGTGCGTCGAGTCTCGCAGCCATGGAGGCAACATCGGCTCCTAATCTGGATATATCGTTATAAGAAATTTGGATAAATAATATTATTATTTATTCCAGCACGAGTAGACATGAATAGAATGTCATCATCTAAAAATTACACAATAAGAAAATTTTCAAAAATTTCAAAATACCCCTACCTTACATTGACGCGTGCTTGACCAACACGGCCAGAGAATATGAGCTGGATAAGCCCAAATCAAGGCACTCATGCAGGGCCGTCGAGAATGAGAGGGGTGCGTGGGTTCTCTTTTTAGTAGAGTATCCAATGAATAGGAGTCGTGATTTAAATTATTAGAGGGAATTATTTTGCGTGACGGTTGACAATAATATAACCGTGGCACTAATTAAAATGAAATTCATGGCTCACGGAGAATAGTGGTTGCTCGATTACACTCCATTGTTACCGTTACATGATACAATAGAATATAATTTGGGACATTGGAGATGAGCATGAGGGGTAAATGAAGAAGACCTGGTCTCCTCCTATAGCCTTTAGGACATAGGATCGGGATCGGGATCGGGATCGGGATCGGGTGAATTGTTGTTAATATTACTTATGGAAATCTGCCATTGTTTACTATGGCACGGCACGATTACTATCACGAGATACACTGCATGGAGTACATGGACACGGTCGAATCCGTGGCGGGCACGCCGTGGACCCGAGCGTGGTCACTCTCCAAGCCGTAGTCCATCATCGGACGGCACTGCAGATCCTCGTCGTGCTCCTTCGCGAACTCCGGGATCTCGATCTCGCCCCTCCTCACGTGCTCCCACAGCAGGTCGAGCCGGCTCACATAGTTCAGCTTCCCGTAGAACCTGCCACGGGACAACAGTAACCAACCTGTGTTAGGAGCTGGTGGGTCCCTTGTCTTTCGTCTTCCACTTAGCAGTCAAATTGTTCGTGTTTCATTCGAAAACGCAATGCAGATTGGATTCAAAACCGATTCGGCATCAACTGGACATGACCGGAATGTATTCCGGTTCGTTACTCACCCGCCGGTGAAGAGACGGTAGCCGAAGGTGGTGAAGAAGAGGCGGGCCTGGAGGCCGGGGCGGACGAAGTGGACGGTCTCGAGGTTGTCCTTGATCTGGGCGGGGATCGAGTCATAGATGGATCGGAGGGCCGAGAAGCCGGGGAAGTTGTCGCTCCTCTTCACTTTGCTATGCACGTACACCACGCTGAACCGCTTCTTGCTCAGCCTCGGATAGATCTTCTCCTCCAGGTACTCGTTCAGTACCTCAGCACTCAGGAATCGAGCTGATGATCAACACCAGCCAACATTACACCTGTTAATTCTCTCGCTTGCGCGTCGCAAAAACCGATCGTACGTAATCAGTAAGCTTCCAGTAGCTCTTAGTTCTCGCGATTAGAGTATAGGTTAGAACTAGTAGTCTTTGCAGATTGTAGCAGAGCATATACTTTACAAAAACGCATACCGTCTATCTAATTGTTGGTTTGGCTTTTGAGTGGATCGTAGAATAGAGGAGCTTCTCCTTTTTTGTTAGTGAACATGCTGTTGTGACTAGCTATGAACTTAGTCATAGCCGACACAATGCTAATGAAATTGTCGGTAAAGCAAAGATTACTCATTAACAGATTCGCGTTAACATGTTTGATGTGAGGCAGTGAAGATATTAGACTATGTGGAATGCTTTCCTGATTAATACAAGAAAGGAACTAAAGTAGCCAAGCAATGTGCTGATGTTGGTATAGAAGGCTTCCCTACATGGCTGATAAATGGTGAGGTATGGGGATTTCCTCATTTCAGGTGTTTTGGCTTGTCCTAGAGAGAGAATGGCTTTGTTCTTAGTCTACTTTAATTCAGATACTCACCAGCAGTTTTGGGTATTGCTTTTGTTTCTGTTATAGTTGATGATGGCATAATCCATCAATGATAAAATGCCGAAAGGGGCCAAAATTACCTTCTTTTAATTTGCTGCAAAGCATTGGGAGTTGATGCTTCTCTTCTAGGTAAAAAAAGATTTCTCGCCAAAGCGCATTCAGCAAGTTTTGAGTGGAGAGCAAGAATTGTCGGAGCTCACTAAATTTGATGAGGTCGAGCCTCGCCGGCGACTGGGTGAGGCACGAACTCGCAGATCCGGAGAGGTTGGGCCTCGCCCAGACATAGCGATGCTCGCCCTCGTCGGATGGTCGCGAGGGCAAGCCTCGCCATGGCTAGGTGAGGCCAGATCATCTGGCGAGGTCGAGCCTCGCCGGCAACTGGGTGGAGGAAGGGGGGAGGAGAGGAAAAAAAATAAGAAAATAAATAAAAATTTAAAAAATATTACAATATTATTAAAAATTGTCCACGTCAGTGCTAGTAATCGGTCAGCGTCAACGTCAGCAAAATCCGGCCAAAATTGGCCGGAATGATTAAATTGGTACAAAGACAAAAGGTTTATGATTGAATTGGCACAAATACAAAAGGTTTTATGACTGAATTGATATCAAAAAAAAGTTTAAAACTAAATTGACACTACTAGCAAAGGTTTAGGACTTTTTTGTCACTTTTTCCCAACAACAACTCCAGCATAAGAATTCTTCATATAGCTATTTGACATGCACAAGCATCCCCAACATTCTATTTCTAAATAAACGGGTCCCTATGTTGCACCGATGAGACAATATACAAGACCATCAACTCACAAAACCTCAGCATGCTTTTGGAGAATTGACATAATAATCAATCGAGCAAGAAGACGGAGTGTCTATCACGTGACAAGCGCGTGCAAGTCGACTACACCTGATCAAGGCCGGTAGGTGGGCTCGGCCCAAATAATTTAAAAACAATCGGGCGGGCCTCCGCTTGTCCACCATATTGATAGCGAAAAAATTTCACTTTGGAAAAAGTAAAAATTTCTTTACTTTTCTTTCAAAAAAATTTCCGATTTTTATATATGTGATTTTGATCATTTTTCTTTTTATATTTGTAGGTGGTTTTTTTTTTTTTGTTTTTTTTGGGTTTTTCTTTGTCTTTTTAGTTCTTTGTAAGAGTCAATTTGTAGGAATCAGGAATTGAAAAGATAAGTACTTGAAAGAGGTGATGTCTACGAAAACTCAACCATAAAGCCAAGCTCCGCTTATTTTTCTAAAAAGCTGGCCATCACAAAATTGCTGTCTCCATAATTTACCAAATAATCTTTTCCGTAATTACCAAATGATCGTGCCATGTCGCATATCCAGATGCCCCTCTCAAGCAAGCATCATGACCATTGAATCATCATCAAATGGAAATTGATTGCATGAAATATATATCGAAAGATTCCAGAAGAAATCGATCGACGTTCTCAAAGAAGGAGGATAAAAAAAAGAAAAAAGAAAAAGAGGAAATCGCTCCATGAGAAAGGAGCGGGAGAAATTTTTCTAGTTCCTCCTCCCATCCGTCCGCCGTCGTCAAACGCCGTTCTATTTTATGTTAGGAGATCCACATAAAAGGAAAACAAAATGGAAAACGAAACCCTAACGTAAGCTCGCCCTCGCCCTCTCTTTCTACCCCTCTTCTCCCCGTCGCGACCTGCTTGTAAGCGCCCCCCATGGCTGAGAGATCAGCTTTCGCCCGAATCAGATCCCAATGAAGGCAAGCGTGACAAAAGGAGGAGAGTCGACGACGTATCGACGACGGAAGCGAGCTTCTCCCCTTCGCCCTCTCCCTCTCGCCCTCTTCCACTCTCGCCCTCTCCCCCCCTCCCCCTTGGCGACGACTCGGAGGGCCAGGGCCGCTCCATTGTGAGCCCTCCACATAATATGGCTGAGGCATTAGCTACATCGCTTGAATCAGATCCCGGGGAAGGGAGGGCTGACAAAAGGAAGAGAGTCGACGACGACGTAGTATCGACGACGGAAACGGGGACGGTAGACCTCTCCTCCTCTACCTCTCGCCCTCTCATCTTCTCCCCCTCTCCTCCTCGCCCCTGTTTCAACCTCTCGGAGTCCGATGACTCGGATGACTCGGAGATTGCAAGCGCTGTTCCATGGACGAGAATGGACGAAATCCCGACGGCAGAGGAACGGACTACGATTCAATTTGGGATCGTAATTATTAACGAGGGCAGGAGTGGTGAACTCTTCATGTCAAGGAAAGAGATGGGAAAGGGAAGTAATGGTACCACCGTTTTCGAGGGCCGTTATGGTGAACTATCTGCTGCGGTGAAGCGATTAATCCGGGGTCATCTTAATGATTGCTTCGACGTGATTTACCGTTTGATGGCACATTACCCACTTCATCCAAATATTGTGGAGTATTATGGAGCGAATTTTGATTTGGATTTCGTGTATCTTGCGCTGGAGCGCTGTACTTGCAGTTTTTATGATTTAGTCGTAGCACTTTCAGACTCAGATTTGTCTGCCTCTTATCCACCATCAAGCAATTTGGAATCTCTTAGAGATACGATGGAGGATGTTAACTTGTGGACTGATGGGCATCCCTCACCTTTGTTGCTGAAACTGATAAGGTAATTTTTATGATTTGGATTTGAATAAAAAGATAACTTCACTATCTTGCTCTGCTTATTGATTTGTATTTGGAGTGCTTATGCTGACACTGACTGCCACAGATTTGTATTTGTAGTGGATGTGCTGATTTGTATTTGTAGTGCATATGCTGACGCTACATTCATGTGGGTATGCGTGATACGGCAAATTAGTGGGCCACTTTGACTCTGGTTAGCCTAATGTAATCCGACTTCCTTTCTAGAGCCATAGGAATGTCACTTCTTCTGCTGAATCATCTTATGCACATGGTGTTGTGATCGATACGACGGCGGATTCTATATCGTTTATGTCATAATATCTACTTTATACTATGATGCAGGGAAGTGGTTTCGGGACTCAATCATTTGCACTACTTGGAAATAATCCATCGGGACTTAAAGCCTCAAAATATCTTGATCGCTGGGAAACCGTTAGTTGCTAAGCTTTCTGATATAGGCATTAGTAAATGGGATAAATTTTCCTTGGGATATAATGCCACCTGTAAGTGCTTAGACCAATATCTATTTTTATAGATTATGGTTTCTCTGTGTTGCTTTTTATGTGGTGGTAAAGTTTGTAGAGATTTAATGCCACTGTCTCTCTTTATTGACCGGTGAAACCATCATATTTATCTTGTGATCTCTTATGTCAGGTTGTGGAACATCAGGATGGCGAGCACCTGAGCAGCTTCTTAATGAGCGTCAAACATCAGCGATGGATTTGTTCAGCTTAGGCTCTGTGTTGTTTTTTTGTCTTACCGGTGGAAGACATCCATTTGGTGAAGGTGAAGAACGTGACATCAATATTCGGAATAACAAAATGGATCTGTCCTCGGTGGAATTCATGCCAGAAGCTCATGATTTAATTTTGCATTTGCTAAACCCGCTTCCTAAATTGAGGTGAGATTGTAATCTTTAATTTGCATCACTCTGTTTGATGAATTTTGTCGCCATTTTTAATTTCCATTTTCCTGTATTGCTCAAATTTCATGAGTAGGCCAAAGGCATCGGAGGTGCTTCACCATCCATTTTTTTGGAGCTTAGAGAAGAGAATTTCCTTTCTTGTTGAGACCAGCGATAGAATAATAGTGGAAGCTGATACCGCACCCAATTCAGATCTTCTGGGAGCAATGGAGAATACCGCACCACTGGTTTTGGATGGAAACGACTTTAGCCGAGTGAGGGACTTGTTGCAATCAGTGCGAAATAACTGGGAGCTCTACAAAGAAGTTTCAGAAAAAGTTGAGGTACCTCTCTGTCTCAAATTGTTGATCACTATGCAGCTGCACAGTGCATGCAAGGCTTCTTCAGTATCTTCTCATATGTCAGATTGTGTGAACTTGTGGCTCATACCGAATCTGTTATTGGGTTCGATGGTTTTGGCAGGATTTCCCTGGACCGGGTCCGATGGTCATGACATTTACTTCACTAAACGATATCCGAGACTCTTGATAGAGACATATGGAGTGGTGTCCAAGTTTTGCAAAGAAGAGGAACGCTTTCAGGAGTACTTTGGAAGAGATGCGCTTTGACTCCTTTGGCCAACTCCTCACGGGATTCCTTCCTGAGTTCAGTTGGTGGTGGCCATGTTGCAAAAGTTCCTCAAACATTGTTTTTATTCCATCTGCTGTTTGTGTTGTGATCACTGTCTTGATCACGAGGATTAAAGTCGGACGAGCTTAGTTACCTGTTTGAATATGGAATTAATTGTTCTCAGTATCAAATTGCATTTACTTTTTAGTAACTGTTACCTCATATTTTGAATGTGTAATATATTGTTCTTCGTATTGCAAAAAAAAAAAAAATTGAATCTCGTGCAATTTTTAAAAAATCACATTTTATCAATTAGTTTTTTTGTATTTTTCTCAATTAAAATTTATTTTTTTGAGTTAAAAAAAAGGCCTGGGCACGTGCTTGGGTTGATATGGGAAAAATTCCAAATAAGAGCCCGAAGTATAAATTGTTTCAAATAAGAATCCAAAGTGTCTTTATATTTTCAAATAAAGGCCTCACCAGCTTAAGGGAATTTTTGTCTTTTATTTTTTGATTTTCTTTCCTTTTTATCTTTTTTTTTCAAAAAAGGCTAAAACTTAAAAAAAAATTACACAAAAAAGAAAAAATCCAGGCTCTCCACTGTGGTCGCTGCCTCATCATCGGTAGAGGTGATCGGTTCCCGGTCCAGTTTAGTCTCACCCAAGAATCGAGAATCGGACCAGGAGAATCAAATTTTAGACTTTGTCCCAATTATATCATAAACTTTTTTTTGTCTCATAAAAAATTTCAAACTTTTACTTTTGTCCCAAATCTACCACCGTTAACTTTCCGTCCAATATGGCTGTTACTGATTCTACGTGGAATTTCCACGTCATCATTTTTTTTTTAAATTTTTTTCTTTCCTTCCTCCCCTTGGCCGAACCAGCCAGTGGAGGCTCGCCCAGCTTCAGTGAGGGCGGAGCTCACCTAGCCATGGTGAGCCGTCCTCGCTGTCGTTGGGCGAGCCTCCCCAGTGGTCGATGAGGTCACCTTGCTGGCGAGCCTCCCCCTGGCCATTCCCGGCTAGGGGGAAGAAGGAAAAAGAAAAAAAAAAAGGGACAGCCGTGGCGAGGGCGAGCTCGACCTCGCCAAAGGCAAGGTCGAGCTCGCCCAGCGACGACGAGGGCGGCTCGGCATGGCTGTCGCTGGCAAGCCGAGTCGCCCTTGACATGGTTGTCCTTTTTTTTTTCTTTCCTTCTTCCCCTTGGCCGGGACTGGCCAGGGGGACGCGAGCCGGCGAGGTGACCTCATTGACCACTGGGGAGGCGAGCCCAGCAGCGGTGAGGACGGCTCGCCACAGCTGGGTGAGCTCGACGTCGCCCAGATTTGGCGAGGGCGGAGCTCGCCATGGCTGGGCGAGCTCCGCCCTCGCCGAAGCTGGGTGAGCCTCCCCTGGCCGGTCCGGCCAGGGGAGGAAGGAAAGAAAAATAAAAAAGAGAAAAAATAAAAAAAATGATGACGTGGAAATTCCACGTAGGATTAGTAACGACCATATTGAACGGAAAGTTAACGGTGGTAGATTTGGGACAAAAGTAAAAGTTTGGGGTTTTTTATGAGATAAAAAAAAATTTAGGATATAATTGGGACAAAATCTAAAGTTTGGGTTTTTTTGGGTATTCAGCCTTATTTTTTCGATTTTCTTTCCTTTTTGTCTTTTTTTTCTTTCCATAAAAAAGATAAACTCAAAAAGGAAAAAAGGCTAAAACTTAAAAAAAAATACACAAAAAAGAAAAAATCCAGGCTCTTCATTGTGGTCGCCGCCCCATCATCGGTCGGGGTGATTAATTTCCGATCCGGTTTAGTCTCACCCAAGAATCGAGAATCAGACTGAGAGGACCAGTTTCCAGTTTCTAGAAGCGGGAACCGGACCGGATGGTCCTGGCACTGGGAATCGGACCGACTAATCACTTGGCAATTTTGCCTCCGAATTTCAGCATTGCGAAGGTAAATCTTTCCCCCAAAAATGGCACATACCGGACCAGGAGCATACGACTCAAAATAAAGTCTCGACCAAAGCTAGTGATCACTACTCATGAAGTGGGCTGTAACATTACTTCTCTCCCGCGCCTCCTCATTTCTGTTACTCCTGCCTTGCATAATCAGGACTAGCTTAACTTGGTCTCGATGTATCATCTTCTTCGAAATCATGTTCCATGTATGGATTTTACAAATATAACAATGACAAAGTGTGTATTTGTCGAAATTAGGCATTCTTGGAGACATTTATGTGTCCTGTTTCTTGGTAGTTCTGGGTACTCTAATGGCTTATTTTCCGTCATTCTTGTCAGAGGCATATAATAAAATGATATGGAAGATGTTTATGTAGTTTGTGGGACAGTTGCAAGCTTATGCAATTTCCAAAAGATGCTTTAGCATAATCTTTTTGAAGACTTAGAATTCTATTGTTGATGTAAATAACATCCTTACATGCTATATCACCATAATCGAAAGATTTATTGTCTCATCCGTTAGCATGATATTCTTAGTATAGGGAAAATTACCAAAACAGCCTTAAACTTATGGTAATTGTATCCATTCAATCTTGAACGTTTTTTTTTGTGTCAATTCATTTTTAAACCTTTTGTATTTGTAACAACTCAGTCCATCCGGCCAATTTTGGTCGGCCAGCGTTGATGTGGACGCCGGCCGGCTGACGTTGACATAGTAATTTTTAAATATTTTTTTTTCAAATTTTTATTTTATTTTTTCCCTTTTTTCTTTCTCTTTTCCTTTCTTTTCTTTTTCCCTTTCTTTTTTTTTTCCTTCATCTTCAACGTTTGGCCAGTTGTCGATCCGACGACAGGCCAGAGGCGGGTGCCGGTGAAGATGAGCCATCACCAAGCAAGGATCGGACTTACCGACAATTGGCAAGGATCGGCCTTGCCGGCATCTGGCAAGGTCGAGCTTCGCTAGGGGCTTGCGAGGCCGATCTCACCAGCGAAGGTGAGGCCGATCTCGCCAGCGAAGGCGAGGTCGAGCCCTTGCCAGGAGCAGGCGAGGCTGACCTCGCCAATTGTTGGCAAGAACGCCAGGGGTGGGTGAGGCCGACCTCGCCGTCATTGGGCGAGGCCGACCTCACTCAACGACAAAGAGGTCGAGCCTCGCCAACAATCGATGGGGCCAACCTTGTCGACCTCGTCTCTGGCCAATCACCGGACCGGCAATTGACTAGAGTTGAAGATGAAGATGAAGGAAAAAAAAGAAAGGGAAAAAGAAAAGGAAAGGTAAAAGAAATTATAAAATAAAAAAATTAATAAAAAATCAAAAAATTAAAATTAAAATTTAAAAATTGCCTCGTCATTGTTAGCCAAACGGTCGGCGTCCACGTCAGCACTAGCTAATCAAAATTGGCCGGATGGACTGAATTGACACAAATGCAAAATGTTTAGGATTAAATTGACACAATTGCAATAAGTTTATGACTGTTTTAGTAATTTTCCCCTTTGTATATAGTCATTGTAAAGTGTTTCCCTTATGCAAGTGTTGCTTAAATATTCTGGATTCTCTCTGCTTGGTGACAATCATGAAATGTGAGCAAATACATCTTTTCATTTTGAGGGGTTAATTTACATCTTCTCCGAAAGAGGAGAAGAGGCGTGCGGGAAATTTTAGATTATTAGGTTTATATGTGAAAAATAAAAATAAAAAAACAATCGGCCCGGTTCTCGAATCAGACCGGCATCCTCGAGAATCGGACCGTACTAGCTGATTCGGTCTAGTTTGAGCGGTTCCTAGTTCGATCGGTCCATCTTGCTCACCTCTAATCATCGAGGGGGCGTCGGCGAAGGCCGGCGACCCTCGTTGATCAAAGGTGAGGGTTTAGCGAGGGCTAGCCCTCGCCTAGATCTGGAAGAGGGTCGTCGCCATCTCCTAGTTCTAGAGGAGGGTCGCTAGCCCTCGCCCAGACCAATCCTCTCCGACAAGAGAGACCAATCCTCTCCGATGGGAGATTTGCAAAAGCTTCTTTGTCGTTCGGCTTCACTTCAGAACTTGCTTGGTGAGTGTTTGAGCTAGCCCAATCCTCCAGCATGGCACCGACGTGCCCAGTTGAGTTGCATTTGACAAAAATTGAAGAAGAAGAATGTATTTTTTGTATTTCTTCTCAATATCTTTTCTCCATGTACAATGTTAGATATATATATATAGTACAAAATGTGAGAAATGAAAGGAAAAAATATATCTATTTTAATCCTAGATTGATTCTACCAATCAATTACAATCTCTGATTGATTCACGTATCAATTGTAATCCAAACAGATGACACAAATCTTTGGCATATCTTCCAGTACTCCTTCTCAAGTTAGCGGCTTGTATATGCCTAAGATGCCCAACTTGCTCAATAGATATGCGTGTTGTCTTTGACATAAGGGTTTGGTGAAGATGTTCGCAGTTTGTTCTATGGTCCCGTTTCCTCTTGTCTTGATTATCCCTTCTTGGATCTTATCTAGAGTGAAATGGCAATCAACTTCCATGTGCTTCATTCTTTCATGTACTATGGGATTCGCTTCAAGCTTGAGTGCTGCATTGTTGTCACAAAATAATAGGGCCGATCCTTTAACTTGTACCCAAGGTCTAGAAGAATGCCTCGTAACCATACTATTTCCCAATTGGTTTTAGCCACGACTTTATACTCAGCTTCAGCAAATGATAAGGACATAGTGAACTCCTTCTTCATTTTCCATGAAAGCAACAATTCTCAAAGTTTAATATAGAAATCAGTGATAGATCTTCGACTCATAGGACAAGTTGCATAATCCGTGTCATAGTAAGCTATCATCTCCATATTACATTTTCAAGAAAGAAGTATTCCAAGTCCAGAGCATTTCTTCAAGTATTTCACAACCTTTAGAGCAGCATTCATATGAGACTGTTTCTGATTATGTATAAATTGACTAAGTGTCTGTACTGCATAACATATATCCGGTCTGGTCATGGTGAGATATATAAGTTTTCCAACGAGTCTTTGATAGCTCGATGGGTCTTTGAGTAATGGATCATCATATGGAGATATTAAACCCGTATCATAATCAATCGAGGTCAATTTGCATTCTGCTTGATGGAATAACAGCTGGTTTGCATCTTGATAGATCTGCTTCTAATATAATCTCCAGAACAAACTTTTGTTGGCTAAGAAAAATTCCTTGCCCTGATCGGGCAATCTCAATTCCAAGTAAATATTTCTGTGATCCAAGTCTTTAATATGAAAAGCGGAGTGCATGTTTTCTTTATAACTCTTGACATCATAATCATCACTTTTCATAATAAGTATGTCATCAACATATATCATTAAATAGATGGATGACATACCTTTCGTCCATGTGAATAAAGCATAATCATGTCAGAACTATTTGAATCTTGCAGCTGTGAGTACATTCGCTTCAAGCTTGAGGCAGTGAAGATATTGGACTATGTGGAATGCTTTCCTGATTGATACAAGAAAGGAACTAAAGTAGCCAAGCAATGTGCTGATGTTGGTATAGAAGGCTTCCCTACATGGCTGATAAATGGTGAGGTATGGGGATTTCCTCATTTCAGGTGTTTTGGCTTGTCCTAGAGAGAGAATGGCTTTGTTCTTAGTCTGCTTTAATTCAGATACTCACCAGCATTTTTGGGTATTGCTTTTGTTTCTGTTATAGTTGATGATGGCATGATCCATCAATGATAAAATGCCGAAAGGGGCCAAAATTACCTTCTTTTAATTTGCTGCAAAGCATTGGGAGTTGATGCTTCTCTTCTAGGTAAAAAAAGATTTCTCGCCGAAGCGCATTCGGCAAGTTTTGAGCGGAGAGCAAGAATTGTCGGAGCTCGCTGGATTTGGCGAGGTCGAGCCTCGCCGGCAGCTGGGCGAGGCACGAACTCGCTAGATCCGGAGAGGTTGGGCCTCGCCATGGCTGGGTGAGGCCAAATCATCTGGCGAGGTCGAGCCTCGCCGGCAGCTAGGTGGAGAAAGGGGGGGAGGAGAGGAAAAAAAATAAGAAAATAAATAAAAATTCAAAAAATATTACAATATTATTAAAAGTTGTCCACGTAAGTGCCAGTAACCGGTCAGCGTCAACGCCAGCAAAATCTGACCAAAATTAACCGGATTAAATTGGTACAAAGACAAAATGTTTAGGATTGAATTGACACAAATGCAAAAGGTTTATAACTGAATTGACATCAAAAAAAGGTTTAAGACTAAATTGACACCAATAGCAAAGGTTTAGGACTTTTTTTGTCACTTTTCCCCAACAACAACTCAAGCATAAGAATTCTTTAGATAGCTATTTGACATGCACAAGCATCCCCAACATTCTATTTCTAAATAAACGGGTCCTATGTTGCACCGATGAGATAACATACAAGACCATCAACTCACAAAACCTAAGCATGCTTTTGGAGAATTGACATAATAATCAATCGAGCAAGAAGACGAAGTGTCTATCACATGACAAGCGCGTGCAAGTTGACAACACCTGATCAAGGCCGGTAGGTGGGCTCGGCCCAAATAATTTAAAAGCAATCGGGCGGGCCTCCGCTTGTCCACCGTATTGATAGCAAGAAATTTCACTTTGGAAAAAGTAAAAATTTCTTTACTTCTCTTTCAAAAAAATTTCCGATTTTTATATATGTGATTTTGATCATTTTTCTTTTTATATTTTTAGGTGGTTATTTTTTGTTTTATTTTTTTGGGTTTTTCTTTGTCTTTTTAGTTCTTTGTAAGAGTAAATTTGTAGGAATCAGGAATTGAAAAGATAAGTACTTGAAAGAGGTGATGTCTACGAAAACTCAACCACAAAGCCAAGCTCCGCTTATTTTTCTAAAAAGCTGGCCATCACAAAATTGCTGTCTCCATAATTACCAAATAATCTTTTCTGTAATTACCAAACGATCGTGCCATGTCGCATGTCCAGATGCCCATCTCAAGCAAGCATCGTGACCATCGAATCATCATCAAGTGGAAATTGATTGCATGAAATATATATCGAAAGATTCTAGAAGAAATCGATCGACGTTCTCATAGAAGGAGGATAAAAAAATAAAAAAAAAGAAAAAAGAGGAAATCGCTCCATGAGAAAGGAGCGGGAGAAATTTTTCTAGATCCTCCTCCCGTCCGTCCGACGTCGTCAAACGCCGTTCTATTTTATGTTAGGAGATCCACATAAAAGGAAAACAAAATCCTAACGTAAAGCTCGCCCTCGCCCCTCTCTTTCTACCCCTCTTCTCCCCCTCGCGAACGGCTTGCAAGCGCCCTCCATGGCTGAGAGATCAGCTTCGCCTGAATCAGATCCCAATGAAGGCAAGCGTGACAAAAGGAGGAGAGTCGACGACGTATCGACGACGGAAGCGAGCTTCTCCCCCTCGCCCTCTTCCCCCCTCCCCCTTGGCGACGACTCGGAGGGCCTGGGCCACTCCATTGTGAGCCCTCCACATAATATGGCTGAGGGATTAGCTACATCGCTTGAATCAGATCCCGGGGAAGAGAGGGCTGACAAAAGGAAGAGAGTCGACGACGACGACGTAGTATCGACGGAAACGGGGACGGTAGACCTCTCCTCCTCTACCTCTCGCCCTCTCATCTTCTCCCCCTCTCGTTCTAGCCCCAGTTGGAACCTCTCGGTGGAGGATGACTCGGAGATTGCAAGCGCTGTTCCATGGACGAGAATGGACGAAATCCCGACGGCAGAGGAACAGACTACAATTCAATTGGGGAGGAGGAGTGGTGAACTCTTCATCTCAAGGAAAGAGATGGGAAAGGGAAGTAATGGTACCACCGTTTTCGAGGGCCTTTATGGTGAACTACCTGCTGCGGTGAAGCGATTAATCCGGGGTCATGTTAATGTTTCCTTCGACGTGATTTACCGTTTGATGGCACATTACCCACTTCATCCAAATATTGTGGAGTATTATGGAGCGAATTTTGATTTGGATTTCGTGTATCTTGCGCTGGAGCGCTGTACTTGCAGTTTATATGATTTAGTCGTAGCACTTTCAGACTCTGCCTCTTATCCACCATCAATGATTAAATATAAAAACAACTTGGAATATCTTAGAGATACGATGGAGGATGTTAACTTGTGGACTGATGGGCATCCCTCACCTTTGTTGCTGAAACTGATAAGGTAATTGTTATGATTTGAATTTGAATAAAAAGAGAACTTCACTATCTTGCTCTGCTTATTGATTTGTATTTGGAGTGCTTATGCTGACACTGACTGCCACAGATTTGTATTTGTAGTGGATGTGCTGATTTGTATTTGTAGTGCATATGCTGACACTACATTCATGTGGGTATGCATGATACGGCAAATTAATAGGCCACTTTGACTCTGGTTAGCCTATTGTAGTCTAGATCCATAGGAATGTCACTTCTTCTGCTGAATCATCTTATGCACATGGTGTTGTGATTGATACGACGGTGGATTCTATATCGTTTATGTCATAATATCTAGTTTATACTATGATGCAGGGAAGTGGTATCGGGACTCAATCATTTGCACTACTTGGAAATAATCCACCGGGACTTAAAGCCTCAAAATATCTTGATCACTGGGAAACCGTTAGTTGCTAAGCTTTCTGATATAGGCATTAGTAAATGGGATAAATTTTCCTTGGGATATCATGCCACCTGTAAGTGCTTAGACCAATCTCTATTTTTATAGATTATGGTTTCTCTGTATTGCTTTTTATATTGTGGCAAAGTTTGTGGAGATTTAATGCCACTGTCTCTCTTTATTGACCGGGGAAACCATCATATTTATCTTGTGATCTCTTATGTCAGGTTGTGGAACATCAGGATGGCGAGCACCTGAGCAGCTTCTTAATGAGCATCAAACATCAGCGATGGATTTGTTCAGCTTAGGCTCTGTGTTGTTTTTCTGTCTTACCGGTGGAAGGCATCCATTTGGTGAAGGTGAAGAACGTGACATCAATATTCGGAATAACAAAATGGATCTGTCCTCGGTGGAATTCATGCCAGAAGCTCATGATTTAATTTTGCATTTGCTAAACCCGCTTCCTAAATTGAGGTGAGAGTGTAATCTTTAATTTGCATCACTCTGTTTGATGAATTTTGTCACCATTTTTAATTTCCATTTTCCTGTATCACTCAAATTTCATGAGTAGGCCAAAGGCATCGGAGGTGCTTCACCATCCATTTTTTTGGAGCTTAGAGAAGAGAATTTCCTTTCTTGTTGAGACCAGCGATAGAATAATACTGGAAGCTGATACCGCACCCAATTCAGATCTTCTGGGAGCAATGGAGAATACCGCACCACTGGTTTTGGATGGAAATGACTTTAGCCGAGTGAGAGACTTGTTGCAATCCGTGCGAAATAACTGGGAGCCCTACAAAGAAGTTTCAGAAAAAGTTGAGGTACTCTCTGTCTCAAATTGTTGATCATTATGCAGCTGCACAGTGCATGCAAGGCTTCTTCAGTATCTTCTCATATGTCAGATTGTGTGAACTTGTGGCTCATACCGAATCTGTTATTGGGTTCGATGGTTTTGGCAGGACATATACTTCACTAAACGATATCCGAGACTCTTGATAGAGACATATGGAGTGGTGTCCAAGTTTTGCAAAGAAGAGGAACGCTTTCAGGAGTACTTTGGAAGAGATGCGCTTTGACTCCTTTGGCCAACTCCTCACGGGATTCCTTCCTGAATTCAGTTGGTGGTGGCCATGTTGCAAAAGTTCCTCAAACATTTTTGTTTATTCCATCTGCTGTTTGTGTTGTGATCACTGTCTTGATCACGAGGATTAAAGTCGGACGAGCTTAGTTACCTGTTTGAATATGGAATTAATTGTTCTCAGTATCAAATTTCATTTACTTTTTAGTAACTGTTACCTCATATTTTGAATGTGTAATGTATCGTTCTTCGTATTGCAAAAAAAAAAAAAAATTGAATCTCGTGCAATTTTTAAAAAATCACATTTTATCAATTAGTTTTTTTGTATTTTTCTCAATTAAAATTTATTTTTTTGAGTTAAAAAAAAGGCCTGGGCACGTGCTTGGGTTGATATGGGAAAAATTCCAAATAAGAGCCCGAAGTATAAATTGTTTCAAATAAGAATCCAAAGTGTCTTTATATTTTCAAATAAAGGCCTAAAGTAAACTCAATGGCTTGACCTCACCAGCTTAAGGGAATTTTTGTCCTTTATTTTTTTGATTTTCTTTCCTTTTTATCTTTTTTTTAAAAAAAGGCTAAAACTTAAAAAAAATTACACAAAAAAGAAAAAACCCAGGCTCTCCACTGTGGTCGCCGCCCCATCATCGGTAGAGGTGATCGGTTCCCGGTCCGGTTCAGTCTCACCTAAGAATCGAGAATCGGACCAGGAGAACCAAATTTTAGACTTTGTCCCAATTATATCATAAACTTTTTTTTGTCTTATAAAAAATCCTAAACTTTTACTTTTGTCCCAAATCTGCCACCGTTAACTTTCCGTCCAATATGGCTGTTACTGATTCTACGCGGAATTTCCACGTCATCATTTTTTTAAAATTGTTTTTTCTTTCCTTCCTCCCCTTGGCCGGACCAGCCAGCAGAGGCTCGCCCAGCTTCACCGAGGGCGGAGCTCACCTAGCCATGGCAAGCCGTCCTCGCTGCCGTTGGGCGAGCCTCCCCAATGGTCGATGAGGTCACCTTGCCAGGGAGCCTCCCCCTGGCCATTCCCGGCTAGGGGGAAGAAGGAAAAAGAAAAAAAAAAAAAAAGGACAGCCGTGGCGAGGGCGAGCTCGACCTCGCCAAATCAAGGCAAGGTCGAGCTCGCCTAGCGGCGACGAGGGTGAAGCTCGCCTAGCCATGCCTAGCCGCCCTCGCCATGGTTGTCCCTTTTTTTTTTTTCTTTCCTTCTTCCGTTTGGCCGAGACTGGCCAAGGGGACGTGAGCCGGCGAGGTGACCTCGCCGACCACTAGGGAGGTGAGCCCAGCGGCGGCGAGGACGGCTCGCCACAGTTGGTTGAGCTCGACCTCGCCTAGATTTGGCGAGGGCGGAGCTCGCCATGGTTGGGTGAGCTCCGCCCTCGCCGAAGCTGGGCGAGCCTCCCCTGGCCGGTCCAGCCAGGGGAGGAAGGAAAGAAAAATAAAAAAGAGAAAAAATAAAAAAAATGATGACGTGGAAATTCCACGTAGGATTAGTAACAACCATATTGGACGGAAAGTTAACGGTGGTAGATTTGAGACAAAAGTAAAAGTTTGGGGTTTTTTATGAGATAAAAAAAAGTTTAGGATATAATTGGGACAAAATCTAAAGTTTGGGTTTTTTTGGGTATTCGGCCTTATTTTTTTGATTTTCTTTCCTTTTTGTCTTTTTTTTCTTTCCATAAAAAAGATAAACTCAAAAAGGAAAAAAAGGCTAAAACTTAAAAAAAAATTACACAAAAAAGAAAAAATCCAGGCTCTTCATTGTGGTCGCCGCCCCATCACCAGTAGGGGTTATTAGTTTCCGATCCGGTTTAGTCTCATCCAAGAATCGAGAACTAGACTGAGAGGATCAGTTTCCAGTTTCTAGAAGCGGGAACCGGACTGGATGGTCCTAGGACTGGGAACCGGACCGACCGATCACTTGGCAATTTCGCCTCCGAATTTCAGCATGGCGAAGGTAAATCTTTCCCCCAAAAATGGCACATACCAGACCAGGAGCATACGACTCAAAATAAAGTCTCGACCAAAGCTAGTGATCACTACTCATGAAGGAGTGGGCTGTAATATTACTTCTCTCCCGCACCTCCTCATTTCTGTTACTCCTGCCTTGCATAATCAGGACTAGCTTAACTTGGTCTCGATGTATCATCTTCTTCGAAATCATGTTCCATGTAAGGATTTTACAAATATAACAATGACAAAGTGTGTATTTGTCGAAATTAGGCATTCTTGGAGACATTTATGTGTCCTGTTTCTTGGTAGTTCTGGGTCCTCTAATGGCTTATTTTCCGTCATTCTTGTCAGAGGCATATAATAAAATGATATGGAAGATGTTTATGTAGTTTTTGGGACAGTTGCAGGCTTATGCAATTTCCAAAAGATGCTTTAGCATAATCTTTTTGAAGACTTAAATTCTATTGTTGATGTAAATAACATCCTTACATGCTATATCACCATAATCGAAAGATTTATTGTCTCATCCGTTAGCATGATATTCTTAGTATAGGGAAAATTACCAAAACAGCCTTAAACTTATGGTAATTGTATCAATTCAATCTTTAACTTTTTTTTGTGCCAATTCATTTTTAAACCTTTTATATTTGTAACAACTCAGTCCATCCGACCAATTTTGGTCGGCCAGCGTTGATTTATACGCCGGCCGGCTGACATTGACATAGTAATTTTTAAATATTTTTTTTCAAATTTTTATTTTATTTTTTCCCTTTTTTCTTTCTCTTTTCCTTTCTTTTCTTTTTCCTTTTCTCTTTTTTTTTCCTTCATCTTCAACATTTGGCCAGTCGTCGATCCGACGACAGGCCAGAGGCAGGTGCCGGTGAGGATGAGCCATCACCAGGCAAGGATCAAACTTGCCGACAACTGGCAAGGATCAGACTTGCCGGCAACTGGCAAGGTCAAGCTTCGCTGGGGGCGGGCGAGGTCGATCTCACCAGCAAAGGTGAGGCCGATCTCGCCAGCGAAGGCGAGGTCGAGCCCTTGCCAGGAGCAGGCGAGGCTGACCTCGCCAATTGTTGGCAAGAATGCCAGGGGTGGGCGAGGCCGACCTCGCCGTCATTGGGCGAGGCCGACCTCGCCGTCATTGGGCGAGGCCGACCTCGCTCAATGACAAAGAGGTCGAGCCTCGCCAGCAATCGATGGGGCCAACCTTGTCGACCCCGTCTCTGGCCAATCACCGGACCGGCAATTGACTAGAGATTGAAGATGAAGATGAAGGAAAAAAAAAAGAAAGGGAAAAAGAAAAGGAAGGGTAAAAGAAATTATAAAATAAAAAATTAATAAAAAATCAAAAAATTAAAATTTAAATTTAAAAATTGCCTCATCATTGTTGGCCAAACGGATCAAAATTGGCAGGATGGATTGAATTGATACAAATGCAAAATGTTTAGGAATAAATTGACACAACTGCAATAAGTTTATGACTGTTTTAGTAATTTTCCCCTTTGTATATAGTCATTGTAAAGTGTTTCCCTTATGCAAGTGTTGCTTAAATATTCTGGATTCTCTATGCTTGGTGACAATCATGAAATGTGAGCAAATACATCTTTTCATTTTGAGGGGTTAATTTACATCTTCTCCAAAAGAGGAGAGGAGGCGTGCGTGAAATTTTAGATTATTAGGTTTATATGTAAAAAATAAAAATAAAAAAACAATTGGTCCAGTTCTCAAATCAGACTGGCATCCCCAAGAATTGGACCGTACTAGCTAATTCGGTCTAGTCTCAGCGGTTCCTAGTTCTATCGGTCCGTCTTGCTCACCTCTAATCATTGATGGGGCGTCGGCGAAGGCCGACGACCCTCGTTGATCAGAGGCGAGGGTTTGGCGAGGGCTAGCCCTTGCCTAGATCTGGAAGAGGGTCGTCGCCATCTCCTAGTTCTAGAGGAGGGTCGCCAGCCCTCGCCCAGACCAATCCTCTCCAACAAGAGAGACCAATCCTCTCCGATGAGAGATCTGCAAAAGCTTCTTTGTCGTTCGGCTTCACTTCAGAACTTGCTTGGTGAGTGTTTGAGCTAGTCCAATCCTCTAGCATGGCACCGACGTGCCCAGTTGAGTTGCATCTGACAAAAATTGAAGAAGAAGAATGTATTTTTTGTATTTCTTCTCAATATCTTTTCTCCATGTACAATGTTAGATATATATATATATATATATATATATATATATATATAGTACAAAATGTGAGAAATGAAAGGAAAAAAATATACCTATTCTAATCCTAGATTGATTCTACCAATTAATTACAATCTCTGATTGATTCACGTATCAATTGTAATCCAAACAGATGACACAAATCTTTGGCATATCTTCTAGTACTCCCTCTCAAGTTAGCGGCTTGTATATGCCTAAGATGCCCAACTTGCTCAATAGATATGCGTGTTGTCTTTGACATAAGGGTTTGGTGAAGATGTTTGCAGTTTGTTCTATGGTCCCGTTTCCTCTTGTCTCGATTATCCCTTCTTGGATCTTATCTAGAGTGAAGTGGCAATCAACTTCCATGTGCTTCATTCTTTCATGTACTATGGGATTCGCTTCAAGCTTGAGTGCTGCGTTGTTGTCACAAAATACTAGGGCCAATCCTTTAACTTGTACCCAAGGTCTAGAAGAATGCCTCGTAACCATACTATTTCCCAATTGGTTTTAGCCATGGCTTTATACTCAGCTTCAGCAAATGATAAGGACATAGTGAACTCCTTCTTCATTTTCCATGAAAGCAACAATTCTCCAAGTTTAATACAGAAATCAGTGATAGATCTTCGACTCATAGGACAAGTTGCATAATCCGTGTCATAGTAAGATATCATCTCCATATTACATTTTCAAGAAAGAAGTATTCCAAGTCCAGAGCATTTCTTCAAGTATTTCACAAACTTTAGAGCAGCATTCATATGAGACTATTTCGGATTATGTATAAATTGACTAAGTGTCTGTACTGCATAATATATTTCTGGTCTGGTCATGGTGAGATATATAAGTTTTCCAACGAGTCTTTGATAGCTCGATGGGTCTTTGAGTAATGGATCATCATATGGAGATATTAAACCCGTATCATAATCAATCGAGGTCAATTTGCATTCTGCTCGATGGAATAACAACTGGTTTGCATCCTGATAGATCTGCTTCTAATATAATCTCCAGAACAAACTTTTGTTGGCTAAGAAAAATTCCTTGCCCTGATCGGGCAATCTCAATTCCAAGTAAATATTTCTGTGATCCAAGTCTTTAATATGAAAAGCGGAGTGCATGTATTCTTTATAACTCTTGACATCATATTCATCACTTTTCATAATAAGTATGTCATCAACATATATCATTAAATAGATGGATGACATACCTTTCGTCCATGTGAATAAAGCATAATCATGTCTGAACTATTTGAATCTTGCAGCTGTGAGTACATTGGTAGATTTGGAATACCACTGTCGAGAAGTCTATTTAAGACCATAAAGAGATTTGCGGAGACGACATACTCTAGACTCCCCCTAATCTCCGTAAACCTTGTAGGAGATCCATATAAATTTCTTCATTCAAATTGCCATGGAGGAAGGCATTATGAACATCCATTTGACGTAATGGCTAATCACGAGAGCAACAATCAATAAGAAAGAGCGAACTATAATGTCCTTCGCCACTGGAGAAAAGGTCTCGTGATAATCAAAACCTTCCTGTTGCGTGAATCCTTTAGCCACTAATCAAGCCTTGCATCGCTCAACAAAGCCATCTACTTTATACTTAATCTTGTATACCCATTTGCAATCAATCAGTTTTCGATGAGAAGGTAGTGGTACGATATTCCACGTCTGATTTTCTATTTGGGCATGTAACTCTATTTCCATAGCCCTTTGCCACCGTAGATCACTAATTGCCTCACTATAACAAGAAGGTTCTCGTTCCTCGGATATGTGGCTAATACAACACGTATGTTGTGACGATAGCTGATGAAAGGAAATATACGAGTAAATAGGATAATGAGTACCTGATGAATTCGAGACTGCACAAATATAATCTTTAGTCCAGGTGGGTGGTCGAGTAAGACGGCCCAAGCGGCGAGGTGGATTATCTTGAAGCACAAGAGATGACTCATTAGCAGTAGTGGGTACTGAAGGAGACCCAATTGAAGAAAAGTTTGAATTCTCTTTGGTTGGCATGATAGGGTGCTCAATCGAATGTTCTAATGTCGACGTGGATGCAGAAATCTCATCAACCGTTGGATGTGATGCTGGGGTTGATGTTAGATGTTCTGGAGGTGCCACGATAATATATGGCTGATCACAAGACAAATTTTCTTCAGATAAAAATCTTTGAGAAGTTGTCATCGTGCCAGATTGTTTAGATGAAGATGCTTCATCATGAAAATGAAATATATTCTCATGGAAAATAGCATCCCTGCTTACAAGAAATCACCTGTGGATGATTCAAAAACAGTATATCCTTTTTAGAGACTTGTATATCCCATGAATACGCATTGACGAGCACGGAGACCCATTTTGTCTCAAGGGTCCACTGTGGTGACATAGCATAAGCAACCAAATACTCTTAAGTGTTGAAATTCTAGTTTCTTCCTATAAAGCAATTCAAATGGAGTCCATCCGTCAAGAACACAAGTTGGCATGCGATTGATCAGGTAAGTTGCTGTGACCACATAATCTCCCAAAAAAGTTTTAGGAATAGAAGCTTGAAATTTAAGAGCACGCGCAACTTCTAAGAGATGGCAGTGTTTTCACTCAACAATTCCATTTTGCTGTGGAGTATAAATGCACGAACTCTTATGTAGGATTCCATGAGAAGAGAATAAAGATGTACACTTGCTATTGAAGAATTATTTTCCATTATAGTACGAATACGCTGAATATATTTCGCAGATTGATTTTTTGACAAAGAAAACAGGTTTTCAGATGAAGAAGGACTTGACTCTTTGATTGCATGAGAAAAACCATGTGGCAATGGGAGTAATCATCCACAATTGTAAGAAAAATCAAGAGCCATCACGATGTGGAGCGTGATATGGTCCCCAAACATCAACATGAATAAGTGAAAAAGCTTTCTCAGCACAAGTATTGCTATTAGGAAAAGGAACACGCGATTGCTTTGCTGGAGGGCAAATATGGCATTTAGGATAAGGAAAAAAACCACTACAACTCAATCTTTGATGAGAAATGAAAACTTTATCAATGGTAGTAGTGTTACACAATGATTGTTTATTCAATTGAATTCAAGATAAGTCGAAATTGCTTGGAAAATTGATCTAGAAACATAGCCCTTGTGAGATACCTAAGTCCATCAGTTTGCCAGTCGAAATGGCCTAAAAGAAGCAATTATCAGAATTGAGGAGAACTTGACAAGAATAATCCTCACAAACTCTTGAGACAAAAATGAAATTGAAGTGGAAATCTGGAACATAAAGGACTTTCGGAAGTATAATGTGAGGACTAAGATTTATTGTGCACATGTGACATTTCCATTTGGAAGTTGTGCTGAGATGGGAAAAACTAATTCTTCATTGATATCGAAGAAAAAACTTTTATTGCAGATAATATGGTTACTAACACCTTAATCAATAATCCATGCATCATTTCCTGAGAAACTCCCAATTTTGTCATAAATCTCTAATTTCCTTAAGGCCTTCATAAGTTGCTAATATTGATCATGAGTAATTGACTAATTTATTTTGTCAGTGCTTTGATCAGTGACTTGATAAGCTGTTGAGAATTCTCTTTTTACTTTTTCTCTGGGTTTGCCATGCAATTTTCAATAAGTATCAACCGTGTAGTGTTGACATTTTCAATAATCGCAATTTAATTTTCCTTTCCCTTTATGATTTTGCCCACTATTCTTTGATGATATGCCAGAACATGAGCCTTTGGATGGCTTGAATACGAGGGCTGTTGCGGCTTCTTGAAGACCGTCTAATCCAAATGTTGGAAAGATGCCCCGTGAGCCATCTGATCGTGTGATGAGATCAAGACCGTCCATTCCACCCCTTTTAAAGCTCTGTGTCTCATCCTCTAGAAACCCCTAGCGTCTCCCTATGCCTCTTTCCTTGTCCTCTTTTCATGGCTCTCTTCTGTGAAGCGTTTGCATGAGTCCTAAGCACAACTTCGTCACCGACTTTAGTGTATTTTGACAAGGCGAGGCGCTAGCTCTCCTCCTGGATGGCAAGCTAGTAGATCTGGCCAATCGTCGGCATGGGATCCATGGCCAAGATTTGAGACCAAACCGACAGTTACGATTCATTCAAAATCAAAAGATATCTCGTTACCTTTTTTCTATCTTTCATCACCCGACATTGTTGTAGGATTGATTTCCAAGCCTTCAAGTTTTTCCTCGACCCCCTCTAGTTCGTTCCAAAGGGCTGATAGTTTGTTGAAGCATATGGCAATGCTCATATTTTCCTATTTTAGTTCCGAAAATGCGTGAGTTAATGAAAATTTTTTAACTCAATCCAGTTTCCCATACATTTCCGTGATGTTTTCCCACATTTTTTTTCGAGTCCTCCGTTAGGGGTAGTTCGGCCGCTACTTCGAGAGTGATGCAATTTCCGATCCATGTTTGGACAAGTTGGTTGCATTTTCTCCAATGTCGCCCTAGACACTTGTCGGGGGGAATTGGGATGGGTCCGTCGAGAAATCTGCTTTTATCCTTGGTGACCAATGCTCGCCAGAACTCTTGCGACCAAGTTGAGTAATTGTCGGGGCCGGACAACTGATGGGTAATGAGCTGCAGCTCTGATCTATTAGCCGTTGATGTGTATAGTGGGTCTCCGGGCTCTGGGCAACCATCGGCAGCAGCAATCTGTTACGATAAAAACCTGAGTTGGGGAATCGGGTAGGGATTTTCTCCCAAACCTGATTCAAATGCTTAACCCACATGAAAATAACTCGGCCTAGTGGCAGAGCTTGCCCCAAACATGGCTGATGGGCCTCCATTGGGTTGGGTCTGTTCCCTTGGTTGTGATTTGCTAGCCATGGAATGATTTGTATTGGCCCATAAAAACATGGGCTGGATGGTACTTGGATAGGTAGCCACTAGATGGATTGACCCGTAATGGTCTAGCCTAGAATGGTCTAGCCCGAGATGAGTTGCCCCTAATTCGGCTGGGCCTAGACGTGTTGTTCCTGATTCACGACTTCAGCAGGTAGGTCTGGAACATTTTCTCATAGAGTTGACTCCTTTGTGGTTCGTTCCTTAGAACTTGATGAGTGATTTTTAGTCATGGTATTGGTAAGAAAAAAATCTGATTTCCTTTCCCCTTTTGAGAATGTTCAAATATTGATTCCCACAACCGGGTGTTAACCTTGTTTTGCAGGTTTGTGTTTCCTACAATAACGAAGGCACAAAAGTATCCAAACGGCAATCAAGAAGTGCGAAGCTAGGCCAGGAAGACTCACTCTGATACCACGTGAGATTTGGTAGGACTACTGCCAATTGTTCCAAAAGCTTAAACTGTTAGATGAATGCGAGATTTAATATTTAATTATTATAATACTCTCCCTCACGCTTAGTATGGTCTTTTTGCCTAGCACTAACTGTGGACATATTTAATTGGGGAGGCAATTGAGGCTTGAAAATATTTAAACTCAGGATTTCCAACTCTGATACCATGACGAAAATTAAAGAAGAAGAATGTATTTTTGTATTTCTTCTCAATGTCTTTTCTCCATGTACAATGTTAAATATATATAGTACAAAATGTGAGATACGAAAGGAAAGAATACATCTATTATAATCCTAGATTGATTCTACCAATCAATTACAATCTCTTATTGATTCATATATCAATTGTAATTCAGACAGATGACACAAATTTTGGGCACATCTTCCGACATCATCTCTCTCTAGTGAGTACTCAAACCAATCGACAAGTCCAAACACATCGCCCACCCTCGCTTTGATCTGAGAGAGGGTCGCGACCCTCTCCTGGTTCAAGCCATCACTGATGCTCCATCGGTGATGGTCCGGCGGCCAAAGGCAGAGGGCCTGGGTTTTTTCTTCTTCTTTTTGGTGTGTTCTTTAAGTTTTAGCTTTTTTTTCCTTTTTTGTGTTTAAAAAGAAAAAAAAACAGAAAAGGGGAAAAAAGAAAGAAAAAAAAATCATAAAATTGTAGGACGAAAATGTCTTTGAAGGTCATATCCTTCTTTGAAATTGATATGACCATTTTAGGCTCTTATTTAAAAAAATGAGGCATTCCAAACCCTTATTTATAATTTTTTCAGCGGGCACGTCCTGATGATCAGCCCTTGTTGAGATTTTCATCAACAAAAAGATCTTTTCAGCCCATTAGTAGTATATAGCAATTTCTCCGCCTAGCTAGTAGATTTCTCGTACAGCCATCTCCGCAAATATTTCGTCTCTTCTTTGAGCGGTCAGAAGCTTCGACTATCATATCGATGCTCTTTTTGATCATCAGCTGATTTGTCCACTATTCTGTTCAAGTGCCAAATGAGCAACCGAAGCTACGGGGAGATTCTCGTAATAATTGAATTTTTTTTTAGAAAAGAAGAAGAGAAAAATGCTTCGTTCCCTTTTTTTTTTTGGTCCGTAAGAAAAAAAAATGCTTCGTTCGGACACCTATCACATTTGCATGATTTGACTAGTGGACACTTGGACATAGGTTACGTGACTAAGCAAATTGCACGTCCACCGCCAAAGAAGTTTTTCCTTGTTTCGCCAAAAAATGCACGAAATACCTTTTATTGAAAATTCGCTCTTCGGTTTTTTTGTGTGCATTGGGTACTATGACAGCTCGGAAAGGAAAGGGTCGGTGCTAACTAGCAAACTACGGATAAAAGAAATGACGAGTGCGAATGAAAAGGTAAAAGGCGAAACAAATAAAAGGCAGTATGAATAACACGTGTGTTGTTTTATTGGTTGATTGTGGATTAATACTTTCTCGGCTATTTATAATCGGAGCCAATAGCTAACCATCGCGGCGGTTGTTATTTTAAATTTGAACTATTCCTGGAACATTCGGAATGCTTCCAAGTAACCGCACTATGTTATCCACAAGGTGGTTGAACTTTTAACCTCTGCGGATTCTTTGGTAATTGGCCCATCGCTCCTTTCTCCTTGTTTTCCTCGAAAGGACTTCACTTTGGTACCCACGAGCGTGAAGCTCATTATCATCCCAACTTGATCCCCAAGTCTCACGAATTTTGGTGGGAAGTTTCCTCGGACTTTTGCGTCCCAAAGCAATGAGAACTCGACGAGCCAGAACGTGTCCCGCCTTGGTCTTCACGGATCAATTTGCTTCTATCAGGAACTAGATGTCTGTCTGGTCCGAGAATTGGGAGGGAAATTGCACCGTCGACCCAGAGGCCACGATCGCAAGGGAAGCATGCACAAGGCGAACGCTGGGCCAATTTTACGTTGATCCACAAAATATGAGCTGGATAAGCCCAAATCAAGGCACTCATGCAGGGCCGTCGAGAATGAGAGGGGTGCGTGGGTTCTCTTTTTAGTAGAGCATCCAATGAACAGGAGTCGTGATTTAAATTATTAGAGGGAATTATTTTGCGTGACGGTTGACAATAATATAACCGTGGCACTAATTAAAATGAAATTCATGGCTCACGGAGAATAGTGGTTGCTCGATTACACTCCATTGTTACCGTTACATGATACAATAGAATATAATTTGGGACATTGGAGATGAGCATGAGGGGTAAATGAAGAAGACCTGGTCTCCTCCTATAGCCTTTAGGACATAGGATCGGGATCGGGATCGGGTGAATTGTTGTTAATATTACTTATGGAAATCTACCATTGTTTACTATGGCACGGCACGATTACTATCACGAGATACACTGCATGGAGTACATGGACACGGTCGAATCCGTGGCGGGCACGCCGTGGACCCGAGCGTGGTCACTCTCCAAGCCGTAGTCCATCATCGGACGGCACTGCAGATCCTCGTCGTGCTCCTTCGCGAACTCCGGGATCTCGATCTCGCCCCTCCTCACGTGCTCCCACAGCAGGTCGAGCCGGCTCACGTAGTTCAGCTTCCCGTAGAACCTGCCACGGGACAACAGTAACCAACCTGTGTTAGGAGCTGGTGGGTCCCTTGTCTTTCGTCTTCCACTTAGCAGTCAAATTGTTCGTGTTTCATTCGAAAACGCAATGCAGATTAGATTCAAAACCGATTCGACGTCAACTGGACATGACCGGAATGTATTCCGGTTCGTTACTTACCCGCCGGTGAAGAGACGGCAGCCGAAGGTGGCGAAGAAGAGGCGGGCCTGGAGGCCGGGGCGGACGAAGTGGACGGTCTCGAGGTTGTCCTTGATCTGGGCGGGGATCGAGTCATAGATGGATCGGAGGGCCGAGAAGCCGGGGAAGTTGTCGCTCCTCTTCACTTTGCTATGCACGTACACCACGCTGAACCGCTTCTTGCTCAGCCTCGGATAGATCTTCTCCTCCAGGTACTCGTTCAGTACCTCAGCACTCAGGAATCGAGCTGATGATCAACACCAGCCAACATTACACCAGTTAATTCTCTCGCTTGCGCGTCGCAGAAACCAATCGTACGTAATCAGTAAGCTTCCAGTAGCTCTTAGTTCTCGCGATTAGAGTATAGGTTAGAACTAATAGTCTTTGCAGATTGTAGCAGAGCATATACTTTACAGAAACGCATACCGTCTATCTAATTGTTGGTTTGGCTTTTGAGTGGATCGTAGAATAGAGGAGCTTCTCCTTTTTTGTTAGTGAACATGCTGTTGTGACTAGCTATGAACTTAGTCATAGCCGACACAATGCTAATGAAATTGTCGGTAAAGCAAAGATTACTCATTAACAGATTCGCGTTAACATGTTTGATGTGAGGCAGTGAAGATATTAGACTATGTGGAATGCTTTCTTGATTGATACAAGAAAGGAACTAAAGTAGCCAAGCAATGTGCTGATGTTGGTATAGAAGGCTTCCCTACATGGCTGATAAATGGTGAGGTATGGGGATTTCCTCATTTCAGGTGTTTTGGCTTGTCCTAGAGAGAGAATGGCTTTGTTCTTAGTCTGCTTTAATTCAGATATTCACCAGCATTTTTGGGTATTGCTTTTGTTTCTGTTATAGTTGATGATGGCATAATCCATCAATGATAAAATGCCGAAAGGGGCCAAAATTACCTTCTTTTAATTTGCTGCAAAGCATTGGGAGTTGATGCTTCTCTTCTGAGTAAAAAAAGATTTCTCGCCAAAGCGCATTCAGCAAGTTTAGTTTTGAGCGGAGAGCAAGAATTGTCGGAGCTCACTGGATTTGATGAGGTCGAGCCTCGCCGGCGACTGGGTGAGGCACGAACTCGCCAGATCCGGAGAGGTTGGGCCTCGCCCAGACATAGCGAGGCTCGCCCTCGTCGGATGGCCACGAGGGCAAGCCTCGCCATGGCTAGGTGAGGCCAGATCATCTGGCGAGGTTGAGCCTCGCCGGCAACTGGGTGGAGGAAGGGGGGAGGAGAGGAAAAAAAATAAGAAAATAAATAAAAATTTAAAAAATATTACAATATTATTAAAAATTGTCCACGTCAGTGCTAGTAATCGGTCAGCGTCAACGTTAGCAAAATCCGGCCAAAATTGGCCTGAATGATTAAATTGGTACAAAGACAAAAGGTTTATGATTGAATTGGCACAAATACAAAAGGTTTATGACTGAATTGATATAAAAAAAAAGTTTAAGACTAAATTGACACTACTAGCAAAGGTTTAGGACTTTTTTGTCACATTTTCCCAACAACAACTCCAGCATAAGAATTCTTCAGATAGCTATTTGACATGCACAAGCATCCCCAACATTCTATTTCTAAATAAACGGGTCCCTGTGTTGCACCGATGAGACAATATACAAGACCATCAACTAGAGATGGCCACGGGCCGGTTTTGGCCCGGAACCGGCCCGGTCAAACCCGGGCCCGGCCCGTTGACCGGGCCCGCGGTTCGGAACCGGAACCGGCCCGTGACATACGGGCCCGGTTCCGGTTCCAGAAAAATTTGAACCGGCCCGGAACCGGCGGTTCCGGGCCGGTTCTTAAAAAAAAAAAAAAAAAGGAAGCTGCAGTGCAGGGTGCAGGCTGCGCGATGCAGCAGCTGCATGCAGGCTGTGCTGCAGCAGCAGCAGCCTGCATGCCCCTGCAGCCTAGTAGGCCCCCCTCCCCCCCCTCTCTCTCTCTCTCTCTTCTCTCTCTCTCTCTGCATCAGTGCACTGTGCATCTTCTCCGAATCTCCTTCTCCTTTTCCTCCTTCTTCTTCTCCTTCGCGGCTCCGCCCACCCCCCGGCCCCTGTCTTCCCAGATCTAACCCCCGCCGCCTTCGCCGCCGTCGCCCCCGCCCATGGCCGCAGCCGTCGACGCCGACGCCCACTCCTCCTTCCCCCTCGCTACCCTGCTCCTCCTCCCCTTTTCTCCTCCGCCCGCCCCCGTCTCCCCAGATCTGATCCTGGCCGCCGCCGCCGCCGCCCCCCATGGCCGCGAGGGCGAGCCTCGCCGGCGTCGGGCGAGGCTCGCCTGGCCGCCGCCGCCGCCGCCCCCCATGGCCGCGAGGGCGAGCCTCGCCGGCGTCGGGCGAGGCTCGCCTCGCTCGCCCTCGTCTGGCGAGGGCCAGCCGGTTTTGAACCGGTTCTGAACCGGACGGTTCCGGTTCGGAACCGGAACCGGAACCGCCTCTGGCTGTTCCGGTTCCGGTTCATTCTTGGCCACGAACCGGAACCGCCGGTTCCGAACCGTGGCCATCTCTACCATCAACTCACAAAACCTCAGCATGCTTTTGGAGAATTGACATAATAATCAATCGAGCAAGAAGACGGAGTGTCTATCACGTGACGAGCGCGTGCAAGTCGACTACACCTGATCAAGGCCGGTAGGTGGGCTCGGCCCAAATAATTTAAAAACAATCGGGCGGGCCTCCGCTTGTCCACCATATTGATAGCGAAAAAATTTCACTTTGGAAAAAGTAAAAATTTCTTTACTTTTCTTTCAAAAAAATTTCCGATTTTTATATATGTGATTTTGATCATTTTTCTTTTTATATTTGTAGGTGGTTTTTTTTTTGTTTTTGGGTTTTTCTTTGTCTTTTTAGTTCTTTGTAAGAGTCAATTTGTAGGAATCAGGAATCGAAAAGATAACTACTTGAAAGAGGTGATGTCTACGAAAACTCAACCATAAAGCCAAGCTCCGCTTATTTTTCTAAAAAGCTGGCCATCACAAAATTGTTGTCTCCATAATTACCAAATAATCTTTTCCGTAATTACCAAATGATCGTGCCATGTCGCATATCCAGATGCCCCTCTCAAGCAAGCATCATGACCATTGAATCATCATCAAATGGAAATTGATTGCATGAAATATATATCGAAAGATTCTAGAAGAAATCGATCGACGTTCTCTTAGAAGGAGGATAAAAAAAAAAGAAAAAGAAAAAGAGGAAATCGCTCCATGAGAAAGGATCGGGAGAAATTTTTCTAGATCCCTCCTCCCATCCGTCCGCGCGCCGTTGTCAAACGCCGTTCTATTTTATGTTAGGAGATCCACATAAAAGGAAAACAAGATGGAAAACGAAACCCTAACGTAAGCTCGCCCTCGCCCTCTCTTTCCACCCCTCTCCCCCTTGCGACCTGCTTTGTAAGCGCTCCAGCTCCATGGCTGAGAGATCAGCTTCGCCTGAATCAGATCCCAATGAAGGCAAGCGGGACAAAAGGAGGAGAGTCGACGACGTATCGACGACGGAAGCGAGCTTCTCCCCCTCGCCCTCTCCCTCTCGCCCTCTCCCTCTCTCGCCCTCTTCCCCCCTCCCCCTTGGCGACGACTCGGAGGGCCTGGGCCACTCCATTGTGAGCCCTCCACATAATATGGCTGAGGGATTAGCTACATCGCTTGAATCAGATCCCGGGGAAGAGAGGGCTGACAAAAGGAAGAGAGTCGACGACGACGACGTAGTATCGACGGAAACGGGGACGGTAGACCTCTCCTCCTCTACCTCTCGCCCTCTCATCTTCTCCACCTCTACTTCTGGCCCCAGTATCAACCTCACGGAGGAGGATGACTCGGAGATTGCAAGCGCTGTTCCATGGACGAGAATGGACGAAATCCCGACGGCAGAGGAGGGGACTGTAATTATTAATGAGGGCAGGAGTGGTGAACTCTTCATCTCAACGAAAGAGATGGGAAAGGGAAGTAATGGTACCACCGTTTTCGAGAGCCTTTATGGTGAACTACCTGCTGCGGTGAAGCGATTAATCCGGGGTCATCTTAATGTTTCCTTCGACGTGATTTACCGTTTGATGGCACATTACCCACTCCATCCAAATATTGTGGAGTATTATGGAGCGAATTTTGATTTGGATTTCGTGTATCTTGCGCTGGAGCGCTGTACTTGCAGTTTATATGATTTAGTCGTAGCACTTTCAGACTCTGCCTCTTATCCACCATCAATGATTAAATATAAAAACAATTTGGAATATCTTAGAGATACGATGGAGGATGTTAACTTGTGGACTGATGGGCATCCCTCACCTTTGTTGCTGAAACTGATAAGGTAATTGTTATGATTTGAATTTGAATAAAAAGAGAACTTCACTATCTTGCTCTGCTTATTGATTTGTATTTGGAGTGCTTATGCTGACACTGACTGCCACAGATTTGTATTTGTAGTGGATGTGCTGATTTGTATTTGTAGTGCATATGCTGACACTACATTCATGTGGGTATGCATGATACGGCAAATTAATAGGCCACTTTGACTCTGGTTAGCCTATTGTAGTCTAGATCCATAGGAATGTCACTTCTTCTGCTGAATCATCTTATGCACATGGTGTTGTGATTGATACGACGGTGGATTCTATATCGTTTATGTCATAATATCTAGTTTATACTATGATGCAGGGAAGTGGTATCGGGACTCAATCATTTGCACTACTTGGAAATAATCCATCGGGACTTAAAGCCTCAAAATATCTTGATCGCTGGGAAACCGTTAGTTGCTAAGCTTTCTGATATAGGCATTAGTAAATGGGATAAATTTTCCTTGGGATATAATGCCACCTGTAAGTGGTTAGACCAAAATCTATTTTTATAGATTATGGTTTCTCTGTGTTGCTTTTTATATGGTGGTAAAGTTTGTGGAGATTTAATGCCACTGTCTCTCTTTATTGACCGGCGAAACCATCATATTTATCTTGTGATCTCTTATGTCAGGTTGTGGAACATCAGGATGGCGAGCACCTGAGCAGCTTCTTAATGAGCGTCAAACATCAGCGATGGATTTGTTCAGCTTAGGCTCTGTGTTGTTTTTTTGTCTTACCGGTGGAAGACATCCATTTGGTGAAGGTGAAGAACGTGACATCAATATTCGGAATAACAAAATGGATCTGTCCTCGGTGGAATTCATGCCAGAAGCTCATGATTTAATTTTGCATTTGCTAAACCCGCTTCCTAAATTGAGGTGAGAGTGTAATCTTTAATTTGCATCACTCTGTTTGATGAATTTTGTCGCCATTAATTTCCATTTTCCTGTATCGCTCAAATTTCATGAGTAGGCCAAAGGCATCGGAGGTGCTTCACCATCCATTTTTTTGGAGCTTAGAGAAGAGAATTTCCTTTCTTGTTGACACCAGCGATAGAATAATACTGGAAGCTGATACCGCACCCAATTCAGATCTTCTGGGAGCAATGGAGAATACCGCACCACTGGTTTTGGATGGAAATGACTTTAGCCGAGTGAGAGACTTGTTGCAATCCGTGCGAAAAAACTGGGAGCTCTACAAAGAAGTTTCAGAAAAAGTTGAGGTACTCTCTGTCTCAAATTGTTGATCATTATGCAGCTGCACAGTGCATGCAAGGCTTCTTCAGTATCTTCTCATATGTCAGATTGTGTGAACTTGTGGCTCATACCGAATCTGTTATTGGGTTCGATGGTTTTGGCAGGACATATACTTCACTAAACGATATCCGAGACTCTTGATAGAGACATATGGAGTGGTGTCCAAGTTTTGCAAAGAAGAGGAACGCTTTCAGGAGTACTTTGGAAGAGATGCGCTTTGACTCCTTTGGCCAACTTCTCACGGGATTCCTTCCTGAATTCAATTGGTGGTGGCCATGTTGCAAAAGTTCCTCAAACATTTTATTTATTCCATCTGTTGTTTGCGTTGTGATCACTGTCTTGATCACGAGGATTAAAGTCGGACGAGCTTAGTTACCTGTTTGAATATGGATTGAATTGTTCATAGTATCAAATTTCATTTACTTTTTAGTAACTGTTACCTCATATTTTGAATGTGTAATGTATTGTTCTTCGTATTGCAAAAAAAAAAATTTCAATTTCGTGCAATTTTTAAAAAATCACATTTTATCAATTAGTTTTTTTTTGTATTTTTCTCAATTAAAATTTATTTTTTTGAGTTAAAAAAAAGGCCTGATACGGGGAAAATTCCAAATAAGAGTTCAAAGTATAATGCGTCTTTATTTTTTCAAATAAGGGCCTAAAATAAACTTAATGGCTTGACCTCACCAGATTAAGGGAATTTTCGTCCTTTATTTTTTTGATTTTCTTTCCTTTTTGTCTTTTGTTTCAAAAAAGGAAAAAAAAGGCTAAAACTTAAAAAAAAATACACAAAAAAGAAAAAATCTAGGCTCTCCATTGTGGTCGCCGCCCCATCACCAGTAGGGGTGATCGGTTCCCGGTCCGGTTCAGTCTCACCCAAGAATCGAGAACCGGACCGAGAGGATCAAACTTTAGACTTTGTTCTAATTATATCATAAACTTTTTTTACTCATAAAAAATCTAAACTTTTATTTTTGTCCCAAATCTACCACTGTTAACTTTCCGTCCAATATGGCCGTTACCGATTCTACGTGTAATTTCCACGTCATCATTTTTTTTAATTTTTTCTCTTGTTTTTTCTTTCCTTCCTCCCCTGGCCGGACCAGCCAGGGGGAGGCTTGCCCAGCTCCGGCGAGGGCGGAGCTTGCCTAGCCATGGCGAGCCATCCTCACCGCTGTTGGGCGAGCCTCCCCAGTGGTCGGTGAGGTCACCTTGTTGGGCTTGCCTCCCCCTGGCCAGTCCCAGTCAGGGGGAAGAAGGAAAAAGAAAAAGAAAAAGAAAAAAAGGACAGCCATGGTGAGGGCGAGCTTGACCTCGCCAGATTTAGGCGAGGTCGAGCTCGCCCAGCGGCGGCGAGGGCAGCTCGGTATGGCTGGGCGAGCTTTGCCCTCGCCACCGCTGGGCAAGGCTCGCCCAGCTCCGGCGAGGGCGGAGCTCACCCGGCCATGCCGAGCCGCCCTCGGTATGGCTGTCCTTTTTTTTTTTCTTTCCTTCTTCCCCTTGGCCGGGACTGGTCAGGGGGACGTGAGCCAATGAGGTGACCTCGCCAACCACTGGGGAGGCGAGCCCAGCGGCGACGAGGACGGCTCGCCATGGCTGGGTGAGCTCGACCTCGCCCAAATCTGGTAAGGGCGGAGCTCACCATGGCTGGGCGAGCCTCTCCTGGCCGGTTCGGCCAAGGGAGGAAGGAAAGAAAAATAAAAAAAGAGAAAAAAATGATGATGTGGAAATTCCATGTAGGATTAGTAAGAGCTATATTGGACGGAAAGTTAACGGTGGTAGATTTGGGATAAAAGTAAAAGTTTGGGGTTTTTTATGAGACAAAAAAAGTTTAGGATATAATTGGGATAAAGTCTAAAGTTTGGGGTTTTTTGGGTATTTGGCCTTATTTTTTTGATTTTCTTTCCTTTTTGTCTTTTTTTCTTTCCATAAAAAAGATAAACTCAAAAAAGGAAAAAAAAGGCTAAAACTTAAAAAAAATATACACAAAAAAGAAAAAAATCCAGGCTCTCCACTGTGGTTGCCGCCCCATCACCGGTAGGGATGATCAGTTCCTGATCCAGTTCAGTCTCACCCAAAAATCGAGAACCGGACCAGAAGGACTAGTTCCCAGTTTCCAGGAGCGAGAACCGGACTGGATGGTCCTGGGACTGGGAACCGGACCAACCGAGGTCGAGCCTCTCTGGGGGCGGGCGAGGCCGATCTCACCAACAAAGGTGAGGCTGATCTCGCTAGTGAAGGCGAGGTCGAGCCCTTGCCAAGAGCAAGTGAGGCCGACCTCGCCAGTTGTTGGCAAGGACGCCAGGGGTGGGTGAGGCCGACCTCGTCGTCACTGGGCGAGGCCGACCTCGCTCAACGACAGAGAGGTCGAGCCTCGCCAGCGATCGACGGGGCCGACCTTGTCGACCCCGCCTCTGGCCAATCACCGGACCGGCAAATGGCTAGAGGTTGAAGATGAAGATGAAGATGAAGATGAAGGAAAAAAAAAGAGAAAGGGAAAAAGAAAAGGAAAGGTAAAAGAAATTATAAAATAAAAAAATTGAAAATTTTAAATTTAAATTTAAAAATTGTCACATCATTGTTGGCCAAACGGCCGGCGTCCACGTCAGCACCAGCAGGCCAAAATTAGCCGGATGAACTGAATTGATACAAATGCAAAATGTTTAGGACTAAATTGACACAATTGTAATAAGTTTATGACTATTTTAGTAATTTTTCCCTTGGTATATAGTCTTTGTAAAGTGTTTCCCTTATGCAAGTGTTGCTTAAATATTCTGGATTCTCTCTGCTCGGTGCCAATCATGAAATGTGAGCAAATACATCTTCTCATTTTGAGGGGTTAATTTACATCTTCTTCGAAAGAGGAGAGGAGGCCCGCGTGAAATTTTAGATTATTAGGTTTATATGTAAAAAATAAAAATAAACAATCGGTCCGGTTCCCGAATCAGACCAACATCCCTGAGAACCGGATCGAACTAGCCGATTTGGTCCAGTCTGAGTGGTTCTTGGTTCGATCGATCTGTCTTGCTCACCTCTAATCATCGGTGGGGCGTCGGCGAAGGCCAGCGACCCTCGCTGATCAAAGACGAGGGTTTAGCGAGGGCTAGCCCTCGCCTAGATTTGGAAGAGGGTCGTCGCCATCTCCTGGTTCTGGAGGATTGCTAGCCCTCGCCCAGACCAATCCTCTCCGACAAGAGAGACCAATCCTCTCCGATGAGAGATCCACAAAAGCTTCTTTGTCTTTCGGCTTCACTTCAGCACTTGCTTGGTGAGTGTTTGAGCTAGCCCGATCCTCCAGCTTGGCACCGACGTGCCCAGTTGAGTTGCTTATGACAGAAATTGAAGAAGAAGAATGTATTTTTTGTATTTCTTCTCAATATCTTTTCTCCATGTACAACGTTAGATATATGTAGTACAAAATGTGAGAAATGAAAGGAAAAAATATATCTATTCTAATCCTAAATTGATTCTACCAATCAATTACAATCTCTGATTGATTCACGTATCAATTGTAATCCGAACAGATGACACAAATCTTTGGCATATCTTCTAGTACTCCCCCTCAAGCTAGCGGCTTGTATATGCCTAAGATGCCCAACTTGCTCAATAGATATGCGTGTTGTCTTTGACATAAGGGTTTGGTGAAGATGTTCACAGTTTGTTCTGTGGTCCCATTTCCTCTTGTCTCGATTATCCCTTCTTGGATCTTATCTAGAGTGAAGTGGCAATCAACTTCCATATGCTTCATTCTTTCATGTACTATGGGATTCGCTGCAAGCTTGAGTGCTGCATCGTTGTCACAAAATAATAGGGCCGATCCTTTAACTTGTATCCCAAGGTCTAGAAGAAGGCCTTGTAACCATACTATTTCCCAATTGGTTTTAGCCATGGCTCGATACTCGGCTTCAGCAAATGATAAGGACATAATGGACTGCTTCTTCGTTTTCTATGAAAGCAACAATTCTCCAAGTTTAATATAGAAATCAGTGATAGATCTTCGACTCATAGGACAAGTTGGATAATCCATGTCATAGTAAGCTATCATCTCCATCTTACATTTTCAAGAAAGAAATATTCCAAGTCCAGAGCATTTCTTCAAGTATTTCACAACCTTTAGAACAGCATTCATATGAGACTGTTTCGAATTATGTATAAATTGACCAAGTGTCTGTACTACATAACATATATCCGGTTTGGTCATGGTGAGATATATAAGTTTTCCAATTAGTCTTTGATAGCTTGATGGGTCTTTGAGTAATGAATCATCATATGGAGATATTAAACCCGTATCATAATCAATCGAGGTCAATTTGCATTCTGCTTGATGGAACAATAGCTGGTTTGCATCCTGATAGATCTGCTTCTGATATAATCTCCAGAACAAACTTTTGTTGGCTAAGAGAAATTCCTTGCCTTGATCGGGCAATCTCAATTCCAAGTAAATATTTCTGTGATCCAAGTCTTTAATATGAAAAGTGGAGTGCATGTATTCTTTATAACTCTTGACATCATATTCATCACTTTTCATAATAAGTATGTCATCAACATATATCATTAAATAAATGGATGACATACCTTTCGTCCATGTGAACAAAGCATAATCATGTCTGGACTATTTGAATCTTGCAGCTGTGAGTGCATTGGTAGATTTGGAATACCACTGTCGAGAAGCCTATTTGAGACCATAAAGTGATTTGCGGAGACGACATATTCTAGACTCCCCCTATCTCCGTAAACCCTGTAGGAGATCCATATAATTTTCTTCATCCAAATTGCCATGGAGGAAGGCATTATGAACATCCATTTGACGTAATGGCCAATCATGATAGCAACAATCGATAAGAAAGAGAGAACTGTAATGTCCTTCGCCACTGGAGAAAAGGTCTCGTGGTAATCAAAACCTTCCCGTTGCGTGAATCCTTTAGTCACTAATCAAGCCTTGTATCGCTCAACAGAGCCATCTACTTTATACTTAATCTTGTATACCCATTTGCAGTTAATCAGTTTTTGATGAGAAGGTAGAGTACGATATCCCACGTCTGATTTTCTATATGGGCATGTAACTCTATTTCCATAGCCCTTTGCCATCGTAGATCACTAATTGCCTCACTATAACATGAAGGTTCTCGTTCCTCGGATATGCGGCTAATATAACACATATGTTCTGACAATAGCTGATGAAAGGAAATATACGAGTAAATAGGATAATGAGTACCTGATGAATTCGAGGCTGCACAAATATAATCTTTAGTCCAGGTGGAATCTTTAGTCCAGGTGGGTGGTCGAGTAAGACGGCCCGAGCAGCAAGGTGGATTATCTTGAAGCACAAGAGATGACTCATTAGCAGTAGTGGGTATTGAAGGAGACCCAATCGAAGAAAAGTTTGAATTCTCTTCGGTTGGCATGATAGGGTGCTCAGCCGAATGCTCCAATGTTGACGTGGATGCAGAAATCTCATCAACCGTTTGATGTGATGCTGGGGTTGATGTCAGATGTTCTGGAGGTGCCACGATAATATATGGCTGATCACAAGACAAATTTTCTTCAGATAGAAATCTTTGAGAAGTTGTTGTCGTGCCAGATTGTTCGGATGAAGATGCTTCATCATGAAAATGAAATATATTCTCATGGAAAATAGCATCCCTACTCACAAGAAATCACCTGTGGGTGATTCAAAAATAGGATATCCTTTTTGGAGACTTGGATATCCCATGAATACGCATTGACGAGCACGGAGACCCATTTTGTCTCAAGGGTCCATTGTGGTGACATAGCATAAGCAACCAAATGCTCTTAAGTGTTGAAATTCTGGTTTCTTCCTATAAAGCAATTCAAATGGAGTCTATCCATCAAGAACACGAGTTGGCATGCGATTGATCAGGTAAGCTGCTATGACCACATAATCTCCCCAACAAGTTTTAGGAATAGAAGCTTGAAATTTAAGAGCACGTGCAACTTCTAAGAGATGGCAGTGTTTTCACTCAACAATTCCATTTTGCTGTGGAGTATAAATGCATGAGCTCTCATGTAGGGTTCCATGAGAAGAGAATAAAGATGCGCACTCGCTATTGAAGAATTATTTTCCATTACAGTACAAATACGCTCAATATATTTCGCAAATCGATTCTTTGATAGAGAAAACAAGTTTTTAGATGAAGAAGGACTTGACTCTTCGATTGCATGAGAAAAACCATGTGGCACAGGAGTAATCATCCACAATTGTAAGAAAAATCAAGAGCCATCACGATGTGGAGTGTGATATGATCGCCAAATATCAACATGAAGAAGTGAAAAAGCTTTCTTAGCATGAGTATTGCTATTAGGAAAAGGAGCACGCAATTGCTTTGCTAGAGGGCAAATATGGCATTGAGGATAAGGAAAAAATCCACTACAACTCAATCTTTGATGAGAAGTGAAAACTTTATCATTGGTATTAGTGTTACACAATGATTATTTATTCAATTGAATACAAGATAAGTCGAAATTACTTGGAAAATTGATCTAGAAACATAGACCCTGTGAGATACCTAAGCCCATCAGTTTGCCAGTCGAAATGGCTTAAAAGAAGCAATTATCAGAATTGAAGAGAACTCGACAAGAAAAATCCTCACAAACTCTTGAGACAAAAATGAAATTGAAGTGGAAATCTAGAACATAAAGGACTTTCGGAAGTATAATGTGAGGACTAAGATTTATTGTGCATATCTGACATTTCAATTTGGAAGTTGTATTGAGACGGGAAAAACTAATTCTTCATTGATATTGGAGAAAAAGCTTTTATCACAAATAATATGGTTACTAACACCTTAATCAATAATCCATGCATCATTACCTGAGAAACTCCCAATTTTGTCAAAAACCTCCAATTTCCTTAAGGCCTTCATAAGTTGCTGACATTGATCATGAGTAATTGGCTGATTAATTTTGTCAATGGTTTGATCAGTGACTTGATAAGTCATTGAGAATTCTCTTTTTCCTTTTTCTCTGAGTTTGCCATGCAATTTCCAACAAGTATCAACCGTGTGGTGTGGACATTTTCAATAATCGCAATTTAATTTTCCTTTCCCTTTATGATTTTGCCCATAATTCTTTGATGACGTGGCAGAATATGAGCCATTGGATGGCTTGAATATGAGGGCTGTTGTGGCTTCTTGAAGACTGTCTGATCCAAATGATGGAAAGATGCCCTGTGAGCCATCTGATCATGTGATGAGATCAAGACCGTCCATTCCACCCCTTTTAAAGCTCCGTGTCTCATCCTCTAGAAACCCCTAGCGTTGCCCCTTGCCTCTTTCCTTGTCCTCTTTTCATGGCTCCCTTCTGTGAAGCATTTGCATGAGTCGTAAGCACAACTTCGTTGCCGACTTTAGCGTATTTTGACAAGGCGAGGCGCTAGCTCTCCTCTTGGACGGCAAGCTAGTAGATCTGGCCAATCGTCGGCATGGGATCCATGGCCAAGATTTGGGACCAAAACGATAGTTACGATTCATTCAAAATCAAAAGATATCTCGTTACCTTTTTTCTCTCTTTCATCGCATGACATTGTTTTAGGGTTAATTTCCAGGCCTTCAAGTTTTTCCTCGACCCCCTCTAGTTCATTCCAAAGGGCTGATAGTTTGTTGAAGCATACGACAATGCTCATGTTTTCTTGTTTTAGTTCCGAAAGTGTGCGAGTTAATGAAAATTTTTAACTCAATCCAGTTTCCCATATATTTCCGTGATGTTTTCCCACATTTTTTTTGGAGTCCTCTGTTAGGGGTAGTCCGGCTGCTACTTCGAGAGTGATGCAATTTCCGATCCATGTTTGGACAAGTTGGTTGCATTTTCTCCAGTGTTGCCCTAGACGCTCATCGGACGGAATTGGGATGGGTCCGTCGAGAAATCCGCCTTTATCCTTGGTGACCAATGCTCACCAGAAATCTTACGACCAAGTTGAGTAATTGTCAGGGCCGGACAACTGATGGGTAATGAGTAGCTCCGATCCGTTAGCCATTGATGTGTATAGTGGGTCTCCGGGCTTTGGGCAACCACCGGCGGCAGCGATCTGTTACGACAGAAAACTGAATTGGGGATCGGGTAGGATTTTCTCCCAAACCTGATTTGAATGCTTAACCCACATGAAAAAACTCGGCCTAGTGGCAGAGCTTGCCCCAAACATGGCTGATGAGCCTCCATTGGGTTGGGTCTGTTCCCTTGGTTGTGATTTGCTAGCCATGGAATGATTTTTATTGGCCCATAAAACCATGGGCTGGATGGTACTTGGATAGGTAGCCATTGGTTGGATTGACCTGTAATGGGCTGGCCTAGATTGGTCTGGCCCGAGATGGGCTGCCCCTAATTCGGTTGGGCCTAGACGTGTTGTTCCTGATTCACGACTTCAGCAGGTAGGTCTGGAACATTTTCTCGAAGAGTTGACTCCTTTGTGGTTCGTTCCTTAGAACTTGATGAGTGATTTTTAGTCATGGTATTGGTAAGAAAAAAAATATGATTTCCTTCCCCATTTTGAGAATGTTCAAATATTGATTCCTACACCGGGGTGCCAACCTTGTTTTGCAGGTTAGTGTTTCCTACAATAACGAAGCGACAAAAGTATCCAAACGGCAATCAAGAAGTGCGAAGCTAGGCCAGGAAGACTCACTCTGATACCATGTGAGATTTGGTAGGACCATTGTCAATTGTTCTAAAAGCTTAAGCTGTTAGATGAATGCGTGATTTAATATTTAATTATTATAACACTCTCCCTCACGCTTAGTATGGTCTTTTTGCCTAGCACTAACTGTGGACATATTTAATTGGGGAGGCAATTGAGGCCTGAAAATATTTGAACTCAGGATCTCCAACTCTGGTACCATGACGAAAATTAAAGAAGGAGAATGTATTTTTGTATTTCTTCTCAATGTCTTTTCTCCATGTACAATGTTAAATATATATAGTACAAAATGTGATATACGAAAGGAAAGAATATATCTATTATAATCCTAGATTGATTCTACCAATCAATTACAATCTCTTATTGATTCATATATCAATTGTAATTCGGACAGATGACACAAATTTTGGGCACATCTTCCAACATCATCTCTCTCTAGTGAGTACTCGAACCAATCGACAAGTCCAAACCCATCGCCCACCCTCGCTCTGATCTGAAAGAGGGTCGCGACCCTCTCCTGGTTCAAGCCATCACTGATGCTCCATCGGTGATGTTCCGGTGGCCAAAGGCAGAGGGCCTGGGTTTTTTCTTCTTCTTTTTTGTGTGTTCTTTAAGTTTTAGCTTTTTTGTGTTTAAAAAGAAAAAAAAAACAGAAAAGGGGAAAAAAGAAAGAAAAAAAAAGAAAATCATAAAATTGTAGGACGAAAATGTCCTTGAAGGTCAGATCCTTATTTGAAATTGATATGACCACTTTAGGTCCTTATTTAAAAAAATTGAGGCATTCCAAACCCTTATTTATAATTTTTTCAGCTGGCACGTCCTGATGGTCAGCCCTTGTTGAGATTTTCATCAACAAAAAGATCTTTTCAGCCCATTAGTAGTATAGCAATTTCTCCGCCTAGCTAGTAGTTTTCTCGTACAGCCATCTCCGGAAATATTTCGTCTCTTCTTTGAGCGGTCAGAAGCTTCGACTATCATATCGATGCTCTTTTTGATCATCAGCTGATTTGTCCACTATTCTGTTCAAGTGCCAAATGAGCAACCGAAGCTACTGGGAGATTCTCGTAATAATTGAATTTTTTTTTAGAAAAGAAGAAGAGAAAAATGCTTCGTTCCCTTTTTTTTTTTGGTCCGTAAGAAAAAAAAATGCTTCGTTCGGACACCTATCACATTTGCATGATTTGACTAGTGGACACTTGGACATAGGTTACATGACTAAGCAAATTGCACGTTCACCGCCAAAGAAGTTTTTCCTTGTTTCGCCAAAAATGCACGAAATACCTTTTATTGAAAATTCGCTCTTCGGTTTTTTTGTGTGCATTGGGTACTATGACAGCTCGGAAAGGAAAGGGCCGGTGCTAACTAGCAAACTACGGATAAAAGAAATGACGAGTGCGAATGAAAAGGTGAAAGGCGAAACAAATAAAAGGCAGTATGAATAACACGTGTGTTGTTTTATTGGTTGATTGTGGATTAATACTTTCTCGGCTATTTAAAATCGGAGCCAATAGCTAACCATCGCGGCGGTTGTTATTTTAAATTTGAACTGTTCCTGGAACATTCGGAATGCTTCCAAGTAACCGCACTATGTTATCCACAAGGTGGTTGAACTTTTAACCTCTGCGGATTCTTTGGTAATTGGCCCATCGCTCCTTTCTCCTTAGTTTTCCTCGAAAGGACTTCACTTTGGTACCCACGAGCGTGAAGCTCATTATCATCCCAACTTGATCCCCAAGTCTCGCGAATTTGGGTGGGAAGTTTCCTCGGACTTTTGCGTCCCAGAGCAATGAGAACTCGACGAGCCAGAACGTGTCCCACCTTGGTCTTCACGGATCAATTTGCTTCTATCAGGGACTAGATGTCTGTCTGGTCCGAGAATTGGGAGGGAAATTGCACCGTCGCCCCAGAGGCCACGATCGCAAGGGAAGCATGCACAAGGCGAACGCTCGGGCAACTTTACGTTGATCCACAAAATTGGTGAATCGGCAACCGATAACGCCCTCTCCATTTTCAGCCCTTCGAGCGTCCTGCCTTCCCCCATATGAGTGTGATCAGCTCCTCGTTCGAGTTTGTGCATGCAAAACCAGTGTAGCTTAATTTTCGGAAAAGTACCAAGAAGGTGGTAAACCTATTGCAATTTAGTTCCAAACATTTTAATTATATTGATTTAGTCTTGAACTTTTTCACATTTTACCAATTGAATTCATTCGGCTAGTTTAAGTCGGAAATCGCTAACATGAATGCTAGCTGTCCTACTTGGCTTGACGGACACTCACATTGACATTTTTCTTATAAATTTTTAATATTTTTTTGAGAATTTTTCTTTTTTCTCTTTTCTTTCCTTTACCTTTTTTTTTGTGTGTGTTTGGATTAAGGGCCAACGAGGACGTTGTGGCCCTCCCCCAGATTTGGCAAGGGTCGCAACGCTTGCTGTGGCGGGTGAGGGCCCGGATGCCTTCGTTGACCAAAGTGAGGGCACGCTATCCCTCGCTTAAATCTAGCAAGGGCCACAAAGCCCTTGCCCAATGCTGGCAAAGGCATCTCGCCCCTCGCTTGTGGTCAACAAGGGTCAGCTGGCGACCCTAGCCAGACCTCAGTCCAAAAAAAGGGTAAAGAAAAGACCAAAAAAACTATTAAAAAAATGTTTATGTCGACACCGATTATGTTATATAGGACGGTCGATGTCTACTCTAGCAATTTCTAAATTAGATTGGCAATATAGACTTAATTGATAAAATTCAAAAAAGATTTAAAACTGAATTAACATAATTGAAATGTTTAGAGCTAAATTGATATAAATATAATAAGTCTATGATTTTTCTGCTCAAATCCTAGAGAAGCTTAGCATCGAGGACATTTTTAGTACTTTTCTTAGTACTTGTCTCTCGATTTCTTTCGAAGTCTTGATGAGGTGAAGAATGCGGTGATGACAAGACATCATTAAAGAGAGGCTAAGGAAGGCCATGCGGTCATGTGCATGCACATGATAATTGATGAATCTTTTCCTTCTTCTCTTTTGTCTCGGCTTCTTTGGAATTTTGTAAATTACCCACACGTAAAGGAAAGAAAGGCCAATTGATAAGGTCATAAATTTGACTTTTTTTTATCACTCCATGGAATAATTTAGGTTTTATCTGACTAGGACACTAGCTTTGGATGCCGATAGGCTGTCCCCATCGTGGCCCATTGATCGTCTCGTCCGTGCAATCGTGACTCATGTTCAACCAACTATTGATCTAACCACACCTAATCCAAGTCCCACTAAACCCTAGCACGCGAGCTCCTCTTCTCTACCTTTCTCCTCTTAACCACCCCTTTGCCGCCACGCGCTGGACCGACCACCACCCCTCCTCTCCCGTCGTCCCCGCCGGCAATATTGGCGCAGCACCATTCAACCAGGCCACCATCGCTTGTCAACAGACTTTTCTAGGTATTTTTTCCCTATGCCGGTCTCGACGGCGCCTCATGTGCATTGAGTCTTGCGATCATGGAGGCACCATCAGCTCCTAATTTGGACATATCCTTATAAAAAATTGAGTTAATACAACGAAAAATCCTAAACTAGTATATATGTAATAAATTTTCCCCAAACTAATTTTTTAATCACAAAAAATCTTAAATTGGTACATCTGTGATAAATTTACTCCACACTAATTTTTTGATCACAAAAAATTTCAAATCGGTACACTTGCGATAAATTTACTCTCTGTTAAATTAGATTAATATTACAAAAAATCATAAATTAATAATTTTGTGTACCAATTTAGGATTTTTTGCTTATTAATCCCAAGAAATTTGGGTAAAAAATGTTATTTTCTTACGTGGACGTGCGCTTGACCAACACGGCCGTAGTTAATCTCCGTAGATAATCTGCCTCGGATAAGCCCGGATCAAGGCACTCATGTCCTGTAGGGCTGTGGAGAATGAGAGGGGTAGCTTCCAATGAATTCGAGTCCTGATTTTAATTATTAGAGGAAATAATTTGCGTGACGGTTACATCACGTGACAATAATATAACCGTAATATAACCGAGCCATTAATTAAAATGAAATTCATGACACGTGGGGGATATCGGTTGCTCGATTACACTCCATTATCACCGTTGTGCGATGTAATGATCACATAGAATATAATATAATTAGGGACATTGGAGATAAGGATGAGGGGTAAATATAGAAGACCTGGTCTCCTCCTATAACCTTAGGAAACAGGATCGGGATTGGGATTGGGATCGGGATCGGCTGAACTATTGTTATTATTACTTATGGAAATCTACCATTGTTTATTATGGCACGACACGATTACGATCACGAGATACACCGCATGGAGTACATGGACACGGTCGATTCCGTGGCGGGCGCGCCGTGGACCCGAGCGTGGTCACTCTCCAAGCCGTAGTCCATCATCGGACGGCACTGCAGATCCTCGTCGTGCTCCTGCACGAACTCCGGGATCTCGATCTCGCCCCTCCCCACGTGCTCCCACAGCAGGTCGAGCCGGCTCACGTAGTTCAGCTTCCCGTACAACCTGCCACGGGACAAACAGTAACCAACCCGTGTTAGGAGCTGCCGTGTCCCTTGTCTTTCTGTCTTTCGCTTAACAGTCAAATTGTTCGTGTTTCGTTCGAAAACGCAACGCAGATCGGATTCGAAACCGATTCGACGTCGACCGGACACGACCGTAATGCATTCCGATTCGTTACTCACCCGCCGGTGAAGAGAAGGCGGCCAAAGGTGGCGAAGAAGAGGTGGGCCTGGAGGCCGGGGTGGACGAAGTGGACGGTCTCGAGGTTGTCCTTGATCTGGGCGGGGATCGAGTCGTAGATGGATCGGAGGGCCGAGAACCCGGGGAAGTTGTCGCTCCTCTGGACTTCGCTGTGCACGTACACCACGCTGAACCGCTTCTTGCTCAGCCTCGGATAGATCTTCTCCTCCAGGTACTCGTTCAATACCTCGGCGCTCAGGAATCGAGCTGATGGTCAACACCAACCAACATTACACCAGTCAAATCTCTCGCTCGCGCGTAGCAGAAACCGATCGTAATCAGTAAGCTTCCAGTAGCTCTTAGTTCTCGCGATTGAATTAACCATGACCTTGTGTCGTTGCAAAGATCCAATTTCCTATCTAGATGTGAACAGTCTAGCAACAACCGAAGATGCATGTCGTGAATCAAAGTTTTCCAGCGTTACGTTCGACGAGAAACAATCACATTCTCGGACTTCGTCAAGTGCCCGAACTAGACGACGGGGGGATCTTTTTACCTGGGAAGAACTTTCCGACGATGCGGAGGATCTTGCGGCCGCGCTTGTCCCGGCCCTTGATCTTGAAGACCTGGAGCTTCTCGATCAGCTGTTCTTGCTCTGCCCGAGAAAGGACCACGCACATCTTTGCTTCTTCACTTTGCTCGAACTGTGTGGTCTGTCGTCCGTGAAGTGAGCTCAGTGCAAAGGCGAACGGTGCGTCAAACGGGCTGGTGCATTCATACGCGAGACGACAAGCTCGAGGGGTGTGATTATGGAGAGAGAGAGGGAGAGAGGGAGGGGGAGGACATGTCGGACGAGACACGAATATGCGAAAGCATCTTCCGTTTCTGGGGGCCAGTGCGATTTGGTCGCTGCTGGTGGGATCTGCCGTCGTGTTCCGCGGCGCGATCTTGTTGATCGTCATTGGCCGAGTCAGGTGGGGGCGTATCCTCGTCCATACCGTGCACCCCTTTTGCACGAAAGATGCGTCCACGTGAACGAACGAACGAACGATTATATACATACATGCGTACGTACGTACGTATAAAAATCAACATATTTTGAATACTCGAGATATTGTTTTTATATAAATCAAGACAATAATTCTTTTTTTTCCTCTTAAACGTTAGAATTGTGTTTGAGAAATTTGTCCCATCGGGAAATTAACTAGACTAAAATCAAGGAACATTTTGAAGTTTCTTGTAATCTCTTTTATTGGCATTCGCTATTCATTACAAATATCATGGACCCAAATTTGTATTAGATATCTCTTCCAATTATAAGCAATTGAAAGGTTCCATAAGATGTCAAAAGCGAACAAAGTTTCCGTGAAAATCACTCTATTTTAAGAGCTTGTCGATCCAACTAGTGTAGGCGCTCTCTCTCTCTGAACATCACTTAGCATGAAGGAGGCGATGATGTCACCATTGGAGGCGGAGGCGGAAGGCGGCTTCAACTTGCTGGTCCGAGGCGAAGATTCAAGGCCTGGGAGGTTGCGACGTCTGAATTCGCTCCTTGAGCCTCCCCCTGAGGAAGGGGGGAATTTTGTTTAAATCGGGTCCACCATGAGTCAAGTGATCTTGACCATCCAATGTGCTGGCTCTAGATCAAACTATTGGGATCAACTGGTCCATAATGGACCTGGAGTTCGTCCCGGCGAGTCATCCCTAGCAAACTAATTGGAATTTTGCGTAATTGAAACAGATCATTGAATGTTAACCACTTTTTTTTCATCCAGAGTGAGCTTGTGAAATTATCTCTTTGCATATCTAGATCTAGCCATCGAGAATTTCCTAGGAGGGCTCCCTTCTCAGAGTAAAAAATTGCCTACTGAAAAATTCCCCTCTTCTCCTCTCGTTTTAGGATCTTTGATTTACATTTGCTTCAGTAGATATCGTGTTCTTTGATAAATTTGGATGACAAATGGGGAGTACTATCTTCATTTTACTTTTTATGCAAAAGAGACGCGCTCGGGAGTTCAAGGAATTCCGAGGCAATCTCTTCTGTTTTCACAAAACCATGTTCAAAAGTTAAATAAAATCATTTACAATAAATACTTATTGGCGCTCATGCAGGCATCAGCATGTCTAGCACCGGCTTGAACTTTAAGAACTCCGGGAAAGAAAACAACCTAAAAAATGCCATGATCCTACCAAACCAATCACCAAAACCCTACCTCCAACGCACCCGATATCGCGCAAATACGAGATTTTCTGGCAAAACCTTGAATTCCCGAATATCCATCGAGAAAGTAGAGATCATCTCTTTTCTTTTCTTGTCCGACTGTCCCTTTAGCTAAGAGAACTTTCTCAATTTGTCATCCAAACTATCAAACTATATCTACTGAAGCAAAGGTAAATCAAAAATTTAAAACGAGAGTAGAAGATCGAATTTTTCGCAGGGGATTGTACGGCAGGATTTCCCAAGAAAGATTTATGTGCATGAAGGCATTAACTAATTCCCATATCCAATAGCGTGGCGCATCTAATATTTGATGCTTAGGGAGCAACCAATTTTGAGGTTTTTAGGACACGATGAATTATTGCCATCAATTCGATCATATGCACAAACCCAATTGACATGCATTTCAATGAGGCATGAACTATTCATTCTTGGTTACAACCCTATTCAAGGATTTCAATACAATATCACTATTAGATCGCTTCTGTGTTGTACTCTTTTATTTGGCTTTGGACATCTTGCTCTGATTTCTAATAGTCTTGTGATGGTTTTCTTTGTCTTTCTTTGTTTCCTTCTTTCCTTGCCGTTGCCGGCCTTCGGCAGCAGCAACCAAAAACATTCGAAAGTTCTTTCCTAATTAGTATGGTGCGGCATCTCTTACTCTACATTTGTACGACATGTCAATCTCACCTATCATGGCCAATACAGTTTGCGAAAATAAAAGAAATGACATGCAAAAATATCTGAAACTAGAAACTGTTGAGGATTTATAAACTTTTTTCGAAGCAGCGGTTTTTTTTTTTTTGGTTACGAGCGTTGGGAAGTTCCAGTTTCCTTTTAAAACATCTTTACTTAATTTTGAAAGCAAGTATTACAGTGGGTCTTCCTTTGCAACTTTCTGGGAAGTCAACATAAAAATTACATCTATCAGTTTCAACAATGAGGGATCATCATCAGCAGTCCACAACTGAACATCTCGCATCCTAATCCTTAAAGGTGATTGTTTTCTCTTTTGAACTGCAACTGACGGTGCATCATCAGCGAAGTAATGAAATCTGAAGAAGCTCAAAGTGCTTCAATCATATACTCTTGAACAACAAATCCGAATTCCTTGAAATAGGTAAAGCCATGATTGTGAACCACATTTGGATGTGGTTTTCCGATTTCCTGGCATGATGCATCATCACGAGGAGACTTATTCCCCATATTTTTAACCACACGTTCCAAAATCTTTTATCATCCCCAACCATTGTTATCTCTAGATTTATGCCTTCTCTTCATTTTTAACCACATTCCCAAAATCTTGGATTATACCCCAACGTTGTACGTTGTTCTTTCTAGATTTACGCTTCTCTTCCTCCTGGAGGTTTTTTTGAAATTAGAATTGTCACGTCCCGGGGAAATGATATGGCCATCCTCCTACTTACACACACAAATTTAAACATAACCATCATTAACATATTATTAAAATATATGTATATCCTTCTATATGTAAACAATAATATGAATATAGACTTTCCAAATTAATAAATAAACATCAACAAATACCATATTATTAACTTAGGAGATTCTTCCTAAGTCGATCTAAACTTTTAATTTTATTTCAGAGTGAGTACAGGGAGAGGACATCCTTATTACAACCATTGATCTCTAACCCAATTTAACGGTGGAGATTGATGACAAGTGTCTAGAATACAAATATATTTTCCATTTGACCTCCGATGAATACTCTAGAAAGCCCTTGTGTACATTCCCTATATTACCCTCAACAAGGTTCTGGAGCACTTGAGAAATATTCTTGGAAGATGTCGAGGCTCAATCGGTTGTGTTGGGTAACATTTAACCTTAAAACTTTTGGACCGTTACATATGCATGTCGAGCTTGGTGGTAGTTTTTCAATCGGGCCCTTGAAGGTAACCGTGTATCGTCCATTAGTCTCCATTCCATCTGCATAGTATGTCGTACATGCGATTTTTTTGGCTAAGCTGAATGAAGCATTATTTAATGTCAATTCACTCCATTGATTGTTGAGATACATTGTGTTTCTTGGAAGGAATTGCAATAGAAAAGCTTCGCTTGTAAATTTCTTCTGTAATAACCACCATAAATCTCCTTTGAATTTTAGGACAAATTATACCGAATTCGTGTTGGGGGCCATGCATTTGCCTGATGCTGCTTTCCCTTCTGTTCTTTATGTGAGCAGCTTTGTTGAAACGGAACTACCATTTTTCAAAACCGAGATTACAATGCCATCGAACACATTTGCTGCTTCCTTGCAAAGGCATTTGCACCCTATAGGTGCAAAAATGTATGGTGCTTTTTGGTGCTCTCACTGTTTGGAACAAAAGCAGGTGACAGGTCCTCTTCAGTGTCTATGGAACCGTGGCGTGGTCGTTAGAGAAACTCGAGTGCGCATCTTCTTCAAATTGATATGACATAGAACGTCTGAAGTTTAGAATATAGGTTAGAACTAATGGTCTTTGCAAATTGTAGCAGAGGATATACTTCATAGAAACGCATACCGTCTATCTAATTGTTGGTTTGGCTTTTGAGTGGATCATGGAGAAGTAGAATAGAGGGGCTTCTCTTTTTTTGTTAGTGAACATGCTGTTGTGATCAGCTATGAACTTAGTCATAGCCGACACAATGCTAATGAAATTGTCGGTAAAAGCAAAGATTACTCATTAACATATTCGCGTTAACATGTTTGGCGTGAGGCAGCGAAGATATTGGACTATGTGCAATGCTTTCTTGATTGATACAAGAAAGGAGCTAAACACTACAAAAAAACTAGGATTTTGCGACGAAAATTTGCAACGAAAAATTTTTCGTCGGAAATTAGCAACGACTTTTGTGACGAAAACTAAATTTGTTGGAAATTTGCGATGAAAAAGTTTTCGTCGCTAAATTCCAACGAAGTTTGCGACGAAAAATTTTTCGTCGCAAATTTGCCACGAATTTTCCAACGAAAATAGAACATATTGGAATAAATGCGATTTTTTTGCCACGTATTTTCCAACGAAAATAGAACATATTGGAATAAATGCGTTTTTTTGAAATTCGTGGGAAAATAGAACATATTAGAATAAATGCGTTTTTTTTAAATTCGTTGGAAAATTCGTGGCAAATTTGCCACGAATTTTCCAACGAAAATATAACATATTGGAATAAATGCCTTTTGTTAAAATTCGTGGAAAAATTCGTGGCAAATTTGCCACAAATTTTCCAACGAAAATAGAACATATTAGAATAAATGCCTTTTGTTAAAATTCGTGGCAAATTTGCCACGAATTTAGCACGAAAATTGAACATATTAGAATAAATGCCTTTTTTAAAATTCGTGGCAAATTTTCCACGAATTTTGCCACGAAAATTGAACATATTAGAATAAATGCCTTTTTTGGAAATTCGTGGCAAATTTGCCACGAATTTTGCCACAAAAATAGAACATATTAGAATGAATGCCTTTTTTAAAATTCGTGGCAAATTTTGCCACGAAAATTGAACATAGTAGAATAAATGCTTTTTTTAAAAATTCGTGGAAAATTTGCCATGAATTTTGCCAAGAAAATTGAACATATTAGAATAAATGCCACGAAAATAGAACATAGTAGAATAAATGCCTTTTTTTAAAAATTTGTGGCAAATTTGCCACGAATTTTGCCACGAAAATAGTGCATAATAAAATAAATGCGTTTTTTTTTATTTTCGTGGCAAAATTCATGGCAAATTTGCCACTTGCCACGAAAACAAAACATAGTAGAATAAATGTTTTTTTAAAAAAATTCGTTGCAAAATTCATGAAAAATTTGCCACGAATTTCAAAAAAATGCCGGCAAACAAATGCAAAGTCATCCTCTTCGCTATCCTCCTCGCCAAAGAAGAAGCCCGAACCAAATCTCCTCCTCGCCTTCCTCCTCGCAGTCGACTATGCCCAGATTTGGTCGCTAATTTCATCGCAAATTAGCCACGACAACCGCCTCAACAAACCCCAACACGTTCGATCATGATTTTAGATTATGTTTATTTCATGGAAAATATAATATTTTCTTGAAAATGTTTATGAGAAGTCATTTTTCATGAAAATGATAATATTTTTTGGTATTTGGTTGAAGCTTGCAAATGAAATAAATTTTTTTTCCACCATTTGGTAGGGAAAATCTAAAAATTACCAAAGAATTTGAATTTTTTTCTTTTTTTTCTTTTTTTTATTTTTTTCCCTTCTTTCTCGGCTGATGGACAGTAGCCGGCCACAAGCAAGGGATGACCTCACCAGCCTCGGGCGAGGCCCACGATCTATTGCTAACTGTGCTCATGGTTGGCCACTGGGTGAGAGAGAAGGAAAAAGAAACAAAAAAAAAGAAGAGAAAGAAATTTCCTATTTCATATTTAAACAATAATTAAAACTACAAATTTTTTAGTCATTTTTTTATAAAAGCGAACATTTCATTGATCACAGACCCGAGCCTGAGCGTCGAGGACCCGCTACGACCTTTGTGGACTAAAGCCCGAGCATTAGCGACTCGAGCACAGCTTTTGTGAGCCTACAGGCACCAGGGGTTCAACCCCACCCTCGATAGACCTGGGCGTGGGTGCTGGGGACCCGGGCTCCAGGCCAATGGATACTTGGTCTCGAATGCCGAGACCTGAGAACCAACATTAGGATTTTCGTGCCCAACCGTAGAGTTTCAAATTCAAGTGCTGACACTTAATTATATATTTGAAAATGTTTTTCAACTTCTCAAAAGAAAAAATCATTTTCTCAAATTTAAGCATAAGTCTTCCATTGACTTGGGAAAATATTTTCCGTCGACTCATTTATTTTAAACAATGCATTTTTCTTAGGTTGGAAATGATATTTTTTATATTTTGGCGGAGGGTTGTAGTGATAACTAAAGCGAATATGCATAGTACTCTCCAAAAGTAAAAGTAATCTATGCATTTGGTATTTTTCAAAAAGAATATAATATACCTTTTATCCATTTATTTCGTACTTTTTTTGTCTGTGTATTTTTTATTTATCTAACCAAGTTCTTTTATTTGCACAAATTTTCATTTAAGTCCAACACCATTTAGCAAAATGATTTGGTACATGTCCATGTAGAAATTCACATTTTTTATTCGCGTCATTCATTAGCAATGTTCGACGGTCATATCAGCTAAATTCGAATGGATTTGATGTTGAAGGGATTTGAAAAAAATTAGAAAGATTTTATTACCAAATTTAAATTAAAAGGACAGAGACTTCATTAAAAATGCATGATAGTATATGGAAGAAAAGTATAATTTCTCCTTTAAAAAATAAACATATCAAATGGTATCGGATGGAGCGCGGACAGGCTAACACAATGTTCTTTTGCAATCTCCTATTAAGAGAAAAAAGTTAATCTCATACCCAAAAAATGATTTCATTAATTTAACATGTTTTCGTTTTTTTCAAAATTGGCAGGAAGAGTATATTCAAGTGCTCGAAATAACTCCAATCAAACAACTCGTTATCATCATTAGCGACGGATTTAGCCACGAAAAAAATCCATGGTTAATTAGCGACGAATTTAGCCATGAACTTGACATTACCAATTTAAAAAATATAAAAATTTTGTGACGAATTTTTTTTTCGTGGCTAATTAGCTACAAACTCTTATGTTAATCGCTAATTTTGGCGACTTAGCGACGAACTCTTATTTTCGTCGCTAATTTTAGCGACGAACAGAAGACTGGTGCGAATGGTAACCATTCTGTTCCAGAAATCAAATTCTTGCCAGAAATTGATTTCTGAAATTCTTGCCAGAAATTGATTTTTAGAGGAGAAATCTGTTTGGTAAAACATGATCAATTCTGCTCCATAAATTGATTTCTGGAACAGAAATTTTTTTTTATTTTTTATTTTTTTGGGCACCTCAAAAAAAATAAATTTCACTCGAAGTGGGTGCCCAAAGGTATTCTAAGCCATTTTGTGAAGTTTTGAAATTTTTGATTTTTTTTATTTTTTGGGCACCTCAAAAAAATTAAATTTCACTCAAAGTGGGTGCTCAAAGGTATTCTAAGCCATTTTGTGAAGTTTTGAAATTTTTGATTTTTTTTATTTTTTTGAGCACCTCAAAAAAAATTAAATTTCACTCAAAGTGGGTGCCAAAGGTATTCTAAATCATTTTGTGAAGTTTTGAAATTTTTTATTTTTTTTATTTTTTTGGGCACCAAAAAAAATAAATTACACTCAAAGTGGGTGCCCAAAGGTATTCTAAATCATTTTGTGAAGTTTTGAAATTTTTGATTTTTTTTTATTTTTTTGGGCACCTCAAAAAAATTAAATTTCACTCAAAGTAGGTATCCAAAGGTATTCTAAGACATTCTGTGAAATTTTGAAATTTTTAATTTTTTTATATTTTTAAAAAAAAATTCACCAAATTTTCTATTTTCTCGAAATCTTGACTTTTTTTATTTTCTAGAAATTTTTATGAATTTTTCTGGAATGTTTCAATTTTTATGCATTTTCTGAAAAAAAAAATTAGTGAGAAAAAGAGAGAAAATAGGGAGAATGCATTCTGGAAAAGAGAAGCTATAAAAAGTAGCTTCTCTTTTTCTTGCCAAAAACTCATTCTGGAATCAAGAATGCATTCTGGAATCAAGTATTTTTAACAAACGCATTTTTATTCCAGAATGTGAAAATTGCTCCAGAATGCATTCCGGAAATTTTTTAACAAACGCATTTCTATTCCGGAATCCATTCTGGAACAGAATTTCTATTCCAGAATGGATTCCATGCGCACCCTCCTTTCGTGGCAAATCTCCCCGCCCTAACCCCAATTTTTTTTTCTCTCTCTCTGCTATTCCTCATATTCCCCCATCTTCTGCCAAACACCTCTCCGTCGCTCCCTCCTCCCCTCTGCCAGCCATGAAGGCCTTCGTCACCGCCACCACCGCCGTCGCCTCCTCCTCCGTCGCCATACGCTCGTTCCGCGCCCACAAGCCCTCCCTCGCCCCAGATCTGGACGAGGTCGGCTGCCGCTCGACCTCGTGCAGATCTGGGCGAGGTCGAGCGGCCCCGCCCATGGCTGCTCGACCTCGCCGTCGTCCCTCCTTCTCCGTCGCCACACGCCCGTTCCGCGCCCACAAGCCCTCCCTCGCCCCAGATTTAGACGACGTCGGCCGCCGCTGGACCTCGTGCAGATCTGGGCGAGGTCGAGCGGCCCCGCCTAGATCTGGGTAACGGCGAGGGCGAGCGGCGGCCATGGGCGAGGCCGGGATCCGATGCTTCGTCGCCGAGGGCCCCGCGATCTCCCAGCCGAGGGCCGCCGGCGGGGGACTGGTTGATTGCGTGGTGGTCGGGGGCGAGAACAGCGGGCTCTGCATCGCCTAGCGCTCACCACGAAGCACCGCGACAAGGCCCCCGACGTGGTCGTCACCGAGGCCAGGGACCGCGTCGGTGACGACCACGTCGTCAGATTTCCGTCCCTTCATCGCGTTATTTTCCACTGAATGCATCTTCAGATGTACTTCTTCTCCAGGTATTACAAACTACAGAACACTCTCCAATCTGCATTTTGTACTTGATATGAATGCTATGTTACTCTAATGTTCATATGCAGTTGGATCTATATACCGCATCCAATGGAGTTCTAATTAGAAATGCTGCCAAAACTAATCCCAAAGATCCTTCTATTGATTTGGGACCTGAATTTGATAAGGTGAAGGTTACTTTAGTTGTGTATCCTTATTCCGCCTATTACGGATATTAATGTCATGTTTCATTATATCTGCCTTTTTCAGTTGGGAAGTTTTGTGAGCCGCGTCGAGTCTATTCCCAGTGTAGTTGAGTTGGATAGCTTGAAAGTCACTGGTGATGTGTAGTTTGGAAATGGCATTAAGCTCAAAGTATAGACATTGCGCTTGGCATTTGTTTTTACATACTTTGTCCGATTATTGAGGATCTACTACAAATTTATGGGACCTACAGTAAAACCCATCAGACCACCGGTTAAATTATGAAGATTTGCTTACTCTGTTGAGTCCATCTATAGAGTATGAGTTGCAAGTAAATCTATGTTTAGTTAAAGATGCAGTATTTGCAATTTAATTTAGATCTAGGCTATCTTGCAGACTCCGCTCTCTATAGAATTTATTCTGTCTCATGTGTTAAAGTACTTTTAGATGTAATTTGTAGTCAATCATTAAGAGAATATACTGTGAACTTAGACATATCAGGATGGATATATTTTGTCTAAAATGTTATGTGAAGTAATCGTTTAGTACATATGGCGATTGTCATAACCATTTCGTGTTGTTGATCTCATTTCAGTATCAATGGATTTTCACTTATGTACTTTGAAGGGTTCACAGTACAGGGATTGGGATTACAAGGTATGAAATACCTGGATGTCCTTTTATAATATATCTATGTATCTTTAGTACCTTGGTCTCCCTTGATTATGTTGGAGAGTGTGGTTTTGGTTTTGAGGAAGTAACTTAAACATATCGAGAACCTATAGTAGCAGATTGAACCTAAGCTATTCTACATTGTTTTGGCATGATACTTAGTATTCTTGTTTGAAATAACAGGAGGAAGGATGTTGTATCTTTCTTGGGTAAGTTGGCCAATGAAGAGATGGTCAATGCAATGCATGTTTTGCTTTTGTATCTACGAAGTGCTCCAGATGATGAAAAACCTTTGGTTGCCATACTTATGCTGCACTTTGATCTAATAGTATACTTTCTTGACTATTCATTTTGTAGTTTTTGGGATTTTATTGGATTTTGAATTTGATATTTGTAACTTCTCTTCTTGCCCATTTTTGAGTTGCATATGTAAGATATGCCTCGGTGAGTATGACGAAATTTTATGGTGATTAACTTGGTGTTGGAATTTGAAGATGCAGTGTGAATCTGTAGATTTAATGAAGCCTACTCTTATTTTTTGGTTATCTATTCCAGAAAATTATGGCTAAGATAACACTTTGGTGTAGGTAGAACCTCGGAAGTACAGCATATACAGAGAGAGGCTGTCGTGGCAATTTCTGCATAAGTTATGCAAATGAGAGGTTGCAACGACATTTCAACTGGCATCTGTTAAAACTGGAGCAGGAAGTGAGCATCACACATGGACCGTATCTTTAGTAGTTTTGTTTAGTATTTATATGATGGGGATTGTCGCTAAAAGCAGGATAGTTTTTTTTATTCATTTTTGTCGTCATTATTTATTGTGCAAGATTATTTATTCTCTCATTATGTGTACTATAAAGAAAAATATTTATGTCGTTCTTGTGGAAAACGTTGATGAATGTATTTCATTTTCATATTATTATAATATTTTGATGTTATTAAGTGCTCAATGTTAAATATAAATTCTAGAAATTAAATTTTCTTTTAATTGGGTTTAAAATTCGAAAAATAAAATATTAGATTATGTTTAAATTTGTTGCAAAATTCACGAACTTTTAGCGACAAATTTTGCAACGAATTTTCCCACAAATTTAGCCACCAATTTTTTTAGGGTTAATACCACGAAAAACCCTAAACTGGTACACTTGTGACAGATTTACTCCAAACTATTTTTTTGACCATAAAAAACCCCAAACTGGTACATCTGTGACAATTTTACCCCAAACTATTTTTTTGACCACCAAAAACCCCAAACTGGTACATCTGTGACAATTTTACCCCGAACTATTTTTTTGACCACCAAAAACCCCAAACTGGTACATCTGTGACAATTTTACCCCGAACTAATTTTTTAATATTATTTTTTATTTTTTCGAATTTTTTTTAGTTTTTCTTATCTTATCTTTTTCCTTTCCTTTTCTTTTTTTTTCCTTCATCTTTAACCTCAAACAAAAAAAAATTCAGGAAGTGTGAATTTGGTAAGGCATATTAAATTGAAATTAAATTCGTAAGTTTGTATCTATAATTTTTTTCTTTATAATTTCTTAATATATCAATGAGAAATAGTACAAAAAATTCTTATTGCGTTTTATTTATTATATATTTCAAGTGATCATATTGATTTATGAATCGTCATGCGCATATAATATCTCTCATCTTATATATAAAATATATTATTTTTGTAAATTAATCTTTTAAATTAAATTGGCAAGCAAGACGTATAGAAATTGTTGATCAGCTGTACTCCAAGCTTAGGTAACAAGCTTGCGTTGGACCCCATCAGTTTGCCTATCCACTTGCACCCAAAAATAAGAAAGACACAACAACAATATAATGCCTTTTTCGCGAGACATTTAAATGTAGAAAAAAGTGGTTGGCATAAAAATTCATGCATATAAAAGAAAGTCTTTCATTTAGCGTTTATGTTTTTTTTGGGTCAAAATGTAGCATTTATGTTATGTGTCACGTTATTGTGGTATCAATTACAATATAACAATCCATTGTTGGTCCAATGAAGATGAAGGAAAAAAAAAAGAAAAGGAAAGGAAAAAGAAAAGAAAAGAAAAACTAAAAAAATTCGAAAAATAAAAAAAATAATATTAAAAAATTAGTTCGGGGTAAAATTGTCACAGGTGTACCAGTTTGGGGTTTTTGGTGGTCAAAAAAATAGTTCGGGGTAAAATTGTCATAGGTGTACCAGTTTGGGGTTTTTTGTGGTCAAAAAAATAGTTCGGGGTAAAATTGTCACAGATGTACCAGTGTAGGGTTTTTTATGGTCAAAAAAATAGTTTGGGGTAAATCTGTCACAAGTGTACCAGTTCAGGGTTTTTCGTGGTATTAACCCATTTTTTTTTGTCGCAATTTACCAACGAAAATTGAAATTTTTTTGCGGAAAAATTCGAGATTTCCCACGATATTTGCAACGAATATTTTGCGACAAATTTTTCAACGAATTTTGCAACTAATTTAGTCACGAATTTTGCAACGAATAATTAGCCACAAATTAATTTTCGTCACAAATTACCAACGAAAATTCAAATTTTTGCTGCAAAATTTTGCGAAAAAAAATTTCCAACGAATTTTTTTGTTCGTGGCAAAATACCGGGTTTTTCAATTTCGTGGGAAAATTCGTGGGAAATTTCTCACGAATTTTCCAACAAATAGTAAAACAAGCTGAAAATTTGAATTTCGTTGCAAAATTCGTGGGAAATTTCCCACGAATTTTCCAACGAATTTGAAAAAAGCCGAAAATTTGAATTTCGTTGGAAAATTTGTGGTTCCAACGAATTTGAAAAAAGCCGAAAATTTGAATTTCTTTGGAAAATTCGTGGAAAATTTCCTACGAATTTTCTAACGAATTTGAAAAAAGCCGAAAATTTGAATTTTGTTGGAAAATTCGTGGGAAATTTCCCATGAATTTTCCAATGAATTTTCCATGCCACGAAATTTGCAACGAATAATTAGCGACGAATTAATTTTCGTCGCAAATTACTAACGAATATTCAGATTTTCGTCGCAAAAATTTACGGAAAAAATTTCCGACGAATTTTTTTGTTCGTGGCAAAATACCGGGTTTTTCAATTTCATCGCAAAATTCGTGGGAAATTTCCCACGAATTTTGCAACGACCATGTTTTCGTCGGAAATTACCAACGAAAAATTCAAATTTTTTGTCGCAAAAAATTTCCGACGCCAAATGAGCGATGAATTTTTTTTCGTCGCTAATTTTGTCGGAAATTTTACCACGAAAAATTGCCCACGAATTTTGCCACGATTTTTGCAACGAATAATTAGCGACGACATTTCCAACGAACTTTCTAACGAATTTTCCGACGAAATTTCCAACGAATTTTTGCGACGAATTTTGCGACAAAAAAATTTCGTTGAAAATTACCAACGAAAATTTAAATTTTTCGTCGGAAAAATTTGCGACAACGAATCACCAACGAATTTTTGTTTGTCGCTAATTTCGTTGGTTGCAAAATTTTTTGTTGGAAAATTCATTGTAAAACGGCGGTTTTTTTGTAGTGTTTTTGGAAAATGGAAGTTATGCAGATCACTGTGATGAATCATCTCAACTAAGTCCACTGAGCTTGTTAGATTCGAATCCAGACGCCCGGGCAAGCTCCGACAATTCTTGCTCTCCGCTCAAAGCTTGCCGAATGCGCTTCGGCGAGAAATCTTTTTTTACCCAGAAGAGAAGCATCAACTCCCAATGCTTTGCAGCAAATTAAAAGAAGGTAATTTTGGCCCCTTTCGGCATTTTATCATTGATGGATCATGCCATCATCAACTATAACAGAAACAAAAGCAATGCCCAGAAATGCTGGTGAGTATCTGAATTAAAGCAGACTAAGAACAAAGCCATTCTCTCTCTAGGACAAGCCAAAACACCTGAACTGAGGAAATCCCCACACCTCACCATTTATCAGCCATGTAGGGAAGCCTTCTATACCAACATCAGCACATTGCTAGGCTATTTTAGCTCCTTTCTTGTATCAATCAGGAAAGCATTCCACATAGTCCAATATCTTCACTGCCTCACACCAAACATGTTAACGCGAATCTGTTAATGAGTAATCTTTGCTTTACCGACAATTTCATTAGCATTGTGTCGGCCATGACTAAGTTCGTAGCTGGTCACAACAACATGATCACTAACAAAAAAAGAGAAGCTCCTCTATTCTACTTCTCCATGATCCACTTAAAAGCCAAACCGACAATTAGATAGACGGTATGCGTTTCTGTAAAGTATATGCTCTGCTACAATTTGCAAAGACTATTAGTTCTAACCTATATTCTAAACTTCAGACATTCTATGTCAGATCAATTTGAAGAAGATGCGCACTCGAGTTTCTCTAACGACCACGCCACGGTTCCATAGACACTAAAGAGGACCTGTCACCTGCTTTTGTTCCAAACAGTGAGAGCACCAAAAAGCACCATACATTTTTGCACCTATAGGGTGCAAATGCCTTTGCAAGAGAAGCAGCAAATGTGCTCGTTGGCATTGTAATCTCGGTTTTGAAAAATGGTAGTTCAGTTTCAGCAAAGCTGCTCACATAAAGAACAGAAGGGAAAGTAGCATCAGGCAAATGCATGGCCCCCAACACGAATTCGGTATAATTTGTCCTAAAATTTAAAAGAGATTTATGGTGGTAATTACAGAAGAAATTTACAAGCGAAGCTTTTCTATTGCAATTCCTTCCAAGAAACACAATGTATCTCAACAATCAATGGAGTGAATTGACATTAAATAATGCTCCATTCAGCTTAGCCAAAAAAATCGCATGTACGACATACTATGCAGATGGAATTGATACTAATGGACGATGCACAGTTACCTTCAAGGGCCTGATTGAAAAACTACCACCAAGCTCGCCATGCATATGTAACGGTCCAAAAGTTTTAAGGTTAAATGTTACGCAACACAACCGATTGAGCCTCGACATCTTCCAAGAATCGTTCTCGAGTGCTCCATAACCTTGTTGAGGGTAATATAGGGAATGTACACAAGGGCATTCTAGAGTATTCATCGGAGGTAAAATGGAAAATATATTTGTATTCTAGACACTTGTCATCAATCTACACCGTTAAATTGGGTTGGAGATCAACGGTTGTAATCAGAAGGGTTTTTATATAAATAAGGATGTCCTCTCCCTATACTCACTCTGAAATAAAATTAAAAGTTTAGATCGATTTAGGAAGAATCTCCTAAGTTAATAATATGGTATTTGTTGCTGTTTATCTAGACAGTTAATTTACACTAACAACAACAAAGAGTAATACACCAGATAGAAGAAGTACGCAATCCAACAAATCAGAAAATTTTTGCAAATTCATGACAAGAACCACTAGAAAATATAAGATACCCACACCCTTTTAGGCCTTGAAGGATGTTGACACCTAATTTTTCCCTATCCGTTTTAATTTAATTACGTATAAAATTAGAGGTTAATTTTTGACCCCAAAACATGAATAATTTTCATTTAAATTGTAAAAAAAAAAACAACAACAAAAAAAAAAAACAAAAAATCAGAGCTGATCTGACCCGGTTCGAGTGGGCCAGATTATTTCGGCCCAGTTCCTTTTTCCCTTTTGTTTTTTCTTCTTTCTTGCGTGAGTTAGCCCAATCTTCTTTCTTCTTTGGCCCAGCCCATCACGATCTTCTCTTCCTGTCACTCTCGGCGGGGTCGGGGACCAGAGACAACGGGAGCCAGAGGACAGAGCGTCGACGCGCAGCAGGGAGGAGGCACGGCGCGGAGCAGAGGGGCGCGCCGCTGCGTGACGTATGGGGAGTAGACAACCTTTTCTGTCTAGGGGGTTTTAAAAAGAGAGGAAAGGAAGAGGCTGTTTCGCTTCAATAAAGCCCAAAAAGAAAATACTAAAAAAAAATTGAAAAATTCATCTAAACGAGCTCACATCGCCAAAATTCATTAGTCACGGCCAAAGGCGTGAGAATTGATCAGGAGGGTGTGAGAATTGATCAAGAGGCTGTTTCGCTTCAATTGATCGAATTAGAGTTCCAAACTCGTCGACCTTCGAGTTCGCCTGTATATACAGACCCGCATATACAGGCGGACTCTAATTCGATCAATTGAAGCGAAACGGCCTCTTGATCAATTCTCACACCCTCCTGATCAATTCTCATGCCTTTGGCCATGACTAATGATGAATTTTGGCGATGTGGGGTCGTTTAGATGAATTTTTCAATTTTTTTTAGTATTTTCTTTTTGGGCTTTATTTTTTTGCTTCTAGTGGCAATTTTGTAATTTTGGATTTGCTAGAGTCCTAGTAGGGTTAGGTTAACACCTCATATAAAATGTGTTTATTCATGTTTGAGACGATTGAATTTTATAAATTAAAATTTGAGATTTCTTATACGCTTTGCATGTTATCGTTCCTTATACGCTTTGCGCTGCATCACAATATCTCTTTTCCCTCCCCTTATAACTATAAACATGAACTATCATGCAGTGGGGAGAAAGCAATTGTTAAATATTGTACTGAGCCCGTTCACCTTCCTTCATCAGTTGATCATGATTCACCTGTGCCATCTAAAGATTGCCTGACTTGCGATGAAATGGTGGGTGTTATTTACTTACTACTTATGGTTAAAAAGCAAAGATCACTGTCTCATTTATCTAGATGTACTTAGCTGCATTATTTCTTTGTATCCACATGTTGCAGGGAGTCCTAGCCTATCCAGAATGCAAAGTCAGAGTTTCCGCAAATGACGTGAGTTCGTTTCAAATTTATTACTCTAGCGCAAATCGAGGAAGTTGTTATGTAGTGTTTATGTTCACAAGCTTTTGTTTTTGTAGATTATGGAGCCTCCATGGAAAATGGACTACCTTTATGAGGCTCGTATCTTCTTCCCCTTTTATCCTCATTACACAAGATTTTCTGTGTTGTGAATTTATGCACTCACATTGTTTCTAATAAGAGACATTTTTCTTGGAGTAAGACTGGGTTTAAATATGAAAATGCTCATGTTTTGTTATGAGTTCCCTTATACCATCTCACCTCCTTCTCTGCAGCACATAATCCAGAACATGAAATACCCGGGTATTGCCACATTCTGGTTGATTAGCTGCCCTCATATTGCTGGTCCATTTGAATATGATGATGAAGTCATAGGTGGCAATGCAAGGTTCTTATTCTGTTTGATTTGCTTAAGTTATTCCTAATTCTGAAATCCAATTATCTATTTCCTTACGAGAAAATCCAATTAACATAACTTATGCTTTATTGCAGGCTTTAATTTCTACAGATCCTGTCTATGGATGGAATGATCGTGCTGTCATGAAGAATTACTACAAAGCTAAGAAGGCTCTGGAAGCAGAAAGTGATAAAACTCAATCCTCCTTCAAGGCCTAAAAGGGTGTGAGTATCTTATATTTTCTAGTGGTTCTTGTCATGAATTTGCAAAAATTTTCTGATTTGTTGGATTGCGTACTTCTTCTATCTGGTGTATTACTCTTTGTTGTTGTTAGTGTAAATTAACTGTTTAGATAAACAGCAACAAATACCATATTATTAACTTAGGAGATTCTTCCTAAATCGATCTAAACTTTTAATTTTATTTCAGAGTGAGTATAGGGAGAGGACATCCTTATTTATATAAAAACCCTTCTGATTACAACCGTTGATCTCCAACCCAATTTAACGGTGTAGATTGATGGCAAGTGTCTAGAATACAAATATATTTTCCATTTTACCTCCGATGAATACTCTAGAAAGCCCTTGTGTACATTCCCTATATTACCCTCAACAAGGTTCTGGAGCACTGGAGAAAGATTCTTGGAAGATGTCGAGGCTCAATCGGTTGTGTTGGGTAACATTTAACCTTAAAACTTTTGGACCGTTACATATGCATGTCGAGCTTGGTGGTAGTTTTTCAATCGGGCCCTTGAAGGTAACCGTCCATTAGTCTCCATTCCATCTGCAAGTATGTCGTACATGCGATTTTTTTGGCTAAGCTGAATGGAGCATTATTTAATGTCAATTCACTCCATTGATTGTTGAGATACATTGTGTTTCTTGGAAGGAATTGCAATAGAAAAGCTTCGCTTGTAAATTTCTTCTGTAATTACCACCATAAATCTCTTTTGAATTTTAGGACAAATTATACCGAATTCGTGTTGGGGGCCATGCATTTGCCTGATGCTACTTTCCCTTCTATTCTTTATGTGAGCAGCTTTGCTGAAACTGAACTACCATTTTTCAAAACCGAGATTACAATGCCATCGAGCACATTTGCTGCTTCTCTTGCAAAGACATTTGCACCCTATAGGTGCAAAAATGTATGGTGCTTTTTGGTGCTCTCACTGTTTGGAACAAAAGCAGGTGACAGGTCCTCTTCAGTGTCTATGGAACCGTGGCGTGGTCGTTAGAGAAACTCGAGTGCGCATCTTCTTCAAATTGATCTGACATAGAATGTCTGAAGTTTAGAATATAGGTTAGAACTAATAGTCTTTGCAAATTGTAGCAGAGCATATACTTTACAGAAACGCATACCGTCTATCTAATTGTCGGTTTGGCTTTTGAGTGGATCATGGAGAAGAATAGAGGAGCTTCTCTTTTTTTGTTAGTGAACATGTTGTTGTGACCAGCTACGAACTTAGTCATGGCCGACACAATGCTAATGAAATTGTCGGTAAAGCAAAGATTACTCATTAACAGATTCGCGTTAACATGTTTGGTGTGAGGCAGTGAAGATATTGGACTATGTGGAATGCTTTCCTGATTGATACAAGAAAGGAGCTAAAATAGCCTAGCAATGTGCTGATGTTGGTATAGAAGGCTTCCCTACATGGCTGATAAATGGTGAGGTGTGGGGATTTCCTCATTTCAGGTGTTTTGGCTTGTCCTAGAGAGAGAATGGCTTTGTTCTTAGTCTGCTTTAATTCAGATACTCACCAGCATTTCTGGGCATTGCTTTTGTTTCTGTTATAGTTGATGATGGCATGATCCATCAATGATAAAATGCCGAAAGGGGCCAAAATTACCTTCTTTTAATTTGCTGCAAAGCATTGGGAGTTGATGCTTCTCTTCTGGGTAAAAAAAGATTTCTCACCGAAGCGCATTTGGCAAGTTTTGAGCGGAGAGCAAGAATTGTCGGAGCTTGCCCGCCGGGCGTCTGGATTCGAATCTAACAAGCTTAGTGGACTTAGTTGAGATGATTCGTCACAGTGATCTGCATAACTTCCATTTTCCAAAACCGTTCGAGTATCAATTGTCATTTTAGATTATTAATTTCCCTATCGTTTTCTGTACAGATTTAATGCAATGTCTCCACGAGAGAATTGCACATTGTTCGGTCCATTGATATGTTCTTAAATTACATGTTGGACAAACATGAAGACAGCAATTTGACATTTGACTTTTTGTTCCAGTTGGTGAGGTGTCCACGAGGATGCTGCTAATCGTATGTGCTTTTGCCCGAACATTTCCGATTCCAAAAGATGTTCCCGAACCAGTGCTCTAACTTAGCATAGATAAACTACTCTATACTACACCAATTTTACTTACACGTGCATTTTAACATCTCCTATTAAATGGGGATGTCCAATCGGGATTTAGATATGCTATAAATGATACGGTCTGTCTTGTCCAATCGGTACCGTAGGATTTGGATATGCCATAGATGGTAAGCTCTGCCTTAAGCCGAAATTGCAGATTACTTAATGTTGATTTTGCTCTTTGGATGCAGAAAGCTAGATTAGGTCTTCTCGTCATCAACTTCTCACTAATGATAAGGTTAGCTATGATCTTTTTCCATCTTTGTTCGTCGAGTATATGTGAAAGATCATTTGGTTTTCTCAATTGGATTTCTTCATTAAGGATATTCTTGTGTTATATACATATTGCGGTGGCGAAGCTATATTTTCGCTTAATTTTCCATCCTTGTATTGCGTTTTGCTCTCGATCAAATCAAGTGTATTAAAGGTTCCAAAGAATGTGGAGTGGCATCACCACTCTGAAGTCAAATAGGTGGCTGACAGGACTCCGATTGCGAATGAAAAAAAAAAGTTACGTGGTCAAATCACATGAATAACGAAATGCAGAGGACAAAAAACAACATTGCTGTCTAGCTACTTTGTCTGAAAATTTGCGGGGAAAATGTCGTTACAATTGAAAAGCACGGACCTATTTAATTGGGGGTGGCAAACGGGTTGCCGTCTTGCAATCAAAATCTCAAACTCGTTTGCCCTCGCATCTCGATGCGATCACCAAAGCGTCTAGCGATGGAGAGATCGGTCCCGTGGTCGGAACTCCCAACGGAGTTGTGGTCGATGATTGGGAGAAAGCTCGACACCTGCGCGGACGTCGACCAATTTCGCAGCGTCTGCTCGCCGTGGCGTTCCTCCATACCTCCAGTCTCAGAGTCCAAGCTCAGAATTGGAGGGACCTTGATCAATCAGTGCATGGTCTATCTTCTCGAGCTGCCACCAACATCTCCGAAGGACTCGCAGTGTCCTCCGTCTCGTGAGGGTTGGTTGATCAAGATCACAGAAGATAAGGACCTAAGTGGTCGAGGCCGGGTTCAGCTCTCCAATCTGCTCTCGAGCCGACCCATCTTGTTCAAAGGTGGGACCTTTCCTGAGGTTTTGTGTACTATGGATTATAGGGTCACTGAGATTTTTGTAGAACGTTATCTCATAGGCGAGAAAGGAGCATGTTATCCTGGGGCCGCAAGGAAGGTGATCATGCTTCCGGATTCTCCACGGGCTGCACTAGAGGAGACTTCGGTCGTCGGGATTTTTGGGAGAGGGAGATTGAAGTGTTGGAAACATGGGGACGAGGATTGGAATGCGATGGACAATCCGAATAGCCCATACGACGATCTCATTGCTTACAAAGGGCAGTTTTATGTTGTTGATAGGTTTGGCACCGTGTCATGGATCAATCCTTCTTTTAAGATGGTGCAGTTCTCACCTCCTGTTTGCGGTAATGGCAATGGTGGGGACTGGAAGCATCTGGTGGAGTCGGGCGGAGATCTCTACGTGGTGGATCGATATTGCAATGAGTTCAGTACATTCGGTAGGATTCGGGCAGGCGCTGTGAGGGAGGCTGCTGGTTTTAAGGTTTATCGGTTGAATCAAGAATGGGGAAAATGGGATGAGATAAGGAATCTCGGTGATGTTGCTCTCTTTCTGGGCGATCACAGTTGCTTCTCGGTGTCAGTGAAAGGATTCGGACGATGCAAGGGGAACTGCATATATTTCACTGAGATTAACGCTACTCGAGGGGGAAAAGTTCAAGTCTTCAATATGGAGGATGGCAGCATCAAGAGGGCATCATATTCGCCTGATCACTTGAGGATTCTGTGGCCGCCCCCAGCTTGGATCGCCCCAAATGGGTTCGACCTAAGTCCTTCCTCGCTTGAGGAGCCGCTATTCTAGTTAATTCAGAGGAGAGCTTCGTGATTTGGGTGAGGTACAATGAGAACTGGTCTGTAATCGCTCAGTTGAAGAGAGAGAGACGAAAGAGTTTTATTCTTTTCAAACTTGCATCTGCATACAACCTTGATGATCACATACTTGTGTGCTCGTGAGCGCATGAGCATGTACCATTGCGCATGGATCACTGTTGAGTGTGAATGTGTGTGTTTGCGCGCGCTCACATGTTTGTTTTGCCTTCTGGTAGAATGCCGTGTTATCTTGATGAATGAGTTGAGGCATGAGTTGATGGATAATCATGTTTAATGGCGATGCTCGTGGATAGAACCTGTTGCAGGATATATGCTGAAATGATAGTTGTTGCCTCTGTATCTTTTGCACTTCTCTACAGGAGAGTTCTCATGCAACCATGATCCAATAACGTGTCCATTATAATCAGATGGGTTCTCTTTCTTTTGTCATTTAAGCTGAGTTTTGAAGGGACAATGCAGTCTGCCTGAGTTTGCCCAACTACTCTCTGCTCCCGCCATGCCATGTCCTGTTACCGTCTTTGTCGACCTCATCCTGGTCAGTTCCAGGCACACACGTGAAAGCAGAATCGGGCGGAGATTTTCTGGTTATGGCATAGGGGACTGTGTCGAAAATCTTCTTCATCTCGTGCATATGCTTTTGAGCATCGTGGACATTGGATTTTCTAGAGGCAATGCCTCACGTTTGACTTTCATCTTTTCCATAGCTTCGATTGTTTTTTTGGTCCTGATGGTGCCAACACAACCGTGTGAAGATTTAGCCGTGTTGTCAAGTTAGTAGCAGGAAAATGTCTGAAGAGAGGAGTGCAGGGAGTGGGTGATGACTTGGTGGTCAGCCTCAGCAGCCAATGAGAAGTCTGGGTAGGAAGTGGCATGTAAATTGTCCCACATCAGTCACGCAGGAACAAGGAAATGTCTAATCAGTTGTACAAGAGCAAAATTTTTCTCCATTGCAATGTATCTTTGCGCTTGGGGCAATGACGCAGTTAGTGAGGTACTAACCGAAGCGCGTCTATTGCTGGTTGAAAACTATTTCCAAACCCCCTCTTTGGCCTGAGTTTGAGCTTGCTGGTTGAAAACTATTTCCAAACCCCCTCTTTGGCCTGAGTTTGAGCTCAGGTCATCGAGAATTTCTGGAAGGGCTCCCTATGGGGTAAAGCCCTACAAATTTTAGTTCAAAGCTTGATCTTGGGCTGATATTTATATGTGATATCAGAAGATTTGCAGAGCACCGAAATAGCCCATACGTTTCATACAGATTAGAATTGCAATTCTCGGACCTTCGTTTGTTCCAAACTGTGAGAGCACCGAAAGCAGCATTCAATTTTGCATCTATAGAGTGCAAATGCCATGCAAGAGACAGCAATAGTGTCCTAAATTACAAATTAGGTAAAGGGATATGTGCACTAGAAGTCCTAAACTTGTCATAAAAGTACAATTGAGTCTTAAAACTTTCAAAAAGTGCAAACAGGTCCTAAAACTTGTCACGAAAGTGCACTTGAGTCCTAAAACTTTAAAAAAGTGCAAATAAGTCTTAAAACTTGTCACGAAAGTGCAAATAAGTCCTAAAACTTGTCACAAAAGTGCAAACAAGTCCTAAAACTTTCAAAAAGTACAATCAATGGAAGGACTTGATTGAACTAATTTAATAAGTTTTAGGACTTGTTTGCACTTTCGTGATAAGTTTTAGGACTTATTTGCACATTTTAAAGTTTTAGGACTTGTTTGCACTTTTTTAAAGTTTTAGGACTCAAGTGTACTTTTTTGACAAGTTTTAGGACTTGTTTACACTTTTTAAAAGTTTTAGGATCCAATTGCACTTTTGTGATAAGTTTTAAGACTTTGAATGAACTTATCCTTTAGGTAAATGTGTCCTAAAATTGAAAAGGGATTGATGGTGGTTATTACAGAAGAAATATACAAGCGAAGCTTTTCTATTGCAATTCCTTCCAAGAAACATAGTGTATCTCAACAATCAGTGGAGTGAATTGACATTAAATTAATGCTCCATTCAATTTAGCCAAAAAATCATGCATGTGACATAGGAAAAATTGTACAAAATGTCCTAAACCTATTGTACGGTGGCCAATTCAGTTCTAAACTTTTCAATTGTGCCAATTTAGTCCTAATTTGTTAATGTAGTCTTAAAGTTTTTGACGATTTTTCAATTTAACCCTAAATCTTTTAATAATTTGCCAATGGCACATTCGAAAAATCTAAGAATAAATTGGCTACCGTACAATAGATTTATGACTAAATTGGCACAATCAAAAAGTTGAAGACTGAATTGACCGCCGTATAATAGGCTTATGACTTTTTGAACAATTATCCTCTTAGAAATACATTCCCAAGTTCAGAGCTTCTTTATCTCCGTTTCTCTCTCTAGAGAATTCTTGTATGTGTTGAGAGTAAGGTTGATTGGGAAGAAATTCCTAAGGCCAGGAACACCCTCAAACCCCAAATCCCGTTATCCCAAGAACCGGGATAGGAGGGATAATCCTCTACAGATGTGTTGTTTTGGCCAGCCCTGTCGAGAAATCTTTCCTTCAATGCCTAGCACAATAAATCACATCTGGTCTTAAGCCTCAACTAAACACAGCCACATCGTTTAGATGTGCAAAGATGGCCTGTAGTTGCATGAAGTGTATGGAAATCAAAGAAGGCCCTTGTCTATTTTGGGGCTACCATTGCTCCGTTGTGATCCGTTAACAGTTCACTATTTCGTGAAATATCCTCGCTAGTCCATGCATCACTACGCATGTTTGTTTTGTATGAGTATATAATCATGTTTAGATCCTATCCTTTACACTTCTCTAAGAGAGGGTTCTCATGCAACCATGATCCAATACGAGTCCATAATAATTAGATCTGCCGAAAGTTATCTTTCTTTTGTCAAATGTAGTAGTTTGCCCACTTACTCCATGCTCCCGCCATGCCATGTTTCGTTATCAGCCTTTTCAACCTTAACCTAGTCAATTTCGAGTACATATGTGGAAGCAGAATAGATTTTCTGGTTATGGCGCAGTGGACTGTGTCGAAAATCTTCTTCATCATGTGCATATACTTTCGAGCATTGTGGACATTAAATTTTTAAAAGGTTGTGCCTCACCTTGACTTTCATCTTTTGCATAGCTGTGATTGTTTTCAATCCTGTGCCAACACAACAATATATGAAGATTTGCCAGTGTTGCCGAGTTAGTAGGAGAAGAATGTATGAAGAGAGGAGTATAGAGAATCGTGATGACTTGGTGCGCGAGTCTTAGCGCGAGCAAGAAGCTAAGAAGGAGCTCCCACATTGACCAGTAGGAACAAGCAAAGGCTAATTGGGGATACAAAAGCAGTGACTTTCTCATTGGTTAAGCATCTTTGCGCTTGGGGCAATGACGCAGCTTGTGAGGTACTAACCGAGGTGCGTCTATTGCTGGTTGAAAACTATTTCCAAACCCCCTCCTTGGCCTGAGCTCACTCAGGCCATCGAGAATTTCTGGAAGGGCTCCCCACGGGGTAAAGCCCTACAATTTGTAGTTCCAGGATTAATTATTTTTGAGCCTGCCTTTTGTTTTAGAAAAATTGGTATGAGATAATAAATTTGTCAAATTTCAGATTTATTTGCAATATGAGGTGATAATATTGTCAATTGTTGTTTGACATAGGATGTTCTTACATATTAGAATTGCAACTCTGGGACCTTGGTTTGTAGGATTGCTATCTTATTGTCCAAATATATAATTATTTATCCAGGCACTATGTTGCATCAAAACATATCAATGGACCGAACAATATACAATTCTCTCATGAGACATCGCACAAATATTTACAGAAAAAGATAGATACATTAGTAATCTAAAGTGACAACAGATATTTTGAGATAATCATTACAATTTCCCCATAACCCTATCCCCAATCCGAAAAAGAAAAAGAAAAAAGAAAAGGGCTTTTCTGGTGCCCAATGATTTGTAAAGCAACGAGTAAAAGAGTAAGGCTGCGTTTGGTTCAACTTTGGGGAAATGCATTTGGGGGAATGCAAATACCTTTGAGCCAAAGGGGTTTTTCAAAATGCAAGTGCTGTTTGGTAAGTGTTTTTTAAAGCTAAAAGTACTTTTGCATTTTTTTTTTTTAAAAAAGGGCTCCGGTGGAGCTGGGGTCGCCGGCCACCGCCGCCGGCCAGATCTGGTCGCCGGCCAACCGCCGACGGCCAGATCTGGTCGCCGGCGACCACCGCCTGGGGTCGCGCGACCCCGGCGACCGCCGCCTGGGGTCGCCGGACCCCGGGCGTCGCCTGGGTCGCGCGACCCAGGCAACGCTTGGCCTGGGTCGCGCGACGCCGGCGACGGCCGCCGGGGTCCGCGCGACCCCAGGCGGCGGTCGCCGGGGCAGCGCGACCCCCAGGCGACCGCCGCCTGGGGGTCGCGCGGCCCCGGCGACCGCCGCCTGGGGTCGCCGGACCCCGGGCGTCGCCTGGGTCGCCGGGGCCGCGCGACCCCCAGGCGGCGGTCGCCGGGGCAGCGCGACCCCCAGGCGACCGCCGCCTGGGGTCGCGCGACCCCGGCGACCGCCGCCTGGGGTCGCCGGACCCCGGGCGTCGCCTGGGTCGCGCGACCCAGGCAACGCTTGGCCTGGGTCGCGCGACCCAGGCGACGCCGGGGTCCGGCGACCCCAGGCGGCGGTCGCCGGGGCCGGGCGACCCCCAGGCCGCGGTCGCCGGACGTCGGCCGACCCTCAGGCGGCAGTGGCCGGACCCCTCAGGCCGCGGTCGCCGGCGTCCAGTTGGTTCATCGGGGAAGATGAACAGTGACAGACGAGGGCAAAACCGGAAAATCGAAAAATAGATGAGGGTAGTTTCGGAAGAAATTTTTTTTACTTACCGGGTACTGTTGCTTACCGAAAATGCTGAAAGCCCAAGGCAACCTAGGACCTGCCTTGGGCTTTCAGCCTTCACAAAGCCAACTTTGGCTCAATGGGGTTTCAAAAAAAATTTGCCAAACACCAAAATTTAGCCTAAAGGGCTTTAGGTGCTCAAAGTAGCTTTGCAAAGCTACTCCCAAACGCAGCCTAAGTCCCGTTTCAGACTGTGTAATGTGTGCCAGTTTAATACTTGAACGGCTTGGAAAATGGAAGTTATGCAGATCACAGCGATGAAGCATCTAACTAAGTCCACTAAGCTCGTTAGATTCAAATCCAGACGCCCGGGCAAGCTCTGACAATTCTTGCTCTCCACTCAAAACCTGCAATGAATGTGCTTCGGTGAGAACTCATTTTTTTCCCCAGACGAGAAGCATCAACTCCAATTGCTTTGCAGCAAGATAAAAGAAAGCAATCTTGGCCCCTTTCAGCATTTTGTAATTGAGTTAAAGCAGACTGGAAACAGTTTTTGACTAGGAACAAAGCCATTCTCTCTCTAGGACAAGCCAGAAAACCTGAAATGACGAAATCCCCATACCTCGCCATTTATCAGCCATGTGGGGAAGCCTTCTATTTCAACATCAGCACATTGCTTGGCTATTTTAGTTCCTTTCTTGTATCCGTCAGGAAAGCATTCCACATAGTCCAATATCTTTGCTGCCTCACGTCCAAACATCTGAATGCAAATTGTTAATGAGAAAGCTTGCTTCACTGAAAATTTCATTAGCATTATGTCGGCTATGACTAAGTTCATAGCTGGTCACAACCACGTGTTCACTAACAAACAAGGAGAAGCTCCTCTCTTCTACTTCTCTATGCTCCAATCACCGACAATTAGACAGAACGTATTTCTGTAAAGTAAATCCTCTTCTATAAATTGCAAACAGTATAGTTCTTACCTAGATTCCAAACTTCAAACATTCTGAGTGAGATCAATTTAAAGAAGATGTGCACTCAAGTTTCTCTAATGTCCACACCACGGTACCATAGGATAAAACAGATTGAATGGATATTGAAGAGGACCAATTACCTGCTTTTGTTCCAAACAGTGAGAGCACCAAAAAGCACCGTACATTTTTGCACCTATAGAGTGCAAATGCCTTGCAAGAGAAACAGCAAAAGTGCTCGATGGTGTTGTAATCTCAGTTGCAAAAAATGGTATTTCCGTTCCCGCAAGGCTGCTCAAATAGAGAAAAGAAGAAAAAGTAGCATCAGGCGCATGCATGCCTTCCAGTACCACCAATTTGGTGAATGCGACTTCTAATTTCAAAAAATATGTAGTTATTATTCCAGAAGAAATTCACAAGCGAAGCTTAACTCCTTCCAAGAAGCATAATATATCTCAACAATCAATGGAGTAAATAATACTCCATTCAATTTCACCAAAAAAATCGTATCTACGAAGCAGATGGACTGGAGACTAATGGACGATGTATGGTTACCTTGAAGGGATTGATTGAGAAGTGCTATATGCAGTGCTCAGCGTAATTACCACCAAGCTTGCCATGCACAGCTGTAGTACCATCGTCTTTTGTATCTCCTCAAACCCAAAATCCTGAGTAGGCGATTGACAGAATCATTTGGTCTTATTCCATGAACCACCAACTTAATCAGTGGTACATGAAAGCAAATAGGAAATACAGTGAGCACACCTTTATGGTGATGAAGACTAGACTGAATGACAAGAAAGCCGACAATAGACAGTAAGAGCATGATGCTCCAGAGAATTTAGTGCTTAAAAGGTACAAGAAGTATGCACTAGCAGTTGCCATGGATGTTGTGATCCCAAGTAAAACCAAACGGCCATTAGATTCCCCAAGTCCAAAAGGCAAATCTTTTCCGCTCAACCTCAAACCAAGAGCAGCGACAGTTCCATATGCGATCATTCCAATCAACGGAAGAGGAATGCCTGTCAAGGCGAATATATCATGATCACAATCTGCTTTCCATACAATTCCACGAGAAGATTTAGATGCATTCCTGGCATGCAGATTTATTTGTCTGAATACACGAGAACGGATGCAGTCAGATTTTATCTAATTCAATAACTAAATCATAGCGCCAGCAAACCCAGTCGGCGGCATCAATGCGAAAGTTAAATCCCGTTCCCACATGCCAAAAGCCAGCACATATCAAGTCGAAGAAGTGATAGATGTAAGAGTGCTTCAACTTCACATTGCAAAATGATCATGAAGCCTAAGCAGCAAAAGCATATGCTAAACAGCGAAGAGATTCATCTAGTGCTCCCTTCTCTCAAATTTCCCGCTAAAATCGACAAGCAAGCAAAGCAAAGCAATTGGGAAAAGGGTTTTCTCTATGGTTCACACTTTGGACACTAAAGTCACATAAGTTTCTGGAAATCTACCGTACATCGCAAGAAAATTAAGGAAAAAAACATAGTCTATTGATAAATTCAGCAGTAGAACGTTACTACACATATCAAAAAGTGGAGACTGAGCAGAATACCAAAAACCGAAGCATAATCACTGTTGAGCACGTCGCCGCAGCTGCCGCCGCCGATGGGGCAAAACGCGTCTGAGTTCGTGAGCTTCAGATACGTCAAGTACGCAGTCTCGCAGAACCCTGCGCCCCCAATCCCCGCGCACAGCTTGTAAGTCAAGCCGCTCGACGACGACGAAGTAGCACCAGCATCTGCATCCGCATCCGCATCCGCATCGGCAGTAGCAGAAGACGGCAGCGACGACGCTCCTGCCTCCGGTTGCGGCTCCCGGCTCTCTCCGGACGACGAGCATTTCACCTGAACCACGAACAGCTCTGAGCTCCAACCTAAAAAAGAGAACAGCAATTGAATCTGGCGAGAATACGTGGAGGCGAAGGTCGTCGTCCCCGCTTCTCACCTTGAATTGAAGCGACCGGCGAGCGGAGGGAGGAGGAATCACGCGAAGGGAGGCCGCGAGGTTGGAGAGGAACGGAGAAGACGGTGGCGCGTTGAGTAGACGCGCCATTGGCTGGCGTTTGTTTCCTCCCTCCCTCCCTCCCTCCTCCTTCTGCGGCTTCCGCTGTTGCTCAGTTTCGGTTTACCAGAACCTTCGGTTGTGATGATTCCGGTTCGACTCACAAACACGTCTGCCGAATCGAACCGTGGGAGTCTAATCCGGTCGGTTCTGTTCGAGTACCGGTCCGACTTTGGATCCACGGTCCAACCTGACAAATTTTTCTACGAATTTGCGAAATGGTCTTCTTTGGCCATCGTTTTATGACTCGCGATGTTGGCGTTGACAACTTGGTAGTATTGTGTTTCCATGCGAACCGCACATTATTCAGGCTGGCTTTGTTCAACAAAAAATATTTTCATTAGCGTATAGATGATAAAAATGTTTTCTGTCAATTCATTTTGCTAGGACATAATTATCTTTAGAAAAATATTTTTTAAATTATTTATTTTTCGTAAAATCAATGGAGGTTTAACGTAATAAAATATTATCACACATTAACCATTTACGAGGTATATACTTAATTGACCTTGTCACAGCCAACTAGTGACAATTGACATGACATTTGTAATCCATCGTTCTTAAAGCTAACTTTTGTCTTATTTACGTATATTGGATAAGATTTATTCATAGAATAACGGATATAACAATTAAGGTATCTTTAGATGAGAGGCGTCATCATTTGAAGTTGACTTGTTGCATTCAAATCAAGTGTTTAATCACTCATAAGAGTTCATTCTTCATTTCTTATTTACGTCATCTTAGAGAATGGCATACATTGTAAATATAGTCCATTGGGTCTTTTAATTTTACTAGATAATATATGGTTTGAACAGCAAAATGTTTAGCTCAAGATGCTAACGAAGCATCAACTGCCCAGTCGTGACCGACGATCCCCCTAAGCTCAAGATAAATGGGGAAATCATCTACGAAGTGTGTTTTGGGAACTACATAACAAGAGTTTTGGCCAGCAAAACCTCAGGAAAAGCACTGCAAACCCCTTGGAGAAATCTCTGCTTCGATGCCTTGCACAGTAGCATTGAGTGAAAGCTACGAACCACGGCTAATCACCTATGGGTCTCAAAAAGTCTCAACTACATACAGTACTACCGCCCAACCTCAAGCATAGCTTTAGGAAAATAGAGTAGAAACCCACGAAAACGCCCCGACAAAGAGCACGAGTCCCGCATAGTTCAGGTAGGCGAAGATGGGATCCAGCGTACGAGAGCAAAAGGGGTTCGAAACAGGGGAAGAGGCATACCTTTCTCGGCCTTTTGGTTAAGATCAAGTGTAGTATCTGTTCTTATTAATTTAATATTTGATTAATTTTTCGAAGGGGAGGGGCTCATCACGGCAGCTTGCTGCTGGGGCCTCTTGCTTGTCTCCCATGCGTGGCACTGCTGCACTGGCCTGGCGAACCCCTCCATTTAAGTCTCAAGCTTAGTCGTGCCTTGCATCTCTCGCCCTGATCTATTCGTGTACTTCTGTCTTTCTTCACTTTCTGAAAAACAAGAGAATGATACAAATATTGGATGATAAGCAGCATCGTGACAATTGATGTGCTTTCTTGGCACACCTGGTGATACATTCAGCATCTTCCCCACCACTTAAGAACCAAAGCAAGAAAATGTGATTATGCCTCCGGAATGCAAGGTGAAACAAACCACCTACGTAGACTACATTTGGTAATTGGGATGAAAGTCATAATGATATAGACTAAGTTTAGATAGAACAAAACCGGATATAAAAGAAATATAACAGAATAAAAATTATCCCGGATGGAGGTGAGATAAGAGTGAATAAAGTTTCTTCTATGGATAGTATAAAAGCTATTTTCTTACCCTACCACAAACTCCCTCCTTAATTCTCTGATTCACGCAAGAGCTTCATGAAAGCAACAAGGGAATCGAAGTCCCTTCGTAACTCTCCACTTCACATCAAAATTTCACAGAGGCGGCGAAAGAGTCGACGCACTATAATTGTCAAAATCTCATCTCGATGTCAAAATCTCATCTCGATGTTAAATGCTTATTCTTACTTACTAAATCTGGTATTTTTGGCTGATCTATCTTGTCAATTTCGCCGTGGCCCATCTACATTTCTTGTCAGTCAATTCTACAGCCCAAGAATGCTATTAATAAGCTCCTCTGTTGTTTGAGGTTTAGATTAATCATGAAAGATTTTTATTATTTCCGTTCGTATATTTATATTGATATCGCAGTTCCTACCAAATTAACAGGATAGGTAAATATCCAACTCTATTAGTGCAATTCACCAATCAATAGAATATATCAAAATCCTTATATTACACATCCTATTAATGCAGACTTGTAATCTAGACACCCAATCATAACCATAGTGTTACTGCCTCAGAGGCATAGACCACAAAAGGATCATTTAAGGACCTTTTTAGTTTCGATTGCTAAAAAGGAAGAGCCTTCCAATACTGGGGTAGACAATCCCAAACATGGCTCATATCCAATTAATAAGCATTAGAAAACACCACAATCCTGCTATTGACACCAGGACATGATGATATCGCCCGTCTTCAACAGCTGTGGTAACTGGCATGCAAAATAGGCTCTCGTGCTTCAACAAAAAGAATTTGGAAACACCATATTATCGCAAAACATCATGCCACACACTTCATAAAGCAAAATACAACTTCATATTACAGATCATCGATCAACAAGTTCTAAAGTACGACGCATGAGCATAACAAAGAGATATGAAGAGCAACTGTTTCGTACACCTCTAGAAGACACCCCAGTAACAAGTCACACCTAGTCCAACCAAAATATCCCTTGCCAATTGGTCACACTTTTTCCTAAGAAGAACAATCACCTAGAACCACGAGGAGAATAGATAGGTGACCTTGATCTGTCCCTCCTAGACCTTCCACCGTAAGGTGAGCGCCTGGGAGAATAGTCACGACCACCTCGAAATGGTGAGCGCCTTGGGGATCTACGGTACCCATAATCATCCCGGCCACCGCGATACCTACCACGGTCACCACCCCGGTCACCACCACGATCACCACCCCGGTCACCACCACGATCACCACCCCGGTCACCACGATAGCCTGTTTGCAATGCAAGAGTACAAATTTGTCTCAGAACCTTCAAAAGATACCTATCGCCATTGTCAGGAAAAATAGGAAGCAAAATCCTCACCATGGTCCCTAGTGCTCTTCAATCCAAGATATTGCCCAGGAGTTGGAGTCCGCGGTCGCTTCCTCCGTGACTGAAATAAACAATGCATTACCAATGGAAAGTACCCAACAAAAGAAAATAAAGCCATCATTCAAAAGGTTGGCCATCCAAATCACTTCTGCTACCAGCTCTGTTGCCAATTTCAATCAACACATAAACATGAAGAAAGTATATCCTTCTAGATAGTCTATCCAAAGGACAAGAATCAAAAAAAAAAAAAATCTCAAATTGTGTGAAAGAAGTTAACAGGAATAAAAGGAAACAAAAACCACACACTTAAGATTAGTTTTCCAACAAATGGATGCCGGATATGAGATACCATATAATCCTGACTAGAAAGTTGTTGCTAATGTCCGTTGATTAGTTGAGAGTTGAAAGTGAATGCTGAGGTTGTATGGTTGTTGCAATATAGTTGCTATGTTTAGTTGATCAGATGCTTTTGAAAAGCTGTTAAAGCCGGCCATTGATCAAGCTGTTTCACTTAAGTTGACATGGATGAACTCATCATCTTTGGTTGCTGCCAACATAGCTGACGCAAAGTCTTCTGAATGTATCCAGAAAACCTCCAAGTTAAGAAGAAAGCTAGGTAATAAAAAATCTCACTACTTGCCAAGATCTGCAATATCACATTACCTTCTCAACAGTGATGTACCTTCCTTCTAAGACAGACTGATTCAGATACTTGACGCAACGGTTAGCATCCTCAACCGAGTCCATGGTAACAAATGCAAAACCACGGGAGATGCGTGTGCGAGGCTCCACCACAAGGAAGCAAGAAGCAACCTAAAATTCAAAGTCAACTCAGCACCTAATGCCAAACAGGAAAACAATGTTCACAAACATGCGAAATACGAACAGTCCAATGAAGCTACTGACCTTCCCCTCTTTCGAAAAGTGGTCTTCTAGCTCCCTTTCGGTGACCCTAGTGGACAAACCGGTCACATAAAGTGTATTTCCAGGATTGTTATCGTCCCTGAATATAAATTTCACAAAAGTGGATAAGTGAAAGCGGCAGCAAAAGACAGACTAAAGCAAGCAAGATCATCGCCGAAAGAATATACGGAATGAAGTGCTAACACTAACCTGCCATGACTTCTGGATCTTGATCTGGATCAGAATATACCGGCATACCACACAAACAGATAACCAGATTTCAGTCTATGAAAGGACCAGTGAGCAGAAACTCATAAGACCATAAACTAATAAATTCAAACCCTTCAAACACCTGCCACGGCTCCTGGACTGTGACCTCGGCCGGTGCTTGGACCAGGACGGGGACCTAGACCTGGATCTGGACCTAGACCTTGACTGCTCTCTCCAAGGTGAGGGGGATCTTGAATACCTAATTAACATGCGAATATGGAGTCAACAATTCAAAGCAAGCAAATATGTATTGCTCCCATGTTGTGGATCGAATCATTATTTGCCCAAACCACGACAAATGCACATTGCCCTAGTAGCAAAAAAGATATTACCACTATAAGGTCCTACTCCTCATTATTAATATATGATGGAAGCAAGACTAAATAGAGCAAACACACAGCATTTTTTCCAGACTAGTTGGTGTTTAAATCGCTAGAGATATAACCTGCTTTTGATGAGATGGGCTTGCCTTAATACATTTCAAGTCATCTAGGGACTGAAGCATTAACAGGAGGACCAGACACCCGAATTTTATCATTCAAACAATGAACTCTAGCAACTTAAACACCATGTAAACACGAAAAGGCCAATAAAGCCACACATGCTAATTTCTCGACGCGGACATCGACACGAAGTCGCATCCCCCAGTCACCCTCACCGGAGCATCAGTTCACAAACGAAATACATAATCTGCCCATTCCCTCGTTCGAAGCCACGAATGAGCACCGGACGTTTCAACAAAGCCCGCAAAAAACCAAGGCGCGCAATTCCTGACCTAGATCATGCCAATTGGACGCCGCTTTTGCGAGCGCGCACGGCGCCATCAAGGCATATAATTCGTTGGCAAATCAAAGAACGAAAAAAAAAACCGGGAGGATCGAAGGCTTACTTCTTGCGAGGAGAATCCGCCTGCAAAGAATCAAAGGAAAGAAGAGCAAAAGCCACTCAGTCACTCGCAGATCCCACATACAAGATCGAGAAAACACACAGAGAGAAAGAGAGGGAGAGAGAGAGTTGCCATTATCAAGCAAGGAAGCCGGAGCAAGCGAGGCGGAAGCGCGAGATGAGGTCTGCAAGAGCGAAAACTTCCTCCCGAAGATGCAAAATCTAGGGTTTGCAGAGTGGGCAGGAAGGAGGGAGACGACTCGACCGAGACGGAGCGGTATTTATATGCGCGTGACTTTTTTTGGGTCGGGTCGAGTGCTCCGCGATTTGACAGGATCCGGCTCGGTTGGTCCGACCGGTTTCGGTCCCCCTCGGCCCGAAAAACCGGGGAAACGTCGGTAACGTATGTTTTCAGCTCGAGCCTACCCTCCTTCATTCATAAAGTTTTAACTTAAATTTTTACACTTTTCTTATAAAAAAGAATGACACCAAAGCGCTTTTACTTGCAAAGCAAAAATGATCGTATTGATAGTCTAGCAAGTAGCAACTTCCTTTTTTTTTCGATAACTGCAGCACAACTTTAAAGACCTGACTATTAAAAGTTTTACGAAACATCTCTCAATTCTTGTGGACTGGTCGAATACAAGCCTATAACATATATTTATAGATAATTTCGCTCCAAAATAATATACGTACAATATGTAAGATTTGAATTAGTGACCTTCCATCCTTAAATTGAAAATTTTGCCCCAAGCACCCAACAAGTCATGCCAACTCGGAAAGGTTACAATCGAGCAATTTCCAAATGTAAAAAGCCAAAAAAACTAGTAATGGAATGATAAATGCTGCATTAATTGAGAGTCAAGAATGTACAAGGCTTGTAAATCGGGTCTCGTGTCCTTTCCTTAGGGATAATGACACAAACAGTCCTTAAACTTTAGCTCAATCTATAATTTGATCCTTAAATGTTTAATTTGTTTAATGAAGGATTACATTGAACATTGTCATATAGTTCATGGACTAAATTGAACATATACCAAAAGTCCAGAGAGGACATTGAACAAATTAAAAATTTAAGGATTATATTAAACAAATTAAAAGTTCAGAGCCAAATTGCACATTGAGACAAAATTGAGGCCCTGTTTGTGTCATTTTTCCCTTCTCTTATAAGGGCACGCTTCAAATCATAAATATTTTTCTGACAAAAAAAATCATAGATATTTGAGGCCAAAGGACAATATCGCATGAAAAGACCCATATAAAACCCGACCTTAATAGATAGTTGTGACTCATGAGCTGGGTCTCATCCCCTATCTCTTTCGAAAGCTCTTTTCCTTAGACAAAACTTGAGACTAATGGGTCAAATCGAATAATTTCTGATTGAAACACACAATGTTTGGTAACCAAGGGTGCGGGTTAACAAGTCAGTTACGAGACATTGTGCGAAGCATAAACCAACCAGCAGGAGCCAAAGCTCCTCACTCGTCACTCAAGATGTATGTAGCTACTATACTGCCTCCCCGACGGTAATCAATCAAAGCTAACATTGAGTCTACCTTCCCTATCTGAAGGCCTCCTAAGTTTCCTCTTAATGTTTTCTTACTGGGAGAAAAGGAATACGGAGAGAACTTATGAGGAAATCCCTCCGTCATATCGAGGAATTCCTTCTTCTGTCTCCACTTGAACTTTTTTAGATCCTGCTCATGACCAACACAGACATAACTGAACTAGATAAAAAATACTAAATAGTATGTGGGGTACGTTCACTGTAAATTTCCGCCAAAATAGAAGCAATCTATGTAAGAAAGATAAATACATCAAACACTCTTTATTTCAGAGACAATACAAAGGCGCAACAATGATACAAATCTAAATACATTTGGTTGCTAACTCGTTGACTTTAAGCTCCTTCACTCTTCACATGCATTGCTCGGGAAAAGTATCGGAAAAATGCAAAATCTATTGCATTTGTGTCAATTTAGTCATAATTATTTTTTTGTGCAAATTTAGTTATAAAACCTTTTGATCTAGTGTCAATTCAGTCATTCTGATTGATTTTGCAGAATATTACTGATGTAGATATCGGCTGGCTTACATACCAACCTATAGGCCATTATAGGCGCCGACATGAATAACTTTTAATATTTTTTGAATTTCTTTTTTTTTTCTTATCTTTTATTCTCCCTCCCGCTAATCACTGGACCTTGGTGACCAGCCGGAGGCTAGTGCCGGCTCGCTGGCCATTCATTTTCGTGAACGGAGCCGTATTTACTTTCTCCTCGTTATAATATTATTTACGAAATAAGAAATATTTAATTAAAATAAATTACGTACGCTATTATTCACATACTTGGCGGAGGAATGGGTGTAACAACAGTGAATCCTCATTTTCCGTTCAACCAAGGCTCACGCAGAGTCTTCCAAATCCCGTCCACTCGTCCATGCGAGTGGACTTTCATCCTTCACGATCTCTTCGGTCACCTTTCGGACGCGAGACTGGCGGGTGCTTTCGGCCTCGGCGTTCGCGAATGGAGCCACAGCACCAGAGAGAGTTGCATACATTGCCTCAAAGCCTCCTCATTCATCAAGAAGAACGCGCGGAATGCTGACAAGGAGTGGCCTGTGATGTTCCATCGAGACCCATGCATCTGCTGGGCCCACGAGGAAGGCTAACGCACCCGTTCGTCTCCGCTGCAACGTGGAAAGCGATCAGATTCTACTTCAATGGGAGGGCGTACAAAGGCATCCGGAACAGAGACTCGTATGACTATACGTACCTGTTGGAACGTTGCGGAAGCAGCTCAAGCCTCGAAACGATACACGCCCAGATCGTAATCGGGGGATTTGAGCAGAACCCATTTCTCGCGGCGAAGCTAGTCGGGGCCTATGGCGACCGCGGTGCGCCGAACATTGGCGACGCGCGTAAGTTGTTCGATAAATTGTCGGAGAGAGATGTTTTCTTGTGGAATGTGATGATCCGGGGTTATGCGAACTCGGGTCCTTTCGAGGAAGCATTGAACTTGTACTACCACATGCGGTTATGCTGCGTCTCTGCTAACAGATACACGTTTCCATTTGTGCTGAAGGCTTGCGGTGCCATGAAATGTACGAAGAGAGGTAAAGTTATTCATGCCCACGTCGTGAAGTTGGCGTTTGACTTGGATTTATATGTTGGGAATGCTCTTTTGGCGTTTTATGCCAAGTGCGGGGCGATTGAAATGTCTAGACTAGTGTTTGGTGAAATCCCTAGGAAGGACATTGTCAGCTGGAATTCCATGGTTTCTGGTTATACTTCAAATGGATATACTGGTGAAGCAATAAAGCTTTTTCGTGCAATGGTGCAAGAGCACAATTTAGTGCCTGATGACGCAACTCTTGTTGGAATTCTACCTGCATGTGCTCAAGCAGCGGCAATACACTTAGGTTTTTGGATTCATGCTTACATCATGAAGTCGGGTATGGAAGTAAATGCTTTTCTTGCTAGTGGGCTCATTTCAATCTATGGAAATTGCGGGCATGTTAAAATTGCAAGAGATGTTTTTGATCGAGTTTGCGACAAGAATATTGTTGTATGGAATGCGATGATCAGATGCTATGGAATGCATGGTCACTCAGATGAGGCACTCGACATGTTCTCGAAAGTCATAGAGCTTGGCCTGTGCCCTGATGGATTGATGTTCTTGTGTGTATTATCTACTTGTAGTCATGCAGGACTCGTCTCAAAAGGGTGGGAAATTTTTCACAGTATGAAAGCATATGGAATTCAAAAAACCGAGGAGCACTATGCTTGCATGGTTGATCTTTTGGGCCGGGCCAGCTTACTTGACGAAGCGGCCAGACTCATAGAAACTATGCCCATTCCGGCAGGGAAACATGTGTATGGTGCCCTGCTTGGTGCTTCTAGGGTGCATAATAATATAGAACTTGCAGAAAAAGCGGTGGAGAAATTGTTTGTGCTGGACCCTGATAATGCTGGCCGGTACATGCTACTAGCAAAGATGTATGAAGATGCAGGGCGTTGGCAGGACGTTGCCAGAGCAAGGAAGCTGCTGAAAGAGAAGGAGATTAGGAAGCCAATTGGTTGTAGTTCTGTCGAGATCGAGAGCATTCACCACACTTTTGGAGTGCAGGATGAGTCCCACCCATATGCGCAGGAGATATTTGAAACTCTCAAGAGTTTGGAGGGAATGGAAGACAAAAAATTAGTTATGACTTGAATGTAATTAGACGGAAAAATGAGGCTTACCAATGTTCTAAGATCAAGAGACAATCACTTTGAGCCACTTTTCATGTTCAATAATTCAATGAGCAAAGACAAAGTAGATGTCTTGTTTCAATCATACATGGTTAAAAGGATTGGTTTGTCACTTTCACCGTCGTTGGCATGCATATGCGTGATACAGTCGAGACCCATTTTAACAAATGACTTGGTTCCTTGATTAGAGGTTTAGTTCGATAACTTCTTCTTTAGCTTTTATTTTTGTCATCTTTAGTTGGAAAACATTTAATCCTTCTTGCTGTCCGATGGTTAACATGGGTCAAGATCAAGCCATTGCACAATAATTGACTGTGCTCTTGAGGATTACAAAACTTCAACTTCCTTTTGTAATTTCTCAGCAAACTAGGCAAAATAGTAAAAGATGGGCAAAAGTGTCTGCTGGTTTTACATATTGGTCAAGATCAAGCTATTCCACATTAATGGACTCTACTGTTGAGGATTACAGAACTTCAACTTCCTCTTGGAAATTTCATGCCAAAAACTAAGCAAAATAGTAAAGGATGGGCAGTAGAATCTCATTTCAGACCTTTGCATGTCCTCTGTGCACCTGTATCACAATCCAAACTTTGGAATTTTAGATATGACCGACAAAAAAAAGACACGAGCACCATCATGTCCAATTCCGTGTTGACCTCATCAGCACATACCCTTGGATTTTGCTCAAATATTACCTGTGTTGATTCCTCTGCTTTATGTTATCGTATGTTTATGAGGTCTTTTGACTTCTGATCCAGTCTTTCTTCTTGGTCTTAATTTTTTGGATCCAGTCTTTCTTCTAGACCTTTGGTCCACAAAATTTCCCATCTAATTTGCTTTACTTCACCCACGTCGTTTTGGACACACTGCGATTGATCTCATCAACCTTACCGTATTATTTAATATCAGTAAATTTGATCCATTATTTGCCCCACTGAAGTTGAGGACTTCAGTTGGGCTGAGGGTGACTCATAAACTGTTTATAACTATCCTTCCAATCGCATGCTTTTGACAAAGAATTTTGAAGTCCTCAACGGTTCATGAGTCACCTCAGCAGATTATGTTTTGACAGGTTCTTGCATTCTGTATCAGTTATGGCGCATTAAAGAAATTATCGGAGCTTTGTCAGTTTTCTAAGCTCTGGTCTGTCCCTCATGTTTCTATTTTTATTGTTTTATAGGTAAAGAAATGATAGGCAGAAATTTGCAAAGCAACCACTGAAGATAGTGCGTTCCTCCCGGGTACTTCGGAGAAATGTATTTCCGCAACAGTTATTTTGTTCATCACTCCTTTCTTGGCTGGAAGCCCTGCCAAAAATATTTCTTTGAGACAGTTTCAAGTTCTGACATAGTCCTAACTCCCTCATTGAACGTATTGCATCGCACCAAATCTCTTATTTATTTATCGTTTAAGTGGTCATGGGACTTCCAGTTTTTATCCTGAATATAAGAACCTCACATGGCGAAATTTAAGTGGAATGTAATATTCATCATTAACTCATCCAAAGCTTCTTTTATATTGCCGGATCAATGTTTGTTAGAGTGTCTAACTCGCATGTCATGACTTCCTCTGGATATTTTGCTTCTGATTTCAATTATATACTTTTTGAGCTTGAATTTTTGCTTGACTATAGAAGCTTGATCACTTGTTCACCGGCGAACCAAGCTGTGATCAAATCCTAGTTAGCTCTGAGGACAATTAAAGAGGAGAGCTTTTCTAATTTCTGCGACGGTTGGATTATGTGCATGGACTAATTTTTTTACACTTTAGTTCGCAATGGGATTGAGACCCTAAGAGATGCGTCAAGATGCTGGTTGCAGCTGATATTGAGTTTTATGCCATTTCACTCTGTAAAAAGCATGGCCAAAATGAACTTTTTATTCCATTTCACTCTGTAAAAAGCTTGGCTGAAATAAAAATTTTATGCTGCTAATTTTCGGGTGCATTGTTTTGGTGGTAACTTTTAAGCGACACTTTTCAGCAAAAAAGAAAAATGCTAAGCTATATAATTGCGAACGCTTCATGCTATTCTAGTGAAAAAAAATGTTTGGACAGGGCTAATATGTATAACTAAATAAAAAGCATGTTATGTGCACCTCTTGAGATGATCATACCGGACACTTAATTGCGCTTTCTTGCAAATTCTCGTAAAAATATAAAGTTTTTTTTTGGTCGAAATACAAATATAATGTTAACCAGTGTACATATGGTGATGTAGTCCGGATTCACTGAATCATCTAACAGATTTACAGCCGAAGTGGTGGTGGAGGAGCTGTAGTTCTTCTCTTCCACAAGTTTATGTCTTTTTTGGGCTCTAGTACCATTTCATTTCTGCCAAGCACAATGGGTGCAGAATGCGATATGATCTTCTTCTTCACCCCTTCTATTTCTTCGTCATCCGAGCAATCTGGAACCACTGCTGCACCGTGATCCCTCCAGTCGAAGTTGGTCAGTGCGCCGCGTCCACTTGCAAATTTCTTCACATTGGCCAGGGAGGGCAGTTTCTCCAGACCCGAAGGCTTACTATTGTCAGCAACATCGGATTTTTGCCCCCGTTTTGCCACCTTGAAGAGCTGAAATTTTGCAGATGTATGACTATTTTTCTTTACCTCTTTGGGACGTTTTTCTTCCCACCTGGTTTCTCCCGTCGGAGGCAAGTCCTGCCTGCTGAGCCTGCTTAACCTCGTCTTTTTCTTCTTGTTCTTCACTTGTCCTATGCACGAAACTATTGGGGAGCCAGGTTCCCGGGCGTCAAAGCTTCCATTCTTCAGTCTTCTCCTTGCATCCTTTGGGATTATCGACGCAGCAGGAACCGAGAGCGCTTTCCCGGGAGTGGCCTTTCTGGGACTGATCGGCGGGCTCTGGAAGGTAACTGCGGGCGCCGTTTTTGGCAGAAACTTGAGCAACATGCCTTTCAGTTTCGATGGCTTCCCCTTCTCCATCAGGTTTGCACTATTGGTCGGGCAATTTTACGGTTCTGGAATCCTTAATTTTTGTTCTAGACAGAGTATATATACATATATATAGAACGCGGTCGGAGGTGTAACGACAACAAGAGAGCTAAGGCTTTAGGAAGTGGCAGAATGAGTCAGTTGACCATTTCATTAAGTAGGCATAACAGAGGAAATAGAAAATCGGAGTGGTTGACAGAATAATGATTCCTTCAGGCAAATGAACATTTCTTTGGCCGGCCAGAATTGAGTAACGGGTCTTCACCAATCATTGTGGGTGGGGGTACATGAGAATTGACCTGGCCTTCTTTATGATGATTGTGTCTGCATTAGATAAGAAATCAGCAGACCGTGCTCGTTCAGGTCCCGGTTAAAACCGAGTCATGAAGCGAGAAAGCATGCTTTGTTGGAGACCAATCACTCAGTTACCCGTGCTTAGCTTGGAGGTAGAATCGAAACAGAAAAAATCTCGCCGGACCACGCTCCACTCATTCGAATCTAGAGCGAATGATGGTCATTTGAATCTAGAGCGAATGATGATTTGGGATGATCACTTTCTACACACTTGTTGCCACGGCCATGGGCTCTCAAAGTGTCATTTTCGCGTGCATTAGTTGCGTCCAGCTTAGTATGTCATTTCTACCCCATCATCGTATAGCCGGATTGCCATAGTCTCTTGGAGAATTCGACGCTGCACTAGCATAGGATGTTTTCTTTTGTTTCACGATCTAAGAGCAATCCCAAATGTGAAACCAGGAGAGATTGTGTTTCCTTATTCTGTGACATCATTCATTCGTATCCGATACTACCGGCCAAGAATCTCACGTCGGACGTTTAGACAAGCCAGCCGTCTGTGTTTTGTAATATTCTGTACATGCAAAGCTTTGGTTTGCGGAATCCGTCATATTGGAGGCCGTCCCTCAAGTAAAAGCCTTTTCGCTTACTTTTTCATTTGAATTTTGCTCTGTCAATGTCGTTTCGTCCACTCCTTTCCCACCAAAAGCATAGTCCCAAACAGGGTCCTTGCTTGGTGGCCGGGGTTTGATGTCCAAGCTTGCCGGGTAGGGCCGGCCGGGCCGGGATTCGACCCCAAATTACAAATTGCAAACGAATCCATCATGTTTGACTCACTCACGTGGGTGCTTGTTCATGATTTACCTGATCCGTGGTGCGAGTGAAATATTTCGTGAGGTCAACGTATAATTATATATCCTGCCATAACAAAATAATTAATCTATCCACCATCGGAATAACATACACATGATATCAAGAACCTGCTAATTGTATCGTCTCTAACTAAGATTTGGCGCCAGCTCTCATTCCAAGATTCAAGTTCGGGATGATTCAGTTCGTATTATGAATTAGGGCGATTGAATATTTTAATAGTTGAAGTATCTAACAAGCTTACAATTTAGGGAAAATGACACAAATAATCCATAAACTTTAGCCCAATGTGGTTACGATGAATATTTTCATATAGTTTAGGGACTAAATTGAACATGTACAAAAAGTTTAGGGATCACATTGAACAAATTAAAAGTTGGGGGAGCACATTGAACATTAGGCTAAACTTTAGGGACTATATTGAATAAATTAAAAGTTTAAGAACCAAATTACATATTGGGCCAAAGTTCATGGGCTTTTTGTGTCATTTATCCCTACATTTCATTAAAAATGTAAAAGCCAGTTCATAAAATCAGTTTAAATTAAAAGTAAATGGGTGTTTTCATAAGAAAAATTACATTTGACCGGTTAAATAAGTATATCACGTCCCTCTGCCAATTAATTCTTTCGCATTTCGACATTATTCCAATTTCTAGATGGTCGCGACAGTGTCGTAAATGACTTTACGTGCCGAAGACGAAAGGCAATTCGATCTCCCCCGAAGTCAACGCACACGCATTCTTCATTTCTTTCTTCTCTTTCTTCTTCTTCTTCTTCTTCTTCTTCTTTGTGATCAGTTCTTCATCATCATCGTCTTCAATGGCGTCGATCTACACATACAAGGAATGTGGGCCCAACCTCCACCTCAGCACCCTCCACCTCTACCCGTCGGACTTCTGCTTCGTGGCCGAGAACGAGGACTCCCTATCCTTCTCCTCCGTCGACGCCTCCAAGTTCCGATTTGAGAAGGAGGACAAGATTAGGCCCTTCTTCGAGACACTCAACAGATGGGGCATCCAGTGGAGGCGGACCAAAATCATCCGCAACCCCTGCGGTCGCGTCATCGGTTACATCTACAACAATGGGCTTCCAATGACAGATAGTCCGGGGCAATTCCACATGGGGCCGAGTTAGGTGACCCCTAAGGCTCCAAGATATAGGTTTAAGAACAAGGCTCTGTTGAAATAGTTTGTTATCATAAGAGAAGTGACTCTTGGTTAAGAAACGATGCAACTCTTGGTTATGAAAATAGGCGACTCTTGTTATGAAAAAAAGGTTACTAGTGGTTATGGAAGGAAGTTATAAGGGTAATGATGGCTGGGGATAAGGTATTATTCCCAAGAGACGTATTAACTAGTTATATGTGAATAGATACCAAATCACACATAACCAAAACTGTTCATATCAACAACTTCTTCTTCGAAACTCTCTTTTCTTCTCTTTTCATACACATAACTTTAACAATGCATTCAAGATAAAATTCCAAGAGAGAAATTGAATAATTGTTGAACTCTTTTCTCTACGGTTTTGGCGTATATCCTAGAGATATATTTGTTTCAAACCTAATAGCAACAATAATTGGAGCAAACAATACCTTAAGGACAGTGTTCATAATTACGCATCAAAGCATCAAATATCCATCACTACAACTCTATCTTCCATATACGTAGGGAATCATCGCCCACCATCTTACATATATGGATCACGACGGCAAAGTGATGCATTGAACCGATTCATTAGAGGATGTATAATTTTAGATATCCGGGAAGTAAATTCTCTAATACTAATAATTACGAATACGATTATCGGCTGCAATTTTTTCCTAAACCACAACACTGGTTATAACGAGGTCAGAACATAAGCCCGATGCAGTCCTGTGATTTTTGTGTTGAATTTCCTGGACAAACATCGAGAGGTGGAGCACAGGCCGCAAAAACTCGCACGTCATTTAGGGGTCAATTTGGACCTTTTGTCGTGTGTACATTGCGTAGCAAAATGTGAGAGTCATGACACTTGTGGTCCATCTATTCAAGGATTGCATAGCAAAACGGCTAATTTAGTATAGTCAAAAAATAAATAAGATAAAATAAAATGATTGTAGAGCCTCCAAATGGGGACATTCGGGAGCTAACTCAATTTAATTAATGTTATTCCAAAGCAGCAAAATCGAAGTTTAGGATGAAGATATAGAACATGACGGCGTCTTATACAATGAGATATCAGGACAACTGAGCCAATTCTCGTGGGATACAGGATTTGGCAAATTGGTCACTCTCTCTTTATTTATATATTCAACTATTTTTTTTTGTGACTTTTAGCGTTGCTTAACTTCAAGAAAACGGAAAAGAAAAAAACTAAAGGTTAATATCACAAAAGATCTTAAAGTGGTATATTCGTTATCACATTTATCTCAAACTAATTTAGGTGTCACAAAAAACCTCAAATTAGTTTTTCGTGTCACCAAATATCTTCAACCAGTACATCCGTGTCACATTTACCCCAAGCTGGTTTTCATGTCACAAAAAATCTCAAAGTTTGGAGTAAACGTGGCACGGGTGTACCGATTTGAAGTAAATGCGGCACAGATGTACCTATTTAAGATTTTCCGTGAGATGAAATTTAGTTTGGAATAAATGTGGCACTTATGTATCTATTTGGAGTTTTTTATGACCCGAAAATCAGTTCAGAGTAAACGTTGGACGAGCGTATCATTTTGATATTTTTTATATCGTATTAGCGCAAAAATTAATAGACTAAGGTTCATGTATTCTCAAATAGGCATAATTATGTTGCCAAAATAGGAGGGCCCTAATGTTTGGGCCTTAGTCATTGGGGAACGCGTGACATCGATTTTTCGTTTAATGCGTTGTTGGACCCGCGTGAAATTACTATACGTGGGCTTTGCACTAACTATAAGGTCCATAGATATTAATCTAAGTAATTTTTCAACTTCTAATTCCCCGTAACTTGAATATTACATTAGTACCAACACGCGCTATAATGCTCACTAGATAAGTGATAAGTTCCGCGCGTGCATCAATCCAATAAGCATTTTGTATAAATTTTTTTGAAATAAAAAATAACGAGGAAAGAATAGAAAAAATACTCACAATTTTAATTATATAATTGTTGACATGTTAATCCACATGAAACTTTTTTACCTTTTGAAATATAAATAATTTTCTAGATTTTGAGGAGACAATAGAAAAGATTACACTAAATCTTAAAAGCAAACAAAAGATATAATATAACTACTGCAAACGGGCTCTAAATGTCCGAATTTCCGAATATGTTTTATGGGCATTTACGTAGTGTTTTTGCTCCACAAAACAGCCCAAAAAAGAGAAAAACAAAAAACGAAAGATACTTACCATGGAGTGTGTGTACGTGATGTGCATGCAGGAACAGTTTGAACTACAGATGTTGGAAATACGCGATTGCGGAGGAGATGCCAAAGAGCGGACTACTTTCTGTTAACTGTGATTTTGCCTTGATCAGCTTCGTGTCTCGCTCAGGAAAATCCTCGCGTAAGAGCTCTCAACAAGTCACTCTCGGCTTTCACTGCGCTTGCCATGGACATCCCGACAAGAGCTGACCGCTTCATCTGAAACACGACGCTGAACACACCCAGCTTCAACCCCTCTCCCTCTCTCTCGCAGACCCAGTTGGCGTGTCGAATTCGATCATGGGCAATCTTTCAGAAATGTGATCCAACACCCGGTTCAACTATTTTCTGTTGAGTTCTTGAGACGAATTAAGCACGTCTCGTCGTGTGATTAACGAGTTCTTTCTTTAATTTGCTTTTTGCTAAGCCCAGTTCCTAATTGCTATCATCTCTTGTTGAGTTAACACATTGCAACAATGCTATACTTCTTGTACGTGTAAACGTTGGGCTACAATTTGATTTTTGCAATTGTTTACCAAGATTCAATAGTTAATTATTCTTGATTGCTGACGGTAAGGATAGATGATCCAAATAACGAATTTACTAAGGAACTGTATGGCAAGAAGCCATTAATCTTATTGGGAGATGGGACAAACACATAGAGCTTAATCTAAAATGTAAATGTGAAGTCTAAGGACTTATTGCGAATGTTGAGAAACAAGTGGACTCACAAGCATCAACAGCCATGTGATGCTTGTGTGAACTTTGTATTTGTATTTGTATTAAGATATTCCCAAGTCAATATTAGGTCAAATTGTAAGGCAGTCGCTGTCCAATCCAGCTCCGAGGGTTTAGCGGCACTTCCAAATCTCTTGATGGAGTGACACAAAATAACTTAGCAGGGATCTTTGATGTGGGTGATCATTAGTTCGTGTGATCGAATTCATTGTATAGATGACTTATACAAATGATCAATTGGTTTGAAAAGGCACAAAGTCAGGAGCATTTACAGTGAAAAGTGGCTACAATAAATTGTGTGAAACAGAGTCAAGGCACCAGCGTCTTCAAGCCTCTTCTTCTTTCCACCCTCCTCGTAAATTGTGGAAGCAGATATGGGATATGCAGACCAGTTCAAAAATTAAAATATTCCTATGGAGTCTATGTCAGAATGCGATTTATGGAAAAAAAAAGATTATACCTGAACCAATTTTTTTTTTGGTTGCTCGCTCTGCAAACAAGAAGTGGTAACATCAGAACATACTCTGTCCCTGGACAAGACAAATCTACTTAGACCCATCGCTGAAACTGCAAATCACAAGGGTAGGTTTAACTAGTATAGACACATGATTATTAAAACTCACGGAGAAAGCAGCAACATCACCGTCCCTTGAGCACGTAGCAACCAGTCTTATGGTTTCATCTTTAGACGACAATCTCCAGACGACAATCTCCAGACCCGAGAAGCACTCTAGAGGAAGTAAAGGTCGAGCGAACCAATTTCAGTAAGTGGAATACAAACAGCAAACCCACGGAGCAGAGTAGCTGAAACCAACCTCAGATCTGGGACTCCACCGAGAGCGGGAGCTCCGTAGGTTAACATAAGATGGGTCGTTCGAGGAAGGAGCTCCAGATGGAGTGATCGCTTGCATATGCCGCGACTGCGCGGGAAGCATTGTTGACGGTTTTGCGAAAACGGTGCAGGCTGCCTCTGCGTTTCACGCCGAAACCCTAGCCCTAAACGAAGCTCTGAAGTATCCGCTCGAGAGGAAACACGGACTGTGCCGAAGAACAATGAATAAAATGGTTTTGATAGAGCAAGATCAAGTCCGGCGGGAAGGAAGGTCGCTTATCAGCGATTGTCGTGATCTGACTTATAGGCTCTGCTTTGTAATGAGGCCCTCTTATGGGCCCTTTTGATTTTCAGTAGTATGCGAATAAAAGATCTTTCCGACAAAAAAAGAAAATCTCAAGAACTGGTTAAATACAAACATGTAACATACATATAGATAATTTCGACCCAAAACAATCTACATACGATTTGTGAAATTTGTGAGATTTGAACCAGCAACTTTCCATACTTAATTTGAAAAAAATTTGGCGACGCACCCGACATATCATGCCAACCTTGAAAGGTTACAATCTTGCAAACCAGGGGGCCAACGGTTGGCCGTGACTCATAAGCTAGGCCAACAGTTGCCAGAGCAAGGAAGCTGCTGAAATAGAAGGAGATAAGGAAGCCAATTGGTAGTAGTTCGGTTGAGATCGAGAGCATTATTCACCACACTTTTTGGAGTTCAGGACGAGTCCCGCCCATATGCATAGGAGATCTTTGAAACTCTCAAGAGTTTGGAGGGAATGGAAGATGAAGAATTAGTTACGGCTTGAATGTAATTAGACGGAAAGATGAGGCTTACCGATGTTCTAAGATCAAGAGACAATCACTTCAACCCATTTTTCATGTTCGAGTTCAATGAGCAAAGACAGAGCAGAGTACATGGTGTCTTTGTTTCAATCATACATGGTTAAAAGGATTGGCTTGTCACTTTCACCGTCGCTGCTATGCATATGCGTGATACAGTGGAGACCCATTTTAACAAATGACTTGGTTCCTTGATTAGAGGTTTAGTTCGATATCTTCTTCTTTAGCTTTTATTTTGTCATCTTTAGTTGGCAAACATTTAATCCTTCTTGCTGTCTGATGGTTTTACATATGGGTCAAGATCAAGCCATTGCACAATAACTGACTGTGCTCTTGAGGATTACAGAACTTCAACTTCCTTTGGTAATTTCTTTCCAAACTAGGCAAAATAGTAAAGGGTTAATACCACGAAAAACCCTGAACTGGTACACTTGTGACAGATTTACCCCAAACTATTTTTTTGACCATAAAAAACCCTAAACTGGTACATCTGTGACAATTTTACTCCGAACTATTTTTTTGACCACAAAAAACCCCAAACTGGTACACCCATGACAATTTTACCCCGAACTATTTTTTTTACCACCAAAAACCCCAAACTGGTACACCTGTGACAATTTTACCCCGAACTAATTTTTTAATATTATTTTTCGAATTTTTTTAGTTTTTCTTTTCTTTTTCCTTTCCTTTTCTATTTTTTTTCCTTCATCTTCATTGGACCAACAATGGATTGTTATATTGTAATTGATACCACAATAACGTGACACATAACATAAATGCTACATTTTGACCCAAAAAAAACATAAATGCTAAATGAAAGACTTTCTTTTATATGCATGAATTTTCATGCCAACCACTTTTTTCTACATTTAAATGTCTCGCAAAAAGGCATTATATTGTTGTTGTGTCTTTCTTATTTTTGGGTGCAAGTGGATAGACAAACTGATGGGGTCCAACGCAAGCTTGTTACCTAAGCTTGGAGTACAGCTGATCAACAATTTCTATATGTCTTGCTTGTCAATTTAATTTAAAAGATTAATTTACAAAAATAATATACTTTATATATAAGATGAGAGATATTATATGTGCATGGCGATTCATAAATCAATATGATCACTTGAAATATATAATAAATAAAACGCAAGAAGAATTTTTTGTACTATTTCTAATTGATATAGTAAGAAATTATAAAGAAAAAAATTATAGATACAAACTTACGAATTTAATTTCAATTTAATATGCCTTATCAAATTCACACTTCCTGAATTTTTTTTTTGTTTGAGGTTAAAGATGAAGGAAAAAAAAAGAAAAGGAAAGGAAAAAGAAAAGGAAAGGCAAAAGAAAAGATAAGAAAAACTAAAAAAAAATTCGAAAAAATAAAAAATAATATTAAAAAATTAGTTCGGGGTAAAATTGTCACAGATGTACCAGTTTGGGGTTTTTGGTGGTCAAAAAAATAGTTTGGGGTAAAATTGTCACAGATGTACCAATTTGGGGTTTTTGGTGGTCAAAAAAATAGTTTAGGGTAAAATTGTCACAGATGTACCAGTTTGGGGTTTTTTATGGTCAAAAAAATAGTTTAGGGTAAATCTGTCACAAGTGTACCAGTTTAGGGTTTTTCGTGGTATTAACCCAATAGTAAAAGATGGGCAAAAGTGTCTGCTGGTTTTACATATTGGTCAAGATCAAGCTATTCCACATTAATGGACTTTGCTGTTGAGGATTACAGAACTTACAACTTCCTATATGCCAAAAACTAAGCAAAATAGTAAAGGATGGGCAAAAGAATCTCATTTCAGACCTTTGCATTTCCTCTGCGCACCTGTGTCACGATCCAAACTTCGGAATTTTAGATTTGACCAACAAAAAATAGACACAAGCACCATCATGTCCAACTCCCTGTTGTCCTCATCAGCATATACCCTTGGATTTTGCTTAACTATTACTTGTGTTGGTTCCTCTGTTTTACGTTATCGTTTATTTATGAGGTGTTTTGACTTTTGATCCAGTCTTTCCTCTTGGTCTTCATCCTTTGGTCAACAAAATTTCTGCCGAACTATTTTGCTTTACTTCACCCACTTCGTTTTGGACTCATTGTGATTAATCTCATCAACCTTCCCCTTATTATTTAATATCATTAGATTTGATCCGTTATTTGCCTAACTGAAGTTGAGGACATCAAAATTCTTCGTCAAAAGCATGAGTTTGGACAGGGCTAATATGTATAACTAAATAAAAAGCATGTTATGTGGACCTGTTAAGGTGATCATACTAGACACTTAATTGAACTTTCTTGCAAATTCTTGTACAAATATAATGATTAATCAGTATACGTATGGTGATATAGTCCAGATTCACTGAATCATCTAACAGATTTACAGCCGAAGTGGCGGTGGAGGAGCCATGGTTCTTCGCTTCCACAAGTTTCTCTTTGTGGGGCTCTAGTACTATTTCATTTCTGCCAAGCACAATGGGTGCACAGTGGGGTATAATCTTCTTCTTCACCCCTTCTATCTCTTCGTCAACCAAACAATCTGGAACCACTGCTGCACCGCGATCCCTCCAGTTGAAGTTGGTCAGTGCACTACGTCCACTTGCAAATTTCTTCACATTTGCCAGGGAGGGCACTTTCTCCAGACCCAAAGGCGTTATTTGCCCGTGTTTTGCCTTCTTGAAGAGCTGAAATTTTGGAGATGAATGACTATTTTTCTTTACGTCTTTGGGACGTTTTTCTTCCAGTCTGGTTTCTTCTGTCGGAGGCAAGTCCTGCCTGTTGCGCCTGCTTAGCCTTGTTCTTTTCCTCTTCTTCTTCACTTGTCCTATGCACAAAACAACTGGGGAGCCATGTTCCCAGGTGTCAAAGCTTCCATTCTTCAGTCTTCTTTTATCATCCTTCGGGATTATCGACACAGCAGGAACCGAGAGCACTTTCCCGGGAGTGCCCTTTCCAGGACTGATCGGCAGGCTCTGGAAGGTAACTGCAGGCGCCGTTTTAGGCAGAAACTAGAGCAACATGCCTTTCAGTTTCCATGGCTTCCCCTTCTCCATCAGGTTTGCACTATTGGTCAGGCAATTTTATGGTTCTGGAATCCTTAATTCTTGTTCTTTTCATTAAGTAGGCATAGCAGAAAAGGAGAAAATTGGAGTGGTTGACAGAATAATGATTCCTTCAGGTAAATGAACTTTCTTTTGGCCGGCCAGAATTGAGTAACGGGTCTTCAACAATCATTGTGGTTGGTGTATATGAGGATTCACCTGGCCTTCTTTATGATGATTGTGTCCGAAATTAGATAAGAAATAAGCAGACGGTGCTCGTTCAGGTCCCGGTTAAAACCTAGTCATGAAGCGAGAAGGCATGCTTCCTTGGAGACCGAATCACTCAGTTACCCATGCTTAGCTTGGAGGCAGAAGCGAAACAGAACAAATCTTACTGGACCACGCTTCACTCATTCGAATCTAGAGCAAATGATGGTCGGTCGAATCTAGTGCAGACATCGATTGGGGATGATTACTTTCTCCATACTTGTTGCCACGGCCATTCTTTAGGAACTCTCGAGGTGTCAGGTCGCGTTTCAACCCCATTGTCATATTAGTCGGACTGTCGTAGTCTCTTGGAGAATTCGATGCTGCACTAGCATGAATGTTTTTTCTATCGTTTCGCGATCTAAAGACTCGAAGCAACCACAAATGTGAAACCAGGAGAGATTCTGTCCCCTTGCTCTTTGACATCATTCGTATCCAATTCTACAGGCCAAGAATCTCACGTTGGACGTATATACAAGCCAGCTGTCTGTTTTTGTAATACTTCGTATATGCAATCTGGAGTTTGGGGAATCCGTCATATCATAAGCCGTCCCTCAAGTGAAGGTCGTTTTGCTAACTTTTCTCATTCGAATTTTGCTCTGTCGATGTCCGTTCTTCCTTTCCTTTCCCACCAAAAGCAGAGTCCCTCAAGCTTTAATCATTCGAATTTGGGGAACCTGGGTTTGTTGTCCAAGCTTGTCGGGCCGGTCCATGTAAGGATCTCATCTCCAAATTTCGGAACGCAAACGAATTACATGTTCGACTCACCTTTGCCCGCGACTAGTTGATCTGTGGTACACTCACCTAAGTCGAGCTCATTATCACCCGGAAAGATATATTTTCTACCGTGACAAAGTGAATATTTTATATACCATCGGAATTAACACACGCATGATATTGAGAGCCCGCTAATCGTACTGCCTCTAATTTGAGATCTGACGTCGGCTCCTATTCCAAAATTCGAGTTCATAGTTCAGCTTGCATTATAAATCGGGATAACCAAATATTTTAGTAGAGGTCAGAACGTCCAACAAGCTTACATTTTATTATAAATATAAAGATGAGCTCGCGAAATCGGTTTTCAATTAAAAAGTGAAATGGGTATTTCCACGGGAAAATTTATTAATTATTTTTTTTGCAGTGCGACGTTATTCTAATTTCTAGATGGTCGCGACGGCGTCGTTTAATGGATGGACGATTTCGATAAGAATCGCCTGTTATAAACAGGTCGGCCCCAAACGACTTTGCGCGCCGAAGACGGTAAGGCAATTCGGTCTCTTCCTTCCCCGAAGTCAAACGCATACGCGGATCTTCATTTCTTCTTCTTCTTCTTCGTGATCGGTTCTTCATCTTCATCTTCATCGTCTTCAATGGCGTCGATCTACACCTGCAAGGAGTGCGGGGCCAACCTGAACCTTAGCAGCGGCCACCTCTACCCGCCGGACTTCTACTTCGAGGCCGGGAACAAGGACTCCCTCTCCTTCTCCTCCGTCGACGCCTCCAAGTTCCGGTTCGAGAAGGAGGACAAGATCAGGCCCTTCTTCGAGACCCTCAACTACTGGGGCATCCAGCGGACGCGGACCAAGATCATCTGCAACCCCTGCGGCCGCGTCGTCGGCCACGTGTACGACGACGGGCCCCCGATGACGGACAGCCCGGGGCAGCTCCACATGGGGCCGAGCCAGGTCATCCCTAGGGCTCCGAGGTATCGGTTTAAGAACAAGGCTCTGCATGTGACTTCCCAGACTTGAAGAGAGTTCCCGAGTGTTCTTCTTTGGGGTGAAGGGTTTGGGCTTCGATGTTTCTGTTGTTCTGGTATAAGTTTGATAGCGTGGATTGGCTGATTGTGTTATGTGTGGATTATGATAGCCTCAGAGAAGTGGAATGTGTTGAACGGAGTACCCTGCGTTGCTGTTGTTCTAGACTTGCTCGATGAAATCATGAATTAAGTTAATGATTCAGTGCAGTTTCGCTATCTGATTTCCGCTTTTGCTTTACCCGGGATCGGTTTAGATTCTTATCTTACGGTTAGGAGGCTTGGTGGGTGAAATGTATGCTTTTTAATTCGGTGGAGTTTCGCTCTCTGATTTCCACTTTTGCTTTACCTGCGATCGGTTTAGATTCTTATCTTGCTGTGGGGAAGCATGGTGGGTGAAATGTATGCTTTCTAATATTTCATATGTTCTACTTGTGATAGAAATCCATTCTAAAGTGAGCTACCTGGGGCATTGTTGTACCATTATAACCAGTGAATTGCCAAAAATAGTTTGGAGCCTGGGCTAATGTTTGTCCCTCATTTCTCTATACAAGATTGTATATTGTTTGATTTCTGCGGGAGGTCTTTGGACCATCTCATGGATTGGCTACGAGAAATAAGATCGCATAGAACTGAAGAAAAACAAGCCCTGTATTCTGTTGCATCTCGTGCTTGACTTGTTCTAGGATGTACGGTTGATTTGTGGAGAAGGGACTGTTGCGAAGTAATGGGAGATTGGGAACTGCTTCTATATAAGTTAGCGGGAGTGTTTAATGTGGTTCTGAGTACCTGTGGAGGGCTTAGGTGCTTGACGAAATGTTAATTGGAATCTTCAAATCATTTTTTCTTTTTTCCTTATTCCTTTCACCTGTTTTTTTCTGTTGATGCGTAACATGTAAAGGGTATCCTTGTCCCTGAGCCTACTTATTGGCTAAGGCTAGCTGCTGCTGTTGTTACATTTTCCAATCCCATATAATATATTGAATGATCATGTATTTTCCTGCATTGCTATCCATGCTTAACCTCATTATTGTTCCATTATTGATGTTGACTTTCAAGTTACTGTCAAATACCACCCAATGCTGATGCATCATCTTACTTCACTGTACCTATTCCTTGCTTTGGCAGAGATCTATTAAGGCCAATGAAGTCACCCAACGTAGCTTGTCTTGGCCAAAATAAAAAAACAATATAGAGCAGTTAATACAGTTTATCTCAGAGTGCTGAAGCAGATTTGATGAATTTAATTCAAGTAATTACAATGTTCAGATCTGCTTTTCATCTTAGCTTCTTGTGTGCTTAATCAATTGAAACCATGGTTTGATTCACAAGACTTCTTGTGTACTTGTTACTAATTGATCTGAGCAAATGACACTGCTGTGAAATGGTAATTTACTGTTCATTCTTCAATTCCTGTCAAATTCCTCATGCTTTCTGCGGCATATCTATCTGAATGGCCTTTGCACAGCGGTAAGCAGTCTTTGTGTCTTGGTCCGTTTCATCTCCTCACTCTCTCTAATTGGCCCCTTTTAGACTAACAAAGTCTGAGGATGTACAATCATTACTTTTCTCTAACTTGAGACACATGGATGTCATTACGAGCCTTTCGGTCCCAGGAGATGAGGTGGTGATGTTGGGAAAAAGAGAAGTGCTTTTGACCGCTACAACAAATTGAATGATAGTCGAGAGCTGATCGGGGCAAAATGATCGGTATATGTAAACCCATTTTCTGCGTTGTGGTCTTTTTTTAAGTTCTGATGGCTGATGTAAAGCAACCAGCTCTATCAGTTTTCCGAGATCCGTCTGCAACTGCAAGTCTCTTTGCTCTCCGAGCTGTGGTTGCATCACCAATGTCTTCTGATTTCCTTATTAACTTGTGGCATGTTAACAAAAGGTTTAGCAATGAGCACCGAGCAGATGTCCTATTATTAATGACTTTCCGGAGAAAAAAGATTTAATCGTTGGCTTTGAGAACTCTGCTAGGCCGTAGACTTTACTGGGGGGAAACTGAAAGATCCGGGGCTCGTTAAAAGTTCTACAGAAATGAAACGTGTACTGTGCGCGCTTGGCGCTTGGTTGGGCACTTCAAGACTTAAGTACGCTTCCTATCCTCAAAGAAGTTGGCGTAGTTATCCTCCATTCTCAGATGAGCTTTCATGTTTTTGAGCTTTTGGTTGTTCATATCATGATAGCGAATAAACATTCCTGTCTGTAACTGTTCTGCTTGATGAGACTTGTGATTGCATGAAGCTCACTGGGGAAGGGTACCAGGATGGATAAGAATTCCAGCGGTTAGATGGGAGAGCAAATCCAATGCTAGTTCATGTGAACTTTCTTTGGTTTGAATTTTTGCATAAATGGTCAATAATCAAATCTCTCTTGAACTTTCCTGGGGGAAGCGTCTTCCTCTGTTATAAGTACGACACACAGTTTAATTGTTATTGTTGACTTTTTCTTACCTTTTCCTTTTTCCCGTTTTTGAGTTAGGCAGGCGTAGAAGTAGATTGGGGATGATATGATGGCAATCAAGTACCCAAAGCCTCTTTGCTACGAGCTTATCAAGAAAGGCCCCTCCCTATGAATGGACCATCATTGGATCCAATTTGGAGGAATGGGACCTTTATACATGAGATTCGACGGTTTATGCTTGCAAAGGAAAAGCCGTTCTATGCAAATCTAGAAAATCACGATAATGTTATGCGAATCGATCATAACTTTAACCTGAAAAAAAAAAAAGACATAATAACTCCAGTTATTCAGGGATTACCAAATATATTATACATATCCAAATGCTCGAGGCAAGTTGGATATTATACTGAAATTGATCTGCATCCTAATTATGAATCACATCTTGGTGATTCTTCTAAATAGAAAATGAAGTCCAGCACGACCATCTCTTCCATGAACAGTAGTTACCGACATGGAAACATTAAAAAACGAACCTTTGTCCGCGTAGAAGCTTCAAAGCATCAACGAGTCGCTAGCTTTGCCATGCCCGGCGCCACCACCTCTCTGCACATCGCTGCAATAAAAAGTTTCGGATAAAAAGCCGCGCATTCAAGTCTTCGATTCCCAGATCTCGCTCCATCTCTCTCTCTCTCTCTCTCTCTCTCTCTCCTACCGGAATCGAGCTCGGCATTCTCGCGAATTGACTGCAATGGCGAAACAGAGGACCTCGCGATTCCCGGCTCGCAAGTCGTCGGCGTCGGCGTCGTCCTCGACCCTGATCCTCACGCTGCTCGTCATGTTCTCCTTCGTCGTGCTGATCCTCCTCGCCCTCGGGATCCTCTCGATGCCCGGCTCCTCCTCCTCCTCCTCCCCCGGCGGCAGGCCGAGAGCGAACGATCTGGCCTCGATCGTGAGGAACACCGTCGACAGGTGGGATTGTTGTTTACATTTTCGATTGCGTTGTGGTGTGGTGTGGTGTGGTGTGCGGCGGAATGTGAATTGAGTGGAGTCGGATTCGTTTCCGTGGCGTTGCAGGAGTGAGGTGGCCGAAGGTCGAGGGGAGCAGTGGGTGGAGGTCATATCGTGGGAGCCTCGAGCTTTTGTGTATCACAACTTTCTGGTGAGTGTTTGTTTATCTAGTCGCTGCTGGAAATGTCTCTTTTTTCTTCTTCTTGAGGGGTCTAGATTGCAATTTGGTTGCATCAACATGAGAGTTTCGATGGCTTCATGAAGTCTAGATGTGTAGTAACTCCGGTAGAATTAATTTTTCGGCTGAAAGTTTCTTTTTGTGTAGCATGTCGTTTAGGTGAAATGTGCATTGGCATAATCGTTTGTATGGTTTCTTGAATCTCTTGATCGCTGTGAGCAATCGCAGATGCCTCGTGACGGAATGCTATGCGATTCTTAAAAATTTCTCTTTCACTAGTTCAGTGGAATACTAAAAGGGCGCTACTTTCCCAGGGAAAAAGACACTAAGGACAAATATTTTAGACAGAACTCAAGAGTTCTTGATCATGGGTCATTCCGACCCATGATTCAGTGCTTTCCCCATTTCATGCTCCAGGTTTTGGTGTGCTTGATGATCAATCAAAATACCTTATTCTACTTTTTCCACTGCAAACTGCCTTCATGTGTTTTAATTGGCAGTAAATTGTCATTTTTATTGAGGTCTATGACTGTGAAGTCCATTCGCACATCATGACTCCACACCCTTTGCCTGTTTGCAGTCGAAGGAAGAATGTGAATACCTCATTGAACTTGCAACGCCTCATATGGAGAAGTCAACTGTGGTAGATAGTGAAACTGGCAAGAGTAGAGATAGCAGGTATGCACCTGAAATTTTCCATTTTCAATGGCGCATGAACGAAATTTGAATCTCCAGGTGCCGTGAGTTTGAATTATTAGCTATACTTAATCATACGAAGCTTGTACTTCCTCATATAGGGTACGTACGAGTTCCGGAACATTTCTGGCGAGAGGACGCGATAAAATAATTAGAGACATCGAGAAAAGAATTGCAGATTACACCTTCATACCTGTAGGTAAGAGGCTGAGCTGAATTAAGGTTTTGCACTGGTGGATATCCATTTTCAATATTTTTCTCGGCTGCCCTTACCAAGTTTCAGAGTGTTATTTTTACCTGCTCTGTTGTTGCTTCTTCCTTGCTCCTTGTTCTAGCTTTATAAAGATATGCTTTTGTGGAATAGCAGGAGTAATTTAGTACAGTAAGCTCCTGAATTTAGGCACAGGCCAAAAATAAAGCCCCTTGGCAACTTTCCCAAGAATTACAGATGTGGAGGGGAATATGTCTATCTAATTGAAGGATCATACTAGCTCCTGACGATTACCAACATTGGGTGTTTCTTACAAAAAGAAAAAAAAAAGAAAAAAAAATGAAGAAGAATTAAGGTAGCACTTGTATGTTTGTGTATATAGAACTCTTGTAGAACATGTGAGTTTTGCAGGAGAGTTTAGATTAAATTTAGAGTTATTTCTCAGCCTTGTTAGAGCATTGTTTTAGAGTTTTAGAGAATTTTTGCACCTGTGAAATATTATGAGTAGCTGTTGTTTGTGTACATAGAGATAAATGTGGAGAAATTTTGAGACTAAACAGTTTGAACCTACTAACCTGTTTGTTTTACAGTTACCAAGGAGATTTGTTGATATTTGTTATGAAGTAGATGACTAGATGTTACTATAACATTCCTTTTTGTCACTCTATGCCTCCTAAAATATCTTTTGGACTATATCTAGATTTAAGCTTTAATCATTTGACAATTCCAAAATCCAGAGCATGGAGAAGGACTTCAAGTTCTGCACTATGAAGTTGGTCAGAAGTATGAGCCACACTTCGATTACTTCCTTGATGAATATAATACCAAGAATGGTGGTCAGCGCATGGCCACACTTCTTATGTACCTGTAAGTAGATTGTTTGCATCTACTGTATTGTGATCCCGAGATCTTCCTGGCTGTCTAGGTCAATATTTCGTGATCCTTTACTTTTCTGTTTGCTCTATGGTGCAGTTCAGATGTTGAGGAAGGAGGTGAGACAATCTTTCCTGCTGCCAAAGGGAATTTTAGTTCTGTTCCTTGGTGGAATGAGCTATCTGATTGTGGGAAGAAGGGTTTATCCGTTAAACCAAAGATGGGGGATGCCTTGCTCTTCTGGAGCATGAGACCTGATGCCACATTGGATGAATCTAGTTTGCACGGTCAGTTGTAACTTTTGCTGATCTGGTTGTAAGAATGATTTCATCGCCCATGACGATAATGCCAGCATTAGAAGAAGGCTCTTCTCCTGTACTTTTGCATGCCTCTATTTAAAATCTAAAAGCTGGAATGCATGGAGATTTTCCCAAAGTTATATTTTCCAAACCTGGCACCGTTGCATGCTGAATGAGAGAAGCTCTTGTCCCTTTGCTTTCAGGTGGTTGCCCTGTGATTAAGGGTAATAAGTGGTCATCTACCAAATGGATGCGTGTCCACGAGTACAAAGTCTGAATTACTATACGGAAGGTGAGTTCTCCACTTATCATGGATGCACCTTTTTATTAACATTGTTACATATGTGTATTGTCCAGCAGAAAAAAACTGGCAAACGCAAAAGCATCTAAGTCTTTTTCCAATGTATCCTGGCACATGGCAGTCATAAGATGTTGCCTTTGTTTCACTGCATTCTGTGAACCTGAGTCTTTCACATTTCGAGATTCGCGGGTTTCTTGCAAATTCTTGTCTTATCTGATTGGACAAGTGTTCGATCTTGACTTTTCAACCCTTGGGCTTAATATTGGCCAGGCATATGAAAGAAGTTTCTGATACGGAATGTTCTTCAGGTCGATTTCCTTTTTGTTTCACTATGAAGAAGACTGAAAACTGATCATTTTGGGAAGCTGATGATTGAATTGCACGCATTGCTTCCTCTAGTATCTTAGCATTTTAAAGATACCCTGATGATGGCAAACTTTTTTGTGTCCTATTGTTATATATCCTTTCACCTACAGAAGGGACTACTTTTGGTCCTTAATGCACAACTGATCACTTTGACCGCTACAGTACATTGTCCTATACTTGTATGTTCTAATGAAGTTCGTGAAGTGATGCTGTTGTCATACTGGAAAGTCTAAGATGAATCATCATTCCTTTTGTTTCAGATCCACTTATAGTCCTCTGCGAGCAGACAGTCCCTCCATGTTGTAGATCTTGGTTCATTGCTTTTGTGCTGACTGCTGAGTAAATTTCTTGTTGTAACTTCAGATAGAGCTGTAGAAAAGACACAACAGGAAGATAAGTTACATTTCCTTTTTCTTGTTAAGTTAAAATTTTCCCTTTGAAGGAACTGTAGTGCTTGAGATGCTGCCGAGAACGATCGAGATGCCAAATTCGAGGTTGTATTCTTTCTTCTTTTGTATCCATGAGCACCTGTGTCAACTTTACTCAGTTTGACGGTATCAACCTTGTCTTTACCTGGACTCTGCAAGTTTCTTTGCACTGCTCGAATGCATACTGCTCTGATACAAGTCAGACATATACTATGAGACATTCACATGGAACAAAAGTACGTTGTACATAGAATACTCATTTTGTCCTAACTTCAATCATGTCTGATCCCATAAAACATGTACCGATTTGCATGTGGCTCTCTTGGTGCCCTTAATACTTGCTGTTCTGTCAAATCACATGAATATGGTTACTTCCACTTCCCATGGAATCGTGAATAGCCTTAATAAGCACGAGAAACTCCTTTGTGATCGTCTCTCTTTAGGCTAAATATCACTCTCAGGCTTAGTTCAAGATCGATGAACGTTTATTTCGTGTCTTACACACATCGTATTCGATTCCCAAATCTAATACATACACATGTCGAATTTCCAGTTTCCGTAACATGGGGGTTATCGTTCTCTGTGCTTATCCTTGACTAAGGTCCGGATGACATATTGCAGAATATCACCGTGATCAAAATAAGCCAGCTCCACCTGCACAAGCCATGGGTGGATTCAACATATTAGAATTTAGATTAAGTAAAGATGAATGGCTGATACCACCGTCCGCAGCGGCTGCGTTGGCTTGCGCTCTAGTCCCCTCACGAAGGGATCAGAGTTCAAACCCCAGCGTAGTCGTTAGGGATTCTTAAGTGTGACGCCGTGGTGGTGGGTCCTGCGCTAGCGTCACTCGAGGACTAGTCGTGCATCACCGCCGGTTTATAGCTGAGTCATTGCTTGCCGGTCGCGCGGACACCTCGATTATCAAAAAAAAAAAAATGGCTGAAGTATAATCTGAGATGTCCAGTTACCTCAGTGTCGAAGCGCACCGTACACGTGAATGGCTTGCCGTTGTCCGTCACAACTTTCACATCTTGACTAGGTTTCAATTCACTCGCTTTGTTTGGAAGGTCAATCGTGTATCTTTCCTGGCCATCCAGCCCGAAGGCCTCGGCGTCCTCTCCAGGCTTGAAACGGAGCGGGATAATTCCCATTCCAACTAGATTACCGCGGTGAATTTGCTCGAAGCTCTTTGCTATGACCGCTTTGACCCCCTAAATTTTTGGTTGTTGCAAGGGTACGAGTGGTAACGGCAAAAGCATATAATCAGAAAAAGGAGTCCTCTGAAAATATACGTACCAGTAACATCGGACCCTTGGCGGCTCCATCCCGGGAACTCCCTATACCGTACTCAGAACCAGCCAAAACAACAGTGTCCTGGCCCTCGTTCTTGTATCTCTGAGAAATAAGTTACAAAATACAAAGTAAATTAAAGCTGTCAAAAAAGAGAGTTAACAGCTCAGAATATGGTTATACTTATTAACAACATTGATTCGGCTTGACTTAGAACAGACAAATAGCATCCTCAAATGTATAATAGTGCACGTAAGTGCTTGAGGAAGGTTTTGGAGACTTTCTTAGGAACATTTTGTTAAAATATGTCTTGAGTTTGGGCCTGTTAAATGAAACCCAATTGATGAAAATGTGTGAACTCGATCACGTGGGAGTCAAAAATTGGCGTATGGGAGCCGAGATTTCAACAAGCGCGAAGAAAAATTAATTACGCGTGAATATGTTGCCTTCTCCAAGTCAAAATGATCCTGCATGTTGGATTCTTTTGCATGCTGAATTTATTGCCGCAGAAAGACATTCTAATGTTCGTACAGAAGAAGCGACTCACGTAATGGCTACGTTCGTTTGTCGGAAAATATTCTCCTTTTAAAAAATATTTTTTCGAAAGTCATTTTTCTGAAAATTATTTTTCTGAAACACAATTTTCTGGTGTTCGGCTAAAATTTGAAAAAATTTCGGAAAATATTTTCTAGTGTTCGGTGACTGCCGATCCGGCAGCGTCGGTGACTGGCGGCGGCGATTAGCGGCGCGCGACCAGTGGCGGCCGGCGGCCGTGCGGGCGCCGGTCGACAACGGGTGGGCGATGACGGTGACCGGCGATCAACTTCCTCTCCCACAGAAAACATTTTCCCTCTCATAGATAATTTTACCTTGACTTTAGGGGAAAATGATTTCCTCTTTGTAAAAAGAGGAAATCATTTTCCTCAAAACAATGAAGGATTTAGGGGTGGGTTTTCGCCCCCGAATACCGGAAAATACAAAAAATGCGAAAAATATTTTCTGAAAAAATGTTTTTTCGAAAACCAACGGAGCCTATTATTATATATATTTATTTGTGGAGTCAGTGGGTTGAATAATTAATGAATGGTGTGGGTTTTCTTTTGCCACTTTCCATCAACTCTCTTCAGAGCAGCCGCACAAAAGGGAAAGAATAGGTGGAGCTCCCAAGTTACGTTCTATTGTTTTTCAACCCACTGAAGAAGACTTTCTTGTGCTGCAATAAATCATGGGTGGCTTTTTTAGGGGCGTGCAATCAGATCGGATTTACTCAAAAATAGGATTGGTCCATCTGAAAAATAGATCCGAGAGCCAATTTCCGTTTGAATCTGTCCGACAACCGGTTCCATTTTTTGGAAACCAATTAGAACTGGTTTGATTTTCGATTCCAAGTAAAAAATCCACCCGGACCGGTTTTAGAATCAGTTTTATATGAAAATCCACTTGTAATTTTATATGGCCATAATTCAAAGCATTATATCAGGAAGGATGAGAGAGGTGATCATTGTTTGCGAATAGTATAACTTAAGAGCTTGTAAGCATTATAGAGAACAATTTCTTTTTTTTTAAATTTTTGTTTTGTAACAAATAAACTACTTATCTAACTGGAACCTATGCTGTTTTATCACGTCCATTAAATTATTGAGATTAAGATAATCTGCTTTTGTATGAATACTTAAGATTGTTTGCACAATCAAACTTATAACCTTTGATTTGAGTTACAAGTTTTCCTATTTGCTAACTGGAAAAAATGAAACCAAAAAAAGGAAAAAAAAAAAGAAGTTCTTGAGTTGATCTTGGAATCGGACCGAAAAAATAAGGTAGGCTCCAAAACAGGTCGAGGATAAACAGGGTAGGTTTCAGGTTCCAAAAACTATGAATCGATTATAAAAATGTTGGTTTCAGGTTTCAAGTCTGGAATCAATCCACCCTGGAATTGATCACTCATAATTTCTTTTGGTTAAAAATGGAAGAGTTCTCTTAATGTTGAATGTGTGTCCTTGAGCACCGAGACAGCACCGAGGAGTTGGGCAGAGAGTTCTTCTTGTGAGGGTTTGTTCGTTGTAATTATACCCAAGTGATTTAGCCAGTTAAATTCTTGTGAGTATAATTTATATAATTCCTTGAGTGAGATTTCGCTAGGAATTGTGAGAGGCTAAACACTGAGTGAGCTATTAGGTGTAACTGGGGGCTGGAAAATACTGAGAGTGTGTTTAAGTGCTCGAAGATTGTAATCTCCATTATATCGCTTGTTTTTATAGTAAAATTCTGTGCTGCTCTCCCCGTGAACGTAGGTTTCGATATTCGAATCGAACCACGTAAATCCGGTGTCCGATTTCCTTTCTTTCATTCAGACTATTTTACCAGATTCGCTTGGCTATTATTCGCGGCACATTTCAAGAACCACCCCTCAGCTCGACCCGTATAGCTCATACAATTAGTCAACTGATTTCCCTGCGGAGTCCCAGGTAATCAAAGCATTTATCAGTTCAAGCTGCAGAAGTTAATAGATTTATGCAATTGAAAAGTTACCATATATAGCAGCATCGAACACGTGCATCTTTTCCCACCACTGGGGATGTGGATCGTCCAAGGCCCGACCTCTCCTTCCAGGAGCTTGTTGAAAGGTGGCTCAAGAATGTAAGTCGACGCCGAGTCCCCCGCGTAAAGAGTTCCAGAAGGTACATGTAATCCATTCCACAGAGGATTTCCTTCAGTTATTGCATCATACGTGGCTCTGAACATATCTGGAAGCACATTCGACTGCACAGCCTGCAATACAGCGGAACCGATATATTTAGTTAGCTCTTATATTGCCAATTCCGGAGGAAAGACTTGAGTCACACTTCACGTTCACGGTTTATCAATTAGGCCGGTTGCACACATTTGCTATTTCTTCATTCGTTCACATTTTCCGTGCCCACGGGTTTCTGTCTCAAGATCAATGCCAACCTGCCGAACAAAAATCATCTTCAGGATACAACGGCCAGTTAGCCACTGGATTATCAAGCGCGACAGACCATGCGCCGAAGTAAGAGGAATCGAACCAGCAAAATACATACAGTGCCGGCAAGAGCGTAGGCCACCACAAGGGCGGGAGAAGCTAGATAATTAGCCCGCGTAAGGGGATGCACGCGGCCCTCGAAATTCCTGTTCCCAGAGAGTACAGCCGCTGCTACAATATCTGGTCATTGGAAACCAGCAACTGGCTCTCTTCAGAAGGATTTTCCATGACGTACTTGGTGAAGAAATAGTATGAAACCGGGAAAAGGAATGAGCAGAGAGATCACCGATATCAGTAATAGCTGATGCAACAGCCTCATGGAGATCTCCCGAGTTCCCAATGCATGGGGTGCATCCGTAGCCGACCGTGTAAAAGCCCAACTGATCCAAGTACTTCTGCAAGCCACTGCGGCAAGGAGCCTTAAGTCAAGTGTATATTTAACCGAGAAACTTGGGAGACGATTCGTACATTGAAGTATATGCACCTCTTTTTCAGATATTTGGTTACTACTCCCGAACCAGGAGCAAGACTGGTCTTAATCCATGGTTTGACTTGTCAGAAGATTCTAATTAGAAAACCAACTGATTTGTTTTAATACCCTGAGCAAATGTCTTATCATAGTAACCTTCTATATGTAAAATCACTCAAGGACCTCTAAATAAGAAAGGCAATTTCCTCTTCCAAAATTTTAAAGAAAAGAGGGAAAGCTAGAGAAGAACATCTAACCTCTAATCCTAATTCACAGGCCTTTTTAGCAAGAAAAGCAGCCCCAAGCATTACTCTAGGATTCGAGGCATTAATACAACTGGTAATGGCCGCTATGACAACATCACCATGCCTAAGCTTTTCCCGAGTTACGTTGAACTCTGAAACCATGCTCTGGGATTCCACTGGTATAGCAAATCCCTGAAAGATATACTCTGAAGTTGGCCAACTTAGCTTGAGATGAAATGAAATGTGAAAGACCAAAGCATATTTTCAACATTTGATATATCGATATTTGACATCACAGAATTCTTCCCAAAGAGGACTGCTGCCTGATGGAGACGTTCTTGGAAAAACCCGAGAGGCCTTAGCACCACTGAACATGCTAACTATGTGGTATAGCGGTTGTAATAACCCGAAGATTGGTATAAGAGCATGAAAGAGAGCACCTTAAATCCTACTATATTGTTCAAGCATGCACGCCAGTCCGCCTTCATTTCTTTCAAGAGAACTCGATCATGTGGCCTGAAACAAACCTAATTCTCACAAGAAGAAGACAGATACGAAATATGCACTTATTCATTTCATGAACATTCATCGGATTGTACCTCTTTGACCCTGATAAAGAGGGTTCGACATCTTTAAGATCGAGCTTTAGATAAGAAGAGAAAACTTTCTCTGCCGGAGGCTTTGTTTATCCAGAACTCCAGTCAGAAATAGCCAATACTGACTAGTGTGGCACAATGAAATTGGAGAAAAAGCTTTCTCGTTACCTCACCATAGTCCACAAACATGTTATTAGCCCGCAGATAAGACTCTATCATGGAAACCAAAACAGTAAGCTCAGATATCACGATAAGGAAATACGGCTAAGGCTTCTCACAAGGTAGTTTGGAAAGAATATACAGTTTCATCGCTTCTTCCAATCAACTTGAGGTACTGTAGAGTGACATGATCCACTGGAAAGAATCCCATGGTCGCGCCATACTCAGAAGACATGTTGCCTATTGTGGCACGATCTGCCAACGACAGTTTACTCATGCCTTCTCCTATACAGTGGAGTGGCACGAATATTATCATAAAGGAAGAAAGTAAACATACCCAAAAAGGAAAAATTACACATTATTGGACTAGATAGCTAAATTGTATACCATAGAACTCCACAAATTTGCCAACAACATCGTGTTTCCACGGCATTTGTGTTACTGTCAACACCAAGTCAGTGGCCGTCACACCTTCTCGGAGCTCTCCCAATAATCTAAATCCAACCACCCCCGGAAGAAGCATGCTCATTGGTTGCATATTCAGTAGGCAGAGGTGGTTCAAGCAAGAGTAGGTGTAGCAATTACTAGTTAACTACTACTGTGAGGGTAGACATTTCAGCAAAAATCATCAACTTAGTGAGACTAATTGCATCTATTAAGGACTTCAAAAAAAATCCTAAGAGAGCGGCGCAGGGCTCGTTACCTGTCCAAGCATAGCAGCTTTGGCTTCTATTCCAGCAACTCCCAACTGGTCTATCATGGTTGTATGGGAATCGGTACCGGTGACACTATCTGGGTATAGAATGCCTGGTGTTAAACACGACTCTGCCAAGGTGTTCCAAATTAACCTACACATCAGATTTAACAAAGTCAATTTTTGTCTAGACAAAGTACACGCTAGAAAAGGAGTAAGATTAAATTGAGTCTCTAAGGACTAGTGAGCTGAACACAGTGCACGGTACTTGTTGGTATAGCACATGACGACGAACTCTTTTTAGCTAAAAAAAAGCACATGATAAACTCCTTCTTGCTGACTCCCAGAAAATACATGCACTATCTTGTAACACCTGGTGGACAATCACGCCTCCAGGCTGAAGAACAAGCATGTTATGGAAAGCAATGGCTCCCCACTTGAGAAAACCGAATCTTTCTTTGTTACGTTCGAACTCAAGTTCCATATTCGCTTGCACTGAATTTTCAGACCTTACCACATCAGCTTGAACTGAGTGGTCAATTACAAGATCTACCGGAACCGGCATAACATAAACTGTGCATCAGCAGTCCAAGTATCTACATGAAGACTCGAAGAGCTTGTCCTCTACATGTCCGATCATTAAAATCAGCCCGTTCGTTATCCCCTTTTGGCTTTTGGGTTTCAAGGTGAGAAAATACACTGGTCTAGTGCGCGTAAATTGCTTACCATCGGATTGATTTTTTCTGGGTCTCCTCCGAGGTTCTTGACGGCATCACGTATGGAAGCCAGATCAACAAGAGCAGGCACTCCTGTAAAATCCTGAGGAAAAAGATAACGGCCATCATAAAATGCGGTAACTAAAAAGTCTTGGGTAAAAGGCGCCTCAATTAATTTGTGAACAATGTTCACCTGAAGCAATACTCTTGCTGGTATGAAGGGAATTTCAACCCGCTTCGAAGAAGTATCCTCCCAATCAATGATTTTCTCAACATCCTCACGTTTGACCTGAAACTCATCGCAGTTTCTGATTGCCGATTCAAGGAGGACCTTAATAGATATTGGGAGCCTATCTGCATCGTCAAAACTAACTCTCCGTCAGCACCTAACCTAGCATACACGGGTCTTTGTTCGCAAGGTTACTATTTCAAAATATCGAAACTGTACAAAGCCCAAAAAGGAGACGAATTCAAGAGTCAGAACTTCCCATGGTTCTGATCTATTTAAGTGTGCTAATCAACAGAGCTAAGCAGATAATTCTGTACTTGACACAATACAATATGCATTGACATTTACAAACACGATGAAGAGTTTTTACAATGAAAAGGCGAGTGAATAACCGAAATCTGCACCCAGTTGGCCCGCTTGTCCTACACGTTGCACGATTCCTCATCATTTGTTCTAATAATTGAAATATTTACGTAAAGAATGAAAAGACAAGACTCGCGACGTTATGAATAATGACAATGCCCAACAAAAGTTACAGAAAATTGTTGCTCCTGCTTGTATATGACAGGAAAGTTGAAAGACTGTCATTTTAATCTTCATACAAACATCGACACTACACAACTCAACAGTAACTAAAACATGCATAAAATCAGAAGAAAAAGTGGGACTTGACCTATTCGAGGGTCGTCGAGAGCTGGCAAAGCATAGTACTTGCCAAACTCACCACCGTCAGGCTTCTCAAGCGTCCTCAATATGCTTTTCTTGAATGGCTTCTCGCTCCCTGCATCAAATAAAAGAAAGAACTCGTTAATCACACGACAGGACGTGCTCAATTCGTCTCAAGAACTTGACAGAAAACAGTTGAAACGCATGTTGGATCACATTTCTAAAAGATTACCCATCATCGAATTCGATACACCAACTGGGTCTGCGAGAGAGAGGGAGAGAGAGGGAGGTTGAAGCTGGGAGTGTTCAACGTCGTGTTTCAGATGAAGCGGTGAGCTCTTGTCGTAATGTCCATGGCAGGCGCAGTGAAAGCCGAGAGGGACTTGTTGAGAGCTCTTACGCGAGGATTTTCCTGAGCGAGACACGAAGCTGATCGTGACGAAATCACAGTTAACAGAGAGTAGTCCGCTCTTTGGCATCTCCTCCGCAGTCACGTATTTCCAACATCTGTAGTTCAAACTGTTCCTGCATGCAAATCACATACAAACACTACATGGTAAGCATCTTTCGTTTTTTGTCTCTCTCTTTCTTTTTGGCTGTTTTGTGGAGCAAAAACACCGCGTAAATGGCCACGAAACATGTTCGAGAATTATGATATTTAGAGCCCCATTTACAGTTTGTTTCATTTTATCTTTTGTTTGCTTTTAAGGAGTAAAAAGAGTAACCTTTTTTTCTCTATTATTTTCTCCGCAAATTTTTAATTTCAAAATTAAAAAAAAAATTCACATAGATTTACGCGTCAACATTTATATGATAAAATTACGGGCTTTTCAGATAAATAAAAGTTAACAATACTGAGCAGCAAAATGTAAAAAAAAAATAAAAAGTAAAAGTCGTTGCAAACACAGGTATGACTGATTAACTAGCAAACAGTGATTATAGAGAAAAAAAACAGAAAAGCAAACATATACTAATTTAGTACAATGTTTAAGTTAGGGCGTTTAAGAAGGTCCAAAAATCACATAGGCTACAAATACTAATTTCATATGGACCCATGACCAGCCCATTAAATGAAAGAAGTCAGACATACCTTCCACTAATGGCTAAGGCCCAAACATTAAGGCCATCCTATTTTGAAAATATCGTTATGCCCATTTGAGAATGGCTTCGAGAGAAATCCCGTGGAAAACACGGAAATTTCTAGGAAAATAGGATGGATTGTAGTATTAGAGCGTCTCCCGCTAATTTTATCGTGTTGCCAAGAAGTTTGAGAGGGCAAAACTTTATTAATGTAAATTTCATCACTCCGACAACTTTTTTGGTCAATATTTCTCTTGATTCCGTATAATTTTTCGAGCGGATCGTGGCCGAGGAGCGATCACGGATCGAGGCTGAGGATCGCGAATCATGGATCGACCGGGGATCACATGGATGGCAAAATATGACCCGTGTCCGAAAATCGCTACTAATTTTCTTCAAAATTATCAGTATCGGGATGCCGCTGTTATTCCAAACGAAAGCAAGGGCGCGTGGGTCAAGTCGCATTTTCTAATAATGAACCTCAACTGGCCCTAACGTGGACAATTTCAAAGAACTCAGTAGAGATTTCGGGACTCGGGAGCAGAGTTGGGACCGTAATGAAAATTCGTAACTCTTTTTAGATGGAAAAAAAGTTCGGAATGAAATTGGACCTGGACCTAAAGTTAGGGACTTTTCAGAGAATTCGAGCCGTTCGAGAATCCTTAAACCTTCCCGTCGTTCTTTTTCCGTTTCTTTTCCGTGAAGTTAAGCAACGCCCAAAGTCAAAAAAAAAAAAAACTAATCGATGTATAAATGAAAGAGAAAACCTATTTCCTGCGAGGATTTGCTCAGCGGTCGTACTTCCTCATCGTACAGGACACCCTCGTGCCCCATGTTCTCGTCCTAAAATGCCTCCGATTTTTGCTGCTCATAAATAACATTAATTAAAACGAGTGGAGCTCGCCCCCCATGCTGGGCTCCACAATCTCTCTATTTATCTGTTTGTTTATTTATTGGATTGTACCAAACTAAGTCGACGGAAATTATTTTCGTCATCGATAATAATATATGCCTATATATTTTTGTGGATAATAAAAAAAAATTTATTCATTTATTTTTCTACACGATATAAGCAATTATTTTTCGAAAAATATTTTCCAAATCGTCCATTTTCCCGCGAAACGAACGCACCGACGCCCGAGTTCCCGCGGCCTATGTGCTCCGCTCTCGGCGTTCATTCAGCAATTCGACGCGAACATCGCGGGACTACATCGGGGCCGTTTTCTGGCCTTGTTACAACCCGTGCTAGAGAATTTACAGCATCTGTATCTAATATTACGCACCCGCCAAGGGATGGGGGTCGATGCATTGCTCTGTCGTCGTGATCCATATATGCAGGGCGGTGGTGGGCGATGCGTCCCCACGGAGACGACGTGCTCTTGTAGCCGTTCGTGATATTCTATTGTCGATGCTGACGATTGAAAGGGGTGTGGTTATGTCCGACGTCGTGTTCAATCGATGTGAACAGTTCACCAAATTTCTTTCTTTAATCAGTAGTCCTCGAGAAGAACGATCAAAGAGGATAAGCTCGAAAACGCAAGATCGGCGCATGCGCGCGCGCACGCGCATGCTCCCCGGGTTTCCATGTATAGATATGCTCGCGTGGCAAACATTCAATCAAAAGCAAAGTCATTTTTAGAGATTTGATGCGGCAAGGGTTAATACTGCGAAAAATCTCAAACTGATATATTCGTGATAAATTTATCTCAAATTAATTTTTTGACCACGAAAATGGCCCCAAAATTAGCATGTATGTGACGAATTTACCTCAAACTATTTTTTTTTACTACAAAAAACCCTAAACTGGTATATTTATGATAAATTTACCCTCCGTTAAATCGAATTAATACCATGAAAAATTATAAACTGGTACACGTGTGACACACGAAGGGTAAAACCCCAAATTGGTACACCCGTCAACTGTCATGTGTCATTCAACTCAGAAATTTGACGGTAAAATTTAATAGAAATCAGCGAATGGTAAAATTGTCACAGGTGTACTAGTTTGGAGTTTTTGGTGATCAAAAAATTAATTTTGGATAAATTTGTCATATATATGTTAGTTTGAGGTTTTTCGTGATATTAACTCTACTTTTAATTATAAAACTTGGCACATCATCATGCCAAATTAGCATTTGATACTCGTATTATGTTTCTATTAAAGCGGCGTTGGCGAGTAAACACGTTAATTTTATTGTACTAACAAACATATTGTACCGATTGTAATATGCCTTGTAAAGTTGGGATCTTTCTTTGCATTTCTTGATTTTGGCTTTATGTCTCACCCTATATTGCAAGCCCTGGAGGTCATTTTTTGAAACCGATATACAAATTTTGGTTGACCACATTATAGCTCCGACGGTTTGGATGAAAGTTTGGTTATTTGATTGATTACTGTTGAAATTATGGGCAAGATTTGAAAGATTTTCAAAGATGCAGTAGGCCTTTTAGGAAAGTTGGCCCAAGTCGAATTCTAGAAGGGACCCCGCAACCAAATTTCAAAACTTTAAGGGAAAAATTGCAAAATTCGAAAATTCCGAAGGGGGGGAGGTGGACGGGTTTGCGAAAACTCGGGAGGCAAAATGCAATTCAATTCTATCGTGGGACGGATTTGCTCTTTGTAAAGGGTGCTAATCAGTGATGCGACAAGCACATGTTTGGAGCTGCGGTCAAAAAAAAAAGACGGCCGGAGTCAAAGCTAGGGGCCAATTGCACCTAACATTAAGACAGTTGGGGAAGCGATTCGTAACAAGTATCGAAAATTCGGGGAGCAACGTGACAAGCACATGTCTGGAGCTCCGGTCGAAAAGAAAAGACGACCGGAGTCAAAGCTAGAGACCAATTGCACTAGACATTAAGATAATTCGGAAAGCGATTCGTAACAAGTACCAAAAATTTGGGAAGCAACGTGACAAGCACATGTCTGGAGCTCTGGTCGAAAAGAAAAAACGGCCGGAGTCAAAGATAGGGGCCAATTGCACTAGACATTAAGACAGTTCGAGAAACCATTCGTAACAAGTACCGAAGATTCAGGGAGCAACTCGACAAGCACATGTCTGGAGCTCTGGTCGAAAAGAAAAGACGGCCGGAGTCAAAGCTAGGGGCCAATTGCACTCGACATTAAGATAGTTGGGGAAGCGATTCGTAACAAGTACCGAAAATCCAGGGAGCAAAATGGAATTCACGAGGCCGAAGGCAAGGGAAGATACTTTCCAACGGGGGTTGAAGAACCCAAAATCAAAACTTTGTGTGGACCGCATGAAATTGGATGCGAGAAGATATAGATAGGCCGTAGGCGGACGTCAAAACAGGTACGACCAGCATCACTTTGCTTGGTCCAAACCGAAAGGAGAACAAGAAGAAGGAGGGGCCAAACGAAACGAAACGAAACGAAAACACGTCGACAAAAGCTTTCGTTTTACCCTTTGTCCATCTGGAAGACAACGAGTGACACCGACGTAGTCAAGATCCATCGGCTGTTTCGTTCCGTTCGTGCCCAATTCGTGCTCCAATCCGTTTGCGCGTCGGATCTTTCCTAGGAAGCTTCTTCTTCTTCTTCTTCCCCTTCTTTCTCCCTCGTGTTTCTTGGATTCATCACGAGGGGAGAGAGAGAGAGAGGTGGGAGTTGTTTGAGAAACAGTTCTTGGAAGAAAACGGGTGGAGAGGGTCCACAAAGGAACCAAAACCAGAAAAGAAGAAAGGGGGACATGTCTTGTTAATGCGGGTAGGTGGATGCGGTCTCTTTTCGTTGTCTCTCTTGAGGGGCTTTAAGCGTGCCCATCTCGTCTTTAGCCCGTGTCTATAAAGACGCTTTCATGTGAAGGCTCCGACCCTTCTGATAGATCACGAGCGCACCCATTAATGTTTGGCGAGGAAAGATGGAGTTTTACGAGCACCCATCGCCTCGGTTCGGTCTGCCATCGGGTTTCGTAGCCCCGGGTCTAGTCGAGAGGGTCTGGGAGATGTGCAGCGTGGCGGTTTCTGCGATTCTGGGCAACGTCTTCTCCGCGATCTTCACGTTTTTCTTCGCGGTTGGTGAGTTCGTTTCTCTTGAATTTGTTGTTCTGTGTCGTCTTCTTTTATGGTCCCCTTGTTTCCATCGAAGCATTCTTGATTTTTGCTATTTGTTCATGTATTGTCGGGCCAATGGCTGTATCTTCCCCCACCCCTTACAGTGAGCTTATCTGACTATTTCGTCTGTTCTCTGTAATTTTGGGATGAGGTGTTTCTTGTGCAAGTTCTTTTTGTGTGTATTTCTGATGTAAATCAACGACGGCTGGATTGATAAGGGACATTTGTGATCTTAATACACGACAGTTTGGCTGAGTCTGGTTCATGTTGTAAGTGGAATAGAAAAGAGTTTGTCACAAAAGAGAAGTGCTTGGAGGGTTTGAACGAAGCTTGATGGATTTGAGTACGAGTGGCTTCGATGAATTCGAAACATGACACGATGACGATTCTGTTTTTTTTTTTTTTTGACCATTTTTTACACTAAAGAGGATGGAAAACCCTGTTGCTGCAGTGGGTACCTTACTTGGAGCTATGACCGGAGCTTTGATCGGCCAAGAGACGGAGAGCGGATTCATTCGAGGTGCCGCAGTTGGAGCCATTTCCGGGGCTGTCTTCTCTATTGAAGTCTTTGAGTATTCCCTTCTTCTCTGGCAATCAGATGAATCCGGTGTGAGGTGTCTTCTCTATTTGGTGCGTCACTTAGCTTCATACTCGGATTAAAGATACGATTGGGCTATACCATTTAGTTTCGTCCTCAAACAGATTACACTGACCATCATTTATCCTTGCCTCCTCCCAATCGCAGATCGACGTCATTGCAAGCCTTTTAAGTGGCAGACTTGTTCGCGAGCGCATTGGCCCTGCCATGCTGAGTGCCGTACAAAGTCAGGTACCTCGGATGAGATTTACAATTAGTGGTAACTAATTAAATTGCTAGCCCGAGGATAATGAAACCCATACTCATTATGTCAACGAATTTGATTCAGATGAGTGCTGTGGAACCAAGATTTGAGGAGTTTCAGAATATTTTTGACACCGGCAGCAACGGGGCAAGAGGTTTGCCTGGAGATTCGGTCGAACAGATACCCAAAATTACCATTACTAATGATAATAATGTCGATTCTTCTGGGGAGAAAGTCTCTTGTTCAGTGTGCCTTCAGGTATATCTCATTAGTCTTATAAGTAGGGGCTTTTGCTTTTGGCCATGAAATGGATAGAATTAGAAGGGCCATGAATCACAAGGAACTCATCAAACTTGACTCTGCTTGTGATATGCAATTCCAGGACTTTCAGCTTGGAGAGACGGTTCGGTGCTTGCCTCAATGTCGTCACATGTTTCACCTACCTTGCATCGATAAATGGCTCGTCAGACACGGCTCTTGCCCATTGTGCCGAAGGGATCTCTAATTTTGTAAATTCTATAACAAGAAAAGAGTTGCTAATCTACATCTTCCATGCTGCTTGTCTTCAGTGCTTGTTTTTATTTGACCCTTTTTTAAGCGGGGCAGTGCATAGGCCCGAGTTTTGTAGAGTTGCTCTGGTAATGTCAGCACACTATATACCCTGACCATTAGATGGTTTTGTATGACTCTTATGTACAGAATTTTTGATCTCCTACTTTGATTCTCATGGTTAGCGAAGATCTCCCTATCATCATAACTGAGAAAATCTCGAACTGAAATATGAACCTCCAAGGGGTGGATAGTGAGCCGGCGGTGCATGAAATTTTAAGTATCTGCTTTATGATGTAGCTTTGCGTGTTGAGATTCATTACCCGTGCACTTTGAAATGTTCAATCTAGAGGCTCGTTGGAATTACTCCGTGTAACAAGAGTTATGGTGCATGAGCTTTCTGTTCATTTATTTCTGGAACATCGGTATTGAACAAACCAGCTTTTCGGCTCTCTGCAACAGAGGCGCTGCTCTGAGATGGTTTTGCTCGGCTTTTCCAGAAGCAACGAAACAAGTATGTATGCAACATTGTGCAAGGCTTAAACGGCGTGAAATGAAAATTAGAAGGCGGGAGCAAAAGACCATTTGGCCGTCAAAGAACCTCGTGGTGTCGTGTTAATTTGACCACCAGAGTTACCTCGGAGCACATTTTGCCACCATCGAAGTATAGCATGTGAATATGAACTGAAGAAGACTTGCCCATCTTCTTCCTCTTGGAAGGTGCTCCCAATTTGCTAAAAAAATCGTTGAGACCTGATCGAAGCAATGAAACCAAACCGTCGGCCATATTATGCCGACGGAATAGAGAGGCCTTGGATCGCTAGATCTCCGTCCACGACACCCCCGAGTCATCAAGCAGATTACTGGAGCTGGCAAACGCAAGAGATGCAGGCGGAGAGGGTGAGGCGGAGGCGTGGTGTCCCGGTTTGCTTGGGCATTTTTCCTTTCCATTCAAACCAGTGCTGCGTAATTTTTGGGTCCGGATTAGGGGTGAGCGTTCTTGAGTGCTGTTGGTCCCTGTATTTGGACAAATTGATACGATGTATAAAGTCGAATTTCGACTCCTCTAAACGAATGTGTGTTGTTTTTCTTTCTTGCTTCCCTAAGCAAAGCAATCCCAATCGCGTGTAAATAGCCATTTCTAGTGAAGCGATATTGGATGTTCTGTGACATTTAGGAGTTCCCTCTGCCCGGCGGCATTGCTTATTTGTCTTCTTCTTCGTAGTTGTTCTGTCGGGTCAAATCATCGGTAGGTGCAATGCGGTGAATGTGAATGTTCTGGGGTTTGGTTCGTTAAAAGTCCGACTGGGTTATGTTTTACTGCTTGTTTGTCTTCTGACAAAAAGAGTGTTGCTTGCATCCAGCCACGTACGCATGGACCGTCCTTTGTGATGCTGTGCCTGTTGTTTTGTCAGGGAAATTAAATATTTGTTTCTTTTGTCTGCTCAGAACAGCCACTTGGGTAGGGTTCGAGATATATATATATATATATATATATATATATATATATATATATAAATTCCGATTGATTTTGAAGTTGGACATGAACATTCGCAACTGTTCTGTTGTCGCTACCGTTGAACGTGCCATTGGTTTTTTGAAACTCCATATTTTTTAAGTTTTTCCTTTGGTTAGCCTTGCTTTCAATCGATGCAGAGTTTTGATTGAGTTTCTGGTCTGAGGTTCGCTATAATTCCCTCTATGAAATACGAGGTGTGATTTCCTATTGGCCACTTAAATCTTTTGGCAGGGACAATCTTTTCATTTTCCAGCTGATGCTCCAATCCCTCATGAACCGAAAAAAGAAACACCGGTTGTTTAAGAAGAAGCGGTCGCTCTTGATGTTGCAACCTGCAGGAAAATTGAACCAAATTTGTACAGCACGTTCTTCTTGTTTTATATTTTTTACCATTTGGCTTGTATAATATTGATCATTTTTGTTCATCACCCGGATACTGGGTTTAGTACAGATGAGGTGTGAAGATCCACGGTATAAATCTGCGATTTATTTTAGAATTTTTTTCATGAGGTCGATGTTCCGTTGCACCCTTCATGGGATACCTTTTAGTGTTTGTGTACAGTATGTGATATCGGATTTTCAAATTAATGGACCAGGAAGATTTGAATTTCATGGAGGGGCCACAATGCTAGTAGTGTTTGCTGTACAGAACACTGAACGCCAGCGCAGCAGAGACTAGTCCTCGTCATGGCCATGCCCATGACCCTTGAGCCACCCCGCTCAGGCAGTTCTTTAATCAGCCCTATACACCACCACCATTAATATCCAGCTTTTGCACACACTTTCCTCTTACGAAAGAACGATGAAGGAAGAAACTGGTAACACTTTAACCCAGGGAATCAAAACCCCCGACTGATCTTGCTCAACTCTTGCCACGCAATAACGTGACTAACAATCTGCCGTCGAAAGTCAGTCATATCTTCACATGAGCTTGTACACGTTCAACGGAGTGGCACGTATACAACTGTGGATGCTGATCCAGCACCTCTAATCAAACTCAGTCTCCACCGCGACGGAATTTGGAGGCCTCCAAGTAGGTGTTGCTAGCAGATTCACTGAAGCAGACACATCACTACTCGATACATATTATCATTCCACTTATAGAACAGCAAAAGGTAGCACCGAGGCAAGACGTTGGTCAAACAAAATTCAATCTTTGGTTGTCCTCGATAGGACCTCGACCCGCCTACTCGTGTCTTGTATGGATATGCTGGGAGAGGTGCTCCTAAGTGTGTATACAAGTAAATCGACACAATAGGTCCTAAGAGTGCATTGGGGCTGCCAGATCGATGCAAGGAGTAATGTTCATTCACTAATGAACATTACCATAATGCCAAAGGAATGTTGTTTCTGAGAGATCCTTAGAACATGCCGCAAATCAAATCAATTGATATTGGAAGATGCAATCACGATGATTGTTTTGTCGGCCGCATTTTATCATAAACTCCAGAAAACTTTTGCTTCAAATATTGATGTAGCGCAGACAAGGATCGCTAAACAGATTCAGAAAAATGGGGGAAAATCACCTTTTACAACTGGTGGTTTGAGTGGAATTAAACTCCTGTATCTTGTGTTTGTTAAATCACGCTTAAAGTCTTGCAGTTTTTAATGCTTTAGCCAATTGCACTACTCCATCGGCAAGAATCATATAAAGAGGGAAAGAGAAAAAACCCTGCCTTTTTCCAACTTCCCCAACTGTCAACTGGAAAATAGGAAGTTCCTCACTCTCCCTCTCTCTCTCTATTGCCACTTCTTTCTCTCTTCTATTATACTACAGAAACTCAAGCTTGGGTTCAACTTCTCTCAAGAACTGAGTACTTTCTTTTTACCCACCTTAATTTACTCAGGTCCTCCTAACAATGACACCTTCGTCATTTACATCTATGATCATCATCATCATCCATCTGTTCTCCTCTGGGAGTTCCGGGGCCGCAATGGCCGCATCTTCAGCTTCAAGATGCGTCGCCAATTCTCTGAGCCAGTCAAGCAATGGTCCCAATCAACCGGAAAGCTTTATCCGGCAGGTGGTTGGCCTAGGAAAGGGAGTCATGAGTACTATGCCGAACTAGCGCACCATGATCAGGCACTTCACAGGCGCAGTTTTTCGGGTGCCGATTCAGTGCTGGCATCTTCCACTGGCAACTCAACTTTGAAGATCAGCTCCTTGGGATTGTATGTTATCCTCAAAGATGGTTATTTGTTCCAACATTAAATAAGACAATTTGTTCTGTCATATTTGAGTCCTCAGTTGGATTCTTGGAGAGAACTCATCATTAGCATGCTAAATTAATGCTTCCATAGACTTTGTTTGCCCGCGTGTTTTTGGCCCATCAACTTGTTCAACTTGTTCAACTTTTTCAAAAGGTAATATTATCTGCATCGAATTTCTTTCTTTGATTTGATCAGCAAAATTGTTGACACATGCAACTTCTCATATGAAGGACTTCTATCATAATTCATAATAGGCATGCTCTCTTGGGCTTCTGGAAAGAATTGGTTGAGTGTATTAGCTGGTGCAAGAGGATTTTGTTTTCTGGTACTTGAATTGACCTGTTTCTTGAAAGAGGATAGAGATCATTTCCCCGTACATACTTGCTAAGTATGTTGTTTTCTGGGTATCTTTGGCGGCTGCCTGCAGTCTGCATTACACAACAGTGCAATTTGGTTCCCTGGGAGTGAAATTCCTGGTGGCGCTTGACACTGGCAGCGACCTTTTCTGGGTTCCAAGTGATTGCTATAGATGTGCATCTATTGAAGGCACAGCTTATGCATCCGTATTCCGGTCTCATTCTTGTGTCCTCTTCATCTTTGGATCATCTGATCTTTTCCCTGAGCGTGTGGTCCATCTAACAGAAAACAGAAAAGACGTTTCTTTCAACAGCAAATTTGATTGGATTCGGAAGTCAGCAAATGACTGAATGAACTTCTTTTCTCTTAATCAAGGAAATCTAGGAACACTATGGCACTAACGTCCCCGTGGTTATAAGAACTACTATGTTCAAAGCTCAAAGTGCATGAGTGTGGGGGATACAATTCTTTAGTTAACTGGTGTAGCTATCAGTCCCTCGTATCATTATAACCTCAACATGAATTACAATTTTTTGATCCAGGCTATAATCTCAGCACTTACGACCCTTCGGTATCAATGACAAGCAAAATGGTGACTTGCAACAACAGTCTTTGCACATGGCGTGGCGATTGTGTCAGAGCATTCAGCAGTTGCCCATATTCCGTGCCCTATATATCGGCTGAAACTTCGAGTTCTGGAGTTTTGGTAGAGGATGTCCTACATTTAATCGCAGGAGACGAAAGCCATGAACACGTTGGGCCTGAGGCATACGTAACATTCGGGTAAGTTCTTGAGCATCACATCTTTGATCTTCACAGCCTCTGGATTCATTCAATCAACATCACTATAACAGATTATGCTATTGGGAGTTTGCAATCATATTTTCCTTCCTTATTTGCACAAGGTATATCTCGATATCAGTTTCAATTAGCAATGTATATGCAGTTGTGGACAGGTGCAGAGTGGTTCTTTCCTGGATATTGCAGCTCCCAATGGATTACTCGGCCTCGGTATGGGGAAGATATCGGTTCCTGGCATTTGTCGAGGGAGGGCTATATAGCAGACTCGTTCTCGATGTGTTTCGGGCATGATGGGTTTGGAAGGATCAATTTTGGGGATAAAGGTAGTCCTGACCAGGATGAGACCTCGTTTAATCCTAACCCGTCAAAGGAAGTGGTAACTTCTCAGCATGATAAGAGTTCTTTTTCCATAAGAAGAAACTTATCCTGCAACTCATGTCCATAAACTACTTTGCAGACCAAGCTATAATGTCACGGTGGCTCAAGTTTAGATAGCAGAGACGCGACTCGATGTGAACATATCCGCTCTGTTCAATTCCAGAACCTCCTTCACGTGCTTGACCGATCAGACTTATACCAGGCTGTGTAAGTTACATTATTTGATGCAGGACTGCATCGCTTCCTAAATGGCTAGGTCGTGTCTGTGTTTGGTTGATGTTGTCGTTTCTGTTGCAGTTTCACTCACACAAGTACAAGATAAGTGGCACCTTCATGAATCGAGAATCCCTTGCTAGCGTTGTTATCATTTGAGCTGATGTTTTCGGATTCCTGGAGACAACGTCAGTTTAATATCATTACAGTTATGTACTGAAAGCTAGTTAATTTGTGGTGATGGACAGTCCCAGTGGCAACGCCAAGTTCGTACCAAGCATGAGTTTAACTACGAAAGGAAGCGACCAATTTGCTGTCCATGATCCTACAATTGTCATCTCTACTCGGTTAGCGAGCTTGATTATGCAAATGATTTCACAGATGTCTTATGTTCTACGAAGCATAACCAACTCACATGACAGTTCATTTCTTTCCCGCTGTTTCGCAGGAGAAACTCTTTGTACTGCCTCGCCATTGTCAAGGATGAAGAAGTGAACATAATCGGCTGTAAGACTCGCGATCTCCATCCAATCTTACACTATCGTTTCGCAGGTCTAATGAATACTTATGAACAGCTGAATTGTTTGTGCGGGGACTCGGGAGTATCTAAATCCCAGATTCATGCTTATACAATCTACACACTTCGATCGACTTTTACAGGAATGAACGCGTTTTTCTACCGCAACTCCTATTCTTTTTCCAGAGAATTTCATGACGGGCAACCGAGTCGTGTTCCGACCGCGATAGGCTCGTTCCGGGGGCGGAAGATATTCAACTGTCCGTGCTCTTCGACCCCCCCAACCCACTAAACATTCCAGCCCTCTCTGATCTAGAGAGCCAAACTAATCACAACCGCGTTATCGATTTCCAAACTCTTAATGCAGGCTCCGACACGGAGGATCCTAACGGACTCACCGGGAAGTAGGACGCGGGAGGAGACGACGCCTCCTCCCGAACGACCCCGGACGTGACGGGAGCGGCAAAGGCGGACCATCAGCATCCACGCGCGTCATTAGGCAACCTCCTCACGTTGCTCGTGCTCCGTGCCTTGCCCCCTTTTCGGGTCCGCTCATTCGCAGAACAACGGGCCCACGCTCAAACGGAGCCTCGTGCCGCATTCCTATTCCGCGACCATGCGGCATCGAAAGATCGATCGAATTACTTACGGCCCAACTTCTTCTCGGTTTCGTCCTCGCCGAGGTCAGAACTAGCCAGCGCAAACCTCGGACTTCGCGCGCTGCGGTCGCCGTCATCAACGGGAGACTTTTCGTTTCAGGCGCGTAATCTGACGAAGCTCCCCTCGCCGACCAATGCCGCTAAAAGATGATGGCAACGTTTCGCATCGGTCAACTAATCACGGCGGGCGAAGAAAAGAGGCCCCCCCGCCCCCCCTACATCTTCCGTTAAACGTCTCCATCTCCGCCGAGAGATTAGGCAACGAACATGATGATGATCCTTGATTCGTGAATTCGGCAACTCTCTGAAATTGCAATGGCAAGAAATGTAATTAAGTATCCAAAGGTTCGCGGTCCTCTTTGTAAAAATGGGATTTCCTGAGCACCAGAAGTGCGGGAAAAAAAGAAGAAGGCCTAATTCCCTTGGACAATCAAAATCCCGGTCTTGAACACGCTTTACTCTCGAATCTGCCCCTCGTTAACCCTCCGTCCAGAAATTCGTCGCCGGATTTTTTAAAATTACCAAATACCGGAAGGCGGCTGCCGCCGCCCGTTATGAAAGCGCGGGGCCCTTTCCGTTGCTGTTTGATTTTTTCGGCCCGAAATCGGCAAATTTGTCAGCCACCTTTCATTATCTCCTTTGGACTTTGACGAATTGAAAACGTCAAAGAAAAAAGGGGCCAAAAGCTCTTTCAATTTGGTCTCGGCCAAATTGATGTGGGGGCTGATTAGCACCTCCAAAGGAGAAGAAGAAGCAAAGTCGTCCACGATTCACACACCGTAGATTCGGCGCGTTCGGACTTTCTTTTTCTCATTTTCAACTCAATAAATTCATAGGGGGCTCCCTTTTTTCAAACTTGTTACCAACTACTTACATTTAATCGCATATCGATTTAATAACGCGTTCCCGACGGCCAAGAGCTCTAAACGACGAGACGGGCTTGCACTAACATATACCCGACGATCCGCGTCGTGCATAGATACATGATGGAGGCGTGCGTGCAATAACTAAAATAATATCGAGTAGAGGGCATTAGTTGAACTAGTTAGTACGCTTCCCCCACACGATATACTAAGGTTTCTTCTTCTGTTTTGTACGCGACGACTGTGTGAAACTCGAAACATGGGACGGAAAATTTAAGAAAGTGCCTTAGGGAGGTCACGACCTTATGGTACAAATCGAACGGCTAGGATCTTGCCACTTGTCCGCGCCTCGTTTTGTTTTCTTGTGGGGTAACGACGCTAATGTTCTAGAACGTCAACGGCCGCCCGGCAGCAACTTCCAGCGCCCTCCTCCTCGTCCTGCTCCCCCCTAGTCCGCCGTTGACGATGATGTCCCATTTGCATTTCCCATCCTTACTTTTTGGTTTATTGCACTTTTGCTCACCCATTCTTAAATTTCGACTTTTCAAATTAAGCCCAACGGACCATCGGATACCTTTTAAGTAAGGATTAATACCGCGAAAAATTCTAAGCTGATACACTTATGATAATTTTATCCAAAACTAATTTTTTTACCATAAAAATCCCAAACCGGTACACCTGTGATAAATTTACCCTCATTTTATTTCAGTTAAATTTTACTATCAAATTGCTTTGTTAAATGATACGCGGTAATTGACGGATGTATCAATTTTTACCCTTCGTTTGTCATAGACTTGCCAGTTTATGATTTTTTGGGGGTATTAATTTAATTTAATGGAAACTAACGAATGGTAAATTTATCACAAATGTACTAGTTCGGGGCTTTTTGTGATAAAAAAATTAGTTTAGGGTAAATTTGTTATAGATGTACCAGTTTGGGGTTTTTGATGGTCAAAAAATTAGTTTGGGGTAAAATTGTCACAGGTGTACCAGTTTGGGATTTTTCGTTGTATTGACCCCTTGAAGTTATCGCCCTCGTATTACTCCTCATTTCAGCAACCTTGCATGATCGAAGTTCGAATAAAGCTCGAGTCTTGAAAAATCAAGCTTCCTCTGGGCTCAACGAGAGATTCGAGTGAGAGCTCGAACGCTGCGTCTGGCTCAGCTCGATTTTGTTCGATTCGTTTCGATGCATCCGTTGCCATTCCAGATTATACTTATATTTAGACACACGAAGAATAAGAAACATTAACAAGTCATAAAATGAAAACTCGAACTAGTGATTCCAGAATATACACTTATCATCTTGCATCATGGAACACTACAAGATCGCGCAAAGATATAGACAAAAAAAAAAACACAAAAACCTTATTCAAGTTTTTAGGTTCGAGGTTCCACCTATATTAGAACCCCGGAACCTATTCGTCGAAATAGGTTTCCCAATTTTTGGAACTTCAAACCTACCTGGCATACCTTGAAATATGGAACCTACCGATCAGGTTCTCTCCCGGAATCATGCTCTTCCTACCTCTCGTGGTGTGGGTGCAGGAAAATTGGGAAGCAATCTTTTTTGGGTGTGGGAAATGGGAAGGCCGCTGAAGATGGAGGGCCAAAGTGCAAAAAAAAAAAAAAACGCAACTTTCAAATTCGAGTGGTGCGTTCGTATAAAATTGCGCGACCGTGGGTCCTTCACCTTCAACCTTCCCCCGCCACCAAACAATCGCGTTCCCATCTCTCTCCATCTCTTCCTGAGATGGACTTTTGCGTAGAAGTGTGTCTTTGACTAACATGGCAAGGTCATGTAGCTCAGCTCCCCCTCTCTCCTTCCCCCATTCAGCTCGCCTGGCCATTTCCCCACCATTTCCGGGACCTCCCCAACCATCGCCCTCCTCTCCCCTTCCCCCCCTCCTGATCCATGGCGATGCCGCCTGCCACCGGCCGCGCTGCCTTCCTGGCCGCGGCGCTCGTGATGCTGGCGGTGGCCCTGGCATCGATGCAGCGGGGCTGCCGCGGGTTCGCGACGTTCGGGTTCGACGTGCACCACCGGTTCTCGGACCCCGTGAAGGGAGTGCTGGCGGTGGACCGGCTGCCCGAGAAGGGGAGCGTGGAGTACTACAGGGTCATGGCGATGCGGGACCGTGCCGTCCACGGCCGTCGGCTCGCGTCGTCGTCATCGTCGTCCGGTAACCAGACGGTTCTGACTTTCTCCGGCGGCAACGAGACGTTTCTGTCACCTACTCTTGGATAGTACGTATTGTGTTCTCTCCCCACTCGTCCTGTTTTTGGTTCAATCTCCAGTTCTCCATTTTTTTTGTTAAGTGCGATTGCTTCTGGAGATATTGTGGTTGGATTACTTGGAATTTGCTAGCGAAATGAAGAAACATGACAGAAGCACGGATTTTGCTTGTTCCACTTTAACAGTTTCAACTTGTGCGATTCAAGAAAGCTGTGACAGCTCGATCATCGAATCCCGACGTATAAGGCTGACCATCTCAATTAGTTTCTTTGTATGCATGATCTGTGATTGCTGTCCTCTTCCAGCTGTGGCTCGTCTTTTGTTTCATTCATTTTTCTGCCATACCCAGTGCCAGCTGAATTGCTCCTCCTTTCTTTTTTTCAATTGTTTTCGGCTTCGAAACGGAATTTCCCCTGAATTATTATTCTTGTTTTGATATTGCACGATGTCTTCTGTCTATTGACAACCGAAGAAGGCAGAATCTTCGAAATTTTGCTCGAGTGGATCCGCATAATTTGATAAGTGCTACTTTGTTTCTGGGCCTTTCAGTTTGCACTATGCCAATGTTTCTGTCGGGACCCCGAGTTTATCCTATTTGGTGGCTCTAGACACCGGCAGCGATCTGTTCTGGTTACCTTGTGACTGCAAAAGTTGCATACGGGGCCTAAAGACATCATCTGGACAGGTATCCTTCTGGATAGGAATGCTCCGTTTTTTTCTGTCGCTCATTACAAACGTCCAAGCTTCAATTGCTATCTTGGGTGCACGCATTAGGGTAGTTCTAGTAACTCCAGATGCAATGCATAGACTGGTGTCATGGAGAAGTTAATATGGTGAATAATTGTTGACATCTCGGGCTGTTGATTGACAAGTTTGAATGAGAGAGAGAGAGAGAGAGAGAGAGAGAGAGAGAGAGAGAGAGAGAGAGAATAATAAGGATAGAAGTATTATATACAACTTACCATGACTAACATGGCATTTGTATATGATAGAGTTTGAGGTGGGTTTTTGAATAAAGAATTTAGGCATTGTTCCATGAAGCCATTTAATCATCTGACATCCAGTTCCAGAATTAAGGCAGGGTCTTAGGAGTTGAAAAACCATATTTTCGATGGTGCCCTTACGTGTGTGATTATAAAAAAAAATGGGCAAGACAACAAACTAAAACCCTTTTGACAGAGGTAAAATCTGAAAATTGTACAATATTTCAACATTTTTATCTGCATCCATTATGTTCAAGTGTATCCATGAGGGCTTGTTATTTTCCCTCTATTATGGCATGAAAACTTGAGCCACTTAAGGAAAGACTTTCTCACAGATGGAAGGAAGAGACAAGAAAAAGAATTAAAGTTAGCCTCTCTATGTTGTGTACTACATCTAAGAGAGATCACTAGAACTAACAGGTTGCTCTCGTTAATCTTCTTGTCAACCAGACAATACAATTCAACATTTACAGCCCTAATGCATCATCAACAAGTACAGAAGTACCCTGCAACAGTACAATATGCAGACAACAGTCGCAATGCTCTTCGGCTCTCAGCAGTTGTCACTATCAGGTTAATTATCTTTCTAATGGTACCTCGACTACCGGGATTTTGGTGGAAGATATGTTGCATTTGACGACAGACGACGATCATTCAAAGGCTGTCGATGCTAAAATCACACTTGGGTAGGTATACCGTCTTCCAGCACCATTTGAGCGAATTAGGGGAACCAACTCAAGAAATTTTTGTTGCGGTATGATTACGGGAGATACTAGTGACCAACTTGCCCTTGCTGGTGCTTGTTGTAAGGTTTCATGGGACAGGCTGTGAACATTGACATTTTCTATCTGTCTGGAAGAGTGTAGTTGTTGCTTTTGCTTTGGATCTATTTAAGCCAAAAATTGGGGAGAAGAAGTTTAAAAATATATTACTGTTGGTTTAGCATTACTTTTTTAATGCTTTCACTAGGTTCCCAGTAGTCAGAAGTTCAGTAGCTGAGCTAGATATGCTTGATTTTGCAGTTGTGGTCAGATTCAAACTGGTGCTTTCTTAAATGGTGCTGCGCCAAATGGTCTCTTTGGGCTGGGCATGAGTAACATATCTGTCCCTAGCATCTTGGCTGAAGAAGGGCTCACTTCAAATTCATTTTCAATGTGCTTTGGACCCGACGGAATTGGAAGAATTAGTTTTGGAGACAAAGGCAGCTCAGACCAAGGAGAGACACCATTCAACCTTAGGCAATCACAGTAAGCTTCTTTGTGGGAAGAAAAGTTATCTTGTTGGATTGCCTAGATTTATGTTGCCTACTCATGGCATGGGGTTGCAGCATTTCTCTTCTATCCATTCTTGGCCGGTTCTAATGATTCTTCTCCCTGTAACTTTTACCAGTCCAACTTACAACATTACCCTTACTCAAATAAATGTGGGAGGAACTGCTCAAGATGCCAAATTTAGTGCAATTTTTGACTCTGGTACCTCATTCACATATTTGAACGACCCAGCTTACTCGTTCATTGGGGAGACTGTAAGTTATTTACTTCTCTATTTCAGACTACCACATGGACATACCTACCTCTCTATAGCATGTTTACAGAGTACTTGTTTTGCGCAGTTCAATTCCATGGCCAAAGAAAAGCGACATTCTTCAGACTCCAGTATTCCATTTGAATACTGTTATGATTTGAGGTTAGCGCGTCTATGGACAGACTTGTATACAATGAATTTCTTTCCTTGTGATGCTGAACTCGAATCTATGTGCACAGCCCAAACCAGACTAGCTTTGAAACTGCAACATTGAATATGACCATGGAAGGTGGAGATCAGTTTTATGTCACCGATCCCATAGAAATAATATCTGTTCAGGTACTTTCAAAAGTTAGACCGTCAAGTTTCCTCTCGATCTCTGTATGTTTTTTCCTGTAAAATACATGCTAACTGGGTTTTTTTTTTTTTATCTTCAGGACTCCTACGTATATTGTCTTGCTCTAGTCAAAAGTGGAGATGTAAATATAATCGGACGTGAGTATCTGGTCATCAGAAATATTTGTATTGCTTATTTCCATGAAAAGTTGTCCCCCTCTTCTAGTTCTCTATGTTACTCAGAGTGCATCGTTGTGCTTCTTCTGCTATTTCGCAGTCAGTTTTCACCCTTCGCCCTCCCGCAGATTTGCCCTCTCTTATGCTAACAGATCAAAGAAATCACTGCAGATTTCTCTTTCATGTCTTATCAACTACAAGCCTTGCCAAGGCTTACGAGGATAGGCTGGATTTAAATACTGATAAAACCCGTGCTGTATTAAGTTCTACCCTGAAGCGAATAAAATCAATGCTACATTAAGCTCTTTCCTGTGGAATAACCAACTTGTTTGCTGCATGCACAAAAGCACAGCTGCAACCCCACTCTGTTTTTCTAGGAACGTTTAGTCCAACTCTAAAATCTAGATGAAAACAAGGTTTGGCATAGCGTTCACGGTGTGGCTTCTTCCTGCTGTCAGTCATTTTTCCTTGGAATTGATATGATTGGAACTTTTGAAATATTAATTGTGAGGACTCGGATTTATTGCTTCCGGTGCTTGTCTATCTTGTCATTAAGTATTCGTCTTCTTTTTTTCCCTTTTATTTTGTCAGAGAACTTCATGACAGGTTATCGCATAGTCTTCGATCGAGAGAGAATGGTGCTTGGCTGGAAGTCATCCAACTGTGAGTAGAGCACAAGCTGTACTGAATTTGCTTGCTGTCAGTTGTCAGAGTGCTTACATTGTATTTCATTTCGCAGGTTATAATGCAACAGATTCCAGCACATTACCAACCAGCCCAACAAATTCTAGCTCGGCCCCTCCCGCTGTCGCCGTCAATCCGCAGGATACTTCAGGCAGTGGCAATAATACCGTAGCGGGCAGTCCGTCCTCTATGTCAAACCGTTCTCGACATCTGATTCCTTTTATCTATACATTCATGCTAATTCTTTTCCCAATTTTGGCTATTGTTTGATCCTTTTTCCCCCTTCCGGGTACTTCTCATCCCTTGTATCATGTATATCGATATTAGGCATTTGTTTAGGCGATGCGTCATTATTGAGAGATACATATTCACTCCCTATTGGGTTCATTGGCATACTTACGAGGAACATGTCACTGTAAATATTTCTTGATTGCTGATTATACGACTTCGATTTTTTATGTTCATAGCCTTTTTCCTCAAGCTGGCAACCTACATTATGAGTTTACTTTTTCCCCGATTAACCCAATGCATTCAACTAAAGACGCATTCAACTTTCAGGCGACAAGTTGAAAACATCCGCGAGTCATGTCAGTCTATTGGAATGATGTCTTACAATGTGAAAAAACCTTATACCAAGAGCCAAAATGCTGGCACTGTACCGGAGGGCACTGAATTCTCTAGAGAATGCCCAACAGGCAACAGTCGAATTTACAGCAGAAGCCCCACCAGCTAAAAAAGGATCCAACCATCCTAACTAACAAAGTTGAAACTTGGAAATTAAGCTTTTATCAAAGCTATTGCACCCTTGATTTGCCCATCCTAACCACCTCAGAACAGAAAACGATTTTCTACTCTCAAGGTCCCATGCTAGAAGACACAAATTTCAAATGGCCCAGCCACCAGAAGAAGAAGAAGAAGAAGAAGAATCACAACAGTTTATTAGATTACATATGACTCCTAGTTTAAGCATATGATGGTCACAACTTCATAATCATTAATCAGAAGAGATTCGTCAGTCCTGTCCAGAACATACATGCAAACTGTTCTTCAATGTCCCTTGTACTGAGCGGCACAAATCTCACGAAAAGTTAATCTGGGATTTACCGTTGAAATTCACTTTTTGACTGAGATCTTATAAACCCTGGCCTACTAATCACCAAAAACCATCATAAACTTCATTTTAAAGAAAAGTAAGGTAACGGCATATCGTAGTCAGCATTTTCATCTGGACTATATGTGAGGAAACTGGGCTTAGCAGACCTATATTTGGTAGTGCTGCTGAAACACGTGGAACGTCTTGTAGTCCCAAGGTTGCTTCTAAATCACTACTTCATTATCAAGATTCTTGTTAAATACACCCACCTTAGGTGGCTACCGTCATATCGCTGTCTGTAGTTTCAACTAAATCTTCCTTTTTCGGATTATTTATATCCATTTGAAGTGCAAATTACCTTCGAAGCTTGACAGAACTCGGTGAAGTTGAGGAGTGAACTAGGCATGGCCATTGGTGTTGCGCTCTTCAGCTCGATTCTCTTACTTTCATTTGTCTCTCCAATCTATTCACTAAGTTCCAATTACTATGACAAGACCTGTCCCAATGCTGAGTTGATCATCGCAAATGCTGTCAAGAATGCAGCAATGAAGGACAAAACCGTACCAGCCGCTCTCCTACGGATGCATTTTCACGACTGTTTCATAAGGGTAAGCAAACATGTCGATAGTTGTTCTTTCTGTTCAGAGTTCCTACACAGAGCTTCCTTGTTATCAGAAATCAACTAAAAGTGCTAATCATGCCCTAATGCAGGGTTGCGACGCGTCGGTGCTTTTAAACTCCAAAGGAAGCAACAAAGCGGAAAAGGACGGGCCTCCTAATGTCTCTCTGCATGCATTTTATGTAATCGACAATGCTAAAAAGGACTTGGAAGCTTTTTGCCCCGGTGTGGTTTCATGTGCGGACATCTTGGCACTAGCTGCTAGAGATTCCGTCGCACTGGTAAAATCATCTCCTCGTCCACTTCAATTACTTGTATATCCTGATTCTTCACAACCGACCAGACGCTCCATCATAGCTTGTCGCTGAGGTTATCCTGAAAATCAACCCTAACCCAGATAAAAGCCTAAACGCTAATATCTTGGAAACATCTTAGGGTCAAGTGTAGGATTACTGTCCAATCCTGAGTTAGTACGCAATGTCTTAGACAGTCATCACGCATGTCTCTATCCGGGAAAATATTTCGCCATATCATAGTTCTATCCGACAGAAACCAAATAGGACTGTGTTAAGCTACCAACCATAAGGATTATAGCTTGCACTGCAAGTATTTGGATAGACATGCGTATTCACTCAATACGTGCATGGATAGGGTCAAACAAGACTTATTGGAAGTCGCCTTATTGGAAGCTAAATCAATGACCACTGAACGGATCCCTTCCTCTAACAGCAATTTTACCATAATTTCTTGACAAGAAACTTTTCTTCTGCACAACATATTGCCTATCTGATTGTGATTCTCTTCACTTCCGATGCTTTAAAAAAGTCCGGAGGTCCGACCTGGGATGTGCCCAAGGGAAGGAAGGATGGACGAACATCAAAGGCCAGCGAGTCGACACAACTCCCAGCACCAGTTTTCAACATTTCTCAGCTCCAGCAGAGCTTCTCCCAGAGAGGTCTCTCTATGGAAGATCTTGTGGCTCTTTCGGGTAATACAAATGATCGAACAAACCAATATATAACAGTGTTTCGTCGACAGATTCACTCCGCCAGATTTATTCATTTGTTTTTGGTTTTCAATAGTGATGATTCTGATCCTAACTTCTTTCCACTTGTAGGAGGCCACACGCTAGGATTCTCCCACTGCTCCTCCTTCGCAGGCAGGATCCGCAACTTCAATGCCACGCACAACGTCGACCCATCAATGCACCCGTCCCTCGCAGCAAGCCTGAGGGGCGTGTGCCCAAGCAACAACAGGCCGAAGAACGCAGGGACCACCATGGACCCTTCGTCGACCACCTTCGACAACACGTACTACAGGCTGATCCTCCAGGGGAAGGGCCTGTTCTCTTCGGACCAGGCGCTCCTGGCGGTGCCCAAGACGAAGGGTCTGGTCGAGAAGTTCGCAGGCTCGCACCAGGATTTCGCGGACGCTTTTGTCAAGTCCATGATCAAGATGAGCAGCATCACAGGCGGACAGGAGGTTAGGAAGGACTGCAGGGTAGTGAATTAAGGGTTTGGATCATTTGCTACATGATCTGGATAATCATATTTCTCTGTTAAGATCAAGGCCAAGCGCCAGCTTAAGCATATGTATAAGACTTAGTTGGATCAGTGCCTGTGTTTGTTGGAAACATACGCCAGGAGATTAAAGGGCCTAATAGTTCAAGAGAAAGTAGGAGAGTATGCTTTCTTATGTACGATGAACTAGATCAATAAAGGCTTAGCAGTCAATCTTCTTAAGCACTATAACTTCATTCTGATGGCAAATAACACATCTGGCTTGAAGTTCATGGCAAGAAAATGGAAGCTGGGATCAAGTCTTTCCATCTTGTTCATGGACTCAAACGGAGCCAACCCATAGTACAGTCCTTTCATCTGCATTAAGTCCTTTCATGCTTTGCACAACTATAAATTTTTTCGTTTCAACTAATAACTTTTTGTCGACCAAAAAAAAAAACTAATAACTTTTGAATCTAAGTTTGGTTTTTCATCAAATACAAGCTAAACATCTATTTACAATGACTTGACCTTGTTTCTAAAACTACGAACTTGGAGTTTGGTTGAAAGGAACGGGCTTCCCATTTTCCTTTTTTAACCAAAAAGTTACTAAAAAAATTGCATAGACAATATTAATTGCTATTAATAATTAATTAGTATTAGATAAAACATTAATGATCTATTTTGGAATTGGCCTAATATCCTAAAAAAAAACTCCAACTTTAACTCCAGTACCAATTGTACCCTAATTTTTTTTTCTGTTTCTTAAAAAAACCCCTAACTTTAGGTCTAGTTCCAATTATATGCTAAAGTTTTTTTTTGTCTCGTAAAAAAACCTTAGCATTAAGTTCAGTTGTAACTTTACTCTAATTTTTCTGTCCCGTAAAAAAATTACCAACTTTTACTTTGGGTCCAAAATTTGCCATTAACCCTCCATCCAAAGTTGCCCTTAGTGATCTTACATGACATTTTCACGTCATTGTCTACTTTTTACCCCAAATTTCATATCCATTCAGCAGTCCTTTGGAGACGGATTTCTATATCGGCCCAAACAACATCTTCATGGATATGAAATTTTGGTAAAAACTAGAGCAATCAGGGTTGGATTTTATCAATTGCTCTTACTTTCAATAGAGTTTTCCTTCCATCTCGCTCGGGATTTTTCGATTTTGCGCTTGATCTTCAATCTCTCATGCTTGGGAGGGTCAGAGAACTCGACCTCGAGACACTCGAATAACTTGTGATTAGGAGTTTTCCATCTTTTAGTTGTCAACAAAAAATTTTGAACAGAATTAATAGGAGCAGATTTATGACTCGAGTAAAAATTGGTTATTTTTTATGAGACGGAATAAATTTCAGGGTAAAATTGGAACTGGACAGAAGAATTTGGATATGACCTAAAGTCAGGGGTTTTCCATGGGACCAAAAAAAACCTTAAAGTAGAATTTGGGTATTTTTATGGGACAAAAAAAATTATGGTAAAATTAGGACTAAATCCAAGGTTGGGCTTTTTTTTTTTGGTAGATAAAGGTACAAAACTAAATAATTTAACGTCTAAAGTCTACTATTCCAACTTTATCACTAAACAAAACATGAGATAATTCGCTAGGAGGTTGCAAGTAGAATGTAGGGTGTGAAAACGTAACGTTTTTTAAAAATATTTTTCGGAAAATCATTTTCTTGAAAAATAGTTAGTTTTTCTTTATTTGGTGATACGTGATCGAAAACGTTTTCAAGCGTTTGGATCTCATTTGGAAAATGATTTCAATCCCATGATTTTATCTCGGGCAAAAAAAAAACTAATTTTTTAATATTTTATTTTTAAAAATAAAAAAGGAAAAAGAAAAAGAATAAAACAAAGGAATAAAATATTAAAAAAATTCAAGGGAAGCAATTCCGGAAAGTGTTTTCGCCTTGTTAGATTAGGAAATTCACTTTCCTAATTTTATACATGAATATTTTCCTTTAACGGAAAGTGTTTTTCGTTGACTTATCATTTTCGGCCAACTAAACGATTGAAAGTCCGGAAAATGAATTCCCAAAAAACACTTTTCCCAAAACAAAGCACCCGTAGTGTCCAATTGCTTCTCGATTCCAATATTAGCAAGAAGATCAGCAGGTCCATTGCCTTTCCGAAAGTTATGCACGGCCATTTTTTTTTTTAAATGTATTAGGCCATTATTTTACCGAGGAGGCTTCATCAGACAGTTCACAATGCACCGCACTTGCCGTGGCATGGTAAATCCGGTCCTCGAGGAGCACCCCATCCCCATCTCCGGAGTTCTCACCGACTTCACCATATTGACCGTACTGACCTTCCCAGTATATAACAGTGTTTCGTCGACAAATTCACACTACCAGATTTAGTCATTTGTTTTTGTTTTTTACTGGTGATGATTCTGATCTCAACTTCTATCCACTTGTAGGAGGCCACACGCTAGGATTCTCCCGCTGCTCCTCCTTGGCGGGCAGGATCCGCAACTTCGACGCCACGCACGACGTCGACCCATCGATGCACCCCCGTCCCTCGCAGCGAGCCTGAGGGGCGTGTGCCCGAGCAAGAACAGGCCGAAGAACTCGGGGACCACCATGGACCCTTCCTCGACCACCTTCCACAACACGTACTTCGAGCTGATCCTCGAGGTGAAGGGCCTGTTCTCCTCGGACCAGGCGCTCCCGGCGGTGCCCAAGACGAAGGGTCTGGTCGAGAAGTTCGCGGGCTCGCACCAGGATTTCGCGGACGCTTTTGTCAAGTCCATGATCAAGATGAGCAGCATCACAGGGCAGACAGGAGGTTAGGAAGGACTGCAGGGTCGTGAATTAAGTGTTTGGATCATTCGCTACATGATCTGGATAATCGTATTTCTCTGTTAAGATCAAGGCCAAGCGCCAGCTTAAGCATATGTATAAGATTTAGTTGGATAAGTGCTTGTGTTTGATGGAAATATACGCCAGGAGATTAAAGGGCCTAAGAGTTCAAGAGAAAGTCGTAGGAGAGTATGCTTTCTTATGTACGATGAGCTAGATCGATAAAAGCTTAGCAGTCAATCTTCTTAAGCACTGTAACTTCATTCTGATGGCAAACAACGCATCTGGCTTGAAGTTCGTGGCAAGAAAATTGGAAGGTGGGATCAAGTCTTTCCATCTGGTTATGTCCAAAGGGATAACGACGCAAATAATCTATGAACTTTAGCTCAATATGTAATGTGATTTCCGAACTTTTAATTTATTCAACGCGGTCTCTAAACTTTTAATTTGCTCAGTGTGATCCCTGAATTTTTCGTACATGTTCAGTTTGGTCCCTAAATCATATGAAACTTTTTAATATTGTCCTTCCATTAATTTAAATTCAAGGACATTATTGAACATTTTTATATAGTCCAAGGACTAAATCGAATATGTACCAAAAGTCCATGAACCACATTGAACAATTTAAAAGTTCGGGGACAACATTGTACATTAAGCTAAAGTTTATGGATCACACTGAATAAATTAAAAGTTCATTGATCATATTATATATTGGGTCAAAATTCAATGATCATTTGTGTCATTTTTTCATGGCCAAACAGAGCCGTCGTGAAAGGCAGGGAGAGTAGAAACTATAGCATGATGTGAATATACTCGAGCAAAGCCACACCACAATACAGCCATCTCATCTGCATCAAGTCGTCTGTATTGACTTTTAACTTTATTCTTTTCGATTCTCTTTTTACTTTCCGTTCTGGCATTATCCACTCCGAGAATTAACCCAATTAGGTCACTGCTTAGCTCATCGATGCCTGAATCAGCCAGACATTCGGTCCTCGACGCGTCGCCAAATTATTGTCCTTGTTTCGGAAGGAAGCATGTCCAGCAGAGATCCCGCAAACAAGTGCCCTTTGCTTCGCCAAAATTATTGTCCATAACGCTTGGCTAAATTGATCTGAAAATCTCGTCGCAACGATTTAATATTCTCGGCTACTTTATTTTTGTAAGGAATACGCGTGGGCTAGTTTAGAGAAACGTTCTCCAAATTATTGATTTTTTTGTGCGAACGGGCATGTCGGGAAACACTTAATTAAGCATGCTAATAACGGTAGTCAAAGCTTATTGATGAGCTATTTTAACTCGATACTGTTGAACACTGACTTGTTTTCTTCCCACCCTCGGATTTTTCGCCACCAATGCCAGGAAGGTACCGTCCACTTACTACAGTTGATCACATTAACTTTGACATAACTCCAAAATAGGCTTTTGTAATTATCTCGCAAGCCCCCGCGTGTACAAAAATACTGAAAAAATTACCCAATCGGTCCCGAAATTATTCTACGGATGCCAATTTGATCCTAAACTTCTTTATTCTGCCAATTCAATCCTAAACTTTTGCGCGAAATTTTGATGTAATATTTCCAGTCGATTTTCGCCGGTCCAGTCATTTGCCGGCCGTCCTTCTCCGGCGATGCAACAATATCCCCCAAAAAAACACATGTTGACGATGCGAGGCCACTTATATAATTAATTTGAGATTTGTTGGGGCATTTCGAATTATTCCCCTTACTACAAAGGCATCCGTTTTTTCCTCTCTCGTTTTACCCCCTTCATCTTATTTTCAAGCGAGTTCGATTCGACCCGTACCACACGGCCGCTCCACCTGCCCACGCTGACCATCAGCGAGTCGAGTCGAGTCGAGTCAAGTCGTCCTTAAATCTCCGTGATACGATTTCGAAAAGAACGCACATGCTAATCCGAACACATCGAGCTTTGTCCCTTTTCTTAGCCAACGAAAAAAAAGATTCAGTATTTTTCAGTTTCGCATTATCCGGAAATTGCACCGTAACTTCAATAATTGACGTTTAGAATTTCCTACCCTTTCCTAGAAATTCATGTCCTTATTTTTTTTTTCCCTGCAACTCTTTTCTTCGTCTTTTCGGGGCGATGGGCGAACAAGACGTGTGGAAACGAAAGACCGTAAAGAACTTTGGACGACAATTTCGCTGCCCAATCGACTCGCGCCTTTTTTTTTAGCCCGTCCCGTTGACGACCCCATCGTCCCCCGCCGGTCTCGGCGTCGCGAGATTAGATCACGTCTCCAGCACATGCGCGGCGGGCGCGAACCTCGACAAGTAGTTTCCGGAGCGGTCCCGCAGCTCCGAACGGATTCGAGGCCGCCCGTCGGGTGTCGTGGCGTGGACGGCGACGACGACGACGGAATCACCGGGCGTGGTGGTGGTCGCGCTCGCTTCGGGTCATTTTTTTCTTTCTTTTTTTAAAACTCATGGCTCATTTTTAATTTCCGCGTGGGAATCGCCTTGTTACGGTTTGGCTTTGTACGGATGCCTTTGCTTCCTTCGTTAGAAGAAGGGTCGAATAAATTTAGATAGGTTTTCCGCCACCCTTATCTATAACAGGCCATATAAATATGGATTCGAAAAAATAATAATAAGAAGCCGTGCCCGAAAAGATAAGGTCCAAAGATTTAAAGTTAAATTAGGAAAATGATTTTCCCGAAAATAATAACTTCAGATTTATGGCGCATTTATTTTGCGAAAATTCGGTAATCTGAAAAGAAATTAATTTTGATCTTTTATATTGCTTAAAAAATGAGTAAGTAAAAAAATGTTAATACTAATAGCGAAAACCTATGCCTAAACGGTCTTGTTGATAAAAAAAATACGCTTCTAGTAAGTGCTAACTTCTTAAAATTATATAACAACTGGGTTACGCAAAAGGGACACTGTCCGTTTGAGAAAATATATCCATCGTATATCAAAAGAATATACATATACATATATATTTTAAAATAACCGTCTATCTATCCATAAGATAAATTCTAACTATTCGAATTTCGACTTACCTAGATTTGCTTTTAATGTACAACCTGTCGCATTTATTCGAAAAACTCTCGATATTTTCAATGCTAATATATGCAAAAATATATATCATGCACATATGCATATATATATATATATATATACATACATTAATATACATATATATATTGTCTCGGTTTTTTTTTAAAGTTTTAACAAAAAGAAAAACTCGAGCTGACTCGGAATCGGACTCTTGCAAAGGAAGGTCGCAATCCTATTCCTACACGAATTCCTTCCAACGTTGCAAGTTCTTCTTTTGTACAAAGCCGACGCGGCGCCTTTCTCTCTCCTCGTGCCCCCCTCCCCGTCGTCGCCTCCTCTCTCTCCGTCGTCGCCGCCACCTCCGTCCCCTCCCTCCGCCTCTCTCCTCCTCCGCCCCCTCCCCCTCCTCCGCCCCTCCCCTCGCCTCCGCCGCGAGAAGAGCGGTCCCCGCCTCCAGCCGCCGATGGCCGCGATCCCGCCCCCGCTCTCCCCGCCCCCCGCGGCGGGGGCCGAGAGATCGGACGGCCCGGGCGAGCCCAACGGCAATGCTGCGGGGGGCGCCCCCGCCGCCCACCCCGCGTGGAGCGGGCCGGCCGGCGGAGAGGCCGGGGGCGGCCTGCTCGGGCCGGGCGCGTGGCCCGCCCTCCCCCCGGCGCCGCCCGCTAGGGCTTCCGCTCCTTCCTCGTCGAGGTCGTCGCCGGATTCCCCCCGCGCCGATGACTTAGCTGATGGGTTGTCGGAGCTCTCCGTATCGGAGGTGACTTTTTCTTACTCCTTCTTTTTTTGGGCTCTTCGATTTTCTGCTCGTTGCTCCGTTTGGTTCCGCGGGACGAGTTTTGCGTATCAATCTGGGCACGATGGCGATCTTCTTTCGCTACTGGGATTATTACTGGAGAGTGTTGGGAGCGTGATGCGATGTGTATTGGATTTCTGCCGTGTGTTCGTTCGGATATGCCTCTGGAATTGTAGATCTTCTGCTTCTTAAAATAGAGTGTGAAGTGAACAATATAATTGAATGCATAGGAGCAGAATGATGGGGAGTTGGGATGGATGGGAAAAGGTGCAGTCTTTCTTTTTTGTTCTTTTTTTCTTTCTTTCCTTCCTTTCTTGAACTGCTTTATCACAAGCATAGCCAAAGTTGCAAACTTTTTCCTGAATTGTCTGTTACATTCGCTGAGTGCTGAGGGAGAGAGAACGATGGAGGTCGAGTGTTGTTTCGTCTCAATTCTAGCAATGTGTAATTATGGAAACAAATTTCCGTGTGTATGTAGGCGACTGAATCTGTCCTTTAGAGAAGAGACGGACATAAGTTTAGTTTATGAGGTCCGGGATTATTTTTTTTGTTCTGTCTCTGGTCTTGCTGATCAGTTGTGTCTGTTTATTCGGGTGGGTGTGTAGCTTCTGTCATGTTTTTTTGTCTGGTTTATTTTAGTTAATTTTCTGCCTTTTTTTTCCGGTAGGGAACCGAAACCAATGAAGTCGAGACTCCAAACCACATAACGCCCGCAAACCGCCAAAGATCAACTAGGCGTAATGGCGGTTTTGACTCTCAACAAACTAGCCCAGCTTGGAGGAATGGGCATCAGCAGCCGCGGAGCTCTTCTTTCAGATACCGTAGCGGTGGGCAACATGCACGTGCTGCTGGTTTTCACCAGCAAATGGTGAGGCACGACCAACAGCGAGGAAATCGAGAGTGGCCTTCTCGTCAAGTTGGAGGATTTGGTCCCAGGTTCATGAGGCCAGTGCCGCCACCCCCAGTCCCTTTCCCTTTTCTTCATCCTTATCATCCAGTAATTCCACCACAGATGTTTCCATTGGGTAACCTCGTAGCCTATCCTCCTGGTAAGCCAAATTGACTGTCCATCTCCTCTCTGCTAAATTGCTACATGTTTGGTTATTGATACCTCGATAATTTGTCAGAGATGGCGCCTCATTTTTTCCCGCCTCGACCTCCGGATATACAAGCCGGCAGCCCCTTTCCAGTGCTGCCTCCTCTATCTGTCTATTCTCCATTGCAATTTGAGATATTGAGGCAGATTGAGTATTATTTTAGGTATTTATATTTCTCTCTTTCATCATTCTTGCTTGAAGTGCACTTTTCCTTTCTGACATTCTGACTCTATCTGTCATTCAATTTGCTCTTGCAGTAAGGAGAATTTAATAAAAGATCTCCACTTTCGGAAGGAATGGAATGGACAGGGCTGGGTCCACATCTCAATAATAGCATCGTTTAAGAAGGTGAGTTTATTTTGGGTTGATTTAATTGATGGCGCAGTTTTATACTGCTTTTTTAGCTGAGTGTGGTCGTACATTGCTGTTAGATTTAATTTTATATATAGGTATCTAACGCATGGAGAAGCACATTGTTCATCGTGTTGCTCTGTTATGGTTTTTCTGCAATTTTTTGTGTTTATAGACTTTCGATTTTTCAGATTTATGTGTTGGCAGATTGTAGGGGAACATAAGTATCTACATATTTAACAACAAAGAGCTTGACACCTTTGTGCGCGCACATGTGCTTGAGTGTGCATTCTGATAGTACAGTACAAAGTTATTGTCTGGATCTTGGAAGCTGTATTTAAGTATAAAGTCTTTTGGTGAAGCAGAAGTTAGTTCTGTCTTAATTTCTAAATACACACTTGAGTTAACAATTGAGATTGGGAAAGGAGACGTTTCGATATTGTCAATCAAATTTTGTCTAGTCAGATTCAGGTACCAGTAGAGCAACTCCGTAGGGTTCAAAAATTATCCCCTGGCACCGAAGTTACATTTTTACTCTATGCTCCAACCACATATTCAGTTTTAAAACTCTTTTCTCGTGTTCAATTGCATTTTACACTCCCAATCTTCACTTGATCTTAGCCACAGGATGTGATAATGTTGTGAAGTCGAGTGCAAAACTGAATCATATTTGTGAATGCATGAATTGCCGGGTTCTTCCACATGACATTCTGTTCCCAATACATGAGTCAATAAACAGTATGTTCTGTGCGCTTTTATGCAGATTTCAAGTATGACGAGAGATATTAATCTTATTTTAGATGCCATACGAAGTTCAACCATGTTGGAAATACAGGTATAATTTAGTAACCCTCCATGCATGAGCCTAGTCTAAATTAAGTATGTGCATTATATATAATTCTGTTCCGTTACACGCTGTATCAGTTAATTGTGGATTCTTCTTTATTGATTTGGTTGTACTTTAGGGCGAAATGGTTAGGAAGCGAGTTGGCTGGGAGAATTGGCTTGTTCCTGAGGACTTTATGGTCTCCAGCAATACAAGCCCTCCAGTCCAGTAGATATACTGGGCATTCAGAAAATCATCTCTCGGTGATTTGGGCTACTGACCATCGCCGTGCTTGTAACATGCCATATCGTTTCTTGATGCTTTTGTGGATAGATCCTCGTTGTGTGTAAAGACTAGCCAGATGGAAGCCAGTCGGGTCATCATCTTGTTAGATCCATTTCACTGTATTTTGGCCAAAAAAGGGAGTGCACTGTAATGTGAGAGACCCCAGACTGACAACCTTGCCCAAAGGGTATGGAACATGCATTCTTGTTGAGCACACAAACAAAGGAAAATTAGAAAAGGAATAACAAGGCTTATGAATTGCGGATCAATAGCCGATGGAAGGAATAGCTGGTCGAGCTGATTGCACGAGTGATGAGACATGCATCAGGATAATGCTTGTTGAAGTTCATGTGTCATCTTGGGACCTAGATTTCGCCCCTTGGATGGTTATTTTTGCTCAATCTTTGGGGCGATGCTGAAGATGCAATGCCAAAAGATGCAAGAAAGTGAACGCTGGATGATACATGCTTTTTCACAAGAAAAGGAGGGAAGGAGCAGCTCTAGTTGATGCTGCAACTGGCCACACGACTGCTCTGTCTTTGATCACGCCACGCCCTGTCAACTCGAATTTGTCTTTTGTCATTCCAATATGTTCTTTAGATGTACTCATCTTTGCCCCATCTTGATATTTGCCTGCTCAGAAGTTGTCTCCGAATAGAGTCATAGGCAGTCATGCCTTTCTTTAATGAAATGTACATATAATCGAACCTGATTTTGTCGTTTTCATGTTTATACGCATTCATATATTCTGGGTGTCGACTAGTTAAAGTTCTAGCCGATGTGAGTTGCGGTATCTTTATTTCCTCGTTTGAAATGTTTCCATGTAAGATTATCAACTCACTCGGTGTCTGTCGGTATCACTGCTGTGATGATGGGGCAACATGCAGGGATGAAATCTTGTCAAAACGAAATGTTTTGATTTAGAGACAGGGTGGCCTTTTCTCACGAAACATTCAGTACATGAACCTGAGCAGAATCGAGGGCGTTATTCATGTCTTTGCTTAGCAACCAGGCCCAAATCTGCAGCCGAAAAAGCTCATTCTTCGGCTTGATTCAGCTCGGGATTACCCTGAATGAAAATGTTCTTGCTTAGTCCAAAATTAGTCAACCAAAATCAAGTAAAGATCATCGTATATTGGAGAAAGAGAAGGATCAAAGCTGTGAATCCGTTTGAAATTCGAATTTAGTAAAACTGCATGCCTTCGTGAAGTTTGGAAAGCTTGATTTCTATATATATATTCACGGTAAGAAAAAGAGCATGGGTTGCGCAACTATATATATTTCGTTTCGACTAATAACTTTCGGTTTCGACTAATAACTTTCGAATCTAAGTTTGGTTTTTCATCAAATACAAGCCAAACATCTATTTAAAATGACTTGACCTTGTTTCTAGAACTACAAACTTGGAGTTTATCTCTTATGTTACGTTTGGTTGAAAGGAACCATTTCCTTTTTTAACCAAGACAATATTAATTGTTATTAATTATTAATTAGTATTAGATAATAAAATTAATTATCTATTTTGAAATCCACCTAATACCCTAAAAAACCTCAAAACTTTAGCTTTGGTCCAAAATGTACATTAAACTTTCTTCTGTCTCATAAAAACCCCCAGCTTCCTTTGTCTCATAAAAAAAAATCACAGTTTTAGGTTTAGTTCCAATTTTACTCTAATCTTTGTTGTCTCATAAGAAAATCACAAACTTTTACTTTTAATCCCAAATCTGCCCCGTTAACCCTCTATCCAAAATTGCCCTTAATGATCTTATGTGACATTTTCACGTCATTGCTCTACTTTTTCCCCCAAATTTCATACCCAAGAAACAGTCTTTTGGAGATGAATTTCTACATCAGCTCAGATAACATCTTATTGGATATGAAATTTGGGTAAAAACTAGAGCAATTAAGGTTGAATTTTAACATTTTATCAATTGCTCTTACTCTTAAGAGAGTTTTCCTTCCATCTTGCTCGTGATCTTCGATTTTGCTTTTAGTCTTCAATCTCCCATGCTCAGGAGTGTTCCATCTCTCGCGGTGAGAGAGCTTACCTTCAGGACACTCGAATAACTCGTGCTTAAAAGTTTTCCATCTCTCGGTTGTCAACAAAAAATTTTGAACATAAGGTTAATGGGGGTAGATTTGTATTTATTTTTTATGAGGCAGAAACAATTTTAGGGTAGAATTGGGATTAGACAGTAGAATTGTGACATGACCTAAAGTTTGGAGTATTTCATAGGATAAAAAAAAGTTTAGAGTTGAATTGGGACCAGACCTAAAGTTTGGATATTTTATGAAACAAAAAAAAACTTAGGATAAAAATTAGGACTAAGCTTAAAGTCAGAGTTTTTTTTGGGGTTTAAGCCGTTATTTTACGAGGTGCCTTCAGCAGACGGTTCACAATGCATCGTACTCGCTGTCGCACGGTAAATCCGGTCCTCGAGGAGCACTAGATCCCCATCTCCGGAGTTTTCACCGACTTCTCCATATTGACCATACCGTCCTTCCAATACACACGTGGCGCAATATCATTAGTCAATTTAAAAAAGAGCGCATATTTGTTACTCTGTCACATCAAAATCTCCCCCAAAAGACAAAATATTCGGTGGTTGCTGCTCACCATGTCACCGGCTCACATGCCATATATGAGCTTAGTTGGCTCCACTCGGAGAGTGGCGCATGTCCTCTGATATGGACATGGAAAGAAAATAAAAAATTAAAATCCGAAGCTTTGTTCTTCTTTTTCCTAGCCAGTCAGTAGACTGCAGAGTGAGTAAAAAAGGACAGAATAATAAATGATAACCCGCGTAAAACTCCTTCTCTTCTTTTCAATTTTCAGGAGCTTCTACCTTCTATACGTTCTCTCTTGCCTTTTACGTTTCTAAGGGTGCGCATGAAATGCATTCCGGAATAAAAATTCTGTTTCGGAATATATTCCGGAACAGAATGGCGTTTGTTAAAAAATTTCCGGAATGCATTCTGGAGCGATTTTTGCATTCTTAAATAAAAATGCATTTTTTTAAAATATTTGATTCCAGAATACATTCTTGATTCCAGAATGAGTTTTTGGCAAGAAAAAGAGAAGCTACTTTTTGTAGTTTCTTGATTTCGGAATGCATTCTCCCTATTTTCTCACAATTTTTTTCAGAAAATGCGTAAAAATTGAAAAATTATAGAAAAATTCATAAATATTTCCAGAAAATAAAAAAAGTCAGATTTCGGGAAAATATGAAATTTGGTGAATTTAAAAAAAATTCAAAAATTTCAAAAATTTCAAAACTTCACAGAATAGCTTAAAACATACGTGGCCACCCACTTCGAGTGAAATTTAAATTTTTTGATATGCCCAAAACAAATCAAAAATTTCAAAACTTCACAAAATGGCTTAAAATACCCGTGGCCACCTACTTTGAGTGAAATTTAAATTTTTTGAAGTGCCCAAAAAATAAAAATAATAATAAAATAAAAATTTTCAAAACTTCACAAAATGGCTTAAAATACCTGTAGCCACCCACTTTGAGTGAAATTTAAATTTTTTGAGGTGCTCAAAAATAATAAAAAATAATAAAAAATTTTAAAACTTCATAGAATGGCTTAGAATACTTGTAGCCACCCACTTTGAGTAAAATTTAAATTTTTTGAGGTGCCCAGAAAAATAAAAAAATAAAAAAATAAAAAAATTCAAAACTTCACAAAATGGCTTAGAGTACCTGTGGCCACCCATTTTGAGTGAAATTTAAATTTTTTTAGGTGCCCAAAAAAAATTTAAAAAATAAAAAATTTCAAAAATTTACAGAATGGCTTATAATGCATGTGGCCACCCACTTTGAATAAAATTTAAATTTTTTTAGGTGCAAAAAAAATCAACAAATCAAAACAAATTTCTGTTCCACAAATCAATTTCTGGAGCAGAATTAGTCATGTTTTACCAAACAGATTTTTCCTCCAAAAATCAATTTCTGGCAAGAATTCCAGAAATCAATTTCTAGCAAGAATTTGATTTCTGGAGGTTACCATTTGCACCCTAAGACTGTCTCCCTTCTTTTCTTTTCTTTTCTTTTCAAAAGTTTCTTCACCTACTCTCTCTCCTCTTTTGCGTTTTCGTTTTACCATTGAAAGATGCAGAGGTGCTCTTTCATGCTTCCGATCACTCAGTACTTCGAGTGCTCCAAACAAGCTGGCTTGGTCCGCTCTTACTGCTCCTCTTCTTCTTCCGGTGAGTGTGGTCGTCTGCAGCCACATGTCATTTTTGGTTTGTTTGAAGAGAGACATCAACGTCGTCGTCGTCATCCTAGTGCTGCTCCTCTTGGTGTTCCTCCTCGAAAGGTTGGGTTGCCTTCGATTTTGTTGTAATATTCAAGCATAGGTCATGTTACGAACAGATCGGTAACCTTATCAATGGCGGGCCAGTGTTGATTTTCTTTTGTCAATGTAAAAATTGTTATAACGGGATCCGTTTCTATAGCAAGTAAGAGTGAGGGAAAAGTGACTTGCGCATGTCAAGGAGCCAAGAAAGCAATCTAGAATGTGCAACGGTGACGTCACAGAACCGTCAAAGGAACAGCGCTACGAGTAACTAGCTCGCAACAAGATCAACAAGACTGTCAATAAGAAACAAAAAGATCGACTCATTTTTTTTCTCTGTTCTCACACTCTATCTTCCCCTCTCTCTTCTTGGCTTCTTGTGCTGGGGTGTGTGGTATAGAAATGAGTTTCCATCATTTGACTCGTGTTATCTGTCTCTTTGTCACCAAGTTCTGTGCTTTTTTTCTTTTTTTGGGTCTAAAGTTTCTTTTCTGTTGTGTTCGATGCAACAACTAAGGAGAATAATCACAAAAGGAGTGACAGATTTTGGCATTTGGGAATTGGGATTACACAAACGAGCTCCCGATCACTCAGTACTTAGAGTGTTTTCATTTTACATGGTAAACGACATTTACTTACCTGATTATCAATCGCACTTGACATACTAAAAAGGATTGAAATGAGGAGGCACTTGACTTGGTGACTATGGTTAGACTATCAATTCGATAATGGGAGTTTACCCTTAATTGACTTTAAAAAATAAAAGACTTTATGTTCTTTAATGTAATATTTCTTTTGTTTCTTTACCTGGGGGATTGATTTTGCAAAAGAATGATCGTAGAAGCACTAACAATGGCAGATGTGTAATGGGAGCCGAATTTCGTTGCAAATATAACAGACACCACAAGGTCATAGAGCGTCCCAAAGTTTTATTTTTCCCAGGAAAGCACTACATCGGTTGTTTTCACAACATCGGACTTCGAGCTGTAGTGAATCTATTCCTGTGACATGATAGCTTATGATTGCTGGTTGCTAGTTTACTTTTTGTGCAATGGCCTTCACGAAAGGTCATCAGCAGCTTGGAATGCGTTGGCATTTTTGGGATGCATCAAACATGAGAATTGACATCTTTGATATCTTGATGTTCGACATCTTACTCAATGTCGCGGGCATTGTGTCAACATCCAAAACTGCTACGAGAAATTATCGTTTTCTTTGGATGCAATAGTTGCACGAGTGGATGTATGAACACACGGTGCGGTGCAAATATGGGCTTGTAACCAAAGTGAAGCTCATGAGTTGCTGCATAAGTTGGAAGAGAAGGAATTGCTGTTCGAATGAAACTACCTGCAGCTACAATAACAAGTCCTGCATCGAAGTTATCGCATTCAAGTTCAGAAATCTAACTTGGGAAAGTTCTCCCTAGTTGAACCAAACCAGATCGACAATTTCAATTTGACCTAAAACCCGTTCGAACTGTTCCACGCTCGTGTGTCGACAGTAGCAAAATGAAGTCTGCTCGTTAGGCTATTCAACTCGACTATTTCGATCTCTTTTTTTTTTTTGGTAAGGGACTATTTCGATCTCTTTGTTTCCTCAATTACTGAATTTCAAATTAACCATCACTATCATCCAATTGTAAAGCTCCTAAATGAGTACATTAAGAATGACCACATGGCTGGAGTGTAGCCATCTTGGAATCCAGAAATGTACTTCTGCGTCCTCAATCTATACTCAATGTATATATCAATTCTCTCCACAACTTTTCGGCAAAAAACAATACCATAATAAAAGAAACTATAAGTGTGAACGTTCTTGAGTTATCACTAGCACTGGGGACGATGAGCTTAGCTGAGCAAGCTGGAAAAGACATCTTGAGATGAATCCCAGCGTCTTCTTCTGAACCGATGCGAGAAGGAAGGTGTCGAGGCATTCATCAAAGCCACAGTCTTCGTGAATAGATCAACCGTATAAATTGGAGGCGATTAACTAGGGAGCGAGAGAGAGACACTGAACCCCTTGGTGGTGCGAAGGAGGTCGGGAAATTTTGTAGAGGAGGAACACCAAGAGGAGCAGCACTAGGATGACGACGACGACGTTGATGTCTCTCTTCAGACAAACCAGAAATGACATGTGGCTGTGGACGACCACACTCCCCGGAAGAAGAAGAAGAAGTGCAGTAAGAGCGGAACAAGCCAACTTATTTGGAGCACTCGAAGTACCGAGTGATCGGAAGAGTGAAAGAGCACCTCTGCATCTTTCAAAGGTAAAACGAAAACGCAAAAGAGGAGAAAGAGCAGGTGAAGAAGCTCTTGAAAAGAAAAGAAGGGAGAGAGTTTTAGAAACGTAAAAGGAGAGAGAAGGTATAGCAGGTAGAAGCTCCTGAAAATTGAAAAGAAGAGAGGGAGTTTTAAGCGGGCTATCATTTATTGTTCTGTCCTTTTTCACCCACTCCGCAGTTTACTAGCTGGCTAGGGAAAAGAAGGAGAAAGCTTTGGATTTTAATTTTTTATTTTCTTTCCATATCTATGTCAGAGGGCATGTGTCACTCTCCGAGTGAAGCCAACTAAGCTCATATATGCCATGTGGGCAGGTGACATGGTGAGCAGCAACCACTGAATATTTTCTCCCCCAAAAACTCCCACGCATTGCCCCCTCTACATCTCCTCAAAACCCTAGACCCGTGTCACCATCCGAACTAGGGGTGATCGATTCCCAGTCCGGTCCAATCCAAGAACCGGAAATTGGATCTGGAGGACTGGTTCCCATTTTCTAGAGCTAGGGATCGGACTAGCTAATCCAGGGACCGTGGACAGGACGGTTCTAATGGGATCAATTACTTATTAGTAAAGATCAAAGGAAATTGGGGAAATTAGATTAGGTTTTATATTTTTTTTCAAAAATTTTAAAAAGTAAATAAACATATATGTGAAAAAATTAATATATATATTTATCAGTCCAGTACCCACCCTAGAACCGGGAACCGGTTCCGTTTTTAGGAACTAGAAACCGGACCGATATTCCCTAGAACGGGACCAAACCGGTTGGTCCGGTCCGGTCCGGTCCCGGTTCGGACAGTCCATCTTACTCACTCCTAATCCAAACGTGACTATGGCGATCCGAAATGGCACGCCCAAATCCGGATCCGGAGCCAACGTCGAAGCCCCGCCGCCACAGCACCACCACAAGGTGGCCCTGATTGCCGGCATTACCGGCCAGGACGGGTCGTACCTCACCGAGTTCTTGCTCGACAGAGGAGGGTACGAGGTCCACGGCCTGATCCATCGCTCCTCCAACTTCAACACCCGACGAGTCAACCCCATCGACGTCGACACCCACAAGGCCCGGACGATGAAGCTTCACTGCGCCTATGTCACCAACGCCTCCTCCCTCCGCCGCTGCATCGACACGATCTCCCCCGACGAGGTCCACAACCTCGCCGCCCACTCCGACGTGGCGGTCTCCTTCCCCGCCGATGCCGTCGCCACGATCACGGTCGCCCTCCGGCTCCTCATGGCCGTGCGCTCTCACGTCTCCGCTACTGGCCGCAGCCACATCCGTTACTGCCAGGCTGGGTCTTCGGAGATGTTCGGGACGAAGTCTGACGAACCTGGCGAGCGAAACAGCAGGAGAGGACGGGACCCGCTGCCGCTGTCCGAGAAATCCCCGTTCCACCCGCGGTCCACGTGCGGCGCGTCCCAGTGCGCCGCCTACTGGAACGCCATGCACTACCGCGAGGCCAACGGGCTGTTCGCGTGCAACGGGATCCTGTTCAACCACGAGTCCCCGAGGCAGGGCGAGAACTCCGTGACCCGGAAGATCACGAGGGCTGTGGGCCGGATCAAGATCGGGCTGCAGAGGGAGCTGTTGTTGGCGGATCTGGAGAATGTGGACGACTACCGCTACTGGGGGTTCGCTGGGGACTACGTGGAGGCGATGTGGTTGATGCTGCAGCAAGAAAAACCGGATCGGTTGAGTGAGTCGAGCTGCATTGCAATGGCCATGTGGTGATCGAGGGGTATGTCATACCGGCGGAGGTCGACTACTTGAAGGGAGATGCAAGTAAGGCCAGGAAGGTGTTGGGTTGGAAGCCCAAGGTTGGATTTGAGAAGTTGACGAAGATGATGGTTGGCGAGGACATTGAATTGGCTAAGTTTGAGAAGGTTCTTGTTGATGCAGGGTACAAGGATGCTCAGCAACAGCCCTGTGTATTCGGTACTTCTCATCTCTTGCTGCTCTGTTTCTTAACCCTGTGCTCTCTTTTAGTTTTTTAATAGAAGATCGGCTGGATGCAAGTACATATTTTGTTTTTTTCGAGGTTTACAGGGTTTGAGATGTTCTTGGGATGGAGTATAAGTTCTTCACCAGTTAAATGCCTAATCTTTGTCCGGTAGACCAATGAGCTCGAATGTCCGTTGGATTTGTTGCAACTGACCCTATTCATTCGCTTTCAATTGGTGCATTTAGATTTTTCTCATCTTCCTTGGTTTTCCTCATTTGAAGTTGCTACCTTCTTGTTCAAAGTTCGGATGAGCATCGGATGACCTGGAAGCCTGCGTGTGTTTACTTTCACTTTCACTTGCTCTGACAATGGTGCAGCATACAGTGATGAAATCTGTGGAAACGAAATGTTTTGGATCGAGAGCCAAGGTGTGGCTTTTTCTCATGAAACATTCGGTCCATAAACCTGAGCAGAACCGAGGGCTTCATTCATGTCGCTGCTTTAGCAACAAGGCCCAAATGTGCAGCTCGGGATTAACCTGAATGAAATGTTCCTGCTTAGTCCAAAATTAGTCTTACCAAAATCAAGTAAAGATCGTCTTATACTGGACAAATAGAAGGATCGAAGCCGTGAATCTGTTTGAAATTCGAATTTGGGAAGAAATCAGACCTTTCGTGCAGTTTGGAAAGTTTGTTTTTTATTCATATTCACTGTAAGGATAAGAGACATGGTTCGCGCAGCTATATATATTTCATTTCAACTGTGACTTTTGAATCTAAGTTTGGTTTTTCGTTAAATACAAGCTAAACATCTATTTAAAATGGCATGACCTTGTTTCTAGAGCTACAAATATGTTATGTTTGGTTGAAAGTTACGGGACTTTCCACTTTGGAATGCCCATTCCTTTCCTTTTTTTCACCAAAAATTTATTAAGTAAATTGCCAAGACAATATTAATTAGTATTAGTTAAAATGAAAAGAAAATTACAAAGACAATATAGATATAAGTTGTTACTGAATAATTATATTTTTTAATAAATGAATAGTGTGATTAATATTAGATATTTAATTGATTAATATTAATTTGTTAATAATTAAAAATTCTATTTAAGAAGTTATTACATCATCCAATTACTTAGAGTTTAAATGGTTAGTCTAAAGTAATTAATAATTATGACTAATATTTAAGAAACGTCGATTTTATATCATTATTTTATGGATAATAATTAATAATTAATTAATTATGAATCATTAAAAATTCTGAATTACTTTTAGCGAATATCAATTATTTTACTCATAATGTGAGTACAACACAATTAAATTTATTAAAAATGCTCATTCAATCCTAATTTCAGAAAAGTTTTTGCTTACGGCCAAACAAAAAAAAAAGTTGCTCTAAGACTCGGAATTCGAGACAAGTGAGTCTGTTTTACAGAAAATAAATGATTTACAATTTTCTTTCCTAAACATGGTTCTTTGTATTGTTTAAACAATGGATAATGATACAATTCACAACTCATATTTAAATACACGATGAACATAAAATATTAACAAACTAAAATTCTCAGTCATGGATATTACCGAAAATGGAAGTTCACATTAGTGATTCTATATTACATGTTTATCATAAAACGCCATGGAATACTGTAGCATTGCGCGAAGACAAAGAACAAAAAAAATACAAAGACTTATTTCAGTATCTAGGTCCACAAGTTTTCAGGTTCACCTGCACCTAGAACTTGGAACTTGTCTGTTGGAACCGCTTCCCTATTTTTGGAACCTGAAATCTACATTGCATAACCTAAAACTTAAAACCGAACCAGTTCCCACCAAATTGATTTTCCGGTTCTTGATTTTACCTCGGAACCAAGCTCACCCTTAGCACAAATGGCCTAGTAGTGAGCTTTTCGAATGGTTTTGAGACCTCTTTGGTTACATGTTCAAATCTCTCACATGCTACTCAGCCTCGAAATTCTCGATTCGTTTGCGGGGTAGCTTCGATTGTACACGGCGCCAGGATAACCTCCGTTCTAGTCTCACCAGCATCACGATGGGAAGCAGCAACGAGCTCGCTCAATTTCGACTCGAACCAAATATCCTATCACGAAGGAATGGGGAACTCCCGAGATAACGTTACAGGGGGAGGGGAGGGGTTGCCGAGACCGGTCGCTCTCTCCAACACCCATTAAAGAAAACACACACACATGAAACAAACCCTAACGAAACTTCTGTCTACACAACAAAAGCAGAATGGAAGTGTAACAATCTGGTTGGTCTTGGGGAGTTGGGGTTTACTCTTCCTTTTTGGTTGGTGGGGCTGGATATTGATACTGTTGAAATGGAATGGACGACCCCTCTCAAAATTTGATCTTTCAGGGCGGGTTGGGTGTTGGAATGAGTGCATGGTACTTGGTAGAGAGCGTCCAAAGGGGGCATGATGAAGGCCCACTGTTGCCTGCTTCTGTACGTCGCGATGTACGCTCCCTGACGCTGCACATCGTATACACATTCGCAGTTTCGAAGAATCAAAATCTGGCTCCGACTCCGTATCGCCCTTTACATTGCATTTGCTCTGGTCTTCTCTCTCTCTGGTAGTAAGCTCTTCGAAAACTTAAAAGTAAAAGATTGACAGGTCTGGTCTCGTCCTCCACCACATCAAATCGAAACGGTGAGGTGGCAGTGCAATTTTCAACAGAGAAATCTCGCACGTCTGTGACTACCCTAAGTAATTGCATTTTTATCTTGACTGTACAAAAGAGAAGAATAGATTATAGGCCACGATTTCATTCAAGATCACAAAATATTTTACGTGCATGTGTTTGATCGATAAAAAAATTTGGGAGAAAAAATGTGACGAGATGATCTCCATCTACCACAAAAACCCCTAAACTCTCCTCACGGTGACGTCGATATCTCAATTTTTTTTTTCGTGTCACCAAAACTCTCGAACTTATACCCTTAAACTCTCCTCATTGTGACGTCAAATACCCTAATTTTTTTTTCTGTGTCACCAAAACTCTCAAACCTTTACTAGTGTAGTAAAAGCTTGGGGTATTGATATAACGGTGGGCATAATTAAGGGTTTATATTAACACAAAAAAGTTTAAGGTATTGCTATTATGGCGGACATAATTTAGATTTTTTGGTGACACGAAGAAGAATTTGGGGTATTGATTTCAAGGTGGGCATTATTCAGGATATTTGTGGTAATGACCTGAAATTTAATTTTCCATCGGTTATTGCGGTTTGAATGTACATCTACGGTACCATTTATGGGGTGTTAGATAATAGCCTTAAGTCTTTTCATTCGATTTATTACAAGTGAAAAAAGAACAATCACAGTCACATGTGGTGGGGGAAGACTAGCATTTGCGCAGTATAAATTTCTCCAGTCAAATTGTTAAGACATAAATTATATTTCACGTCGTACTTTTCTGATTTTAGTTTTTTAAGATAATTATGAGTTTAATTTCAAGTTATTCTAAGTTAGGGGCAACACATAATATCAAACCAAAAGATTGCAATATAAATTCTTTTAGAAAAATTAATTAATATGCAGGGTATCTTTGTTTTGCGAAAAATGAATGATTTGAAAAATATTTTCCTAAAAATAATTATTTGTATCGCTTGTAATAGTGAATAAATGAAAAATATTTTTATCGTTTAGGAAAATATTTAGATATAAATTGTTGTTGATAAAAATATATCTTTTATCGACTAATTATTTCGAGTTATATAAGATGTTATTTTTATGAAAATATTTTTTAAATTATTTATTTTCCTTAAAAATGAAAAAAAAATTTGTATCCAAGGGCAAGGGAGACCACCCAACTCCCTTCGGTCTTACACACTCAATTTCAAGCTCCACAATCAACAAACTTCATTTTGCCTATGCATGGTGAAATTTCACTGGCTGCAACATATAAAATACCTATTTATCTTAATTCTTTATTTAATAAGTCCAGTCATCCTCGTTCAAACACGCAAGCATGGGATTAGTTCATTAAACACGGCTAATAAACTAAACCTTCTGTCCTTTATCAGGAAAAGAAACGGCAGAGAAGACTAGGGTTTCTGTCATGAAACTGAACGGGGGAAAAAGCGGCGAAGCTTATCTGTTTGGCAATTATTCTTCATATTTTCGAAAAAATAATATTTGCGATTGAATTAGGGCCACAAGATCTCTGAGTAGCTTCACTATCTAAGAGGACACTGCAGAATCTGATGTAAGCGCCAATCGTGTCATATCATCAGCATCTGAGTACTTACATTGTGCTCGACCGACCCGCCCTTGGTTTCCGTTCAACAAGAACGAGACAGAAAAATTGGAGCGTGAAGTGCAATCACGTTTTCATTCTGCCTCACGCCACATTTACTTCAAAAGTGCAGTTTCTGGACCATTTCTTCCCTGTTTGTTGTTTCTCTTGTCCATTTTCCTTTCCGTGATATGGATTATATTCTTCTGCTGGCATTTCATGACATGAACCGAGTTTAACCCATTAATCTTTCCCAGTTTCTATTTGCCCATTTGAATTTTCTTTTTCTCGCTCCTACAGCGACAAAACTTGCGAGACCAACACGTGTATTGGACCAATTCGGCTTATGCATGTCTCCTCTTATTTTCATGATCTTTGTAATCAGTTAAATGACTAAAGCTCTTGGAACATGGGACAGTCCACAGAAAAAAGGCACATAAATGCCACCATCCACTTTTTGACAGAATGGTGTCAACCGGTTCTGAAGTTGAAGCAGTGATGTTCACAAAAATGCAGGAGCAGCTGCAAAATCTCGTTCCATCAAAGAGTGGGGGGCTTTACTAGTTTTGGGCTAATTTTTGTACATTCATATTTCATGAACCAGATTGAGTCTCTGCAGTTGGGTGGAGAGTAGATGGGACTATGCTTTCTTTAAATGGTTACAAAGTTTAAGTTAGGCCAAGGATAAAAAGAAAAAAAACTCTCCTGCTAGGTTTCCCATCATGGCATAGGCCTAACATTAAATTGGGAAATATTTTCCGTTGAGAAAACAAAAGAGGGCAAGTCAAAGAAAGAGAGAAGAGTGAGTGAAGTGAGAACAAAGGGTTAAATAAATGATTGCAGAGAGAGAGGGAGACAGGGGGGAATGGTTTCTCCAAGAAAAGAAAGTTGGGATTCTGAGGAAGGACCGGTGGGAGGAGCAATTAATCCCATGAACAAGAAACAAGTGTTCATGTCGTGGAGTGACCTGTGTCATTCAATTTACTTTAAGAATTGAGGGAAGGAAATAAATAAAAGGGGAAAACGGAATCTCTATTGGATTCTTGCAGAAAATCCAGACCTTTGACGTACTCTTTTGTGGCGGCATTGCTCAGATTCTCAGAAATCGCTTCCACCCACCCCAACAGATCTCAAATTTCTCAGCATGTGTTACCATTATAACTTGTTTCCTGTCCGTCTCGGATCAGTCACATCATGCTCTCTCTCTTTCTCTCTCTCAACTCAACGCATGTAGATGTGACATCCCAAATCTTAGATTTAGTCCAGACAAACCTTAATGAATGATTTATTAAGTAATACTTACATTCCAAATAATCACAAAATGGTCGAAAAGAAAACAAATCCTCCTCCTTCCTTAAGATTCGTGCAATGCTCCTAGCTTCCTTAAGATTCCTACAATAGGTTCTCAACATACCCCCCCGGCCATGGACGTCCCTAGTCGTCAGATCCCAACATAATTGAGGCAAGAATGGAGAATCCAAACCCTAGGGGCCAAAGCGATGTCCTCTCCATCGTTAAGACAGAGAAGGAAAAGCGTGCCACCACTCCAGAGTCTGCATTGTTCTGTCCTCTTCCTCCCCTGTTCAAAAGGCGAAGATAGAATGACACGAAGGGATGGCAAAGCAAATGAGAAAGAGAAAACCCTAGTGGTTCTTTTCTCAATAACACCAGTAGGCCCTTTTCTGTCCTTCGATGACAAAATTTGGGCTTTCTTGGTGGTGGCATTGAGTGGTAAATTTCTAAGTGCATTCGCAATCGGCCACCAATACATATATCGTAAGTGGACCTACGTTAGTACGGTGGTGATAACATGCCAAATTGCCATTTAATACTCCATTTTAGTGTGATTACTACATGGTTAATCTTTGACTTTTGCGTGTTTATTTTATCGTTTCTGGACAAGTTCCGTTTACTATTTTTGGAATGAAATCATCGCTGGCAAGTAAGGAGAATATGAAAGCACCATCGATGATTAAAGCGTTCCTGCTAACCGCGACATCATCTGATATGATGTATTGGGCAATAGCATTTGTCCCAACCGAACTAAACTTACATTGGTCGAAGATTACATAGTCAATATTACATTTCGTTATGTTAGGCGGAGGAAAAGGCAAGTATGACCCACTTATACAATCTCCCCTGCTTTTTCTTCTTTTTTTCACTTCAATCAATTTGATTTGTCCTTTTAGCGACACGACACAAGTCGGGAAACACGCAAAAAAGTCTATGGTTTTGAAAATACAGGTTTGTGTTGCAAGATTTTGCAAAATCACTGCCAACTGTCCTAAAATCTTAACATATTGGATAAATGCATGATTCAATATTTAAATATTCTAACATGTGTTTTGTCTTTTGTGAAAACTCGTATATGTTTTGATATTTTCCCGATAAATAAAAGATTGAAGTTAAGACTCGAGAGTAGACCAAAGAGGAAAAAGTATCAAAAAAGTTCATAAATATATTGTATTGATATCAATTTTGTCTTAAATATTTCAATTTGGCAAATATAATTTTGAACATTTTCATGTTAGTTTCTATTCATCCGGCCAATTTAAGCTAGAAATTGCTAACGTGGATACTAACGATCCTACGTAACACGATCGATGCTGACATAGATATTTTTTATAATTTTTTAATGACTTTTTTTCCTTTCTTTTTCTTTTTCTTCTCTTTCTTCTCTTTCTGCTAGTGGCCGGTCGCCAACCACCAGCGCAAGGTTGACCCTCACCTGCCACGTTAGACTTGGAAGCTTTGATAAGATCGACACCCTCAACTAATTTGCGAGCTTTTGTGTTTTCATGCACAGTGAACTACAATGATTGTTTTGTCCGCTCGGATCAAGTTCATACGCTAAAAGCCCGTTTCACTAAATCAGCCTTCGAGCGAGGGAAAAGCTTTACTTCTTTCAAAGAAGATGCTTAACGACTTAACTCCAATGAAATAACGTAGGAAACATTCCGTGGAAATTGGAAATAGAGCTCGAATGGAGATGATATAACTATTCTCCAATTTGGTTTGAATGATGGGTCATATGGGATTTTTCCGTTCTCTCCCCCGATCGAGATATCCTCTGTTTCGCCCAAAAAAGATTTTGAATTATCAAAAAATTGGAGCGTGAAGTGAAATCAAGCGAAATTATATCCTTTTTTGTTTTGGAGGGTATTCAAATTTATATTATCAATTAGAAAAGTCTATAGAATAATTTATGGTTGGACCAATAAAATGAAGTATTCAGACTCCGTTTAAAAAAAACCCAATTGGTAATATATTTATGATTACTACTACTTATATTATAGATCATAGAAATTATATTATAGATCATAAAATCTTTTTTTTTATATAATAAAAGAGTAATCTTAAACTTTTAATCAAGCGAGTAATATGATAAATTAATATGATAAATACGTTGGAATAGTCTTTCAATGAGAAATTTGTTCAAAAAGTCCTAAACCTACTACACTTTGACAAATTCAATCATAAATCCTTTCACGTTTTGCCAAATGAGTCAATTTGGCCAATTTTAGTTGGAAATCGCTAACATAGACGCCAGCCGTCATATGAAGCTGTCATGTACAATTTTTATAATTTATTTAAAAACTTCTAACTTTTATTTTTTTTTCCTTCTTTTTTCCTTTCTTTCTTTCTCTTTTTTAAATTACTACGATTGCTTGGCAAATAAGTGAGAAATACCAAAAAATGCTCACTATACTTTGCAAAGATACAATTAAGGGCTAATACCATAAAAAAAAAATTCAAACTAGTATAGCTGCACTACATTAAAATCAAAACTAATTTTCGTGTCACGGAACTGGTATATTCGTGAGAAATTTACCTCAATTGGCATCCTCCAATATCTTAGTTAATAACCAATGTGGAAACGCACATGGCAAACAACTCAGTTGATCGGCCCATGACGTGGATCCAACATGAAAACAATAGTGGGTCTCCTAAACAACATCAATTTAGGGAAGCCAGATCTAATGAAAATGGGCTGAGATTGGGATATTTGCTAAAACCTGCTAATTTTTCCTTAAGAGAATCTCTAATTTTGCCCTAATATTTTGATATATTTGTTATGGGGTACCAATTTGGAATTTTTTGTCATGTGAAAATTAATTTAGGATAAATGTGACATGAGTCTAATGGTTTGCAATCTTTGTGATCTGAAGATTAGTTTGGGGTGAATGTAGCATGAGTACGCCAACTTGTAGTTTTTTGTGATACCAACCCTAGCCTAATTTCACCTATTATTACATTATTATTGTCATAATAAATGAAAAATCATTACAATTTTACGAGTATTCTTTTTTGTCGTGTACAATTTACGAGTATGGCTACAAACTTTTTTGTCAAATAATAGTGATGATAATTTATTTACAGGTATAAACGCATCTCGAGAATATATCATGTGATCGTGATCATAACTGTAACCCTAAATTGCAACAAAATATTACTATTATTCAAACACTACTCTAGATGATTACTTACCATCTTTTCTTAACGGATAGCTAATAATAACAAGATCCGTGTAATAATGATGCAACGATCATAATTTAACTTATGGAATACGAAAGCTTGAGGGAATGGTTATTCTTTTTATTGATTTATGCACGAAATGGATTAACAACCATTTCAATTGGCAATAGACTAATTAAAAGATAGTTGTTATCGCGAACTAAACACATAGTAATATTTAGGTGCAATTAGAGTCGCCCTCGCAAGATCACATATAGAACGTGTATGATCAATGCAATGATCATGATTAACTCAGTCTATAAAGTTTGTCTCAGCTCTTCCCCAGCGGCAAATACTCGACAAATGTGACTTTAATGCATTGAAGAAATTTTTAATTTCGATCAAACTATTTCTAGCGAAAATCAATATGAATTGGTAGAAGCTTACTTCTGATCCTTGAAGTTATGGCCTTTGTTAATAGTAATACCTTGAACTTTTAATTTGTATCATTGAACTTACATAGCTTTTCCCGGTTAAGTTTGTCTGACTTCAAATCCAATTAATTAAAGCACCATGTTTGTCAAGGTTGGCAAGAGCGCAATGTTAAAAAAAGAGACAATTTACCGTTACCAATTATCTCTGATGCATTGAATATAAAGAGGATTAATTGGACATCGCTTCTTAGTATTTAGATCTCCTAACATGAAAGGTTACACTTGAGATTTCTACCCTGGATTCTTGTCCCGACTCCAATAGGAACATTGATCTTTATTGGGCAGGTGACGTGGCCACAACTAGCCGGCGACGAAACCTTGTAGCATTCGCTAGCTAAACAGGGCCATGACTTTTTATTCGGGAGGTACTCACGCGGTCCAACATATCATCAATGCGGAGGAACTTGTTCAAAGCGCTAGCCTATGGCCAAAACCCGCCTGCCGTCCTTTCTGGCCTCAAGATCCATCGTCTAAGGCTATATTCGCAATTTTGATACCTAAGATTTCGAGAGCATCCATTTGTTGCTTATTTTTCCCGAAGTATACAACAACTTTCATTATTAATTCCGAGAAGGACATCGAGAGGGTGGGAAAAGTGCCAAAAAAGTCCTAAACCTTTTGCATTAATTTCAATTTAATACAAAACCGTTTTTTTTATATCAATTTCGTCCAAACCTTTTGCATTGGTGCCAATTTAGTTCTAAACCTTTTATTTTTGTGCTAATTTAGTCTTTTCGATCAATTTTAACCGGAATTTGTCGACGTGGACGCTTGCCAGCCAGTCACCGACGCTGACATGATACCGACGTGGACAACTTTAATAATATTTTTTTGAAATTTTTTTGCTTTTTTTTTGTCTCTCCCTCATTTCTCTAGCCGATCGCTGGTCCGGCAATTGGCCAAAGGTTGACGAGCTTGACCTCGTCGGATCTGGCGAGGCTCAAGCTCTCGCTCAACCAAGGCGAGGCTCAAGCTCTCGCCGGAGGCCGTAGCGAGGGCGAGCCTCGCCCAGCGACCTCGCCGGAGGTTGCAGCGAGGGCGAGCCCCACCCTCGCCAGTGACCTCGCCGGCCTCTGGCCTCTGGCCGATCGTCGAACCGACGAGCGGCCAGAGAAAGGAGGGAGAGACAAAAAAAAGTAAAAAAAAAAAGAAAAAAGGAAAAAAATAAAATTCAAAAAAATATTAAAATATTATTAAAATTGTCCACATCGGCGACGATGACCAGCCGCCGGCCAACAAGCATCCATATCAGCAAATTTCAGTCAAAATTGACCGGTAGGACTAAATTGACACAAAAACAAAACGTTTATGACTGAATTGGAATCAATTTAAAAGGTTTAGAACTTAATTGGCATAAAAAAAGGTTTAGGACTAAGTTAGCATAAATACAAAAGGTTTATGACTGAATTGAAAAAAAAAATTAATACTAAATTGACATTAATGTAAAAAATTTAGGATTTTTTTGGTACATTTCCTTCCAGAGGGCTTTTCACTGTATTTTTCGCAGGGATAGGACGTCCGAGTTGCATGTTTTTTTGGAGGAGCTTTGTTTTGCTCGTTGTCTATGGTTTCCGCAGCGCGAGTTTGATTCGGTTCGATTCGAACCCGACCGAAGGAGGTGGGCGCCCGAAGTGAAGGACGGAACTGGGACTTTAAAGCATATAATATCTCTCTCTTTCTTTCCCCAGTATAAACCCCGACCCCCACCACCGAGCCTGTGCGCTCTTGCCAAGACTCTCTCCTCTCCCCTCCCCGCCAGCTTTTGTTTTTCATTTGTGGAAAATATGAGCGAGACTGGGTGTTTGAATTCCGACAGTCTCCATTTCCATCATCTTTGATTCTCTCTCTCTCTCTCTCGCGAGATGTTGTCAGCATCAGGTGGTCTTAGTGAAGGGAACACCAACAGCTACAGGCCCAAAGTCACAGCTCTCCTCAGCAGACTCTCCTCCGCTTCCTCTTCCTCTTCCTCACCCTCCTCTTCTTCTTCGTCATCTTCCTTGACCTCTTCTTCTTCTCCTCCATCTCCATCCCCTTCAACTCACCACCACCACCACCACCACCACCACAAGAACGACCACCAGATCCTAACCCCATCAAGAATCATGGAGGAGGTGTGGAAGGACATCACCCTGTCCTCCCTCCAACCCCACCACCACCACCACAGCCCCTCCTCCGCGAGCCCCGCCTTGCGGGGGAACGGCCTGCAGGACTTCCTCGGGCGGCCCTCTCACAGGGAACCGCCGACCCCTGCCAACATCGCTTCTTCCACCTCCTCCTCGCTCCCTCCTCACCACCCTCTCACCTTCTTGAGCCTCAACAACTCCGGCCCCGAGTTTCACTTCCTCGACGACTCGAGCCCGCTCGGGCCGAGCACCACTCGGTTTCAGAGCCACAATAGAGCGGGAATGGCCTGCTTTAGCACCAGCCCTTTTGAGGCTTTGGCGGGCTCTACTGATCCTGGGAATCATAGCGATGTCGCCGCTTTTGGGAATATCAAGAAGAGGGTGTTTGAGAGTGAGGGCGGTTCGGGCGACCGGAGGCACAAGAGGATGATCAAGAACAGAGAGTCCGCTGCGAGGTCTAGAGCTAGGAAGCAGGAAAAGTTTTTGTTTTTATGCGTGTTTTAAATAAAATTGCTCGTGAACGAAAAGCGGAGATTGTTGTGCTCTTTTGATCAAGATGGCGTCACGTTTAACTGTCGTTGATGTTTCGCTTGTTACCCTATTGTTGGATGTTTGTTGATTCTATTTTCTTGCATCCAATGTTCTTGGTCCCGTTTCTCTTTCTCCTGATTTGTTTGGCTTTGTTCACTTTTCTGGCCGAACAGGCTTATACGAACGAATTGGAGCTTCAGGTTGCCCACTTGATGGAAGAGAATGCTAGGCTGAAGAAGCAGCAGGAACAGGTGATTTTTTTTCCCTCTTTGTTGTTTTTGCTCTTACATGTTTGCAAGCAGCAGAACAATTAGATTTTTATATTTAGCAGACATAAGTACCCTTTTCCCTAAAAAGGACCGTCTGTTTTTGTCTTTGCCTTTTGAGTTCTACTCAGTTTAAAGGCAGCTTTCTTCTTTCTTTTTCATATTGTTATTGATTAGTCAGGCGGAGATGCTGGTAGTTTGCTTTCTCTTAAAAACTTCTGATGGCCAATGCAAGTTAAAGATGCATTATTTGGTCATCTGATCTCTCGTCCACGTCAGTGTCAGCTCGTGTCACTTGCAGATGTGTCCACACAGGGCTTGCAGTTTTTGTTTACTTTTGGCGAAGTTATACAATTTTTGCAATGGCTTGGGAATATTGATGTAACTTTTGTGTGGGTTTTGGGCAGTTGTGGGTGGCTGCAGTATCGCAACTTCCCAAAAAGCACTCGCTCCATCGAACGTCGACAGCTCCATTTTGACGGAGCGATCCTTGCACTTGCCCTTTAACAATGCCCTTTTCTTTGTTCTCCTTTTGGCTCCTTTCTGGAGTTAACCTAAGAACAGTTGCTTTCAAGTAGTTATAAAAGAACAGTAGTGAGTGTATTTGTGGAGAGGGTCAGGAATCTTCTTTTTTAAGCTTGCGCAGGTGCTATCTTGCTGTTGTTGGGGGTGGTTTCTCTACCCTACAACCCGAGTTTGAATGCTGTTTCTCTTTATTGGTGAGGACACGAGCGCATCGCCCAAAGGCCTTTGGTTTTTCCTGTACGCCCTGAGATACTGGAACCCTGATGCTACTGCTTTTGAGAGAGAGAGAGAGAGAGAGAGAGAGAGAGAGGAGAAGAGAGGGAAGGAGGGAACTGCGGTGGGTCTTTCTGTTTTTGTTTGCTCTTTTGTAGTTTCTTGACTGACTTTTTGAACCCTGGCGTTCATTAAACGTGGGCATTGTTCTCACTTGTGTATTTCATGATGACGATATTTACCAATTGGAAAGGCAGGGAAAAAGAGGGTCTTGCTTCGTCTGTATTTTGAACTTTCTAAATGCTCCCGGATCGTGTTGGGTCGAGCCGCATGAATCGGTTGACTTGTTTCATAATAGTGACTTCAATATTAATCTGCTTCTTCTATTTTTAAGTGGGCTTCTCTCAATGAGTGGAAATTACACGTCTATTTCCTCTCTTACCTCGCTTAATTATTGATTCGGACTCTTTTCGATGCACATTTGTGCCTCAGGATAAGGTCAAAAAACCTTGGAAAGATGGAGCTTAATTGAGTGCGCTCCAAGTGGTGTACAGTGTCCTAGTGAATCACTAGCAGTAATGACATGATGCCCCTTTTGGGCGTCACTTCCATTCATCTCCTTATCTCTACACTCTCCATCACTCCTGAAAGCCCCTTTTGGCCTTTTCTCTCCCACCTATTGTTGTCCAGAGTCAATGATGCCCCTTTTGTCGGTATCTATGGCTCTGTCATCAACCCTGGTTTCCTGAAGATCTCTTTTTCTTACATAAAATTCGATTCGCGCGAGCTCAGCTCGATTAGATTTTCATGTGATTCAATGATGTATGTGCTCGCATTTGATGGGCCAAAAGAGAAAAGAAGAGAGCGAAAGTCATCCGAGGAAACATTTGAAACCCAGGACGGGGAAGACGACAAAGCTTCGTGGGTCTCAACGTTCTGGACACTTTCAATGAAGCAATCCAAGCTCTGTCTGTCTGTGGACGTGTTCCTGTGGTTTCGGACCTGGTGTTCTTTATCGGATCCCCCGGGAAGCATGAATTCATTTCACCTTTAGACGCGATGTGAAATGGCTGTGAAGCCGATGTCTGCTTATTTGTGTTGCGTATTAAGAGAGAGATGCTTCTCTTATGGGTTTCCCTGTCTCGTTGAATTTGTCTGCATCTTTCACAAGATGCATGCAAAAGAAGAGAGGACTACTGCTCTACAAACCCTAAAAAGCGATGGAGTTGTACCAAAAGAGTAGGGCAAAAGAAAGCTAGACACTGTACGATCCATGGTTACTTTCTTCTTCTTTTGTTCCTTCTCTTTAGTCGTTTCTTCATTCTATGCTTATCTTCCACCTTGAATAGTCTGAGGAATAGAGAACTCCTCCGCGTATGTGTTTTCTCGATAGGTTGCCGCTGAGGTCGCGACCTCAGATTCAACATCGCCAGCCACCTGAGGGAGAGCAGCCATCTGCAGGTGGTCGCAGCGCGGTGCGAGGTCGTATTGTCTTCTTCCAGGGAGAGAGAGAAGTTACAGTCAAGTTTAGGTTTTGCTGATAAATTTCTCTAAAATCTGGGACATCAGATGAGTATTGTTTAGGTTCTTTACAAATATGTGGGCGTTGAACACTGGCGAGTATCTAAAATTTAGTTTGAATTCAAGATTTTAGGCTGCTTCGAATTCATTATACACAAGGAAACATAGACGAATGAGAGATGACATGGTGCCCGAAAGCGAGGGAGCCCGAAAAATGACCCTAGTAAGATCGAGCAGCGACCTTGTAACTCCCTAAAATGTTAAGGGCATCGGTCTTTTGTGCACGAATCCAAATCTATTCGGACAATTCAGTCAAAAAACATAGGGTTTGCATTGACAGATGAATCTCTCAAGTTCAATGTTGCTGCCTATACACGTACTTTTGGCACCACAATCAAAGCCACGAGACCCTCCATCATCAATCGTGTAGATGTTCTCGTAATTAGGTGATTTCAATAGTCTTCGCAAGCGTCTTTGTTTGACGGCGAATTCAACATGGAGAACCAATCAACTTCTGCTCTACTCAAGTAGGAAAAAAAGAAATCGTGTGGAGTTGATTTCTGGAATAGGCTTGCTGCAGAATTACGCTCGGATCCGCTCCGAATTGGAGATTCCGCCAGGGCTAATGAGACGAAGAGAATAACGATAGATGCGAACGAGCGGTGTCTAGTTGTACCGAATTCAGTTTGGACGAACATGCAGTTCCTCAAAGCATACATCGACAAGGACATCCAAACCCACAACAATTGACAGGTAAAAGGAGCGAAGGAGGGCGACTAAACACTTGGAAAAGGTCTTCGATTCATATATTTATTCAATAAATTATTTAAATTTACCATGATAGGCAACATGCCGCAACAACCTTCCGTTGTCGTCCAGCGGTTAGGATATCTGGCTTTCACCCAGGAGACCCGGGTTCGATTCCCGGCAACGGAAAGTTTTTTAATTGTTTTTATTTTGAATTTTGGCCCAATATTTAATTTGATCCGTAAACTTTTAATTTATTTAAGGTGGTTCCTGGACTTTTTATATATGTTCAATTTATTCCTTGTGTCATTTTTGCTTCTTTTTTTTCTATGAATTTGGGTCTTTCACTTAAGAAGATGGGTACCAATCTTGATTATGGGAAGCGTTGTCGTCATTTTCATTCTTGATGAATCTAGAAGCAACGAATGATCATGAATTTCTTAAAAAAAAAAATTCATTATGGTCCTGCTTGAGCCATATTCACCCATACATTTTATTTGGAGTGTAATGAAGGGAAAAAAAAAAGCTAATCTTGAAGGGAAAACGCAAAAGAGCAAGAACATTAACGTAAGCCATGTATGCACATTTGAATCCGAGTAGAGAACTGTGCTTCAGAACCCGGCTGCGTGGAAAGAGGAGAACCAGATCACCAGCTCTTCCGTCAGCTCCTCCCCTCTATGGCACCCTCCATCTCCTCCTCCTCCTCCTTCCATAGAGAACCGGCAAATCGGGCAGGTCCTCCGACAGGCATCGAACCACCTGTCGACGCAGACCCTGTGGAACTCGTGCATGCAGGGGAGCACCCGCACGTCCGCGCTCTCGGCCCCCTTCAGTCTTGACAAGCACACGCAGCAGACCTCGCCCCCAAAGGACCCATTCGAGCTCGACCCAAGCACAGGAGAAGCTGACAGGCCCACCACGACGCCGAGCGCAACCGCCCCCTGCAGCGGCGCCGGTTCCTTGATCCTCACGGGCCGTCCCGGGGTAACGTAGTGGCATATGAAGGAGAGTAGCTTGTGGAGTACCATCTGGTCTTTATTAGTGTGGGATTTGCATGGCGGGGGGAACTTTAATGATGATAGGGGTTGATCTTCTTGATGATGGCGGTTCTGAGGAATGGTCAAGAGTGCATAAAATGGTCTTTTGATGATCTCTGCGCGGTTTCTGGGGGGTGGTTAGATATTTGAGAGTCTGATCTTGAGTACCCATCACAAAGCTGTTGCACCTAAAACAAAGAGGTTTACGCTCGACCAATTTAATTTAACTCTTCTTAATCTATATTGGTTTCTACCTACCACTCGAAGATTATCATGCTTCTCTATCTCTCTGTTTCTTGGTGCGCAGTGTGCGTTCAAGACTTTCAAGCATTCTGTGCCAGTTACTTTCACATGCACAATCTGATCTGACCATCATCGACAGTCAAATTCAGATCAAATCCCATCTAAATTTGAGTTCCGGATAGCCGTTTCGATTTAACAGCTGCTTGGAATTCCATTGCAACAGGCATTATATCGACCAAAGAATTGAATTCGACCCTTGCATGTCGAGATTTTACAAGAACTTGGTTACGCGGAAACCAGGTAGTCTTTGATGGGTATAGGTCCAATCGTTCATTTTCATCTCTGTTTTTCGACGTACTGTGATCCTCCGGAGTAGCTTTCGGGGCACGTATCCTGTCTGATGAGCTTGGAAGCAGCTGCAAAACGAGTGTTTAGCTCCTAGAAGTTGAAACAAAATCCTGTGATGTGCTCTTAATATAGATCCAACGCTACCAACCAAGCAAGTATGGTTAAAGTAGCTAACAGCGCCATGGCACGTCGTGACTTGAATGCGACGGCACGAGCAAAATAGCGCAGTGCTATTTCAAGGCATTGTATTCACATCAGATGTATGTAAGTCAGATGTACCATTTCGCTCGTTCAGCAGACATAATACAGCAGAACAAACTACAACGTGCTCGTATGGCTCCAGCAAGCAGTTCGAGCCAGCAGAACAAATCCATCAAATACAAACCTGTTCTGATAAGGATGAATTGAAGGTTGGCTAAGAATTTAAAAATCGCAGTTAGAAAATAAGGAACCTTACTTCAAGGGCCGCCCCTCATACCAAATCGAGCGATGGCAGTTCTTATGAAGCAGCTATCTCCACAGTGATAATCAGTGCACGCATCTACTCCTCTATCTTCTCATAAGCTAAGATTGAAGCCTATACAATTGAACATGCAGCAATGAACACCAATCATGAAGGGAAGTATCATCTCGTTGAATGTCAATGATATAAAGTATTATCAAAGTCTAACAAAGAGACGGTTTCAGTTTTTTCATTGCATTACACCAAAACACGACGATCTCTCGAACTACCCAAGAACACTGCTCGAAAATGCATGAATTAGACAGAGAAATTGTGATGAAAGAACCGTTAGTTACCATGAAAACGGCATAAAAGTCATATGGACATGAACAGGCTCCTCACCGAAGACAAACAATGATCAGGAACTCGCACAAATCGGCAGAAGTACATTTCTTCCATGCGCAGTCTCTCTCGATCCTTTTAAACGGAGACTCGGACCACCACCTTAGGAATCCCTGTTCGCGGAAGCCAAGTTCGTAGTATCATCGGACTTCGTCATTATCATCGTCACCACTTCCCAGAATCTTGCCATCCTTCGGCACGAGGCGAGGGATTCCATTCTTTATCTGCAGGTGAAGAGCAGGCAGGAGATAAATAGCAAATCCATACGCGTACCATGCAATGGAAATGAAAATCCCCACTCCCGAAAGACACAACAAGCCAGCGGGAAAGAACATTTTCCCAATCGCAGCATCACCAAGTCAAGATGCGTCCTCTGGAATTCTGAATAAGAACGTCATTTTGACCTGCGCAGGAAATTTCCCGGTAGACTCTGGGGAATTGACCATGTAAAGGCTCAAGATTCACCTCTCACTTTGCTAGGATCGATGGCAATTCAACTATCTCTTGAAACCGATGGAAACGACTGGAAAGGCAAATCCAACCGATTTGCTAAGAAGAAACAAGCTCAAGAAGGACGGCGAGGAGATCGAATGAGGGAATGCGAGAGAGACGGAGAGAACTCACGGGGAAGGAAACGCCGATGGCGTCACTCACGAGAGAATTCGTCTCTTCACAGAACCTACAAACACCAAACCCGTCAAACGATGCCCGGCCGCCGCCGCCGCCGACGGAAAACAAACAGACAAAATGTCCGGCCATCGCGGAGAGAGACCTGAGGGGTTGCTTGGAGAGAGGGCAGACAAGGATTTCAGAGAGGGACTTGGCGAATCCAGCCGACATAGCGTCTTTGAGAAGGGTGAAGCTCGCTCTCACCATCTTTCGATTTCAATTCCCCCGAAAAATCCGAACGATTTCCTGTTTAGGGTTTTTTCGTTCGAGCGGGACGGTGAAAGACGACGAACCGCCGCACGGAACGGCGTTGCTCCGGCGCTTCTCGTCAAAGGACGCTGCCGTTTTGCGGCTTTCGCGTTCCTTCTTTCCCTCGCTCTTTTCTGGCCATTTTTTTTTAGCAAAAAAGAAAAGGCAAATATAAAAGCGCCCTTGCAAATTATCAAAACTTTATTTGGCCGGCTCTTATTTTGGCAGCAGATTATCATTCTAAATCAGTGAAATTCCAGATTTGGCCGGGAAAACTCTTCTCTCGTCTCTCTCGTCTTGGTGACGGAGATGATGACTGAACATCGAGGCACCAAAAGAGGAGGACCACGAATGATCATCTTCAAAATCTACGCGTGTATATATATATATGTCAAAATCTAAGCTCTGGTCAATAGTTGGGAGAAATGAGGAGCAATAGTGTTGCCTAAGTATAGTACTGTCAAACCGTCAAATACATAAATAGGAAGGAGTCGCCATGGGAGTATGGTATTTGAGGGCACCATAGATTCATACCTTCTCCACATCCTCACGAAGTTGACTATGATAGAGTGATGACTGCCGGGATTTCGTGTATTTTGCTCAATAGCTCTATACATCCAACTTAAATGATGAATATGGAAACAAATTGGGAAATCTTGCTTGTGAATAATTTTTTTATTGCAACGTTCAATCAACGCGATTTTTGCATCTAAGAAAAGCTTATTATTCGAAATTTTCAAAATAAGATTTTATTGGTGAACATTTTATTGATATAATTTATGGGAAAATAGACCTAAAAGAACACTCGAAAAGAAAAATTACGATATTTTTCTTGTTTTAAATCTTATTAACTCCTGACCCACTAGAAAGCATGTACATAATTTTGGTAGTAAAATTAAAAATCAAACCTTAAAAAAATTTTAGACCCAAATTTTGATTGTCCATAATGTTTCCTTGCAACGTACAATTGAGGCTATTTTTTCATCTAAGGAAAGCTTAGTTTCAAAATTTTCAAAAAAAAATTATTAAAAAAAATTTAATTGATACAATGATTTATGAGAGATCAACCTAAGGAATTCAAGGAGAAAAGTTAAGATATTTTTCTTATTTTAAATTTTATTAACACGATCATTGATCCACTAGAAAGCCTTTGGTTTGATATTTATAAATTTATGATTCCGTCCAGCAAATAGTGAATCAACTCGCCAAGGTCAATGTGAGGTTGACAAAGAGATTCAGAGCTCAATATTTGCTTCTCCACATCCGAACATCTGCTATGCAGTGATGGACAGACGAGAGTACATATATCTTGGTCAATAGCTATGTACCTGCAACTTAATATTCGTCGTCTTTAGATATCTCTATCTTATAGATGATGAATATAGAAACAAAAAGTAGTAAATATTGATTGCAATTGATTTTTTTCCTTGCAATGTTCAATCAATGCGATTTTTGCATTTACAAAAAGCTTATTATTCGAACTTTTCAGAATAAGATTCTATTGGAGTTAATTTCACATAAAAGAAGAAAATCGCTTTATGGCTCACTAGCGCCGCTAAATGTAAAGTAGTATGCTCCTATAGCTTTTCATTAGTAGATTATTTCTCCACATCGATATTGATATTAGTTTTTCCTTAGAATGTTCAATCAACGAGGTTTTTACACCTACGAAAAGCTTATTATTGTTAATTTAATTGATACAATGGTTTGGGAAAATATTCCTATGGAACACTCAAAGAAAAATTAGGATTTTTTGTTTGTTTTAAATCTTATTAACATTGCCATTGACTAACTAGAGAGTATGTCCATAATTTTAGTAGTTAAAATTAAAAATCAAACTTTACAAAAAGAAATTTAGACCCAAAGTTTGAATGTGCATAATTTTTTCGTGTTATACAATTGAGGCAATTTTTGCATCTACTGAAAGACTTATTTTCGAAATTTTCAAAATAAAATTCTATTGAAAAAATTTTAATCGATACAATGGTTTTTGGGAAATCACCTAAAGAATTCAAGGGGAAAATTAGGATATTTTTCTTATTTTAAATCTTATTAATACAATCATTTTTTCACTAGAAAGCTGCTTGATATCTATAAATGTAAGATTTCGTTGAGTAAATAGTGACTCGTCTACTATAATAGGAAGGAGTCATGGTACTACGGTTTTCAAGAACGATCGAACCATCGTGGTAAAGCGCTAGAGAATAGATTCATAGCTCGATACTAGCTTCTCCACATTCAAACGTAGTTTGCTATTATGCAGTGATGGATAGAGTTCATACATCTTGCTATAGAGCTTTGTATGAGCAACTCAATCTTTGGCCTCTGCATACATGTTTATGTTCTCTAATTCATATAAAAACAAATCGGGAAATCTTGATTGTGAATAATTTTTTCCTTGCAATTTCAATGCGATTGTTGCATCTATGAAAAGCTTATTATTTGAACTTTTCAAAATAAGATTCTATTAGAGTAAATTTAATTGATGCAATGGTTTGGGAAAATAGACCTAAGAAACACTTGAGAAGAAAAATTAGGTTATTTTTCATGTTTTAAATCTTATTAACACAGCTCTTGACAAAGCATGTCCATAATTTTGGTAGTTAAAATTAAAGATCAAACCTTACAAAAAGAAATTTATACCCAAATTTTGAATGTGCATGAGGCAAAATTTTCATTTACAGAAAGCCTTATTTTTGAAATTTTCAAAATAAAGTCTAATTGAAATTTTTTTAATTGATACAATGGTTTTTGGGAAATTGACCTAAAGAATTCAAGGAGAAAATTAGGATATTTTCTAATTTTAAATCTTATTAACACAATCATTAATTTACTAGAAAGTTTTTGGCTTGATATCTATAAATGTATGATTATGTTGAGTAAATAGCGAATTGTTTACCATATGGATGGTCGCCTCGACCAAAACAGGTGTATAAAATACATCCTAGACTAAACATGTCCAAATATGGTGTTGGGCTCTAACTAGATTGTAAAACCTCCAAGACTTGCCAACCCAGCCCTACAAGACAAACACCAAAATATGATTACAATTCAAATATTTTGCACTTAGAGGAAAAAAAAGATCAACCTATCCATGAAAGCTCACGGATACATTAGCGTCAGCCACCTTTGCTACTAGATTTTTATGATCTTCAGCACGAACTATCATAATGTTGTCCGGTCTGAGATTACCATGAATTATCCCGTGATAATGTAAAACTCGAGTCCTAAGGCAATATCCCTACGTCATAAAACAAAATAATCAGACTCAAGTAAGTAATCCTATTGGAAAATAACCTTTATCTCTATCCAAAAACCTTTTTGGCACTTACTTTGTCAGTTTCAAGAACGTGTCTGAAGACAAATCAACGCTCGACATTTTATCCCTAAGAGATGATAGCCTCCTTTTCTGCTCAATCACCCATAGCACATCATCAAAGGATACAGCAAAATCACAAGCAGGCACGCATAGAGATGGCCACGGTTCGGAACCTGCGGTTCCGGTTCGTGGCCAAGAATGAACCGGAACCGGAACCGCCTCTGGCGGTTCCGAACCGGACGGTTCCGGTTCGGAACCGGAACATTTTTTTTTCTTCGGTTCTCTTCTCAGGCCGGCCGGCGGAGCCGCGGGCGGAGGTCGCCGGCCTCAGGCGAGCCTCGCCGGCGTCGGGCGAGGCTCGCCCTCGCCTGGGCGAGCGAGGGCGAGCCTCGCCCGACGCCGGCGAGGCTCGCCCTCGCCCGACGCCGGCGAGGGCGGCCTCGCCTGAGGCCGGCGACCTCCGCCGGCCCCGGCTAGGGCCGGCGGAGGAAGAAAAAAAAAACAGAAAAGAAAATAAAAAAAATTAAAAAATTATTGTTCCGGTGACGAAACATTATTCAATATAAATTGTAATTAAAATGTAAATTGTAATTAAATTTGAGGACAAAAAGACAAGGCGGGGCTTGAACTTAATAAATTATCATTAAGCACGTTACAATTCGTTACAACGATCTATAAAAAAAAAGGAGCACAATATATATGCTCTAAAATGATCCCAAAACCTAAACATTCCGTGCATAGGGGATCAGAGGTCACATTTCGTCGGATTATACTTGGGTTTCCCTAAGCTCATGTGGGCGTACCCGATATGAGAAACAAGGGTTCCCAAAATATTTGCCAACTTCAATAGTTCTTTTACCCTCAATCGTCACTACCCGTTCCAGTACCGGTAGCGGTAGTATCTCCATCGTTAAAGAATTCGGATTCAGTATTGCGATCTATCTCTTGTTGCCGGTATTGAGCCTTCGTTCAATCAGCAACACAAGCTTGCATCTCCACTGATTCTGGATCTAATCTTGAACGATGTTCATCCAAAATATTACCTCCGGCACTAAATGCTTGTTCGACCGCAACTGTGGAACAAGGGGTTGAAAAAATCTGTTTTGCAATAAGAGCAAGGATTGGGTATCGGCTTGCGTGCCTCTTCCACCAATCCAAAATTAAAAAATCCGTACCACCTTCGGATTCATTAATCTCAAATGAAACGCTTAGATAACTCTCTAATTCAGAAATATTTCCTATTACTCCCTTTTGTTTTTTTGGTCTATGTAATAAAAGTTGGTACCCTTTACTAATTTTACCTGTACTGTCATTTTGTATCTCCATACATTGAGAAGATCCAATATCACCTAAATTATATTTAGTATAAAATTCATTATATAATTCTATTACTACGTTTTTAACATTACGTACTATAGTTGTAACATTTATCTCATCACAATGTAAACATTGATAATACACACGCAAAAAATCATTTAAGCCATCCAATTTGCAACGCGGATCAAAAACACAAGCAACTAAATAAATAATGGGAATTTCCATATAATAATGTAGCCACTTCATTTTCATTGCACGTATAGTACGTTGTAATTCAACATCATTTTCACATTCATAAAAAATTCCGACAATATTAGTACACTCTACTAAAAATAAATGTGTAGTAGGATAATAAACACCGGACAAAGTATAAGTTGCATCATTAAAAACCTTTAAAACATCTAAAATTTTTTGGCAAATATCCCACTCTTGTGGGTATAAATTAATCTGAGGTACATTATTAGAAATAAATGCACATAATAAATCTTTATATGCTAAAGATTCAGTAAGCAAGTGGAAAGTAGAATTCCAACGAATTGGAACATCTTTTGGAAATCTTTTTGGCTTTTTGCCATTTTATCTACAAAATCTACCCCATTCTTTCATTTTTTGGGGATGTTTCCATAAAAATTGAATCGCCGTTTTTATTGGTTGAAGAAAAATATCGAGAGTTTTCAAACCATCTTGTACACATAAATTTAAAACATGACAAGCACATCTAACGTGAAAAAATTTTCCGCCAAAAGCGGGTTTACAAATATTTTCTAACTCGGCAATTGAAGCGGTATTTGCTGCAGCATTATCAAAACCAATTGAAAAAATTTTGTTAAGCAAATAATATTCTTCTAAAATTTGCCTAATTATTCTATAAATATTATTTGCCGTATGATTATCATCGAAAACTCTAAATGCAATAACTCTTTTTTGAATACTCCACTCGTCATCTATCCAATGACATGTTATGCCCATGTAAGAATGATTTTACCAAGGATCACTCCAAATATCACTACCTATATGCACGCATCCATTAAATTGCATAAAAATTTTTTGTAAATCTTTTTTTCCTTTTCTGTAAAGATCTTTAATTACTTGTTTAGTTGAATTTCTAGGAACACGTTTTGCTTGTGGAGCACATGCATTTTGTACAAATTCATTAAAACCAAATCTTTCTCCAAAATTAAATGCTAAATGCTCAACGCAAATAAATTTGCCTAATTCTTCCTTATAAGTTTTGTCATTAAAACGAAATAAATGGGAAGTGTTAGGATTGACGTACCCGGAAATTTGTTGTTGCCCGATATCGATTCCCGTTTCGGTTGGATGTTTGCTCCTAAGATGTCGTTTAAATGTTCCATATCCTTGTCCACCTGTATATTTATATATTTTCCCACAATATTTGCAAATTATATCATACCTTTTTTCACCAATATCAAACCTTTCCATTTTCGTGAAGTGATTCCAAATGTCAGATGTAAATTCTCGTTCAGCTTCCTTTGTTGTAGATATTTCGCCAGGAGGATGAAAACTTTCTTGAGTCGGGACGCGCTCCATATCGGGAAAAATGTTGATTTCATCATCTTGAAAATCTGCATATTCACGAGGATCAAAAGAATGATGGGATTCCGTCGCGATATTCTTACCTTTACCAGATGGCACTCGACTTCCACTTGCCATTTTTCGAGTGGATTGAGAGAATTGAGCGGACTAATTGGGAGAATTAAGAAAGAATTGTGTGAATTGAGAAAATTGAGAGAATTTAAGAGAATTTCGAGTATTCAGAAAATTTGAGACTTGAGAGAAGAGAATTTGAGAGAATTTGAGAGAATTGTGTGAGTATTGAGAGAATTTGGGAGAATTTATAGGAAAAAATTGAGAAGAAAATTAAAAAAAAAGGAGATAACCGTTGCAATTGTAACGGTTATCTCTCTTTTTTTTTTTTACTTTTTTGCCCGTTGGGTGGGGCTTTTGCGTTTTGCCCGTTGGGAACGGGCCTGCAAGCCGGGCCCGCTGCGGGGCAAATTTTTTTTTTTTTTTCCGTTGCTAATGCCGGCAACGGGCGGCCAACTGGCCAAGGCCAACGGCCGCCATCGCCGGCATCAGGCGAGGGCCGGCCTCGCCTGGGCTGGGCGAGGCCGGCCTCGCCAGTTGCAGGCGAGGCTCGACCTCGCCGGCGTCGGGCGAGGCCGGCCTCGCCAGTTGCAGGCGAGGTCGAGCCTCGCCGGCCGGATGCGCAGCACCGCAGGCTTTTTTTTTTTTTGTGGAACCGGGCCCGGAACCGCCGGTTCCGAACCGCGGGCCCGGTCAACGGGCCGGGTCCAGGTTTGACCGGTCCGGTTCCGGGCCAGAACCGGCCCGTGGCCATGTCTAGGCACGCATGCTTCAATTAAATGTCGTAAGCTACGGTGACATAATTCTTGAATGACAAACCCATATTCCCCATGATATAACACTTTATGAGGAAGAACCACATTTTGATGCGGATGATTTGCTAAGAACCCGAGGACGCGATCGTCCATATGAACGTGACCCTTCGGGAATCTCTTAACGGCAACGGAATCACCATTATAGTTGCCTTTATAAACCGTAACACTATTTCTACCTTTTCCAATTCCCTCGGAAAGATTTAGTTTCGAAAATTCCAAACAAAAAGCATCATCAGGTGCTATATCCTCCATTCACATATTGCTCACGTCATGCCTGATATAGCACCAGTAACGTGAGCACCTGATATGGAAACAAAGTAGTAAATATTGATTGTAATTGATTTTTTCCTTGCAATGTTTAATCAACGCGATTTTTGCATCTACAAAAAGCTTATTATTCGAACATTTCATAATAAGATTCCATTGGACTTAATTTCACATAAAAGAAGAAAATCACTTCACGGCTCACTAGCGCTGCTAAATGTAAAGTAGTCCACTCCTGTAGCTTTTCATTAGTAGATTATTTCTCCACATCGATATCGATATTAGTTTTTCCTTACAATATGTTCAATCAATGAGATTTTCGCATCTACGAAAAGCTTATTATTTGAACTTTTCAAAATAACATTTTATCGAAGTTAATTTAATTGATACAATGGTTTGAGAAAATATACCTATGGAACACTCAAAGAAAAATTAGGATTTTTTTTTGTTTTAAATCTTATTAACACTGCCATTGGCTAACTAGAGAGTATGTCCATAATTTTAGTAGTTAAAATTAAAAATCAAACTTTACAAAAAGAAATTTAGACCCAAAGTTTGAATGGGCGTAATTTTTTCGTATAACATATGATTGAGGCAATTTTTGCATCGACTGAAAGACTTACTTTCAAAATTTTCAAAATAAAATTCTATTGAAAAATTTTTAATCTATACAATGATTTTTGGGAAATCGACCCAAAGAATTCAAGAAGAAAATTAGGATATTTTTCTTATTTTAAATCTTATTAACACGATCACTAGAAAGCTTTTGATATCTATAAATGTATAATTCCGTTGAGTAAATAGTGACTCATCTACAGTAATAGGATGGAGCCACGGTATTGCGGTTTTTAAGAACATCAACTTAATCTTCGGCCTTTTCAGACATGACTATGTCTTCAAGGCGATTGTTGCATCTACGAAAAAGCTTATTATTTGAACTTTTCAAAATAAGATTTTAGAGTAAATTTAATTGATGCAATGGTTTGAGAAAATAGACCTAAGAAACACTCAAGAAGAAAAATTAGATTATTTTTCATGTTTTAAATCTTATTAACACGGCTCTTGACAGCTTAGATTGTAAAATTAGGATATTGCCTTATGACTAGATATTAAAAGCTCCGGGACTTGCCAACCCAGCCCTGCAAGACAAACACCAAAATATGATTACAATTCAAATATTTTGCACTTAGAGGAAAAAAAGATCAACCTACCAAGCGCAAGATTTCCTAAGCAAGTTTGACATCCATGAAAACTCGCAGATACACCAACGTCAGCCACCTTTGCTACTAGATTTTTACGATCTTCAGTACGAATTATTATAACGTTGTCTGGTCTGAGATTACCATGAATTATCCCGTTACAGTGTAAAAACTCGAGTTCTAAGGCAATATCCCTACATCATATAACAAAACAATCAGACATAATTGAAAAGTAAGTAATTCTATTGGAAAATAATAACTTTTATCTCTATCCAAAAACCTTTTTGGCACTTACTTTTTCAGTTTCAAGAACACGTTAATGTTGATTCGTACCCACCCGTGGGTGGCGCAGTTGGTTTGAGCTCTCCCACCATCGTAGGAGGTGAGCGGTTCAAAACTCTGTGTCGTCAGCGATTGAAGTGGGGGGCCCTGGCGGTGGGTTGCTGGGCTAGTCTTCCCCCGGGTTTAGTACCGATTAGCCTGTCGGGCGAAAGGGAGGTTCCCGGGTCACCAAAAAAAAAAAAAAAAAAAAATGTTGATTCGTCATGCCCATCAATTTCACATAAAGAAGAAAATCGTTTTGCAACTCACTTTGGCGCTGCTAAATGTAAAGTAGTCTAGTGTGCCCCAATAGCTTTTCAATGTTTTCATTAGTGGATTATTTAGAGCTTCAGAAGATAATTAAGGTAAGCTTGCTTGCCAGCTACTGCACCAAATGCACATATATAGCCGTAGCAATTGGCCCCGAACGCATTTGTTCTATTAAAAAAAAACAAACTATTTTGAATAAATGAAGAATTGCCTTCATTCTATAATCTGCATAACGAAGAGGGCGTCGATCAAACGTAACTGCTAAATACTAACTAGAAGATATAATCATACATTTTTTGATGAACACATAGGTGATATCTAATCTATGATCGTTAGAACTTGAATGTTCATCATTTTAATCAATTTCAAATAACACAAGACGTCATTTGGTTGGGCTTAAAATTTTAGCGGGCCTCGACCAAAGATGTGCCGGCCCGGCCCGGCCGATCTAGTCCACCAGCCGGCGACGCCGTCGACGCGCCCCCCCTTTTTCCCCTCCGAAACGCACGTCGCCATAGCATCGCGTCGTCGTCGTCGTCAACCCCAGCGGAGCTCGAGCGCAGCTCGGTTCCCCCTCTCCAACACGAACTCCAATCGTTGATGGCGACGGTGGGCCCGCTCTCTTCTTCTTCTCGCTACCACCCATCAGGACCCGCCTCCAAATGAATGGCAAGAGCCGCCTTGCGACAACTCGTCCGTCTTAGAAGCACCGCCTCCACTTCCAGATCGAGCCTCCGTTTCTTTTCCTCGCATTCATGCCAATCTTCCTCAGTTGAGCATAGGGACAATTCCCTGTTCGATTCGAGCCTCAAGCTTCTCGAGACCTGTCGAAGCACTCGAGAGCTGCTTCAGATTCATGCTCGGTTGATCACTTCAGGCCTTATCCGCAAGGCAGCTCTGTCCAGCAGAGTCCTGAGGGTACATCTGGAGCTGGGTCACGTTCAATACGCGATCTTGACTTTTGGGTACGTACATTCTCCGAGTACTTTCTGCGTCAATACCGCGGTTGAAGCTTACTCGGTTAGCTCGGTGCCGAGTGATGGTGTTCGGTTATATTTTAAGATGCTGAGGCGCGGGAACTTTGTCCCGAACAGCTACACTTATGTGCCGCTCCTCGGTTGTTGTGCTAAGATTGGTTGTGCTGGAGCCGCAAGGAAGTGCCACGGGCAAGCTGTTAAGCATGGGGTTGACGTGGTGCTGCCAGTGCAGAACTCGCTGATTCACATGTACGGTTCTTGTGGGGTTATTGAGATTGCTCGGATGTTGTTCGATGAAATGCAGCAGAGGGATTCGGTGTCTTGGAACGCTACTCTGTATATGTATGTCAGAATAGGTGATTTGGTGTCCGCACGCAATATATTTGTCAAAATGCCTGAGAAAAATGTGGCTGCATACAACATCTTGATTGTCGGGTATGTGAAGGGCGGAAATCCTGGGGCTGGGTTGAAATTGTTTCGAAATATGATGTCCAAGGGAGTGACAGCCAGCAGTAGGACTATGGTTGGCGCAGTTATGGCTTGTGGAAGGTCGGCTAGACTGAAAGATGGGAAATCAGTTCATGGCTTTCTCATCAAGAACTTCTTGGAATCGAATATCTTGATAGACACAGCTTTGATAGATATGTATAGTAGGTGTGAACGGGTGGATGTGGCGTGCAAATTGTTTGACGAAATTGAGGTAAAGAATCCAGTATGTTGGAATGCCATGATCTTAGGGCATTGCATCCATGGGAATCCAACCGACGGGATAAAACTATTTGAAGAAACATTAGGTAGACTTAGGTCAGGCAATTCTAGCAAAAAGAAAAGGAAAAAACGGAAAAGAAAGTGGTTGGTTTTGGCAGAAAGGCGAGAAGTTTTTCCAGATGAAGTTACTTTCATTGGTATTTTGTGTGCTTGTGCACGCGCCGGACTACTGGAAGAGGGCAGAAACTACTTCAGCAAAATGACCAGTAGTTTTGGGATCAAACCCAATTTCGCACATTACTGGTGCATGGCCAATCTGCTTTCTGGAGCTGGGCTCGTTCAGGAAGCAGAGGAGATACTGAGGTGCATGCCTCAAGATGACAACGACATGTCATCACAATCCTCTTCGTGGGCTACCTTGCTGTCCTCATGTCGCTTTAAGGGCACTGCGGCGGTGGGGGAAAGGATAGCACAGTCGCTTATTGAGAAGGATCCTCAGAATTTCTCGTATTACCAGCTGTTGCTAAACGTATACGCAGTGGCTGGTCAGTGGGAAGATGTTGTCAGGTTGAAGGATGTGATGAAGAAAAAAAACATTGGAAGGATACCACAGTGCGGTCTTGTAGACTTGAACGATATTGTTCATTGGCTCAGAGTGAGTGATATTTGGCAAGAAGAGATGCAGATCGCACAAGGGTCAAATTAAGGAAACAACTTGATGAGTGACCTGACTTTGAATTTGAGCAGCCACCAATACAAATCTGCAGCAATGTACATTGAAGCGGCAATTTTCGTACCATAGGAGACCGTCTTCTGGCCAGATGGAATTTTGCATTTGTAGAGGAACTATGCGGAAGATGAAATCTCGCCTTCACACTACTTGATACATGTCTGAATTCATTCATAAGCAGCTTGCCTATCAAGGAAGTTCGGGCGTGAGGCATTCTATCCAGTCAACGAGCTACAGAAACTCAGAGTGTTCACGGTATTCGATTGAGGATTTACACCAACTGTTGCCTTAGTTCGCCCGCATTTTTTTCTCATATATTTTAGAGTGATATAATGAAATGAAATTATTCTCATTTTTTTTTCTTGATGGTACGATATCCAAAATTGATTATGGGGGGAAATTTCAATTAAGGGTATGAAATGGAACCGTTTTCTTAGAAGATGGTCTAATGTGAACATTGTCGGACTGAAGTGGCCAATTAAGTGGCAAATAAGGGTCAGCTGGCCACAATAACACTGACATATTTGTCAAGATAGTTTTTTTCGTTTTCTTTTCATTTTTCTTTCTTCTTTTCTTTCAATTTCTTTTTCCTCTCGCACACTGGCCGACAACAGCCAGCTCCTGGCTAACTTCCTCTGTGACCCTGCCACGTCTTTATCGGGGTTGGCATCGACAAAACTTCGAGAAAGTGCCGTGACTGCATCCTCGGCATCGCCAACATGGTGGACTAGAGGGCATTGGCCACGAGGGAGCTGGGTTGGGAGGACCTGAGAAGTGCCGGGCTGAAGATGCTGACAAGGCAGGTCATATAGAGGCAGATTGAGAAGCTGAAGCAAGTCTCGACGAGCCAGTGGGACAACCCATGGCTGACAGCGTCCAGGTTCAGTACGCATACCTCAACAGCCATGGATGGTGAACACAAAGTTCAGTCATTGCATCCACACGCTCAGTCATTGAAGAATCTATGGAGGTTACTAACGCAATCTCGCTCCATAGAGAAAGCAGATATGCTTAGAGGAAATTACTCATCTATTAACTACTTTGTTGGAGTGAGAAAGAGAGAGGGGAATGCAACTCTCCATGAGAATGTTGCTCCTCAAAGTTGATAGGGTGTTGGAGTTGGATAGCATTGTCTTTGCTGTTCAGGGTGAAGATGTACATGTTGATTCAAGGCAAAAGCTCGAGTTTGGATCCGAGTTTGGATCCAAGTTTGGATCCAATCTGTCTAAGCCCTTTGGTGAAGCCTGGGGAAGTAAAGTTCTGTAATGCTATGTTGAATCATTCTTTTACTGGTCTCTTGATGAATTTATTCAATTTGAGAAGGCAGCGATCACAACACTCGGTACATATTTGAGTTGCATCGACATGCAATTCATCATTGGATTACAGAAATTTAATAGGAGCCTGCTCCCGAATTTGTCTAGATCCACATGAACTACTTCACTTGAAGATCCTTATTCCATAGGAGGATGGAGGTGGCCCATGCTTCCGCCCCAGATCCTGCAACTTCTCCGAGCTGAGCTTCAAATGCAACTCCACCTCTTTTAAACTTCATCAGCCAAAAATTCATGGATTAATTTCGCATTTAGAGTGCGCAAAAGTAGGAAAATTATTCTTAGTCAACTCGCGACTCACCGCCATGATAAGCATGCGTAAAGTCTCGAGAGTGTTCATAGAGACCTTAGTCAGATATCAAAAGACTATTCAGCTGAACCTGGATTCTTGATATGCACAGTTAGGTATTAATAACTGCAAAGATTGGAAAAAAAAATCACTTCCAGGATATCAAATGGGTCTCCACAGATTCAAAATTTCAGAGATCGTTGAACAGAATTGCAACAAAGGGTTTGTGTCAAAATTAGATTCGAATCAGTTTGATCGATACACCCTATTTGTAAATTGCAAATTGGAGCCAATTGTTGGTCGCTGTCATTGCTCGCCATCGTACTGGACTTGCACACTTGTCAGCCATGGTTGTCCCGTCGGCTCGTCAAGACCACTTCACATTCTCAATCAGCCTCCCTAGGACCTGTCTCACCAGTGTCTTCAGCCCGGTGTTTCTCAACTCCTCAACTCCTCCCGACACAACTCCCTCGCAGGCAGCGACCTCAGGTCCACTGCATTGGTGACGCAAAGGCCGTAGGCACAGAGCAACTTCTCAATGTCTTTGCCGATGCCGACCTCAACGAAGGCGTGAGAAGGGTCGTGGAGGAAGTCAGCCGAGGGCTTTGGCTGCCGTCAACCAATTGCAAGAGAACAAAGTAATAGAGGGAAAAAAAGAGAGAGAAAGTAAATGAAAAAAAACAAGAAAAAAGAATGCCTTCAACAAAAATGCTTATGAGCTCTTATTTGAGATTGATTGGTCATTTCAAACCCTTGTTAGAGACAATATCAACTTCAATCATACTTTAGAAAAATCAGCTTTACTTTAGGCTCATATTTGAAGTTATCCCTTGATCGAGGCATCGTATAGGGTCAGGATCACGGTGTCAGTGACAAATAGGAGGTGACAATTTGCGTCCGTCAGAACATGGAAGTAATAGAATTCACAAAAACAGCAGAGCCGATAAACGAGACTTATCATAGTCACGAAGACATAAACAGTGTGTGGGTCGACAGCAGGTATAAACTGAACAAATACAACCGCATTCCACCAGTAAAGAACACGTTTAATTTCTCATCCATTCACATTGAAAAAGATAATAGCATGTCTATGCATAGTGCACAACTGCGGATGCCATTTAACAGAGAGACACAGTGCCCAACTGCTGATTCCGATTAACAGACAGACGCCCTATCATTCGAAAGCCCACTGATTCTCGCGGCGAACGTCTTCTTCTTCCTCAGGGGTGAAGTCGTTCTTGATGTTGAAAGCCTTGCGAATCTCCTCCGGAGTTTTGCCCTTGATCATGTCTGCCACATTCTGGCATGTCAGATCCAGCAAGCCCTTGATGTTCAGATAGTTTGCAGCCTGGTTTAACAAAAAGCCACGCTTTCAGATCAAACCGATGAAGTGGCTAATCTAGACAACATTTGAACCATGAAACACCCAGGCTTTAATAACTCAACATTCGAATCAAGAATGAAATCTACCAGAATTAGGAACCTACTCCACATCACTCTGGAACATTTTCTGAGTTACTCCCGAACTTTTAAAACAGCAATCAATTGCTTTTCTAAGATCACCACTGGAGGCCAAGGAATTTCGGACAATATAAAGAAAGGACCATCCCATTCCAAGCTTAAAACTCCATTTTCAATTGGCAAAAGAAAGATGCTACTCTAAAACATTTATATTTAGTCGGCCATTGGGTAAGTAGGAAAAGTGACTGACTGATGGGCTTTTTGTGTAATAGACCAGGACAGACCAAACAAAGATACTACTCTAACTAAATGAGATTGCTTTGTGCCTGAGAACATTAGAGGTAACATCTCGAATAGACATGGGCAAATAGATTGAGAACTTGATCAGTTCCTCATTAATATAACAAGAAGCTCTTCCCAGAACCTGCTTGTCTGTAAATATAAGAAAATTTGCAGCCTCTAATCATCTTCATGGAGAAAGCACACAGGTTGCACCATCATCTTGTCTTTGAGACACCTTATCAAAAATCACACAATAAAGCCACAGTTAACGGTAGATAACAATTACTTTAAGTTACTTTCACCTTAAACTGCCTAAAAATCAATATAGCAATTATATATTACACCAAAACTATTGCTACCTAATCTAGTGAGACCTCCTGTTAACTGTTCCTTTATTGCCTTGAGGCAAAAACCGAGGCAACTTGGCATTCAAACCACCTAGTTTAATTCAAATACATAGTGACGTATAAAACGACTTTCAGATACAACAGAGAGGAGATCTATAATTCAAATGCATATGTAAAACCAAACTAACATAAACCTGAAGACGCATTTCTAATCGAAAATTAAAACAATAGAAAAACTGAAAAAGCAAGCACAAAAATTGCCTGATGGGACCATGGCACTGACCAGTGACCAACACCGCATTACCAACATAGAGCACTTTTAAGTAAAGAACCATGCGTGAACACCTTAGAAAACCAAACCCTAGCATCAGCAAACACAGGCATCGTTCTGCGGAGACCAATAGCCAACGACTGCTTCAGCAAAAATCGACAGCTTAAATGCTAACCAGACAACCCACGACGCAAATTCGAACATAACAGCACTAATTTTACAGCGGGTATGCTTTGGCGAAGCTTACACTCCCTCCTTCCCAAAAATCTGCAACGGCACATTCTATCAAATCCAACAAAAAGATGTGAATCATCATCAAATAACAGGACGAGCACAGCGCGTACTCAGCACATCCCGCGCGTGTTGCCGCGACTACCGTCACGGAGCGGTATTCGCCAGAATTCTATCGAGGCCTTAACATTTATCCCCTCCAAGCCAAACCGATACGAACCAGCTACTAGAGCTGAAAGGGTAATCGCAGCGCTACGGTCAACCCTACCTCGAAATCCGAAACTACTCTACACCGGCAACAAAACTAAGCAGGCCGTTCGAGCGAACCGAAGAACGGATCGACTGACCAGGATGAGATCGAAGAGCGTCGCCTGGTCGACCTTGACGAACTCGGCGTCCCAGGCCTTGATGTCGTCCTCGGTGGTGCGGTCCTCGGACTTGGCGGACTCCACGTGCTTCTTGCAGTACTCGATGACCTTCACCAGGATCCGGCTGGTGACGTTGGGGAGGGGGATCCCGCTGTCGGCGCAGTCGTCCTCGATCATGTGCTTGATGGTCTGCGACTCGACGGCCACCGCCTCCTCGACCTCGAAGGACTCGCCGTCGGAGCTCCGGAGGGTGATCTTCTTCGCTGATGACATGGTGCTTCGGGGGCTCCCGGGGGCTACCGGTGCGGATTCACGTCGGCGATGGGCGGCGGTGGCGGTGGCGGTGGCGGTTGCGCGGATCGGGATCGGGATCGGGGTCGGCAAACCCTAGCTACCGATTTCGCCGTTCGGATAGAGAGAGAAAGAGAAGACAGAGATAGAGAGAAGAGATTGGGGATTGACCTTTTTTTTGTTTCTGGAAAAAGGTTTTTTTTATTTGTTTTATTTTTTGCTATTTCGGAGATAAAATCTCTTCGGAGCACACGAGTGGACTGGTCGGTCACACGTGCCGAGCCGTGCACCGCTCGTGAAGCCCACGCTGGCACCGACGCAACGGCCCAACTTTATTAACTACAATTTCGCTATTCAACCTATATCAACCTTTGACCAAAAAACAACCCATATCACCCTATACATCAAAAAGAAAAAACCTATATCACCCTATTCTTCTGTATCTTATTTTGAAAAATGATACAAATAATTCATGAACTTTGATCCAAAATATAATATGATCCATAAACTTTTAATCTATTTAATGAGATTTGTGAACTCTAATTCAATATATAATGTGATACTTGAGCTTTTGGTACATGTTTGATTTAGTCTTTGAACTATATGAAAATGTTCACTATTTTCCCTGATCTTAAATTGATGGAAAAACTACATTGAGCAGTTTCATATAGTTTAAGGGCTGCGTTGAATATGTGCCAAAAGTCCAGGGACTATATTGAACAAATTAAAAGTTTGAGACCACATTGAACAAAATAAAAGTTCAGAGACCACATTGCACACCGGACTAAAGTTCAAGAATTATTTGTGTCATTATCCCTATAGATTTCTATGTAAAACAATTTTCATATAGCTTAAATTATTTCGATATCAATTCTTCTTTTTTTTTAATATAGAGTGTTTCCGTTAAAATATTAAGCATTCGAATGGTTGGTTCATCTCATTAATTCTGTCGTTGTGTTCTTACGTAGATGGTGAATTAATACTCCATACTGAGAATTTTATTTTGTATCTATTTTATCTATGACAAAGTGAAAATATTTAACTATTCAACGCATAGCAATAAGTATTTATGTTCAATTAGGCAATAACAAAGTAAAGTTTTAACGCCGATTTATTAAAATTAAACTGCAACATGAGATGTACATTTTACCTGTATATCCATAAAACAGATGATATTCTAGCTTTGCTTGATTTATGGTTCTGCAACAACATGATTAGTTTGCTATTTCAAGAGCTGAAAAATCGATCTTGACATGATAGGTTTTAAGTTCCAAGTCTAGAACTAATTCACCCTGAAAATAATTACTCCTAGGTGTTAGTGTTGGTTTTGAAAGCCCACACGTGGGCCTAAAAGACCCGCCCCATTGACACGTGGTGCTCCACGATGGCAGAACGAGCCTTTCTTTCCATTTACCCCGGCATTAGTGGTTTTAAAAGACTAAAGGCGTGCATGAAAACATTTGTATTTCTCTATTTTTTTTGTTTCCAGGAACAGGTTTGAAACAGAAATCTGTTTGGTAACGCAATTTCATTTTTCTATTTCTGAAACAAATTTATATTCCAAAAATAGGTTTGGAGCAGAAATCATAAGTAAAAAAAAATCTACTTTTCTATTTCTAAAATAGAAATGAGAAATAAAAACTCTTCTCATTGTTCGCTCTCGCTACGAGCCGATCACCCCCTTGCCGCCGGTTGCCTCCCGCCACTACCGGCCACCTCCCGTCGGTGTCCTTCGCCGACTGCCTTCTCCCACTGTCATCCTCCGCCATTCACCGCCGGCCACAACACACCCGTGTATAGGAGGACTTATACTTCTACATGCATTCCATGGCAATAATTGCGTTCGATCAACTTCATCAAAGCCCATCACACAAATATAGATAAACTTTAAAACGGGTCTTTTTTCAATTTAACTTTACTTATAGATTTCTCATTCTATTTGCAAATTTAACTTATATTTAGTATAAAACACCTGACATTATACCACGTGAAAATGAAAAGAGATGTGAAAAACGCATCAGTCATTCTTGCTAAAGCAAATATATCGCTATCTTTTCGGTCTTAAATTTTATCGAAGACTTTTATTTTATCATGACATGCCCCCTATAAATGTATCTTACTTCTAATTCTAATTCGAAACTGAATGGACATAATTGTAAATCAAAGAATCGAGACTAATATCAAATTTTTACAAAATCTCTCCGAAGTCAAAATTTATATTCAAATCTCTGGCATCCGCTACTGTTTCACCGTGCATGCAAGAAAGAAAAAAAAAAGTTTTCTCTTTTCAAATTTTCACTCACAAAATTGTCTGCTTTTTTTTGGTGGTCGGAAACGAAATTGTCTACTTAAACTGCAATTTCGACATGTAGGATGTCATTTCATATGCTCTGGAGCCAAAAATGCCCCGACAATGTCCAATCAAATCATCACCGTCCCTCACATCATGGACCGACTAATGTGCACTGACTTTTGACTTTTCAATAATTTAGCGAAAAAGACAAAAGAAAGAAAGAAGCTTTTCGACATACTTTAATCTGTAAACATTTCTCTCGGGGCTTAGATTGATTGATATGATTTCGAAAATTAAAATTAACGTGCAAATCGTGGGGTTTTTTTTTTAAATTCCATCCGTTTGGTGGAGAGAGAGGAAAGCCGAAAGACGGGACGAATGAGCGGCGGGACCCACAAGCATGGCACAGAAATTGTGAATCTAAGGCTCTGTTTGTTTGCCGGAAAATATTTTCCCGGAAGTCATTTTCCTAAAAAATATTTTTTTAGAACACAATTTTCTGGTGTTCAGCTAAAATTTGAAAAAATTTCAGAAAATATTTTCTAGTGTTTGGCCACCGCCGATCTGGCAGCTGGCGGCTGGCGGCGGCGGCAGGCGATAGCGGTAACCAACGATCAACTTTCTCTCTCACGGAAAACATTTTCCCTCCCATGAGCAATTTTGCCTTGACTTTGGGAGAAAATGATTTCCTCTTTGTGAAAATAAGAAATCATTTTCCTCAAACAATGAAGGATTTGGGGATGGGGAAGGAAAATGTTTCCCCATAGAAAACATTTTCCGCCCCCGAACACCGAAAAACGCGGAAAATGTTTTCCGAAAAAATATTTTTCCGGAAACGAACGGAGCCTAAGAATTGGGAAAATGACACGAATAGTCAAATGAACTTTTGGACCAACGTGCAATACTATCCCTAAACTTTTAATTTGTTTAATGTGATTTATGAACTATTAGTCAATATTCATCAAAGTGCTTCCGTTTGCTTGAACGACACACTAGACGTTATTTGATTACATAAATCACATCCATCTTTTTGTCCATCTAATTTAGAAAAATAAAAAAATTAGAGCAGTAACATACCGATCATTATTTGATGACATCGATTATTATATTTGATGAGATTAATATTTTACTTGGATAATCCAAGTGTAACCTTGTTTTTGTTAACTAACGTTCAAACTTAATGAATTAGAAGCCACATCGACAAATTCTGTTGACTTGAGTTAACGCAATGATGACATTGAACATTTTCATAAAATCTAGAAATTGTATTAAATATTTACTAATAATTCAGAAACCACATTAAACAGATTTAATATCTATGGATGACAATGTATATTAAACCTAAGGTTCTGGACTCGAATTCAAAGACCATTCATGTCATTTTCCTCCATAAATTTTGTCTCATATGAAGATGTAACAAAAAACACAAATAACTTAAATAAGATGCACACAGATAAATAGATATATATATATATATATATATGCAATTAAATGAGGGGTTTTCATTTTCTTATCAGGCCCATGTATAGTTTGGATTACCAATGGTGTCTTATTATTAACACTAAGTTTTAGGTTTGTTCTGAACTCAAATGTCCCAACTTGTTTGAAACAAATTTCACACCGGTTGTATGTACAACATAAACATCAGTATTTAGGTGGTCATATGGAACACATGAGTGCTTTTCCGTGTTGTTATAGCGGCCAAATACCATTGGTAACTCATTCTTCCCACGACGGTACGTGCTACTATAATGGCTAAATAGAACGCATCAGTGTGATGCTGGAACCAAGCTTCGAGCGAGAGAGACGAAAGTGTGAATCGTAGCATATGAATATCGAATAAGCAATACAAATCCTTATCGTGAGCTAAACGAGAGAACAGATGATTGTTCGGCCACAATTAAAACCATGCAGTGAGGAAAAAATAGCAGTATAAACCACCAGAAAGTAGGAAAGTCTTTTACACGGATAACGCGGGCATTATCGAGGAGAAACAGTTGTCCGAAGAACATAAGATCAACTGATCACTATCAATATATGAACAGGTTTCTGGATCTATTCATAACCGTAACAAGAGAACAGCCAAGATAACAAAGGTAAAACAGATCCTGGAATGATTAAGAGATACTTCTACTCAGGCTATCTTAGGCAGAGCAGGCTCACCCTACATTAGGCACCATAAGAACTAAGAAGAAACAAAGGAAGCGAACATTACCTCTCTACGTGTATATTAAGACTATATTGTACTCAAACTTCTGATTAATATACAGTTGTTTCCTCCTTCCACTTCAAGATTGCATGTACTGCAAGGGTGGAGCACTGGTTTCAGCCTTCACTGGACCTACAAGGTGTTTTTATTCAAGTGAATCGCATGTCCAAGAAAAAACAAACTGCTGTTCTAAAAGCATCAGCAGGTCAACCATAACATGTCCATGGATCCAGCATCATGAAGTGCTGTCCAGGCGTAAAAGAATCGGATAGGTCGATTTTAATGCTAGAGTTTGAAAGGTTTACCTTTTACCCCGCGTATATCCACTTCCCGCCACTCTTGTACAAGGGCACAACAACAGCACAACAAATGGGAAAGGAAATCATCAAACCATCCTCCCTGCAGTACAGGTTAAAAAGAAGAAGGGTCATAAGAAGAACAATAAATAGAGCAGAGCGGTCTTTGTTAGGATGTAACTTTTTCTGTCACGAGGGTGCTAGTTAAAAGAGCTAAGAGAAGACCTAAGAGAACATGAAAGGATATTATAACCAAAATGCCAATATTCTTATTGAGGATTTGAAATCAAAACAAACCATAATATAGTAAGACGATCCATGTATCTCACCCCGCAGAGTGTAACAAGTAACGTGGTGGTAGGGTTGCCAGTTCCCTGACGAACCAAGGTTGTACATTTTTTATGTAATATACAAACAACACAAACTAACTCTGCATTTGAGCATGTTATCCTGAGTTTCATATTTACTAAAGTCATTTAGAAGTTCACCTGGCATCAAATAATTTCAATTTTAAGAAAAAATAAGTGTTTCTGACAAGAATGCTGATATTGTGGCTATTTTCTGGCTGCCATCCCTGGCCAATTCCTCACACTTTCACACTTTTAACTCCCATAATTGAAGTTGTAAAAAAATATTTGTTTCAGAGTGCTTATTGTTCCCTCCTCTCCAGTTAAACGGGATGACAAGCTGAAATTATCAGCTTGGATGAGCTCAAGTTTGGACTTAGCAGAGCAGGCCCCAATGGTCTGATTCCAAATTTAGAACAGGATAAGACTTCAAAGTGTCATTTCTTTTCAGGGAAGGAATAGTGGCAGGGACAAAAAAGATAGAGTGCTTATGAAATTGACACATTGTTACTCAAACAAAAAAATGTGTAGCTAGCCAGTCCTATTACCTTGATGTTCAAAACCATGCGAAGCCTCCTCCTGACACAGCAAGTATAGCAACAGCATGATAATACCAATGAGTAAGCCATCAACTCATTACATGCTTCTGCCGAGGCTGATGACCATGTAATGAAAATTTCTTGTAAGTATTTTAGAGCATCGAACCCAGGTAGACTTCCAAAGACAAAGCACTCATTTATTCAAGTAGTAGCAGTTGAAATTTAGACCATAAGAAGGCACGCATTCAAATGCAGATTTGTCCCATAATGATGACACAATCACATTTTCAGCTAGTTATTCAGTGACAAGAACATTGAAAAGTCAGGATGAATGGATTAACCAAGAAATTACTGGCTAGTACGTAATAATAAATAAAAAGATCATCAGAAAAAAGAACGTGAATTTTCTTACATATGTGCCTGTTAGATGCCACAGTAGCAACCCTTGAAAATGTCCCACAAGGGAAGAAGAGTGTTTTAACACCTGTAAACCAAACGAGTGGCTTAGGAGTTCATTTATACCAATAGGATCGCGTTTTGAATAGCAGAACTTTGTTCAGTAAGACCGATGCACCATACTATGCGGCGAAACATTGTCCTCTCATGCCTTAGGACAGATTTGCAACTGTCGATACAAACATATTCTAGGTGATGACCAATAGCGACACAAGCATACCAAATTCACACGTTTCGTGTGCACATAAAGCTGCTCCACTGCCAATTTTTTAATCATGCTAACCACAATTCATAGAGCTATATTGATTCTCTCGTCAGTGATCAGTTAAATGAATATGTTGAGTTCCAATATCCTAATACACATTTAACATTAGTTAATACTGGCCTCCCACTCCATCTATCCGTCAGACCAAGCTGACTAAAGTACAAAGACTCACTGCAACTTACATGTTGCACTCTTTAAACTTGTCTCTTCTGCCTTTACTATTTCAGAGTTAAATGATCTACCAATGGCCATCTTCAAGGCCTTCTCACCTATCTTATGCTACTGTGCACAATATCTCCTCAGTCCTCTCTAACAATCTCCTTATATTAAACTCATTGGTCAAAGGAACATCTTTTTAATGGGCATGTCCGACTTTTGTGCACAAAGGAATCATATGCCCAATTACCACCTTTTTATTAGAGAATCACACTTCAACTATTCCTCTCGATTGAGCACTAACTGAGCTATAATAGACATTAAAAGGAACAGTAACAAGATAGAATTATGGATTTTTTTTCTTCAGGGCAATGGACCAGTGAGACCGACTTCACCATAAGTAATAGTCTTCCATGTGATTAATCATAAACCACCACCAAAGAGGCGCAGATAGATGTAAATTGATCAACTGAATCATTTCTTGAAAATTGCTATGCATCATTTTCATTTTTTATAGCTCCAAAGAAGGGTTTAATGGCATCAGAAAACATACACAGAAGTGGCTCTGAACAACAGCCAAGCAAGTCAGCATGCCAGTCTTCATGTTGATGCAAACCTCTGACTGACAATGCTTCATGGCCAGACAAGATAGCAGGCACTTTTCTGTACAAAAAAATAGGGAATCAGGTGAATTTTAATAAAATCGATATAATCACGTCTCTTTAAGTGACAGCACACTAACCATATCACATGACAGAAAAAGCTAATCTGCTGATGCATCTACCTCCAGGGAAAGACATAAGAGAAGCATGCGGTTTCTGTGACTTCTACACATGCACGTACTATAGCTCTTCTGCATCCTACGCTTCTATGAGTTATAGTCAAACAAAGCACCGTCTTAGTCTCACACAAAGTATAATACATGGTGATTTTTCCTTGGAAAATCAAAATTACAAAAGCCACCTAAATTACTAAGTGACTTTTCTGGAACAATCAAAATTACAAAAATAAGCCTAAACTTTCCCCTTATTTTATTTAGTTTACTCTATCTTTTGAAGAGTAAAAAGCGTCCATCCTTGGAGCCTATACATCATCAGCCAAAACCAAGCTGACATGGTTTGAAAAATAAGGCATGGAAAGGTCCTTCATTGTTCTGTGAATACGTCTACTTTCTGCCGCTAGTTTCACTCACAGTAAGCTGTGCCTAGAATGATAATCATCACATTTGAGTTGGGGCCTCATCAACTCTAGCAACAATATGAAATATATTTTTGCAACATAAATTATACCAGCCAACATATTTAACAAACATATTCAACTTCAGCTGACTTCAAGCAGAAACTACCTCGTAGTTGTAGAAGAATCACTTTTCTTAGAACAGCTTTCATCCGAAGGATGACACTTTTCATTATAAGCGTATGAAGCACTGTTCATAACTCCTTTGGATCCTTTTTTGGGGGAATCATTCTCTGACACCATATTCATTGTAACAGCTTCCGTGACATCAATCAAACGTTGAATTACTTCGCACTGGCTCACATTTAAAGTAGCTTGAGACCATTGTAGTTCCAGCTGAAGCTTCTCATTTTCCTTTTGTAGCGCCTCACCAAATCCAAGATTGGGGTAGGAACAGGAAAGAGATTTTTTCAACACCATGGTGTCATGCTTTGATGGTTCTCGTTGCAGGATTATATCCTGCACCTTCCGGTCATCTTCATCTAGTGAGTACTCATGTTGATCCTTCTCGATAGCTTCCATTCTCTCCTGTATATTGCCAAAATATTATTCTTTCAACTTAGAGCGCTTATCTATGAGGGAAAGACCACGTAAATGCAATCAACCAACGTTTCAGTTTGATAAAATTTTCATAAATTGGAGATAAGATAGTTCGTTGCTGGTGCTGCTTATATTCAATAGCTCCACCAAGTTTTGAATGATAAGTTCAATGTCCATGTGATGTCGAGAAACGCAGAATGTTTAGAATTTGCACCGCACAGCCGACACAAAAAGAGAGAGAAATCCGTACCCGAACTCTAGCATTGTCGACAAGGGTGATAAGAGGGATGATTTTCAAGTATTGATCAATCTCATTCTGGGCTCGCCTGAAGTGATGAACGATGTTCCACCCCATAGCCAGCAAATAGAAGTAACTCCGTTCCTGGCAGCTGTTGACCAGAATGTAGGACCTTCTGAGAGCATCCTCGAGTTGCTCCAAAGGCTCCCTCGTCTCGGGGTACTTCTTCAGCTCCGATATCTTTAGTTGTTGCAACAGGTTACCGATCAGCTTCAAATGCTGAGCGAATTGCCGACAGTTCCTCTTGTGCAACCGCGCCGTATTTGCCGCTTGCACTATCATTCCAATTAGCCGAGTCGCGTCGAGTCCCGTGAGTTGGGCTACGCTAGCGGCCTCCCCGAAAAGATCCCACGAGAACGCCATCTTCACCCCCCTCGAACCCGGCTAAGCCTACTACTACACCAGCTCTCACTCTATGACTCCAGCAACATACTAATAACCGTGCAACAAGTCACACTGCCTTCATAGAACATACTTTCAGCAATCCAGTGCCATCACTTATCGCACCCATCCACGCATTTAGATCGCGGAGAGACCACAATGCCGCACATGATGCTCCCCATATCGAGCAAGGAAATCTCCAGAGGTTGAAGTTCCAATCGACTGCCAAAGCATGAAAAGTTCAGAAAGCGAAATGAGACTGTGGAGCTTTGGAAGAACAATGAGCAAGCTCATTGACCAACTTTTCAACGACGTAACTTAAAGGCGGACAAAGGAAGAAGGAAATAAACAAAGGGATGATGGCTGATTAGCTTGTCTCTCGGACATCAAGCAGGCAGTCAAAAAATACCAAAAGAAAAACGAAAGACAAAACATACCACCTCCTCCGCTGAAACCGCCGCGAATTCGGACTGATCTCCACGACCGCCACTACAGCCGCCGTACCTCGCCGCAGCTCGCGCTTATCGACTAGAAATCCCACGGCACTTCGTGAGACACGGCGACTCTGCCATTAACTTGCCTTCCTGTGAAGTAACTGGGCGAAATGGGATCCCGCCCCCCCAGATCTCGGCCGCCCCGGCGAGATAAATGCGCGGAGGGAGGCCGCAGCTACGCGGCGGTGCTCACGGCGGGAATAACCGTACACAAGCGACACGGAGGAACAAGAAGAAGAAGAAGAAGAAGGAGAGGTCGGAGAAGCATTGGTTTCAGAGTCTAGCAGACGTTTCTTCTTCTCCCTCTGCTGACGCCTCCGCCGCAAAAGCTTCTGCCCGTCGTGAATGTGCGAGCGCACGTTGGGGGGGATGCACGAAATGGGAGGCAGAGAGGGAAGCGAGCGAGTGTCGATTTCTGGGTGGCTCGCTACTGCGTCGGTGGAGGGCAGTTTGCTGTTTGGTCCCTGCGGTTTCGGTCTTCGTCTTCGTCGTCTTCCTCGGCTTTGCAGGTGGTGGCGCACGGGGACACGCACCAGTCACCACCGTGGCAACGGGGACCCTCTCTCCGCTTTGTGCTAAAATTACCTCGTTGCTAACGTCCGCAGACGATAATTACGCTCGTGCCCTCTACGCACCGTTCCATTATCGGGTAATGGCACAAAAAGTCTCTGAATTTTAGTTCAATGTATAATGTGATCTCTAAACTTTTAATTTATTAAATATAATATCTGAACTTTAGCTTAATGTCTAATGTGATCCCTGAAATTTTAATTTATTCAATGTGGTCACTGGCCTTTTGGTAGATGTTCAATATAATCTCTGAACTTGAATTAATTGAATGACTACATTGAACGTTTTCATATAGTTTATGGACTAAATTTGACATATACCAAAAGTCCAGGTTCGATATTGAACAAATTAAAAGTTTATTGATGATATTACACATTAAGCTAAAGTTCATGAACTATACTGAATAAATTAAAAATTTAACAATCACGTTGCACATTAAATCAAAATTCATAAACTGTTTGTGTCATTTTCCCTTGTGTTATCGAAAGGTGCAAAAATAATGATTTTTACACGGACGACTTAAGGTGAATTGAGACGATAAAATTCTCGTTTATTAAATCATAGGATAAGGAGATTTCTAAAGTTATTTTCCCTGATGCCATGATAAAAATTGAGCTAATCACTTATAGTCACTGATCACCGTTCGAGTAATGTAATTTAAACTTGTTTATCTAGATACCAATCACTCGTGAATTAGAAAATAACGGAATTCTTGTTTATCTTTCAAGTGCGAAGACAATTCAATTTGATATTTTTTCAGCTTCTTCCCAAGTGAAAAGAAAGCGGGTTAGTTATTTACATATAAATCTATTTTTTTCACTCTACTTTAATCTGTAGTGTGGATCTTTGACCCGTACTTTGCAATAAACATATATATATTCTCTTTTAACGTGCTCCATAAAACGTTTTTTAAGCATGTTTAGGTTTCATTTATTTTGCGAAAAATAAATTATTTTAAAAATATTTTTCTAAATATGATTACTTAAAATAATTAATCATTTTCCTAAATAATTACCTAAATATTTTTCAAAATACAAGAGATCATTTTTAAACTTCTGTTTTAATCATTCATTTTTTTGCGAAACGAACAAAACATTAAAAACAAATCAACATCAGTTTTTAAAACTATCAATTGCACGAGATAAATGCAATAAAAATTGCAAAAAAATCGCTTTTTTCTCGCGTGACTGATTGCTGACTTCCTCTTGGATTTCAATAGAAGAATGCATGGTATTTTTGGCCAGAATTTGCTTCACCTCGAGTAACGGAGAAGGACCACGCGACAAATCTACCCTAGCCTGGGGGCATTACCGTAAATTCGATTGTAGTTTCGAAACTGGAGGAAGTCACGTGTCATGGAGGGTGCTGGGACTCGTGGGTGACTGGGTTCCAAGACAGCCGGACATCCGGTCTCGGCGCTGGTCACGAGGGTGGTCCCCACCAAGTTGTACGAGCGACAGACACAGCCCGTGCAGCAATCGAGCATCGACACGTGCGACACTTCTTTTTCTCGTTTTTTTTTCTTTTTCCTCGCGGGGACGGCTTTTTTCTTCTTTTTTTTCCTTTTTTTAACAGCCGCGTGATTCCGGAATGTCTGTCGCTCTTTCTATTTACTTTTATTTTAGGATTAGTGCTACAAAAACCCCCCCAATTAATATACTTGTAGTAAATTTATCTCGAATTAGTTTTTTTGACTACCAAAAATCTCAAATTAATGCACATGTGATAAATTAACCCTAAACTAATTCTTTTACCGCAAAAAATACTAAATTTATACATCCGTGACAAATTTACCACCCGTTAAATTTGATTAATAACATAAAAAACTACAAATCAATACACATGCGATAAATAGAGAGTAAAACCCCAAATTGGTACACTCATTGCCACATGTCATCCAATTCAGAAATTTGACATTAAAATTTAACGCAAACTAATGGAAGGTAAAATTGTCACGAGTGTATCGGTTTAGGGTTTTTGTGATAAAAAAATTAGTTTGTAGTAAATTTGTCACAGGTATACTAGTTTGAGATTTTTCATGGTATTAACTCTTGATTTTATAACAAGAATTGATTGAAATTTTCACGATTAAATCAAATATTCACATTTAAATTTGAATAATTTTTTCTCATAATGTCCTAAAACTTTAATAACATCAATAGAAAATTTTTCCATACCATGTGAGTTTTTTTTTATGAATGGATTAGATATGTCAAAAACAATCTATTTCTAAAAATTTCATGTGTGTGCTCATTCCGAGTTTTGAACTTGGAACTATCCTTGAATTTGTCTATTTCATCTTATATCTGAATCTTAATTAATCTGAAACCGAATTGCATCAAACTTGAATGCAATTAGCATCGAAGAGGGACCAAAACAACGACCATGCACCATACAATGGCGACATAATAAGCCATGGGCACCAATAACTGGTCATTGGCGATCTAGACCAGCTAGATGTCTTATTTGGCTTATCGTCCCCTCCAAAATTTGATTTCAATAGAGTCCAGCTCTACGAATTGCTAGTTGAAAATCGCCACGAATAATGAGAACCATGAGATGTCGCTAGCTATCATTGCAATAATCTCTCAAAGAGGGTTCAGTATCGGTGTCGGATGAGGCCGTAGATAAATGTCCTTTCGATCGGCTTCGAAAGAAAACCTTATGTTTATCCGCGCCACGTGTCGTTATTATTATCAATACACCAGTACTCGTTGAGTTTTTCAATCTACTATGTCACAATATGGGAATAAAAAATTCAATGTTAAAAGAAGGTTGAAGTCAGAGCTACTTTGAGGGTAGCTCGAATACTGCTCTTTGGACCCATGGGCCATAAAAGCCCACGTCAACCATGGGCCCGATTAGGGTATTGCGGCCCATGGGCTTTGTCATCGGTCTTCGGACGTTGCTAGCTAGTTGCTATCACGAAAACAATCTTTCCCGCGTGCTTAGGAGAGGCAGAAACAGACGTAGATATCGATCATATACGTATAGGATAAGGGTTGATTCAGCAGTAAGGACAGAATAAAAATCTCTTTGGCCCAATTATCGACCACAGCCACCACTTGCGAGATTATCTGAAAACCCATCGCATCTTTCTTTTGAAAAAAGTAGAGGGAACATTGCCGGCGTAAAGAGAGCTTCACACGGGCGACCTTACATACGCGTTTTTAGTGTTGTTCAGAGCACCCTATCTTATAAATGTTGAAACTGTAGCCGCTCGATCTCTCTGATTTGGTATCTTATATCTCACGTGGCGGCAACAACATGATGTAACCGATCGATTAAGGTTGTCCACGTGTTATAAATCTCATCCTACTTGATGTCGTATGCGTATGCATCTAACTGTGACAGGGGTATATGGATCGCATAAACTACCTTCTCTATCTCCGGGGCAGTAAATGGTGCAAGTGGGTCTCTTTGGGGAGGAATCAATCTTCACTAGACTTTGACTCATGATGGCTTTAGCTTCGCCTTTTCCCAGAGGCATTCAGACCACGTGACCATCAATGGAAATGACTAAAAATTCAAAAAAGTGGTCAAAGAACTGTGGAAATCAATAGATTTGTTTGGTGAAGATATATGCTTTTCGCGTGATTAAAAGCATAGGTGCGCAGGTATTATAACTCCCAAATAAGTACCACCAAAGGAGCAATGGCAAATATGAATCAATGGAAGAGTTATAACTCACTAATCCCCGGTAGGGAATGATCTACTTCAAGATAATGAATTACCTAGCATTTTTTTTTGAGTAATTAAGAAAGAAAGAAGATTCATGTATTCTCTCTATGTCTTTCATAGACTTCTTACCGCTTTTCACCCCAACTCCCGATAATATAGAACAGGCAAGGTCATTGAAAGTTTCGTCAGATTGCTTTCTATAGTTTTAAAGGCGTCGAGCGAGAGAAAGCACGTCCAGACCAACCTGGGGCGAAGCTGGACTCGACATCGGCAAGGCAGAAGGAGATTTCGCGTTCGAACACAAAAGACGGGGCTTGAGCCGAGCTTCTCGCCGAAGAGATCGGCCGCACTGATTTTTGACCCGACTTAAGCTTTTTTTCAATTAGAGTAGATTAGACAGATGCATTGGCCATTAATTAACAAATATCAGTGTACGGTCTTTCATATTTGACCCGAGGTCCTCGTGTCCATTAATTCCGACTTATTCTTCATAATTGGCAAAATTTATGGCGAAAAACAGTAAAAATACATCGGATCCCTCCGTCGCATCGCGAACGCCGCGCCATTCACGCGCACTAAACGGCACATTTAAACAGGGCCTAATCTTTGACCCAAAAAAAAAAAACAAAAAAAAAAAATGGAGGGCCTAATCCGTCCTTTCACGCATTGAACCATCATCACGCGGGACTCCCCCTTTGTCCGCCTCCCCGCTTAACCCGCTCTACGAATTACCCAAACTGCCCCGCGAATTGTCTTCCGAGTTTACCCTCCTCCCCCGGGGCGAGGAGCCCCGTTCACCGGCGTTATTAATTGCTCGTGACAAGGCTGAATCCGTCATTTAATGCCCCCCCGCCCCCCAACTTCACGAGAATTCCCTGATTATTTTAATATTTCCCGCCTCGGCTTATTTTGATTTTCCGGCCCCCCCCCCCCCCCCCACAAACCCGTTTTTCAATTTTCCCCTTTCAAATTAGGTCCCTTTACTATTCAAAAATGTATTTTTTTCTCCAACTTTTCGCCTTTAAAAAAACTAAGCATCAATGCTATAAAAAACCCAAACTATGCGTACCGCAACACCAATATCTCGAACTTCTTTTCGTGTCATTGAAATACCAAACTTGCCCACTGTGAACAAATACCGAAAACATAAAGAACTCGAACTTATCCCGGATGAAATTGAAATAAAGGGTATAAAAAATTGGGAGTATTCATGTCGCAGCGGGTAAAGTTCGAAGTTTTACGTGGTATTTGCTCAAAAAAAAGTTTAAAAAGTTATAATTTTTCGATAATTTTTTTTTTAAAGATGCTTCGTGTCAAACAAAAAAATCAAATCAAGAGTGACAACCGGGTAATTAAATGAATACGCAAGAAAATCCAGCTCACAATCTAAATCACGCAATCGCCGCCGTCTGATGTGGCCCGTCGTCGCGCCACGGTTTTGAAAGCACCTGGCTGGGCCCCACCGGAGCACCAGCAGCAGCGAGCCTCGACCAATGGGATCGCGCCACGCGAGCCCCACCGGGAATTATTGTTTTCCGGAGAACACGCCAATCTCTAGGGAGGATTTTTTTTTTACCCCTTCTTTTAAAAAAAAAACAAGAAAAAGGGCAAAAATCGCCGGGCAACTGTTGCTCGTAAAAATTTGGCGGGCAAAATTCGCCCAATTCAAATACAGGATCGAACCCTAGTTTTGCTTCATTCCTTCCTTCCCTCTCTCTCTTCTCTCTCTCCTCTCTTCTCTCTCGATCGAACTCGTCCAGGGCTTTCTGTATGCAGATTTCGTCTTGATTTGAGCTGGTCCAGCATCGGTTTCTAGGGTTTCGCGCCTCGAAGCTCTCCAAGATGAGGTAAGACTTTCATGGCGGATTTAGATGCATGTGGCTTCTGGATTGCTTAATTGCGATGTCTGGTGAGATATGGCCGCCGCCGCCGGTTTCTACCGCCCTTCGACGGTTTATTTGTTGATACACCATAGGCGAGTTTTATTCGGGTTGATTTTTCGGCGGTGTCGCGACTGGCGATTTCGCTGTGGTTTCGGGAATGTCGAGAAATGAGAGGATTGGGGATAGCTGTTTGCTCGATTTGCGGGGAAGCTTTGGAGAGATAGCTCGTGTTTTTGCGCATTTGCTCGTGCGAATGTTGTCGTTCCTGTCGTGGTGATTTGTTCGCTTGAACTCTTGTGTGGCTTCCAATGTCAGTGTGTTAAGCGTGAGTGAGAGTAAAAATTTTTCCTTTTGCTTCAGAAACTGGTAAAGATGCGGAATTGAAGTGGATATTGGATTTTTCTCAAGGGGAGCAGCGGAAGAACTGAGGCGAGGAAGTAAGACGGGTGGTGGTAATGGGGAAAGTATCACCGAAAGAGAGGGAAACGAAGGGTTCGAGGCAGAAGAGGCGGTTGCGGAGCTCAAGCAAGAAGTATCTTAAACCCGGGGCTCTGGCCCAGCTCCGATACAGTAGAGGCTCCGGAGCCAAGTCCTGTACCGATATTGGGAAGAAAAGGGTTGCTGTTTTGGATGCTAAGAAGGCTGAGAATGACGTGATACTAGAAGATAAAGCAGTTGACAAAAGCCCCCTTCTGCTGTCCCCTGTAAATTTGGTCAATCAAAACAACTTACTGTGGACACCGAAGACACCTCGTGACAACGATTGTAAAACTGAATCCAGGCTTGAGGCTCTCCCCATAGACGTACTGGTATTGTTTACTATCTTCTTCTCATCTCATGGAGATTCGCTTCCTTTATTTGTTGTTACGTCTGCATTTTCAGCATATTCTCTAGTCAGATTTGAGCCGTGGTATTTGTTTTTGGGCTTAATAAAAACTTTCTTTGCTTGTATTGCCTGTTTTAAGGGATCTGGCATTTAACATGCTTTGAAGATGGTGCATATAAAGATGATATATTTGCATTTTAAGGTTGGTGACATGTAAGAATCTATATAGAGAAGGACGTAAAGTGCACGAGTAGCTTGTTTTTTTCCCTTTTTCTTTTGTGGGTTTTCTTGGGGCTGGGGGGTTTGTATTGCAATCTGTTCAACCATTTTTAGAACTTTGCCCCTTCCTAGTTAAAGTTTGGAAATGACCCTCCAAAAAATCACATACCTAGGTTCAACTGTAAAAAGCTCTTGTAATTAGGTCTGGACATTAGACAAGAGGCTTTTACAAGATTAATACTGTTTTGGTTGTTTTGCGACTACTAACTTCGGCAGGAGTGAAGGTAATAAGAATTCCAGCCAGAAGTTCATATTTTTGTCTCGTCTGTTTATATTCTGGGATAAAGTTCAGTTTTGCTTTGCCCTCTTGTTTTTGAATGGATGATTCTTCCTATTTTGTTTCTCATTTGCTTCCCTAAGTAAATGCTTATTCCCTTAAAAATCTAATTCTTTTTTTTTTCAATTCTAAGGTCAAAATACTCTGTCACTTACATCATGACCAGCTAAGGGCAGTTTTCCACGTCTCTCAAAGGGTTAGGAAGGCGGTAAGTGTCTTTTACTCTGTCAATCTCTCTCTCTGTTTTTGTGTCTCCTTACTGTCTACATGGATCAAATTGAACCTATAGCTTGACAGATGGTCCCATTTTGATCATTCCTATATAGGTCTTGATTGCAAGGCAGTTTCACTTCAACTACACTACACCAGATTGCTCACGACAAGAAATGTTAAGAACTATGACTCCTCGCCCAACGGAACACTGGCCTTTTAAAAGGTATGGCTCATGGTTTTCATCCTATTGTGCCTAATTTTTATCTTGGTTAAACCATGAATATTATTTATGCATACTCAACATGACTGCTTCCACCAGGGGTGATGGGAAGGGTGTTTTTATGCCGAGTCCTCATACTCCAAAAGCACCAAGGCAGGGTCCACGGCCACCTTCTCGTATTAAGTTGGCTGAGATGCGGCAGATCGCTGCTGTTCTTTTCCAGGAATCAACATTCCCTTCCAGATGTATGGTACCATCAGTTTTGACGAAGCCTCTATGCAAGTCCTTGGCATCAAATCGGGCCTTATTCTATGAGGAGGAGTTATGTCAGGCTGTTGCTCAAAATAAACTTCGTTGATTCTTTCCTGTGGCTTTTGGTCACTGGGTGTTATCATATGTATATATTTTGTTTTGCCTCCCTCTAGGTGTTCTTAGATAGGATGCTGGATGCAATTTTGTAGTTTTGTTGGATGCATTAGGTGTTACGGCGATATGAACTCCACCGGTACTTGATATTAAGACGATAATTGTCTGGATGTGGTGGTTTGAACTAGTTATTGTATATTCTGGTGTGGTTGACAAGAATGGCCAGCTCTTGAAGTATATACTTACACATACTGCAGGAAATAGTTTTTTCTTTTAGCAGTATATGTTGAGGTTGGATTTGCATTTACTTGCACTTATAAATGTGCGCGTGGCTTTTCATGTTCTGTTCCCAGTAATGCATTGTGACCTTTATGGAATAGTATCCAATCATTTGATGTGTCATTGGATGGATATTCTTGTCACTAATTGTATATATAATTGTATATGTATGCATACAAATTTTTTTCCCGTCTAGAATTTCCTGGACTTATCCAGTAATTTCCAGTCTGCTGTGGTTAGGAAGCTCTGTAATGACTAATCTGTCTTTATTAGTCTCCTCAGAACTTTTTAATATGAAATCTAGCATTGTCATTATTTATCCAGCTGCTATAATAATTAAACTGTCGATGTGTCTCTTGTTATGAACTTGACCGGATAATCTATTGTGGGATGTAGAGAAGTGGTCATTGGCAATCATTCCTTCCTGTCTTAAACACAAGAACTCTGTCTTTGTCATCTGTTAGAATATTACAGCATTTTGGCTCTTTTGCTGCATATTCTGCTGGCGCTCCGTCGGGAGTGGCTTGAGAAAGTAGTCTTTTTCTTCTTTTATATGGGGCATTGGGGTTCTGATTTGAGGCTGCGTTTGGGAACACTTTGGGGGAAAGTGTTTGGGAAAATGCAAGACTTTAAGTTGAAGGAGTTTTCCAAAATGTAATTTGTGTTTGGTAAGTTGTAACTTAAAAGTTCATTGTAAAGTCACTTTGGATAAAATAGCGTTTGGAAAAATTATTCTTGCAAAGCACTTTTTTTATTTTTTATTAAAGAAAAGTTGAAACCCTTTGCCTGAGCCGGCGAAGGGCAGGCGGCTGCCGGTGGCCCTCGAGGGTTGTCTGGGTCGCATGACCCCAGGCCGTCCTCATCGGCTGTTGCTAGGGGTTGCATGAGGTCGTTTCGCCTCAGATGATGGCCGTGCAACGCTAGATTTGGGTTGCTAGTAGCCCTCGCTTGGGTCACGTGGCTCCTCACGGTAATCGTGCAAGCCCAGACGACGGTTGTTGGGTTGCGCGACGATGCTGGCCCCCCTTCGGCCAGTTGCCATCCCCTCACAGCTATGCTGGTCGAGGCGTAAGCGAAGAAGATGATGAACAGTGACAAACGAGGTCAAAACCGGAAAATCAAAAATAGATAAGGGTAGTTTTGAAAGAATTTTTTTTAATTATCCAGGGACTTACATGCCGAGAAAGTTGAAAGCCCAAGGTAGCCTAGGACCTGCCTTGGGCTTTCAGCCTTCACAAGGCTCACTTTTGCTGAAGGGGAGTTTCTAAAATTGTTCCCAAACATCAAATTTTAGCCCAAGGGGCGGCCCCTTGGCAAAGCCAATTCCAAATGCAGCCTGAGTCTAAATCACTTAAATTTCCCTATGTTCGAACAACTAATGCGAAAAATAAATTATAACAATGACCTGACAGCTTCGGACAATGAAACATTGATAATTTAGCTCCAGGACCACCATGTAAGGAGGAATTGATGGAATTCCTTAAGATGGTATCTCAGACATTCTCTTCAGCGTCAAAGTGCCCAACTTAGCCGCAGCATGAAGGTAAGAAGGAAACATTCCCTCAAGTACCATCATTGTTTCAATAACGGAAATTTTTTTTATTGAAGAGTTGAATGTTTCACACTTTCGTCGAGAGGACAAAATAAATAGATGGCTGAAAGACACTTGCAATTTTCTACTGCCACCGTTACAATCTATAATACGAAGCAGGGGCCCTTATGGAAACTTCGAGGCGCACTTACTATTCCAATTCACCCGTAAACAACGAATAACACCGACCAGTTTCAAATAAGCTTGTCGCCATACTTGCTGATCACTTGATCCGTCAGGATCTTATAGGCCTTCTCAGTTGGATGGTAACTGTCCCAGAAGACGTACTTTGTGTCATCTTGGCATGTCTGGAAATCGTCCAGGCGGGTACACAGTACGCTTACTTCTATGGTCCCGGTACCACAGCACCCTCTGTTCGCCACTTCAAATCCTGCACACACATTGACATGACCAAACACGAGGCTGACCAACGGCATAACGATAGAGATTTGAATGGCAAAGCCGAAATATCGCAGAGAATATAATGGGGTAAATTACCGTGCTGCTTTGGGTTTTGAATGATAGAGAGCAATGAAGAGTAGATGTCTATATAGATTAGATTAGCGCCAGGGAGCTTCTGGTTGAGGGAGTCTATTTCTGAGGAGAGCTTGGAGTTGAAGAGGGTTGCTGCTTGATTGGCAGGCTCTGAACAGGCTCTTCCTAATCCTCCATCAAGGGTTCTCTTTGAGGGCACACATCCAATCGGTGGTAGACTCAGGACTCCAATTTTTCTTGCTCCTAATCCATAGAGCTCCTGCCAAATCATTCACTGGTACTTCAGAATCAGTTTTGTTTTGCAATTCTAGTCCTATGTTAGGTCTTTCGGTGTTTCTTTATCGTCGTCGTGCAGATAAGAATGTTCCTCTTCGGAGACTTACCTGAAAGAAGCTTGAAGCTGAATTAACCATAAGATCGGTGTAGGCTGGTATGTCGTATTCCCCTCTCCTGAATGGAGTCGAGTAGTATGTGTTTGCAATATCGTCGCTCCCGCACACCACTATATAGAGGCTCTTCGTGACGATGTTTGATGCCTTCTTTTCTCCGGCGCCTGACTTAATCTTTTTCACGTACTCCTTAAACAGGTCTAGTTGATCCGATAGCGACAAGACCGACTATTGGTATAATCATATCATAGAAGAAATTTCAGATGATTCCATTTGAATTCAAAAAATTGAGTTGAACTAAGCCAAAGCCCAAGCGACTCGCGAGGAGCCTGGTGTTTATATAACGCGCGCACGCACGCACACACACTGACGCTCCTCGGTGTCATAACAACTATCCATTCATGTGTTTTGACACATACAAGCGCCCAAGCCTAAGACAACCTTAAATTCCTAATTAACAAAAACAAAGAAAGAAGTGTCGAATGTAAGAGCCGACAGAGAGGCGCGAGAGCTTACGGCAATTTTTGAGGTGAGAGGATCAAAACCGGATGCGCCGGAAGCGAAGCTTACGCCGGTGAGGAGGTCTTCTAATTTGAGACTCGGGTCCAAATAAGCCGGCAAGTACTCTTTAATTCCAAATGCTTGGACTGGAGAGTTTTGTTCCAAGATTCATAAAAATTGGGGTTAATAACGTTGGCAGTACAAATCAATATGATGGAAGGTTATGTCTTGGTTTGGGAAAAGTGGCAAAAAAATCCTAAACCTTTTGCATTAGTGCCAATTTAATCTTAAACCTTTTTTTAGTGCCAATTCAGTTCTAAATCTTTTGCATTGGTGCCAATTTAGTCCTAAACCTTTTTTTGGTGTCAATTAAGTCCTAAACCTTTTAAATTGGTGCCAATTCAGTCCTAAATCTTTTGTTTTTGTGCCAATTTAGTCCTTTTGATCAATTTTGACCGGAATTTGCCGACGTTGACACTTGTTGGCCAGCAACCGGTCACCGGCGCCAACGTGGACAACTTTAATAATATTTTAATATTTTTTTGAATTTTTATTTTTTTCCTTTTTTTTCTACTTTTTTTTTATTTCTCTCCCTCCTTCCTCTAGCCAGTCGCCGGTCCGGCGACTGGTCAGAGGGTAGAGGCCGGTGAGCTCGACCTCGCTGGCCACTAGCAAGGGCGAGCCTCGCCGGATCCGGCGAGGGCTCGAGCCTCGCCCGACCAAGGCGAGGCCGCCCTCACCAGTGGCTGGCGAGGTCGAGCTTGCCGGCCTCTGGCCTCTGGTCGATCGCTGGACTGGCCACCGGCTAGAGGAAGGAGGGAGAGACAAAAAAAAGTGGGAAAAAAAATAAAAATTCAAAAAAATATTAAATATTATTAAAATGGTCCATGTTGGCGCCATGTTGGCGCCGGTGACCGGCCGCCGGTCGGTAGGCGACCACATCGGCAAATTCCGATCAAAATTGACCGGAATGACTAAATTGGTACAAAAACAAAAGGTTTAGGACTGAATTGGTACCAATTTAAAGGTTTAGGACTTAATTGACACAAAAAAAATGTTTAGGACTAAATTGGTACCAATGCAAAATGTTTAGGACTGAATTGGTATAAAAAAAAGGTTTATGACTAAATTGGCACTAATGCAAAAAGTTTAGGACTTTTTTGGCACTTTTTCTGTCTTGGTTTAGAATGCAGTTTGCTGTGGTAAACGTTATAGCGTTGTACCTTGCAATTTCTTTTGTACGGTGTTCTTTTGAATTTGGATAAAATAACAAAGAAAAATCACATTATAGGATGTTTTGTATATAATTACACGATGAAACCTCGTGAAGTTGTATTTAATCTATGATAGCTCTTGAAAGATAAACATAGGAGGGTTTAAAGGTGTGGGAAAAGGCATAAGTCATGCAGCTATTACTACAGGTGACAACATTCGTTGCATCAAATGATAAAATGAAATCAAGTAATCAATTTTGCGCTCTTGACTGGGGTCGATGAAGTCGGTGCAAACAAAATGGGAGTTGAAACTCGCATGATTGCATTACCTAACATGTCCGAGGGGATTCTCCCGTTGCAAAACCTTCCGGTCGGCTTCCTTCCCGCGAAATCCCTCCCGTACGGCGGGAAGTTGCACTTGACTATCGTGTTTATGCCGTTGTTGTTCCCGGGATCAACGATTGAGTCGCCGAACACGATCGCTGCCGGCAAGGATGCCGCGCTGCGGTTGACTCGCGCGGAGGCGGCGAGCTCCCCGTGTGCAGCGACGAGGGCGAGGGCAACGAAGATAACCACGTTCATAGGAAAGGGTAAGCCAAGGGACTTCCGAGAGGTTGGCACCATCTTGAATGGGGCACTCTCCAGCGTAGCACAGCCTCTCAATCAGCAATAATAGAAAGGAGCAGGAGAAGAAGAAGAAGCAGCACAGCACAGCACAGCACAGCACAGCAGTACAACACAACAATGAGAGGAAGAGAGAGAGCACTCTCGTCTCTCGGCTTTGATTTTTCCTCACGTGAACATGGAAAGACTAGCTATTTATTGACTCTCGAAAGGCCTTTGTGGTGGTTAGGCATGGTAACGAGACATGAGTCCTTTCCCTCTAATAAATTTCTCCTTTTGGACAGTAAAACTATCAGATTTGAGGGGGAATTTGAGGCTTTGAAATGATGCTCATCTTGTCTCATTACTTCGGGGGGGGCATGCACGTACATATTCCTCGTGAACACGTGGGAGAAAGAAAAGGAAAGTACTTCATCACTTCCATTTCGATTTCGATTTCAATTTCATCAATGCCTGCTAACTTGTGTCCCTGCCTTTCTTCTCCCGAGAAAGAAGAAAGCAGATGAAGACAGAGATTACTTTTTTTCCACGGAGGGAGGAAGTAACAGAAAGAACCAATCTCCTCGCGAATCATTTCGTTTTGATCAGGAGAAACACAGCGTAGATTGACCATCTATGCCTTTAAGATGTAATTACAAGTGCTATATTCTATGTACGTTACAGTTCTATCGCTAAATGACTTACGTTTCTTTGAAATCAAATCGACGAGACACATTGTTGGTAGGGATAAATTATCCAATCTCTCGACTAAATTCAAACTCGATATAAGATAATAGTTTGGAACGACAAATCAATAAGCCAATATGCGTCGACGTGTAGTGCATGTGAGGGATGATGCATCCGAGACGATTCAAGAATCACCATGGTTATCATCATTGATGAATTATTTGGCCCCATCCCAATCTTTTCGTGCATGATACATGGTATACAAGACAATCATATTGCAAAAGAAAAAGAAGAGGAAGAAAAGAACAAAACATTTAAAGCAAAGCGACCGCCTATTTAATTCTCCGTCCCAACCAATTGGACCGAAACGATTCGTACTTTTTCTTAACTATGGCGGGACGAATGACCCAGAAGAGCTGTACATTACTGGTCATGGTATTCATAGCGATCGCTGTGTTGACCATTGCTATCAAGAATCACCAAATAAATGCACTCAAGATCACCGCCTTCGGGCACGGCAGAGCAAGGCGACAACTCGGATGCACGCTGGCCAATCTGGCCGGCAGTCGCACGTTAGGTTTTCGCCTCGTGTTTGCCGATGCGCTCTCGTGGGTGCGCGCTTCGAGGCATCGCGAGGACCGCTCCAGTTTTGAGGTTGCGGTTCGGGATGGGCTTTCGCACGGTGGTGGACACGATTGCTGCTGTCGTCATACTACTTTGCACAAGCGTGTCCCGCAAAGAAAAGCACCTTCCTAATTGGGAAAGTATGCGAGTCGTTTTCTAGCCGCCATCTCCCCAGCAAATACCGTTCCAACTGCAATCCCCTCTGCACGATCGCTCTCTCTAAGTCTCGAATGTGTCATCAGGGGCCAATCTTGCCCATCGATGAGCTCATAAGTCTCATTTTCTGATACATATCTCCCTCGCTAATATTACCATCCACGTGCCCGTTGAACTCCGTTGCCCAACTATAGAAGGCTCTTTCGATATTTTACCAAACATGTGCAATTTAAATTGATCCGGTCGATGATGGATGCGTCAAACACGTGGGTTACTAACTAGGTTTTGTGTTTTCCATGATCAGTCGGTGGAAAAGACTTTCATTATCGACAAGCGATCATTTTTAGAAAAATATTTTTCAAATCATTAATTTTTCGCCAAACAAACGGAGTTTTGCAAAAAAATATTTTTCGGGAAAAACATTTTCCTAATTTTCCGTCGTTTGGTTCGCTTAGGAAAATGATTCGACGGAAAATGTTTTCCTAATTAATGGAAAACATATGCTTAAATGCACCAAAATAATTTCCTTTTTGAAAAGTTGGAATTTTTTTTTTCCAAAATATAACTAATTATTGACTTTTAGACCCGAAACTCTACGCTTGGATACAAAAACACTAAAGTTTCCAAGTCCCGGCCTTCAAGACCAAGTCTTTAGTGACCAGGCCCGGGGTCCATCGAGGCCAAGCTTGAAACCCTGGTGCATGTGTTGGATTCCTTGGCACTTGAGCCTGGGCCCATAAAGGCCATGCTCGGGTCCCCAACGCTCAAGCTCTGGTCCACAAAGGTCGTGTGCGAGTCTCGGCTCTTGGGCTCAGGTCCTCCTTGATTAAGGAAATGTTCGTTCTCATAAAAATATTTAAAAAGAAATTCGTATTTTTAATTATTTTTTAAATTCAAAATTTTCTTTTTTCGTTTTCTTTTCTTTTCTTTCCTTTTCTTTTTCCTTCTCCCTCGGCCAATGGCCGGTGAGCTCAAGTCTAGTAGATTGGCGAGCTCAAGCTTGCCGGCTGTCAGCTAAGAAAGAAGGAAAAAGAAAAAGAAAGAAAAGAAAGAAAAAAGAAAATTTTGAATTTTTTGGTAATTTTTAGATTTTCCCTATCAAATGGTGTAAAAAATTTTCTAGTTCATTTTCAGGTTACCATAAAATATTGTTATTTTCCTGGAAAACATTTTTTGAAAACGTCATATTTTCCACGAAACAAATAGAACCTTTGGGTAAGCTTGTTTCATTGAAAATTTGACGACAAAGGAAAATATTATCCATATAAATCATTTTCAAAGAAAATGGTTATATTTCATATATTTGGTAGTATAAGGAAAGTGATTTCCTTTTTGTCCGAATGAGGAGTCGTTTTCCCCCGATCTAAGTTTATTTTTAGTCCGTTGAAAACATTTTCTGTAAATCGATTAGTTTTCCATCATTCAAATATCAAAAAGTCGGAAAATAATTTCCCCTTCAATCAAAGGGACCCTTGATGTGAATTCTCGGCCCTCCATATTCAAGACGAACGCTGCCCATGGGCGTTCGATCTAGGGTTTGAATCCAAGAACGAAGTGGGCGTGCTTCCATTGTATGTGTTCTTGATGTCCTCATCGTTGGGGAATCGAGACATTCATGGATTCAACTCAATATTAAAGCAAGAAGCGATGGAGTGAATCAAGTGCCGCAGTTATAGGATTGCTAAATTTCACACATTAACTAAGAAGTCCTTTTTGACGTCAAGAAGATGTCTTGATTCTTGTGGGTCTGTCTCTCCAGACTTAGGTCAAGCTTCGTACCCTTTCGTGATGCTTCGACCGGGATAAAAATTTAATGCTTTGGAGAGTCAATGAAACGCCGAAAAGGGTGTTCTCATTTGGAGTGCTAAATAGTAACTAATTTTGTTCTTTTATTCTCAGAATCAGTTTGGAAATAGAAATTCGTTTGTTAAATTTTTTTGTGCCCGAGCATAATTTGTGCCTAGAATTAGTTTTGGAACAAAATCAAGAAGAAAACAAAGTAGTTTCTTGATTTTGAAACAGTTTTTTCTTGATTTTTTTCTTTTTTTTGATCTATTGTTGTTCTTCAGCCACCTGCCGACGACCGGCCACGGGCCAAGGCTGGCGAGGGCGGCTCTCGGATACAACGGCGAGGCCTCGCCCAGCCAAGGCGAGGCCGACCTCGCCGTCGCCTTGGTTGGGCGAGGTTCGACCTTGCCGTCGCCAACCTAGGCGATGGCGAGGCCAGCCTTGCCGTCGTCACCCAGGCGACGGACCTGGGTGGCGACGGTGAGGGCGGCGGAGAGGGTTGCAACACCCTCGCTGGCCCTGGCTTGTGGCCGGCCGAAAGGGAGTCGCTGAAAGTGCAGGCGCTGGTGTCGAGCTTCGCTTCTCTTCTCTCCGCCTTCATCTTCGTTTCTCATTTTTCGACTCCGACCAGACCGGAAGCAACAGTAAGATGTTATTCGCACCGTCGTACCGATTGACGGTCGCGGAGCATCCATTCTCTCAATGTTTTCTCACACTTCAGTCCGTTCTTGACAGACTCATCCGTATGCGCCACGATTCAGTTTGACCATGGCGATGATGTTTCTTTGGAAACGCTGGCGTATCAAAATTCAAAAGCGCATCGTACAGAAAGCAGGGGAACAGATGCATGGATGTGGATGCAGTCTCCTCTCCTGGAAATGGGACAGCCTCAGCAGTGAAATCAGATAGTTTTAACGAAGCGAAACGAGGTACGCATTTATATGGACGAGCAATCAATGTGGCAGTCACTCGTTGAGAAGGACAGAAGAAAACCTCGATCTTCGCAAGAGGCAGGAGCTACTTAATACACGGGCCAACCCGAACAAGCTCACTTGGCGCTTGACAATTGAGCGGGAAAATGACACGAATTATTTCTAAATTTTGATCCGATAATAATGTAATTTTTAAAATTTTAATTTATTCAACGTAATCTCAAAACTTTAGTTCAGTGTGTGACATTATTCCCGAACTTTTAAATTATCCGACGTGTTTTATGAAATTTTGGTACATGTTTAATTTAATTTATGGATTATATAAAAATATTCAATATTATCTCTGAACTTGAATGAATGGAATAACAATATTGAATATTCTCATGCAGTTCAGAAACTAGATTATGAATAATATTGAATAAATTAAAAATTTAAAGACCATATTGTATATTGAGATAAAGTTTCGTATTGTAAATTGAATCAAAGTTTAATGGCTATTTATATCATTATCCCCAATTGAATTGGACAAAACCATTTATCTTAACCAAGCTGACGGTAGCCGACAACCTCTTTTTTCTCTTTTATCGCATTGTTGGCCCATTGATCACCTCGATCTGATTGTACCACGATCGGACCAATTTGGTTTACAATTGCGGGTGTATCTATCGACTTTTTCGCAGCTCCATGTCCGCTATTATATGGTTACATTGTATTTACTTAAGAGAATTTTCTATCGCATTTTCCAATTACATCTTACAGAACAGAAAATTCGCTATTGAAAAGGCATATGATATCGCTCGCGTCTATGCTATAGATATATGATTGGTCTGGTCGGCCTTATTGATGGGTCTGTACGGATTCCATAAATCTACAATTAATGCGTCGAACAAAGAGGTTACTAGGTTTTGTGTTCTCTTGGGTCTCCACGTACTACGTTTGTCCTTTCATTTAAGCTGCGTTTGTTTAGTGAAAAAACGAATAGTTTGAAAAACATTTTATTAAAAAATGATCTTTTGCATCGCTTGCAAAAAATGAATGAATGAAAAATATTTTTATCATCTACAAAGATGTTTAGACATAAATTATCGTCGATAATGAAAATAATTTATATTTGCTAATTATTTCAAGCGATACATGCGATTATGATTAGGAAAATATTTTTCAAATTATTCATTTTTCGCGAAACAAGCGGCCTTAACTTGAATTCTCGACCCTTTTCAAGTCAGATGCTGCCCGAGAGCGTTGGGGCTAAAGATTAAAATCGAAGGACGGCGCGGGTGCGGTTCCATTCTATGCGTTGTTGATGTCCTTATTGTGGGGAATTGAGGCATTCACGGATTCAACTGAAAAAGGAAGCGAGAAGTGATGGAGTGAATTTCATTTATTGATTCCGAAGAGAGTCTGCGGAAGCGGCACAAGATGCTATCCGAACTGCTGCCCCGACCGACGGCCGTGGGTGTCTCGAGATCCCATTATCGATCGTGCTCGTGCTGGCTTAATGATCCCCGAGGCGCACTGTAAACTAGGCGGTCAGCTTTTAATTTCACTATTATCCCCCACGGGTTCCCTCGGCCCACGTGCAAAATGCCACCTAGAACGTGAGTGTGACTGTGAGTGTTCACGGATCTTGCATCGCTTATTTCTAACCTTGCACCTACGAGTCATGTGTGGTGAATGAAAAAAAGCTAGGTTTTAAGTTTGTAATTGAGAAGAGTGTAAAAAAAAGTCCTAAACCTTTTGTATTTGTGCAAATTTAGTCCTAAACCTTTTTTTTTGTGCCAATTCAGTCCTAAACCTTTTACATTTGTGCCACTTTAGTCCTGAATCTTTTTTTGATGCTAGTTCAGTCATAAACCTTTTGCATCGGTGCCAATTTAGTCATAAAATTTTTGCATTGATGTCAATTGAGCCATAAACCTTTTTTTTGGTGCCAATTCAGTCCTTCTGGCTAATAACTATTTATGTGTCGAAGGACTGAGTTGACACAAATGCAAAAAGTTTATGATTGAATTGGCACCAAAAAAAGATTGAAGACTCAATTGGCACCAATACAAAAAGTTTAGGACTGAATTGGCACTGATCCAAAAGGTTTATGATTGAATTGACACGAAAAAAGATTTAAAATTAAATTGACACAAATACAAAAGGTTTAGGGCTTTTATGACACTTTTCCCGTTTGTAATTACCCAACTAAACCGGGAAACAATGTCACGAGTTCTTGGGCTTAAAAAGCTTCTACCAAGTTCTCTCTTTTATAGTCCCTGGTAGTCACACTTCTACCGCTAAATGTATACAAACGATGCTATTCATTCTCCCCCCTTGAAGTACCATTGCACCGCTAGCTTAGAAACCTAATCTCAACCATACCTTGTCACACTTCAGTTCACTCCAAGACACTACTCTATGAACAACCATGATTCAAAATTGACCGTGGTGACAATGTTTCTCGGGTAATCCGAGCATATGAAAATGCAAAAGCACACTATAGACAAGGGAAACAGAGGCAATTCGTATGGATGCGGGGCCAGGCATCCCTGATCATTTCTGGAAATGGAACAGCTTCGGCACTGAAACAATAAAGGCATGTCTGTCCATGGATGACCAATAAAAGCACGTGGCTGTCGCTCGTCAACGGGAGCTAATCCATACGCGAGCCAAACCCCAATTAAGGCCGCTCGGCGCTCACCCTCATAAATTAAAGTGGACAATAACATTCATCGGCCAACCATACTCACAAGACCTGATGGTCATCGCCTCCAGTGTTAAGTAGGGGGTGTGCAAAAGAATCGAAAATCGTTCGGAATCGAATCGAGCCGGCAACTTTTATGGGGATCGATTCGGTTCCTAATTCTAATTTCTTGGAATCAATGAGTATTAATCCGGTTCTTGATTCTAAGGGTGCGCAAAAAATGCATTCCAGAATAAAAATTCTGTTTCAGAATACATTCTAGAACGGAATAACATTTGTTAAAAAATTTTCTGAATGCATTCTAGAGCGATTTTTGCATTCTGGAATAAAAATGCGTTTGTTAAAAATACTTGATTCCAGAATGAGTTTTTGGCAAGAAAAAGAGAAGCTATTTTTTGTAGCTTCTTGATTCCGGAATGCATTCTCCCTATTTTCTCATAATTTTTTTTTCCAGAAAATACATAAAAATTAGAAAATTCATAAAAAATTCCAGAAAATAAAAAAAAGTCAGATTTCGGGAATATATGAAATTTGGTGAATTTTTTTTAAAAAAATAAAAAAATCAAAAATTTCAAAAATTTACAGAATAACTTAAAACACATGTGGCCACCCACTTTGAGTGAAATTTAAATTTTTTGAGGTGCACAAAAAAAATTTAAAAAAAATAAAAAATTTCAAAACTTTACGGAATGACTTATAATACCTGTGACCACCCACTTTGAGTAAAATTTAAATTTTTTTAGGTGTAAAAAAAATCAACAAATCAAAATAGATTTTTGTTCCAGAAATTAATTTCTGGAGCAGAATTAGTCATATTTTACCAAACAGATTTTTGCTTCAAAAATCAATTTCTGACAAGAATTTGATTTCTGAAACAAAATGATTATTATTTGCACCCTAAATGTGAAATCGATCACCTATTTATCCGAACCGAACCTATATATATACACATTTAAATTTAAGCTTTCAAAGACTAGACTCTCCCTCTCCGATTAATACAACACTTTCTCCCCTCCCCCCCTCTCTCTCTCTCTCTCTCTCTCTCTCTCTCTCTCTCTCTCTCCTCTTTGTCATGCACAATGACGAATCAACCATCATCTCTCTCCACCTTCCTCGCTCTTCATTAAATGCGGTACTCATCTCATCTCTTGTCTCGCCCTATCCTACCTCTGCTCCACCCCACTCAAGGATCCGTGCCCGCCCTTCCCCTCCTCCTCCGCCTCTCCCTACCACTTCTCCGCCTCCTTGGCTGGTTCCATGATCCGGTTCCTAGGCGAATTCAGAAATTAGCAGGCGGTTCCCAGTTTTCATTTTGTGAAACCGGCCCATAGTGGGTAGTTCCCGATTTTAGGGTGAGAACTGCCCACGCGAACAATGCTCACCCCTAGTGTCGAGATCGCATAAAGTAAGCCAGCTTGCTTGATATATATATTTTTTTGGTAAGGAAGCCAGCTTGCCTGATATTTGTTAGAGTATTCTGCGAGATTTTTTATGCTTTTTATATACGTGTTCATCTATTGATTTAAGCTTTTGAAATGGGCCTACCGATAATGCCATTGCATCGCGTCTGTGAATCACGTTGATTTGAGCATGCCACGATCGAGCCGATTCGATTTTGTTAGCGCACGCGACAAAAAGAGAGGACCGGTTTGCAAGTTATATTGATCACGGGGTCGAATTTCGTTTTTGTTTTTTTTTGCCGCTGGCTGCGTGTGTGCTCGTCCATAATTCTCTGTTTTATTTCAATGGGTCCTAAGCAATTTGATTTTGAACTTACTGACTTTTCCTATTTTCATGCAACCAAAATAGCCTTTGTAAACGGGTAGAGGGTACTCTGTTGACTTGATGCTCCATATAGAAGAAGAGGAATCCAGGCAACTATGGGAAAAGACGATCGAAGGAACAAGAAAAAACAAGAAGAAGCACTTTGGAATGGAGATATTAACAAGAGAAGTGCCATGCAAGAAACGAGCAAAGAGAACTGTGAAAGGGTGATGTCATCGGATGACAAAACTGGTGCTCGACATTCTCACGAGTAAACCGACCAATGAGGAGGGCATCGATAGTTCTTCGAGAAATGGTTCCTCTTGGATGACAAAAAACAGTAGATCTTGAAAGTCGATTGAGAACCACGTCACGACACTTTATACAGAAATTACGACAAATCGAATGTTATTACCTCTTGTTACGGCTTCGGATATGTTCCCGAGGGACCCTAAAAGTTCACACTGAACAGACAGGCCATTATGCCCGCTTCAGAGACTCAATCATAAATTTAGGAGATGATGGCGAATCTTTTATTTTTGCCATAGGAAGCGCCCACATTATGGTTAGATGCTTAGAGATTTTACCAGGGAATAAGATGAACTTTGTTCTCTTACCTCTTTGTAGCAATCAAAAATAGAATTTTGATCTCATGATAATGATGAGTGGTGCCCAAATTGTCCAGCGAAGGGAGAGGTGAGGAAGGCGATGCGAACCAGTCCACATCCAGTTCATCTTGGCATACATAAAAGGGTACTAAGCCTGAGCAAAGTGCTAGTCACGTTACAAACTCAATTCAAGCGTAGATAAAGAATCACTTCAGGTTTGAACTATAATAATGCCAGGAAAAGAATGGTCATCCCAGAACCTTCCCATCTTGCAGCACATTGACTTCCCTCTCTCTGTTTCGATGCACTGACCAATTTGACTTTTATTCCTTAGTGGGCCACCATTATGTGCGTGCGTGTGTTATAGAGAGAGAGAGAGAGAGAGAGAGAGAGAGAGAGAGAGAAGCTCTATCAGAAAAGCTCATCAAATTCTGCACGAGTGACTAACAAAAGAGCGTGAGAGATGCACAGGCATATTCAAGCCTCGCCAAGGAGTTGCAAAGCGAGAAATACAACCGCCCGCGAAAGACAGGTTTTTCTTTTTTTTGTTTCCTAAGTACAGTCTCATAATAGATAAAGCAAAATCAGAAATGGAGTTAAGAAAAGAGTGGATAACACAATGATGATGATCGTAATTAGAGATCGCAATGACGCCAATAAAAGGGTACCCATAACACCAGATGCTCCCTGAGGACCTGAGTCTTGTTAGTCGAGACGAGGAATGACCCAATGAAAGCAGCTGCTCACCGGTAGAACGAACAAAGAACGAAAGGAGATACAGGCAGGTTGGAAAGCTTGTTACATCTCTTTACACCTAATCTCAATCACAATATTGAGCAGGCTTTTTGTGCTTTGCTCTTCTTTTTCTTCTGTTTTGGTGGTTGAAGCACAACCCTTATGGCTGCATCAAAGACGGCCTTCACGTTCTGCACTCAAGATAGGACTTCATCCATTAAGAAGACTGTCATCTTTAAAAGCACAATTAGTTGTTATGAAATATCTCATTAAAGAATATCATCTATTACCTGTTGTGTTTTTGAACTGCATTCAATGTATGCGGGAGCTCCAATCAGCTTCCTTAATTCCTCTCCCTAGAAGTAATAATAAGGTTCAGATATGAATAGAAGAATCATAGAAAACGATAGAACTACTCATTTGGCTTAAAATGAATAATGAGCAAAGATGAGGACCTGCTGGGTCGTAATAGGCACTGCACCAGGATGGTCTATAAAGAACTGCTTATCATCTCGCAAGTCTGGATCAATTAACATTAGTATTCAATACGTTTAGATCCAGGAAGAACACAGCATCTGCATCTTCAATGCATGTTCACTAAACGGAGGGTATATAAAAACGGAACCAAAAGAGTGAATATATTCAAGTCAACTCCAATAGTTAAACTGTAAACAGTGCTATGTAGTTCAACTATCAATAGTTGGCCACCACATCTTCCAACTTGCAAATGGAGCGCATATGACAAACATATATAGGTTAACACAAGGAATCACTAAAATGTCGTCGAGAAAAAGACAGGAAAGAAGCTAAATGCCAATTAAATAGAGATATTACCCAGCTTTGTTCCCACGAGAATTATCGGCACACCAGGTGCATAATGCTTTAATTCTGGAATCCACTGGAAATAATAAGGGATAACATATCAGCATACAAAATCATGTACAAAAGAAACAAACCAAAAGCTCGTTAGACACTATTAGGTTCTCCCACCTTCTTAGAAACATTTTCATAGCTGGCCTTGCTTATGAGAGAGAAAGCAAGTATGAAAACATCTGCTCCACGGTAACTTAGAGGTCTTAATCTGTTATAATCCTCTTGTCCTGTTCAACAGAATGAAAAAAACCAAAGTATATTAGAAAGCCAAATCAATTGGCAGAATCATGAAAGACGAAAGAAGCAGAAATTACCAGCAGTATCCCACAATCCCAAATTGACAGTACTTCCATTAACCACCACATTTGCACTAAAATTGTCAAACACCGTTGGCACATAGTCCTGTTACCATCATTCGGTTACAAAATCATGAGATAATGTCCAAGTGTCTAATAAAGAACCCATTGACATCCAGCCACTCAAGCACACAAAAATTTCTAAAGAAGCAGACTTAACAGGATGAACCAAACAATTTAATATATCATTTCCTGCATTAAGCTCATTAGAAACGTAAGAAAAATGCATACTCACATTTACTGGAAATCAACGACTGGAACCATATAATCAATAGAACGAGAAAAAGACAATGCAAATCCCTCAGCTCTATAAACACTAGATACATTTACATAATCAAGCCCCAAAACTCTCAGCAATCATACCAAGCACTACGGTTGCAGTCTAGCAGACAACACGATGGCGGGCAAATGATATTAGTGACAGGAGCGTAACCTACAAACTGATGCCAGCAGGGTATGATGTGCACAATCGGGATAATATCTCCAACCTTTCAGCAGACAAAGCATAAAAAGAGCAATAATGACGGATAACAGCATTTCCCCATTATTTAACAAACGAGGGAACACAATGCATCAAATGTTGTTCGCTACATTTCCAAATTGAGCAGCACACAAAGAAAATAAGGGCCATAGCATGTAGATGTAAACACCAGGACATCTATGATCCGTACAGCACACAAAGAAAATAAGGGCCATAGCATGTAGATGTAAACACCAGGACATCTATGATCCGTATCAGCATTCCAGGCAATGCACTACAGATACAATATCTAAGCCTCAAAGATCTGCTTTCAAATTAGGTGAGGTAAGAGAGAGAAACAAACGTTACCAAAATCCTTACCAAAAAAAAAAACGTACGTTACCCAAAAAAAAAAACAAGACTTTCCTTCACAATGATTTGCTGCTCCCTGAAAGGTAGAAAACTTAACACAAACCGCACAGATTATTCGCGACGAGTCAAAGCAGATCATCCCGAAAAAACCCCACACAATCCAATCATTTCCACCGCCAAGGAGCAAATTTCGCAAGAAACGCAACACGGCAAGAAGAAGAAGGCAATCGAAAGCACTCACCGTGGGGAAAGTGTTGCTGGTATAAGAAATCAAGAGGCAGGTTTTACCGACGGCACCGTCGCCGACGGTGACGCACTTGATGAACCTCGACGCGCTCATTTCCCCCTCCTCCCCCCACTTCACGCCTTCAGATCTTCCCTCGAGCCGGAGACCCGATCACAACGCCAATGCCGAAGCCGCTGCCGCCCCCCAGCCGAGCCGATTCAACCGCGCATCTGGCACGCCGCGAGCACGGATCCGGAGGAACGCAAGAAGGAAACAGATCTCAGAGAAAAACAAGAAGAAGAATGAAGGAGGGGAGCGAAGGGAACCTAGAAAGACGGAGACTCAAGCCCTAGCGAGAAGGGAGCGATTCGAGGGGGAGTGGGGGCGGGGGAGGCGGGCGAGAGAGAGGGGATCGATCGAGGCGAGGAAGGAAGGCGATGGAAATGCGGATCGAGATTTGGGGATTTGCAGAAGATCGGGGCGAACAGAGAGAGAGAGAGAGAGAGTGGAGAGGGAAGAATACCATTTCTGAATCGGAAGAAGCTCCGGGAAATTAGTGCCGTTGAAGCGTTCGTGGGAGGGGAGCGAGCGAACCCAATCTTCTTCTTCTTCTTCTTCTTCGCCAACGAAACCGAACTCCTTCCTCCCCCCAAAAAAATCCAATTTTCGAGTTTTTTGGTCCCCGTGTTCGCTATTTATTTATGTTCGTAATTTTCTCCCCCCCTATTTTTATTTTTATTTTTATTTTTCGATTTTTACCCCCCCTTTCCTTTTTTTAATTTAATTTAAATTTTTTTTTGGTGGGGGGGACAGATTTCGAGTTTTGAATTTGAGCTGTACCCCCCTCTGTTTTTTGGGCGACCTTTCTTTTTGTTTCGGGGCTTCGGATTAAAACGAATTGGAATCGAACGTTTGAGTCCAGCGTCCAGCTCAGCCTCGCCTCGTGGCCTAAGTATAGAAACCAGTCATCCCCATCCCCATCCCCATCCCCATCCCATGGCGCAGGCGGTCATTTTCATCTCTCTCCTTTTTTTATCTTTTTTCTTTCGAAAATTTCACCGTGAAAAGAATATCGGAAAATTCATAATCATCGGAACACAACGCCATGGTCGGAGAGTAATTGAACAATTTTGGCAGAATCCTAAACTTAAATGTCGGGTTTCGGATTTCGATTTCCAAACCGACATGCTCTGAAACCGATGTATGTCATGTAGCGTGTGGCGATGATGACGTGAAAAAAGAAATTGAGGGTAACAATGTTTCAAATTGGGTCTACATTTCAATTTGCAGAAATAGATTTTTCAAAGAATTTGAAAGCAAGCCAACTAGAGATCGATTGTCCTCTTCTTCTTCTTCTTCTTCTTTTCTATTTTTGAATGGAAGTGGGTTTAGGGGAAAACTACCGTGGGTCGGGCTTGAGCTATCCGGGTCCGATATTTGCACATGGAACCCATCGCCATCTTTTGATTCCACTATAATTTCGGGCCCATGAACTTTCGGTTCAACCCGATGGATTCAATTAGGCTCCGAGACCAAACGCTAGCAGCGATAGAGCAGAGGGAGAGACACTGACATCTTTATTTCTGTTGACGATCCCAGTCTGTCCGAAGTACAAAACCCTCACAATCAATAAGATTTCACCAATTCAATCTTAGGTCGACAGAATGAAGGGGGTGTGAACAATTGCAACACTGGCTTTACCACACTACTACATAAAAACTACGCATACATCTACTGACAAAAGAATCGAAAGTATCTTGGGGAAGCCGAAAGCTCCCCGCATCTGTATCTCAAGACTTGCAGAATGCACGGAGTGTTTCATCGAGGGCCTTCCTGTCGTAGTCGCCTGTGAAGACACAGTTACCAAGAGGCCCTTTTAGAAGGATGAGTCTCAGTAGCCCGTCTGCTACCTTCTTGTCGACCTGCACTTCCAAACGCGTGTTAACACCCACAAGACGAGACGGAATTTCAAACTCAAATAGGATCACGTGGATAGAACTCTCTTACCGCCATAACGGACTTGAACTTCTCCACGGTCAGGGTTTCAGGAGGGAGAGTTGGCAACTTAGCCTGCTTCAGAATCTTGTCAACTCGGGTCACAATCGATTCATCAATCCAACCGAGACGGTAGGACATATCAACAGCCATAACCTGAAGTTCAGAGACTCAATTTAGCATTATAGGACACACACACAGGCTAACTTTGGTAAAAACAAAGAGAAAAAGTATGGAGGACATACAATGCCGGCAGCGACAGCTTCTCCGTGCAGCCATTGACCATAGCCAAAACTGGTCTCAATAGCCTGAAATAACAGAAGTACATACTAAAATGTAAACAGAAAAGGTTGGATATAAAAGAATAAAACAGACCTGTTGTGACAGTATTGCCCTAAACAAGTCTTTTATTATGTACATATGTGTGGAACCATTTAACTCTCCATTACATCTTTGGTTAGGGTAAGCTACAGTTTTGCGCGAGCATGAGTCTCTGATCTGGTATACACATAAGAAAGCACATGGAGAGAGGCTTTTCGGAAAGTTAAACTAGATGCTTTGCTAATTACAATCTGTATGAGACCCTAGATGAGAAGATGATTGAATATGCATTGTGCTACAGATTGCATCACAAGAAAATGCCGCAAGGAAAACTCATTATTCGAAATTGCAGCATTAATGCCTGGGTTAATTAACAGATGCACCAGCACCGCGTTCCTTTTGTGAAGGTTGCTTAGCACTAACTTGTGTCATTCTATAACAGCCTCACATAATTATGCTTACCCCTCCATGTCTTGTTAGAGAAATAAGTTTATAATATGCCTAGGAGTTGGAGAAAATCCCAAATTCCATACTCACAACAGAAGCCCAAATGGATATGCCAGGGCCAAGAAAATGAATTGACAAGCTATAAAACCAAGCGCCAATTGCATAGGCATGAAACTCACATGGCCAAACGTGTGTCCCAAGTTCAATGTTGCCCTCAATCCACTTTCTTTTTCGTCTAAGGACACAACCTCAGCCTTATTCTCACAGGAACGCTTTATAGCATATGCTAGTGCCGATGGATCCCTGTGATGAAGCAACTCATCAACTTTTTGCACAAGAACAGCCAAGGATCCTGGCAAATATTGATATTACCTGGCCATTAAGGCATGCATATTCTTTTCCTGCCACTCGAAAAATTCAGCGTCCCTAATAAGCCCATACTTAATAACCTCAGCAAGGCCTGATGCTAATTCCCTATCTGGCAAGGTGTTGAGAGTGTCAGTGTCTATAAGCACACACTGTGGTTGGTAGAAGGCACCGATCAAATTCTTCCCGAGGCGGTGATTTATGCCTGTCTTCCCCCCAACAGAAGAATCCACCTGGGGAAGAAATAAAACAAGGACGATCCATCAGGGCAACAGCACAAGAGAAAAGGAATAAAGAGCCAAGTTGATGATAAAGAATTCAGTAGCTCTGAGTGACGAGAGACCTGAGACATAACCGTTGTGGGAATCTGAATGAAGTTAACACCACGGAGGAACGAAGCAGCAGCATACCCACACAGGTCGCCAATCACACCACCACCGAGGGCGACAAACGTGCATCGGCGGTCCAAACGCGACTCAATTGCTTTATCAAAGACTTTCATCATGGTGTCCTGATCAAAACAAACCTCTCGCGTCACTCAGAAGCCCGTTCCACCAGGCGGGTAAGCGATGGAAACCCTGAATAGAAAGCTTCTAGAGACTTACCATGTCCTTGTACTTCTCACCATCCGGTAAGATCACATGATCGACGGAAACATTCGGGTTTCCCTTGGTTAAGGCATTGACAACTTTATCCAAGTAAATTGGCGCCACGGTGTCGTTAGTCACCACAAGAACCCTCTTCCCATGAACATGCCTATTGCAAAGCAAGCAAAGATATATTTTTTTTCAATCAAAGGAATCCGAAAGCAGCTCTAGAGCTAACCAGCCATTTGAAGTTCAGGGGGACACCCGTAAATTCAATTTCAATCCCGGACCATCCCATTCAATCAGATCAAGCTCCATTCGATCGACTTCGCAATTAAAACATCGTAATCAAACTCTCTCCGAAGACTCTATTCTCATCGAATTCAAATGACACGAGATGGGATAGAAGATGACCTCTGCAGGAGCTCGGGCCGGTCAAGGAGTCCGGACCCGATGTAAATCGGGTAGCTCCGGCTGCCCAGGTCGACCTCGACAATGGTGGGGGCCTTGGAGCCGGCCTCGCTCGCGGACTTGTCCATGACCTGGGTCGCGCTCGCCCGGACCCTGAATCTCGCGGCGCCCGCGCTCACGGAGCACGCGCCGCCGCCGCCGCCGCTCCGCCTCAGCAGCCGAGCGCCGCCCGCGGGAGAGCGGAACGACAGCGTCTCCGGCCGGAGGAACGCGTCGGGGGAGGAGGCGGCGGCGGCGGCGGGCTTCGGGGAGACGGAGAGGCGGAAGGCGTTCGCGGTGGAGGCCATGGGATGCGGATCGGGCCGGGCAGCGTCAGAGGGAGAGGTTGCGGGGTTTGGTGAGGGGAAGGGACATTGATGTGCATGCTTGGTGCGTGTGTGTGGGGGAAGAAGAAGAAGAAGCAGAGGAGCTGGTGGCGGATGTGGGGTTAGGTGGGGGGAGGACTCTTCGTTATTGGAAATCTTGTTGGGAACTAATCAGTGCAAATTTTCTTTTTAAATTTTACCTGCTAGTTTTGTATTAGGAAAATGGCATAAACAATCTCTGAACTTTGACCAAATATACAATTCGATCCTCGAACTTTTAGTTTGTTCAACGTACCTCATAAACTTTACCCAATGTTTAATGTGGTCCTTGAACTTTTAATTTGTTTAATATTATTTCTGAACTTTTGGTACATGTTCAATTCAGTCATTGAATTATATGAAAATGTTTAATATAGTATCTAAACTTGAATTAATGGAAAAGACCACATTGAACATTTTCATATAGTTTAGAAACTGAATTGAACATGTACCAAAAGTTCAGAAATGATATTGAAAAAACTTAAAAGTTCTAGGACCTCATTGAACATTAGTCTAAAGTTCAGGGATTACATTAAATAAATTAAAAGTTCAGGGATCAAATTACACATTAGGCCAAAGTTTAGGAATTGTTTGTGTTATTATCCCTTTTGTATTTTGGGGAAAATAAAAATTAGTTTGTGAGACGTGAGAAAATAATTTATGGAGCTATTTATTTATTCATTATCCCTGCTTCCCAATTGCAATTTGACCAATCAGGGAGGTCGGCAATCGGGCCGAGCCTAACTGAATTGAACCGAACCAAGCTCGCCTTACATGACGACCGGTTCGTTGCTCGGGGTAAAGAATCCGAACCAACCTTGGCCGATTTGGTGGCCAGTTCAAGATCAAGCATAGGTTTCACGGTCGATTCTCGAATAGAATTGTCAAAACTAGGTTCCACAAGTCTCATGACTGAGGATTTTTGTCAAAAAAAAAGACATTACACGTGATAGAGCAATTGAATAAAAAAATGAAATAGAAAGAAAGCCGATTTCTGCTTCGGCCCTGGAATCCCAAAGAGGCTGGTTCCGGGCTCGATCGGTTTGGTCCTTGATTTTAAAAATTCGAGAACCAGTTCCGATAGGATAGGTTCCAAGGTTTCGAGTCCAAATCTTACGTGCCCATAGTCCGTAGTGCCCAAATGAAGCGAATTTTGGATTGGATAGTCAAAGACACATGAATTTGAAAGGAAAAAAATGGCATTGTTCATCTTCCAAATCTTAACTTGAGCACGTGCTTGTTGGCGTTCGGGATCCTCTCCAGGTTTGAAGGTTCGACGATGACCATAAAATCGATGGAAGCTGATTGGATTGTCTGAGGAAGACTCGTTCACCGTAAAGTCAACCTAATTTGTGGTTGGTAAGGCTGAACACACAGCCTGTCTGATGGACTCCTTTTCTCCTTTTTTTTTTTTTAGAAAATACGTAATTAAGCGGAAAAGCGAGTAATAAGCAATCAAGACCAATCTCAGGACTCTCTAGTCAAAGCCACCACAAGCCTAGGGATGCTCCACTGCCTTGGTATCCCTAGCCTAAGAAGACATTCGAAGACAGCATAAAAAAGACCCTGAATCCATCATTTGCCGCAACCATGTTTAGCAAGGACCATGCAGTCGGTTTGCACTTAGCGAAGAGGCTTTGCCTACTGTTGCTGTTGTAGTTTCCTGAACTATTATGTTAAACAGTGCAGCAAGCGTGTGTCCCGTTCTAGGAACAACACCATGGTGTCAGGTTCCAAACATTACAGTGAAAAGCTCTCGGGGATGAGAAGAACCTGGGAATAAAAGCCAAAAGAAGGGACAGGAGGGATGAAGAAGCATGAGTACAGCATTCATAAGCAATTACTAGTACGGCTCTTGGGAGAATTTTCTCTTCTGGCTCAAATGTGGGAGCTGCCTTTTGCTCTCGCAACAGATGCATTTTACTTTATTTCGTACTATATACGGCTTTTCTCTTGCGGTTAGATGGGGGCATCGTAGTTACCATGACCATTATTTTCATAAAAATTCTCAATAGACAATCGATATGTAATGAACCATCTTGATAGGTAATATTTGGAGAAGTGACGGGTTTGACGTGATCTAGCATTTCCAACTACGAAAGACCATATCAACCCAAAACTATTTCCATCACCAAGCCAGTTTTTGGACATTCTTTCCCTACTATATAGATCAGGAAAAGAAAAAACACTATTGAGAGAATGTTTAGGTCTTTGTGTCGTGCACGGTAAGGTAAACTAACCCTTTAACTAGCTCAAGCAGCTGTAGATACAGCTCTGTGTCTCTCGATTTGACGATTCAGCAGAAGTTGCCTCAATGGCTTGGGAAGAGAGAATCATCTGCGATTCCAACTTCTCAACCTCCTTTTTGGTTTTCTCAGTCCTCGGGTAGTCAGCCATGTTCAGCTCTACTTTCCTCAGTTGCTCCCAGCATCCTAAGACCAATACAAATAAAATGACATGAATTCAGTCGCATAGATAGACCAGAAAAGGAAAAATATCCATTGTGTGCTCAATCTGCAGAGTGTCATTTCTTGTCCATGAAAGGATAGTAGCTAGCAGAAGAGAAAAATATTACAGGAAGCCCATATGCAGTTACACATCTTTAGAATCATAGAAGTTTTCGATGGTCAAACTGTTTCCGAGAAGCCACTTGTTAGCACATCGGAGATTCATGTCAATTTCCTAACGGCTAAATCGTCTTGTTGGGGACATGTCAGTTACTAGCAATAAATATTCAAGAGCAACAGAAAGACATACACAAGATAGATCATCGAAATAAATAGCTACCTTGACCTCCTTGTACAGCTTCCTTTCCCAAGCATATAATTTCTTAGCAGTAGAACAGTGACTACTATACACAGACCTTCCATTGCCAAAGTTCTAGCAGTCGTCTTGCAACATTTGATTTTAGACTGGTCCATCCCCATGTCCACAACGAGGGACTCAGATTGCGCATATATATGCAGTTGAAAGTGACAAAAAGAGAACTGCTCTGGCCCAGAAAAAGCAAACTAGCAAAACAGTGTCATGCTTCATTTTACTCACTATCTTATTCCATGATTTCTTGCACATGAAAGCGAAATATATTCAAATCGGTATTTTTATGGATCTGTAAAAAATAATTAATAAAAAAATGAAGAAAAAGAAGGCTTAGTGGCTTATGTATCCTCTTTGTTTTGGCAAGAAAAAGCAGGGTCGAAACTTCCAACGCCAATGACACTTCAGCACCATCACCAGCAGCATCCGGAAAATACTCATCAAGCTCTTTAAATATCGTCATCAGATTTTTGCCACTATTCCTAGACACCACCATTGCAAGATCACTGTTGCTGTCCTTTGAAGCTTGTAAAAGGAAGACCCGTTCACCATAAAGTCAACCCGTTTTGTGGTTGCAAAGGCAACACAGCATATCTGATAGACTGATACCCATGTCTCAACCGTCGACTTGTGGTCTTTTGTTCTTTGGAATACATGTAACTAGTATCTAAGTGAAAACTGAGTAATGTTTTCGCTATTGTTGCTGTTTTTTGTTTTTTATATCGTGTATATCCATCGACAGTCCATCTATTGAGTCAAATCGATGAATTTAGCCAGATATAATATGAAGCGTGTTTAAATTGACCATTTACCTTTTAGTTAATCTCAATCTTATGGCAGAGTATATATTAAAATATTTGAAACTTTCACAAATATACATGCTTAGACTTCTTTTCTTTTGCCTTTTCTTTAACTTTTTAGGAAAAAAAAGGACTTACAAACATATATGACCTTTTCTTTTGGCCAACACAAACAAACGACATTTTTTTTTCTGGCCAAGAAACACATTATCGAAGTGCAAAGTGCAAATCATTGGCAACATATATAGGACCTTATCTAAGTCAGGTGATGACCCTATTTTTCCTTTTCACACAACGGGGCTCTCTCTCTCTCTCTCTGAATTAGCACTCTAGGCAAATCTCAGGACTTTCTAATCAAAGACACCACAAGACTGGGATGCTCCACTTCCTTGGTATCCCTAGCCATGATGTCTATGAACCTCTCAAACAAGGAGTCCAAGATTTGACCACCAAAGTGGCTTGTGATCATGGATTCATTTACTGCCCTTATGGCCTTTGCCATCATCTCAGCTGTCTTCCTCCTGTCATACTTGTGCCCTCCATTCACACCATCCCATGGAGCTGCAATGATCTCTAGCCTGTGAAGTGTGAAGGATCCTTCTCTCTCTATCTCTGCCCTCACATCCTCCACATAGGGCTCATAGTATGGTGTGTTGTAGCTGTCCAGCTTCTCTTCCTCTATCAATCCCTGCGTATTTTGAACAATTTTCTCTTTTTAGAAACATTTTCTCTTTAAATTGATTAAGGGATATCACTAGAAGACCAGCTTTTTCATGAAAGCAACATGTTTTCCATGCGAAAGGATTACATGGTTTCTAGCCTGCTAACTCCATTCTAGTGGATTATCAGATGATGCCAATCTGATGACTAATCATCTGATCTTGAGAGCTACAATCTAGCCTAGCTATAGAAGACTGCCAGCTTTCGTGATTTCAAAGCATCCATTAGTCAAATGGTGACAAATAGCAATTCCAGCAACTTAGAGCTTGCTAGAGAAAGTTAAGTTAATAAATTGCACGGTTCAAAGGTTACTTTATTCAATTCAAGTAGCCAAGTGACAGGTCTTGCAAAAATTTGCAAGTTATGCTCTGAGACTGATGTGAGGACTTGCCCAAACTGACCTCCTCCTCTAGAGATCCAGATGCACATGGGCTAGGCAAAATTGATTAATAACTTCGACTTCAACAAAAGCTTGTGAGACCGAGCCTTGCATATGCAGTGGCTAGAACACATGGATGCCGAGAAATATTTTTGGAGCAACATGTACCTGTGAGACCAAATCCTGAAATGCTAGTCCTAAGTAGTCCCAAAGCAGACAACTTTCATCTGGAGACGGGTCTGTCGTCCTCCGGCCCCTGTAAGTCAGGACCATGTGTCCTCCGGGGGCTATTTCTTCTGATCGTGACTTGAGAAATGAAGAGAAGTCCCTCCTGAATTGGTTCAAATAAGCTTCGACAACTCCTGGTGGACTTGTCCTAGATATATAAATTTTCCCTTTATTTACCAGCGCTTTGGTAGATGGGTCACTCAGCTCCACAGGTACCTGCAGAAGGGAATTTCAGGTCAGAATTCTTCCCATTGAACTTTTCACTCCTTCTGCCTTATCGAGCTTAGAACCATTAAAAGTTATTAAATTCCGATGGAATGCTCATACAAACATCTGAAAGCTCAAGACTTTGAATGGTTATAGGTTAAAAGTACAATGATCTTATAGTTGAGGGAGGTAAAATTCGATTTTCTTTTAAAAAAGGGTGAGTGCTGACCTGGGAGAGCCAATGCAGGCTTGAGGAAGATTGCATGAAGTGCAGGCTCTTCGCAGGGAAAAGCCTCCCATAGAAGGAACCTGGAACTCCAGTGATGTAACATGGCCCGAAGTCCTGGCCATTCTCTTCCCTCATCATTTTCTGGAACTTTGGAAGGGAGTTGAAGACCGTGTTGAAGTCATTGGAAGGGAGATCATTAAGGAACACACAGAACTGTGGTGGCGAGCGTCCGAGTTGGCGGCATGTGTTGTGGATGATGCTCATGCTTTCAGAGATCGCCAACAGAGTGTTTGGCCCGGAAGAGCAGCCGAGATCAGCGATTGTGATGGTAGCCGGAAGTTTCTTGGTACAGAAATCTAGTAGAGCCGTGTGCAACACCGGCATTGTCCTGGAAAGATATGTGGTCTAGAGAAAAAACAAAATCTTCAATTTACTTAGGGGAAACATAGTATTAAACGAGAGGTAAAATCTCAATGTCAGTGTTCAATGAATTGGGTGATGACTTACACATGCAAGAGTCTTCTCGATAGCACAATAGTGTTTTTTGGCCATTTAATAAAAGATTGATCTTGTGTGGAATTAAAGCTTAGTACTTTGCAGTTGAAGTTTGTTTATGGCCTCAGCTTGTTTGTCAAAAACTAAATTCATCATGAGGTTGTAGAATCTCTGCTTCTTATTATCCTATAGCGAACTTTGCCTTGGCACCATTCTCTATTAGAAGTCTCTTATGATCTTCTACAAGCACTTTTCAAGCTGCATTAAGGCCTCTAATAAGTTTGAGGTTTGATTCTCATCACTGGAGACTGATATTAACTGAAAAAACTACTGAGGGATTAACATAATGGGATTGCAGACGTGCAAGAAAACTATGGCATCATATTAGAGAGATTAAGCTGCTTGTCTTCAACTTCAATAGCATTTGCTGATATTGAAGAAGGGAAGAAAATATGGAGATAAATTACTTCTGTAATCACATCTCTGTGAGTCAACTCATGGCTTTTACGTACACGAATATCTGTTTAATAGCTACTCCAACCTGAAGTACTAAGCACCCTCCTACAAAAGACGCTGTTCTAGAAGATCATTTAAGTTAACTCTAATTTAATTCAAGAAAATTAATTAATGAAATTACAATTTTAAAGAGAGATCAGGAGCGTGTACCTGTATTTTGGAGTTCTCGGCATAGCTCTCTTCTCCGCAGCCACCATTCATACTCAGAATCTGCTCAGTTCCCACGCTCTGTCCCTCCATCGCTCCCTGCAGATCAAAACCTGCCTACATTTTCGTGGGACTAGACAATTTGTGTTCGCACTCATCCATAAATAATATCTACAAGTGTTTAATACTCACATGAACTTACCTCTACGACTAATGACGAGAAACAAGATGAATAGCTTGACTTATCTGCTCGTCTTTCACGGAGAAGTAGCTGGATTCTTAGTTCTTGTTCTTGTGGGACACATCCTTTCTGGTGAAAATTAATCCTTTTCCGATGATCTCTATTTCCGCAGTTTGGCTGTTATTTTCGGTGCTTTTGAAGCAGTTCCTTAATAGCAAAACAAATTATTTATGCCTACCCACAAATATTCCAGGTTGCATCAAGAGAAAGATTCCCTTGTTATGAATTGTCCTATATGTGATACAGTGATACTTATTCCTACCTAAGATCTCTATTTAAAAATGTCATTTTATATCTTAAAACTTTGTGAGTTTTTGGTCTTCACGTGCTTTTGTGTCTCATAACCAATCCTTGTTGGTTCGGTTCTCAAAGATCCTGTAGGCTGTAGCCTGTCAACAGTGATATAACCTGACAATTTTTTCCATTTTGCGATTAAGTAATTGTAGTTCTGGGCTTTGTTGGCTAAATCACAATTACAGCTAGGATGTCACTCGAATTTACATTCACAGAAGCAAACCATTTCATGCGCAGCTGTCACGAAGTGGTCATTGCGGTTTGAATACTGAAATCATCCAAAATCATTCCCGTAAAGGACAAACAACTCACAATACCCATCTCGAGTTTTTAAACTCCTCTCATTCTGATCTAACTTCAACGTAGTAGGTTGTCTGAAAAAGTGGTAATACCTGATAAAATTATCTCCATGGACAACCAAGTAGACACAAAACTTTATCCTATATACATGGGGGTATGAACATTCTCTGCAATGAATTGACCCGCATGGCTACGCAATCAAGGAAGAAGCCTCTTCAAATCATGCTCTGGTGCATTGTTCTTGGCTACATTGTACAACAACTCGAACGCCTGCATGCACACACTGGAAAACCCCACGATTGTCTGGAAGACATGCGGAAAACCCATCTGTAGGTTATTCAGAGTCATTGCTCTACTTATGCTCACCGATTTGTCATGTTTCGACTTCTCCTCCTCCGCTTTGGCTCTGAAAGCTGCCACCTTGGCACGCTTTTCTCCGACAGGGTCCTTATTTCTTCCAGAACCATGAGTCTCGACTGCACAAAATGGACCGTACTTGCTCTCCAATGACCTGAGCTCAACAGTCTTCTTCTCGAGTTCTTTGAATGCACATTCCGACCTTTTCTTCTGCTTCTGCTCCTCCTCTTGTTGAACCACAATGGAATGGATTGCAGTCAATAGGCTCTTGATTCCTTCTGATGCTACTTTGTCAGGGATCCGGTCGACGGCTTGTTGCCACTCCTCACAGAGTGAATAAATCCTCAACTCTTCTGAGGTTCGAGATAGTGTGTTCTTGTTGAACTGGAAGAGGCTGAGGCGGAGCCAGCCTGTAAGTGACTGAATGTAATCTCGTTGAGCCTTGACAAGGCTGCAGAAGGAGAGGTGCCACTGCTGGACCTTGAGCTCGAGCTGCAGAGTTGACTGTCGGTGAATCTCAGATGTGGGCTCAGCAGATGGAATGATGTTCAGGTATTTAAGCTGCTGGACTATGTGGGTCTGGACCTGGTGGCACTCATACATGCTTCTCCACATGCACATCAATCTGCAATAGCAAACTCAAAGGGGAAAAGAGCCCAGTGAGGGAGATAAAATTGCAATTACGCAATTATTTAAGACAGAGCAGAGAGCGCATGGATTATGGAGAGAGGGATAAATATATAAGTACATTTATTAAAGAGAGCCCAGATCGAGTCATTTTGTGTATCGTACTTGTTTTATTCAGTATGTGACTACCCATTTGTTGAAAAACAAGTCAAATTTGCAAATAGTTGCAACTTCCCATTTTGAGCTATACAATAGGGCTCATGACATGTTTAAATTTCTACAGGAAAAGTAGCCAACACACTAACTTTACTGAACAAGAACAGCAAGAGCAGCATGATGTTGTTGTGATTATTGAACCTTTATTAAATGTTCTCCCCGCCCCATTGCTAACAACGATATATTTGATACATTGTATCCAATAGTTATTTACTCTCCATAACAAAATAACAATTTGAGTGATTTGCTTTTTCAAGAAACTAAAAGAAGTGCATCCATGGTATTGTGCCTTTGGCAAAAGCCACTCAAGCAAAAGGGAAATTTTTCACAAATTGACAACATGACAACCTGATGGGTTATATGGGTCGGAATGCAAAGTCATTGAGCTATGGGCACTCAGGAAAAGAAAGATTTGAAATCAGGAGAAAAGATTAAAGTCAGCCCAACAGACCAACGGAAGATGAGAAAGACCTGTTAACATGGTCATAAATTTGAAATGAGACATGATGACCACAGAGAGTTTGAGATTCCATGGGACAGGGGTGAGCCTAACAAGACATTAAAAGAAAGCATAAAGAATACCTTGAATCTATCATCCACCACTACTATCTTTAGCAAGGGCCAGGTAGTTGGTTCCACTTAGTGAAAAGGCTTTGTCTACCGTTGCTGTTGTAATTTGTTTCCTAAATAACTCTAAACCATGCAGCAAACATGTTTCTCGTTCTAGGAATAACAACATGATGCACGGTTCAAAACACTGTACTAACCCTCTTGGAAATGAGAAGAACCTGGGACTAAAAGTGAAAAGAAGGGACAAGAGGGATAAAGAAGCACAAGAAAAGCATTCAAAAGCAATTGCTTGTACAGAACTAGGATAATTTTCTCTTCTGGCCCAAATGCAGGGCCTGCCTTTCACTCTAGTAACAGATGCATTTTACTTTATTTTGTGCTAGATATGACTTTTCTTTATTCGTTAGATGGGGGCATCCTAGTTACCACAACCATTTTCATAAAAATTCTCAAAAAGACATTTCTATATGGATTGAACCATCTTAATAGGTAATACTTTCCAACCAAAACAAAAAAAAGGTAATACTTGGAAAAGTGATGCATTCCACATGATCTAGCCATGCGTCCAACTAAAAAAAAACCACTCAAACTCCAAACTTTTCCGCATTGCAGAGCCAGTTTTTGAAACATTCTTTCCCTACTATATAGATTAGGAAAAGGAACACTAAATAAACGAGAGCGCGTTTAGGTCTCCATGTCACGCATGTAACGTAAACTAACCCTTTAACTAGCTCCAGCAGCTGTGGATACAGCTCTGTGTCTCTTAATTTGATGATTTCAGTAGAAGTTGTCTCGATGGCTTGGGAAGCGACCACCATCTGCGATTCCAACTTCTCAATCTCCTTTTTGGTTTTCTCAGTCCTCATATAGTCAGCCCGCTTCAGCTCTAGCTTCCTCAATTGCTCCACCCTCTTGTCATGCTGCATTTTGATGGTCACAGCATCCTAAGACCAATATAAATAATCTTACATGAATTTGGTTGCATGGATAGACCAGAACAGGAAAAATATCCATTAATTGCTCAATATGCACAGAGTGTCATTTCTTGTCCATGAAAACATAAACATTCTAGGAAACCCAATCGCAGTTACACATCTTTAAAATCATTGAACTCTTCGACGGTCAAACTGTTTCCTAGGAGCCACCTGCTAGGACATTGGAGATTTGTGACAATTTCCTAACGGTTAAACCGTCTTATATCTTGTTGAAAATGTGTCATGTACTAGCAATAACTATTAAAGAGCAAAAGAAAGACAATAGCAAGATATATATAATCGAAATAGATAGCTACCTTGACCTCCTTGTACAGCTTCTTCTCCCATGCGTATAACCTTTCTGCAGTAGAACAGTGGCTACCATACACAGACCTTCCACTGCCAAAATTCTGGGCGCTCATCCTGCCAAAGCCATTTGATTTGGGACTGGTGCATCCCCGTGTCCACAACGAGGGACTCAGATTCCACATATAATTATGAACTTTGCCTGCCAACACCAAAGGATCAAACTTCAAACATATATATGCAGTTCAAAGTGACAAAAGAGAGAACCGCTTTCGCTCAGAAAAAGCAAACTAGCAAAACATTCTTCTATTCATTTTACATTCGCTATCTCATCTCATGGTTTCTTGCACATAAAAGCGGAATATAATCAAATGGGTATATTTCTTTTGACAGATCTGTCAAACAGAATTGACACAAAAGAAAATGACGAAAATAACGGCTTAGTGGTTTCTGTACCCTCTTTGCTTTGGTAAGAAAAAGCAGGGCTTGAAACTTCCAGCGCCAATGACACATCAGCACCAGCATCAGCAGCATTCAGAAAATACTCATCAAGCTCGTTGATTATCCCCATCAGATCTTTCCCACTATTCCTGGACACCACCATTGCAAGCTCGCTATTGCTGTCCTTTGAATACCCACTGACCACTGTCATGGAGGCCGCAGGCGGTGCCGCCAACTCAGAAGCCGTCGTGGTCAACTCCCATTCCTCCTCCGTGGCTGACCTCGACGACGACGGCACGAAAGGGTCCCAGAAATCCCACCCGGAAGCCGGGGGCGGCGGGGGCGGCGGAGGGGGCGGGGGCGGCAGGGCCGAGGAGGCGGTGACGGAGGTGGAGGTCCAGGTGTCGGGGCCGGGGCTGAGAGGGGGCGGAGGAGGCGGCGGGGTGGGCGGCGGCTGCGGCGGCGGGGAGGGCAGCAGTGGCGACGAGTGGAGGCGCCGGTGGTGGAGGTGGAGGGTGGCTTCGCCGTTGGCAAACTGGAGGAGGGCGGATCCGGTGCTGCGCAGCGCGCGCAGGTACATGGCGTGCGAGACCGAGAACCCCTGTCTCGCCTTCACGAACTGCTTCATGTACCTCTTCCTCGCCCTGCAGCGGGACACCATCTCCTCCCTCTCTACTCTCGAGTAACAACACCCCATCTCTCTCTCTCTCTCTCCCTCCCTCCCTCCCTCCCCAGACGATCAAAAACGAGCCCTTTCTCTCTTTTTGCCAACAACGGGACAAAAAAAGGAAAGATCTTTCTCCTTCTCGTCCCTCCTCAAGCTGCTTCAAGCTCCATCAATGGCGGGGCATCGGGCATTTCCCAGGGAGGGCTTCAACTTTAGCAGCATTACCACCACAAGTGACGACGGGACGCGCAAAGCTAAGCCCTTTTCCTTTTTCCCTTTCTTCTGGCCTCACGCACGCGCAGCTTTCTTGATCACAACACTTTGCTTCGGCTCAGCTGGAGCAACTTCGATACCTCAAGAAAAGAACTGTTTTTTCCTCCCCGGCAAGAACAAAAACAAACGCAACGCCAACGTGGGGAGTACCAGGTGGGCGTGTGTGTGCGTAGCTTGGAACGTGGGGGCGGTGTTGTGTTTTTACTTTTGGCGGAGAAGAGAGAACACAGAGGCGGGCGTGATCCAGGACAGGAGGAGCACGAACGAGCGAACAAGAAGAGTGTCGAGATGCAACAGGGACAATGCGTCTCGGGCAGAGAGCCCCCCAGCAAATTTTTTTTATAATCGAACTGGAATGACCATAATGCCCTCCAACTTGGCCCTTCGAACATGCAATACACTCAACGGTCCTTTTTTCTTTTTTTCTTCATCCCTCCCAAAAACACTAAAGAGACATTGTTTTTTGGCCAATTAGAAAATGAATTATTAATGGGTCATTGAATATCCTGCCTAATTATGTAATTAGTACGTTACGCGTGCTTCTTTGGGGTATAAATTGCTATCATGAAAATTGCATTATTGTTCTATCTAATTTGATGTAAAAATGAATAATTGCTAAATCGTAAGACCGTTATTGTATTTTATCAATTTAAACAGGGTCTAACTACATCAGGATGATTTCGCCTAAAATTTAGTCGAGCTCATTGAGTGGAGTGGAATGATTAGAGATTGATGGAGTGTTCATCTTTTGGGATATGATTTATAAGTGACAAAGGAGTGATATTGTCGCCTCATAATTTGATAAGTTTCAGGGTTTTTAATTATCTAAATATACGGTTACAAAATCTAAATATATTTTGATGATTTTATAAGTAACTAAGATGAATATATCAACAAATAATTGGAGAATGAAATATTACAATTGTCATATATGATAAAACGTAAAAAAAGTTAAAATTATTTATCCATTATTCCACGGGAAATCAATTTTTTTCAAGGTAAGATTTAGTTGTAATTGCTTTGAAGAGAAAGAATTTCAGGGGAAAAAGAAAAGCATAAAATGCATTGATATATTAAATAAAAGTATACTAATGACTCGTTTGTTTCGTGAAAAACGATTGATTTGGAAAATATTTTCTTAAAAATATCACTTGTGTGTCTTGAAATAATTATACGATGAAAAATATTTTCACTATTGACGATTTATTTTTTAACATTTTTCGTTTATTCATTTTTGTAAGTGATATAATCGATCACTTTTAAAAAAATATTTTCCAAATTGTTCTTTTTTCCGCGGAACAAATGTTATGCCACTTTTTTAAAAGAAAAATTGAAGAATAATAAGATCTATAGTACGATAGAAAGCAGCAAAAGAGGAAGGGAGAGATCTGGCAGGATTTTCATTAGTATAAAAGGAGGAAAAAAAAAGAAAGAGGAAAGGAGGGAGGTGGGGGGGGGGGGGTTATGTCCCATGCTATGCACGGGAGTGCATACAAACATAAAGGTTAGTGAACAATTTGTTGTGTTCAAATTGAAATCATAGATTATTTTCAGTTTGCCATAATAAGATACAAACTAAATTCAGAATTTAGAAATCATGGGAATAATTTTCCCCTTAAGATTATTTGCTTAGAGGTTATCATAGCTATCGATAAATTATAAAGATTAAAAAAATTCCAATGTTACTATGCATGGGAACTCAGAGTAAAATAGCCACTAAATGGTTTAACGACAAATTTTATCAAAAGGGAAAAAAAAAGGTATGGAGATGAAAGAAAGTCCTTCAAATACTCGAAAATTTCGCGTCACGATAACTTGACATCACATAATTATTAATTAAGCATTAATGTTTTTCTAATTCCTACTACGACTTAAAAGAAAATACCGAATTAGCAATCGATATCAACTCAATCTTTTCGAGTCCCATCATAAGGAAGCATATCCTTACTAATCACTGCACATTCTAGAATAAGGGTTCATCTCTATTCAAATTGAGAGGGAGGAGACTTAATAAGACACTCGTAGGCTAGCCAAAATACCTCCTCGATCACGACATAAAGAGGGAAAAGAAAGATACATGTAGCGCTTGTTCTATGTTGCTCTCGAGAAGTGTTACACGAATTACTTGCTAAGATAAAAGAGATGTATCACAGATCTTTAAAAAACTATGGAGAGATATTGACATCAATCTACCACCCGCCTGGGTGGTGCTGCTGGAGCGCGCACCCTTCCTCTCGTAAAAGGTTGAGTATTCGAATTCCGGGCGCCGCAGGGTGACTTAACCGGTGGCACGTGTGTGGTGGCTAGCACGTAGACCTGTCAAAATGGGTCATAAACCCATTTCTTAACCCATTTATTAGTAAATGGGTCATAAATGGGTTAGTTATATTTAGTAAATGGGTCATAAATGGGTAGAAGTCTTATATTAGTGTTAAATGGGTCATAAATGGGTCGCAAATGGGTCATAAATGAGTTTACAACTGATTTAAACTCAACGCATTTCTCTCACCCTCACTCAATCTTGCACTCACTCATTCTGCACTCTCATTTCAGCTTGGGTATGAATTTTCCTATATTTAATTAAATATGGAAGTATTTTAGCAATATGGGTCTAATCGGGTATGGGTCGGGTCGGGTATGGGTCAACAAAATTGCATTGCGCATAAATGGGTCATAAACGGGTTAATGGGTCAATTTGGATCGGACCATTTATGACCCGACCCAAACCCAACCCGACCCACCCATTTGACAGGTCTACTAGCACGTGTCGCCCCCAGGGTTTACTCTCCGGCTGTGGCCGTGTGGGGGTTCCCTGGGTTACAAAAAAAAAATAAAAAAAAAGATATTGACATCAATCTAAATGATTCGAGAAAATACCCATGTTGCTTCTAAAGATTAGACATGTTCAAATTGAATTAAAACGAGTCAAATAATAATAGGGGCGTCATAGTAATCAGGACAAAGTGCAACGGAAGTTGTGGTTATGCCTCCTCAATGCCATTGAATATGGTCAATCAATACCCCGTTGCCTTTGCCCGAGAAACCCAGGTACGATGATTGGTCAAACTTGTCATGGCCTTTGACTAACCCTTTGATGGGACGAGCCCATGCTTGTTCCCCCATTTTACACCCCCACCAAGACTTTTGATATTTATGGATTCTCATTTCGTTTATTGCAGGTAAAGAAATCCTAATTAAGACTTATGCAGGGTAAAAATTCTAGATTTTTCGGTGATGTAGTGAATTTTATGCATGATTTATTCCCTTTTCCAAATCTTTAAATCGTACGAATGAACTCTATTTTTTTGATTTGTGCAACGTGATATTTCTGTGATCATTTGCAAATCCTAACGCATTGTGTTATCTTATGACGTGGTACACAAAAGGATTCGCTGCATAACTTTCAAGGAATTTCATGCCTTGATCATGATGGATCTGCTCCATGAATATTCTATTTATCCTTAAACGAAGGAGTAGGCAATGGCAATGGCATCAGTCATTCCTTGGAGCTTCCATTCTCTCTTCCAACTTGCAAAGTATATGTGCCTTTCTTCGCTGCTCTGTCTTCCTTACTTTCCACTTGTACCGCTCTCTGTATATAACATCATGCGAAATGGAGCAGAACTAGCATTGTTGCGATTGCTTTCGCCATCACCTGTCTTAGTTCTTTCATTGGCCTTATTCTCAGAGAACTTTGTTCGAATGGCGCTGGTCGTGGACGCGGACTACTTGAAGCAAATTGAGAAGGCTCGTAGACTGCTCCGCGGCCTCATTTCGAGCACACAGTGTGCCCCTATCATGCTTCGCTTAGCGTAAAGATTCTTATATCCTTTCTCTTCTTTCTTACTACGCCTTTCTTTTTGGCGAAGTAAAGTTTGTTTGAAGGATGGTGAGCGACGAAACTTGTTAGATTGCAAGCGACCGTGCGCATACACAGTGCTTTGTAGTGTTTTGCGTAGATTGCCTATTTAGGACTTCTCTAGTTATGTTGGTGCATGATGGTTATGGAAATCTGCAGGTGGCACGACGCGGGAACTTATGATGCAAGAACAAAGACGGGAGGGCCCAATGGCTCGATACGGAATGAAGGCGAACTGAAACATGGCTCGAACAATGGATTAAAGATTGCTGTTGATTTATGTGGTGGGCTTCTGAGGCTTAGCATATATAACTTTCCACATTCATAAGTTCAATCTACTTTTTCTAGGAAATCTTTGTTCAAGTCTTTCTACTTCTATTTTGCTTCAGAGGAAGTCAAGGCCAGATGTCCGAAAATTTCCTATGCAGATTTTTACCAGGTAACCGCCTTTTTCTTGGATTTTTGCCTGCTTGGTTAAAAGATAAATGATCTTCCCAGTTGGTGACATAATACAGAAATCTTTTGGACCATTGATGTACCTGTACTGCACAAAATCCATAGCATGATATTAGTTTAAAAAGTTTGCTATTCTTATCTGGGTCTGATGTTGGCTACAGAGAAATCTTTCAGATATGTTGTCTAAGATGTTATAGAGGGGTAATGCATCCGACATACCATGTGAGGAAACTTACGTATCCTTCCTTTGTATGAAGAGGTCGTGGGTAGTTATTTTCTGACAAATTGTGGACTATTTTGCTCGCGTTAATCATGATATCTCCAGGGACACAGTCTCTCCAGTAGTTCAATAGCTTTGTATTGAATTGCTATTTATGGAAGCTGACAAGCAGCTAGAACAGTCCATGTGATTTCAAGTTCAAGACAAAAGACTTTTTAGATGTCGTGAACTTGCAAGTTCAACCATAATTTGCTTTTCAGCTTGCTGGGGTTGTCGCAGTTGAGGTTACAGGCGGTCCCTCCATTAAATTCGTCCCTGGAAGAAAGGTAAATTGGCAGAAAGAATTCTTAAGGGCTAATGGTTTATGCATCACTTATATTAACCGATTCGATTCTATGTTAGGATTCTATGGGGTCTCCAGAGGAAGGCCGTCTTCCAGATGCTGCTAAAGGTAAGTTATAATCAGTACTTCTTAAGATTGCTCCCTAAAACCTTAGCTCGAACCACGGTTAAGGGTTTGAATTGATGACACCCAGATGAAAATGATACCAGTTTGTATGCATCAGTTAGGACAGAGCCTCAGATTTTCCACAATGCTTCTTAATGTAGTCCTTGTTCATCTTAATACAGGCGCATCGCATTTAAGGGAAGTATTTTATCGGATGGGCCTATCAGACAAGGATATTGTAGCATTATCAGGAGGCCATACTTTGGTAAATATTTCAGAAGCCCTTCTTCGCTGGGGTACTAGCAGTTTGTACATGATCCAATTTCTTCCTTTTCTTCTCTGAATTTTTAGGGAAGAGCACATAAGGATAGATCAGGCTTTGATGGACCTTGGACCAAGGAACCCCTAAAGTTCGATAATTCTTATTTTGTGTAAGAGACGATCACACTTCGATCACACAATACTCTATTCACTCTCTACTTCCATCAGATGAGCTTTCTGCCCAATGTTACATGCTATGTGATCGAAATATGTGCAGGGAACTTCTGAAACGAAACTCACCAGGACTTCTGAAACTTCCGACAGATAGGGTTCTTGTGGAGGATCCAGAGTTTTGTCGCTATGTAGAGCTTTATGCCAAGGTACTATCGATTTAACTGGGGGCTGCGGAACATCATGTCTTCTAAGTTGTGCTGAAAATATGTTCCAATGGAAGTTCATCATTCTTTGTGCTAGTTTCTTCTTTGTGAGAGTTCCTTTCGATACACGCAGGATGAGGAAGCCTTCTTTGAAGACTATGCACTGTCACACAAGAAGCTGTCCGAGCTAGGCTTTACTCCGGCTTACTTGGGCTTAATGCTGGTGAAACTCAAATCAGGATTTGCTGCAGCCTGGAGTCATTTCTTTGGAGTTCACCAAAAAGTGAAGTGAAAAAAAGAACACTATGAAGTGTGAATAATGTGTGGTTTTGTGATCTTGTCGAAATTTAGATTTCTTTAATACAAAATTACAACTGTAAATGCGGATGAGTACAAAATGTCATCCAGTCGATGGGTGCCGATTCTCACAATAAGTACGAAGATTTCCTATTTTGAAGTGAAGAGAGACTCAACATTCAGGAAATGCATCTCTTATTATTCATAAAAAAATTGTGCCTTTTATTTGATAGGCTTACATCAAATTAACAGGGAACAGTTTCGTGGGAGAAGTACTAGAACTCTGCCTTACTTCTTCTGCATTGCTACAACACTACAAGACTCATCCCCTCTCCTCAACTAAAAGAATGAAATTTAATAGGAGAACAAGTTTATCTCCAACCTAAAATTATATAAAACCATTAGATTCAGAAATTATGACTGAAACTAGTTCAAAGAATGCCAAGCCCTTTTATGTTCAGGCTTTTGGACTCAGTGAGAGTGTAATGTCCTGAAAAACCTTGAGCCTCTTGTCTATCTTCTTAGGGACATTCCAAGTGCTGTTGCTGTTGTTGTTGCTGCTGTCAGTTTCTACCGTCTTTCCTGGTTCCTTACTCTGACCCAGAACTGCAGCAAGAATAGCCTCTTCAAAGTCATCATTGTCTGGCAACAACTCCATCAGATTCTCTGACTTCTCCTCGGGCGAGACGGACAGCCTTCTCGACTTGTTCTCTGTTTTCTCTGGCCCCTCCATGAGCGGCTTTGTGGACTCCGCCGCTGCTTCACTGAATCGCATACCACTTGCTGCGTTCCCAGACCTTGTCCTCTTGAGGGTCTCATTGTTATTGAACTGAACCCCAAAAGGCTCCTTTTCGTTCACGACTTTCGTTGAATAAAATGGCGGGGCATCTTTGTTGAGGGAATTCAAATTCCCATTAAATGTTAGACATTTCATGTATCTCTGCTGCCCCAACCCTGTCGACTGTTTCGTGATAATATTAGTGTCAATATTCTCATCCCCGAAATCATCTTGTGATTTACTAGCATTAGCATGATGATCCTTGCAAGGCTGAGGCTGCCAAATCGACGATGAGCCGAGGAACGCATCGAATAACTTGCTCTGCTCGACCCGGTCTCCTCCCTGGTTCATCATCTCGGACTCGAGGTCTTTGAGCATCTGCTGTGCCCTTTCATAGGCTTTCAGGTGCGAATCAACACCTCGAGGCCCGTCGGCCATGGCCGGTTTCACCCGCCGCAAAGTCTCCTTAGCTTCGGCTATCCTGCCTTGTTTCATCAAGCAGATGCCCAAATTGCACATTTTGTTGTTGTCTGGTGCGATTGTGAGTGCTCTCCTGTACGCATCTTCTGCTTCAATGTAGTTGTTCTGCTGCATCAGTGCCCAACCCAAGTTCCCCTAAAGCAAAAAACATCAATTCCGTTTAAGTACGATGCAATTTAACATGTCTAACTCGCAAATGCCGCGAATTCGTACTAATTAAATTTAGTTCAATCATTTGAAATTCAGCTTTAGCATTGACAGTACCCTGGATCGCTTGTCCACACAAACCCCACAAGTGACGTGGGATCCTTTAACGGACCCGGTCTGGCATGGAATAGAAGTAGAATTTGACACGCTAGAAGTAGTGGACTCTTACCAGCAACCGAGTCGCTTCCTGTTCCACGGAGACTTGAAACTTTTTGCCTTGAGACCGAGCAGTTTTGGTCCGCTTCCCATTGAAGGCTAGCCCTTGCTGAATCAAGTATAATTTATGCTTCAGAAGTGCAATTTGATCATCCAATCTCCCACATCTCTGTCAACATGGAACACAAATGAAGGACGAAAGATATTTGGTTAGCTATAATTGCCACTGTCAAGAGCTTACTGGCTCCGTGGAACTCGTGGAACTATGCCGGTTTTCGCTAAAACGAAGTGATTATAGACCTTGTAAAGATCCAGTAAAATGTTATCGAGAGACTCCTGAGCCTGATCCGAACATCGGATCCGCAGCGATTTGATAGCTTCGATGGCTTCTTCAGCCCTGTTCTGCTGCTTCATCACAATGGCCATGTCCTTGAGAGCACTATCCACTCTATCTCCGGCATTAATCGCAGCCCAAAACAGAGGTATCGCCTTCTCCGGATCCTTATCCACCAACTGATCAATAAAAAGACCACAAACAAGAAAACCCCATCAAAACAAAACATCAATACAATCCATTAAAAAAGACGAAACTCCGATGAATATCCCAGGTGACCCAGATGCTTACCTGGACGTTTTTGGCCCTGACGTAAGGCGTGTCGCCCACCGGGACCTTGTGGGTGACGTGGAAGGACTCGGACCGGGTTCTCGAGACCCCGAGCGGCTTGGCAGGCGACGAGGGAGCGGATTTGGTGGGTCTAAACCCAGGAGGGGCATTCCACATATCTTGCAACATCTTTTATATAAGAGCAAGCTCTTTCTTTCGTTTTCGCTTCCCCTTTTTCGCAGTCGCGTCGAAGTTAAGATTCGCAAGACGAAGCAGACAGCGGAATGCCCGACGAGATGAGAGAGAGAGAGAGAGAGAGAGGAGGATGGAGAGGGGAGTTTGGAGGGACGGTCCCATATAGAGGGGGGAGAGAGTTCCCTATTTTGAAAGAATTGTGACCGTTGGGGGTGACCGTTCGCGGAACTAGCCGTTGCGTCTCGGGGGCTCTCTGTTATTAATTCTCTGTTGCTCATTTTTCTATGACGCCGAGGAAGGTTATTTGCATCTAGTGGCCTGATTTTCGTGGAAATGTGGAATTTGCCCACCGCATTTTTAGGATGCTTCCAAACATGTCCTTGGGCTTTGCCTTGTCTTTCTGCTGCTAACGGCCTGGTGTTGTTCGTCCGAAAGCCTTTTTTTTTTTCCTTCTTTTTCAGGATTTCTTACTTTCCATTTGGGATTAATATCATGAAAAATCCCAAATTGATACGTTTATGATAATTTTACCTCAAACTAATTTTTGACCATTAAAAATCTCAAACTGGTACACTTATAAAAAATTTACTCTTAATTTATTTCTGTTAAATTTTACTGTCAAATCACTTTGTTAAATGATACGCGGCAGTTAATGGATGTACGAGTTTTATGTTTTACCCTCCTTCGTTCGTCACAGGTATACCAATTTGTGATTTTTTGTGGTATTAATCTAATTTAACAAAAACTAATGAAAGATAAATTTGTCACAAATGTACTAGTTTGGGGTTTTTGGTTGTCAAAAAATTAGTTTGAGATAAATTTATCACAGATGTACCGGTTTGGAATTTTTTGTGATTAAAAATTTATTTTGGGATAAATTTGTCACAAGTGTACCAGTTTGAGATTTTTCGTGGTATTAACAATTTTATTGTGGTTAAAAAGTGAGAATTTTTTACTATTGGTTTAAAATTTTTCGAGCCATGAGGGAATAAGATCTTTCTTTATGCCTCGAATCTAGCCAAAATTAGCACTTGTTTCTTCCATAGGCTAGATGATCTATCAAGGAACCCGGATACAAAAATGGTGGTGTTGTTCGAAATACTCACAAAAAGATCGGATCTTTTAGTAAATGGAAGCCTCATATGAAGAGTTTACTTGGCTATAGAGAATTTTTCTTATTTATCTTTTCAGGAAAAAAAAAAGACTAGAAGACGCGGTTGGCATCTTTTTTGTATTCCAATCGAAATAATAAGAAATTATAATTTTGAAAGAATTTATAATGCTGCTTTAGTTTTGAATCATAACAAGAACAAGACATTACTGGTATGCAAAATATGCAATTTGGAATGTATGCGTAAGCGTGATCTTAGGATAAATAAGGGGAAAATTACTAAAAAAAATCATAAACTTATTACATTTACGCCAATTTAGTCCTCAATCTTTTAATTTGGCCAATCTAATTTCAAATCTTTTGACAATTTGCCAAAATAATTTATTCGGCCAATTTTGATGGAAATCACAAATGTGAACATCAATTGTCTAACATGGCACAGTTGACACTGATGGGAACAGTTTTGTTAGTAATCTCTTTTCCTTGCTATTTATTTTTTTCACTTGGCAAGGCCCTCACTGACCACTGGAGAGGATCACGACCCTCGGGAAAATCCATCGCATGTTTTATCTTTCCGATTTTATTTTCTTCAATTTGCTAAAACTCTTTCACATTCATGTTCATAATTTGCTATCTTTGTTTATAACAAATGCTCAGGGAATCCCAATAACAAGTGAACTTAGTCAACCAAATTCAATCTTTTTCAACGAATTCTATTCCATAAATAATCCAAATCCCTATTTAGATTTCTTTCAAACATAAAAGAATCAAGGAATTGGAATCCTAATCCTTGTGGAATCCAACTCCACGGTGAACCAAACATGGCCTAAAAGCGTCAAGCTAACCTGTGACATCCAATGAAAAGGCCACTTGAGAGTTTTCGTGCAGCTCACACTCAAGTCATCCTGTATAAAAAGTAACACAAGATAGGAAAAGGACGTGCAAGCTCTTTCGTGCTTTACTCAACAAGGGATTTCCAGACATCGCCTGACTTTCCACCATCACGGTAAGTTAAAAATCCCTCGAATGATGTTAATTCTGGCTTCATCTTTGTTGGTGACCCTTCGATAGTCCACTCATAAAAAAATCGCTCAGATAAGGGACTTAGGTAAGAAACCGAGCGTCCAAGCCGGAGTTTAATTGTCTTCAGAAAACTTCGTGGACGCAGCCAATGAAAACTTGCAGAGACTAGCACCAGCAAAGAAACCAGAGAAATACAACTTGCAGAGACCATATTCACCAAATGATCAATTTATCGTCGACCTATTGTAGCACACTATCCACGATAAACACAACTTGCAGAGACTAACACCAGCAAAGAAACCAGGGAAAAGTGCTGCAAAGAGCAATGACCACGCTCCTAGAGTAATTCAAACAAGCTCCATATGCATATTAGAGGCTGCAATCCTAGAGTGCTATATCCCACAGATAGCAGCAGGATTTCTGCTTCTTATAAAACCTATTTAGGGCTAAACAAGAAATTCATGAAGCGGGTGCATGAATTTCTGTCAACAGAGATCACATTACATGAGGTTTCAGCAGCCATACACATCTAACTCCAGAGAAATCGTATACCTAAAATATACTGCATGAGCAACTTAGGTAAAAAGAATCTTAGAACTATGATAGTTCAACCTGCATCTCACATGGGAAAATATCGAGCAACTCTGCTTCAGATGACCATCAACTATAGAGCTCGAAAGCTGTCTTGCTTATCGAGTCTAGCTGTCCCGGAGCTTGACGATTCACCCATGGCTTCGGAGTTTGCTGGGGATTGAAAGGGCTCCCTTTTTAGAGATGTAGGCAGTCCGGATATCTCCTGTGCAATTCCAACAAACAAACCAAAAGAAAAAATGAGAAGGAAATTTGCCATTCCGGATCCCATTTCATCAATCGACAGAGCAAATCTACAACGTCTTTCCACCATGTCCCTGTTCTGGTCCAGACCACGAATCAAATGCCGGAAATCCCAGTCCACCTCACCACGCTCTACAATCTAGGGAATTCGGTACCTTCATCAGATGGAGCCTCATATCACAAGGCCGAACTTGGTTTCCGATGCAGGCCAGGACAAACTTGGAGTACTGATCGAGCACGTCCGCCGCAGCCTGCTTCTTCTCTTCGACCTGAAATCATTTCCGGGTTTCTCGTAAGCTAGAAAGTTCAGAGATCAAGAATAGGCCCTTCGATCGCACAAAAAATCATCCCTTCAACCAGTCCCATTGATGGAACTAGAAGATCCAAACTAATGCACACTTTGGCCACAATAAAAGCAACCAAACCAAGAAGGAAAAGTTCGATTCTTTCAAACCATTCCGCGTTAATTTGACCCCCTCAATTACGAATTGCGAGACCCGAATAGACGTGCGATGATCGTCAACGACCGAAACACCCTCGCGCTCCCCAATCACTCGAAACCAGTAGAACCCTAGAATCCAAGAAAAACTCCCTTGCCGAACCGAACACCGCGGGTGATTGTTTCGGCTAAGAATTGTGGTACTACTCGGTCCAATTACGACTTGCAGACAACATCAGAAGGGGGCAAGCGAAAGGAGCGGAACAGCGATGGCGCTTGGTTTGGGACACGAAACGGAGCGACAGTTGAAGGAAGAAAGAGGGAGAAAGGATGGAGTGAGTAACTGATGAAACGACTGACCTCGTAATCCTCTTTCATGGCGGAAACTGCGACCGGTCGTCCCCACTTCGTCTTCCTCAGAAAGGCCAAAACGATGGTTCCTCAGCTTCTCCGCCCCTAAGCGCGAACAGGGCAAAAGCTAGGGATGCCAATCTCTGTTTTGTTACTATAGTAATAAAATATGTGAGAGCAAAACGAACGTCTTGGCCTATTAGCTCAGTTGGTTAGAGCGTCGTGCTAATAACGCGAAGGTCGCAGGTTCGAGACCTGCATGGGCCAGACTATGAACAATAATAAATTTTTTTAAAATTTTTTCTTTTGTCAAAGAATAGATTATGGATGAATTCGTCACCTTGATGGCGACCAAAGATATGTAAACATCTGAAGTTCCTATTGCTCCTACCTGCGTTGAAAGCTTTTGACACTCACTGTCAAACATGAGCTGTACCTAGAGTTCGAGAGTCATGATGCACCGTGTTCATCTCCTGATCCCAGAAAGCAATCAAATTATGCAATCACGCGTGCGGGTTTTAACGTCGTGGAGGGATCATTAGTTTTGGCACAACCAGTTAAACAAGCTTCCGCGTTCGAGTTAGAATTACGGGTCATTAGGTGCATTCCATAGCTGTCTCGCAAACTCTTTGCGCGGTCTGAAAGCGGAGAAGAGAACTGCGGTTGAAGGACCCGATTACGTACATTTGAACTGGCGATCATGAGTACTCACTAAGAAACTTGTGAAGGCGGTTGTCCGCTTGCTTTTTATAAACTAAGCAAGCAATTGAACTACCATCCTTCTTCGTTGATACTGTAAGTGCACTTGTTAGGAAAGCCAAAAAAAACTGCACTTAATGGTTTCATCATGACCTAATGGTACCCTTTGGGCATGTATGAAGGAGACATTGGATGTTAATTGATTACATGAAAAGAGACATTATGTACAATGCTTAGAATTTCAGCAAGAAAGTGCGAATTTCCATGGGACCAAGCTCTACAACAAGATCCGGCATGTCGACAGGGCCGCCTCTTAAGGGTGTCGGTTCCGCTGCCGCTTCCCCTTCGACTTTCCATGTCATCCGCTTCATTTCAGACTTCTCTTGGTTCGCAGACAGGCTCATTTCTTTCACTTCCTTTATCTGAAGTCATGGCCATATGTATCAATTACCAAATCATGTCCATCAGTATGATAAACTCATTTGTTTGGTTGGCACATACTAAGAAGAATAATGACATTATCGCAGCAAAAGCTCTACGTACCGTCCTTCCCGTGAACATCTTCTTCAGCTCAACTTTAGCCAAGGTTGAATATTCCGCATCTTCACCGGGCTAGATATATTCACAAGAGTAACGATGGACATGAATACTATGTGGTACATATCAATCACTTCTCTTTGATTGAAGTTGGACAAAATCTTTAATCAGTGTGTCAAATTGATGGAAAGTGTGGCAGTGAGCGAATAGACTAAAAGAATTGGATTTGTCAATCCAAGAGGCGAGGCCTCCATCGTTGGACTATAGTCTCTTGTGGGTTTGCGAAGATCCACAGTTGTGTTGATTCTAGATCTCACATGGAGTTTTATATGATAGCCCTAACGACATTGCACTCAAATGAAATAGATTGATGAAGCTCTTTCTTTTTGGGCTAAAAGGACAAACGAAGTACTTTTCTCACCTCATAAAGATGCGCAAGACGTAGAAGTGCATTTCCATCATCCAATTCCTGCGAAACAGAGAGGTCAGTTAATCCCCAAGAGAGTGAGAGTATTTGAGATAAAACTCATTTACCTGCAGAGTGATCAAAGCGACATTCTGAGGTAAACTGCAACTCGAATCCATAGTAGTCGCCCTGGTAACATGAGAACCTGTCCAATCCTCCATCTTCTGCGGGGTCATTAACTTTTGCTCAGGTAAAAGCTAAAGCATGGACCAAAAAAAGCTAAGGTTCTCGATCCCTACCTCATGTGCAAAAGCCAGGACTAAAGGCGAGTACACTTCTTGGCCAGTAGTCCTACGCCAGCGAGCTCCTGTCCCGGGTTTGTTGATGCCTATATGGTAGTGTCCTCGTACCTGGAAATACAACATCACTTGGGAAAAAATGAACAAGGAAAAACAATTCTTCATCCGCAGACAAACGTAATGTACCGTTAGTCCTTCGCACGTGCTATTTGCGATGCACACTATCTCATCGAGAGGTCCGACAACACCTGTGTTATCAAAGGGTATTCGCCTGGTGCATGAAGCAAGAGAAGGTAAAAGTTTTCTAACACGAAGAAAGGAAGTAATCATATGGGCTGGAGCATGGAAATGAGGTGCCGAACCTGTGAAGCATCAACTCTATTTGCCCATCTTTGATACTGGCTCCTCCAGCGGCGCGATCCACTAAGACCGAGAATTCTGTTTTGTTGTCCATGGTGAAAATGCCAAGATTAATCTGCGGGCATAGCGTTGGAGGAGAGGATCATTTTTAGGGGAAAAACTTAGTTATGAATCTATGCTATAGATTGATGAAGTTTCATCTATTCAAGGACCGTGTTATCACTCGCAATCATTTGCTATATCATTAAATTAAGGAACTTACTGGATAGTAATTTCCTGCAACAGGTTGAGTAACAGTGAGGGACCAATCTGGTCTATAATCTCGCACCTGCACGAATGATTGTAAGCTTTTTGCATCAGCCTAGGACCATAACGAGCAAGATGGCAGTTGTATGAAATAAAGCTGTGACTGGAAGAGAAGAATATGTTGTACACCATTTCGGTGAAGATGTAGTTTAGTGGATAATGAGAATGCAGATTCCAGGTACCGTCTTTCGTTGATAAGTGAACCAGCTTTTCTTTTAAACAACATTTGAAATTTGAAATACCCGAAGAACATCATAAATTTATAAGAATAACACTAGGATAGATGTTACTTAGTGGAGTAAGTTCGAAAACAATAATAAAGTCTAGCAAACATTGCACTCCATCTGCTAGTACCAATATTCAGATTATCAGTCGTGAATGTCGATAATTTTAAGAGACAAGGAAAGGCAGCATCTAAAGAACATCTCGGGTCTCGTAGTTTACCCGTTTTATGAAGTCCCTTCCATTAGAATCGGTGTAGAAGGTCTTCTCTGTGGCCATATCTGTCGTCATTTGTGTTATCACCTCCTTCCCAACTCCATCATCTGTTGGAATTGGTCCAATCTTCAAAGCTCAAAGCAAGAAGTCTTAGGAGGATATTCTTGGAGACTGAAGAGGCTAATACTACGGAGACAGTAGAGACAATAAATCCATTGAATTTGCATGCAAAGCATGGAAAATTCAATCAACTGTTTTGTTGCATTACTCTGCCATATGTAGAATATCATAGTTTACAAAGCAAGAAAAATAGGGAAGGGCAACTCACTGTAAATTCGAAAACAGCATGCTCTTTGTCCTTGTGTAATCTTGTGACCTAATAAAGTGGAAAAAAGTAAAATCAGATGTCTGAAAATCAATCCATTTCACTCATGTGATGCCATTATGCTGGTCCAAAACTTCATAAGAAGCACTTCATTAGCAGCAGTTCATACCCAATGGGCCAAAAAGGGTATTTCAATAATGTCATGGTTTCTTGCAGCAACTGTTCTGGAATGAAATTAGTTATTTGACATACTGGATCTAAATTTGCAATAAAAATGGCGCATAAAGGAATTAAATTAATTTCCAGTTCTCTGACATCAAATCAAAACCCCCATAAGGTTATCAAAAAAAAAAAAAAATCAAAACCCCCATAATCGTTTTTTTGCTAAGGGAGCAACGCTGTTTGAGTACAAGGCCAAACTTAATTACTGTATATGTTCACTTAGATCAAACTTGAAAACTTAAGCTATTAATGGGAATGTTAAACATGCAATTAACAAATACCTTTTTTTTTTCTAGTCAAAGATTCCGGTTAAATGAATGACATTTCTGATTAGTAGCTTAGCCATTAAAGCCAAATGTTAACTACTATGCTTCAGTCTAACTCCTTGTTAAAATATCTACATTCTGGACATTTTTGGGTCCTTCAAATATCTTGCAATCTGTAAGCCGATGGGAACTAAAACCCATAGGTTCTAGAAAAGAAAGTCAGAGAAACAGCTAGGCAAATCATCAGGATAAGAAAGAATAATGTGCTTCGACTTAATATATCAAACGAATAACCTGATAGATCCATGAACTGAACTGCTGATGCACTTCATCAACTAGTGGTCCCCGAACAACCTTCAGGGGCACCTGTGAGAGTCGAAATAGGCGATGAACTTTTATGTGTCCAATCTTGTTGTTACAAAAGATTTAATGTAAGATAACACTGAATGCATGGTATTTTTAAATGTTCCAAGAGTGAGCTAGAGTATGCACAGCTGAGTAATGACAAGCTGCTTACCTTTCTTGAAACAATAGTTGGAAGAGCCCCATTTGGTCGGAAGACGTACAAATTAGAAGCCTGCAATAAAAACACTCTGCTGAGCACTTGCAGCTACCATTCCTTGGTTTGTGCTGTGAATAGGTCCCAGACCAGTCGGCATTGTGTCACAAATCAAGCAAAGAAATACTTACCGGAGAATCATCTGTATCGCCGATACTTGATGCATAGTAGAGATAGCTTTGCTGTACTGGTACATCAACCTGGAAAAATTAGAGTCGGTCAACCGAACATTCTATGCAGTGAATTTGGCATAGCCTCACAATAGCATATAAGAAACCCTTGTGAATGCACTGCAATGTAATCCAAAAGGTACAAGTGACGGAAGGAGACAGAGTGTTATAATGTAGGACATTGAATCCTTGTCAAACCCTGAAGAAAAGCTAATGTCATTATATGAATGGAAATATCACAATTTTAGGAGAAGCTCTCATCATTGTTTTGCTTTAGCCACTATAAATGGGCGCTTTCTATTTGCCGATAAATTGTTACATGACCCTTCAAACTAGGATTACCACTTTCATCTTAAGTCCTCAGAGAGCAAAGAGGTGCTGCAAACATTGTAATACAGAGATATTAATAAGTAGGCTAAGATGCCAACCAAATGAGATAGTGCTCTAAACAGAAAGGACCGATTCAACTGATCCTCAGTGGAAAATGAAGATATAACAGGCACATCAATCAATTAAGTATCCATACTCTTATTTGGAAGACGTGATTGAAGGAAGAAAGCTGAAGCAGCCAAGTTGCATTCCAGAACCCATTTTCATCATAGTAACTTGTTTGGATACCCGACGATGCGTTTGTCAATGAGCAACACAAGTGGTGTACATATACTTTTAGATTTTAGAGAAACTGGTGAGTGAGATGTTCATAAGCATACTTTTGGTGGAACACAAACATACTTTTGGCAGTACACAAAATAGCCCTTTTCTTAGAGCCAGTTACTTTGGCGTGTACAAAATCTTTGTAAACAAGAAGTTTTTTCTGCAAAAATGTCGCGAGTATGATTCTGGTCCAAAGAATTTAAAGAAGTGAATGAGATTGATAATTTCAATGGATTTTATGCATGCACAGTGAAATGGTCACAGAACAGTGAACACACTTTGGAAGAAAATCTTGTCGCCAAACAAAAATCTGTAACTTTCTCTAAACTCACCCCTGTTTTGGAATTGAATATCCGGACAAGTTGCCCGGAGGTTGATGAAAATAGCATCTTCAGATCGCCTGGTCCAACTTCTATGGTATCATTTTGTAGATTGCCCAGTGTTGAAAGGAAACTGGATTTACTTTCCCCTGCATCATTTTGAAGCCCAGATAAGGGAAAATAGATTTAAACGAGTCAACATGGCTCCCTAACAACTGTGAAGCTGTGTCAAATTTATTGTGTTGATAGGTTTTAAGGCCTCAGAACCATGCACTTCGAATGGATTCTGAATAGTTTTGGAGAATGTCTAGGCTCATCTCCATTCCTCCATGGTGGAGTTTACCCCATGCTGATCATTAAGGGTTAGAATTTTGACTAATTATTAGTTGTGCTTCCTGTTCATGTAATCTACTCTAGCAGGCCTTGGCAGATGATACAAATAATAAATACCAATCTCGGAGGCTTCAACGATTGTTGTAGAGAAACAAGTATGTAAATACCAACCTTCTGTAGCTGCTTTAGAAATGAAGTATGTGTTCCAACCCAATGGCGGTAATGAAACTTGAAATAGAAGCCAGTACTTAGGGACCTGCTTTGGTGACAATCCCAAGTAGGCTTTCACATAGAAGTTCCTCAAATTGATTGTAACATTATCCAAATCGACAAATTGCGCTTCAACGGTATTTCCAGAAGAGTCACGGACGACAAAATTTGAATCAGTAACCTAGTAGACATTGTGATTGCCATGTTATATCGAGGAGCAATTATGAATCTCTTGATGCATAAACTATTGGCACAACAGGAAAGAAGTAAATACTCACGGGGATCCTTAAAATATCAGTTCGATTCCATCCATTCGAATTATATGCTACCACGACCTGATAAAGAAAATTTCTATTAGAACATACATATTTCTTTAAAGAATTTACAGCATAAAACCCAAAAAGTTACCAGACTCTTTCCGTCCGGAATATCTTCCTCTGTTGTTGGGCAAAAACTTATATTGAGTAATTGGCACTGTAAAGGAAGTGACGTAAACAAGAGATGAATACAGATCATCTTGAGTAAGTGAAACATTTAGTCTTCAAGCAAAATTTAAGTCCTGATGAGCCGACTTGCTTATATGATAGTCTGAAGAACGATTACAAATTCTTTTGGTCGGAAACTGTAGGGATTGAATTAAAGCTTACCTGGCTAAAGTTCAAAGCAGGTGATGAGCACCGACCTCCTGATTTCTTACTAACGAGGCAGGAGAGAGCATTGTCAACAACAGCTTCTGCCTAATAAATTTAGGAACAAAGAGCATTTAGAGATTAAATTGAGAGTTGAGAACAAAGAACCCCAAAAGGGCAAAATCAACGGGACTGCATGTACCGACCTCAGAAGCTCCAATAGCTAGGCGCTTCTCATAATCATTGGTCGTGTGCTGTACAGAAGTACCAGTGAGAGCATCGTGATGTTGCGCTATTCCTAAGGCATCTCCAAGCCCGTAAGTGCTAGGACCACTGGACCTGCGGCCTGCAAGAAATTCAAGCTGGCGCGCTGCCTATATAGACAAAAGAGATGGTGATGTTTAATGGTGCTATACTTAGTACATATGTGAGATAGATGATATTTATCATAAAGGAAGGGGAGAAAACATAATGTCTTCTCAGATGTTTGTTTGAAGAATTAACCCTTCCCGTGGCACATAAACAATTCGTAGATATCGCAACTCATCACTCTAGAAACTTAAGTTACCTAGATGTAAGCACACGGTAAAGACAAAATCATTCAAGTCGTGAGTGTTCTACTCGGCTTACAATACCTCAACAACAGGAAGAGATATACTGTGTCCTGATATGGTATGAGCTCTAATAAAGAGAAACAATACCAAATAGTATCCACTAAGCATCCTAACATATCGTTTCAGGGCTGGCCGGCTAGTAAAGTAACCAGTCCAGTAGGCATCTTTTCTATCTGCATACCTGTACATAGAAGCAAGTGTCCATCATATATCTAGTCGATGGTGATTGAAATAGATATATCACATGGAGGCATCTGACATGGGTAGAAAAGATATACTTACGGTAAGTAATCATTGGTTTTCAAAGGCCATGACACATTTGCTGCATTTTTGGCGTCGACGTAAATAGATGGTGTAGAGTATAATGCATTCACCCGACCATCCTGAGAGAGAAAAAATATCAGGAACAGGAAAAGAAAATTATGGCAAGTGCACTGAAAGAAATAAAAAGGGCAAAAGCATATCTCTCCTTTCCAGAGCAAGCTTAGAAAGTCTTATTCTGAACTAATTGTAGATCCTTTTGGGATACATCTCAAAGAAAAAGACACTGTTGAAAGTACCACAACCTTGATGCATAGGGAAGTCTCAGAATTATCTGTGACTGGAAATGAGTTTTTGCAAAACTTCAAGTGTTTTGAAGCATAAACACTCGCATATTACAATCATAAAAGCAAATAGCAGAGCAGTTAGTTTTACCTTGTTAACATAATGAATGAATTTGTCCATCTGCTTGAACCAAGACTCGGCGTATTGGTACTGAAAATCATCACCCATGGTCCACATAATGTGATTTGTTCTGGTAACATTTGCCTGTTCATTGGGAAAAGTGAGTTCCTATATGTTTACCTCAAAGTCTCTGTCTGAGACAAACCAAGATACAACAAAGCTGTTGTCTGCAAAAAGATAAGAGTGTACCTGTGTCATTGCAGCACTAATAAAATCATTCACTCTTTTTTCGACATTGTAGTCACATAGGAGAGTATTATCCTGCAGTTTAAATATCTCAATTGTGAATCTGTCTGCCAAAAAAAAAGCTTGAAAGTGACTTATTTGGTTGAATAACAGCACACACCTGAACAGGCTCAAAATCATTGGACACTTCAAAATCGAAACCTTCCGGTGGACTATAGTGAATGGGAAACGCATTTGTGAAAATCTGCAAGGGCACAGACAAGTGCATGATATTAATCTTTGAGGTGCAGTAACCGAGAAAAATGAAGGTAATGAGGTTGCTTCCATTTCAAACCTGAGATGAGGAACCAAATGTTTTAGACCCACGCCATATAACCTCAAGAGATTTATCAGTCTTGCGATTCGCTCTGTCTTGATAATCGATCCTCGCAAAATGCACGGAATCAAATCCAACCTGCAAAAATGGTGACGGTCCTTTGGTAGGAAATACAACACAAAGCATGGAAAATTTATTGGGAAAAAGAACCGTGCTTGAGCAACTCTTTTTTCATTTAAGGACAAAGAAAGTTAGACAACATGACTTCTCAAAGTCTAACAGTTGCATCATAGTGTGCAGACATCAAAATAAAAAAAAACTCAGAGCTACACTTAAGACTGATTGGGAGGTGAAAATAGAAAAGGTTGAAATTGAGAAAACCTTAGATAGAATCTTCTACCTCAGCTCCGAGTAGGTAAGCTTGCACGGCAGAATGTCCAAATGGATCAATTTGCCATCCAACTCGAGGAACTTTGTTGAATTGTGACTTTATCAGGCCATGACCTAGAGTTGTTTGGTCAATCATGTCGATGTAATGAGTTGTTGCCTCGTCATGCATACACCATCCGCCATTTCTGCAAATTGCCAACACTACTACTGTGAGGACAGTAATAGAGCAGAAATTGCCAGAGACCCATTTAAATGCTTACTGAGTGCATACATGAATTCAAATTGGCCAGCATTCACAAGTTTCTTCACTTGTTCTTGTGTTTCTGGACTTTGCTCTAACCACCATCTTTGGAAGAAAGCCTAAAATTTCATGAAATTCGTTAGTTACTGTATCAAGTTAAGCTCGTTTGTAAGTGGATGGTGGAGGGAAGGAGTGAAGGCCTGACGTGAAGAAGCTATAGCATAAAAACTACTGCTTGTTCACAGAAACCATGATTGTTTACCAATCGTGAGCAAACAATTAGTGAGGTACATTTCAAAACAAGCAGAACTTGGGTATGATCTGCATCTATCAAGATAAATAATATTTACAAAGTGCGCTGTCTTACAAGCATAACAAGGTACACAATTTCCAGCTTAAATGCTTGATAAGTAAAATTGATTTTGGTTAAATCACAGTTTGTCTCTTCTCTCTCTCATTTTTGTTTGCCTGTGTTGAGGGTAATAGAAGAGGCCTCCGTAAAAATAAGCAGTTAAGGGAATAAACCGACGCTGATAAGATTAAGAGAACCAGTATGCAAGTCCACAAGAATATAAATGCAAAAGATGAGTAAAGACTGTATAGTCTTGAGGCATCAAATCTTTCTTCTGTGTTTAGATAATTGAATGCCAGATGTCTTAACTGCAGAATAACAAACAATATTCATGGGAAGAAAAAATTAACAGGTACTATCAAATGTAGTGTTCATGAAGCATAAAAGACAGGAAGCATGCAGCTACATAATCCCAAAGGTTCATCATGCCATAGTACGTCTTTGTTATTAGCGTGAAACAAAAAATGAGAATCATGTAATGGCCATTTTCATGTTAAGTGGGACCGAAATGCTGAACTTCAACATCTTACTGTCTAGTGTGTCTTGAAGGCATGCCTGGAAGTTCAGTTACTCTTCTAATGCAATTGTATCGCACAAAGATTTTGACTTTGTTAAAGGCCAAACCAGTCGGTATCTTCATGTCAACCATAATGGATTTGCAGAATTTTTTATTACAAATGTGAATAGGATTAACGTCACGACGGTCAATTGGATTGATGTTTTACTGCAATGCTTTAGACCAGCAGCTTCAAGCTGATTAACTAGATTCAAGCCTGAGACAGCAAAATTGACTGATTGCAGGGAACTAAAAAACATGGATTGAAGATTGTCAAAACAAAAATGAGCCTTCAGAGATATGCATCAGAGAGAGTCTAAAATTAACAAAATTTACCATCTCAGCGAACACAAACTTCCTATTGGGATCTCGCGCCAACGCTTCGATGACGGAATCAAGCACATTCTCGACGCAAGCGCCCTGAACTACCAATAAAACCCATAAAACATTTTCCCACTCACATAACCACAGAATTATTCATCAACTGAATGGTATAGCCAAACTTCACTATGCTCTTCAATCCCGAATATTTAAGGACCTGAATGGAGTTACTCGAGCCGACATAGTACTGATCAACGGTCTTCAACCATCCGACATCGTCATGCGAATGTGGGACCAAATGCACATTCAACTTCCCTTCCACAAACCCAGCAGCAGTGTTGTACTTCACGTAAGCTCCATCCACTCCTCCATACAACCATACAATCTCCAACATCACAATCGCAAAACAAGAAGCCACAAGAGTACCCATTCAGCAACCACAACTACACACACACTCACTCTCTCTCTCTCTCTCTCTCTCTCAGAGTTTTAGTGTTGACTTCACGCGATTGATAAATGGTGAGCTCCCAAGAGCTGGACCAATGATTGAGTGGTGTGTGGACATCCGCTGGTTATGTTGGACTTTAGTGGACGGCTTGTCATTCGTAGGGGGTGTGTAGGATATTGACTCTTGACTGTGAGTTGGCACAGATTGTGCCATGAAAACTCCATCAAAGACCAAGTCTTTTTGCTTCATTCTCTCTTTCTATAGTTAGAAGTGCAACGATACTTCCTTTGTGTTGGTGCAATCATTCAATAATTGAGCACATTGGGTGCTTAAGATCCACTCAGGACAAAGTAAGAATGCCAATTGCGGTGAGTATATTATGCGGCGGATACACTTATTCACGCAAACGAAAAGAAAATCAAAATCGATCTTTTTTGATAAAATGACTGTGTCCGGTTAAGATAGTCGGACTTCCTCTTTATAACACGTACTCATCGAATATATGCAAGTCCGACCATTCTTTTCCTAAAAAAAATGAAAGCAATCGTCCCGGATCGACCTTGCGCTATGATCAGATGAGAATGGATAGAAGGCTCGTGGCACCTAACGTGATCCTAAATGGGATCTTCTATAATTTCGGACGATAGATGTTGAACTATGCGAAGTGTAATCTGACAAAGACCAGAATAACAGTAACAAATCTGAGTATTTCCATTGAAAAGAACTTGTGGGGGGGACTTCCTTCAAAGCCAAGAGACCAGACGAAGCAGGCCAAGGAAGAGAGAAGGAAAGAGACGAATCACGAGGGACGTTCGTCGAGACATTTGTCTGTTTCTTTTCGGACCGGACGAGGATACTGATCGATTTATTGATGACTTGACAAAGGACGAGTCAAGAAGACAATTATCACGTGTAAAAAAATCCGATATTTGTTTATTGGAAAAGTTAAATTTTTCTTAATTATACTTGGTATTCTCTCAGGTAACTCCCTACGAATTTAACTTTTTTGTCTCCACAAGGACAGAACATAGATTTCAATATTTGGGCACCGCGGATTTTGAAGCATGTGAAATTACACAGAGCAAATTCTAAGTTTTTTTCGCGCTAGACTTGGGCCCTTAAAAAGCTCAAACTTGATAGGTTGGGTCTAAATTCTGGCCCAAATCTTTTTTTTTTCCGTAAAAAATATAAACTTCAGTCGGTAGTGAAATCTGGCCTGTCAAGTTGTCGTCTATGATACTGTTTAACAGTCATGTCAGTCCACGTGTACATTCTCTCTCCCTCCATGAGTTTGAGCAGGCATGATCACGATGAAGAAAATGAAGTGAAATACGGGAAAGCAGAGAAAAATATGCGAATGAGGTGAAATTACACTTCGAATCTTTAAAGGCATTATTTGACAAAAACTTGACGATGATTAGATTTGAGAATAGATTGAAAATTAATATTTTTTATTAGACAAAAAAAGTTAAGATTAGAATTAGGACCCGACCTAAAATTTGAGCTTTTTAGGAATTAAGTGGAATTCCACGCATCACCCAACTTTCCCTCGTCACTGCAATCCCGCTTCAACTTTGTTAGCAACCCTTCGAGAAACAGACACTTCCCAACAAGCGTTCGAATCAAAGACTCTTAAGTAAGGAACCTGATCGATTCATCAGCGAGAGTCCAAGCCAGAATTTCATTATCTTGACAAAAAATTGGAGACACAGCTCACGGCAACTTGCAGAGACTAACACCAGCAAAGAAAACGGCGAAACCCGACCGAACCCTATGCTTTCGAACCATCGGTATGAATCAATGCCCTCTTCGACCGCATTGTTTTATCAGGCCCCAACTATTCCTCCTCGGAAACAACATTTGTGACCAGCAATTAGAGTTTAATAACGTTAAGAGAAAACAAAATGAGTACCGAATGAACCTCTACTCTTATCTATCTGTCACCTATACAACATACGAGAAAACCATTGAGACCTGTTGTAAGACTCTAACCACACTGAGTTGGTCATTTGCTAAAACATGGCTCAGACGATCAGCCCAAAAAGTGCCGTGAAGAGCAATGACCACGCTCCTAGAGTAATTTCAACTAGCTCCATGTGCATATACTACACGCTGCAATCCTCGAGAAGAAGGCATTCAGAGCACTTTGGAAATGTAATCCATCTTCCAAAAGTGTTCACCGAAAACCCATTTTTTTTGTTTCCCAAAAGCCTTTTGGCAAAGTTGAACCAAATGGTCCCTATATCCCATGGATGGTGGCAGACTTTTCGTTTCTTATAAATTAGCAAAGTGGGCAGAGATCACGTTGCATGAGACTTTGACAGTCATATACATCTCAATCCGGACATATTAGTACCTTACAACTTACTGCATGAGCAACTCAGTAAGAAAAAGACGTCAGAACTGTGAAGATGCAACCTGCGTCTTACATGGGAAAATATCAAGAAACTCTGCTTCAGATGATCGTCGACTATAGAGCTCAAACCGTCTTGCTTATCGAGTCTAGCTGTAACGGAGCTCCACGTTTCACCCATGGTGTCGGAGACCTTCTTTAAAGACGTAGGCAGTCCAGGAGATGAGACCTTTTGATCGCACAAAGCCTAAAATCCCTCAAAATGAATAGAACCCGGAAATACAGGAAATAGCCCTTGCCTAAGCAACATGGCTGTAATTTTTCAGCTTGAACACACACCGATATGGAAATCGCGGTACTTGGTCAAATGACTTGCAGACAACATTAAAAGGGCAAAGAAAAGGAGGAACACGAACTCTGCTTGATGTGGGACATAAAACGAAGTGATAATCACGTGAGAAAAAGGAAGAAGAATCGAGTAATAAGTAAAGTGACTGACCTCGTGATCTTCTTCATGGCAGAAAGTGCGAACTCTTCCTCAGAAGCTAAAAGATGGTTTCTACTTTCTAGTAATGCCAAGGAAGATGAAATCATGTTCCTAAATAGATAATGAATGGATTTTGTCGGCTTGATGATGACCAAAGTCATGCAAATATTTGGAGTTTCTGTTGCCCCTGCCCTGTGTCAGAAAGCTTTTGACACTCGCCCCATCAAACAGGAGATATTTCTAGATCGAAAGTCATTCACACCTTTTTTTTTTTTTGGGTAAAGAAAATACGAAGTTAATTGTGCAAAGTCATTCACACTTGTTCCCTTCTGATCTCAGAAATCAATTAAATTAATTAATCCCGCACGCATTATTTTTAGGGGGTCATTAGGTAAGTTTAAATGTTCATTTCTCAATCTCTCATAACTGATGCAACCTGGAGATGGGCACTCTTCACAAGCAGAGAAGAAAACTGCCACTGAAGGACACAGTTCTGTACATTTGAACTGGCGATCATCCGGGCGAGTACTCGTTAAAGATTAACCTTTGACGAGTACTTGCTGAGAAACTTGTGAAGGCCGTTGTCCAATTGCTTTAATAAACTAAGCAAGTAATTAAACTAACGTTCTTTTCCGTTGATACTGTGCCAAGTAGGAAAGCCAAAAAAAACTGCACTTATTGGTTTCATATTGAGCTAAATGGTACCCTTTTGGAGCACTGGTTAAACATCTTTATGAAAAAAAATGTGTGAAAGAGACTTTGGAAGTTAATTGATTTCATGAAACCAGACATTATGTACAGTGCTTAGAATTTCAGCAAGAAAGTACGAATTTCCATGGGACCGAGCTCGACAACAAGATCCGAGACACTGACAGGGCCCCCTCTTAAAGGCGTCGGTTCCGCCGCGACTTCCCCTTCGACTTTCCATGTCATCTGCTTCATTTCAGACTTCTCTTGGTTCGCAGACAGGCTCATTTCTTTTACTTCCTTTATCTGTAGTCATGACCATATATATCAATGACCAAATTATGTCCATTAGTATGAGAAAGTACTTCGTGTGGTTGGCAGACACTAAGAAGAGCCTCGGCATTAGTGCAGTAAAAGCTTTACATACCGTCCTTCCGGCAAACATTTTCTTCAGCTTGACTTCAGCCAAGGTGGAATATTCGGCATCTTCACCGGGCTAGATATATTCACAGCAAGAAAGATGGAAATGAATACTATGTGGCATATATCAATCATATCAATCACCTCTCTTTGATTGAAGTTGGGAAAACTGACTCATGAGGGTGTTGACTTGATGGAATGTGTTGTAGTGAGTCAATAGCCTGATACAGTTAGTTTAGCCAATCCGAGAGGCAATGCCTACATAGTTGGATTACAGTCTCTTGTGGGTTTGCAAAGATTCATAGTTCTGTTGATTCTAGATCTCACATATAGTTTTTATCACAGCCCCAACGACATTGCATTCAAATGAAATGGATTGACAAAGCTCTTTCTTTTTGGGCTAAAAGGTTAAATGAAGTTCTTTTCTCACCTCATAAAGATGTGCAAGACGTAGAAGTGCATTTCCATCATCCAATTCCTGCGAAACAGAGAGGTCAGTTAATCCCCAAGAGAGGGAGAATATTTGAGATAAAACTCATTTACCTGCAGAGTGATCAAAGCGACATTCTGAGGTAAACTGTAACTCGAATCCATAGTAGTCGCCCTGGTAACATGAGAACCTGTCCAATCCTCCATCTTCTGCAGGGTCATTAACTTTTGCTCAGGTAAAGGCTAAAGCATAGACCACATAAAGCTAATGCATTCAATTCGTACCTCATGTGCAAAAGCCAGAACTAAAGGCGAGTACACTTCTTGGCCAGTAGTCCGTCGCCAGCGAGCTCCCAACCCTGGTTTGTTGATGCCTATGTAGTAGTGTCCTCGTACCTGGCAATACAACATCACTTGGGAAAACGAACGAGGAGAAACAATTGGTTGTCCACAAATAACTTCTGGCGATGTAACGCACCGTTAGTCCCTTGCACGTACTATTTGAAATGCACACCATCTCATCGAGAGGTTCCCCCACTCCTCTGCTGTCATCTTTAAGTATTCGCCTGGTACATGAAGCAAGAGAAGGTAAAAAGATTTCTAATGCGGAGAAAGGAAGGAATCATATGGGCAGAGCAACGAAAGGATGTGCCGAACCTGTGAAGCATCAACTCTATTTGCCCGTCTTTGATACTGGCTCCCCCAGCGGCACGATCCACTAAGACAGAGAATTCGGTTTTGTTGTCCGTAGTGAAAATTCCGAGATTAATCTGACGGCCAAGTGTAGGAGGAGAGGATTATTTTTTAAGGGAAAAACATATTTACGAGTCTATGCTATAGGTTGATAGAATTTTATATGTTCAAGTACCATAGTGTTACTTGCAGTCATTTGGTAAATTGTTAAATTTAAAGAACTTACTGGGTAGTAATTTCCTGCAACAGGTTGAGTAACAGTGAGGGACCAATCTGGTCTATAATCTCTCACCTGCATGAACCATAGTAAGCTTTTGCGTGTCAGCCTAGGACAAGCGATGAACGAGCAAGATGGCTGTTGTATGAATTAATGCTGTGACTGGAAGAGTATGTTTGCACATCATTTCGCTGAAGACGTAATTCAGCTGGTAATGAAAATGCAAATTCCAGCTAATGTCTTTTGATGTTAAGAGAACCAACTTTTCTTTTAAACGACCTTTGAAATGTGAAATATTCAAAGAACATCATAAGCTATTACTATAACACTAGGATAGATGTTGGTTAGAGGAGTGAGTTCGCACACAATAATAAATCTAGCAAACCTCGCATTCCATCTACTAGTACTAATATTGAGATTATCGGTAGAGAACGTCGATAATTTCAAGAGATAATAAGCAAAGGCCGCATCTAAAGGAAATGTAGATTTCAGAGTTTACCCGTTTTATGAAATCCCTTCCATTAGAATCGGTGTAGAAGGTTTTCTCCGTGGCCATATTCGCAGTCATTTGTGTTATCACCTCCTTTCCAACTCCATCATCTGTTGGAATTGGTCCTATCTTCAAAGTTCAAAGCAAGAAGTCTTAGGAGGATTTTCTAGGAGACTGGAGGTTAAATCTTTACCACGTAGACATTAGTGACAATAAAACGATCAACTTTGCACGCAAAGCATTGAAGATTCAATCAACTTTTTGTTGCTAAATTTTTTTATTCTGTCATATGCTAAAATTCATAGCTTACAAAGCAACAACTATAGAGAAGAGCAACTCACTGTGAATTCGACATCAGCCTGCTCTTTGTCCTTGTATAATCTCGTGACCTGATTAAGTAAAAAAGTCAAATGAGATGTCTGGGAATTAAGCCATTTGTCTAATGTGGTCCCTTTGTGCCGGTCCAAAACATCATAAGATATAGCACTTCATTAGCAGCAATTCATACCCGATGGGGCAAAAAGGGTTTTCAAGAATGTCATGATTTCTTGCTCCAAGTGTTTTGGAATGAAGTTGGCTAATTGACATACTCGATCTCAATTAGGAATAAAAAAGGGGGCATTATAGAGGTGAATTACCCTCCTGTTCTCTACCATCAAATCAAAATCCTTATAATTGCTCATTAACTAAGGTAGCAACGTTGTTCAGAGTACAAAAGCAAACTTAAACTTGGATCGAACTTGAAAACTTAAGCTATTAATGTGAATGTCCAACGTAAATGAACAAGTATCATTTTTTTCTGGGTCAAGGATTCTGGTTAAATGAATGACACTTAGTAGCTTAGCTATTCAAGCTAAATGTTTACTACAGTGCTTCAGTCTAACTTTTCGTTGAAATATCTACATTCTGGACATCTTTGGGTCCTTCAAGTAACTTGAGTGCTGTAAGCCCATGGGAACTAAGACCCATTTGTTTTTGAAAAGAAAGAGAAACAGCCAAGCAAATCATAGGGATAAGCAAGAAAAATGTGTGCTTGGACTTAATTCATCAAGCAAATGACCTGGTAGATCCATGAACTGAACTGTTGATGCACTTCATCAACTAGTGGTCCCCGAACAACCTTCAGGGGTACCTGTGAGAGTTGAAATAGGTCATGAACTCTTATCTGTCTAATCTTGTCGTTAGGAAAGATTTAATATACGACATCACTGAATGAATAGTATTAATTAATGTTCCAAGAGTTACTTAGAGCATGCACAGCTGAGTAACACAGGCTGCTTACTTCTCTTGAAACAATGGTTGGACGAGCCCCATCTGGGCGGAAGATGTACGCACCAGAAGCCTGCAACAAAAGAATCTGCTGAGCACTTGCAGTCATCTACCTACCAGTCCTGGTTTGTGCTGTGAATTGGTCTAGATACCGGTCCACATCGTGTCACAAATCAAGCACAGAAAGAGTTACCTGAGAATCATCTTTGTCGCCGATACTTGAGGCATAGTAGAGATAGCTTTGCTGTACTGGTACATCAGCCTGGTAAATTTGAGTCAGTCAACTAAAGATGCTATGGAGTGAATTTGGCATAGCTTCGCAGTAGCATATAAGAAACCCTTGTGAATGCACCGATACGTAAAGTAACGGAAAAACAAGAAGTATTATAAAGTAGAAAATTAATTTTTTCTAAAAACCCTGAAGAAAAAGCTAATGTTATCGTATAAATGGAAACGTCTAGATTTTCGGAGAAGTTCTCATCAATGTTCTCATCAACTAGAATTGCACATTCATCTCAAGTCCTAAGAGGACAAAGAGGTGCTGTGAACACTGAAGTATGAGATACACTAATAAAGTAGGTTAAGATGCCAACCACATAAGACAATCCAAGAAGCAAAAGAAAAGGCAGTATATGGAGATGACATAGTGCTGTAAACAGAAAAGATTGATTCAGCTGATCCTCAGTTGACAGTGAAGATACAACAGGTACATCAATCAATTAAGTGTCCAAAATTATTATTCAGAAGACGTGATCGAAGCTGGAAAGCTGAAGCAGCCAAGTTGCATTCCAGAACCCATTTTCATTGTTATAACTTGTCTGGATACCCAATATGTTTGTCAAGGAGCAACACAATTCAAGAGAAATGGGTGAGTGAAACTTGAATTATTTCAACATAGAAGTTCATAGAAGTTCAACAGCTCAGCACTTTCAGATATCTATTCGCAGTTACAATCAATTTTATCTATCTAGCATTCCTGCTGAGCACTTGCAGTTATCTATTTTGGCAGTACAAAAATAGCCCTTTTCTTAGAGAAAGTTATATATCAGGTTGCACAAAATCTTTGGAAAGAGCAACTTTTTTCTACAAAAATGTTGCAAGTATGATTTTGATCCAAGGAACTATGAAGAATGAGATGAGATTAATAATTTCAATGGATTTATCCATGGATAGTGAAATGGTAACAGAACAGTGGACACACTTTGGAAGAAAATCTCATTGCTAAACAAAAATCAATGATATTCACCAGACTCACCCCGGTTTTAGAATTTGATATCCGGACAAGTTGCCCTGAGGTTGACGAAAATAGCATCTTCAGATCCCCTGGTCCAACTTCTATGGTATCATTCTGTGGATTGCTCAGTGTAGAAAGGACACTAGTTTTACTTTCCCCTGCATCATTTTGAATCCCAGATAAAGAAAATAGATTTAAAAGAGTCAGCATGGCTTACTAACAACCATGAAGCCATGCCAAATTAGTTGTGCTGATCGGTTTTAAAGCCTCAGACACATGCACTTCAAATGGACTCTGAATAGTTTTGGAGCATGTCTACTGTCTAGGCTCATCTCCACTTTTACATGTGCAGTTTACGCATGCTGATTATTATGGGTTTGAATTTTGACTCATTATTCATTCTGCTTCCTGTTCATGTGATCTACTCTAGCAAGCCTTTGCAGATGATATAAATATCAATCTCAGAGGCTTCAACGATTGTTGTCGACAATCAAGTATGTAAATCCCAACCTTCTGTAGCTGCTCTAGAAATGAAGTATGTGTTCCAACCCAATGGCGGTAATGAAACTTGAAATAGTAGCCAGTACTTTGGGACCTGCTGAGGCGACAATCCCAAGTTGGCTTTCACATAGAAGTTCCTCAAGTTGATTGTAACTTCATCCAATTTGATAAATTGCACTTCAATGGTATTTCCAGAAGAGTCATGGACGACAAAATTTGAATCAGTAACCTGGTAGACATTTTCATCACCAAATTATATCCAGGAGCAATTATCAATCTCTTGATGCATAAACTATTGGCGCAAAGAAGTATATACTCACTGGGATCCTTATAATATCAGTTCGATTCCAACCAAGCGAATTATATGCTACCACAACCTGATAAAGAAAATTTCAATGAGAATATAAACACGTTTCTTTAAAGAATTTATAGCATTAAACCCAAAAAATTACCAGACTCTTTCCGTCCGGAATATCTTCCTCTGTTGCTGGGCAGAAACTTATATTGAGCAATGGGCACTGTAAAAAAGTGACGCAAATAAGAGATGGATACACGTCATCTTGAGCAAGGGAAACATTTGGTCTTTAGACAAAATTTATGTCTTAATGAACCGACTTGCTTATATGATAGTTTTAAGAACATTTACAAATCCTTTTGGTTGGAAACTCTAGGGATTAGATTAAAACTTACCTGGCTAAAATTCAAAGCAGGTGACGAGCACTGACCTCCTGGTTTCTTACTGACTAGGCACGAGAGAGCATTATTGACAACAGCTTCTGCCTAATCGATTTTAGAACAGAGCATTTAGAGATTAAATTGAGAGTTGAGAGCTAAAAACCCCAAAAGGAAAATTCAACAGGATTTCAGTTTCCAACCTCAGAAGCTCCAACAGCTAGGCGCTTCTCATAATCATTTGTTGTGTGCTGTTTAGCTGTACCGCTGACAGCATCATGATGTTGTGCTATTCCTAAGGCATCTCCGAGCCCATAAGTACTAGGACCACTGGACCTTCGCCCCACCACAAATTCAAGTTGGCGCGCTGCCTAAATAGACAAAAGAGAGCACAGCCATGACAATGTTTAATGGTGCTATACTTAGTACATATGTGGAATAGCTGATGTTAATCATCAAAGGAAGTGGGGAAAACACAATATCTCCTCATATGTTCATTTGAAGATTTAACCCTGCCCATGGCACCTAGACAGTTAAAAAATATCGCTACTCATCCCTCCAGAAACTTAAGTCACAAAGATTGCACACGGTGAAGACAAAATTATTTAAGTCGTGGGCGTTCTACTCGGCTTCAAATGGGGCAACAACAGGAAGAGATTTCCTGTGTTCTGATACAGTATGAAATCCAAGAAAGGGAAACAATACCAAATAATATCCACTTAGCATCCTAACATATCGTTTTAGGGCTGGCCGGCTGGTAAAGTAACCAGTCCAATAGGCATTTTTACTATCTGCATACCTGTACACAGAAGCAAGTGCTGGTCATATATCTAGTCGACAGTGATTAAAATAGATATATCACAAAGAGGCAACTGAGATGGTTGAAAAAGCAGTGCTCACGGGAAGTAATCATCGGTTTTCAGAGGCCATGATACATTTTCTGTATTTTTGGCATCAACGTAAATAGATGGTGTAGAGTATAATGCATTCACCCGACCATCCTGAGAGAGAAGAAATACCAGGAATAGGAAAGAAAATTATGGCAAATGCATTGAAAGAAAAGGAAAAGGCAAAAGCATATCTCTCCTCTCCAGAGTAAGCTTTGAAAGTCTTATTCTAAACTAATTATAGATCCTTTGGGCTCCATCTCAAAGAAAAACATACTGGCGAAAGTACCATAACCTTGATGCCTAGGTCAGTCTCCAAATTATCCGTGACTATAGATGAGGTTTTGCAAAACTTCAATCTTTTCAAAGCATAAACACTCGCATATTACAATCGTAAAAGCAAATAGTAGAGCAGGTAATTTTACCTTGTTAACATAATGAATGAACTTGTCCATCTCCTTGAACCAAGACTCAGCGTATTGGTACTGAAAATCATCACCCATGGTCCACATAATGTGATTTGTTCTTGTAACATTTGCCTGTTCATTGCGAAAAATGAGTTCCTAAATGTGTACCTCAATAATGTTTGCACATATAATTACTTGACAATGGTCAGTCTCGGCCAGAGACAAACCAGGATACAACAAAGCTGTTGCCTGCAAAAAGCTAAGAGTATACCTGTGTCATTGCAGCACTAATAAAATCATTCACTCTTTTTTCGACATTGTAGTCATATAGGAGAGTATTATCCTGCAGTTTGAATATCTCAATTGTGAATCTGTCTCCCAGAAAAAAAAGAAGCTTGAAAGTGATTAATTTGGTCGCATAACAGCACGCACCTGAACAGGCTCAAAATCATTGGACACTTCAAAATCGAAACCTTCCGGTGGACTATAGTGAATGGGAAACGCATTTGTGAAAATCTGCAAGGGCACAGACAAGTGCATGATATTAATCTTTGAGGTGCAGTAACCGAGAAAAATGAAGGTAATGAGGTTGCTTCCATTTCAAACCTGAGATGAGGAACCAAATGTTTTAGACCCACGCCATATAACCTCAAGAGATTTATCAGTCTTGCGATTCGCTCTGTCTTGATAATCGATCCTCGCAAAATGCACGGAATCAAATCCAACCTGCAAAAATGGTGACGGTCCTTTGGTAGGAAATACAACACAAAGCATGGAAAATTTATTGGGAAAAAGAACCGTGCTTGAGCAACTCTTTTTTCATTTAAGGACAAAGAAAGTTAGACAACATGACTTCTCAAAGTCTAACAGTTGCATCATAGTGTGCAGACATCAAAATAAAAAAAAACTCAGAGCTACACTTAAGACTGATTGGAAGGTGAAAACAGAAAAGGTTGACATTGAGAAAACCTTAGATAGAATCTTCTACCTCAGCTCCGAGTAGGTAAGCTTGCACGGCAGAATGTCCAAATGGATCAATTTGCCATCCAACTCGAGGAACTTTGTTGAACTGTGACTTTATCAGGCCATGACCTAGAGTTGTTTGGTCAATCATGTCGATGTAATGAGTTGTTGCCTCGTCATGCATACACCATCCGCCATTTCTGCAAATTGCCAACACTACTACAGTCAGGACAGTAATAGTGCAGAAATTGCCAGAGACCCATTTAAATGCTTACTGAGCGCATACATGAATTCAAATTGGCCAGCATTCACAAGTTTCTTCACTTGTTCTTGTGTTTCTGGACTTTGCTCTAACCACCATCTTTGGAAGAAAGCCTATTATTTCATAAAATTCATTAGTTACTGTATCAAGCTGAGCTCGTTTGTAAGTGGACAATGGAGGGAATGAGCGAAGGCCTGACATGAAGAAGCTATAGCATAAGACAATTGTTTGTCCACAGAACCGATTGTTTAACAATCGTGAACAAACAATTAGTGAGGTACACTTCAAAAGAAGCAGAAGTTGGCTATGGTCTGCATCTATAAAAAAAATAATATAGTACAAAGTGCATTGTCTTACAAGAATAAGAAGGTACAAAATTTACAGCATAAATGTTTGATAAGTTAAATTTATTTTGGCTAAATCACAGTTTGTCTCTTCTCTCTCTCATTTTTTTTTGGCCTTAATTTAAAGTAATAGAAGAGAGCTCTGAGAATAAGTAATTAAGGGGAATAGACCGAGGCTGATAAGATTAAGAGAACCAGTATGCAAGTCCACGAGAATATAAATGCAAAAGGTGAGTGAAACTGTGAAGATGGTAACGGGTATTATCAAATGTAGTGTTCATGAAGCATAAAAGACAGAAAGCATGCAGCTACATAATCCCAGAGTTTCATCTTGCCAAGGTACGTCCTTTGTTATCAACATGAAATTAAAAATGAGAATCATGTGATGGCCATTTTCATGTTAAGTGGGACAGCAATGCTGAACTTAAATAGCTTCTGTCTAGTGTGCCTTGGTGGCATTCGTGGAAGTTCGGCTACCCTTCTGCTGCAATTGGATTGCACAATTGCACAAAGATTTTTGACTTCTTTAGAAGCTAAAACCAGTATCTTCATGTCAACCATAATGGATTTGCAGATTTGTTGATTACAAATATGAATAGGATTATTATCACGATGGTCAATTGGATTGAAGTATTTCCACAATGCTTCAGACCAGCAAAGCTGATCAGCTAGATTCAAGCCTGAGGAAGCAAAATTGACTGATAGCAGAGAACTCAACCATGGTTTGAAGATGATCAAAACAAAAATGAGCCTTCAGAGATATGCATCAGAAAGAGTCTAAAATTAACAGAATTTACCATCTCAGCAAACACGAACTTCCTATTGGGATCTCGCACCAATGCTTTGATGACGGAATCAAGCACATTCTCGACGCAGGCGCCCTGCACTACCAATGACACACAATAACATTTTCCCATTCACATAACCGCATAATTATACATGAACAAATCAATATATAGCCAAACTTCACTATGCTCTTCGATCCCGAAAAATTCTAGGACCTGGATGGAGTTATTTGAGCCGACATAGTACTGATCGATGGTCTTCAACCATCCAACGTCGTCGTGTGAATGCGGGACCAAATGCACGTTCAACTTCCCTTCCACAACCCCAGCAGCAGTGTTGTACTTCATGTAAGCTCCATTCACTCCTCCATACAACCATACAATCTCCAACATCACAATCACTAAACGAGAACCCACAAGAGTATCCATTCGGCAACCACTACACACACACCCTATCTGTCTCTGTGTCTCTGTCTCTCTCTGTCTCTCTCTCGGCTTTTGTTGACTGGATAAAATTGCCAAGTGGTGAACTCACCAAAGATTTGGACCAATGATTGAGTGATGTGCGGATCTCCGCTGGTTATACTGGGCTATATTGGACGGCCTGCAATTCGTAATGAGTGTGTAGGATGACGACTCTTGTGTCACGGAGAGTTGGCACAGATTCTGCAATGGAACTCCATTAAAGACCAAATCTTTTTGCTTCATCATCTCTTTCAATAGTTAAAAAGTACTAAGACACTTTCTTTGTGTTGTCGCAATCATTCAATAATTGAGCACATTGGGTTATTAAAATCCAGCGAGGCCAAAGTAAGAAATATGGGTAGGATACGCCGGCCAACACAAACGACAAAAAAAAAAAATCAATCTTTTTCGATCAAATGATCTTGTCCGGTTATGTTGGTCAGACTTCCTCTTTATAAACCTCGGCAAAAATTGACTACGTAGGGTGCGTTTGGTTCAGCATTTGGAATGCTACTTTGGGAATGCAAATGCCTTTAGGTGAAAGCCCTTTATGGGAAATGCAAATGGCGTTAGGTAAAAACTTATTTGCAAAGCTACTTTGACCCAAGTGGTGTTTGGCTAATTTTTTTCACAAATGGGCTTTGGGGTTTTTTTTTATAAAAAAGGCAAAAATACCCTTCGCCGGATCCGGCGAAGGGCTACGGCTCTGGCGAAGGGCTACGGCCGCCGGCGAGCCAGATCTGGCACCGGCGGCCATCGCCCGTCGCCGAGTGACCCCCGGCGAGGGACGCCGACCTCGGACGACCGAGGCCTGAGGTCACGCGACCTCAGGCGGCCGTCGCCTGAGGTCGCGCGACCTCAGGCGGCCGTCGGCCTGGGTCGCGCGACCCAGGCGGCCGTCGGCCTGGGTCGCGCGACCCAGGCGACCGTCGGCCTGGGGTCGCGCGACCCAGGCGACGACGGCGGCCTGGGTCGCGCGACCCAGGCGACGACGGCGGCCTGGGTCGCGCGACCCAGGCGGCCGTCGTCCTAGGTCGGGCGACCCAGGCGGCCGTCGCCTGAGGTCGGGGGACCCAGGCGGCCGTCGCCTGGGCGGTCACCCGACCCCGGGCGGCCGTCGCCTGGGTCGGGCGACCTCGCCGGACCTTCACCGTCGCCGGCCCTTCGCCCTCGCCGGAGTCCCTTTGGTGAAGAAGATGAATAGTAACGAGAGGACAAAGCAGGAATATTGAAATTTGAGTGAGGGTAGTTTGGGAAGTATAAAAATGATTTTGGCATTTGGTTCAAGGCTGAAAGCCCAAAGCTAGTATGACCAGCATTGGGCTTTCGGCATTGAAAATGCTAGTTTTGAGCATTTTCAATGCTCAATGCTAAGCGTTTGGTTCAACATTTTTGGGAAGGGGCTTTCGGGGCCGAAAGCGCCTTCCCAATGCTGAACCAAACGCAGCCGTACTCATGAACCGGGTGTCGGCACAGGCACCAAGGTGTCGAGTCTAGTCTGCATGAACTGGGGCTTGGGTACGGGGACCCAAGCACCGGTGCTAGGGTCCCGGGCCTAGGACCCCGGTGCCCATGCCCGATTGCTTGTGTCTAAGTCACTATAGCCCAAACAATATATGTTTATTTAAGAAAATAAAATTAGATTCTCTTTTCTAAACGATGAAAAGTAATTTACCAATCATTTTTAAATTTCAGTTGAACCCCGGAAAATATTATTAATTTCCTCGAAAATTACTTCTTGGAAAATATATCCCAAAAATGTCAAATTTTTCGTGAAACATACCGAGCCTCACCTACCCTTCTTCATTTATACTGTAAGTGCACTAAAACTAAATCGGACCCTTTGGGGCACTGATCGATCTCTTTATTATAAAATGCATTGAAGATACATCGAAAGTTAATTTTGTACATAGAAAGAGACATCATATGCAATGCCTAGAATTTCAGCAAGAAAGGGCGAATTTCCATGGGACCGAGCTCGACAACAAGATCCGACACGTCGACAGGGCCGCCTCTTAAGGGCATCGGATCCGCCGCGACTTCCCCTTCGACTTTCCATGTCATCCGCTTCATTTCAGACTTCTCTTGGTTCGCGGACAGGCTCATCTCTTTTACTTCCTTTATCTGAACTCAAGACCATATATATCAATGACCAGATTATGTCCATCAGTATAAGAAACTACTTTGTGTGGTAGGCAGATACTAAGAAGAATAATAATGGGATTGGAGCTGTGCAAGCTTTACTTACCATCCTTCCGGCGAACATCTTCTTCAGCTCGACTTTAGCCAAGGTCGAATATTCGGCATCTTCACCGGGCTAGATATATATTCACAAGAAGAAGATGGAAATGAATACTATGTGTTATCTATCAATCACCTCTCTTTGATTGAAGTGGGACTAAATGACTGATGTGTGTCAAAAGTGTGTTAGTGAGTGAATAGCCTAGAAAAAGTTGGTTTAGTCGATCCAAGAGGCGATGCCTCAATAGTTGGACTACATTCCCTTCTGGGTTTGCGAAGATTCACATTTCTGTTGATTCTAGATCTCACATGGGGTTTTATATCATAGCGCAAATGACATCCCATTCGAATGATGTAGGTTGACGAAGCTCCTCCTTTTTGGGCTAAAAGGGTGTAAATGAAGTACTTTCCTCACCTCGTAAAGATGGGCAAGACGTAGAAGTGCACTTCCATCATCCAACTCCTGCGAAACGGAAAGGTCAATTAATCTCACAGAGAGATAGAGAGGATTTGAGTTAAAACTCAATTACCTGCAGAGTGATTAAAGCGACATTTTGAGGTAAACTGTAACTCGAATCCATGATAGTCGCCGAAGTAACATGAGATGCTGTCCAGTCCTCCATCTTCTGCACGGTCATTGTCTTTTGCTCAGATGAAGGCTTAAGCATAGACCACAAAAAGCTATTGCATTCAATCCCTACCTCATGTGCAAAAGCCAAAACTAAAGGCGAGTACACTTCTTGGCCAGTAGTCCGACGCCAGCGAGCTCCGGTCCCTGGTTTGTTGATTCCTATATAGTAGTGTCCTCGTACCTGGAAATACAACATCACTTGGGAAAATGAACAAGGAGAAACAATTGGTTGTCCACAAATGACTTCTGGCGATGTAACGCACCGTTAGTCCCTTGCACGTACTATTTGAAATGCACACCATCTCATCGAGAGGTTCCCCCACTCCTCTGCTGTCATCTTTAAGTATTCGCCTGGTACACGAAGCAAGAGAAGGTGAAAGATTTTTAATTTGAAGATGGAAGTAATCATTTGGGGTGGAGCATGGAAATAATGTGCCGGACCTGTGAAGCATCAACTCTATTTGCCCGTCTTTGATGCTGGCTCCTCCAGCAGCACGATCCACTAAGACTGAGAATTCGGTTTTGTTGTCCGTGATGAAAATTGCAAGATTAATCTGAGGGCATAGCGTTGGACGATAGGATCATTTTTAAGGAAAAAAGATATTTATGAGTCTATGATGTAGGTTGATGAAATTTCATCTATTCATGGACCATATTATCACTAGCAATCATTTGCTAAATCATTTAATCAAAGAACTTACCGGATAGTAATTTCCTGCAACGGGTTCAGTAACAGTGAGGGACCAATCTGGTCTATAATCTCGCACCTGCACAAACCATAGTAAGCTTTTTCGCATCAGCCTAGGACAATCGAGCAAGATGGCTGTTGTATGAATTAACGGTGTGACTGGAAGAGAATAATATCTTGCACACCATTTTGCTTTTTCAGTGAAATGATGAAAACGCAGATTCCAGCTAATCTTTTTCAATGATAAGTGAACCAAAATTTCTTTTAAACAACATTTGGAATTTGAAATACTCATAGAACATCATATTAATAACTACATCACTGGGATAGATGCTTGGTGGAGTGAGTCCATATACAATAACAAGTATAGGAAAAATTGCACACCATCTGCTAGTACTATTATGCAGATCATCCGTCGAGAATGTCAATTATTTCAAGACATATGCAAAGGCGGCATCTACAGGAAATGTAGGTTTCGGAGTTTACCCGTTTTATGAAATCCCTTCCATTAGAATCGGTGTAGAAGGTCTTCTCTGTTGCCATATTTGCCGTCATTTGTGTTATCACCTCCTTCCCAACTCCATCATCTGTTGGAATTGGTCCAATCTTCAAAGTTCAAAGCAAGAAGTCTTAAGAGGATTTCTTGGAGACTGAAGAGGCTTAATCTTTAGTACGTAGACGTTAGTGACAATTAATCCATTGATTTTGCATGCAAAGCATTGAAAATTCAACCAACTGTTTTGTTGCATGACTCTGTCATATGTAGAAAATGAGAGTTTACAAAGCAACAAAAATAGGGAAGGGCAACTCACTGTAAATTCAACATCAGCGTGCTCTTTGTCCTTATGTAATCTCGTGACCTAATTTAGTGAAAAAAAGTACAATCAGATGTGTGAGAATCAAGCCATTTGACTCGTGTGATCACATTATACCGGTCCAAAACTTCATAAGAAGCACTTCATTAGCGGCAATTCATACCCAATGGGACAAAAAAGGGTTTCAAGAATGTCATGATTTCTTCCTTCGAGTGATCTGGAATGAATTTGGTAACTTGACATACTGGATCTGAATTAGCTATGAAAAATGGGGCATAATAAAAGTACATTAACCTCCAGTTCTCCACCATCAAATCAAAATCCTTATAATTATTTGTTTGCTAAGGTAGTAAACTGTTCAACAAACTTAATTACTGTATATGTTCACTTGGATCGAACTTGAACATTTAAGCTATTAATAGGGATGTCCAACATGCAATGAACAAGTCCAATTTTTTCCTGGGTCGAGGATTCTGGTTAAATGAATGACATTTCTGATCAGCAGCTGAGCTATTCAAGCCAGATACTACCATGCTTCAGTTCAACGCCGTTGAAATAGCAACAGTGTGGACATTTTTGGGTCCTTCAAGTATCTTGTGCTTTGTAAGCCCATGAAAACTAAAACCAATAGGTTCTTGAGAAGAAATTACAGAGACAGCAAAGCAAATTATCGGGATAAGCAAGAACAATCTGTGCTTGAACATAATTTATCGAACAAATGACCTGGTAGATCCATGAACTGAACTGTTGATGCACTTCATCGACTAGTGGTCCCCGAACAACCTTCAGGGGCACCTGTGAGAGTTGAAATAGGTCATGAACTTTTATGTGTCCAATCTTGTTGTTAGAAAAGATTTAATATAGAACATCCCCGAAGGTAGTATTTTAATGTTCCAAGAGTTAGTTAGAGCATGCACAGCTGAGTAAAGGCAAGCTGCTTACTTTTCTTGAAACAATAGTTGGACGCGCCCCATCTGGACGGAAGATGTACGCACCGGAAGCCTGTGTTAAAAGAACTCTGCTGAGCACTTGCAGCTATCTGCCTACCACTCCTTGATTTGTGTTGTGAGTAGGTCTAGATACCAGTCCGCGGCGTGTCACAAACCAAGCATAGAAAGAGTTACCTGAGGATTATCTGCATCTCCAGCACTTGACGCATAGTAGAGATAGCTTTGCTGTACTGGTACATCAACCTGGTAAATTTGAGTCAGCACACTGTAGATGCTATGCAGTGAATTTGGCATAGCCTCACAGTAGCATATAAGAAACCCATGTGAATGCACTGGAAGGTAATCCAATAAGTAAAGGAAGGACAAGACGTGTTATATTGTAGAACATTGAATTCTTGTCAAACCCAGAAGAAAATCTGTCATTATATGAATTGAAACGTCTAATTTTAGGAGTTCTCATCATTATTTCGCTTTTGCTGCTAGGAATGGACGCCTCATATTTACCGATAGATTGTTCCATGACCCTTCAAACTAGAATTACACATTCGTCTCAAGTCCTAAGAGGACAAAAGGCGCTGCAAACGTTGAAATCCGAGACATACTAACAAAGTAGGTTAAGATGCCAACCACATGAGACCCAATCCAAGAAGCAAAAGGAAAGGAAGAATATGGAGATGAGATAGTGCTCTATACCAGAAAAGATTGATTCAACTGATCCTCAGTGGAAAACGAAGACAGAACCGGTTTATCAATCAATAAGCATCCAAAATTATAAAACATGTGATCTATGCTAGTAAGCTGAAGCAGCCAGTTGCATTCCAGAACCCTTTCTCATCATAGAAACTTGTTTGGATGCCCGATGTGTCTGTCAATATATAGTTTTTGGATTTCAAGAGAAACTGGTGACTGAGATGTTCATAAACATACTTTTGGCAGTATACAAAATAGCCCTTTTCTCAGAGCCAGGTATTTGGGCTTGTAAATTATCTTTGTAAAAGAGCAAGTTTTTCCACAAAAAAGTTGCTAGTATGATTTTTGTCCAGAGAACTTTAAAGAAGTGAATGAGAATGATAAGTTCAACAGAATTATCTATGCATAGTGAAATGGTAACAGAACAGTGAACATGCTTTGGAAGAAAATCTCGCCGCTACACAAAATTCTATAACGTTAACCGGACTCACCCCAGTTTTAGTGTTGAACATCCGGACAAGTTGCCCAGAGGTTGACGAAAATAGCATCTTCAGATCCCCTGGTCCAACTTCTATTGTATCATTTTGTGGATTCCCCAGTGTAGAAACGAAACTAGTTTTAGTTTTCCCTGCATTTGAAGCCCAGACAAAGGAAAATTAGGTTTAAACGAGTCAACATGGCTCATTAACAACTATGAAGCTGCGTCAAATTAATTGTGCTGATCAGTTTTACAGCCACAAGCACCACAAATGGATTCTGAATAGTTTTGGAGCATGTCTAGGCTCATATCCACTCCAACATGATGCATTTTACCTCATGCAGATTATTATGGGTTTGAATTTTGACTCGTTAGTTATTCTACTTCCTATTCGTGAGATTTAGTCTAGCGAGCGATGGCAGAAAATATAAGTATCAATCTCAAAGGCTTGAACATGAGAATCAAGTATGTAAATACCAACCTTCTGTAGCTGCTTTAGAGATGAAGTATGTGTTCCAACCCAATGGCGGTAATGAAACTTGAAATAGAAGCCAGTACTTAGGGACCTGATTTGGCGACAATCCCAAGTAGGCTTTCACGTGGAAATTCCTCAAGTTGATTGTAACATTATCCAAATCAACAAATTGCGCTTGAACAGTATATCCAGAAGAGTCACGGACGACAAAATTTGAATCGGTAACCTGGTGACATTGTCATTGCCACATTATATCTAGGAGCAATTATGAATGCATAAACTAATGGCACAACAGGAAAGAAGTAAATACTCACGGGGATCCTTATAATATCAGTTCGATTCCATCCAAGCGAATTATATGCTAGCATAACCTGATATAGAAAATTTCAATTAGAACACATATTTCTTTAAAGAATTTGTACAACATAACCCAAAAAGTTACCAGACTCTTTCCGTCCGGGATATCTTCCTCTGTTGCTGGGCAGAAACTTATATTGAGTAATTGGCACTGTAAAGGAAGTGATGTAAACAAGAGATGAATACAGGTCATCTTCGGTAAGTGAAACATCTAGTCTTCAGACAAAATATAAGCCCAATGAAACGACTTGTTTATGTTATAGTTTGAAGATCGTTTACAAATTCTTTTGGTCGGAAACTGAAGGGACTAAATTAGAACTTACCTGGCTAAAGTTTAAAGTAGGTGATGAGCATTGACCTCCTGGTTTCTTACTAACTAGGCATGAGAGAGCATTATCAATGACAGCTTCCGCCTAATCGATTTTAGAACAAAGAGCATTTTGAAATAAATTGAGAGGCGAGAGCAAAAAACGCCAGAGGGCAAATTCATTGGGACTTGAGTATCCGACCTCAGAAGCTCCAATAGCTAGTCGCTTCACATAATCATTGGTTGTGTGCTGCTTAGCAGTACCGGTGAGAGCATCATGATGTTGCACTAGTCCTAAGGCATCTCCAAGCCTGTAAGTGCTAGGACCACTGGACCTGCGCCCCGCAAGAAATTTAAGTTGGCGTGCTGCCTATATAGACAAAAGAGAGCCCTATCATGGCGATGTTTAATGTAAGCTCACACTGAAGTCAAAATCATTTAAGTCGCTGGCATCGTACTCGGCAACAACAGGAAGGGATATACAGTGTTGTAATAAAGTATGAACTCCAAGAAAGAGAAACAATACCAAATAATATCCACTTAGCATCCTGGCATATCCTTTCAGGGCTGGCCGGCTAGTAAAGAAACCAGTCCAATAGGCATCTTCCCTATCTGCATACCTGTACACAGAAGCAAGTGCTTGCCATTTATCTAGTCAATGGTGATTAAAATAGAAATATCACATAGAGGCAACTGAGATGGGTAGAAAAGTGATACTTACGGCAAGTAATCATCTGTTTTCAAAGGCCATGAGATATTCTCTGCATTTTTGGCATCGACATAAATAGATGGTGTAGAGTATAAGGCATTCACCCGACCATCCTGAGAGAGAAGAAACACCAGGAACAGGAAAAGAAAATTATGGCAAATGCATTGAAAGAAAAGGAAAAGTTAAAAGCATCTCTTCTCTCCAGAGTAAGCTTAGAAAATCTTATTCTAAACTAATTATAGATCTTTTTGGGTTACATCTCAAAGAAAGAGATACGAGGGAAAGTACCATGACCTTGATGCGTAAGGGAAGTTTCCAAATTATCTGAATCTGGAAATGAGTTTTTGAAAAACTTCTAATGTTTTGAAGCATAATCACTTGCATATTAACGTAATAAAGCAAATAATGGAGCAGGTAGTTTGACCTTGTTAACATAATGAATGAATTTGTCCATCTGCTTGAACCAAGACTCAGCGTATTGGTAGGTAAAATCTTCACCCATTGTCCACATAATGTGATTCGTTCTTGTAACATTTGCCTGTTCACGGGAAAAATGAGTTCCTAAATATGTACCTCAACGATGTTTATTCACAACTAATTACTCGATAATGGTCTGTCTCAGTCAGAGACAAACCAAGATACAACAAAGCTATTGTCTGCAAATAGCTGAGAGTGTACCTGTGTCATTGCTGCACTAATAAAATCATTCACTCTTATTTCAACATTGTAATCATATAGGAGAGTATTATCCTGCAGTTTGAATATCCCAATTGTGAATCCGTCTGCTAGAAGGATGAACAAAATGAATAACTTGAAGGTGACTGATTTCGTTGAATATCAGCACCTGAACAGGCTCAAAATCACCAGACACTTCAAATTTAAAACCTTCCGGTGGACCATAGTGATCAGGAAATACATTTGTGAAAATCTGCACAGCACAGACAAATGCATGATATTAATCGTTGAGGCGAAGTAACCAAGAAAAATGAAGGTAATGAGGCTGCTTTCAATTCATGCCTGAGATGAAGAACCAAATGTTTTAGATCCACGCCATATAACCTCAAGAGATTTATCATTCTTGCGTTTCGCTCTGTCTTGATAATCGATTCTCGCAAAATGCAGGGAATCAAATCCAACCTGCAAAAAAATGTGACGGTCCTTTTATAGGAAATACAACACAAAGCATGGAAATTTATTGGGGAAAACAACCATGCTGGGCAACTCTTTTTTCCATTTAAGGACAGAAAAAGTTAGACAACATGATACTTTCCAAAGTCTAATGGTTGCATCACAGTGAGCAGAGATCAAACCAAAAAATAACTCAGAGCTACACTTAAGACTGATTGGAAGGTGAAAACAGAAAAGGTTGAAATTGAGAAAACCTTAGATAGAATCTTCTACCTCAGCTCCGAGTAGGTAAGCTTGCACGGCAGAATGTCCAAACGGATCAATTTGCCATCCAACTCGAGGAACTTTGTTGAACTGTGACTTTATCAGGCCATGACCTAGAGTTGTTTGGTCAATCATGTCGATGTAATGAGTTGTTGCCTCGTCATGCATACACCATCCGCCATTTCTGCAAAGTGCCAACACTACTACAGTCAGGACAGTAATAGTGCAGAAATTGCCAGAGACCCATTTAAATGCTTACTGAGCGCATACATGAATTCAAATTGGCCAGCATTCACAAGTTTCCTCACTTGTTCTTGCGTTTCTGGACTTTGCTCTAACCACCACCTTTGGAAGAAAGCCTATCATTTTCATGAAATTTGTTAGTGGCTGTATCAAGCTAAGCTCGTTTGAAAGTGGACAGTGGAGTAAAAACAACTGTTTGTTCGCAGAAACCACGATTGTTTAGCAATTTGTGAGCAAACAATTTGTGAGGTAACACCTCAAGAGAGGCAGAAGTTGGCTATGATCCGCTTCTATCAAGATAAACAAATACTTCAAAGTGCATTGTCTTACAACAATAATAAAGTAAACATTGCAATATAAAAGTTTGGTTAAAATTTATTTTGGTTAAATTGCACTTTCTCTACTCATTGGATTTTTAGTCTTCGATCGAGGGTAATAGAAGAGGGCTCTGAGAATAAGCAATTAAGGGGGATAATCTGAGGCTGAGAAGACTAAAACAATTAGTATGCAAGTTCACGAGAATATAAATGTAAAGGTGATTGAAATTCCAAAGATAGAATTGTCTGAGGCATCAAATCTTTCTTCTGTGTTTAGATTAATAAACGGTAGACGTCCTTACTGCAGAATAATAACCAACATTCACGGGTAAAAAATGGTAACAGGTACTATCAAATGTAGTGTTCATGAAGCATAAAAGACAGAAAGCATGCGGCCACGTAATCTCAAAGGTTCATCTTGCCAAAGTACTTCTTTGTCATCCTCATGAAATTATAAATGAAAAACATGCAACTGCCATTTTCATGTTAATTGGGACTGTTATGCTGAAGTTCCATATCTTCTGTCTAGTGTGCCTTGGTGGCATGCCTAGTTACTGTTCTGATGCAATTGGATTGCAAAATTGCATAAAGATTTTAACTTTGTTAAAGTCCAAAGCCATCGGTATCTTCACGTCAACCATAATGGATTTGCAGAATTGTTAGATTAATAGCACCACCTTCAATTGGATTGAAATTTCAAAACAATGCTTTAGACCAGCGGAGTCAAGCTGATCAACTACATTCAAGCCTGAGATAGCAAAATTGACCGATTGCAGAGAACTCAAAACAGGGTTTGAAGATGATCAAAACAAAAATGAGCCTTGAGAGATATGCATTATAATCTAGATAACGCTATCATGCACACACACACTGAGAGAGTCTGAAATATGCAGAATTTACCATCTCGGCAAACGCAAACTTCCTATTGGGATCTCGCGCCAACGCTTCGATGACGGAATCGAGCACATTCTCGACGCAAGCACCCTGCAAAACCAATAACACATAAAAACATTTTCCCATTCACCTAAACCCATAATTATTCATCAACTGGACAATATAACCAAACTACGTTTCGCTCTTTGATCCCGAAAATTTAAGCACCTGGATAGAGTTATTGGAGCCGACAAAGTACTGATCGATGGTCTTCAACCATCCAACATCATCGTGCGAATGTGGGACCAAATGCACGTTCAACTTCCCTTCCACAACCACAGCACTGGTGTTGTACTTCACATAAGCACCATCCACTCCTCCATACAACCATACAATCTCCAAAATCAGAACTACAAAACAAGAAGCCACAAGAGTACCCATTTCAGCAGCAACGACAGACGCTCACAATCTCTCTCTCTCTCTCTCTCTCTCTCTCTCTCTCTCTCTCTCTCTCTGTGTGTTCATTGTACTCAGTGACCATTGAATTTATAAGATTGATGAATGGTGAAATCAGCAAAGAATTGGACCAGTGATGGAGTGATGACAGGTGGAGCTCGTCTGGTTATATTGGATTTTACTGCCCGGCCACGTTGACTCTTGACTGTGATTTTGGCACAGATTCTGAAATGGGTACTCCATTCAAGGCCTACCCTTTTTGCTTCACTCTCTTTCTATAGTTAAAAGGCCAAAGTTACTTTCTTTGTTTGGGCGTTATCATTCAATGAGGCCAAAATTTAATGCGGCAGATACACTTGTTTATGCAAAAAAACACTAAAATCTTTTTCGATGAAATGATCGTGTCCGATTATAAAAGTCAGACTTCCTCTTCATAAACCTCAGCAATCTCTGCCTACTTCGTCGTCAGTGCGAACAGTATAATCGGGTATACATTAATGTTTGCATAAGATATCGCCAGGCAGAATCGAATACGTACAAATCGAACTTCATCTCTATATTAATGTCAAAAGAGATCCGTTTTTTTTTTCTTTACTGGTTCCTTCGTCCCTCGTTGGAGAGAACCAACGTAACGATCTACGCTGCGACTGATTGTCCTTCACGCCTCAGTAACTTCCACCAGAAGTTCCCCCGACTTCAGTTCAACATTCATTGGGAGTTACGTCTCGTTGTAGGCCACATTATCATCCAACAACCTACTGTCATTCCCATGACGGTTCTTGACAAGAGAACCTGAAGGGAGTAACCTTAGATTGATTTAAAAGTGAGGCCAAGCTTACTCACGAACTCCATGACGACAGTTGCAACGCGCCAAATACAAAAACACCCAAACAAGACCAAAGTAACGAGTGCCCTCCATAGAAGAGAAGCCGTGGGGACTTCTATACAGAGCCAAGAGAACGGACGAAGCTGGCCCAGAAAGAGAGGACAGGGGAGACGCTTTCGGACCGGACAAGGATAACGATTGATTCACCATGATGCGACAAGGCGGGAAAACAACAAGAAACTAGCACGTGTGGAAGACTTGGTTGGAAAATGCCGAAGCTGGAAACGTCAATACCGAACGCAGCATCCTGTCTTATGCATGGGGCGGCGGCTTACTCACTGTTGCCGGTGGGGCTAGAATTGATTTGTAAAAGGGAAATGTCAACAATGTAATGCGCTGCAGGATTCGGTTCGCGTGTTACATATTTGCTTACCTGTTAAAATGCTACTTTTCGCTAATAATCTGTCATATCTTTTTAAATATATCGATTCTATACGCCAATGTTAGTATTCCTAAGTTTGTTTAAAAGAGCTAATACTATTGCTTAGAGGTGTGATCAAGTCGGGTTTTCAGTAGATAGAACCCATTTGTCCAATCTGTCCATACGCCAATTCAATCGATCTCCTCGGGCCTGGATGAGCTCCGGCAGAGCTCATGTCCCCCAAGCCAATGACACCCTCCGATCCTGAGATAATGCCATAGGTAATACCCCTAACAAGCTACACTCAAAGCTACCCAGATTTTGGAATGAAGCTCTTTTATCTCCAAGATGGCAATTAACCGAAGAACATAGAAGACCTATGGCCATTGTCGTCGGACCTTTTTCAACAGTTTGGATGAAGCCCTCTGTCCCCGTCACGTATGGCAGTTGATCTAGAGCATTAAGGAAAACCTTTGGACCACCGCGATAGGACCCTTTCGACCTATTAACATTTCAGCTTCCTGCGCATTTATTGCTTGTTCTGGTGCTGGTGCCGCTGCAGAAACTGATGAAGCGCAACGTAAAGCAGCCTGACAGCACAGTAGGCACTAATAGGTTAGCAGACAGGCACTGAAAAACAAGTATATGGTAACTTGATGGAACCCCGACTCTAGCCATACTACTGAAGAACCATCAAACGCTCGAGCGAGCATTCGTATATCCCCATCAAATTTCCAGCTCCTATGCCAAATCTCGATTCACACTACTAGGGCAAGTTTGGAGGCAAATAAAGCTTAAGTCGTATCAATACAGAGTTCCGGTCATTGTCATGAAACCTCATCAATTCATGCTTTTTCAAAGGAATGTGGACCAGGAGAGAGGATCCTTGAGGATCAACATGACATGACGATTGGACGGCCGATCTAGACAGCTTACCACACGGACAATACAGAGCTTAAAAAAATCTCAAATATCATCGAAATTTCACTCGGACAAAGCATGATCATTTGGACGGCCGATCTAGACAGCTTACCACACGGATAGTACAGAGCTTCAAAAAATCTCAAATATCATCGAAATTTCACTCGGACAAAGCATTGATCATTTAAAATATTGACATCCAATTTCTGTAATGAACTGCTCTTGTAAAAGAGATTGACAAAGGGGCGAAATAGCACAGCGTACAAGTTCCGGAAAGCTTTAAACCCCTAGCAAACTACAGAGAGCCAAGCTTAATATTCAAATAACCCCATAAAAATTGTCAGCTCGACTTTGTAACTACTACTTCTCTGCTCTCTTGAATTCTTCCCATGTGAACATGCACTTCTATGGCTCCAGAGGAAGGATCACTACCTACCAAACCCCCACAGCAACAAGATTTTCATTAGAACCAGTCATTCCATTTGTAAGTTCACATTGCACAGACGATGGTATGTTTCTACAACTATTTCATGAGAATAATAACCTGACAGGAAAATAATGACTATAGAAATCACTGCTTCTCCTCTTCATTTGGCCCCTTGTCTTCATCTTTTTTCTGCAATAGAGAGAACATGGCAGTTCGTCAAAGATCATATCATGATTATAGCCCTAGGCTCATAGCACATACGTTATAACTTGCACTCCTTGTATAAATTGGAGCTCTAACAAGGGAACCAAAGTGTAACGGAAAAAAATTTAGCATTCTCTACAGTACTCGTGCAGTAACATCCATAAGTAATCAAGTAGAAAATACAAGTCCTACTTATGGTGTGTTTGTTTTGGTGAAAGTGTTTTTCCAGAAAGTGTTTTCCGTACTTTCATCCATTTGATTCTCCGAAAATGATTTAGTCAACGGAAAAAACTTTCCAGACAACACAAATATCATGTTTAATTTTAAGAAAGTGAATTCCCTTACTTAAGAAGGTGAAAACACTTTCCGGAATTTCTCATCTTAAATTTGTTAATATTTTTCTTTTCTTTTCTTTCTTTTTTTTTCTTGTTTTTTCTTTTTCTTTTCTTTCTAAGAAGGAAAATATTCATGTATTTTCTTTTCTTAAAAAAAATGATTTAAAAATAAAAAATAATTTGAAATAATTTAAAAAATACAAATTTTTTGATAATTCACCTTCAGATTTTTCATTTTTCTTACCAAACAACTGAAAATACTTTCTAAGTCTTTTTTAAGTTTTAGCCAAATACCAAAAAATGAACTCATTTTCCTGGAAAATGATTTCCTGGAAAGTATTTTCCAGAAATGGTATGTTTTCCGCGAAACAAACGCACCCTTAATCAAAATCAAGCCAATTTACACCCTCATTTACACACAGAAAACCCAAGAATGGAGCATCGAACCGATGGATAACTATGATACCCTATATAAGATACACAAAAGATCCCACTTCTACCAGGGCTTCTATTACTGTTAAAATCGCACCTGCGACTGGTTTTGCATGGAAGCAAGCAAATCCTTGACAGAAGGATCATTTGGATCCACTCCAGGCAGCTGCAGGGGCAACAAATCATCATCACATGGAAGCTAGGCAACCCAATTGCTTTCTATGTTAAAACTAAGAATTCAAGGGTTCAAATAAAAGATGCATCAAACGTACCGATGCAATTATGGATGACACAAAGGATTGGTCTGCCAACAACTTGCTCATATCTGTCTGGCCTGAGGAATCTTTGTCACTGTCCTGAACCGACAATTGAAGAGCTGCAAGCACCACACAGTAATTTATTACACCACCAACCAGCAAGAAGGAAAAAAATTGTCTTCAATATGCGTCCAGCAATCATTGCAACAAAGAGATAGCATGCCAATCCATATTGCTCTCCACAATAGATGTAAGCCAGGAAGGAAATCAATTTCAAGGGAATTCACAGAAGGCATAACTAGTGTTGTGAAAGATGTCAACATGCAGTGCAGTCTCTCTTTCTCGTATGATAACACGAGACCATGTGAGTTTCCAAAGCATCTCTTCTATACAGTAGCACACAAGAAGACAGGTGAATACCATTCACCCATCTGTCGGGGGTGGACACAAGACATAAGGCTAAATAACAAGATCTAACCTAGAGCCAAATCCGGATCATCTGCAGCTGCCTCTGACATGTCAGTGTCTCGCATATCATGGCTAGAGGTGGTATCATCCATCGACATAGCAAGGGCCTGCTGTAGCAAAGCATTCTCGTCATCCTGCCACTTAAACAAATATTAGTCCCAAGTTCAACCAGTAAATGTACTGAGTGGAGGCCAACAAACAAATGATCTTATCATTAAAATTCAACATTTCCCAGAGTCCAAAAAGATGACAAAAGTAAGAAAACATGTTTTTTGCAAATTGCATCCCTCACGTAATTATGATAAGTTTTAGGTTAATTGCAACCCTTCAAAAAAGTAAGGTAACACAGGTCAATCATGTGACCATAGAGGATGGGAGTAATTAGTTGCACCGTCATGCAGTAAACATTGATGACTTTGCAAGAATCCTAAAATAGGCAGCCCCAATTGGGAATCAAAACAAGATGCAGCAAATTTTTCACAAGTAGACATTTAAATCATCAAAGCCTTCAGTCTGCTTCATTTGACAAACAGCATGGAAGAACTAGATAATTTGAAAACATAGGGGAATAGCACCATATAATCATAATTTCCCTCAGCGTCCCAAAATCTGCTTCAGCCTTGAAAAACCAATGAACCTCATGCTATAATTTCAACAAGAGACAATACGTTTTGAACATTCAATAATAACAAAGCAAAAGCCCCATAATGTATGCAGACAGTTGTGGTATTCTTAAAACTCACATAAGGTCAAGGATGTGAACCAGATGGGAAAATAGAAGCACCATTACTTATGAAATCATCAACTAGATACAATCCCCTACAGAGACTCTTTCTCCTTTCAGATACTTGCATGAATTTTAATCAAGAATATACTTATCCTGGTGCACGGGATAAACAATCAAGGGACGGCTCTCTCTCTCTCTCTCTCTCTCTCTCTCTCTCTCTCGTACAAAATGCAGGAAAATCTCCCAATAGGAAAATCCTATTTGATTGTAAAAAATAACTTTAAATATCTCAGCAGGAAAGCTGTGGAGCATCCATAACAGTTGATATGTAAAATTCCAACCAACAGATGCATTTTTTTTTTTTGGTCAGAAACCAACAGATGCATTTCATTTGCATGAAAATCGGACATTTTCCTCAAAATCAATAGCTTGGGGTCTTTCTAGGTTCTTAATTAAATGATTGAGAAATGGACTTAATAACACCAGGCAAACTGAAAGGCTTAACAATGATACTGACCATTAAATCATCTTTTTTATTATCTGCTTCAGAAGCTGAACCACTGGCACCTTCAGTCATGGTTGCATCTTGCGATGATGGCTGTTGTTCTCCTCCTTTCTCCTGCTTAGCAGCTACCTCTGCAGCCTTCTTAGCTGCTGCTTCTTGCCTTGCTCTTTCCTCTTCCATGGAAACTCTAAGAGCAAGGGCCAGCTCAGGATCCAGATTGGGATCAACACCAAGATCAAAACCAGAGACACCACCAGCTGCAGCTGCTGCAGCCGCCGCCGCAAATCCACTTCCACCTTCCCCATCCCCGGTGAAGATAGGCGTGCTACCAAACAATCAAATACATAAGGAAAATCGAAACACGTTCTATGGTTGACAACAACTTTCAAGGAATAAATCATAATGGCCTACCTTATCAGAACATCAGAAAGAGCATTTGGACCAGAAGGAACATGAACAATGTGGCTGGTGTCGTTATTATTCACAGCAGCAAGCAGAGCTTCCAGTTTCTCAGGTTTCCCTTCATCTTCTTCCCCAAAGTCGACAATATCAAGCGCTACACTGTTCTTCTTTAACTTCCTTCCAATCATCTCCAGTAACTTCTTGTCATGTTTGATGGGACTGAAAGCACCCAATATCAATATCAAATTGAAGAAGAAAAACATGACACATTGAAGAGCAAAGAACATAAAAAAACTCGCAGCACCTTCCAGCAAAGACTATAATTCTTTGTTGCTGCTTTTTATTTTGGCGATGCTTTAGTGCCAATTGAGCCACCTGGATTCCCGCAGCCAGATTCATCTCACCGCCAATTTCCAGGCCTAAATTCTCCACAGAAATAAGACATAAAAATTTTCGTAAGGCTAACCTAACCTCCCTCCCCCCCACTACCCAACAACAACCCCAACAAGAAAGAAAAGAAGGCCAACACCCATACAACACAACAAACAAAATCCTATCAAATGCCAATTTCCCAAAATATGAGGATTAAAAAGATGCCCACGAACAACTCCCCAATCCCATTTAATTAAATAAAATTATCTACTCAAAATACCAAATTCGTTGGGAAATACAATTGCCCAACTCTACCTGTGGACACAGACACCCTTCATGCAAAGCCACAGCAAATTTACGAACACAGTTGTCCAAGCCAACAAATTATTGAAAACCAGAGGTATTTCAGTACATGACCCTTCTCAACCACAGCCCCAAAATAAACAGAACATTGAAAATGCAAATGGAAGACGCACCGTGCATACAAGCCAAGATCTTGCCAAGGTCACTAGTAGGAGTAACCAAAACTCGAACTCCTTTCCCCGCCATAGTCAGAACTCCAACAGTGTTCTCCGGATTCGACTGCACACAACACCAGGACAACGTCTCAAAAAACTTTTTTCCCCTCCTCATAACAACACCTAGCAAAACCAAAACGAACCGACCACAGATCTCTCGGAGGGCAACCAAACGCAGAGACAAAGCAAACCCTACAGCGCACATCCCTCGCAAAAATTTAAAAAAAAACCCACAAAGCGGCGTGCCCAAATGATCAAAAGCCACTCAAAAGGATTCGCGTTTTCCCCTAATCAAACTCCCCACGCCCTGACGCAGCGCAAAACGAAGCCAAACGGAGAAGGCCCGCATCACTGCACCTGCGTTTTGGCGCCGCAAATGAGGTTGACGGCGTCCGCTTGGGCTTGAAACCTGTTGGGGGAGTAATCGCCATTGCGCATCCACTCGGAGTTGTCGATACATATCATCGTCGCCTGACATCAGCCAAAAAAAGGAGGAGGAAAGGAAAGAATCATCTAATCAGCCGCGGAACAGCGGCGAGGACATCGGAACCCTAATCGGCGACGCGTAATACGGACGCATCGGAATCGGAATTGCGAAGAGGGGAAGAGAGGGACGCGAAGCTAACCTCGAGCACCATGGTTGCGGATTTCGAGCTCGGGAAGCGAAAGATCGGAGCTTGGATTTGCAGAGACGAACGAAAGATGACGACGATGATGATGAATCGAAGAAGCCCTGAAGGGGGGGGCGGAGCTTTACTTGCTTGAGAGGCTAGCAGAAGCTGTGCTCCTGCACGGTCGCGATCACCATTCAAATGATGCTCCTCCGCGTTTTGTCCAATCAGCAGTCGCCACGTTTCGGTACGGGAGCTTTCGAAAATCGACCTCGGTCCCCGAACTTCAACGTATTTTCGTTACCACCCCCGAAACTTTTCAAAGCTTTGCTCATTTTACCCGATTTTGATCATTTCTTACAAACCATTCCATGCGTTGTAATTTAGACAGCCTCGTTTGGTATTTCGATCGTATTTTTGCTTCAAAAGGAATTTTAAAGTTCACTGAAATTCGAAGGTGAATGTAGTTTCCGTTTCATTTTATCTAAAATTTTTTAAATCGCAATCGAAATAAATACGTGAGAGTAGTTTGAAACGGAAATGAGGAAATTCGAGAGAATTTGGCGAGAATATTTTTTCAAGCCCATTTTTTCCTTTTTTTTTTGGGGCAAATTTCATGTTAAAAGAGAGTTTTCAATTCTCACGTATTATGACTTTTTTTTAGAAAATAATATGGAAACGAAAAGGGTCTTTTGTGTCGATTTCACTCTGATAAAGGACTAGGCCTCACTCGTGCATTATATTTGGTCAGGTAAACAATTTCCCACGTTAGCTAATGAATGCTGCAAATTTGGCTAGATTTCACACCTCGAGCAAGCACCATTCAGAGCAGTTCGAGTAATGCAGCTACAGATTATATTCATGGTACGATCCTCTCGGCATCGCTTGTTGAAGTGATCTCGCAGCATGTGTCCAAACATGATGAGCATTGATGGAGTACACAGTGAACATGAAGATGTGCTCCAGTGTTCCCTCGTGGCAATCTTTGCTCCTTCGTAGATTCATTGTTAACAATGACTATCAGATTGTTGGGATGGTGGAAGTGTGCATGACCCGTCGTTCGCACCGTTGTGTATGTCGAGATCATGGTCCTCATCACTGCTATAGACGTCAAAAATAGGACCTGAATGAAGTTGACTTGGGGTGTCGTCATTTTTAAGGGCCGGCTTGAAACTCTGTTCCTCTGACTCGTCGTCATGTGAAAACGACGTATCTTCTGCATCCAGAGAGCTTCCTTTGATGCCGATCTGATGGTAGCCTAGGCCATCGGATCTGTCCATGTCATCCGCCAAGGAATCCAGGGATGTGACTGAGGTCACGCTATGGAGAGGAGTGGATGAGCCTTGCTTGGCCTTGGCCCTCCTCCGCCATCCGTGCAGCGATGTCCTCACGCTTTCGGGGATCACCGATTTCTTAAATTTGGAACCCATCTGCACCATATGAACTTGAATTTGAGAGGTGTCGCATGAATAGGCTCGGACCGATCACAGTTTAGAGAAAGAGAGAGAGAGAGAGAGACCTGTGTAACAATGACATATAGAGGGAAAGTAATGAAGCTACACCAGAACTGAGACACAACCCTGCATATATCCGCAAAATGTTTGTGTGAGCTAATGTCCCAGGATAGATCATAAGAGGAAGTAGGAGGGGAACGAAGGAAGACCTACCCGAATGATAATCGGATCACCAGCAAGCTGCGATTATTCATGAAACAAGTGGTGTCCCTTATCTCCCACTGCAAATATAGATCTTGTCATTTTGGATAGAGGTGTCAAAATGGGTCTTAAATCCATATATGACTCATTTAAAGAGTTAACCTTAAATGGGTTTTAAATTTTAAAACTTAAAAATAAATGGGTTGAGTTTGGTACCCATGTCCAATCCACCCACTAGATCCATCCACACACTCTCTCCCTTTTTACAAAAATGTTTTAAAAAAATCGAAATTTAATTATTTTTGTTTATTCTCTTTTTCTTTTATTTTTTATTTTTTCTTTTCTCTTCTTTCTTTTTTTTTTTATTTCGGCCGGTGATCGGCCACCGGGGCGGGACGACCTCGCCGGAGGCCGGCGAAGCTCGAGCTTGCCGGCCTTAGGCGAGGCTCGAGCCTCACCAATCTGGCGAGCCTCAAGCTCGCCCGATTCCAGCGACCTCGAGGCTCGCCCAATCCCGATGAGGCCGAGGCCTCGCCGACCCGTGGCGAGACGCCAACCTTGCCGATCTGGTGAGCTCGACCTCGCTCGAGGCCAACGAAGCTCTTGGGCGAGGTCGAGCTCGCCGGCCTTGGGCGAGCTCGACCTCGCCCGAGGCTGGCGAGTTCGAGCTTCGCCGGCCTCGGGCGAGGCTCCACCTCGCCAGATCCGGCGAGGTCGAGCTCACCCAAGGCCAGCAAGCTCGAGTCTCTCCAGATCAGCGAGGCTGGAGCCTCGCCGACCTCGACCTCACTTGTGGTCAGTCGCCGGCCACAGTGGCCAGTGATGGGCCAAAAATAAAAAAAAATAATTAAAATAATTAAAATTTTGATTTAAAAATATAAAAAATATTAATATTATTAAAATGAATGCACAAAGTAAAATCAAATCAGATTTTATATACCAAATATCGAAAAATATTTTCTAGTTTATTTTCAGATTTCAGCCAAACGTCAGAAATTTTTTTATTTTCTTGGATAATGACTTTATGGAAAATATTTTCTAGAGATGTTGCATTTTTCGTAAAATAAACAGAACCTCAATTTTAAAAAAAATTATAAAAATTTTTCACTAGCTTTGTGTTGCATAAAATGTTTTAGCAGTATAATTTTAAAAAAAATCATAAGAAATAAGTATTTCTTAGATTATGTTAAATATAAAAGTGTTTTAGCAATACGGGTCGGGTATGGATTGGGTATGGATCGGATCGGGTATAGATCGGGATATTTATACTATGAATAAATGGATCATAAACGGGTTAATGGGTCAATTTGGGTCTAACCATTTATGACCCAACCCAAACCCGACCCGACCCACCCGTTTAACAAGTCTAATTTTGGATAATCGATCGAATCAACAAAATAGGAACCTTACTAGAACAAGATGAGTATTTTGTTCTGGTGCAAAAATGAAAACTGGTTGGATTCAAGTTCCAAGATGACAAGGCCACCTCTATTTGATTTTCCTAATCACATGTCTCAGTGACAAATGCAAATTATATTTGCGGCGAGGAAACAGCACCCTTAGAAACTGCACAGATGCACTTCAAGGGATGATAGCAGCAATCCAACAATGATCCAGCCAGGACCATTATAATAATTAATCTAAACAATGCATAGTTGAGGTCAGTTGTATCAATGATGAAGACGCTCTATCTCATAGTACAGACAAAATAAATGGCAAAAGGACACCAGAAGTGCCATAAGTTGTGTACAGAGGATACTTTGGTGTCATTACTTTTTTTCGGATCACTTTAGTGTCAAGTCGGAGGAAAAGAGATCACTTAAGTGCCAATTTAGCCGAAAATTCGACATGGCGTTTTTTATTAATTTTTGATGCCAACGTGGCTCGTCGGAGGATGAGTCAGCGTGTACAGTCAGCATTTTTTATTTTAAATAAATTTTTTCCTTTTTTTCTTTTCTCCCCTCGCCGGCTGGTTGCCAGTGGACGGGCCGCCGGCCACCGGCAAAGCCCGAGAAGGGCTAGGCGAGGGCGGCCTTGCCAGATCTGGGCGAGGCAACCCTCGCCGGCGACAGGCGAGGCCGCCCTTCGCCGGCCATGGGCGGGGCGCGGGGCGGCCTCACCAGTCGTCGGCCCGGCCATCGGCAATCGGCCGGCGAGAGGAGAAAAAAAAAAGGAAAAAAATAATTTAAAATAAAAAATGCTAGTTGTACACGCTGACTCATCCTCCGGCGAGCCACGTCGGCGTCAAAAATTAATAAAAAATGCCACGTCGGATTTCTGGCCAAATTGACACTTAAATAATCTCTTTTCCTTCGACTTGAAATCAAAGTAATCCGAAAAAAAATTATGGTCCGTACACAACTTATGGCACTTCTGGTATCCTTTTGCCCAAAATAAATTAGGGCTAGTTCAGATTGCTCAACTAAGGTTATTCGTCAGCAAATTGCTATGCCATTGGCAGAGTCCACTTAATTACACAAAAGATTTCATCGGTGGCACCTAGAGAGTTAGGCCAAACTTCGCTTCATGCGGTCAGACCTTCCTATATGAGATTCTCATGCTAGAAAGGGAAAGTTCACCTCAGATGCAATGCAACAAAGACATGTTTAGGAACTACCTATGACCAGGTCAGTTTCTTACCAGGGACCAGATAAAAGTTGTCATCTCAAACGCATTCTGCAATATAAAGAAAGTTCCTTGAATGGATAAGCAATTAGGTGTACAATATAACCGCAGCAATTTATAGCTGATTTCCCTGATTGCTCACCTGAAAAGATATGAACTGTATCAACCATAAAAGAAGCCGCGGCTTCCCAAACCAGAAGAGCCCATCCCCCAGTTTAAATTGATGATTTTCCTTCGGGGGACATGAATCCATGATTTCAACAGCCAACTTCACAACGACATGGTGAAGCTTGGTACCAATCAGCAGGATCAACTTTTGAGAGAGATAGAGAGAGGAAAGCAAAGTTAGTCGTGATTTCTGAATTCTAAAAGAGAGAAAAAAAGAACATATAAACCAATAAGATGACAGATTACGACTTACAATTGATGGAAGGAAGGAAATCCAAAAATAGATGTTGCTTCCTGATAAAAAATAGAAAAATACATAAGAGATAACTTCCTTAAGATAAACCCACAACCAAATGATACATTGAAGTATCGGAATCCAACGATTGGTGCAGAATCTTAACACATCGGTAGCAGTCATGTTTCTCCTTTGAAAGTTTAGCCATATGTCTAGCTCCAACAATCCATTAATAACTCAGCACTTCAGTAATTGAACCAGCGAACATCTCGCAAATCTTTCTAATTAAGCATCTAACAGCAGTTTGAGATAACTTTTGGAAATCCGCTCCAACGTAAATTTGAAACAAGGTAGTGTTATATGGATGACATCTCGGTATGAAGAGACATAAATGCATTTCAGTGGACATTCATATCCTTCGATTTGATGCAGACATGACGTTGCCCTAATAATGTCTCCGAAAAGAAACATATTAGCTGACGCCATAAAAATAAAAATACAACAGATGGGGTAACATGTGTTGAATTGCCAAAACAAAATGTAGCTTCTACCTTACCCTCCAGATCTAAAGAGAATTACCATGGAAGTCCAGGAATATGCAGAAAATGGCATATATCCAGAGAGGCACGCTGCAAAAGAAGTGCAAAATAAATGGCTGCATGAATGGCTGAAAAAGACACAGAAACTTGTGACAGTTTCGGCGACCACAAGGGCAACTGCCTTATAGAACACGAAAAAGTAGGAGTTGTGAGCCCAAACTTCACATTCTGCAAGACTTCATTTTTGATTAATCATATCTAGTTAGATTTAGAGAAACAAACAAAGTTGTTATAACATTAAAAGCAGTCATAATTCTTGGAAACATACAGATTCATGTGCACCCGCATTAACATTAGTGAATCTCTACTCTGTAGTGTTTTACTGTATTATGTAGTAAACGGGATATTTGGCATCCATTTGAGTTGTTTCATTCATCGGAATACCAGAAACAAATTATGAAAATATCATCCAACATCAAAATTAGAAAACCCTTTAGCCAAGATTCCAAGGTGAAAAGCCATAATTTTCTAGTAAATCCATCATAGCAACTTCTTTGTCGAGACCAATGAGATGCTTCATCAGGTCAAATATCATAGATAATGACACTTATACTCGGAAAGCTAAATCTTCAAGCATGTGCACTGAACACAGATAACACCTTGGCTTGACATGGTTTTGATGTACAGTTGAAATCTACAATTGCCCCAACTAAGTCTATGTCTGAAGAGAAAGCGGCTTCTGTTCCTGTTATAACCTCTAATATAAATACGGAATAGACTCGGCAGGAGTAAATACTTCAATTGCAAAATTCAAGGCAGGCAAGGGAGATATTACCTAATCCCAGCAATATCTCGAAATTCTTCCTCCATGCTACGGAGCATATAATTATGGAAGTCATATGATAGAGGGAGTTCGTGAGTCTGCAATTCACAACACACAAAAAATGGAAGAGTATTCATGAATTTATCACAATGGAATAATGATGCTCTGTTACTCCACTATCAAAGGCTTTCTCCTTTATTAAGATTTTAGGCATCACCTTTAAGTAGTTAGAAACAGCGATTTCTTAATTCAGAGGACTACATTTTCAGAAGCAGTCTCAATCTTCGCCACCCTAACACCAAAGCCTTCAGCCATTTTCATGGTTAAATGTTGCTTAAATGGAGATTCTGTAACTTTTCTCCCCCCCATCAATTAGCATATATAACACAACTAGATAAAAAGCAAATGAAGTATAAGAGATGCATGTGATAATTTCATGTCGATTTAAAGATAAATTAGAATTTAGAAGTCCTTCAAGAGAAATCACCGTGATGAAGCCCAAGCGCAATGCCATGTAGTCAGGCCGGTTTATCGAACTCCAGAATTGACGACTAAAGCAAAGCTGACCACAGTAGGGTTCCGTATCAGAGTTATTAAAGTATCATCTTTTACAAGTCTCAAATAAAAGTACATATATGTGGGATCACTGCCAATCCCTTCAGAAGCATAGGCTGGCATATAGTGCTATAATAAATCTATATAAATCAACATTAGAAAGCAAGCGAAGTTTGATTAGGATGCAGGCAAAGTAACTTCAAAGATACAAGTTTACTAGAATTTCTAGCGAATAAAAAGTGTCAATTCAAGTCTCCAGAAGTACAAGAAGTACAAGGGACGTATCTACTATCTAATATGCTAATCAACATTGAGCCAAGTCACATGACTTTAAGTAGAAATACAAGGATTAGAATAATGTGATAATACCAGCCAAACCAGAAGCTTGTGTTGGCTCCATGGATGTGATGTGTGGTGAATAATGAAAGTAGATAGCCGCATCAATTTAATATCTTTGGAAGCTTCTCCTGGTAAATTTAGATGAGTAGTCAGGAAAATGTAACAAGGTGAAACTACGAAAGGACACAATGGGCTAAACAGTTAACTGACATACCAAACAAAGATAAGTAAAAGCACGAGATAAAAATACTTCATCTACGCTGTCCAGAACCATCTGAATAACTAAAATGCTTGATTCAAAAGGTTCTCACGAATACGAAAGGTCTTGCCTACGACTCTATTAGTCTGCTTTACTAATGGCACGCGTAAAAGATATCTGTGGACCTTCTAATATCTGGATGGACATTGTCTTTGCTTGGTTTTCCCATATTTTCCAGCTATATATCTGATTGACAACACAAGGCAAGCACATTAAGTTCATTGGAAAAACGAAACTGTGTTGGCGATCTAGCATGATATACAACCTTAATCATAGCAAGCGCAATTGCTGCAAAGCTGTAAGAAACATGGACAGTTGCCAGGACAAACAAGAAACGGTGAAGCTGCTCAAGACTTTCGTATGAAGCAAAAGATTCATGACCCTGCAAAATAGTCAAAAGTGGGTTAAAAGAGTCTTCAATATTGCATCGTATTCAGTCTTCAGTCCTTCCCAATGAGCATCATCAGTATTTGTCAACGAAATTTATATAGACCATTGCAGAAAAATCTACTCATAAGCCATTCAAGAACCACCGAATAATTTAAAACATCTAGAAGATTGTCAGAATAAGAGCATATTGCCTGGGAAATTATAATTGGCTACATTCTGCATATCTCAGAGGCAGCCAAATATAATACCTGAAGCAAAACTGTTCAAACCAATTGGAAGTGATGCTTGGCAGATGATTTTCTTAAAAAGACCGTCCATTAGTAACTAGAAAGGCAACATCGAGGCCAATCTACCTGACCTTGAAGAACTCGCAGTCTATCCGAGAAACATAGACATTGTATAATGGCTTACTGCTTACACAACATGTGGCAGTACGTAAATTACAATTCATGTCAACATAATGAGTGCTTGAAGAAACATAACTCCAGCTAAGCATCTAAAACACCCTAACTTAACCCCCTAACACAACTAGCATTGGCAATTGGAGTTGAACAAGTAGAAACCTTACCTCAGGACAGAAATGATGCTCCCCAGCAATCACCTGCTCCTTCGAGATATTCAGATAAACTGAATTCGGAAAGAGAATGTGGTCCCCGGTTCTAAAGTCACCTTCTCTTGCACATGGATAAAACCGGCTGCTTAAGGCCGAGGATTTGATGCAGATTTTTGCCACAAATTTTATCCAATGACCCATCAGCAGAGACAGGAGCCCGAAAAGCATAAGCTCTGCCCGCGGATGATAGCAACAACAATTAAACTCAGAAATTCACAACTTCAGGTGAAAAACAAGAGAATGCCATTCTCCGAATGTTTCAATTTCTCACCTTCTTTAATCTTCTCCAGAGCAGCAAAGAGAGATTTCCTATTAGTCTTGTCTAACCACTACAATGAGACACGACGCAACATCAACCATTAATTCTCAAGAGCCTTTTCATCGATTTCCTTCTTTCTTTTTCTTTTTTTCCACTCTCAAAGCAAAATATCAATCTAAAATTCAATCAAGCAAGAGGACTAACCTCGCAGCATGCTCACATTGCATCAATAATAAACAAACTGCAAAATTATCTCTTTTTGTGCGTGCGCGCGTGCGCGTGTGCAAGGATTCTCTGTTCAGTATAAAAAACGATACTGTGACAACTGACAACACATTTTCATTCTCCTACTCTTTTCTTCTTCCAACTTTCCTCGAACGTCTGAAGAACCAAAAGGATGAACAGAGAAAGCTCAGAAAAGAAAAGTCCAGACCTTTCCAACCCTCTTCAGAGAGCCGTGAAAGAAGTAACCCAGAGCAACCAAGACGCTGACCACTGTCGCCACCAAATATGTTGGGGTCTCAGCCAGCGATCTCCCTTCTCCTCCCATTTTAACACCAACCCAAAACTCACTCTTCCCTTTTCTTTTAAATCTCCAAACACGAACTCAAGCCCTCTGGTACAAGAAAGAGACACCCACTCTCTTTGACTCAGCCTGAAGCAAGAAAGGTCTTAACTTTTAAGAGGTCACATTAATGGTGGGTCGTTGGTGTGAGCAGAGAGCAGTGAAAATGAAAAACACATTTATGAAGACGTGTATGGGGCGTTAGGGACGGAGTGGGCAGGGTGGGTCCCCATTGGCGATCATCTCCGCCACCAGCAACTGCCAGTTCTACTAACGTTTGCCGTTTGGAAAGCGACTCTGTTTCCTCGTCTTTCGTTTGCTCCTTTGTGTATGTACTGGTCTTTTGGGTGTGTGACTTTCACACACACTCTCTCTCTCTCTCTCTCTCTCTCTCTAATGCATAAAGTTTTGGCTCTGTGTGGCCTTGTTTTTCTAACTGGGGGAGGGAATATCACAATTCACTCCTTTTGATGATTCTCACCGAAAGAATATTGAGGAAAGAGATTAAACATTTGATGAGGATTGAGATGATATAAAGTTGGTGTAGGGAGCAGTTGGATCAGTGCTCGCCATATGTAAGCACGTGGTTCAATTTCCAAGCCATTTCATTCGAGACGAGATCACGCTAGAAATCACGTGTTCATTGATCGTTTGATTCGTGCCGTCGTGTTAATAATTCTGGCAGTTTTTCTATTGAGAATGAGTTAATAAGAACACGTCGATTCATATAATTTCGATTCATGTAATTTCGAATGCGTGTAATGAGCTTGGATTTAAGTTCTTACTATATTCGAATTATATTCATATAACATTTCGAGAAATACCGTTAGTATTCATAATGATAAGGTTAAAATCAAACTTGAAGGCGCTGGAAAATATACGAGCAATCAAAGTATGAGATGTTTGTAGATTCAATGAAGTAAAAGGCAGGACCCTACAATGTAAATGAGTTATTTGCTTTGGAGAAGCATTTGAAAAGATGAAGATTTTATCTCAGCGGTAGAGATCAAACAGCCTATTCGGTTCTTTGATATCTCGAATGGACTCACATATCAATTTTTCTTCTCAAACCATATTTCAGACGCAAAGCCTAGTCTAGTTACTTAAAACTTGGGCCAAAATGGAAAAATGGTCATCCCTAGAGTTTAGTCCGACCGTAACGCCAAAGCGTTAAGGTTCGGGTGTTGCATTTTGTGCCAGTTTGTACAATGTTTCTAGGTCCATTGCTGGCTCAACTCAACTAAGCATTCTTTTCTCCAATGCATGATCCAACCGTGGATGAGGGGGTGATAAAAGAGAGATCGGTATCATTTTCATCATTTCTTTCTTTAGTTTTCTTAAGGAACATGGTCATAGCTCAAATCGAAATCACCCGAACAAATTCCGCTAGATAAATAAGATCTGGCTTTTATCTCTTAGTAGCAAACGAACTAGAGCCAGAAATCCAAAACATGATTACAAACTTGATCACATGAATACAGATAGTACAATGCACCAAATCTAATATTAGTGCTTGCTTAATTAACTAATTAATCAACCACTTGAACCGCTTCAAGTTTCTCTTCCTTGGTGACCTTCTCAGCCTTTGGGTCAAGGTGACGTTTCATCTCCTCCTCAAGTGGCTTCTTCACAGGCAATCCCTGGTCAACCCAAGCAAGATGACCTCCTCCCATGTTCCACACATGCTTGTATCCCTGCCCAAATTCACTCATCGTCGGCCAAGTTTTCTCCGATTAAGTATAACCGCATTCATCACACGACATAGAAGAGATTAAAGAGAGAGGAGTTCGGCGCACGCGCAATGTCGCATCGCTTAGATGGATGAAGAAGACGTCATGTTTGCCCAAACACCTAAAAGTTCCTCATGTTGCTTGACATCATTATATGCCCGAGTGATTCCGGCATCGGATCATTATGAAAAATCAAAAGGGAACGAGCCGAAGGAAACTCACGGCTTTAAGCATGTCGGTGCCCGCCGACAGCGATCGGGCTCCGCTCCGGCATCCCTGTCGGGTCGATGGAACCCCCATCATTTGACAAGTTCCATTCTAGAGTACATGCAGAACTTCTTGAAATTTTGAAAGACCCAACAAAAATTGAGAACGGAAGAGGAAACATTACCACCACAATGCGATCTTCCAACCCATAGGCAGATGAAACTTGCTCCATGAACCGAGGATTGTTCACTCTACCTAAAAACCCCACCAAGAAGAAGAACAGCAGCAACAACAGTACGTAACTCCATTAAAGAATTTCAAGAGAGTTTCAACATCAGTCAATATCCAGAACGAAGACGACATATTCTGCGATTCATCACCTTCCGGGGTAACAAAGAGGTAGGGAATGTTCAAGACGTCCTCCGCCTCGGGGTGACCCTCCTTGAACTCTTCTTCGGTCCTAAAGAAACCGACACTCGACGATGAAATTTGTTCATCCCAAAACAAGAATTGCAGAAGAAAGAAGAATTTTCTACTAATTCTCATGCCGGACGACCCTTGTCCCCCACCTCACGTCTAGGAAACGGTGGCCCGAGCTGACCAGATCCCTGGCTGCGACAACGTCGACGGTGACCACTCCCGGTCCAGAGCTACAAGGAAAAAGAAAACACGATGAAACCAGGAACAAATTACAAAGGAACAAAAAACGAATCGGCAGAACAACTCCGGCGAAGTCAACCGGGCAATTTCGGAGTTCCACGAAGTTCATGAGCAAGTCTGATCGGAAAGATCAAGCCCCGACCCCGTACCTTTCGAGGGAAGCCATGAACACGATCGAGAAAGCTCCGGGAGTTTCCGGATCCGGGTCGGGAGCGGGGAGAGACGGCCGCCGGGGCTCAGCTAATATCGGCGGAGCAAAGATCGCAGGCGCGCTCTCACTTCTCTGCTGGCGCTAGTAGTGCGAGAGTGCGAGAGCGAGAGAGAGAGATAAGGCTCGGGCTACAAGGGGGCGCGTGTTTCCTGCTGACGAGGAAGGGATGCAATCGCGTCGCGCCACGTGGACTTCGACGTAACGCCCCAACTAACTAAACGACAATTTCTTGTCGGACCTGGGGTGTTCGGACCAGACCGAAGTGCTGAGACGCCGTGGAGTCCACGATCAGTTCGCGGGCCCCACTAATTGACGTCGCCACGTCGGGGGGGTCACCTAAACTTCCTTAACGCTAATCCCTCTCTTTGTTACGGTCGGCCAAACTCGAATTGTAACCGGAGATCTCCTCTTGATCCGATGGTCGGCATCCAATCGCCATATCCACCGCATGCGCCGTTGATTACCAGAAGTCTCTAAAATACAAATGTATGTCACTTTACTCACGAAAACGCTTAGCCATCTCAAAGCTTCTCGATCATCTTGGCCCCCTCCTCGAGTCATTATGTCTCGTCTTGATAACCTTCTCTCTCTGACACGAAAAAGGCTCATCACAACACAAAACTATCAATATGATATCTAGTAATCGTCGTGTTTTGTGTAAGCATAAGATATATTTGCCAACAATCGAGTCATGACTATTTATTATTTCCGGTAACCATTTAAAAAATTAGGCATTTTATTTTTCATTGGAAGAAATAGATCCTAACTTTTTGGCACACTATTCTATTGTATAAATTCAAATCACGATGATCTATAATCATGAAATTAGTAATTATTATAATTATAATCTTTTTTCTAATTTCATGATTATAGAAATTAGAAATTTTCGACCAAAAAAAAAATAGTAATTTCCTATTTTCACAACATAAATTTAGTGTTCCGCATCCTCAGTTATCATTCGAAATCGTCAAAAAGATATTGGCCTCGAACAGTTTTTTCTTCTATGACTCACTTATTTATTTTTTTTTTTAATTTCAGCGACCCGTTCGTTTAACTTCAAAAAGTGTGTGGTAATTCATGATTACTCGATTTTATCTAATCAACTTGTGCTTTTTATTTAATATGATAATGAATTAAGTATCGTGGAAAGCATGATTAGTAACTTTTTGCGTATCTACAATATTACGAGATGCATTTTCCATTATGGTTGGTGCAGAGATGCAAGTGGATCTTCTGTGCACAGGAAAAAAAAAAAACTGGATGGATCTGCAACACTGAATCACCGTCCAGTCAAGGCTTTTCGATTGACAACGACAACAACACCGACAATGTACGGATTATTTGTAAATTGTTGGATCGTGAATCATACCGAATTTCTAACCGATCTAGATTTCTATTGATCCTTTCGTCGATTTCGCTCTAGCATCGATTTCTTTATGTCAACCCATCGACGATTCATCTTCGTCATAGGCTAATCGAAATCACAACATGTCATAGATGCAATGTTGGGCCGACAATTTTCATGGATATTATTATATGTATGTAGTCGTGTGGGACTGTGGCAAATAAAAGATCTTTTGATTTCTCATTTGGGATCATCTATCTGATCGACAATATGAACAGGATATATACAGGGAACTAAACACGACAAGGTCCTCATTTGAAGGAACAAGATTAACTTTTCAGCTATAACCTCAAAGGTCGTGAAGGGGCTTCGCTGCTGCCGCTGCTGACAACGACGATAGAATAATACAAAGAGCATTGCCGAGCTTCAACTAGCAACAGCGTCTTCACAGATAAGCCGGAGGAGATTCCATAAGTTGAGCGCACAGATTCATTTCGAGCGTGGATTAAAGTAAACCTGGAGAAGAAGGAAGTATGCGGGAAAAGAAATGGAAATGATAGACTAGTAAACACCATAGCTGAATAACATGAGTTGGGTAAAGCATCACTTGTCAGGGATCAACTTGTAAGTCCCACGTGCTCTAACGTAGTCCGAGATTTTGGGATCCACTAATCACAAATCAACTTGTTTCACAGTTAAATACATCGCAAAGGCAACATGCAAACTAGGGGCCCCAAGTCACGGTGGGAGCTTTTGCGTTTCACCTAAACTGTTCCATCTAATGATGAAACGAATTCACTGCCGTCCATACATTCTAAAGTCTAAACAACAATTATTTTTTAAGGATGCATCTCATACCTGATGTTTCAAATAGCAGAGCAAATCGCCATTTTCCTTCTTGATACTAAAGCCCAGTTTCTCTCTGTGTCTGCAAAACATAATTAACATTAAACCTCGATAGACTTCTACGCTGGTCTCAAAAATTATAAACAATTTTGACCATACGAGCATTTACAGTATCTCTCCATACATATTAGTCCATTGAAATAACAGCTCCCCCAATGCATAAGGGTGGCAAGTAGTTATGCCTCAAACACTCCGCATCCCCACCCCGCAACCCCAATCCTAAACCAAAGAAAAAAGAAGGAAAAGGAGTTATTTTTAACTTCTAAAGTCAATTAAAAAAAGAATATAGAGAAGTATCTTTTAATTTCCTTGAATCACGTGTCTTCTCTTTTTACTGAGCCCCTCCTTCAGAGAAACTTCCATTGGCAACTAATCCTCTCTCCCTCTGTCTGAGAAGCAAGATGGTGAAGATCCTACCACACTTCTCTATGGCATAAATATGATGCTGCCAGTGGACTTTTGACAAATTACACAGGCACCAATCCATTTACAAAACCTAAGTGTTGCTCCCATTGAACTGTATTACTTCAGATTTCCATCTCTAATGTATGTCATTCCCACAAATTCCCATTGCATGTTGTGACTATTAGATTTGCCTTGCTCCATGATGTATCTATCTAAAAAATGTAAGTTGCTCAAAAAGTAGTATGTAGAAGATTTCATTGCTCCGTGATGTACTACAGCAAAGACAAGTATCTCGTGTCTTTGACAGAAGACTGGTATTAGTCAAGAATAAAATCAGCACAAGCAGAAGGGCTTCGATTATGTCCACTATCACAGTGCCTACTAGTACAAAAATCACAATTTTCCATGATTTTCTTCAACAGTAGTACTATCTAGCACCCAGCATAACTTTGTAAGTTACAAGGGTCTCTGTCTTCAGCAAGGAGTTGCTGGCATTCAATCTAATGACTAGTGGCCCTCATAACTCTACAAGGACAAACTGTCAAATGCAGATGGAGAAGCTTCAAGTAAACATCTTAAGTAGGTCAACTATAACTCTCAAATGCCTATCGAGTATAGTAAACCTTGAACTATCAATAAACCCAAAGTACTTTGCTATACTAAAAAAATTCACCTTGGACAAGATTGACCTTATGCAAACAGTGATGCCAACTGGAAGAAGGCCTGCCCATCATTAAAGCAAGCCAAGGATTGGTGTATTTAGCAATTGTCTTAACTTCGTTGTACAGAATTGTCCATCGCTTGCATGCGTAAAGATAGATACCATGTGCAAATTTGCCAGTCTTAGCAACACATTTTTAAGGCTGTATAAGTACAGGAACTCCTCACGTACATGCAGATGTATCGGCAGAAACATCCACACAGGCAAAACTATGTAATCAATTATGCACCTCCATGACCATACTGATACCGAGCAGCACCATTTCAATTTTCACACGTGATCCTAAACAGAAAACATAGGCTCGCCAAATGAATTAACCATAATGAGAATGGCAATAGAAGCAAGCCTCCAGTTGACTTATTCAAGACAATAAGATGGAAATATGCAATTGCAGATTGTCTTGTCACTCAATCAGCATGACGCCATCATAAGCATTGTAAGTTCTAGTATAAACATTGGAAAAACTGCACCCTTTATTCATCAAGATACCGCAACTCAAAGTGGCTCTAGAAAGTTACCTCATGACATGCTCTCTTGGTCCTCACATCATGCTTGCACACAGGGCAGAACAATCCTCCTTTCTTCAGCCAAGACTCCACACAGGCTGAATGAAATTCTGGATGGAGCTCTCGAAGTTAAAGAAGATTATATATGCTAGTTATCTTACTGGGAAAGAAGCGACCCACTGATAAAACCATGTTTCCAGAAAATGACATTTACCAATGAAAACTCAACCTTTAAATGTTTTTGCCTAAACAATTTGGAAGTTGAATTGTAACAAGGACACTGGTGGTACCACTTCCGTAAGGATGTCGTATAACAGTACAAGTCTCAATCTTTTCCCTCAACCAATTTGTAATAACCCTTGAAGCAGATCACCCAAGTATCCTAAAATTCTACCTAATGCAAAGTTGCAAGAATAAATCACAATAAATCACATGATGGCTTAAGCTTTCTAATGTAATTTAAACTAAATGAACACAAGATGCTCGATGAAGAAATGAGAACTGTACTCTGACCAGGTTAAAATGTGAATCATAAATTAAATTTCTCCGAAAGAGCCACATAAAACAAGCAAGAAAGATAGCCATGTTGTACCGTGTTGGCAAGGAAGGGTTTTAAGGATCTCTCCATCTTTGTAATCCTCAAGACAGATGGCACAAACTTCCCTATCGTACTTGGCACTACTTCGAGCAGAATTGAAGGCGAAGTTGGGAAGTTCTGCCATGATTTTATCATCTACATGTTTTACATGATGCATTCTTCCTCGCCAGTACAACCATGATCTTGGAATAAACAAGGCAAAAGCCAATACGCAAAATATTAGAATGAGGGAGATGAGCGATGTAGCCAGCACAGTCCAGCTTGTTTCAACATGAGATCCGTAAATGCAGCATTCCCCTGTTCCAACTTGGGTATGCTCCTTTAGACTCCGACCAGCTTCATTCGAAACAAAAACTGCAGGAATCATGACTTCCTTGGGATTAACCATCACTGCACGATAGAGAACGCACCATCAACCGATAATTTAAGTAACCATTCAACCATGCTCATAATGTTTCTCGATATTTATGCCCCCTGGATTGCCCGACATTTATGCAATAACATGGACCCAGAACGCAGATTTAAGTTTGTGACACAGCACAAGAGACATGTCTTTTTCTCCTTAATCCCCCAACTACTTAAGACAACGATCTTCCGATGACATAATAAATCTTCAATTTAAGAGAACTCGAGGCACCAGAAAATCTTATTGCAAACAGCAGATCGAGTTCACCATCTTGGAGCTTTTAAGCATTCTATGAACCGACCAAAAATGGAAAAAAAAAAAAGAATTGAGCTCAACTACGAGAAACGATCCCACAAAGGAAGGTAAGGTCCATAATTCAGCATCAGCATATACACCAATCAACTCATACTAGTCATGAGAAACTTGAACCACAATGCGACTCACTGTACATCAACTCGGCCTCTTCGCGGTCATCGTACACGATGACCGCGCCGAAACCGGCAGTCTGAGCGTTCACTATCTTGTCCTGGAACGAACAATTGCTCCTCACGATCAACGCGAACCTAACCGAACCAGTTCCGTTCGATCGAACGCCGCCGCCGCCGCCGCCGCCGCGGCGCAGGGCGGAGCAAGCGTCCGCGGGATCGGCGACCTCCAGCGCTCCGCATATGCCCGACTCATCCACATGTACAGCTGCGGAAATCGTAGATAGCAGATATGAAACAAAAAACTCAAAAGGAAAGGGGGCTCTCCATGCGCCAAGCCAACCCTAGAGAGAGAGAGAGAGAGAGAGAAGCGGGATACCGTATTTGGCGGGAAGGCCCTCGAAGGACAGAGAGGGCTTCAAGACGACGGTGCCGGAAGACCTTCCGATCGCAGAGCAGCAGCAGCAGCAGATGGAGACCACGAGGCGGAGCCACGCCTCCCTCATCTCCTCTCGATTCTCTCCGCCTCTCTCTCTCTCTCGCGCGCGCGCTATATCGCTCGAGCAAAACCGGGCCGACCGCGGTGGAATCCGGCGGCGCTGCCGATTACAGGACGCGTCGCGGGGGTCGGCATTACCGCTCCTCCCGAAGCGGTGGAGGAGAGGAGCGGCGGACACGTGCACCGGTGGGCCGTCGCTCCATCCTCGCGCTGACGCTGACGGCGGCGCGCCGGTCCGATTCCGGTGATTTGGGCTAAATTAACGAAAAATGCAAAAAGCGGATGGATAAATCATTAACCCTGTCGGTATCGATTCCAGTTTGGGACCTACCGGTCGAAAAGACACTACTAAATTTGAAATGAAATCTGCCAAAATGAGCCGTACGCCCGTTTTTTAACTCGCATTTGATGGTCTAGTCGTTATATTAGTAAGTTATGTTCAGAAAATAGGCCATAAATGAGTTTGAAATGGTAAAACCCGAAATGATATGGGTAATAAATGAGTTCACAACTTACACTTGTCCCACCTCTAAGACTCTCTCTTCACCCTTTATCGTTCTCGCGCTCGCTCGCTCTGTATTCTCATCTCAATTTGGGTATAAATTTTTCTAGATTGAATTAAATATGAAAGTATTTTATCATTATGGATCGAGTCAGGTCACATAGGTGTTAGATCTTGCCAAGATTGAATATGGGTCACTAAATTTATATTGCATGAAAATTGATCAAAACAGATTAAATGAGTCAATTTGAGTCTAAACATTTTCAACCTAACCTAAATCTAACCCAAATTCTCACCCCGTGCACGTGTTTAATTGATTTATCTAGAACCAATCCGGAGACAAATGTGCCGGTGTCAACTCAGGAACTGATTGGGACTTTTCTTCCCTTTTTTGTTTCATTTTATTATATATGATATGCATGTGTCAAATACGAATATAATTCTTTTTACTTGGGATTAACATGTCAAAAATATATTCAATCATAGCAAATATTTTTTATTTTAGAAAAAAATAAAAGAAGTTTATTTGGAGTGAGGGTAAACTAATTTGGCTTCGGGTTCAATCCTGTAATCAGCCTTCTAAGTTCCAAGGGAAAACTGGCCATTTATAGGAATAAAATCAGGAATCTAACCAATTGAGACTGGTTTCTAATTTTTGGAACCAGAAACCAAACCAATCTCCTTGTGAATCGGCGGAGTAATGTCGATACCTGAATTAAACCAACTTGATTGCTCACCCCTACTCTCTACATAATCAACACAATCATAGTCATTAAATGTTTATGATAATATTAATCTACATAGATTAAATATTAGAAAAACTTCTCCATATCGAGAATAAGAGCAAACCACAAAACGGCCATTTGACATGAATTTCAATTGCAGTTGAAGACAGATTCATACATGTCAACATGAATTGTCAATTTCATGGTATTTTCATATTTAAAGGTTAATATCATGAAAAACCCAAAATCGATATATTTATGATAATTTTACTTAAAATTATTTTTTAACCATGAAAAATTCCAATTTGGTACACATGTTATAAATTTATCGCAAACTAATTTTTTGACCACCGAAAACCTCAAACTAGTACATTTGTGATAATTTTACATTCCGTTAAATTGGATTAATACTTCGAAAAACTACAAATCAATACATCTGTAACAAATGGAGGAGGGTAAACTGGAGTGTCATCTAATTCAAGAATTTGAAGGTAAAATTTAACAGAAACTAACAGATGCTAAAATTATCATAAATGTACCGGTTTGGAGTTTTTGGTTATCAAAAAATTAGTTTGCGGTGAATTTATCATAAGTGTACTAGTTTGAAGTTTTTTGTGATATTAATCCTAAATATTTAACATCAAAATGTGTTTTTTTTACTTGAAAAAATAGAAACGTTACCTCATGCGCCCTCAGTTCGACAAACGTATTTCGCCCTCAATACGGGGAAAGTGCATTCTCTGTTCCCGGAAAGAGAACAAAAATTCCCCTTGCGCTCTGGTGGGCCCCCCGTCGACCGATACCAGCCGTCGATCAGGTAAATCGTGCGGCGAACGATACTCCGCGTGACGGGGCCGCGATTCCATATCGGAGATTCCTTCCCGCTTCGGTCGCACGTCACGGCTGACGTCAGGGATCAAAGATCCAGCGGCTAGTACGGGAACCGCCTGTCAACATCAGAGCCGTTCGTGTTCGATGCGGCTCTTAAAGGGCGGAATCTGAAAGCGCGGACGCCGACGACGGCGACGAGCCATGGCCGCGTCCGCAAGCCATGAAGATGATGTCGCAGCTCCGCTCCTCAGTAAGAGTTTTGCTCTCCCCTTTTTCTCTTCACTTTCCCTCCAACTTTCTCGCGTGATTTCCCCTTCGCTAACCTGACCGGAAATCCTTCTCCTCCTCCTCCTCTTCTTCTTCTTCCTCTTCTCGTGCTCCGTGAGCAGTCCAGAAGGAGATCGGAGCTCATGGTGCCTCTGCGGCGGCGGCGGGGCTCGCCGGAGGGGAGAGCTCCCCGATCGAGCAGGTCGCGCTCACGGTCCCGGCCGGGGACGACCCTTCCCTCCCCTCCGTCACGTTCCGCACCTTCGTCCTCGGGACCCTGGCGTGCTGCCTCCTCTCCTTCCTCAACCAGTTCTTCTGGTACCGACGCGAGCCTCTCTCCGTGACCTCCATCTTTGCTCAGGTCGCCGTCGTCCCCCTCGGTAGGCCTCGAACTCCACAGTCCCGTTCAGTTCGGTTCGGTTCGGTTCGATTAACAAGTCTCGGAGAAGACCGAATTTGACTTTCGAGACGAGGTCGCGGGTGTATGTAATCTGCATCTGTGATGTTTTTCTACGGAGTTCCATTTTGTTTTTGTACGTCCACGCATTCAGTCCGACTGATGAGCGTGCCTGACTCCAGGTCACCTTATGGCCGGAGTGATCACGAAGAGAGTGTTCTTCGAGGGGAGCAAGTGGCAATTCACGCTCAATCCGGGCCCGTTCAGCGTCAAGGAGCACGTGCTGATCACGATCTTTGCCAACTCCGGCGCCGCCAGCGTCTACGCGATTCACATCATCAGCGTCGTCAAGATCTTCTACCGGAAGGAGATGTCGTTTCCTGTGGCGCTGGTCGTCGTCTTGACGACGCAGGTCTTGGGGTTCGGGTGGGCCGGGCTGTTCCGGCGGTACTTGGTGGAGCCCGCCGCCATGTGGTGGCCCCAGAATCTCGTGCAAGTCTCGTTGTTCAGGTGCGTCGGTCGTGCGTTCATCGGCAAGTGTGTTGTTTGGTGAGCATGTTTTGCCTTGAATAATTGACAATTTTAGTAGTTTTTGTTAGGTCGTCGTTGTTTGTCACTCTTTTCATTTCTTCTTCGTTTGTTTTTGGCTAAATATAGCTTGTTTCAGACTAATTCTTTCCATTTACATTATAGTATACATCATTGAAAGGAAACAAGATGAAAGAAGACGAACCGAAATCTTGCCTTTTCCTTTATCGTTTCTGTTCTTATGAATTTGTTTTCTACGATCTTTAACATGATCTTTTCCCATTCCTATGTCTTGATTCCATTGGTCGTTTCGTCTGAACCCGATTTCGCGGGGTACTACCATTTAAACGCAGTTGATAGCTATTGAAGTCTCGAACTCTCGCGGTTCAGAGAGTTTTTGAAGTCTCAGTTCACTTAAAATTCTCTTCCTATGCTGCGCAAGTGTACATATAAATATCAGCAGCAAATTGTGTCTAATGCGTTTGATTGATAGTGTCCAAGCTTCACAGTTGGGAACTGCCATCTCCAAACAGTCATTTTTAGAATATTTATGTAGTGAGCAGGACTTTTTCCGCATGAAGATGACTACATGTTAAGTTTCCTCTGTCCTGGTAAACAAGAAGTCACACAACAACGACATTTGCTTTATTAGCCTTCAATCATTTTGTTTTGTTCCCTAATCTTTTCGTAGTTTCTCATATAATTCCACTCATTATGCAAATGCAGAGCACTGCACGAGAAAGAGCCGAGGCCAAAAGGTGGATTGACACGGAACCATTTTTTCCTTATAGCATTCATCTGTAGCTTCAGTTACTATGTCTTTCCCGGTTACCTGTTTCCAATGTTGACCTCTCTTTCATGGATCTGCTGGATATTCCCTGCTTCAGTTTTAGCTCACCAATTAGGTTCTGGACTCCATGGTCTTGGGATTGGTGCAATCGGACTTGACTGGTCCAGCATCTCCTCTTATCTCGGCAGTCCACTGGCTAGCCCGTGGTTTGCTACTGCCAATATTGCTGTTGGTTTTGCCCTTGTCGTGTATGTCATCACTCCTATTACTTACTGGCTCAACATATACAGCTCCAGGACTTTCCCAATATTCTCAGATAGCCTGTTCACATCTTCAGGAAAAAAGTACAACATTGCAACTATCATAAACGAACACTTTCATTTAGATGCCGAGGCATATGAAAGAGAGGGTCCTCTTTATCTGAGCACGTTCTTTGCCGTGTACTATGGCATCAGCTTTGCCTGCCTTACTGCTACTGTTGTTCATGTGTTCCTCTTCCATGGAAAGTAAGTTGCATTTTTCTTTTGTATCGTTATGTGCTGCGCAAATGCTTGCTATTCATTGACTAAATTGTGAGTAGAAGAATATGGTTCATAACTTCTCTGATATGGATGCACTCACCTGCCTTGCCAAGTAAAACTCAATTATGAAATGTTAGCAGTGAGTTTTTTTATTTTTTTGTGTCCTATGAACAGAAGGCAAGTTCTTTGTTCATGTATCAGCATTGTTTTGGTCATTTCTATATGCCTTGTCTATTCAATTATTTTTTTTAAAAAAGAGAAGAATCCAAGTCAACTAGTCAAGTACTGCTTCAGCTCTTTGGAGATCTGTGTTATAGTTGTCTTGTCCCCAGACCCATAGTTGGCCTCGTAGGAGGGTGTTCTTCCTTTGTTGGTTAAGTTCTACTACAAACGACATTATTCTGATATGACACCACACCTTTTAATTGAACAGAGTTATTTGGTCGTTGCCAATCCACTTGAATTCCAATTTTTTATTTACCATGCTCAGATAGATGATCTAGTGTTATGCTATTGTTTTAGAGAAATATGGCTGCTGAGCAAGTCTGCCTTTAGTGAGAAGAAGATGGATATACACACCAAGCTGATGAGAAGATACAAGCAAGTCCCTGAATGGTGGTTTACTTGTATTCTTTTGGTAAATATTGCGACAACCATATTTACATGTCAGTATTTCAAGGATCAGCTTCAACTGCCGTGGTGGGGTGTTCTGCTAGCATGTGTGCTTGCCATATTTTTCACCCTTCCTGTTGGAGTCATCACTGCAACGACAAATCAGGTTCAGATCCATCATGTGTAGAGCATACGTTAAATGGGTCGATTAGATTGTTTATTCTCTACAGTAGAATACATAAATATGCGGGTCAGTGATTACTTATGTACACTTTGCTCTTACTCTAAGCTTAATACTTTGCATATTCTCATTAGTTCCATGTGTGTTGGTCAGACACCAGCTTTGAATGTCATCACAGAATTTATCATTGGGTACATTTACCCTGGATATCCAGTTGCGAACATTCTGTTTAAAGTCTATGGGTACATCAGTATGAAGCAGGGGATCACATTCTTACAGGACCTCAAGCTGGGGCACTACATGAAAATTCCTCCTCGAGCGATGTTTATGGCACAGGTTAGTCTCTTGTCTTTTCCCGTCCGTGATAAATGATAGAACTATATATATTTGTTTAATGGGTTCCTGGTGAGGGGGAAGAATGATTTCCCAAAATTCATCTCTGTACACTTGCAATCTGCTCGAAATTGTTGTAAAACCGGTATTTCGTTCTTTTCCGTGTCTTTGCTTAAGGTAAGAATTGATCTTCTATCAGGTGATCGGTACTGTTGTTGCAGCATTAGTGCATCTCGGAACGGCGTGGTGGCTCATGGATACAATCCCCGACATTTGTGACCGGGAGCTGCTTCCGGCAGGCAGTCCGTGGACTTGCCCCGGTGATCATGTATTCTTTGATGCTTCAGTCATTTGGGGTCTGATTGGGCCCCGCAGGATATTTGGAGATCTCGGCCACTACTCCGCCATCAACTGGTTCTTCTTGGTAGGGGCCATAGCTCCTTTCATTGTTTGGCTTGCGCATAAGGCCTTTCCAGACAAGGAGTGGATTAGGCTTATCACAATGCCGGTGCTCCTCGGCGCTACTGTACAAATGCCTCCAGCTACTGCCGTTAACTACACCAGTTGGATCATCGCCAGCTTTTTGTCAGGATTCATTGCTTACCGATACTATCGAGGTTGGTGGAGTCGCCATAACTACGTACTATCAGGTGCGCTCGATGCCGGGTTGGCCTTCATGGCGGTCCTCCTGTACTTGTGTTTGGGAATGAGGCATGTTAGCCTCAGTTGGTGGGGTGAAGATCCGGATGGATGTCCGTTAGCCTCTTGTTCCACAGCGAAAGGGGTCGTCGTTGCAGGCTGTCCAGTCTTCTGATGGGAAGAATCATTTCAGGTGTGTATTGTGTAGTTTATAGGAGATCCACGGGGTGTGTAATTCACAAGTCTCTTGTTTATCCTGTGGATTTGTGAAATTGTAAAGTTTTCGACCGGAAAATCCTAAAATTGACAATCTGGCCCGTGGTGATTTGTATTGCATGGAAGTATTTTAGCAATATAATTTTTTTTTAAATCTACATCTAGAACACACACGTGAACAATCGATCCATGGTCTTCAACGTGAAGATATAACAACATTACCACTCGACTAACATATGCTTTTACAGTGTAATGGTGCAACGTTAACACTCGACTAACATATGCTTTACATTGTGATGGTGCAACGTTTATATTTTGTTATGAAAGTTTGATTTTTTTCTACATAACAAAATTGGACTGGGTTTGTCCTCGGTTCCAATTTTTTTGTTACCGGAACCGATCACTCTTAATCATGATATTTCCTATATATCGAAATCTTCGAATTGGGTCGGGCTTTCTCAATAAGTGCCGTTGTCCACTCCTGTCCAAATATTCAGGCCACTCGTAGCTGGCCCCGGGCTAGGGTGATCCGACCCGAGACGTTTCAATAAATTTTCTTTAATTACGTGTGACAAGCTTGGACAATATTTTTGACCTAATTTACGTTGTTGTTCTCATTGAGCAATTATGTAGTGAATTTATAAATGAAATGATATCAATTCGGATCATTAAAAAAAATGATCGGTTCAATGGAGGCCGTTTGCCATTTATATAAACGAATTTTCTGCTTTTGAAAGCAAAAATAGTTCTTCACATGAAAACATTGTTTGGATCGTCATTGATAGGACCAGTTACTTCGAAAACTATTGAGAATATAATATATCATCTCGAAAGCAAAAAAAAGAAAACACAGCCTTTTCATAATCGGACTATTGATTCCGTCTATGTATAGTTTTAGACTAATAAAAGAGAATTTTGATGCAAAAAAGACGCAAATCTCTCCTATTTAAGACCATGCATTTTTTTTTCTTTTATTATATATACAATATGCATGTGTCAAACATGAGTACAATTCTTTTTGCTCGAGTATAATATGTCAAACATATTCAATTTCAACAAATATTTTCTAGCTTAAAAAAAAGAATAAAGGAAATTTATTTATGATAAGGGATAAAATGGTTTGTCTCTAGGTTTTACCCTAGAATTGGCCTTCTAGGTTCTTGGGTAAAACCGACCGGTTTTGGGTATAATATAGGGAACCGAATTAGTCAAAACTGGTTTCAAATTTTTGGAACCAAGAACCGGATCAGTCCCCTTATGAACCAACCTTGAGCGGATCGAGGAGTGTCAGTTCGGGCCGGTTCCTGAGTTGAACAGACCTAATTGCTCGCCCCTACTCTCTACATGACCAACAAATCATAGTCATTCTACAGTGAGCATAATAAATTATTATGATCATATTGTTATGCGTTCTCCGTATTAACAACATGAAACGAGACAGCAGAAAATGCTTAACTTATATATCGACAAGAATCTGCACAAACCACAAAATCGCCATTCAACATGAATTTCAATTCTAGTCACGAAGACAGATTCGTACGTGTCAACACGAAGTATTGGCTCTACGGTATTTTAAGATTTAATTATTTACTTTTCAGGAAAAAATGTTGCACCGGAAGATAATGCCAGATTCTTTGTGATGCTTAATACTTGTTAGTAACTGGGATCTTGAAATGCAATTGTCGATGACGAAAGGTTGAATGAATCTGTGCTTGTTCACACAATTAATTTAAAAAAGCGGCTTGTGTATCAATGCACGCAATTGAAACGTGACTTCTCAACAGTCCCCGGCTAATCTAAACCATTCAACAATAATCTCTTTAGGCCCTACCTAACTATTTTGAATTTAAAATACAATCAAATCACATATTCCAAACAAGTTATGAATGGAACCGTGTAGACTTTTTATGCAGGGATGATACCAAAACCACGCGTCCGTGACGAGTAGGGCCTTAAGATCGGGTCCAAACTTTTGCCTAGACTTACTTGTCATGAAATTTGGGAAAAATGACACAAACAATCTCTAAATTTTAAATGACACAAACAATCTCTAAATTTTGGCTCAATATGCAATTTAGTCCCTGAATTTTAACTTAATGTGTAATGTGATTTTCTGAACATTTAATTTATTCAATGTCATCCATGAACTTTTGATATATGTTCAATTCAGTCCCTATACTATACGAAAATGTTCAATTGAGTCATTTCCATTATTTCAAGTTCATGGACTACATTGAACATTTTCATATAGTTCGAGGACTAAATTGAACATGTACCAAAAGTTCAAGGGCCACATTGAACATTAGCATAAAGTTCAGGAATTACATTGAATAAATTAAAAGTCTAAGGACCAAATTGCACATCGGGTCAAAAGTTTAGAGACCGTTTGTGTCATTATCCCTAAAATCTGTTATTCACAGGTCGTGAGGTGGAGTTTGGTTTTTCTCACTAAATGCCATTCTTCAAGTCCGTCCAAAAACCGTCTAGGTCGCGCGATTAGGTCTAGCAACATCCATTGCTAAGAGCTATAGCAGATCTCGAACCTTTCCGGCCCAATTTGTAATTTAATTCACAAATGCAAATCACTCGAGTCGAGAGACGGAATAATGGGATTGTGGATCTAACGGTACATTCGGCCTACCCAAGCCAACGGAGGTTCAAAGGGCAAATGCATCGTGGCTCGAGATTCTAGTCACTCATAGTTGGCCATGGCCTAGGTTGGTCTAGCCCGAGACCGTTTTGATAATTTTTCAAGCCGCTCCTGAATAATCTTTTTCTTTTGAAAGCAAAAAATAGCTTAAAACGGCTTGAGTAAAATCGGTTATTGAAAAAAACAGCAAAGAACATAATCTATTCTCTCGAAAGCAAGAAAAACTTATTTTTATAATTAGAAAAGTGATTTCGTCTATTGATAATTTTATACTAATTAACGAAAAATTTCGATGCCAGTAAAACGCAAATTTCTTCCATTTAAGACGATGCATTATTTTCTTCTTTACAATGGAACTGAACAAATTTCTCTAAAGGCATCTCCAAGATCACACGGAAGAAAAAGAAATCTCGAAATCGCAATTTTTTTATTCAAAGCTCGTCTCGTAATTAGTAATAGGTTTAAGCATTATAAAAACATCTATGAATTTATCGATGTTCTAATTTTTTTTATGCCAAAATTCACGCAATTGTAGTACTTCCTTTGATGTCCTCCTTTTTATATCGTCCTTTCAATATGTCCACGATGAAAAATGCACCGTATGTTCATTCAACTTTTTTATATTTAAATGTTAATGTCAACACGTGTTTCGTTTATTTATATTAACTCCGTGACAATAAGAGTGCATTTGTTTCGCGAAAAAATTATTGATTTGTAAAACATTTTTTAAAAACAATCGCTTGTATTGCTTACAACAACAAATGAATAAAAAATATTTTTATCACCCGCAAAAATGTTTAAACATAAATTTATTATTGATGATGAAAATAATTTTCACTGGCTAATTATATAAAGCGATACAAGCGATCATTTATAAGACAATATTTTTAAAGTCATTAACCCCTCTGCGAAACAATCGCAGTCTAATTTTAACTGCACATTTTACGAGTGAAAAATATTACGGAGCAACAAAATATAAAATAAATGTGTAGCTAGGAGCCTGACATGAAAATTTGGTATTCAAATAAAAAAGTGTATGTTTTTCAATAAAATTGGGACTAATTCAAAAAAAAAAGCATCAACTTTACTTTGAGTGATAATTCTAGCCCAAACTTTTTTTATCTTAATAAAAGTCGTAACTTTTACTTGAGTTCCAAATTTGGCCTCGACAATGTGAAATCTTCAAATTGTTTGGGTTAAGTTTGGAATTTAAGTGAAATTTATTGATTTTTAATAATGCAAACAAAAGTGTAAAGTTTGTACTTTTTTTTTTAAAATTAGGCCAATGTGAAATCTTTGATTTGTGTAGGGGTAGAATACGACAAATGCGTCTCGCGCCTTAAGCCCGGGGGGGGGGGGGAGTACATCATCACCCTTTTCTATAAAAAGCAAAATTTTTCATCGTACTCCTGGTGGTGGGGCCCGCGATTGTCCGATTCCCGGGGAAGTTCTTTGTCCCGAGCGACTTACCAGCCGTTGATCAAATGAATTTTGCGTGAGCTACACTTCACGCAACGGCCACGATCCCGTCTTGAGATTCCCCGGTTCCTCCGTCACCACCGACGTCACGAACCGAATCTAAAGCGACTTGTCGTACCCGAAGTGAAAAGTCAAACCGAAGCCGTTCATGATCAATGATGGGATGGGCTCTTCAATGGCGGAATCTGAAAGCGCAGACAGATTCCCACCGATGACGAGTCGTGAAGAAGATGTCGCTGCTCCGCTCAGTAAGATTTGCTCTGTCACTTTCCCTCCAACTTTCTCGCGTGATTTTCCCTTCCCAAACCTGACCGGAAAGCCTCCTCCTCCTCATCTTCTTCTTCTTCTTCGTTTTCTCAGTCCGGAAAGACATCGGAGCTCATGGCTCCTCAGCAGCGACGGCGGCGGTGCTCGCCGGCGGGGAGAGCTCCCCGGTCGAGCAGGTCGCGCTCACCGTCCCGACCGGGGACGACCCTTCTCTCCCCTCCGTCACGTTCCGCACGTTCGTCCTCGGGACCCTGGCGTGCTGTCTGCTCTCCTTCCTCAACCAGTTCTTCTGGTACCGCCGTGAGCCTCTCTCCGTGACCTCCGTCTCTGCTCAGATCGCCGTCGTCCCACTCGGTAGGCCTCGAACTCGAGGGTTTAGTTCGGTTCGGTTCGGTTCAGTCTCAGAGCAGATCGAGTTTGGCTTTTGAGACGAAGTTACAGTTGTGTGTAATCTGCATCTGTGATGTTTTTCTATGGAGTTCCATTTTTCTTTGTTCGTCCACGCATTCAATCAGACTAACGAGCGTGCCTCCCTCTAGGTCACCTTATGGCCGGAGTGATCACGAAGAGGGTGTTCTTCGAGGGGAGTAAGTGGCAATTCACGCTCAACCCCGGGCCGTTCAACATCAAGGAGCACGTGCTGATCACGATCTTTGCCAACTCCGGTGCGGCCAGCGTCTACGCGATTCACATCATCAGCGTCGTCAAGATCTTCTACCGGAAGGAGATGTCGTTTCTTGTGGCGCTGGTCGTCGTCTTGACGACGCAGGTCTTGGGGTTCGGGTGGGCCGGGCTGTTCAGGCGGTACTTGGTGGAGCCCGCCGCCATGTGGTGGCCCCAGAATCTGGTGCAAGTCTCGTTGTTCAGGTGCGTCGGTCTTGCGTTCATTGGCAAGTACGTTGTTTGATGAGCATGTTTTGCCTTGAAAAATTTATAATTTTAGTTAGTTTTTGGCTAAATATAGCTTGTTTCAGACTACTTTTTTCCCTTTACATGTGGATGATGCTGTGTAACATAGTCTACATCATTGAAACGAAACAAGATGAAGGAGGACAAACTGAGATCTTGTCTTTTCCTTTTTGTGTTCTTATAAATCTATTTTCTACGATCTTTAACATGATCTTTTCCCATTCCCATGTCTTGATGCCATTGGTTGATTTATCTGAACCCAATTTTACGGAGTACTTCCATTTAAATGCAGTTGATAGCTACTGAAGTTCCAAACTCTCGCAGTTCAGAGAGTTTTTTAAGTCTCAGCTCATTTGGTTCAACTTTGAGAAAATGAAAAGTCATTTCCCCGAGGCTCTTTGGCTCAAGGGTATTTTGCTCAAAGCAAATGCATTTGGTTGGTTACTTTTTGGTGTAGATTTTTACAAATTACTTTAAAATTAAATAAAACCAGAAAAGAAAACAATGGCACTGTTCATCTTCTTCGTTGGAGAGAGGGCTTGAGTTTGCAGCATCTCTCCCATCCCCCATTGCTCTGCAAATCCTCAATCCGAATATTAGCAGCAAATTGTGTCTATTGTGTTTGATTTGAAGTGTCAAAGCTTCACAGTTGAGAACTGCAATCTGCAAACAAGGTAAGTTTGCATTGTAGCTTGGCTTTTTATTCATGAAGATGACTACAAGGTAAGTTGCTTCTGTCCTGGTAAACAAGGAGTCAGGCGATGACATTTGCTTTTGTTAGCCTTCAAACATTTTGTTTTGTTCTCTTTTCTTTTTGTAGTTTCTCATATAATTCGACCTCATTACAATCAAATGCAGAGCACTTCATGAGAAAGAGCAGAGGCCAAAAGGTGGATTGACACGGAACCATTTTTTCCTTATAGCCTTCATCTGTAGCTTCAGTTATTATGTTTTTCCAGGTTACCTCTTTCCAATGTTGACCTCTCTTTCATGGATCTGCTGGATATTCCCTGCTTCAGTTGTAGCTCACCAGTTAGGTTCTGGACTCCATGGTCTTGGGATTGGCGCAATCGGACTTGACTGGTCCAGCATCTCCTCTTATCTCGGTAGTCCACTGGCTAGCCCGTGGTTTGCTACTGCCAATATTGCTGTCGGTTTTGCCCTTGTCGTGTATGTCATCACACCTATTGCTTACTGGCTCAACATATACAGATCCAGGACTTTCCCCATATTCTCAGATAGCCTGTTCGCATCTTCGGGACAAGAATACAACATTGCGACTATCATAGACGAACACTTTCATCTGGATGTCGCGGCATATGAAAGAGAGGGTCCTCTCTATATGTGTACTTTCTTTGCTGCATACTATGGCATCAGCTTTGCCTGCCTCACTGCTACTGTTGTTCACGTGATCCTCTTCCATGGAAAGTAAGTTGCATTATATGTGCTGCGCAATTGCTTGCTATTCGTTAACTAAATTGTGATGAGAAGAGTATGGTTAACTTCTCAGATGTGGCAGCACCACAACAGCCTTGCCAAGTAAAATTCAATTATGAAATGTTAGTAGCGAATTTGTTTGTGTCGTGTGAACAAAAGGCAAATTTTATGTTCCATGTGTCAGCATTATTTTGGTCACTTCTATATCCCATGTCTTTTCAATTAAAAAAAAGAAAAAGAATCCAAGTCAACTAGTCAAGTAGTGCTTCAGTTCTTTGAGATCTGTGTTATAGATGTCTTGTTCCTGGACCTATAGTTGGCCTCGTAGGAGGGTGTTCTTCCTTTGTTGGTTAAGTTCTACTACAAACGACATTATTCTGATATGACACCACACCTTTTAATTGAACAGAGTTATTTGGTTCGTTGCCAATCCAGTTGAATTCCAATTTTTTATTTACCATGCTCAGATAGATGATCTAGTGTTATGCTATTGTTTTAGAGAAATATGGCTGCTGAGCAAGTCTGCCTTTAGTGAGAAGAAGATGGATATACACACCAAGCTGATGAGAAGATACAAGCAAGTCCCTGAATGGTGGTTTACTTGTATTCTTTTGGTAAATATTGCGGCAACTATATTTACATGTCAGTATTTCAAGGATCAGCTTCAACTACCGTGGTGGGGTGTTCTGCTAGCATGTGCGATTGCCTTATTTTTCACTCTTCCTATTGGAGTCATCACTGCAACGACAAATCAGGTTCAGATCCATCATGTGTAGAGCATACGTTAGATGGGTCGATTAGATTGTTTATTCTCTACAGTAGAATACATAAATATGTGGGTCAGTGATTACTTATGTACACTTTGCTCTTACTCTAAGCTTAATACTTTGCATATTCTCATTAGTTCCATGTGTGTTGGTCAGACACCAGCTTTGAATGTCATCACAGAATTTATCATTGGGTACATTTACCCTGGATACCCAGTTGCGAACATTCTGTTTAAAGTCTATGGGTACATCAGTATGAAGCAGGGGATCACATTCTTACAGGACTTCAAGCTGGGGCACTACATGAAAATTCCTCCTCGAGCGATGTTTATGGCACAGGTTTGTCTCATCTTTTCCCGTCCAAGATAAGTGATAGGACTATATATTAGTTTGATGGGTTCCTGGTGAGGGGAAGAAATGATTTCCCCAAAATTAATCTCTGTACACTTGAAATCTACCCGAAATTGTTGTAAAACTGGTATTTTGTTCTTTTCCCTTTCTTCGCTTAAAGTAAGAATTGATCTTCTATCAGGTGGTTGGTACCATTGTTGCAGCATTAGTGCATCTTGGAACGGCATGGTGGCTCATGGATACAATCCCTGACATATGTAACCGGGAGCTGCTTCCGGCAGGCAGTCCGTGGACTTGCCCTGGTGACCATGTATTTTTTTATGCTTCAGTCCTTTGGGGTCTGATAGGGCCCCGCAGGATATTTGGAGATCTCGGCCAATACTCCGCCATCAACTGGTTCTTCTTGGTAGGGGCCATAGCTCCTTTCCTTGTTTGGCTTGCGAATAAGGCCTTTCCGGACAAGGAGTGGATTAGACTAATCACAATGCCCGTGCTCCTCGGTGCTACAGTAAGCATGCCTCCAGCTACTGCCGTTAACTACACCAGTTGGATCATCGTCGGATTTTTATCGGGATTCATTGCTTACCGATACTATCGAGGTTGGTGGAGTCGCCATAATTATGTGCTATCGGGTGCACTTGATGCCGGGTTGGCCTTCATGGCCGTCCTCCTGTACATGTGTTTGGGAATGAAGCACGTCAGCCTCAGTTGGTGGGGTGAAGAACCTGATGGATGTCCGTTAGCCTCTTGCCCCACAGCTAAAGGAGTCGTCGTTGAAGGCTGTCCAGTCTTTTGATCCCAAGCATCATTTGAGTTGTGGATTATGTAGTATATAAAAATCTTCACGGACTCTTATTTATTTTGTGGATATGTGTTGGAAGAAGATTTGAAATACTATTGTATTCACTTGTTCTTCTTCTTCTTTTAAAGATTATAAGACGCACATATATATAGGATTAACACATGACTCTACGCTTACCCTAGTCATAGACACGTCTAGATTCATAACATTAAATGCTATCTTAAAAGACATAACAACTTAAACATTAAGCAACAATAAATAACCATTAATGTACTTAATAACAACTTTCTAGATTCCAACTTTCTAGATGAACTTGGATTACGACGAGTCTCCTTGAGATCTGAAAAATCCTTTGCGATTTCCAACAGCCTCCCTTAAGCCGAGTTCATCTTGATCATGCCGATCATTCTCTTAAGTTTAAGGAAGGAATCTATCTTCAATGGCTTAGTGAACATATCAGCCACTTGGTCTACCGACTTGCAATACTGCAGCACAATCTCCTCGGACTTCACCAAATCTCGAATGAAATGGTATTTTATATCAATGTGCTTGCTTCTTCCATGGAAGACTGGATTCTTTGCAAGGGCAATTGCTGACTTGTTATCACAATAAATCACCGTCGAATGCTCCTGCTTATGCTGTAACTCAGCGAGCATCGAACGCAGCCAAACTGCTTGAGTAGCACAATAAGCTGCTGCTATGTATTCCGCTTCTGCACACGCTCGCGGTGCTTGCTTAAGGCCGTAAAGAGCTTTCTTCAATTTGTAGACAAAGCCCTCTTGTCCTTTCTTGTCATAACCTTCAGGTTGATCCACATACACTTCCTCCTCAAGTACGCCATTGAGAAATGCGGACTTGACATTCATCTCAAAATAGTCAATCCCGGGTTTTTGTTTGTAACCCTTGACTACGAGACGAGCCTTCAACCGATCAACATCACCATTAGGCTTGTACTTGGTCTTATAGACCCATTTCACACCGATGGACGTTTTGCCTTCCGGGAGAGATGTGAGTTCCCACGTATCATTTTTCTCAATCGCGTGGATCTCATCATTCATCGCGCGAACCCAACCATTATCTTGGGAAGCCTCCTGAAACTTTGTCGGATCACAATCTGCAAAGAGAGCAAAATTGATAATTTCTTCATCAGAGGGATCATCATCATTGGACAAAACACAGTCCTTCAAACGAGCCGGTAAAACTCGTTCTCGCCGTGGACGTGAAGAACTTTCAGCAAGATTTCTGATAGGATTTTCAACAGAATTCGATGAAGTAACTGTTGTCGAAGTCTCTACTATCGAATCTGCTATCGAACTTGGTTCCACCGAAGCCGCTACTGGTTCAGATTGACTGTATGAATCGGGCTGAACCGTCTCCTCCTCATCTAGGATAAAGCGAAACTGCTTCTTTTCTTCCGTGTTCCAAGTCCACTCACCTTCCTCGTTGAAGGTAACATCTCGACTGATTACCACCTTTTTCGTTACCGGATTATACAACCGATAACCCTTGGTTTCATTGCTGTAACCGAGGAAGATGCACTTCTCGCTCTTCTCATCGAGCTTTTTACGAAGCTCATTTGGCACATGGGCATAAGCAATACACCCAAACACACGAAGATGTTGAACTGAAGGGATTCGACCACTCCACACCTCCGTCGGTGTCTTGAACTCAAGACCTTTAGTGGGACATCTGTTCAACAAGTAAACAGCACAAGCAACCGCCTCCGCCCAAAAATGCTTCGGCAAATGTTTAGAACAAAGCATAGTACGTACCATTTCAACAATAGTGCGGTTTTTTCTCTCCGCTACTCCGTTCTGTTGAGGAGTATATCGTGCTGTCAATTGATGCTTGATGCCGCATTGCTTGAAGAAGCCGTCACCAACCAAATATTCTGTGCCACGATCAGTTCGGAGAATCCGAATTTTGTGCCCACTTTGGTTTTCTACATAGGCTTTGAACTCCTTGAAAGTATCGATGGTGTCGGATTTCTGCTTCAAGAAATAAACCCATGTTTTTCTGCTAAAGTCGTCGATAAATGTAACAAAATACTTGTACCCGCGATTCGACGATTCACCAAGTGGTCCGCAGAGATCAGAGTGAACTAACTCCAATGGCTTCGACGCTCTCCATGATTTTCCTGAAAGGAAGCTTTCTCTGGACTTCTTCCCAATGACGCATGGTTCACATATCTCCTTTGGAGAAGAAATTTCGGGCAAACCTCGCACCATCTTCTTTTGACACAACAGCTTCAAGCTGTCGAAATTCACATGTTCGAACCGCTTGTGCCAAAGCCATGAAGAATCTTGCACTGAGGCACTAAAACATGACGTAGCGTAATTAATATACAAAGGAAAAAGGCGATTTCGGGCCATTTTTACCTTCGCAATCAATCGTCCTTTGCCATCATGAATCGTGCAAACCTCATCCTTGATGATCATGCGATAGCCTCGCTCGGACAACTGTCCCATGCTCAAGAGATTCTGTCGAAGACTGGGAACATAATGAACGTCGGAAATATTTTGAACCGACCCATCCTTCGCCTTGATTTTAATTGTCCCCTTTCCCATGATAGGAACTTTGGTATTATTCCCGAACCTCACCTCCGAACGAAAGGTGTCATCAAAAATCGAGAATAACTCCTTCTCGCCACACATGTGATTACTGCATCCGGTGTCTAAGAACCAAACATTCTTCTGGTTCTCCACTGAAGCATCACACGTGAATAAAAGAGCATTACCATGCTCACCATTGCTTTCAACAAATCTATCGACAGAACTTGCTACTTTAGCATGAAACTTTTGACCACCAATCCTTTTGCTTCGACACTCAGATTTATAATGCCCATACTTTTTACAATTAAAACACTGAATATGGGACTTATCTGTTTGTTGTCGAGGTTGCTTCTCTTGTCGCCTTTTATCTTTCTTTTGAGTAGAAAGATTTTTCTTTTCATCGGGTAACACCCACTGGCTTTGTAGAGCCTCCTCCACCGTCTTGGACTTCTCCTTGAGTCGTTGCTCGTGCATTTGTAGAGAGCCAATCAACTCATCCACGGTCAAAACTGAGAGATCACGAGATTCTTCAATGGAAGTCACAATATATTCGAACTGCAACGTTAGCGTTCGAAGAATCTTCTCGACGATCTGTTGATCACCAAAAGTCTCACCATTGGCCTTCATTTGATTGACAAGAGCCAATACACGTGAGAAATAGTCAGAAATGGACTCCGACTTTTCCATCTGAAGGAGCTCGTATTGACGACGAAGAGTCTGAAGCCGAACCTTCTGGACCTTCTCAACGCCTTTGTAAATTTTGATGAGAGTATCCCATGCTTCCTTCGCCGTCTTCGAATTCGCCACTTTTTCAAAGATTGACGAATCTATCGCTTGAAAGATGTAAAAGAGAGCCTTACGATCTTTCTTACGATTTTCTTTTATCGTTCTTTGCTCCTCCGTTGTCGAATCTGCCGCTGCTTCTGGCTCGACGAATCCTTCTTCGATAATCTTGGTCAACTCCTGGAATCCGAATAGCACCTCCATCTGGATCTTCCAATGCTCAAAATTCTTCCCATCAAACCTTGGGAGTTGAGGTTGGACATTCCCGGCACTACTCGCAGAAGCCATCTGACTCGAGATCTATCAAAGGTTAGCCAACTGGCTCTGATACCAATTGTTGGAAGAAGATTTGAAATACTACTGTATTCGCTTGTTCTTCTTCTTCTTCTTCAAAATTACAAGACGCACATATATATAGGATTAACACATGACTCTACGCTTACCCTAGTCATAGACACGTCTAGATTCATAACATTAAATGCTATCTTAAAAGACATAACAACTTAAACATTAAGCAACAATAAATAACCATTAATGTACTTAATAACAACTTTCTAGATTCCAACTTTCTAGATGAACTTGGATTACGACGAGTCTCCTTGAGATCTGAAAAATCCTTTGCGATTTCCAACAATATGTGATACCGCAAAATTTGCCATCGAGAAATTGTAATATTGACAATCTTTATGGTTAATCTTTCCCATTCTTTACATGAAGATGCATGTAGTTGCCTGGCAGATCTTGCAATAGTGTTTGACTAGTGACCTCAATGCATTGCTGTCGAAGATGATCAGACTCTTCTCCTCTCAAAACGATGATCGATGAAACATATTCGCATTTGTCTTTCACTTCTGTGTACCGATACGGACTACGCATTTTCCGTTCTGTTTACTCCATAATTTAGCACCTTTTGTTCCTGTGTACTTTTTTCTTTATTCTTTTTATGTGCAAATCTCTGTTTTACTCACCAAATAGAATGTATTCTTCAGATTCATTATTCAAGTATTGGCGAGTGGGCCTACATCTGGGTCGTGAATGCAGCAGACCAAGACATAATGTGGTGGGCGCTACCTTGGTAAATTCAGTGGCTTCAGGCAGTTTGAGGAAGCTGAATTTGCAAGCTGGCCTGCTTTCTGTCTGTCTTCATCTGCTTCTGTTCCATCAGTTTTCGACATTTATCATTTTCTTCTGACCTGTTAAACCTCAAAAGGGACCACATCTTATCCTTACAAGAACTGCAAGCAGAAAACAGTACGCCGGTATCCTAGAATTACTAGAAACACCAAATACTTTCATGGATGATGTTCACGTCCCATTTTGATTAGAGAAAGCATGCAAGTTCTGCGTCGCTCAACATGACATTCGGATTCATGATGGTAAGTAGTAAGTAGGACTTGACTTCGAAAAAAGTTTCTAGAGTCAATTGTCGGACAAAATGTAAGATCACGATTCTAGCTTGTAATTGAACCATTCAAGATCATTTATTCAAAAATTGAGAATTGCGTTTCTGATTATCTCTTTGACATATCTTTTCAAAAGCAAAGATCTCCAAAAGGGGCAAAGGCCACTTTCCACCCCTTTCCATATCCTCTGTTCAAGGACTTGATTTCGGATATATGTTCAGCTCACGCTAGCTCAAATATAAGCAGTCTAGATAGTTAGGGATGAGCCGTTTTGTTTGGCAATTCAAGCCATCGCCTTCTGCTTTGGGTTTGCCTCTTGCCTGGAAATACCTCAGGAAAATTAAAGAAAGAACAGGAGTGCCCACTTGTTTGTTCGTATCATGTTGAGTGGTGAGTAAATATCCTATTTTAGACTTAGAGGTTCCATTTATTGGGCTTTGATTCACTCCTTATTTTTCCAAATATGTAGGATGGATTGCCCACTGTTGTTACTTTTGTGGAGCTCTTATGCATTTTGATTGTGTATATGAAGATGTGCTTATGCTCGGATCTGCAGTAGTATCTATAAGTGTAGTTCCACATATAGGTCCTTCGTCGATTCATTGCTTGGTACATGAATATCGACAGTGACGAGTCGAGGGGCAAAGTGGTCAACCCATATCAGATAGCTTGACTTTTGTAAGTATAGGCTTTTGGGTCATAGGAGTATAGTGATGGAGATAGGTCACCCCAACCCTTTCCAGGACTTGTGTATTTTATGTTTGCCTTGGATGTTGTAGAAAGATAATATCCGCTAGCGATTGTATAAGAATGTAAGTATGCTTATTATTAAACTCGTGTGATCTCTTGTATAAATATTGTGAATGTTTAGCGTGCTTCAGCATGCATAATCATAATTATGAGTATAAACGGAAAGGACACGTGTCGCGTGTGACGTTCTGGAGCGTCACACAGGTGTTCGATCTTTACGAAAGACCAGTGAGAGAGAGTAGTGCTGACAACTAACAAGATCAAAAAGAGTTTAACTAGATGGTATGGATTTTTATGAATTGGATTAAATATATAAGTATTTTAGTGAATTGTTTGGGTATGGATTAGGTACGGATTGAGTCAAGCCGGGCCAGATCGGGTTGGGTCGGGTACGAGTCATTAAAGTTATATTGCATATAAATGAATTAATTTGAGTTGAATCATTTTTGACCTGACCCACATATTTGACGGTCCTGAACTACATACTATCGTCAATGTTAATTGATTTCATTATGTTTTGACAACTATATAGCCATATGAAATTTACAGTGACATGCAGGTGGATTGTCCGGAAAACATCGAACAAAAGACTATATCTTCTTTTACTATAATGTTCGGCTGAAGTGCGAGTATTTTGAGGAACGACATCCATATTCCAACCGTGTTGAAAAGATAAAGTGAAAAAAATTCATGGAAAGGTACAAGCATCTTATACCCATAAGACAACTCCAAGCAAAGAATGACAAAGGAACATGGTTAGCTTGAGGGGACAAAAAAGGCTGGTTCTTATGACTTCCTTATTCCACTGTTTTAACTTTTTACTACTTTACAATTTGAAAATTTTGCAAGACCGCCTGTAGTAATAATCTTAGTAAGTGGACATACTAAATGATGTGGTAGGTTATAAGTTAAGATTATAATAAGCGGGTCACGATCATTGCCGAGTAACAATTCTTCACATCGGTAATATATCAGCTATGCGAACTCTTCTCGTCTTCGAGTCCGAACCTAGTGTCTCCTCTCTGATTCTCTCATCTTCAAGTCCGAACTTTAACAAAATTGGTTTGGCTTGTTAATTATTTAAACTACTGATGTCAAAAGCACCGGATACTTTCTTGTCCCTCGGTCAAGAATCAATTCGGAGGAGAGGCACCCGTTTGGAGAAAAGCACAGAAAAAAATGAACAAAATATGAAAACGCAATCAAAGAATATGTAGACAAAAAAAAAATCAATTTGGAGGCAAGGTCGACCTCGCCAGGCCTTGGCTAGGGGATGCTCTCTCAGCCAAGGTGACGCTGACCCTGCGAGGCAAGGTAGCCTCGCCGTCGCTGGGTTATCCCTTGCCCAGCGACGACGAGGTCAGCTTTGCTAGTGGTCGGTAGGGGCGAGCTTCGCCAGAGGGCCTTGCCGGACCTCACCTTTGGCCAGAGGGAAGATGGGTAGAAACAAAAAAGAAAAACAAAGGAAAAAATCAAAAACAAAAAAAAATTAAAAAATATTAAAATATTGCTACGTCAGCATTGATCGGACAGCCGGCATCCACATTAGTACCGGCTCGCCAAAATTGACCGGATGGATTGAATGGACGCAAATGCAAAAGGTAAATGCAATAGATTTAGGACTTTTTGGATAAATTTTCCCACAAGCAAAGAATTAAACAAAGCTGCTTGTAGTAGAAAGAAGAGGCCAAACAAAGAAAAGTCTAGAAAAATGAAGAATATATACATAGAGAGTGAATAATATGACCTCACTAATTTATTCAATCCAAGCAAACAAGCCAACTGACATACACACCCACCCACCCACCCACCCACTCGACCTTGCTAGAAACAAACATATTGATCTCCCATGGCCGCGTCCGACACGAGAAGCTGCACGATGGTCGACGAAGCCACCGCCCAGATCCTGTCGCAGAAACTAGATATCTTGCTCTCTCACCCGGTGTGCGCGGAGTGCTCACTGATGCGAACCCGCGCGAAGGATGCCAAGGCGAAGCTGGCCAGGATCCAAGTGCACTTTTCCACTCAATGCAGACCATCCGAAGCCACGGAGTGGTCGGGGCGGCTCCGCCGAGCCATGTACTACGCCGAGGAATGCATTGACAAGTTCCACCTCAGAGAGGCCCGCGAGAGGAGCAGGGCCCTCCACATGGCCGTGCTCGTCTCCAAGTACAAGCTGTGGAGCGACTTGTCCATTCTGGTGAATAAGATGAAAGAGTCGTGTGATGAGAAGTTTTTGAAGGAGGAGGCCGAGGGCAAGAGCAAAGAGAAACCTGCTAGTTCATCCTCCCATGCGAGCGATCCATGGCAAGGCCAAAAATTAGCGAGGCTGACTAGTTTCTGGGATCGGCAAGCGCCTACAAACTTCTTACGTCGCGAGGAGCAGAAGAAGGAAATAAGGAAGCGGATCAAAATGGGGGACGAGGAACCATGGAGTTTGATTTGGGGCGAGCACGGAACCGGCAAGACGTCCCTCGCGAGATGGGCCTACAACCAAGCGAAGTACATGGGCTATGAGTGGCGCGCTTGGGTCCGTGTATCGGCCGGCATGGACCCGCGGGAGTTCCTGTTGGAGATTCTGATGCAAGCCGACAGTCTTGCAGGCGGCATGAAGGACATGAAAATGAATGAGATAAGGACAAAGCTGAACCGGAAATTGGCCGAGATAAATAAATATTTCATAGTGTTGGATGACGTGCGGTCGTCCGACATGCAACTCTTGCGAGAGTTATGGATGAGCAACCCGATAAATTCGCAAGGCCACGTAATTACCACAACTCAGGACAATTCGATAGCCCAGTACTGGGAAGGGCCGATCAAGCTAGAAAAATTATCCGAAGACGAAAGCCAGAGGATGCTTGCTCGGAAGTTGCATAAAGTACCCGATGGCGAGAGACTCTCAAATGAGGAGAAGGATATCCTCAGCATGTGTCGTCGCTTGCCGCTCTATGTATCCTTACTCGGTGGGTTTTTGTCCAGTGCTGGAGAGGATGAACGCACGGCGTTGGCGAAAGAGCGTTCTATGACGACATTGTTGGATATACTGCAATTGAGTTGCCATAAATTGCCGGTCCATCTAAAACCGTGCTTCATCTACATGGCTTTGTTCCCCGAAGGATTTCCTATTCCAACAAGAAGGCTAGTGAGGCTGTGGTTGGCTGAGGGCTTATTGGATTCGCATTGTCACGACGTAGAAAGGGAAAGGACAAGGCAGCCCGAGGATGTGGGAGAGACGTTCATTCTGGAGCTCGCGGATAGGAATGTGATCGATGTGGTGAGCTGGAGGGCGGATGGATCCCCCAAAGCTTGCCAAATGCTCACCTCTCTATCTGACATGATTCGCCCGATCGCGATGCGCACGGGGTTCCTCTATGTACATGCCGCTAGCAAGCCAAAAGACGGGAACGAACGTGACCTGACCAGCCAGCAACAACAGCTGGCTGCCCAACCGCCAGAAAGAACCAAGATTCAGTGGCTTGCGGAGCACACCAACATAATCACGGACAACCGCGGTGGCAGCTACCCCGATTTGAACCTCGGCCACGTCCGCTCGTTTCTGTCGTTCTACCATAGGAGAGGCATGCTCACCAAAGACATCAGCACGTTTCTAAGGAAGACAACGTCCAAGACTGGCTATAGCTTTCTAAGGGTGCTTGATTTGGAGGGTGTGTATAAGCCATACTTGCAAGGTGTGCTCCACAAGCTGGTGCTCCTAAGGTACCTAGGATTGAGATCCACGGTGTTGGACTCGATCCCGAGCGCCGTTGCAGATCTGCAGCATCTCGAGACTCTCGACATAAAGCACACCAACATCACTTGGCTGCCGAGTTCCTTGTGGAAGGCGAGGAAATTGAGGCACCTGCATCTCAACTGGTTCTACATCGATTTGAAGAGCATCCTCAAGGCTTGTAGCAACAATGTCAATGCCTTGACTAAGCTCCGAACCTTAAGCGGGCTGGTTATCGGTGAGGTCAAGGAGAACTTGATGAGGGACCACGTGGACAGCTTGACCACGCTCACGACGCTCAAGCTTTTCTTGCAACGCTCGGGTGGGGACACGTCAGGCGCCATAGGAAAAGCAGTCGCCGATTGGATTAGCTTCAGGCTCACCAATCTCCAGTCCTTGACCTTTGGGGTGATCCAAGAAGCCGAACCGAAGAAAGAAGCCAAGCCCGCGGAAGAAGATGAACCCGCGAAAGGAGCCCACCCCGCAAAAGAAAAGCCCGCGAAGAAAGAATCCAAGCCCGCCACATTGCCGATAGGCCCGTTACCGGAATTGTCGTTGGCTAACCAGCATCACGACCTGTTGGAGCTCTACTTGCTGGGCCAACTCAACAAACCCAGCTGGACACAGCTCTTGCCTGGCTCGCTCAGGGTTTTGACTCTGTCGGCTTCAATGGTGGAAGCAGACATGATGCCCGAGTTGGGAGGTCTCCTGAGGAACCTGAGGACACTCAGGCTGTTGGCCAATTCTTTCGTAGGCACTAGACTGACGTTCGTCAAAGACGGGTTTCCGAGCCTCAATATCTTGAAGATTTGGAAGCTGCCTGAGCTTGATACGGTCCTCATCGAACCAGGAGCAATGCCACATCTCAAAGAACTCGAGTTTAGGCGCCTCGATGTGTTGAAGAATGTCCAAGGGATCAAGGAGTGTAAGGAATTGGAGAATATATGGGAGGTTGTCAAAAAGGGTTCTCAGGGTTTTGTTGACGTTCTGAAGAAGGACATGGGAAAAGAAACGAATGTGTACAAAATAGAAGAAAGCGAGACATCTGAACTTATGGATGACGACATCAGGTATGGGACAGTATTAAATCTTAAACATGTTCTTTACACGGGATGCTGAAAATGTTTTTACAAACTGGATAATTTCTTACTAGTGATTAAAAGAATTATTATGATTTGTATTGAATAACAATTCTCTTGACTCGTTCCACTAGACCGAGTCATTACATATTACGAATCTATGAAAGATATAGCAAGTCCTCCTAAAGAACACAATTTTTTTGCACTGTAAACTATGACATCACTCATAGAAATGAGTCGGTATAATACTCTTTTTCCAATTATTATCACCATATAAAATAACCAGGGTGTTTTATTTAACCTTTGCGGAACCTCGCGTTGGATTCAAAAGCAACCTTTGGAACCAACCTCGCTCTCCATAGCTTATGCATGTGGAGCGAGCTTTTCACCTAGCTCTCATACAAGACGCTAGAGAAGAGATAACGAGATTCCTTTACACTAATTAAGACCTCTCGTCTACGTTCCGTATCATAGAGTTCAAGAAAAGAAGCTTATTGTACGGGAGTAAATCTACGGAGTTGCTTTCTTTTCACCGTCGGGAGTATTATTAATTTGGTAATCTCTGTGCGTGTTCAATTGTGAATTTTACTTATTTTAATGGTTCCTCGTTTCCCACAGGGATGACAGTAATTAGGCGACTGCCTTCTCCTTGAATACAAGCTATTACAATGATCCTCGGAGCTGAACGTATGTATATATTGCATCCTCCCACCCCACCTTTCTCTCTCCCAAAGTATGCGAAGAAACAATTTCATGTAATGGTTATATTATATTACGTGATGAATTGACTTGACGACATTCGCGTAATGCAAGATACTCTTTCATCGGTCCTAGGCGTCTATGTTATATACTCGGTCCAACGAGGTAAGAAAAGCACTAGAGCCACCAAAAAAAAGAAAAAGAAAAAGGGCTTAAATGAAGATAAGGGAGTCACAATTGATGAGCGCATGCCACACGAGCCATGAGCTAAATATCCAAATTAATCAGCCATAAGCTTTTAAATGATAAAACATATAAGATCTATTTTTTAAGATCACCTCGAAAAGAGTGATCTTGAAATCGCGCCATTTTGTATTCAAGCCTCCTCTTATAAGTAATGAATTTAGGAAATCACCAACATATATGAATTCGTCGAGGTTCTAATATGATTCGTGGTGAAATTCATTTGATTCTTTTGATATCCTTGTATGTTGTCCTTTAAATATGTGCACGACGAATAATGGACTGTGTATTCACTGACAATTTTTTATATCTAGATATTAATGTTAAAACGTGTCTCTTATATTCATGTCAAAAAATAAGTTTTCACGCGGGCCTCACTCTTCATCCAACGGCCGCGGCTCACCTGATTCCTCCGTTCGTCATCGGTGACGTCACTGTTCGAATCGAACGGTCGGGATCGGGAAGCGCCGGTGGGGCCCGAGTCAAACCAAAGCCCCCCGTTCCCGGTCAATGCGGGCCTTGTTTTGTTAAACGGCGCCGATCTGACGGCACGGGATCCAACGATGAAACCCGCGAGCCGTGAAGATATCTCGGCTCCGCTCAGTACTTTCCCTCCAAATTTCTCGCGGGAATTTTCCCTTCTTCTTCTTCTTTTCTCGTGATTCGTGAGCAGTCCAGAGGGAGATCGGAGCTCATGGCTACGGCTCCTCTTCGGCGGCGGCGGCGGCGGGGCTCGCCGGAGGGGAGAGCTCCCCGATCGAGCAGGTCGCGCTCACGGTCCCGGCCGGGGACGACCCTTCCCTCCCCTCCGTCGCGTTCCGCACCTTCGTCCTCGGGACCATGGCGTGCTGCCTCTCCTCTCCTTCCTCAACCAGTTCTTCTGGTACCGACGCGAGCCTCTCTCCGTGACCTCCGTCTCTGCTCAGGTCGCCGTCGTCCCCCTTGGTAGGCCTCGAACTCCAGAGTCCGTTCGGTTCAGTTCACTTCGATCGAGAAGTCGCAGAGCAGATCGAGTTTGACTTAAGAAACGAATTGATCAATACGAAGTTACGGTTGCATGTAACTTGCATCCGTGATGTTTTTGTCTAGAGTTTGATTTGATTTGGGACGTCAACGAATTCAGTCAGACTGATGAGCGTGCCTGACTCTAGGTCACCTTATGGCCGGAGTGATCACGAAGAGAGTGTTCTTCCAGGGGAGCAAGTGGCAATTCACCGCTCAATCCGGGCCCGTTCAACGTCAAGGAGCACGTGCTGATCACGATCTTTGCCAACTCGGGCGCGGCCAGCGTCTACGCCGTTCACATCATCAGCGCCGTCAAGATCTTCTACCGGAAGGGGATGTCGTTTCCTGTGGCGCTGGTCGTCGTCTTGACCACGCGGGTCTTGGGGTTCGGGTGGGCCGGGCTGTTCCGGCGGTACCTGGTGGAGCCCGCCGCCATGCGGTGGCCCCGGAATCTCGTGCAAGTCTCGTGGTTCAGGTGCGTCGCTCGTGCGTTCATTGGCAAGTGTGTTGTTTGATGGGCATGTTTTGCCTCGAAAAAATTGCAATTTTAGGAATTTCTGTTAGGTCATGGATGTTCGTCACTCTTTTCATTTCTTTCTCATTAGTTTTTGGCGAAATGTAGCTTAGTTACATGTGGATGATGGTTTGTAATATAGTTTAAATCAATGAAAGGAAATTAACATTGAAGAAGACAAACTGAAATCGCGTGTCTTTCCTTTTATTTCTGTTCTCATGAACATATTTTCTACGATCTTTACAGTGATCTTTTCCTATTCCCATGTCTTTATTCCGTCGGTCGATGTCTGTGAACCCGATTTCACGGGCTACTACCATTTAAATGCAGTTGATAGTTGTTGAAGTCTCAAACTCTCGCAGTTCAGTGAGTTCTTGAAGTCTAGGTTTACTTCAGTTCTCTTCCCATGCTGCGCATGCGTGCATACAAATATTAGCGGCAAATTGTGTCTATTGTGTTTGATTTTAAGTCAGAGCTTCACAGTTGGGAACTACAATCACCAAACAATCATTTTTATAAGATATGTATCTAGTAGGCATGACTTTTTGCGCACGAAGATGACTACATGTTAAGTTTCATCTGTCCTGGTAGACAAGGAGTCAGGCAACGACATTTGCTTTGTTAGCTTTCAATCATTTTGTTTTGTTCTCTTTTCTTTTCCTAGTTTCTCATATAATTCGATGTCATTATGGTTACAACTTGTGCAAATGCAGAGCACTGCACGAGAAAGAGACGAGGCTAAAAGGCGGATTGTCGCGGAACCATTTTTTCATTATAGCCTTCATCTGTAGCTTCAGTTACTATGTTTTTCCAGGTTACCTCTTTCCAATGTTGACCTCTATTTCCTGGATCTGCTGGATATTCCTTGCTTCAGTTGTAGCTCACCAGTTAGGTTCTGGACTCCATGGTCTTGGGATTGGCGCAATCGGACTTGACTGGTCCAGCATCTCCTCTTATCTCGGTAGTCCACTGGCTAGCCTGTGGGGTTCGCCACTTCCAATATTGCTGTTGGTTTTGCCCTTGTTGTGTATGTCAGCACACCTATTGCTTACTGGCTCAACATGTACCAATCCCAGAATTTTCGCATATTCTCAGATAGCCTGTTCACATCTTCCGGGCAAGGATATAACATTGCAACTATCATAGACGAAAACTTTCATTTGGATGCCCAGGCATGTGAAAGAGAGGGTCCTCTTTATATGTCTACTTTCTTTGCCGTGTAATATGGCATCAGCTTTGCCTGCCTCACTGCTACTGTTGTTTATGTGTTCCTCTTCCATGGAAAGTAAGTTGCATTTTTCTTTTGCATCGTTATGTGCTGCACAATTGCTTGCTATTCATTGACTAAATTGTCATGAGAAGAATGTGGTTAACTTCTCTGATGTGGCTGCATTCACCAGCTTGCCAAGTAAAATTCAATTATTAGCGGTGAATTTTTTTGTCAGGTGGACAGAATGGCCAGTTTTTTGTTCAACTATCTGCATTATGTTGGTCACTTCCGTATCCCATGTCATTTCAATTGAAAAAAAAAAAAAGAATCCGAGTCAACTAGTCAAGTAGTGCTTTAGTTCTTTGGAGATCTGTGTTATAGTTGTCTTGTTCCGGGAACCCATAGTTGGCCTCGTGGGTTGGTTAAGTTCTGCTGCAAATGACATTATTCTGATTTGACACCACACTTTTAATTGAACAGAGTCATTTGGTTGTTGCCATTCCAGTTGAATTCCATTTTCTTATTTACCATACTCGGATAGATGATCTAGTGTTATGCTGTCCTTTTAGGGAAATATGGCTGCTGAGTAAGTCCGCCTTAAGTGAGAAGAATATGGATGTACACACTAAGCTCATGAGAAGATACAAGCAAGTCCCTGAATGGTGGTTTACATGTATTCTTTTGGTGAATATTGCGGCAACCGTATTTACGTATCAGTATTTAAAGTATCAGCTTCAACTACCGTGGTGGGGTGTTCTGCTAACATGTGCTCTTGCCATATTTGTCACTTTCCCCTGTTGGAGTCATCACTGCAACAACAAATCAGGTGCAGATTCATCATTTTAAAGCACATGTTATATGAGTCCTTCTCTACAATAGAATACATAAATATGCGGGGCAATGATTACTATGTACACTTAGCTCTTACTCAAAGTTTAAAACTTTGCATATCCTCATGAGTTCCACGCTTGTTGGTCAGACACCGGCTTTGAAGGTAATTACAGAATTTATCATTGGGTACATTTACCCTGGATATCCAGTTGCGAACATTCTGTTTAAAACCTATAGGTACTTCAGTATGAAGCAGGGGATCACATTCTTACAAGACTTCAAGCTTGGGCACTACATGAAAATTCCTCCTCGAGCAATGTTTACGGCACAGGTTAGTCTCGTCTTTTTCCTGTCCGTCACAGGGGATAGAACTAAATATATTAGTTTGATGGGTTCCTGGTGAGGGGAAAAGGATGGTTTCCCAAAATTAATCACTCTACAATTGAAATCTGCCTGAAATTGTTGTAAAAATGGTCTTCGTTCTTTTCAGTTTCTTCGCTTAAGGTAAGAATTAATCTTCTATCAGGTGGTCGGTACTATTGTTGCAGCATTAATGCATCTTGGAACAGCATGGTGGCTTATGGATACAGTCCCTAACATTTGTAACCAGGCGCTGCTTCCAGCAGGCAGTCCATGGACTTGCCCTTGTGACCATGTATTTTTTGATGCTTCAGTCATTTGGGGTCTGATTGGGCCCTGCAGGATATTTGGAGATCTCAGCTTCTACTCTTCCATCAACTGGTTTTTCTTGGTAGGGATCATAGCTCCTTTCATTGTTTGGCTTTAAGGCCTTTCCAAACAACGGGTGGATTAGACTAATCACAATGGCCGTTCTCCTTGGCACTACAGTAAACATGCCCAGTTGGATCATCGCCGGATTTTTGTCGGGATTCCTTGCTTACCGGTGCTATTGAGGTTTATTGAAGAGATAATAATGTTCTGTGTTATTCAATTAGAAAAGGGTTACACATATATATATGTTCAACCCTACTAGAACAATTTACTATTCTACCCTTATACTTTCCAACACTCCCCCTCAAGTTGGGACGTAGATATCAAATAATCCCAACTTGTTTTATAAGAAATTCACTCTATTTCCCCGTAGAGATTTAGTAAAGATGTTTGCGAATTGATCCTCCGTCTTCGTGTGTTGAAGAATAATCTCTCTTTTCTGAACTTTTTCTCGCACAAAATGACAATCAATCTCAATATGCTTCGTTCACTCATGGAAGACAGGATTAAATGCAATATGAATAGCGGATTGATTATCACAATATAATATCGATGGATTTGACGGTGACATTCCAATCTCTGATAGTAACATCCTCAACCATATTAATTCACCTGTCACATGTGTTATAGCTCGATATTCAGCTTCAGCGCTTGATCGGGAAATTACATATTGTTTTTTGCTCTTCCACGCAACTAAATTACCTTCAAGAAACACACAGTATCTTGAAGTAGATCTTCTATCTATAGGACATCCAGCCCAATCAGCATCAGAGAATCCTGTAGTGTTTAGATGACCATAATTCTTAAACAGTAATCCTTTGCCTGGTGTTCCCTTCAAATATTTGACAATCCGAAGTACGGCATCCTAATGAGTAGTACGAGGGGAATTCATGAACTGGCTTACTACACTAACAGCAAATGATATATCAGGTCTTGTGACGGTAAGATAGTTCAACTTACCCACTAATCTCCGATATTTCGCTGTATCATGCAATAATTTTCCATGTTCTACATCAAGTTATACATTAGGCTCCATAGGGGTATTAACTGGTTTTGCTCCAAGATATCCAACCTCACCAAGAATATCCAGTACATACTTTCGTTGCGATAAATTGATACCGGCATGTGAGTAGGCTACTTCAATACCAAGAAAATATCGAAGACGTCCCATATCTTTAGTACTGAATTCTGTATGTAGAAATTGCTTAAGTTTGTGAATACTATCTGAATCACTGCCAGTAATGATTATGTCATCCATATATACAACTAGAAGGATACAACCAGCTGAAAAGATAAAGCTAAAAACTGAATGATCTACCTTACACCTCTTTCATCCAAATTTGATAATTGCATCACTAAATTTACCAAACCAAGCACGAGGAGATTGTTTAAGTCCATATAAAGCTTTGTATAAACGACACACCACATTCTCCCCCGGAGCAACAAACCCAAGTGGTTGCTCCATGTAGACCTCCTCAGCTAGATCACCATGTAGAAAAGCATTTTTCACATCCGGCTGATGTAAGAGCGAGCCAAATCGTGCAGCCAATGAGATAAATACACGAACCGATGGAATTTTGGCCACCGGGGAGAAAGTGTCATCATAGTCAACACCATAAGTCTGAGTATACCCCTTCGCAACTAACCGTGCCTTCAACCGATTAAGAGTGCCATCTGGGTGAACCTTAACAGTAAATACCCAACGACAACCAATAGATTTCTTACCAGTAGGTAATGGAGTAAGCTTCCAAGTTCGATTGTCAATTAGTTCCTTCATTTCATCTTCCATTGCACAACACCATCCCGGACGAGCAAGAGCTTCAGCAACACTGTTAGGTACAAAAACAGAGGACAACGCCGAGACAAAGGCAGAGAAAGTAGGAGACAAACGATTGTAGGATAGAAAATTGGAAATAGGATGATGTGTGCAAATACAATCAGTAAGACCAGAATAAAGAGCATAACGATTGACGAGACGATTAACACAAGAGTGTGTACCTTTACGAGAAGCAATGGGAAGATCAGGATCAGAGGCTGGTACTGTAACTGATGGGGGAACAGATGAATTAGGTGCTGGTAAAGACTATACTGTCATAGGAGGGACTGCACTGCGTCGATGATAAGTATGATCAACAAACTGAAATCCTGTGGATGTAGTTGGAGAAAGTGAAGGAGGTGGAATCGTCGGTATGACACGACCATCACCATCACCAGACTCTGTGGAAACCGCAGGAGAAGTAAAATATGGCTGGTCTTCAAAGAACGTCACATCAGCGGACACGAACATACGACGACGAGTAGGGCTATAACATTTATATCTCTTCTGAGTCCGAGAGTATCTCACAAAGACACATTTTTCAGCACGAGTATCCAGTTTATCAAGACCTGAAGTAAAAGAATGTACAAAACAGACACATTCAAAGACTCGAAGAGACAAAGAAAAGGGAGGACGATTTGGATGTAGAGTAGAGAATGGTGTCTCCCCCTGGAGAACAAAAGTTGGAAACCTATTAATTAAATAACATGCTGTAAGAACAGCATGCCCCCAAAAATGTTTAGGTAGATGCATTTGAAATATAAGGCAACGAGCAACATCAAGAAGATGTCGATTTTTACGTTCAACGACTCCATTTTGTTGTGGAATGTATGAGCAAGAAGTCTGATGAATAATACCATGAGAATCAAGAAATGGCTGGAAATCAGAAGTTGCAGCAAGATATTCTCTAGCATTGTCTGACCGTAAATATTTGACAGAGATATGATATTGATTCAATACTTCAAAATAGAATAATCGAAAGCAATGAAAAATCTCCGTACGGCTTTTTATTAAAAATAACCAAGTCATTCGGGAAAAATCATCCACGAATATAACAAAATATCTGAATGTGGAAACATCAGACACACGACAAGGACCCCAAACATCTGAGTGAACCAGTTCAAATGGATTAGACGCACGACTCTCAATACGGGAAGGAAAAGAGACTCTATGATGTTTACCAAACTGACAAGCTTCACACTGAAAAGAACTCACAAACTTAGACTCAGGAAATAAAAGCCGAAGTATGTTCGGTGGCGGGTGACCAGCATGACAATGCATCCTATATATATCGGTAGATGTATGCTTTACAGATGCAGTAGCTAACACCTTCTTGTCAAGATAGTAGAGACCATTTGATTCATGTCCCCCACCAATCATCTGTCCAGTCCTCAGATCCTGAAAGAAACAATGAGAAGAGGAAAAGGTTACGGAACAATTCAATTCTTTGGTTAATGAGCTAACAGAGATTAAATTATAAGAAGATTGGGATAGGTGAAAGATAGATGGCAAAGAAAGAGAGGGACTCAAATGAGCAACTCCAGTACCAGTAACCTGAGATTGTGAACCATTTGCTAATGTAACAGAGTTTGACAATACAGGAGATGTAGAATGAAAAGAAGACAATAGATTAGAGTTACCAGTCATGTGATTGGTAGCTCCAGAGTCTATAACCCAGGAATCAGACACTGCAGAAAACAAACAAGATGAACTACCTTTGGAGGTGTGTGCTAGAGTTGCAGTAGGAGCTGAAGATCCTGTCACCTGTTGAGAACGGACCAAAGTATCATATTCAGCACGTGTCAATGTGATTGAATCATCTGTATTTTGTACAGTTGTTGAACTCGGTGGAGTCGATGAGGAAGAAGCAGGAGAATTCTCAACTTTTGCATAGGTAGCAAAGGTTGGTTTGAGCTTTGGGTGAAGTGTATAACAATAAGCTTCTGTATGTCCGGCTCTTTGACAATGATGGCAATAGCGTGATCCTCGACCATTCCCAGAACTAAGGGCACCACGAGTACCAACTCCTCCATCACAACCTCCATGGCCTACATTATGAATAAAACCGCATCCACGAGCTCGGTAACCACGAGCTCAACCTCCACGTCCACTAGACCCATGGGAAATCATAGTGCTCATCTCTAAAGCCAGGGTGGAAGAAATCTTCTCGGTGATTGTAGAACGAAGAGCCTGGGAGAAGACTTCATCCACAATAGGAAGAGAGCTCTGAGATGTAATATGTTGACGAAGAGATGAATACTCAGGTCCCAATGACTTGAGGTATAATATCACTCTCAAATCTTCTTGGCGTTTGGCCAAAACGGCTGGATCATTTGAGGCAGGAAGGTAAGTATCCAATTGCTGGCAAAGAGTCGTGAACTTAGCATAGTGATCGGATAAGGAGTGATCTCCACGTTTAATATCAAACAAAGCTTCCCATGTGTCACATTCCCGTGTCATATTATTCTGCCAAGAATATAGCAATGCACATTTCTCCCATACTGCCTTAGCAGATTCACACTGAATAAAATGAGGACTGACCTTAGGGTCCATGCTATTCCATAAAAGAGTTTGTATCATTGCATCTCCTGCAACCCAATCATAAGCTTTACTCCTATCTGATGGTGCCGTGGATGTAAGATAGTCAAGTTGCTTGGTGGCAGTAAGATAGACTTCAACCGCTTTAGACCACGATGGATAATTAGTTCCATCCAACTTGACAGATGTTAATTGAAAATGACCAAAAAGAGATCCAGAAGTTGATCCAGAATTCGCCATCAGTGAATAATGAATGTGATTGAACCCCCACAAAAAAATATGAACGTCACGGTAACCAATACTTAAATCCAGTAATCTCCAAATAACCATACAGTAATATCTAAGAAATAGGGTTCAAACCAATCACCACCAAAGTTCATTGAAACTTCATAAAATCATCTAATTGATACGCGGCACTAGCACATATATGTTGTATTCCCTCGCAAATGAAGCTGTTGAATTTCAACATAAGTCCTCTAGTTTCACCAGCACACGGCTTTGACGAAGCTTCATAAAATCAACCAACAATTCTACTTGCTAAAGTAACATAAGTCTGACCCTTGCATTAGAAATTTTACCAGCGCACGGCGTGACATCAACATTTGAACACATAGGACAAAAAACTCTAAAATTCCTCTTTTCAAGAATCATTATCAGATAACATGCCTCAACCCCAGTCTCAATTTCATTTGATTGTGTTCCTCGGAACTTACCGGAACACTTGTCGCCTCAGAATTGGTTGAACTTCATCAAATTTGAGTTCGGCAAGGCATGGCAATACTGAATCTGAACTGTGCAGGGCTGAACGATACTGGAATGAATTAAATAGCATCGGTTTTGGTCGATTTGGGCTGAGCGACACCAGGCGACCATAATGGGACGTCGATTTGGTGAATCACTAGACAAATCAACGCCAGAATGGAGTCGTGGGTGTCGCAGAAGTCCTCACTCACGGAAGTCGCGAGCGTTGTTCCTCGCTGGAATTGCGAGCGTCGTCGCTCCTTGCGAAATTTGCGAGCGTCGTCGCTCCTCGCTAGAGTCGCGAGAATTGCGTCTCTCCTCACAGGTCGCAGGGGTCGTGGGAGTCCTCAGCTTCTGACTCTTACCCACTGATGGCAACAGTGGCTTCTCCGGTGACGCAAAAGCTTCTCCAGTGAAGCAAAAGTGGCCTCTAGCGATTAGGGTAAAGGATTAGGGTTTTGTTTTATTATCTCCGGCTCTAATACCATATTGAAGAGATAATAATGTTCTGTGTTATTCAATTAGAAAAGGGTTACACATATATATATATATGTTCAACCCTACTAGAACAATTTACCATTCTACCCTTATACTTTCCAACATTGGTGGAGTCGCCCTAACTATGCGCTGTCGGGTGCATTTGATGCTGGGTTAGCTTTTATGGCCGTCCTCCTGTACTTGTGTTTGGGAATGAAGCATGTTAGCCTCAGTTGGTGGGGTGAAGATCCTGATCGATGTCCATTAGCCTCTTGTCCTACAGCTAAAGGGGTCATCGTTGAAGGCTGTCCAGTCTCTTGATGGGAAGGATCATTTGGATTGTGAATTATGTAGTTTATAGAACTCTGAGGTGTTTCAGGGGACTCTTTTGTGGTTACGTGAAACTGTAAATTCTTCAACGGAAAAATTTATAAAATTGACTAACATTATGGCTCTTTCACTATTCTTTACCTGGAGATGCATGTAGTTGCCTAGCAGATCTTGCAGTAGTGTTGGACGAGTGACCTCAACACATTGCCGTTGAAACTGATCGGACTCTTCTCCTCTCAAAATGGCATTCGACGAAATGTAGGGGCAGTAATTTGTATTTCTATTCTATTTAACCCTGATACATACTATGCATTTTACCAACTTGATAGGACACACAAAACAATCTTAAAAAACGGTAGCAGCAACATTGACCGCTAATTCCAGAGCTTGCATACCATGTGAGTCGACATTTTTACCCGAGATTTAATAGCCTGAGCTGAACTGCCTATTGGAATTCTAACGCGGGCCAAAGCACATATTTCTAACGGTGAACCGTGGCAAGCTGTTTGTTAAATAGCTACTATGGTGCTGTTGCGAATATAAAGCTAAGGTAAATAATGAAAAATTGTCAATAAAAGAAAAAAAGGAACTGGGTTTTGGTAGTAATATACAGTCGACTTTATCCATAATTTAGCACCTTTTGTTCCTGTGTACTCCTTTATTATTTCTTTATATATGCAAATCTCTGTTTTATTCACCAATAGCATGTATTCTTCAGAACCACTATACAAGTATTGGCGAGTGGGCCTACATCCGAGTCATGAAAGCAAACCAAGACACAGAGTGGCGGGCGCTTCCTTGGAAAATTCAGGGGCTTTAGGCAGTTAAGAGGAAGTTGTATTTGCAAGCTGGCCTACTTTCTCTGTCTCCATGTGCTTCTGTTCCATTAGTTTTTGACATTTATCATTTCTTTCGATCTATCAGACCTCAAATTGGACCGCATCTTGTCCTTACAACAACTGCTAGCAGAAAACAAGATGCCGGTATCCTAGAACTATTAGAAGAAATCAAATACTTTCACAGATGATATTCTCATCCTATTTTGATTAGCGGAAGCATGCAAGTTCCATGTCGCTCATTTGGATTCATGATGGTAAGTAGTAAGTAGGATTTGACTTCGAGAGAGGTTTCTTGAGCCAATTGCCAGACAAATTGCAAGATCTCGATTCTAGCTTATAATTGAACCACCCAAGATCATTCGTTCAAAAATTGAGAATCGCATTTCTGATTAGTTCTTTGACACATCTTTTCAAAAGTAGAGATCTCCAAAAGGGGCAAGGCCACTTTCCATATCCTCTGTTCAAGGACTTGATTTCGGAAATATGTTCAGCTCGTACTAGCTCAAAAATAAGCAGTCCAGCTAGTTAGCATCAGCTGTTTTGTTTAGCAATGCAAGCCACCGCCTTCTGTTTTGGGACTGCGTCTTGACTGGAAAGACCTCAGAAATAATAAAGAAAGACCAGGAGTGCCCACTTGTTATTTGGACTTTCAGCATTACTTGACTTGGTTTAATCCAATTTCTCCACAAGTACGTCACAATCATGAAACTGCAAATCCATGTACTGCCCTTTGATCCCAAAACCGTCTTTCTTCCAATCAATTAAAACAAGACAAAACTTATCATTATCTCATTAATGAATGCACTGCCAAAGGTATAAATAAGCTTGTCCATCTCTTCCTCATGGCTCAAAGCCAAACAAGAAAAATCTATCCAAGTCCTCTTCAATCTTTAGTAGATGTTTCCTTCATTATCTCTGATGTCTCCTGCTGGAAAATGGCTAGGATTTGTGACTGCAATTTGGGTCCAAGCCATTGCAGGCAACAACTACACGTTCTCCAACTACTCTGATGCGCTCAAATCTCTCATGGCACTCACGCAGCTCGAGCTCAACAATCTATCTGTGGCTAAAGATGTCGGCAAGGCGTTTGGGCTAGTCTCTGGCCTTGCCTCGGATCGATTTCCAACGTGGATTATACTTCTAATTGGATCTTTGGAGGGTCTAATAGGCTACGGAGCTCAATGGCTTGTCGTGAGTCAGCGGATCAGCCCTCTTCCCTACTGGCAGGTAAGCTATGTCCCTACCATTCCTGCGTGGAAATCACAGGCTGCGCTTTTTCAATTGTACTCTAAAATGTATTCTCATTTTAGTTAGGTCAAGTGCATTACTGCACTTCTTGACCACTCTTATGTTCAGTGATAATAGAGGTACACGTTCGGCATACAATAAAAACTAAATTGCACCTGCCAATCATGTCAGGCTCACTATTTTTGGGTCTTTCTACGCGTTTAAAAGTCTATTTGAGTCATGATGACTTCTTCAGTCAAGTTTTAAACGTTATCTTGTCGCAAAATGACCAAAAGATTGTCAGCTCAAACAAACTCCCAGGAGGGTAATTGCAATTTTCGCAAACGAAGACCGTGCATGTAGTACACCACAGCACAACTGCACAAGAGTAACTAATCAGCATAAGCACAGAATCTGATAAAGAGCATTTAATGCAGCTTGAAAATGAAAATTAAGAGTAGTTTTGACACTGTAGATTCCAGAAGAACATTAGTAGTATTACTTCGTTGGAATTTGGAACAGGTGATTTTTGTTCAGATCTAAGTCCCTGCTAATGTCTATGCAGATGTGCATATTTCTGTGCATGGGCGGAAACAGCACGACGTGGATGAACACGGCCGTTCTAGTGACTTGCATGAGGAGCTTCCCTAAGAGCCGAGGACCGGTCTCAGGGATTCTCAAGGGATACGTGGGGCTAAGCACAGCGATATTTACCGATGTTTGCGCCGCTCTCTTCTCCTCCGACCCGTCCACTTTCCTCCTCATGCTTGCTGTAGTTCCCACAGTAATCTGCCTGGTTGCCGCTGTTTTCCTCCATAAAACCACGCCTGAAGAAGAAAAGAGTGAGACGCGGCACTTGAATGCCTTTAATGTGATCGCCATTGTTCTGGCCTCCTATCTATTGGCCTTTGACATTAGTGGTAGTCATGGTCCCGTTCTTTCTGTAGCATTTGCAATAGGACTAGTAGTCTTACTTGCTCTGCCATTAGGTGTTCCCCTATACGTTGGTATGTCCGTGTCGAAACCAAATTCTGATATTGAACAAGCAATCGAACAGCCACTTATTGCCCCACCAACAAGGCAAGAAGATTTGGTGACTGTGATGGAAACTGCCGCTCAAGGATCTGTCCAGGCAAAGCGCCAGCCAATGATTGGGGAGGATCACACAGTTTTGGAAATGGTGAAGACGGTTGATTTCTGGATACTTTTTGTATCGTTCCTATGCGGGGTGGGCACGGGAATGTGCTTCATGAACAACATGGGACAGATGGGGCTCGCGCTGGGCTACGTTGATGTGTCGATCTTCGTCTCTCTCACCAGCATCTGGGGATTCTTTGGGAGGATCATCTCGGGATTGGTGTCAGAGCACTATATTTGGTGTGCTCTACTCTTTAGCTTTACATGTGTTTGAAAGTGAATAGAACCAGCTTTCGATTTATGAATTGAGGACCGAACATATTCTTGAAGATGAGCTTTCTCTCAACATTTTCATCGTGTTTTGTTTGTCTGCAGGAAGCATGGAGCACCGAGGCCTATCTGGAATGCGGCTTCACAGATACTGATGACTCTAGGATACATCCTCCTTGCCATGGCCTTGCCAGGATCGTTCTACGTGGGCTCGATTCTGGTGGGCATATGCTATGGCGTCCGCCTCACCGTGACTGTTCCAATCGCATCGGAGCTGTTTGGCCTCAAATACTATGGCCTTCTGTACAACATCCTAATTCTCAATCTTCCACTAGGTTCTTTCCTCTTCTCTGGCCTGCTTGCGGGTCATCTTTACGATATTCAAGCCACCATTAGCGACGGAGGAAGCAACACTTGTGTCGGGCCACAGTGTTATATGCTTGTGTTCGTGATCATGGGCCTGGCTTGCATGTTCGGTTTTGTGCTCGACGTGTTGCTCACAATTAGGACAAAGAGCGTATATGCCAGGATGTGCACCGAGCACATGTCCAAGGCTCGAATGGCGGATGGAAATTAATCCTGCATCAAGCAAATCCTGAGAAATCTTCTTCTCTTTTTCTTTTCAGGGGAATTTATTTATTACTTTCCAAGAATAAATGAATTCGAGTATGTACATATGCTCTTCAATTCACTGGCCTCGGATATGAGCATTAGTTGTGAAGAAAAATTAGTGATTGAAAATTTGAGTCTCATTCTTGATTGCTCATTGATTTCAGATGGTGAAAGAAAGATTTGTCCATTGTTCCATATACCCTGCTCGCTCTTCAAATTTAATCTAAGATCACTCCAGAATGATTCTTGAAGTTACCCCATATTTTCTTTTCTCCATTCTTATTTCTGCCTTATCCATGATTGTATTGACATCAAAATGACCCAATTGTGACCATGACTTGTGGTTCATGCTTGGCCAACTAAATTGCAGAGCACAGAGGGCATGTCATATTCAAGCAATTCCCCTTTTGAACGTAGACACAGGACAGATGTGAATGAACCTAAAACTTTGATGGAAGATTCTCATCTTCTCCTGAAAAAAGAAACCTATCTACGAGATGGATAAATTTATAATTAGTAATGAACAAGCATTACCCTTCACCTAATAAAGCTGATGTTTCTTCTTATTTCTCCTTTTGGACGATGATCGCAAAAGTGGATACCATAGTTATATCATCGCAATTGCAGTGACCATGGGCTATTGCACTAACACCATGAATGTGGGCATCGACCTTCAAACCGAGTGCTTTATAGAGCCAAAGCAATTTATGTATGTTGGAAAGTCATGAACCATTCAATCAGTTGAGCTCCACAGTTCAAGGGTACACATGGTATAATCTAGATGCGTCGAACATAGTTATCGAACCATATATCTAGCGAAACCCTCGGACGCAGCGACGATGATGAGGTAATACTGAGCTACTGATGAATTAGGCCATTAGATTCTGTTACTTTCTCCACTCACTCGCGCTCAAACAATATTGGTTCATTCTGCAAAGGTCCTAGATATTGAAAAGGCTTGAAAGCCATCTCTCTCTTATCTCCCACAACAACAAAAAAAGTCGCGGTAGTCTTGATTTTTTCTTTTTAGCTTGGTTCATTTCAACCCCACAGACGCTGGGGTAAGGACTCAATCGTCTAAAGGACCACCAAACTGGAATCCAATGTCATGTCTCGGAGGTGCCTCCTTGCATTTGGCCTTTTCAGCTTTTCCTATCTTCCTTTGTCTTGTTCTTCCGTATATGTCCATGTTTGCTTCCTTGTCAAAGCAACAATGACGTCTGAATGATCTCTAACCTTGTACACTCGACCGACCACCATCATGTAGTTTTCAGAAATTTTTCTTGGGGGGGCGTGAATGTGAAAGCAGAGGGCCTCGAATATTTTGTTCTTTCCCAGCTAAGAAAGATTCGTCAGTATTAGTCATGATTGATGAGTGGAGTAAAAGCCTCGCTTTTTCTCTCCAAGCTACCGTCATAATCCGAAGAAACCATTGCCTGTCATGGTTAAAGATAGTGAAAGGATATTAGACTGATGTTTAAGTATGCGATGGTCTTGCAGCAATGTCACGCCGACCTCCACTAAGCTCAAGATGGCAAGAACCTAATTGAGATTTTCTTGAATTCTGCCGATCACCTTTAAGATGCCATGCGCGTTGCAGACATCATTATATGGTTTGAAATCTGCAAAATGCCAGATATCAACAGAGCATTTGAGAGGAATGGTTGGACTCTAATGCAAATTAACATCTTAATGATTGCACTAAGAAGGAATAAGGTCAGTGCCCCATTATATAACCCCAGAACATCTCCCGTCCACTTTTTTTATATCTCTTGGTAGATCATTTTGGCATAAAAGAAGCCCAACCTGATCTTTTTCTAAATTGGGTCTCCCCTCCATGATTCTTATCAACAATCAGTTGCAAGTTTGCAACTTTAAGTTGAACATGTTGCCGAAGGTCCTGACCTTTCATTTCGTCCAACAGCATACTTTGAGTAAGAAGATTATTAGTGCTAGATTGAAACCTCTTGGTTCAGGGAAAAAGAATTTCGCACTCGTGGATTGGGTTATCGTCATAATTCGAGTCCTACCGCTACGTCTAAAGTAGTTTTGCAATAACTGAGGACCATAATCGTTGACATAACTCCAAGAATTCAGCTCCAGATACCAAGGTGAATAGAGTGTTTGCAGTCGAAATAACATAAAGCACGTCAAAAGGGGCTCTATGCGTGCTTATGTTGCTGAATCGCTACACTACTCCACTTTCATCTTGCAGAGCAAAGCTTGAAGCAAAAGCAAAGGCATAGTCCCAAGTCCTGCTTCTCAGCTTAGAGAGACTGATCATATATTTTATTCATGAGGCTTGGAATTCTCGCAAAGTGGACTTCCACTGTTCCACATCCACTCCACCCACCCACTCAGATTCACCTCCGAAAAGCATTCACTTTTCTCATCCTCGCATTCCCTCCCACCAATAAAAGAGAAAAAGGCAAAGAAAGAGCATCAAAATTTCAGACATTTGTTTCCTTTCTTTCCTTCTTTTCCTTTTTCTGGGTCCAAAATGTTTGCTTTGCAACTTGATTCCTTTGCCTTTACTCCCGAGCTAGCGAGCATGGTGGTTCTTCAGTCAGTCCCATGGACGAGTCCAAACAAATCAAAAGGACAGACATAAAACAAAAAGAGACATCTTTCTTTCTCTTTCCAAAATGAATGCTTTATCTAATACCTCTGTGTGATTATCATTAATTAAGCCAAATGGGAAGTGAGGTTTACAATCTGGATCCTGCCAACTTTGTTTCCACTCTAAGCAAATGCCCATCATACCGAAGTCTCCGTGTTTTGGGTATCTTTTCTTATTCTCTTGTTCTGCAGGAAAGCGGGAGGAAAGTGAAAGAAAGAGAGAGGGACTACAAGTGTGAGATGGTGAGGAGGGTGAGTGAGACTGCTAGAGAAATTGCTAATTGAACTGCCGTGGGAGGTTGGGTTCTAGTAGAGTCACCAATTGCCATACTGGCCAGCCATGAAGTGGCAAATGCAGTCTCCTGAACCGTTGCAGGATCCGACACTGACGCAGACCCAGACCCAGACCCAGACTCAGACTCAGACCCGGATCCTGACTCCGAATCCGGGCTCTCCGCTGTTTCAGTTGTCTTCGGAGGAGAAGAGTCTGTGGCAGATTTTTGGCTGCACAGGAATAAAGTTCCAAATCAAATGATGTCAATTAGAAGTCTAGTTTTGCAGCATGCACTGACAGGGCATCACATGGAAGTTACGGGGAAAAATTAGACAAACGAAGGTTCCTTCAATCTTGACAAGGTTGTGATGTCAATTTCCTCCCATTTTATGCAGATTCCGAAAGTATGAAAAGAAATTGTGATTTTCTAACTTATGAGGAGAAAAACAACTAGTTATTATATACATGACCATTCTCTGAACTAAATGAGTCAAAAACCGAAAACTTTCTTCAATCAGATAATTACAACCTCGTGACATAAAAAAAATTAAAATTTCCAATCAAAGTGATAGAAGAACAAAGCAGACTTACCGTGGAGAGATGGGACAAAATGTAATGGTATAATCAGCATCGCTGCAAGTGAAAGTACTAGTGGCATCATCATAAGCATAGCTGTATGATTTGGGGCATGCTGTCTTGAATATCTGGGAGTACATTGAGGGTTTGCAGGTGGCAGGCGAGCTGTATGGGCCGCTGCAGCAGTACTCTGGGCTCCCGAACGCCTCGCAGGCGCTCCTGCACGCCGTGCCATCCTCCGCCTTCAGCTCCTTCGGGCACTGTAGGTTCAGGTCCGCCTGGCATCCGGTGGTGGCGCAAGCGCCTAAAGTTCACACACAAGAATCACCAATGAGTACAAAACTCGAGAAGGAAACTGCGATTCGCACGTAGATCGGTCGAAAAGTAGGTTTGATTTGGAAGTGCTCTCAACATCTCGAGTTCAATCTGCTCGTCGATTTCAATTAAGTAGTGTAACCCGCGCATCTTGACGTAGATTTTAACAGGCTCGTGACACGGTGTTGGCGAACTGATTGAAGCCGGAAAAATTCAGAGCTACGAACAAAAATTGGAATTCCTTGCTTCAAGGCGAAAACTCAGACGTTTTCTCAAACACTTCATCCCACCATACTGATCTGACCTTTTCACCCTGAAGTTGAGTCAACAATTACCTAACATTATCTCCTAGAGATCTGTTAGGTCCAACGTTCTTTTCTCAGCTAACAGTCTCATTCACAAAGGAAAAAAAAACCTATCTTCACCAAAAAAATCCTACGCTTTTAAGAGCGAGAGTTCTTCACGGATTCAGCCGATCTATTTTCAAAGCACTTAATCAAGCACGAATTAAAAAAGAGAAAAAGAGAGCTGTAATTCCCCTGAAAATCAAGAAAACGTACGAGTGAAACCTCAAAATCAAGAAAGTACACTACTTGCACCTGATTTGCCAGTGCCCTGAACAATCATGGGCAAGTTGTACCCATCGACCAGGCTCACATCATAGTAGTCCAGAGAGCCGGAGCCGAGCGTGAACTCTGCCAAAGTAGCCGGCGGCGTCGCGCCCGCTCCGTTACATTCGACCTCACCGGAGCCGCAGTCGCCGGTGGCACACGAGCCACGGCCCGAGCCGTCGAAATCGCAGCCGCTACGCCCCCAGAAGCGGCCGGACCACCCTGTCGGTGCCTGGAAGGACCTCGACCTGCCTTTAGACAACTCGAATCCGGTGCTGGCCAGCTTGGGACTGCCCGCGCTAGATAGGATCCCCGGCCAGATTGAGAAGTCGCACTTGTTCACAAATGTGAAGGTTGCCCCAGAAGCACCTGTCCCAAAGCAGAGAGTCCACAGAAAAATTTATCAGGACAATGCACGGAACGCAGCTCACATAACAGCTCAACAAGCGACGAGGGAGTAAAATCCATGTTGCACACCTCTGCAAATGGACAGTACAACAAGGCCCGAGAGCACGGTGAGAGAATTGGTGAAGATGCTAAGCACACCCATGTCGGAACTTCCTCCCCTTATTCCTACAGCAACGGAAATCTGACCACCCAATTAGCGGATTGAAGCAAAAATGAGTAAAGGTTTTGTTCCACCGGAGAAGCCGAGGCGGACCCTTTTGAGTAACCAGAGCAACGGACGAAGTGTAAAACACAATGCGTGTCGATGAAGGGGGGCGAGACGGATACTTTTGAGAGAAGCAAAGAAGAACAGAGGACGAGGCAGGGCTTTCTGGAGCGGTAGGCGGCACAGAGACAGAGAGGGGAATGAAATGAAGAGGAGGGGTCCGAGATCTGCACCCTCGAAACGCTGACCCTCCACCGCCTCCCGGGGAATTGCAGAACCAATCTCCGGCGAACTGCACTTGCTCTTTTTTTTTTATTGGCTCTTTTCTGGAGGCTCTGTTCCTGAGGAGAGAGGCGGATGGAAGGAGGCAGAGCTCGGTGGGCTAGTGGAGTATCTCAATCCCCTGCCCTTGCCGCTTTTCGCTTCCCCATTCTATGTTATATGCAATATGCATTCGTATTAAAAAAGAAAAAAAACCAGCAAAATGCATGAGATTGAGATGGGGAAATGTAGCCAACACTAAAGTGCCTGATTGTTACTGCTAAACCGTTATGATCCACAGACACACACATCTGTAGATCTTACAATTTGGATGATTGATTAGTGTATCAAAATACAGCTGATTATACTTTTCGTACCGAAAATTCGCGTTTCCCGGATTCCCGGGCCACGTGTTATTTCGTTCGAGCAACGACAAAATGAGTCTAGACAATAGCGGGTCGATGATCATCGCGACAAGGGCATCTCAGCTGTTCATCGAGGCTCTTTCTGAACTTATTTGATGATGCTGTTAATAGTGACGAAGGAAAAAACGACCAAGAAACTTCAGAGGATTTGCAGCAAAGAAAAATGGGTTAATACCACGAAAAATCTCAAATCGATATATCTGCTATAAATTTATCCAAAATTAATTTTTTAACCACCAAAAACCTCAAACGGGTATACATGTGATAAATTTACCTAAATTAATTTTTTGATCGCTAAAAATCCTAAAGTGTACCAAATTTACCGTCCGTTAAATTGGATTAATGCAACGAAAAATTATATATTAATAAACTTGTAACAAACGAAAGGATAAAACCCCTAACTGGTACATCCGTAAACTGTCCGGCGTAAATTTGTCATAAATCTAGCAGTTTGGGGTTTTTAGTAGTAAAAAAATTAAATGTATCAGTTTAAAGTTTTTCATGGTATTAACCGAAGAAAAAAAGAAAACTAAAAAAAATAGAGGAACGAATTGGTGACGCGGAATGTGATGATTGGTTAACTCTTTTTTCACTTTTTGACAACGGCATAAAAGCGCAAGAAATCTTCGTAATCCCGTTAGGTAAAATATCTTGTCCCAAGGAATCTTTGCTTACCACCATGATTAACTGTCAAGTCTCAAATGATACATTACACTTAGCACTAGAAAATGCATTATTTGGTTCTTGCTTAACAATTATTTATGCGAAGAAGAAGCAATATTTCCAATTTCATAAAGCAAGATTGGTGTTGTCACTTTAGTTTAGGGTTCGATATGCGTTCATTAGATTACAAGACAAATATTAGTGAGGCTGCCTCGGTTGATGGAAATCCACAACTCGAACGCGACTTGGCTAGGACGACATCGACGCGTCAATCCGATGTCTAGAGCTCGAGATCCCAGACTTGAATTCCTTTTGCCGCATCGAGCTCTCCCTGGCGTGTCAGCCGCGTGGAGTTGAACGACCTCAAATCAAGGTGGATTCAATTTTTTTAAGTATTGATTATACATGATATGATAAAAAAGATTATATATTCTTTTTTTTTTGTAAGTAGTCACCTATCGAGTGCTGGCAAAGGAATTTTTAATAAAATTCTAGGGAGAATGACATAAATGGTCCTTGATCTTTTCTTTTTTTCGTTGAAATCCCTGAACTTTGATCAAGCGTCTAATGTGATCTCTAAATTTTTTTACGTGTTCAATATGGTCCTTAAACTTTCGTTCAATTTGCAATATTAATTTTGAGTTTTTAATTTGTTCAGTGTAGTCGCTGAAATTTTGATATACGTCAAATTTAGACCCTAAACTATATGAAAATGTTTAAAGTAGTCATTCCATTTGTTCAAGTTAATCGAATTTGCTGATTTGACTTCTAATCTATTACGGTTTAAATGGTGGATAAAAAAGTAAGGTAACGTGCAGATTATCGACATAGGATATTCAAGTTAAATTGTAACATAATAATCGTTAACTTGAATTAATGAAGGAATCGACCAAGCAAAAAATTAACGAAGGATGACATCGGATATCCTTCTAAATAATGTAGCGATCGGATTGAATATTTACCAAAAATTCGGGGATTACACCGAATAAATCATAAATTTAGGGACAACTTTGCACATCGGGCTAAATTCGACGGCCATTTATGTCGTTTACCCAAATTCCGATGCAAATCCGACTGGTGTTTTTCATTAATTAATTAGTTACTTTTGCTTTTGGGCGATGAACGATAAACTCTTAATCGGGGCATTTCCTTGAATCCTTAGTGTTCGGTTAAGAGTGGACCTCACCAAAGAAATAGAGCCTTTCGCTTCACGGCTTGTCCCCCGTTATGTGAGGCGGGCTCCATGAATACGTTCATTATTTTAACATGATCGATATCCATACGTATTGCATCTCCATTTTTCTCTATATCCGTATCTTTCCTAAGGGAAAGGAACACTAACCGGTGATTGTGAGGCCCGGGCAAAGACCGAGATCAAACCTACCGTTGAATTGGTGGTATCGCGCAATGTCGAAACTTTTTCCCCATAAGATCCGGCGACGTCACGCCGATCCGCCAGCGTCGTCGTCTCGTCCTCGAACGGCTCGATTGAGTACGACAAAAACGTTGAAATTTCGAGAAGGCAATAATGAGGGGCATCGAGTGGGTCCCCCGTGGTGGCATACTTTATTCCGGCAAAAGATTCGCTACGAGGCGCCACGTGTCCTCATTGGCCCCCCACCCCAAAGCGCCTTCTCGTGATCGCCATTTTATTACGACCACGATGCACGCGCAGGGGAGCGCCGTCCCGCCCGTCGCGGCGGCCGGCGGCTGTTGCCTCCGCTCCGTCCCGTTTGGCCCCGGGAAATCCCTTTCTTAGAAAAGGAAAATTGTCCGTATCTAACTTGAAATTGTACGCGATACAAAGAAGAAACCGTGTGATCACGCTAATGCAATCGTACTGTAGAATCTACTTAGGTATGGCGTAAAAGCTTAGCTTTGGAAGGCAAGGAGGGCGCGGGGCTCGACGAAGTCGAGGGAGTCCCCCCATGTGTGGCCCGCACGGCGGGTGGGAAGTCGGAACCCCCGTCCTCATCCCCGTCCCCACATCTCACTGTGAGAGCTGGATGGGCATCCCGCGGGTCCATCGTCCTGCGAGGACAATCCTCCATATCTCTAGGAGGAACGGGTCCCGACTCTCGGGCCTCTTTGCAACAATAACGGCGTCTCTGTCCATCCTCCAACGACGGCGAGGCTTTTGATGTTTACGTTTATGATCAGGCGGGAAGAACCGCATCGAATGGCAATCCCATTACGAAGGAATATATACCGTGTGACCGGGCCGGACCGATCCGTCGTTTTCGGAATCAAGATTGGGGCTAGAAAATTGCACCGTACGTAAGAAGTAATGCGGCCAGGAGAAATACAAAGTAAAGTTCACGGACGGAAACGAGCAGAAAGAAAGTCGCCACCTAGTCACTTCGGACATTAGCTTTCTTTCTCTTCAAGCTTTCCGGCCTTTGATGAGTCTGCCGGGTGTCCCATTCGATGCTGGGGTGGAACTTTACCTACAAAGTTGGAAATTTTGGGAGACGATCATCCCCGTGACAAACTCCTTTTTGACCTTGAAGACATTGAAAGAGGAGGAGGAGGAGGAGGAGGAGGCGGCTGTGCATGTGACTGGATTCCCCATGCATGACGTCTCGCACAGCAATTTACGGTCACCCCATCGATCTTTTGCTGCTTCTTTATGCTGTACGTACACCACGGTTCCAATGCAAAGTCCTATTGGGTCCTTCTCCTTCCTCCCACCCACACTTCCTCCCTCCATCGGTCCACGCTCGACCCTCTCCTTTCAGCTTTCTACTAAGTGGGGACATCTAGGGTTTGCCTTATTTTGCGAAAGGCCTTTATATAGTTAGAGAGGCTGTCCTATGCACTAAAGAAGCCAATCGACTTGTCCAGGGACTGCAAACAGAATGGAACAATTTCTGTAAAACCGATTAAAGTCGGAGAAGCATAAACTCGACACGAAAAATCAAGAGATCTGTGATCGGATGCTTCGAAACGGATCGGCCGTGGTTAGAGGCAAAAGGGACGCTAGAATTGCATCGAAAATTATTTTTTCATGTGTATCCTATAACATACCGGTGATAGAATGGACAATTATGTGAAATCGATTAATGTTGGAGAAATATAAACTCGACACGAAAAATCGAGAGATCTATGATCGGATGTTTCGAAACGGATCGGTCATGCTTATAGGCAAATGAAACACTAGAACTGCATCTAAACATATTTTTCATGTGTAACCTGAAACATACTGGTAAATTATTTTAAACAACGGATTGCAAAATATGAAACATATAGATTATAAATTTGAAAAAAAGCAATCCTAAATAGTACTCAAAAAGTACGATTAGTTATGAAAGGTTAAATGTCCTAAAGACATCCAATTACAGCAAAGCCTTCAACACGAAGTTCCTTTCGTGTCTCTTAGAAATGGAGTACGTTATCGATTTCGAATGAAGGGTCCACTCGTTATTGCGAAAGTTATTTAAAAATTTCTAAATTTATTATACTTTTACCAATTTAATCCTAAATTTTTTAATTATGCCAATCAAGTCCTAAACCTTTTCACATTTTATCAATTGAGCCTATCCGGTCAATTTTAGCGAAAATCTTTGATGTGGACACTGGCAATCCAATGCAGACGTAGATAATTTTTGCGACCCTTGTCAGCCACTGGGCGAGGGCCGCGACTCCTTCTCCATGGCCTTCGAGGTCCAAAGAGAGTGGGAGAAGAAGAAGAAAGCGAACCTCTTTAAGGGAGCAGAGATGCCGTCTTCTCTTATGGAGCCTAACCTCTTCTGGGGTTTCGATTCTGCAACTGCTTCATTCATGGCGAACGAGCGTGATCAAAGTTTCACCAGGCCAAAAGATGAACCAGCAAGAGAAGAAAAAAATCTTGTCTTTTTTTAAGCAGAAGCAGTGTCGAGAGATCGATCGAGAGCGAGAGAGGAATCCAAACCAGGGCCCTGAAAAGAAAAATTGTCAATAGAGAGAGAACCCTAAAGAAAGATGGTTGAGAGAGTCTTTGATTTTTCGTCCAGCGACGACAGAGCAAGAGGGCGGTTCGTTCGTTAGGGGAAAGCAAGAAACATGGAGACGGACAATCTCAAATCTTTCTTTGTTCATCTTCTGGCCCGGCGAACATTGATCCCGCTCGTTCGCCATGAACGATGCAGTTGTAGGAGAGGACGGGCTCCATAAGAGAAGACGACATCTCCACTCCCTTGCAGAGGTTCGCCTTCTTCTTCTCCCATTCTCTCTAGATGTTGAAGGCGGCCTTGCTCGGGGCTCAGGCCGCGGCCGGTGAGGGCCTAGTGACCCTCGTTGGCCACAGTAAAAAAGAAAAAAATAAAAAAAACAGAAGAAAAGAAAAGGATAGTAAAGAATTCAAAAAATAATATTAAAAATTATCAACGTTAACGTCAGTGTGCCGAGTAAGACAATCAGCGTCCGCGTCAGCGATTTCCAGTCAAAATTGGCCGAATGAACTCAATTGGTAAAATGTGAAAAGATTTGGTTATCAATTGGCATAATTAAAAGGTTTATAATTGAATTGACAAAAGTGCAATAGGTTTATGAAGGGAAAAGTATCAAAAAAATTATAAACCTATTGCATTTGTGCTAATTCAATCATAAACCTTTCGATTGTGTCAATGGATAACTAAACATTTTGTATTTGTACCAATTGAGTCCATCCGATCAATTTTGGTTGGAAATCGCTGATGTGGATGCTGTTCGTCCTACGTAACATGACTGGCGCCGACGTGTACATTTTCAAATAATTTTTTGAATAATTGTTTCTTTTCTTTTTTTTTTTCCTTTGGACTGAGGTCGTCGGCCGACCCTTGCCAGCACAGGGCGAGGGTGTTGCGGGCCTTGCCTAGTGGTCGGCGAGGGCCACACACCCTCACTCAGTGTTGGCGAGATCACCCGCCCTCGGTCCAAAGGAAAAGAAAAGTAAAGGACAAAAGAAAAGAAAAAAACAAAAAAGGCCGTGCCACGTAGGATTTTCACGTCAGGAATTTTCGGTCAAAATTGACTGGATTCAGTTGATACAAATATAAAAAATCTAGAATTAAAATGACACAATTGAAAAGTTTATGACTGAACTGGTACCAACGCATTAGATTTATGACTTTTTTTACATTTATTCCGATTTAAAATTTTTTTGGTAATTTTTCCAGCGTTAGACGGTTGGGAAGAGAACTTTTCTTTTCTAAACCTAAAGCTACTCCGGCAGTCGGGGACCGATCTATATCCATTCACATTATGCATAAGCATGCGAGCTTGGTCACTGCTTATCAATAAGAACACTACCCAGCACTTTATTTGGAGCCTTCTTTAATAAGCCTAGACTCATGTCAACATCAATGGAGGGGCCCCAAATTGATGCGCTACACGCCATTCACAGAACCCCGCGGATAAGATTTTTCCCCTTTCCTTTTCTGCTTTCCCGCTCTTTTGCAATAGGATTCCTTTTCTCTCTTTTTTACATGTTCTTTCACATACTTTTTGTAGTTCTTCTTCCCTTCATCCCGTTGTATTTTGAAATGAAGAATTGCGTCACCCCACTACGGCGGATTAGACACCATGGAAACACCCTTTCTCTTGAAAAAGGGCGATGTGGAAAAGGCCAGAGGAAGGTTGTCACGAGAGCAAATAGCGAATTTAATGGGCAAGAACGAGGAGGTAACGAGGGAGTTGCTCTTTATTTAGCAAAGAGAAAGTGAAAAATGAAAAGATTATGGGCAAAACAAAGGTCGAAGGAAGGGAGCATGTTGATGATAAGGTGTGGAAGCGACCATTGGAGATGGCAAAGGTTAATGTGCGTAGGGGTGGCTTTTATCGCTGCCTTATCAAGATATGGTTCTGTCTCTCTGTCTCAAAGTTGCCCTTTATCTACTTCTTTTTCATTGCTGATCTTCAGTTCTCCTTCCACATTCCGGTAGATTTATCCCGGGACATGAATGTTGCACTTTCTTTCTCATTCATCGGAAAGGCGGATCGTACTTTGGCCCTCATTTATCAGGGATCGCTTTATTTAGAGTTAAGTTCTTCATCATAGGGGATACTTGTGACTTTTGTACGAAAATTAGGTTTTAGCCGCTGCATGATAGCCGACTCTCAACTAATCATATCGGAGTTGATAAGCCTTGAATTCATATCTGAAAGCGCCATCCCTCTCCTCACAATAGCATTGCTCGACAGGAAAAAGAACATAAAACAACATAATGTAGGTAGTTAAATAGGAGGAACATGGAATTTCATGACATGAATCTTTCTCTCGGAAAACACAAACTCACTTGCATTAAAGAGCATGGAAGTAGGGTTTTACGGCGGTACACGATAATGATCCTTTTGCATGTGCGATTTGCTCACCAACTATACTTAGTTAATTCGATTACTCCTAGCAGCTAGAGAGAAGTCCCGTGATTTCAGTGATGGGTGAAGGAAAGAATCATCAATCAAAATCATTCCCTAATCACTACTTTGTGAACCTTAACCTCATTAGCTATTTAAGCATCTTGCTAACGTTACCTCTGTCCCTTTCGGACAGTCTTAGGGCCGAAAGTTGGTGTGAACGTGATGACATTATCTCATGAAATTGTCGTAGAGCTGCGTCTGTATAGCCTTGTAGAGCGCCATGCCTTTTGGCCATAAAAATGAAAATATGACATCGCTGGACCAAAGAGAATCTCCCAACCGCAAGGCAACTTGAGAAATTTGGTCTCTTTCGATTGTTATATCTTGTTGATGATTGATGATCATCATGTAATTCCATCCAGCCACAAAAGAAAGAGCTTTGAACGTCACGAGACTGCTCGTGAAAAGAACATATGATAACCCCACGAGTACTTTCCACTAAGACAAGAAAAAGAAGTCAAGTCTTAAATCACAAGTTTGTGAAAGTCATGGTGTAAGTTGCAACACGAGCTTTTGCCCAAGTCGGCGTAGAGTCTCTTCGGAAACTTTATGCTTAATCAATCCTACACAAAAGAAAAGAAATAAATCAAAATCAGATAAAAAAAAAAGGGAAGAACTTTGCGCTTGAAATCAACACCTTGTTTCGCGACATTGATAAACCATATAAATCTTTGAAATTAGAAGATGAGGGGTAGTTAGATATTATATAAACAGTTCAGCAAAACCATCCTTCGGCCAGATAGAATGCCCTTTTGAGCTCTTCCGAGTTGTTCGATTAGAAAGAACTCTCGGTTAATTTGTGATTCGATTATCGACATATCTGCACGAATTTTGCTTGTACATCGCAACGCAAATCTTTTTAACGAGAAATCAAGTTGTCAACAATTCGCAACGAAACGATCAACCGAAAAACAAGTTGTCAACAATCACTGCTAAACTTATCCGCTCTTTTCTAGGACCAACGTTATTAAAGGAAGTGCATACATGCACCGGCAAAAGGAAGGGATCAAAAGGGACGAAAGAATTCAATTAAAATGCTTATCCATGCATTCATGGCAATTATAATAATCCATGTTACATACAAGTTGAACTCTGCGGTGCAAGAGATCAACTTAACTGTGGAAGCTGAGGTGTTTGCTGACTAACTTTTGCTTTATGTAGCAAGAAATGATGGATGCTGCGACGATTGCTGACCTTCTACGGCTTTTTGTGACTTCATCTGTTGCTAAAGATACGAAAAAATTTTAATGCTGCAGAATCGGCAAGCTAAGAGAAAGACATTTAAAGAGCTATCTATGTCACGATGCTTTTCTTTTCTGGATAGAAAGATGCAGAAAGTGGGAAAGGAAATTGCTTTGCTGATGCGGGATTTTATCTTGACGAGCGGTGAGTGCTTTCTTGACCTATTTTTGTCCCAGACCGAACAGGAAAGCCTCCCAAAAGGTCCTCTCATCTTCCTGTTTTGGAAGCCTGCACATAATCTCCGGAGCAAAGTGGGCGTTGCCCTGCGCTTTCTTGGATGATCTCCTCTTTGGCTTTTCACTCTGAATAACACTACACGTCGCAGGAAACCCTAATGTGCCCAGCTGGAGGGATGATGGCAAGAAACATTCATGCAGCCGTGCGTGGAGCTTGTCTTTAGTTTTAGAACAGCCAAGATTTGGACTGGGCATTAGAAGGATCGAGTTGGTTTCTTCTCAATCTGAGCTAGGAATGAGTAGCCACGTCAAATAATTAAATATTTTCTTCATCTGCCTCTTTTCTTCACACTACCTCGTGACTGTGTCAATCGTAAAAAATTACAAAAAAAGTCATAAAATTATTATACGGATATCAATTCAATTCTAAACCTTTCAAACTTAACCAATTTAGTCTTAAACCTTTTAACAATTTACCGATTTGATCCTAATTTTGGCCGAAAATCGCCAATGTGAACACCGTCCGTCCTACGTGGTATGACTGGCGCCAACGTGAATCTGCAATTTTTCAAAAAAAAATTCCGAATTTATAGATATTATACTTTTTTCTTTCTTTCTTCTTTTCACCATGGGTTGTCGTCCAGCAACCAGGCCTACAAACCCTCGCCCGCGGCCAGCGAGGGCTTGCACGGCCTTACCCAATGACCGGCGAGGGTCAACGGGGGCTTGCCGTCCACAATAAAAGAAAAGAAATGAAGAAATGAAAAATTTTAGAAATTTCTTTAAAAGATTACAAAAATTGTCCGCATCAATGCCGGTCGTACCATGTAAGACGGCCGGCACCTACGTCAATAATTTTCGTTCAAAATTAGCCAAAAAGACTACATTAAGTGATCGTCAAAAGGTTTATGATTAAATTAGCTAAATTAAAAGGTTTTATAGTTGAATGTAATAAATTGAGAATTTTTTTGAAACTATTTTGGTAATTATCCCGCCTCTTACTAGATTTCAACTTGATTGAGAGAGAGAGGGTGTGTGGGCCTAATACCCAAAAAAACCTCAAACTTTAGTCTTTGTCTCAATTATATCTTAAACTTTTTTTTATCTCATAAAAAACCTTAAACTTTTACTTTTGTATCCAAAAAAACCCTAAACTTTAGTTTTGTCCTAATTATATCCTAAACTTTTTTTTTATCTCATAAAAAATTCCAAACTTTTACTTTTGTCCCAAATCTACCACCGTTAACTTTTCCGTCCAATATTACCATTAATAATTATTTTAATATTATTTTTCGAATTTTTTTTTATTTTTTCTTTTCTTTTCTTTTTCCTTTCCTTTTCTTTTTTTTTTCCCTTCACCTTCAACCTCTAGCTAGTTAGCAGTCCGACGACCACCCAGAGACGGGGGCCGGCGAGGCTCGACCTCGATGATATTGGGCGAGGTCGGCCTCGCCTGCCCCTAGCGAGGTCGGTCCTCGCCGTGGCTGGCGAGGCTCAGCCTCACCCAACGCCGGCAAGGTCGAGCCTTGCTAGCTGCTGGCGGGGCCGAGCCCTCGCCAGCGGCTGGCGGGGTTCATCCTCGCCGTGGCATTCTTGTCTGTCTAATGATTACACCATTATCTTAATAAAGACAAACTTCCAACTGACGCCGACCGTTGGCAAGAAACAAAGAGAGGAAAAACAACTTGAAGCAGAAAAAAGGGGTTAAATGCTCAAAAATAGAAGAAGTTTATATTCACATCACACCGCATCTACTTTGTCAAATACCAGTCGTAACACTTCATTTCCCAACTCCTCCTATCCCTCTACTAGACTACTACTACTCCTACAACAACATTCTAATCTTAACTCTAAATATAATCTCGACATCGAATTACATCCCACCCGTCGAAAAACTAACGAAAAGAAAACAAAAGTCGCGATCAATCGAAAGTTCATCAAGCCCCGAAGCCGGCGGCGAGGGCGAGTTCGTGCCGGTCATCCTTGATCTCCATCACCCTCGGGAAAATTTCCCGAGAAAACATCACTTTTCCCGACGTCCGGAGAGGATCAACGCATCGACGACCCCCTGCTTTCGAATTCTCTCACTCTCTCTCTCTCTCTCTCGAGATTTTCTTCTCTTCAAGTTGGGCCGCCCGTTGAGTCTACAACCCACCTGCTCTCCTGAAGTGCGTGGGCCCTACCCAGTTGAGAGTGAGCGCGTTCGTGAGTGAGAAGAGAGGCGGGCCCACGATACAGTCGGAGCTAGACGACGAACAGCCGCCGCAACTGCCAACCTGTCGCCGGAACGACGACAGCGACAACCGACAGCGGCGTCCACGACGAGGCGACGCCGCTCGACGCCATGGCCGCCACCGCGTATTCACCGCCCGCCGCCTTGACACTGAAACCAAAGGAAAAACCCTCGTCACTACAAGCGAAAATATCAAAGAGTCTTCTTCCAAAAACCAGAATCGACACTGAACTATGACCGCGCTCATATATGGCGGTCCCTAGGAAATGCCAAATTTCTCCCGTCCGGCCGGGAGTGGTCGGCGACCCTACTCCGCCGTGTTGCAGTCGCATGCAAGATTTGGGTTGATGCAAGCATTCTCGTTAGTGTTCATCTCAATTATCAACTTCTTGATTAAATGTCTGCCGTCGTATCAAGAGAAAGTTTTAAGAGGTAAGTTCGAGGTGATTCTATTACCTCGTTGAAGGCGTCGGGCAAAACGTGATCTCGTAATCCGCCGAAGCGCAGGTGAAGGTGCTGGTGCGGTCGTCGTAGGCGTAGCTGTAGGCCTTCGGGCACGCGGTCTTGAAGTACTCCGAGTACCGGCTCGGCCCGCACGTGTCCGGCGACCCGTAGGATCCGCTGCAGCAGTACTGCGGGTCCCCGAACGCGCCGCACGCGCTCTTGCACGCCACCCCGCCCTCGCTCCCCGTGCTCGTCACCTTCAGCTCCTGCGGGCACGCCCTGTTCAGGTCAGCGACGCACCCCGTCGCGGTGCAGTTCCCGGCCGCGGTGGCGGCGGCGCCGCGCTGCGGCACCACCAGCATCGGGAGGTTGTACCCGTCGACGAGGCTGACGTCGTAGAAGTCGAGCCCATCGGCGCCGTTGAGGGTGAACTCGGCGAGGGTGGCGGGAGGGGCGGCGCCGCTGCCGGAGCACTCGAGGGCGGAGGAGCCGCAGTCGCCGGTGAGGCAGGCGAACTTCCCGGTGGCGGGGTCCTGGGAGCAGAAGGTGCGACCCCAGAGGCGGCCGGACCAGGAGGCGGGGACGGCGACGGAGGCGGACGCACCAGGGTCGAGGGCGAAGCCGGTGGTGGAGAGCGGCGCGGTTCCGGCGCCGGAGAGGATCCCAGGCCAGACCGTGAGGCCGCACTTGTTGACTATGGTGAATGTCGCCGAATTTCCACCTGCGAATTCAAGAAACAGAGCATGAGATCAAAACCCGAGGCAAAAAGCACCCAAAGTCCGAAACTTCAAACTAAAAACGAATCGCCATTCAGGTGATTTCGAGAGGAAAACGGAAAGGGCCATGACAAAAGATTCTCTTTTGACACTGGAACTCACCAGTGACCCAGAAGATCAGAAAGTGCAAGAACAGAGCAACCGCGATTCCAAGCGAAGCCATTGGGTTTCCAAATCTAAGAACGACCAGCTGTCTCGAAATTCAAGATATAATGGTATAAGAACGAATGTTTTCTAAGATATGCAGAATCACATCAGTTCCGTGTGGGGAAATTTTCGAAGCGCAAATGGAGGAGGGAAGGAAGGGAGGGGCTTTTATAAGCGGGGCGGACGAATGTGGCGGTCCATGTGTGAGCTGGTGGGGGCCTCTGACAGGGGAGGTGATGGTACCACCCCCACCACCCACCACTGCCAAAAAAAATCCCATCATGGTTTTCTAATCTTCTCAATCGTTCTTTCGTGAGAACGTGGGGACACGGTTGAAGTCGGCGATTTTCTGCGTAATCACGCAATTTCCTCTGTTTTTTCTTTCTTTGTCCTCTTCTTTAATTTCTCTCTGTTTTTGTTTTTTTTTTTTGGGGGGGGGGGGTGCACGGGGAACTGTAATTCTGTACACGAGCGAGTGCCGAGGCGGCAGGTGCTGTCATTCCATTAAAGTAAAGGCGGATGATGAAACTGAATGGGGGGATGGAAGTCTTTTGAGTTTACGGAAGGCTGCGCGGGCAGAGCAGGAGGAGAGCAGGCGTTGGGGTAAGAGCAAGGCCCGTGAGATTGGCTTGCGGGCAAATTTTGATGGAAGGAAATAAAAGAAAAAAAAAATAGATAGAGATGCACAATGTGGAGAAGAGGGCCGTTTCTCACGTGACGATTGAAGGACTCACCGGCCAGGCCTTGGTCAGTGAGCCTCGCGCACCGCGTCGTCGATTCACTTGTGATATGATTACCGACACATTTGAATCTTGCCCACGGAAGTACCACCGTCATTGATTTATTCGACGGCCATACTAGACGTCAGAGATCTTGTGGTATGATCGCCTAATATCTTCGGGTCCGTCAGGGACAATTGGTAGCCGCGGCTAACCTAGTGTTGTCACTCTTGATGCCGTCCACCGCAGAGGCTTACCGCTTCAACTCGCTGATTGTCGACATTGATCTATAGACGGAAACCATAACTACGGCCGGCTTCAATTCACATCTATCCAAATCGTAATTTGAAACCGAACAGAGACTATCATAAGACATTTTCCCAACAAAAAAGAAACGGCATAATGTGTCACCATCCCGGAATACTAAGCTCGCGCTCAAGACTAAAGAACGGTACTCGATAATCGAAGATCCAAGCACACTAGTTAGTAAAAGTTTCTGGCCTGGGTATAGTGCACCCTCTGGCATACACAAAGCAAAAAAATGGTCCAATTATTCAGATTCCCAGATTCTGGTGAAAAGCATGGAATAAACGCTGGCTTTGGCATTGACCCTGAAAAGGGCACACCTCGCTAGCCAGTTGCAGCAGCGCTCTGCAACACCACACTAGCATATGGCCTTTTTTGCTTGGGCGGGGGAATGGGAGAGAGCCTTGGCCTCCGCACAGCTCCTACAGCCTCTTATTCCCCCCACGATATGAAAGATCAAGCCCACTAAGGGGGGCGTAAACACTAAATTAATCGAAGATCTTCTTGCCCTTTGACCCATCACAGCAGGCGCAAATCTTGAAAAATTCTGCGGGGCCCCTCCATTTATTTCCCGTCGAAAACGTTGCATCAGTCCGCAAAAACGGTGCTTTTTCCTACTATAAATGTTATTAGCTGATACAAGCAACCAACTTGACTCATCTTTTGAGTGCCGCAAGTTGGCAAAATCGAACATGGACACTCTTTTGCGTGAAACTAAAAGTAAGGCTGGTGGCAAATCTTTGTCAAATAGAGATGGACAAGATGCAGTACACTGTGTACTTATATATCTTCACGCAAGTTGGCAAATCCTGTTTAAGATGCTAGTGACACTAGATTAGGCAAGCTGAGAAAACTTGTCCAAGCCACTGCTTTTGTTGCGTTTAAAGCTTTGGCCTTTGCAATAGCAACCGAATGGAATTCGCCCATAGCACGTACCAAGACTGTAACAGGCACTTGCATGGACGGTGTGGTTCAGATGGAGTGTCGTTCGTTTGCTTCTCATTAATCTCCTTATGCTTCTCCTTATGGTCTGTCTGTCCTTAGCCAAAAAAAGCATTACCATGCCATGCAGTTCGACAAAGTATAGGATACTGCGAGACGATACTTTTCACCAGAAGCTCAAAATTGTTGGAGGGACCAAACTTCTCCCAAGAAAAAGGAGCAAATCAGTAGTTTTACTCCCTAAACCTTCGTTGTTATACCAGAGAGGCGATCACAACTTACCTATGATACTGCCTCGCATCCCACGCACGCAGAGGTGGGCATCGCACGGTGCTTTGCAGAAACATTGCAAAAAGAACATGGACACACCTTCGCGCGAAATTGACATGTGCATGTCGAGAGCACAGAAAATTATAGCTTCGTGATCTGCCTTCAATGCCACAAATGTAATTATAGGAAGTCGAAATGAAGTCTACTAGCAAATTCAAAGATATGAACATTACAGGAATTGAAAACAAATTTGATTGTACTATCAGAGTAATTTAGACGTACTATAGTGTTAAAGGATTCTACTGCACTCTCAAACTCCCCAAATTACCGGCTACATTGACTTGACGTCTAAAGGGACAGTATGGCCTCGTTGCAAACTGAAAGCCTATCCAAGAATAGAAAACCTCACCCTGAGAATGTATACTCTAGATCATCAGAAGTTATCCCAGACCGTCTGATGCCGGAGCATTCTTTGAAGACGTTGAGTTGTCAACTCTTGCCGCTATTATCGACACCAAGACGATTCTTGTCAATATTGCCGACACCAAGTCGACTCTTCGATTACAACAAACCGAAGACTGTTCGGTTCCTTCAAAAGATGAAGGCCATTAATCCAACCACTTTGGAAAATGGTAAAGTCATAAAAACCTTCAATCGGTTACATTTAATTCTCATACATTTTCTAGATCTAGTTAATGTAATTCAAATTTTTAGAGTCCTTATTTATTTATGGTTGTTTTCTAGTAAATATTGTTCATCTTTCCTACAAGTCTTTTGGTTTTCCAAAAAGTCTTAGTAATTACTCAAGCTTGGAAGGTTGTTCCATGCTTTATATATGCATGCTATGATGAATAACAAAGTAAAACTTATTTTGAGTAAATTTGAGCCTTTGGCTTGAGAACAAAAAGGATATCTTGTTTTACTCTTATCCCTTATGTGGATTCCTACCGGTGGCAAGTATTTGCTCTTATCTCCTAGGTTAATTACCTACGAATGGCGAGCGACCTATCCATTCAAGTTCTCATTTGTGTTGCCTCCTACTTCTCTACACTTTCTCCGGCATCACTGACTATGTCATTCTTCATTCATCAAGAACCCAAGATTTGCATTGTATATCTAATCAAACAACTGTCATTCGCTGCAAAAACGACAAGCAGAACACAACAAATCCATAGGGTAAAGGATTCCAATATCAGTTGAACAAAAATGGGCTATCCAAATTCTCATGATCAGGAAGGCCTTGAAAATCAATTGCAAAGACCAAACAGGAAAAGATCAAAAGTCTCCAAATTACATGCATGCTCGAGTGTCAACAAAGCAAGGGTATACAGCCACAAGCAAATTTGTTCTGAAAGCTGCCCACGGTACAGAACTTCCAATGGCTTCAATACAGAATAATGACGGGATGAATCAATTTCTAGTGTATCCATTAGTCTCTACAGTTATTATAATTCATCTAGAGTACAATTATCTACCAAGGAAACATACATCTATTGAGCAAAAACTGAATAATCCTCATCTCAGTTAACTCAATAAAGATGCATGTGGACCACGAAATACTTCTCCATATGAGCAATGTAATCTCATGGTAACTTAACAGGTTGAACAGCAAGTTAAGAAGTAGGCAAAAATTAAGAAGACATGAGTGAAACCAAAACCATACATAAAGACACTAAGAGTTTGCAGTTAAAACTTATGGAAGATTTGGAGCTTAAGGGAATAACAAGGTGTCACAGAATATATTGTAACGTGATATTCCCACTGAAAAAGCATTGAGCCATTGTTGCTGTTGTCACTATAGTACAAGCAATATACCTGGTACCCTATATTTCAAAGAACTGGATATAGCCATTCGAAACAAGTGTAAATTCGAAACTATCGATGCACGAAACATCCCATTTTTATCATAATGTGGATAGTTGATAGAAAAGGTAGAGATTATTAAGTCATGAATAGCCAAGTGAACACGAGAGGTCATTGCCTGCATCTTCTTAGCTGCATTTGGCAAGCTTCCCAGCAGCCACAAATTTTTTTCCCAATCCAACTGGTCTATTGACAATGACCAGTACTTTAAGCAATTAGAACATGTCATCTTCCTCTCAATATGCATCTCAGAGCAATAAATAATGCCATTGTCACACCGAGAACTATCGCAATGCCATCCTTCAACAGTAATTGACACTTGCTTAATGACCTCTGCCAGGCCAAGAATCAATACCACTCAATCCATGTGAATACTATAACCACAAACTTCAACAAGAAGCCACTAAGGTATCACCAACACAGAACTGAATAAGAGCACCCATCAGTTCCACTGAGGTCAAAATAGCTCAATTAGAAGTTAACCAATTTGTCATCCTCACTGACCAACGCAGGAAACCAAAAGGGATAGAAACAAACTAAAATCTCCAAAACATCCTATGTATATCATCTCAAACCAACAAAACATGAAAAGGTGAACCAAAGCATAACCAAGAAAAAAAAAGAGAAATATGTACTATTACTCTTCTTTCCCTTTTTCCTTCTTCAAGAGATCATAGTACATTCCCTGGCAAAATGCCCCTGCTCACCACAATTGAAGCACTTGCCACCACTGTTGTAACCGCTGCCGCCGCTGCCAAATCTGCTTCCACCACCAGCGGTGCAATCCCTCGCCATATGACCAGGTGCACCGCAGTTATAGCAAGCACCGCCGACGCCGGCGCTGCCGCCGCCGCCGCCGCCGCCCCCCCTACTAGTACAATCCCTCGCCATATGCCCAAAACCACCACAATTGAAGCAGGAACTGCCTCCTATTCCTCCGCCCCCAACATTGGTACTCCGGCGACAATCCCTCGCCATGTGGCCAATCCCGCCGCAGTTAAAACACGCCCCGGAACCCCCTCCGCCGCCCCGGTTTCCGCGGTCGCGGTCGCGGTCACGGTCACAGTCCCGCGCCAAGTGCCCCACCTCGCCGCAGACATAGCATCCGGAGCCACCGGCGCCACCCCCGCCGAACCTGTCGCCGCCCTTCCAGCTGCCGCCGAACCCGCGGCCGCCCCTGCCGCCGCCGCCGTAGCCGCCGTAGCCGCCATCCCTGGCGCTCCCCCTAACGGGGGCCCCGTCGGGGCCGGTGACGTCGACGGCGGAGGACTTGCCCTCGGACTCGGTGACGACCGAGAACTCGACCTCCTCGCCCTCGGCGAGGCTGCGGAATCCGTCGGACCTGATGGAGGACTGGTGGACGAAGAGGTCCTCGCCGCCGTCCCTCGGCTTGATGAAGCCGAAGCCCTTGACGTCGTTGAACCACAGCACGGTGCCGCCGCACCTCCCTTGATCCGCCATGGATCCGATCGATCGAAGGATCACCCAGAGAGAGAGAGAGAGAGAAGAGAGAGAAAGAAGAGAGAGGCTTCGGTGGTGTTCTAGAGAGAGAAGCGACGGGGCGACGTTTGGGGGAGGCGGTTTTATATAAAGCGAAAAACCCTAATCGCGAGCCCTACACTTGTAAGGACTCCGACCCTCCTTCGAATTTCTGACCAAAGATTTTTTCCATCTTATCTTATTTTGTTTAATTATATACTTCCTAACTAAGTAATGAATAAATAAATAAATAAATCTCTTGAAAAATAATATATTTTAAACTGAAAAACAAATCACAATTAATTAATTATGTATTTTTTGAATGTAAACACGTCCGGATCAAATTATGTTAATTCCCTAATTAACTAAATCATTAAGGTCGGCGGAAGTGGATGGGTCTTTTCTTATCATCATCATCGAACTACGGAAAGAAAAGACCGGAGGGCGGTTGAAACTTAGGATTCATCTGGTGTTTATAACTTCATTGTCCCGGGGAATTTTTGTTCTTGATCCGGAACTATGCGAAACCGCTACCTAGCTACGCTGTTGATTATAAGGTACATTGATTGGCACGTCGAGGAACATGGTCGGTCCGGGGCTCGTGTCTTTCGGGGGCTGTTATCTTAATCAGGCGAAGGTGCAAAAGAGGCGGCTTTTTGCCGATCATCGCCAGAGTTCGAACGGGGGCAAAAGCTCTCGCCTCGAGCAACTCGCTCGATCAGCTATGCTACTGCAACGATCGTATGCTTTGGTTAATAGGGTCTCTTGATCTCCATGGATGGCTGGTGGTGAAGATCATGGGAACTGCTCACTTGATGCTGCTTCTGAATTAGTTTCAACTTGGATTTTATCCGCTGACTGATGAAGTCCTGTCAAATTGGGTGATGAGCTAAAGACAATCTCAGGACGGATCATCTCGAATTAGAATCGACAGCTGATATAGATCAGACCCATCTGTCTCTGTAGATGAGCCATTCGAGAGTCCAATCGTTCGATCCGAAGCGCCCGTGTTCGACGAGATTTGCTCCAGGTCAGCAATGAGGCTGACTGTGCTGTATGGAAGTTTGTGGTTATGTGGATGATATTGCCACGGCAAGCAGTTTGTGAGTACCTGCCATTAGCAAGTCACTCGAGGCCTATGGATCGTTCTGTTTGCTGATTCTTCGTTGTTCGGTTCGAGGCCGGTGGCAACGCGCCATGTTGAATTCCTCGAAACACGGCGCAAGAGTAGAGACCCGAGAAGAGATATGAGCTCCCCAAACTCTTTATACGCGTCGATGTTCCTTTTTTCCGAATAACAACAACGACCCTGAAGATTTCAATAGATAACAGACTGATTTTGAAGAATAATCTCCAAGGTCTGATATTGAAGTTTCATTCCGCTACCCTGAATGTTATGGTGAAGTGCCCTTACACCTGAAGAACACGGCCTTGGAGCAGGATTCAGTTTCCTTATGCCGAGAGATTATCCTATAGACAGCCACTCGAGAGTTAAAGGCTCAACCTCTTTTTAGATAACATCTGTTTTTGATAGCGCTCGTCGCACTTAAGTAATAAGATTGCAGCTTGCTGGACGATCACACAGATTGCGCGTCTCTAACACTTGCTGTTTCGAGATGGCCATTCGCCCTTCTTCGGCCAACTGCTATGCTCTCACCATTAAATGGCAAGGTCATGTGAAGTCTGGACTAAAGTTCGACACAGGGACTCGATGATCGTTATAGATCAGAGCTAACTAAGCTGTTAAAACTTCAGATTGATTTGGGCAATTTGTCGCTGCTTTATTAATCACCGAAACAGCTACTAGCTTCATTCTAGCTGGAGCTCCAGTTAGGCTCGTAGATCCTCCTGACTTTTCCGCTCATCGTCCGGAAAGATGGGGACTTTTGGAGCACTGTGTTTTGCCGGTCACTTTCGTAATTCCTCCGATCTTCCTCCTCTTGCTCATGACTTACTTACCACATCAGGTCACTCAAGTCAAGGCAGCTCTTGAGCATCATTCCCCAGCGACATAGCCCAGTTTAAAATCTGCAATGTTGCGACCTCGTGAGACTAGTTGGGTGGTTCAACAGATGCAGTATCGGTGCTGTCGCCGACCCCTAATGTGATTATATACCTGATGATGACCTTCGCTTTTCCCGCTAGCGTAGCCGACTACAGTGTATAATTCACAGGCAAATCTTGATTGGAGTTCCATGACAAGGAGGGTTTTCAGATCCTGCGTCTACGTTTATTGCTAGCCTAACACAAAAGTAGTTAAGAAAGGAAATCTTGGGCCCTTGGGGGACAAATCCTGTGGTTAAAAGAATTACAATTGTATTTTGGAAAGAAGGCCAAACGAAATTGACATCCGGAGTCGGGATAATTACATAAGGACGAGAATGGCAAAATGAAATTTCGTTCTCCTTTACCAACAATCAAATCTGACATTTAAAATCATCGTATTCTCGTACGAACCATATCCATCTCCATCGTGATTATGCGGAGCTTACATGAGCTCTGCATGTTGGCTTGCATGATAAAAGGCCGAGATTGCACAAGGTAACATCGCGATATGGAATAGCATCAATATGATCCGTGTCTAATAGCATTGCCCTTTTGCCCAGGAACAGCAAAATCAATTCCCTAGGATACCGTAGGCTGTTTGCGATCGCGATTTGCAATCACAAAGCACATAATGTAATGCGTCGGCTTCTGGAGCTACTATTCGTACTTCTCATTTTCACAAGCTTGTCTTAAATAGCCTAGATTATACAGACAACGATGTGGATCTTCTATCTCTCGTCGAGATTATCTTACAAAACCGATACATCACATAACCGCGATGCGACTGTGGTTTTTGTTTGACGTGCTTGGACCTTTCCTGTGGATTGGTCCACAAGACAAGAAGCCTAAAAGAACGGTCGCCCGGAGGTGTTCTTGTCCCCTAGGACTCTTTCGATTTGCGGTTCTAATCCGATCTCCTTTCTCAATGTCCGTATGCCAATCAGATGTCAACGGGCAGACATGCAAAGCCCCGGGCAGCGGCGCTCTTCCATCCATCGTGGATAGCTTCAATGTCAAGGCCAAATTCCTAAAATGCGATGCTGCAATCAGCTGAAATTGCGGGGTCGTTCGAATCAGCTCGTGCACCTATTTTTAGATCTATTATCTTGAATTCTTCTCTGGGGCTTCAAGGAATTTCCTAGGCAAAGAAATCACCGTGGTGTCCGAATTTCACGCACCCCACTTCTCCTAAAGGGTAAAGTTCGTCTTTCGATCGGACCGTGTGGACCACCAGCCAATCCGACATAAATTCATATATAAATGCGCGAACGAAACGATACTCGAACTTTGGCCAGACCCACTAATCTTGGACGAATTCCAGCCTCCAATGAAAAAGAAATTAGGGAGAAAAAGCGGTGTCCATGCAAAAGCACAGATCATCAAAAGCCAAGATCACCGCCACCCATTCATTTTGGATGGCTAGATATTTTTGGTGAAGCTCTCTGATTGCAACAGAAGCGGGAAGAATAATCTGGGGTTTGGCCAGATTCAACTCACACCACCATCCCTACTTCTTCCCAAGCTTTGACAGCCAAGAATTTCAATAGCTTCCATGACCCATCTCATGAATCTGCGTTGCAACCAGGGTAGCGTCGACCGATTCTCGGCCTCTCATTTGGGGAAGAACTTTCTTTGACTTTTAAGGGAAGAACAAGAACAGGAACAAGAACAAGAAAATCGAGTACATGGACAAAAGCTAAAGCTAGCCACTCGATATTTTGTGTATGTACAGCTAAATCCCTAAAATCAGTTCCAAACTCAGGGGGATCGCGAATCAGTGAGCCCGCTCGGGCGCCTACCAGCACTGGTCCGTCTCCCAGTTCCTCCCCCTGTAGCCCACGCCGCCGCCGCCGCCGCCGCCTCCGCACACGACGGTCAACGGCCTGCTCCTCCTCCGGAACAGGCCGCTGTCGTAGACGGCGCGCTTCTCGGGGTCCGACAGCGTGGAGTAGGCGGCGTGGATCCTCATGAACTCGTCGGCCGACGCGCCCTTTCCGTCGATCGCCGCCGCGTCGGGGTGGCACGACCGGGCCAGGCGCCGGTACGCGACCTTGATCTCCTGGCACGTGGCACCCACGGGGATGCCGAGGACCTCGTAGAGGGACGTGCACGCCGGCTGAATCCCGTGGCGGCGGAGGACGCGGTGCGGCTGCGGGGGCGGCGACGACGGGGAAGGCGGCGCGCGGGGCCTTGCGGCGGAGGACGTGAAGGCGGCGGCGGCGGCGGAGGGAGACGAGCAGGGGGAGGCGCGAGGGCTGAGGGAGGCGGCGCGCGGCGGAGCGGGGGCGGCGGAGGGGCGAAGGAGGGGCGGAGGAGCGGAGAGCGACAGCATGGTACGGTGCGTGACTCTGTTCTGGCGCAGTATGAGAAGGGAAGCGTCCAGTGGAGGCTGCTCGTTCTTATAACGACAGGGGGCAGAGACGCCCCAAAAACGCAGCGTTTTAGGCCCTGCGACCGCGAAAATCGAGACCTCATGAAACAGGGAACGGGGTGGATCATGAGGGGCGTGATCGAAAAAAGTAACAAATTCAATTGGATACCCCAAGAAAACAGTCAAATCGTACCAAGTGCCCAATTTCGAGCCAAATCTTAATTTTTTTTTTTTGAAAATGACACAAACACTCTCTTTACTTTGGCCCAACTGCAACGTGATCTCTGAAATTTTAATTTATTTAATATAATTCATAAATTTCAACCTAATATGTAATATAGTACATGAATTTTTAATTTATTCAATATCATCCTTGAACTTTAGGTAAATGTCCAGTTTAGTCCATAAACCATATAAAATTATTCAATGCAGTTCTTCCATTAATTATAGTTTAGAGATTACATTGAATATTTTCGTATAGTTTGAGGATTACATCGAACATGAACTAAAAATATAGGAATCACACTGAATAAATTAAAAATTTATGGATTACATTATATATTGAATCAAAGTTCAGCGACTGTTTGTGTCACAATCCCTCTTTCATAGTTTTGTTTTATTCGGGTCATTTTTATAATTTTGGATTTTTAAGGGTGGTGAAAGGTGAAATGCTTATCCGGATGTCGAATGAGTCAGCAAAATTGGGTCATCGAAATCCGTGTTGGCGTCGGGTAGGGAATTTAATGCGAAGTGGATATGAGGTGGCAGTGTCTCCTCCCATTCGCCCAATCCTTAAAATTTCTTATTTTTTTGGTTCCAATTTCGTGGCATTATTTGATTCGACGAATCTCCTCTCGCAGCCACTCGCGCCCTACGTTGGGAGGAACGAGATTTTTCTCCATCAAAACCAACCCCCCTGCCCCCCCAAAAAAAAAAGCCAAAAAAATGCGCGTTTAGTTAAAAGTCCTGCACCTACGTAACACTAGATAATGATATAAATAATTCATGAACTGTGATTCAACATAGTCTATGAACTTTAACCCAATATTTAACATGGCCCCTAAACTTTTAATTTGTTCAATATCGTTACGTTGAGCATATATCAAAAGTCCAGAGATAAATACCGAATAAATTAAAAGTTTAGGGGCCATGTTAAATATTGGGTTAAAGTTCATAGACTACATTGAATAAATCAAAAATTCAGAAATCGAATTGCACTTCGGACCAAAACTCAGAGACTGTTTATATGATTATCTCCCGTAACAAAAACCATGCATAAACTCTAGCTTGGAACGAGTGAAACCGGGCCAGCGCAACAGAATCAACGACAGGAGGCGGAAGTACGACCGGACGTACATGAAGGCACAAATCGGAAATTTCACGAGCAAACGGCGCGGGGTGTTTCGGCCGCGGGTCTTAAACGATCCTGCTCTCGACTTTTTCGTACTTGAATCAAAAGCATCAGAGAGATGAGGGGGGGGGGAACTCTCGCAGCTAAAGCAAAGGATCTACCTCCCCTTTATTTTTGGGGGGCGAGCCCTCCTTCCTTTTGCTTGCCTCCTAGTGCCTCCGTCGCCATTTCTTTTTCTGCTAAAACGGCCCCTCGCTCGAGCGCAACGAACGTGGGACGCGCACTGCCGCACTCATCATCATCATCATCGCTTTCAATGCCGTTCTCAAGAATCATCGACAATGCATGCTTTGCTTTGCTTTGCCTTGCTTTCTTTTCTAAAGGGAAAAAGCTAAAGAATGTGGCACGTATTCCCCTCCCTCCCTTTTATCTTCACGTGTCAATTCATTCTTAGCCATCTTACTTTTCCTTGTGATCGGGAATCCAGAGTAAAAAAAGTCCGCCGCCTATTGCACGTCACGTGTCGGTCGTGAGACATCGGGATGGCCGGCGCTGACAGGACCGCCACGTCGGCGATTTAAGGCTTGAATCTACGTGGGAAAATGGTCGATAGGCTTAGGATTCGATTGGCCAAATTAAAAAAAATTGAAAAGTTCAGGACCGAATTGATCGCCGTACGGTAAATTTAGAAATTTTCTAGACAGTTGAAATGGATGGGTCCATAATCTTTTTCACTTCATGTCCTCCCTCTAATCTCACGGAGAATTTAGTATTTTATTTTTATTTTTTGTGTTCAATCCACAATTTTCCAATTAAAACCAGCTTATTGTGATCACACAAAAATGAAGAGCTCTAATCTTGAACTTTGGCCAGAGCCACTAATCTTGAACTTTGGCCAGAGCCACTAATCTTGGACGAATTCCTGCCTCCAAAGAAAAAGAAATTAGGGAGAAAAAGCGGTGTCCATGCAAAAGCACAGATCATCAAAGCCAAGATCACCGCCACCCATTCATTTTGTACGGCTAGATATTTTGGTGAAGCTCTCTGATTGCAACAGAAGCCGGAAGAATAATCTGGGGTTTGGCCAGATTCAACTCACACCGCCATCCCTACTTCTTCCCAAGCTTTGACACCCAAGAATTTCAATAGCTTCCACGACCCATCTCATGAATCTGCGATGCAACCATAGCAGCGTCGACCGATTCTCGGCCTCTCATTTGGGGAAGAACTTTCTTTGACTTTTAAGGGAAGAACAAGAACAAGAACAAGAAAATCGAGTACATGGACAAAAGCTAAAGCTAGCCACTCGATATTTTGTATATGTCGACCGATTCTCGACATAAATTCATATATAAATGCGCGAACGAAACGATATGAGGTGGCGGTGTCTCCTCCCATTCGCCCAATCCTTAAAATTTCTTATTTTTTGTGGTTCCAATTTCGTGGCATTATTGATTCAATGAATCTCCTCTCGCAGCAACTCGCGCCCTACGTTGGGAGGAACGAGATTTTTCTCCATCAAAACCAACCCCCCTGCCCCCCCCCCCCAAAAAAAAGCCAAAAAAAACGTGTGTTTAGTTAAAAGTCCTGCACCTACATAACACTAGATAATGATATGAATAATTCGTGAACTATGATTCAGTATATAATATGATCATTGAACTTTTAATTTATCATGCGTCATCCCTGATCTTTTAATTTGTTCAAGATCGTTACGTTGAACATATATCAAAAGTCCAGAGATAAATACTGAATAAATTAAAAGTTTATGGTCATGTTAAATATTGGGTTAAAGTTCATAGACTATATTGAATAAATTAAAAATTTAAAAATCGAATTATACTTTGATTCAAAATTTAGAGACTGTTTATATGATTATCTCCCGTAACAAAACCATGCATAAACTCGAGCTTGGAACGAGTGAAACCGGGTCAGCGCAACTGAATCAACGACAGGAGGCGAAAGTACGACCGGACGTACAGAAGGCGCAAATCGGAAATTTCACGAGCAAACGGCGCGGGGTGCTTCGGCCGCGGGTCTTAAACGATCCTGCTCTCGACTTTTTTGTACTTGAATCAAAAGCATCAGAGAGATGAGGGGGTTAACACTCGCAGCTAAAGCAAAGGATCTACACTCCCCTTTATTTTGGGGGGAAGAGCCCTCCTTCCTTTTGCTTGCCTCCTAGTGCCTCCGTCGCCATTTCTTTTTTTTGCTAAAACGGCCCCTCGCTCGAACGCAACGAACGTGGGATGCGCACTGCCGCACTCATCATCATCATCATCGCTTTCAATGCCGTTCTCAAGAATCATCGACAATGCATGCTTTTGCTTTGCCTTGCTCTGCTTTGCTTCCTTTTCTAAAGGGATAAAGCTAAAGAATGTGGCACGTATTCCCCTCCCTCCCTTAATCTTCACGTGTCAATTCATTCTTGGCCATCTTACTTTTCCTTGTGATCGGGAATTTAGTATTTTATTTTTATTTTTTGTGTTCAATCCACAATTTTCCAATTAAAACCAGCTTATTGTGATCACACAAAAATGAAGAGCTAAAATATAGTGCCCATTAGCGGAAGCATGGTGACCAGAGAAAGGACGTGAGATTTTGATTCGAGAGCTCCAGCTTGCTCGTGATTTGTTAAATAATATTTGCTTGGAGTCATATATGGGCAATTTTCATTAGCTTTTTTTCTATATATATTTTTACTCTTTGCCAAAATGCGAGTTGATTATTTCTATACAAAAATAATTTGTGTCGTATTGTGTAAATGATGAAGCTCTCTTGAACTATCGGGTAGGGGTGAGTTCCGGGGTAGAACCTGAGAACCTGGAATCTGAGAATCTGACCGATAGAAACCTATAGGTTATAGGTTTCGAGGTATGCACGGTAGGTTCTAGGTTCTAAAAATTGAGGAACCTATTTTGACGAGTAGATTCCAAGTACCCAGAACCCGAAAACCTTAAATAAGTTTTTTATTTTTTTTCTTGGTTTATGTCTTCGTGTGATCCTGCGGTGTTCTATAACGTTGGATAATGAGTGTATAATCGGGAACCACTAGTTTGAGCTTTCATTTTATGACCTGTTAATGTTTTATATTCTTCGTGTCTCTAAATATAATTATGGTCGGTAGATCGCAGCAGTAAGTAGTTGTCATTAAATGTGATGATTTACTGCAATTGTTCAATTAATAATATAGATAGGATCTGGATAGACTCTGAAACCGACCTTGAAACATGTGATATGGTAGGTTCCAGATTCCAAGGTATGAGGGGTAGATTTTAGGTTTCAAAAAATGAGAAACATGTTCTCATTGGCAAGTTTCAAGTCCAAGTGAAACCTGTACGGAACTTGAAACTGCTCACCCCAACTACCGAGTTCCTAAAATGGCAATCAAGATAGTTCATGGCTTATTTTCTTAAGTGCTCTCTCGTAGGCCCGGCATCTCGAGAGTGTGGTGTTACCTACACGTTTTCGGGCCCTTTCGGGTTGTGCCCGTTTGAGATTGCTTGTGAAACTCGAGCGATTTCGCGAGTTCTCAAGTTTGCGAGGAGCTGAAAGGGAGAAAGAAGAAGAAGAAAAGAACAGGTTAAGAGTCTCGAATTGTTGTTATCCATACGATGGTTCTAGTCTATCGATCCGTCGTCCTCAAACGGGAGATATTCAATCAAAATCGAGTCTCTTGTGATGCAAGTTGAGACGGGATAATGTTAGGAACGCACGGCGAAATACACGAATCTAGCAATTCAAATCCATGGCCATGGGATCGCTATCTCTAGAGGGAACCCAACCACTCTGATTGGCGCTTGAACCTCCCCCAAAATCCACAGAAAAAGCATCATCTGATCTCCTAGAGAATGGACAAACAGCCATCATCCACAATCTTGATTTCTAGCATCGAATTAGTCAGGTGTTTCATAATCCTGATGATTAACGGTCGATTAAGTATTGGTTTCGGTGGAATTGGCATGATTATTGATTAATGATTATGCTCCAAAGGGCCTACCAACTCAATTAGGAGGAATAAACTGATGATGCTTTAGGCTAATCAATCACTTCAATGGTTACATGGCCAGCCATGGAAAGGACAGGGCGACCAAGATCCGACCCTCGATGTGACCCCGGAACCACATGAAGGAAGAGGACAGACACAGCGCATAGGATATGGATACGATGATGATCGATGGGTACACACATCCATGCATACAGTGGATAATGACACCAATAATTTTTAAATTTTAATTATATATATAATTTAATTTTAAATTTATTTAATGTAATTCACAAATTTTAAACCTAATATTTAATATGATCCATGAACTTTTAATCTGTTCAATATCGTTCCTGAACTTTTAGAAAATATTCAATTTAATATATTTAGGAATTACATTGAACATTAAGCTAAAGTTCAGATACTACATTGATCAAATCAAAAGTGCAGGAATCAAATTACATATCGAGTCAAAATTCATGGACTGTTTATGTCATTTTCCCTATATATATGTATATATATTATAAAGAAGAGTTTATGGAAACACATAGAAAGTATAATGCTTGCTCCAACTTCAGTGCCAAGAAATATATATGTATAGCAAAAATTGACGGTGGATCGAGAAAAATTTTTCCTTAAAAATTCTAAGATGGTATAGAGATCGATCCTTTTCATTATTCGGCTAATCAATGCAATGGCCGGCTGAAATTTTGATGGGCCGAATATTCTAATTTTGCATCGTGGGAGGCCGACAATACAGTCTTATTAGGAAATAAAAGTCAAATAAAGTCCGCTAATTTCCCTCCATGCTCGGTTGTCGATTTCGTGGAAAAACAATGGCAGCCGAACAGAAATTAAAATTTTTTTTTTACTTTTCGATTGTCTCCGAAAAATGTTTGGTAAGCGAAGTTGAAAAAGAATGACAAAAGAAAAATAAGCAGAACCAAGCTTATGTACCAAATTTACCCTAAACTAAATTTTTGGCTCTATGACAAATTTACCCTATATTAAATTTTATCATCCAATTTCCGAATTCGATGACACGTGAAAGTTAACAAGTGTACCGGCCCCTGTTTGTCACGGATTTGCCAATTTATAGTTTTTCGTGGTATTAATTCAATTTAACAGATGGTAAATTTATCACAAGTGTACCAGTTTGGAGTTTTTGGTGGTCAAAAAATTATTTTGGAGTAAATTGATCATAGGTGTATTGGTTTGGGATTTTTCGCGATATCAACCATTTTTTTAAGCGACAAAGATAATTAAGATCAAAAAAATATTTTTTAAATTATTAATTTTCCGAGGAAAAAAAAAACGGACCCGAGCCCAAAGGACTTCACAACAAGTCAATGACCAGCAAAACAAAGGACATTGGAAAAAGAGAGTGCATCATGGCACGTGTGGAGAAATTGCTCTATCCAGTTTCCAAGCTATTTTGCCGACGTTGCCCGTACAAAAAAGGCCTTTATCGTATATGTGGGACTTCACTGAAATTGCTGATCGGGGGAAAAAAAAAAAAAAATCCCTTTTGCACTACCATCACACCACTTCACCACGGGGGGGGGGACAACCGTGGAATGATTGGTTTCCGGATGGGTGTTCCCTAATCTATGGTCCGGAACAGATCCCGTGACTCTCAATTCTGAAAATTTCGAAAATCTAGAGCCGGCCCACTTGTTTTTTTTTTCTTCCTTGTTTTGCGTAAAAAAAATCGAATTCTTTAAATAAAGCACAGAAGTTTTGCCACTTCCCTAAAAAAGCATACATATGTTAGTCAAGTAGTTAGGTCGTCGTTGAAAAATCATAGCTCGGATGCAAAAGCAAGAAGCTTCAATATCGGTTCAAATTGATTCTCGGTTAGATCGGGCGGTTTCGATCTTGAAATCGGGAACTGAACCGGCTCTTCTTAGAGCCGGTCGGTCCAGGCCGGTTCGGATTGGTTCAACTACCGATCCGAACCCAGTGCTCAGCCCCAGGGTACGGTACATCCTACCATCTACAGAGACAGATACGGCGATGCACGTGTGGAGAAACTTGGTTTTGTCCGGTTCCAAAGCATATACCTGCCATGCCGACATTGCCCCACGTGAAGAAAAAGGCGCGACCCTTTAGTACAGAAGCGGGCAAGAAAAAACCTTCCCGTTTTCCGTCCACGTGCACATGCCGAGAAGGAAAGTCCAGGGCACAAGCGAAAGCTCAGCTTGGCAAAGGCACGGCAGCCCTGCTTTTTGACTCGCAAAACTTTTTCTTTATATAAAAGAGATTCCCGAATTGCGCTCGAAAGATCTGCTGAACGGTTCAAACGGAGGAGCCTGAACGATTCATCCTCGCCGTCGCCGTCGCCATCGAAAGGGTCCGAGTTTTCTTGCAGCGTGCGGGGTCGAAGGTGCAGTGGCGGTGCACGCATCCGATGGTGATGTCGAAATCCTGGAGCAACTGGAGGGGGACGACAGGTTGGGTTTCGTTTCGACTGGTCGCTTTGAGCCCGTCAAATTTGCATGTTTCCGGCCACCTTCGGCGCTTCTAAGCATTGGCCTGCTTGATTGGTCGCGTCGCCGTCACCCGATGGCGACGTTCATCCCCGTGGATCATTGGAATATCGGATAACCATCCTTGAAATTATTATCTTACGAGTTTATCCATCCGACATGAACAAAGCGATGTCGCTTTCACCGGAAATGGACGATGACTCCGTCGTATTGCTAGTTCTTTTTTAAATCTTGATGATTGAATCGGGAAGGATTTGCTTCGTTGTCTTTTGATAACAAGCATGTGCTTGAACCGTTCAAGGCTCGAACTCGAGGCTCCTTTGACTTCGTCCCATGCAAAACGTAATGACCGGAAAATGCTGGCGCGGGCGTGAATCCGTGCTTTAAGATTAGTGACCGGTCGGGGGCACGGGTTTCTCTAGAGGAAATTCTTGCATGGTTTTCGGCGTCGGGATTGTTATTGCATCGTCAGCCGTGTACTAGATCTTCACATCGCATGCCGAATCGATCCGAGCTATCGATGCATGGAAGGGGCCTCTGTGGATTGCAACTTGCGAAAATTAACAATTTGGGCGATAGGAACTGCATCGTATTCTTTTATAATCACTTAGTGATGCGTAACCGTTGAACCGGAGCCAGTTTTGCGCAGAAGCCGTGTGTTTGCAGACTCTTTCTTCTCTTTCAACTTGGGCATCGATGCATGATGTCGGCTCTACCGGAGTCGAATCTTTTTCTGTAACACACATGCGTCCATAAGTGCATAGATTATTACATGGAGTTGCTAGATACGGTGAAGTGCTCATCTGGGCATGACTCATACTGATACGACGTGCTTCGGCTTGTTTATTCATTGCTTTGTTCGGGTCAAAGTAAACTACCCGAGCTCCTTTAGGATATTTCCCGGTTCGAATCTGTTGTTCCGTATTACCAAGAACAGCCAAGCAAGAGGATGCGCACTAATTTGAGAGCTATGAGCTGAAATGGGAGGTAATTCCGGGAACAGCGGACATCGGTTCGACTATTTCCGTGTTTTCTGCAGCATGCACCGTCCTCGTATCGCTGCCGTCGCTGCCAAACCGATTGCTCAAGAGACTGGATATCAGAGTTGAATTACTAAATCTCTCCAATCAATGGTATATTACAATGCATAGCCACAAAGCCTATGGATGATTATCGACTTTGCTAACAAAAGACCGCATCTAATCTTCGCGGAGACGCACTTGAGGGAAACTTACGATATGCTTCCTTAGATGCATAATTTGTGATCACAACTAGACCTGTCAAAATGGGTCATAAACACATTTCTTAACCCATATATTAATAAATGAGTCATAAATGGGTTAGTTATATTTAGTAAATGGGTCATAAATGAGTTTACAACTGATTTAAACTCAACACATTTCTCTTGTCCTCACTCAATCTTGCACTCACTCACTCCACACTCTCATTTCAGCTTGGGTATGAATTTTCCTATATTTAACTAAATATGGAAGTATTTTAGCAATATGGGTCTGATCGGGTATGGGTTGAGTATGGGTTGGGTCAGGTATGGGTCAAGAAAATTGTATTGCGCATAAATGGGTCATAAACGGGTTAATGGGTCAATTTGGGTCGGACCATTTATGACCCGACCCATACCCGACCCGACCCACCCATTTGACAGGTTCACAACACACAATTTTTAGGGGGCGCGATGAATGAAAAGCCTGAATGAGAAACAAGAGAACGTACATCCTTCCATGAATCCTGAAAGTTCAACAGGTAGTGACGTTTTGCAAGCTCGCGCTCTTAACTTCTCAGCAGTCTGCGAAATTCTGATAGGCTTATCTTCCCATCTTCATCAGTGTCGGCCTCTTCAAGCAAGTCAGCAGAAATCCAATGTGCTGGAGGCAGAAACAAATCATCGGACAAATTGTGCTGATAACCTTATCTTAGTTTAGACAGAGCCGAGCCAGTGTTCATTTTGGGCACTTTGACTGATTGCATAAAGTTTCATATCGCATCCTCACAAGCGCTATTTAAGTCTTAAGTAAGTAATGAAAGAACTTCAATCATGTATTGCGTTCGTTGTAGCAGACCCAATGACTACTGAAAGACCACGGTAAAATGCTTAACAAAAAAACTCTGCCTAGGCCTAAAACTGCCTGAAACCAGCATTAGATTGAGGCTGAAGAGTGAGGAAAAGGACGCTTGCCATTCTTAGGACTCCCAGGGTAACATATCTGTCCCCATGGAGATCAAACTTCTCGAAAGCAGCCTGCGATCTCCGTAGTAACTTCTCCTTGTCGTGCTCCTCCAGTTGATGCACCATTAAGAGTGCTGGAGACAAATTCGCAAAAATCCACTAGTCCATCCTCGTTGCTGGCCTGTCGATCTGAATGAAGAGAGAGGAAACATGTGCTCGGAGCACTTCAGATGATAGGAAACCGTAGTGCAAGTCACACAGACTTCTTTTGCTCAAATTCGCTGCTATAGAAACTATTGTGGAGAAAAACATAGTCATGTAATTCTCCTAACGAGAGAACAAGAGTTAATCGAGGTTCAGACTGATATGGAAGAGCAAAAATGCTGAATTATCTATAGAGACAGGCGTACGGCTCGAAGAATCTCCAATACCCATGATTCATTCAACTTCCAAGGAAGGTCTTTGGCGAGGGCCTGCACAGAAACCGTCTTTGTTAGTTTTCTCGTTTCCCAACAGGATAGGAGATTGTAGATGTGCGGAAGTGGCATTGTATTGTTGTACCTGTCTGAAATCGGAAAATCAACCTGTCTCATTTCTTCAAAACCAATGGAATCGTTTTTATCAACATCAACGGCATTGAACTGATCCATGAGATCAGGCAGTTCCTCTCCTTTGAGTGTGTCGGCCAAAGCCTGCAAGTGGTGATTCACGAGGTCTAGAGGGAGCCTACGAAAGAAGCAAAATAAAATTAACAAGAGGCGCTCGGCAGGTCTCTCTAGCATGCGCTAAAAGCTCCAGGAATTTGCAAACTTAGCAAAGCAAATTGTTTGAAGCAACTGTACCGCGCTAATTGCCTGACGTTATGCAGAACAGATGTCTATAGGTACTTCAGTGCGCTTCCCCCTCGAAACCAAGGATGTGCTGAAAAGTAGAGATGGCGCATTGTAACCAGAAACCCGTAAGATTACTTTTACGGTGAAGATAAGCGCAGTGCATTCATCCCAGCATGCTATACAGTCGGTTTAATCGAAACCAAGACATGCAAAGGACCTGAACGGCAGTCATTCTAACCCGAGGATCCTTTACCAGTAACTCCTGGACGAAATCTTTGGCAGCATTGCTTATGTTCGGCCAAGGTTGGCGTCGAAAATCAGGTTCGCATCACAAGATCTGCAGGAATTAAGTAGCTGCATAAGGGATAACAGAGAAAGCAATTCGCAAAGGAAAGGCTGTCCAAGGTACAAGATCTTCCCCGCTTTTCCCTGCGCTTGACATGCCCATGTGGGATGAGTACAAGGCAGTGCGACTCTAACGTATCTCTCTGTTCAATCACTTAGTTTTTTCGGTGTGTGTAACTGCATTTACAACGTCGACATCCCAAATAACGTAGATACATCCTTGCCTTTACCGTCGTCGCTCTCACGTGGCTTCTAAGGTACAGGATTTCCCGATGTTTCCCTCCCTTTCTCGTAAGGATTGGACTGATGCATCACTCCGTTCAACATTCACTCGCTGCATTCACTGATTACATGAACTACGCTCACCATGCGAAATGCAAGTACCTGGTTAAATATACTGTCATCAGTCGTGTCCTAGAAGGGAGCCTCCCGCAGAGTAGGACATAAGTCGTGATGCTGATACTCCACGCATCTGATTCGGGTCCTGATTGGCGTTTCAATACCTCAGGAGCAATGTAGTTAAGTCCGCCATTAATGTCTCGGAACTTCTCTCCTGCAATCAATTGAAGGTATCAACGAGATTGAAAAGATAACACTGGTGAGTCCACCAATTCCTATGCCTCTTCACATTTAGCTCGGCATCTGCTGAATGTCTTCTGAGAAAAAGCGAAAAGAATCTTCAGCATTCAACATCTAATTACCTAGTTTTATAAAATCCAGGCAGCCGAAATCTATGGCTTTCAGAGGGGTTCCTCTTCCTTTGACTCGAACATCAAATTCTGCAGCTGACAAGGAACGGTAAGAGAGCTTCCCAATTAGCAACACTTTGCATTGTAAGGAAACACGCTAGGAGGACCAGGGACATACTCGTTAGACTCTACCTCGGGTTTCATGTCGCGGTGCACCAAGCCACCTAAATGACATTCGGCAGCAATTTGGAGAATCTGTCGTGCAACCACTGCCGCATCTTCCTCAGTGTAACGGCCATCCTCCCTGCTTGTGGAAAACCACGAAGAAGTCGCCACAGACTGATTTAGTACTTCAAGTTATACATGCATGTGTTGCAAGAGTTCTTAAGGCTCTTACTTAGCCAGTAGCCGATCATGTATGTCGCTGCCCTCACACAACCTGAAAAGAACCGTGTCAAGACGACTCGATGTCATTGTGCACAGATTGACAAAAAGATAACAAAAAGAAGAGACAAGAAAGTGGGAACAACTTACTTCATAACTACGTACACACGAGAATCATCTTCAAATGCGTTATAAAATTGAATAACATTCTCAAAGCCCTGTCAAGGCTTGCACTATCTTGATCTCTTGGTCTACATCCTTAGCGGAGTTCTGTGTCCAGAAATCAAAAGATACGTTAGCAATGCTTACCACATTTGAAGAATCTCGCGTAAATATCAGGAAACGGTACACCACCTAAATTGAGCAGTAGAAATTTATCTGCAGAAGGCCTCTCTGCCCGATGGAGCCACCATAGAGGCATGGAAAGAATATAACACGAAAGCCAGTGTCCGGATGCGCGCATCGACACGACCCCTCATCCACCAAATAGCCTAAACTTGTAATTAGGAGATCCTTCGACGAAATATCCAAAAGACATTTATTTTATTGAACCGTGGTACGATAGGCCTGCAATCTAGTGACAATGACATGAATACTAAGACCTAACTGTTTGCTATATGTATGTCCATGCATCCAGAATTCGGCCTTGTGCAGTAGCTAGTTGATGCTAAATTTGTTTATCTCATCGCGAGCACAAACGCACGAGCATACGCACTCCCAATGGAATGACTCCGAGAAAAACAGAGAGGCCGAGCGAGAGTGACCTTGTTCTTGTTAAGTCGCCTTACGGCAACCTGTCCTCCATTGGCCTTGTCGATGGCGACGTTAGTGGCCATGTCCCAGCAGCCTCTCCATCACACACCTTTGGTGAAAGCGCTTGTCGTAACCATAATCCGCGACCTTCTCATTCGCACGGTTCGTGCCTTGCGGTTGCATTGCGGCTGTGAGTGTGGTGACCCTGATGGTGGAGATGCAGTGTCCCATAGTTGAGAGAGAGAGAGAGAGAGAGAAAGAGGAATAAAGGATAGCGGAGGGTGGTGACCGGTGGTGGGGGAGAGGCGGTGGAAAGGGGCAATTTGCGTTGACCACAGGCAATTTTCGTAATGCTCTCTGCGTTAAGTCTACGAAAAGTCAACGCCTTAAACGCACAACGGAAGGATCTACTGATGATCCAGTGCTTACATAAAGGAATCGCAGAGCTCGCATACGTTTAGGAAGCGACGACAGGCCGCATGGGCTGTGAGCCTGTAACGACACGACTCGACACGACTCCTTAGACCAAATCCGATGTAGAGTACTCCACCACACGAGCCGCCAAAGCACGCTCCGTCAATCATCAATCTCCGGACCAAAGCTGACCCCAATACGACCACGTGCCGCCTCGCAGGCTTCGTCGTACCCTGCCTACTCGTCCTTAAAGTTTATGACATTACAAAAAAGTCCATTTGCGTCGAATCTCATGATGCGTGACGAATTATTAGTGAGTACTAGAAAAAGAAATTTTGAATCACAATACAACATTGCATCGATTTACACGTTAATTTCATTTACTTGAGGTCACGAGTTTTAAAACTCTTGGATGCCACGAGAGTCCTAAAGAATACGTAGCTTTGCTTGCTCGGAAAATTCCAAAGAAAAATGAACAGCAGGAGAAAAGGTAAATGAACCAGATCATACCAGAAACAAAACGGTGAGTTCTGCAAACGATTTGGATGTAAACGTGATATCTATTCTTCAATGGTTTGGATACAAGGGCGCTGATAACGAAAACATAAGCTCTAATCAGAGTTTAAGTACTGTTTCTCGAAACGGAGAATCAAATCTAACAGCTCTCTTCTTCAATGGCAGATTACAAAACGTTAAGATTTAGAGTCTATGACAGCGGTTGTCGAAAAACACGCATCGGTCTTCATGAAGGAGTGAAGCGTGGGAGGGAAACTAATGTACTTGCATCGATACGATACTCACGATCACAACTTACAATTTGTGGGGGGAAACACGAAGAAAATTCCCGACACTCTGAACAAGAGAATATACATCTTCCTAAACTACATCTTACGTGAATTCCGGAAATTCGATGGGCTGGTGACAGTTTTTGAGCTCATACTAGCAGTTCTCAGCAGCCTGCGAAATTCTGATAGACTAATTCTCCCATCTTTGTCGATATCAGCTTCCTCAAGAAGTGGATCGATTGAACCTTTTAGGCCGGTGTGCTGCCAAAAAAGAAGTCTCAAGGGTTATGAATTATGCTGATGGCGCTATCTTGGATAAGATGGACCTATAATCATTTCATGCCAAATTAATTCTCTTAAGCCAGTTGCTAGTGATGAATCAAACGCCCAGTGCTTCGTGGACAAGTGCTATCTAACTTACTAAAAGGAAAAGAACTTTCGATTACGGATAGGTGGCCTTTACTGTAGCAGACTGAATAACACATTAAGATGAAGGCTTTCAAGAAGTTCTTCGTGCTTAACTGCTCGAAACATGCTTTCGATCCCTACTTCATCGAAATAGCTGGGCTCCATCCAGATAAAGGCATTGATGATGATGATGATGATGATGATAGTAGTAATAGCACTGACAGAACCACAAAAGGAAGTCTCTTCTCACCGAGTTGGATCCCCATATTCTCTCATTGTGCCCAAATAAACAACATGTAATCTTTAAAAGTAAATTATTTTCCGGGAGGTGCAAGTGAGACTGTGGAACAGCAGCTTAGAGAGGAGAATGAAAATTGGCATGCAGCACAAAGGGAGAATAAGCACTTACCATTCTTAGCTCTTCCGGAGTTATATACCCATCTCCATCGAGATCAAATTTCTCAAAAGCAATCTGCGATCTCTGTTGCCACTTCTCAGAGTTGTGTTCCTCCAATTGATGCACATGTATAGTGGCAGCAACAAACTCATGGAAATCGACTAGCCCATCTGTATTGCTATCAATCTGCATGAGGGAGATGAAATATGCTTAAGATCAATCCAGACAAACAGAAAACGCAATGCAAGTCATATGGACTTGATACTGTCATATTTGCTCTAGAAGGATAGACACACAGAAAGTTACCAAAGAAATTCTCCTGATGAAGAACAGTAGTCTGCAGATTTCTTTATTCGAAAAGACAAAAAATGCTTAGTGCAGGTTTAAACTAAAAAGGAGGAGGAAAGATGCAGAATTATTATTTCCTTGAGAGGGACAATCAGGGAGATTAACAGAGTAAAAAACACAACTTCCAAGTAAATGAGTTTATGCTGATTCATCCAACGGATAGAGAAAGGCTTACAGCTTGAAGAATCTCCAACACACGCGGTTCCTTCAACTTCCAAGGAAGATCTTTAGCAAGGGCCTGCGGAAAAACCATCTTTCTCAGTTTGTCTTTCCTGAACAGAGAAACAGATACGTACTTTGGTGGAAGTTGCATAATACTGGAAAGTTCCAAAATCAGAAACCCACCTGTCTCATTTCTTCAAGACTAATGGAACCATTTTTATCTACATCAATTGCATCAAACTGATCCTTGAGATCAGCCAGTTCCTCTTCATCTAGCGTGCTGGCCAGAGCCTGCAGGTGGCAATTTAAAAAGTTTCTTAAAAGAAGAGGCAAATAAAAGTAAAAATAAGAGGAGGGGATAGGTCATTCTCCTCTAAAGTTTCAAGAATGTGCAACTCACCCTCAAAGCAAATTGTTTGAAACGATTATACTTCACAAATTGCCTCATATTGTGCAGAACAGATATATCAATAGGTATTTCCGACGCACTTCCCCCTTCTCTGACCCAAGGATGTGCTGAAACAGTAGGGACAGTTTAGATGAGGGAAACCCCATGAGAAAACTTTCATAGGAACAAGAAAATGATGATCCCCATAGTAGTTAGCTTAAGAAGAAATTAAGACGTACAAAGGGCCTGAGCAGCAGTTAGTCTAGCCCGAGGATCCTTTACCAGTAGCTTGTTAACAAAATCTTTGGCACTATTGCTTATGCTTGGCCAAGGTTTGCGTTTAAAATCAGGTTTGCTCTTCAAAACCTGAAAGAATTAAACAGTGGCATAAGTGACATCGTAAAAAAATAAAAGCATCGAGGAAAGTTTTGACATCTAAGGTACAGAACGTTCCTCTCCCTTTATTACTAGGATTGGAAATATTAAATGTTACATATTGATTGTTGGATCTTCGGACATGTGAACCAGTGCAAAATTATAGAAGTGCATACTGAGATTACTTCGCTTAACAGTCTCTCGCTTTGTTTATTAGGGACCGTTTGTTTTCACTTATTTCAAGTGAAGATTAACTTATTGACTCTCCTAACAATATTTGTATGTTATGAAGATTTCAAGTGTTCTGCACTATGTAAAAGTCAAATCACATGGGCCGCAAAACCCACAAGATTTGAACGAAAAATGTAGAAAGTGTTGAAATGAAGCCACTCCAAATACACAAACGTAATACCTCCTTAAATATACCATCTTCAGTCTTGTCCCAGAAGGGACGCCTCCCACACAGTAGAATGTATGTTATCACACCAATACTCCACACATCTGATTCTGGTCCTGATTTGCGTTTCAATACCTCAGGAGCAACATAATAGGCGCTACCGACAATATCTTGAAACTTCTTTCCTGCAATCAATGAAAGAGCATCAATTTTCAGAAAATTCCTCATTCAATTGATAAGAAAAAAATCAGCACAGGTTTGCAAAAGCAAGTCAAAATCCTTCGTACCCCCATGAACAAAAAAGAAGAAATGAAAGAAAACAAAGAGGAAACGTTGATCTGATTATAAAAATCAAATGGCCGACTATAGTATCTGCACTATCACATTTAGCACTGCAGCTACTGACAGTCCATAAGAGGCAGATGCTGAGGTGAAATACTTCCACGAATATTAGTCAGGAATCGAGAAAGAGAAAGCTGAATGTCATCTAAGCAAAATGCAAAATTATCTTCAGCCATAAAAAATCTAATCACCTGGTTTTATGAAGTCCGACAAGCCAAAATCCGTGGCTTTCAAAGAGGAGTCATCTTTTTTTGACTTAAACAAAAAATTCTGCAGGCAACAAGGAACATAAGAGAGCTTCCAAAGCAGCATTACTCCACATTGTAACTCAGATGTCATGACTCTACCTCTGGCTTCATATCACGGTGCACTAGACCATGTAAATGACACTGAGCAGCGACTTTGAGCATCTGACGTACAACAACTGCTGCATCTTTCTCAGTGTAACGGCTGTCCTTCCTGCTCAAAGAAAACCATAAAGAAGTAGCAGACTGATCAAGCATTTGAGAACTACACATATGGCAGCTTCAGTCATTTGAGATAAAAATTCTTACTTGGACAATATCCGATCCAGTAATTCACCACCTTCACATAACCTGTATAAAATAAATCGAGATAACACAGTCATTACACACATATGGACAGAAAATAAAAGCAGAAAAAAGCATTATTACAAGAATGCTACTATTTACTAAGTTCTCGGGGGAAAGTAACATCTCAAGAAAGAATGGCATAACTTACTCCATCACTATGTACACATATGAATCATCTTCAAAGGCATTGTAAAATTGAACAACATTCTCATGCCCTGTCAAAGCTTGCAATATCTTGACTTCTCTCTTTACATCCTCAACAGCAATAGGAAGAACCATCTGCATGCAACATTAAAAAATTTGTTTGCAAGATTACCCAACCAGTTTTAGGATAGAGTTTTGAAGGAGTTTCATGTAAACATTAATACACACACACACACACACACACACCACCCACAGTAGAAAAGCAAAACGTTTAGAGGAGCCACTTAGAAAATATTCTCGCTAGAAAGGGCATGTAGTCCAAAATGTGTTGTGTATCATCCCATTCTAACTTTCTGAATCCCGACACGGATCTCTGCACTACATTGTGAATAGTGTCTACTGATTTAGCTGTTGGTAAATAGCAATTATAGTAAATCTCTTCCTCAACTAGATTTCAAACAAGAAGAATCATGAGCAAGCAAGGGGTTAAACTGAATTATCCAGATCAAGATACTGTATAAGACAAGAAATATTACATAGTCGGCAAAATAAGCATATACATACGTCATACAATTAAATATCAAAGAAATTGGAAAACTAGCTTTCATAAGGTAGAAATTCAAGGAAGCCAATTTAATTGCCTATACCTACTGTTACCTATCTACTTTATACATAATAAGCTTCTCTGTTTCCCTTTCCCTTTATTCTCTTTTTCCTTTCCACTGAACCCCAGCTGTCATAATTGAGCCTACGGGTTGAATTTAAAGTTCATGTAGACATACAACATACAATTATTGAAGAACTTGCAACAGCATGTGTCAAGCCATTCTCCCAAAGGGTAATGCGCATCATACTATAACAGCTCTACAAAACTGATTTTCAAAGTGATTTGACTAACTGTAGATGGGTGTTAAAACAAGTGGGTCATATTCCACACTCGACAAATATCTGCACATCACTTTGTAAACCAATCTTGCAAATCAGTCTATGTATCCTAAGCATCATCCTTCTCTTCGAATTAGCAAGGAACACGAAAAACCAGAAAAAAAAAATGCGCAAAATGGGGGATTTGATGTGGTTCTCACAGTCAGGTCCAAGACAAATACTTTGAAATTTTCTTCACAGAAAATCCAGCTTGCTCATCCTTAACAGCTAACAGATAAGGTTGGGGAGAACCTCACAACCCAATTCACAGAGTCAACAAAAGAAAAGCAACAACGCCGACAAAGGCGAAACGCGGAACCGCAACAGCTCTAAGCTAAAAGCCCACCCAGTTCAACAAATTTCAACTCCTTTAATGCCGATCTCGAGCTTCCCCAGAATCCATCAAACGGGTCGAACCCGCGAAATAATTCCTGCTTGTGAGGAGAATTAATATTGCAGCTGTGTCCACACCCTTTTGGACAACGAGATGCATGTGCCGATTTTCTCGCTGAATCGTATGAAATCATCCCTGTTCCAAAAACGAAGAAGGCTTCGTCTTTTGGAACACTCTAGTGTAGCAGCACTTCATCAGTGAGATCATTAAAATCCTTTCCTTTTTTCGTTCCCCTTCTATACAGAACAGAATTGATGACCAAATTTAGCCCCCAAAACAATCTCGCAACCTAAAATTTGATCTCCAGGAACCAGCAGTTGCGAGTCGCAACAGAAGAGAAGAAGCAAAAAGAAAAAAAACAAAAACAAAAACAAAAAGAAGAAGAGCGAACCACCTTATTCTTCTCGATTCTCTTCACGGCGACTCGATCTCCATTGGCCTTATCGGTGGCGACGTAAGTGTAACCGAACTGGCCGTGCCCCAGCAGCTTCCCGATCGTGTACCTCCGGTCAAAGTCCTTGGCGTACCCGAAATCGGTGCGCTTGCCCCACGGGATCACCCCGCCGCCCTGCCTCTTCCTCCTCGCGCCCGCGCCCGCCTCGCCCCCCCTGACCTTCTGCTTGTTCTTCTCGCCGGCCTTGCTCGCGGCCGCCGCCGCCGCCGCCGCCGCCGGCCGCGCGACCTCGCAGCGGTTGTGGTTGACGGCCGCCGCCGCCGCCGCCGCGTTGCTGCTGGAGCCGCTGACCCTGGTGGTGGAGATGCAGAGCCCCATGGGCGGGGGCCGCGACGGTGGAGGGGAACCGGAATCAACCGCGGCTCTGGATGTTGTCTCGAGGAGGAGCGATTCCGACCATGTTCAGCTTCTTTCAGTAGGTACCGAAAGCTCGATGATTCGTCTCGCGAACGCGTTGACCGTATAAATATGGAGAGAGAGAGAGAGAGAGAGAGAGGGGGGAAGCAGAGGAGGAAGGAGGGAAGAAGGAGGCGGAGGAGGAAGGTGGTGGTGGCGGTGGCGGGTGGTGGTGGTGGTCAAAGACGACTTTTGTATTTTCCAGTTGATTTTGAGGTGGAGGAAGACGGAGGAGAAGGAGAAGGGAAAGAGGAGGAAATAACAAAACAAAATTGCATTTTTACTCGGTCCACTTACCCGCGACAAGTTTAAAAATAATTAATAAACACAAAAAAGATCCTTTAAATATGTAATCTTCAGAAAAAAGGATTTTGTCGACGAATGTCTCGATATATTATTATATACGTCGGAGTTTAAATTTGTTCGATTTTCTTGTATTAACAAGTATTTCTAGGTGCTTGCATCTCGAAAAATATAAAATTTCCTTCATTGATTACCGAATGACTTCTCGCACGACATTTCTCAAAAAATCGATCTGGACAATCGTATACAATTTTTACATATCGAAATTTGCTAAAAGATATTCATAAGAAGAACAAATCGGGTTGTCCAGTAAATTCACTAGATCGAATTGGTTAATGGCTTGATTAAAGAGTGGATTTATGCGTTTTCTTTTGTCAACTTAATCTATAATTTCTTTTCATCTTTACTTTTTGGATCAAAAAATGAAATAAAAGGCAACAAAAGGAAACTAGAAGGCTAGAAAGCAAAAAAATGTAGCCTTGTATTTCCTTGATCTGTGGATCATAATAGATTAAGAAATGCTACACACCAAGATTTCTTACAAACCCAAAATTTGCTTAGAGAAAACGTTGCTTTCCAAGTTACCAGGTCCACGCAAATTCTCAGCATGGATACAGCCCTCAAGCAACCTCTCGAAATAGGATTAAAAACTTATGCCCTCTAGGCAAGGGAACATGAACTTAAGTCGTACGATGTGATCGAACGAATGATGTTGAATAGGTCATGCAAGATTTGGTCCATTAAATTAGAACGTTATTGTGATCCTTTCCGTCTGGCTGTAACTGATGTGCGGAGGTCGAGTCTGACAGAACACGAATCGATATCGATTCGAATTACTGGCTATGTGGGTATCGCGGCGGGTGGGACCCACGCGATCGTCGATCCGAGATAGGCTCGGTCGACAAGGTTGCGGTTACCCGGCCCCTACAATTTCTCTTATTAAACCCCTAATTGCAATTATCATCGAACAAGATATTAATTTCATTTTTCATGGTGGAATTTATCGCATGTCTAATCCCACGTCATTACAACTCTCATCGCAATTACATCAACGACAAAACTTTTTGCGTTATGCCAACGACAACACAAAGCTTCCGCCTCAAAAGTTCCTTGTCGGATTTCTCGTTCACATTTAGAAAATCAAGAGTTAATTTGTGAGAAAAGAAGGAATGGTAAAGCGGACTTAAAAAAAAGGCGAAGAAAATTAATTTTTTTTTTTTATAAATTACGTTTTCTTCGAAAAATAGTTTGGACAAGGAAGGGGCCGGGTGCCTTCTTTAATTCCTTAATTACATCTTAATCTTATTAACCGTGTCTTGGATCTGGTTAAGCTTCCGCGTAATACATTAACCCGATCTTGTCAAATCACTAATTATACGTTACGTCTTGAGTTTACATTTTCTTTTATACCACGCACAACAAATATAAGAACAAAAAATATTTTGAATTTTGCTGAAAAGAGAATGTATCTTCAATCCCCAAAACCCTTTTATGCACGTCGAAATATTTTCTATCTCGGGACACTTATTAATAAGACCATTATTTTATAATCGTGAATAGCGAACGATACAAATTCGCGTGTATATTCACAATTTTTTAGCATGCGCTATTTCCGTGAATGCTCTGATTCTTGACTGTACAGGCATGTGCAATTGCTTACATGGGGATATTCGCAGCAAAGCTAATCTCTGCTTTAGAGGTCTTTGACGGACGTAGGCGTGATCACCGTCGAGACTTAGATGGTTGTCAGAATCGGCCTTGATTTGTCATGTGCGAAACCCATTCCGATTAGACTTGTTACCATGAGTGTTCTTTACTCAATTTTGTCCTGTATAAAAGGAAAGAATGTGTCATTTCTATGCTGATGAACTTTAGGCGATTTATTCCACATCCGAATCATTCATTTTTCGCGAAACAAACACGCCATTTATTTATTTATTTGTTGGGTGTCAATATGGAAGATGATCAAAGTTCTAACATTGGCCAAAAAAGATTAGAGCAATTTATATTAACTTAATGTCATCGGGTCCTCCGATAGTTTCCAACAAAAGTTCCGTCACCTATGATTATAATAATTTTCGTTTCGCTATCTCGCGTGACGATAGACCTAGATCGTGGACTATAGTCATTGGTGTGGCGATTTTTCTGAATTCTATACATAAATCGCCCTAAGGAAGGCGACGTCCACGATTAAGAATCGCCAAATGTTTTTGTCGCGGCTCTGGGTCAACGGCACCTTGATTTTTGCGAGTCCCATTGACTATACTTTTTGGATGAGACTATTGACTAAGTTCATGACACCACCAAAATAAAAATAAAAAAAATAATCGACCGACCAATGATTTACTTGCACGAATTACGCTGGCTAGAGTTTTTTTATTGATTTGATGCTTCCACGCCGACCGCTCGAGAAGCCGACATCGGTTTTCTCAAAGGTTTTTTTTTTATTTTATTTTTGTTTGGATTTTCATTTTCCTTTTTTATGGTTTTTTTTTGGAAAATGATAACATATTAATCGCGAAAAATGTACGATTTAAAAACTATTTTTTTTAAATGAGGCCTGAAATAATTAGTCAATATAGACACGCTTTCATTGTCGACGACAATTTATATCTATACGTTTTCATGAACGATGAAAATATTTTTTTGTTCGTTCGTTTTTGTGAGCGATGCAAGTGATTATTTTTAGGAAGAAATTATTTTTCAGATCATCTATTTTTTGCGAAACAAACGCCGCATCAAAATGAGCAATGTGGAAGGTATTTTCCTAAAACAATTGGTTGTATCGATTGAAATAATTAGTCAATAAAAAATATTTTCAATATCAATAATAATTTTATGTATAAATATTTTTGTGGACGATGAAAACCTAAACCTTTTGCATTAGTGCCAATTTAGTCCTAAACCTTTTTTTGGTACCAATTCAGTCATAAACCTTTTGCATTGGTGCCAATTTAGTCCTAAACCTTTTAAATTGGTGCCAATTCAGTCCTAAACCTTTTGTTTTTGTGCCAATTTAGTCCTTCCGGCCAATTTTGACTGGAATTTGTTGACATGGACGCCTGCCGGCCGGCGGCCGATCACCGGCGCCGACGTGGCATTGAAGTGGACAACTTAAATAATATTTTAATAAAATTTGAATTTTTCTGTTGTTTTCCTTTTTTTTCCACTTTTTTTCTTTTTTTTTTCTCCCTCTTCCTTTGGCTGGTCGCCGGTCCGGTGACTGGCCAGAGGCCAAAGGCCGGCGAGCTCGATCTCGCTGGCCACTAGCGAGGGCAGGCTCTCCCGGCAAGGGTTCGAGCCTCGCCATGGTCGGGCGAGGCTCGCCCTCGCCGCAGCCTCCGGCGAGGGTTCGAGCCTCGCCTGACCAAGGCGAGGCTCGACCTCGTCGGGTCCGGCGAGGTCGGGCCTCGCCACCCTCGCCTTGGTCGGGCAAGGTCGAGCCTCGCCCGACCAAGGCGAGGGTGAGCATGCCCTCTCCAGTGGCAGGCGAGCTCGACCTCGCCGGCCTCTGGCCGGTCGCCGGACCGGCGACCGGCCAGAGGAAGAGGGAGAAAAAAAAGGAAAAAAATAGAAAAATTCAAAATTTATTAAAATATTATTTAAGTTGTCCATGTCAGGGCCGGTGACCGGCCGGTAGGCGTCCACGTTAGCAAATTTCGGTCAAAATTGACCGGAAGGACTGAATTGACACAAAAACAGAAGGTTTAAGACTGAATTGGCACCAATGTAAAAGATTTAGGACTGAATTGGCACCAAAAGAAGGTTTAGGACTAAATTGGCACCAATGTAAAAGGTTTAGGACTGAATTGGCACTAAAAAAAGGTTTAGGACTAAATTGGCACTAATGCAAAAGGTTTAGGACTTTTTTGGCACTTTTTCCGAATAAATGATGTTTTGATGTGAATGTAGGCAGTTCTTTTTTAGGTAAAATGAATGAAGCTTTTCTGTTTCAATGTTGAAAATAAGGTGTCCCGTTCTTTTTCTTGTTTTTTTTGGATCAGATCAACATATATTGTTGAATAAGCATCAAATTTGAAGGAACGCCAGTCAACCAATGAAGCCGCATCAATAGATAATGACCAAAGAGTGGGCCAAATTGCACAAAAATGCCTTATTTCATTGAACATCAAATAGGGTCATTACATCGATTAAGTTGCTCCATATTAAAAAGGGAAAAAGCCACCAAAAACTCCAAATTTTCCCCTTTGTGACACATTTACCCCCAACTTTTTTTTGTGACATCAAAAACCCAAAACTTTCTTATTTGTGACACATTTACCCCAATGTACATTGTCCATGGGCATTTTCGTCTTTTCCGTTTTTTATTTTTTATTTTTATTTTTTTTCAGATCGGGGAGGGGGGCCTCGCCGGCGTCCGGCGGCCGCCCGACGCCGGCGAGGCTCGCCCGAGCCGGATCTGGCGAGGGCGAGCCTCGCCTGCGTCGGGCGAGGCTCGCCCTCGCCTGGGCGAGCGAGGGCGAGGCTCGCCCTCCGCCGGCGAGGCTCGCCCTCGCCTGGATCTGGCGAGGGCGACCTCGCCGGCATCGGGCGAGGGTCGCCCTCGCCTGGGCGAGCGAGGGCGAGCGTCGCCCGACGCCGGCGAGGCTCGCCCTCGCCTGGATCTGGCGAGGGCGAGCCTCGCCGGCGTCGGGCGAGCTCGCCCTCGCCTGGATCTGGCGAGGGCGAGCCTCGCCGGCGTCGGGCGAGCCTCGCCCTCGCCTGGGCGAGCGAGGGCGAGCCTCGCCCGATGCCGGCGAGGCTCCCCTCCCCAATCTGAAAAAAAATAAAAAAAAAATAAAAAGCGGAAAAGACGAAAATGTCTATGGACAATGTACATTGGGGTAAATGTGTCACAAATAAGAAAGTTTGGGGTTTTTGGTGTCACAAAAAAAGTTGGGGGTAAATGTGTCACAGAGGGGAAAGTTTGGGGTTTTTGGTGGCTTTTTCCCTATTAAAAAAGAAAAAGAAAAAACGCCGAAGCTGGAATCCCTTAAAAAAGTGTATGCAGCAAAAACCAAATTTATCATTAGTTCTATCATGGATCAAAATTATTTCAGACACGACATTTCACGGGAAAAAGTGTCAAAAAAGTCATAAACCTATTGTATTTATGCCAATTTAGTTCCACACCTTTTTGAGCTAGTACTAATTCAATCATTCCGACTAATTTTGACTGGATATTGCTAACGTGTACACTGACTGGCCTACATGGCACTATCGGCGTTGACGTTAATAATTTTTAATATTTTTCGATTTTTCTAATTTTTTTCTTAACTTTTTTCCTTTTTTCTTCCTTTTGCTGGTGACCGGCCATAGGCGATGGACAGGTGGGCTAGCCTTGCCTCGGCAAGGGTCGCTGTTGCTCGCCACAGGTGAGGCTTGGCCAGGCGAGGGCAACCTTCACCCAGGCGAGGGCGACCTCGCTAGGGCTCGCCCTCACCTAGGCGAGGCCCCCAGGCCAGATTTAGCAAAGTCGACCCTTGCTCAGGCCAGGCGACCTTGCCAGATTTGGCGAGGGGAGCCCTCATCGGGGCTCGACCTCACCCGGCCAGGCCTCACCAGTGGTGGGCAACAGTGATCCTCGCCCAGGCGAGGCCAGCCAGCCCAATTATGGTCGGTCACTGGCAAAAAGAAGATAAAAAAGGAGAAAAGAAAAGAAAGAAAGAAAGAATAAATAATTAAAAAAGTGAAAAAAAAATATTATTAAAAATTATCCACGTCAGTGCCGGTAGTGCCACGTAACCCGGCTGGCGTCCACGTCAGCACAAGGATTGAATTGGCACTAGATTAAAAGGTTTAGGACTAAATTGGCACGATTAAAAGGTTTAAGATTAAATTAGCACAAATAAAATATGTTTAGGACTTTTCCGACACTTTATCCCATCTCTTAAGACTAGAGACATCAAATGGATGGATTGAGTCAGATCCGTGTCGAACATGGATGGTATGGACCGGACAATAAAAAGAAAGAATAAAAATGCCAAATATCGATATGTTCTTAGATGAAATAATCTTTGTACAGACCGACTCCCCCCCAACTTAGTAAAAGTATCTGCGAGCGATGCCTATACGCCGACGTAGTTACGTTTCGCCCCGACATTATAACTCATGCGCACGACCGACGATAATCTTAAGGTAGGGTGGTGAATCTACGTTCGCTTTTCTTGCTAGCCAAGGCTTTAGGTCTCCCGAGATTCGCTCGAACTTTAGCATTTCAAAAGGAGAACTCGATTGTCCACGACCGCCAACCCGGGAAGCAAAGCGCGCACGTGGTTTCCTTTTCTTGTGCAGCAAGAGGAAGTGCACGTGGTTTGACGGAGTGGAAATGTCATCACGATGCACGTTTCGATTCTGAAACAACTGGACCGCGGGAGAAAGCTTTCTACCTCCGTGACTCCGAAGGACCCGAGAGGCGGCCCCCCACCTTGACCGCAAGAATTTCCACCGAGCTTCCCATTTGTACGTGGTTTCGGACTTTTGAGACTTGAAGAGTGAGCAACGTGCCGGGAAAACTACCCAATCAATCCTAAGTATACCGTACGAATGCCTCAATTTTGCCGGTTTAGTAATAAATCTTTGCGCGAGATTCCAATAGTCCTTTTTTTGGTCGAATCACTGATGTGGCAGTCCAGTCATCACCGGTTGTCCTGCGTAGCGCGCCGCTATATCAGCGATTTCCGGCGAAAATTGGCCGGAATGACTATATTGGAACTTCGCGTAAACGTTTAGGACTGAATTGGCAAAAGCGAGAAAGTTTAGAACTGAATTTGATATCATGACCGAGCGGACAATTTCTCCTCCGCTACTGTTACGAGCGTTATCCGTACCTAGGATCTTGTTATGTCTCGAAGCCCATAATTCGTACATTCAAAAGACGCGTGCATGTCGGTCCAAGTGACTGGCCATTCCAAGAACAAGAATTTGAAATAGGACTTCGATTTTATCTCTTTATCGCAAGGACGAAACGCTAAAATCGTGCAATGGACGACGCATAGAAAACATTCATGGAGGCTGCTTGTGGCCCGCCCAAAGAAATATCGTCCATGTCGAGATCGCGGGCCACACCATGAATCGTCTCCTCCGTTTTTTTTTTTTTCGATAAAAGAACTTTTCGTGAATTAGTCTTCCAAACTTTCAAGTATCCATTTCGCTGAAGATGGTTAATCAACGAGAAAATATTTATGGTAGGAAAAGACGCCCACAAATTGAAATTAAGAAAACGGGTTCCGTTTGTAAATAGAGGAAATCATTTTTCCAAGCATGACAAGTCTCTCTTAACAAACATTCGCTTTCACCTTGTTCAATTCCCATTATTTCGAATGAAATTCAAATAGTCAAAAAATGTTTTCGATCACACTTTTTTAGCAGGCCATCCGAAAAATGAAAAGTAACTGTTTTCTTTGAATTTTCCTTTATCACGAATACGTGAAACAAACACGCCCTAAAGATAAGAAAGAAGCTCAAGTGCGGGGAGATCCCGAAGATGAAAACTCTAATTGCCAAGACTTCGAAATATATAATTTGGAGTTCCAAAGGCAACTTTAAGATCCGTTCGTTTGAAGGAAAGTCCAAATTTTCGGTGTGGATGACAGAAAATTAATCGATCTACAGAAAATGTTTTCCCTAAACCGAAAACAAGAAGTTTAGATTGAGAAAAAACAATTTCCTATTTTGGCAAGAATAAAATCACTTATCCTAAACCGCCGGATAAATAAAAACTAATTATTTTTTTCTTGAAAATGATTTTCATAAAATAATAATTTCTTTCATTATGAAGTTTTTCATTGAAATAGACGCGCCCTTAAAAGGAAACGTAATATAGTTTTCCTATGTTCGGCCTCATCTCCAATTACTACGAAGCTAAAACTCCTCTTCCATTTTCACAAAAAGCCCCTAAATTACATCCAAAGCAATTCGCTTAGGATATCACGGAAATTCTTCCGATTGGAATATCATCAAGACGTCGCGAGTTCAGCAACGCAAAGCGCATTCGTGGCGGAACGGGACAATCACAGTGCAAAAAAAATCCTCTACACCGTGCTGATTTGAGTGCGACAATTGCTAGATTATCAAACGAGATTTCGATTGAATGATGGTGGAGCTGTCCTCCCTTGATGATACCCTAAAAAAAAAACAAGAAGAAGAAAGAAAGAAAGGAGGAAATGATTGAGCATGGGTGGACCAAATACGATGACAAGACCATGCTAAGAAAGGGCCAGCCATTCACACCGGCCTTTTAACTATTACACATCTATCTCCTTCTTCTTCTTCTTCTATACATGCACATCACATTTTCAATCATTGCAAAAGAAATAAGAAAGTGGGTGTGAACGATGGTTGAGTCTCTAGAGCCATAACCTCTTCTTTTTTTTTTAATAATAATTATTATTATTATTGTTATGATTATTATAATCCGCACGATCATATTATGTATCATACTAGAATTTTTGTTCATCAGGTGGAGAAGAAGTTGGGACACGCTTTGCATCTTCAGATGTTGCTGAAATTCTTAGTGACGCGTGCGCCTTTCCGTGGTTGGTCCATCTTTATCGTGCTTGGTAGGGAAAAAGACTGTGTGCTTTTTGGGCCTTCATTTTCATCTTAGAGAAAAAAAAAAAGTGAGAAAATTGACCTGCTCCATCCTTGCGGGGGTCTCCTTCTTTTGAGAATCTTCCTCTTTTCTTTTTTAGTCAATTTTATTGTTAATTTTTGTTTTGGTCGAAAATTTTATTGTTGATTAGATTGCCGTCCATGCCTATGTTCAGCCTTAGGTACAGGAGCGAGGGTTCCAAAAGGAAACCTTCGCTAAACTTTGGACATCTTTCTTAATCCCCACAAGCTTTTCAAACTCTCCTCCACCAAGCCAGGAGCGAGCAAAAAGAACCATCCAGATTGGACCGAATCGGATGGTTCCAAATGGCTCATGAGAGCACTGGTCCTTTTCGATTCCAATCTTTTGGAATCGGTGATTTTTGGTCCGGTTCTCAGTTCAATATGTGGAACCGCCTATCCGGATTGGATCAATATTTTTTTAAAATTTCTTACAAATCTGTAAAAACTAAAAAGCCATAATTCTTCACGGCACAAACCCTCAGTCACTCTCTTGCACGCATGACTCACTTTCCCACTTTCACAAATCTGAAAAAAAAAAAAAAACTAATCTCAGTCAGTTTCTTGCTCAATTCTCGGACGCCACCCTCTCGCTTGAGTCACTCGCCTCCCTCTTGCTCGACTCTCGCCTCTCTCTCTTGCTTTGTTTTTGGCCGATCGTGATTGCAATCGCATCTCACCGACATGAATGTCCAATGCTCTGTTTTTAAGCAGTTTGGGCACTCTTAATTTCTGCTGTCTCTTGGACGCTTGCTTCCGATCACTACTTCAACACCGTTGACAAATGGGCTCCTGCTATCTATCTTTTTTCTGTGTATGTTTGAGATTGTTGAATAAATTTGGGTCATTTCTTTTCTAAAACGGCGACCCGCCATGATGTCCCTTTGTTATCCTCCTATATGACCCTTTCATTTCCACATTAAATCATTGGAGGTGTTCTATTCAATTTAGCAGCATGATAATGCAATTTCCTGCATCATCTGTAAAGAATGAAGCTAAAAGATTTCTCTACTTTCGACTTTGTCAGTTATCTTTTCTGTTAACCCAAACAAATTCCCACGAAGGGTTTGACACCCTTCTCAATGGATTATTGACTACATGATTAAAATGAAATAAAATATGCGATAGGTTCCATTGGCCTATCCGGGAACAAGATTGAACCGGTTGGCCGGTCCAGTTCTAGGACTAGGTGGGCTGATTCCCGATTCCTAAGTGGGAACTGGCCTACTCAGGAACTGACCATCCCTACACCTAGCAATCATCCTACATTTTGATGCTTGTGATTTCTACACCGAATTCATTGAGTCTAAAGATGCCGACGTCTAGATGTCCGGAGACCCAAAGTCCCCGAAACGAGTGGATCAATGAAGTGTTTTTATAACGAGGGGACCGAGATTGTTAGCCGATAGGATCATGCCAGGTGACAATCCCGATGCACGGAACCGGTGGTGAAAATGGAGAAATGGCTAATGGTTGAAATTGGTTTGGGAAACGAATCAAATATTTGACAGAACGAGAGAGCTTTATGTTCAAACATCTTGCGGATTCCAAGAGATTTTTCCTGTCAGCCCAAAGCACGATTTAGGCCCATAAGGTTGGTGCTGGCCCATAAGAAATTCGTCAAAATTCCCACAATTATAAATTGTGCTTTTCTAGTCCAATAAATAAATAAATTGCGCTTTTGGTCTCATGATTTTTTTTAAAGGCGATTAAGGCTTGTTTGCTTTTATGCAAAAGATAAATAAAAAATAATATATATACTTTTATTTTTCGGTAAGTACGAAACAAGTTCATGTACGTAGCTACTTGTCGACAAGTATATGTTACGAAAGTTTCGAGCGTTTCATCTCGAAAAAAAAAAAAATCAAAACTCCAAAAGTGCGTGCAGCTCGAGATTTAGATTCGGTGAAAAGGTGAAAAGGAAGAAATTGATCCGAACGCGTCCTGCGCGAAAATTCAACGATAGAATTGCGCAAAGGTTTTTGCATCTTTCTCGCGAAACATGCACTCGTGGTCGGCGGCCTATTATTTATCTGCATAGTTCTTATACCAATTTCCTTAAAAGAGCAATAACTTTAGGTACGGTTACAATTCCAACCCGAACTTTTTTCTCTTTCAATCTTATTAAAAATCGCCAATTTTGCCCAAACCCGGCCTCATTAACTCTCCGTGTAAAGGTCGCCGTTAAAGGTCCGACACATCATTTGCATCAAACGTGGTACGAAAAAGCTTCGGTCGGGCTTGAAATCCTCGACGGGACCGCCGCGACCGGTCCCCAGCTTTGGTCCGGCGCTACCTACGCCCGATCCCGAGCTCAAACTCAATCATCACCACCACCATCTGTATCTGAATCGAAACAAAGACTATGTATCATTGTGAAAATCATTCGTTACACTAAGAAACAAGACCGATGATGTTATTGTACTCGCCCATCGCCGATGGATACATAGGACGCCACTGGAACAGACCATGGATTCACGAGACTCTTTGGTAAAATGGGACCAACAGCAGCGAGGGTGTGGCGCAAATGCGAAAAGAGCGTAAAGGGGAAGATTGGAGATTGGAGATGGGAACTTTGATCAAGCGAGGATCTGCTCCAGTGGCTTGGCCTCCAGGTTGGCCTTCTCCACGTCCTTGGCCTGCTGCTGCTGCTGCTGCTCCTCCTTGGCCAGCTTCTTCAGCCTGGCCAGCTCCAGGTCCTTGCTCATCTTCCTCCTGTACATCTCCGCGAAGGTGATGGGCTCCGGCATGATGCACTCCTCCCCCTCCCTCACCTTCAGCGGGTACACCACGGCGTCCGGCGCCGGGTTCTGGAACGTCGCTATGGAGAGGCGGCTGTAGTTGGAGTTCACCACCGCCTGGTGGTCCGCGTTCTTGAACCTCCCGTTGCTCAGGAACTGCGTCGCAAGATTTCGGTCAGCGGTGGGCGGCAGGGTATGGTGCGCGCGCGCGACGCGTTTGATAAAAGTCCTACGAGATTTCTGTTTCTTCTTTCGAGCGTCTTTATTCTTTCTTTAACGGCGAGATTGATTGAGTTTAGAAATTCTTCATCAAGTATTAGCATTTCTGACGAAAAAACAGAGCAAGTGCTGACATTTTTCATGGAGTGGGAGTTTTCAAATGTGGAAGCGCGCCACCTGTTTGATAGAAGTCCTCTAAGAACGCTTCTTCTTCCCCCCCCAAAGCGGTTTTTGTTTCTTTCTTTCTTTCGGGGGAGAGGTGGGTTGGGTTTATGAATGAATGTTACTTAAATCACTATATGGTAAGTTCTAAGATAGACAGATAGATGTAGATACTCACATGACCGTGATCACCTAGGTTGACCACGAAAGCCCCTTCCACGGGCTGGACGGTGATCCAGTTCTTGCCACCGTCTCTAGTGGCCTGGAGGCCACCCACCTGGTCCTGGAGCAAGAGGGTGATGGTTCCCGGGTCGGTGTGGCGCTTGAGCCCGAGCGTGAGGTCGGGCTGCGGGCATTTGGGGTAGTAGTTCACCACCACCTTCTGGTCCATGTCCACACACGCCTTGGTCAGCGCCTCCTTCTCCAGTCCCATTGCCTCCGAGAGTACCTCCAGGAGCTTGCAAGCGAGGCCCATGAGCTTCTCGCTGTACTGCTGCGTCGCCGACTTCCATCCCTCCGGCTTGTCGGGCCATCGGGAGTAGTCTCGGGTTCGGACCGGGTATGAGAAGTAGGTCACTATCTCGCGCCAGTCCTGGACGGCTTCACCCTGGCCACGAGTCATTCCAGTTTCGATTGAGTTCACTAGATGGGGTCAAAGCCGGAGAAAAAAAGCAATAATGTTTCTTGTTCCAGAGGTTACTTTTGATTCCTACCATTCCTAGAAATTCAAAGGGACGCGTCATTGTCACCACTTGATGAGACGTGTCAAGGTACGACTTTTCTATATGAATTCCATAACGTCAAGTCATTTGTGTATCATGAAACTAGCACCGAATTCCCTCAAAAGACTCGAATTTACATTATATCTTAGATTTGGTGATTGATTTGGTTCATCACATAAACTATGGAGTCATTTGTGTGTCATTTGTGTTGCCTACGCAACACATTTGTCCTTTGCGATTATGGAGTAACGAAAAGTAAAAACCACATAAGTGGTCCCAAACAACTAGCGAACGACTCGTGATTATGCATACGGGAGTTTCTCCACTACCATTCTACAGTGGAAACGCATAAATGATTGGCAGTACAGCATAGTTATAAATAACAGCAACTTTCCTATGGTCGATCACTCCATATGAAAAAAATTTAAGTAAATTATAGTCCGTGAAGTGAAGCGTAGTGAATTGCTTCATTATTTCTATAGTCTTCTCAAATGCCGATTCAGTAATTTAACATATCATGGGCTCACATCACAGAAGCAAAGTCAATAACAGAAACCTAGAATTCTATACCAATTTGGAGTTAAAAGGACTGAGAGTAAAGAAACAAGAGTAATTACTTGGAGATGGCTCGAGACGATGAACCCCCCTTTCTTCCCGCCGGACATGTCGAACCGGAGCTTCTCCTCCGGGGGCAGCGCGAAGAACTCACGCGCGAGCCGGGTCATGTCGGAGATGAGCCCCGCGTCGACCCCGTGGTCGACCACCTGGAAGACCCCCCAGTCCTCGCACGCCTCCACGATCTTCCTGCAAATCTCCTCCCTCCGGCCGCCGACTTCGTCGATCCCCGCCAGGGATATCACGGGGATCTCGTTGCTGAACTGGTTGTAGGCCACCGTGGGGCGCTCGTCCTCATCCCGGACGAACTTGGACTGGAGGGTCTTCTCCCCCGCCAGCGCCGTGAGCGTCTTCGCCATCTCGGGAGCGGGTCCTTGGCTGAATCAAGCGTGTCCTCACTCCTTGACAACACTCGTGTCGTGAAGCTCTGTGGATTCTTTCTGTGCGTGTTTGAGTGCTGTGTTGAGGTGTTTGAAGGGGGGTTTATATGATGGTGGATGAGGTAGGGTGCGTGAAGGAGGAGGGGGTGGCAGCTCCAACTACCCGCAGTGCGGGCTCGTGCCGCTCGTCCCAACTACCCGATCCCAAGGTCGCTCATGTGAACTCGTGGACCTCCTTCGTGAAGCGTAGATGGGGATCGATCCTTTTAATTATTTTTTTTCGGTAGACATTAAGAACATTGTCCGGCCTAGTATTTTCGGACCGCCCCTAACGATTATGCCGGCGAGCGGCTGCCAACCGCTAGTGTAGTGTACTTTTCGGGTCGATTTTTTTGGCTAGGTACCTTGTTTTCGTCTATGGATCGTCATTAAGCACGGTCGATATAGGTACTTGTGATTTTTAGAAGCTGACTAATCATCTAAATTGATTGCGATAAGGTTTGATTTATGGGAGAAAGGGTTAACATGGCACAAATCTCTTTTCGTGGCAAGAATGGGTTATGTACCATTGGGGGAGGGAATGCTTTCAATACGACAATATCATAATCCAATAATCCATGATAGAAGAGGGTTAATCTTAGCTCAGTTGGTAAAAATCTCTTCCTGATCATTTGAATCAAATCCCCTTAATTCCCTTCTCGCCGCGACAACTTTTGCCGATGTGGTACGGAGAGCGGTATCGAATCAGATAGCTAATTCCATGGGCCCTCCATTGTGTAAACTGTGTCGGAACAATTTCTCAAGAGAGGGATCTCGATTGGTTGGACGCTTCGTATTTTCAGGGGCGTCGGATGTGGCGAACTCCGTCGGCGATTATCGACGGGTCGGGGTCTTTAACGTAGATTGAATTGTCATATCTTGTGCATTCCTAATATATCACATTGAAAAGGACACAAAACATGGAAGGATGAATTCAATTGCGAAAACCTATATCTGCTTCTCTTTCATATTCGAGATTCTCAATTTGTAATTATTGATAATTGTGTTCAACTGTGGATTTTCTTCTCATCATCGCTTTTATTGCGCGAGAAAGTAGATGTCCTACTGTATGGCCACAGAACAAAAGCCACAAACTACCCAAAATCCAAGATGCTGTTCGGAGCAATCCATGACACAATCCTAAGAAATCTGTCGCGTGTTAAACTTGCACGAGACAGAGAGTCGGATCGGCAAAGCACGTGAGATTGGGAAGCATACGTGCCAGTGTTGCAGCGAAAGCGAAAGCGCACGCGACATCCACCTCGTATTCAGCTTCCCTTCTATGACCAAAGAAAGATCTTCCCTTCAAACGGGGTCGTCTAACTATCCTCTAATCGTAAGGGTCTGGACACACGTTAGATCGCCCATTGAACTTTATCTTCCTCGAGCTCGACTCGAGGATGTCAGCAAAAAGAGCGAGAATTATATAGACTTAATCGAGAAGGACCAACAGTATTGCGCCCTAATTTCGTACTAAGATATTCATACGTGACCAAAGATCGAGAATCTTTTTAGGGTTGAAAGAACCGCGAGTCGATAAGGTGAATTTGGCTTCTGATGTCGACGAGTCACCGCAATGTGTTGGAGAGAGCACCGGCGGTAGAGGAAAACATCAACATGAATATGTGCATGCTAATTTGATCCTCGTTAAGACCCATTTAGTCATTTTCGGTTTGCTTAGCTAGAGCACCTTTTAAAAGTCCATCCGCACATTTCTAACCCTAATTGGAAAGTCCCTAACTGTAGATCACACATATGAGAAATGTCCCGTCCGTATCCCTTGTCCCGTGGGTCCTGATACAAGGTTAAAATTCTAACTCTTCCAGAGTGGTATCTCACTGATGGCTTAGCCCACCCTTCGAAAGGAGGCCTTCTTCGCCTTCCACCTAAGCTACGCCCTTGACAATCGTGTCATTGTGCTTGGGTTGTGAGGGGATCTCATAGAGTTCAATTCCCGTTTTCAACTCATAACCAATATGAGCTCGAAGTCCTGAAGAGTAACTAGGACCAATTCAGTTACCTTTTCATGTTCCAATCTCCGAACTGCCCGGATCCCACGAGTGAATCCTTCCCTTTCTTCAAAATCCGATTTGTATTTTTCATAGAGAAATCTCTGATCAGGCCGACACCTTGCGGCCGATCTTATTCAGGTCGGCATTAAAGATTTCGATGTCATCTTGGGAACGGAACGGCTATCTGTTTACCATGCCAATACAAACTGTTTCTAGAAGATCAATGGATCATACATTTAGCAGATTACTACGGACCAAACTCACCGAAATACATGGGCGAGAAAACGATGGGCCGCGCTGGGTGGAACGGAGAAACAGCAGCAGAGAACTAGATTGAAAAACCTCAGATTTCCTTCGGATCACGTGCCGGGTCACCTGCCGGTCCGCCGCCACCAACCGATCCCCGTTCGCTCGTACCGATGCCATGCACCTTCCGATCCTAAGTGGGCCTGTACCTGTGCCCGAGTCCGTAGACACACTAAAGCCCGCTTGACAAGAAGTATTGACTTGGCTGTTCATGAGATGAAATTTGGCGCAGCATGGTGAGAAACTAGATCGAAGTTCATGACCCATTTGAGATGTTGATCCTATTACAGGGCTTGTCTTAGAATTCATGTCTTTCCCGTGATTTCGGAATATGCGGTCTGGCCCAAGGTGTTGTCAAAACACCTGGGTCGATATCTATCCTCAAAAGCGAGGCGACATTAATTTGCTTTACGCTATACAGATATGTATCATCGCACTTTTTCGCCGCATAATTTCTACGCCAGCTAACCCTTTGCTCCTTCATTTGGTCATTAAGTGGAGCGATTAGAGGGTGTCGCGATAATTTATACAATCGACTAATCGCCTTCATATATATATCTTGGATCCAATTTACCTAGCAAAATCAATTTCTCCGTGCGATTTTATTTCCTTTCTCTCCAATTTCTATGGTCATTTTTTCCTTGGGGTCATTTTTTCCTTGTAGGGGGGTCATTTTTGGGTCCAAGATGCGAGGCACGTCAAGACAAATTCACAGTCAAAAAAGTGAAGAAGATGCTGATGTTGCATTCTCCATTTTCCAGGCTTCCAGATGATGAAACAAGCAAAAGATACTCTCTCCCTCTCCCAGGACAAACTCTTGGTTTTCATCACATCCTACGTTGGTTTTCTCAGATTAATCATTTTTGCACCGTCCCTTTTTGAAACTTTTTAAGAACCTGATAAACTAACAAAATAACAAAGAAATTTCCCTCCCTCGATAGTGAAAAAGCAGAATTCCTTATAAGCTCACGTTCCCACGTTCCTATCCCAATCTCGATCTTCTCGTTTTTGGAAATTTTTATTTAGTGTGATCCTCTTAAGTTGATCTGAAAATATCTACTTGTTTACTTCCCTGGTTTGTCCACTTCCTTGTACCAAATTAACATCGGTAACTAAGTTAAATAAGAGTTGATAACGTAAGAACGGTTAGAGAGTTAATCGCCGAAAAGTCGCTAATTGCTCTAATCGAGATTGATAATTTCTAAAAAGAATTAATAGATCTATAAAGTTGGTAAGCAAGGGAATTAAGAGCGCTAACTCAATAGAAAGTAAGTAAATTCAAGAAGAACAAATAAATGTTTGGGAGCAACTCGAATGTGAACTTATAACTCGATATTAATTGGTATATAATTGAAGAAAAAGTTTGTAAATCACAAAAAAAGTTGTTGATAACTTCAAAATATAGTTGGTAAGTTTATGCCAACCGTAAGAAAGGTAAACAAAAGTTGGTAAATGAGAAGATAAGCTATTTTTATTAGAGATAAGGGAATTCCATATTTTAAAAAAATAACCATCGGCACATAACTTGAATGGGAATTGGTAACGCAAGATGGTAATTTAATCAGAGAAAACTTAGAAGAGTTAGTAAATTTAAAAGTCGGGAAGTAATGCGATAAGAGTGATAATTCAATTGAAAGCTGGCATATTAGAAAACAAATACATGTTGGTAAGCAAATCTTATAAGGGTTGTTAACCCAAATTTAGTTGGTAACTTAATAAAAAAAAGTGATCATGCACTCAAATAAAGGTTGATAATTTCATACTTTAGTTGGTAAACCTAAGGCGCTAATAAGAAAGGTAAATAAAAGTTCGTGAAAGATAAGAAGTTTTTTGTTATATAGAAAAGAAGTTGGTAATTTAAAAATATCACATTAATGTCAATGATTAACTCCAATAAGAATCGTTAATATAAATTTTGGTAATTTACTTGGGTAAAAGTTGGTAATCACTCCAATTAATGTTTGTGATTTCTACAAATAGTCTGGTAAATACAATGAGGTGGTAAACAAAGTAAATAATAGTTGATAATTTAATAGAAAAAATGGTAAATTTAAAAGACTCTAATGTTGATAAGAAATTTAAATGACAATTAGTAATCCAATCTAATTGGTTTGATAAAAAAATTGGTAAGTCACTCAAATAAAGATTGGTAAATTCATTCAAGAGTTGGAATGTATGAAGTGTTGGTACGAAAGACAAATAAAAGTTAGTGACGAAAGAAATCGTTTTTTTTCTAAACTACCAAAATAAGAGATAGTAATTTCATAAATGTGTCGCCAAGTTATCACCGAATTGCAGGAAAATCGTGGCACCATTCACTTCTTTTACCAATGGCTTTTCTAAAATCAGTTCTTTCGGAAATCTATCGTAATGGAAAAAAATGGGTTTACTCGGGAACGAAGAGTAGAATGGTCCCCGTAACAAAGATGAGATTGTTTCAATTTGCTAAAGGATCACAGAGATGCAACTCGATGATATATCTCGTTTAATACTTACAGACATGGCATTTTATGCATCTTCCCTAGAGAAGAAAAGGGTAAAATTTGAGGAGATGGGAGGAGTTTGCAGTCGATGGCTTGGTGTAAGTACCTTTCACAAAACAAGGCAAAGAAGATGATGCAACGTCTTGCCTCATCTTGTTACTCCAAAGGGACATTACGTCCCTGAACCCTCCAAAAGCCATCCCAGATCTTCTTGGATCCACCAAACCTCTCTCTCTCTCTCTCTCTCTCTCTCTCTAAAAAGACAACGAGGGTCGTCGTGGGTGTGCGATCAGCAATCGAGAAAACCGTCCAAGCTAATCGAAGGCACAGCATCCCTTGCAAAATCTTGCTGATGTCGACCTCCACGACCAAGAGAAGCCTGTTTCGTTCTTCTACTCCTCCTTTCTTTTCCGGAAGAGAGAAGAAAGAAAAGAACAAAGGAAAACAGTAAGAAGATGAAGAAGAAGACGAAGGGAGACTTTCAGTGTTTGTTGAATGTCTGTTCGCGTCTCCAACTTTGCTCGCCAATGTCTCTCGTACCGTCCATGTGTCTTAATTCTCCAAGAGCCCGAAACGTCTGGGGCAAAATGATCTCTGTTCGAACATGCGTGGGAGGAATCTCTCCATGTGAAATAGCGACGGGGGGTTGCATTGGACCTCCTCCTCTGCAGAAGCACATTTGCGTTCAGCACCTAGAGTCTGGACCGACGTGGAACAGGGAAAGGATGCGAAGGGCAAGGCAAACTCAGCACATCAAGGGAGGCTTAGAAGGGTGTCTTATTGTAGAAATTGGGATGCATTACTTTTGCGATTTGAGTGAAGCATACGATTCGAAATGGGCAATGGACTTGTGGTTCATTCCATGTAGGCGCGTGCATGATGATTTCGCACGTGCGCATGCCGCACGATGATCCACGAGCTGATTGTTTTGACTGTTTAGTTGAGTGAGTTTGGACAAGTACAATATTGTTCGCAGCTGTCTAGTCCCAGTCTAAATATACACGCAAGTCACCAGTCGGATTAACTTTGTTTTGCATTCAAGAACGAGGCACGCATTGAAAAATCTTGAATGTTCCAAGTATTTGATCAGGTACATCATCATATGGACGGGTATATATATTAGGAGAATGCTTGTCAAGTTGGAGTCAGTCCGGAATTACTTTATTTTTTTCTAAGATAAGTGTATTAGAAATCCTCAAATTGGTTGCAAAAGCGCAGTCAAATTCTAAAATTTCGGAGCATTTGATCAAGTATATCACATAAACGTGTACTTATATTAGGGAATGCAGGTTAAGTTAGAGGAGTCCGGAATTACTCAATTTTTAAAACTTTCAAATAGCATAACTAGGTTGTGCATTAACCGGAGCGTTTCATTAGTACCTAATCAAGAAAATCATACCATTTTAAGGCGCTCACTTCTAGTGTTATGTACAATTAATGATTGAAAAACTAAACCATATTTTACGTTATTAAGACACTTGACTTTTAAAGTTATGACTTATTTGGCTTATGGGGATTGTAAGGTGTTTTATGGGATCAGATAATTAGTAGCTTGACCTTTGTGCTCGTACCTCTGAATTGTAAAAAATAATGATAAGTATTTCAAAAACACTCGTTAATGTCACCTCGGTATTTGTGGTCAGTTTTTTTTCTCGATGAAAAGGAATTGACAAGATGATAATAAGAACAAGGAGGCAGCTAATACGATGGCACTGTTATGCTCAAATTGAAATGGTGAACTTCTGACCACAACTCTTAGATAATTTTAAATGGCCAACCGGTAAATTGAAAAGGAAAAAATGGGTTTATTGTTTAAGGGGCAACCGGATTAGAAAATTAGTGGGATTATTTAAAAAAAACAAATCTAAGTGAATGATATTCAAATAATGGGTAATTTATGAAGGATTCAACTGCAACCCTTTAAAAAATTGGACATTGTTCTCCGGTCAAAATAAAAAAAAAATGGTGGATATTGCTCCAAAATAAAAAAAGACAAGATTAAGAACTCAAAAAATTAGGAAAAGTGAATATCTAGTATAAATTTCCAATTATCTTAGGATTTTGTAATCGACTAACACATATAGAATTTGATTAATCTTTTTTTCTAAATTTAGCGTTGGCTCATGCAATCTTAACATATATATTTTTTTGGTTCCTTGTACATCTTCATCCATGAGATTCGAACTAACGGGATGATTTTTTCCTCTACTAATTCATTATTCATATTTTGAACTTTTCTTTCTTTCATCTGTTACTATGTATAATCGATATCACTGGTCTTGATTTTAAGTCACTGGAAATCCTTCTAGAGAAACTTAATTTGAGGGAAAAGAATGAGGAGCCATTTGAATGCACAATGATTTCGATATTAGTCTCAAAGTCGACATTTGAAGTGTTTTCTCATCTTTGAAATTTATTAGATCTTTCTAATGAAATTAACAATTTCTTTTCTACAGGTGATAGATATTTTTCTGCTTGTGATCATCTATGTTTTGGTTTTTAATTTGCTTTAGAATTATATGTTTCGCTCTATCGGTTTTTCTTTCTTCTTATGTTAAGGAATCTCACTTAGTGGGATTTGAGGAAATCCCGCCAAGGGGGATTTTCCGATTTTAATTTTTCCAAGGAAACCGGTTAAACAAGTCAATAACAATATAGAAAAATTAGAGTATAAGGAGCGAGTAATAAAGACTCGTCTTTTGGGGTATAAAATCAGACTCCATTGACGATAATATATTTCGTACTTTAATAAGGCCAAATTACTGCCCTTTATTTCGTGATGTTCGCAACGTAATGACTTCTTTTCTAGGGAACTTATCAAACCAAATTGATCCTAAAAAAGGAAAAATCAGTCTATAACATTTTGGAAGACAACGAAAAACAGAACACAGTGAGCTGAAACTAAATGTTTCAACTTGTATCTAAGTTAATAATCTTGAAAGATAAAAATATGACATACACAATTAGTTTGACTCCATACATAATACAAACTAATTTCCGATGATAATTATCAAGTAATCATCCATTCAACTCTTTATCAAAATATACAGCGGCAATTAGACCTAATTTTACAAGGGTTTTTTTTTCCCGGCTCTTTGCAATTTTGTCCCTAGGTTATCAAAGTATATAGTGACATGTCGGGACGCTATTCTAAGTCTCATTCACTAAAATATATGTCATTTGGAGATGATCGATTTAGTTCCTAACTTATCTATTATTATTTAAATTACTTTGTTGCTTTAGGGCTACTTTTGCAAAGAAAAAGAACAAGGTAGCGGTAGGTATTGGGTCATCAGCAATTGTTTTCCCACACATATGAACTCTCATTTTTTAACGTTGCCATTATTAGATTCTTCCCATAAACCGATGCACTTAATCCGATGATTATGAAATGTCCGCCGAAAAGGGGCAGCACTAAAAGCAAACATAATCACTAGTATTAAGTTCTTTACGCGACACGTGTCGAGCAGACAAGCTTTCGCAACCAGAAACAAAGAAGAGTGGGAGCAAGATGCAACTGTACTGAATAACATTAACTAAACAACAGAAGAAGAAGAAGAAGAAGAACGGAGCGGCAAATAGTTATAATTAGCCTAGGTGGTGAATGATCACATTTCCGATACCAGTAGCTATGTCTGTAGCTATAATATAAGCATTAGGGTTATGAAAATCACAAGAAAAAGGTGAGAGAGAATCCACAATTTTCCCTTCTTTTTGTTTTTTGTGGTTCGTTTAAATGGGGCCGGGCGATCGGCCGGTGTAGGAGTTGAGACTAAGCTCGAGGGAAGTGCGAGAAGTGCTCATGACAACGTCGTCGTACCAGTAACCCTGACGGTGGATGTGATGATGGTAGTGATCCGAGTTAGGCTTGATGTTGCACAAGGCATCGTCGATGTTCAAGTGGTCGTCGCCGTGCATCGGGAACAGCGGTAGGGTTTCGATCTCCGGAGCTTCTTCATCTTCTGCGTCTCCGCCTTCCTCGTCTTCCTCCTGTTGGTTTTCGAGGGAAGGGCGGCTCTTCCTTTCTAAGAAAGTAGCACATGGCGGCGAAGCATATGGGTCCACCGCGATCCAGCCAAGGTTCGGGCCAAGGTACCCTCCCCCGCCGCCGGCTGATATGGAGCAATCCTGCTCGGAATGGGGAAGAAGAAATGAGAGTTGTTATTGCGCAGACACTGTCTACTCTTATCACATCGATTCTTACTTGGAAATCAAATTCAAGGTGACTTAAACAAGTTCAATCACACTTTATCTTGGGATCGGCCACGCATAAAGAGTTTCAAGGACTAATCAACAACTTGTGTGTAGCGCCACTTCATGCAAAGATTGGTTCGATACCTTTCATAAAATTAACATCGCTCCATACATTGATAGTGGCGGAAGCTGTTCTTACTGCTGTTGTGCACTCTTTTTAAGGAACAAAATTTTACCATACCAATCAAGTAATGCTTCTTTACGTACCCTAAAATTCTTCTCCATCGTCACAGAGCCATATCCATAGCTACCCATCTGCCCAACAGCCATTGCACCAGCAGCACCAGCTGAAGAAGAACAAAGCCCTGTCAAAGCATTCAAAGTTTCGAACCCATTAACGATGTGAAGATGGAAGAAAGAGATACAGGACCGAAAGAACGAAAACGATCCAGCAAAACAAATCATCAGCATCATGACAAACATTAAGTAGTGTGCCACAACCCGCGCCAGTACCAGAAACAGTAGGACACCAAAACAAAAGGAGCCATGCATACCCACTCCGTGAATACTCGTAAAACTACAAACTTTACATAGTCTCCAATAAAAGACCAAACTTTAAACCAAGAAAACGAAAGAACAGGGAACAGTGATGAGGAAAGATACAAGCATACCAGGAGGAGTGAGATTAGAGTACTTGTTGTGGAGCACAAAGGGGTCTTCAGAAGGAGGTAGTTTGCTGCTCCAACTGCCGCTTCCGCGACCTCCGCCTGTCGTCTGGGGGTTGACCGCGGAGGCCGTAGGTGGAGGAGGGGCAGTGCCATTGATATTAGAATTTGGGTCGGGGGAAAAGAAGCGCTTCTTCTGGCGCTCGCGGGCCTTGTGGTTCTGGAACCAGTAGAAGACGTTCTTGCCCTCGATCTTGCCGTACTGGCGGAGGCGGGCAGAGATCCTCTGGATCTGGTCGGCGGTGGGGGACCGGACGCCGTAGTTGTAGTAGAGGTCCTTGAGGATCCTTATCTGGTCCGTCGTCGGCGTCCACCTCGTACTGCTTTGCCTGCAAACGTAACTGCTGCTGCTGCCGCTTGTGCCTCCTTTCCCACCGCTGTTGTTGTTGGTGTTGCTGTTCATGTCTTCTTGGTTTTGATGCTGTTGCTGTTCTCGTTGTTGTTGGGGTTCCATGAGGGAGAGGGAGAGGGAGACAGAGAGACGGGATGTGTGGTGGGTAGGTGAGGGAGTACATGAAGAGAGTGGTGAGAGGGGCTGAGGGTTATAACTTATAATTGAGGGCGAAGCAAGCACATGGAGAGAGAAGAGACAGAGGATATCAGAGAGATATCTGGGAGAGAAGGACTGAAGTTGACAGAGATCTCAGAGAGAGGAAGAGATTTTCATAAAAGGGAAGGGACAAAAGAGGGGATGGAAAGGGAAGGCATCAGGGGGGGATTACTTGGATCGAAAGGCGTGACGAGGTATATATCTCAGTCATCCCCAGTCACTCAAGTCCTCTCACAGACACAACAAACAGATCAGAGAGAGAGAGAGAGAGAGAGAGATTTTTAGGTATGGAAAGGGATAAATATGGAGGGGAAGGAAGAATGGGAAGGATGAACAAGAGGGGGCTTTTGGGTGAATGAATGAATGAATGGCAACTTTGCAATGATTTGGTGGGTTTTCTCTCTTTTGAGAGAGAGAGATAGAGAGTTTGTGAAAGGTTCTTTTCTTGTAAATGGGATCAGATCATATACCCATGCCCTAGTGATCGTCTCCTTTTTTTTCCACCATAGTACCGGAAGAACCAGAAGCCAGAAAGATATTCTTGTACTTAAGCTATATTATGGCCCCACCCGCCCTCGAGGGCAGAACTGTAAATTGGGGACTTTTGGAGTATGGAAGAGGAGATTGTGGCCTATAGCTCTTTTACCTGGCTGGTCCCTCCCCCATTCCTGTAAGATGATCTTCCACCACTCACTAGGGTTCTTATGCTTTTCACTTCTCTTCAGCTTTCTTTAGTTAGAGCTCCATCTCTCTTAAGGAATTTCGTCATATGATTTTAGTAGGGTATATATATTCTAAGCGAAATAGAGAATCATCAATCTAGTTTCGAAACATATATATATACACAAATTATTTGCGGGCAAAAACGGAAAATAACAGGAAAATATCAAATAGCTCCACCTAAAGTTGCATGATTTGAGATTCTAACGTAACGATGTTTTTCAAGCAATGGAAGGCCATCATATGTTCTGATTGGATCGTCATGTTGCCAATGGTTGTAAATTTCTTTTTTCACTAAGGGCGCGTTTGACAAGTTGCCAAATAGTAACAATTTCTATTCTTTTGTTCCTAGAATCAGTTTTGGAACAGAAATCCGTTTGGTAAATATTTTATTCCCGGGCACAAATTTGCAAAAATTTATACCCAAAATGAGTTTTGAAACAAAATCAAGAAGCAAAAAAAAGTAATTTCTTGATTATGGGAACAAGAATCAGAAATGGAAAAGAAATTTTGTTTTTCTTCTTTAATTCTTCTTCTTGGTTTTCTTCTTTCTCCTTGGTTTCTTCTTCATTATTGGCCTGCCGCCGGCGACCGGCCACAGGCCAGCGCCGGCAAGGGCGAGGGCTAGACCCTCGCCTCCTAGGCGAGGGCGGCTCGCGGCCTGGGTGATCTAGTGAGGGCGGCCCTTGCCCAGGAGGCAAGGGTCCAGCCCTCGCCGGCCACAGGCAAGGGCTGCGACGCCCTTGCTTACCATGGCCAAGGAAGAGAAAGGAAAAGAAAAAAAAGAAAAAGAAAGAAAGAAATATAAAAAAATTCAAAATATTATTAATAAAAAGAAATTTTGTGCAGTTACCAAATGCATTTCTGTTCATTTTCTATTCCAAGAATAGAAATTTTGGTCAGTTGCCAAACGCCTGTAAATTTCTTAGAAATTATTCCCCGATACGAAATAAAAAAGAATCATTTCTAAGCAAAATTAGCTTCTAGGAACAGAATGATTGACAAACGCGCCCTAATTTAGCTATGAATATAATAACTATTTTGCTTAGGAGAAAAACTGAAGTTGATACTCGAATATTATATGTCATTGCACATCGGAAAATAATAGAAAATGCAGTTGTCTTCCTCTCTTTTCCAAAATTGAAGAGTTGTGCAATTACTAAAACCCAAACACACATGGAAGATAGGGTTTACGTATCTTGCATTTCCGTCTCCTACATGGAAGGTAGCTACACCACATTGACTTTACCATGAAGTTGATGAAGCAGTCCCTATTGTGAAAATATTTCGTCCCTACTGGCGATGTTTCTGATAAAAATCCTGGTACTTCAGGATGGCTATGTTACAATAAAAGCTCTGCAAACCTTCTTCTGCATGATCTCTTCGATATATAGATGACAATCAGAAGGCTTTGAACACGTAGGAGTTTTCCTTCAAATCATGTTGCAAGCCCGCTCTTCTTCAGAAAAGGCCAGTTTCATATTTCGTCCGTGAATGCTGACGAAAATGAAGCATATCCATGGTCACTTTAGCTTTCGGCTTTCCTCGCATATCAAGGATGCAAACGGATAGTTGGAATAGCTACATATACCAGTTTTTGAAATCGGGTGACCCAAATAGCTTAATCGATGGCTCAATGCGTTGGCAAAAAAAAAAAAACCCAATTCGTCAGGCGCCCACGTTAAGTGTTTCGACCCTCGATGTGTTAGTAGGTTAGGTGGTTCAAAAAGACAATGCTGGGTTTATTATTAAAGAGAAGTGATGAGCCAAATCAAGTCTGCGCCAACTAAACGTTCCAAGGGTGCACAACTTGCCACCCTTCTCTACTCTTTATCAAGAACTTGTGGCTTGAGTAACAATTTCTCTGCCAAGGACCAGTGACAAGATAGGCCAGAGAATGAAAGGCAAAACTGTCTACAGCACGGTAAATAACAGAAAATAGACTGCATAAAAAGAACATGAGAGTGTTTGTGCATCATATTGTCCCAGGTCATAAATGTGACGGTGCAAACGATTCTTCTTAGGGTGTGTTTGTTATAGTGAGAGTGTTTTCCCGTAAAGTGTTTTCCGGACTTTCATTGGTTTGATTCTCCAAAAATGATTTGATTATTGGAAAATACTTTCTGGTCAACATAAATATCATGTTTAATTTTAGGAAAAAGTGAATTCCCTAATCTAAGAAAGCGAAAACTCTTTTCGAAATTGCTCATCTTGAATTTATTAATATTTTTTCTTTTCTTTTCTTTCTGAGAAAGAAAACATTCATGTATTTTTTTCTTAATAAAAATAATTTAAAAATAACAAATAATTTTAAATAATTTTAAAAATACAAAATTTTTTGATAATGTTCACCATCATATTTTCCTCACTAAACAATTGAAAATGCTTTTCATGTTTTTTTTTGAATTTTTAGCCAAACACCGAAAAATCAACTCATTTTCCTGGAAAATAATTTCCTAGAAAGTATTTTCCATAAATTATCCATTTTTTGCAAGATAAACACACTCTTAGAGTACATGTACATGAACGGCCTACATGGTTTTTCACATGTAAAAAGGTTCGTCAAAAGTATTAGTTTTGCAAGTCATTTAGCAGTGGTCCAAGGCCTGCAAGAACACATCGACAATAGATGTAGGATAGGAAGCAAGACAAGATGTGTTACATCTCCAATGCAGGGTAGGTGCAAACTCTTCTTGGTCTATATGGCAGGATGCAGCTATTAGACAACCTTGAGCCACATGAACATCACTTTACTTTGTGAAGGTCGTGCCAAACTTCCGCAGGGTGTTGCTGATCACTTCATCACTCCTTGTGCTCGTTGTTCATAAGGGCAAGATTAGGCCACAATGGTCGCTTCCTCATTCTCTCCAACGCAAAAGAAAGTACTTGGCGTCTTGTTTCCAGGAGATACTCACATCTAGCTTACGTAAATTCGAACAAGGAGAGTGAAGCAAAAGCTTCATCATTCAATGTGAGGCAAACAAGCCACTGCTCCCACGAGTCTGGGTCTAAAAAGCTAAGCAAGATTATTTTTGTTTTTTACAGTTTCTTCAAGTATTATGATGGCCGTCCAGGAAAGAAAAAAAAGGGCTTAATCCCCATCTGTGTTGGGTTTCGGGCTCATAGAATTTTTCAGTCTCTTCCTTGATTTCAACCTGCAGCAGTCTAAATTCCATTTTTCGACAATTCTGACCGCTCCTCTCTCTCTCTCTCTCTCTCTCTCTCTCTCGCCAAGAAACACTTTTGCAGATTGCGTTCTTTGGTTTGATTTTGACACTGCCATCATGAGATTTGCCTTTCCTTATCATGCAATTTACACACCCACACACAAACTCTCTCTCTCTTCGAGAATAAGGAGGGATTCGTTTGTGCAGATTCTTTCATCACTCAGTCGGATCAATCATGGTTATTACTAATCACAACCATCATAAATGGATTAATTGTTGTCACGACTTTTTAGAAATCTCGATCTATTATCGTGATTATTAAAAATATAGACAATGTGATCCAACTATTTTGAAAATTGATGGTGACGCGATCATTCATTAAGTCCCATGACGACGAGGAAAAAATTCATCATAAGCATGGGACACATGACTTGGGCGAAAATGAGTTACTTATAAGAATTTATTTCTGTATGTGCCATTAGAATTTTCATCCATAGAATCGGGAATGATACATGTCTCTGGTTCTATCAGCCCTAGTCCTATTTTATCTTCGATCAAACTTTAGGCATTTGATTTGCCAGTGTGAAGCTATGTCTGTCATTCTCTCTCTCTCTCTCTCTCTCTCTCTCTCTCTCTCTAGAGAGAGCTAGCGTGCAGACCCCACCAGCACGGCCTTTTCTTTCGCGCAATCATCTTCCTGAAGCCATTTTCTCCTCCATATCTCCATGGACACATCAAGAATCGTTCCATATCTCTCTCTCTCCCTCTCTCCGTCTCTCTCTCTCTAGACTGCTACTGAAGATCTCTGGGTTTTGCCTTTTTAGCCTCTTCGCTTCGTTTTTTGCTCACACTAGGAAGCAAAGACCAGGGGGCCACCACCTTTTTTCCCCGTCTTCTGATTTGGGTCTTTGAAAGACTTCTCTGATGCATTTGTAGTGTACATGATTTCAATGCCCCAATCAATGCACATTTTTCATCATTATAAAGTGGGCAGAGAGAAAGAGATAACTTACTCGAAATGGACACGTTCCCAAGTACCAAAACCGCTTTTGAAGATTCTGAAGCAGTGGAAGAATCACTTTTTTTCATGGCAAGTGTTTTCTCTTCACTTCACATTGTACTTGATTGCGGTGGGGTGGGTGATTTCCTAGTATGTGGACCATCTTGTCTTGTTACTGTGGCTTTAGCATCGACTAGGTTTTAATATCCGAGAAGAAGAGAGAATATGTGAGCGTAGTTTGTCTGGACCACACCCACAACGAGCACCAAGCAACCAACTCTTTTCACTAGGCAACCTCTACGCCAAACCCATTGAATGCACCTTATTGACTAAGCGTGGAAGGGACCACAGGAAAGAAGAGCTTGTTTCTTAAGTGGATGTGGATGTGAGAAACTCTACCGAGTTGGTCAGTATGTTCGACACTCGTTAAAAGCATGTCTGTCTCTGTCAAGAACAACTGCGAAGCAAGATCGGCTGTCTAGGCACATGTACTCTGCTCGTGATCTCTTTACTGGGATCGTTTGATCACGAATTGCAGAGATTAAAGTGGAATTGAATGAGCAATCTTTCAGAAAGTAACTTAAAACATACTAATCTTTGAGGGATAGGAACTCGGTTGCATGTAAAGACTCGTGCAGAATATCTTTGAAATCAAGTTGCAACTTAAAGATAAACCAAGGGAAACAGGTCAATCATAAGAAATACCCTAATTTCTTTTTTTTCCCCCTATCTAGTTTGGTATATGCCACAAATCCGAGGTGAAGTTCATTAATCATTTAACAGTGTTAGGACCACACTGCGAGTACAAGCAATAATATGAGAGAACCCAATTTTTTCTATGTTGCACTTCATCCAGCTCAGATCGAAACTACACAGTTGCGCATTCAAAACAAAGCACCCCAACATTAGATGCCAGTAACGGTACAGTAATATCCAGAGACAATCTGGGTAAATATGCAAGTGCAAATCTTTTAAGAGTTTGATCCCCTAAACCCTCTCTTGAAACCCAAGAGAGCCATCAGGCAATATCCAGACCTCAACACGCCGTGTCTATTGCTAGGATTGGCTAACAAGGATACATACTAGATGAAAGCAGGGTCCGATCTCAAGCCTCCAATACCATCTCAAAGATCCATTATAGCAACAATCTTCAACGGCCAGCGTATATCTGGCAAAATTCCCACATCAGGTCTATCTTGCAGCAGTGTCTTTAGATCAGTCCCAGATCCAAACATCATCACCGTCAGATTAAAATGTAAACATTAAAGTTGGAGCTATTGCTTCCATTAAGTTCATCGAGTCATATCTCTTCATGCCACAATGACACAAAAACCTTAACAAAGCATCAAGAGCAGAACACAGGTTCACATATCACCTCTGTCTGTTTGGTATGGAGATCCATCAGACAAGTACAGCCGATCAAATACAGCAATCACTAGACAGAACCCCTTATATAACAAACAAGGCAGGGAAAAACTTCAAAATGAAATCATGTCATAGCCACTACAATCCTTAACCAAATCTTTCCACATCTAAATGAATACATAGCTTCCAAAAATCTTATGCAATCATATGTCAAGCTAAAATGCTGTGCTGAGTTGCAAAAGCTCCCATAACTCTGATACCTCCTGATGTCAACCCAGGCCATCCATGACTTGCAGAAAAATTGCAGCTCGCATATGTGCACACTCAATCTGATATACGAATGTATTTATACCCAGATGTTTTGCCGCATTTTGATCTCCATCTAGAGAATCTCAAAGTTATGTACCACCACGGCAAAAGAAACATGATGGCGTCCATTAGATCCTCACATACTGAAAATGGGAACTTAAAAGTGACCTTACCAAGTAGAAAGACCACGAAACAACCACGTGTCAACCAGAGATCCAGAGGTGTATATATAATTGATGATGGTCCAATGGACCATTCCTCTCAAATGTGTATTAACTCAATTGTCAATCAACAGGGCATTAACAAAGATGCAGCCATTAGCTGTCCACATTTACCCTGACCCTTCGTCTACTTGAAGGCCCTCGGTGAACTTGAAGTGAATAGTGAGGCTCTGAACGTGGGTCATTTCTCTCCGTGTATCCCCTCGAGCCATTGTAAGCCTCTCTCCTAGCTGGATACCTTCTTGAATATCGGTCTGTTTTATATGAATTCGACCTCTTAGATCTTTCCACTTCATACTGCAATGGCTGAATTCCCAGCAAGTCAGGTTCTGGAACATAATCTTTGGGCCTTTTAGATTCATCCATCTTCCTAAACGTAATGGATATCCTGGAAAAGAGGAAACGAAAGGGGTAAAACAATCAAGCCAAGAAATCCCAAGCAGATAAAATCAGAATCTTTTATACCTCTTTGTAGGGACTGCAGGAACACAATGCTTCGCCACATCAGCCCCATTTCCATTTAGGACGAGAACAGATCTGGATGACAAGGGAGATGTTAAGATTCCAGAGAACGATGAAAAATACTCTAAACAATCTGCTTGGCAGGTGGCATGGAGCATATAATGTAGAATGTAACTGCAATTGCATAAAACAGATAAGGCTCTTGATACTTACCCCACAGGAAGGGGAACTGCATAAGTCCCAGCAAACTCACCAGCAGCAATAACCTTCAGCTTTGATCCAAAAACAATGTCACACACGCTAAGAAATGATACAGTGCAGAACGGCCGAACGAAATCGTGGTTGTCTATGTGTGGAGGTATGCAGTCCCCTTCTTCATAGATATTGACAATGCAACTGTCAGGTATGCACGTTGGAGGTAATACGTGCCACCTAATCAATCTCCTTATAATAACCTTAAAAAGGTGAGGCAAGGGATCAACCATCTCATTCTGAAGAATTCCTGGTGGATTTCCATTTCTATCCTGCAATGAGTAAATATCAGATAATTAGGCCTTTCCGTATTAATCAATTACGACACCAATCAATCACGTAGCTACCCTAGAAATTCTTTTAAAAGAAAGTAAATCTTTTATTGTTGCTTAGAAACTTGCCGTTGCATAATTGTAACAGCAACCAAATTGAATAGTTACGCGCCCCTTTCCCCTCATCCATTTTTGTGGTGCTGTGTATGTCCGCTCTGAAAAAGGACAATAAAGAAAACAATCAGTCATGCCGATGAGTGGAATCAGTCATGACATAAATAAGGAAGCTAAAAAAGGATGTACCAAATATGAAGAAAGGATTGACAAGGGACATTTCAAAAGTTGCCATTACCAAATATGCAACTCATCAAAGTACCATTTGGTCAAAATCGTTAATCAGGAGTGAAACCGGAAAAAAATACAATTTTATGCTAAACAGAATGAATGGATACAATATTCCATTAGCTGATCAAAGATCATGCAGAGAGAAATTAAGCTTATTGGCAGAAAGAATCTGCAACTCTTATTTAATACTTTATCGCCATCACAGACAACCAACCGTGCTTTCAAAATGTTTCCTATACTAGTATTTACATGTAATATATCGCATTCCAATGTGCTTTGTCAAGGCATACACACTCCAGGGTCCTAAGTGAAGGATGAAAACGGATCCAATAAAATCTGGTGATTGGTTTAACCATGGTTCATAAAATTCTAGCATCTAAAAACTTAAGAAACAATCTGGGTCTTAGCAGGATCTTCATTTGTTGGGATGTTTATATGTTTCGATCCTAAGCAAACAAAAATCAAAGATTGATACTATCTTATGTATCTGATCAATCCAATTTTGACATAACCTAACATTGCAATCTGCCTAACAAGATGTTCAGGTCATAGAAATATTGACTCACCTGTAAATCTAGTTTAGAGATGACATGAGCTTTATAGTCACATCTTTTTAAGTTCTAACGTAACACAATGTTCATAATTGGTAAATTCTGTACTGCTATTCAAGATTTATATATTGTTGTTGATATTTTAAAGATATTACAATCCTTGATCCGATCTTACGATCAGATCCTTCAGACATCCCATCAATCCTAAGTAGGATCCGGATCCTCACAACCTTAGGTCTAACACCACATAGAACGAATCATAGGTTTGTTTGCGGAACATTCATATAATAAATATCTGTTTTTAGCAAAGGTACATCAGCACTGCGAATCAAAAGTTAATAAATCACTCAAACAGGTGGCATAAACTTGTCCGAGTCCCCATACATCAGAAGTTAGTGACTGTAGTAGAAAAGGAATAACAAGCAAAAAGATTTCAATGACATGAAGATACTTCTCAAATCACTGAATCGCATTTTAGTGCTTGTGGGCAGCAAAATGTTTTTCCTCGCATTAAAATAATTATTCAAATTAATCTTTGTGTTGAGGCAGAATCTCGGACTTCCCTGATTCGAAACCGAAGTACCAACCTATTGGTGATGACTGGACCAACTAGTTACTTCACCCCATAGAATATTATCAAGATCATAGCCTCTAGACCAACACAATAAGGATGCTAATGAGAAGGATCCCCAAACCCCATCCAAGCCAGCATGAACGTGATGCACTGGTATTTGATAATTAGCGTTAAAAGACCATCTCACTCTCAATTTATGGTTCAATTCTGATTTCAGGAGTTTGCAATGTAAAGTCTCTCCTAGAAGAATGGCATGATCATTGGCTCATGACGGCATTCTATCTTGAGCAAAACTAATAGAACTTCACATTGCACATAGGAACACAGCATTCGGTTTGGCACAAGATTTCATGCAGAGTCTAGTTTACAAGTGAATGGCAACGAATTACACTTAAGATAGGAATGAACAGTTGAAACCAACCCAATGCAATTGCAAGGTGTACTCGAGAGTACAAAGAAGGTTGATGGACAACGCGAGAGACGATGAAAAAATCAGTAGGTGCAAAGATAAAAAAAGTGCATTTGACGTGTTAAATAAGTAGGTGTTAGTGTCACAGAATTTGATTCCTGTCTAGTGATCAAATACAACAGTTGACAGAATGTCAAATCAACACGACAGTGAAGTCCTTGAAAGACCTCCCAGGAGAAAAAGGGAAAAAGAATATCTTGACCAAGAATAATGAGAAGATGTCATACTTCACTGCCTTCAAGGTCCAAGCATGAAACTTTGCCACAACATAGAAAGTCAAAACAAGGGCAAGCTCCACAACTAGATATGAAGAGAACTTTATAAACTATGCTCAGGGGCAAGTGCAACAGCTAAAACATGGTACATAAAATACTCTCGTTCCTTTAAGTGCAAAAACAAGAACAGCAAAGGGAGAATAACAAAATCTGGCAGACGTCATACACAATAAAGAAGAAAAACTCAAGATGATCTCTGTTTATTTCCTCCACTCATAAACTATTACAAGACAAATCTTCAAATGATAACAAGACAGACTGTTGAGTACTACCTCCTGACTCCTGCAAACAAGACTATCTTGCACAAAATTTTTTTTATGCAAATATAAGAAACAGATCAAATACCTCTGGGAGCACCTGAAACATTTTTATAGGTGCAGATAAAATCAAAGACATCGTTTAGTGAACTCCAGAATATAATATAAACAACAACAGCAACAGTATCTTCCTACAAATTGAAGGTTGCCATATAAATATTTCGCGCCTTTTTTCTTATCTATTACTGTATTTTCTATGGCAATCACGCATCCATATATCAAAGATCTTCACTAAATTTACTTATTTGTAGATTTTCTATGAATTGTTTCTATTTACATAATGACCTACCATAAAAGCCTGCTTATATCACATTGTTTCCAGCACCCAGTGTGAGGGAGGTCCATAACTAAACTAGTAAGCATAGAACACACATAGAACTCTGCTTATGTGAAACATAGGCTCAAAAAATGTACTGAGTAAGCCAACATTTCAACTTTATAGCTGTAATGAATGAGAAACATGCAGTACACTAATATGCTCACCAGCCTTCTACTTGAAGCGAGTCTTTAGCTATGTTGACTTCACAATGTGTTGATTTAGTAAATCGTTCCCTAGAAATAGATGTCACCAAAACACTGCATTTGATTTATTCAAGTGAAGCTCAAGCCAATGGGTAAGCTAGAAAATGAAGCACAGTAGGATAAAAAGCAAACAACCGCGTCGAAGCTCAGAGCGAATCTATAACCAACCACACAACTCAACACAAAAGCAAATTGTGTCAGAGCTCAAAATAGGAAAATTAAGCACGGTTTGATTGAAAGGGAAACTGACCTTTCAATTCTCCCCTTTTGCCCATGTCCTCTAGCTGATATACATAGTCAATTATTCTCTTCTGCTCTGCAGCACTGAAAACACCAGTGTGGAGCTCAAGTCCCTGTAGAATATTCACGAGCTTTCCCTCAAACCTCTCTAGACATATATAATCCTTCTTCCTCTTCACATTCATAAACCGTATGTGCTCTCTTTGTTCCCTGGGCAATTTCGGCTTCTCCGAAATGGCAGATACCCTCAATTCTTCAGTTGACCCATTCATATCAACAGATTGTTTGTTGGATTCCTGGTCATCTTCCTCTTCAAGCTCATCTTCCTGAGCCATGTCCGCCCAAGACATATGCGAACTCCGACCCTCGACGGCAGGAGATTCATGAGCCAAACTGCTAGTGGAGGCTTCCAGAGTGCTATCAAAGCACCCCTGTGCCCCATCCTTCCAGCTCCCCAATGAATTTGTCTCGCCCTCGTCATCCTCGCTCTCTCCTAAATTCCTGTCATCGATATTGTTCTCATCCATCCCCTGCTCTCCCTTGACATCCGGAGACAGCGGATTCACATTCTCCTCCGATTTTGCATCCCCATCAACTTCTACAATGTAAATCACAACTCGTCAGAGAAACATCAAACACCAACACAACACGGAAACATAAATATTCCAGAAAAAGCTAATTTAGCAACTTCAAAGTGAGCATGAAGTAACCAAACAAAATAAAAAGCATGAGGTTTGTAAATAGACTGCTATACTCCAGCGCACCATCACCGAACCGAAACTGAAAAAAGAAAAGAAAGAATCAAATTTTGCAGCTTCGGAGCAAGCACAAAGCATCGGAAACCAAACAGCCCAGACAAACAAAACCTAAGCAGTGGCACAAATCTAAACCGACATCAGATATTTCGGTTCGCCGTGAACGAAGCAAAACTAAAGAATTGGAACTCGCATCCAATAAAGAATTGCTGAATTCTCCTCGGCGAGCGAAGGAACGCGGGCGGATGGTCACCTGAGTCGAGGGAGCGGATGCGATCGGCGAGGGTTTCGGTGCAGACGGGGCAGAGATCTCTGGAGAGGAAAGGAAGCCAGGTCGTGAGGAACTCCGAGGCGATCCGGAGATCAGACCGCTGGTAATTGCGGAGGAACGGATCGCTCGAGTCGGAGTCGGGGCCGCCGCCGTCCATGGCGGGAGCCGGACCTGCAGATCGCGCACGCGCTCGCAATTCCGATGGTTGCAGGAGGTTGGTGCGTCGAGAGCCCGCGAGAGAGAGAGAGAGAGAGAGACAGAGAGGGAGAGAGAGTTTGCGGACGAAAAAATAGGAAGAATTTTTAATTTCCTCTTAATTATTTGATGGATTTGTTTATTTTCTCGTGTCTCGAATAGGAAAGGGAACTCTGACGAGAGTATTTCGAGAGAAAACCCCTGGACTTTTGGTTGGGTTCCAAAATAAACCCCAATGGCTAAAAATGTTTTACAATTAAGTCCTTCAATTTCCACATTTCCCTTTTTTTTTGTTTTGGTCGCTAACGACTTCATATAAGATTTTCCTTTTTAGTCGATGAGAAGTGGCTATGGACAATTTTTTGTTGGAATCAAAATTGAGGCATTGCGTTGGAGAAAAAACGAGCAAAATTTTAACATCCGATCTTCTTAATTACTCCTGACTGTACTACGTAATTTCATCATAATCATAGAACGTGGAAAATAAGTCTAACCGACTCCGCACGTGTTCTAAACCACAAGGTACGTGGTTGTGCAGTAGAGGAGTTAACCTGTAATGCCGGAGTAATTTTAGTCTATAAGTGAAGTCCTATGTATTAAGATCTCCATCGAAATGTATAAAAAAGAAATTATCAAGTCTTTCAGGAGATTTTCCTGATAACCTGTGCACACAACAAGTTTGTGCAGTGATATTCATTTGTAAGGCGAATTTTGTATCGGTAATTCGGTATGCATGGATATCGCTCAACTAACTTTGTGTTCGCTAAAGGGAAAAGAGTTGGGCGAGGATGGTTAGAATTGGATGAGGTCGGGGGAAGTGAATCTTGACCAAGGGACTTGAGCAGAAAAGAGTGAAGACAGGAGAAGTTTAGGTCCCAAAAGTGGAAAATGAACCGGTCAATTTCGAGTCACGATATAAATAAAGATAGGAAAGTACATGACATGGTAGTTGGTGGATCGTTAGTCGGAATGAGCTGTCGATGCCTCGAATTGGAATTGTCCTAGTTTGATGATTAAACGGGCTGCGGTACTTCTCTTTACAAAAGACCTTATATTGTGACAACGTCTTTAAATCGCCATCTAAATGTAAAATGTTGTTCGAATTTCGAAAATCTAATGAAGAAGAACCATGTCCGAATGTTTCCGCGTAGAGCTTGAGCGTCTTGTGCTTGCTGAAAATTCAAATTATGTTTTCCGTGGTATTAGAAAGAATAAATTGATAAATGAAAAAAAGAAGGCCATTTCATAAGGATCGAATCCTTAAAAGCGCAGTCATTGCTTAGTCCTGCAATGTGATGCTCTCCTGGTACTGGACGTCAAAATGGAGATTTGCCGATCGATTCACAGAGTCACGCTCACGCCAATGTTTGGTATCAACATACCTGTTGCTGTTGCATCGGCAGAGGAATAAGTGATCGAAAGAGACCAGAAAAGATGTCAAAGCACGACGTAGGGACTGCGCTTAGGCCGTCGCTGTCCCCAGATCTGAGCCATTACGATGCGGATCATCAGCAAGTTGGTGTCGATGCATAGAGGAAGAAAACCACCACCGGTATGCAATCGAAACAGAACATCTCACAGGAGCACGAGAACGCGCTTCTATGTGTATAACCACGCACAAATCTCCAAAGCCCAGTGTTCATTAGTATGATACCTTCGACTCGACACCAAGGGCGGCGAAGATCGGCAAGTCACTAAAGTTAATGACTTCCAAGGCTGCCGGTAGCACATTTGCTGGAAAACAGACATTCGTAAAACATCAGCGAAAGGAGATACGGATATCATGATTCAATTGACGGACAATCTGTATTCTGTAATTCACAAATCATCTTTTGAGACCAAAAACGAAAAACCGGACGAAAGAGCCAAAGCAGTCCTCAATCAAACAGCATTACACGAGCGTTGTCTGTCCAAATGGAATCCATCGAATATCCAGCTAGTTCCATGACAAGAAAACTAACGAACAAAAAAAATACAGCAAGCCTGTCTTGATCTCTCACTTCTCTTTTGGCACAGTACAGAGAGAAAAATTGCGAAGAAACCTCAACCGCCGGATACAAATTCTCCTATTGTTCGGGAGCCTTGCTGAACCTGCAATTAAATGACATTGACAGGTTGGGAAAGTACGGTTCTTTGCGTCTTACACCTGGAGAGACAAAGCCTTCTGACAGTCAGCCAATGACCCATATGCAAAACAGAACATGAACTTTTTAAAGACAGAACAAGCTGGTCCAAGAAAGAAATGGTAGTCATTGCGCCACTATATCGTTCCCCAGAAGCAAAGATCGAGAAAACCAACAAGGGAAACAAAGATAGCAAGAAAGAAATGAAGAAAGAAAACCATCTGTCTAGATCGAGCTTGATCAGAGATACCAAGCCTTTTGCAGACTTGACCATCCAGCCAGAACAAAAAATATAAAAGCTAAGAGAGAGAAGTTAAAGCAGTTCAATCTTAACAACCAGCAAAACTCGTATAGGAACAGCATATCAGCATATTGACATTTTTCATGAGTAGCATGTTAGCATTTTCACTATTTAATATTCCACAGCATTCTTGATCCCTCCCACGGGAGAGGAAGCATTTAAAACATAAATGTGGGTCCATTCACTTCGTTTCAGCTTACAAAAGTTTTTCGTACTTCGGCTACTGACCTTGAACACAGTGGCAGACCTAGGATTGGCACTGAGGGTGGGGGAACATATTATTTTGGGAAACAATGTAGCAGCTTTTATCAAGTCTAAAAAAGAAAGAATACAACAATTTGCATATAGTGTGGTTACAAGTTGCAAACTTACAATTGATACAGATTATACAATCAACTTTTATCAATAAACTACATAAAACCGCCTTAGTATATTTCTTTGAACTTGGTAACATAGCAAATATCCAGTTCATGACATAAAGACAGCTGAACGAACGAGCCCACTGGAAATTCTCTTGGACTCAAATGTGCAACTCGAGACACATTTGCTAAATAATTGCGCTTTTAGTAAATCTTTGATGTCAAATCTGTGTCCGATGCCTTGTTCCTGCTTGAGTTTCTGAAGCAAGAATTGATACTTACTGACATTCGGCTGCAAAGATACACATCCAGTTGGGTAGCCAAAAAAAGTATTAACAGTGACCTTGCCCTTACACAGATTATCATTTATTATTGTAGATTGACATGCTTATATACTATTAAAATATAATTCCTTATACAGATGGAGAAGAAGAAGCAGGCTTCCAGACATGTTCAGGGAATCCTAGATCAAAAGGTAGAGGATTACATGCATGGTAAATTAGGGTAAAAGAACAGAATGACTTGTTTGCAAGCAGACATTGCAGAAACGGTAACTTGCAACGAAAACATGCAAAAGATATACAAAGCATACCAACCACGAGATATTTAGACTGAATTAGAAACTAACCTATTGCACTCTGCTCGAGATGCATAATTATGATTATTGCAATTTGTGCACATCCAATCACCCTGCCGCCATTGCTTTGCTCTGCTGAGTATAAAGTCAAAAGACATCTCGGGTAAGCATCTCCTATGACATTGTCAAATATACCCATATACTTTGAGAGGTTACCACAATGAAAGCACAATCTTTGATTGACATATTTACATAAACTGCAACACTAGCAATCTCAGCAAAAACCTACCCCTTTCCAAGAAGAGCAGGTGTTGCAGCTTGATGTGGAATCTGGACTTGTATATTTGAAGCCGCAACTGAACTTCCAAAAGACGAATATGCTCCAGTTCTAGGTTCAGAACCGGTTCCAAGCATTTGATCAAATGCTGGATATGATTGCTGGAGCCCGGTTGTCTGCTTTTTCACATAAGGTAAATAAGAATAAAAATCAGAATATAATAACCAATAATATTAGTGAAATTACTAATATTAGGAAAAAAAACTCACAGTTCCTGCATTCAATCTCTTGTTATCCCACCCATGGACAAGATCATCAGATGCCAATCGCTTCATTCCAAGGGCTTTCAACAAAAACCAAGGAAAGGGCAGCAATATATCAGACATGGATAAGGAAAGAAAATGATGAAGATTCGGGATATAACACTACTGTTTACAGGTGAAAAAAAGCACATACAAAAATTAAAAGTAACCATGAAATTCACCCAAATGGTAACCTCTATGTGCGCTTGATAAAGTTATAAGCTAAATGACAGAGTAATTCAGAGCATTGCAAATCACAAGGAGCAGGACAATAGGAGCGAGAAGAAGCCAACCAAAATGTAAGGTACCTGGTGTCATAGAAGCATTACACTTTTTACACTGCAAAGAAAATTCAGATCAAATCAGACTTGTCCCCAAAAAGAAAAATCTTCCTTCAGTCAAAATCAGAAGAAATGAGTACATTCAGGAAATATCTACATGGTACAACCATACCTGTGAACGAGATGAGTAATTGTGAAAGCCACAGTGGCATATCCAATCGCCATTGCGCCATCCTTTTGGAACTGAAGGATACTGACTGATAGGATTTGCAAATGGATGTCCAGGATTGTTGGAGTTTGCACCCAAGGACCAGACAGAAGCCTGAATTTCATAGTTGCCAGCCTCTCCGAAAGACCAGGAGGAGTTCAAAGGAAGTGATTGCTTGAAAGCATCACTGCCCATCAATCCAAGTCCAAGATTCATATTTTGTTCCAGTCCTCCTCGGGACCTGGCAAAATAATTTGAATAAGTTGGGAGTGAAGCCCCAGGCATGGCAACTGCTGGCATTGCTGCTACCTCCTTTGGTTGCCCGCACTTTTTGCACTTTTCTCTTGATGCATAATTGTTGTTAGTGCAACCTATTGATCCATTCCCATGCAAACCCAACCCAGAATGCAGCCAGGGAGAAGCAAAGGAAGCCAAGTATACGCACACCAACCAGTCCATCCCATACCACAACACACACAAAACAACGGAAAAAACTCAACCTAAATGATAGCAAGCTCACAATGTTAACTTGAAAGGAGGGAATATTACATTTCATAAATGAATTGGCAATAATAATACCTTCTTACAATTATCAGCTTCATATGGTTACCAACAAGAAAAGCCGCACACACATCATGAACCAGGGTTTAACCATGTCCTGGCATCATTTCCAAGGAATAACCACAAACATAGAAACACCATGAGCTGTGCTGACCAGGCCAAATCACCTAGAAAGAACTATATGCATACAACTCTAGTACCGTCCCAGACATCTAAAGCAGATCCTGTACAATGAAGTGATGAGTAACATTTAAGTTTGGGGTCAAGCTTTCAGCAACTAATTAAGCACTAAAATTCATGAACTATGCATCTACAATAACTCTTGGCCATATTAACAGGGTAGATTGCTTGGTGGACCAGACAGGTCGTAGCAGTAAAAGACAGCACTCTGAACCCTTGGATTTTTCTGGGAAGCACCACCCAATTACCTAACCTTAAGTTCATGGATATGCTCCTCACACCACGCTAAACCTCCTCCTCCCAATGCCTAGCCAAAGATATTGACAATTCAGGGGCCAATTTCGCGAGAAAATGAAGACAGCAAAACGTGTTTTTAACTCCATATAAATTGCTACATCAATCTCCCATGCGCTACTCACGGATTGCCACAGCCAGAGTCCTGCAATTCCTTCTCCCATTCACCACTAAGGCAAAAAAAAACTCGCAACTCTCGCAAAGTCTCGTGAAGGCCAAGAAAACGCCCAAAACCTCAGCCAAGCCTCGCTACCGTCAAACCGCTCCGTCCACACCACCGGCGCTCGGAACGCGTAACCGCGGCTCCCGATTCCCGACGAGACTGACCGGGACGAAGGGAAAGAGGCATCGAGCACTCCAGAGGGAGATTAAAGAAGAAACGAGAACCGCTGGAGCGAGATCGAGACTAACCGGTGCAGATCCAGTCGCCGATGCGGGGGAGCCACTTGGAATCGGCGGGGGTCTTGGTGTCGACGAGGAGGCGGGGCTGCTTGCAGCGGTTGCAGAACGACCGGAAGGCGTAGTTCCGGTTGTTGCAGCCGCTGCACTCCCAGTCGCCTTCTCTGCCCTCGCCCATCGCTGCGCGCGGCCGTTGGCGGCGTGTGTAGAGAGAGAGAGACTAGGTCTCCGGGAGAATACGAAGACGAAGACGGAGACGGAGAAATGCGATCGCGGACGGAGCTCTCAGCTAAAGCAGCTTCACTATTTTCCGGTCTCCGCTAGATTTTGCAAATTCTTTTCTTGCCCTTTGGCTTTACTTAATCGCAAACAAATTAATTATTTAAATATTTAGAGGTTATACACTTGTAATCCCTGAATTTTGGCACAATATTCAATATAGTCCCTAAACTTTTAATTTGTTTATTATTATTTCCAAACTTTAATCTTAATCTGCAATGTGGTCTTTGGAATTTAGTGTAATGAACTTTTTTCAACTATGCTTGTTAAATCGATATTCTTTTTCGAGATTATCATGCGCGGATTTAAGTAGTTTCCTTTCTAGTAAAGTTAACATTTGTTATAAGCAAAGTTTCATGTGTAATTAAAATATTTCCACCGATTTAATATGCTAGGTCTTGATTTTTGCTTAATAAAAATTTTGCAACTTGTGCATTTTAACTTTTTTTGATGAGAGATAACTAAATCTTTGACAATATACAAATCCTGACATGGAAATAAACACACGACCTTTTTATAAATTTTTAAAATTTGAATAGCATTTTAAACTTAAACGAAAAAGCATTTTTCTTTTCATATATTCCAAAATAAACGAGCCAAGTTAATAACATATATCCTAGGAAAAATTTCAAATAAGGACATGAATTGTTCTAATTTTTTCAAATAAGAGCCTAAAGTGAATTTTTTTTTAATTAAGGGTATGAAGTGTCATCGTTTTTCAAATAAAGGACTGAAGTGAATCTTATTTTAATTAAGGGCCTGAAATAACCATGTCAGTCTAAAAAAAAGGCCTAACCTCATTGATTAGTTGATGGCATTTTCATCATTTACCTTTTATTTTCTTTTTATCTTTCCATAACAAAGAAAAAAAAGGCTAAAAAAAAAAAAGCCCTCCTATGACCGCCGCCCTATTGTTGATGGGGCTTCAGCCATGGCCGACGAGGGCCCGCATGGTGCTTTTTGTGTTTCCTTTCTTTTTTAAAAATGTTAGCCTTTTTTAAAAGAAAGGAAATAAAAAAAAATAAAGGACGAAAATGCCTTAACCAACTAGTAAGGTCGAATCCTTATTTGAGACTGATATGGCCACTTTAAGCCTTTAATTGAAACAAAATTCACTTTAAGTCATTATTTGAGAAAATGATGCCATTTCAGACCCTTAATTGAAATAAGATCCACTTTGGGCAATTATTTGGAATTTTCCTTATACCTTATGAAGAAGAGGACAAATGGTTTCTCACTTCTAACCGAGGACAAAGTTACTTATTTCTCATCAACTTAAATGTTTTATAAAATTAAGAAGTTTTTTTTTAAATAATATGCGAATCTAGTGTCAATAATTATACAGTGTAAAAGTTTCGCGGGTCCTAAATTAAGTACGCAAACCACCAAATTTAAACTAAACCCAAATAAGAAGTAAAAGTCAATCCAAACAAGTCATCAATTTGAGGTCAAAATCGATTCTTGAGTCGGCATTCACTTCTTTTTGAACCCAAATACCGGCTCACTTCAAATACGACCTCGTAAACTCAATCGGACTCGACCTAAAAAAAAAAACTCAATCGTGCCACCTAACAGTATTACTTTCTTGCTTTTAATTTCTGCTTCATGGCCTACCTTCCCTCCCGAATTTCAAATAAAAAAATAATCACAAGTAGGTGGAAGTGGGGAGAACAGAAGAGAGAAAAAACTTTTTGAAGGGACGGAATTAAGATTAACATCAAAGTTGAGGGGCTAAAGTGCAATCATCACCTAAAAGTTCAGAAGAAGCAAAAAAAGGGCGAAGAACTGCACCAACTTGATTCCCTGTCGCTCACCTTCTGATTATACAATTCATTATCGTTACACCACACCACTCTCGCGAACGCGCAATCATCACCAGCGCCCGTCGGAAAGCGCATCGTCTGCAAGGGTCAAACTTTACCAATCCTCGCTGTACCTCTTGTCGATCGAAGTAAAAGGGTTTCTCTTTCCCTCTGCCGAATTGGCCATTCCCTTGGTAAAGCTCTAGCGAAGAAGCTCTCTCTCGCTGCTCTCGAATTGTCGTTTTCTCGATCGTCTTCTCTAACGGGGGGTCGTTGGGTTCCGGGCGATGTCGTGGGCGCTCCAAAGTTTCGATTTTGCGCGCGCTTCTGTTGTGATCGGCGGTATCTAGGGCTTGGGGAGTCCGAGGAGCTTTCTTGCCCTTGTTGGGTTAGTGGGTGGTGATCTCTGCGTAGAGTTCATGGACAGTGAATGCTGCTAACGTTTGTGTGTGATTTGGGTGTTTCTGGGTATGATCTGGAATTTTGTGGATGGCCATTTGTTGAATTGGTCATTGTCTCGCCGGATATAAGACTGTGTGCTGAGTTTAGAGTCTTGAGCTTGAAGTTGAAGTTGCATTTGTGCTGTGGATTGTCTGTGTGATTTCTAGCTTATTTTGGTTGATTCGCCGGCTTTAGCAGTACAATGGAAGTGTGTGTAGTTTGAAAATTCTTGCAGTTTGTAGTATATCCTTGTGCAGTCAGTCATAAGATGTTCTTTTGTTGGGGCGATTTGGCTGTCATAATTTTCAAGCGGAGTTGCTTAGCTCCTATATGATAGATTTTTAACTGACTTAAATGTTTGTTCTTCCCATTTTCTTTTTTTTTGCTTGTTTTAAGTTGTTTCACCCTGAATAGATTCAGTTTTGACATTGACTAAGTGCAGGCACTATCTGACATAGAGGTATATTCTTTGTCTAGTTTCTACAGCTTGGTAACTGATATGTGGTGGTTCAATGTGAGCTTGTAAGGAATGGTCACTAACTATTAGTCTTCAATCCGCGTTTGAGAAATTTTTTCATCTATTATTTTCGTCAAATGTGTCTTTACACCTGCCAAATCGTCGACTTCCTGTTATTTTGACTGGATATTTTGCAGGCAATCTCATGTTCTTGTGCTGCTATATTTCTTGAACTCCCTAGATTATGTGAGATGACTTGTATGTTTATTGTTCTTTAGCATTCAAATTTAATGGACCTTTCTACTAATTGTGCTGCTCCTACACTTCTGAATACAAGAGGCGATTATATTATAAAATGGTCAATCTTGTCATGGTTCTTAAATGCTTTATAATGTGCTTTACAATTGATTCAGATATCTGTTCGGATATCTTGACGTTAAAATAATTTTGTTAATCTTGTAGTTTTATTGTATTTCCAACTTTAAACTGTCCTAAGGTTCAATTTTATAGCCTTTATCCCCGGTGACCTATAATGCAAAGTACCTGTAAAATTTTACAATTCCAGGGTTTTCTGTTTGTTGAATCTTCTAGCTGATTGAGGTTAGATTTTTCTTTGTTGGGTAGATTTGTATGTAAAATACTTTCCTTTCGGATAGGAAATATATATGTTTTTTCTTTTTCTGCTTAAAGTGTAAATAGGTGTTACCTGAGTTGCTAGCACTGATATTGAAGTCCAGTAACATCTGTGCCATGGTGCGTGATTGTGTCAGCTGGTCGTTAGCACATCATGGTTGTGGATCTTTTATCTTTAATTTTCTATGTAGATTCATTTTGTATAAAGATGATGTTACCAGGAGATAGATGTACAATTTCCTTCCATCGTGTATGCTTCTCATGGAATTGATTTGTGTAGTTATCTCTGTTTTCTCTATCCTGATCACAAGATGTTTTCTAGCATTCAGACCCTGAGACTCCTGGTTTTACTTGCCCCTTTAAGTCTGAAGTCAAGATGGCCGCTGAGGAAGGTCTTGATTTGCAATCTCTGAAGGCCCAATTAAGCCAAACACCTGAAATGTGGAAGCAGGAGATGGCACAGATGGAAACACGAGTGGATGCTTTGCAAGTCAAGCTTCAGGCGGTAAAAGCTTGTTTGCATGGGTCAGAGGAAGATGAAAGGAAGGAACTAGAGGTTCTATGGGAAAGGGTGAAAAGCATAGCAAAATTGTTGACCTACTTAAAATCAAGGGCTATGGTCATGGCTGAACCGCACTTGCATGAATCATTTGGTGTCAAAAATATGGAAGGCGTGGCATTTGTTGACAGAAGTGATAGTCCATTGCCTAGTTGCTCTAGTGATGTTGATCTTTCTTTAAGTGTCAGTTCAGATGGAGAAGATTCGTTGAGTGGAACTGCTAAGTGGCAAGATTGCTTTAATGAAAAGGATGTGGCCTATATTGATGAATTACTCAAGTCGGTGCAGATTGTGACTGATTTAATGGAATCTCTTGTTAAGAGGGTTCTTTTGGCTGAATCTGAAATTGCAATAGAAAAGGAGAAGGTTACTTTTGGTCAATTAGAGATTAAGAGGAAGGCTGCTCAAATTGAGAGCATGTCCTTAAAGTTAGAAGAAATGGAGAGGTTTGCTGTGGGTATGAACCGTATTTTGAATGAGATGCGGCAAAGGGTTGAGGATTTGGTGGAGGAGACATCTAGACAGAGGCAAAGAGCTGAGGAAAATGAAGTGGAGCTTTCTCGTGTAAAGCGTGATTTTGAGTCTCTGAAATCGTATGTTAGCAGTCTCATTACAGTGAGAGAAACTCTTCTCTCATCAGAGAAGCAATTTCAGACAATGGAGAAGCTTTTTGAACGGTAATATGCACTGATGTTCTTGACCGCTACATATCTAGTTTGCTTATAGTGTGGTTTGGGTTTTCATTCATCCTGTGCAGGCTAGCAGCCCTGTTCCTCTAGGGGTCACTTTGAAATGGTTTCTCTTCTTTGTCTTCATTTGCTAGGGGTAATGTTATGACAATGTATGATAGTCATTTATTAACCTATGGTACAGTTCACCACGCTTCATAAGCCAGGGCTGTTCAAATGCATTTTCACCAAGTTTGTTCGAGTATTATCTCATGCTTTTAAATGTCAGATGTGGTCTGTCTTCACTACTCGTGTTTCCTTATATTTGCTTCATTTTTGTGTTTGCTGCAAACTTCTTTCTGCCATGTGATCTTTTGCCGGAGTTAAACAAAATTTTGGATGGAGCAGGCTAATGGCTAAAACAACCCAATTGGAGAGCGAGAAAATGCAAAAAGAGGCAGAGGTGAAGAAACTCATGGAAGATAATGTGAGGTTGACTATGCTTCTCGATAAGAAGGAAGCACAATTGATGGCCTTGAACGAACAATGCAAGGTCATGGCTCTCAGTTCGTTGAATATTTAGGTCTGCAGTCTTATCATCTCCATGTGACTGTTCATATTCTTGGGTGAGTTTCTCTGTCACGTGCATACCCTGTGACGTGCAGCAACAAACAAACCAGCTGGATCGATGGTATGAAGTCTTCATTGATTTATGTAGATTGTAAAATTGTGAAGACCAGTAAATTTTCCCTCGAGAGGCTTGGAGACTAGTCACTGTATTGTTGGTGGCATGAGCCCGAAAAAGTGTTCATCCGAAAAGGCATTCTATTGGGTGCAGAACTTGATTATGATTTAGACTTGTTTAATTTTCTCATGAATGTTCTGCTTATAATATAGGGTTCAATTTCCATATGCATTGTGATTTGTGCTGAAATTTCTCTAGGAAACCGGCAGTCTCCGACTAGGAGCTTCTGCAAGGGAGGTCCAAATAGAGTGGTGGGTTGTTTTTCGTGATCTGTAGTTCGACTTTGAATCGAAGTTTAGAAGATGAATCCAGATGGGGGCATTCGATTAATGCTTTTTATTGTCACCCTCAAGAAAGAGCACTGATTCTCTTCCTTGACTCTCAACATCTACAAAGAACACCCCTCTTCTTTTTGCGATGGTTTGAGGCACCACGAGATTTATTTGGCACATTGTTGTTTGGAAAAGATATATTTCACTTGGCCATTAATGTCCATGGGTTGAATTCATTTCAAGATCGTGTCAAATCGAGTCGGTGCGAACTGCAAAGCGCTATGTTATCATACTTGTTTAGAAGAATGATGCAATTGATGCAGTTTACGCCAATAACCGCTTCACAAAGTATCAAATAATGTAAAAGATTGTTACCCTTAATATTCATGTTAATTGGATTCATGAACAGAGATGAAAGATAATTATTACAATATCGAACTATAAAAGTTCTTTAATTATCGTTTTGCAATCTTTAATATACATGATCTAGATCTCGGGGCGGTGGCGGAAACCCAAGTGAGTTATCAAGATGCCGTTAACCAACAAGGATTAAGAGTGGCAGCAATGTTGGCTCTAAATTTGGGATACCGGGATAACAATATTTTCTGACCTCCAATTATAAAAACTAACCCTACAATGGTTAGCCCTATACAATTTTTCACTAATTAATGTCTCAATCTCGTATAGGAACAAGACTCAATCTATTGCTTGACATTTTACACTTACAACTACGGCGAAAATTATCAAGCGGCTCACATGAATGCAGACTGAGTCCATATGGACTAATGGACTTGATGAGTTTAATGTAGAAATCAACAGCATATATCATTTGATATTACAAGTAGACTATAGTTCATGTAACTCGATCTATGTAATAATGTAACCATCAATGACCGATGGTGTTTCGGCTAATGATAGGTTGAGAGATATGTTGTCAACCTTTCATAAGTTCTACCACGCGAGTCTTTGCAATCAATTTAGAATTCTGAAAAGTTAACTTTGAACAGCCCCATCCTAACAATGCCTTTGTTAGACAACATATGTATCGTGCTGAATATCTGAGATTATCATAAAAGCAATTATAGTATACAAAAGATAGAACAGCGATCCCATCAATTGGAGACGGTAAAATAGTTTTACTGAACATATGATCGCTAGTAAAAAGGTCAATTACGGCTTAATAAGAACTCTCCAAGTAAATGGTCGCGAACTTGCTTTGAGTGCATTCGAAAAATTAAATTGTAACAAGCAAACATTAATATTCATTTTTGATATGTGTAGCAATCGATAATCAAATCTTTTTTTTTTTTACCACCCGCCTGGGTGGCGCTGCTGGAGCGCGCACTCTTCCTCTCGCAAAAGGTTGAGTGTTCGAATCCCGGGCGCCGCAGGGTGACTTAACCGGTGGCACGTGTGTGGTGGCTAGCACGTGTCGCCCCCAGGGTTTACTCCCCGGCTGTCGGCCGTGCGGGGATTCCCTGGGTTATAAAAAAAAAAAAGATAATCAAATCTTTTTTAGGAACAATAAATGGTTTGAAAAACATTTTCCTAAAAATGATAGTTTGTATCGTTCGAAATAATTAGTCAATGAAAAATATTTTGATTACCGAATTTTTGTGAACGATAAAAGCGTTTTTTGTTCATTCATAGTCCTAAAACTTGTTACGAAAATATAATCAAGTCTTAAATCTTTTAAAAATAGTAATTAAGTCCTAAAACTTATTAAATTGGTGCAATCAAGTCCTTCCGTTAACTCTGTTCAACTTAGCTAATGGAAAATACATATGTAGCTTTTTTTAAATATTTTATCTTTTCTACATTGCTTTTAAAAATATTTTTTCACTCTTACGTGGCATTGATTTTGACCTAAATCCTACAAAATCTTAATTAAATCAAATTATTTAAAAAAAACAAAAAAATAAAGAAAGTTAAAAAGAGGCAGGGCACGGTGGGCTAGCACTCGCTACCACCGGCCCCCCTCCGTCTCTGGAAAGAACTTTTTTATTTTTTAATACAGTTTAATTAAGATTTTGATTAAAAAAATTAATCAACGTTGTTTTAGTTTTATATTTCATGTTTTAATAAGGTCAAAGCCATGAAGGAGGGTACATATTAAGCCAAGTCAGCATTTTTCGTTAGATGAAGTTAACAAAATAACTCGATTGCACCAGTTGATAAGTTTTAAGATTTGATTGTACTTCTTGTAAGTTTTAGGATTTCATAATTCTTTCACGACAAGATTTAGGATTTTCAATGTACTTATCAATCTATTGTTTTTTTTTGCTCTAAAATCCCATATAAATCCATATTTTGCAATCTTTGACCATAAATTAATGGTGAGGCCAACTGTTAAGACCCTTCTCCATACCCGACCCGACCTGACCAACCCATTGAGCAGACGTGGAACTTTTGCTGAAGCCTGCCCACCGGGCCTAAAAAAAAATCAGCTTTCTTACGATCGTTGGCGGTGCAAGATGCACGGAGCCAATGCAACTATTAATGTGATTATTTCAACTGTATTTAGTATTATAGGGCGGGCCAGGGCTGGGCGCGCCCGTGGACCGCCCGACCGTTGATCAAGTCTAATCGTGGTCCGTATGATAAAGAAGATATGGCCATATTAAAATATATTATTTCTTCAAGATCCTTTTTGGTTTTTAAAATGTTGGCCAAAAAACTAAAATAATGTACTTTTTGGCCCACGTTGACGCGGCAGCCAGTAGGAGCGGTCCCTCCAAAGCGAACAACCAAACGCTATAAATACTCCTCCCAGCTTCGCCGCGCAAAACCCTAGAAAAAAAGAAAATCACTTCTGAAGCCATGGGGGCCTCCACCCCCCAGCCTCCGCCGTCCTCCGCCGCCACGCTCCCGTCGACGGCCGACTCCGTCCAGCTCTCTCCGGCGTCTCAGGTAAACCCCCTCGCTCGCCCCTGGCCGGAGAGCGCGCGCGATCGTCGGTATCTTTTTCTTCTCTCTCCGCTCGATGCCCCCCGCGTGCCGTGGATTGTTCGCCTAGGAGAAGAATCTGTCCGCGCAAATGTTGAATTGATTAGTCTCGTTTCGCGATTCATGCTGCTCTTGCCTTTTCTAATTCTCGCGCGTGGGTTTGTCTGGGGACTGTGTGGTACTTGAGTCCAAGGTTTTGCTCCATGCGTGTATACGGTTAAGAATCTGTTGATCGTGGACAAGGTCGATCAGATTTCGCGGAAAAGTTGTCTTCTTTTGTGCGTCGAGTTGTGTACGGCCCGTGAAAGGAGAAATTTTTGAGAATGACAATCCCATTTTACGTGGAAGAGAGAGGCGGGGAGTTCGTATAACTTGATGCGTGCTCCCCAAATAACTCCTCCAGTTAGCGAGGAGATAAAGGGAACTTTATCAAATATTCCAGGATTTTATAAATGGTAGGCAGTTACAGCGCGTCGAAGATTCTTCTTTTCTTTGTTCGAATTCATGCACGTGTTCGCAATTAGGGAATTTAATGTGTTTCATTGCATTACCATGAGCAGAAAAGGATTGGAAAGCTTGCCGAAATGGTTCAGGCAACCCTCGCCAAGTTGGGACCTACCAATGGAATGCCTGCATCCCATTCCCGAAGTAGCATCGAGAAGCAACTTAGCAAGCTATTCCCAACTTTCCAGACTCCCGATCACCCTACCTATGCCTTGGTATTTACCTTTTTCTTTTTTTATCTCATTTACTGCTCTTCCACGTGCAATCCGCGGAGCATCCTGCTTTCATGGGTTTTTCTTGCATATTTTTTGGTAAACTTGCGCTTTACAATACGTTGATTTGCACGTGCATTTTGTCTAGATGATTCGCAGGGCAATTGAGGAACTAAATGAGGAAGGGGGATCTAGTGAGGAATCGATATCTAAATTCATCAAGGAAGAATATCGGGATTTGCCATGGGGACACGCCAGCTTGTTGAGTCATCATCTAAAGAAGCTCAGTGCATGTGGGGAGATTATTTCTGCTTCTATGAACCATTACACTTTACCATTCGGTGACAACAATTTCTCGGTACCTGGTCGGAGGGATAAAAGTAAGAGAGGTGGCCGGCTAAGGAGCGAGAGAGAAAAGTTACCCAAAAAGAAAGATGCATTCTTCGAGAAAGAGAATGTTGGAGCAGGGGATAGAAGTAAGCAGCAAGGTTTTGTGATTCAAGTTACCAACCCGCCGAAGAAAGCTCTCCGGTCATTTAGGCGGACTGAGGGCAAAGATCAGTCTCAGCATCAACAAGTTCAGCTAAATAGACTACAGGAGCTGGACATGATGAAAGAAGGAAGAATAGGGGTTGAAGCAAATGAAGTACCACATGAAGCACATACGCAGGAATGTGAAAGAATTGAGGTCTCGGAGAAAGCACGAGAGGGAATCGTTCAAGCGATTGAAGAAGAAAAACATGAATGCCAACAATCCATAGCAGTTCAGCTGAAAGAGAAACATCTTCAACAGCATGAAGTACATGAAGAATCCAGAGCCCCAGAGCAGGAAAATGAAGTAACTGAAAATCAAGCTCAATCGCATGAGCAACATGACAAAGATCGTAGTCAATCAGTTGTTCACAAGGATGAAGTTCAAAAACAAATTGATGCGGTTGTTGTGGAGCAGAATTTACGACATCAAACCCAGGATAACAAAGCCATGGAAGAAGAACATTCAGGACAAGAACTTGATCGGAAATTAGTTGAACAGGATAAAAGAAATGAAAGGCGACTTGAAGTCATCAAGGAGCACGACCTACAAGATCAACAGAATGAGATCCTTGGCATAGAACTCCAGATGTTGGAAAAAGAGATAGCAGGGATGGAAGAGCTTACTAATCACCCGAGGCAACCAATTGAATTGGCTGACGAAAATGTTGTCGCGCAAGAAACATTAATTGAATCGAGCGACAGAAGTACTGATGTTTGGTATGCTCTTTCCCCTTTATCTCCACCTTCCGTTCTCCTTTCTTACAGATTGACGAGCACCTGGGTGCTAAAAAGAGAACAAGTGATGAAGTATAGTAGCAAAAAAGTTAAGTAATTAGTTGATATAAATTACAACTAGCAAAGTTCGATTGATTGAGCATAGTTAGTCCAACAATCATACTGTGGAAGTTTAAGATTACCTTTTTGTCTATTTTGTTGGGATATATGACCATCTTCATTATAACAATGCTCGGACATTTAGGAAATTTTTTGGTAACATTAAGACATTGCAAACCTCCATCCCATTGCCGTATAATGGCCTGATAATAATCCGATGACTGATTTTTTTTCCCCTTATAAAATAGCACCGTGCAGGAGCAGCTACAGGAGAAACAAGGGGAGATTCTCTCTATTGTGGTCAGACCGGATCCGCTTCCTCATACTCCTACTTTTGAGGAAGTAGGTCCATCACATATTTCCAAGGTAAATATGCATGCTGGCCTTTGCTAGAGGCGATGAAGTTTTGCTTGTTTTCCTTTGATCCCTCTTTGCGAACTCTGCTGTTATAATTGCTTATTTGCTTCACAAATAATCAGGAGAAGTGTATAGAACTGCTAAAGCGGAACAAAGAGATTGAGGGTCGGCTCATGGCAATTTTTGAATCTTGGAATGCAATGGAGTCATCAACCCACATTTCTCGGCAGAATCTGTTGGTGGAAGGCAAGAATCATGAAGCTTTAGAGGGGCAAATGTTGACGAGTGACATTGGAGAAAAAGAAATTTTCACACAGATGTGCCAGCAAGAAGGGATTCATACTCAAGTGAAGGCACCAATATTCAATATGAAGAAAAAAGTGGAGCTTTCTAGTTCCAAGAGGCCACCAGAGGTTGAAGCAGCAGTATTGCACAATCAATCTCTGAGGGAGAAGCAACCAAAGCTCTCTGACAATGACTTACCCAGGTACGTGTAACTATGTTTTCTTGGTAGTTCCAAGTGGGCTACCAAATTTCAAGTAGCTTCTTGAGAAGCAACCTCATGATTTGGCTGTTTGCAGATCACTGGAAGTTGAACCGGAGGCATTAACAACTAATCTTACTGTGGACAAGTCCGCTGGATCTGGTTCAATAACTACTGGTGCCTCTTTTGATGTGCCACTCGTGGATTTAGGGAAGTTTAAGAAGGTCCGAGAAACCGAAATTTCTGATCCTAAATATCATGGCGAAGTTTTTAGTCAGCAGAAGACACCTGAGTCTCAGTCAGATGCTGCCATTAATGCACGAGAGGATGCACAGGCCTATGAGCAAGCACAATTATTAGAACCTTCATATGAAGGAAAACCTTCACAGGTTAGATCGCCATTGGAAGAAGCACCTGCTTTGTCAGATGGACCTGTGGATTTGGAGCACGGTGAGAGAAGCCAGACTTCATACCAGGTAAACTATGACAATCACATTTCTAAGTTCTTTAGGCAAGCAAATTCACGTTCATGTCATGCTTCCTGCAGCTAATAAAGTGAATGGAAATGCGGGAATAGTGAAAATGAGTCATCGAGAATAAGGTTCACGTGATTTTGAGATGAACTAATTCTCTGTTTCACGTATCTGTTGCAGCTCGATGGGGAGAGGCAGCAAGAACTTTCTGTTCATGGCCATGTGGTGGTGCCAGAAGCAGCCAAATTTATGCCTCCGGGTCAGACTCAACTGCAGAATCTGGGACAACAGCAGCCAGCGAAATTCCAGCCTTGGGGACAAGGCTTCTTGAATGTCAAAGGAAATGGCGCTTCTGCCTTTAAGATGAAGTCAATATCACTACAGAGCAAGCAACTGAGTCCTGAACGGCATGAATTCTCTGAATCCCAAACAAGTTCTGTATCTGCCCCTGCGGTTGGACTGCCTGCAGCAGTGCATCATGAGCAGGTGCAGAATGAACTGCGACGAGAAAAATTTCTTCCTCGGGATTTTAAGCTTCCTCCTTCCAAAGCATCCGCACTTCCTTTAATTACTGGGCAAGAGAACGAGGCAAATGAGAAAAGCAGGCCGATCAGGTGCTATGGCCTAGAGTTATTTGACCGTGAAGCAGTTGCTCCTTTCACATTTCTGCGGAAGTCCTTGCAGCCAGAGCAGCAGAAGACCCTCCAATCTGAAAAGATGGCTACAACGGCTAAAATGTTACTCCTTCGGCATAAACAGGAGCAGCCATGCGAGCTTAAGAGAATTAAGAACCATTCGCAGCAAGATGAGCCAAAGCTTCAAATTGAAGAACCGGAATCAAATCATCGGGTGTCCAAAATGAATTTGGAGATTCTGCAAGAGGCAGTGGACATTCCACAGCAACCGCAGCGTCGGAAAAGCAGGAGGAGCACTAAACTGCAAATGTTACAACAACAATCATCGTCGTACAAGAACAAATTGCGCCCTCGAGCATCAGAGCCCATTCAAGTCGATCTTGGCTTAGATAGATTACCTGCAGATTTGTTGCCATTAAATCATGAGACTGCTGTCAAGGCTGTTGTGCAACCACAGCTTGTGCGACAGGGACAACCACAGCTTAACTGCCGTGGGAGACCTTCTAAAACCAAGCAGCAGGGACAACCGGAGATTAAACGTCTTGGGAGACCTCCTAAATTAAGATCAGATGAGGATGGAGTTGTCGGGACCTCTCCTTTAGATCAGCATCATCAACAATCATGCGGTCCGGTCCTAGGGAGACCTCACAAACGGAAAGCCGGTGATGCTACTTTTGAAGGAACCTTGCCTTCTGATGCTACATACGAAGGAACCTTGCCTTCTTCCGAGCATGCACAGAAGCGGCATCTTGGAAGACCACCTAAAGCCCAACCTGTTTTACATGCAGGACTTTTTGATCCGACAGAAATTGATAAATCGCAGAGGTAATGTTCTGTTATGAGTAGCTGACAATCTCAGATTTGGCTGTCCTCTTGCCGAATCACATGTAGCTTTCACAAAAGCAACCATGTCCAGGAAAGTCTAATGACTGCCACTACTTCGAAGTTAGTGGACGTAGTGCATCTCTGATGCTTTCGGTTGACAAATTGTGTGCTTTCTGTTGAGGTGCCAAATTGAATACTTGTTGTGGTGCTATGAGATATTTTTATGCATTAGGCACTAATCCCCAAATTGCTTGATTTGTTACTCACTGAAAAAAGCTTAATATCCTTTTGAAATTATCTGAAGGTAATGGATGGTAATTTTTTCTATCAGGCTTATATGAAGGATGCAATAGGAATTTCCTTTGTCGTTGCTCTCTGCATCTGGACAAGCATTGCAAATCCTACGTCGAATCTTGACGAGTGATGATGATTCTATAGTTTTTTTTTTATCTTGTAATGATCTATAACTTCTGTGCATAATCATATCCACTGATCTTGTGACCGTTTTATCTTGGTCAATTTATGATAATTGTAAATTATATCATGTGGATGTTTTGAGGTTGACTTGTATCTTTTATTTCTCCGAAATTGATATTGATTTGATATGATTTGTGCTTAGAAAATCTCGCATAGTCTTTCTCCACCAAAAACATGAGCAATGGGACTGGCAAGATCATAATGTTCTTGTCGGTTAAGATCTGGCTGTTCCTTATGCAGCATACACACTAGTGTGATAACTTATATTTGTTACGAATAAGATCTGTGAAAGTGACGTGATTTTCATGTTACTTCAGAGTCGAGCTTCCATCTGGTGCTTCGAACCGGCAGGTCGCGGGTGGAGAAAGAATCGAGAAGCCCCCTGAGTTGGTGTGTGCACCTCTACAAGTTCAGGGTGAAGGGGAACTCCCAGTGTAAGGTGCATGTTGTCGTGGACCCAGTCAAGCAACCTCATGGGTGAGGTAGCGGCCAGCGCAGTGGTCACAAAAAGCACCTGTCAGGCATGAGGCTCCACCTGCAGCCAGAAGGTCGATCTCAACGCTTGTAGGAGGACTAGTCGGGCGTAGAGGCCAAGATGCTGCAGGTGGTTGCTAAGGCCTGATAAGAGTGCTTAAAGGGATATGTATATATGTGTGTAATTTGCCTCTTCCATTGCCCTGATTTGTCTTATAAAGTCCGTTGCTTGTGGAAGTGCTTTAATTTGGGAGTTTTGCTTTGTAAAGAAAGTATCGGATTAGTCTTTGACATGTTAGCTTTGTGTATCTGTTATTTACCATCCGGACCGAGTTATTCTTTTTGGCTTTTAAGTTGTCATGCTACAATTGGCGGAGAGCGTCCGTGTGGGTGCGTCAATCGGGCACCGTATCGACATATGTGGCAGTGGCACCACAAAGGCACAGTTTAGGAAGGGTCTCTGTATCTCTGTTACTGTTTTAGTTTAGAAGATGGAATGTTTCAGTCAAGTGTCTCTGTATCAGTGTTATTGTTTTAGCTTGGAAGATGGAATGTTTCAGTCGAGGTAATTGCTTTGATTGTATGAAACAAGCAAGATGGGATGAATTGATTGTCAGACAAGAGAAAAAAGAAAGTCATATGAACCAATTACAATTATTATTGCTCTTAGTGTCTTACCCTCATATTCCAATGACAAGAATCAACTGTGGCTTTTCAACATTCTTCTAATTGAAGTTGTGTTCTAGCTTAAAAAGTTGAAAGGCAACTGAAAAATCAGGAGAGAGATGACTGTGTTTCCAGTTCTCGGTCGAGCAGGAGTCGCGATCGGGCCTAAGAGAAGCCCAAAAGGCAAAAGCCCGGAAAAGAAAGTACGAGAAAACGACGTCGCTGCTCAGAAACCTATATAAAACCAGCCCTTACTTCTTCGTCTTCTTGATTTCCCAGCCTCGCATTCCCGCCCATCACCAAGCGATTTTGGAGGAGTCCTCCGAAGCGAACGACCAGCCAGTTTCGGCGGTGCAGAGCCCCTTACATGGGTGCCTCCACCTTCCAACCGCCGCCATCCTCCACACCGGCTCCTCCGTCCTTGTCTCAGGTAACCACCACTCGCTCGCCCCGGTTGGAGAATGCATTCGTGGGCTTTTCTCAAGTTTGATACCTCGTCGTAAATCGTCCATCTAGGAGAAGAATCTTTGGCCGGAGAGTGCCTTCACGGTTTTCTTTTTTGTCTCTCAGTTTGATACCGTGTCGTGGATCGTCCGTCCAGGAGAAGAATCTGTTTGTTCGGGCAATGTTGAGTTATTAGTCTTTGTTTCGTGATTTCGCTGGTCTTGGCTTTCCTAACTAGCGCGCGAGTGTTTGTCGGGCACTGTGTGGTAGTTGAGTACAAGATTTTAGAACCCGGTTTTGCTCCATCTGTGTAATGCTAATGCATGTGCTGGTTAAGAATCTATAGATCGATGACCTGAGTAAGTCGTTTGTCTCGAGCTCCAATTTCGAGACAAAGTTGTCTTCTTTTGCGCATTGGATCGTGTATGCCCGTGAAGGGGAACTTTTGAGGATGACATTCCAATTTTATACCGAATAACTTCTCCAATTAGCAAGGTGATAATAGGAAACTTCGGGGTTTTATAAATGGCAGGCAGCTTCTAGGAGTTGCGCACGTTGAAGATTCTCCGTTTTTTTCCTTCAAATTCATGCATGTGTTTGCACTTAGGGAATTTAATGTGTTTCATTGCATTACCATGAGCAGAAGAGGATCGGAAAGCTTGCAGATGTAGTTCTGGAAAAACTCGCCAAGTTGGGCCCTACCAATGGAACGCCTGCATCCCATTCCCGAAACAGCATCAAGAAGCGACTCAGCATGCTACTCCCAACGTTCCATACTCCCTATCACCCTACCTATGCCTTGGTATTAACCTTTTTTTTTCCTCATTTACTGCTCTTCCACGTGCAATCCTCCCAAATTTGGAGCGCCCTATTTCGTGCATATTTTTGGTAAACTTGCGTTTTACAAGATGTTGATTTGCACGTGCATTTTGTCTAGATGATTCGCAGGGCAATTGAGGAACTAAATGAGGAAGGGGGATCTAGTGAGGAATTGATATCTAACTTCATGAAAGCAGAATATCAGGATTTGCCATGGGGACACACCAGCTTCTTGAGTCATCATCTAAAGAAGCTCAGTGAATGTGGGGATATTATTTCTGCTTCTGTGAACGGTTACACTTTGCCATTTGGTGACAACAATTTCTCGGTACCTGGTCGGAAGGATAAAAGTAAGAGAGGGGGCCGGCTAAGGAGTGAGAGAGAAAAGTTATACAAAAAGAAAGATTCAATGTCTGAGAAAGATAATGTTGGAGTAGGGGATAGAAATAAGCAGCAAAGTTTAGTGATTGAAGTTACCAATCCGCCGAAGAAAGCTCTTCCATCATTTAGGGGGACTGAGGGCAAAGATCAATCACAGCATCAACAAGTTCAGCTAAATAGACTACGGGAGCTGGATGTGATGAAAGAAGGAAGAATAGGGGTTGAAGCAAATGAAGTACTACATGAAGCACATATGCAGGAATGCGAAAGAATTGAGGTCTCGGAGAAAGCACGAGAGGGAATCATTCAAGCGATTGAAGAAGAAAAACAAGAGTGCCAACAATCCAGAGTAGTTCAGCCGGAAGAGGAATGTCCTCAACAGCATGAAATAATTGAAGAATCTGGACCCACAGAGCAGGAAAATGAAGTAACTGAAAATCAAGCTCGATCGCTTGAGCAGCATGACAAAGATCATATTCAATCAATTGTTCTTCACAATGATGAAGCTCAAAAACAAATTGATGTGGTTGTTGTGGAGCAGAATTTACGACATCAAACCCAGGATAACAAAGCCATGGAAGAAGAACATGCAAGAGAAGACCTTGATGGGAAATTAGTTGAACAGGATAAAGGAAATAAAGGGCAAGTTGAAGTCATCAAGGAGCATGATGTACAAGGTCAACAGTATGAGAATCTTGGCGTACAACTCCAGATGTTGGAAGAAGAAATAGCAGCGATGGAAGAGCTAACTAATCACCTGAGGCAACAAATTGAATTGGCTGGCGAAAATGTTGTCGCGCAAGAAACATTAATTGAATCAAGGAACAGAAGTACTGATGTTTGGTATGCTCTTTCCCTTTTATCTCCTCCTTCCATTCTCGTTTCTTGCAGATTGACGAGCACTCGGGTGCTAAAAAGAGAACAAATGATGAAAGTATAGTAGCAAAATAGTCAAAAGTAATTGGTTGATATAAATCACAACTAGCAAAGTTCGATTGATTGAGCGTAATTAGTCTAACAATTGTAGGAAATTTTTTGGTAACATTTAGAAGACACTGTAAACTTCCATCCCGTGACCGTATAATGGCCTGATGATTATCCAATGACCGATGTTTTTCCCCTCATAAAATAGCACGGTGCAGGAGCAGCTACGTGAAAAACAAGGGGAGATTCTCTCTATTGTGGTCAGACCGGATCTGCTTCCTAGTACTCTTACCCTTAAGGAAGTAGGTCCATCACATATTTCCAAGGTAAATATGCATGCTGATCTTTGCTGAATGTGATGAAGATTAGCTTGTTTTCCTTTGACCCCTCTGTGTGAACTCTGCTGTTATTATTGCATCTTTGCTTCATTCATAATCAGGAGAAGTGCATAGAACTGCTAAAGTGGAACAAAGAGATTGCGGGTCGGCTCATGGCAATTTTTTAATCTTGGAATGCAATGGAGTCATCAACCCACATGCCTCGGCAGAATCTGTTGGTGGGAGGCAAGGATGGTGAAGCTTTAGAGGGGCAAACGTTGAGAAGTGACATTGGAGAAATAGAATTTCCCTCACAGATGTGCCAACAAGAATGGATTCATACTCAAGTGAAGGCACCAATATTCAATGTGAAGAAACAAGCGGAGCTTTCTACTTCCAAGAGGCCCCCAGAGGTTAAAGCAGCAGTATTGCACAATCAATCTCTGACGGAGACACAACCAAAGCTTTCTGCCCATGACTTACCCAAGCATGTGTAACTACTTTTTCTTGGTACTTCCAAATGTGCTACCAAATTTTGAGCAGCTTCTTGAGAAGCAACCACATGATTTGGCTGTTTACAGATCACTGGAAATTGAACTGGAGGCACTAACAACTAACATTACTGTGGACAAGTCCGCTGGATCGGGATGAATAATTACCGGTGCCTCTTTTGATGTGCCACTTGTGGATTTAGGGAAGTTTAAGAAGGTCCAAGAAACCGAAGTTTCTGCTCCAAAATATCATGCTGAAATTTTTAGTCAGCAGAAGCCACTTGAGTCTCAGTCAGATGCTGCCATTTGTGCACGAGAGGATGCACAGGTCTATGAGCAAGCACAATTAGAACCTTCATATGAAGGAAAAACTTCACAGGTTAGATCACCATTCAAAGAAGCACCCGCTTTGCTGGATGGACCTGTGGATTTGGAGCATGGTGAGAGAAGCCAAATGTCATACCAGGTAAAACTATGACAATCACATTTCTAATTTCTTCAGGCAAGCAATTTCACATTCATATCTTGCTTCCTGCAGCTAATAAATTGAATGGAAATGCGGGAAGAGGGAAAATCAGTCATCAAGAATAAGGTTCACGTGATTTTGAGATGAACTAATTCTCTGTTTTACGTATCTGTTGCAGCTCAATGGGGAGAGGCAGCAAGAACTTTCCATTCAAGGTCATGTGGTGGTGCTAGAAGCACCTAAATTTATGCCTCCGTGTCAGACTCAACCGCAGAATCTTGGACAACAACAGCAAGAGAAACTCCAGCCTTGGGGCCGAGGCTTCTTGAATGTTAAAGGAAATGGTGCTTCTGCCTTTAGGATGATATCAATATCACCACAGAGCAAGCAACTGAGTCCTGAACGGCATAAATTCTCTGAATCCCAAACAAGTTCTGTATCTGCATCTGCGGTTGGACTAGCTGCAGCAGTGCATCATGAGCAGGTGCAGAATGAACTGCGACAGGAAGAATTACTTCCTCGGGATTGTAAGCTTCCTCCTTCCGAAGCATCTGCCCTCCCTTTAATTAATGAGCAAGAGAACGAGGCAAACAATAAAGCAAGCCGATCAAGTGCTTTGGCCTAAATTAAGATCTGATGAACATGGAGTTATCAGGACGTCTCCTTTTGATCAGCATCATGAACAATCGTGTGGTCCAGTCCAAGGGATACCTCGAAAACGAAAAGCCGGTGATACTATGAATGAAGGAACCCTGCCTTCTTGTGAGCATGCACGGAAGCGGCATCTTGGAAGACCTCCTAAAGCAAAACCTGTTTTAAATCGCAGAGGTAATGTTCTGGTATGTTTCAATGCTGTGCACTTTCATTTGCTTGCTTGGTCCTGGCTATTTTAGATGTTTGTGATTGTGGTTTTGAGTAGCTGGCAATCTAAGATTTGGCTGTCCTGTCGCCGAATCACGTGTAGCTTTCACAGAAGCAATCATGTCCGGGAAAGTCTATTGACTGCCATGGCCACTACTTCGAAGTTAGTGGACGTAGTGCCTCTCTGCCTCTCTGATGCTTTCAGTTGACTAATTGTGTGCTTTCTGTTGAGGCGCTAAATCAAATGCTTGTTGTGGCACTATGAGATCCCTTTATGCATTAGGCACTAATAACCAAATAGCTTAATTTGTTACTCACTGAAAGAAGCTTAATTCTTGTTGAAACTATCAGAAGGTACTGGATGGTAATTTTTTGTTTATCAGGCTTATATGAAGGATGCAATAGAAATTTCATTTGTCATTGCTCTTTGCATCTGGACAAGCGATGCAGATCCTACGATCGAATATTGGCGAGTGATGCAGATTCTATGGGTTTTTATCCTGTAATTACGAGTGGTAACATGTGTGTTTAATCATATCCACCGATCTTGTGGCCGTTTTGTTTGAATCTATTCATGGTTTCTGTAAACCATGTCATGTGGATGTTTTCAGGTCGACTTCTTTCTTTTAATTCTCAGAAGTTGAAATTGATTTGACATGATTTGTGCTTAGAAAATCTCACATAGTCTTTATCCACTAAAAACATGAGCAATGGGACTGACAAGATCATAATTTTCTTTTTTGTTGAGATCTGGCTGTTCCTTCCGCAGCTTACACACTAGGGTGACAATTTATATTTGCTACAAATAAAATTTGTGAAAGTGATGTGAATTTCAAGTTACTTCAGAGTTGACCTCCGTCAGGTGCTATGAATGGGCAGGTCGCGGGTGGCAAAAGAACTGAGAAGCTCCTTCCTGAGCTGGCGTGAACACCTCCACAAATTCAGGGTGAAGGGGAACTCGCGGCTTAATGTACATGGTGTCGAGGACATGGTCGAGCAACCTCATGGACTTGGTAGCGGCCAGCGCAGTGGTCACCAAAAGCACCGGTCAGGCAAGAGGCTCCATCTCCAGCCAGAAGGTCGATCTGAACTCGTCTAGGAGGGCTAGTTGAGCACAAAATACATGATGCTGCAGCTGCAGCTAAGGCTTGATAAGAGTGCTTAAAGGAATGTGTGTACAGATGCGTGTGATTTGCCTTTTCCATTGCACTGGTTAGTCTTATAAAGTCTGGAGCTTGCGGATGCACTTTTAGTTGGGAGTTTAGCTGTGTATGGAAGTGTATAGGATTAGTCTTCCACATGTGTATGCTGTCATTTACCATCAGGACTGAGATTACTCTTGTTTGCTTTTAAGTTGTTCTGCTATATTGGCGGAGAGCATCGGTGGGTGTGGCACTCAGCATTGTATCAATCTTTCCGGCAGTGACACCGCAAACTCGTGGTCCTGAACATACTATTGTTGTTGGATAAATTATACGAGGGGTCTCTGTATATCTGTCTTCGTTTTAGCTTAGCAATATTGTGAGTGATGAAATTCCCTAATCGTATAAGCCAAGCAAGTTAGACGACTTGATTGTTAAAATGAAAAAAAACAATACATTTTACGTAAGTTGGGGAACACCCGATATAGAAATGCCGATTTCACACTTAGGCTAATAACAACAGGGGCATGATGTGATGGTCTTTCGGAATTTCGAAACCGACATTTGGAAAGTACATAGATACGAACTGATCACGACCGTTACTGCTTATATACTCATGTTTCAATGAAAAGTATCAAATGTGGCTTTCAACATTCTTCTAATCTTTTTTATTATCTTGAAAGTAATGAAAAAAACGAAACTCAAGAATTAGAAGAGAAGATTGATGATTCCAGTTCTTGTGACCTACCTTTGAATTGCATAAGGAACCAGAAAACGAAAATTCAGCTTCCGAAGCAAAGGGTTTTAACGGGCCATCTTGGGCCTGAGCTCCGGAAAATCTTAGGCCCGAACGACTGATCAGGGCTCAAGATCGGGCCCAAAAGTCCCGCGAGAAGGCCCGCGAAGAAGGCCCACAAATAGCAACTCGGGCCTCCACAAGCCCAAACGCAAAAGCCCGGGCGAAGGAAGGAGTCGCAAAAACGACGTCGCTGCGGCTCCCCAACCCTTCCTACCCGTCAGAAACCCTAGTATATAAACGAAGCCTTCACTTCGTCTTCTCCATTTCTCACAGCCTCGCGCGCACCCCCGGCACAACCACCACCGGAACCCTAGGATCCGAGGAGAGATGGGTCGCGTGATCCGGGCGCAGCGTAAGGGTGCCGGCTCCGTGTTCAAGTCCCACACCCACCACCGGAAGGGCCCGGCCAGGTTCCGGAGCCTCGACTTCGGGGAGCGCAACGGGTACCTCAAGGGGGTCGTTACCGAGATCGTCCACGACCCAGGCCGCGGCGCCCCGCTGGCCCGCGTCGCCTTCCGCCACCCCTTCCGCTACAAGAAGCAGAAGGAGCTCTTCGTCGCCGCCGAGGGCATGTACACCGGCCAGTTCGTGTACTGCGGCAAGAAGGCCACCCTGGTGGTCGGCAACGTCCTGCCCCTCCGGTCCATCCCCGAGGGTGCCGTCGTCTGCAACGTCGAGCACCACGTCGGGGACCGCGGGGTCTTCGCGAGGGCCTCCGGGGACTACGCGATTGTAATCAGCCACAATCCCGACAATGACACCTCTAGGTATTTCCTTTGTTCTGGAGAACCTGGGGATTTATTTCATTTTATTTTTTTTTTAAATTTATCTGTGAGTTGTTGAGGCGTGCTTCGTCAATGGTGGTGCGTTCTGGGCATGTTATGGAGTCAAGATCTTGTGAAATTCATTTTGCTGTGTATGGTGGTGGTGGTGGTGGTGGTGGGTTCATTTCTCATTGAGCTTCGAGAATGTCGATGGCAATTGGCTTTGCCTGTTTTTGATGAGCTCATTTGGATGTTGTGTACATGTGTGTCTGAGTTTACTTGCTGGGTTCTGGCCATTTTGGTGGCTTTCGAGTTTTAGTCATGGTCTCGAGGGTTTCGGCTTTGCTTGTCCTTTGCTTCGTGCTGATTATGCTTGCATTAGTTTCTGAGTTCGTCACTGTAAAGCCACTGAGTTAGAGGTCTCAGTACTGCTCTGGTGCAACATGTGGTGGTGCCATGGCATCTATGTTATTTATCACAGAAACCTGACATCACTGTATACAATAGAGATTAGATTTCCGAATTGCTTAATTTGTTGTTGTAGTTGTCTGAAGAGCTCGGGCCACTTGAATGCTTTGATATGAATTTCTTGATGCCGCTGATGTTGTTTTTGTCTTGTATTTGTGACTGAAACTTTTGTTCTTCATTGTATCTGCTGATTGGTTATGCGACTGTTGTGGCTCATTCTGTTTGCATGTCTTCGCTAATCATATCTTTCAGATGTTCGAGCATTAAATTAATTTGAGAAACTTGTCCGTCCACTATCATCAGCTTGATCTGCAGAACTAAACCCATACTTGGGTTTGAATATATGCCTGTTGGCTCTCTTGATCCACAATTATGCTAGTGGATTGATCTGGTTCTCTGAAATTTAGAGTTGGTCTCACATGATTTGTGCTCACAAAATCCGCTTCTACCAAGTACATTGGCAATAGAACTAATAAAACTACAATGTTCTTGTTAATTCATATTTTGCTACTCTGCAACATATTCACCAGAGTGTCAAACTGAGTTCAATACGATTTGAAACTGTGAAATGACCTGATATCCTGTGTTACTTCAGAATCAAGCTTCCATCTGGGTCGAAGAAAATTGTGCCAAGTGGCTGCCGAGCAATGATTGGGCAGGTTGCTGGTGGAGGCAGAACTGAGAAGCCCCTTCTCAAGGCTGGCAATGCTTATCACAAGTTCAGAGTGAAGAGGAACTGCTGGCCGAAGGTGCGTGGTGTGGCCATGAACCCAGTTGAGCATCCTCACGGAGGAGGTAACCACCAGCACATCGGTCACGCGAGCACAGTCAGGCGTGACGCTCCACCCGGCCAGAAGGTTGGTCTCATCGCTGCCCGGAGGACCGGTCGGCTCAGAGGACAAGCCGCTGCAACTGCTGCCAAGGCTGATAAGAGTACTTGAAGAGATATCTCTGGTCATTTTTATTTGGTTTTCCGTTGGACTCGGTTTTGGGTATTCTACAATTATAATTCTGGGAATTTGCGGATGCATTTTGTAGTAGAAGTTTTGCTCCGTTTTAATGTGTCAGATAGTCTTTTATATGCTAATTGCCGTCAGATATGGTGTTGCATTGTCTCTCAGTAGTTTTTCTTCCCTTCTCTCTAGGAATATTAGACCTGTTAAACGGATGAGTTGGGTCGAGTTTGGGTCGGGTCATAAATGGTCCGACCCAAATTGACCAATTAACTCGTTTATGACCCATTTATTCGTACTGTACATATCTCGACCTATACCCGACCTAATCCATACCCAATTCATATCCGACCTGATTGATAGTGCTAAAATACTTTTATATTTAACCTAATTTAGGAATATTTGTTTCTTATGATTTTTTTTTAAATTATATTGCGAAAACATTTTATGCAATGTAAAGCTAGTGAAAAATTTTTATAATTTTTTTTTAAGATTGAGGTTCTGTTTGTTTTGTAAAAAATGTGACATTTCTAGAAAATATTTTCCATAAGGTCATTATCCGAGAAAATAAAAAAAATTTTGTTGTTTGGCTGAAACCTAAAAATAAACTAGAAAATATTTTTCGATATTTGGTATATAAAATCTGATTTGATTTTACTTTGTGCATTCATTTTAATAATATTTAATATTTTTTATTTTTTAAATTAAAATTTTAATTATTTTGTATTTTTATTTTTTTCTTTTTCCTTTATTTTTGGTCGATCGCCGGCCGCTATGACCGGCGACCGACCACAGGCGAGGCTCCAGCTGGCTCGATTCCGACGAGCCGAGCCTTGCCAGCCTCCGGCGAGGCTTTACCTCGCCAGATCCGTCGAGGTCGAGCTTGCTCAAGGCCGGCGAACTCGAGTCTCGCCAGATCGACAAGGTTGGAGCCTTGCCACAAGTCGGCGAGGCTCGAGCCTCGCCCGAGGCCGGCGAGGTCATCCCGCCCCGGTGGCCGGTTGTCGTGGCCGACCACCGGCCGAAATAAAAAAAAAAAGAGAAGAAAAAATAAAAAATAAAAAAGATAAAATAAAAATATTTTAATTTCGATTTTTTTTAAACATTTTTGTAAATAGGGAGAGAGTGTTTGGATGGGTCTAGTGGGTGGGTTGGACATGAGTCCCAAACTCAACCCATTTAGATCCATTTATCTTTAAGCTTTAAAATTTAAAACCCATTTAATGTTGACTTTTTAAAATTAAAGTGACCCATTTATTTTTCAATGGGTTATATATATGGGTTTAAGACCCATTTTGACACTCTACGCAATGCTTTTAAACTAAATCATGAATATTCCATTCCTAATTAATGACCTCTATTAAATCCACATCAAAATATACATGCCTTATATTTTTCTCTTAATGGGTCGATTTGGATGTGACAATAATCGTTTATTTGCAGTAATTCCTCACGTCCTCCATCCATCTGAGCTTGTGGATAAGGGGTGAGCGACTCCAGATACGAGTTGAGGCTAATCAATTCAATTTTCATTTGGACTGAAACCTACCCTGTCAAGTTTTAAGATCTAATAGGTTTCTTTTTTCGTTTTATTTTTAGTTAAGTAAAATGAAATTAAAAGCAATAACAAAAATGAAAATTTCTGATTTGTAAATAACAATTCATAAAAAATGTATACATAAAATACAATAAACAAGAAAAGTTTAAAATACGTAACATAAAACCTAAATTATAGAACTTGAACGACATTGTAATTTTCACTCTATCAACAACATAACTTGATATGAATTATAATAAGGCACCGATATTATATGTTAGTTTTTAGGAAATGACACTAGAATAGATCTAAAGGTCTTGGAAAATTAGTATGATATCCAACTTTATTGTCACTTTATGTAGCTGTTGATATCTGAATTTTTTTATGTGAAGTCTCAATCTAACCCCTTTGTTAGAATTTTATAACTACTATTAGTAGAGGATTAAATCTCTCCCTAAGAGTAACCCCTATTTCAACTGCAAACGACCTTGTGCACATTGATCCTTGTCGATTGCAAGAAAGATTAGTATAAATCCCTCTATAGATATAGATAAACATATTTAAGTTCTTATAAGGAAAAAGTAAAAGGCTTTAATTCCTGTTTGTAGTGGCTTTTAATCAAACCGTAAAAAACAGGAGACGATGCAGAAATGCATCATCCACCAATTATATTTTCATGTTTTTTCCTGAAAAAATCTTGAATAAGCATTTTAGATGCTTTTGGGATACACATCCTACTTGGCCGACCCCTAACATATGTAAATTCAATTAACACTCAATTCTATGAAGGACATAAGTCAACCATTCAATATTCTAGTCATGACTTCAAGCACTTCCAAATACTCAAGCATTCCCATGGCTCTAGGAAACTCCCATGCACTGTTTGGAGATGAATTTGATTTGAAGTACTCAGTTGAAAAGTGCAACTTCATAACAATTTCAGGTAGGGCCATATCCTTCTGAAGAGAACTTTCAAGTTCAAGATCAAGAAACAACAAATAACATATATACTGACAATGAGAAACTTAGGGAGAATAACACTAGAAGTATTAAAATTTGTGTACGATGCTTACTTTAGAGCTAAAAGTTTTCGTCGGCTCACTTAAATGTCAAATTGGAGGAAATACGATCACTTAAGTGCCAACGGTGAGAAATTCCGGTCGAATTAATACGTGACTTTTATAATTAAAATTTTAATCCGAGTTGGATTTTTTTTTTAAAAAAATCAATCTACTTGGCATTTCCATGTGTATATTTCAATTTTTTAAATGTTTTTTCTGATTTTTTTTCTTTTTTTCCTTCTTTCTTCTTCTTTTATCTTTGGCTGGTGATCGAACACCGGCCACCGACCATGGCTGGTCATCGTGGCCCGCCACAGGCGAGGCCCGGCCGACCTTCGCCTAGGCGAGGACGAGTGAGCCTCGGCGAGGGTCGGCCTTGCCTCGCTAGATCCAACGAGGCTACCACGCCCAGGCGAAAGTCGACGGGGCCTCGCCTGTGGCGGGCGACGACGGCCTTGTTCGGGTGGCCGGCTATGGTCGGGGTGGTGTCTGGTCACCGATCAAATGTAGAAGAAGAAGAAAGAAAAGAAAAAACAAAAAAAATATGTAAAAGATCGAAAAAATATTAAAATATTATAAAAAAGTGTCCCTGTCAGTGTCGACGTGCCACGTAAAACTAAGAAATTAATAAAATATGGTCACATCAAATTTCCAGCAATTCAAATCTGAGTTAGCACTTAAGTGATCATTTTTTTTACAAAAATGGCACTTAAGTGATCTGAAAAAAACTTTTGGCACTAAAATGAACGTTGTATACAAGTTTTGGCACTTCTAGTGCTTTTTTTCCCTAGAAACTCACTAATGAACATCAGGAGGCAAATGGTTGAGATGCTTAGTTTTGACACCCTAGGCCATAAATTCAAATCCGCCTCAACTTTTGGGAGTCAAAGCCTTAGCTTAAAAGCAAAGACTAATTCAAGAAATAAAAATGCCTTGTAGGCAAAACAATAGGCCACATACCAGTTCCCAGTTCCTAGAAAATTGGAATTGGGAACCGAACCGGAGCACATTGAAATTTGGAATCGAATCAATTTCCATTGGCTTAATTAGTTCTTTGGTTCCCAATTCTACCTTGGAACCATGCTCACCACTAGTGGATAAGGGTTGTAGGATTTGATTTTCTGTTCTCTCTCTCGATCTAATTTCAGTCTTTTTTTTTGCTTGGTTTGGCCTCTTCTTTCGCTGGTTGATATTGCTTTTCTTCGCTCGTTGTGGCGAATAAATATGCTTGAAGTTTAAATTTGAGAGCTTTTCTCCCCCGATCTAAATCTAGATTTGGGAGTTTCTCTCAAGCATTTGATATGTGGTGGTTCAACATGTTGTTGTTGTTGTCGTCATCATCTTCGTAAGGTATGGCGATGATTTTGAGGACGCCGAATTCAACCACGCACTACAAGTCATAGTTTATGCAAGGGAAGATCTCGGTATGTGCTCATCATTGATGCTTCTAGTGATCGGCCGCTCAATTTTTTTGATGTTGTGACAGCTCTGATTTTTTGGGATAAGAGTGTGCTGGAAGTTGTACTATGTTGTTTTCTGGGGTTTGTTTTGTTTTACAGTTTTTTGGGATTTCTTTTGCTTGGAAGCTTTCTATGTTCCTCTTATGTTTGATTTTGTCAAAGAATTATAGTTCACTTACGTACATTAAAAAAAAATAATTCGTCAGCATTTTCCATTAGCCAAACCGACGGAGTTAACGAGAAATTTGATTGTACAAATTCGACAAATTTTAGGATTTTATTGCACTTTTTTGGAGATTTTAGGACTCAAACGCAGGTGTACTTATCTCTATAAGTTAAATATCTATAGAATTGCCAAAGTGAATTCATCTAGGTTCTAATTTGCATTGGGCTAAATTTCACAAGATTGTATACCATTACCTTGGATTTTCTTCCTTTTATCTAGTCATTTACATATTGCACAATAGATGACGTAGAGTATGAGGGGTGAGAGGCTTGGTTTGCTTGTGTTATGACGTATAAATGGATATTTTTTTTGTCTCACACCTATAACCTAGAGAGAGAGAGAGGGAGAAAATGTTGGACGGAGAAAAAGCGTATGCATATCGTTGGTCACAACAAATACCGTTTTCCTACCTCCACTATTATTCCAAAAAAATTGAATACTGAAGACCAGCCCTCATGCACGCTCTACGCATGTACGATTACTTTCAAGTCCTTTGAGAGTGAATAGATGATGGATAAACATATTGCCTCGCGAGGGATTATGTCGGATAAATCGATCGATGAAAGAAGACGTGACATTCTCTTGTTAGAAATAAAGAGATGAATAGATGCCACATATGCTGCTAACCTATCGGGGAAATGAATATGAACAGTCAATTAAGTAAATGGACAAAGGTTGCGATTTGGGACCAACCATTGCCTTGCTTGATTTCATTTGACAAGACTCATGCAATAAATAAAAACAACTAAATAAGTGGATATTGTGCATTATGAAAGATTGATGTTTGCATCAACTTATTATAGACAAAGCAAAAGAGATGAACCTGGAGATGATGGAAGAAGAGCAGTGGAGTGGCAGAAGGTGTATAGTTACAATTTTCGGTTTTGGATAATGTTTTTCTGTAGGTGAAAAGCTTAGGTAAAGTGCATTAAGTAAAGTGCACATAGAAATTCAAGACACGCCAAGAAGAGGTCTAGACGGTTTCATCTTTCTTGGAACCAGACATGAGAGGTCTAGACTAGGGGTGTGCAAAATGGATCATCCTAATCGAAAACTGCTCGAATCAGCCGGTTGGTCCGGTTCTTGAGAGTATCGGTCCGATTCCTGATTTATAAAAGTGGAACTGGTGTCCGGACGGTCCAGTTTCCGATTCTATTGTGGGAACTGGACTCAGGAACCGGACCGCCCGGACCGGACCGATATATATCCTAAAGTCACTTGTAGTCGAAAGCAAATAAAAAATATCGCAATTGTCTATATCAAGCGGAACCTCATTTCACATGGAAAAGAGTAAAATTTGCGACTTGTAAATGCCAGCGTACATCGGTTTGATCGCCTTGACCTTCTTCACTACTTGGCATTTTTATTTCTCCCGGTTGTTAGGGGATCAATACTTCTTCGCCTAATTGGCATCCTTTTTGCGCATGCTGATATCATGTATGGTTGTCAAATCTCACCATGTTTGGTTGGGAAATTTCTACATTGACCAGTTCCATTAGATCGGACCGGGCCGGACCGATGGTCCGATTCGGTTCTCGGTTCTAGGATCGGCCGATCCAGTTTCTGATTCCTAAGTGGAACCGAACCGTATCAGGAACCGATCACCCCTAGTCTAGACGGCCTCACATTTTGCTGAATTAGGCATATACGCAACCTCATTTGTACACATCCAACCGATAAGGGACTCTGATTTTCATGAGTTGGTGTGTGCAAAAATTAGTTGAGAAAGGGATATGAAACCGAGCGTATACTTAAATATTCTTTTCTTTCGCTTTAGATCTTTATTTTACTTGAGAACTAGTTTGGAATGAAGCTTAGTAAAAGTGAGGCGAAACCTGGCTTCCCTTAATGTATAGAAGATATATTATTTATATATTAACATTTTTATTAGCATCAGGCCAAGAAATTGAACATTTAATCAAGAGGCTTCAAAATGTTTAATCGATCTTTTTAGCAAAGATGGAAAAGGCAGCCATGACTTTTATTTCTTACTTTTTATTTCTTGACATTTGAAATTTGACTGATCTAGAAAACTATACATAGGGATATTAAGGTCATTTGCAATTGCTATCGGGCCCTTTTTCATAATTTTTTGGGAATCAAATTATGCATACTTTTATTGTGACAGATATTTTCGTTCGAATAACGGAAAAATCAAGGGGAGGTTTAAGTATGCACTTGCTATTTTCTAAAAGGAAAATTCTAAATAAGGACCCAAAGTGCTCTCATTTTCTTAAATAGGGCCCTGAAGTGAGCCGTGCGTCAAATAAGGATCTGAAGTGCCCTCATTTTCTCAAATAAGGGCCCAAAGTAAACCTTATCTCAAATAATGGTCTGAAGTAGTCATCTCAGTTTAAAAAAAGGGCCTCACCTCACTGGAGTCAAGGGCATTTTCATCTTTTAATTTTTTTGATTTTTTTCCTTTTCAGTTTTTTTCCATAAAAAAACTCAAAAATGAAAAAAAAAGCTAAAGTTAAAAAAAGAAAAGGGGAGGCCAGCCTTGCCTGTAGCCGCTGCCCCATCGCCGGTGGGCAGGCGGCGATCGCCGGTGGGGAGGCGGCGATGGCCGGCGAGGTCGCTGGCTAGAGGCGAAGGCTGCTGGCCCTCGCTAGAGCCGGGAGAGGGCGGCAACCCTCTCCCAGATCTAGGCGAGGGTCGCTGCCCTCCCCCAGGTCTAGGGGACGGTTGCTGTTGAGGCGTCGACAACCCTGCCGGCCATCGCTGCCACCCCACTAGCGATGGGGTGGCAGCCATAGGTGGGAAGGACTGGCTGCCAGCCTTGCCCCCTGTTTTTCTTTTTCTTTTTTTTTTTAAATTTTTTTAAATTTTTTTAAATTTTAAATCTAATTTAACTAAAATTTGTATTAAAATTATTTTTGGACGAAAATGCCTTAGGCTAGTCGGAAAATTTGGTTGGCTAGCGAGCTGGCGGGGTGAGGCTTCTATTTGAAACTGTTATAGCCACTTCAGGTCCTTATTTGATAACAAAAGTTCACTTTAGCCTCTTATTTGATATAAAATCTATTTCAAGCCTCTATTTGAGAAAATAAGAGCACTTTGGATCCTTATTTGGAATTAATCTTTTTCTAAATAAAGTTGACCTAGATTTTGAAGTTTTGGCAAATAGTGATAAGGATGACATCAATATCATAATTATTGTAAGATGCTTACTTTGGTGCCAAAAATATGTGCCACAATTTTTAAAGAGTAATGTTTAAGATATTGAAATGAAAAAACTGATGTGGCTCACTGAGTTCACTTAAATGGACAATTTCCAAAAGATTTGACAGTAAAACGGTTGTTTATAAAATTTTGGCACTAAAGTTTTCGCGCGAAAACTTTTAAAATTGTGTCATGCGTAATTTATATACCAAACAACATTGCCAAACGCATCAATTTTTCACAAATCAAGATATTTAAGTTAGATTGGTTTCCAAACGTTCCTTAGCATTGATCCTCGTAGTTGATCAAAGAGAAGCGCGTCTGGTTTAGCTGAAGGGACTTTGTTAGGACAAGTTAGGGCATCTGGTAAATTTTTTTGGAGAGCATTGTGTGAAGGGCATCATTGACAAAACTTGAAAGCTCTTCGGCTCGAGGCGAGTGGGGACAGCTTTCAGCATTTTCGGAATGATATTGTGGGATTTAATGACTTTTTTCCTTTCAATCTTGCCCTCGCTTATGTTTGAGCATTCCGCTTTTGTCCTCTAAAACCACCGTTCATGGTCTTTCTCATGCACTCTCTCTGTGCTCGTTAGTTGCGCAAGTCGCAGACGTCAAGGCTCACTTGGGATAGCGCCACCTCGACAGTGGTCACATGACCTCAGTGACGGGCTGCTATTTCTCTTTCAGGCTTCGCCTGAGGTGCCATCTTCGTCGATTTGTTCTTCCACTTCCATTTTTTTTTAATTTTAAAACAAAAGTCCTTTACAAGTTTTTGGCACATAGTGTTTTGCATTTTGTGAAACCCCTAAGGTTCTTTGTGTCTATGTATTTCGCAAAGCCGAATCAAACGCACCGTCGCAATGCTTGAAGCTTTGTTGTTCAATCTAAGGATAGAGCAAGGTCAGAGAAGAAATAAATACGAACTTACTAGAGGTGAAGAAAACTTTACTTACTTCCCTTTTTGTTAGGAAAACAAATTGATCATTGTGATTTTAGATGAAATTATTTTAAGAGAATGTTTGCTGAATGATTTTGCTTTTGAGTCTAACAAAACAAAGAAAAATAGTGCCAAAGTTAACATATTTTCTTTGTGATTTTTGCTTTTGGCTCGCTCTAATTTTTAAAACTTTAAAGCAACAATTTTGTGAATGATCAATTTAATGCCAAAACTTTTCCGATGATCACTTTTGTGTCAAAACTTTTTAAAGTAACCATTTAAGTGACTTCAACGAGCCACGCCAGATTTTCGGCAAACTAAGTCACCGTATTCACTTAGATGGTTGTTTTTCAAAAGTCGTGACACTTAAAATGATTGTTCAAAAAGTTTTAACATAAATGTAGACGCCCTATAAAAATTATGGCACTAATGACGCCCTTTTTGTTATAGGGAAAAAATAAAACTCATTTTGAGGTTATGAATTTTTGGACTTTGAGGTTTTCGTAGGTTCTTACTCGCATGTTTCTAGCCTCGATTTGCAATGTCAAGGGTTTAATTAAGTTAAGCGAAAGGCAGTGCACCGGCCGCGTGTCCTTCGCGTGACAGTATTTGGAGGACGAAAATGTTCAGCTCTCACACCAAGTGACATGGAGAAATATGTTTAGCGAGTGTCGCACACCGCATGCCAAGAGGTCAGACGTGGACGACAAGTCGCGATCATGGTGGTCATAAAGCACATCAGCTGACGGCGACGTGGTGTGCGACGTGCGCTCTCATGCATTGTTTTATCGTAGCGATGACTTCATTCCAAGATTTAATATGGAGGTCAGCACCCAAGGACAACAATATGCTGTCTGGGAATGAAGCACTCAACTCAATGCATCAGAATCGATTGCACTTGGAGTGAGCATTATTCATCACCCTCTTTTTGGCCTTTTTGCGTGTCTTTACTTATTATAGCAATCCAAACAGGTGATTTTGATATTATACATGAATCATGTTAGGCTGGTGGGGCATACCGAACAAAGTGTTAAGTTCACAATGATCACAACAAAGTTCACAGAATTCGAAATTTCAAGAAGTGACTTCAAAAATAACCTTTAACTCTAGGCTTATATTTCAATCTTCTCAATTAAAACGGATTATAATCACGCTAATACAAATGCCGGAATCTGATTTTGTCACTTTACTTCATCCTTGGGCCAATGCAGAGAATTGCTTGACAATTATGCATCCAAAAGTGGTGCTGTGAGTGGTGTGACGTGGGTGTTTCGGAAAGAGTACTTCTTTTTCATTCCTGTAATGCTATGCAGGGTAAATGAGTGCTTTACTATTTGATTCCTATATCGAGCTATTGGTTATAAAGAGTGGCCATTTTGAGGATGTTGTAGAGGTAGATTCAAGGCTAATGCTTTGCCCTCTCACTTTATAATCCTAAGATCAACCGCTCTTTGAGAGGGTGGCCGATCGTTTGCGCCTTTTGGTGCCGACATCGGGTTCAACCATGGGATTTTCGCTGCTCCCCCAAAACACTCGAGAACTGTGGAAGGAGTGGGAGCTGCGGTTGCTCGTCCTCCTCAGCTTGTTCCTCCAATTGACCCTTGTGACTCAGGGCTACAGGAGGAAATCCATCTACAGGTACTGGATCCGAATCGTGGTCTGGACTGTTGGCTGGCCTGTTTGGCTCGGCCGAGCGCCCTAGGATCACCATAGCGAGATATTAACGGTACGGTAAAAGGATGGATAGAATTTGTGCACCTGATTTGGATTCCATCGGCCTGAATGCGGAAATGACGATGAACCGGTGCCGTAGGTCTTCTCCCCTGTCGCCCCCGGATCCTCGGCGCTATGAGACCACCTCAGCCAACTCACGGAAGCCTTAGGTGAGTTTGAGAGCGTTTTAGAGAGATTGGAGAGAGTTGGGCGCAGAGGAGGGACCTGCAGCTCTATTTATAGAGTTTCCAGCCAGGCACTCTCATAACGGGCCGGGCCGAACTCGGCCCACACAAGCCGGGCCCATATCCGACTAATTAAGAAACTTTATATCCAAATTTATTAGACCAAACCTACAAGCGGGTAATAACAATCTCAATTAATGTAACCCACATTAGGAAAACGTTATATTCTCCCACTTGGGCTATATTAATTGAAATCGTACCTTATGTGCACCTTTATTTGGTCTATGGATAATTCTCAATAGTCAATCCGATCCCATAAAGTTTCAAACACCGAATCATGGCGGTAACTGCATGTAATCACGCAGAGCCTTCCATGGTCACAAGTGCCTTAGACTTTACTGATATGGATTCGATATGGTTGTGTGGCAAACGGATGATACTTCATAAAGAGTGATACCTCATGTGTCATCCACTTTATCAGTCCTCATTCTCTTTTCTTAAGTGTCACAAAAAACCTGATGTGTCACCAGAGAATATCTTTACGGTTCCAATGAACCTACATATGTCTTATCCTTATTGTTAACATTACTTTATGTGTAATAAGACATATCCTTAAGGCTAATAACTGAATGCCCATAGCCTTTACTCAAGGTTTACACAGTACCTTAAGATTTTCACCTTATATGTGTATTTAACATAACACAAATGCATTCAGAAAAAACTTTATTGAATGCAAATGAGTTGATACACATCCAAAATGTTACAAAGAGTAACAGAACACAGATGTAAACTTTATTAGAGCACAAATTAAAAACAGCTCCCACTAAACAACAGTATCCCAGGATACTCCTAAGCCCATGCTAACGACATGTCGTTCAAAAATACAAGGGCGAAGGCCTTTAGTTAGTGGATCTGCTACCATATCATCTGTGGAAATGTGCTCTACTGTAATGTCACCATCCCTGACTTTTTCCTTTATGGTCAAGTACTTGACCTCCATATGCTTAGACCCCTTGAGACCTCTGTTGTTGTTAACAAACAACACTGCAGAGTTATTGTCACAATACAACTGTATGAGCCGATCCACAAAATCAAATACGGTCAACTCCCTAATGAGGTTCCGGAGCCAAATTGCCCGAGTAGCGGCCGAAAAGCATGCTACAAACTCCGCTTGCATGGTAGAGGATGTCATTGATTTCTGTTTCTCACTTTTCCATGATATTGCACCTCCTGCTAACTTAAAGATATAACCCGTTGTCGACTTCCTTTCATCCTGACAGCCGGCAAAGTCTGAATCTGAATACCCTACCAGCTGTAGGTTCTGAACATGTCTGTAGATCAGCATATAGTCTTTTGTCCTCTTCAGGTACCTCATCACCTTCTTGGCAGCAACCCAGTGATCATGTCCTGGATTTGACTGATATCTGCCTAGAAGTCCTGTTGCCAAAGCAATGTATGGCCTAGTGCAAACTTGAGCATACATGATACTTCCAAGTGCACTAGCATAAGGTACATCCTTCATTTGGGTTTTCTCAACATCCGTATGAGAACACTGTGACAGACTCAGTTTATCACCCTTTATGACAGGAGCAATTCCTGGCTTGCAGTCCTGCATACTGAATCTTTCCAGAGTACGATTAACATATGTTCTCTGAGACAAACCCAATACTCGGCGAGAACGATCCCTATGGATCTCAATGCCTAGGACAAAGGACGCCTTATCAAGGTCCTTCATGTCAAAATCCTTCGACAACATTCGTTTTGTCTCATGTAGTAATCCAATATCACTACTTGCAAGCAAGATGTCATCTACATAGAGTATGAGAAAAATAAATTTCCTCCCACTGACCTTGCTGTATATACACTGATCTAACTTGTTCTCAACAAAACCTAATGAAGTGACAACACTATGAAACTTCAAATACCATTGTCTAGAAGCTTGCTTAAGTCCATAAATAGATTTCTTCAATCTACACACAAGCTCACCTGAATCATCAGCTGCAAAACCTTCGGGTTGCATCATATAGACTTCCTCATCAAGGTCTCCATTTAGAAAGGCAGTCTTAACATCCATCTGGTGTAATTCCATATCAAAATGAACTACCAATGCCATGATCACTCTAAAAGAATCCTTAGAAGATACTGGTGAAAAAGTCGCCTCATAATCTACTCCTTTTCTTTGAGTGAAACCCTTGGCTACCAGTCTGGCTTTGAATTTTTCAATCTTTCCTTTGGAGTCCCTTTTAGTCTTGTATACCCATTTGCAACCAATAGGCTTGTAACCTTTAGGCAATTTAACAAGCTCCCAAACACCATTATATTTCATAGACTGAATCTCGTCTTTCATTGCATCCACCCACATATCTGATTGAGGACAAGAAATTGCATCTGAATAAGTTACTGGATCAACCACACAGCCTATATCATAGTCATGCTCTCCCAGATAGACCATATAGTCCGGTGGTATAGCCGATCGTCTTTGCCTGATAGATCTCCTGAGTGGAGCTACTACTTCCTCATCCTGCACCTGAGGGGTTTGAAGTTCTTCATCAGGAGCTATTTCAATAATAGGATCCTGGACCACAACAGGCTCAGTCTGTGGTGTAGGGGGCTCCATAATTGTCTGTACAGGTAGAGAAATCGACACTGTAGTACCTACCATATTATTATCCTCAATGGTCTGTGAGCAACTACCCTTTTCGGCTACATCAAATTCCAGAAATTTCGCTGTCTGTGATTCGACAATTCTTGTACCTCCATGGGGATTGTAAAACCGATACCCCTTCGAATGATCTGGGTAAGATACGAAGTAACATCGAGTGGTTTTGGATTCTAATTTGCTCAATGTTGGATTGTATAATCTTACTTCTGCAGGACACCCCTAAACTTTAAGATGATTAAGGCTAGGTTTACGTCCAGTCCATAATTCAAAAGGAGTCTTTGGAACAGACTTAGTAGGAACACGGTTTAGTATGTAGAGAGCTGTCCTCAAGGCTTCACCTCACAGAAAATCAGGTAAGTTCGTCCTGCTAATCATACTCCTCATCATGTCCATGAGGGTGCGATTCCGTCTTTCGGCCACACCGTTTTGCTCAGGACTCCCGGGCATAGTAAATTGAGCTACTATTCCAGAATCTTCCAAGTATTTGGCAAATGGCCCTTTCAGCTGTCCAGCATCGCCATGCCTGCCATAATACTCACCACCTCGATCAGTCCTGACAACCTTTATGACTTTTCCCAGCTGTTTCTCGACTTCAGTCCGAAAAATCTTGAACTTGTAAAGAGACTCAGACTTCTCCTTAATCAAGAACAGATAACCATATCGGAAATAGTCGTCTGTAAATGTGATGAAATAGAAATTTCTACACAATGTTGCCGTATAGGGTCCACTAATGTCAGTGTGAATGACCTCCAACAGGTCAGAACTTCGGACTGCGGTTTTCTTCTTTATCTTGGTCATTTTACCCCTACAACAGTCTACACAAGTATCTAGGTCACTTTCAAGAGTAGGCAGGATGTTTGTCTTTATCAGCCTTTCCACTCTTTCTTTAGAAATGTGACCAAGTCGTTTATGCCACAATGCATAAGACTGTTCCTTAGGTAGAGGTCTTTTGGAAACAACCCTTTTAACTGTACAAGCGACGTATATATCATTGGGAGATAAACACAATCTGTACAATCCATTCGATATGTTGCAGCACCCAACCTTATTTGAATTAAAGAACATAGAAACTATACTGTTCTTTATTTCAAAAGAGTAGCCACAAACATCCAAACTTGATACGGAAACTAAGTTCCGTCTGAAGGAAGGTACATAAAAGGTGTTTCTTAACATCATATTAAAACCAGAATCCAAAATTAATATGACATCTTCCACGAACTCGACGTCGACTCTCTTGTTGTTTCCTACAGTAAGCTTTGATTCATCCTGATTTGGCTTCCTTCTGTTTGTGAATCCCTGTATGGTATAAGCAACATGATTAGTTGCACTGCTATCTAGCCACCAAGAACTGGATGAAGCTTTTGATAGGTTGGATTCACAAACAAATGCCAAAGAATCAATACCTGACTGTTGACGCTTGGACAACCAAGTTTTATATCTATTGCAGTCTTTCTTCATATGACCCTTCCTCCTACAAAAGTAACAGTGAACACAATTCTTCTTCAAGGGTGTTTTCTCAGGACCCAAATAGTCCACATGACCGGTGCTTTCAGGAGTGCCTTTCTGAGTACGATTCTTGAACTTACTACTCTTCCTGCTACTGGAACTAGAGGCATAGAAAGCAATATTCCCTTTATCTTTCTTTAGTTTCTCTTCCTCTGCCACTACCCTAACTATCAGGTCATTGACCGACCATTTTTCATCTTGGGAATTATAGTTAGTCTTTATAATTCCAAATTTAGTAGGAAGGGTGTTCAGGGCTTGATGCACAATGTAAGCATCAGAAAGGATAATATCATGAACCTTTAATTTTGTCTGGAGGTCTACCATCCTAAGGACGTAATCCCTAACCCCACTTGAATCATCATACCTCATATTATTGAGTAACTGCATGTATGTCCCAGCCTCGGCATTAGATGAGACACGATTCCTTGCTTCTAGGGTTTCCATCATTTCTTTAGCAGTGCAGTCAGCTGGCAAACTACTCTTCAAGTGGTCCTTAATGGATCGCTTCATCAGTAACAAGCAAATCCTATTGCTCTTTTCCCAGACGGCACTCAGTGCCTTTTCTATGTCCGTACTTTCAGCAGTGACATCTGCTGGCTTATCCTCAGTAAGAGCAATATGAATATCTGCCAGCTCCATACCAAACAGAAAATCCTCTTTCCATTTTTTAAAGTTTGAACCAGTAAGAACCTCAATACTTATGGAGTTGCCGTTCAGGGAAAAGGTGACTGTTAAAAACAAGCAATGTCTATAATCAGCATCATGTGAGTACTTTTCTGAGAATTACACACATCATCATATAATCACCTTTGGGCAGAATACATGATATGCAATTGTATATCCTCTACATTACAACGCCCATGAGAATATATTCCAATCTTTTATGAATTTACCACCTTTGGGTGTATGAACCACTAGGATTAGTCATTCCTCACGCATGTTGTATATGCACCCCTCCATGAACCAATACATAATCACCTCCTTTGGGAGTATAATAATGCATTAGAACAGGAGATATCCTAACAATACGAGACTGATATTTCTCAAACTCAATCAAGTGTGCCACTTTGGCGGTCACTACCAAATTGAATCATTGAAACTCTCTTATACTGAGAATATAAACTTTATGTCTCACATATACTATATAGATGTAATTCTAGACCGGAAGACATGGGCAATGTCTCTAAAATTACATACCATGCTAATTACATTACTTTATACATTGATATATGTTGAACCTTACACATACTATCAATGAAACATGATCTACACATCCTTATGGCATCATATACATGTAAGATTTAATATGTATCTCTTAAACCATAGAGAAATACAGGAAAATACGAAAATATACCCTAAAAATACGCGTATATAGGGTTCCGTATGTATTTTCACATCCTTAAAAGTATCAAACATGTAAAATAAATATACCAAAGTGTAGAGAATCTCAATACGAGCACGCCGGTACCTTGCACGCTCCACTCGGAGACCGGACGTGCTCTCACGCGCCTCCTGAAGGTGCGACGCGTGGGCTTCACGCGCTGGCGCCTAAGCCGGCCAAAAGGCCGGTCCGACCGGTCCGATCGCCGACCGGTCCGACCGGTCCGACCGCCGACCGGTCCGACCGGTCCGACCGCCGACCGGTCCGACCGCTTTCCGGTCCGACCGGTTGACCGGTTCGGTCAACGGGTCGGGTCAACGGGTCGGACTCCGGGTCGGGTCGGGTCGGGTCGGGTCTGGAGTCGGGTCCGGAGTCGGGTCGGATCGACTCGGCTAGCGGAAACCCTAGCGCGTGCGTTGCACGCGCCTGGGAACACCCGCGCGTGGCCGCGCGTGTGCCGCCGGGGCTCTCGGACGCCCCGGCGCGTCGCCGCGCGTGCGGCCGTTTCCGGCGGCCCCAGGCGGCCGGCGACCACTCATTTTTCTCGTCTCGCGACGATCTATCCATCTATGTGATTTATTCTAACTTTAAACGGATGAAAAAATCAGAAACCCATACGAACAGTACCGGCCCGTTTCTCGACTATGGCGGCTCTGATACCACATGTTGGCCGGCCCGTTTGGCTCGGCCGAGCACCCTAGGATCACTATAGCGAGATATTAACGGTACGGTAAAAGGATGGATAGAATTTGTGCACCTTATTTGGATTCTATCGGCCTGAATGCGGAAATGACGATGAACCGGTGCCGTGGGTCTTCTCCCCTGTCGCCCCCGGATCCCCGGCGCTATGAGACCACCTCAGCCAACTCACGGAAGCCTTAGGTGAGTTTGAGAGCGTTTTAGAGAGATTGGAGAGAGTTGGGCGCAAAGGAGGGACCTGCAGCTCTATTTATAGAGTTTCCAGCCAGGCCCTCTCATAACGGGCCGGGCCGAACTCGGCCCACACAAGCCGGGCCCATATCCGACTAATTAAGAAACTTTATATCCAAATTTATTAGACCAAACCCGCAAGCGGGTAATAACAATCTCAATTAATGTAACCCACATTAGGAAAACGTTACATGGACAACATACCTATCGGCCGACTCCATCGCAACCCTCACGCTCGGCGTCCTCTCGAACCGCCTGGCCAACATCAAGGAAACGAAGGGGACGATCGATGCGAAGAGCCAGATCACTGCTTTCTGGGCGCCGTTCCTTCTCGTCCACTTGGGTGGGCCCGACACGATCACCGCGTATGCCCTGGAGGACAATGAGCTATGGCTGAGGCCGGTGGCGCGGCTTTGTGTCCAGGTAGGACTAGCTTGTTACATCTACTTCATGGCCTTGTCGGGGTCTACGCTGTCGATATTAGCAGCTGGGATGATCCTGATGGGGTTCATCAAATATGTAGAGAGGGCATTGTGTTTTTACTTGGCAAGCGAAGATCGACTTCGAGATTCGATGCTTTCGCTTCCTGATTTTGGTCCCATATACCCCAGGATAATGGAGCAGTACGCTCTGAAGAAAGAGGAGGGTTACCGAGTCGGCATTGACGAGGTCATTGTGGTTCCGGCTCCAGAGGACCTCTCAGTCTCAGTGAACAGCGGTCGAGCCGGCGACGAACAGAAAGCCACAACTCTGATCAAAGCCTACGAGTTGTTCAAGATCTTCAAGCTTCTCTTCGTGGGCCTTATCCTCAACTCTGGCGACCTGGCGGTCAGTAAGCGCATGTTCGTGAACCCTGCCATGGACTCGGTGACAGCTTTTGGGATCGTAGAGATTGAGCTCGGGTTCATGTACGATCTGCTCTACACCAAGGCACTGTTGCTGAAACGTGCCTGGGGCATCATTCGTTGGGTCATTAATCTCTCGGTGCCGTGTGCCGTGCTAGTATTCTTCTCCTTACAGGATAGGAAGTATTACCCCAAAGTTGACATCTATATCACCTTCTTGCTGATATGCGTGGCTATACTTTTAGAGATTTACTCGGCTCTTCTCGCAATTTCATCCGATTGGGTTGGCCACTGGCGGCTTCAGAGACCTGGCGGATCAACAATAACATCTGCCGTGGCTTTTCTCCAGATCTGCCCGAACCCAAGATGGTCGAATTCCGTGGCCCAGTTCGGCCTCTTGGGGTTATCTATTAGGAAAAAAAACAAGATCTTCCGCAAGTATCCGAAGCTTGCCAAGTTAGATGAGAAGTTGGAGAAGAACTTCTGCGTCGGTTACAAAGAGTTCAAGAACAACATCAAAGAATGGACCTTCCATCACATGAGGGGTTCGGTCGATTATCTGGAAAAATACAGCAGAATGAAGAGCGTGATGACGAGTCTTAAGCTGGAGGCTAGCGATGTACTGATGAGGTCAAACAACGATCACCTGAACTGGACTGTGAAAGATATGGAGTTCGAACAGAGCATCCTCATCTGGCACATCGCCACTGAGCTCTGCTACTACAAGGACCTCGACAAGATGCAGGGAGAAAGCGCGGAACACGTCACGGACTACAAGATGAGTAAGTTGGTCTCTCGGTACATGCTCTATCTTTTAGTACTCCATCCTTCCATGTTGCCAACAGGGATAGGGGCGCTCCGATATGAAGATACTTCGGTCGACGCTCAGAAATTCTTCGACGACAAGCTAGCGGTGTTGTCAAAGAAAGAAACCAGGATCAACCCATCGGTTGTCAAGAAGTGGGCGCAGAATTTATTCAAGAAAGAGAAACATGGCCACACCCGTGTTAAAAGCTGTGAAAAGGCGCACAAGTCAGCAGAGTCGCGCGATCTATGCGAAGTCTGCCATCTTCTGCTCCAAGTGGGAACTCAGCTGCCCGCCACGAAAATGCGCGGTGGCAAAAGCAGGTCAGTGCTGTTTGATGCGTGCCATCTCGCATCCCAGTTAAATAAAATCGAGCGGGAAGGCGTCGGTAGGAAATGGAACTTGATCGGCAAGGTCTGGGCGAAGTTTCTGATATACGCAGCTTGCCAAAGCAAAGGCTTTGAACACTCGGAGAGCCTGAGCAGCGGAGGAGAGCTCATCAGCCATGTCTGGCTTCTAATGGCACATCTCGGCGTAGCGGAGCTGGTGCAGACTTCCGAAGCACAGTGCATTACCAAACTGATCCTGAGCTAGTGCCTTCAGGTGGAATGCGACTTTTGCTTAACCTACTGTTACTTGAGTAAGACGAATAAGTGAAGCTCATCATCATGAGATGGTGAGGCTGAGTTGTTGCAAATATATGTTGCACTTGAGGACCCAGGAAATAATGAAACTGTGTATCAGTCGTTCTTCTTCACGGAAGATTCGAGTACCTCAAAGTCGTTCGTAACTTTCGCCATATCTTTGATTCGTAGCTTTCAATTAATAAAAAAAAAAAGTAACTCTTAACCTACCATAAATTATAGTAGCTAGGTTTTTATTTTTGGTCGAATAGTAGCTAGGTTGTCTACAAGGTTAATAACATTTTACTTAGAAAAATCCAGTCTGGGGCCGGATTTTGCCTATTTATCACTTCTAGTTATGACTTTCTCTAAAAAAATTTAAAAACAAAAAAATTAGTTGAAGGTCCAAAAAATAACGTATGTGGTTTTACGCGGCAATATTTGAATACTTTGGAAAGTTTCAAGTGTTTTGTAATATATAAAAGTCAAAATATGAGCGCCCCGAAATTCATGAAAAATTAAAAAGTAACTCTTTATTCCTAAAAGTGGTTCGTAAATATCAAATGCAAATTTTAGACGGTTCGAATTTCTTTGTTTTGTTTTTATCTGTGCAATATTATGCAGCAACTTCTCTGACTACACTTATATTATTAAGGGATAAGTGCATTGTAAGTTTTAAAACTTGTAACAAAAGTGCACTTGAATCTTAAAACTTTTAAAAATACAATTTAATCCTAAAATTTGTCACGAAGTGTAACTGAATCCTAAAACTTTTAAAAGTATAATAAAGTCCTAAAATTTATCAAATTGTTCTAATCAAGTCCTTATGTTGATTGTATTTATTGAAAGGCTTATACTCGAACTGAACTTTCTTGATAAGTTTTAGAACTTAATTGTACGTATTGAAAGTTTTGGGGCTTGATTTCATTTTCGCGACAACTTTTAGGACTTGATTGCACTTTTTGAAAGTTTTAGGACTTAATTGCATTTAGTGCACTTATCCCTTTTTTTAAAATAAGGGTTAATATCACGAAAAATTTCAAACTGGTACACATGTGATAAATTTGCTCCAAACTAATTTTTTAACTATAAAAAAATTGCAAACTGGTATACCTGTGATAAATTTACAGACAGCACCACCGGTACTAGATTGACTATATCTGTTAAGGTTTTATATTACTCTTGCTAACACGAGTACTAATTCTTCCTCTACTTTCACATACTGAAACAGTAGACACATGTTTATCGAATTCTCTTTACAAATGTCCTCACTTAGAAATAAATCACAAACCCCATCAAACGTCAAACTTATTGATCTAGAAAAATTATTAACAACAGTAATATTAATATTCAACTGTCAGGTAACGAGCTTTTAAGATTTGGTATCTAAGTGAAAGTTGATTTTTTATGAGACAAAAAAAGTTTGGGTTAAAATCGTCATTGAAGGTAAAGCTGGTGTTTTTTTTGGAATTATGCCCGAATATTAAGATTGAAATATATTTTGAGCTTGCTTTATAATATAAAGATTTTGATCACCCAAAAAAATAAATTCCTGGTTAAATTTAGAAATGTTGGTCCTAAGTGAGACCCTAAATTGCTTTGTGTGGAGCCTTGGATCTTCGGTTTGTGGTTACCCTGTAACCTCACCCAATCAGGGGTAGTTTAGTTTTCTATCAACAGGGATCATTTGAACCTATCCACCAATGTGACCAGCTACTAGACAACATTTTTTTTATTTCAATGTACCGGTGTCGGCACGCCTTGCTCCTCTCAATCCCTCCTTTATCTTTGTATTTAGGTGAAAAAAAAAAAAGAAGCGTGAAAATGGCTGAGAATATAAAAACAAGAAAAAAAAGAAAATATGGAAAAACGAGCAGATCCATAACCCGATCCGATCGTTCCTCCATCCTCCTTGCGGACGCTCCGCTCCCGCTGCACGACGCCGACGCCATGGAAGAGCTGCCGCCGCCGCTCTCCGATACCCGCTCGATTCGTCGCCCGAGAAGCGTCCCTCTCTCTCCACCCAATCTCTCGACCCTCGTCGTCGCCGCCGCCGCCGCCATCGTCCTTGCCTCGTTCTTCGGCAGCGCCCAGGGCATCAGGTTCGCGAATCGGATCCCCGACCCGGCCGCCGGATCCCCGACCCGGCCCACGAGGACCGCCGTCTTCGCCCTCGGAAGCTTCTGGCGGTCCGAGGCCGTCTTCGGCTGCCTCGGCGGCGTCGTCCGGACCGCCGTCGGTTACGCCGGCGGTTCCAAGCCCAACCCCGAGTACCGGAGCTTGCGCGATCACGCCGAGTGCGTTCAGGTAGTTTTCTTCGCGAATTTTGATTCGGTTTTATGGTATGGGGCTGTTGCGAGAAGATTCCGTGCAATTGCAAATTGAATGGGAGACGGAGAACGTTGGGGTTGTACAGATCAGCAGCTGATAGTGCTATCGACTGAGTACATAGTTTCAACGATTGGAAATGCTTAGCTATCATTTGTCGACTAGTTTGGATGCCATCGTTCTTGTCTCTTTCAGTTTCAGAATCCTGCCCTTCACATTGTTGTTTCCTTGCACCTCCATTAGTGTGGCTGTTAGAATTTCTTCCTGATAATTGAGGACACCATTCGCTAGAGTCGTTCGGGTATTGAGCATCAGATGCCATTGCCCGTCGGTATTTTCGGCTTTATTTTGACGAAACATCAGAGTTTCGACTCTGTGAAAATGGTGAAAGACTGCATGTTGGTCGCTTGTGATCAGTTGAATGAGTCCTGCATGTTTATGGAATAAGGGTATTCTTGTCAGTCTCTTAGTGTCTGGTTGATGAAGAGACTGACATAGGACCTAGAAAGAGGTAAAAGAGAATGTTTGATCCTGTAAGTTTGCATTTTCGTCATTTGTGATATGCTGACGAGGTGAAAGGTGCTGGATTATTCTTTCGCTTTCCTCTGAGGATCAGTCTGACTTATGCATGTCATTCATTTGGATCCATACATCTTGGGGCCATCGATGTTTCTCTAAAGGAGGTCAGGGGGCTCGTCAAGGATAGCTGTCCTTAAATGACGAGAATTTTGTTGGAGACAGAGGGCATATGAGGTTAGGATTTGATCAAGCAGAAGCAGATTTGGGATGTGAACCCTGTTAGCATGAAGGGGTAAATCATGATTCAAACTGAGAACTATCAAATGAAAGCATTGTTTCAACTCTCCCCTTTCTTTTCCGTCCTGTCGCATTTCTTTTTCCTTTTGGGGAGCGGGAAGGAGGAGGAGGAGGTTGGCGAGAAATTTTCATTTATAAATCCTCTCTTTTGGGCAAGAGAGTTTCTAAACTTCTGTATGTCCATGGTTTTGGGTTCTTGTGAGCATTACTATTAAGTATTCCTAATCAGAACTTCATCTTTTGATTACATGAAAATTGCTAGTTGGTATCGATATTTACTCTTGCTTTGTTTGTTTTCGTGAATGCTGCTCCACAGGTGGAATATGATCCTAGATTGATTAGTTACAGGCAACTTTTGGATGTCTTTTGGTCTAGTCATGATTCAAGGCAGGTTCTTGGGCAAGGTCCAGATGTTGGTAACCAATACAGGTGGCAGCAATTATTTGCATTGGCAGTTTTCCCGTTTATCAGAATTAGGATATGTCATCTGTTGCTTTGTGTCTACCTAACATTTATGGATGGACTTCTTGTGTTGTCAGGTCAATTATCTTCACAAATGGAACTGAAGAGTCCAGGCTAGCAGCCCTCAGCAAAGAAAGAGAGCAAACCAAGTCCAAGAGCAGTGTTGTCACTACTCAAATTCAACATCTTGAAACATTTTATCCTGCAGAGCCTGAACATCAGGTTAAGTATTTTGGAACCGCTTCATCATTATTTGAAAGTGTACATATCAGAAAATTGAATCCTCCACAGTCATGTTAACTGAAGAGGTCAGAACATTTTTTGGCTGATTATCAAGTTGATGTGTCTGAAGACGTATTTCTTTATTTGCACCTGTCTATATCTGTTATTACATTGAAAATTGGGTCCACCCTAGCCTTCCTCGGTTCCTCTGCAATGTGTTATGGCACTTCTAGTTCTTTAGTTTGGTTTCCCCTTGCAATCCCAATGCATATATTGCGGACATATCTGAAATCTTCAGCTCTGTCACTTGAGAGATGCATGCACTCCGTATGAATTCTCAAATGTACCATCTGGGACTTTCGTTGATTACAAGGAACTGGAAATAATCTCTTCTCCCCAGCATTTCTGATGAAAATTCCCATACCATGAAATGTGCAGAAGTTCGAGCTCAAGCGGAATCCCCTCCTCCTCCAGCTGATGGGAAACCTGCCTGAAGAGGAACTTCAGAGATCCCGTTTGGCTGCAAAAATGAACAGTTTTGCAGCTGAGCTTTGCCCACCTCACATTCAGAAGCAGATCGACGCGAAGATCGGCGATATCATCAGAAAAAGTTGGCCTCTCTTGAGAAATGTGTAGTTCCTAGATTAAACAATATAACAATTTTCTCGGATGACAACAATTCATCAGTCCACTCCGCGCTAGGAGCTGTAAATCCAACTTTTCGAGAGGAAATCAGATAATATTTGATGACATGCAACTGTAATTGTCCTGTGGATGTCCCCATCTTTTTGCACCTGCAAAATGTTCATCGGATCCCATGTAGTTTTTCTGTGGCACTTCTGGCAAAGACAATCGTCCTGCTAATCATGCACTGTATTACTGAGATTTGCTTTTGTTATATCTTGCTTTATGACGTGAATTAGGGCCCATTTGGTAACTTGCTAAATAGTAAAAATTTCTATTCTTTTATTCTCAGAATCAGTTTGGAAACAGAAATCTGTTTGTTAAATTTTTTGTGTCCGGGCACAATTTTCCAAAAAATTGTTCCCAAAATCAGTTTTTGAATAAAATCAAGAAGCAAAAAAAAGTAGCTTACTGATTCTGGAACAATTTTTCTATTTCTGATTCTTCTTGATTTTCTTCTTCTTTTTGGTTTGTCGTTGTTCTTCGGCCTGCCGCCCGCCACCTGCAGGCCATTGGCCGCCGGCGACCGGCCATGGCCAAGGAAGGGAAGGGAAGGGAAAGAAAGAAAAAAAAAAGAAAAAAAGGAAAATAGAAATAAATATTAAAAAATCAAAATATTATTAATAAAATGAAATTTTGTGTAGTTACCAATGTATTTCTGTCCTTTTTCTATTCTAAGAATAAAAATTTTGGGTAGTTACCAAACGCATTCAAATGCTTAAAAATTATTTTTGGGTACGGAATAAAAAAGAATCATTTCTAAACAGAATCTGTTCTCGGACACAGAATAGTTATCATGCACAGCCTGACTTCTCTTTACTTTCCATGTCTTGAAACTAAAGCTGCTTTATTATAGAAAGTTTGAAATATACGTTGAGAAAAGTAAAATGGAAAATTTTAAAAACTAAAATCACCAAATAATTAAGGGTGGTGCTTTTTCCACTCGTCTTTTTTCCACTCATCTTTTGCTTTTGCACTTCCTTTTACGGTGTATTCATCGTATTACCCTCGCTAAGAGTCAAAAGCGAGTGGGGTTCATTTGGGAATTTTTCATTTGTTTCTTTTTTTCTTCTTCCACTTTCCTTTTGCTTTTCGGTGGTTTTGTTGATTAGCGAGCCCACGGATCTGAAGTTCTCCCTCAATGGTTCCTCGATAACAATGTCGATCTATTTATCCTCTTGAATGGCCAATTGCACATGCATCAGGATTATCCTCTTCGCGTTCAAGTCTTGCTCGCATTGCCCGTGAGCTCAAACGCCTCGATCGTTTTGTTTCGATGCTCAGGAATCATCGCGAGAATCAAAAGCATCTTCGGAGAGAATTACAAGTCCTTTTCTGCACTGATAAAGCTTGATCATGATTAGCGCGCTTAATCCTCATCCTGCTATGGAAGTTCAACACCAAGGCTGAGCTCTACACGGAAGTCTTGCTCTCCTGCCTATTTCTCACTAATAATCTGAGCTCCATGGAGTAAAAGTCGAGATTGACGAACCTTAGATATGCGAGGCGTGCGAAAAAGGTGAGGCAATATGCGGCCGCGGCATAGAGCAAGGTCCTCTCGTCGCCGCCGGAGGCGGCGTCTGAGGGATGGTCGACAGAGGTGGCAAGGGCGTGCCTCCAGAGTTTGACACGGCATTCGAGGAGGAGTATCGGAAACAGATGTCGTGGACCGTGCTAGACAAGAAGATCATGAGGGAGGAGATCAAGCTGTCCCTCGTGCATGGACGTCTCGGAGGAGGAAGATGAAGACACGCACAACGGGCCTCGCATTCAACTCCGTGAGATACAACATTCTAAGGTGGAAAAAACGAGGGGTAATATTGTTAGTATAACGTGAAAAGGGAGTGTTTGAGACAAATGAGGAGCGGAAAAAGCGCCACCCATAATTAATATAAAATTTAAAAGATAGCTTATGCAATTAAACGAATAACTTCCGCTCTAAATTCATATAATAGACATGCGAGGTTGCTGCAACAAAACTGCTTTATTCGAGTAATTTGATTTAGTTCATTAACGCTGAACAAAATATTGTGATACCCTTCAAAAAAAGAAAAAAAAAAATTCTAAACATAACCAATAAGCGTGTCTTGTCTCTTCGTTTACATCATATCTCATATTACAACGATTCAAAATATGCGCACAGATATCTCACTCGCAAAGCGCGGCCCACGTAATTAGTCGTTAGATAGATTTTATAATAAATAATTCACGTCGAAATTCTCACAAGCGTTCATAACAATATAAGTATTTTAAGAAATTTGTAATTACATACATAAATTAATTACGGAGATGAGGGATTTATAGTTCCAAGATGGGATAATGATATAAATAATCCCTCAACTTTGACTTATTGTATAATTTGCTTCATGAACTTTTAATTGATTCAATGTGATCTTTAAATTTTATTTTGATATATAATGTGATTTATGAACTTTTAATTTGTGCAATATAATCATATAGTCCAATGATTATATTGAATATGCATCAAAAGTTTAAGAATCATATTAAATAATTAAAAGTTCATAAATTATATTATATATCGAATCAAAGTTTAAGGATCATACGTATCATTTCCCGTTCTAAGATATCGATTGAAAAAGCTAACGCCGGGGATGAATTATTTTCAATGATGTGTCTATTTCTAATATACGGAAAATAGTTTTCTTTTAAAAAAAATCCATTATTTAAAGTTCACATAGCAGCCCCTATTCGACCAAAATATATATATATATATATATATATATATATAGCAGCCCCTATAAAAGGCCGCTTCCATTCCTTGACTCTCCTTCTCATCTTCTCCACCGAGCTCACCACAATCGAACTCAACGCGGCGAGAAGGCAGAACGAGGTGTCGACGCGCCGCCGTCTCCAGCTGCCAAGATAGAGTCCGCCGATCGCAAGAGGAAGCGACCGCCCCCGACCTCCTCGTCCGCCGATCCAGCCGCCGCCGCCGCCGCCAAGTCCGGCAGCCTCAGGGACAAGCACCGGGCGAGGGCCAAGATGTCGTCGTCGTCGGGGGCGAACCAGGTCCGCGCGTCGCACATCCTCGTCAAGCACGAGGGATCCCGGCGGAAGGCCTCGTGGAAGGATCCGGAGGGCCGGGTCATCCGCAGCACCACCCGCGAGAGCGCCGTCTCGCAGCTCAAGGCCCTCCGCGAGGACATCGTCTCCGGCAAGGCCAAGTTCGAGGACCTCGCCTCGCGCTTCTCCGACTGCAGCTCCGCCAAGCGGGGCGGCGATCTCGGTTAGCCCCTTTCGTTTAATACTGTTCGCTCTGGCTCGTCGATAATTGGAGATGAGCTTTGTTGTTGTTGAATCTGCATCTACTCATTTGATGGAGTCTGCCTTCTATACTGTTTATGTCTGAGAAATCCACGGGACTTTAGCTGTTTTTTTGAAGCCGGAAGTTAAAAAAATTTAACTTTATTCATGTCCCTGAAACAATTTGTTCTTGATTTGATTGGAAGAAAGATTATGTAGCTGGAATTTGATAAATGAACGTATTTGTAATATTCGGTTGTTAGTTTAATCTGTTGTAAAGTTTTAACCTCGTGAAGACGGAGTTAGGAGCTATAGCGTCTCTACCTTTGATGCCAGATGTGCATCGATGGGGCTTGATTAAGTTCTATCCCTATCTAGCCTTTTAATTTTGCCAAATGCGTGTTTTGTGGAGTTATCCGTGGTCGCTAGGAGGTAAATTACTGGAGAATAGTCTACGCCATCTCATGGAAAAGGATATCATGATTTGAGCGAGTGTGGCAGATCCGAATATATGATTGCAGTTTTGACCAGATAGCGGATGTTACTAATTCTTCCCGACCATTGTTATTGCAGCTCACAGGCATGGCGTGTTAACTCACCAACTTCAAAACTTGCGGAAGAATCCATTGTCTCTTTGAAATTCAAACTACATGAACTAAAAAGAAATACTCTAAGCGGCTTCTATGAGCTATATTTTCTGACTTGTGCTATATCAAACAGTTTTCAGTATACTTTTCTCATGTTATTACATGTCTGGAATGTTCTTGTATTGTTAAGGAAATAAGATAAAAGTTCATCAGCTGAATAAGGTATCTTTCCATCACTTTTTTCATGGTTTTCTGCCAATAGACCCCCATATACATGATAGGTGTCTGTTCAAAAGAAGAAAGAATTTGGTCTTAGTGTGTGCTGCCTAGGTCCCCTTTAATATGAGGAAAAATCTTCCAGTAAAGGGAATGTGAAAAAAACCAACAGCCCGTGGAGGGAGCTTCGTCCTTTGTTCGACTTTGGCTGTTAAAGGGCTTTGATTTTGCATCGAGGGAAAATAAAGGTGGTCAAAAAGTTGTATCGAGAAGGAAAGAGCTTATTCAAATGCTGCCTTTGACTCGTTTTGGGCTATTTGGAAGGAATGATATATTTGAGCTTTTGATTGTAATTGTAATTTGATAGATACACTCCAGGATAGATGGGGTTCATATGCTATCGTAGCTTTACGAGACGTCTGCATGATTTATTCCAACCTAGAGGCATTTGAATAAAAGTTGAATTTGCTCGATACGCTCCAGCATAGATGGGGTTCATATGCTGACTTTGCTTTACAAGACAACTTCATGATTTATTCCCAGCTAGAAGCTGTATTTCCATTGCGTGTACCCTGCTGTGGATCATTTTCCTAGACGATTTTGTGGCACCCTTGTCTCCCTTGATGAAGTTTGCCTTCACTGATGTAACAATGCTGTTTCTTAAACCAGGTCCAATTTGCATCTTAGAATGACAAAAACAGTTTTTGAATGAAAGACAAAAAATATTAAGTGTGAGGCACCAGCATGCTTCATATTCCCCGACCTAGTTGTTATGTCATCAGAATTTGTAACTTCAAGCCTCATCTTCCTTGTTCCTATTACTACACCCGAATGGTGAATTTGACAAATTTCTTAAAATCTGTGTTGGCCTTTTCAATGATTCTTCCATTTGAAAAGCTTTTCTGGCGAAGAAGTCCAAGTGATGACGTATGGTCTAATTGCACAATGCATGACTGTGAGAGTTGGGGACAGTGTAAAGAAAACATGATGCGCTCTTGTAGTTCGAATGGTTTTCGCTGGCATGGCTTTGATCTCCATTTAGAGTTGCAGAAAGACAGATGTGTTGCTAAACCAATATGATGGAAACAAGTAAATGAAATACAAAGGAATGCATGATTAATGTGTTTCTGTTGCACCTGTCTTAATGGAGGACAAGAAAATACCAATTTCAATTTCGAGAGGAGGCCAAAGTATAAATAGTTTCACTAAGTTAAACCAAACATCTCCACCCTCGTCAAACCATTAAAACCAGCCTCACAAATCTCTTGTTTCCAAGCTATTGCCAGTTTCATTCCTTTACAAAGGCTAATTAGCAGGTTTACTTCAATAAGGAAGTTAACTGACTTATATATCAGGGTACCATGTATTTCCTCAATTAAAAGATCCTCATTAACTACAAAAATGAACAAACGCAATATAAAGTATTAACCAATTGAGCTTTCCCTGATCCCCCAACCTCATAACAAGAGAAAAGACATGGTTTGAATGGCTTCAAATTGATTGTTGTGTTGTAAAGTTTCTTTCTTATGGGGTGATTTATGACATGTGTGGGGGACGGGGGTGGAGTGATGGGGGGACCTGAAACTGGGCTTAGTTGTGCCTGTGAGGAGGAAAAGTTGTTTTGTGCTATTCTATTGATAGAAGGAACTTATTATAGTAGTGTTGAGCAATTTACTGAATGTTAACAGTGTCCCTCTCCTTTTGTTATCCTAAGGAGCTAATCTACGATGTTGAAATGGCTGCCCTTCCTTGTTCTGTTTAGGAATAGCAAGAAGTTACTGCAATTCCCATTCCTACTTCAAATGAAGAGGGATGAACACATAAATTGAGAGATGCAGCAAATTGACAGCTCTTCGGTGCTTTATCAAGAGCTTGACCCATGTGGTTTGGACAGGGTGATATGTATATGAGTTTATACTAAATTTTAATCTTAAGAAATCAGACTCGACAATGTGCTCAGTATTTTTCTGGAAACATTGAGACATTTTTTTCCTGCTTTTCTTTCTTTTGACTTTACTCTCTTTTCGATGTGCATTCACAGTTGTGTGTGAACATGCCTCGATGAACATTTTCTTCTGGTGATATATTCTGCAGCTTCATGTGAAGTGAATTAGGTTTATATCTCTGGCTTTGCACTGTCAGACATCTAACTCTACCAATAAAGAAAAGGAGAAAAAGGAAAAGAGAACGAAAGGAATGACAAAGGACTATGCGTGACGCTTTTCAGTGTGTAGCATGATGAAGAATCGGTATATAATCTAACAAACCTCTTAATACTTCTGCAGGTCCTTTTGGGCGAGGCCAGATGCAGAAACCTTTCGAGGAAGCGACTTATGCTCTCAAGGTTGGCGAGATTAGTGACATCGTTGATACTGACAGTGGGGTTCACATCATAATGAGGACCGGCTAAAACATAGTTGGAGTGCGGAGAAGATCAAGTATATGATAAATGCTTTGCTTGGGATTCTGGTTATATGGTATTTGACTATTCGGAGTATGTTGCCATGATTCACTCGTTCCATGCCTCCTCTATGTCAGTGCAATTGCATTAACTGTTTTATGGAAAACATTCACCCGTCATAAACTTTTGGATGCTTGTTGGGATGTTTCTCATGATAAAAGTGATTACTTTCTCGACCGACTTGGTTGTTGCACCGTTCTCTAATTCTAATGTCTTGTCGTTGGCTCATGCGGTTCCGAAAAGAGAGACCATAACGATTGGTAAATGAACCACAGCGACACATAACGAGTACCGTGTTGTTGGAAGAACGGAAGAAATTGTGGCAAATTCGATCGACAATGTTACATTTTATGAGCCGACGGCAAGTCTAGACAATGGAGGTAAGTCGGGTGGGTGTCGTTTGCTTGCTTGCTTTATTTAGAATTAGCCCCGACACATCTGCAATAGAGAACTCGACCATAAAGAAAAGTTCGAAGATTAAATTATGCAAATCAAGTAAGTTAAACGACTAAATCTGAGAAAAAAGACAGCCCGTATATTTTTGATGGCTTATGAAAAACGAGAAAAGTGTCGAAAAAGTCATAAATCTTTTGCATTAATGCTAATTTAGTCTTAAATCTTTTTTCTGTGTTAATTTAGTTCTAAATCTTTTGTACTAGTAGCAATTCAGTCCTAAACCTTTTTTTTTATACCAATTCAGTCCTTTCAATTAATAGTTATCCACGTGTCGAAGGACTGAATTGGCACAAATGTAAAAGGTTTAGGACTGAATTTGCACAAATGCAAAATGTTTATGACTGAATTGGCACCAAAAAAAGGTTTAGGATTGAATTAACACAATAAAAAGGTTTAAGACTCAATTGACACTAATGCAAAAGGTTTAGGACTTTTTTGACACTTTTCCCTATGAAAAACCAACCATGGAGCGACCCCTCCCGCAGCCACACGACATTTAAGGTTTTCATGCCAACTTGATCAATCTTTCCATTGTCGACTATAATGTACATGTAGAAACACCTGCCATTTCAACCGCGCTGATCGAATCGGAAATACTTATAAATGAATAATCAAGCAAGGTCCTAAAGATCTTTTCTTGTCTTCCAAGTGAGATAAATGCGAGATTTGTAGCCCTCCTTACAGTGTCGTCCATTTCAGCTGAAGTATCAGGTTTGAATCAAGGACTGCACTTGCATTAGCACATTCGCTTCACGCCTAACAATCTTGAGCGTTTTGGTTTTGGTTAGGAAAGCGACACTGCTGGCTCAGCTAAAAAAAACCTAACAAATCTCACGTCCTTCATATGCAGATTCTTCTGCCCAATCAGTCAAAAGTGTACTAAGATGAGTGTAATCAAAGCGGTCTAAATCTTTTGAGCAGTTCTAAGGGGCTGACATTCGTCAAACCAGAGCTTCTTACCGGGTCATGTGCTATGGCCAGAGGAGCACTGCAGATTGCAGAAAATGAACAATGCAACACAGAATTATTCAAATTCGCCCGCTTTTCCGAATTCCTCTTGAATATGGCATGAAAAAACCAATCCTCCTACATCTTGACACTTAACAGACCCGACAGGAGTCAAAACCGTGCGGAATTCGGTCGATCCTTCATTTCACATGCTACGCCAGCTCACAATTTTTTCGAAGAAACTCCAAGCTTTGGTGAGATCTTAACCATCCGAGTGCATGTAACCTGTACCAACACATGTTTTACAAAACCTTTATTAGCTTTTTTGTACAAGGGGTCGAAATGATGACCGAGATTACGCCGAGCAGCAGAGCAATCAGCAGGTTGATCACCTTTTAGCTCGGAAGTTCCTCAGCAACCTCTGGCTCAGCCAAATCAACGACCCACACAAGCAAGAAGGCATTGAGTTAGCAGAGCGCAAAAAGAAATCAGGGTCAGTCCAAGAAATCCCGTGGCTATGATACATGACCGGTAGGGAAAATATGATCTGAGAAAGCCAGAAGTAACTGAAGAGGAGTCCACTCGGAAGATATTTTACAAACACACGCCAGAACAAAGAGAAATTTTACACAATGCAGATGTCACAGTCATGTCGAATACTGCATTTCCTTAAAAAAGGTAAGAAAGGGGGACTAACATGCAAAAAGTGACCGATTATTCCATCTATCAGGAAGAGAAAACAGGAAGTTGGATATGAATGATGTGAAGAATCTTCATTAAGAAAGAGTCTGCTGTACTACAGGAAATCAAGGACCGTGATACAGAAGAACGAGTTTGGGAGCTACTGTTCAATCATTAAAAAAAAAAGAGTATTTGTTCGAGTATTGAGGAGGAGAGCACACCCACAAAGACTCTGGGTTCAACTCTCAAGGTGCAATGAACCATGGCATTGGCAATGAGCGGTGTCGCCATTCAATCAACTGGAGCACAATGCCGTGTAATATTGCAACACCGGCGCAAGATGAGTGTGATGAAGCGGCTCTTGTCAACCAGCCGTCAAAAGAGGCGAACAGGCTGCCTCGGCAAATCTACTCCATAGACTTCATGCCTCGGGACAGATGAAGGGGATCATGGTTATGCGCAAGAAAACTAGGAAGTTGTTCATCTGATGAGACCAGAAGTTTAGGGTGCGTGAAGCCTACGGAAGACTGACTCGTGCGCCGCGAATACCAAATGATATTCAACAAGAATCCCGAACGACAAAACGGGGGCAAAAAGAAGCAAATGTCTAGACCTTCTTGCCGCTACGATCTTCCGGCAGCGCTCGGCACCCCTAACAAAGGATGCGCATTTCAGATTGAGACAGATTCAACATGAGAAGCTAGTTTCGATGGTGGACAGATCGTGCGCTCATACTCCAAATAAGGCCATCATCAAACGAGTGAACTGAACTTCGATCCACTCAGTGCCGTGCAAAAGTCCAAACTTGCTACTACATTCCTGTGATGGCTCATTTCCAGCGACAATTCAATGCGCGATTCTGTATTCCACAACAACCGAAGCATATACCTCCTTTCACGATCACGACGCAAAAGCATAACGATCTCCTTGCGAGCTTTCGGACTCGTGTCAGACTTCATCCGGCGCCCCCGTGATGCCGTCGCGACTCTGCAACCTGAGTCCAATGAACCTACCCATCGAGAGGTCACCGTCGACAGAGAAGCATAACGATCGCGCCATCATACGAGCATGCGCACCGCCGTGCCGTCGATCGCTACCTCGCGAGGCGCTACCGCCGTTCATTCGAGCGCTCCGCCTCTTTCAACCGCCGGACCTCAACTCTACCGCCGAAGCGGAGACCGTCTCGCTCCTCGCGAATCGCCGCGGGAGAGAAAACGGAGAGAAACACACGACACAAACTCGCAGCGAGACAGAGAGAGGTACAATTCTCCGTGGAGTGGTCCCACAGCGAAGCAGAGGTCAAGAATCTGCGATCGGGACTCGATCTCCGCCATGGCGCTCCAGAGCAGCTTCCGAGCAGGCGCCCGTCACGCCGCCAACACCGGCGGCTCCCCCGCCGCCACGGGCGGTGCCACGTCAATGAGATCGACCTTAGTTATAGATGATTGATGATCATGCGATCATGAGTTAGTTTATATCATTGGATAAAGTCGCGCCCTTCATCGGACGGTTCACAACGCACCGCACTTGCCGTCGCACGGTAAAATCCGGTCCTCCAGGAGCACCAGATCCCCATCTCCGGAGTTTATCACCGACTTCTCCATATTGTTATTGACCATACTGTCCTTCCCATCCCCACGTGGCGCGATCTCATTAGCCGGTTAAAAAAAACGAAAAAGCGCGTGAAGGAGGAAGATCTACCTTGACTGAACCTTTCCCTGCTCTCCGTTTCCTTTCCGCCTCTTAGAAATCTCCCCAAAAACTCCACCATCGATCGTCATCTGCTCCGTTCAAATCTGCCCCCTTTTCTCTTTCAGGCATTTCCACAAACACCTCGCGAGCAGACCCATTTCGCCATCCCCCACGCGACAATGGCGACCCAGGAGGAAGCGCCTAGACCCGGATCCGGAGCCAACGGCGAAGCCCCGCCGCCGCAACGCAAGGTGGCCCTGATCACGGGCATTACCGGCCAGGACGGGTCGTACCTAACCGAGTTCTTGCTGGAGAAGGGGTACGAGGTCCACGGCCTGATCCGTCGCTCCTCCAACTTCAACACCCAACGGATCAACCACATCTACATCGACCCCCACAACGCCCACAAGGCCCGGATGAAGCTCCACTACGCCGATCTCACCGACGCCTCCTCCCTCCGCCGCTGGATCGACACGATCTCCCCCGACGAGGTCTACAACCTCGCCGCCCAGTCCCACGTGGCGGTCTCCTTCGAGATCCCCGATTACACGGCCGACGTCGTTGCCACCGGCGCCCTCCGCCTCCTCGAGGCCGTCCGCTCCCACGTCTCCGCCACCGGCCGCAGCCACATCCGTTACTACCAGGCCGGGTCCTCGGAGATGTTCGGATCGACCCCGCCGCCGCAGTCGGAGACCACCCCGTTCCACCCGCGGTCCCCCTACGCCGCGTCCAAGTGCGCCGCGCACTGGTACACCGTGAACTACCGCGAGGCCTACGGGCTGTTCGCGTGCAACGGGATCCTATTCAACCACGAGTCCCCGCGGCGGGGCGAGAACTTCGTGACCCGGAAGATCACGCGGGCCGTGGGGCGGATCAAGATCGGGCTGCAGAGCAAGCTGTTCCTGGGAAATCTGCAGGCCTCCCGGGACTGGGGGTTCGCTGGGGACTACGTGGAGGCCATGTGGATGATGCTGCAGCAAGAAAAGCCGGACGACTATGTGGTCGCGACGGAGGAGTCACACACGGTGGAGGAGTTCTTGGAAGTAGCGTTTGGGTATGTGGGGCTGAATTGGAGGGACCATGTGATGATCGATAAGAGGTACTTCAGGCCGGCGGAGGTCGACAACTTGAAGGGGGATGCGAATAAGGCCAAGAAGGTGCTGGGTTGGAAGCCCAAGGTTGGGTTTGAGAAGTTGGTGAAGATGATGGTCGATGAGGACGTTGAATTGGCTAAGAGAGAGAAAGTTCTTGTTGATGCTGGGTACATGGATGCTCAGCAACAGCCCTGAGAATTCGGTACTTCTTTATCTCTTGCTGCTCTGTTTCTTAACCATTTCCTGTGCTCTTTTTTGGTTATTTATTTGAAGACCAGCTCGATGCAAGTAAAGTTTTTGTTTTTTTAAGGTTTCAAGGGTCTGGGATGTTCTTGGGATGGATATAGGTTCTTTACCAGTTAATTGTCTATCTTGTTGGGTAGACCAATGAGCTCAAATGTCCGTTGGATTTGTTGTAACTTACCCTATTCATTCACTTTCAATTAGTACATTTAGATTTTTTCATTTTCCTCGGTATGCGTCATTTGAATTTGCAACTACCTTTTCAAGTTCGGTTGAGCTTAAGATGAGTTGAAGCCTGTGTTTTTACTTTCTTTAGATCTGCTTAAGTTCTGGAGAGTGCAATATGTTGTGCACAAGAAGGGGAACGGACCAACCCCTTTGTGTTTTCGAATTGATAGGAAAGCAAGGGAAATTTTTTTGATGGGAATACAGTAACTGGAAGTTTGGTTCTGTCATTTCTTCTGTTGATAGTTCACAATGCGTGATCAATCCAAGGAGATCTTGATCTGGTCATTTTTAGTGTGGACCCTTTGTGTGGGCTCTCGAACTGTTATGAATGTTCTTGTCATTTAAGAACTTTGTTTCTATGTTTGTGTCGGTGCAAACCAGGTCTCCTTCACGAAGTTAAAGATCGAAGCGGATTTCATCTATGAATAAGATCCAAAGGATCTTGTATTTGTCACGAAGGAGAAAAAATTAGAACAAGGATATGACAGATTTTCTATAGACCTGCAAATTGTATATTGCAGTAGGGATGCTGTCTTGTGTGGTATTGTATGTTGAATTGAGATCTTGGCTATCTCCTCTTATGACAGGGAAAATTACAAAAAAAAAAAATTTCTAAACTTATTGCATTGATAGCAATTGAGTCTTAGACCTTTCAATTGGATCAATTAAGTCATAAACCTTTTCACGTTAGCATCAATCGAGTCCAACATTTTAATTTAGGCTGGAAATTGTTAATGCGGACGCCGGCCGTCCTACGTGGCACGGTTGATGCCGACGTGAATAATTTTTTTTTATTAATATTTTAGCTTTTCTTTTTCTCTTTCTTTCTCTTTGGTCTGGGGGTAGTACTTGGCCATGGCCGGTGACCGGCACAGGTGAGGGCCGCTGAGGGCGTGACAACCTATGTGAGGGTCACCCTTGCTGGATTTGCCCTTGCCAGGAAAAGAAAAATAAATAAAAATAAAAAATTTTGGAAAAATAAAAATTTATTTAAAAATGTCAACGTCAACATCAACCGTGTCATGTAGGATGGTCAGAGTTCACGTCAGCAACTTTCGACCTAAATTGGTCGGATGGGGATTCATTGATACCGATGTGAATGTTTAGGGTTAATTTTGTCCAATTGAATGATTTAAGACTCTATTGGTACAAATGCAATTTGTTTAGGAGTTTTTTTTGTACATTTCTCCTTGATGACCAGAAAGCCCCTAGAAGATTAATCGGTCGATAAAATAATATAAAGTATCATCAGTTTTAATTGATTTCATTATGTTCTGATAATTGAATAGCCATCTTAAATCTATATTGACCTCGGTGGATTGTCTGGAAAATATCCAACAAAAGACTATATCTCATGGAAAGGCACGACATATTTTGAGGAACGACGTATTCCAACCTCGCTCTTCAAAGGATAAAGTGAAAACTTATACCCATAAGACATCTCCTAGCAAAGAATGACCGAGGAACATGGTTGCTTTGAGGGAAGAAAAAAGGCCGGTTCTTATGAATTCCTTATACCACCGTTTTAACTTTTTTACTACTTTTAAAATTTGAATTTTTTGCAATAAGTGGACATACTAAATGATGCGAACGGTTACAAGTTAACATTAAAATAAGTGGATCGTGATCAATACCGGATAACAATTCATCACATCACTAATATAATTAATCAATTGTGTGAACTCGTCGTCCCAGTATCCCCTCTCTAATTCTTGCGTCTTCGGGTTCGAACTTCAGCAAAATTGGATTGGCTTATCAATTATTTAACCTACCAATGACAAAATGCACCGAATACTTTATTGTCCCTCGCTCTAGATTTGGCTTAGTCAAGAATCAATCCGAAGGAGAGGCACCTGTTTGAAGAAAAGCAAAGAAAAAAATGAACAAAATAATAAAACACAATCATAAAAAGAACGCACACCCTGACACGCCTCACATGGTAACATTCCTACCATGTAATATCTAGGGTTAATACTACGAAAAATTTCAAACTGATATATTTATGATAAATTTACTCCAAATTAATTTTTTGACCACAAAAAATCTCAAACTGGTACACTTGTGACAAATTTACTCCAAATTAATTTTTTGATTACTAAAAATCCCAAACTAGTATACCGGTGATAAATTTACCCTCTGTTAGCTTTCGTCAAATTTTACTATTAAATTTGCTGATTTGGATGACACATGGTGATGTGATATGGTGACGAGGCAAGTTCACATGGAAATTTGTAGGGTAAATATCACGAAAAACACCAAATTGATTTCCTAACGGAGGGTAAATTTATCATAGGATTACTAGTTTAGGGTTTTTCGTGATAAAAAAATTAGTTTGGGGCAAATCTGTTATAGGTGTATCAGTTTGGGGTTTTCGGCGGTCAAAAAATTATTTTTGGGTAAATTTATTACGGATGTACCGGTTTGAGGTTTTTGTGGTTTTAACCCTAATATCTAATATATGATAGTTACATAATATCAACGAATTTTATCTGGAAAATTTCAAACTAGAGCACGAAGTGAGCTCATTTTCTCAAAAGAGGGTTTCAAGTGGACTTTATCTCAAAATAAGGGCATAAAGAAATCAATTTAGTGTTAGATAAGGGCCTCATGAGCACGTGCATCTCGCATGCCATTTTCCAACCATAATCAAAAGGCATTTTCGTCTATAGGCTTTTTCTTTCTTTCTTTCTTTTTTATTTTCGTCTTTTCTCCGTAGTAGTCGAATATTTACACCCGACTTGCAAAACACCATATCAAAAGAAAGACAAAGAATACTAATCAATACTTCATATTTTGTTTGGGAAAATTGTCAAATCAATCCTAAACCTATTGTACGGCGGCCAATTAAGTCCTAAACCTTTTAATTTTGCCAATTCAGTCCTAAACCTTTTAAATTCTTGCCAATTAAGTCCTTCCGGCCAATTTTGGCTGGCCAGCGCTGACGTGGCCGCTGGCTAGCGCCGGCCGTCCGGTCAACGCTGATGTGGTAATTTTTAATTATTTTTTTCAATTTTTTAATCTTTTTTTTTCTAGTTTCTCCCCTCTAGCCGGTCCGGCGAGGCCTCTGGCGAAGCTCGCCCTGCCGGCCACCGGCGAGGGCGAGCCTCGCCAGCCACCGGCAAGGGCGAGCCTCGCCGGCCCCTGGCTGGGCGAGGCGAGGTCGGCCTCGCCTCGTCGTCGCCTGGGTCGCGACGGCGAGGCGAGGTCGAGCCTTGCCGTTGCTTGGGTGGCGACGGCGAGGCGAGGCCGACCTCGCCTCGCCCAGCCAGGGGCCGGCGAGGCTTGCCCTTGCCGATGGCCGGCGGGGCGAGCTTCGCCGGCTTGAGCAGCCCCTGGACTGGCCAGAGGGGAGAAACCAGAAAAAAAAAGAAGAAAAAGAAAAAAAAGATTAAAAAATTGAAAAAAATAATTAAAAATTATCACGTCAGCGTTGACCGGATGGCCGGCGCCGGCCAGCAGCTACGTCAGCGCCAGCTGGCCAAAATTGGCCGGAAGGACTCAATTGGCAAGAATTTAAAAAGTTTAGGACTGAATTGGCAAAATTAAAATGTTTAGGATTGAATTGGCCGCCGTACAATAGGTTTAGGACTGATTTGACAATTTTCCCCGACGAAGATCTTGTATGCTGTTCAGCACAATAAAATCCCAGACTTAATATGTTCCTACTGCGAATTTAACAAAAGCAGCGAGTGTTTCATATAATTTGAATTCAGTACCTTGAAGCGGCAATCAAGGTCTGACCATCTTTCGGAGCTTGATTACAACGGGCAGATTTATCTCTAAAAAACAACCTCCTAAGCTCTACCTCCATGTAGATAGAATCTGTCAGATAACCTTTAAATAGAAGGAAATAAGAAACAACGGTCTCCTTTTTGCAAGTTTTTGAAATGTGAAAACCATTCCAAAGAATCTTCTGTACATCTTCATTTGGATCCAAGCCAACATCCTTAATATGTTTCGTAGGAGCAATGACATTTGGTTTTATATGTTGTACCTATCAATTGCAAGAGACCACACTGAGCAAAATGTGTGTGTGGACGAAACTTCCGTATCTAACAGTACTCACCGAAAACTAAGAACCATTCTCCAAATATCAAAGCACTTTATATTCAAGGGAATGGGCAAAATGACACTATAAGTGCCATAACTTGTGTACGGCGCTCACTTTAGTGCCATAACTTTTTTTCGGATCACTTTGGTGCCAAGTCGGAGGAAAAACGATCACTTAAGTGTCATAACTTTTTTTTTGATCACTTCAGTGCTAAAATTTTTGAAAAACGATCACTTAAATGCTAAATTTTTTTAAAAATGATCATTTAAGTGCTAAAATGTTTGAAAAACGATAATTTAAGTGCCAATCTCCGGCGAGACTCCGACAAGCCACGTCAGCTTCAGAAATTAATAAAAAAATTGCCACGTCGGATTTCCGGCGAAAAATTGTGTACGGCACCAGAGTTGGCACTTAAGTAATCGTTTTTCAAAAATTTTAGAACTTAAGTGATCGTTTTTCAAAAATTTTAGCACTAAAGTGATCCAAAAAAAAATTGTGGCACCAAAGTGAGCGCCGTACACAAGTTATGGCTTTTGTAGCATTGTTTTGTCCAAGGGAATGGTTCTCCAAACTCACTTGCATGTCCACAGTAAGGTATGACAAGACTCATGTACGCTAAAACCAAGGCTATGCAATATCTTTTCTTCTTTTGTTAAGATTGAAAGCAAATCCTTTCTCGAGATATCTTTGGTTAAAGATTTTCAGCACAAGAAAATAGTTTAATCGAGTTGTCTGATTATGATAACCTCTCATCAAGAAAACATTTCTTGGAAATACCGTTTTGGAGTAATTTTTGCTTTAAGCTTTTCAAGTGAGAATAGTCGTTGCGATGTATATATTGTTGGTTTTATATTTCTATTCAGCTTATTGAGATTTTAAATAGGGCAAATTCGTGTCGTGTGAGAGTAAAAATGATATTTGACCCAAAAAACATAAAAAAAGAGAAAAACGATTGTGGTTGTTGGTGTTGGACATGCAGGTATTTCAATAGACCAAGGAATGGCGTTCGTGCTGATGCTGCTAGCTCTCATCCTCACGTACCTCATCCACGGATATCGTTAACCGGTGCCTCCTCATCACATCATCATCCAACGTTCGTTCTTAGATAGTTTCTCTAGACGAAAGAGCAATCTACCGGTTGATATTGCAATTGCAAAACACAATCATCCGATAGATTATACGCAATAGCCATCATTAAATGGGAGTTTTGACAATGATAAAGTAAGGCCTCTTCTCATAAGCAAAGCGCAGTTTTCTATAGACCTGCAAATCATATATTGCAGCAGGGATTGCTGACTTGTGTGGCATTGGTATGTTGAATTGAGATATTAGCTATTTGCCTGAGATAATGAGATAGCCCCTCGAAAATTAACTGGTCGATAAAATGATATAAAAGCATTGTCTCACTCTTCGTTGTCTAGTTTATATAAGCTACATACTTTCATCACTATTAGTTGACATCAATATGTTGATAATTGAATAGCCATATGACAATCAACAATGACGGAGATGGGTTGTCCGAGAATATCAAACAAATATACTTATACCTATTTCACTGGGTGCTTTTACTATATCTTACTGCCAAAATGCAACTACCTTGAGGAATGACATCCACGTTCCAACCTTGCTGTTGAAAGGATAAAGTGGGAACAAGAACATGGAAAGGTACAAGCATCCGGTACCCATAACACATTTCCAAGCAAAGAATGTAAGAGGAACAAGGTTAGTTTGAGGAAAGAAGAAAGATAGGTTGTTACGAATTCATTATTTCCACAGTTTTAACTTTTTATTACTTCAAAATCTGAAATTTTTGCAGCACTCACCTAAATTGTAGATCTTAGTAAGTGGACATACTAAATGAGGTGGTAAGTTACAAGTTAAGATTATACTGAGTGGTCATATCTTACACTGAATGACAATTCGTCACATTCTAATATATCAAACTCTGTAAAACTGTCTCATCTTCAAGTTCGAACCAAGTGTGCCCTCTCTCACTCTCTCTTCGAGTCTTCAGACTCGAGAAAAATCCTGCTCTTGATTGACTTAGTAATTATTGAACCTATCAATGGCGAACGACATCGGACACTTTCTTGTCCTTCGATCAGAATTTGGCTAGCTCAAGAATCAATCCAAAGGAGAGGCACCCGTTTGAAGAAAAGCACAGAAAAGATCAACAAAAAATATAAAACCATAATAATAATTATAATAAACACGCGCCACTGCACACCACACATGGTAACATTTATACAATGTAATATTTAATATATGATGACAACATAACATTGATGTATTTTATATGAGCACGTCATGTGATATATGAACAAGTTGATAATGTGTGTATAAGCATAGGCACCACTTCTTCACATAGCGTATTGTTGGGATGTGCTTCATACTTCCTATCGATAGGAAGGTACGGAGGTCCCACTCTCCAATGAGCGAGTGGGGGTTGCGGGGGCAGCACTCCCAAGCCGCTAGAAGGTTTTTATAATTTGAACCTGTAAAATGAAAGTTTTTTTTTTAATTCAATTAGATTTCTTATTTTGAATAGGTTTTCTAATTGAATGGTTACCTAATTGGAGAAGGTTTCTTAGAAAGATATTTCCTATTTTGAATCAAATTAATGTGTATATATATATTCTCTTTCTCTTATAATTGAGAGATATAACAGAGAGATGCGAGGTGTGAATTATAGTGGAATTGTCTGCTGGATAAAGCCCTAGTTTAAGGGTGAATTAGAAAAAAAAACCTCGTATATCAATTTCTCTTTCTCGCTTTTACTCTTTATTCCTTGTGATTGTGCGCCGATTCCTAACATATGGCATTAGAGCAAGATTTGAGGTTAGAGTTTCTTGATAAAGAGATATATGAAAAAATCAAATCTCGGGAAGATGTCGGCTGTCAATCATAGATTGACATAGAGAAATTCGGGGAAAAGGGTTTTAAGTTATGGAAATTGAAGATGGAGGCTTTGATCGTGGACAAAGATTTGGGGCATGTGATAGAAGATGATAAACCCGAGGAGAATACTAAGGGGAAGTCGAAGGACTCCATGTCCACTTAATTGAAGGATTGAAATAATAGCGATCGGAGGGTGCGAAGCATGATTTGGCTATGCCTTGTTGATAACTGGTGATTGTGACTTCTGAGAAGATGGCGAAGGATCTTTGGACGAAGCTGAGAAGTCTTTATCAGAGTAAGTCGCTCATGAACAGACTCTTTTTTTGCGGAAGTAGCTATACAACCTTCGGATGAGTGAAGGTGATTCTTTTTCTGCACACTTAAACGAGTTTAATACTATTTGTGGGCAATTTACATCGATCGATGTCAATCTAGATGAGGAAGATAAAACACAAACTTAGTTGTGTTCACTGTCGAATTTATGGGAATATATAATTATTTTGATTGGCATTGGTGTTAGTGTGTTATCCTTTGAAGGCGTCGTAGCTGCATTATTGTATGAGGAGATGAGGAGAGCAAGTTCTGATAGTGTAACGCAAGGAACAGTGAATGATCCAAATCCAGATTTGGTGGCAGGAATAAGTCTAGAGAAAGATCTAAAAGCAAAGATCGATCGAAAATAACGTGTTGGAAGTGCAAAAAGCTTGGACACTTGAAGAAGGATTGTAGAAGCAAAAGCGTGGATCCAGACAAGCATGATGATGCATCATCCTCTAGTACAAAGAAGGATGATGACAGCATCACAGAAGACATGTCGTCTGCAATTCATCACATGGTGACTACAGTGCATGAATAATTGATACTGGAGCGTTTTTCCACATGACGCCTTATAGCGATTGGTTTTGCTCTTATGAGCCATCTCAGGGAGGTACAATGCGAATACAAGATGGTATGACGCTTGATATTTTGGTCACGGAAATATGAAGTTGAAGATGAAAGATGAGACAATCAAGAATCTTCCGTAACACGTTTATAAAAGGATTTATCATGAAGGAGAAAAAAAAAAAAGAAGAAACACAATGACATGAGAGGTTTTCTATAGACCTGCAAATTATATATGGCTTTCGGTAGGGCTTGCTCTCTTATGTGGCATTGTAGGTTAAATTGCGTTCTTAGCTATTTACCCGAGATGATGAGAAAGCCGCTTCAAGATTAACCGGTGGGGCAAGAACTTCGTGACCCGGAAGATCATGCGGGCTGCGGGGCGGATCAAGATCGGGCTGCCGACCAAGCTGCTCCCGGGAAATCTGCAGGCCTCCCGGGACTGGGGGTACACTGTGGACTACGTGGAGGCTATGTGATAAAAGCCGGACGACTATGTGGTCGCGACGAGGAGTCACACACGGTGGAGTTCTTGGAAGTAGTGTTTTGGTATGTGGGGCTGAAGTGGAGGGACCATGTGGTGATCGATAAGAGGTACTTCAGGCCGGCGGAGGTCAACAACTTGAAGGGAGATGCGAGTAAGACCAAGAAGGTGCTGGGTCGGAAGCCCAATGTTGGGTTTGAGAAGTTGGTGAAGACAATGGTCGCCGAGGACATCGAATTGGCTAAGAGAGAGAAGGTTCTTGTTGATGCTGGAAACATGGATGCTCAGCGACAGCCCTGAGAATTCGGTACTTCTTATCTCTTGCTGCTCTGGTTCTTAACCTTTTCCTACGCTCTTTATTGGTTATTTATTTGAAGATTAGCTCGAAGCAAATAAAGTTTTTTTGTTTTTTAAGGTTTAAAGGGTTTGAGGTGTTCTTGGGATGGATATAGGTTCTTTACCAGCTAATTGTCTATCTTGTTGGGTAGACCAACGAGCTCAAATGCCCGTTGGAATTGTTGTAACTTACCCTATTCATTCGCTTTCAATTAATACATTTAGATTTTTTCATTTTCCTTGGTTTGCCTCATTTGAAGTTGCTACCTTCTTGTTCATGTTCGGATGAGCTTCGCATGAGTTGAAGCCTATACGTTTACTTTCTTTAGATCTGATTATATTCTGGAGAGTGCAATATGTTGTGCGCAAGAAAGAGAATGGACCAACCCTTTTTTGTTTGCGAAGGGATAATTTTCTGATGGGAATGCAGTAACTGAGAGTTTGGTTCTCTCATTTCATCCATTGATAAATTCACAATGCGAGATCAATCCAATGAGATCTCGATCTGGTCATTTTTGGTGTGGTCCCTTCGTGTGGGCTTTCAAACTTGGATGATTGTCCTTTCCATTGAAGAACTGTGTTTGTGTCGGTGCAAGCATGTCTCCTTCGCAAAGTCGAAGATCGAAGAGGATTTCATTTCAAAAGAACTTGTATTGGTCAATGCGCATTAGGAAAGAATGGGGCTCTTGCAGAAACTAATCGACGTTCCGAATTTTAAATGTCCTCATGTTGAAGTTATACGTTCATGAAAGGATTTATCATGAAAGAGAAAAAAATTAACTCAACAATACGACAGGTGATCTCGAGACCTACAAATTGTATATTAATTACAATAGGGCTCGCTGTCTTTGGTGGCATTGTATGTTAAATGGATCTTAGTCATTTACCTGAGATGATGAGAAAGTCCCTCGAAGATTAACTGGACGATAAAATGATATAAGAGCATCGCCTTTCTTTTTGTTGTCTAGTTTATTTAAGCTACACTAGATATGTCAAAATGGATTATAAGCTAATTGACATTCTGAATTTTAAATGTCCTCCTGTTGAAGTTATATGCTCATAAAATGATTTATCATGAAAGAGACAAAAAGTTATCTCAATGATATGACGGATTTTCTATAAACCTGTAGCAGGGTTTGCTCTTTTGTGTGGCATTGTCTGTTGAAATGGGTCTTAGCCATTTTACCTGAGATGATGAGAAAGTCCCTCAAAGATTAACTTGACGATAAAATGATATAAGAGCATCGTCTTTCTCTTTGCTATCTAGTTTATATAAGTTATATTAGATCTATTAAAATGAGTTATAAACCCATTTCTTAATTCATATTTGAGTTAGCTATATTTAGTAAATGGGTTATAAATAGATTTAGAATGGCAAAACCCAAAAAAAATATGAATATTAAATATGTTTACCTCTTACCCAAACCAAACCCACATTTGTGACTTTCTTCACTCTCTATGAGAAAATAATAGACTCCTTGGACTGTCAGAGAAATCTTGGTGGGCCCCCAAGATGAATCCGATTTCGCCCTTATTAAAAATATCAAGATGGCTTCTCTTTTATTAATTTTGTAAGTTTCGCATGTTAGTTATTGGAGTATATCTTTCCTTGATTGCACTTGATATTGTTATTTTTATTTAATAATATAATCTTAGTTCTTGTAATTGCAATCTATGGTTAGCGTAAATAATTTTCTTCAATATCTTATATTTCATTTACTAAAATCTCAATTTGTCTACATTATTTGTTGCTGTAATTTTATAAATTCACTACTAAGAGTTAACTTTGTCTTATTCTTCATTGTGAATTTATACAAAAATTGAAAATTCTATTCAACGTTGAAAGCCAATCCTTTAGCATCTTATAGTAAAATTAGTAATTTTATCCAAATAACATATACACATGAAGAGCTTAAAGTGCGTTAACTAGGTGGATATGGATTTTTATAGGGTGAATTAAATATGGGTGTATTTTAGTAAATGGTTGATTTGGGTACGACTAGAGTATGGGTTGGGTATAGGTCACTAAATTAGTATTGCATATAAATGGGTCAATTTGAGTCGAATCATTTTCAAATTGACCAGACCCAAAGCTATGTACCATCATCAATGTTAATTGATTTTATTATGTTTTGATAACTAAATAGCCATCTGAAATCTATAGTGACGTGTAGGTGGATTCTTTGGAAAATATTGAACAAAAGAGGATAAAGACACGACAGCCATAACTTTTGAACGACGTTCACTTGAGTGTTATAACTTTTAGTCTAATCACTTATGTGTCATATAACATTTCAATTGATCGCTTGAGTGCCATAACTTTTTAAAAATGCCTTATCCTTGAACAAAAAATTATATTTAAGGCTCCGTTCATTTCGCGAAAAATGTTACGTTTCCGGAAAATGTTTTCTGGGAAGCCATTTTCTTGGAAAATGACACAATTTTCCGGTATTCAGCTGAAATTTGAAAAAGTCTAGGAAAATATTTTCCGCCGTTCGGTATGGAAAATATTTTCCTTCATGCATTATTTTTAATAATTTTTTATTTTAATATTTCTTTTCTTTCTTTTTTTTTTCTCTTTTTTATTTCCCTTTCTTTCTTCCTATGCTGGTTGCCGGCCATGGTGACGGCCCGCAACTGGCCACAGGCGAGGCTCAGCCTCACTTGTCCAAGGTCAGCGAGGCTCGCTGTGGTCGGCGACCGGCCTTGGGCAAGTGAGGTCTCAACTCACCGGTCTTGAGCTCGGCCAAGCATCGCCGAATCTGGCGAGGCGAGGCCTCACTCGCCCAAGGTTGGCAACCGGCCTCGGGCGAGTGAGGCCTCGCCTCGCCTCGCTAGATTTGGCAAGGCTCAGCCTAGCCTCACCGGTCTCGAGATCCGCCGAGCATCGCCGGATCTGGCGAGGCGAGGCTAGGCTTGGCCTTGCTCGATCTCACCAGCCATGGGATGAGACGAGGGACGGGTGGACGAATAAGGCAGCAACTGGGGAGGAGCAGACGAAGCGCAAGGCAGCAGTGGAGGAGGAGCGGCTCTGGAGATCTGGCGATGGGAAGACGAGAGGTTGACGGGAACGATGGGAAGAGGAGAGGACGGGAAGAGGAGAGAGGAGAGGAAAGGGAGTCATTTTCCAATCTTCTCGTCCTCATTTTCCTCAGTTTTCAAAGGCACTTTTCCATTGACCAGAAAGCATTTTCCTTGACCAATCATAGTGAGAATCTGTGAAACAATGTTGAGGAAACAACATTGGATTTGAAAACCTCCCTGATTAAGTATGCCAAAAATTGTTCCCTGCATTGAGGTCATTGTCCATTATACATAACTATATCCAGTCATATAACAGCAACCGACTCGATCAAACATAAACGCCCGATGAGAGAAGAAGAAATAAGGATCCGAATTTCTGCACCGGAAAGGGAAAATCCGAAATAGAATGATAAGCTCGCATGCACGAGACGTCTTGATTTGTATCAAGGCTCGTGATACTACGAGCATGTACAGGAGATAAACAAAAGATATGATCAAAGTCGAGAGCCCAAAAACCACGGCTAAACTTGCTGACAGTCCCGCAACAAGTATGTATTATCACCGAACATTAGTTTTAAACTAGAATTACGGTAAAAGTACACTAGAAGTGCCATAACTTGTGTACGGAGGTCACTTTGGTGCCATAACTTTTTTTCGGATCACTTTTTTTTTGGTAAAAAAAAAGTGATCCGAAAAAAAGTTATGGCACCAAAGTGACCTCCGTACACAAGTTATGGCACTTCTGGTGTACTAACTTTTTTTTCGGATCACTTTAGTGCTAACTTTTTTGAAAAACAATCACTTTAGTTCCAATGCTGACATGGCTTGCCGGAAATCATACGTGACGCTGACATGGCTCGCCGGAGAGGTCCATGGCTCGCAGGAGAGGTCCAGTCAGCATTAAAAATAAAAAACGACGCCGTTTAGTCCGCCGACGTGTACTTTTTTAGAAAAATAAAATTTAAATTATATTAAAATAATTAAAAAAAGGAAAAAATCTCAAATTATGACACTTGTGATAATTTACCCTGAACTTTTTTTTTTACACGAAAAATCTCAAATTATGTCATTTGTGACAAGTTTACTCTGAACTTTCTTTTGTGATACTAAAAATCCCAAATTATACTCATTGTGATACATTTACCTTACAACACTTTAACCCAATAGTATTTTTGTCTTTTTCCTTTTTCTATTTTTTTAATTTTTTTTTTCTTTCTTCTCCGGCGAGGGCAACCCTCGCCGGCGTTGGCTGAGACTGCCCTCGCCGAATTTGGTGAGGGCGACCGTCACCGACGCCCGCGACGGCGACCCTCACCGACGCCCGCGAGGGCGGCCCTTGCCCGACGTCGGCAAGGGTCGCCCTTGCCTGGGCGGGCAAGGGCTTCCCTCGCCCTCGCCCGGCCGACGGTGGTGGGGTGGCAGCAAGCGCTCGCTTGCTGCTTCCCCTCGCCCAGCCAGGGGCCGGCAAGGCTTACCCTCGCCGGTGGTTGGTGGGGCGAGCTTCGCCAGAGGTCGGCGAGGTTGGCCTCACCGGCCCTCCCCTTTGGCCGGTCGCCCAACCGGCGATCGGGAAAAAATTTAGGAAAAAAAAGATTAAAAAGATTAAAAAATTCGAAAAAAAGCCACATAATTTTCACGTGTACAAGTCAGACCGTTTTTTAAATATAAATGTCACATCAGCTTTTTGGCCGGAGTCACTAAAGTGATCTATTTTTCTCTGATTTTGACACTAAAGTGTTCCGAAAAAAAGTTATGGCATCAAAATGACTTCTGTACACAAGTTATGACACTTTTGGTGTACTTTTGCCCTATAATTACTAGAAATTGAACTCAGATAATTAATGGAAAATCTCACAACATATATTTCTTCCACTTCAACTTGCAAACTCTATTTACTGGTAAGCTCCAAGTGAACATCATCCATAACTAACAAAAACAAAATTTGTCAAACTTATCTTTCATCTTTGCACCCATAGCTTTCATCCTAAGATCTAAAACCTTCTCCCCATGTTTTAGAGGTTTATATAAAGTAGCTATCTCATTAAAATAGTCATTCAAAATGATATATAGAGTCCCGGACATCTTGTTGGTGGCATCATAAAACTTTTTCAAAAATATGGAAAGAATTTTGGCATTTTGCCAATCTTCATGTTTTGGAGTTTCATAGTCAAGCCCAATCAAAAAATAAATATCATCTTCTTCTATCATTTCAAAAGATTTTCTGAACTCTAAGGCGATGTCTAACATGAGGTAAGTGGAGTTCCACCTAGTTCTGATATTAAGACAAACTGAACCTTCATAAGTGATCATTGCATTCTCAATACAATCTTGGAATGTTTTAGCTTTTATGGGAAAACTCCTCATATACCTAACCATATTTCGAATATGTGCAATATAATCACGTACCTCAGTCAATCCATATCTCACAATCAAGTTTAGTGCATGCGCCGTGCACCTCATGTATAAAATATTACCATCTAAGATCAATAGCATATCTCTTGATACTTTTTTTTTTGAAAAAACCAATGGCAACATTATTTGAATTAACATTATCCATAGTGAATGTGGAAACTTTTTTCTCTATTTCCCAATCGTAAATGCATTTCTCAACTATTTTCCCAATATCCTTGCCTTTGTGATTAGGCATCACCACAAAATTCACGATTTTGTTTGTACAATTTTCAGTCGTCATCATTAAATGTGTAGTGAAACATAAATAGTTCGAGTTCTGAATGGAACTCCATGTAGTCGTGAGTACGGCCCTAGACTTAAGCTTGCGAAAGTAAGTCTTCAAACTTGTTTTTTTCACAAAGATATAACTTTATACAATCTCTAGCCACCGTAAATTGTGAAATGTGATTGAAGAAAAATTGTATCTGATTAATAAAATCACGGAATCCGATATACTCAATCATCGAAAAAGGTTTTCATCCATTATGTTCATCCGACCAAGCATTTGCCTACAACAATACTAATTAAATTTCTATGTCAATAAGACATTAGCACAACCAGTACTGGTATGCTCCATTGTCATTGTGTCGCATCAACTCTATGTGCGGCAAATAATTTTTTCTTCTTATCTATATGGCGAGGATACTTGTTGCACCTTTTGAAGTGCTTCAACATAGTAAAAGTACTGTTATCAATACATTACGTATACTTGGCCCCGCAATAAATGCAAATCACCTCATTTTTCCCATTCTCAGTTTTGCCGTTACAAAAATGAAGCCAGACTGCTGATGTTCATTTACCAAAACTACAAGGACAAGTATTAGATACCTTGTTTGTGTCAGATGTTTCTTCCAGGTCTTCTTCACCTTCATGTTCTAGTGAGTTAATTACCGGATTCATAGTATTATTGGATTTGTCCACTTCCATTGACATTTAAATAGATCACCTAAATTAAGCAAAACATAGATTGAAGCCATCAAATCGGAACACCCATCAAATTCAGCTTTTTTTCAAGCTGGGAGATGGATTCCTTGTGCAAAGTAGGAATATCCCGTCAAACAAGCACAGTTTTACAAGTTTGATAAAATTGTTTTTCCGAGTACCCACGGGGCCAGACATGCATTCAAAGTACAAAAGAACCAAGGCAAGAAGTGCATCATCTCAAACAAGCCTCGACATTTACCACCGGAAATAAAAAAGCATAGCCTGTTTTCAAGTCATAGGCAAACAACTTGCATAACACTGCTAGAGAAAAACATAACCGCAAATAGCACATAGATGAATTTAATAAATGAAAAACTGAACTGAAGAAGTCCGTGAATCAGCATAATGCGTGTAATCTAAGCACTAAATTTGAGGTCCGAGGCAAATTTACACTAGATTCTCGAGCTTAAATGATCCAAATCAATTAGTATCAGCTCGCAGAGTCAATTGAACTCTCTAATTTACGCAAATATCCATTTGCAAGCCTCGTCATTGCTCAGTGAAGAAGGTAATGCGAAGATTAAGAGAGGCACAGATGGACAGAACCAAAACAATGCAAACCATCAGCCAAAACATCGATATACTTCTAAGCGACAAAAATGAAGCATTCATATCTCGGAAACGAGTGATTGAAATATAAGAAAAAGCGGAGACAACAGAAAGTCAAGCGAGAAAACTTATTGGTTGTAAGAAATCAGGAAAGGGCCGTCTGTTTGAGACTGAGAATCTAGTGAGAGCCAACGCCGTCAACGTTGAGCGAGGGGTGAGGTGAGAGGCAAATGCATTGACGTTGAGCGAGAGAGGGGTGTGGCGAGAGGCAAAGGTGAGAAGGAAGGGAAAGTAGGAATTGGGAAAGGTAGATTAGAATTAGATTAGGGTTTCTTAAGAAATTTAAAAAAATTATGGTTGGTTCGGTCTGGTTGGATCGGCCCGATTCCCACCCTGGAACTGGTTCCAAAAATAGGAACCTAGAACTATCCAGAATCAGTTGGTTTGGTTTGGTTCGAGTGGTTCCTAGTTTGGTCGGTTCATCTTGGTCACTTCTAACATGTATTAAAATTCTGGAGACCATATTGAAGGGATGTATCGAGAACCGAAACAGAATGATCACGCAGAAATTAGAGAAAATAGACGATGCACGAATTTACCCAGGTTCACCCTCGAATAGGGCTACGTCCTGCAAAGAGATTTCACTATATTTTTTGTTTACAACCACTTAACTCATTACAATGATCAGAAAAACGAGCAAATATATATATATATATATATGTCCCAAACGGGCCCAAAACTTAAACCTAAATGAAATCTCTTAATCTCGCACCATTCGGGCCAGCTTAAATAAAAGCCCAAACCCGTTGAGATTTCGGGGGCGCTGCTCTCAAGCCCCCGCCCGCTCACTGGGTAGCAGGGCACCCGTGTCGGGGGCGTTGCCCCCGAACCCCCGCATTCCGTACGCAGGGATCACATGTCGTCGGATAACACTTTAGTTTCCCTAAGCTCACGTGGGTGTACCCGGTGTGAGAAATAAGGGTCCCCGAAGTATTCGCCAACTCTAACACATATTGAACAAATTAAAAATTCAGGGACCATATTGCTCATTAGGCTAAAGTTTAGAGATCACATTGAATAAATTAAAAATTTAGAGATCATAATACATATTGAGTCTAAATTCATGGACTATTTGTATCATTATTCCTTTGAGGAACGTTGATATTCCAACCGTGCTGTTGAAAAGATAAAGGGAAGACAAGATCACGGAATCTTATTACCCATAAGACATCTCCAAGCAAAGAATGACCGAGGAACATGCCTAATTTGAAGGACGAAAAAAGGCAGGTTCTCATGAATTCCTTTATACCACTCTTTTTAACTTTTTACTATTCTAAAATTCGAATGTTTATGCAAGATTCGCCAGAAGTAATAATCTTAGTAAGTGGACATACAAAATGCCGTGGTAGATAATAAAATGAGTGGTTCATCTTCAAGTCCGAATCTAGTGTCGCCTCTCTAATTCTCTTATCTTCGAGTTTGAGCTTTAGCAAAATTGGATTGGCTTGTTAATTATTTAACCTAGGGAGAAGAACAGCATTGGTGCCAAAACTTGTGTACGGAGGCCACTTTGGTGCCAAAAGTTTCATTTGGATCACTTAAGTGCCAAAAGTTTACGTCGGCGATTACTTAAGTGTCAAATCGGAGAAAAAACGATCACTTAAGTGCCAACGGCGAGAAATTCCGACCAAATTTAGTACGTGGCTTTTATATTTAAATTTTAATGACACATGGCATTTCCATGTGTATAATTCAATTTTTTAAAATTTTTTTTCTGATTTTTTTCTTTTTTCATTTCTATCTTCTTCTTCTTCTACCATGGCCGATGGCCGGAGGCCAGCCACCGGCCATGGCCGACCTTACCGGGCGTCGCCTTCCTCCGGGCGAGGTCCAGCGAGGCAGTCGTGGCCTCGGCAAGGGCCGGCCTCGACGGATCTGGCGAGGCGAGCCCTCGCCGGGGCTTGCCCTGCCCAGGTGAGGGTCGAGGTCGCCTGGGCAGGGCGAGCCCCGGCGAGGGCTCGCCTCGCCAGATCCGGCGAGGCCGGCCCTCGTCGAGGCCATGGCTGCCTCACCGGGCGTCGCCTTCCTCCGGGCGAGGCTCGGCGAGGCAGCCGTGGCCTCGGCGAGGGCCGGCCTCGCCGGATCTGGCGAGGCGAGCCCCGGCAAGGCCGGCCTTCGCCGAGGCCACGGCGGCCTTGCCGCGCCTCGCCCAGAGGAAGGCAACGCCCAGCGAGGCCGTCCATGGCCGGTGGCCGGACGCTGGCCGTCAAAAATAAGAAGAAAGAAAAGAAAAAAAAAAAAGAAAAGAAAGGAAAAAAAATGCCACATCAGCCTCCGGCGAGCCACATCAGCTTAAGAAATTAATAAAAAAATGCCACGTCGGATTTCCGGCGAAGTGGCACTTAAGTGATCGTTTTTCACAACTTTTAAAACTTAAGTGATCCGATTGAAACTTTTGACACCAAAGTAGCTTCCGTACACAAGTTTTGGCACCAATGCTGTTCTTCCCCCATTTAACCGACCAATGACAAAAGCACCGGATACTTTCTTGTCTCTCGGTCAAAATTTGGCTTAGTCAAGAATCAATCCGGAGGAGAGGCACCTGTTCGAAGAAAAGCACAAAAATGAACAAGATATAAAACACAATCATAAAAAGAACACACACCCCCACACACCATTCCTACCATGTAACGTATTTTATATGAGAACCACATATGATGTGGATATTGATATTATAAGACATATTCTCATTGAGTAAGTGTTCTTATATATGGACAAGTTGATAATGCGTGTCTAAGAACATGCTTCACTTCTTCCGTTAAGCGTATTGAAGATATAATTGATACCTGAGATGTAATTGAATCCTATAATTTGTAAACATATAATATCTATAGCAATTTGAAAGCCAAGTCCTTAATTGCCGAAATTCAGAAGGAAAGTAATGATTTTCTTTGAATTGATTTTAGTATTCTATATTAGATAAGATAAGCCAACGAGTGTTCTCATTTGATCCCGCAACGCCGGTACTTGTAAAGTGTTAAATTCTTAATATTGGTGGAATTTCATCACACTAATTAAATTGTTGATAGGCCACTTTTACTTGTCCCGGCAACTGCTAGTTCGACAGTAAGGAATATGAGCAAAGTAAGGAATATCAAGATAGATCTGCAAGATTGTTATCTTGAAAGCAAACAATTTCACTTGATTAGTTTCATTTTTATCATAATCATTGCGAGAGATACTTTCTCTCCCGTCTCCCGGTGAAACATCGCACAAGCCAAGAATCAAACAAAGCTTGTTGTAGTCAGCATAGACCACACCAAGAAAAGCATATAAAAATGAAGAATATGTACATAGAGAGAGAATAATATGTCCTCACAAATTAATTCAATCCAAGCAAACAAGCCGATAGACCCACACACACGCACCCACACGACCTTACTCGAAACAAACATATTGATTACCCATGGCTGCTTTCGACACGGGAAGCGGGACGATGGTCGCCGAAGCCGCCGCGGTGACCATGGTGTCTCAGAAACTAGATGTCTTGCTCCATCACCCGGTGTTTATGGAGTGCTTATCGATGCAAATTCGTGCGAAGGATGCCAAGGAGAAGTTGTCCAGGATCCAAGAGTTTTTTTCCACTCAATACGAACAGTCCAAACCCACGGAGTGGTCTGGGCGGCTCCTCCGAGCCATGTACTACGCTGAGGAATTCATTGACAAGTTCCACCTCAGAGAGGCCCGCGAGAGGCACGAGGCCCTCTACAGCGCCACAAGGCCGCTGGCCGTGCTCATCTCCATGTACAAGCTGGGGAGGGACTTGTCCGATCTGGTGAAAAAGATGGAGGAGTTGTGTGATGAGAAGTTCTTGAAGGAGGCCGAGGGCAAGAGGAAAAAGGAACCTGCTAGTTCCTTCTCCCTTGCTAGTGTTCCATGGCAAGGCAAAAAATTGGCGAGGCTGACTGGTTTCTGGGATCGGCAAGCGCCTCCACACTTATTTTGTCGCCAGGACAAGAAGAAGGAAATAAGGGAGCGGATAAAAATAGGCCCGTACAAAGAGACTTCGATTTGTGGCGAGCAAGGAACCGGCAAGACGTTCCTCGCGAGATGGGCCTACAGCCAAGCGAAGTACATGGGCTATGAGCAGCGCGCTTGGATTCACGTCGGGGCCAGCATGGACAAGCGGGAGCTCCTGTTGGAGATACTGAAGCAAGTGGAGAAGCCAGAAGGGGACTTGAAGGGCATGGAATTAAAGGAGATAAAGACAAAGCTGTTCCGGAAATTGGCCGAGATAAACAAATTCCTCATAGTGTTGGATGACGTGCAGCTGTCCGACTGGCAAGATGTCTTGAGAGAGTTATGGATGAGCACTCCGAGATCTACGCAGGGCCACGTAATTACCACAACTCGGGACTCTTCTATAGCCAGGTACATGAATTCATTTTCCCTTGGAGCCCCGATCAAGCTAGAACAATTGCCCGACGACAAAAGCCAGGAGATGCTCGCTTGGAAGTTGCATAGAGCATCCAATGATCAGACACTCTCAAAGGAGATCCTAAACATGTGTCATGGCTTGCCGCTCCGTATATCCTTACTCGGCGGGTTTCTGCCGAATGCTGGAGAGAATGAACTCACAGCGTTGGCAAAAAAGGGTCCTAGGATGACATTGTCAGATATATTATTATTGAGTTGCCATAAATTGCCAGACTATCTAAAACCGTGCTTCATTTACATGGCTTTGTTCCCCGTAACATTCCCTATTCCGACAAGAAGGCTAGTGAGGCTATGGTTGGCTGAGGGCTTATTGGATTCGCATTGTTACGACATAGGAAGGGAAAGGACAAGGCAGCCCGAGGATGTGGGAGAGACATTCATTCTGGAGCTCGCCGATAGGAATGTGATTGATGTGGTGAGCTGGAGGGCGGATGGATCCCCTAAAGCTTGCCAAATGCTCACCTCTCTGTATGACATGATTCGCCCAATCGCGATGAGCACGGGGGTCCTCCATATACATGCCGCAAGCAAGTTGAAAGACGGGAACGAAGGTGACCCAACCAGCCAGCAACAACCGCAAGCGGCCCAACTGCGGGAAAGAACCGCAATTCGATGGCTTGCAGAGCACACGAACATAGTCACAGATGATCGCGGCGACAGATACTCTGATTTGAACCTCGGCCACGTCTGCTCGTTCCTGTCGTTCTACCAGAGGAGAGGCATGCTCACCAAAGACATCAGCACGTATCTTAGGAAGACGACGTCCAAGACTAAGTACAGCTTCCTAAGGGTGCTCGATTTGGAGGGTGTGTATAAGCCATCCTTACATGGTGTGCTCCACAAGCTGGTGCTTCTAAGATACCTAGGATTGAGATCCACGGTATTGGATTCACTCCCGAGTGCCGTTGCAGATCTGCACCATCTCGAGACCCTTGACATAAAGCACACCAACATCACTTTGCTGCCGAGTTCCTTCTGGAAGTCGAGGAACTTGAGGCACCTGCATCTCAACTGGTTCTACATCAACTTGAAGAAGATCCTCAAGGCCTGCAGCAACAATGTCAATGCCTTGGCTCAGCTCCAAACCTTAAGCGGGCTGGTTATCGGTGAAGTGAAGGAGAACTTGATGAGGGACCTCATGAGCAGCTTGACCACGCTCACCACGCTCAAGCTTTTCTTGCAACACTCGGAGGAGGACCCCTCCTCGGGGGACGCAGGGAAAACGGTGGCACGTTGGATTAGCTTCGGCCTCATCAATCTCCAGTCCTTGACCTTTGGGGTGATCCAAGAACCCAAGCCCGTGAAAAAAGCCGATAAAGTAGCCAAGCCCGCGACAAAAGATAAGAAAGCAGCCAAGCCCGCTGACGAAGCCCAACCCGCGAAAGTAGCCGAGCGAGCGGAAGGAGCCGAACCCGCAACAGAAGCCCAGCCCGCCAAACAAGACAAGCCCGAAAAACAAGCCAAGCCCAAGAAGAAAGCCAAGCCCCTCAAATCACCGATAGGCCCGTTACCGAACCTGTCGTTGGGTGAAAGACATCACAACCTGTTGGAGCTCTACTTGCTGGGCCGACTCACAAAGCCCAGCTGGACACAGCTCTTGCCTGGCTCGCTCCGGGTTTTGACCCTGTCGGGTTCCAGGGTGAAAGCAGACGAGATGCACCAGTTGGGGGTTCTCCTGAGGAGCCTGCGGACGCTCAGGCTCTTGGCCAACTCTTTCCTGTGCAAAAGCATGACGTTCGTCCAAGATGGGTTTCCCAGCCTCAAGATCTTGAAGATTTGGAATCTGCCTAACCTTGTGCAGGTGACTATTAAAAATGGAGCAATGCCACATCTCATACTACTCGAGTTTAGGCACCTCGAGAGGTTGAAAACTGTTGAAGGGATCAAAGAGTGCCGGGATTTGGAGAATATAAGCGTGATATACCAAAGCGATGCTCTTGTCAGCCAACTCAAGGACCAAAAAGGAGAAACCACGATTCTGCATGAGGAAAAAGAGACCGAGAGGACCGAATCTACGGACGATGACGAAGATGACGGGTACGGGACAATATTAAATCTCAAACACCTTCCTTACACCTGATGATGAAATTGTTTTTCTTTATACACTCGATAATTTCAATAATTACTTATTTAAAAAAAACAATATAAATCAGGGACGAAAAAGGAGAGACGCCCAATCTGCACGTTGAAAAGGATAGCGAGAGGCCTGAACCCACAGATGAGGACGACAGGTATGGGACTATATTAAATCTCTAACATGTTCTTTATGAGAATGTTTTTGCAGACTTGATAATTTCTTATGAGTGATTAAAAAGAAAGATTGTGATTTTTATCGAATAAGAAGAATTACCTTGACTCGTTCCATTAGACCAAGTCGATACATATTATGAATCTATGAAAGCTATGGTGAGTCCTACTAAAGAAAATAGTTTTTCTGCACTGTGAATGATCACGTCGCTCATAGAAATGAGTCCTTGTTATACCTTTTTCCGGTCATTATCACAACAGATAATCACGTGGGTAGTATTATCCAACTTTTGTGGAACTTGATGTTGGATTCAAAAGTAAACTTTGGAACCGACCTTACTCTCCATAGCTTATGCATGTCGAGTGAGCCTTTCACCTAGCTCACATACAAGACGCTGAAGAAGAGATAATGAGAGATTTCTTTACATTAGTTAAGACCTCTCGTTTACGTTCCGTATTATGGTTCCAGAAAAGAAGCTTCACATATAGGAAGAAATCTACAAAGTTGCTTTCTTTTCACCTTTAGGCGTATTATTTGAAAATCTCCGTGCATGTGTAGTTGGGGAAAATTATCAAAAAAGTCCTATACCTATTGCACTTATACCAATTCAGTTTCAAACCTTTTCAATTGTGTTAATTAAGTCCTAAACTTTTTGATAATTTACCAATTTAATCCTTCTATCCAATTTAGGTCGGAAATTGCTAACATATATGCCAGCCGACTTACGTGGATAGTCGTCTTAAGTGGCACGGCTGATATTGACGTAGATAAATTTTAAATTTTTTTTCCAATTTCCAATTATTTTTTTCACTTCTTTTTTTTCTTTTTCTGTCTTTCTCCACCAATCGCTAAGCCTCGACGATTGCCAATGACTGGACATAGGAGAGGGCCAACCTCGCTCGAGATTGGAGCTTGCCCGAGGTTGATGAGGTCAAGTCTCGCCCGATCTTGGCAAGCTTGAGCCTCGCTTGATCTTGACAGGCCCAAGCCTTGTCGGCCTTAAGTGAGGCTTCACCTCTCCAAATCCGGCAAGGCTCGAGTTCGCCAGAAAATCTCGACGAGGCTGGCCCTCGCCTGTGATTGTTTGCTAGCCATCACTAAGGCCTGGCAACCGGCGGAGGGAGAAGGAAAAAGAAAAAGAAAAAGAAAAAAAAAGAAAGACAGGTAAAAAGAAAAGAACATAAAAGAAAATAATTAAAAATAATTAAAAATTTTGATTTTTTTAAATTGTAAAAATTATCCACGTCACGTCGACCGTGTCACATAGGATGGTTGGTGTTTACGTCAGCAATTTACGGTCAAAATTGATCAGAATGATTAAATTGACAAATTGTCAAAAGATGTAGGACTCAATTGGTATAATTAAAAAGTTTGAAACTGAATTGACACAGGTTCAATAGATCTATGACCTTTTTTGGTAATTTCTCTCGTGTAATTGTGCATGTGTAATAGTGTGAAGCTTACTTATTTAGTGGTTTCTTCTTTCCTACAGTGATGATGATGATGAGGCAACAACTTCTCTTTGAATACAAGCTACTACAATGATCTTCGGAGCTTAACATATGTATCTATTGCATTTCCCACCGAACCCCCTTTCTCTCTCTCTCTAAGTGTGCGAATAAAAAATTTCGTGTAATGTTTATATTATGCGATGAACCGATGTGATGATATTCATTTAATGCAAGATACTCTTTTTTCGATTCTATGTCGGCACACACTCGGTCCAATGAGGTAAGAAAAGCACAAGAGCAAAAAAAAAAAAAAAAAGTGGGGGCCCACCATCGATGAGTGCATGCCACATGCGTCATGAGCAAAATAACTAAATTAATCAGCCACAAGCTTTTAAATGACAAAACATATAATAGGATGGAAGAAATAGAAACGTCATATATCAGTATAATTAGCGCTAATCAGATGCCAATACCTATGTTGAAGAGCCTCCTGGACTGGTCAGAGGACTCGCAAGCCCTCATCTGATCATGGTAAATTTACTGAGCTCTTTGCTCAACGACCTGCATCTAAACCACATATATAACACCGATTAAAAAGAAGCCATACCATCTTAGACAGTTGGAGGGCGATTTCATCGCCATTCTGCAAAAGCAGAACTGCCCAAAACAGAGCTTCTCAAGAATGACATCACAGTACTTTTCCACCTATGAGATTTTGTGCTTGATTGCTGAGTGAAGTTGAGGCCAAACATCTCCTTGGAAGCTTCCTTTGGCTAAAAAAAAAACCCCAACAAGCTTTGTGACGATTTTGGCACTCTCGGCCATGTTGTCCATATCTTTTGTGCGAGACCACAATCGGTGGGCTAACTGCGAACTTCTGCGCTTTGAATTCAAACTGGTCCCCTAAGTTTGGAAGAGCATCGTTTTATCTTTCCTGGTGAGCTTCTTCTGCAGCCGCTTGGTGAGCATCTGCCTCTCAAGACGGAGATCTTGCATGGTGTTCAACACAATAAAATCTCGGACTTGATATGTTCCTACTCTGAATTTAACAAAAGCAGCTAGCGTTTCCTATTGTTTGAATTCAGTATTTCAAAGCGGTGCTCATGGTCTGACCATCTTCCAGAGCTTGATTACATTGGGCAAATTTTATCTCTAATAACGGACAACTTCCTGAGCTCTACCTCCATGTAGAGAGAATCGGTCTGATTACCTTTAAACAGAAGGAAAAAGCAGCTCCTGTGAACTAATGAGACATTGCATTCCTTCCGCAGTGTGACGATCTCCTTTTGCAAGTTTTTGAATTGCGAAAACCATTCCAAAGGATATTCAAGCCGACATCCACAACATGTATGTTGACTAAACTTCCGTATCTAACGGTAGTCACCGCATACAGAGCACCTTTTTTCCAAATATAAAAGCACTATACATTCAAGTGAATGGTTCTCAAAGCTTACTAGCATGTCCACATCTAAGTATGACAAGACTCATGGAGGCCAAAACCATAAATGCGCCATATCACCGCATCCGGCCATCATTTCTCATTTGTACAGAGAAAGCTATCTTTAAAAGAGTGAGAACTTTCTTATTTTTGCATATAAAAAACTTTAAACACCAGAAAGCCATGGTTTCTGTACCTTGTCCATAGTATGTTTTCCAAAAATAGTAAATAACATTAAACTCGTGTGAATACTTATAATGAATGTTGTGAATGTTTTAGTGTACTTCCGCATGCGTAATGTTTATTATGAAGATAAACGGAAAGGACATGTTTCGCGCGTGACGTTTTGATCGTCACAAAGCATGTCATTATCATGTGATCATTGAATGGAATGATGAGAGACTAAAAGAGATAAACATGTCATTATTGTGTAATCATTGAAAGGAATGAAAGGAAGTACGCGTGTCATCAGCATTACCCACATATGTGGTCATTGAAAGGGTAAGATAATGAATTGTATGAAGTGATGTTGTGTATTGGGCTTTGATTATTGAAATGAGTGTTGAATTTGTTATTGATGCAAGGGTGATCATATGATTATAACGTTACCATGTACATTGTTGCTATATGATTAATTATGGAAAGAATTATATATAAAAAGTAATATTCGTCGCCCACATATTAGTGGTGACGATGCCCTCGAGTTGGGATGCCTCGTGTGTCGAGATACTCAGGGAAGTGTTCGGGATCCCTCAGGAGTCGAGATGCCCCGTGTGAAATGCCCCAAAACATCACGTGCAGCATGTTTCTTTTCCATTATTTCTTCTAATAATTAATAGCATGCGGAAGCACAACAAAATATTCACAACATTCCAAACAAGAAATCGCAAGAGTTTAATTATACACATGTTTTTTAATATTAACACCACAAGTTATCAAATTGATGCAAATACAATACATTACAAAAGTTCTAGGAAGGTCGGGTCACCTAAAGCCATCTCGCCACTCCTACACCATAAAAACTTGTCTATACAAGGCCATGCTTCTAAACTACGGATTAGCAACCATGCACATCAACAATGTGACGTCTGGAATTTTCAATAATAATATTTAGGTTATAAAGCCAAGCATTATTCAGCTTAGAGTTCGGGTTAGCATGTAGAAAATCTTAGTTTGGTCGTTGATCTTGCGAGGTATGAAAAATGCGAAGCATGATTTTCCTCGTCTGTAATCGTCCCAAGTTCGATGTGTTGGAATTAAATTAATGGATGTTGACATGTACGTTGATGGTGTGGAGTAATGTTAATTGATTTATTGTCATCTTAGTTGTCGATAGGGACTGACATTCTTCGAATTATATGTTTAATGATTATCAAGTTTTAGATTTACTAAATTGAGATTTTCCTAACATCAGGCATTGTTTACCCATAATTTTAGCGGATTTAAAATGTCATCAATTACACTATTTACTTTAACGATAGTTAATTAATATAATAATGACTTACTTAAATTAAGGATAACTCACTCCCTTGACCAAGGTGAATGATTTCTCTCTTACAATTGTCGCCTTTAACTATTCTTATTTAGTCACACAATAAGCCACTTTTTTCTTTTACATTGCATGTTAGGCCATTTGTCTCTTTAAAATTGAGACACTTATATATCTCTTGACACAGAAGGTGAGCCATCATTACCACAAGTATTAGTCATCAACTCTTCTTTCCACTTGGCCACAATATAGGTGAAACCATGCAGCATGTATTATACTTTGAAGACAAACCCCCACCTAGCAGTTTAGTTCAAATCATCACTTTTAACCCTGGTGCTATGTGAAACTTATTTTTACCTTGGCCATATCCATCTATCTTCAAAAGAATTTTTCCTCTAATATTCTCACATTCGGATCTATGGATTGAAAGGCAAGTTTTGATCTTTCAAGAGTTACAAGGCGGTTAAAGCTTTTGGTTATTTAAGTTTTGTTCAAGGAAAGTAAAAATTCAATGCGCTAAGCAAGGTTGATCTACTTAGTGCTCTCAACTTAGTTGGTTGATTGTTTACTAATTTTAGTTTTAATTGAAATTGACGGTAAGTGTGAGCAAGTCTTGGTGAATATTGAGATGTTGTGTTGTTTTGGCTTGTATTGATGAGTTCTCATAGGTTTAAGATGAGTTTGATTGATTTCTTGAGGTGTGGTAGTATCTTGTGTCGCGAACCTCCCGAAGGTGAACCACCTGGGTTTCTAATGGATTACTAAGCCTAAACATAGCTTTGGCTCTTTCAAACCCATACCAATTTGCAACTCAGATCAATAAGTTTTAATATGCAAATTATTTTCATTTAGGAGTCATCACTAATATATTTTTGGTGAGTCGATTAAAAACTCAAGTAAAGTGTGGGAGGATTACTTTACTTATACGAATAAGATATTAAATGAGTTTTGGGACTTGATTATGCTAGATTACTCTAACACCCTTTCGGTACTATTTCATTTATTTTTAAAAACATTTAAGCAGATAGCTTGGATTGATATCAACTTAGACAGATGCGCAACCATTAAAATAACAATCAATAAACAAAGCAAGGAAATTGCAAGAAAATAAAGAAATTGGACACACCAAAATAATCAAATATTTTTGGGGTTTTATTTCATTTTATAAAGTCTAATATGCAAATTCCTAACATGTAGACTATATGACATGCACATGATAATTTATATATTTTTTATTAGAATTCGAAATTAATAAATACCCTAATTAAACTACTTAAAAAGAATAGGCCTCTAATCTAGTTTAGGAATAATTTAACCTAAACCCGATGCCATCTTAGAGAACACATTTTAAGCATGCAATATTATTTAAACATGCAAGCATTATCTAAATTATTCTATTTGCTAAGGAAAACCATACTTGGAATCTATTCTAACTTTTTCTAGAGTCTATAGCATGCAATCTTATTTAAACAAGCAATGTGATCTAGATATCCTATCTAAACCTAACATGTAATCTTTTTTGTATTTTTTTAGGTAAGGAAATAAATTAAGCAAAATATGCTTTCAATCAAAAGATAGAATCCAAAGCTGAAGATAGCTTCCAATCAATTCAAATGAGGAAATATTGTCTAATCAACTTGATATTTTTGCGAATGAGGATCCTAATCTTAAGCCTTAAAGATCAAATTATCGACTCTTGTCATGCAATCGATAATCATATCTAAAGCCTTATAGATAGAATTACCGATTATATGGGCATTGCAAATTAGGAAATTAAATAATCCTAATTTGTTATGCCTATCACTCACAATATTTAAAGTTAGATATTGATAAACACGAAATGTGCAATAAAATATTCAAATCGATTCAGATGAGAATTTTACCTATTTTGTAGATATAGTTTCCACAATTGAATAATGAACGATGGGTCATGAACGGTGGTGGTGTGGCTAATGGTGGCTTGCGGTGGTGCTCGGCTGGTTGGAGGCACATCAAAGATGGTCTCAGCTTGGCTTTTCGTGACAGTTGGTTAGTATAGTAGGGACTTGGCTCTCGGTTCTCAGCTTGGGTACTCTCGGCCAAGGGCTCACGATTGATATTTGTCAAGGTGGTATTGGCTAAGTGGTGATCGACAAAGTGTGCACGATGAGAACATGACTGGCAATGAGAAAATTAGCATTGAGAACAAGACGACATTATAGGCTTTCACAAACACCAATGAACCTGCACAAGGAAAAATTCTAGGAACGCTGCAACAAGACAAACTCGTAAAAGTTACCACCCGCCTGGGTGGCGCTGCTGGAGCGCGCACTCTTCCTCTCGCAAAAGGTTGAGTGTTCGAATCCCGGGCGTCGCAGAGTGACTTAACCGGTGGCACGTGTGTGGTGGCTAGCATGTGTCGCCCCCAGGGTTTACTCCCAGGCTGTCGGCCGTGCGGGAGTTCCCTGGGTTATCAAAAAAAAAAAAACAAACTCGTAAAAGTTGACTTGGAAATAACATCGTCAGTGTAGGGCTTGGAGTACAAAACAGGTCACCATTTTGGTGTAGGAATTTCAGAGCAGTGACGTTGTCAAAGGGACTTGGAAGCAACAACAACATTGTCGCTAATGGTCGTGCTGAAGGATCAGAGGCTTAGCTGGCGAGTTGGCTGTGATCTCATCGTTGGCAGCGGTTGGCGGCACATCGAAAGGCTGCTGGTGGACACCGGCGTTGGCAAAGAGGCTAGGATTTGCGGCTATGGAAGCTCGCAACAATTGTTGGAATAAGATTGTGAGCCTCAGCGGAATGAGAGTGCTTGCTGGACCATTGCTGGGATTGGATTTCGCCTGGTCATTACTGTAGAGGAGAGGGAGGAGGCGTAGCAATAGATGTGGACAAATAGGGAGAGAATTTTTACTCTCTTTCCACCTCAATTCATGGCTACATGAGCCATGTCATACCATGACTACACAAGTCATGTCATCATAGAATTTCATGTCATTTTAACCTTGTAGAGAATTGTCATATACGGTAAAATATTTGGCTAACTCTAGAGTCTAATCCACATACTCACACAAGGAAATTCACTCAGTAGCAAATAGATCGTGGTAAAGGTCTTAATCACGTGGCATTATTTATATTCAAAAAATTATAACATAACAATTATCATGTACATCCAAATAGTTTGTCATTTTTCATGCTGTTAAAGACAAACAAATCATTTCATACACTTTAACACATATATCCTCATTCATTTCTCATCATGCTATTATCAATGTAATAAAAGGTTTTAGTCAAACACCCAAGTTAAAAACAGTAAATGGTCATAATTGAAAAGTGGTTATACCCAGCAAGTGGGTATACTCGATAGGTGGTTATACTTGACAAGTGGATATAAGCTGTAAGTGGTCATACTCAGCAATTGGGTATAAGTGGTAAGTGGTTATACGCAGCAAGTGAATATAAGTAGTATGTCGTTATATTTAGCAAGTAGATAACAGCAGTAAGTGATAACACTTAGCAAGTAGATATGAGCAGTATGTGGTTATACTCAGCTAGTGGATATACTCAAATAAGTTGACATACTCAGGCAAGTGGATATATTCAAATAAATGAATATACTCAACTAGTTGATATACTTAGCAAGTAAATATTAGCAATATGTAATTATATCGAGCAAGTGGATATCAACAATAAGTGGTTATATTCAGTAAGTGGATATGAGTAGCGGTAAGTGTGTATAAGGTGAATATAAGCAGCGGTTGGTGAGAATAAGGTGAAAATAAGCAATGACTGGTTTGTGTAAGGTGAATATGAGTAATGGGTGTTGTGTATAAGGTACCTATGAGTAGCGACAGGTATGTATAAGGTGAATATGAGCAATGGCTGTTATGGATAATGTGAATATAAGCAGTGTCCGGTGTGTATAATTTACGAAGATGAACATTTTCAAGCCCAATTTTGTCATTTTCGTATTCAACGTGCTACCACCACTCATGAAAATCAATCAAGCACATCTAGGCATGTAAGAACTCATCAAAATAAGTTAAATTATCACAATATCTCAACACACCACTACTAAAACTTGTTCACACTTACCATCATATTCAACTAAAACTAAAATTAACAAGCATCAACCAACCAAGTCAAGAGTATTCAGTAGATCAACCTAACTAAGCTTCTAGAGTTTTTACTTACCTTGAACCAAACTTAGACAACTCAAAGCTTTAACCACCATTAACAATTGTCACTCTTTAAACAAAATTAGTTTTAGAAAAGAGAATAAAGTCCACTAAACCACCTCCCAACTCTTAAAAGATGGTATTTTGAAACTTCGACAGCACAAGAATGAAATCTTTATTTCTACTTGAAAGGTTTGGAAAGTGACGGGAGATTTCTTTATAGGCAAAGGAAAATGAATCTAGCAAACTAGGGTTAAAAGTACTAATAAATTTGAGTTTAAAAGACACATGGTGAAGTTCAGATGAATATGATCTAAAATTAACACGTGGCCATATTTGATTTGCTTGAACAAATAACCAAGGTTAAAGTAATTGATGATTTTGGGTTAAAGCCTTGGGCATAAAGAAAGATATAGTTGTTTTAATTTAAAAGGTACAAGTGGCTTAATGAGATTATCCAAAAGGAAATATTTTGCGAGAGAGCTAATTGGCCAAGTAACATGAACGAGTCATCAATAGTATTAAATGACAATGGTTAAAATACATGATATTATCACTAGATTATTACAAGTGGCCTAATATGAATAGCTAAATGAGAGATATTTTGAGAGAAAGCTTCTTGGCTAAGTAAAATGAATGAATCATCAATGACATTAATTGGCTAAAGTTGAAATAGATGATGTAATGCATATATCAAGGCTAGACTAAGTTCAATGTCGCTAAGAGTACGTGGATTAAAACTATTGATGGGAAGTGAAGAGGGGTGATACAAAATTAAAGAGAGACAAACGGCCCAATTATATGATTTTCAAAATAGATATTTTGTTAAGTTACCAAAATATCTTATAAATTAATATGTAAATAAGAAAACCAATGTTCGTTCCAAGCACTGATAAATCAAAAATAAATTTAAACTCGCTAAAATCATCAGTGAAAGATATCAAATGCTAGGATAATCTCAATTTAGTAAATAAAAAACTTGAAAATCATCAAATATATAATTCGAAGCATATCAGTCCCTTTCTACCACTTGTATACCGAAAATCAATTACTGTTACTCTAAGTAATCAACCCAAGAGTGAATATTCATTAATTTAACCCTAATGAAATCACTTTTCGAAAACTAGAGACACGAAAAATATAACTCGGACCTTCCTCTACTATGACATTAATAATCCAACAATAATTTTCACTTTGTGACATTTATCGCCTTCAAATTTCTATATATTATTAATTGATGTGAAAAAATTCCGGATGTCACAGTATGTTCGGATGCCTCAAAGTTGAGATGCCCCGGAAAGTGTTTCAAGATACCTTGGAAGTCGAGATGGAATGATATGCTAATAATGAATATGATATGTTTCTATGAATATACATAAGTGTATATATACACACATTACTAATCGGTGATAACCATGCATCACGATATGTTGTGCCATTCGCGTACACTTGAGTGACTAATCTTATGCAATGTTGTTATTCTATTGGCATATCATGATAGTAAAGATAGAGCATTTGCTTATCCTTATGTCATATATGGGTTTTTTGTATTGCTTGAACTCACGTTGTTTGTTGGTATAGGGTTAAGTAGTAAGCGGATCTCCTATTTTAGACTTAGAGATTTCATTTACTGGGCTTCGGCTCACTCCTTGTTTTTTCATATTTATAGGATGGTCCCTCTAGACATGGCGATAAAGGAGACGAAAGGATGCGAATTCCACCAACCTCTAAGTTGGATAATGGCTTGGTTAATGTTTAGGTTTGCTTTCGATTTAGTATGGGTATAGTGGTGCTAGAGGACCTTGACCCTTCCCAATACTTTTGTAATGTGTTGTATATGTTTGAATTATGTATCAAGTCAGTAACTATTGGTGTTAATAATAAGAAGCATATGTATGTTAAATGCACTCGTGTGATTTTCTTGTAAGGGATGTTGTGAATGTTTTATTGTGCTTTCGCATGCGTAATGATAATTGTGTGTTATAAATGGAAGGAATACGTGTTGAGTGTGATGTTTTAGAGCGTCTCAATTGAAGGTAAGTGCTTGTCTTAAGGTTTCTTTTTGGGTCCTACCATCAAAGCATTGAGAATTGTTGCTTGAGGCGTGAATTTGCTTGAGGGAGAAGGTGAATTCATGTTTTTTGGGGCACATTGCTATCTTAGAGTGGAGGGGAAAATGATACAAGAAGTGTCATAACTTTCATTCGACACTTACTTAAGGGTCATATCTTTTTTTCGATCACTCGAGTGGTATGACTTTTAAAAAAACGTTTAGTTGCGTGACATTACTTTTTTTCAACCACTTGAACGCTTAACTTCTAAGAAACATTCACTTGAGTGCCATAATATTTTAAAAATATTCACCACAAATGCTAGAAATCTTATGTGGCATGGCACTTGTGATGAACTTTTTTTTTATATATAATTTATGGCACTCAAGTGGTCAATTAAAAGTTATAACACTTCTATGAACATTTTTTTTAGAAGTCATGACATTCAAGTGATTGAAAAGAAGAAATCATGGCAATCAAGTGACCAAAACAAGTTAAGACATTCAAGTGAACGTTATATGAAAGTTATGACACGTGTAGTGTCCTTATACCCAAAGTGGAGTGCATCATAATGTCCCTTTTTCTTATTTTAAATCACAACTTTAGAAAAATCCAAATCGTGATGAGCTTATTAATTATGTAACATATCAAAGATGAAAGCACCAACCACCCACCTGGGTGGCGCTGCTGGAGCGCGCATTCTTCCTCTCGCAAAAGGTTGAGTGTTCGAATCCCGGGCGCCGCAGGGTGACTTAACCGGTGGCACGTGTGTGGTGGCTAGCACGTGTCGCCCCCAGAGTTTACTCCCCGGCTATCGACCGTGTGGGGGTTCCCTGGGTTATCAAAAAAAAAAAAAGATGAAAGCACCAGATACTTCCTTATTCTAGGTCAAGATTTGGCTTGGTAAAGAGTCAATCTAAAGGAGAGGCCACCCGTTTGAAGAAAAGCATAGAAAATCAATGCACAAAATGTAAAACAACAAAACAAAGACCACTCCTACACATCTTACATGGTAACATTTATACCATGTAATATCTAATATGTGATAATGACATAATATTAATGTACTTTATATGAGCAAGTTATTCAATATAAATATTGATATCATAATAAATATACTCTTTGAGCAAGTGTTTTTATGGAAAAAGTTGATGATGTGTGTAGGAGCATAGGCTGCTCTTCTTCCGTAAGCATATTGAAGTATAGCCAATATCTAAAGTGTAATTGAATCCTAAAATTCTTTAATTGTGTAATTGAAACCTAAAATTTTAAAAGTTGAGTATTTCTGTCAATTTGAAGGCTAAGTCTTTAATTGCAAATACTCGGAAGAAAAGTAACGATTTAGGGATAAAGTGTATTGGAAGTCCTAAAATTTATTATCAAAGTACAATTATGTTCTAAAACTTTCAAAAAGTACAATCAAATCATAAAATTTGTCAAATTGGTGCAATCAAATTATTTCGTTAACTCCGTTCAACATGGCTAATGGAAAATGCGAATGCGGCTTTTTAAAATTATTTTCCCTCTTGTATATGGTGCTGACGTGGCTAAAACACTAAACAGAAGACTTAAATGACACAATTTTGGTTCAAATCTTATTTTTTAACCCAAATTTTATTTAAATTAGATTGAAAAAATATGCTAAATTTAAATAATAAAAAAATGCAAAAATCAGCGGAAAGGGCTAGTGATGGTAGAGCAATTGTCGGCGGGGTCAATGGGTCCCGGCGAGTGGTTTATTCTTGTATTGCCTTTTGAGGAAGACGATGGGTGAGAGCACTTAGATTTTTTGATAACCTGGTGAGAGCACTTAGTTTGTCTCTCTCTGAAAGAACATTTTTATATACGAAGTAAAATGAGTTATTTTAGGTTTATCCTGGAGTGAATTTTTCTTTCTATTTTTTTGTTAAGATTGGGGGCGAATCCTTACTTGAAATATCTTTAGTAAAAGATTTTCGGCGCAAGAGATTAGATTAATCCAGTTGTTTGTTTATGATAACCTCTCATCAAGTTATCATTCCTCGGAAATTCCATTTTAGAGTAATTTTTACATTTTGCTTTTCAAGTGAGAAAAGTCGTGGCACATACATGTTTTGCTTGTTTTGTTTTTCTATTCAGCTTATTGAATTTTGAAATAGTTACTAGCAAATTTGTGTTGTGTAAGAATAAAAATGGTAATTGACCCAAAAAACAGAAAATGGAGAGAAAAAATTATTGTGGTTATTGGTCTTGGACATGCAGGTGCTTCAATAGACCAAGGAATAGCGGATTTGCGGATATTGAGAGCCCTCATTCTCACATGTATCTCGCTCGTTGATGTCGTTGACTGGTGCCTTCCTATCACATCACCATCCATCGTTCGTTCTCAAATAGTTTCTCCCCACAAAAGGGTGATCTACTGTTTGACATTGCAATTGCGTAACACAATGATGTGACAGATTAAACGCAAAAACTGTCACACGATCAAAGTTTTGACAATGAGAAAGTAAGGCCCCTTCTCATAAAGCTAAGCTTACTTTTCTATGGACCTGCAAATTATATATTGCAGTAAGGATTCTAGCCTTGTGGGATATTGGTACATTGAATTAGGATCTTAAACTATTTACCTGAGATGATAAGATAGCCTCTCAAAAATTAACCGGTTAATAGAATGATACGAGAGCATTGTCTTGCTCTTAGTAGTATATTTACAGGGAAAATTACCAAAAAAATTATAAATTTATTGTACTTGTGCTAATTTAATCATAAATCTTTCAATTATAGTAATTTAATCTTAAATTTTTACATTTTGCTAACTAAGAATATTTGGCCAATTTTGGCTGGAAATTGCTAACGTGGATATTTGTCATTATATGTGACATGACTGGTGTTGACTTAGATAATTTAAAAAAAATATATTTTTTCGAATTATTTTATTTATACATTCTTTTCTTTTTTTTCTTTTCTTCTCTTTTCCTCCTCTTTTTTTACTTTTTCCATGGCCGGCAAGGGTCACGAAACCCTCGCTTGGCCTCGCCTAGATCTGGGCGACACCAACCTCGCCATGGCCTCACCAGCCACGAACAAAGGCAGCCTTGCCTGCAGCTGGCAAGGCCATAACAGCCTTTGTTGCCACGGCCACGATGGCCTCACTTAGAGATCTGGGCAAGGGATTTGTAGCCCTCCCTCAGTGGCCGGCAAGGTCCTGTGACCCTCGCCGGCCACAGTTGAAAAAATAAAAATAAAAATAAAGAAAAGAAGGAAAAGAGAAGAAAAGAAACAAGAAAAAAATAATAAAAATTTTGGAAAAATAATAAAACATTAAAAAACGGTCTATGTCAGCTCGGCCATGCCTCGTTGGATGGCCAGTGTCCATGTTAGTAATTTTCAACCAAAATTGATCGGATGGACTCAATTGATAAAATACGAAAAGTTTTAGAACTAAGTTGGCGTAATTGAAAGGATTAAGACTTTGTAATAAAAAAGGATTAGAAATAAATTGATACAAATGCAATAAATTTAAAACTTTTTTTTTATAATTATCTCTATATTTTGATGATTGAATATCCATCTGAAATTGATATGGACGAGGATGGCTTCTTTGGAAAATGTCGAACAAAATGATAAATGTACTTTTATTACACTCTACCGCTATAGTGCAAGTACCATCAGGAATGACCATCCACGTTAAGCCTGGATAAAGTGAAAATAAGATGACGGAAAGGTACAAGCATCCCATACCCACAACAAATTTCCAAGCAAAGAATGATTGACGAACATTGTTAGTTTGAGGGAAGAAAAAGGGTAGGCTTTTATGAATTCATAAGGAAAGTATGACGATCAATTCATTCTTAAATTTTTTAATTATGTTAATTTATTCATAAACATTTTAATTTTATCAATGTAGTCCTAAAACTTTTGATGGATTGCCAATTTAGTCATAACCCTTTTAACGATTTGCCAATTTAATTCTTCTGATCAATCTTAACCAGAAATCGTTGACATAGCAGTCTAGTCAATACTGGCCATCCTATATGACATGGTCGGCTAGAATGTGGACAACTTTTACAATTTTTTAATTTTTTCCTTTTCTTTTCTCTTTCTTTTCTTTTTGTTTTTATTCCTTTTTCCCTTTTACCCACTGCCGGCCATTACCGAGCCTTGTTGATGGCTAGCGAGGGTGGCCCTCGCCTGAGGCCAACGACCTCCACCGGCCATTGACTAGGCCCAACAACGGTTGATGGAGGAAAAAAGAAAAAAAGAAAAGAAAAAGAAAAAGAAAAGAGAAAAAATCATAATATTAAAAAATTACAAAAATTGTCCACATCAGCACCGGCTGTACCATGTAGGACGGCCAACACTCACTAGACTATCATTCGGTCAAAATTAGTTGGAATGACTAAAATGGCAAATCGTTAAAATATTTAAGACTAAGTCGACACAATTTAAATGTTTAGAATTAAATTGACAAGCTTTCAAAAAGTTTAAGACTAAATTGGTTTTAGGATTTAATTGACCGCCGTACAATAGGTTTATAACTTTTTTGAAAATTTTCCTTGAATTCACTATACCATTGTTTTAACTTCTTACTACATCAGCAATTTGAGATTTTTGTAGAACTCGATTACAATTTTAATCTTCGAGTCCAAGCTTTAGCAAAATCCCAATTTTGCTTGGCTTATTAATTATTTAAAGTATTAAATATCTACCCTTTCAATTTGTTCTTTGGACTATTTTTGGTGGAGTGGCAGGATATAAATTAAGCCCGATACTTATGGTCGGCTATTAACTTTGATCAATGATATCAATATTCCAAACTTGCTATTTAAGGAATAAAAAGGACAACCAAAAGATCAAGGCAAGGTATAAGCATCCCAAAATAATTCCCATTATTGAGGACAAGTGCGCTTGGTAATATTTGATGAACTGTTAATTTAGTCCTAAACCTTTTAACGATTTTCCAATTTAATTCTTCCGAACAATCTTAACCGGAAATCGCTGACGTGGTAGTCCATTCAATACCGGCCGTCATTGGACGTGAATAATTTTTTCAATTTTTTTAAATTTTATAATTTTTTTCCTTTTCTTTTCTCTTTCTTTTTTTTTTCCTTTTTCCCTTTTATTCACTCCTGGCCATTGTCGAGCCTTGTCGATGCCCAGCGAGGGTGGCCCTCGCATGAGGCTAGCAACTTCCACCGCCATTGACTAGGCTCGATGATGGCCGATGGAGGGAAAATTTTAAAAAAAGAAAAGAAAAAAATCGTAATATTAAAAAATTGCAAAAATTGTTCACGTCAACTTCGGCTGAGCCACGTAGGACGGCTGACGCTCACTAGACTATCACTCGGCTAAAATTGATTGAAAGGACTAAATTGGCAAATCATTAAAAGTTTAGGACTAAATTGACACAATTAAAATGTTTAGAACCAAATTGGCAAGCCGTCAAAAGGTTTAGGACTAAATTGATTTTAGGACCTAATTGACAGCCGTACAATAAGTTTAGAACATTTTTGACAATTTTCCCTGAATTCAATATACCACTGTTTCAACTTTTCACTACATCAGAAATATGAGATTTTTGCAGGACTCGATTACAATTTGAATCTTCGAGTCTGAGCTTTAGCAAAATCCCAATTTTGAATGGCTTATTAATTTTTTAACTAATCAAATGTCTACACTTTCAATTTGTTCTTTGGACTATATGTGGTGGACTGGCACGAGACCTTTATGTTCGGCTATTAACTTTGATCCTTGATATCAATATTTTAAACTTGCAATTTAAGGAATGGAAAGAACGACCAAAAGATCAAAGCAAGGTATAAGCATCCCAAAACAATTCCCATTATTGAGGACACGTGTGTTTGGTAGTGTTTGATTGTGCTTTGCAGTGTCTTGTCCGCGAAGAAAAAGATAAAGTATAGCCCAACAACATCACATGAGAAAGAGTGATGGCCAAAATAAATAAATAAATACTTTCCTTTTTATTCACATGAAATACTCGCCTGTGTAAGGAAGAATTGATACTTGACTGTGGACATGATTTCGTTTATCCAATTAATTAATATAAGTGTTCTCATGTTATATGTATCTGGTATATCTTTCTGATCAATGTTACTTATATATGGGCTATTGCCCCGGCAAAATATTAAATTCTTCAAGTGAGTGGCATTTGATCAAAATAATAAGTTCTTAATGGACCATATTTTGTTATATCTGCAACTCCTAGTCCGATGGTAAAGACCAAATCGATTATCTTCACCTATAAGAGCAAAAGTAAGGAATATTGAGATGGACGGAAAAATTGTTATATCATGTGGATACGATAGATTTCACAAGCAAAGAATTTTGCCTGAAGCCCTTTATCATAATCATTCTCAGAGATACTTTCTCCCGTCTCACGGCCAAAAACCGCACAAGCAAAGTATTAAACAAAGCTTGTTGTGGACAAGAGACACCATACCCAAAAAAGCTTAGAAAAACGAATTATATACATAGCGAGAGAACGATATGTCCTAAAAAATTAATTCAATCCAAAGCAAATAAGCCCACATATACACACACGACCTTGCTCGAAACAAACATATTGCTCAACCATGGCTGCTTCCGACACGAGAAGCTACAGGATGGCCGCCGAAGCCGCCGTCGAGATCGTGTCGCAGAAAGTAGAGATCTTGCTCTCTTATGCGGTGCGAGTTGGGTGCTTATCCATGGAAACCCAATTGAAGGCTGCCAAGGAGAAGCTGACCATGATCCAAAAGTTCTTTTCCACTCAAGACGGACCGTCCAACAGCACGGAGTGGCTGGGGCGGCTCCTCCGAGCTATGTACGATGCTGAGGAATTCATCGATAAGTTCCATCTCAGAGACGCCTGCAGGAGGCACAAGGCCCTGCATATGGCCACGAGGCCACTCGCCACGCTCGTCTCAAAGTACATGCTGTGTAGGGACTTGTCTAATCTGGTGAAGGCCATGAACGAGATGTGTCAAGATCAGTACTTGAGGAGCAAGGAGGAGACCGAGGGCGTGAGGGAAGGGAAACCTGCTAGTTCCTCCTCCCATGCTAGTGATCCCCGGCAAGGCAAGGGGAGGCTGACTACTTTCTGGGATCAGCAAGCATCGACGAGCACCGTATGGCGCGCAGATGAGAAAAAGAAAATTATGGAATGGATGGAGGAGAAGATTGAGAAACCTGGGGGCATCCGCGTGATTTCGATTTTGGGCGAGCAAGGCACCGGCAAGACGTTCCTCGCGAGATCTGTCTACAAGGAAGCGATGTACCTGGGCTTCGATCCGCGCGCTTGGATCCACGTCTCGGCCAGCATGGACATGCGGGAGTTCCTGTTCGAGATACTGAAGCAAGTGGACAAGCTAGTGGGGGACACGAGGGACCTGGGTTTGTACCAGATAACGGATAAACTATACAAGCAATTGGCCACGACGAAGTTCCTCATAGTGTTGGATGACGTGCACCCGTCCAACGAGCGACTCTTGCAAAGGTTAGTGATGAGCATCCCGATCCCCACAGATGGCTGCATAATTGTCACCGCTCGAGACAATGACATAGCCGAGATGATAAGTCCAGACATTGAACCAATCGTGCTAGAAGACTTAGGCTCTGGAGAAATCCAGGAGATGCTCGCTAAGAAGTTGCATAGAGTACCCGATGCTAAGAGCCTCAAGAATGAGGAGAAGATTATCATAGAGAGATGTCATGGCTTGCCACTTTGTATATCCTTACTCGGCGGGTTACTGTCGAATGCTGGAGAGCATGAACGCACAGCGTTGCTGAAAAATGGTTCTAGGATGACATTATTTGATATTCTCGAATTGAGTTACCATAGATTGCCAAACCATCTAAAACCGTGCTTCATCTACATGGCTTTGTTCCCCGTAGCATCCCCAATCCCGACGAAAAGGCTAGTGAGGCTGTGGTTGGCTGAGGGCTTATTGGATTTGCATTGTTACAACAGAGAAGGGAAAACAACGAGGCCGGCCGAGGATGTGGGAGAGACGTTCATTCTGGAGCTTGCAGGTAGGAATGTGATTGATGTGGTGAGCTGGAGGGCAGATGGATCACCCAAAGCTTGCCAAATGCTCACCTCTCTATATGACATGATCTGCCTCATAGCGATGAGCACTGGGTTCCTCCACATACATGCCACTAGCAAGTCGAAAGACAGGAACAACCGCGACCCAACTGGCCAGCAACAACAGCTGCTGGCCCAAACGCGAGAGAGAGCCAGGGTCCGGTGGCTCGCAGAGCACAAGAGCGTAGTCACAGACGGCAGCAGGGGCAGCTACCCTGATTTGAACCTCGACCACGTCCGCTCGTTTCTATCATTCTACCCGAGGAGAGGCATTCTCACCAAGGACATCAGCAAGTTCCTTAGGAAGCTGACATCCAAGACTGATTGTAGCTTGCTAAGGGTGCTTGACTTGGAGGGTGTGTATAAGCCATCCTTGCAAGGTGTTCTCCACAAGCTGGTGCTCCTAAGGTACCTAGGATTGAGATCCACAGTGTTGGACTCGATCCCACGCGAGGTTGCGGATCTGCCCTATCTCGAGACTCTTGACATAAAGCACACCAACATCACTTCACTGCCGAGTTCCTTGTGGAAGGCGAGGAACTTGAGGCACCTGCATCTCAACTGGTTCTACGTCGAATTGAAGAAGATCCTCAAGGCTTGTAGCAACGATGTCATGGCCTTGACTCAACTCCAAACCTTAAGTGGGCTGGTTATCGGTGAGGTCAACGAGAACTTGATCAGCGACCATACGGACAGCTTGACCACGCTCACCACGCTCAAGCTTTTCTTGCAACGCTCGGATCCGGACACGTCTGGTGCTGCAGGAAAAGCAGTAGCCGATTGGATTAGCTTCAGGCTCACCCATCTCCAGTCCTTGACCTTTGGAGTGATCCAAGAAGCCGAGCCCGCAAAAGAAGACGAGCCCCCGAAAGAAACCAAGCCCGTGACATCGCATATAGGCCCGTTACCGAAACTGTTGTTGGCTGAACAACATCACGACCTGTTCAAGCTCTACTTGCTGGGCCAACTCAACAAACCCATCTGGACAGAGCTCTTGCCTGGCTCACTCAGGGTATTGACTCTGTCGGGTTCGAAGGTGGATATAGACATGATGCCCGAGTTGGGTGGTCTCCTGAGGAACCTAAGGACTCTCAGGCTCTTGGCCAATTCTTTTGTAGGCACTAGTCTGAGGTTCATCAAAGATGGGTTTCCGAGCCTCATGATCTTGAAGATTTGGAGGCTGCCTCAGCTTGAGAAGGTGATTATTGAACAAGGAGCAATGCAACATCTCAAAGAACTTGAGTGTAGGTTCCTCAATAGGATGAAAGATGTTGAAGGGATCAAAGAGTGTAAGGAATTGGAGACTATATGTGTGGTACTCAAAAAGGATGCTCATGGTTTTGTTGACAGTCTCAACAAGGGAAAAGGTCAGATGACGAAAATATACAAAATAGAAGTACCCAAAGGACAACCCCGATAGGTATGGGATAATATTAAATCTCAAATATGTTCTTTACGCATGATGATGAATTTTTTTATAGACTTGATAATTTCAACAATTATTTACTCGTGGTTAAAAGGAACAATTGTAAAAAAAAATGAACAATTGTGACTTTTATCTGGTAAGTATTTCCTTGACTCCAGCATCTATGTAAGTCCATAGCGAGTTCTACAGGAGAACACAAATTTTCATACAATCTTTACACCGTAATCAGTCACATCGGTCTTAGAAACGAGTCTACATTTTCCTTGACTCATTTCACCATTTGATCTTTGTGGAACTCAATTTTGGATCCAAAGTAACCTTTGGAGCCAACCTTACTCCCCATAAGTAAAGCATATTGAGTAAACCTTTCACATGACTCGAGAACAAAACGCTGCAGAATAGATATCAGTTAATACCTTTCATTTGCGTACCATATCAAATTTTAAGAAAAGAAGCATATGGGAACAAATCTGCAAAGTTGATTTCTATTCATTGATAGTAGTACTATTAGGAAGTCTCTGTTTGTATGTACGTGCGTGCGTGAAGCTAACTTATTTAATGATTTCTTGGTTCCTACAGATGTGACGATGACTAGCATGCTTGTCCTTGAATACAAGCCACTACAATGATCTTTGGAGTTGAAGTTATGTATGTCCCATCACCCCTCTCTTTCTCTCACTGTAACTGTGCAAACAAATAATTTCATGTAACCGTTATCTTACGTGATGAACAGATATGATGCAATTCACCCAATGCAAAATATTCTTTCTTCAATCCTAGACATCTATTTCAGCATACACTCAGTGAAAGAGGCCAGATAAGCGCGAGAGCCCAAAAAAAATGGGCTTAAATGAAGATTAGGAGTCACAATTAATGAGCGCATGTCGTAGGAGTCACGAGATAAATAACTAATTTAATCAGCCACGAGCTTGTAAATAAAAGAACATATAAGGGGATGGAAGAAGTAGAAACATTATAAGTTAGCCTCTTTTTTTTTGTTTGTCCTACTCTAATACTTTCAACTCACTCTTAGACTTTGCCCTGCCTCTTTACAGAGTGTGAAAGTCGAAACCCATATTTCAAATTAAACATCCACATTCCTAATCCCACTGAGAAGATGATGAATCGAACTCCCAACCTCCATCTTCCTAAGTAGGAAAGGTGGTCACTGGGGCAAATCCTAGTGGTTACGTTATAAGTTAGTCTAATTAACATCAATCAGGTGCCAATGGTTATATTGAAGAGCTTAAACCGGTAAGAGGACCCACTAGCCCTCATATGTATGTCATGCACCACTCGTTCTCAAAGAATTTCTCCATATGAAAGTGCAATCGAACGGCTGACATTGCAAAACACAATGACACGATAGATTATACATAATAAGACACAAAATTAAAGTTTTGACAATGATAATGTTGTGAAAAAAAGTGGTAGAACAATTAAAAATGAATAAATCTCGATTGGTGTGACCAATGTCTATTAGGATAGCAGCACGGGATTCTACTATAGATTGAACGATACAACATATATAATTACCACACTCAAGTAGAGTGTTTTTCAATTTCACCTAACAACTCATATGGTGTTTAGCTCTCTAAATTTCTCACGAAATAATCTCTCAATTTCGCGAAAAAATATACAAATCTTATTCGCAAGATTTAATTTGCTTCAAACACATAAATTCTTGGTATAATTTTTGTTGCGACCCGCCAGATTTTCTTAGGGAATGGAAAATTGGCATAGCCTAGTACGCGCTAAGTCTAGGTCTATGACTTAACTTGAGCTCTCCTAAGCACATACCATATCGCGACTTATGGTTTAGGTTTTTTAACTTGCAAATGATTTTTATTTAAGAGTCGTCACTAATCAATTTAGGGTTGATCGACTAGAAACCCAAGTATGATGATGGGAGAATCACCCTACTCTTACGAACTAGAGATTAAATGAGTTCAGAGACTTAGTTACACTAGTTGAGTGATTAGTGCCCTGCCGGTACCTTTCATTATGTTCATTTCAAAAAATATTTATCATGCAGTTTGAATTGATTTTATGACCTATCTCCTAACCTATGAGGTGATCAAGCAAGTGCACAATCATTAAAAATTAGCAATCAAACTAGATATGCAGCCTAAGGTTCTAATCCTAACTAAGGTGACAACATTCAAAACATGACAATTTATGTAATTATATTCTAATTAAAAACAACATGCATAATAGTAATATAACAATAGTACATAACATGCAAAATCCTATTGTATAGCCCTATAGGCTTATCCGATTTAGATATAATTATTAATCGAATAATTCACATAATTTATAGAAATATTCAAAAATACTAATTTCTAAACTATTTTCTAATTTTAAAAGAAATCAAAAAATGATTTTTTTATTTTTTAAAATGTTTTTAATAAAATAAAATAATATTAATATAATATTAAATTGGGTCAGGTCGGCAGATCCGGATCATATCAAAACCGACCCATGTCAACGGACATGACCCATATGCGTTGACCCGGGTCAGATCTCTGGATCCGAACCGGGTCGGGGGTTATTTCGGGTCGTTGACCCAAGTATGAACCGGATCGGGCTTGGTACAGTGGAAAAGGACAAAACAAGGCCGTTCGATCGGGTCGAACCGGCCCTGTTTGGCCGGCAAACCAGTCCGATCGATTCCGCCGATCGGTTCAGGCCAAATCCCGACCTTTCGGGCTCGGGAGGCCATCGGCCGGGCAAAAATCCGGCGATTTGCCAGCTGTTTCGCTTGGCCTTTGGCCTCAAGCTGAGGAGATTGGGGGTGACGGCTCACCGAATGGTTGACCGGGGTGGTCGCCGGTCTAGCTCCGACCGGGGCGGTCGCCAGTCCAGCTTCGACCGGGGCTCGTTGAGCCCAAACGTCGATCGGAGCTTGGCCGGCTGACCCAAATCATACTTTGACCTCATCTGGCCTCCAATGGCCATCACAAAGCCGCCTCAAGGGATCAAAGGTTGCCGAACAGCTCATACATCGCTAGCCGAGGACCACCATAAACTGACTTCATTCATGCATTTCATTGAACACCTAGCATGCATAGACAAAACGGGGGATTTTCGACCTACTTCAAGGCCAAGATTTGCTCCGATGGCCACGACTCGCCTCCGACGGCGAATATGGATTGGGATCAGGGACGGTATGGATCGAGATTCATGTGAAACGGTCGGCACGAGTCTCAGTCAACCTGCACAGAGAAAGCAGGGCAAAATAGGGGAACTCGAGGGCCGAGTAAACTCGCCAGTTGGAGGCGTCGGCTCGGAGGATTTCCACCGACTCTAGCTCGATGGGGAGGCTCCTGTGGCTTAGTCCTTCTAGCTGCAAACGAAAGTCCCAAACTTTCTCGCTCAATCTCTCTATTTCTCTCTTTTCCTTCTCTCCTCTCTACTCTGTTTTTCTGTTTCTCACTGCGGCCTAGTCTCTCCGAGAGTCTCTCTCCTCTTCTTTGGTCTTTTATGGCCAGAGGCCACTTGCTTCTGCTCCATTAACTCGCCCTGCGATGGCTTGCACCGGCCTACTTTGCGTCCTTGACTTTTGTGGCCATTCTAGGCCGGTGCAGGGAGGGGTGCTCTACTCCTCTACATCTCGGTGCCCATGGCAACGAAGAGGGGAAAAGGAGAGAGAGAGAGAGAGAGAGAGAGAGGGGCCGAGCTGAGTGGGGAAAGACAAGGAAAGGGCCGGTGGCTGTCGATTGTGCGAGGGGGACAGGGAGAGCTGGGCTGCGCGTGCAGGCGAGGGGAAGAGAAAGAGGGGGTTGGCTTGCATGAGGAAGGAGGAGGATGGGCTAGGCTAGGCCAGCTACCGCGCAAGAGAGAGGAGAGGCTAGGCTGGGCTAGATCGGGCCCAGTCCCGCACGGAAAGGAAAAAAGAAGAAGAAAGCCGGATCGGGCCGGCCCTAACTCGGCTTGATCCCGTATTTTTTTTTAATTTTTAGAAGAAAAATATATTCTAATATTGTAAAAGGTATCTAATATCTATATGCAATACAATTGAATAAAATTTTTTGGTTTTAGGAATTAATGACATTAACCTTTAAATTTTATGTAATTTAATTGGGCAATTAAAAATAAGTGTTAACAGTTGCCCCTTTTTAAAGGCGAGGTCGCAGAGGTTGCATTTAAAGATAAAATGACACTTAAATTTGGCCCGTGCATATTCAATGAATGTTATTTTTGGCTGGACCATAGGTCTTATTTTTTATGATACGATATAAGATCATACATGCTAAAGCAAATAAAAACATACCTGAGATTACTTACCTTGTCAAGAGGGTAAATGTCGTAATCTAAATTTTCTCAGGCTAATGGATTATTAAGACTAAGCTTAAATCTGGCCCTCCCAAGCCCCACTAATTCGCAACTTAGGGTTTAAGTTTTTTAACATACAAAAGTTTTCATGCTTGAAGTCGCCACTAATTTATTTGTGGTAGGTCGATTAGAAACCTAAATAAAACATAGAGAGATATGTTTTATTCCTACGAACCAGAGATTCTAAGCTCAGAAACTTGGTTATGCTAGATCTAGTCTAACGCCCTTTTGGTACCTTTTCTTTTCAAAAATATTTATGCAAGCAGTCTGGATCCATTTTATTACCTAATCACTAACATGTGAGATGTTTATGCGGGTGCGCAAACCACCAATTTAACACCCAATAATCAAAACATTAAATAGCAGGATAACATACCTTAAAGCCACGCAAGCATCTACATTGTTAGTAGAAAATCACCCAGATAATCCTAATATGATTTCTAATTAACAAAGCAAGGTACTCAAGGTGTTCATTAGGGTTTTCGCTTTATTAAAATGCAAACTAACCTATATGCAATGATGTGCAAAAAATGACATGCAATTAATGCAACCTAGCATGCGAATTATATGTCCTGCGATGACGTGATCTAATTCTAATGACGGACAAATGATTTATTTTTGTATTATTTTTTCAATAAAATTCGGAATTAAAAATACTCAAATCAACATGCAATCTATCCTAGAGAAAATGATTTGATCTATCCTAAAGTGATTTTTTTTGGGATTTTTATTAAAATTCGAAATTATTGAATATCCTAAATAATCCATTATGATTAAAATAATCTCTAATTTAAACTAGGAAATATGCTACCCTAGATCCCAATTTAAATCAAATAATTATCTTATTATTTTAGATATATTAAGGATTCCTTTAACAAATTTTTGGATTTTCTTTATTTAAAAGGAAAACAATCAAACGAAGATAACAATCACATTCGAACAATCCACGCAATCCGCAAGATTCTTCAAATTCAGATAAGACAAAGAAATCAAACTAATGGTCATATCTACAGGGTTATAGATATCGACAAAAAGTTGATTATTTAAATTTGGAAAGCAAATAAAATCTATTATCGTATTCAAGTGATTATGGATAAGATAACGATTTTCCGTATCGCCGCGTATCGCACCTTAGGGATAAGGTTGGATAGTCGTCCAGATACGTTGCCAAATTGAGAATGATTCCTAATTTTGGGTACTTTCGAATATTATGGATATAGCACACATCATCCTAAGATATCTAGCAATCCACACACTATTCACGAAATATTCAAACACCCGAAAGATTAGGAAATTGAATATTCTAATAATATAGATGAGAATCTTACATAATTTGTGGATATTTCCAATTCGAACTCGGATCGGACTCAGGCTTGCGAATCGGGACGGCGACCGACGGCGGATGGCCGATGGCGGCGCAAGGGCAGCTCGGCTAGGCTCCGGGCTCACGATGGACCGCGAGTGGCGATACCAAGATTGATGGTTGACGCTTGATTGGAATCGTGGCTGGATGGTTCACGAACTTGCCAAAAAAATAAACCTGTAAAACAGAGTTCGACTCGGGATCAATTGTGACCGGTGGCTCAAGCTACTGGACGGTGGAGGAGTGAGGACTAGCGGTGAACGATCACTGTGATAGCAAGGATGACGGCCTCCGAGCTTGGGGATCACGGGTGTGCCACCAAGTCCGTGTGCAAATCCCTTCGGAGGTCTATTTGTCCAAGCTTCCACTGAAGACTTTGACCACCACTATACTCAAAAGAAATCAAAAGGTGGCGTCTTCTGCATGTGATGACGACGAAGCCATGGGACTCGTGGACAGCTAAGGATCTGCTGAAAACTTGCTGGCTTCGCTTCGAGACTGTGAGAGCATCGTATTGAGGGAGAACGCGGCGTGAACGACGGCACCAGGGAGGCGGCGTTGGTGCGGCAGTAGGAGCAGCGGCGGGATCCTCAAGGCCACCCGTCTGGCCGTGAGGGGAACAGCGACTGAACGGCACAGTGGACCGGCAGCAGCAAGCGGCCGACAGGAGGAAGCAGCAGCTCGGACCACCAGATGCAGTGGCAAGGATGGTGTCTACGGGGCAGCAGTGACACATGGCCATAGGTCTGGCCGTGAGCGGGTGCGACGTCGGTGGAGGCACGGTAGTGAGGCAACACGGATGCGGCGGCAGGACAAGTACACCCGTGATCCTCTCTCTCTCTCTCTCTCTCTCTCCCTCCTTGAAAATTGTCCGAACCCCCCTTGTCTATGATGAGTCTTCTTTTATAAGCAGGGACGACTTAAGCCTTCAGAATAAGGGAGTCAATATTCTTTCCTCTTAAAAATATATTATAATTTTGTTCTTTCCTGTACTTCTTCCACCTATGGACGCGTGAAGCACCTTCACAGAATACTCTTCGTTGTTTTGAGAAAGATATATTGCTCAAATAATATATGCCCGCACGTGAATATTTCTTTCCCAGTTGCTTTGCTTTTTTTTTTTACTATTTTCCATTGACCGATGAAATCTTGCTTGTTCCACAAATATACAAAAAAATAAAGCCTATGAAATCATGGACATTTTCAGCAAATCATGAAAGATATTTTTGCACATGTGCCTAACCAAAAATATATCGACTGAGAATTACGCACCAAAATTTGGGAAAGTTTAACATGCACACAAATAGAAATATAGGCTATCCTACAAGATTTCTTGCACGTTATATATTCCACTCATGATCTCATCTCCCGAACCTCCACCAATATATTCCGGAAATTCTTCATAACCTTTCTAAGTGTAACATTCCACGTGCAAAAATTTCGGCCATGATAATGAACGGGTTTGGCCAAAATCTTTATCCATGGGCTCAATCCATAATTTAGCTCAAAACTTTTTAATTAAGTTCATTCCCAGTTGATCTAATGCAAATGCAACTATATGACCCTATTACTATAAATGCTCCTAAAATCTATATGCAGTCTAATTATTATTTTTGCTAGGCGTCGGGATCAACCCCTAATTTTTCTATGCAATATATACCTAACCGGGTCGCCAAAATTTAGGTATCAACAATAAAGTAATTCCAGATAGTTGATATTATGTGTCAATGATCATAACCTATCTTCGATCACCTTGATGGAATTTCATTTGTCTAGGACCCAAACGTATCTTCGGTCACCTTGACGGAGGAAATCGTTTGCTTGGGACACGAACCTACCTTCGATCGCCTTTACTAGATTTCGTTTGTCTAGGACCCGAACTTATCTTCGGTCGCCTCGACGGGAGAAATCGTTTGCCTAGGACCCGAACCTACCTTCGGTTACCTCGACTAGATTTCGTTTGTCTAGGACCCGAACCTATATTCGATTGCCTTGACAGGGGAAATCATTTGCCTAGGACCTACTGCCTTGACTGGATTTCATTTATTTATGACCCAAACCTTTCTTCAATCGCCTTGACGGGATTTGCTTTGTCAAAATATTTGAATCTTGTCAGAGATACCTGAAAAGGCTTAATGTGAATAGAGCGAGTCGATCTAATGTTAGAATTTTGCTTGACGAAGCACTTAAGTCATCAGAGGTGCTTGAAAAGACTTGACCGATAAACATCTGGGTCGATCTAGATTGTCTAACGGCTTGGTGAACAAAGGGAATTAAACCGAATGTTCGGTTTTGTCTGCTTAGTATCCGAATCTTTCTTCGGGCGCATCACAGGACATTGAAAATGCATGTTTAGTCTTCGAAACTTTCTTCGAGCGCACCACAAGGCGATGAAATTACCTGCTTAGTCCTCAAAAACTTTTCTTCGAGCGCACCACAGGGCGATTAAAGTACAGTTTTAGTATTCGAAACTTTCTTCGAACACACCACAGGACGATGAAAGCGCATGTTTAGTATCCGAAACTTTTCTCCGGATGCACCATAGGGCAATGAAAGTGCCTGCTTAGTCCCCGAAACTTTTTCTTCGGGCGCACCACAAGGCGATGAAAGTGCTTATTTAGTATCCTAAACTTTTCTTTGGACGCACCACAAGAAATAGAAACATTATTATATTAGTCCAATTAACATCAAGGCCCAATGCTTATGTTTTACAGCCTAGACCGGTAAGAGGACATGCAAGCCCGTGTACGTTCATGAGTAAATTACAAAGCTTTTGTACAATGACCTGCATCTAAATCACATATATATTACTAATTAAAAAGAAGTCATACCATCTCAGACTATTGAAGGAACGATTTCGTCACCATTCTGCAAAATTTAAAGGATCCAAAACAAAGCTTCACAAAAAAGACATCATGGTGCTTTTCCACTTATGATATTTTGTGCTTGATCGCCGAGGAGTAAAGTTGAGGGCAAACATCTCCTTGGAAGCGTCCTCTGGCTGAACAAAACCAACAAGCTTTGCAACAATTTTGGCACTCTCGGCCACATGGTCCATATCTTCTGTGTCGGACCACAACCGGTGGGCTAACTGCAAACTTCTATGCTTTGTATTCAAACCGATTCCCCAAGTTTGGAAGAGCATCTCTCTATCCTTCTTGGTGAGCTTCTTTTGCAACTGCTTGGTGAGCATCTGCCTCTCACGACGAAGATCTTGTATACTGTTCAGCCCAATAAAAAACCAGACTTAATATGCTCCTACTGTGAATTTAACAAAAGCAGGAGTGTTTCATATAATTTGAATTCAGTACCTCGAAGCAGCAGTCAAGGTCAGACCATCTTCCAGAGCTTGATTACAACGGGCAGATTTATCCCTAAGAAACAACAACCTCCTGAGCTCTACCTCCATGTAGATAGAATCTGCCGGATCACCTTTAAACAGAAGGAAAAAGTAGCTCCTGTGAACTAATGAGACATTGCATTCCTTCCACAGTTTGACGATCTCCTTTTGCAAGTTTTTGAAGTGCGAAAACCATTCCAAAGAACCTGCTGTATCATCCTCAATTGGATCCAAGCCAACATCCTTAACGTGCTTAGTAGGTGCAATCACATTTGTTTTTATATCATGTACCTATCAATCGAAAGAGTCCCCACTTAGCAAAATGTGCGTATGGTGACAAAACATCTATATTTAACATTAGTAACTGAGCACTAAGTAAGTTCTCCAAATTTCATTCACAGCGCTTTATATTCAAGTGAATGGTACTCCAAACTTACTTGCATGTCCACATTTACGTTTGACAAGACTCATATAGCTGAAACCATTGCTGGGCAATATCAGTACAGCAATCGTCATATATTTGTACACAGAAAAGCTCCTTTAGATTAATCAAAATTTTCTAATTTAAAATATTTAACAAACTTTAAACATCTGAAAGCCATGGCTTCTGTACCCTGTCCATAGTACGTTGTTCAACACAAAGTAAAAGAAGCCCGGTCTGAACCACACAGGCCAATCCCTAATAACTCCCATCCACTTGAGTCATGGGGTGTCGCGCCCTAATATTTGAATCAAATAGCAGAGATATAACATTCTTTGATACAGACAAAGCATAATAACTCCTGTGTTATATTTAAATTCTAATAGAGAAAATGAGAAATTTGTAAGGTCCTCCAGAATAGTTAATTCATCGTTCATTATATAGCTCAAATATGCCTGTGATAAGAGGAACAAGGAAAGGCAAGGGAACGAAGCTCACCCCATGCTGACCAGGTTGATCCTCCTGCTGAGCAATGGACTCCTCTATTTCGGAAGCGGAAGCCATACTGCTGTCACATTTCTCAACTGTCCGAATTATCTCTGCTTGAAGCTCAATATCCACAGAATCCTCCGGTGAATTATAAGAACCACTACTGGGCAAGTTTTCTCTAGACCCATACTTTAATGAAGGAAACTTTCTCCAACATCCCTCAGGTCTTCCAGGACATTCTTTTTCATATTGAGGGGGTGGTGTACTATGGTTTATCTCCATCTCCTCAATATTCACAAGGCCTGACTCACAACTTTTACTCCTGACTAGCTTGAAACTTCTGGATGTAGGTAACTCTTTCTCCTGCATCATTGAATATGGTTTTTCAGGAGAAGCTTCTACATAATCTTGAGGAACTCTGTCTAACTGTCTAGTTTGCTCCAAAGTTGGTGATCCCAATTTTTCTTTTTCCTCATCACCTTCCTCAACCACAATATAGTCTGAGATGCCTTCCTTCTCCTCCACTGATGACATATCACCATGGCCATGGCAGTTTGAGTTTGGCTTTTCCATCTCAATGCAGCGTACTTCTCTGCAAAAGTCCTCGGAATTTTCATCAGTGTATTCTCCAATGTCCTCCGGACATATTCTATTTCGCCTGGAGTGAGACATCTCAATTGAGAGCTGTGAAGAGGGGTCAGATAGTGAGGAGTTCTCTTCAAAGTCAGGAATGTGGATTATATGCCCATCTGAATCACTCCTACTGTGTTGATCTGAATACTGACATGAATCAAATGTTATGATGCCAACATCCACATACTCATTATCTACTCGGTTTTGAGAATCTGAAATTGGGCTCTTGAGTTCCAATGAACCTCGCACACGAAGTTTAGGGTAATCACTGCATGCATCCACCTGAAGTATTAAATGAACAGAAGATTCATTAATGAATAATTGATGTTATAAGTTGAGGACGGCAAAGCCATCAAGGAACCTAACAAAGTAGAATTACCCGTACAGTCGAAGGTTTGTGATCCACAATCAATCGGTGCAAATCCTGAACCTCAGACTGAGCAAGGTCTCGCTGTAGAGACAATTCTGCAATCTCTTTCTTGAGCTGTGAGAGGATACGACCCCAGAAAATAAGGTGTTAAATAATGAAGTAATTTCGTGATTTAAAAGAAAATGCTTCACTGTTCATAAAACTTTATAGGGGGTGACAACATGGAAATTCTGAAGTAGATGCCTGTTGACAACATCATGGCAAAACTTAAATGGAATGAATATGAAAAAAGGAACAGAGTAATATGATAGGATAACCTCACAATTTTTGCGGAGAAGAGGATTGCAAAAAACATCAGTTAGACATCCAGGAAAAACAGAACGTTCACTCAAATAAGCTCTACTTGTCTTTTTAGCCAATAAATAAATAAATAACATAAAAGAAAAGCTGATGAGAAAGTCATAGCTATAAATGCTAACAGCATAATGGTGAAGCTGTGGGTTATTTCCCAAAGGTACGGAATGTTAAATCTGGTCCAAAGAGACATGCTTGGATGAGAGAGATATTGCAACTCTGGAAAATATGCTTTCTGCAGGGGAAGGTCAAAAAGACTAGGCAAAGATATTGCTCTTAAAATTCTCTGTTAAGTCTTAAGCTCCCAAGTTAAATTACCAACTTTTACACAAACTTTCAAGTGGATGAGATCGGTCAAGAGATGTCTATTGAGATAAAATTGCATGTATTGTGCACTGAAGGATACTCAGCCTAATGGAACTGGTGGAATTCACCATCGGTACAAAAGAAATAATTGACTTCTGACACAGCAGTGTGCTAAAGAAGAATTTAGAAGCTACACCTATTTTATGTATGATAATTACACAAGGTACCTCCCTTGTCCATGGATAGTGAGAGAAACCTCACAGAATATAATAAACATCAAATTGCAATATTAAAAGCCTTAATGCGGAATCATCACCTTCTCAATTTGGAGATCCTTTTCTCGGAGCAGCACAGCAGAATCAGATGAAACAGAGGCTAGTCCCAGATTTCTCAGCTCACTCTCCAATCTAGCCAATTCTCTCTGTAAACGCTTTACCAATGCTTTATCAGACATAACAACATTAACCTGTGCATTTGTGGCGACCTCTTTAGCACAACTTGCGAACAATAGTGTATTTCTTGACTGTTCAACATGACTTCGGGCAGGACTCATTGTACAGATGATGGAAGTTCTAGCATTTCCTCCCAGTGAGGATTGCAGAATACGAGTTAGTTTGGAATCTCGGAAAGGAATATGTCCATTTCTTCCCTTGCTGGAAACATTCAATTAGTTCCAGATCAATAATCATAAGCTTAAAAATAAATCAACGATAAATTGGAAGAAAAGAGAGCTTAAGACTGCAATACTTCCACCAACTGCCGATTTCTTATAGGATCTTAATAATAGCAACTGTTCTGTTCATACAATCAAAGATGAAAAATTGATGAAACATCATTACGGATGATCTTTTCCTCCAAAACATTGACAAAGAAAATAAAAGATACTTTGAGTTTTAAAAACTTATATGAAAAAAAGTATATATAGCCATGCCTGTCAATATATATAAGTTTTAAAATTTTGAGATATTCAATGTGCAATAAAAGACAATTTTCAAACACTACAAGAAAAGGAATATGTGAAAAAGTCAAACTCGATCCAAACAAACCTAAACAACTACTCTGGAGTCTCTCGACTTCTTATGCTTTGAAATAGTTCATCTTCTTTATGCTACAATCTGCATGATAACCTCTACATGGAGCTGAAGGCTAAAAACTTAGTCAATAGCCCAGAAAACTAATCCCCTACTCTTAAAACAATAATTTTCAACTATACAGTTGAATTTATGCCTGAGAAACCCCAACTAACCTCCCAAAAGACCAGATAGAACAAATTCTTTTGGCCAATAACATGTCTTATGAATTGACCCAAGCATTTGGTACAAGAGGTACTCGACATTGCTAAAGGAGGAAATGGTAGCCAAGATAAACCCATTGTCAGCTCTGTGAGCACTTGGTAGTCACAACAGGTAGGCAGACAAGCCATAAATGGAACGAAACATGTGGGTACTCATGCACTAAACCTGCCACAGGCAGCAATCGCAAGCCCTGATGGAGGATGGAAAGTGTAAACAGAGCTAAGCATCTGGATTTTACTGAAAGCAGGATAGGAAATAGAGCGCAACAGCATAACTGGATCCATATAGCCCATCCTATTTTGTGGGAGAATGCTTGGTTGTTCAGGTTGTTGTTATACGTATATCATGTGTCTATGCAGGTAAACTAGTATTGTGTAAGCAATGGACCTTTGGCGCAGAAAAGGCCTTGCAGTGGTGCTCTACGCTCATGTTAGTGCATGGTCCAACTAAATTATAAGATCTCTAAGATGAAGACAATGAAAAAACAAGCTGTAAGGCCAACCTCAGCTTGCGGATAACTGTTCCCAAAGTCAACAAACTGCGATTTATGTGGCAACCCTCTTTCAACCTTGCACCAGCTGATAATGACTGAGATGCACGCTCACTTCCTGCTAGGTCCACGAAGTTCTGCAACCAAAAGAAACTATTATATTCTCCTGGTCCCAGTAAATGTCTATAGGTTGAAGTGGAGTACTGAATATTCATACCACAGTAGCAGCAAGAGTGCTTAAATTATCGCTCCCCAAGAACTCACGAGTCGAACTTTCAATTGTCTGGCAGCAGAAACAATGAGCAATAAATCTTTGACATTTCAATAAGAATTGACCGCAAAACAGATAGAATTCATCATTACCAGTCTGAGAATCTGATGTGATCTTGAGCTAGCTTCGTTAAGGTATGTCTCTCCAACCTGTCTTTGAGCTGTGAAATCCAAATGATCAGCCTAAGCGTTATATTGTGCTGCTAGATATAGTATGCAACCACGAAATTCATCCAACACAGGAGAATGAAGCCTTAGTCCTTACCTTCACACACAGAAAGAAGTTCTCGAAAGTGGCTCCAGTCCTTCAGCGTTTCCTCTGTGAGTTTCTCAACTATAGTCCCTCTCTGTCAAAAGAGCTAGCTCTCACGGCGATGTTGGATGAGCTCGTAGTTCCTCAGCATAGTACAAAGAAATTTACCTCCGGATCATCTAGAAGTCTCAGTGGAGTACTATCTGCGCTGAGGAGGTCTCTCACAGACTCGTTGTAGATCTCCATCGCAGAAAACTTCAACAGAAATTCTCTTTCTTTGTGCTATTGAGAAACGAGAGAATGTCTTTATTAAAATGCAAATGTTAGAGGAAGAAGTTGCAACTGAAAATGGAGGAGATATTTGAGTATTAAATGACTTGTTACCTTCTCTATGGAGCTGTATATATCTGCCATTGAGTATTCAGTAATTCCACTCATAGTGTATGTTTTTCCACTACTTGTCTGTCCATATGCAAAAACACTTGCTGCAACATTGGGCAGCGGATGGTTGCAATCTCAGGCAAATATCAACAAAACAAATCAACATCGGAAGGGAGAAGAAGAGGTTAAAGTTTACCATTTATCCCACTGACAACTGAAAGAGCAACTTTCTTGGCTCCTTCCTCATACACTTCCCTTGTGGAGCAATCGCACCGGAAAACTCTGTCTGCAAATCAGCCAACACTGAGAACACATAACACTAAGAGATATTGAACATAATGCTTCCTTAAGTCGATAATGATTTCCAAGAATGCAAAGACCAATCATTTATCAAAAAGTCCACCATTAGAAACATTTGTTGGAATTTGAAGATGTGGGCTCAAGACCAAAAGGATGCTGGATCCAACATAACATGAAACTGTGCTCAAGGGAAAGCAAAGAAGAAAGAAAGGAAAAAACTTCATTGATTGGGATTCAATTACCAAATGTGTAGGCAGCTGGGTACATGGACCGCTCGGAAACAGAGAGATTGTTTCTGCAGATGATGGTGTTGTCATTGATGCATTCCCAATCCGATACATCATCCCTAGAAATCTCCTTCTGATTCAAGGGCCTGAGACGAACTGATACAAAGATTTTCTCTTCACGGGGACTTGAACCCTGCATTATCTCCTGGGCGTCAACTGCCACCATCGCCTACCTGCTTACTATCCAAGTATATGAACCGTCCCCCAAATCAAGATTTGTCTTCACTGCAACCAAATACTCCGACAAAGCCCGCGACTCATCACGCAGTTCTACGCCCCATCACATCTTCACTGTCCGACTAGGCATTGTAGTTTTGGAGTCAAAAAAGCGAGTGATGCTGGGATCTTATGAAATGTGAGGCCCGTCCAATTTCCACACCTACCATCGTCGCCTGTAATGAGCAAGCTAATCATGGCTTAGAGCATAATCACCCACACTCCATTAATTTGTCTTAAGCACAAACATGGGTTCCTCCTTAATCGCTCCTTCCTTCTGTCATCTGAAATTTAGAAAAGTCAAACAAATGCATATCTGAAGTCACAAGTTCCCCATCTCCAAGAGAAATAGGCGGTGTTTCTTTTTTCTTTAAATTAGCAAATATTTTATAAAATGAACCATTTTGGAGTTTTCTGAGATGGTCCCCAGAACAGACTGTCAAAAAAGTCTCCTTTGCTCGTGCTGACTTAGATTATAGAATGTCTTTATAAAAAAAAACAAAGCAAGACATGCTTTCACCTTGGGAAGTGAAGACTTCCCAAAGAATGTCTGAGATCTAAGCAAAGATCCATGGTGCATTTCACTGCAGTGCAGAGAGAGAGAGAGAGAGAGAGTTCTAAACTGGTCTTTGAAAATTTTCAGTTGCCTCATTTCCTTCCTAATTGGGCAGTAAACAGCAAAATCTCCACAGGGCGGAACATGAATTTCCCCAAAACTGTTCGCTGTCTCTCACTTCAAAACATAAAGCGAATGCACTTAGAAGAAGCGACCAAATTTTCATGGCATGCCTCCAAGCTGCAAGCGGAGCCACCCAAATTCGACAAGTGAAATGGCAATGCGAATCCGCGAAGCAGAAGCTTCACCAATCTGTCCTTCACGGCGACGCATTCAGGTCGCTTTTTGCCAATCTCAAAGGAGTTTTTTCGCTTTCCGAGGCGAATCATTGAATGCACACGAAATGGAACCATTCGACCGACAATGCCTCATTGGTGGTTCATTAACTTGACCAAACGAGAAAAGGGAAATTACCGTTGACCCTGAGCGGTCCAGCCCGGATCCTTAACGCAAAAATCCCACTCAGGATCTGACCCGTAACGCCATTCCAGGACCCAAATTGCAGTCCGACACGAGCCGGCAACAGGATCGGTTGCTTCCGACGTTCGAACCAAAAGAAGCGGCGAACGGAATGCGTACTTCGACGAGGATGTGCGAGATGTAGGTAGAGAAAAGCGCAGCCTGGCAAGCTCTGTCCCTCCGAGGTAGATGGCGATGAAGATTTGGATGGCTTTCTTAAGGCCCTGCGAATGCGGAGAGAGAGACAGAGAGGGACGGTTGGTAGTTCTGTTCGTTGTTCGGGTTGGGTTTGGAGTTTTTGATCATTTTTAGCCTTATAATTAAAACTTCCCTCTTCTTTTTTTTTCATTATTTATAAATTTCTCTTTTCTATACGGTTGGGATCGCGCTGCAGGAGCCGGACATCGACCCGTCAACATATCCGGTCGGACGCACCCACACTCAAAAGATTAAGCTGGCGAGTTGTGAGCTAGTACCCCCACCGGCATGCGACTTTCTTTTCTAACGCGGCTCCACGCGCATCTTCTCGTTCGATGCGTGCCCAATTCCTTTCGCTTTTCCCGTGGTCTTCATATACCAACCGGCCGTGCACATCACAAGCAAATGGCGTAGATAATTACGCGTGCCATGTCAACCAATAGCACCGCGTGCTACGTCAGCTAACAACGCGACGCATCGCGTCGGTAATTGTAAGTGTCCACGGAACGCGGAAATTGGAGCTCCTAATGTTCTCTCTTTTGGCTAAGCAACGCCTTAGATATCTTCCCAATTTGCTTGGCCATGGTAGTTCGATGAGCAACTGAAATGCAATTGGAAATGTTAGGTGATTGAATTTGATACCCCATTATTGGGAGGCCCATTATTGCCAATTTGTGGAAGTATTGGGCAGGTTGGTGAGCCATCCAACGAGGGAAAAGTGTTTAGTTCGTGGACATGTTTCATGTCGATGCTAGCGTGATGCAACTGTTCATTTAATGGAAAAGCTCTCGCTCTTCGTTGATTCACGTGGTGGCGGTTGCTTGGAATCAAAGATAATATCGACTCCCAAAAGAAAACTCATATTTGCATTGTTTGCCATGTGACCCCCCCTTCATTACTTTTCTTTAACCCCAACTCTTTTATTTTTCTTTCATTTTCCTCCTCCTCAAGAGAGAGAGAGGACTATCGATGATCGTCTCATGTCGCTCTCCCGTGACGTGAACGAGCCGACTCGCATTCAATCGTATGAACGGGGCTCACTTTGGCGTGCGAAAATACCCAACGGTGCTGATGATGCCGTCGGAGAAAGCCGAGCCAGCTCGAATCGAATCGGTCATGTGCGAATCCCGATTGACGTATAACGGAAGGGGGGTTTTTTAAGTTAGGGATAAATTTAGGAAGGAATCACGTCAAATCAAAGAGATGGCAGAGCTGAGAGTTCGATCAAAGGTTTGTGTAATTAAAACTCCGGAGCACCAAATGGGCCACCACCGCAACTCCCTGATTTCATTTCGCAGGTTGCTTGAACACAACAAGCAACCTAAACCTTCTAGCAAAAAAAAAAAAAACAAGCAACCTAAACCGGCATTGTTGGTGGGTCGACGATTGAAGCCACGAACTAATTGGGTGGTAACTAATTATTTAATTAATCAATGCTAATCCGTGAATAACCATTAAAGCCACGAACTAATTGGGTGGTAACTAATTATTTGATTAATTAATGCTAATCTGTGAATAGATCTCTTGACCTAACCGGCCCCGTCCACCATCCGGAAAGGAGGTGAAGTAAAACTTCAACAAACGGTGATTTCAGATCGAGGAAAGGAGCGAGAATATGATTTCCCACTATAATGGTTTTGAAGGCTTTCTTTCCAGAAAATTCTCCATGGGCTGTAGTACGGGCGTCAAAAACAACCGTCCAAACTGATCCGAGCAGGAAGAAATAGAAGTTGGGTATTTTTATATAGGGGTTCCATTATGTTCGAGTAGGAAATAAAACAACGGAGTTTTGAAGGTTCGGTTCGGTTTCGACTCATGAACCTCGAGACAACCGAAATCTTGGTACTGAGACGATCGGAGCAAACACGTTCGCGAACGTAGAAAGAGAAACCCGGACTCTCTCACCTGAGCGTCCAACCGTCGACTCCTCGACGCCATCATCTCCTCATCGCCTTCGATTCTATTGTATCCGCTCGAGACGTGAGTTATGTCGTCATTCAGTATGCATCTAACGGTGAACCCTGATCTAACTGGGTCACCAAACAAAATTAACACACGTAGCAATGAGATGCATAGGAACCCCAAATTACAAAGCCCTGTTTTTCTTTCTCCTCTCCCACATCCTTCACTGCCATGGCACAGCCTTCGTTCACGATTGTTGCTAGAAATATATTGTCTGATCCTGAGTATCTTTCGTATCATAATATCTCTCTAACGGCAGTAATGACCACGCATATGACAGGATCATGGCTTATTCCCAAGCCTATAGTTTGAAGCTCCCTTTAGGTCAAGCTCTCATATGAATTATTAAAAGACGTGTTGAATATTCTCAACATTCAAGTACCGAAACCATCCAACGTCTGTTGGACGAGCTTGGGAGCTAAGCTAGCGGACGATCTGGATGCGACTGATCTTGTCTGGTCAAAACTCATTTCTTGAATATTTTTTCGCAATTCTCCCTTTGGGAGCAGCAGAAGAAAAGCTGCAAGAGTTCGAAGTGGGGGAGGAGCAGGAGGAGGACCACTTTGACTCGCGTGGGAAAAGAATTGCAGAAACGCCCCATGTGGCGAGCGAAAGCCATGCATGCTGGGGACGACCCCCTTTGCACGCATGCATGCATGTGTCCTCTCTTTTAAGTTTTAATGGCCATTTATTCCTTTGTCGCGTAAAAGAAAAATTAATAAATAATAACAATAATATTATTAATAATTCGGAAAAAAATTAAATTAGAGGGAGCAAAAAGTTGTGGAGACCGAAATTTCGGAATCCATGCATGTGCCTCCCCACCGACAGTGACACGTGACCGGAGGGGAAAGAACGTAGGTTTCGTCGACAATTCAGCAGATAATATTTCGTGAAATTGTAACGTGACATTTTTAATTTCAGAGCTTTATCTCATTGATTACTAATAAATTTCACGACGTGTATAATGCAGTGAGGAATCTTAGACTTAGAACCAGTATAGGTCGAAAAGAATTTATGGGACTTTCCCACCCCTTTCGTTCTAAAGGAAAGGAAAAGGAATAGGACATTTTAGATTTACGACTTGTCTCAAATATTAAATAAAAAAATAAATAAGTATAAAATTATTTAAAGACTTTGGTATTCAATTGTACTTAGTGTTTGATGATAACCTAGTTTTTACCGAGATCGATACCTAATTGTTTGGTCCCCACAAAGTTCATGCGCACGTCTAGGTCAAACGAGAAACACAACTAATATCTAAGCAGGACTAGACATTGCATAGGATGTTCGATTAATCTTTGTTTGTTTCGTGAAAAATTATTAGTTTGAAAAATTATTTTTCTAATAACGATTGCTTCTATCATTTGAAATAATTAGTCTATGAAAAATGATTTCATTATCGAGAACAATTTATTTCTGACCAGTTTTGTAGATGATGAAAATATTTTTCGTTCATCATTATTTTTCATAAGCGATACAGGCAATTACTTTTATAGAAAATGTTTTTCAAGTCGTTTGTTTTCAGCAAAACTGATGCACCATTTTTTTGGGTGAAATGAATAATATGAAAAACATTTTCTTAAAAATAATCGATTGTATCGCTTACAAAATATTAACAAATGAAAAAAACTTTACATCGTCCCCAAAAATGTTCAAACGTAAATTGTTCTCGATAATGAAAACATTTTCCATTAACGAATTATTTCAAGCGCTATTGACAATTACTTTTAGGAAAATCTTTTCCAAGTCGTTCATATTTCGCGAAATAAACGGAGCCTAAGTTGGATTAACTCTACATGACGTTGAACTAAATTCGTTTTATCGATTAAATAGTAGAAGCATATGTATTCTACTTCGTCCGCGCTAGGTTGGTAGCGTGCGCATAGGCATGTGTTGCAAAGCATTCAGTACAAAACGACGGATGAATAATTCAAAACGATAGCGTGTTGGTTTTTTTGCAGATGCACGCATGCACCATTTTAGATAGGCCAATTCATGGAGTCATACGTTCGCATTCATCAATCATAAGATTATTTTTTGGGTATGAATTTTGCGGACTATGTTCTTTGATTTTTTAAAATCCGGAACACTCCGAAAATTTTCACAAAATACAAATATTAACACGTAAATTCACATATATTTTTTCATAACTTTTTTAAATTCATACAATTTTGTAGATGTTGACAAGAAAGCATGCCGAATCATAACCAAACAAGCCTTAAATATTGTGGGTCTCTTACGTAAAGCGGATGAATCTTCACCGAATTGAACGGTCCAAATGTATCTGATGTGTGAATGGAATAATTTCTTTAGTAAGGAAAAAAGGACAAAATCTATACTTATACTAATGTACAGATAATCATTGGTCACCAGCTCATAGTCATGGTGGATCAGGTAAGCAAGAAATTTCCTAGAAATTAATAATTATTAACAAATGTGATGTATGTATGTATGTCTCATCAGGGCATGCTGAGAAATTCTTAGCTAGATGTCATTTGTTTGTTCTTTAGCGGGCTCCATCCCAGCAATCCGACTATATTAATCTACATAAGTTTTTTTTTATTATTCTAACTTTGGTCGAAATCTACTTTAGTGTTTGAATATGGAGATTCCTATACAAATGTTCACGCGAAATGAATCGTAAAGGCAGTAGCATACCTTGCGTAGCAAAATTAGAATTTCAAAAAATTTGAAAATTCGAAATTAATTATGTCCTCTGTCTGAAATAGTCGACAGGGTTGTTGTTGAGTCAATTAAAGCTCTATAGTCAATGGGCCCGGGGAAGGAGTTTTTGAAATTCCTCAAGATACACCAATTAGCCTTGAATTTTTGGAACCAAAGGATATTTTCTTACAAAAGTTCATCATTTTTGAAAATTTAGGATTTTTTTGGTAATTTTCCCAATGTTGTTGCACAAAGTTTCCCACATGGAAAGAACTCTTCTCTGTGCCAGAATTGTATCGTATTATAAAGTAGTTAAACTAAATAATAGAAAGGCAGCACCAAATGCCAAATATGTGGTTGAAGTCACCTCCTTTTGACTACTATTAATTTATCTTATGTATATGATAGTAATTTGACTATTAATTTTTTTTTCTCTTCGTCCTTTTATGGCTGAATGTTGGTGAAGAATCCAATCCGGCATGTGATGCCGGGAATTTTCAAACGACATGTATCGAGGAGTTGTCCATTTTATATTTACGGACTATTAGAATTTTGCACTCCCACATATCCAGCTGTTTTAAGGCCAATGATCGCCACCAAATTAGTTGACGCCGATGGAATAAACATCTTTATTATTTTCTCATGCAATAATTGGTTCAATACAAAAGGAGACAAAAAAAAAACATGAAGAAGAAGAAAACAAACGATCCTGTTACGTTATGTTTTTCTCTTTTATATTCGTTATAAAGGCAAGGGACGACAAAAATAACATAATGCAAGACACCGTGAAGTATGTGTTATGTTCTTAAGTAGACAAAAGATCATCAGTATGATTGAGAAAGGACTAAGCGATTGCTCTAACTCGAAAAGTTTGCGAATTGGTTGTAACCATGTAAAGTAAAATATATTGGAAAGTAAATATCGCTATTTGAGAGGATTTATGTGCTCTTTTATCCGGGCACAGTCCGTATAGTATTTATTGTACATATAAATCATGTAACCAAAGGAAAAGATTACGTGTTTTTTTCATAGTTTCAATTGAAGTTATACTAAAAATTAGATCAGTACATTTGTAACTTTATATGTTCAATGAAAAGGATAAAGCGTCTTAGGATAACTCGTAGCACCATTAATATGAGGCCAATATGAGGTCAAGGGCCTATAGGACAGGCCATAACAAGAGCTTCCCATGTTGCTACCAGGTCGACTAGCCCATTATTCAGATTAGCCCAAAAGAGGACCAAACACTTTTCATATGTGGTATAAAAATCTGTCAAGAGAAAATTCCAAATAAAGACATGAAGTATTATCATTTTTTTAAATAAGGATCTGAAGTGAATCTTGTTTAAAATAAGGACTTGAAAAAGCTATGTCTGTTTCAAAGAAGGGGCCGACTTTCCGAATGGTCAATGACATTTTTGTCCTTTACTCTTTTTTTCTTTCTTTTTCATTTTTCCGATTTTTCTTTTCTTTTTTGCCAGTGGCTAGCAACCGACCGCCGACGATGCTTGAAGAGGGCTAACTAAGGGTCGGCCTCGCCTGATCCGGCGAGGGACGGCCTCGCCTGATCCGGCGAGGGACGGCCTCGCCTGGGTGAGACGGCCCTCGAAAGCCAGAGGTAAGGGTTGACCTCTCCTCAACGAGGGTCTTGCCAATGACCGAGGCCAACCCTCGCCTGTGGCTTTCGAGAGTGACCTTGCCGAGGCAAGGTCGTCCCTTGTCAGCAGCTAGGAAGGAGAGCCTCGCCAGTCCTTTTCAAGCATCGCCGGTGGCCAACCGCAGGTGAAGAAGAAAAGAAAAACAAAAAAAAATAAATAAATAAAAGAAAATTTAATTTAAAATTAAAATTTTCTTTGGACGAAACTGCCCTTGATTAGTCGGATTATTTAGCCGGCCGATGACCGGCAAGGTCAGGTCTTTATTGGAAACTACCATGGCCACTTCATGCCCTTATTTAAGATTGACATGTCTACTTCATCCTTTTATTTAACACAAGATTCACTTTAAACCTTTATTTAAAAAAACGATCGCACTTCATGCTCTTATTTGGAATTTTCCCATCTTTTTATAATAGAGGTTATCAAAACCTTTCGTCCCCACTTATTTGCATTGATATATACAAATTGCATTGTTTGTCTACATTGAATCAGGCTCCATCGACGGCGAGCATGGCCCCCTAAAGCTATATAAAGTGCGTTGTGAACGGGACGCATAATACATCCAGATGAAGCATTTGATGAGCCCTTAGCCAACTCCTCGGTCGTAAAAAATTAACTATGTTCAGTCCATTAGTTTACTGATGTGAATTAATTTTTACTCAGAAGTTCATTCAAAAGCCATCTAAATGATTTAAATAAAAAAGGAGCTACTTAATTTTCTATTAAATTTTTATTATTAATATGGCATCTATGAAGGTAACATCTGTATATCTAAAAGCTGAATAAAGTTCCGTTTGTTTAACAGAAAATCAACTATTATGAAAAGATAGTCCTAATTTTGTTCATTTATATCTCTTACGAAAAGAGGTTACAGATATTGTTTGTATTATCAATAATAATGGTTAGGTATGAATTGTTGTTAATAATGAAAATATTTTTTTATTAACTCATCTTTTGAAAGATAACAATGATTAAAGTTAAAAAAAATTCTCTAAATTGTAAATTTTCTGCGAAATTATTGTTACCCAAAAAGTTTCCCATTTAGCATCGAAATAATTAGCGACTATTAAATAAAATCTTAATTTTCTTTGTCATTGTACACTTAAAAAGTTTATACTTTATGTCATAGTTTTTCGAATAGGTTAATACCACAAAAAACTTTAAATTGATACACCTATGACAAATCTACTCAAAACTAATTTTTTGATAATGAAAAATCCTAAATTGGTACCTCTGTGACAGATTTACCCCAAACTAATTTTTTAACTATCAAAAACCCCAAACTAGTATACTTGTGACAAATTTACTCTCCGCTAAGTTGGATTAATGCAACGAAAAATCACAAATTGATAAACCTGTGATAAACAGAGGGGTAAAACTCAAAACTTATACATCCATCAACTATCACATGTCATCCAACTCAGCAATTTAACGGTAAAAATTAACGAAAATTAAAGGAGGATAAATTTGTTATAAGTGTACCAGTTTAGGATTTTTTGTGGTTAAAAAATTAATTTTAAATAAATTTGTCACAAGTGGACTAATTTGAAAATTTTCGTGATATTAACATTTTTCGAATTCATCAAACCGTACGACACATGTCCTAACCAAACCAAGGCCTTGAAGAGGAACACTGGATTAGACATGGCCACGGGCTGGTTTTGGCCCGGTCAAACTCGGGCCTGCGATTTGGAACCGAAACCGAGCTCGAGGCCTACAGGCCCGATTCCGGTTCCAAATTATTTAAAAAAAATTATAATAATAAAAGTTAAAAAAATTCATTATTTAATTTTTTTATAAAAAAATTTGAACTCTAATTGCCATGCATTGTAAGTGCATTGATCTCTAATTACAATGCTTGGCTTGGGTGTATTAAACTCTAATTACAAGGCTTGACTTGGGTTTTATACGCAATAATTCTAATGCCTCTTTGTTCTCACTCGATGTGGGACTCTCGGCTTGGCTTGAACATCTTCAATGTGAGACTTTTGGCTTGTCTTTATGTAAATGCCAAGAGTTCCACATTGAATGGGAACGAAAAGACCATCAAAAGGGATGTGTATAAAACCCAAGCCAAGCCATGAGCATGTGAAGTTGTATGCTTTTTGTGGCTACGATCCTTGTTAGTTAAGAGGAAAGGGTTCCATTGGACCGCCTAGAACCGGACCAATGGTCCAGTTCCCGGTTCTATGATTTGCCGGTCCTGTTCCTAATTCTAAAATTAATGGATCGGTCTTATCGGTTCTGTTCCCGGTTTTGAGCGGAACTGGACTGAATCGAGAATCGATCACCCCTACAATTTATATTTTAATTACAATTTATATTGAATAATTCATTATTTCATAATTTTATAAATTTCATAATTTTTTTATTTCATAATTTATTATTTTAATTTTTAAATTACGAACCGGAACCGGCCGGTTCCGGTTCACACATGGCCACGAACCGGAACAGCCGGTTCCGAACTGTGGCCATGTCTACACTGGATCCCTCCCTCTCTCTCTCTAATCCCCCTTATAGATATCAGGCGCCACATCAGCTCCGGTTGTCAGCAACTACTGTACTGATAACGCCACGTCAGCATTAATAAAACTGAGCGATGGAAAAGACCGCATCGTACAGATTGAGCGTGTTCTTGAGTATTTGATTGCACATCCTGACGATTCCAACTGAAATTAGAGCGGCGCAAGATCAGGTATGCACGCAAAATGTGATTCACGCCATGTGTGTTTGGTCGGAGCGACGGGGCAACTTCGTCGCTGTTTAGCTTCTTGGATTCTTCTCGAGCTTTTCCGGAGACAAAAGCATGGAGAGAACGATGATGGAGGAGGCTTCATCTTCTGATGAGAGGAAGCATCGTGGGAAGTTTCTCAGACTTTGGAACCTTGCACCATCAGTTGCAGCAACTTTCATGGGATTCAACCGATACCAGATCCTGCATGCCTTGTTCAAATTTATTGCTTTTACGACTGGCAAAAAATCTGTACATATCAACATCAAGGATATGATCTTTATGTACCTACTGAAAAGCTTAGGAAATGGTATATATCTCTGATAATCGGTAATAATAAATTTAATCTCGACAAATACTTTAACCTTAAAGGGGTTGCTCAATTAATTAGCGTAATCGTTCTCTATGCCCAGGCTTAATTAAGTTCGAATCACCACATTTACTCATTTTCTCGAGGCAACCCCAATATCGAGCATTTATCTATAGTTTCGGTAATGACTCGACATGTGTGAGATTAAAAGAGGATTGTTACTCTCAATAAATATTAATCGGGTGCTCAAAGAGAGTTCCAAACATTTCATTAATATAAAAAACAGGTGACATAATTTCATCGTGCTCGTTAAGCTTCAGAATACAGACAACTTACATTCGATAGGGTTGGCGTGGATTAAACATTTACACTAAGGTTCGTACGAAATAGGAGATAACCAAACTCAAATCAGATAGTTTGATAGGAAGGGCATCCACATTGTCCCAAGAGAGAATCTGCGAGGAAAGTTCCTCTCGCAAACATTTTTTTTCTTTTGCCTAAGTTTTCAAGTTAAAGCAAAATGACCCCGTCTCTTTAAAAAGGAACTAATCGCCACTCATTCCATTCATCACATATGCTCGAGTGAGACCAAAAGAAGAACAACACAGAGAAACTTTTTGAGGAGGATCAGAAGCTGAAGAGAGGCGACCAAGCTCTTAGAGAGAAGATGATGATGGGTGCAAAGATGGAGATTGAGGAAGTGATGGGAGGCTGCGAAGCACTGCCTCTCCTCTCACTGAACCACCTCTCGCTGATGTGCCGGTCCCTGTGGGACTCGGTGAGGTTCTACGAGGACGTTCTCGGCTTCGTCCTCATCAAACGCCCTTCTTCTTTCAACTTCAATGGAGCTTGGTCTGTCTCTCTCTGACTTTATCTCTTTCGAGTTACTGATATGAAAGACATTATTTCACTTTCATACTGTCCCCCGCCTGCTTGTGCATGATTCTCTGTGTGTGTTGTGTTTGATACGCAGGTTATACAACTATGGAATAGGGTTACACTTGATTGAGAACCCATCAATAGAGGAAAACGACGCCATTGACGAGCCACGTCCAATCAACCCCAAGGATAACCATATGTCTTTCCAAGTAAGTTTGATACAGCATAAGTCTCCATTAACTGTTCTAGAAAAAAAGAAGTCTCCATTAACTGGTAGAACTGTTAGGCACAATTGAATTTGAGTTACTAGTCCTAGTTGCTCAATTGTTAAAGGGATTTGTTTCAAAAGTAACCGTAGAACAAGACGGGAACCCGCAATTTTTCGTTGCATCCACTGATTTAGAAAGCATAGACGTCACCATAACTGGGTGGTTTTGCCTTCTTTGTACAGTGCACGGACGTGGGGCTGGTGAAGAGGAGACTACAAGAGATGGGGATGAGGTACGTGACAGCGGTGGTGGAGGAAGCGGGGGCGAAGGTGGACCAAGTCTTCTTCCACGACCCCGACGGGTACATGGTCGAGATCTGCAACTGCGAGAACATCCCGATCATCCCCATCTCCTCTTGCCCGTTCAAGCCCAAGCTGCGGAGCTTCAACAAAGCGCCCGTGAGCAACTGTGGGTTCATGGAGACCATGATGATGGAGAGCCTCAGCATGGACATCATGAACTTCTCCTTTTGAGAGCTCAAGTTTCAGTTCACAAGGAAAAGATCAGAGACGGTGGATGAAGAAGCAGCAGCAAATTCAACATGCTTTTCTTTTGACAATTTGTGTGAAATTAAGTACACTGTCTTGTTGTTTTGAAGGGTTGTAATACTAAAGGACCTAAATACGTATGAGTGTCATAAATTGGCTGTTGAAGGGTTTAAGGGTGATTAATTATCACATGTTCCTCTTCAACTATGTGTTACAAAAATATGAGTGATTACTATTAATTCTAAACTATGCACTTCCAAGATGGGATAAAATGGTTTTTAATAAGATAATGAGAAAATCTGATAAAAAATGGTCTCTTTGTTCAATAAAGAAATAGTTATCTTTTTGTCCATCAAGTATCTCCATTTCTCTGGATTTGCTGTTCTTGGGTATTTGTTTTGTGAAAAACTTCTTGATGGAGGAAAATGTTCTTTGTGAAAATCATTTTCAAGTAAAATGGCTGGTTTTAGTTGTTCAACGGAGACGGAAAAATCTTTTTGATATTTAGATCTTATATTAAAAATTATTCTCTACGTTGATATTGTATTTTGTTCCGAATATAAGATACTAAGATAATATCAAATTGCTTGTCTAAGACATTAGTAATACATGAAATATAAATTTTATGTTTTTACTATAAAAATAAAGCAACCTAAAAATGGAAATGCAAATAATTAACATATGTAATTTCTCAGTGTTCGCAAAACTTCACGTGAAATGGTTCTCCATTCCAAAAAAAGTAATCAAAGATTGGTACCAAAGTCAGTATCCAAACAAAAGGAACCAAAGAATGGTGAAGACCAAGCTAGAGAGAACATAAATTGAAGCTCTAAGTGAACACGCACATGAAAAGGAGTTAAAACGATTTCTTCCTATTGGAATGGAGAAATCATTTTCCTCAGTTTTAATTATGTTTTTTTTTTCCTTTTACCGTAAAGCCTTTTTAAAATTATGGTTCATGGTTGAGAATGCCAAATTGGATACTGATATTATTAAATAGCCGTTGGCGTTAACTGTCAATTTTGGCATTCGATGTGGTTGTTTAAAATGATGACACGTCGATAGAGACATCTTGAATCGCTAAAATCATCCAAGTCAACTCTCTCGCTCTTGTCACTTGGGAAAAATCTAATTAGAGAAAATAGAGACGATGCTAAATGAGAAGCTAAAACAAAATGAAAACTTCCCTTAGGAAAATTTTAAAAAGAGAAAGTAGAGACGGTTCTAAACGAAAGCTCAAAAGAAATCCATCAGTTTTGTAATTTGCGAGATGTACTATGCTTTCATTCATTGGAATGTGATTATCTGGCAAAACTTATTGCAGAGGTCAAGTGAGATTTTTAATGCGTTCCTTGCTTTCATCGTACGGTTCCAACAAGAGAAGGTGCAAATTTTTTTTTTAAAGAGAAGGTGCACCTTACAGAGTAGATATTATGGAATTACTTAATACTTGTCATAGGAAAATTTTAAAAAAGGTTTAATATTACGAAAAATTTCAAAATAATAGATATATGATAATTTTACTCATAATTAATTTTTTGACCATCAAAAACCCTAAACTAGTATACATATAATAAATTTACCACAAACTAATTTTTTTATCAGAAAAAATTCTAAACTGGTACACTTATAATCATTTTACTCTCTTTTAAATTTGATTAATACTACAAAAAATCACAAATTAGTAAACATGTGACAAATGGAGGGGAAAACACCAAACTAGTATAACCATAAGCTGTTACATGTTATCCAACTCTACAATTTGACGGTAAAATTTAAGAGAAACGAACCAAGCGTAAATTCGTCAGAAATGTGCTACATGGAATTTAAAATGAAGTGCGGATAAATTTATCATAAGTGTATCAGATTAAGATTTTTAGCGATCAAAAAATTAATTTACGATAAATTTTAATATTTTTCGTGATATTAATTTTGTAAGCGGGTGTTGAACCCCCGATACTAGTGTTCCCAAATCATCTGGTATGCCAATACAAAGAGGAAAAAGCGAACCTTTCCTCTGCAAAAACTGATTCTTTGAACAGGTGGAAGAAGAAGAAGAAGCGACTTCCATCCATGGGGACTTCAATGAGCCCGATCTCGATACTGACTCCTCTCTTCTTGTCGATGCTCGTGGCCCTGTGCGATGGCTACGCGAGGGACCGAAATTTGCTTCACCAATCTTCCGGCGACGGTGCCAGATATTACTTGACCAATGATGAGCTGTGGTTCAACCAAACCCTCGATCACTTCTCTCCATATGTACTCTCTCTCTCTCTCTCTCTCTCTCTCTCTCTCTGCGGATGATCCTGTTTTTTTGTTTCGCTTGATTTCATGTTGATTCGTAGGTAACCGGTCGCTTGATGTTTGGTGGTCGGTGTCCTCGGGGATGAGCTGCTTGAAATGCTAGCACCCATCAGTTTTTTTTCCCTCGTAACAGATTCCTGCTTCCGTTTTGATGGTTAATCCGATTGAACTTTGAACTAATTGAGTTTGGAGGACGCGATCAATTTGCTTGTGAATTGGGGTAACGATTGATCGGATACATTAAATTAACTGTTTTTTCGCCACGCGAAATTGTGCATATTGTTTAATTACATCCGCTAACTTAATTATTGGTGAATTTCATTGGCAACCCACTTATTATGGACTTGAACAAATTTTTCTATATTTTCTCTGTCAAAGTACACATGAGAATTCGAAGATTTCTGTGGCCCATTCCTTCAAACGAGAGATGATGCAATATTATTGTTTGCAAAATAAGTACAGAAGGCCAATAGTTGACAACATATCTAAACTAGTGCACTTGACCATGTTTTGCATGGGTTTGATCTCTAAGTATTGTTAATATTTGTTAATTGCTAAAACTCATATTACCCTTTTGCACATTCTATTTCTGTGATTACGATAATGGATTCTACATTGTGTTTCTGGACATACACCGAAGTGTTTCTGCCCTTTTTATCTTTCTGTCTTCTAACTTTGAAGTTGAAGTTGTTATGCCATTGTGGATTGTCGTGAAGCGACTCATCATGTAACGTAGGGGAGCACTATAACTGAATTTCTTTTATGGCGATCTTCAGAAAAGGGCGTCATGCTATTGCTAACTCTTGGAAATTGAACTTTCATTATCAGGATCATCGTCAATTTGCGCAGCGCTACTATGAGTTCCTCGACTATTTCCAGCTTCCGGATGGACCAATATTTTTGAAAATCTGCGGTGAATCTGCATGTAATGGGATAGTGAATGACTACATTAGTGTAAGTACTACTTAGCTCAGTGTTCTGCTAGCTTTTGGCTAGTATAAGCATGCCAATCGTGAAATCACTATAAAGCGGTTAGCATCCCACTAAGCATTATACTGGCACATTCAGAGAGAAAAATTTGGAATTTCATGGTTATCCTAAGCTGTGATTCTTTGAAAAATTTTCCCCTTGTTAATTCATGCAGGTTTTGGCAAAGAAGTTTGGAGCTGCTGTGGTTTCACTTGAGCATCGATACTATGGGAAGAGTTCTCCTTTCAAATCATTGACAACAACAAATCTGAAATACTTATCATCTAAACAGGCACTCTCTGACTTGGCTTCCTTTCGTCAATTTTATCAGGCAAGTTTTCGTATCTGTTAAGCATGTGATTTACCATGAATGACAATGGTGATGGAAGTTTCATAAAGAAACCTTGATTTTTTAGAAGAGAGATGGTCCGAAACTCGGAAAAATCATCAATGACGTAATCTTGTTACTAGTTAAAGCTAGTATTATTTTGATGTACAACCGGGATGTGGTCAAAGTGTCCTTTTCTTCACTTGCGAAAAGACATTGCTGCAGAGCTGATCTTTTGAGAGAAACTTTTAGCATTTCTTCTAGAAAGTCTTTACTTCTGTGTGTTGAAGTGAGTCTCCCTTTCACATGATGTCTGCTAGCGGTCTGACTAGTTAGTTGTTTTGACACTATGTGCAGGATTCAGTAAATCTGAAACTCAATAGAACAGATGCCGGAAACCCCTGGTTTGTTTTTGGCATTTCTTATTCTGGAGCTCTCAGTGCGTGGTTTCGTCTTAAGTTCCCTCATTTGACATGTGGAAGTCTTGCAAGTTCTGCCGTTGTTCAAGCTGTGTACGATTTCCCTGAATTTGACCGGCAGGTAAGGACAATCTTTATTGCCAGTATTGTCCTTTTAAACTTGCCAGAAGGCCAAGAAGTTGGGGTTATGATTATGTTGTGAGGTGTATTTTGATGTCTGGCTGCTGTCTTCAGCCTTTATGATGTTCCAGTTGATCTGTATTGAGAAATAATTGGAAATATTCTCCGACTAAATAAAACTTTCTACTGTTGTTTCCAACTTTAGATTGGTGTTTCAGCTGGACCGGAATGTAAGGCTGCATTGCAGGAAGTAAATCAACTTGTTGAGCAACGGCTTGCATCAAATGGAAAGGCATTGAAGGAGTTGTTTGGTGCTGCTGAGGTTCGAATTCCTCCTTCCTTAATATGGCGATTATGTCTTCAGAAATGTGTTTAGCTATTGTGCAATGTGTAATCCTTTTTGATCCCACTTCTTTTTGAAAGTAATCTTTCTCATACTCTGCAGCTTGAGATCGATGGTGACTTCTTGTATTTTCTGGCAGATGCTGCTGTTACAGCTGTAAGCATGTCGTTTTTCATTTGCGTTTATTTTGTTACTTTACAAGGTAATGATATTCAAGATTTCATCCTCCACAGTTCCAATATGGAAATCCTGATAAATTGTGCTCTCCTCTTATTCAAGCTAAGAAGCATGGGGAGGACTTGGTGGTAAGAAACTTTTTCCTGCCTTAACCTCATTCTTTTATTGTATTCTAGAGCTTTATGGAAATAAATGTTGAAGTTGTCTATACCTTTGAAATTGTTTCCTCTGATTGATAGTGCAACCGCAAATTGTATATAATTTTACTAGCTTTGCCATATAGAATAGCATAGTTGAATGCTTTTGGGAGATTTTTTTGAGTTGAGATGATTTAGTCAGATCAAAGGCATGGTTATCATTCATGCATGCTTGAAGAGCTTCCTTGAGACAATGAAATTTCTCCACATATATACTATTCCCTGGACAGTAGGATGTTTGCCATTACTTCTATGCCGTCCACAAAGTTAATCTTCTCTTTCTATGTGGTGGGATTCCTAATTTTTGGCAACACATATCCGTTAGACATTTATGAGTGATTTGTGTCTTATGATGCTTCTTGAACAAGTGCAATAATTAATCATAGTCAATAATTAATCCACTTTATTTAAACATGTGTCATCATTCGCCCACAAATTGTTTTCTGTGGAGTAGCTGTGCAAACAGATATTCAATATTATTGTGATGCAAGCTTTATCTGAGTGAACATGGGACACCTAAAACAAATTGAGGGGTGTGCTCCTCCTCTTTAGCTTTTGTTCTGAGTTTTATTTGGTCAAATTGAAATGTTTATGCAGGGTGCTTATGCCAAATATGTTAAAGACAATTATGCAGATAGCGTTAGTTATAGTCAAAAGCACTTGAAGAACACAGCTCTTAATGAAGATAGGAGCGATCGGTTGTGGTGGTTCCAAGTTTGCACTGAAGTTGCATACTTTCAGGTGGCCCCCTCCAATGACAGTGTCCGCTCGTCAAAAGTTGACACAAGGTATTCTCATCTCCATACTCTTCATTCCTTGTTTCATTAGTTTTCCGTGTGAATCTTATACCCAAGTCTATATTTCTTGTGTTGCAACAGATACCATTTAGATCTTTGCAAGAACGTGTTCGGCCAGGGAATATATCCTGACGTTGATGCAACAAATTTATACTATGGTGGCACAAGAATAGCAGGTCTGAGCACTAATCTTTCTAGTTTGGCTCGTTAGCGTTTCGTTATCCATACGTTTAAGAATCATATGGATTTTCTCTTAGGAATTGACTGGACATTTCTGTGGTTCTTTTTTTTTTGGTAAAGAAACATTTCTGTGGTTCTTGATGCCTCTTTAATCATAAAGTTCCAATTTTTTCATTTGGGAGATTCAGCGGCTGGCAATTTCTGAGCTTATCCTTTTCATGAAAAACCAAGCAACAAATAAAATCAGACACCTAAATCTGGAACACACAATTACGAAAGCCCAGATGGATGGAACTGTTTAATATATTAAAGAGTTTCATGCAATGTCAGTTCCCTGTTTTCATGCTAGATATACATAATTTAGCTGAGACTACTGTATTTGTAGTTAGTATTCTTCAGTAAATGCTTACAATCCTGTTTATTTAAGTCTTTCTGTGTAAATTGATAGGCATCAATGAAAAGTCATATCAAGGGCTGAAAATGAATCTGGTTAAATAATGTTGACAATAAACCAAATGAAATATATAATAGTACATGACACATCATGAGCATATTCTGGAATCTGCACATAGCTTTTTTTCATCAAAGTTATCTATTTGTAGCCCCAAAAGTTAAAGCTGTCAAGAAACAGGCTCCTAATGTATATCTAGCATGCTGTTTCTATACTCCACCTCGAGTGTAAGGTCTTACACATCCACAAGATAATTAGGGAGCAGACAAATATGCGTAATGAATATAGGAGAGTGTCAAGATTTGAACTCATGATTGTACTCTGATATTGTCTTAGCTTCAGGCGACAGTTTTCCCTATAAGTGTAAGCTGTCAGGAAATAGGCACACATTGTATATATAACATACTTCTTATCAAAAAGAAACTGGTGTGCTTCCTTTTGACATCAAGGTGTAACTTTGCCAGGCTCAAAGATAATTTTCACGAATGGCTCTCAAGATCCATGGCGGCATGCTTCAAAACAGATCTCTTCACCAGATAGTAAGTTCCCATGATTTCAGACAACCATTTACCAGTTTTTGTTAGCCACTGTGAAGAGTAGAACATGATCGTGAAGTTTCTCTTTGGTTTCAAGCTAGCAACATGCTTAACACACACATTCCATGAGATGATGAAATAAATCTAAACTTCCCTACGCATTTTGACATTAATCTTTCTCTTGCATAAATATCAATACTATTCATTATTGTTATTGTTGATTACATGGACAACAATTTATGGTGCCGTGCTGTTAGACTGAACGATGATGAAGAATTGCCGTGTGCGTTAATGTCTTTGGTTAAGAATATAAAATGAAGGGCCTCTATAAACTGTCAAAGATCTTTCCACCTAATACTTCTTTGGTCTAGTACATCCGCAGTTACATGTTCATATGGGGTTCCATTGCTTATGCTTTTTGGACCTCTCTGTCACTCTCTTTCACACTGAAATTACTGTTGAATTTCAAATGTTGTCAGTGCCTTCCTACCTCATCTCCTGTCATAATTGCGGACATGGAACTGATATGCGAGGGTGCCCACAGTCTCCTCTGAGCCTTGAAGGTATGGACGGCTTGGATCTACTTACATGCTGCATAAAGTTACGAAATATTCATGGTTGTGACTACCATATGCTGCTTCATTGGGAGACTTACATTTTCCAGTGGCGTGAATGCGCCGCAGAACTGAATGTTGTCACTGTGGAAAATGGAAGTTTCGGTTTGATTCTTGCATGAATAACTTGGTGATATTGCCTCGTGCCATGCCTATTTTCTTCTCATTTTGGCTCTTCTTCTGCTGGTCCTGACGGTTTCAAGATATGATTATTTTCTTTAATAAACTCATGATTTCCCCCCTTATGAAGACAAAATTTGAAATGAAAATACAAAGCAAAAATAAGTGTTTGCTGTCTCCTGGTATTAGAAGAGATGAGCAGAAGCAGAAGATGAAAATGAAGTGCTGCACTAAGTGAATTATTTAAAAATAAGAAGTATACTGGAATTGTTGAGAACAGGTAGTCCTAGTCTCAAAAATAGTGTGTGCGCAGTTGAGTTTCTCCTCCTGGCGTGGCAACTGAGGAATGATTAGTGAGGTTTAAACCCTTGATATCATCTCCTGCTAAAGTTTTCCCAGCCACTGGCCCTGAGCTTCCGGTGGAGTTTGACGTTGACATTCACCCTTGCCAGCTTAATTAGAATGACTTCTGTTATGAATGTGTTTTTGCAGTTTAGGAAAAGCAAATATCGTGTGCAATTCAGTTACTTTTGTCTCTAGTAAAGAAATTTTTCTAAGTTTACATTGAGTGTCGTGCTTCTTTCAGGCAATGCCCAGAACTGCAGCTCCCCAGATGCTGTCCACAAAGTAAGGCAACAGATCACAGAAAACATAGACTTGTGGCTCTCTGAATGCCAAAATAGTGGTAGGAGCTCTATCTGAAGTGCATGCTCATGGTGAACGTGAATTTGGGAGGTGGTTCACTGCCTAACCGTGATATCATGATAATCTTTTCAGGAGATGCTTAATTCTAATTTATGAAGGATACTGTAACCCTCATCCTGATTATGCTTAGTTGCACTTGTCTATCCAGGACTTGTTGTGAATCGACAATTGCAATAATTTGCCTTTGCTTCACCCCTGTAATTGTTATGTCGATACCTTCACCTGTAAATATAGAATAAATACTCCAACGATGTAAAATGGCTGTTGTAACTCATTTTTAATTCAAGGTCAATCTTCTTACTTCCATCTTCCTCTCTTTAAAATGTTGCCATTCATTTGATGTGACGAAGTACACAGAAGTCTGCTTTCTTTGACCATCTCTGATACTAGTGTCTTAAACAAATCGTTTGAGCCCCATGAGGGCTAGTTTCCCGTGCTGGAAATGCTTTGACATCTTCCAATATGAAAGACTAGCGTCAGATCAGGTTAAGAGTATGGAAAGACGACTCTTCTTGTTGATTTTATCGCAGTAATGTGCATTAGAATTCAAACTGATCGCCACCTCAACCACTTTATAAGCATATGTTATGGCAGTTCTTCAGATACGCCTGCGCTGTGTTCATGCCGAGTCTCACATGCCAAGTCTGAGTCGATGGAGTGAGTTCACCTTCACATGGAAGAGCAAATCATCCTCAGTCCCCCACACATTCTCTGGCAAGGTTCTTCTGATTCTGGTAGAAGAATTTGAGTTGAGTGTTGCAAGTACGTTGGTAACAATAATTAAGAAAAAATAACGATATGAAAATCACCTAATGAGACTTTGGGTTTTATAAAAGCCCACGTTAGAAACTACTACTGGCAAAATTTGCATTTTCAACGGAGCGCTTGTTTCGCGGAAACTTTACCCAATAATGACATAGATATTAACAATGGTATAAACATTAAATTTGCAAATTTTTGTTTTTGGTCTGTAATTTGCAAATTGCCAGATTCTTATTGGGTATATGAATAGAACACACTTAATTAACCAGTTTCAGATTGTCACAAAAATTGTAAACCTATTTTTTTTTAACAAATATCCCTACCATTAGTCGACTTCAATAACTTCTTCGTAAGCCCCACATGAATTTTCACGAAGCTATAACTTCCATCGATGCATACCACAACGTCAAACATCGTTGCTCGCATGACATCATGCTCCACAAAGATGAGTTTCAGAAGAATGGAAAACAAAAACTTACCATGGTCTTTTTTTTGGTCACTCAGAAAACTTACCGCAGTCAAAAGGCCACTATAGTTCATTTCCACAGCTTTTTCCTTTTCCAAACAATAAAACAGCCATCTCAAAACTGTTCATCCTATAACAGCATTTTCATTGAACAAATGCTAGAAGACAAATGAAGAAGGCTCAAGCTGTCAATGGATACATGATTACCATCAAGAGCCATCATGAAAATGGAGATTGAAGAAACCAAGAACGCTCATATCAGGCCACTTTCAATCAAAATTGGGGTCTTCTCAAAGGTCACCAAATTTCCTACTTCAAGTAAGTAGAAGAAACCCAGAGCAGAACGTAGGTTATAAGTGAAGTTGTTACTTCAAAACCACGCAGTCCTTTAAACAAAGGTGGTATTATGGAGACCATCAAGAATGTCCCCAGTAACCATGACAAAATGAAGGCACCAGCCCTGCATATGGAGACAAATCATGAATCCATCACATCCATTGCAAGCACTCGACATATGGGGCAGTTAGATTGACAAGAACGGATGTATGTATGGTGAGGGATGAGCTAAACAACTATCACGCCAGGAATACACCAATTTAAAATAAATAAATAGCTAGAGAGAGTCGTCAACTGAAATTGATGAAGAGCACCAAGTATGTCATCTACGTACCCATAGAGAAAAGCTCGCAGTTTGCTTTTCAGCCGATCATGTATGAAGTATACGGTCGCTATTAGGGATATGGCTACTTGAAGAGTGGGGCCTTCTTCCGTTGGAAAAAGCACGGTGAGAAGTCCAAGTACTAAAAATGTGGTAGCTGTTTTTATGATAAACTTTGAGGACGGAGTCTGAAACCTGCTCATGACAGTCTGCACAGCACGGGATTGAGTTACTTCCCTGACCTTTTTCTTGACATCAATTTTCGGGTTCTTCCTCTCGTAGAACTTCTGCATGATTATTTTGTCATGTGCAGATTCAATTGCATCCAAACTGGGCTTGTGTCCTGCATATTTTTGGACAAGGAAATTCCTTGCGGCTTGAATTTCATCTTCGGAGGCCTCTTTACTGATTCCAAGCCGCTTATACGGGTCCCTTACATTTATTCTAGGAAAGATGGTCGAACCTGAAGAGGACAGTAAAGTAGGATGAAGTAATGTGGAGAACAAAACAACACATTGTATCATTATTTAGCTCAAATTTTTCTTGATAAACATCAATTTTTTTTTTAGCCATGACAAAACATCAATTAACTCAACGTGAAAATCAGCATTTCAACAGGCAAATACAAAACGGTTTTAAGTACTATAGGTCCTTTCAGAATGACCTATTAGTCCTATGGGCTTTGACATGGTGAACAACCATCACAATCTGCATTCTGAATGGGAGTTCAATGACACGCTCATAGTAGGTTGATAACCATGAAATAGGATTTACACATTTCATGCTTTTATTCTGTATTGCCTTGACTCCATAGCTCGACAGAACTCAGGAAAGGGTACATCTCAAATAGCAGAAAACTTATAGCATGAGGAACAAATGACCTAAAAAATGTTCCCCAATGCAAATTCCACTAGAAGTAATAAAAGAATACCAACAGGTATGAGAGGTTAAAGTAAAGACGGTAGTAAAGTTGGCATATATCTTGCTTTCTTGAAGTAGCTCATTGCCTAATTCAGTTTGAACAAATGCAAACAATAAGACTTGGACATAAAATATTAGGTACTGTAAGGAACAAAAAGTGACTCATATAATCTTTCAATCACTTCAAAGTACACCTCTGTTTTAACAATAGTCACCAGCTTTCACAAGCTTTTCCAAAATTGTGTTTCCAAGAAACTGTTTTGCTTCTGTCAAACCAACACCTTAATATTCCAATAGCTCCAGAATGCGAGAGAAAGAAAAATCAATCCAACAATCAATTTTTTATTTGTAAGAATGACAACGGAGAAAGCATTTGATACCAGTGGGGTCGCCATAAGAAGCATCCATCGCAGACCTGATCACTAGTGCTTGATGTCTGCTGCAAATTTCAATGAACAAACCCAATAAATAAGGTAAGAAAATTGCAAAGAACCAAGTGGTTGAGTTTCAATAGTCATGAGAATTTCCTGACAGGCGCAATACCTTCCTCCATGCAGGGACCTGAACTTTCCTTTACGTCTTGCAATCGAAATAAGGGTTGGGAATTCTACGGATAAGGAATTGGCACCTCGAGCAGGTATCAAGAAACATTTTGACGGACCAACGGTTAATCCGGAGAGAGTCATCTTTGATTCAGTTTGTTAGCTATCGGCAATCTGTCTGCAAAGTTCAAATTCAGAGTGCATATATTAAACAGGATCAGTTTTGCAAAATGAGTAGCGCAACGTTTCACTGCACTCATTAACTGTATCTAAATCACAAACACCCTATCACACTTAATTTTAGCCATTTCTATAGGGACAGTCAAGAAATGGCATTGCTATGACACTCTCAAGTCATAGGGATTGTCGGTTAACACCGTCCATTTACACCAATTGCACTTTACAAAGATAGTGTTGACCTGACGGCTACGAGCGTGGACTTCTCTCATTCATCAAATTCTCTACAATGATCATATTCTGCACCCAAACTATGTCTAAAGAACACACTAAACTCTAGCTTTGTCCAGATTGAATAACTTGCATTTCTGCAGTAAACCCTCCCAATGTTCTATCCCGAGGGGTCTTGGAAATTCTCAGCAATCACAGCTCAAGGACAAGATCGATGTCAATGACCTCAAAGGGCAAAGAAAATCCGCCACTTTAGCGGATGGGTCTTGCTCTTCTTTTACAGTGCTTCGGTCCAAGAAAGTACTGAAAGACAAAAATAAAGAATTCCCAGCTCAAACAAAACCCCGTTCATTTCATGACGAATCTTTTACCAACGACAAAAAATTCAGAAGCAACCATGAACTGAGCTTTGCTTGTTCATGCTGGTCAACTGCAACAATCAAGAAAAGACCTGAAGGCAGGCAAGAGCAAAACTAAAACCCAGTTTGTCCTAGGAAGTTAGGAACGAAGAGCTGAAAGGGACAAGCTTGGACTGAGCACGGAACGAGAAAGCAGGACCCATGAGACAAAATCGATTCAAAGAAGAAACAGAGGGGGACGTACCCAGATTGCGATTTGAGAGAGCGAAGCGGGGGGATGGGCGTTCTTGGCGTTTATCTGCTGCTTCTCAGAGAGGGAGGGTTGAAAACGCCGACGAGCATTGCAACGGATATGGGGAGGGGAGGGGAGGGGCGAGCAGAGAGCGAGGGATTTTACAGACGTGACTCTTGAACCCTCTTGCGTCTCTCCATTGAAGTTATTAACTTAGTTGCCGCATGACGAACAAATCCTTTGTAGTCTAGTTGGTTAGGGTACTGGGATCTCACCCAAGAGACCCGTGTTCAAGTCCCAGCAATGGAGTGTTTAATTTCCAAGCTATTTTTGCCCTTTTGAGGCTGATGATGCGTGTCGGACAAAGTATGAAGATCCTAGTGAGTTAGAGTGAAATTCAGGGGATTTATATTATGAGGAGTGAGAAACCAAAATTATTCCAATCTTGTTAATTAAAGCGGATTATACTCATGTATGAATGTTGAAACCTAATTTTGTCACTTTACTTACCCCTCGGGCGAAATTCAGGGGATTTAAATTCTGAGGAGTGAAACCAAAATTATTCCAATCTTGTCACTTTACTTACCCCTCGGGCATATGCAGATAATGACTTGACAATTATGCATCCGAAAAGTGGTTTCACCAGTACCGTGTTGTGAGTGTTTCGAAGAGTGCGCTACTTTTTTGTTTCCTGTAATGTTATCAAAGTGTGAAAATCCTAGTGAGTTAGAGTGAAGTTTAGGGGATTTAAATTTTAAGGAGTGAATGAGAAATAAAAATTATTCCAATCTTGTTAATTAAAGTAGATTATACTCATGTATGAATATTGAAACCTGATTTTGTCACTTTACTTACCCTTCGGGCAAATGTAAAGCATGATTTGACAATTATGCATCTGAAAGGTAGTGTTATCAGTACTATGTGGCAAGTGTTTCAAAAAGTGTGCTACTTTTTTGTTCCTTGTAATGTTATCAAGGGTACATAGGTGCCTCTGAATTTGATTCCTATCCCAAGTTAATGCTTATAATATGGTGACGGTTCTAAGAATGATGCTAAGGTAAATTCAAGGCTAATGTTGTTCTGCCTTGCTTTGTCCTCTCCATATATCATCCTAAGTTTGAACATCTTTGAGACAACGCCCCAAACCTTGCGCCTTTCGATGCCAACGATTCGAGTTCAACCGTGGGATTTTCTTTGCTCCTTCAAAACACTCGTGAATTGTAGAATGAGTGGGAGATGCGGTTGCTTGTCTTCCTAAGCTTGTTCTTCCATCTGACCCTTACAACTCAAGTCAATCGAATACCTATCGACTGACTCCATTGTGATCCCTCATGCTCAGTATCTTTTCGAGCTGCTTGGGATACTATTGGGTGGCCTTGGACTTCTCTTACCCCAAAAGTTAGCTCAAAGTATGTTCCCTCACACTTATAAACTGACCACCAACCCTCTTTCACAAGAGATGTAGAATAAACTCAACAATCTTCCCCTCACACATCGAGCCTTAGATCGGAGCGGCTACAACCCGTATATACCGAGTGACCGTTGGGTCCAGACTTATTGATATCCTGGACTCTAATACTAATGTTAGATGGTCTTGGGCCTCTCACCCCAAAAGCAAGAGTAAGGCTTTCTTCACACTTTCAGCCCCTTTCACGATCGATGTGGAATAAACCACAATAGAAACAAAGGGGATGATCAATTCGAAGAGCCAGATTACAGCCTTCTGGTTGCCATTCCTTCTCCTCCACTAGGGCGGGTGGGACATGATCACCGTGTATATCCAAGAGGACGACGACCTATGGCTGAGGCAGTTGGCGCGGCTTTGCATCTTGGTAGGACTAACGTATGTCATTTTTCTTTATGGCCTTGTCGGGGTCTACACTGTCGATGTTAGCAGCGGGTATGATCCCGGTGGGGTTCATGAAATATGCAGAGGCAATATTGTGTTTGTACTTGGCGAGCAAAGGCTGGCTTCGAGATTCAACGCTTGTGCTTCAGAATTTCATTCCCATTTACACCATGAAAATGTGGCAGTACAGTCTCATGGAAGAGGAGGGCTAGTAGATCGAAATCGGCGAGGTCACAGAGGTTCGGCCGCCTAATGATTGCCCATTGAACAGCGGTCAAGCCTTCGACCAAAAACAAGGCCGAGATTCTGTTCAAAGCCTTCTTCGACAAAGAAAAGGCCGAGATTATGTTCAAAGCCTATGAGTTGTTCAAGATCTTCGAGCTTCTCTTCTTGGGCTTTATCGGCAGATTTGGCGACCTAAATGACAGTAAACGCATATTCATGGACCCCAATATGGCTCGCGCAGATCTGCTCTACGCCAAGGCGCCGTTGCTGAACTGTGCTTGGGTCATCAGTCTCTCCGTGCCGTGTTGATATCGTTGGATATTTCGACAGTTTTGAAATATTTGTTTAAATTTATGACCGCCATAAAGTCATTATTTTGTAACAGTTTTTTAACAGCCTTGTAACATTTGATTTAATTATTCATAAACCCTCCATTATTTTGCAACGGCTTTATAACGGTTTCTTAACAGCTCTTTTATTTTGAATACAAAATAGAACTTCAAAACACAATCAAAATATATGCACATAATTGTCAAGAGAATATCCTTTTCTTCTCAAATCTTTTCTTTCTTTAATGGGTTATAAAATTATTCTTGCTCGTTCTAATATTCAGTGCGGAGTATAGAAAAAGGTCTGTTGTATCTTGGGAAGATAGCTACTAGAGCCTTATGCACCGAGTTTCGCACTTCAAGGGGCGGAATTATCCTTAAGGAAAGTGACTAGCACATCTCAGACAATTGATATTATTTTCTCATGTTTTTCAATAGATTTTCAGTTCTTCTTATTTTTTCATGTTACCTTACATTTTTCCAACAATCTTAAGGGTAATTGCCTTATGGATTCCGAAATTGGAAACTGCTGCTACTGCCACCATTTTTGAAATTGAACAAGCACTTGCAGATGGTAAAGGACAATTATCGATATTCACAACAGTTTGTCATGGGACATTATCAACCAGCGGCACAAAAGAGCTTCCGATTGTTTCGTTGAAACCACGAATGTTGCTTGCGGGTTACGGGGCAACAAACCCTAAAGAAAACAGACGTGAATGATTGATTGGTCAAGTTAGAAATCAATGGCTGATGATGTCCTCCACATTGAACTTCGTCGATGTGCTGAAATCTTGGTTAGTGCTCCTCTATCAACAAATACTTTGCCAAGGTAAGTCATCTATGCAATTTTAAGATATTGGAGCATAGACCTAGATGATTCTATGAAGCCAGATAATTTTTAAGTTATTTACATAATTTATTAACCTAGAGATTAACCTTCGTTCTCCTCTTTACTTTTAGTTTGAGGAAGGATCATAGCAAGTGGGTAGCATTCATGTTCTGTCAAATCTAGGCCTTGAAACAGAAGTAACGTTTTGCTCTATGCTTCGTCTCCGGAAAGAATGGACTGAGTTAATACCTGTAGTTGTGCCTATGTTTATTGATGGTTTTTGAGCTGCTTTATAAGGGAAAATTTCAATTAAGGACCCAAAGTAGGTCTCTTTTCTGAAAGAAGGACCCCAAGTGGGCAATGTCTCAATTAAGGACCCAAAGTGCCCAAACCAGCCTCAAATAAGGACCCCAGCTCGCCGGCCGCCCAAATGTTCGCCGGCCGGTGAGCCTGAGACATATCAGGTGCTGGAATAGGGGCAATTTTATCTTTTTCTTCTCTTTTCCTTTCTTTTTTTTCTTTTTTCTTTTTCCTTTTTCTCTCTTCCCTAGCCATCGCCAGCAACATCCGCTGGCCTCAGGTGAGGGCCATCGACCACCGGCCTCGGGCGAGGGCCACCGTCCGCCAGCATCGGGTGACAGTCGCCTTGCCTTGGCGGGTGAGGGTCGCCCTCCCCTGGGCAGGCGAGAGCCGCCCTCGCCCTCGCCAAATCCAGCGAAGGGGAGGGTTGACCTCGCCAGCCCAGGGGAGGTGCCTCGCCCGATGCCGGCGAGGGCAACCCTCACTTGGGCCGATGAGGGCAACCCTCGCTTGGGCAAGCAAGGCCAAGGGCGGCCCTCACTGGAATTGGGCTTGCGAGAGCCGCCCTCACTTGGGCAGGCAAGGGTTGTAGCGAGGGCCGCCCTCGGCCCTTGCCCAACGCCGGTGAGGGCGGCTATCGCTCAACGTCAGCAAAGGCGGCACTCGCCTGAGGTCGGCGGACATCACCGGCGGTGGCCAGGGAAGAGAGAAAAAGGAAAAAGAAAAAAAAAGAAAGGAAAAGAAAAGAAAAAGGACAAAATTGCCGCTATTATGGTGCCGGAAATGTTTCACGCTCGCCGGCTGGCGAACATTTGGCCGGCCGGCGAGCTGGGTTCTTATTTGATACTAGTTTGGGCACTTTGAATCATTAATTGAGACATTGTCCACTTGGGGTCTTTTTTGAGAAAAAAGACCCACTTTTGGTCCTTAATTGAAATTTTGCCGCTTTATAATGGTGCATTTGGGGAGGTGCTTCGATGTCGACCCATTTGGGTTCTCTCTGGCTTTTTAAGGCAATTTCTGGGCAGTGAACAGTGCTCCAAGTTTTTATTGATTTAGTAAATAGTCGCACGAAAGGCGGTGAATTTAAGTGCAAGCTGGTTATGAAGGAGGAAAGCGAGCTTCTTCTTGAGGTTAGGGTTTCGATTTTAATCTGGCAATTTTTGTGGATCGATGATGCGCCGTTTCATTTGTTGTTTGATTAGGATGTGTTAGGGATCGTTGCGACTTGATTGCTCCAATTGTTTTAATTGGTTGGCGACTTGATATTAGCCATACCGTAGTGACCTCAGTTTAATGAAAAAAGATGGAAAAACTCAAAAAGGGATTTTTGTCATTAATGTCATCTCAGTTTCATTTTGTGTTTGTACCTTTAGAGTTATACTTTTTGTATATCGAATGTATTGCCGTTGGACAAACTGATCAACATGCGCGCTCATGATTTTTTGCGTAATTCATTTCATTTTATTTATCTTCCATTTTAGCCTTAGCACATCATAGAATGCATTAGCATAAGGGGGATCCATATAGCCAACGCTTTTCACCGAAACAAGGCTTGGTGGTGCTTGCTGTTGTTCTAGTATGTCTTTGAGCCTGCTCGGAGGAGCCGTAGAAGGGTATATCAGTCCTCCGACCGGAGAAAACATTGAAGATGTCTATTCTTTCTATGAGTAGTAATAATTGAGATGTGGAATGGAAGTGTTGATATTATTTATAGTGTGCGCACTTGACATACTCTTATCCAAGCATCTGATTTCATATTTTCTTTGGTGCACGTTTATTCTAACCTAGGCAATTTGTGCTTGCCATGTTTTTAAACTCACTCCTTGTAACATCCCAAAATTTCGTTCGTCAATTCGTTTGATGAACTTACGTAACAGAGCGTTATGTGAGAGTTAGAATGATCGTCGACGAAATGCGGAAGCGTCAACTTCGGAAAGCTCGGATATTATCAAGATACCATCATGCCATCACCATGACAACCACCGCAAGACCGTCCTACGATCATCTATCTTTTCATTCGTAACGTCATTTTACGAACTAACCGTTGTGACCTTACAATGTCTTTCGTTTACATTTTAAATTTTAGTCACGTTTTTCACATCGCGCCGACCCCATTCACGCCATTTCCATATTCTCTATGTTCACGCTATAATCTTCTCCTGCCCACCTTTGTCGCGCCATCCATTCTTCCCACCAGGACGCTCACCATCAGCCACCTCCTCTCTCCTTTGCAAGCCACGTTGACTCTCCTTTGCCAACCAGGACACCACCACTTCATTCTTCTTCTTGTTGCTGGACACGCTGACACCTTCCCTTCATTTTAATGGCGGAAAGAACACGCCATGCGGCGCGGCAGAATGGACTAGGTGGCAGCACACCCCACGCCCAGATTAGTCTCACATGCAGAACGAGGAAGGTAGTCTTCATTCCCCTCAATTGCCGACCCAGCTTTTCCCCTCTCCATTCTGTGTTTTGCTCGGTCCTTTCTTGCCCGGACTCTCCTCCATTTTCTTGCTTCGGCTTGGGTTTTCTCGACGGAGCAGCCGCGTCTCGTTCAGTCCGCCCGACCAAACAGCCGCGGGACAGTCGGGAAACCTTCTCACACCAACGAATCCATCGAGCCGTGACCCAAGGAACGCGACCAGAAGTCCCGAGACGCTCGGCACTCCTTTCTTCTTCTGGTACAGCGCTGAACTGAGCCGACATCGAGGCAAGTGAAGTTCTGCCTCCCTATTCTAGATAAGGAACCAAGTGCATGTTAATTTTAATTATGAGTCTCGAGTTCGGTTGGTAGCGGTAGGGTGTCGGGTGGCTGGTTTGTTGCGGAGATTGATTATTTTGTGGTGTCATTGGTTGAATTGTGGCGTTGAGACCACGTGGGGCGTAGTCGCGAAGTTGGGATGCCGGTTCGGTGACGTGGTGAGTCCCAGTGCTCGTCCGGGTGTCGCCACGATTCGGGTGGTTGTTCAAGTGTCATGATTAGTCGGGATGCTCGTCCGAGGGTAGTCGCAGGCTCAGGATAAGACCGAGTGTTCGCCGCGAACTCGGTACGAAGTCGAGTACTTATCACGAGCTTCATTAAGTGGTGTAGAAATCCCAAGTCAGTTTTAAATCGCGGTAAGTCGATCGGAGGTCGGTCGTTAGAAATTGAGAATGTGATTAGTCACGTGTCGTGGGATGTGTTGTTGACGATTAGCCAAGACGGTGCTCTAGTCAATGGGACCATGAATGTGATTTACGATATGTTCTGCTAAAGTGGTAAGCTAAGAATCCTGTGATATTGAGAAAGACCGATTGTTGTTGACGAGCTGTGTGCCGCATGAAACGATTATGTGTTGGTGCTTGCTAGGTTATTGAATATTGTCAGTTGATTTGACCGATGGTACCCCGAGGAATCGAAGGGAAAGCGGGATGCCTGGTTATGGGAACCGGATGCCTAGGAGAATTCTGCCCTAGATGCCCCGGGAGTGTGATCAAGACGCCGTGGTCAGTGGATCACAAAACCTGCACGGGCAGTTGAGAATTCCGACGTATACTGCGGCAGATCGGAGTGCGCATCGAATTTTGCCGGACGGGAGTATTCCTCCTTGCGTGCTCGCCGATCGGTGAGCGCACCAGACATGCGACTTGGAGTTGAGATTATGATACCCATGCAAGTGTTAAATTGTGTGTGCATGTCTACATTACGCCATTTTTTGTTATTGTTGATCTTAGACTATCATACTTCAAATTGTTAATAGATAGTGAGTAACAGCGTATGTTTGCTTCATCTAGAGTGTCCAAGTAGGCACTTGTCGTGTTTATGCTAGTTGATGTGTTGTTCGTTTAGTATAGGGGCATAGATATTTTCTTGCTGAGCTATCGCTCACTCCTGTGATTGTTAAATTTTTTACAGATCAGTACATATGCCGATTCCGCCTGCTTCTACCTCCATTAGTTACGGGGTTCCCATCGACTTTTCGAGCCATATGACCGATTTTGTGGATCCCGACTTTCCAGGAATAGTATTTGTCAAGTGTATATCGGTATTGACGGTAGATATAGGGTCCCATACTTCTGGGCTTCGTAGCGGTCTACGCCCGAGTTGGTGGGCGGCTAGTGGGACCCTACCGCACCCAGATGAGGACGGGGCAGATGATGGCAGTAACGGGATAGAGCGAGGCAAGGATTGAAGAGTGGTAGAGTACCATTTTTGGAGGGCATGACCGACACTTTTTGGATGGAGTCGTGTGACCGGGTGATGACTTTTGGCTCATGTGGACGGTGGGTTCCTGTAGATAAGCTGGGAAGGAAGTACCTCCTGCTGTTAGCCTCCCGAGTGTGAACTCACCCATGTATCACCGTTGTTTATAAGTAAGATATATCGTGAAGTTTAGTACTTGTGTGCCTTGCATGGCCATGCTTTCTTATGCCTCATTCATGTTATAAATGCTGACCTTAAAAAGAAGCACCTTCCGCTTGTGAACTGTTATAAATACGTAAGACTATGATGACCCTATCGAGAGGGGCGTGCCTAGGATACTACACTCCTCAATGGGTGCTCTTGAGATCTAAAGAGAGGTATACATATGATTTTTTTTTTTGAATATTTAAGTATCAGCTATTTGATTCGGAGCACTTAAGATAGCATTTTAACCATATTAATGGGCCATCCGGAGTCCTGATGATGTGAATGTGAATGACCTTTTCTCCAGCTTCTTTTGCTGATTGTTCTGAATTAATTACTATGTGCCATGTCTACGCCAAAATTTGCATCATAATGTCTTTTGTGTTCTTTGCAACAATTTTGTGTAATTGCAATGAACGAGTTAATAAGGGGCGTATATTGAAGTGAGAAATCACTCATACTTTCTGTGGATATATTTAACATATTTATTGCGTATCAGGTTAATATGCTAAATTGCATATTATGATTCATTATGCATGTTCATTATGTTGAGAGTGAATGAAGTGTAAGTATGGACTGAAAGCGTGAAACAAGAGAAAATATCGGTGTGATGGTGCATTTGATGCTACCTACTTGTGTATGTATAACTTGTGAATTGTGCTTTCATGTAAATTATCATTGTATGAGAATTGAGTATGTCGTTTTATGTGTGTGAATGTGAGATTTAATGAGCAAAAGAGGAAAGAAAAACAGTAGAAGTGCCAAAACTTGTGTATGACGCTCACTTTAGTACCAAAAATTTTAACCGGCTCACTTAAGTGGCAAATTGGAGGAAAAACGATCATTTAAGTGCCGACGATGAGATATTCCGACCAAAATTAATACGTGGCTTTTTTAATTAAATTTTGTAAATGACTTGGCAAATTTTTTAAAAAATAAAGTCCACGTGGACTTCAAAAACAACGTCACATCGCCTACGTGGCTTGGATGTCCGATGCGACGTCGTTTCCCCCTAGTTAATTGAATGACGTTGCACATTGAGAGTGAAATTAGGGTTCGTCTAGTCGTCGTTTAGGCGAAGGAAGTTCCAATTGTCCATTGCTGTGCTCCGTTGCCGTCGCCGTCATCGTTGGCCGCCGCTCGAATGTCGTCTCTTACCCTCAATCATTCAGGTTTGTCATATTCTCTTCATGGCTCAATTGGATAGAAAAATTAGGGCTCCGAGGGCACAATTAGGGCTTCGAGGGCACAATTAGGGTTCCGAGGGCACAATTATGGCTCCGAGGGTAAAAATGAGGTTTGAGGGGAGAGATAAATTAGGCACGATAGTAATAGAGAAGGAATTGCGACATAGTGATTGTGGGGACCTCAAGTTCTTATTGTAGGGACACCGGTGCTGGCTATGTTGCTTTGTTTCTACTAAACGACAGAGAATGAAGTTATTTTATTTCGACAATGGCAATTTGTTTAATAGTTTAGTTGCGGTTGTAGGATCCTCCGTGTGAACTTGTTGGCTTTTGTGCATTGTGGTCCCAAAAGCTTATTATTTGTTTTCTTTTGGTGCAATATGGCCATAGGGGACAATATTATCTCTATCATTGTTTGCTATGGTGGGGAATTTGTCATTGGCACCGAGGAATGGGAATATACCGATGGAAACGAAAGTACTATCTTTTTTTTATGTAAGGAGGCTATCATATATTGAATTGATAAGGGACAGAGTCCAATGTTTACGATGCAAAGTACATAAATTGCATTATTGTGTTCCTGGGAATCGATCCATAACCGATTAGTAGCAACTCCAAAAGGTAAGATAAATTGCATGATTGAATTGAGTACTAAGTTGTGATTAATAGGGTTTGAGAGAATCTGTGCTAAGCACCACGCATAGTAGTCCATTACCTTTCCCTATGTGGTTCTCCTCCAGAAAGGTCGCAACAGATAGATAGATAGACAAATAGATATCATACATGAGAGGACGGAGTCCAGGAAATAGAAAGATGTTTTTTTTTTTTGGTAAGGAGGAAATAGAAAGATGTTCGTACACATGAGTTCATCTTTTTTTTATTTAATATTACTAGCTAAGAAGAGCGCACACGAAACACGCACGCCCGACCACACACATATCACTACTATAGTCACTTCCATGAGGGCAATTCTTCCGCAATTGCTCTTATTGTATGTATAACTGCTTGGGATCATGTGGCCTAGCTATCAACGGCCTTGATCTCAACGGACTTGATGAAGAGCCCTTTCATCCATCTGTTGAACGATTGCTCCATGGCAAATAACATCTCGCCCGCATTCCTCTCATTCATGTGGAACCGCCCGACCTCTAGTTCGTGCCACTTCTCCGTGCCCACTTCACCAGGCAACTCCGCCTGCCCCGCTTGGATGCTCCCGTCCGGGCGAGTCAGTCTCACGTTCACCATCTGCTTCTTCATGTTGCTCCCGGGCGGCAACCTCACCAGAAACGAGACTTTGTAGCTAGAGTCATGAGTTAGGTACCCTGTTGTCCAAAACGACCCTTTGACTTCCAGCCACCTCGTCTTCACCAGTTCCGCCCTTTCGATGCCATCGCTGAAGTAGTTTTAAACGTTATTGACCAGGATAATTATTAAAAAAAAAAAATTCACACAATCGCCGCTGGACGGGTGACATATAGTGTAGATAAATTTGGTTACACGATTATAAACGTGTAAAAAGTTCTTTACGCTGACAGTAGATCTGATGAGTTTTTTTTATTACAACTACGTAGAGATCAATATTAGACAAACTTTATAAGTCAAGGGTAAGTGGAGAACAAAAGTAAAAAGTATATTAAAAATTAAATATATAAACTTAACCGTTCCTTATTAATTAATTATCCAGATTAGCTAACAAAAAATTTAATAATTAAAAAAAACTACGAGTCTTCCTGATTAACGGAGTTTAGTTGGTACTTGGTAAGAAGGTAAGTTTCCAATTTTCTATACGCTATGTTTCTCTATTAGTGTAATCAACACTTAGGAAGACAAAGTATTCTACATTAGGTATGTCAAGCAAGTGCCTCAGGACAATAGTTAACAAGACCTGTTTACTAATTATAGTTAGACAAAAAATCTTTAAAACACAAAGTCAACTTGGATGCCACATAAATGAGGTATATTTATTATGCAATTATGAATTACTGTAACTGAAAAAGCAAATAAAATGATAAATAGAATAATTATGTATCTGTCACTCCGTCATAATGCATGGATATCTCATAGAATAATGCGTATTCTTATTTACCTTTTCAATCTCCTCTTCCTCCTTTATCATTATTCATAATTTGGCCAACTATACATACATACATATACATATACATACATATAACACGGTTAGGTTTGACCAATTAAGTGAAAAGGAAAAAAGAGAAAACTACAACTATAATATGATGACCATAAAATTGAAGTAAATAGCACCATTAGAATTTAATAAGATTAGAGAGATTAGAAAAATTGATTTTCTAATGCTTAAACAAGTTAAATAGGTCATAGTATATGGTTCTTAATATATAATGAACTTACTAACTTTGACTGCAATATTTGAAGATGAAACTAAAATTTCATTCGTTAATATTATCTTGTGCTCTTGATTTTATTGGCTTATCGCACCCTTATAAAGGCAAAAATGAAAATTTTGATACCAAGACCGAAGAACGGTTCCTTCTTTGCTAGGGATATTGACACAGTTTCCCTAGATGGTGGAATTAATCGACGTGTTACGAATTTACCTCTACCTTGAAAGTACATATAGAAACCAATGGGGAGACTTCAATACCATAATATAATTTGCTTGGGTTTGAAATTGTCTAATCATTGTATTCTAGGTTTGAATAAAGTAATGACTCAATGATTCGGGACTATAATAGACGTATTACTTTAGCATGTGCAGTATATGCAAGCCAAAATTGATGACTTTCAAGTTTACTATTAATATATTTTCAATGGATAATTCTCGATTCATTTATAACATCGAAATATTTATGCAAATAGATAAGATTAGACCCGTGCTACTCACGGGTAAATCATGCTAGGATACAAGTCAAAATCCATATCTCAAGTTCGGTAGGCAAAATCACATGGACATTTAATGTGTTTAAGTAGAACAAATTTCATCCCGAGTAGGTGAAAAGAAATAACCCTAGCCATTTATCTATATAGCAAAAGAGTGTGAAACATCAACAACATTATACCGAAAAGAATAATTCCAAGAATTATCAATTATAAGAGAGAAGAGAAAGATCAATATTTTGCAGACTTGCATTAATACCCTCAAACAAATTTTCTGTCTATTTCTATGGTTACCCTGTTTAGATTTTCCCTAAAGAAATCCCATTAAATGCTTTCCTTTATCTTTTTTAAGTTCCCCTTTATCCGACGTCATTCATGCTTTATTAAAATATGAAAAACCCTAATTAAACTCGTAGTGTAAGGTAAGGTGCACTATACGATAAATGATACGTATATATATGATGTTCCAAGGATTCGTAAGTACTTGGTACTGTCAGTCTTCCACTGCCAATATACAGATCTATCACCGAGGGTGATGTGGAGTCCCCTAGCATAGATTTCGAAGCAGTCCCGTCCTTTTTCATCGACCCAATACTTCTGCGACAAACAGCGTTTTAAAATTTGAGCAGAGAAACATCAATCAGGACGTGCGTGTAGGTCAAATTAGAAGAAGCAGGAACTTTATAAACAAAGTTGCTATGGACCCTTTCAAAATGACATTTTCGAGGGATCGTACGATATATTGCTAATCGTGTACGGATCTACCTCGTCGGACGGGTAAAATATAGGAAATCAGTTAAACAGAAAGAGAAACAGAAGCCGATGCCATCGGGTTTGAATTAATCGACAACCACATCTCTTTGGCTGGTAAATTACTCTCTTCCATGACAAATGGAGAAAAAGGGACATGCACATGTATGTACACGTGTGGAAGTTCAGATACAGAGAAGAATTTGCGCATTTCTCTCATAGTGCTCTCCGAACTTTTCGCGAAAATGGATGTACACCTATAGGACTCAACTCTAACGACATACAAGTATATATTTCATACATATATCCATTATCAGAGAGAGAGAGAGAGAGAGAGAGAGAGAGAGAGAGAGAGAGAGAGAGAGAGAGAGAAGGGCTTGCCTTGCTCTTATCTTTGTAAACAACTCCTTGCTTCGCATTAGAGTTTTCGTCTACGCCGGCTTCCTTAAAGATGTAGAATTGCTTTTGCTTGCTTCCCATTTTGTTCTTCAGTTATGTTTCATGCCGATCAATCCATCTAGAGAAAGGCTTATATATACTGAATAGCATGCACCCATCAGGGTTAGTTCGGTCTTTTCTCCATTCACGACAGAATAATTAACCCATCTTTCTTCCTTCTTTTTTCTTTTCTCTTCCTTTTTCCATCCCTCTTTTTTCTATATTAAGGTTCCATGGAAATTGTAATCTCTCATGTATAGATACTTCTTGCCTATGCAGAAAACCCCCCAACAACACCCCCCCCCCGTCTCTCTCTCTCCAGGATTCATTAACAGTTTCATATTTGTCTAAATCCAAATCATCCGAAAAGCTCATTGATTAAGTCAGTCGAGGTCACGCAAGGTCCGAATATGAATCCGATATACCTACGCTTATGACAAGTACACTTATATTGTCCAATTTGATCTTGTCTACTTCGCTACAGGAATATTGTGCCAAGAGCCACACACACACACAGCCTTTTTTTTTTCAATTCAAAGTGTGTCTCCTTTGAAAAGTAAAGAATAAAGCTTCATATTCCATAGCTAAAGGTGGAAGAAGAGGGTGACATTAGGTAAGTACCAGATTCTCCATCGGGGCCATTCACTACAAGTGATTCTAAGTCTCTCGTGATCGTCAATTCTTTGTGAGAAGAATAATTATGCGGAGAAGAATCCAAACTCCATAGTTAGATGGAGGAAATGAGACAATGTAAGTGTTAAATCTACGAGGTCCACATACAGAATGATTGATTGATAATTGGAGCAAAGAGAAATTGGCTCGAGGCTTTGAACCCATGCTAAGGGATATCCGATGCAAAAGCTGAATTTGCTACGTGTGGAAAAGAAGAATAACGTGTACATAAGACTCATTGAAATTACATATTTAATAGCTAGGTCATCGGTGCTATCGGCAAATTCAAATCGCATATGAAAGTGTAGCTTATGAACTCTTGTTAAATCTAATTTGATCGGTCCAGCAGAGAACTCAATCGTGCGATATGATGTTTGCATTGCGAAAATGGAAATGAGATTTTCCACGGTAGATGTACAGCGCAAAATATTATGCTTCGCTATCCGATTTTCAACTTTAGGAAAAAAGAAAGATTCTATTTCTTTTATAAAAGAAAGCACATACGGAACGTTCCCATTTGATGCCATTTGACTGTGCAAATGGTGTGGAAGTAGCAATCAAGGCCGGTTCGTGAATGTGTTTCAGTTTTTTATTTTCCTTGAATATATAAACAGAAAATAATCTTGTGCTTTTAGATTGTTTGCTTTCTTGAAAATGTCGTGTTTGATTCATAGAATTAAATGTTCTCAACATACGAGAATATATTATGAAAATGTTGGTTTTAGAAGCAAACTTTTATTGTACAAAAAAATAAACATTCTTTTCAGTGTGGTTTTTATTCGATAATTGAATTGGTCTACTTTACCAAACATCCAAACAAACCTGAGGAACTGATTCCATAAATGTAGCAAAAAATCGAACTAATATTCGTTTTTAGTAAAAAAATTTCTTTTACGACTCAGAAAAAGAAAAAAAAATGGAAATATAAGTTGCGTGCTTCTAATAAGGCTTAGATTATCAATAGCCAAAGAAGGAAGGAATTATTCTGAAGGTGTCATCTCACGATGACTTGCCACATACATGTGGAGGAAAGGATGAGGATTATATCTTGACCACCGAAAGATCAGATTCTTTGATAGAGGAGCCACAACAACATTTGTATGGAGCTTTCACAATGGAATAACCAATGCTTCTTGGGATGCCGGAAAATGCAAAGCGGGAAAAAAAGAAATCGTCTATTCTAGGTGCATCTTCTTATTCGAGGTGTAGTATTTACTTGTTACTTAGCCCGCGCTTTATACCGGCATGCATTGTCTACATGCATGTTTTCGATAGTATTTCCATTAGTATGAGATTTCATGTAAGAGAAAAGGAGTGAAAATTGTCCAAAAAGTTATAAACTTATTGCACTTTCATCAATTCAACTTCAAACCTTTCAATTTTGTCAATTCATTCTTAAACATTTTTACGTTTTACCAATTGACTTCACTTGGCCAATTTTGACCTGAAATTTCTAACATGGACGCCAACCATTCTATGTGGTACGGCCGATGCTAACATGAACATTATTTAATAAAATTTAAATTATTTTTTTAGAATATTTATGGTTTTTTTTTCTCTTTTCTTAACTATTTTTTCTAAGGTTTTGGAGAAATGGCTAGTGACCCTTGTCGGCTCTAGGTGAGGGCGTTGCGGACCTCACTTGGCCAAATCTGGCGAGAGTGTCATAGCCCCCACCTGGAACCAGTGAGGGCTGATGCCTCGTGTGTGGCTAGCAGGGGCCATCCCTCCAAACGACAAAAAAACAATAAAGAAAAGGGAAAAAAAAGAAAAAAACATTAAAATTTTCAAAAAATTATTTAAAATATTCACGTTAGCATTGACCGTGCCACGTAGGATGGCTAATGTTCTCATTAGTAATTATCGGCCAAAATTGGCCGGATAAACTCAATTGTCAAAAAGTTAGGACTCAGTTGACAAAATTGAAAAGTTCATGGCTAATTAGCAAAAGTGCAATAGGTTAGGACTTTTTGGACAATATTCCCAATAAAAGAATGGAAATATTTAAATTTTTTTGGAAAAAATATCTTACATTTTGGAAGCGTAAGATTAATATGTATTATTCTATTGATATGAGCGCAATTCGAAGGGCTTAATGGCTTCATCTCCAATAAGATAGCATGATATTTGACTCCTTTTCACGAGCCAGATAGGGCCTTGAAGGCTTGGTCAAAATTGAATGTGGTTGAGGTCTTCATAACCTGAACATTTGGTGAGTTCCTGACGGCATGTTGCTGAGGTCTTGATGACAAAACTTAATTCGATAGGTTTTTGCTGTTTTGAAGTTCTTTAATTATCATGAACTTCTTCATCAAATCCACAAAATTTTAAGAGCCGTCCTATTTATAGAAAAATTTTACCATTATTTACTTTGATTAATTAAATATCCAATCCTTCTTGAATTTGATATGACTAAAAGTCAATCAACCAATATCTTAACTCAAGTGTAATTGTTCTGCTCAATGTGCTCATGAATACATATCCTAGTTTGATTGGACAATTACAATTGCAAAAAGGAATTGCTGAACAATAAAATATTTGTGTAGATTTTGGTAATTGGCTAATAATTTCGCTGTTTATAAGTACATTCAAGAAACTATGTTCAAAATAAGCCACGTTAGTAAAGAGTATAAAATTAAAAATTTCTATAATATATATTTCCAGGTATAAAAGTAAAAACGGCTTCAATGATGATATGCTTTCTTAATATCCAATTTCTAGCATTTATATTCAACGTATATATGGGAGATGATAGAGTATGATTAAAAAAATATTTCTCAGAATTATCTTTTTGTCAAGTTCAAACCCAATAAGAGATAAAATCTTCATATAATTTTATTTTATCAAATTTCTAGAAATTTAAATCCAATAAGAGATACATCCCATATTGAGTACTTCTGCTCGTTCAAAGGACATAGATCTTCCATTGTAATTTTATGCAAGATCGGCCAACTCAAATACTTTATGCTTGGTAAATCACTTTGCAATATAATCTTAACGAGGTTAGCCATTGGTAGAGAAAGTACTTAAAAGATGCCATACTTTTTTTAAGAGGTTCACAGTAGATATCGATCCCACCAACGAGCGCCATGATCAACACATCTACCATATGGTTTTCCAAATCGAACTATTAATCTTCCTTCTTGCCATTTCTTTTTGGTAATTTTTTCATCTCATTCTCGGTACTTTTTTCTCTGCTTGACTATAGATTTTTTTAATATTAAATTTTCTTTGTCTTTTGCGTCCCATTTCCTATGGCCTAATACTGTAAGAAACCTCAAACTTTAACTTTTGTTCCAATTTTACCTTTTGTCTCACAAAAAACCTCCAACTTTAGGTCTTGTCCTAATTCTACCCTAAACTTTTTTTTTGTCTCATAAAAAGCTCTAAACTTCTACCCAAACTTTTTTTGTCTCATAAAAAAGTCCAAACTTTAGGTCCAGTGCTATTTCTACCATAAACTTTTTTTTGTTTCATAAAAAAATGCCAGCATTAGGTCCAGTTTCGGCTTCACTCTAATTTTTTTGTTCTCTCATAAAAGATCACCAACTTTTACTTGAGTCATAAATATGCTCTCTATTAACCCTTTGTCAAAATCGCCCTTAGTGATTTTGCACTCTGTCTTTGATCTCTCATGCTCGAGAATGTTTTATCTCTTGCGGTCGGAGAGCTAGTACTCAGGACGCTCGAACAGCTCGTGCTTGGGAATTTTTCATCTCTCGGTTGCCAATGAGAAATTTTGGATGAAAGTTTAACGGGGGCAAATTTGTGACTCAAGTAGAAGTTTGTGATTTTTTATGGGAATGTAAAAATTTTAGGGTAAAACTGGAACAAGACCTAAAGTTTGGGGTTTTTCATAGGACAAATAAAAGTTTAGGGTAGAATTGGGTTATGACCCGAGGGTTTTTTTATAAGAAAAAAAAGTTTATGGTAGAATTCGCACTGGACTTAAAGTGGGGGGTTTTTAATGAGACAAAAGGTAAAATTAGGACAAAAGCTGAAGTTAGAGGTTTGTTAGGTATTAGGCCCATTTCCTATTATCCTCATGAATTGTTGTAAGAGTGTTTTTCTTGAAAAGTGTAAGAAAAGTCTCAAACATTTTGCATTGCTGCCAATTTAGTTTTAAACATTTTTTTATGCTAATTGAGTCCTAAACCTTTTATCTTTGTGTCAATTCAATCCTTCTAACTAATTTTAACCGAATATTGCTGACATAGACACCGGCTGAGCTACGTGATACCACTGGCGCTAACGTGAATAAATTTTAATAATATTTTAATAATTTTGATTTTTTATTATTTTATGATTTTTTTTCTTTTCTTTTTTTCTTTTCCTTTCTTCTTCTACCTTTGGCTGATGGCCGCCTAGCTCGCCTAGGTGAGGCCGTTGTTGCCCGAATGAGGCCGCTGTTGCCTACCATAGGTGAGGCCTGGCCAACCCTTGCTACACCCGGCGAGGCTGTCGTGGCTTGGGCGAGGGCTGACCTCATCAAATCTAGCTTGAGGCGAGGACGACGAAGCCCGATGAGGCCACCGTGGCCTAGGCAAGGGTTGGTCGGGTCTCGCCTATGGCGAGCGACAGCATCCTCATCTAGGCGACAAGCCGATGTCTAGTCACCGACCAAAGGTAGAATAAGAAAGGAAAAGAAAAAAATCAAAAAAATATTTAAAAAAATCAAAAAATTAAAATATAATTTAAAATTATTCACGTCAGTGCCGACAATGCCACGTAAGCTGGCCAGTGTCCACATCTGCAATATCTGGCCAAACTTAGCTAAAAGAATTGAATTGGCACAAAGACAAAAGGTTTAGAACTCAATTAATACAAAAAAAAAGTTTGGGACTAAATTGTTCCTTATGCAAAAGGTTTAAAACTTTTCTGATACTTTTTCCATGTTTTTCCCTTTTCTCTTGGAAATTCAGTCTTAGGTAATGCAAATTTTGCTTTTGTTCTTCAGTCCCTGTGCTGCTCTGTGAGGTGAAAACTCCTGAAAAGTTTCCAGTTTGCTAACCATCCACTCTTTCACTAAAACTATTGATCTTTCTCTAATTTTACTTGGACACAATTTTGTACCTCAAAAGAGCTGGTTTGGCTTTCCGTGTAAAAAGTTTGATTTTTTTCAAATTTAAACATATGATGAGTTATTTGACTATCCGAATAACTTCGGTTTTCAATTTTTCGGCCTCTATCTTTCACATATTAACTTTTCAAAATAGATTTCAAAAGAAAAAAAATTAAGACAAGGATGATGGTGGAGGGCAGTTGTTGCTGGAGTATTCGGTCTTGAAAGAAACTCTTCCCAGTTTTTAGCTACACAGTTTTATGTGAGCCTTTTTTTTTTCTTTATTTCAAAGTGTGTCTCACTTGAAAAGTAAAGAATAAAGTTTCATATTCCAAAGCAAAAGGTGGAAGAAGAGGGCCAAATGAGATAAGTACTAAATTCTCGATTGAGGCCATTCACTGCAAGTTATTCTAAATCTGTCATGATTGTTAATTCTTTGTGAGAAGAATTAATATGCAAAGAAGAATCCAAACTCCATAGTTAGACGGTGAAAATGAGACAATGTGCATGTTAAATCGACGAGGTCTACATGCGGGATGATTGATTAATAATTGGAGCAAAGAGAAAATGGCTCAAGGCTCTGAACACAAGCTAAGGGATATTTGATGCAAAAGCTGAAATTGCTACATATGGAGAAGAAAAACATGTACACAAGACTCACTGAAATTACATATTCAATCGATCATTAGTGCTATTTGCAAATTCACACAGTATCTGAAAGTGTTACTTTTGCTAAGACTGGTGTAGCTTATGAAATCTTATTAAATGTAATTTGATATGTTTAGTAGAGTACTCAATCATGTGATATGACGTATGCACGGAGAAAATGAAAATGAGATTTTCCACGGTCGATGTATGATGCAAAATATTATGCTTCGCTATCCAAATTACAACTTCAGGAAAAAGAGAGATTCGATTTCTTTTAGAAAAGAGAGCACAAACGCAGTGCTCCGATTTGATGCCATTTGACTATGCAAATGGTGTGGAAGTAGCAATCGAGGCCAGTTCAATTTGTGAAAATGTTTTTGTTTTTATTTTCATTGAAAATAGGAAAAATTCCAAATAAGGGTTCGAAGTGCCATCATTTTCTCAAATAGGGACCCAAAGTAAACCTTATTTCAAATAAGGGCATGAAGTGCCTTCATTTTCGCAAACAAGAGGGTCGCCGCCCTCTCCTGGTGGCCCTCACCTTTGGACGGCGAGGGTCGCCGGCCCTCACTGAGGCACCGGCAACCCTACTGGCCATCGTTGCCGCCTCGAGAGGGCTGGTTGCCAACCCTCCAGCTTGTTTTTTCCTCTTTTTCCTTTAAAATTTTTTATTTTTTTAATTTTTAATCTAATTTAACTAAATTTTATGTTAAAATTATTTTTTGGACGAAAATGCCTTTGATTGATCGGAAAATTTGGCTAGTCGACGAATCAGCAAGGTTAGGCTCTTATTTGAAACTGTTATAACCACTTCAAGTCCTTATTTGACACAAGATTCATTTCATGCTCTTATTTGAGAAAATGAGGACACTTCATGCCATTATTTGAAGTTTTCCCTTGAAAATATGATAACAAAAAAATCTTAAGCTTTTAGATTTTTTTTTTGGTTAATACCACGAAAAATCCAAAACTATAAACTGGCACACCTGTGACAATTTTACCCTGAACTATTTTTTTGACCACAAAAAATTCCAAACTGGTACATCTGTGACAAATTTATCCCGAACTATTTTGTTGACCACCAAAAATCTCAAACTGGTACATTTATGATAAATTTACCCCGAATTATTTCTTTGACCATCAAAAACCCCACACTGGTACACCTTGTTGACACCTAAATTTTGCTCAATTATTTAGGGTTTTATCGCATAAAAATTAGGGTTTAATTTTTTAACCCCTAAACCAAAAATATTTTCAGTAAAACTGCATGGCATGTAGTTATTAGGTGCATTTGCATTAATAGGACCTATTAGAACATATTTTCCATGTTTATTTTCAAAAATTAATTTAAAAAAAAAGGGTTAGTTAATTTAAAATAATAATAATAATAATAATAAAAAGAGAGAAAGAGAAAGGCCAGCGTTGAATGATTCAACGCTGGCTCACTTCTCTGCCCCCCCCTTTTTTGCGTGAAAAAGAAAACGAAGAGGACAAAAGCAGCGCAGCAAAGGGCAGAAGAAGGGGAGGGGGGCAGAGTTCCGAGGGAGAAGAGAGACAGAGAGAGAAGGGGAGACGGCGAAACAGAGAGAGGGGAAGACAGAGGGAGAAATAGAGAGAGTCCGACAGAGAGGAGAGAGCGCGGGATCCGGGAGAGGGAGAGAGTGAAGCCGAGAGCGCCGGCGAGTGAGACCCGAGGCCGTGCGGGCTCCTGTCGACGCCCGCGGCCGGCGAATCTCCGACGTATGTCACGGTAGGTCCCGGTCTAAGCTCGTCGGATTTCGTTTCCATTTTGGTCTGATTTGGGGCATTTTCCCGAGGATTCCGACTCGGAGGCGCGCGAGACGACCGGATCTAGTCCAATCTCTCACTTTCGCCCCCATGCGCCGCCCCCGAGCCTGGTAGGGAACGCCGCAACGGCGACCCCCCTCCCCTGTTTTCTGCTCTTCGTCCCCTGCTTCTTCGTTTCACTGGCCGGAGCTCGCGGCCGTCCGGCTCGCGCGAGTTCCGGCCCGTGACGCCTTGTGTGCGTTTCTGCTCTCTAGTGTGTGTGGTGTCGACGATTTTGGTCCGCTTTGGAGCTCCGATCGAGCCCCGAATCTCCTATTTTGCTGTGCACGCCAACTGCTCGACGCTTTGCCCGAACCACTTCCCGTTTGTCTCTGTTCTGGCTGTGGTTTTAGGGACGCCGGTCGGCCCTGGTGCACTACTAGTCGTCGTCACGGCCCGGGCGTGGCCGTGGGGGAAGCGAACAGCCAGTCCCGGGTTGGGATCTGGGCTGGTTCGCGCTCGACGAAACCCCGACCGCGGAGGTTGGATGTGTCGCCCGGCGGCCGAGCAAGGGCCCGGCCGCCGGGCCGGAAATCCCCAGCCACAGAGGCTGGGGCGCAGAGGAATCGGCGCCCATGCCGGCCGGAAGGTCTCGGCCGCGAAGGTCGAGCACGCATTCCACGACGAAACGCCGGCCGGCGTTCAGGCGAGCCCCCCAAGGCGAGGTGCGGCGGTGAGTCGGGTCGGCTGCCGGCAATCGGGTCGCGAACCGGGTCGGGCACTCGGGCGTGCCGGGTAGGGTTTTCGCGAGCCGGGTCGGCGGCCGCGAGCCGGGTCGTTCGAATGGGTCGAAACCGGGTAGGGTTTGACTCTAGGATTTTGTTCTAGTGGGCCGAATAGGTTTGTGGGCCGGAGTTTTAGGTTTTTAGGTGTTATTTCTGATTGGGCCTTGGGCTTTCTTTTTTATTTATTTAAAAAATTCGGGCTGGGCCCTCTTTCTTAAAAAATTTTCGCCACATCGGGCTCAACAAATGAGCCCGATCCGGCCTTGGACCCGGGCCGGCGCGCCCGGGTCAGTCTCGGTCCGGGTCGGATATGGAGATCCGACCCGGATCCGATTTATTTTAATATTGTAATATTTTAATATAAATTTTTTTTTAAAAAAAATTTAAAAAAAAAAGGTTTCGAATTTTATTTACTTTATTTATTCATTTATTTGTCTAAAAAAAATTCCAAAAAAAATTCAAAAAAAAATTCGAAAAATTTTAAAAAAATTAAAATTAAAATTAATTTTTTTTATAAAAAAAATTTAAAATTTTTTTAAAAAAATAAAAAATCAGAAGTTTCATTTGGGTCTTTGAAATTAGTTTTCTCGCCCTTTTCGCATGTTTAGTGCTATGTTTAATTGCACGTCACCTGGTTCACACACTTTGAATCGCACATTCAATTTAACCTCGCATGTAGTTGATTATGCATGTTTAGGTTTAGATATTAATTGTCGTTCCCCTTAGCTTAGGAATGGAATTTTGGGATTCCCGATTAGCGAGAGCATGTTAGGTGGTGAATTGAACAAGATTAGGTACCGAAAGGGCACTAATTAGTCGATTAGTGTAATCAAGTCCCCGTACCCGTTGAATCTCTGGTTCGTAGAAGTGAAGCTTTTCTCCCGTGCTTTACTTAGGTGTCTAGTCGACCTACCAAAAATTGATTAGTGGCGACTCCTAAATGAAATCGATTTGCATGTCAGTGATTTAAATTTAAGTCGCGAATTGGTATAGGCTGGGGAGAGCTCGAGCTAGGTTTAACTTAGCAGTCCATTAGCCAAACCCTCTTAGGCCCCGGGGCCGCTTCGGGGAGGTCGCGACACACCTGTGACAATTTTATCCCGAATTATTTTTTTGACCACCAAAAACCTCACACTGGTACACCTGTGACAATTTTACTCCGGAACTAATTTTTTGACCACTAAAACCAAACTGGTACATTTGTGACAAATTTACCTTTTGTTAGTATCCGTTAAATTATATTAATATCATAAAAAATCACAAATTGGTAAACTTGTGACAAACAGAGAGGTAAAACCCAAAACCGGTACATATGTCAATTACCACGTGTCATTAAACTTAGCAATTTGACAGTAAAATTTAACGGAAACTAACGGAGGGTAAATTTGTCACAGGTGTACCAGTTTGGGGTTTTTGGTGGCGAAAAAATTAGTTCGGGGGTAAAATTGTCACAGGTATACCAGTGTCGGGTTTTTTATGGTCAAAAAAATAGTTCGAGATAAAATTATTACAGGTGTACCAGTTTAGGATTTTTTGTGGTCAAAAAAATAGTTTTGGGTAAATTTGTCACAGGTGTACCAGTTTGGGGTTTTTCGTGGTATTAACCCTTTTTTTATTTTCTTGAAAATGTCATGTTTGATTCGTAGAAATAACTGTGCTCGATAAATGAGAAAATATTATGAAAATGTTCATTGTAGGAGCAACTTTTAATATATGAAAAACATGTTTCCAGTGCCCTCTTTTTATTCGATAGTTGAATTGGTCTTCTTTACCAGACATCCAAACAAACCTGAGGAACTGATTCCATTAGTGTACCAAAAACTTGAACTAAAATACGTTTTTAGAAAAGATTTTTTATTTTAGGACTCAGGAAAAAGGGGAAAAAATGGATATATAAGTTGCTGATTTCTAATAAGGTTCAAATTATGAATTGACAAAAGAAGGATGGAATTATTCCAAAAGTGTCATCTCACGATGACTTATCACATACGCGTAAAGGATGAAAGTTATACTTTGCCAACCGAAAGATAAGATTCTTTTACACGAGTCACAATAACGTTTGTATGGAGCTTTCGCAATGGAATAATTAATGCTTTTTAGGTTGCCGGAAAATGCAGAGCGGGAACAAAAGACATTGTCAATTCTATGTGCATATTCTTCTACGAGGTACACTATATAATAGTTACTTAGGAGCGCGGATATGCATGTCTATACGCATATTTTCGAATCATTAGTATTCCATTAAGATGAGATACTTTGGAAGATAAAAAGAAAATGAGATTCGTACAATGGCAATATTATATATATTAGGGTTAATACCACCAAAAACCCCAACCTGGTACGCGCATGACAATTTTATCCCGAACTTTTTTTTTTACCACCAAAAATCCCAAATCCCAAACTGGTACACTTGTGATAATTTTACCCCAAACTTTTTTTTTTATCACCAAAAATCCTGAACTAGTACACCTGTGACAATTTTACTCCAAACTAATAAACTCGTGACAAATTTACCCTAAACTATCTTTTTGACCACGAAAAATCCTAAACTGGTACACCTATGACAATTTTACCCTGAACTAATAATTTTTTAATGTTATTTTTTAATCTTTTTCGAATTTTTTTATTAATTTTTTTACATTTTCTTTTCTTTTTCTTCATCTTCAACCTCTGGCCGGTCGCCGGGGTCGGCCTCGCCGGCCGCTGGCGAGGCTCGAACTCGCCAACGCAAGCGAGGGCTGCCCTCGCTGGATCTGGCGAGGGCGACCCTCGCCGGCGTCGGGCGAGGGTTGTCCTCGACCGCCCAGGCGAGGTCGACCCTCGCTCGACTCAAGCGAGGGCTGCCCTCGCCGGCGTTGGGCAAGGGTCGCCCTCGCCTGGGCGGGCGAAGACAGCTCTCGCCCAACGACGGCGAGGGCGGCCCTCGTCGGATCTAGCCCTAGCTTGATTTGGACGAGGGTCGACCTCGCCTGGGCTGTTGAGGACAGCCCTCGCTCGACGCTGGCGAGGGCCGCCCTCACCTGACTCAGGCGAGGGCTGCCCTCACCGAATCTAGCATCGAGCAGTCCTCGTCGGCATCGGGCAAGAGCTGTCCTTGTCCGCCCAGGCGAGGGTGACCCTCACTCAACTCAGGTGGTCCTCGCCCGACGCCGGCAAGGGCAGCCCTCGCCAGACGTAGGCGAGGGTCGCCCTCGCTAGATTCGGCGAGGGCAGCCCTCGCTTGGGCCAGGCGAGGGTCGCCCGACGCTGGCGAGGGCGGCCCTCGCCATCGCCAGCAGGGCCGACCTCACCGGCTTCCACCTCTGATCGGTCGTCGGTCCGGCGACCGGTCAGAGGTTAGATGAAAAAAAAAAACAAAATAAAAAACAAAAAAATTAATAAAAATTTGAAAAAATAATATTAAAATTTTAGTTCAGGATAAACTTGTCACATATGTACTAGTCTGGAATTTTTTATGATATGTTCAGGGTTAAATTATCACAAGTGTACCAGTTTGAGATTTTTGGTGATAAAAAAAAAAGTTCAGGGTAAAATTATCACACGCGTACCGGTTTTGGGTTTTTGATGGTATTAATCTTATATATTATAGAAGAATATCTTACTTTTTGAAAGCGTAAGATTAATATGTGGTATTCCATTGATAGTAGCACAATTCAAGGGTCTTGACAGCTTCATCTATAATAAGATGGCACGATCTTTGATTCTTTTTCATGAACCAGATAGGGCCTTGAAGGTTTGGTCTCAAATCGAAAATGGTCGAGGTATTGATGTTGCTGAGTTCTTGATGACAAAAATTTTGATAGGGATCGTGATGACCTAAATTCAATCGGTTTTTGCGTTTTTGTAGTTTATTAATTTTCAGGAACTTATTAATAGAAAGTCCACAAAATTTATAGTCTACATCTATTCTTTCGAAAATGAATTGAGAGACTTCCTATTTATAGAGAATTTTGACCAAATTTTCCATTGAATTTAAATAAATGTCCAATACATCTTGAATTTGACATGGATAAATGTCAATCAACCAATATTTAGTCAAGTTTAACTATTCTGCTCATGAATACATATCCTAATTTGATTGGACAATTACACTTGCAATTTATTGAACAATAAAATATTTTTGCATAATTTCATGATTGGCACATAATTTTGCTGTTTATAAGTACATTTAAGAAATTACGTTCAATATAAGCCATGTTAATGAAGAGTATAATATTAAATACTTTCTATTATATATATTTTTCTAGGTTTAAAATGAATAACTGCTACAATAATGATGTACTTTCTCTTTACCCATTTTTTAGCATTTATGTTTAATACATATGTAAAACATAGAAATTGGGAGATGATAGAATATGATAAAAAAATTTCTTTAATTTATTGTTTTTGTCAGGGTCAAACCCAATAAGAGATAAAATCTTCATACAATTTGTTTTTATCTAATTTCTAGAAATTTAAATCCAATAAGAGATACAAACCGATAAATGACAAATTGTTAAGCTAAAAATCTATTGGTCGATGTGAGCCACATGGCAATCATAGACTCAAAATGAAGTGCCGCGCGGCGCACAAAGAACCAAACACTCTCTCAACTGTAACTTTAATTATATATAATAGATTGTCCGAAATCAACTAGATATCTATCACACCTTATTAACTTCCCATTTATATGGCTAGTTTCTCTGTACTCAATGGTCAGACAATTTGTGCGTGATTTGCTTAGATATCGCATTTAAAAGTTTCATAGCGATTTAATTGTCACTTGGACATTTGATTTATATTGACCGAGTCCGAATCTCGAAATCAAGAAAAAGAAAAGAAAGGAAAGGAAAGAAAAGTTACCTGAAAAACATATATAGTTGGCTTCATGAAAAGAGATGATATTTTCAGTAATATATTGGTTTCTATGTTGCTCCATTCAGCTATTCGAGAAAAATGAGCTAGATTTCTCAACGGACAAGCTAACCCCACAATAGATCTGTCAAAATGGGTCATAAACGATGTTCTTAACCAATATATCAGTAAATGAATCATAAATGAGTTAGTTATATTCGGTAAATAGATTATAAATTGGTATTAAGATAGTATGGGTGTTAAATGAGTCATAAATGGATTTATAACTTATTTAAAATCCAACTCATCTCTCTCGCCCTCACTCAATTTCCCGCTCACTCACTTTGCACTCGCATCTCACTTTGGGTGTGAGTTTTCCTAGGTTGAGTTAAATATGGAAGTATTTTAGAAATATGGGTTGAGTCGGGTGTGAATTGGGTATGGGTCAGGTCGGATATCGATCATAAAATTTGTATTACATGAAAATAGGTCAAAACGGGTTAAACAGGTCTATTTGAGTCAGACCATTTTCGACTCAACCCACCCATTTGACAGGTCTACCCACAAGCAAAGCAAGGCTGTTTTTTATTCTCAATAAACATGACTAACTTTTCAGCCTATGCTAAATACGGGCAATTCACATAAATTTTGTGTTTTAGTAAAAGCACAAAAGATATTATTTCAAAATATTAGGATACAAAAGGTGATTTTGTGGAGTATATCTGTATATTCGAAGGATATATACATGTGTGTGTCTATATATATATATATATATATATATATATATATATCTTCCATTGTAACTTTATGCAAGACCGGCCTATTCAAATATTCAATGCTTGGTAAATCACTTTGCAAAATAATATTATTGAACCTAGCCATCGGTATAGAAGGTACTCAAAAGATGCAAATCTTGTCAAGAGGCTCATGGTAGACATGGATCCCACCAATGGATGCAATGATCAACACATTATCACTATGATTTCTCCGGTCAACTATTCAATCTCCCTTCTCTTGAAATTCATTCTCGGTACTGGTTCATCTGCCTGACTATAGACTGTTTTTTGTGTGGGTTTTTTTTCCTGTTCTCTTGCAAATTCAGTCTTAGATAATGTTAGGAAAACATAACAGAAGCTCGATATATTTCGCCTGGAGAGATCACCAAGAGGGAGTCTAAATCCAAGCCTGTTAATATATCTAGTTGTACCCACCTCTACTTAAAAGCTAAAGCCAATGAGTTATGGGCCAGATATAATATATTATCTGCTCTACACCATACCAATTCTTTGATGTGAAATTTCTCTAGCACAACTCTCTCGTGCATCCTAACAGGTAATGCATATTTCGCTTTTGTTCTTCATCCCCTTTTTTGCTCTGTGAGGTGAAAGCTCCAGAAATTTTCCAGTTTGCTAACCATTCAATCTTTTACTATAACTGTTGATGTTGCTCTAGTTTCACTTGGGCACAATTTTGTAGCTCAAATGGGTTCTTGTGGCTTTTCATGTTAAAAGTTTGATTTTTTTTTCGAATTTAAACAAATCAGGAGTTATTTGACTAACTGAATAACTTCGTTTTTTGGATTTTCTTTCTACCAGACTCCACATTCTAAATTTTGAAGTTCTCTTAAGGTGAATTATCCACAATTTCTTTTGATGTGGCTTTTAAGTTTTTCCAGGAGCTAAGGCATTTTCTCGAGGGGAATCCGCAATTTCGTCCGTCGTGGCTTTTCGCCAGTTCTGCCCGAACCAAAGATGGTCGAATTCCGTGGCCCAGTTCAGCCTGTTGGGATTATCTATCCAGAATAAATAGGATCTTCCTCAAGTATCCGTGTCTCGCCAAGTTAGACGAGAAGTTGGTGATCTTTTGCATTGGTTACGAAGAGTTCAAGAAAAAGATTAAAGAACGGATCATCGGTCACATGAAGGAAACGGTCAGACATCAACAAACTGGCAGATTGAGGAATGGGTTGGCGAGTCTCGAGCTGGAGGTAAGCGAAATACTGATGAGGTCAAACTGTGATGATCTGATCTGGAGTGTGGAACCGATGGAGTTCGACAAGAGCGTCCTCATCTGGCACTTCACCACTTAGCTCTGCTATACAGGGACCGCGGCAGGATGCATGGCGCAATCAGTGGGGACCTCTGGGCATTCAAGATGAGTAAGTTGGTCTCTCGGTACATGCTCCATCTTATACTACTCCATCCCTCCATGTTGCCAACAGGGATAGGGGTGCTCCAATACAAAGATACTTCGGTCGAGATACAGAAGTTCTTCGAGGAGAAGCTAGGGGAGATGTCAAAGAACGAAGGCAGCGTCTCATCGGTCCTCATTAAATGGGAAAAGATAATATTCAAGAAAGTGAAACATTTCCACGCTGTTGATCATTTCCGCACTGGTGTTAAAAGCTGCAATAAGAGCCACAAGTCAGGAGAGAGTCGCGCGATCTGTGCAAATTCTGCTGTCTTCTGCTCCAAATGAGAACTGACCTCACCAGGACGAAGATGCGCAGAGGCGAAAACAGGTCGGTGTTGTTTGACGCGTGCCATCTTGCATCCCAGTTGATTGGCGTGGACAGGAAATGGGAGTCGATCGGCAAGGTCTGGGCGAAGTTGCTGATATACGCGGCTCACCAATGCAAAGGCCACGAACACTGCGAGAGCCCGAGCAGAGGAGGAGAGCTTCTCAGCCATATTTGGCTTCGCATGGCGCATCTTGGCATTGCGGAGGCAGTAGATATTCCGAACCCCAAGGCCCTGCCAAACTGAGCAAATACTAGATGTTTCGGGTAGAAGGTGTCTTTTGGTTTAACACTTATGTTATTTGAGTAAAGAAGATAAATAAGTGAAGCTCGTCATCATCTTGATGAGATGGTGAGGGAGTCGTTTCAATAGTTATTGTTCTTGGAGTCAGTCAGGAAATAGTGAAACTGTGTATCTGTTGTTAATCACCAAAGGCATTATTACCCTGAACTGAAGCCAGCCAAATTGGCACGGAGAATTTGGGTCCCTTCTCCGCTCAAAGTGGTTAGTAACTTTTCAAATGGTGATTTGGTTAGCAACTCCTAAACGTAATTAATTTTCACTCCGGTTTGTAAATCTTTAGTTTTGAGAAAGCAATTACGTATTCATCCGCGAGACTAAGACCGGTAATATTATCAAAGCGATTCCTAAGTTTCAATTAGAAAAAGTAACTTTCAACCTATCAAAAATTAGTAACCAGCTTATTCACGCGGTTAATAACTTTTTACCTAGAAAAATCCAGTTTCGAGCCGATTTTTGTCCGTTTATAACTTTTAGTTTTATCTTTCCCTCATAAATTTGAACAAATTTTTAAGTTTCGGAAAAGGATGAAAAACTCATTGCATATGATATTACGTGACAATATTTTAATACTTTTACAGTTTCTAGTGCTTCGTTAAAAACAAAAGTCAGAGATGAGCACCGCAAAATTTATAGAAAATTAAAAAAGTGAATTATGCCTATTATTATAAATTCGACTCATCTCCATTAATTATTCCCATCTAAGAGAGAAGCCTTTCCTCTCCAAATAAAAGTTATTAAAGGTTTTGTAAGTAGTAAAAGAAAACTTTAGCACATTCAATACGCTTTAATGAGAGGAGCCTTTCTTCCACAAATAAAAGTTTAAAATTTTGGTAAATCAAAGTATACATATTTGAGATATATTTTTAAAGTCTCGATCTAATTACAAACATCTTATAGTATTATAGACTTTTATATTGTAAAATGAACTAGGATCAACAATTATGTGATAAAAAAAATTATTTCAAAATATATATAAACTCGTCATGATTCCTAATATATACAAAATAAATTTCATTAGGCTATACACAATAAGATCGACAGCATTTTCACTCAAGTTGAATAAGCAAGCGCCAGAAAAGAAATTGTTGTTTTATTTTTTCATTTTTCGTTACATCTATTAACGAAATAGAATGGTATAACTGATTAACTTTCAATTAGTTTCAAAATATCACCACTTTACTTTTCAATTATGTCAAGCATTTTTGGGATGTAGCAATTCAGATTCGTATAATTTGAAAAGGCACATACATGCTACCTTTAGCCATCCAATTGGTCGTTGTACTCCGCCGAATCGAGGCTTTGCCTTTTGTACTAAGTAAACTTATTTGATAGTTGATCGTTTTTTTTAAAATATAACTCTTGCTTATTTTTCTTAATAAAGTGCTAAACCATACGCACGCATAGAGTGCCATGTTCTACTGCATCAGATAATTTTTAATAATATTTTAGTATTTTTTTTCAATTTTTGAATTTTTTTTCTTTTTGGATTAATACCACCAAAAACCCTAAACTGGTATATGTGTGACAATTTTATCCCGAACTTTTTTTTTCACCACCAAAAACCCCAAACTGGTACACGTACATGTGACAATTTTACCCCGAATATATCACAAAAAATCTCAAACTGATACACATGTGACAATTTTACCTTGAACTAAAATTTTAATATTATTTTTTTTATTTTTTTGAACTTTTTTGTTTTTTTTTTTCATCTTCAACCTTTGGCCGGTTGTCGGACCGGCGACTGGCCAAAGGCGGAAGCCGGCGAGGTCGGCCCCGCCGGCTCCTAGCGAGGGTCGCCCTCGCCGGCGTCGGGCGAGGTCGGCCCACGCCGGCGTCGGGGGAGGGATGTCCTTGTCCGTCCAGGCGAGGTCGACCCTCGCCTGAGTCGGGCGAGGGCGGCCCTCGCCCAACGCCGGCGAGGGCTGACATCGCTTGGGTGGGCGAGGACAGCCCTCGCCGGCAGCCAGCAGGGCCGACCTTGCCGGCTTCTGCCTCTGGCCGGTTGCCGATCCGGCGACCGGCCAAAGGTTGAAGATGAAAAAAAATAAATAAATAAATAAATAAAATTCGAAAAAATAAAAATAATAATATTAAAATGTTAACTCAGGGTGAAATTGTCACATGTGTATCAGTTTGAGGTTTTTTGTGGTATATTCAGAGTAAAATTGTCACACATGTATCAGTTTAGAGTTTTTGGTGGTATTAACCCTTCCTTTTTTTCCCTATTTTCCTTCTCTCTATTTTTCAACAGTAGCCAGCGAGGGTTATCAGGCCCTTGCAGCGATGGGCTAGGGTTGCCGCGGGCGAGGGCTGCTAATCGTAAAATTCTGCACGTGTCAATGAACGTGTTGAATAAGTAATATAATGATAAGAAGAGTATCGTCCCACAGAGATTGATGATAATAAACCAATTAAATATTAAAAATAGACTAATTCTAAAATTTATCTAACAGATCAAAATATAATTGAGAACAAATAAAAATTGACAATTTTTAAAAACGAAATTTTATAAACTAAAGGCAGATAATCAATCAGGTAAAACATGTTAGAGCATCCGATTTCACCATAACCGCTAGATATGAATTTCAAATCATTATGCATACAAGAACAATATCAAGCATGTGATAGCGGAATTTCTTAATCTATTTACTATCCTATCTCTAGGTATAGCAAACCTACTCAGTTTATCAATTCACTATATTTCTATGTGAATTTAAATAAACATAAGCGCATTAAAATCTGTGAATATTCCCGGTTTACAATGAATTTTTTGGACCACCTTATCACCGAAAGCTACCCAAATAACATGGTATATTTCTATCCACATTTAATTTATGGTTATATATTATAAGGAGCAATTGCATATTATCACTTCTCAGTCTCAAATATGCACATCAGATCATTCAAGTGGTGGCCAGTCACCTAAACGCATTAAACACAATAATATATAACTCACATGAATGAAATTATTTGCAAAGCATAAAAAAACATGAAATTCATATCATCATGGTTAGGCTACATCGTAGCTCTAACAAAGAAAATTAGAACATAATAGAAGAAGAAACGAAAATAGAAATTAAATCAAATATCTTGAATCAAAGAACAAGAATTCTGTCACCACTTTTGTCTTCTCTTCAAAATACTTGAAAAACTCTCAGAATACTGAAAACAAAAACAATCTCTCTCTCATTCTATGTTCTTCCAAGTTATCCTATTTATATAATAACATTCAAGACTCCTCTCACAAGGCAATTACTTCTTTTTTCGCATAAAATTAGGGAATAAATTGCAGAATTCCCAATGTAATATCCATATTCTAACTCTTCTCTGGATCGCATATTCCTTTTCTTCTTTTTGCCATATTTTCCTTATTTTCTCCATATCTCAATATTCTGCATAAACAAGGAAATATTAAGTAAATAAAAGGAAATCCAAATATATTCTAACAAATATTGCATTATTTATTGCCTAAAGTAAATAAAATAACTCTATTTTTATAGAGTTATCAGCTACGACGCCTTCACTAGCCGCGAGCGAGAGTTGCGGCCTTCACCCAGATCTGGGCGAGGCCATCGCAACCGCGGTTGCAGGCGAGGTAGCCTCGCTGGCTACTATTGAAAAAAAAAAGGATAACAGGAAAAAAAAAAAGGAAAATAATTAATGAAAAAATTCAAAAAAACATCAAAATATTATTAAAAATTATCTACATTAGCGTCGGTCATGTCCCGTAGAAAGGCCTATGTCCATGTAAGCGAATTCCGGTCAAAATTAGCCGAATGGACTCAATTGGCAAAATGAAAAAATGTTTACGCCTCAATTAACAAAATTAAAAGATTTATGACTGAATTAGCAAAAATGCAATAGATATAGAACTTTTTGGACAATTTTCCCTAGTAATAATGTCCATCGTGGTATGACCGAACTAATGTATAATTAAATATTCTATAATTACTTTTAAATAAAAGTTGCCATCGGATGGGTAATCGTAGGAGAAGTAAAAAAAACTGATCTCTATCCCCAGATGGTTCACAAAAGTAGGAAACTGGATATTCAATCTAAGTGGATGGTTTTTTTGTCTTTTATCTCCATAATATCATCCAGCAACTTCTCCATATCTTGAAAGGGTTGGTTGTTTAAGGTTTTTAACATGCAAAAACTTTCATGCTTGGAGTCGCCACTAATCTATTTGTGGTAGGTCGATTAGAAATCTAAATAAAACATAGGGAGATATGTTTTATTCCTATGAACCAGAGATTCTAAGCTCGGGGACTTGATTACGTTAGATCTAGTCTAACGCCCTTTCGAGATCTTTTCTTTTCAAAAATATTTGTGTAGGCAGTCTGGATCGATTTTATTACCTAATCACTAATATGTGAGGTGTTCATGCTTGTGCGCAAATCACCAATTTAACACCCAAGAAAACAATAAATAGATTGCAAGATTAGGATAATGACATACCTTAGTGCAATACAAGCATCTACATTGTTAGTAGAAAATCATACAGACAATCCTAATATAATTTCTAATTAACAAAGCAAGGCACTCAAGATGTTCTTTAGGGTTTGCGCTTTATTAAAATGCAAACTAACCTATATGCAGTGACGTGCAAAAAATGACATGCGATTAATGCAACCTAGCATGCGAACTATATGTCATGCGACAACGTGACCTAATTCTAATGATGGACAAATGATTTATTTTTGGTATTTTTTCAATGAAATTCGGAATTAAAAAAATGCCTAAATTAACATGCAATCTATTCTAAAAAAATGATTTGATCTATCCTAAAGTGATTCTTTTTGGTATTTTTTGAAAATTCGAAATAATTAAATGTCCTAAATAATCCACTAAGACTAGATCAATCTCTAATTTAAACTAGAAAATATGCTACCCTAAATGCCAATTTAAATCAAATAACTATCTTATCTTTTGGATATATTTAGGATTCTCTAAACATGCAAAAATTTCTAGTGTAAATCCTATCTACTAGTTTTGGATTTTCTTTATTTAAAAAAAAAAGAAAGCAATCAAATAAAGATAACAACCGCACTCAAACAATCCACGCAATCCGCAAGATTCTTCTTATCAAATTTTGATTAGGAAAAGAAATCAAACTAACGGTCATATCTATAGGGTTATAGATATCGACGGAAAGTTGATTATTCGAATTTGGAAAGCGAATAAAATCTATTATCGTATCCAAGTGATTATGGATAAGATAATGATTTTCCGTATCGCCGCGTATCATACCTTATGGATAAGGTCGGATAGTCATCCAGATACGTTACCAAATTAGAAAAAAATTCCTAATTTAGGGTATTTTAGAATATTGCGGATATCTCAAATATTATCATGATGTATCTAATCAATCACACAATATTCATGGAATATTTAAAATATTTAAACTAAGAATTTAAATATTTTGAAAATATACTGGATAGAGATTTTTACCTGATTTGCGGATTACTTTCCAAATTTGAACTCGGATTGGACTCAGGCTTGCGGATCACGGGACGGGATGACCGATGGCGGCAATGTTGCTTCGGTGTGGACAGCGGCTTGTGGTTAGGGGACCAACGGCGGGTTGCTGCTGGTGCTTGGCTCGGGTTGGAAATCTACAGATGATGGAGCTTGATGGATGCCTCGGCTTGACTCGTGGAAGGGGGACCTCAATGACTTCCCAAATTGCCCTTCCGCTTATAATTTTTCTTCTCTTCAAGATCACTACCTGTATCGTGCAGGCCCACTAATTCCAAGCTTGACCAATCCGTGAATTTTCTACCTTCTCACGGCCTCTTTTCTTTTCACCCAGAATTTGATATTTTGACCAAGCAATCCACGTTCTTCGACAATCCACCGCTTCTTATTTTCTTTTCTGTTTTCGATTTACTCGGCCATTGTTCTTGTGCGCACGAAGGGTGTGAAATGGTCGTCCAAGAGTTGGACACCCCACTAAGAGTCGTTGGAGGATGAGACTCGCTCACGGACAAGCAGTTCACGGTTTGACTCGTCGTGTGGAACAAAGACCGTCGCCGAGGGGGAAAGCAGCAGAGAAGCAACGTCGTCGGGTAGCTCGGGTCGCTCTTTCGTAGTCGGATCAGCAGCTTCGTCGCCTGGGCTGACATAGCGCTGGCAGTGGGCAAGGCGGGCTCGGGACTCTCGTGGTTGCAGGTCTGGCCACGAGGAAGGTGGTGGCACGGCACGGGCACGAGGCGGTGCGGTGAAGGCTGCCGCGTGCGCGACCGACTCTCTCTCTCTTGCACTCTCACTCTCACATGTGTCTCTCGTGCTCTCAAAAGTTGTGTTTCGGAAATTATGAGAGCCCCCCTTGATTATGACGCATAACGACATATTTATATCGCAACCCTAGGTTAATTAACCGGGCTTCCTAGTTCTATTGGGTTTAGACTTAGGCTTTATCATTTAATTTTATTTTAATTCCAAATGGGCTAAATTAATTTGGGCTGATTTAAGCTCAAATTAAAATAACCAAAGCCTTTTACACTTGTGAATTTTTGCCCCCAATCCCTTGAGTGAGCCGAGTGCTCGAGCTCGGTTTACACAATGAATTTTTAGCTTTCTCGCCACCGCCGGTCCTATACGGAATGCAACTAACCTATATGAACGTAAACTATATGCTATGCAATTTTAATATTTTTGTTTAGGGGTTAAAATTTAATCCCTAATTTTCTATGTAAATTATTATTAAATGGTCGGTCGAAATTTAGGTGTCAACATAAAACAAATAAAATAGTGTTTTTTTTCCTTTGTCCCACATAGAAAAGTTTTGAGAAAGTGGGTCACTTTATATATGTGAGTGTCTTCTTGCTCCTTAAAGTGAAGACAATGTGGTTAGGCTAGTCCACACAATACCCGCGTGCGGGTGCGCTAATAATTGCGCGCTCACTGACCTTAATTAGCACTAATCCCTATTTATTTTATTGTTTTATTTTTATTTATGAAATTCGGAATTAATAAAAAAATATAGCATTATTATTATTTTTTATTATTATTTTATTCCGAATTTTCATTTATCTTTGTCAACGTGACTTTTGACTTCGTACCAATTCACTGTGCCTTTGTTCAAAAGGATGTGATTAGTGAGTTAGTTTTTGCATGGTTAGATATTAAGTCTCTTCATTCGGAATTTTAAAACACATTTTCTTTCAGAAAACTGCAGTCATTCTTTCTAATTATTTTCTAGAGAGACCCTAGAGATATTCCGAAATTGTTATTCGATATTATCAATCGAGACTTTGTTGTATCTTGGAAAAAATTTTCCAGTGACCATTAGCAACTTCGTGGGGGCAAACAATTCCTTAAAAAAAATGATATCACGCCTCAAAATCTAGGTTCGTTGTTCATCCCATTTGAAGTTGAAGTTTCTTTTCTTCTACAATTTGGAGGATAATTTTTTCCAACAGAAAGTTAGCCACCAAATTGACTTCACCAAGCGCAAAATTATTTTTAAACGGTATTTTTATCTGATTTTGGCCAAATCTACTCGAGTTTCAATTTGTTAGTAATGTTATATTTCTTTTACATCATGCTTATGAAGAGGAATGATAATACGAATATCAACGTGAAATCACAACCGTGTGATTTATAAGATTGTTCTCGACAATAAAAATTTCATTTCTTTAATTCTCTGAGATTATTCATTTCTACCATTTTTTTTTCATACTGGAATTACAGAGATTCACAACTAATGCAATAATACAACTAATTCTCTGAGTTAGTCTTTAATCCTTTGATTAGACATTACTTTTCTGGTTTGACACCTAAATAAAAAGAAATATTATGGAAATGAATTTCACTTGCAAATTACTTAGACGTCAACGCTTGGCTTAGCAACAACAAAAGTTTAGCAAATAAAAAATCACTTTTTTCTAACGGTTATCACAAAATATTTTCTTGCATATAAAATTTCCTAATTTTACACAATTAATTAATTTATGATCACTCTAAATAGATAGAAAAACTGAAAGGGAAGCAGAAAATGCCTTTGAGGGTCGGTAATTTTGTGCATGTTCATACAGATTTGGCGAAAAGTAAAAGGTAACAAAAGATTAGTTCAAAATTTCCAAGGGATGAAGAGGTAGGACAGGATCTAAAGAAAAATCATTTTCTTCTATTATTTTCTAAGGAAATTAGATTGCTTTTCCCCACAAATTGTATGTTTATGTGTAATTTGTTCCCATCGCTGCCGCTGAATTGTCTACGGCTGCTTTCACGCTCGCATGCGACTAGCAAAGCATGTGTTCTAACCACAAATCATATGCATTTGAAGACATGATTACTCAGGTTCACAAGAGAACTGGGCATGCTTTGTTAGGAAAAAGTGTTAGAAAAGTCATAAACATTTTGCATCGGTGCCAATTTAGTTTTAAACCTTTTTTTAGTATCTGTAACGACCTGGTCCAACGAGAACGGAAAGTGATCGCCGGGGCCGGTGGATTTTGGCTTGAACAAGGAGCGGTTTCTGATAGGCTTCTAGGATGGCAAGGGGTGGCATATCTCTTGTCCCACATCGCCTAGGGGGAGTCATGGGCTAGTTTATAAGACTTGGGTTCTCTACTATGTGTAACGCATTTTAAAGTCGTGAGGGCCGAGGCCCAAAGTGGACAATATTACACAGTGGTAGACCCCGAGTCCTTACAAATGGTATCAGAGCTGACTCCCGACCGCGTGTGAGGCCAAAGCAGGGACGCTGTGCCCGAAAGGGGGGAGAATGTAACGACCCGGTCCGACAAGGGCGGGGAGTGGTCGTCGAGGCTGGTGGATTCTGGCTTGAGCAAGGAGCAGCTTCTGGCATGCTTCTAGGATGGCAATGGGGGGCATGTCTCTTGTCCCACATTGCCTAGGGAGGAAGTCCTGGGCTAGTTTATAAGGTTTGAGTTCTCTACTATGTGTAACGCGTTTTAAAGCCGTGAGGGCCGAAACCTAAAGTTGACAATATTACACAGTGGTAGACCCCGGGTCCTTATAGTGTCAATTCAATCTAAACATTTTGTCTTTGTGTCAATTCAATCATTCCGGCTAATTTTGGCCAGATATATTACACAGTGGTAGACCTCGAGTCCTTATAGTGTCAATTCAATCTAAACATTTTGTCTTTGTGTCAATTCAATCATTCCGACTAATTTTGGCCAGATTTTAAGGACGTGGACATTAGCTGACCTACGTGGCACCGCAGGCGATTGCGTAGACAACTTTTAACAATATTTTAATATTTTTTGAATTATTTTATTTTATTTTTTTCTTTACCTTTCTTCTTCCTCCAGCTAATTGCCGGTTTGGCGATTGACCAGAGGATAGGGCCGGCGAGCCAGGCTGGCCAACGGCGAGGCTCGCCCTGCCAGCCACTGGCGAGGGCAGCGAGGCTCAACCCTGGCCAGATGGTTGTGAGAGCGGACTCATGCTAGGTTGGGCGACGCTCGCCCTCGCCGGATCTGGTGAGGGTTGAGCCTTGTCGGCCATGGGGGAGGCCCAACCTCACCAAATCCGGTGAGGTCATGCCTCGCGCAGCCTAGCTCGAGGCCGCCCTCGCGGCCATCTGGGGAGGTTTCGAGCCTCACACTGGGTTGGGCAAGGCTTGCCCTCGTCGAATCTGGCGAGGGTCGAGCCTTGCCGGCCATGGGTGAGGCCCGACCTCGCCAGATCCGGCGAGGTCGTGCTCGGCCTAGCCACTCACGAGGCTCGCCTTTGCCGTCATTGCCCAGCCGGCCCTTGCCTCCAACCGAACCGGCGACTAGCTGGAGGAAGAAGAAAGGGAAAGAACAAAAAGATTTTAAAAAAATAATAAATTTATAAAATATTATTAATAGCTTCCCACGTCATTGCCGGCGGTGTCACGTAGGCTGGTCGGCATCCATGTAAGTAAAATCTGGTCAAAATTAGCCGGAAGTACTGAATTGGTGCAAAGACAAAAGGTTTAAGACCGAATTGGCATAAAAAAAAGTTTAGAAATAAATTGGCATCAATGTAAAATATGTGGGACTTTCTGACACTTTTCCTTGCTTTGTTCAGTCAGCCTGTGAATATACGTTGCTCGACATGAAACAAGCTGCTAGTTTTATGGCCCGAAAGCTCGAGATTAAAGTTTAGGAGGGAAGACATTAGGAAGAAAACGCACGATCCGTCCCATGAAGCACCCGAAGAAGCACGTAACTATGCAAATGATCTCGTTCTTTCGTTGACTGACATTAGCACGTACACTGCACAGTGGAGAGAAAGTGGGGGAGGTATTGGCACAGTGAGAAACTTACTGCAGTATGATCAAGACCAACAAAAGTTGCTATTCAACATAAAGTTTATGGGAGGAGTTGAGAATTTGGTCGCAAACCTGCTGTGCTCTCTCCTCGTGGATGAAACAGTGCCGATCTAGAATGGCGGCCTGGAGATCGGGAACGAGGTTCTTGAACATGTTTCCTTGCATGTAGTCCTTGGTGCAGTAGCCGAGTCATCGGGAACGAGGTTCTTTGATAAATAAATATATAAGGATCATTTGGTAGACCAAGGAAGTTCAAATCTAGCAACAAAACATAAGATGCAGAATGTAGGTTTTCAAGAGTGAGGATGTAAATTGATGTATGGACAGAAAAATGAGAACGATAAGACTCAATATAATGGCCATGTTTTCTTTCTCCTCCTGTTTGGAGGAAAGGAAACTTCATTCAACCACACTTCTTATTAGTTTTTACAACCATAGACATTTCCCATATTAATACAATTTAGTTTATTTACATATGATTGATGATTGTAACTTATAATCCATCAATCGAAAGGATGATTGAAGCAATTTTTTCTCTAACCCTCTTTTTGGACCTTTGATTAGCACAACTTGAATTCCACGTAAGTTCTGTGACTGTGTCATGAAACCAAAAATCCACACGTATCATAAGCATCATCCGAACTTCTTATCATCATTCGAACATCGATTGACAATAGGAATTTAGGTAGAAAAAAAAATATTTGTTAGTTTCGAGGAGAGCCCAAATATTTTTTTTAATTTCTTTTTGCTAATTTGGAGTAAACTCATGTTAGTCTTAGTTTGCCTCTTATTCATTTTCATGTTAATTCATGTCGATATATGAAATATCGTATATAACTTTTATTGAACAAGTCCAAAAGAAATTGAATTACGGCACAAAAACATAGTAATTCTTGCCAATGTACAAGGTAATTGTGTTATTGCGTTATTGTGTTCGGATATCAGTTGTTATAATGGAATATTTGGTTGTTAAAAAAAAATAATGGCAAATTTGGGTGCGATGAATATCGATCGTGAAGCAGACCAAAAGGAGACAAAAAGAAGTGAAGAGGGTCGTCTGAAAGTCAGCTGCTAAGGTCAAACAAGTGATGGGGTTCCACCAGCAGAAGCTAAACAAAAAGACACACTCAGACGTTGTCCAAAAGCTCACCTCTCTTCTTTTCAAACCTGTCATTCTGATAACGTTGTCCAAAAAGCTTACCTCTTCTTTTCCAGGTCTCTCAGAGTGCAACAACGAACATGCAAGCAATGTTCAAGCTTTGCATCTTGCTTTTACTGTTTGGAAGCACCATCGGCACTACTCCTTCCTCGTTCGACTCAATCGATGAAGGGTATCGGAATTGGGTGAGACAGATGGGTTCGGGCTCGGGCTTGGGCTCGGGCTCGTCTTTCTATGGTTCTCAGTTCAAGAAGGCCAAGAACAGGCTCAAGCCGTGCTTGAGGCTGAGAGTGAGCAAGAAACCGAGGTCAGGAGGATTTGCTTCTGCGGGAGCGGCTCTACGTTCAGTGCCGATAGTCAATACTTGCCGGGTGGTGATCTCCATTAGTGCAGGAACTTACAGGTAAGTGTTAACTATACATTCAAAGCCGTGGATGAGCAGGACCTCGCGTCGAACCTGAAACTCCTTACGAAGGTCAATAGATGATTGAAAAATTGTTAAATTCTTGTATACAAAATTATCAGACACTACAAAAAAAAAACGGATTTTTGCCACGAAAATTTTCCAACGAAAAATTTTCGTCGCAAATTTGCGACAAATTTTCCAATGAATGGCAAAATTCGTTGGAAATTTGCGACGAAAATTTTTTCGTTGGAAAATTCGTTGGAAATTTCCAACGAAAATGTTTTCGTTGGCAAATTCGTTGGAAATTTCCAACGAAAAATTTTCGTCGCAAAATTCGTTGGTAATTTCCAACGAAAAATTTTTCGTTGGAAATTTCCAACGAATTTTCCAACGATTTAAAAAAAATTGATTTTATTCGGCATTTTTTATATTCGTTGGAAAATTCGTTGGAAATTTCCAACGAAATTTCCAACGAATTTCAATTTTTCGATAATTTTTTCATAGTGTACAATTTTCGTTGGAAATTTCCAACGAATTAAAAAAAATTGATTTTATTTGGCATTTTTTATATTCGTTGGAAAATTCGTTGGAAATTTCCAACGAAATTTCCAACGAATTTCAATTTTTCGACAATTTTTTCATAGTGTACAATTTTCGTCGCAAAATTCGTTGGTAATTTCCAACGAAAAATTTTTCGTTGAAAATTTCCAACGAATTTTCCAACGATTTAAAAAAAATTGATTTTATTTGGCATTTTTTATATTCGTTGGAAAATTCGTTGGAAATTTCCAACGAAATTTCCAACAAATTTCAATTTTTCGACAATTTTTTCATAGTGTACAATTTTCGTTGGAAAATTCGTTGGAAATTTCCAACGAAAAATTTTTCGTTGGAAATTGCCAACGAATTTTCCAACGATTTAAAAAAATTTGATTTTATTTGGCATTTTTTATATTCGTTGGAAAATTCGTTGGAAATTTCCAACGAAATTTCCAACGAATTTCAATTTTTCGGCAATTTTTTCATAGTGTACAATTTTCGTTGGAAAATTCGTTGGAATTTTCCAACAAATTTTCCAACGAAAATTGTACACACTAAATTAATTTCCCGGAAAATTGAAATTCGTTGGAAAATTCGTTGGAAATGTCCAACGAAAAAAAAATTAGTTGGAAATTTCCAACGAAAAAAAAATTTATTGGAAATTTCCAACGAATTTTCCAACGAAAATTATACACACTAAAATAATTTCCGGAAATTCAAATTCGTTGGAAAATGCGTTGGAAATTTCCAACGAATTTGAATTTCCGGAAATTATTTTAGCGTGTATAATTTTCGTTGGAAAATTCGTTGGAAATTTCCAACGAATTTCAATTTTCCGACAATTATTTTAGTGTGTACAATTTTCCAACGAATTTTGCAACGAAAAACCCTACTACATTTTCGCGCTCGGTCAATTTCAAAATTCTCTCTCTCTCTCTCTCTCTCTCTCTCTCTCTCTCTCTCTCTCTCTCTCTCTCTCTCTCTCCTTCTCCCTCTCTCTCACCCTCCGCTGATGTTCAATGTCTATGTCTCCCCCTCTGTCAATCTGATGTTCTTCTCCTCCGCCGCTGCCCCTTCTCCTTCGCCCTGTCTCCCCCTTCGCCTCCTCCCCCGCTGCGCCCCCTCCTCCTCCGGCTCCGGCTCCGGCTCCGGCGCCATGGACACCAAGACTCCGCCGCCCCCCTCCTCCTCCGCGACGTCAGCTCCCTCCCCAAAGGCGCCGCCGCCGCCATCCAGGGCCGCCCCCGACGCCCCCAACGCCCCCGAGGCCACCATGGGCCGCCCCCGACGCCACCAAGCCTCGTCGCCGGCGAGGGTCGAGCTCGCCCAGATCTGGGCGAGCTCGAGCTCGTCGCCGGCGCGGGCCGAGCTCGCCCAGATCTGGGCGAGCTCGAGCTCGTCGCCGGCGAGGGCCGAGCTCGCCCAGATCTGGGCGAGCTCGGCCCTCGCCGGCGACGAGGCTGGCCCTTGCCGGCCATGGCGAGGGCCGAGCTCGCCATGGCCGGCGAGCTCGAGCTCGCCCAGATCTGGGCAAGCTCGGCGCTCGTCGGCGACGATGCTGGCCCTCGCCGGCGACGAGGCTGGCCCTCACCGGCGGCGAGGGCGATTTTTTTGAATAAAATTTCCGAAAAAAAAAATTCGAAAAAAAAAATCGAAAAAAAAAATTTCGTTGGAAAAAAATTTCCACGATTTTTCGAACAAAAAAAATTTTGTAATTTTTCCAACGAAAAATTTTTCGTTGGAAAAAAAATTTCCACGATTTTTCGATCAAAAAAATTTTTTTTGTAATTTTTCCAACGAAAAGTTTTTCGTTGGAAAAAAAATTTCCACGAACGAAAAATTTTTCGTTGGAAAAAAAATTTCCACGATTTTTCGACCAAAAAATTTTTTTTTGTCATTTTTCCAACAAATTTAGCCACGAGTTTTCCAACGAATTTTCCAACGAAATAAAATTCGTCGCAAATTTCCAACGACCTATTACCAACGAATTTTTTTCGTTGGAAAATTCGTTGGAAATTCGTTTTCCAACGAATTTTTCCAAATTTTTCGTTGGAAATTTTGTTGGAAAAATGCAGTTTTTTTGTAGTGAGACCTTGGCATGCCGGTCTCAAGAATGGAATTGTTTCCTAAGTCAATCCATTTTGCCCTTTGAGCCGAACTGGGAGGAGCGATCCAGTCACAAGGTTCGTTAGAATGATAAAGTCTGCCCATCTAGCAGCACCGATTACATGTGCATAAGTGATTCGTTAAAATGCAAAATATATTCGCATCTTACATTCTCTAGTTGCTTTGCTTTATAACAAACAGTTGCGCACTTTACTTTGTCAAGGTTAAACATTTGAAATTCAATTCCCTACCTCTCTTTTCAATGTTTCAAGGATTATCACAAGTGCGTTCAGTTCAGCTTTTCTAAAGAATTTTGGACCTCCAAACCTTAGTCTAGCCCGACGTCCTAAAGAAACGAGTAAGTTATGGTGCGTATGGCAACGATTCTGTGCCCGAAATTTGATTATGCTTAAAAGTGATTCTTTTTTATTCTGTGCCAGAAACTGATTCTGAGTATTTTAAGGCATTTGGTAATGAGGCAAAATTTCTATGCCTAAACTAGATAAAGAATAAAAATGCGTTTGGTAACGACACATAATTTCTTCTTATTACTAATATTTTAATAATATTTTTAAATATCTTCTTTTTTCTTTTTTCTTTTTTTTTCTGTTCATTCTTGGCCATGGCCTAGTCGTCGCCGGTGACCGGCCACCGGTGAGGGCGTCGCAGCCCTTGCCTAGGTCGGCAGTGGCGACGGCGGCCCACACCCGAGCCGGCGAGGGCCGCCCTCAAGGCTCACGGCTTGGGCGAGGCCCGCCCTCGTCGGATCCGGCGAGGGCTGGATTTTCGCCACCGCCCTTGCCAAATCCGGCGAGGGCGGCCCTCGCCCAAGCCACGATGGTCCAGCCCTCACTGGATCCGGCGAGGGGGACCCTTGCTTGTGGCTAGCGAGGGCTGCGCCGCCCTTGCCGACCCTCGCCTGTGTCTCCGGTCGTCGATTGTCGGTCGCCGGTCGCCGGTCAAGCAAGAAGAAGACCACCAGCGGGAAAGGAAAGAAAATCAGAAAAGAAGAAAAAGAAAGAAAAAATTTCAAGAATCAATTCTGATTCTTGTCCCAGAATTAAGAAGCTACTTTTTTTTATTTCTTGATTTTACTCCAAAACTGATTCTGGGAACAATTTTTGCCAAAATCGTGCCCAGAATCAAAAAATTTAACAAACGCATTTCTGTTCCCAAACTGATTCTGGAAACAAAAGAATAAAAATTTTTACTATTTGGCCAGTTACCAAATGGCCCTTAGCAGACTAAGCTATAAAGGCCTAAGTATCTAACCCCCCATTCCTCCTTAGGGAACTACTATGTTTTGAAGCCCCTTTGGTCTTGTACTTGGGCCCGATCTTAATGAAAGGGAAGCATACTGTTGTGACCCCAAAAAAAAAAGAAAAATACCGTTGTGCCCAAGTTGAGGTGTTTAATAGCGCAATTCTAAAGGGTTTTGAGTTACAATTTAGCATTTTCAAAATTCCTTAGCCCAATGTAAACTATCAACCAATATTTGTAATTCTGAGCGCGCGCACATATATATGAGTGTATCTACAGCGCTTAAATATTGATAAACGAATGGGCTTTATAAATTGAATAAATACCTTCAATTTTCTGGTCCTCTCTAATTCCATTTTCTTTTATTGAGCATATAGAGAGAAAGTTGATAACCCAGCAACCGTGGCTTATGTGACCGTGAAAGGAGCAGGCGCGGATAAGACGGTCGCAGAGTGTGGCGACACAGCAGACAGAATCGGACGCAACGGTCGCCCGCTGGGCACGTTCGCTTCGGCCACATTCACTGTGGGGTCTGAATGCAGATCCCAGTTTTTATTATTGATATAGGTACGTCTTCTTTTGGCATTGATCCGAATCGTTTTGTGATAGAACAAAGCCCCATTGCCCGCGTCGGGAGCGCTAGGAAAGCAGGCAGTGGCACTCCGCATCTCCGCGGACGCGGTGGCCCTCATGGGATGCCGTTTCGTCGGGTCACAGGACACACTCTACGACCACGTGGGAAGGCATTACTTCAGGGACTGCTACATCGAATGGTCCGTGGACTTCATGTTCGGGAACGGCTTGTCGTTCTACCGGGGCTGCCATCTGCATGCCGTGAGCGACAGCTACGGAGCTGTGACGGTGCAGAAGAGGGAGAGCCTGCTGGAGGAGACGGGGTTCTCGTTCGTGGGGTGCAAGGTGACGGGGTCGGGCGCGCTGTTCCTCGGCCGAGCGTGGGGCACTTTCTCCCGGGTGGTCTTCGCGCACACCTACACGGATCGGATCATCATCCCGAAAGGATGGTACGATTGGGGCGACAAGAACAGAGACATGTAAGCAATTTTCTCATCTTATCCATCAAGAATGCTTGCACGGATCAAAGATAATTCCATTGTGGTGTGGATCTGTGCGACGCAGGACTGTGTTTTACGGGCAATACAAGTGCACGGGACCGGGGGCTTCCTTCGGCGGGCGAGTGCCGTGGTCGAGGGAGCTCACTCCTGAAGAGGCCAAGCCCTTCGTTTCCCTCGACTTCATCGATGCCCGCAGTTGGCTCTCTTCCGCTTTGAGCAAACCTTGAATGCTTTCGTCTTGGTTTTTTCTTTTTCTTTTCATTTCTTGTCTTTGGGCTGGGTCTATCCATCCATCATGTATAGCATGATGATCCTGATGTGTCGGATTCGTCAACGACTGCTTGTCCCCCATCAATGTGAGAGTGACGTGTCTCTCTTTCTATAGTTTCTTTCTTTATTCGAGTTGGCACATACCTCACTTCAATAGGATTATATCTCTACATCGTTCTCAAATTTTCACTTCGTACACATCATAATTAGCTCGGTGCGGATTGAATATTGCAAGCAAAGGAAAAGCCGTATCGGTTACGGAGTAATCTTATTCTACATTTCACATGAACGAAAAGCTTCTCGTACGTTCGTGGAATTAATCGTAATCAACGTTTCTGTGCTTTTAAGTGAATATATTCAATAAGAGAACTCTTTAAGGATGATATGTCTAAACATCAATCGTCGGGCATCGAGTAGAAAATAGGTTCCATTCTACGTACGCAATTTAATTGGATGTGCCCAATCGTAGCAAACTAGCTGTACGCGTTGGTCGTGTCCAATGAAGCCAGCTTCACGTTCCTTGTCACTCTGTAATAGGCTCTTTTGACTAATGATCCCTTAACTTCTGCATTTGTCCATCTCGCTTTTCAATAGAAAAAAAAAAGCCACTTTTTGATAAAAAGGTTCATTCAAAGTCAAAATTATGACCCACCTCACTTATAAAGTTTAAGAAAATAAAGGGTAAGTGGAAAGCATAGACCGTGCCGTTTATTATAAAATTCCTCCAGTAGAAACGCAAACAACGATAATAATAATGCAGAGAATTTGCTTTTACAAGCGATGTCGTTTCATGATAAATGTATAATTTTTAAATATATTAGATTATTTGACCAAAAAAATGTATACATTAGATTGATTTCATTTATCCAATATCGGCTGGTGTATACATATCGTAAAGGGAAGATCTCATTATGGACGCATTATCATTGCTCGTGGTAGAGCCATTACGAATTTTTTTTTTATGTACTCGCTATTAGATGTTTTTTTTTTTTTTTTGGTAAGGAAAGAAGGCGCTATTAGATGTTTTCAGAATTGTTATTTTGATTTTATTATTATTTTATTATTTCGACCTTATTAACTTGGTAACCCAATTTATTTCAAAAGCCAAAATCCCAACACATTTCTATCGAGACCTTCGAAAATCCGAATTATTACGGACATCGAGTCTAAAATATTTTCATGAACTATTCTTTGATTATTCTTTTACTTTTGGATATATCGAGAGGTTAACCAATTACCGTTGGGTCAAACCATCCTCGGGACGGATTCGAACATCTCGAGATTAGGGGCCTTCTGATTGAATCACACACTCTAATAATAGCTAACTTCACATAATGTTCATAACAACAAATGTTTCTTGTCAATTGCAACTCTCTTATCACTGGTAGTCATGGATCGACCATTGATTATTTCGCAATCTCATGAATTTGTAGCCACAAATGCGCTCAGGTAACATTTTCAGTTTTCGAAATTTACCGGGCATCTCCGTTTTTCAGTATTAATCGCTTTCTTTCGTTCGTTCAAATTAGGGGGCGAAAGCGATTATGAAGAGTCAATTCTTATAACCTTTATGATGAATCAACTTCTCCCCCACGATACCATCCCGTGGATGTGGAGCAATCTGCCCGCCCATCACTTGAAACAAGCTTGGCAAAGTTATTCCCTAATGGAGCCGACCACGGTAGTGAAAAGGACTAAAATTGGGTGAGTTTGAGAAATGACTTTGCTCCATATACTCCGCTCCTAACCAAGCTGATACGATTATACATAACAATTGAAGTAATTTTGCAGATAATGGCGAGTGAGCTTTAGAAATGGCAACTTCAGCCCCAACCTTGGCGAACCCTAGCTGGATCATTCGGGCATGCCGTTTTCACCGTCGCCTGGAGCAAGTGTATCCAAGTTCGTCTAGTGATCACTTATGCCATATTCACGACGTTGGGTCCTTAATAAATGAAGGAGATTCTTATAGATGAGGTGAGAGCATCGCTCACTCCACGATTGCAAGAGATCAAAGCAACGGGAGAAGTTGGGGGCAGCGGGCATGCTCAATTAATGAGCAGGATGTTGAGATACATGTGTGGATCGTATTAAGGAAGCCTCGCATTAGAGAATTGGTGTAGTGTAGAGCAACTGATATATCTTAGTCGGCCCAGAATTCATTAATTTAAGCTTTGAAGTGAACATGGGTCCAATTGAATATATTAATGAATTTGAACTTGGGCTCCCTCTTGGCACACTCCCAACATATGATATCAAAGCCGATCGTTGATTGATGCACCAACCCCAATCTGTTGCGAGATCGATGGTTGACACGTACCCTAATTTATTTCAATGTTTGGTGAATACCTCAAGAAAAATATATCATAATTTCTAATTGACCCATAACTTATTAACTTAAACTAGATATGTTAATAGGTTTAGACCTAAGCTACCTTTTAGGGTGCGTTTGGTTCAACTTTGAATATGCTACTTAGGGGAATGCAAATGAATTTATTGTAAAGCCCCTTGGGGAAACACATATAGTATTTAGTAAAAAATTCTTTATAAAGTTACTTTGGTCCAAGTAGTGTTTGGCAAATTTTTTTTGCAAAAAGGCTTTGGAAATAAAAAAACCCTAACTTACCCTTCGCCAAAGCCTTTTGTTACTGTTCATCTCCTTCGCAAGGCGGCCGACAAGGGAGGCCGGCGAGGGCGGTCAGCATTAGATCGTGTCGGAGGCCGTCTCCCGAGGCCGGGCGACTCTCAGCGAAGGTCGCGCAACTCAGGCGGCCGTCGCCTAGGTCGCACGACCTAGGTGACGGCCGCCTGAGTTCGCGTGAGGCGACGGCCGCCTGGGTCCCGTGACCCTCATCAAGGGTCACTCGGCCTCTTGCCAGCCCGATCCGACGGCGGCCTCCCTCGTCGACTGCCTCGCGAAGAAGATGAATAGTAACAATAGGGGCAAAATCGTAATAAGTCAAAATAATTGAGGGTAGTTTGGGGATAAAAATTTGGGTTCAGCATTTCAAATGCCGAAACAAACACAACCTTAGTGATATTTTTTATTGAATGCATCAAATTTTTACTGTGCATCCCCAATATAGATCTGGGCGATTTTAGCTTAACGCATTGGATCTAAAGATCCATGCCCAAGCCCACCCAACATGAAAAGATTATTAAATTCTCCACTCGCAAATAGTCTTATCTGAACATGCCTAGGTCAGCACATGGAGCTCAAGAAGGGAACTGCTTACTAGGTAAGAGATTCTTTTTCGCGCGAATCTCTTACAAATCCCAAGGGCGTGGCGGGATTGTGGTCACGTTTTCTAAGCAATCGTGTCGGGACAAAATCCTGCGAAGCGGGCCCCACTCACGCCCCACCAGTGCCCCCCCGCCCCCCCCCCCCAATAAATGAAAATGAGCACGTGGCGGGAGTGGAGAATCCGATTGAATATTGAGCCCGCGTAATAATACTTGCGGCCGAAAGAAAAAAGAAAACATTCGAAAAGAACAAAAAAAGTTAAAAAATAATATTATTTCTTTTGGTCGATAAAAAAATAAGAGATAATTTAGAAAGCGTTTTCTCAATTTGGTACTCAAAATGGATACAGTGTCAAATAAAGATCTGAAATGTCTAATCAATTTTAAATAAGGGCCCGAAGTACTCAATTAATTTCAAATAAGAGCCTGACTTTGCCGGCTAGTAGAATGTTCACTGGCCGGCAAAAAAGTTACTATTCCGTTTTTTTATTTTTATTTTTTTTCCTTTTTCTATTTTTTTCTTTTCCTTTTCCTTTTCTTTTTTTTTTCTTCTCTTCCCACCGCCAGCCCAGCCGGAGCTGGCAGAGGCTGCTCTTGCCCAACGCCGGTGAGGGCGACCTGGGGTCGGGCCAGGATCGCAGGCGTCGGGCGAGGGCCACCCTGACCTGGGCTGGGCGGGCAAGGGTCGACCTCGCCAGCGGCCAGCGGGGCCAAGCCCTCGCCGGCAACTGGCGAGGCCAGCCTCGCCCGCCTGAGGCCTACCTCATCTCCTGTCATAATTGCGGACATGGAGCTGATATGAGAGAGTGCCCAGAGTCTCCTCTGAGCCTTGAAGGAATGGACGGCTTGGATCTACTTACATGCTGCATAAAGTTGCGAAATATACATGGTTGCAGCTCCTGTATGCTGGTTCATTGGGAGACTTGCATTTTCCAGTGGTGAATGCGCAGCAGAACTGAATGTTGTCACTGTGGAAAATGGAAATTTCGGTTTGATTCTTGCATGAATAATTTGCTGATATTGCTGCGTGCCAAGCCTATTTTATTCTCATTTTGGCTCTTCTTCTGCTGGTCCTGACGGTTTCAAGATATGATTATTTTCTTTAATAAACTCATGATTTTCCCCCCTACAAAGACAAAATTTGAAATGAAAAATACAAAGCAAAAATAAGTGTTTGCCGTCTCCTGATATTAGAAGAGATGAGCAGAAGGAGAAGATGAAAATGAAGTGCTGCACTAAGTGAATTACTTAAAAATCAGAAATATAATGGAATTGTTGAGAACGGGTAGTCCTAGTCTCAAGAATAGTGTGTGTGCAGTTGAGTTTCTCCTCCTGGCGTGGCAACTGAGCAATGATTAGTGAGGATTGAACCCTTGATATCATCTCCTGCTAAAGTTTTCCCAGCCACTGGCCACTTAGCTTCTGGTGGAGTTGACATTGACATTAACCCTTGCCAGCTTAATTAGTATGACTTCTATTTGAACGTGTTTTTGCAGTTTAGGAAAAGCAAATATCCTGTGCAATTCAAACACTTTTGTCTCTCGTAAAGAAAATTTTCGAAGTTTACATTGTCCGAGCGTCATGCTTCTTTCAGGCAATGCCCAGAACTGCAGCTCCCCAGATGCGGTCCACAAAGTAAGGCAACAGATCACAGAAAACATAGACTTGTGGCTGTCTGAATGCCAAAATAGTGGTAGGAGCTCTATCTGAAGTACATGCTCATGGTGAACGTGAATTTGGGAGGTGGTTCTCTGCCTAACCGTGATATCATGATAAACTTTTCAGGAGATGCTTAATTTTAATTTATGAAGGGTACTGTAATGCTCATCCTGGTCATGCTTAGTTGCACTTGTCTATCCAGGACTTGGTGTGAATCGACAATTGCAATAATTTGCCTTTGCTTTTGCTTTGCCCCTGTAATTGTTCTGTCAATTCCTTGACTTGTAAATATAGAATAAATACTCCAACGATGTAAAATGGCTGTAGTAACTCATTTTGATTATATTCCAGGTCAATCTCCTTACTTCCATCTTCCCTTCTTTAAAATGTTGCCATTCATATGATGCGATGAAGTACACAGAAGTCTGCTTAATTTCTTTGACCGTTTCTGATACTAGTGTCTAAAACAAATCGTTTGTGCCCCATGAGGGCTAGTTTCCCAAGCTGGAAATGCTTTTACATCTTCCAATATGAAAGACTAGCATCAGATCAGGTTAAAAGTATGGAAAGACGACTCTTCTGCTCTTGTTGATTTTATCGCAGTTATGTGGATTAGCATTCAAACCGATCGCCAGTTCAACCACTTTATAAGCATATGTTATGACGGTTCATTAGATACGCCTGCACGTGTGTTTATGCCAAGTTCGAGTCGATTGAGTGAGTTCACCTTCACATGAAGCAGCAAATTACCCTCAGTTCCCTTCACATTCTCTGGCAAGGTTCTTTTGATTCTGGTAGAAGAATTTGAGTTGAGCGTTGCAAGTACCTTGGTAACATCAATTAAGAAAAACTAACGATAAGAAAATCACCCAATGAGACTTTGGGTTTTATAAAAGCCCACCTTAGAAACTACCAATAGCAAAAATTTGCATTTTCAACGGAACACTTGTTTCGCAGAAACTTTACCCAATAATGACAAAGGTATTAACAATGGTATATACATTAAATTTTCAAATTTTGTTTTTGGTCTGTAATTTGCAAATTGATTTGCCAGATTCTTATTGGGTATGTGAATAGAACATACTTAATTAATCACTTTCAGATGGTCACGTAATTTGTAAACCTATTTTTATTTTTTTAACAAATATCCCTTCCATTAGTCGGCTTCAATTACTTCTCAGTAAGCCCCACAAGAAATTTTATGAAGCTGCAACTTCCATCGATGCATACCACAACGTCAAACATCATTGCTCGCATGATATCATGCTCCACAAAGATGAGTTTCAGAAGAATGGAATGCAAAAACTTACCGGTCTTTTTTTTTTATTTTTGGTCACTGAAAAACTTACCATAGTCAAAAAAAAGGTCACTACAGTTCATTTTCATAACTTTTCCTTTTCCAAACAATAAAACAGCCATCTAAAAATTGTTGATCCTAGACCAGCATTTTCATTGAACAAATGTTAGAAATGAAGGAGGCTTGCACTGTCAATGGATACATGATTACCATTAAGAGGCATCATGAAATTGGAGAATGAAGAAACCAAGAACACTCTCATATCAGGCCACTTTCAACCAAAATTGGGGTCTTCTCGAAGGTCACCAAATTTCCTACTACAGGTAAGTAGAAGAAACCCAGAGCAGAATGTAGGTTATAAGTGCAGTTGTTACTTCAAAACCGTGCAGTCCTTTAAACAAAGGTGGTATTATGGACACCATCAAGAATGTCCCCAGTAGCCATGACAAAATGAAGGCACCGGCCCTGCATATGGAAACAAATCATGAATCCAACTCATCCATTGCAAGTACTCAACATATGGGGCAGTTAGATTGACAAGAACGGATATATAGCGAGGAATGAGCTAAACAACTATCAGGCCAGGAACACACCGATTTATAATAAATAAATAGCTAGAGAGAGTCATCAACTGAAATCAATGACGAACACTAATAGTATGTCATCTACGCACCCAGAGAGGAAAGCTCGCAGTTTGCCTTTCAGCCGATCATGTATTAAGTATATGGTAGCTATGAGGGATAAGGCTACTTGAAGAGTGAGAAGTCCAAGTACTAAAATTGCGGTAGCTGTTTTTATGATGAACTTTGAGGACAGAGTCTGAAACCTGCTCATGACAGCCTTCACGGCGCAGGATTGAGTTACTTCCCTGACCTTTTTCTTGACATCAATTTTCGGGTTCCTCCTCTCGTAGAACTTCCGCATGATTTTTTTGTCATGCGCAGATTCAATTGCATCCAAACTGGGCTTGTGTCCCACATATTTTTGGACGAGGAAATTCCTTGCGGCTTGAATTTCATCTTTGGAGGCCACTTTACTGATTCCAAGCCGCTTATACAGGTCCCTTACATTTATTCTAGGAAAGATGGTCGAACCTGAAGAGGCCGGTAAAATAGGATGAAGAAATGTGGAGAACAAAACGACATATCACGTTATTAATTAGCTCAACTTTTTCTTGATAAAATAAACTTTTTTTAGCTATGACAAATCACCAATTAAATCACCGTGAAAATCAGCCTTTTAACAGGCAAATACAAAACGGTTTTAAGTACTATAGGTCCTTTCAGAATGACCTTAGTCCTATGCGGTTGAACTGGTGAACAACCATCATAATCTGCATTCTGCACGGGAGTTCAATGGCACGCTCATATTAGGTTGATAACCATGAAATAAGATTTACACATTTCGTGCTTTTATTCTGTAATGCCTCGACTCCATAGCTGGACAGAACTCAGGAAAGGGTACATCTCAAATATCAGCAAACACATAGTATGAGGAACAAATGACCTGGAAACTGTTCCCCAATGCAAATTCCACCATAAGGAATAAAAGAATGCCAAAATGTATGAGAGCTTCAAGTAAAGACGGTAGTAAAGTGGGCATATATCTTGCTTTCTTGAAGTAGCTCATTGCCTAATTCATTTTGAAAAAATGCAAACAATAAGACTAGGACATAAAATATTAGGTACTGTAAGGAACGAAAAGTTACTCAAATGATCTTCTAATCACTTCAAAGTACACCTCTATTTTAACAATAGTCACCAGCTTTCACAAGCTTTTCCAAAATTGTGTTTCTGAGAAACTTTTTGCTTCTGTCAAACTTACACCTTAATATTCCAATAGCTCTAGAATGAGAGAGAAGAAAACCTCCAACAATAAACTTTCTGTTTGTAAGAATCACAAAGGGTAAAGCATTTGATACCAGTGGGATCGCTTTAAGAAGCATCCATCACAGACTGGATCACTAGAGCTTGATGTCTGCTGCAAATTTCAATGAAAAAATTAAATAAATAAGGTGAGAAAATTGCAAAGAACCAAACGGTTCATTTTCAATAACCATGAGAATATCCTTGAAGGAGCAATACCTTCCTCCATGCAGGGACGCGAACTTTCCTTTAGGCCTTGCAATAGAGATAAAGGCTGGGAATTCTACAGATAAAGAATTGCCACCTCGAGCAGGTATCGAGAAACATTTTGACGGACCAAGAGTTAATCTGGAGACAGTCATCTTTGATTCAGTTTGTTAGTTACCGGCGATCAGTCTGCAAAGTTCAAATTCAGAATGCATGTAATTAGCAGGATCAATTTTGCAAAATGTGTAGCGCGACGTTTTGCTGAACTCATTAACAGTACCTAAATCACAAAATACCGCATCACCTTCATTTAGCCATTTTTATATGGACAGTCAAGAAATGGCTTTCCCATGACACTCTCAAGTCACAGGGATTGTCCGTTAAAATCATCCATTTACACCAATTGCACTTTACAAAGAAAGTGTTGACCTGACGACACCAAGCATCATGGACTTCTCATTCATCAAATTCTCTACAATGATCATATGCTGCACCCAAAGTATGCCTAAAGTATACACTAAAAATCTAGCTTTGTGCAGACTGAATAACTTGCATTTTTGCAGCACACACACCCAATGTTCTATCCCGAAGGATCATGGAAATCCTCAACAATCACAGCTCAAGGACAAGATCGATGTCAATGACCTCAGAGGGCCAAGAAAATCAGCCACTTTAGCGGGTCTCGCTCTTCTTTCGCAGTGCATCGGTCCACGAAAATACCGAAAGCCAAAAAATAAGGAATTCCCAGCTCAAATAAAACCATGTTCATTTCATGACGAGTCTTTAACCAACGAGCAAAACTCAGAAGCAGCCATGAGCTGAGCTAGCTTGGTTCACGCTGGTTAGCCGCAACAATCAAGAAAACACTGGGCAAAAGAAAAACTAAAAACCCATTTGGTCCGAGGAACGAAGAAGCGAAATCGATTCAAGAAGAAACAGAGTGCCCCTACCCAGACTGCGATTAGAGAGAGCGAGGTGGGTCTGTTCTTGGCGTTTATCTTCTGCTCAGAGACAGTCGGAAATGTCAGACGACCGTTTGCAACGGACAGGAGGAGGGCGGGCACCGAGCGGAGGGCGAGGGCTTTAATCAGACGCTGCCTCTTGAACGGCTCCCTCCACGCTTCGCTCCCACTTGCACGCCCTATGTTACATTGATTTAGTTGTCGGGGGAAGAATAAATCGGTTGTAGTCTAGTTGGTTCAAGTCCCGGCAGCGGAATTCATTTCTTTTTCTCATTTTTCCCAATTGAAAAAAAATATTTTCTTTCACTTTATTTAAAGAAAATTCAGGACAATTTTACTACTTTTATAGGTGTAAGGGTTAAGGGTTAATACCACCAAAATTAGTTTGGGGTAAATTTATCAACGGTGTACCAGTATGAGATTTTTTGTAATTTATTCCAATCTAATTTTTTAACCACAAAAAATCCCAAACTGATACATTTATGATAAATTTATCATCCATTAGTTTCCATTAAATTAAATTAATACCATATAAAATCATAAACTGGTACGTCTGTGACAAACGGAGAGTAAACATAAAATTGGTACATCCGTCAATTGCCGCGTGTCATTTAACAAAGCAATTTTATAGTAAAATTTAATGGAAATAAACCAAGAGTAAATTTATCACAGGTGTATCCATTTGAGATTTTTTTGGGTCAAAAAATTAATTTAGGATAAAATTGTCACAGGCGTACTAATTTGAAATTTTTCGCGATATTAATCCTAATAATAGCAACTGAGAGACTTGGAAAAAAAAAAGACCAAGAGTTCCGGGGGATATGAATGAAATGTAGCGAAAATTGGCCTTTTTGGGTAGCAATGCAATGATGAAGAATCCCGAAATGCCCAAAAATCTAGGCTCAACACCGACAAAATGACAAACAGAATCCCTTTTTCTTTAATTGGTGTGGAAGTAAAAAATAGTCTATCGGTGAAGGGGAAAATAAAGGTACGTACAATGTCACGTTGTTCCGTGCTCAATCAATAACTACTCCGAAAAATTGCAAAATCTGTTCGTATTGATTTGCATCTTCACTTTTAAACCTGTAGGGGTGGGCATGGTTTCAGAGTAAAACCCGGAACCTAAGAATCTGACCGATGAGAATATGTAAGTTCTAGATTAGGTAGGTTCCGAGTTTTAAAAATTGAGAAACCTATTTTGACGGATTGATTCTAGGTAGGTGAAACATGAAACACGAACAAGTTTTTTTTTTGTATTTTTTCTTTTTCTATGTCTTTGCGTGATCATGTTGTGTTTCATGACGTAAAATAATGAGTGTATAATCTGGAACCACTATTCTGAGCTTTTATTTTAATTCATATTTTTCGTGTGTCAAAATATAAGTTGTGATTAATGGATCATAGCAGCAAGTGATGTCATTAAATTGGAAAATCGATTTTGACGGATTGGTTCTAGGTAGGTAAAACATGAAACCTGAACAAGTTTTTTTGTATTTTTTCTTTTTCTATGTCTTTGCATGATCATGTTGTGTTTCATGGCGTAAGTAATGGTCATTAAATTGGGAAACCTATTTTGAAGGGTTGGTTCTAGGTAGGTGAAACATGAAATCTGAATAAGTTTTTTGCATTTTTTCTTTTTCTATGTCTTCGCGTGATCATGTTGTGTTTCATGATGTAAGATGATGAATGTATAATCTAGAACCACTAGTCTAAGCTTTTATTTTAATTCATATTCTTCGCGTGTCAAAATATAAGTTGTAATTAGTAGATCATAGCAGCATGTGGTGGTCATTAAATGTAATGATTTACTACAATTGTTCAATTAATAATACACGTGGAATATGGGTGGACTTTGGAACCAACCCTGGAACCTATGATAAGGTAGGTTTCAAGTTTCAAAAATGAGGAACCTATTCTCATTGGTAGGTTCCAAAACATAGAACTGCTCACCCCTAGTATCGATTCATGCAATGTCATTTTAATTATATTTTTTTGAACCGTAATGCCAGGAAAATTAGTTTTTTGTATTCTCTTTGGTGAATAATAAGTTTGTTTAGTATTATTGAATTCATTTTTATTTTGTTTAAGTAAAAATGAAAAAAAAAAAAGAAACCCGTTAGACCATGGAACCTATAACAGGGTAAGTTATAGGTTACAGGTTCTATATTCCGACGAGTAAGTTTCAAGCTCTTGGAACTTGGAATCGCTCACCCCTCACTACAAAAAAACACGAAAATTGCGACGGAAAAAATTTCGTCGCAAATTCCGACGGACAAAATCCGTCGCAAATTTGCGACGTAATTTGCGACGGATTATATTTTCCGTCGCAAATTTGAGACGGAAATTTTTTCTGTCGCAAATTCCGTCGCAAATTTGCGACGGATTATATTTTCCGTCGCAAATTTCGTCGCAAATTTGCGACGGAAAAAATTTCGTCGCAAATTTCCGACGGAAAATAATACCGTCGCAAATTCCGTCGCAAATTTGCGACGGAAATTTTTTCCGTCGTAAATTCCGTCGCAAATTTGCGACGGAAAATATAATCCGTCGCAAATTTGCGACGGAAAAAATTTCGTCGCAAATTTACGACGGAATATAATACCGTCTCAAATTCCGTCGCAAATTTGCGACGGTAAAGAAAGTCCGTCGCAAATTCGTAGTTTATAATCCGTGACCTGCAATCACTATCTCTCTCTCGCTGTCTCTCGCTATCTCTCGCTCTCTCTCGCTTTTCTCCCTCTTTCATATGTCTGAAATCAGCAAAATCCGCGCACGCACGTATTAATCTCGGTGAAGCTTTTGTACCGGTAAGTGCAAAATTGCTAGCTTCATGACTATTCGTCGTTCCATTGTAATTTTTTTTTAATATATGTTTATGTTTGTTTTTTTTCGTACCTGCATCACCGGTTTAATGACCGGCGACCGGTGACACCTCGCCGGCCTTCGGATGAGGTGAACGGCCACGCTGTTTTGCGACGGAATGAGGTATCCGTCGCAACGGAATCGTTTTTCCGTCGCAAATTTGCGACGGATACTAGCTTCCGTCGCAAGTGTCCGCCGCAAATTTTGCTACGAAAATAGTACTCCGTCGCAAATTTACGACGGAATTTTCATTTATTCATCGCAAATTTGCGAGGGATGAATTCCGTTTCCATCGTACATTAAAAATTATTAAAAAATATTGATTCTTATGTGATTATTCTTTTTTGGGTTTGTGCCTAATTGAAGGTCTCGCAATCCAAGTGGACTTTGCAATTCTCATCAAATTGGGAAACTTTGTCCTACCAATATTTCAGTCAAATATTTAGGTAAGTCTTCTTTTCATTGTAATTTTTTCTATTTTTGCAATTTCATATTAATTGTTGCGTGAATAACAAAAATTATAATTTCCAAAATTTTATAGTTTTAATTAAGAACAATAGATATGATATTTTAAATATTTTACAAGAATTTTTTATTTTAATACAGACACAATGCAAAGAGAAAGGGCTTGGATGTATAATAAGAACTTACCTGGACGTCAAGGATTGACAGATGAGTTTCGTACTGGGTTGGAACTATTTTTAGACTTTGCTAGTAGTAAATATGAGTTTATGGATGGAAATAAGTTGAGGTGCTCGTGTAAAAAGTGCGGTAATGGTAAATTTCTTGTGTGTGATCAAGTTAGAGAACACCTTACTAGATTTGGGTTTACTCCGAACTATTATAATTGGACTTCCCATGGTGAACCATTTATATCTGATAAAGGATATGGAAGAAGTGACCAATTTTCAATTAGGGAAGAATGTGGCTATTATGAGCAATTGAATCCATACGAGAGGATGGTGATTGATGCAACTAGTTATAATTTTGTCACAGAATCAAATCATGCAAGTACTAGTTTTACTCCTACACGTGAACAAGTGGGTACTAGTCATGCTTCACAATTGGAAGATATAGGAGTAACGGGTTTTGAGGAGAATGTGTATAATGAAACTTTTCAATCTAATCAGTTCTGGGATGTGTTGAAAGCAGCAGATGAACCTCTATGGGCAGGTTGTGAGGACCACACTAAGTTATCGGTAACAGCCCGGCTATTAAATATCAAGGCAGAGCATAATGTGTCTGCGGATTGTTTCAACTCTTTTGTTGAAGTAATGCGGGAATCATTGCCTCGTGATAACAACATGCCAAGTGATTTTTATGATATGAAAAAGCTACTGGATGACTTAGGTCTTCCGGTTGTAAGAATTGATGTATGTAGTAGGGGTTGTATGATACATTGGAGAGATGATGAAAATGCAGAATCGTGCAAATTCTGTAGCCAACCTAGGTACAAGATTAACAGGAGGCCGGGTCGTAATCAGAAGCGTAGACCATGCAAGCAAATGTTTTATCTGCCCTTAATCCCCAGATTACAAAGGCTTTATGCGTCTAAAGCCACTGCTGGACACATGACTTGGCATGCAAATCATGAAACAGAAGAGGGTCTAATGTGTCATCCTTCAGATGCGGAGGCATGGCAACATTTTGATAGAACATACCCTGAGTTTGCAATGGAGCCTCGGAACATCAGGTTAGGTCTATGTGCCGATGGATTTGCTCCATTTGGGAAAACAGGAAAAAGTTATTCATGCTGGCCAGTTATCTTAACGCCGTACAATCTTCCACCTGGTATGTGCATGAAGACACCTTATATGTTTTTGACATTGATCGTGACAGGACCGCAAAATTCGAGAAAGTTGATAGATGTTTATATGCAACCATTGATTGAGGAGTTACAACGGCTATGGGTTGAAGGTGTCCCTACGTATGACGTTTCAACCGATCAAACATTTGTAATGAAGGCTGCCCTTCTTTGGACGATCAATGACTTTTCAGCTTACGGAATATTATCTGGATGGAGTACAGCTGGGATCTTAGGATGTCCGATATGTTTGGAGAGGTCAAAGTCATTTAGATTAAAACATGGAAAGAAGCCTAGCTATTTTGACTGTCACAGACAATTTTTACCGCCAAGTCATCCATTCAGAAGGAATAAGAAAGAATTCATCAAGAATAGGACTGAAAGAATACGTCCACCACTGAGGTTGACCGGCGATCAAATTTGGGAGCGTGTGAAGGACTTTCTAATTGTTGTTGAGAACCCGCACGGTACGACTTTTGCATACGGAAGTACGCATAAGTGGACAAAACGCAGTATATTTTGGGATCTACCATATTGGAAGGCCCATCTTATTCATCATAATCTTGACGTCATGCACATAGAAAAGAATGTTTTCGACAATATCATAAATACTGTGATGGATGTCGCCGGAAAAACAAAAGACAACTTGAACGCAAGAAAAGATATGAGAGATATTTGCGATCGCCCAATACTAGCTGTGGATGCAAGCAGCAGGGGACCAAAACCGAAAGCAGTTTATACATTGGATAAGGAGCAGAGGCGAGTTGTTTGTCAATGGTTGAAATCTGTGCAGTTTTCTGATGGATATGCTTCGAACCTCGGGAGATGTGTTGATTTGAATGAATGCAAGTTGACAGGTTTGAAGAGTCATGATTGTCACATCCTGATGGAAAGGCTAATTCCAATAACTTTGAAGGAAGTTCTACCGAACTTTGTATGGGGCGTCATTGCAGAATTAAGCAATTTCCTCCATGATATTTGCTCGACAGTGTTAAAAGCATCGCACATGGAAAAACTAGAGAGAGATATTCCAGTTATTCTTTGCAACTTAGAAAGGATATTTCCTCCAGCGTTTTTTGATTCGATGGAGCATCTCTTAGTTCACTTGCCTTATGAGGCCAAAGTTGCAGGTCCCGTTCAATTTCGATGGATGTATCCATTTGAGAGGTAATGTTTTTTTTTATAATACAGCTCAAATTAGTTTATCATATAATATGTTCCGATAAGCTTCTTTCTATTTCAACTAGATTCTTATATCATTTGAAGAAAAAAGTGAAGAATAAGGCACGTGTTGAAGCTTCAATTTGTAATGCATATATTGTGGAAGAAGTGACAACATTTGCATCATACTATTTTGAGCCGCACGTTCAGTGCAAGAGCCGGAGAGTAGGCAGAAATGATGAGGGCCCCATTGATCCCAATTGCACGGCATTCTCTATTTTCAATTATCTGGGTCGACCAAGCGGCGCATGTCAGTTTCGTTACTTATCAGGCGAAGAATTTCATGCAGCCCATACTTATATTTTACTAAACTGCCCAGAAGTCGAGCCATACTTCAAGTAAGTGTAAATTCACCATTATATGTTTTGCGTGTCAAACATTTGCTAATAATGATATGATTTTTAATATTAGGATTTTCCAAACTGAAATGTTTGGACTACAACCAAATGAGTTTGACCGTTTGTGCGATGAACAATTTGCATCATGGTTCAAGACATATGTAAGTTGCCTATGAATCAAAATCAAGTTATTCAAATTATATACATCATTTAGTAAAATATATATTATTGACTTCGCATGTGTAACTTTAGGTTCACAGTCATTATGATGAATTTGGAGGGCAAGGATTGCTATATTATCTGTCATGGGGTCCACAGTTAAAAGTTCGAAGTTGGCCAGTATATTTCATAAATGGATATAATTTTCATACTCAAGAATATGGTATGGGAAAATCCACAATGAATAGTGGTGTGTCTGTTCGGTCATCCAATGGTGACAGTTGGAAAGATGATTTTTATGGCTTGTTGGATGAAATCATAGAGATAGAGTACCCTGGACCATTAATGATGCGGGTTGTGTTATTTAAGTGCGCGTGGTTCGACCCCGTCAAAGGAATGAAGGTGCATACGAAGTTCAATTTGGTTGAAATAAATCACAAGAAAAGGTATATGAAGTATGAACCATTTGTCTTGGCACAACAAGCAATTCAAGTATGTTATGCATCATATCCTAGTTTGAAACGTGACAAAGTTGATTGGTGGGTTGTATGTAAAATCAAAGCACGGAGGAAAATCGAGGAACACTGGAAGGATAGAGCCTACCAACAAGAGGAAGTGTGTAACACGGTTGAAATTGAGGAATATAACATACCAACTTTACGAGATCCGTGTGGAGCAATGATAGATGTGGATCCAACTGAAATTTGCGAATTAAATGTGCACGAATGTTCTGAATCTGATATTCAAACAGATGACGAAGACGAAGACGAGGACGAAGACGAAGACGAAGATTAAAATTTTTGTCACAAAACACTACAGATGTGTAATTATTAATGCTACAAGTGCTATTTTGGTTGTTATCATTATTGTTTTTGTTATTATTGTTATTGCACTTTTTTATTATTGTTATTGTCGATTATTCTTTCTATTTTAATTTATCGTCCGAAATTTTGTCCCTAAATGCCGAAAAGTCAAATATTTTTAACGTAATGGCACATTTCCGATTTTGTAATTTCCATTGCAAAATTTGAGATGCCAAAATTTAACGGACATAGTGTCCGTCGCAAAATTTGCGACGGACAATCTGTGCGTCGCAAAATTTGCGACGGACAATCTGTGCGTCGCAAAATTTGCGACGGACAATCTGTGCGTCGCAAAATTTGCGACGGACAGAGCCTGTCCGTCGCAAAATTTGCGACGGACAGGTTGTATCCGTCACAAAATTTGCGACGAACAGGCTGTATCCGTCGCAAAATTTGTGACGGACACTATGTCCATCGCAAATTTGCGAGATAATTTGGATAGTTCGAAATTTGCGACCGACTAAAATTTACTCCGTCGCAAAATTATTAGTATAGAAAATTTGCGACGGACCCGAATGTTCGTCGAAAATTTGCGACGGACGGGCTGGTCCGTCGCAAATTTTCATCGATAAAAATTTGCGACGGACCTCAAATGTCCGTCGCAAATTTCGAGCGGGAAGAATTTCCCGCTCGAAATTTGCGACGGCTTTTTTATTTTCCTCGCAAAATTTTTGTATAGATAATTTGCGACGGACATTCGAGGTCCGTCGCAAATATTTGTCGGTGAAATATTTGCGACGGATGTGCACTTCCGTCGCAAAGTTGCGACGGCCCAGCATGTCCGTCGCAAATTTGCGACGGAACAGCACGTCCGTCGCAAATTTGCGAAGGAACTGGCACGTCCGTCGCAAAAATTGTCGGATTTGTACCCCATTTTCCTCTTCTCCCCCTTCCCCGACTCAGAACTGTGAAAAGCTGAGGTCTTCCGTCGCCGTCGCAGCCGTCACCGTCGCCGCCCAGCCGTCGTCCGTCGTCGCCCAGCCGTCCCCCGTCACCGCCGCCGTCGCAGCTCCCCCGCCCGTCGCCGCCCAGCCCGGCAGGCCCCCCCGCCCGTCGCCGGTCGCCCTCGCCCCCGCCCGTCGCCGGTCGCCCTCGCGCCCCCCGCCCACCGCCGGTCGCGCCCTCGCCCCCGCCCCGCTCGTCGCCCGTCGCCCTCGGCCCCGCCCCCGCCCCGCCCATCGCCCCTCGCCCCGCCCCCGCCGTCGCCGTCGCCGTCGCCGTCGCCCCCGCCCCGGCACCGCGCCGCCCCGGCCCCTGCCCTGGCCGCCGCCCCGCCCCCGTCGCCGTCACCACCGCCCCGCACCCGTCGCCGTCGCCGCCGCCCCGCCCCCGTCGCCGTCGCCGCCGCCGCCGCCGCCCTCGTGACCATCGCCGCCCGCGAGCCGCTGGCCAGCCGCCGCCGACGCCGTTGCCAGACCATCGCCGCCGCCGCCCTCGCCGTCGCCCACGCCAGTGCCGGAACCGCCACTGTCCATTCCACCGATTTTTGTTGTCCTTGAACCAAGTAAGCCAACTCTCTAACCCCTAGTTAGTATAATTAGGTAATTAGTCGGACTTGTTTAGGGATTATTTAAGATTACTTTTCATTGGCTAAATTACGGGTTCATTTCAGGATTGTATGTGGCTTTGATCGATGGTCGACTGGTTAATTTGTTTATTATGTGGATGATTAAGCGTTAAATGACGATAGGATTATTGATTAAGCGTTTTCACAGAAAATGCTTGAAAATTAAATAATTCTATAAAAAATTATGAAAAATAATGGAAAATTTAAAAAATTGTATATGTTGACAACAAAAATGAAATTTGATCGTAAAAGTTTGTTAAAATTTTTAACAACCTAAAATTTCATAATATGGATCAAAATTGCAAAAATTAATAGTGCCCACCCATTTTCAGTGAAATTAAGATTTTTTAACGTTACGGAGAAAAAATTATTAAAAAATTTAAAATTTCCATAAATTGGTAAAATGGCTTAGCATAAATGTGGTCACCCATTGTGAGGGAAATTTTTTTTTGGTGAAGAAAAATTACAAAAATATAAAATTTCAAAAATGCACATAATTGCCTAGAAAACATGTGGCCATCTACTTGCAGTGAAATTTAAATTTCTTTAGATGGCAAAACAATTTAGAATTTAAAAATTTTCAAAACTTCACGTAATGGCATATAATACCTGTGGCCACCCACTTTTAGTTATATTTAATTTTTTTCACGTGCCTTAAAAATTATTAAAATAAAGAAGGATTACAATTTGGGAAACTTTACCTAATAGCTTAGACTACCTGTAGCCACCCAATTTTAGTATGGAATTTTTTTTTTCACGGAAAAAATTTTATATTAAAAATAATAACTTTAAAATTCGTAAAATTTAAAAATTTCAGAACTTTACAAAATGTCTTAGCATATCGGTTGCCACCAACTTTTAGTGAAATTTTTTTTAATGTCCCAAAAAAAATTTAACAATAATAATAACTTATTTCTTACAAAACTTTACAGAATTACTTAGAATATTTGTGGCCACCCACTTTCAGTGAAATTTAAATTTTTGTACGTGGTAAAAAAAATTTAATCAAAATGCATGCGATTCATATAGTGATGTTTGATACCTGTAGCCACCCATATCGTGCTCATGCATTGATGTTTCATATCAAAATGAATGAGATTCATAGTATATTTATTTGTAGGAAATTGCACATCATAAACACTCGCCATTGGCTCATTTGAAGGAAACATTTTCTCAGTCTTTCTATCAAAATGGTAAGCTTCGTCATGTACATCATTATGTGTTCGTAATACGTGTCAATAGTTCTTTACATATTCGCATAACCTTCCTACTTGTCAGTTTAAACGTGGAGGTCACATGCCTAGAAGACAAGGCTCTTCCTCGTCTTCGTCCCCGTCCCTTTCCTCTTCTCCTGTCCCGGCATCTAACCCTCAACCACAATATGGTCCGTCACAATATGGGCACGTTGGCCTTCCTCCCACCCTCAACAATATGTTACGGGACTTGACCACATGCGAACTGAACGTTCTCCAGTTCAATCTCCTTTAGCTCCCTCTCCTTCCGTTCCACCCCATTATTCGGCGGAACAATCGAATATTGACGGAAACAGAGGTCAAGAAGATAACCGATTCTTCATATGCCCATTTGGAGATTCGTAAGTACTTCATTTTTATTTTAGTATATGTCATATTTAGGGCTTTAGATATTGATGTCAACTGAATTATCCATGTTGCACAATATTCGTATGAATGCAGATTCACGGATGCTACGACTGTTGTGAGGGAATTGAACAAAATAGTAAGAAACTTTTGGATGGGAGAGTATATGAATTACAAAAGTGTTCCACAAGAAGTGAAAGAAATGTGGTGGAATGAGTTCAAGGTAAGTTTTACATATTTTATTTTCTCATTAATTAAGTTTGGTATAGTATATTGATGGTCAAGAATGATGTAAAGGGACCAGAACAACTCTGTAGTTTTCGATACGTAAAGGACCAGATATTTTCCCCGACATGAACTTTACAAAATCTGTCTATATGTGTCTGGTGCATGGTTATGGATATGTGATCATCATAATAATTTTCAATTTGTGTTTTTATTCATTGCAGCGGAAGTTCAAGTGGGAGGAAGCGGAAAACAATGAAGTGAGAAGAATTTTCGATAAGAAAATAAGTGATTTTATGCGAAATGTCATGAATAGAGCGAAGAGCAAGCAAGCAAAGCCGTCTTTCTTTACGGCTGACAATTGGGTGGCAATGAACACATTTTGGGCATCTGAACAAAGTCGGCAACTCTGTGAGCAGAATAAGAAGAATCGCTCTTCTAGTTCTAGTGAAGGGTCAGCCATATATGCTGGGGGCTCTATCAACATTGCCGAGCATCGCAAGCGACTGGTAAGTCTGTTAAATGAGTTATAAGTTAATTTAATTCGATTCAATTACTCAAGTTTACATTTTGTAGGCACATGAATTGGGGATGGAACCGACATTTGCAGCTATATTTGAACGCACATTTCAAAAGAAAGATAAGACATGGACAGGCGATCGAGCAAAAGCTGTTAAGGTATGTAAGGTTATACTTTGGCTTATATGTAAACTATAATGAAAACCGTGAATGCTTTCAATATTTATGGTATATATATATATATATATATATATATATATATATATATAGTGATTTTATTTTCATCTACATTGTTAATGTAGGAAAAATATTATGATCTTTTACTAAGCAGTGCTAGTGGTAGTGATGATTGTCCTGAGCCCCGCCCACCAGTTGATAATATGGCATTGTGGATGGAGGCAGCGGGTGGGCCGAAAAAAGGGAAAATATTTGGGCTGGGATCGTTGTCAAGGATGTTCATGCCGAATAGTCCTGGAAGTTCATCATCCGCTGGGACTGGTCGAAGGAAGTCACGCATAGAGGAGCAGTTGACCCAAGAAGTTGATCGTCTGAATAATTTACTTGTTAAGAAGGATGAACGAATAGATAGCTTGGAAGATCAAATGAGAATCGTTATGCAACACCTTAACCTCCAGCGCAATGACGGGCCTCCTGTACCTCCAGCCAATCCAATGGGTCATGGGCACATTGATGCCGAGAATGCTGATGCTGGTGCTGATGCTGATGATGATGATGATGATGATGATTTTCTCCGGTCTCCCTAGTAGCAATTCTGGGTAAGCTTGCTTCATAATCTTGGTTTTTCATTATTTCACTCATATTCATATGTAAGAACATTTATGTTCGTCCTGAAACGTATTTTTGTTATTTTATACCTAGTTCCACATCCATGCTTAAACGCTGTTTTTATATTCTGGACTGATTTATGTATCGACATTTCATCAGGTTTCGACAAAGGTGACTACTTTTGGTGTCCTGCCATCGTATCAAAGCCGCGTCTTCTTTTGTATGGTTTTTTTGCGTCTTCTATGGTTATCCCGTCTCTTAGTTCATGTTTTGAATGTATTGTAAGATTGGATATCAAATAGCATTATGTCAGACTCTATAACTTTCCTTCTGTTATTTGTTTCAATTATATGTCATTGTGGCTGGTTTGTCAGAATTTATGGTTTATTCGTTTTTCTGTTTCAATTATATGTCATTGTCTCCTTTGATTGATATGGACAATAATTTATGGCCGAAATGATGTAAAAATAACGACGAATATTTTAAGCCAAGTTTGCGATGAAATTTTCGACGAATTTGCGACGGATTTTTGCGACGAATTTTGCGACGGATTGATTCGTCGCAAATTTGCGACGGATTTTGCGAAGAATTTTGCGACGGATTGAGTTCGTCGCAAATTTGCGACGAAATTTGCGACGGATTTTGCGACGGATTGAGTTCGTCGCAAATTTGCGACGGATTTTGCGACGGATCTGGTCCGTCGCAAATTAGCGACGAAATTTGCGACGGATTTAGTTCGTCGCAAATTTGCGACGAATTTTGCGACGAAATTTGCGACGGATTGAGTTCGTCGCAAATTTGCGACGGATTTTGCGACGAATTTTGCGACGGATTGGGTTCGTCGCAAATTTGCGACGGAATTTGCGACGAATTTTGCGACGGATTTAGTTCGTCGCAAATTTGCGACGGATATGGTCCGTCGCAAATTTGCGACGAATTTTTTTCCGTCGCAAATTTGCGACGAATTTTCGAATTTTCCGTCGCAAAAATTTGCGACGCGCTAGTAGCGACGGAATTTTTTCCGTCGCAAAATCCGTCGCAAATTCGATTTGCGACGGATTTTTTCGAAATTTCCGTCACAAATTTCGTCGCAAAAAACAAGTTTTTTTGTAGTGCCTAGCAGCCGCCACTCTTTCCCTTGGAGCTCTCTCTCACATCTCTCTCTCTCTCTCTCTCTCTCTCTCCCCCTCTCTCTCTCTCTCTCTCTCTCTCTCTCTCTCTCTCTCTCTCTCTCTCTCTCTCCGGTCCGCAAGCCCCACCGAAAGCCCCCATTTCGATCATTTTCCTCCCGGTCCTCCGGAATCCCGATTACTAGGTTTCTTCATTTGCATAACCAATCTCTCGTGACCGCTCAAGGACGTTACGACGGGTACAATTTGAAGTTGGAGAATATTCTTCAATCTGTGCCCAATCTTGAACTATAGAGCGAAGAAATTCGATATCAAACCAAAAGGCGGGCTTAGAACTAGTTTAATCACACCCTAGTACATTCAATTTCATGAATTTGCTTTGATGAATTTCTGGGTGATGTTTGCTGGTCATGACCTTAGGGTTAGGGTTTGATGTGCATTTTAATGTTATTTGGCCTCCAGATGTTCATATGATAGAGTCATCTTGATTAGGAGTGTTTTTGTGATGATTCGTGGGTGATTTTGATGGTTGAATGAATGTTTATGGCCATTTTGATGAATGTGTGTTCATTGTATTCTTGCGCCTTCATTTGAAGGCTTGAATATGACCTATATTTTCTGGGCTTGAGGTTGAAAGTGATTGAACACGGATGAATATAGGTTAAATGTTCAAAATCCTAAGTTTGAAGATGCAAACCCAGATTTCCGGAAAGTCTGTCCGACCCCCTATTGTTTCTCATTTTTTCTGAATTTTTGTGTCCCGAATTTGGAAAAACTTCATTCTTGAACGTTGTGTATAAGAGTTCGATATTTCAAATGGCACAAATTTCATAAAATTTGGGGTTCATTTGGTTGGTACGATGGTCTCTGTGAAAGATGATTTTCTAGGGGTGTTTCATCCAAAATTTTCGGTTTTACGTTGACTGATTTTGTTTTGTAATTTTGATAAAGTTTCGGCCCTTTTTTTTTTTTGAAAAAAGCTCAAAACAGCCAAAATATAATCTAGAAAGTTTGGGGGCATGGGTATAAAGTCTAGGGGGTCAATTTTGTGAATTTCGGACACGGTCAGGACTGGCCTACAAGACTAATAGAATCTAATTTTTAAGGGTAAATCGGTAATTTTGGCAAACTCTAAGGGCTCTTTTGTGAAAGGTCATAAAACGAAACTTGGAGAGCACTCAGAGCCAGAGGGGGCTAGTTTCCCGTCGAATTTGGTGTCATTTTGGATTCTTTTACCATTTTTCCCGTATTTTTGAAAATAGGATTGGAATCAGGGCGGTGTCCAGGTCATTCGGGTAATTCGGCTAATTTCGGGTCCGAATCTTGGAAAATGGTTTTAATGAACATTGGACTACACTCTTTAGGCTTTAATTTAGGGTTGGTTTCACCTTAATTGGACATCATCAGGCTAATCAATTTGATTAAACAAAAACTGGTCAGAACAGGGGGTTAAAATAGAGAAGTGCCCCTTCTTGGGTCATTTGTCCTTGCTTGATTGATTGTTTCCCAAGTCCTTTTGGCCTAATTGCATGTTTAACTGTGCCTGCATGTGATCGATTAGACGAGCGATAAGCCTAATCACGATTATTAATTCATGAATATTAATTCATGGTAGATGTTCGTGGTCTTAGGCCATTGCTATGTGAACACAAGTGATCATTAGCCTTGATTAATGAACCCCTAGTCTAAATAGGAGGTGGTCAGGTCAATCGAACCACATGATTGAGAACAAATTCCCGAACCTAAACTTGATCCTCTTGTTTGATTGGTGCACTTTTTAATTGATTGCTTTGATTGAGTGCATGTGGTGAATGATTAAATGAAAGTTGGTGATCGGGGGTGGTGACTGAACACCCCGAGGAGATGGCCGAGAGTCCGTGGTGGCCTGAAGCAATAGTTTTAGTCCTAGATAACTTTTAGTCTAGTTAAACTAGTTTAGCTTAGTTTAGTTTACCTTAGCCTAGTTTAACCAACTAGCTTAGCTAATAGGTCTAGGATTAGGCAATTGATAAGCCTAACAGTGATGATAAACATGGCTTGAAAATAAAAAGGAAAATACCACAAAAAACTCTAAACTATACCACTTGTGATAAATTTACCTTGAACTTTTTTTTGTAACACTAAAAACCCCAAATATGCCACTTGTGATAAATTTACCCTGAACTTTTTTTTGTGACACTAAAAATCCTAAATTTCACCCATTGTGACACGTTTACTCCACAATATTTTGATCAATGGGCATTTTTGTCTTTTTCTTTTTTACTTTTTTTTTCTTTCTTCCGGCGGAGGAAGCCGATGACCAACAAGGGCAGCCCTTGCTGGCGTCGGGCGAGGGTCGCCCTCGCCTGACTCAAGCGAGGGCAACCCTCGCTTGAGTCAGGCAAGGGCGATCCTCCCCAGCGTCGGGCGAGGGAAGCCTTCGCCGAATCTAGCGTGGGCGACCCTCGTCGAATCTAGCGAGGGCGACCCTCGCTGACGTTAGGCAAGGGAAGCCCTCACCAAATCCGGCAAGGGCAACCCTCACCCGACACCGACAAAGGCGACCCTTGCCCGACACCGGTGAGGGCTGCCCTTGCCGATCGCCAGCTTCCTCGCAGGAAGAAATAAAAAAAAGAAAAAAAACAGACGAAAATGTCCATGGGTCAATTTGTTGTGGGGTAAATATGTCACAATGGATAAAGTTTGGGGTTTTTAGTATCACAAAAAAAAAGTTCAGGATAAATTTATCACAAATGACATAATTTGGGGTTTTTCGTATCAAAAAAAAGTTCAAGGTAAAATTCTCACAAGTGACATAGTTTGGAGTTTTTGTGGTATTTTCCCAAAATAAAAAAAGAGTTACTACCACAAAAATCCAAAACTAATACATCTATAATAAATTTACCCCAAATTATTTTTTCAATCATAAAAAATCTCAAACTGGTACATTCCGTGATAAATGTCCCATAAACTAATTTTTTGACCACCAAAAATCTCAAACCGTTATATTTGTGACAAATTTACTTTCTGTTAGTTTCTGTTAGATTAGATTAATACCATGAAAAGTCACAAACTGGTACACCTATGACAAACGGAGGGTAAAACCTTGAACTGATACATTTGTGACAAATTTAACCTTCGTTAATTTTCAAAATTAGTTGGGGGTAAATTTATCACAAGTGTATTAATTTGGAGTTTTTCGTAGTATTAACCTAATAAAAAAATGTCCAGTTAGAAATACCACTTAACATAAAAAGAAGAAAATTGTAATTCTTAACTTAGCTTAGTCATCACTATAATAATTGAATGGGTGGTGTGGACTCATTATCTCCTTGAGGAAACTCGGAGCGACCTAAGTACGCACTTTGTATCCTATGTTCGCATTGATGCCTCGAATCAGGACAAGTGAAAAAATACAGGACTTCTTAATTTCTCGGTTTTAATATTCCACATTACCCTCCTAAGATAAGTTTAGTCTATAATCTCAGGCTTCCAAGGGTTCATATCATGAGGCTTGGAACAAGGCAATGTAATTCTCTTTCTCTTTGCCTGACTCATGTTGGGTTAAGCTTACGGGGGCTTATGTCTCAAGGCCTAAGAACAAGGCGATGTAATATTCTTTGACCGATTTTAATCGGATTTTCAATCCCCGCATTTACTTTCGAAGCATTTCAATTACTTGGGTGTTTTGTTCCTGCACTTTAATAAATTGTTTGTTCATTTTTTTTGGAATGATTAGGCTAACCCCTTATGGATTGTACAGCTGTATCATTGTACTTTTGGTAACAGTAGTCTAGCATATCCCTAGCATATCCCGTAGACTAGCTATTTTCTTTTCTTATAAGGCTTTCCTTTTCTCGTAAGGCTTTTTGGCCTATTTACTGGTTCTGCAGATGCCAATACATCAAGCTTTTTCATTCCAAACTTATTATGGTATCAGAGCATCTTCATTCTGGGACCGATTGAATTTTTTTGAAGTTTTCATAGGATGGCGGACGTGAGTGATTCAGACAAGAGTCCGAGAAGGGACACCATTTTACCGAAGACTAAAGGAGATGGCTCGGCCAGGAGGGTTGAGATTCCAGCGATGTATCGGCTCGAGTCGTCGGATGGCCCGGGCAACGTTCTGATCGCTTGTAATCTGAATGGCGACAACTACTTGACATGGTCACGTGGTATACTGATTGCGTTACGAGCAAAATGCAAACTACCCTTCATCGACGGGTCACTTCAAAAGCCGGAGGAAGACGACCCGATGCGAGAAAGGTGGGAGATTTGCAACTCCACAATCTTAGCATGGCTTTTCAACACAATGGAAAAGGACCTCCAATCAACAGTCGCTTATGCTATGGACGCGAAAGAACTATGGGACGATCTCAAAGAACGGTACTCGGAAGGAAATCAGACTCGGATTTATCAAATCAAATTATAGATCTGTATTCTCAAGCAGGATGGGAAGAGTGTGCGGGAATATTATTCCAAATTGAAATTATTGTGGGATGAACTCGAGTTTTGCCTTGAGAAACCGAGCTGCAGCTGTGGAGCCAACAACAAGTTCGTGGCACAACGGGAAACGGAGAAGATATTTCAGTTTCTCATGGGTCTCACCTCTGAATTCAGCACAGTACGGTCCAACATCCTTAGTATCGAGCCAATGCCGAGCCTAAATAAAGTATATCAAATGATTGTGCACAAAGAACGTCAAAAACTTGTTGTGTGATCTCATGATTCGACACTAGAAGCAGCTGTTTTTCTCGTAAAAGGAGGAGGCGGACCGAACAACGTCGGAAAACAGCAGCAGCAGTCATCCGAAGCAAGGTCGGTCTGTGAGCATTGTGGCAAGCTGGGCCACACGAACAACAACTGCTGGGCCTTGAATGGCTACCCAGCTTGGTACACGGCAGAAAGGAGCAAAGGAAAGAAACCCATTGGACAGGGCAGAGGGACCGGACAGAGTCAATGGAAGCGAGGCTGGTCGCGAGTGAAGACTCCGAATCCACAAGGCCCAGATCGGGCAAATGCAGTCCAGACCATTAATAGATCGCGGGCTGATCGCTTGGAGGCCCTGCCTGATGATCAATTTCAGAATTGCTGAATTTGCTTGCCTCGGACACAAATGATTATGATCGACTTGTCGGTAATAACTTTGTGAATTTACAAAATGAATGGATATTAGACACTGGAGCTTCGAGACACATGACGGGAAGTCTCGAGAATTTTTCAGAATCATTGCCAATTCAAGGCGGTGCACCGGTTTATATTCCTAATGGGGGCAAAATACAAGCCACCCGAGTTGGGAAAGTGATGATTGTTAATTCCATTCAACTCTCTGAAGTGCTTTATGTGCCTACTTTCAATTGCAATCTAATTTCCATTGCACGATTATCAGTAGAGATAGATTGCCTTGTAACTTTTTGCTCGAATTTATGTTTAATTCAGGACCGCACTTCGAGGAGGACCCTTGGAGTGGGTGAGCTTTGAGGGGGGGTCTACTACCTGCGGAAAGTGTTGATCGCGCCATCTACATGTCAAGCAATTCTGGAAGAATCCGTGGACATATGGCATCAGAGGCTTGGTCATCCATCCCGCACAATAAAGTTGAATGGTATTAATCTAAATTCAGAGGATAGAGGCAATAAGGAGTGTGATGTATGCCTGAGAGCAAAACACACTCGTTCTTCGTTTGATTTGAGCATGAATAAAGCCGATTACCCATTTCAGCTTATACATTGTGACTTGTGGGGGCCGTATAAGATTAAATCCAGTTGTGGTGCCAATTATTTTTTGACGATAGTTGACGATTTCAGTCGAGGTGTATGGTTATTTCTCTTACGTGAGAAATCTGAAGCACGAAATTTTCTCATCGATTTTTGTGCTCTAATTAAAAATCAATTTAATCGTACGATTAAAATGATGAGAAGTGATAATGGGTCCGAATTCCTATCAAGGGAGATGCAGAATTTTTTTTCCGCCCAAGGTATTATACACCAAACTTCTTGCACGGAGACACCACAACAAAATGGACGGGTTGAACGGAAACACCGACATATCCTCAATGTTGCTCGGGCACTCATGTTTCAAGCATCTCTTCCAACACGTCTTTGGGGTGAATGCGTTTCGACCGCAGTTCATCTCATTAATGTTACGCCCACAAAGTTGCTCGACAACAAAAGCCCCTATGAGGTACTCTTCGGCAAACCACCTAATTACTCGAATCTTCGAGTTTTTGGTTCATTATGCTATGCTCATGTTCGAACCAGAGATAAATTTCAAGAAAGATCTCGAAAATGTGTATTCGTTGGCTATCCGCAAGGAAAGAAGGGTTGGCGACTTTATGATTTGAAGACACGACAATTTTTCGTATCAAGGGATGTTCGGTTTTGCGAAAATACTTTCCCATTTGTCACAGATAGTAATCAATCAGCCGAACCAAAGAAGGGCAGTCCACTATTCCTTGATGAAGTTCCTTCAATTATTCGATACGACAATTCAACTGATGAGCTTGGATCAACTGAACCTAATCCAGAACAGGCAGCTAGACCAGAACAGGCAACGGCAGAACAACAAGAGGGTCGGTCTGAGCAGGACAGTGGGGGCAGGGCAGTTGATTCAGAAAGGTGTAACAATCCGAATTTTGTCAGTAATCAGCAACTTGACATGGAAGAGGGAGATCAGACAAAGATTTTTGATAATGTTGATGCAACAATCCCAGAAAAAGTAGATATGGTGGCACGACGTTCAAATCGGATTAAGAATCCTCCTCGACGTTTTAAAGACTTCATTGTTCACACCGCACGGCATGTGACACCCCCTCTCTCTCACCATCCACTTCATCGGACTCCTCAGGTACGTCCCACCCTATCGAGCACTTCATTGATTATTCTGGTCTTTCTAATCGTCACGTGGCATTTCTAGCTGCCATTGATTCTGACAGCGAACCCACATCCTATCGCAAGGCTGCTCAAGATCCGAAGTGGAGAGATGCGATGGCGAAAGAGATCCGCGCTCTCGAGTCTAATAAAACTTGGACCATTGAGAAACTTCCGCCTTGGAAACGTCCAATCGACTGCAAATGGGTGTACAAGGTGAAGCGGCATGCAGATGGGAGTGTCGAACGTTACAAAGCTCGGTTGGTAGCGAAAGGTTTTACACAGGTGGAAGGAGTCGATTATCATGAGACATTTGCTCCAGTGGCTAAGCTCGTGACGGTGAGATGCTTGTTGACAGTTGCCGTTGCAAAGGGATGGGAAATGCATCAAATGGATGTGAATAATGCATTCTTACATGGGGATTTAGATGAAGAGATTTACATGCAATTACCACCAGGATTCTCATCAGCTAAGGAAGGCGGTGTGTGTCGGCTCAGAAAATCATTATATGGGCTCTGTCAAGCTTCGCGGAATTGGTTTTCCAAGTTTGCAGATGCACTTCAACAATATGGTTTTCTCCAATCAGGAGCAGATAATTCTCTTTTCACTTTTACTCGAGGTAGCGTATTTATCGGAGTGTTAGTTTATGTGGATGATTTGATCATAGTTGGAAATAGTTCCAGCTATTGTACCTCGTTTAAAAGTTATTTGGACAAGTGCTTCCGGATAAAGATTTGGGATCTCTGAAGTATTTTCTCGGCATTGAAGTTACATGGATGGACTCTGGGATTTTTCTCAGTCAACGGAAATACGTGCTTGACATTCTGACTTAGTGTGGTATGCTAGGATCACGACCATCATCATTTCCTATGGAACAGCACCATCGCCTATCGACATGTTCCAGTGATTTACTCTCGGATCCGGCCAAGTATAGACGTCTAGTTGGGAGGCTTATATATTTGACAATAACCAGACCGGAGCTTAGTTATTCTCTTCATGTCTTGGCGCAATTCATGCAGGAGCCTCGTCAAGGTCACTGGGATGCTGCCATGAAAGTTCTTCGTTACTTGAAGCAATCCCCTGCCCAAGGGATCTTTCTACGGCCTCACTCTCTTGAGCTTGAAGCTTATTGTGATTCAGACTGGGCTAGCTGCCCATTGACCCGCCGATCGGTTACGGGTTATTTTATCACCTTAGGAGGCTGTCCAGTTTCATGGAAGACTAAGAAGCAAACCACTGTCTCGCGTTCATCAGCAGAAGCAGAGTATCGAGCTATGGCAGCGGCAGTTAGTGAGATCATATGGCTGCGGAGTTTACTTTCTTCACTGGGGGTGTGGATAAAGTCGCCAACTCGATTATTCTGCGACAATCAAGCTGCCCTATACATTGCAGCGAACCCGGTCTTTCATGAGCGCACGAAGCATATCGAGATCGATTGTCACTTTGTTCGTGAACATCTTAAATCGGGAATAATGACTACTTCACATGTGTCTACGAGCTTTCAATTAGCTGACATATTTACCAAGGCACTTGGACGAGATCGCTTTCGCTTTCTTCTCGGCAAGTTGGGCATTCGGGATCCTCATGCTCCAACTTGAGGGGGAGTATTATGGATTGTACAGCTGTATCATTGTACTTTTGGTAACAGTAGTCTAGCATATCCCGTAGATTAGCTATTTTCTTTTCTTATAAGGCTTTCCTTTTCTTGTAAGGCTTTTTGGCCTATTTACTGGTTCTGCAGATACCAATACATCAAGCTTTTTCATTCCAAACTTATTACTTAGGATCATAACAAACTCCCACAAGTACCTTGCATGATCACTTAGCGGCTTTAAGACCTTTAGAGTTCATAAATGGTCATTTAGATAAACAACCATACTAATTTGGCAATACTGGAAGGGCGCCAATAGACCATTAGCATAATCAAGTCCCTGAAATTAAAATTTCAGGTTGTACAGGAAACAAGGCAAGAAGCCCTGTTGCCTTGTTTGGATTCTAGCTTACCCAAAATGGCTAGTGACAATTCTTAGGACCCATAGACTAAAAAGAACTTAAAATGAAATCCAAATGTCACGTGAGATTAGGGCTTGAAAGAGCTCGTGCCAAAATCGAAAGGCTATTCAGCCTGACCTTTTAAGGCAATACCTCTAAACTCTTTCTCGAAGTTCGAGAGAACCTTGAAGACAGTCGTGACACATTGCCCGCGTCAGGAGCACTAGGAAAACAAGTGGCGGCGCTCCGCTTCTCTGCGGACATAATAGGCTTTGTTGGATGTCGTTTCATCAGGTCACACGACACGGTCTACGACCTTATCAGAAGACATTCCTTTAGGGACTGCTACGTCGAGGGGTCCATGGACTTCGTATTGGGGAATGGCTTGTCGTTCTACAGGGGTTGACATCTGTATGCCGTTAGCAACAGCTGCGAAGCTGTGACGACGGGGGGAGAGAGAGAGAGAAAGAGAGATAGAGCTTGTTGGAGGAGATCGGGTTCTCTTTTGTGAGGTGCAAGGTGACGGGGTCGGGCTCGTTGTTCCTTGGCCAAGCGTGGGGCACTTTCTCCCAGGTGGTCTTCACGTACAACTACATGGATCGAATTATCACCATGGAGAGGGTTAGGGCGATTGATTCCCGATCCGGTCCAGTCCAATGGAACCAATCTCTTAGGGTTTAGTTTTTTTTATCAAACACTTAGGGTTTAGTTCACATCTTACTAATTTTTATTAATAAAGTTCACTTAGGGTTTAGTTCATATTTTACTAAGTTCTGTCAATGAATTTGTGTTAATGAAGTTCGCATAGGATTCAGTTTACATTTTACTAATTTTTGTTAATGAATTTATATAGATGAAGTTTACTTAGTGTTTAGTTTTTTTTTGTCGGAACTTAGGGTTTAATTCACATTTTATTAATTTTTTGAAAAAAATTGAAATATATATATATATATATATGGTCGGTCCGGTCCAATTCCCCCGTGAAATCGGGAACCGGACCATCCGGACATCAGTTCCACTTTTAGGAACAGGGAACTGGACCGACACTCCCGAGAACTGGACCAAATCGGCCAGTTCGGTCAGGTCCAGGCAGTTTCTGATCCAAACAGTTCATTTTGCACACCACTAAAGAGCATTAGAGTCGCTTGCGAGATTGGCTCGTCCATGGTTGGTGACGCTGTTGTCCATAGCCTCAAAAAGCAACAAGAAATACGACAGAGGCAGCTTGTCGATGGTTCATGCTTGCTGGAGACTGGATGCTCAAAAAGCATAAATAAATAAAATAAAACAGAGGCAGGTCGTCGGAGGTCCACGGCTGCGGGCGGTGTGTGTGGTCTAGATAGATTTTTAATTTTGTTTACATTTATCCATGTCATTGTCATGTGTCAATTTATGATCGGATTTCACCAAAAAATGCATATCACGTGATACTTTGCAATTATTGAATACTTTCTCCCAGAAAATAGACTATTCACAGTCCAAAATGGGCTGTTCATGGTTTGAGTTGCAGTCCGCGCGCTCGAAGATTTCGACCTTGTTTCTCCCTAATTGTGATGTCAAATCACATGAAATTAGTGGCTTTTGAACCATAACTCTCCCGACCAAAAAAAAAACCATAACTCGACCTAGACTAAAAAAAAATCATAACTTGACAATGGATCAAAATACGCACACGGTTCTATTAGAGTCTCTCTAGAAAAATCACAGCACTTGACCAAAGGTTTTGCTTCTCCAAGAGCCGACTTAATAGCCACAAAACTCAAAAAAATTGTGATGTCGGAATCTTACCCAACAAATTTGCACAGTATTTCTTGATAACTATTGATCCAAACACTATCGCTTTCTCCTTTCTTTTTACCATTTTTTTATGATACTAAATGTGAAGTGTGTAATTAATAACGACTTTTACATATTAAGATGGAAAAGTTTAAATCAAATTATGTTTGAGTTATAGTTTGATTTACTTCCCGTGAATGATTAGTAATCTAGGATAGGCAGATAGACAGATAATTATCATAGATAAGACAACAGGGTCCAAAAATAGAAAGACATTCATACACATGGTGATCAAGTTTTTTATTTACTATTACTAGTTAAGAAAAGCGCACACGAAACACGCATGCACGACCATACACACATATCACCATAGTCACTTCCGCGAAGGCAATTGCTCTGCAATTGCTCTTATTGCATATGTAACTGCTTGTGATCACTTCCCCTCAGGCAAGGGCCTGATCACAACGCCCACGATGATGAGCCCTTCCTTCGGATTTTCGAACGATTGTTTCATGTCAACAGTCATAATACCCACATTTTTCCCCGTCATCTTAAACCGTCCGACCTCCAGTTCCTCCCGCACACCTGTCGATGTGGGCAACGGCGCCTGGTGCGTTTGGCGGATCCCCGGGAGACACAGTTGCAGGTTCACCATCCTCCCCTTTATGTTGCAGGCTGGCGTCATCTTCAGCAGAAACGAGACTTTGTACGTTTCCCCACACTCAAGTTTCTCTGTCTCAAACGACCCTCTGGCATCTAGCTCTTTCTCCGCCACCATTTCTGCTACTCCTACCCGTATGAGGCCAAAGCTGAAGTAGTTTTATTTAAATGTTATTGATCAGGATAATTATTACGTTGACTATAAGTGTAATTTTTTTTTTCATAATTGGATGAGTGACGTGTAAATAAAATTCGGTTGCACAATTATGAATGTATGGAAAGTTCTTTACATTGATAGTAGACCTTATAAATTTTTTTTATTATAACTATATAGAGATCTATATTAGACAAACTCTGTAAGTCAAGGATAACCGGAGAACAAAAGTATAAAGCATATTGAAAATTATATATATATGTGTGTGTGTATAAACTTGACCGTAAGAAGGTAAGTTTGCAATTTTCCATACACTCTTTTTCTTTGTTATGAGTAATGAATACTTAGAAAAATTAAAGTATTCCATACTAAGTAGGTCTAGCAAGTGCCTCGGGACATTCATTAACGAGACTTGTTTTTATTAATTATGGTTAGACAAAAAAATTTTAAAACAAAAGTCAACTTGGAGGACACTTTGATTAGGTATATTTATTATGAAATTATGAATTACTGGAACAGCAAAGCAAATGATTTTACTTCAAATGATAAATAGGAATAACAGCTAAGTCAGTATCTATCACTCCGTAAAAATACAAGGATATCTCATGGAATAATGCGTATTCTTAAAGAAGCTCAACGTGCTTTTCTTCCTATTTACCTCTCAATCTCCTCTTCCTCCTTTATCATTATTCTTAATTTGGCTGACTATACATATATGTGCATATGTGTATTTATTTATTTATTCACCAAAGACGAAATAGCATCTCTACTCTCTCCGTATTTTTCCCAACCACCGCAAAGCCCACTGCCCCTAGAAACCCATCATACTCTCTCCTTATTTATCATCAACTCATAAATTAAAAAAAATTATAATGAAAAGAAGAAAATATGGGAAAAGCTCAAGTAGATTACAATTTGATAAATTATAACTCGGTTAAATTTGACCAATTAAGTGAAAAGGACAAAAGAGAACACTACAACTACAATATTATGACCGTAAATTGAAGTAAATAGTAACATTAAAATTTAAAAAGACTAGAGAGATTAAAAAATTTTGATTTTCTAATTTTTAAACAAATCAAATAGGTCATAGTATATAGTTCTTAGAAGATAATGAACTCACTAACTTTGACAGCAATGTTTGAAGATGAAACTGAACTTTTATTCATTAATGTCATCTTGTGCTCTTAATTTAATTGGCCTATTGCGACCTTATGAAGGAAAAAATGAAAATTTAGATACCAAGACCGAAGAACGGTTCCTGCTTTGCTAGGGATATTAGTACAGTTTTCCCTAGATGGTGGGAATTAATCGAAGAGTTACGGATTTACCTCTACCCTAAAAGTATATATAGGAACCAATAGGACGGATAAAGTATTTGGGTTTGAGTAAAGTAATGACTCAATGATTTGGGACTATAATAAACGTATTACTTTAATATATGGAGTATATGCAAGCCTAAATTTATGACTTTCGAGTTTACTATTACTATTTTTCAATGGTTAATTCTCAACTCATTCAGAACAAAGAAATATTTATGCAAATAGATAAGATTAGATCCGTGCACACCAGGATGCAAGTCAAAATCTATATCTCAAGTTCAGTCGATGAAATCACGCGGACATTTAATGTGTTCAAGTAGAACAAACTTTATCCCCTAGCCATTTATCCATATAGCACAAGAGGGTGAAACATCAACAACATTGTACCAAAAAGAATAATTCCAAGAATTATGAATTATAAGAGAGAAGAGAAAGATCAATATAATGTGGACTTGCATTGGCACCCTCGAACAAATTTCTGTCCTTTTATGGTTTCCTTATTTAGATTTTCCCTAGAGAAATCCCATGGATTGCCTTCCTTTATCTTTCATAGGTTCCCATTTGTCCGATGTCACTCATGCTTTACTAAAATATGAAAAAGCCTAATTAGACTCGTGGTGTAAGGCAAGGTGCACCATATGATAAAAGATACGCATATATGCTGTTCTAAGGATTCGTAAGTACCGCTCCCACTTCCAAACCCAATTTTCTTTTTTATCACTGTGGAGGATGGTGAGTTCCTTAGCATAGATTATGAAGCAGAACGGCAAGCCCAGGCCTAGGCCATCAGTCGAATCTTCCTGCCACAAACAGAGTTTTGAAATACGAGCAGAGAGACATCAATCAGTACGTGCGAGGAGGTCAAAGTAGCAGGAGGAGGAGGAACTTTGTTAGCAAAGTTGATATCGACCCATTCGAAATGACATTTTCGAGTAATCGTACGATGCATCGCTATTCGTGTATATACCTATCTGGTCGGACGGGAAACATATAGGAAATTAGTTAAACAGAGAGAGAAAGAGAAGACGATTCCCTCGAGGTTGAATTAATCGACAACCACATCTCTTTGGAACGTGAATTACTCTCTTCCATGACAAATGTAGAAAAAAGGACACGCACAACATGTATATACACGTATGGACGTTCAGATGCAGAGAAGAATTTGGGCATTTCTCCGGTAGTGCTCTATGAACTTTTCGCAAAGTACTCGACTCTAAACACAAACAAGCATATCTTTCATATATATCCATTATCGAATCGAGAGAGAGAGAGAGAGAAGGGCTTGCCATGTGAGACTTGTCCATCACTTTTGGGTTGGTTTTGTTGTCATTAGGATCGCCGACTACGCCAAAATCCTTCGCAAAGTTGGCTTGCCTCCCGCTTGCTGCCCAAGTTGACATGTTGTTCGTCCAGTAATGTTCGATGTCGATCAATAGTAATGTTCGGTGCGTATCAATCCATTTAGAGAAACGCTTATATATACTGAATAGCATGCACTAGTCAGGGATAATTTGGCCTTTTTACTGTTCACGATGGGAATGATTAACCCACCTTTCGTCTTTCCTTTTTCTTTTCTCTTCTTTTCTCCACCCCTCTTTTTTAGTAAATTAAGGTTCCATGGAATATATGATCTCTCATGTATAGATACTTCTTTTCTATGCAAACCTCCCTTCCCAAATGAGGATTTATGAACAGTTTCATATATGTTTAAATCCAAATCATTTGAAAAGCTCATTGATTAAGTGCATCGAGGTGGCGCAACCAATCCGATATACCTATTCTTATGACAAGTACACTTATCTTGTCCAATTTGATCTTGTCTACTTCGCTAGAGGAATATTGTGCCAACGGCCACACACACGTTGGACGTGAGCTTCTTTTTTTTTCCAATTAAAAGTGTGTCTCCTTTGAAAAGTAAAGAATAAAGTTTCATATTCCGAAGCTAATGGAGGAAGAAGAGGGTCACATGAGATAAGTACTAGATTCTCTATTGGGGTCATTCAGTACAAGTGATTCTAAATCTGTCGTGATCATCAATTCCTTATGAGGAGAATAATTATGCAGAGAAGAACCAAACTCCATAGTTAGACAGTAAAAACGAAGCAATGTACGCGTTTTATCGATGAGGTCCACATACGGAATGATTGATTGATAATTGGGAGCAAAACGTAACCGGCTCGGGGCTCTGAACCCATGTTAAGGAATATCCATGCAAAGCTGAAATTGCTATATCTGGAGAAGCATAAAATGTATACAAGACTCATTGAAATTGCATATTTGATCAGTCATTGGTGCTATCTGCAAATTCCCACCATGTATCAAAGAGTTACTTTTGCTAAGAGAGGCGTAGCTTATGAAGTCTTGTTAAATGTAATTTAATCCGTCCAATAGAGAACTCAATCATGCGACATGATGCTTGCATTGCGAAAATGGAAATGAGATTTTAGACGATCGATGTGCAGTGCAAAATATCATGCTTCCCTATCCAAATTACAACTTGAGGAAAAAAGAAAGATTCCAATTCTTTTATAAAAAAAAGCACACACGAAACCTTCCAATTTGATTCCATTTGACTACGCAAATGGTGCGCAAATGGTGTGGAAGTTGCAATCAAGGCCAATTCAATTCGTGAAAGTGTTTCGGTTTTTATTTTCCTTGAAAATATGAACAAAAAATGATCTTGTGATTTTAGATTTTTTGTTTTCTTATAAAATGTCATGTATGATCCATAGAAATAAACGTTCTCAACATGTGAGAAAATATTATGAAAATGTTGTTTTTAGAAGCAACTTCTAATGTACGAAAAAAAATTGTTTACAGTGCGATCTTCATTGGATAATCGAATTGGTCTAACTTTACCAAACATCCAAACAAACCTGAGGAACTGATTCGATTAGTGTAACAAAAACTGAACTACTATACGTTTTCAGAAAAGATTTTTCTTTTAGGACTCAGAAAAAGAAAAAATATTGGAAATATAAGTTGCTTGTTTCTAATAAGATTCAGATTATCAATAGCAAAAAAGAAGGAAGGAATTATTCCGAAGGTATCATCTTAACATTCCACAACATGTAAAGGAAAGGATAAGAATTTTATTTTGCCCACCGAAAGATCAGATTCTTTGATAGAGGAATCACGACAATGTTTGCATGGAGCTTTCACGATGGAATAACTAATGCTTTTTAGGTTGCCGGAAAATGCAAAGCGGGAAAAAAAGACACGGTCTTTTCATATTTTTGATAGTATTCCAATGATATGAGATGTCATGTAAGAGAAAAAGATGCATTTATCTAATGGCAATATTTTGTATTTCTGTAGAAAAAAATCATACTTTTTGAAGGCGCGCGTAAGATTAATATGTGGTGTTACATTGATATGAGCTCAATTTGAGGAGCCTATTGGCTTCATCTCTAATAAGATGGCATGATCTTTGACTCCTCTTCACGAACCAGATAGGGCCTTGAAGGCTTGCTCTGTAATTGAATATGGTTGAGATCTTGATGACCTGAACATTTGGTGAGTTCTTGACGACTTGTTGCTGAGGTGTTGAAGACAAAAAATTTGATTGGGGTCGTGATGACCTGAATCCGATAGGTTTTTGCATTTTTGAAGCTCTTTAATTATTAGGAACTTCTTCATAGCAAAATCTACAAAATTTAAACTCTCCATCTATTCTTCCCAAATTGAATTGAGAGCCCTCCTATTTATAGAATATTTACCAATATTTAAACGACGCATTCATCTAACAGTGTAAGATTTTAGAATAGTTGGCAGTGGTCCCACCAAAAATCCTACTTGGTATTAGAGCTACAGGTCCTGAGTTCGAATCTTTACCGGCCCCATTTACTTCCCAATTAAATATGTCTACGTTTAGTACTGGGCAAAAAAGACCAGACTAAACTTTTAGAATAGTTGGCAGTGATCTCGCCAAAAATTCTACATACCGCATTGAGTACACATCTCCTCGTTTAAAGGATACAGATCTTCCATTGTAATTTTATGCAAGACCGGCCTAGTCAAATACTTCATGCTTGGTAAATCGCTTTGCAATGTAATATTGAGCTTAGCCGTTGGTAGAGAAAGTACTTAAAAGATGCAATACTTGTTAAGAGGTTCACAGTAGATATCGATCCCACCAATGAGTGCCATGATCAACACATCTACCATATGATTTTTCAAATCGAACTATTAATCTTCATTCTCGGTACTTATTCCTCTACTTGACTAAAGATTTTTTTTTAATCTTAAATTTTCTTTGTCTTTTGTGTCCCATTTCCTATTATCATCGTGAATTGTTGTAAGAGTGTTTTTCCCTTTTCTCTTGGAAATTCAGTCTTAGGTAATGCAACTTTTGCTTTTGTTCTTCAGCCCCTGTATTGCTCTGTGAGGTGAAAACTCCTGAAAAGTTTCCAGTTTGCTAACCATCCACTCTTTCACCAAAACTATTGATCTTTCTCTAATTTTACTTGGACGCAATTTTGTAGCTCAAAGGAGCTGGTTTGGCTTTCCGTTTAAAAAGTTTGATTTTTTTTTCAAATTTAAACATATGATGAGTTATTTGACTATCCGAATAACTTCGTTTTTCAATTTTGTCAGCCTCTATCTTTCACATACTCCTCCGGCTGTCGACCGTGCGGGGGGTTCCTGGATTATCAAAAAAAAAAAAAATCGTTCACATATTTACTTTTCAAAATAGATTTCAAAAGAAAAAAAAAAATAAGACAAGGAAGAAGGTGGAGGACATTTTTTGCTGGAGTATCCAGTCTTGAAAGAAACTCTTCCCAATTTTTAGCCACACAGTTTTATGTGAGCCTTTTTTTTTCTTTAATTCAAAGTGTGTCTCATTTGAAAAGTAAAAGAATAAAGTTTCAGATTCCAAAGCTAAAGGTGGAAGAAGAGGGTCAGATGAGATAAGTACTAAATTCTCTATTGGGGCCATTCACTGCAAGTTATTCTAAATCTGTCGTGATCATCGATTCCTTATAAGAAGAATAAATATACAAAGAAGAATCCAAACTCCATAGTTAGAAGGTTAAAACGAGACGATGTGCGTGTTAAATTAACGAGGTCCACATACGGGATGATTGATTGATAATTGGAGTAAAAAGAAAATGGCTTGAGGCTCATAACACAAGCTAAGGGATATTCGATGCAAAAGCTGAAATTGCCACATATGGAGAAGAAAAACATGTACACAAGACTCATTGAAATTACATATTTAATCGATCATTTGTGCTTGTGACATCCTGAAAATTGGTCCATTTGGGATTTATAAAATACTGAGTTTTATGAATGTACTCGTAGTTAACTCTTGTCTCGAACTGATCATTCCTGGGATACTAACCATTGGGGAAGGGCTAATCAGGAATTTAAATTCGTGCGACTAAGAGAAAATTCGATCATGAATTAATTTTCGACCATAAAATCGCCGATGTGACATTTTGAGCCACTGTAGGCCGATCCGAGAATAGTTAGGGGTCAATTCGCCACTGTCATAGTAGTGAATAGCGGGTGATTCCGCCGAACCACGAAATGAATTGATGAATGATCCTGAACCTAAACCGAACGATCGTACCCTCGGATCTAGTGATCGATCCTTGCGATTTAAATGACAACCGAAGTCGTCACAAACTGAATAAACTTGCACGTGACTCGATTTATTATCAGTCACTGGTCGAATATGTGAATTTCCCCAAAAAGCCGCCTGTTAGTTTGAGAAACGCTCAAGTTGCATTTAATAAAATTTAATTATTTAATTGAGCCCAAATTGGACATCAGAAAAATTTGAAAGTCACACCAGGACGTTAGAACTACGTTGCGGTTGGAACGTGCAACTTTGAATTTTCTCGGATCTTTCAGAAAAATTCAATTTCAATGAGAAATGAGGAAAGTGACCATTTTATCCCTAAGAATTTAGAAAAGGGCAAGTTATATGAGGGAGGGGCATTTTGGTCATTTTGCCCTAACTTTTTGGTTGGACAATTTTACCCTTGGAATTTTATGAAATTCCTAAATTACCCTTGGATATTTTTGGGAAAGATTCGATCTCGGTCGTCGATTTCAAGATAAAATCGAATCTGAGCTGTTGATTGGAATTGTGAGTAAAGGGCAAGATGGTCATTTGCCACTTTTGGTCAAAATTCCACTATTTAGTCCAAGACCTCACTTTCTCTCTCCTCATTCTCCCTCACTTTCTCTCTCCTTCGGTCCCTCTCCCCCTCACCGAACCGGCCACCTCCTCCCCTTGCCGTACGCGACGCCGCCGCCATTCACCGCGCCACCCGTCTGCCCGCCATGCCGTGCAGCCTTGCCGTCGCCGTACCGCGCCACCGTCACCCCCACACAGCCTTTCCTTCCCTCTCTCTCCCTCACCGACTGAACCAGCCGCCCCCTTGCCGTACGCCGGTCGCTGCCGCCCGGATCTTCGCCGCCGCCGACCCCCGCTTGACCCGCTGAGCCGCTTGCCGTCAATCGCCGCCGCTTTTCGCTCTAGCCGCGTTAGTCTAAAGTGTCGATAAGTCGCGCCCTAAACCTTATTTAGGACGTTGCGCATCGACGAACGATTTTTGTAGAGAAATCGTGTTTAATTAGACGCAAATTTGTACGATTTTAGGAACGGGATTGACGAGCGGGCCTTAATGTCGCGACCTAAAATTTTCTCTCAGGCTAATGGATTATTAAGACTAAGCTTAACTCGGGCCCTCCCAAGCCCTACCAATTCGCAACTTAGGATTTAAGTTCTTAACGTGCAAATATTTTCATGCTTGGAGTCGCCACTAATCTATTTGTGATAGGTCGATTAGAAACCTAAATAAAACATAGGGAGATATGTTTTATTTCTACGAACCAGAGATTCTAAGTTCGGGGACTTGATTACGCTAGATCTAGTCTAGTGCCCTTTCGGTACCTTTTCTTTTCAAAAAAAAATGTTTTGCATGCAGTCTGGATCCATTTTATAGCCTAATCACTAACATGTGAGGTGTTCATGCGGGTGCGCAAACCACCAAAGTAACACCCAATAATCAAAACATTAAATAAATTGCAAAATTGGGAGAATTACTTACCTCGAAGCAACGTAAGCATCTGCATGGTTAGCTAGAAAATCATATCAACAATCCTAATACGATTTCTAATTAACAAGCAATTTACTCAATGTTTTTTTTTTGGATTTTCACTTATTTAAATGAAAGCTAACCTATATATAATGACATGCAAAAATTAACATGCGATTAATGCGGCCTAACATGCAAACGATATGCCATGCGACGACGTGACCCAATTCTAATGACGGACAAATGATTTATTTTTGGTATTTTTCAATGAAATTCGGAATTAAAAAATACATAAATTAACATGCAATCTATTCTAATAAAAATGATTTGATCTATCCTAAAGTAATTCTTTTTGGTATTTTATGAAAATTCGAAATAATTAAATGTCCTAAATAATCCGCTAAGACTAGATCAATCTCTAATTTAAACTAGGAAATATGCTACCCTAAATCCCAATTTAAATCAAATAATTATCTTATCTTTTGGATATATTTAGGATTCTCTAAACATGCAAAAATTTCTAATGTAAATCCTATCTACTATTTTTGGATTTTCTTTATTAAAAAAAAGCAATCAAATAAAGATAACAACCACATTCAAACAATCCACACAATCCGCAAGATTCTTCAAATTTAGATAAGGCAAATAAATCAAGCTAACGGTTATATCTATAGGGTTATAGATATCGACAGAAAGTTGATTAGTCAAATTTGGAAAGCGAATAAAATCTATTATCGTATCCAAGTGATTATGGATAAGATAACGATTTTCCGTATCACCGCGTATCGTACCTTAGGGATAAGGTCGAATAGTCGTCCAGATACGTTGCCAAATTAAGAATAATTCCTAATTTTGGGTATTTTCAAATATTGCGGATATCGCAAATATTATCCTAAGATTTAGCAATCTACCAAAGAATATCCACGAAATATTCAAACACTGAAAACTTAGGAAATTAAATATTTCGGAAAATATTCGGATAATGATCTTACCTAATTTGCAGATATCTTCCAAATTCGAACTCGGTTCCGGATTGAGGCTTGCGGATCGAGACGGTGGCCGACGGATCGACGGTGGCGGCGACTATGACGGCATCCGAACCGGCTCAGCTCGTGGTGGTGGTGGAGCGAGGACCGGCGGTGAGGGGCTCAACTGGCCGCGACGCCAAGGACAGTGGCACCTTGCCTAGGCTCCGGGCTCACAGTTTGCTGGAATGCTTATTATGAACTCGCTGGGGTGGTTTGCCGAGCCGAGGAACACATTGATCTGGAGTGGAAGCTACTGCGATGTCGCCTGGATGTGTCCGACGTGTGGCTACGCTTGCGCTGGACCGTCGACTTTGTTGAACAACAAGCAAACACTGGAGAAATTGGATCAAGCGACGCAAGGTAAGGACTGGAGCCCGCCTATTTACTGATTTTGCTGAAAAAATCGCTGGAACACTGAATCGCAATAGCTCGGACTGAATTGGAGTTTTGGAATGTAAGATGCCGCTGATTTGGAGCACAAGGAGCAGCAAGACCCAAGTGATGGCGTTGGTATAAGTGGTAGACAACGCAACACTGAAGAAAACTCCAACTTTTGACTTTTCCCTGCACTTGCTCTCACTTTGTGAATTTCTGTATGTTCTTGACCATGTCTAGTGTTGACTAGATTTTATTGCTTTGGCAATGGGTCTTCAATGGCCACTTCCCTCGAACAATGGAAGTGCTGGCGCGGCGATGATGGATGGATGCCAAGCACGGGAGGAACCACCGCGGGAGGAGAGAACTTCTCTTCTTTTTCCGCCGTCAATCTCTCTCTCCAAAAAAATTCTGATCTATGAATTATGAGAGCTCCTCCCCCATTGAAGGCTATAGTCACATATTTATATTGCAACCCTAGGTTAATTGATCGGATTTCCTAGTCCTAATGGGCTTTGGCTTAGGCTTTATCCTTTAATTTTTATTTAATTCCAAATTGGCTGAATTAATTTGGGTTTTTTCTTTAATTAAGCTTAATGGACTGATTTAAGCTCAAATTAAGACAACCAAGGCCTTTTAGACTTGTGATTTTCGGCCCCTGTTTTTCGAGTGAGCCGAGTTTCGCTCAGTGCTCGAGCTCGGTTTGCGCGATGGATTTTCAGTTCACTTGCCACCGCCGGTTCGATGTGGAATGCAACTAACCTACATGAACTTAAACTATATGTTATGCAATTCTAATATTTTTGTTTAGGGGTTAAAATTTAATCCCTAATTTTTCTATGCAATATTTACCTAACGGGATCGCCAAAATTTAGGTGTCAATACTTAACAAACAACAAAATTGTTTCTCATTCATGGAAATCAGCATGAAATAGCAATAAATAACAAAATGTATCAGTTGTCAGTCTGCTAGATGGGAATATCTAGGAGATATTTAGGGATTTCTTTTGCATAGTAAATAAGGTGTGTTCTTCAGTCGATAGGATCACATCAAGAAACATGAGCCTGAAAACATCCAAGGAATTAGTCTTCTAAATCTTAAGATATATGATGAGAAAGACAATTACATGATTTTTTCCATAAATATTAAGCTTCAGGGAATGACATGACATGACAAGATTTTAGAAACATTAACCGAACCTCTTCCTCTGACCCCATAGTCTGCATAGCTGAAATAACGGTGACAATGACCAAAAGAAGAGAGAGAGAGAGAGAGAGAGAGACTGAAATTTACCTGAAGAAGCGGCGCAGATGACTCAGATACACTGCGAGGTTCATTCATGAGCTCCCAAGCAAAAATAGCTGGTTCATCAAAGTAATGAGCTCCAGTCATGGAGTTTTTTCTTGCTACTACCGCCTGCATAATGAAGGGTAGTTATACAAGCAATCATATGCCTTCGTTGTGCAGCCAAAATACTGTGGCACAAGAACGACGTTCATCCCCTTCTAATGCCTAGCATGAAGCAGAGAAATGAAAGCAGCGTCTACCTTGATATAAGCCTTGTAGCACTCCTTTATCGTGCGATGCGAGAAAAACGAATCTGCCTATGAAGAGACATTCTCTCCAGCTTCTGGTGCCATCTGATATACTGTGCTTTACCACCAAAAGCGTTCAAATTGTTGACTAAGTCAGGATTACTCGCACCCGATTCCTCCGAGCTTCAAAAATTACATAATCTAATCCCTGAGATCAAATTAACAAAGGTAAGAACATCGAAATATCCCCGCCAATGTTGCTTGTATAAAACAAGTCAAATCTATATCCATGGGAGAGCCATCACGGAATGACGAGTACAAACTTACTGACAGCTATTTCTATATCTTGATGAGCATCTCTTCACCACAAAGTTAGCACCAATCACCTGCCTCTTAGCTCGACTCACTACTTACAACCATTTTCAGTGGCCGTGTAAACTAATTCTACTGGAATCACTACGGTCTACGGCTAACATTCATAGCTGCAACAAAACTTCTCGCAATTCTTCATTGGAGATTCGACTATGAGGAATCCAATACTTGGCCTATATAATGCACATATCAGTAGGACAAAATGACAGAAAAATAGGAGTTCTGCAATTTTTTAATCCACACTCAACTAACTCCTACTGAATTCGAATCCCGAAACCAAAATTGAACTAAACCCTAAAATTCTCTCTGCGGCTAACACTGCAAACAAATTTACCAACGGGAAGAGAAACGATCTACACTTCGCCATCACTGACACTGGACATGAAAGTACAACTGTTCACAATCAAGAAACACAGCGCGTAATCTGGGAGCGAGTGGCCCTCGCCGCCGTCGAGCGAGGGTCGCCCTCGCCGATCTGGGCACGGGCTGCCCTCGGTCAACGGCAGCGAGGGTCGCCCGCGCCACAATCGCCACACAGTATCAAACAGAGATGAGAACAGAAAGGCGTACCGGCGGCTTTCGACTGGCCGGGGCTTCGCCGCAAGTGACGGGGTTGTGGCCGGTGCTTTGAGACGGTCTGCAGAGGACGGAGAATGGAAGATGAGCTAAAGCCGCAGCTTGAAAGGGGAAGAAGAAGTAAGAAGTAAATTTTAGGTTTCTCTTTCTATTTTTATTTTTGTTTCTAGAAATTACTTTTTATTTTTGTTCCAAATTTATTTTGCTATCACTTTTCTATTCCGAGAAATAGAAAAATGAACTAACGTTACCAAGCCAATTTTTTTTTTTTGTTCTTCCAAACAAAAGAACAGAAAAATAGAGAAGTAGAAATATTATCAAACACTATTAAGTTGCTGGTTTCTAAGAATGTTCAAATTATTAATGAATTGACAAAAGAAAGGAAGGAATTATTCCGAAAGTGCCGTCTCACGATGACTTTTCGCATACACGTAAGGGAAAGAATGAGAATTATACTATGCCAACCGAAAGATCAGATTCTTTTACACATGAGTCGCCCCAACAACTGTTGTATGGAGGTTTCACGATGGAATAATTAGTACTTTTTAGGTTGTCGGAAAATGCAAAGCGGGAACAAAAGACATTGTGTCTATTCTATGTGCATATTCTTCTTCAAGGTACACTACATACTAGTTGCTTAGGAGCACGGATATGCATGTCTATGCGCATATTTTCGAATCATTAGTATTCCATTAAAATGAGATACTATGGAAGATTAAAAAAAAAAAACAGAGATTCGTACAATGGCAATATTTTATATTTTATAGAAGAATATCTTACTTTTTGAAATCGTGAGATTAAGATGTGGTATTCCATTTATAGTAGCACAATTCAAGGGTCTTGACAGCTTCATCTCTAATAAGATAGCACGATCTTTGATTCCTTTTCATGAACTAGATAGGACCTTGAAGGCTTGGTCTCTAATCAAAAATGGTCGAGGTATTGATGTTACTGAGTTCTTGATAACAAAAATTTTGATAGAGATCACAATGACCTAAATTCGATCGGTTTTTGCGTTTTTGCAGTTTATTAATTTTCAGGAACTTATTAATAGAAAGTCTATAAAATTTAAAGTCTACATCTATTCTTTCAAAAATGAATTGAGAGGCCTCCTATTTATAGAGAATTTTGACCAAATTTTCCATTGAATTTAAATAAATATCCAACACATCTTGAATTTAATATGGATAAATGTCAATCAACCAATATTTACTCAAGTTTAACTATTCCGCTCATGAATAAATATCCTAATTTGATTGGACAATTACACTTGCAATTTATTGAACAATATAATTTTGCATAATTTCATGATTGGCTCATAATTTTGCTGTTTATAAGTACATTTAAGAAATTACGTTCAATATAAGCCATGTTAATGACGAGTATAATATTAAATACTTTCTATTATACATATTTTTCCAGGTTTAAAATTAATAACCGCTACAATAATGATATACTTTCTCTTTACCCATTTTTTTAGCATTCATGTTTAATACATATATAACACATTGAAATTGGGAGATGATAGAATATGATAAAAAAAAATGCTTTAATTCATCGTTTTTGTCAAGTTCAAACCCAATAAGAGATAAAATCTTTTTTTTTGTGTGAAATATAAGTATCATTCATAAATTGACGTACAAAAGCTTGGGGACATACCCCAGCATTACAAGAGGACTATGATCACGAAAAAATGAAGTGTGGGAATCTCCATATATTAGCCAATATTACATTTGCCCTAAAAGGTCTAAAAATTTTGTAGTGTGAAGCTCGCCTTCTAATAAGTTTACGGACTTTAGCCAAGATGATGGGGGCATCATGTGACTTGTGTTGAAAATGTCTATGATTACGCTCCATCCAGATGCAATAAATAGTCGCTAGGAAAGATACCTTGAGAAGTATAGCTGCCAGATCCTTGCCTTTGGTAGCACTTATCATCCATTCGAGTTATTCATTCCATCCTCCTATATATCGCAGGATTCCATATTGTGCAAGGATAGTACGCCAAATGCTTTTAGTCCAAGTACACTGGAAAAATAGATGATCTCTACTTTCCATATCAAATAGACAGAAATTGCAATGGCTATCTATTTCAGGCTTCCAACGTGATACGATCTCTGCTGTGGGTAGTCTATCCCTGCATGCTAGCCAGCCGATAAAGTTATGCTTGCTAATACCACCTTTCCAAATCAACTGGCACCATTCCACAGTTGGTCCCGCCCTCCTGGTTTCATTGTATATCTCTTGGCAACAATATATTGGCTTAGATGTGGCTGAAGCTAAAGCCGATCGTAATTGAAGGATACAACGCCAACTCCATGCCATAGTACCCTTGATTTCAAGCTGCATAATCGGATTTCCCCTACATTTTGCACTATGAACCCATTTACTCCATAGGAAAGATGACGGACAATTTATGAGTTTCCAAAGCATGCGGCCAAGCAACCCTAGTCCTCCTTCGTTTTTTGGCGAGCAAACAACATCCCAATCAACTTTATGAGATCCATGGCCTTCTGTATTTCCAACCCATAAGAATTTTCTAATCTTCTTTTCAACTTCATATATAGTTTGCTTTGGCAGTAAAAACATTTGCATCCAAAAAGTACAAATGGAAATAAGTACCGATTTGGCCAACCGGAGACGACCAGCATAGCTAATATGTTGCATGCCCCAGCCTTCTATTTTTTTGAAAATTTTATCCGTTAGACTCTTACAATCTAGGTGCATGAGTCATCTTGTGACAAGCGGGACTCCAAGGTATCTAATAGGAAGGGTGCCAATGGGGAAAGGCGTGTGATCCAATATAATGTCCTTTTCTATCTCCGTTAGCCCAGAGAAAAAGATTTTGCATTTATCTGGATTGAACTGTAGTCCTGCGAGATTTGCAAAATCACCAAGTGCATCTATAAGGCAAATGACTGAATCGGGATCTCCATGAGCAAAAAGAAATAGGTCATCAACGAAGCATAAGTGAGTAATTTTTTTCCTTTTTGCAGTACCAATGATACTTGAAGGAAGATGCTGCAACTTTCTCAATAATGATCCTATTAAGAATTTCCATAACTAAGACAAATAGGTAAGGAGAGAGTGAGTCGCCTTGTCTTAGTCTATTTGAGCCAGCAAAGTATCCAATCTATTCGCCGTTGTGGTTTATCGAAAACCTTGGTGTAGTTATGCATTGGGCTATCAGGTCAAGCAAATGTTGCGGTGTATTGATAGCCTATAGAACACTAAGAACTGCTTCCCATTTTACCATATCAAAAGCTTTCATCAGGTCAATTTTTATTGCCACACGTTTACCTTTATTGCCCTTATGGTAATTATGAAGGAGTTCCTAATAAAGCAGAATATTTTCCGATATCTGTCAACCCGAGATGAAAGCAATTTGGTTGAGGCCAACAATCGAAGGCAGGAAACAATTGATTCTTTCTGCCACTAGTTTGGAAATGATCTTATATAGAACATTGCAGAAAGAGATGGGTCTAAATCTGTGAGACGGGATGGATTCCATACTTTTGGCACTAGTGATATCAAGGTTGAATTGATTGCTTTCAACATTCTTTTTGAGGAGAAGAATTCCATAATAACATCCTTTATATCACGCCCTATGATGGGCCAAGCTTTCTTGTAGAACAGACTATTGTATCCATCTGGACCCGGAGCTTTAAAATCGTTCAGGCCTTTGAGCACTCTAATGACCTCAGTACGTTGAAATTCTGGCGAAGAGATGGTGGCGCTGACATCTTCAGGAAAAAGAGAGGCATACCGCTCATTTGGTCTAAAATCTTCATACAATTTATTTTTATCTAATTTCTAGAAATTTAAATCCAATAAGAGATACAATCTAATAAATGACAAATTGTTAAGCTAAAAATCTATTAGTTGATGTGAGCCACATGGCAATCATAGACTCAAAATGAAGTGCCAAACGGCGCACATAAGAGCCAAACACTCTCTCAACTCTGACTTTAATTATATATAATAGATTGTCCGAAATCAACTAGACATCTATCACGCCTTACCTTATTAACCTCCCATTTATATGGCTAGTTTCTCTATACTCAATGGTCAGACAATTTGCGTGCGATTTGCTTAGATATCGCATTTAAAAGTTTCATAGCGATTTAATTGCCACTTGAACAGTTGATTTATATTTTCTGAGTCCAAGTCTCAAATGCAAGAAAAAGAAAAGAAAGGAAAGGAAAGAAAAGTTACCTGAAAAACATATATAGTTGGCTCCATGAAAAGAGATGATATTTTCAGTAACATATCGGTTTCTATGTTGCTCCATTCAGCTATTTCAAGAAAAATGAGCTAGATTTCTCAATAGACAAGCTAACCTCATAAGTAGACCTGTCAAAATGGATTATAAATCAATTTCTTAACCCAGATATCGGTAAATGTGTCATAAATAAGTTAGTTATATTTAGTACATAGGTCATAAATGGGTATTAACATAGTATGAGTGTTAAATGGATCGTAAATGAGTTTACAACTTATTTAAAACCCAACTCATCTCTCTCGCCCTCACTCAATCTCCCGCTCACTCACTTCGCACTCGCATCTCACTTTGGGTATGAATTTTCTATGTTGAGTTAAATATGGAAGTGTTTTAGAAATATGGGTTGGATTGAGTATGAGTTGGGTATAGGTTGGGTCGAGTATGTGTCATAAAATTTGCATTACATGAAATTGGATCAAAACGGTTTTGTCGCGACCTCCCCGAATCGGTCCCGAGGCCTAAGGGGTAAGGCTAATGGATTACTAAGTAAAACCTAGCTCGAGCTCTCCCAAGCCCATACCAATTCGCGACTTAAATTAAAGTTGTTAACATGCAAATCGATTTCATCTAGGAGTCGCCACTAATCAGTTTTTGGTAGGTCGATTAGACACCTAAGTAAAGCACGGGAGAAAAGCTTCACTTCTACGAACCAGAGATTCAATAGATTCGGGGACTTGATTACACTAATTGACAAACTAGTGCCCTTTCGGTACCTGATCTTGTTCAATTCATCACCTAACGTGTTCTCGATAACCGGGGGGTCTCAAAATTCTATTCATAACTAGGCTAAGGGAAGCAACAATTAATATCTAAACCTAAACATGCATAATCAACTACATGCAAGGTTAATTTAAATGTGCAACTCAAAGTGTGTGAACCGAGTGACGTGGGATTAAACTTAGCATTAAGCATGCGAAAAAGGCGAGAACACTAATTTCAACATCCAAATAAAACTTCTGATTTTTTTTGAAATTTTTTTTTTTTAAAAAAAAAATTTAATTTTTTTTTTCGGAATTTCTGAAATTTTTTCGGAAATTTTTTTAAAAAAATTTTTTGAATTTTTTTGAAATTTTTTGGATTTTTTTTTTGAAAAAAATAATAATAAAAAATAAATAAAATTCGAGTCTTTTTCTGAATTTTTTTAATTAATTTTTAAAATATTAAAATAATATAATATAAAAATAAAATAATAAAAAAAGGGGAACCGGGTCCGGGTCGGCTCTCCGCATCCGACCCGGACCGGGACTAACCCGGGCACGCCGGCCCGGGTCCGCAGACGGACCGGGCTCACTTGTTGAGCCCGGTCTAACCTTTTGAAATTACAATAAAAGGGCCCAGCCCGAATTTTTTTAAAAAAAAAAACAAATGAAAGCCCAGCCCACTAAAAAAAAGCAAGACCAAAAAAACAATTAGCCCAATTTTCGGACTCGGCCCACGCGCGAAAGGCCCAAAACCGAATAAAACACTAAAGCCGGCCCACCCGGCAACAAAACGCGAACCCGACCCGACCGGAAACACTACCCGGCTCACTAGACCCGGTTCGCGACCCGACTTGGCGAAACCCTACCCGGTCACGACCCGACTCTGACCCGACTCGCGACCGCCCTAGCCGCCACGACCAGCACATCCGGCCCGGCTCACCGGTTGCCGACCCGACTCGCGGCCGCCACCTGACGGCGAGCCGCCGCTCCTGCTAGCTCCGGCCTCCGCGCCCGGCGCTACACCTAGGTCCGCATCGCCGCCCCGACGGGGGAAGGCGAGCGTCCTCCACCCGGTCACCGCCGTGGTGACCGGCGATCGACCAAGGCCGTCCAAGCCCTGACGAAGGGCTGGACAGCCGCGAATCGGCCGAGTCCCGGCGAGGGACTGGCCGGTCGCCTCCTCCCTCGGTCACGCTCGTGGCGACCGGTGACCGGCCGAGACCACCAAGCGTTCCAGCACAGAAAACTCACCAGCGCAAACACAAATTCAAGGAGCTTAGTTCAGACACAACAACAAACACTTGGAGCGCGCGACAAAAACGATAGATTTCTAGCACGATCGAGGCTCAAACTCGCCGGAAAATTACACACAGAGAAGCATATACAGGAAATACCAAGCATGGGGCGTCACGAGTCGGAACTCGCGCGGGCCGGACGGCCGCGTGAGCTCCGACCAGGGAGCCGGAGAACAGAGGAAAAACAAGAAACAACGGGGAAGGGGTGGTGTCGCGGCACTCCCTATCCGGCTCGGCGGCGGCGATCGAGGTCGAGTGAGATGGATCGGACTACGTCCGGCCGCCTCGCACGCCACCGAGCCGAAGTCCTCGGGAGATCGGCCCCGAATCGCACGAAACGAGACCAACGAGAACCCGGGGTCAGGACCTACCGCGAAAGGGATTCGCCGGCCGCGGCTGAGGCGCGGCAGTCACCGACCGGGGACCGTTCGCCTTCAGTCTCGCTCGGTTTCTGCTCGGTCTCTCTCTCTCTCTCTTCTCTCAGATCTCTCTCGGTTCCCTTCTCTCTCCAACTCTCCTTCTCTCTCGCTCTGTTTTTCCCTTCTCCCTGTCTCTCACGCTCTCTCCTCCTCTCTGTCTCAGCCCCTCCTCTCTGTCTCAGCTCCGTTTTTCTGATGTCTCTCGGAACTCTCCCTCTTGGAACTCCCCGTCCCCCCTCTGTCCTTTGCTTCTTGCTGCGCTTGCCTTTTGTTCTGGCTTCTCTCTGCTTTTTCCATTTTCACGCAAGCCGGGGGCAGAGAAGTGGGCCAGCGTTGACTGATTCAACGCTGGCCTTTCTCCCTTTTTTTTTTTTTAAATTTTAACGAATTTGTTTTTGATTTAATTTTTGAAAATAAACATGGAAAATATGTTCTAATAGGTCCTATTAATGCAAATGCACCTAATAACTATATGCCATGCATTTTTACTAAAAAATATTTTTGGTTTAGGGATTAAAAAAATTAAACCCTAATTTTTATGCAATAAAACCCTAAATAATTGAGCAAAATTTAGGTGTCAACAGCTGCCCCTCTTTGAAGGGGAGTTCGAAGAAGTTCCATTCAAAGACAATAGACACTTAAATTTTATTCATGGAGGGCATGAGAAGATGCATGAGAGATGATGAACGGGCCTGTGACTGAATGAAGAGGGAGCCATACTGTGTAAAAACGGGCTTTTGGCTACATGAAATCCTATTATGTAAAGAAAGGGACTCTGGGCTACGAAAGCTCGCCAGATCGATTGGGTGCTCCGGGCTGCAAAGGCTCGCCAGGTTGATTGGGTGCTCCGGGCTGCATAAGCTCGCCGGGCAAGGAAAGAGAAAGACTCTGGGCTGCGAAAGCTCGCCAGGTCGATGAGGTGCTCCGGGCTGCGAAAGCTCGCCAGGTCGATGAGGTGCTCCGGGCTGCGAAAGCTCGCCGGGCAAGGGAAGAGGAAGACTCTGGGCTGCGAAAGCTCGCCAGGTCGATAAGGTGCTCCGGGCTGCGAAAGCTCGTCGGGCAAGGAAAAAGGAAGACTCTGGGCTGCGAAAGCTCGCCAGGTCGATAAGGTGCTCCGGGCTGCGAAAGCTCGCCGGGCAAGGGAAGAGGAAGACTCTGGGCTGCGAAAGCTCGCCAGGTCAATAAGGTGCTCCGGGCTGCGAAAGCTCGCCGGGCAAGGGAAGAGGAAGACTCTGGGCTGCGAAAGCTCGCCAGGTCGATAAGGTGCTCCGGGCTGCGAAAGCTCGCCGGGCAAGGGAAGAGGAAGACTCTGGGCTGCGAAAGCTCGCCAGGTCGATAAGGTGCTCCGGGCTGCGAAAGCTCGCCGGGCAAGGAAAGAGGAAGACTCTGGGCTGCGAAAGCTCGCCAGGTCGATAAGGTGCTCCGGGCTGCGAAAGCTCGCCGGGCAAGGACAAAGGAAGACTCTGGGCTGCGAAAGCTCGCCAGGTCGATAAGGTGCTCCGGGCTGCGAAAGCTCGCCGGGCAAGGGAAGAGGAAGACTCTGGGCTGCAAAAGCTCGCCAAGTCGATAAGGTGCTCCGGGCTGCGAAAGCTCGCTGGGCAAGGGAAGAGGAAGACTCTGGGCTGCGAAAGCTCGCCAGGTCGATAAGGTGCTCCGGGCTGCGAAAGCTCGCCGGGCAAGGAAAAAGGAAGACTCTGGGCTGCAAAAGCTCGCCAGGTCGATAAGGTGCTCCGGGCTGCGAAAGCTCGCCGGGCAAGGGAAGAGGAAGACTCTGGGCTGCGAAAGCTCGCCAGGTCGATAAGGTGCTCCGGGCTGCGAAAGCTCGCCGGGCAAGGAAAAAGGAAGACTCTGGGCTGCGAAAGCTCGCCAGGTCGATGAGGTGCTCCGGGCTGCGAAAGCTCGCCAGGCAAGGAAATAGGAATTCTGGTGACATTTAGGGACTGAAACCCTGTAAACATCAGAAATTTCACTTAGGGAGTAAAACCCTACGAGCAGCTAAGATCCCGCCTAGGGACTAAAACCCTATGAACGGCAATAGGAACAACACCTTAGAGGAACGCCTAGGGGATAAAACCCTATGAACGTCTAAGATTCTGCCTAGGGGCTAAAACCCTAGTGAACGGCAAAGGGAATAAAACCCAAAATGAATGCCTAGGGACTAAGACCCTATGAACATCAGAGATTCTGTTTAGGGACTAAAACCCAGCAAGTACGCCTAGGGACTAAAACCCTATGAACGGCAAATTGCACTCAAGATTTTGAGATACCTAATGTTTTTCACTCAGGATTTTAAAGTGCTCAAGATTTTCACTTAGGATTTTAAATTGCACTCAAGATTTTCGGGGTTTTAAGGAGAGACCCGGAACCCGGAACCTTTTGAAATCGGGGTTTAAGGATAGACCCGGAACCTTTTGAAATCAGGGTTTAAGGATAGACCTGCAACCTTTTGAAACCAGAAACCTTTTGAAATCAGGGTTTAAGGAAGACCCGGAACCCTTTGAAATCGGGGTTTAATGATAGACCCGGAACCTTTTGAAATCAGGGTTTAAGGATAGACCTGCAACCTTTTGAAATCAAGGTTTAAGGATAGACCCGCAATCTTTTGAAATCAGGGTTTAAGGATAGACCGGAACCTTTTGAAATCGGGGTTTAAGGATGACCCGCAACCTTTTGAAATCAGGGTTTAAGGATGACCCGCAACCTTTTGAAATCAGGGTTTAAGGATGACCCGTAACCTTTTGAAATCAGGGTTTAAGGATAGACCCGCAACCTTTTGAAATCAGGGTTTAAGGATAGACCCGGAACCTTTTGAAATCGGGGTTTAAGGATGACCCGCAACCTTTTGAAATCAGGGTTTAAGGATGACCCGTAACCTTTTGAAATCAGGGTTTAAGGATGACCCGCAACCTTTTGAAATCAGGGTTTAAGGATAGACCCGTAACCTTTTGAAATCAGGGTTTAAGGATGACCCGCAACCTTTTGAAATCAGGGTTTAAGGATGACCCGTAACCTTTTGAAATCAGGGTTTAAGGATGACCCGCAACCTTTTGAAATCAGGGTTTAAGGATGACCCGCAACCTTTTGAAATCAGGGTTTAAGGATAGACCCGTAACCTTTTGAAATCAGGGTTTAAGGATGACCCGCAACATTTTGAAATCAGGGTTTAAGGATGACCCGCAACCTTTTGAAATCAGGGTTTAAGGATAGACCCGTAACCTTTTGAAATCAGGGTTTAAGGATGACCCGCAACCTTTTGAAATCAGGGTTTAAGGATGACCCGCAACCTTTTGAAATCAGGGTTTAAGGATGACCCGCAACCTTTTGAAAGAGTGACGAGGTGTACATACCTGTAGGTCAGATTGGATTGCTTAAAAGCCCTCTGTCAGCGAGGCTTGAAAAGACTCAGACACTTAGGGGTCCTTGTTCAAGGGTTTGATAGATCGCCTATTGTGTCCTTGCTAGCAGGATCTTGGGGAATTCATGAATGCTTGGATGCATCTTAGCATTTCCGAGCTCAGCTTGAAGGTTGGTGCTCGAGGAAACGTCACCTGTCTCACAGATTGGTAATAACAGGTACGTGTTATAACAAGTGCTCTGGTAGCGAGTGCGTACCAGGCAAGATAACAACACAAGAGGCCATATCAAAATGGTATCATCAATGAAAAAGCATTGATTGCACGGGTAATTTAGGATAGACTCAATTGTTTGGAGAGCATTCAACATCCTTCAATATTGCAAAATTGCCTTTATGCATGAAAGACGTCATTAATCATCAAATTCCCTTAGGAGAAAGTCTTTTATCAAAATGATGTTAACTCCCGAAGAGAGTCTATTAAGCATGCCAAACAAGAATTCCTTAATCTGAAAGGACTTCTCACATACTCTCAAAAAGGCTGTTTGATCCCATCCATTGATGTGGGAAGTAAACATGATCTCTCTATATGCCTCACTACCAGTGTCGAAGGCTTCGAAAATCATTCGCAATAAGTACGCATTGACTGATCCAAGAGGTCTTTTAAAGGACTGTAATGTGGGTTTAGTCATGGTTTCAACAACGGATAAGCATCATCGACTAAGGAATGAAATAATTTTCAATCAGCATCTCCATCAGGTTTACAAGTCAAGAAACCTTAAGATAAGATAAGACAACTTTGCCCCAACTTCTTCAAGCGATAACTTGTTTGGGAATCCAAATTTCTACTTAAACCATTCCAATCAGAAGAGACTTTGGAGAGGGTTGTAACATTGGTTTGGGTAAAGGCTCGAAAGGCTCAGAAATTCACAAAAGGGGTTTAGGAGTTGGTGATTATCATGGCATCATTACCATATCATCCAATTTTTGGAAGGCACTCGACTTCTGAAATTCAACTTGTCTCGAAAGTCCATTGACTAATCGTTTTAATGTAAGAGCTTTGCTCCTTTCTCTAATGACTTTTGCTTTTGCAATGATTTTTTTTTTTCAAGCATTTTGCTTTTGACATTTTTTTTCACATGAGAGCTTTTCTCTTGATGCAGCTTTTTTTTTCTCTTTCTTTTTTTTTTTTTTTACAACGGGCATTGGCCTTGCTTTTACCAGGCACACTGCTTTTTCATGCCCCCTAATTTTCATTTGACTTTTGCTCTTTTCATTTTTTCGAGCTTTTGAAACTTTCGAGATGTCTTTCACACTGTCTCATGAGTACTAGCTGCCTTGATAAATCACGTGCTTAGCCCCAGTGTAGGGAGATAATCACCATTCGGGCTTTAGAAATGAATATTCAGGCTCAACTTGGCTAAGCAAATGATATGAGTGTTTGGGTAGAGAAATGAATGCTCTTCTTCATTTTGGGATGTTTCAAGCTTCCATAAGGACTCACCTGAAGTTACCACAAAAAGATTAATGCAAGTAAGGGCAATGAAGTCTTTCTCATCTTTTCCTCCAAAGAATGTTGACCAAAACCTCCAAATTTGCCCCATTGTGGGGTGGTTCTTGACAGAGGTATTTTGTATAAATTATCCACATGTAAAGGCTCAAATGGGCTTTACTCTGGTCACATGTAGTGTGTAGGGTATATGAAAGAAAAGCCTCTTTTCATTTTGGTCTGTATACTACTCGCGAATGAATCTCTCGTCCTTGAATGACACAGGTTTTCTTTTTCGCTCAACTCTCAAAGTATTTACGGGACGTGTTTGGAAATGGCTTGCCTTTCCTCATCCTAAGTGCTTCTCACTTGGCATGATTAACATCTCCGTTTCATTTTGTTGAGATTATCACGAATTGATTAATCTCCACAGGGAATTTTGATTCAAAATGAATGATCCGTCAAGCACAAAGACAATTTTTTAGTAAGGATGATATTCAAAATTTTTGTGAAGAGCTTGCCTTTTCAATCTCCACTTTAGTGCTTGTTTTTTTTTTTTTTTTTAACATCAAAGATTTTTTTGTGATGAAAATTATCCACTTGATTTCCATTTGAATTTTGGGAGAAGGATACTTACCTGTGTCATGGCGACTTGGTAAACCTATAAAGAATGAAAAAGAATGTGTTAGTTAAAGACCCTTTAAGGGTTGAAAAATTGGGAACGATACAACATTACCCCTCGTTTGCATTTGTCCTTCAAGTCTTTGATGCTTCCTATGAAAGGAAAAAAAGAATCATGTCAAAAATTGTATTAAAACGAACAATTGGAAACGATACGATTTGCCCTTCACTTGAATTTGCCTTCTTGGGTGTTTGACAACTCCCTTCATTTGAATTTGCTTCCATGTATGTTTGGCAACTCCCTTCATCTGCTTTCTTCGCCTTGATTTTTCGGCATTATTTCGATATTTAAGGGCATTGTCCCTCGGATACCCTGCCCCATCTATTGCATGTTTCTTTGGTAGGAGGTGTCGCCTCCGCGGTCAATGTGTGCCTTTGTCTATAAGAGAGGAGACATGTTAGTTCAATCCCCAAATTGAATTGGACTAATTTAGGAACGATACGCCCTTTTGTGTTGAATCGAATGACTCCTCTTTATCACGCATCATGGGTGAGGATTATTGCCCTTTAAGTGACCTGCCCTGTTTATCACCCATGACTTCTGGGTGAGAGGCCTTGTTCTATATATGCTGCCCCGTCATGCTTGCTTGGTTGGGCGATTGTCTGTCGTTTCTGTTCTACTGGAGTGATACGCCTTCTTGAAAGTCAGCTGCGCCATTAGAGTCCTTCAACTGTCATCTCACGCTTCGGTATTACCCACTTTGCAATTATCTGTTTTGACAAAAATGGATGAGCAAGTCAGTTGTTGCACAAAGAGTTCTTATTGGAACGATTACAGAGTTACCATCTCACGATGTCGTTTTGCAAATTAACCTGCAAAATTGGCCAGGTGAAGAGATACAATTTTATGCAAGTCATTCTTGAAACTCAATTTCAAAACACTTTGAAGGTAAGGCATAAAAGCCTAACTCGATGACTCAATTGGAAATATTGCAATTACTTTCAAAGGACGATGATCTAAATTAGAACCTCGTTACTCAAAGACGTGAGTTGCGTGATTTACAAAAATATTGATTGGGTTCACAATTAAAACCCAAATCGGAAAACATTGGTTCCCAAGGATAACGTTTGAAAAACTCTTGAATAGAGGAGTGCAAGCAAACAGTTCCCGTTCTAACTCTAAAGTACACTTCCTTGCATGATTAAGCAAGAGAAATCCAAGGGATGACTGTTACGCATAACCTGCGAAAGGAAAACAATGTTAGTATGTGAATGAAAAAGTGGTCTTTCACCGATGCCGCCTCTTATGACGAAAGCGAGGCAACAATACATGCCCCCATGATTCCTATTTGTGGGCATTTAGTATTTCACCAAGATTTCATCATAAGTGGAGACATCATTAAAAGATCAAATCGCGGCTATCAATCGAGCGCCCCTTTTTATTCCAAAAGTTTCATCGCAAAATGCGGCATCAATTTTGAAAGACAGATTTGTGATTTTATTTTTGCAAAAATGAGGTGATTCCTATTTTTTTAAAAAAAAAATTAATACACAAAAAGTGATTTGAATTTTGATTCCGAAATGTGAGCAAAAAGGAATTTTATTGAAAATGTGATTTCAATTTTATGCCCCAAGATGCAATCTTGACTTGAAAGATTTTCTGCACAAAGAAAGCGATTTTAAGCCTATAACTGAAAGTTTAGACAAAATCATCTATTTTGGTGGGGCCAAATCACAGGTGTTTGAGATTTATGCTCAAGGTTCACTGTCAAGAATGATTGTCTAAAATTTTCCATTATAAGCTCAAATCACCTAGGACACTTGATTGATTTCCGCGAATTTCAAAAATGAAAACTTCAATTCAAAGTGAGCTAATAATGAGAGGAATCATACTTACAGTGAGTGACGATCGTTTTTTTTTCTTTTTCTTTCTTTAAAAAAAACGCAAAGACATGCATATGCACTTGTGAGGTTCGTTTTCTATCTAGACGGTTTAACAAGGTGAAGCTAAGAGGGTGATCTGACCGTCGCAGTCTCGCGTTGGTGTCAGGTCCTCTTAACTCCGGCTCAGTCGAAAGAGATATCCTATAGTCACGCGGTCTCGCGGATAAGGATAAACACCTACGACACCAGGAAAGAATTTCCGGGGAGAAGAAAGGCAACCTCTACATCGCGGTCTCGCGTTCGAGGTTGTATCTTTCTTAACACCATCCTAAAGTATCCTATCGCAGCCCGGGTCCGGCAGCATGGTTGTGTGTGCCATAGTGTAGTGCTAAAACATTTAACGCAAGCACAACAATTTATAAGCAAACAACGCTTCGAGCGCCTGAAAATAAACATTCGTTCCCCAAATCTCAAACCTGCAAAATAAGGGGTCAGTGGCAAGACATTCACGTTAGGGATGCACTCAAACAAGATAAACGGCCTAAATCCTCTAAAAGATTCCCCAGCGGAGTCGCCAAGCTGTCGCGACCTCCCCGAATCGGTCCCGAGGCCTAAGGGGTAAGGCTAATGGATTACTAAGTAAAACCTAGCTCGAGCTCTCCCAAGCCCGTACCAATTCGCGACTTAAATTAAAGTTGTTAACATGCAAATCGATTTCATCTAGGAGTCGCCACTAATCAGTTTTTGGTAGGTCGATTAGACACCTAAGTAAAGCACGGGAGAAAAGCTTCACTTCTACGAACCAGAGATTCAATAGATTCGGGGACTTGATTACACTAATTGACAAACTAGTGCCCTTTCGGTACCTTATCTTGTTCAATTCATCACCTAACGTGTTCTCGATAACCGGGGGGTCTCAAAATTCTATTCCTAACTAGGCTAAGGGAAGCAACAATTAATATCTAAACCTAAACATGCATAATCAACTACATGCAAGGTTAATTTAAATGTGCAACTCAAAGTGTGTGAACCGAGTGACGTGGGATTAAACTTAGCATTAAGCATGCGAAAAGGGCGAGAACACTAATTTCAACATCCAAATAAAACTTCTGATTTTTTTTGAAATTTTTTTTTTTTTAAAAAAAATTTAATTTTTTTTTTCGGAATTTCTGAAATTTTTTCGGAAATTTTTTTAAAAAAATTTTTTGAATTTTTTTGAAATTTTTTGGATTTTTTTTTTGAAAAAAATAATAATAAAAAATAAATAAAATTCGAGTCTTTTTCTGAATTTTTTTAATTAATTTTTAAAATATTAAAATAATATAATATAAAAATAAAATAATAAAAAAAGGGGAACCGGGTCCGGGTCGGCTCTCCGCATCCGACCCGGACCGGGACTAACCCGGGCACGCCGGCCCGGGTCCGCAGACGGACCGGGCTCACTTGTTGAGCCCGGTCTAACCTTTTGAAATTACAATAAAAGGGCCCAGCCCGAATTTTTTTAAAAAAAAAAACAAATGAAAGCCCAGCCCACTAAAAAAAAGCAAGACCAAAAAAACAATTAGCCCAATTTTCGGACTCGGCCCACGCGCGAAAGGCCCAAAACCGAATAAAACACTAAAGCCGGCCCACCCGGCAACAAAACGCGAACCCGACCCGACCGGAAACACTACCCGGCTCACTAGACCCGGTTCGCGACCCGACTTGGCGAAACCCTACCCGGTCACGACCCGACTCTGACCCGACTCGCGACCGCCCTAGCCGCCACGACCAGCACATCCGGCCCGGCTCACCGGTTGCCGACCCGACTCGCGGCCGCCACCTGACGGCGAGCCGCCGCTCCTGCTAGCTCCGGCCTCCGCGCCCGGCGCTACACCTAGGTCCGCATCGCCGCCCCGACGGGGGAAGGCGAGCGTCCTCCACCCGGTCACCGCCGTGGTGACCGGCGATCGACCAAGGCCGTCCAAGCCCTGACGAAGGGCTGGACAGCCGCGAATCGGCCGAGTCCCGGCGAGGGACTGGCCGGTCGCCTCCTCCCTCGGTCACGCTCGTGGCGACCGGTGACCGGCCGAGACCACCAAGCGTTCCAGCACAGAAAACTCACCAGCGCAAACACAAATTCAAGGAGCTTAGTTCAGACACAACAACAAACACTTGGAGCGCGCGACAAAAACGATAGATTTCTAGCACGATCGAGGCTCAAACTCGCCGGAAAATTGCACACAGAGAAGCATATACAGGAAATACCAAGCATGGGGCGTCACGAGTCGGAACTCGCGCGGGCCGGACGGCCGCGTGAGCTCCGACCAGGGAGCCGGAGAACAGAGGAAAAACAAGAAACAACGGGGAAGGGGTGGTGTCGCGGCACTCCCTATCCGGCTCGGCGGCGGCGATCGAGGTCGAGTGAGATGGATCGGACTACGTCCGGCCGCCTCGCACGCCACCGAGCCGAAGTCCTCGGGAGATCGGCCCCGAATCGCACGAAACGAGACCAACGAGAACCCGGGGTCAGGACCTACCGCGAAAGGGATTCGCCGGCCGCGGCTGAGGCGCGGCAGTCACCGACCGGGGACCGTTCGCCTTCAGTCTCGCTCGGTTTCTGCTCGGTCTCTCTCTCTCTCTCTTCTCTCAGATCTCTCTCGGTTCCCTTCTCTCTCCAACTCTCCTTCTCTCTCGCTCTGTTTTTCCCTTCTCCCTGTCTCTCACGCTCTCTCCTCCTCTCTGTCTCAGCCCCTCCTCTCTGTCTCAGCTCCGTTTTTCTGATGTCTCTCGGAACTCTCCCTCTTGGAACTCCCCGTCCCCCCTCTGTCCTTTGCTTCTTGCTGCGCTTGCCTTTTGTTCTGGCTTCTCTCTGCTTTTTCCATTTTCACGCAAGCCGGGGGCAGAGAAGTGGGCCAGCGTTGACTGATTCAACGCTGGCCTTTCTCCCTTTTTTTTTTTTTTAAATTTTAACGAATTTGTTTTTGATTTAATTTTTGAAAATAAACATGGAAAATATGTTCTAATAGGTCCTATTAATGCAAATGCACCTAATAACTATATGCCATGCATTTTTACTAAAAAATATTTTTGGTTTAGGGATTAAAAAAATTAAACCCTAATTTTTATGCAATAAAACCCTAAATAATTGAGCAAAATTTAGGTGTCAACAGCTGCCCCTCTTTGAAGGGGAGTTCGAAGAAGTTCCATTCAAAGACAATAGACACTTAAATTTTATTCATGGAGGGCATGAGAAGATGCATGAGAGATGATGAACGGGCCTGTGACTGAATGAAGAGGGAGCCATACTGTGTAAAAACGGGCTTTTGGCTACATGAAATCCTATTATGTAAAGAAAGGGACTCTGGGCTACGAAAGCTCGCCAGATCGATTGGGTGCTCCGGGCTGCAAAGGCTCGCCAGGTTGATTGGGTGCTCCGGGCTGCATAAGCTCGCCGGGCAAGGAAAGAGAAAGACTCTGGGCTGCGAAAGCTCGCCAGGTCGATGAGGTGCTCCGGGCTGCGAAAGCTCGCCAGGTCGATGAGGTGCTCCGGGCTGCGAAAGCTCGCCGGGCAAGGGAAGAGGAAGACTCTGGGCTGCGAAAGCTCGCCAGGTCGATAAGGTGCTCCGGGCTGCGAAAGCTCGTCGGGCAAGGAAAAAGGAAGACTCTGGGCTGCGAAAGCTCGCCAGGTCGATAAGGTGCTCCGGGCTGCGAAAGCTCGCCGGGCAAGGGAAGAGGAAGACTCTGGGCTGCGAAAGCTCGCCAGGTCAATAAGGTGCTCCGGGCTGCGAAAGCTCGCCGGGCAAGGGAAGAGGAAGACTCTGGGCTGCGAAAGCTCGCCAGGTCGATAAGGTGCTCCGGGCTGCGAAAGCTCGCCGGGCAAGGGAAGAGGAAGACTCTGGGCTGCGAAAGCTCGCCAGGTCGATAAGGTGCTCCGGGCTGCGAAAGCTCGCCGGGCAAGGGAAGAGGAAGACTCTGGGCTGCGAAAGCTCGCCAGGTCGATAAGGTGCTCCGGGCTGCGAAAGCTCGCCGGGCAAGGACAAAGGAAGACTCTGGGCTGCGAAAGCTCGCCAGGTCGATAAGGTGCTCCGGGCTGCGAAAGCTCGCCGGGCAAGGGAAGAGGAAGACTCTGGGCTGCAAAAGCTCGCCAAGTCGATAAGGTGCTCCGGGCTGCGAAAGCTCGCTGGGCAAGGGAAGAGGAAGACTCTGGGCTGCGAAAGCTCGCCAGGTCGATAAGGTGCTCCGGGCTGCGAAAGCTCGCCGGGCAAGGAAAAAGGAAGACTCTGGGCTGCAAAAGCTCGCCAGGTCGATAAGGTGCTCCGGGCTGCGAAAGCTCGCCGGGCAAGGGAAGAGGAAGACTCTGGGCTGCGAAAGCTCGCCAGGTCGATAAGGTGCTCCGGGCTGCGAAAGCTCGCCGGGCAAGGAAAAAGGAAGACTCTGGGCTGCGAAAGCTCGCCAGGTCGATGAGGTGCTCCGGGCTGCGAAAGCTCGCCAGGCAAGGAAATAGGAATTCTGGTGACATTTAGGGACTGAAACCCTGTAAACATCAGAAATTTCACTTAGGGAGTAAAACCCTACGAGCAGCTAAGATCCCGCCTAGGGACTAAAACCCTATGAACGGCAATAGGAACAACACCTTAGAGGAACGCCTAGGGGATAAAACCCTATGAACGTCTAAGATTCTGCCTAGGGGCTAAAACCCTAGTGAACGGCAAAGGGAATAAAACCCAAAATGAATGCCTAGGGACTAAGACCCTATGAACATCAGAGATTCTGTTTAGGGACTAAAACCCAGCAAGTACGCCTAGGGACTAAAACCCTATGAACGGCAAATTGCACTCAAGATTTTGAGATACCTAATGTTTTTCACTCAGGATTTTAAAGTGCTCAAGATTTTCACTTAGGATTTTAAATTGCACTCAAGATTTTCGGGGTTTTAAGGAGAGACCCGGAACCCGGAACCTTTTGAAATCGGGGTTTAAGGATAGACCCGGAACCTTTTGAAATCAGGGTTTAAGGATAGACCTGCAACCTTTTGAAACCAGAAACCTTTTGAAATCAGGGTTTAAGGAAGACCCGGAACCCTTTGAAATCGGGGTTTAATGATAGACCCGGAACCTTTTGAAATCAGGGTTTAAGGATAGACCTGCAACCTTTTGAAATCAAGGTTTAAGGATAGACCCGCAATCTTTTGAAATCAGGGTTTAAGGATAGACCGGAACCTTTTGAAATCGGGGTTTAAGGATGACCCGCAACCTTTTGAAATCAGGGTTTAAGGATGACCCGCAACCTTTTGAAATCAGGGTTTAAGGATGACCCGTAACCTTTTGAAATCAGGGTTTAAGGATAGACCCGCAACCTTTTGAAATCAGGGTTTAAGGATAGACCCGGAACCTTTTGAAATCGGGGTTTAAGGATGACCCGCAACCTTTTGAAATCAGGGTTTAAGGATGACCCGTAACCTTTTGAAATCAGGGTTTAAGGATGACCCGCAACCTTTTGAAATCAGGGTTTAAGGATAGACCCGTAACCTTTTGAAATCAGGGTTTAAGGATGACCCGCAACCTTTTGAAATCAGGGTTTAAGGATGACCCGTAACCTTTTGAAATCAGGGTTTAAGGATGACCCGCAACCTTTTGAAATCAGGGTTTAAGGATGACCCGCAACCTTTTGAAATCAGGGTTTAAGGATAGACCCGTAACCTTTTGAAATCAGGGTTTAAGGATGACCCGCAACATTTTGAAATCAGGGTTTAAGGATGACCCGCAACCTTTTGAAATCAGGGTTTAAGGATAGACCCGTAACCTTTTGAAATCAGGGTTTAAGGATGACCCGCAACCTTTTGAAATCAGGGTTTAAGGATGACCCGCAACCTTTTGAAATCAGGGTTTAAGGATGACCCGCAACCTTTTGAAAGAGTGACGAGGTGTACATACCTGTAGGTCAGATTGGATTGCTTAAAAGCCCTCTGTCAGCGAGGCTTGAAAAGACTCAGACACTTAGGGGTCCTTGTTCAAGGGTTTGATAGATCGCCTATTGTGTCCTTGCTAGCAGGATCTTGGGGAATTCATGAATGCTTGGATGCATCTTAGCATTTCCGAGCTCAGCTTGAAGGTTGGTGCTCGAGGAAACGTCACCTGTCTCACAGATTGGTAATAACAGGTACGTGTTATAACAAGTGCTCTGGTAGCGAGTGCGTACCAGGCAAGATAACAACACAAGAGGCCATATCAAAATGGTATCATCAATGAAAAAGCATTGATTGCACGGGTAATTTAGGATAGACTCAATTGTTTGGAGAGCATTCAACATCCTTCAATATTGCAAAATTGCCTTTATGCATGAAAGACGTCATTAATCATCAAATTCCCTTAGGAGAAAGTCTTTTATCAAAATGATGTTAACTCCCGAAGAGAGTCTATTAAGCATGCCAAACAAGAATTCCTTAATCTGAAAGGACTTCTCACATACTCTCAAAAAGGCTGTTTGATCCCATCCATTGATGTGGGAAGTAAACATGATCTCTCTATATGCCTCACTACCAGTGTCGAAGGCTTCGAAAATCATTCGCAATAAGTACGCATTGACTGATCCAAGAGGTCTTTTAAAGGACTGTAATGTGGGTTTAGTCATGGTTTCAACAACGGATAAGCATCATCGACTAAGGAATGAAATAATTTTCAATCAGCATCTCCATCAGGTTTACAAGTCAAGAAACCTTAAGATAAGATAAGACAACTTTGCCCCAACTTCTTCAAGCGATAACTTGTTTGGGAATCCAAATTTCTACTTAAACCATTCCAATCAGAATAGACTTTGGAGAGGGTTGTAACATTGGTTTGGGTAAAGGCTCGAAAGGCTCAGAAATTCACAAAAGGGGTTTAGGAGTTGGTGATTATCATGGCATCATTACCATATCATCCAATTTTTGGAAGGCACTCGACTTCTGAAATTCAACTTGTCTCGAAAGTCCATTGACTAATCGTTTTAATGTAAGAGCTTTGCTCCTTTCTCTAATGACTTTTGCTTTTGCAATGATTTTTTTTTTTCAAGCATTTTGCTTTTGACATTCTTTTTTTTTCATGAGAGCTTTTCTCTTGATGCAGCTTTTTTTTCTCTCTTTTTTTTTTTTACAACGGGCATTGGCCTTGCTTTTACCAGGCACACTGCTTTTTCATGCCCCCTAATTTTCATTTGACTTTTGCTCTTTTCATTTTTTCGAGCTTTTGAAACTTTCGAGATGTCTTTCACACTGTCTCATGAGTACTAGCTGCCTTGATAAATCACGTGCTTAGCCCCAGTGTAGGGAGATAATCACCATTCGGGCTTTAGAAATGAATATTCAGGCTCAACTTGGCTAAGCAAATGATATGAGTGTTTGGGTAGAGAAATGAATGCTCTTCTTCATTTTGGGATGTTTCAAGCTTCCATAAGGACTCACCTGAAGTTACCACAAAAAGATTAATGCAAGTAAGGGCAATGAAGTCTTTCTCATCTTTTCCTCCAAAGAATGTTGACCAAAACCTCCAAATTTGCCCCATTGTGGGGTGGTTCTTGACAGAGGTATTTTGTATAAATTATCCACATGTAAAGGCTCAAATGGGCTTTACTCTGGTCACATGTAGTGTGTAGGGTATATGAAAGAAAAGCCTCTTTTCATTTTGGTCTGTATACTACTCGCGAATGAATCTCTCGTCCTTGAATGACACAGGTTTTCTTTTTCGCTCAACTCTCAAAGTATTTACGGGACGTGTTTGGAAATGGCTTGCCTTTCCTCATCCTAAGTGCTTCTCACTTGGCATGATTAACATCTCCGTTTCATTTTGTTGAGATTATCACGAATTGATTAATCTCCACAGGGAATTTTGATTCAAAATGAATGATCCGTCAAGCACAAAGACAATTTTTTAGTAAGGATGATATTCAAAATTTTTGTGAAGAGCTTGCCTTTTCAATCTCCACTTTAGTGCTTGTTTTTTTTTTTTTTTTTAACATCAAAGATTTTTTTGTGATGAAAATTATCCACTTGATTTCCATTTGAATTTTGGGAGAAGGATACTTACCTGTGTCATGGCGACTTGGTAAACCTATAAAGAATGAAAAAGAATGTGTTAGTTAAAGACCCTTTAAGGGTTGAAAAATTGGGAACGATACAACATTACCCCTCGTTTGCATTTGTCCTTCAAGTCTTTGATGCTTCCTATGAAAGGAAAAAAAGAATCATGTCAAAAATTGTATTAAAACGAACAATTGGAAACGATACGATTTGCCCTTCACTTGAATTTGCCTTCTTGGGTGTTTGACAACTCCCTTCATTTGAATTTGCTTCCATGTATGTTTGGCAACTCCCTTCATCTGCTTTCTTCGCCTTGATTTTTCGGCATTATTTCGATATTTAAGGGCATTGTCCCTCGGATACCCTGCCCCATCTATTGCATGTTTCTTTGGTAGGAGGTGTCGCCTCCGCGGTCAATGTGTGCCTTTGTCTATAAGAGAGGAGACATGTTAGTTCAATCCCCAAATTGAATTGGACTAATTTAGGAACGATACGCCCTTTTGTGTTGAATCGAATGACTCCTCTTTATCACGCATCATGGGTGAGGATTATTGCCCTTTAAGTGACCTGCCCTGTTTATCACCCATGACTTCTGGGTGAGAGGCCTTGTTCTATATATGCTGCCCCGTCATGCTTGCTTGGTTGGGCGATTGTCTGTCGTTTCTGTTCTACTGGAGTGATACGCCTTCTTGAAAGTCAGCTGCGCCATTAGAGTCCTTCAACTGTCATCTCACGCTTCGGTATTACCCACTTTGCAATTATCTGTTTTGACAAAAATGGATGAGCAAGTCAGTTGTTGCACAAAGAGTTCTTATTGGAACGATTACAGAGTTACCATCTCACGATGTCGTTTTGCAAATTAACCTGCAAAATTGGCCAGGTGAAGAGATACAATTTTATGCAAGTCATTCTTGAAACTCAATTTCAAAACACTTTGAAGGTAAGGCATAAAAGCCTAACTCGATGACTCAATTGGAAATATTGCAATTACTTTCAAAGGACGATGATCTAAATTAGAACCTCGTTACTCAAAGACGTGAGTTGCGTGATTTACAAAAATATTGATTGGGTTCACAATTAAAACCCAAATCGGAAAACATTGGTTCCCAAGGATAACGTTTGAAAAACTCTTGAATAGAGGAGTGCAAGCAAACAGTTCCCGTTCTAACTCTAAAGTACACTTCCTTGCATGATTAAGCAAGAGAAATCCAAGGGATGACTGTTACGCATAACCTGCGAAAGGAAAACAATGTTAGTATGTGAATGAAAAAGTGGTCTTTCACCGATGCCGCCTCTTATGACGAAAGCGAGGCAACAATACATGCCCCCATGATTCCTATTTGTGGGCATTTAGTATTTCACCAAGATTTCATCATAAGTGGAGACATCATTAAAAGATCAAATCGCGGCTATCAATCGAGCGCCCCTTTTTATTCCAAAAGTTTCATCGCAAAATGCGGCATCAATTTTGAAAGACAGATTTGTGATTTTATTTTTGCAAAAATGAGGTGATTCCTATTTTTTTTTAAAAAAAAAATTAATACACAAAAAGTGATTTGAATTTTGATTCCGAAATGTGAGCAAAAAGGAATTTTATTGAAAATGTGATTTCAATTTTATGCCCCAAGATGCAATCTTGACTTGAAAGATTTTCTGCACAAAGAAAGCGATTTTAAGCCTATAACTGAAAGTTTAGACAAAATCATCTATTTTGGTGGGGCCAAATCACAGGTGTTTGAGATTTATGCTCAAGGTTCACTGTCAAGAATGATTGTCTAAAATTTTCCATTATAAGCTCAAATCACCTAGGACACTTGATTGATTTCCGCGAATTTCAAAAATGAAAACTTCAATTCAAAGTGAGCTAATAATGAGAGGAATCATACTTACAGTGAGTGACGATCGTTTTTTTTTCTTTTTCTTTCTTTAAAAAAAACGCAAAGACATGCATATGCACTTGTGAGGTTCGTTTTCTATCTAGACGGTTTAACAAGGTGAAGCTAAGAGGGTGATCTGACCGTCGCAGTCTCGCGTTGGTGTCAGGTCCTCTTAACTCCGGCTCAGTCGAAAGAGATATCCTATAGTCACGCGGTCTCGCGGATAAGGATAAACACCTACGACACCAGGAAAGAATTTCCGGGGAGAAGAAAGGCAACCTCTACATCGCGGTCTCGCGTTCGAGGTTGTATCTTTCTTAACACCATCCTAAAGTATCCTATCGCAGCCCGGGTCCGGCAGCATGGTTGTGTGTGCCATAGTGTAGTGCTAAAACATTTAACGCAAGCACAACAATTTATAAGCAAACAACGCTTCGAGCGCCTGAAAATAAACATTCGTTCCCCAAATCTCAAACCTGCAAAATAAGGGGTCAGTGGCAAGACATTCACGTTAGGGATGCACTCAAACAAGATAAACGGCCTAAATCCTCTAAAAGATTCCCCAGCGGAGTCGCCAAGCTGTCGCGACCTCCCCGAATCGGTCCCGAGGCCTAAGGGGTAAGGCTAATGGATTACTAAGTAAAACCTAGCTCGAGCTCTCCCAAGCCCGTACCAATTCGCGACTTAAATTAAAGTTGTTAACATGCAAATCGATTTCATCTAGGAGTCGCCACTAATCAGTTTTTGGTAGGTCGATTAGACACCTAAGTAAAGCACGGGAGAAAAGCTTCACTTCTACGAACCAGAGATTCAATAGATTCGGGGACTTGATTACACTAATTGACAAACTAGTGCCCTTTCGGTACCTTATCTTGTTCAATTCATCACCTAACGTGTTCTCGATAACCGGGGGGTCTCAAAATTCTATTCCTAACTAGGCTAAGGGAAGCAACAATTAATATCTAAACCTAAACATGCATAATCAACTACATGCAAGGTTAATTTAAATGTGCAACTCAAAGTGTGTGAACCGAGTGACGTGGGATTAAACTTAGCATTAAGCATGCGAAAAGGGCGAGAACACTAATTTCAACATCCAAATAAAACTTCTGATTTTTTTTGAAATTTTTTTTTTTTTAAAAAAAATTTAATTTTTTTTTTCGGAATTTCTGAAATTTTTTCGGAAATTTTTTTAAAAAAATTTTTTGAATTTTTTTGAAATTTTTTGGATTTTTTTTTTGAAAAAAATAATAATAAAAAATAAATAAAATTCGAGTCTTTTTCTGAATTTTTTTAATTAATTTTTAAAATATTAAAATAATATAATATAAAAATAAAATAATAAAAAAAGGGGAACCGGGTCCGGGTCGGCTCTCCGCATCCGACCCGGACCGGGACTAACCCGGGCACGCCGGCCCGGGTCCGCAGACGGACCGGGCTCACTTGTTGAGCCCGGTCTAACCTTTTGAAATTACAATAAAAGGGCCCAGCCCGAATTTTTTTAAAAAAAAAAACAAATGAAAGCCCAGCCCACTAAAAAAAAGCAAGACCAAAAAAACAATTAGCCCAATTTTCGGACTCGGCCCACGCGCGAAAGGCCCAAAACCGAATAAAACACTAAAGCCGGCCCACCCGGCAACAAAACGCGAACCCGACCCGACCGGAAACACTACCCGGCTCACTAGACCCGGTTCGCGACCCGACTTGGCGAAACCCTACCCGGTCACGACCCGACTCTGACCCGACTCGCGACCGCCCTAGCCGCCACGACCAGCACATCCGGCCCGGCTCACCGGTTGCCGACCCGACTCGCGGCCGCCACCTGACGGCGAGCCGCCGCTCCTGCTAGCTCCGGCCTCCGCGCCCGGCGCTACACCTAGGTCCGCATCGCCGCCCCGACGGGGGAAGGCGAGCGTCCTCCACCCGGTCACCGCCGTGGTGACCGGCGATCGACCAAGGCCGTCCAAGCCCTGACGAAGGGCTGGACAGCCGCGAATCGGCCGAGTCCCGGCGAGGGACTGGCCGGTCGCCTCCTCCCTCGGTCACGCTCGTGGCGACCGGTGACCGGCCGAGACCACCAAGCGTTCCAGCACAGAAAACTCACCAGCGCAAACACAAATTCAAGGAGCTTAGTTCAGACACAACAACAAACACTTGGAGCGCGCGACAAAAACGATAGATTTCTAGCACGATCGAGGCTCAAACTCGCCGGAAAATTGCACACAGAGAAGCATATACAGGAAATACCAAGCATGGGGCGTCACGAGTCGGAACTCGCGCGGGCCGGACGGCCGCGTGAGCTCCGACCAGGGAGCCGGAGAACAGAGGAAAAACAAGAAACAACGGGGAAGGGGTGGTGTCGCGGCACTCCCTATCCGGCTCGGCGGCGGCGATCGAGGTCGAGTGAGATGGATCGGACTACGTCCGGCCGCCTCGCACGCCACCGAGCCGAAGTCCTCGGGAGATCGGCCCCGAATCGCACGAAACGAGACCAACAAGAACCCGGGGTCAGGACCTACCGCGAAAGGGATTCGCCGGCCGCGGCTGAGGCGCGGCAGTCACCGACCGGGGACCGTTCGCCTTCAGTCTCGCTCGGTTTCTGCTCGGTCTCTCTCTCTCTCTCTTCTCTCAGATCTCTCTCGGTTCCCTTCTCTCTCCAACTCTCCTTCTCTCTCGCTCTGTTTTTCCCTTCTCCCTGTCTCTCACGCTCTCTCCTCCTCTCTGTCTCAGCCCCTCCTCTCTGTCTCAGCTCCGTTTTTCTGATGTCTCTCGGAACTCTCCCTCTTGGAACTCCCCGTCCCCCCTCTGTCCTCTGCTTCTTGCTGCGCTTGCCTTTTGTTCTGGCTTCTCTCTGCTTTTTCCATTTTCACGCAAGCCGGGGGCAGAGAAGTGGGCCAGCGTTGACTGATTCAACGCTGGCCTTTCTCCCTTTTTTTTTTTTAAAAATTTTAACGAATTTGTTTTTGATTTAATTTTTGAAAATAAACATGGAAAATATGTTCTAATAGGTCCTATTAATGCAAATGCACCTAATAACTATATGCCATGCATTTTTACTAAAAAATATTTTTGGTTTAGGGATTAAAAAAATTAAACCCTAATTTTTATGCAATAAAACCCTAAATAATTGAGCAAAATTTAGGTGTCAACAGGTTTAAATAGGTCTATTTGGGTCGGACCATTTTTTATCCGACCTAAGCTCGACCCGACCCACCGTTTGATAGGTTTACCCACAAGCAAAGCAAGGCTATTTTTTTCGCAATAAACATGACTAGCTTTTCAATCTACGCTAAGTGCAGGCAATTCACATAAATTTCGTGTTTTAGTAAAAGCACAAAAGATATCATTTCAAATTATTAGGATACAAAAGGTGATTTTGTGGAGTATATCTGTTCATTCGAAGGACATATACATACATATATATATATATATATATATATATCTTCCATTGTAACTTTATGCAAGACCGGCCTATTCAAATATTCAATGCTTGGTAAATCACTTTGCAAAATAATATTATTGAACTTAGCCATCGGTAGAGAAGGTACTCAAAAGATGCAAATCTTGTCAAGAGATTCACGGTAGACATGGATGCCACCAATGGATGCAATGATCAACACATCATCACTATGATTTCTCCGGTCAACTATTCAATCTCCCTTCTTGTCGTTTCATTTTGGTGACTCTTTCACCTCATTCTTGATACTCGTTCATCTGCCTGACTATAGACTTCTTTTGTATGGGTTTTGTCACCTGTTCTCTTGAAAATTCAGTCTTAGGTAATGTTAGGAAAACATAACAGAAGTCGGATACCTTTTGCTTGGGGAGATCACCAAGAGAGAGCCTGAATTTGAGCCTATTCATATATCCAATTGGACCAACTTTTATTCAAAAACTTAAGCCACTAAATTATGGGGTAACGTTCTACACCACATTGTACCAATTCTTCAATATAGGATTTCTCTAGCACAATTCACACGTGCATCCTAACAGATAATGCATATTTTGCTTTTGTTCTTTGTCCCCTTTTTGCTCTACGAGGTGAAAGCTCTAGAAATTTTCCAGTTTGCTGACGTAGTGTTCAGCGAATAATTCAAGCAAAACCTTCCTTAGAGAGAAAAATCTTGAAATTCAATATTGACGATAACAATGTTCTGTCTTCAAAACGAAATCCTAAACACCATTTTATAGGGTTAAACCTAATTATAATAGAAAACCTAATCAGAATTAAAAACCTAATCATAATAGGAAAGTTATTAAGCATCAAATAACAAAAATTACAAAACTGTCATTACGAAATTAACTCATAAAAAATATTAAAATAATAGAAAAATCCATCTAAACGATCTCGAATCGCTAAAATCCATCGTAGGTCACAACCATAGGTGGTGAGTTTTGTTCAGAATATCGTTTCGCTTTAGACTACCGAATTTGAGCCTGGTCCGATGTCGTCGATCGGGTCCGCCGGTACTAGTTGCATCACCGTTTAGCCTTCTGTTTGGACTTCTGCTTGTCCAATCGATCCAGAAATACTCCACTAATAAATTCCGCATCATTCTCCTCCACTTGAGAAGAACTCGTCCTCGAGTTAAAATCAGAATCTAGATATAACGGTTCTGTGGACTCATGAAACGGTGACAAATCAGCAATATTGAAAGTGTTGAATATGCCCATACTATGTGGAAGGTCTATAACATAGGCATTATCATTAATCTTCTTGCTGATAGTGTAAGGCCTATACTTTTTTTTGCTGCAATTTGCTGTAAGATCCAACTGGTAATCGCCCTTTACGAAGAAAAACCATGACTTGATCAACTACCTCAAACACCTGCTTCCGCCTGTGTTTATTTGTTGCAGTTTATACTTCAGATTAGCTTCCTCCAGCTTCTGTTTAACTTCATGATGTACTTCCACAATCTATTTAGTCATATGATCCGCTGCTACACTCTTATCCGCTTGCTTAGGTAACCGTACCAAATCCAGAATATGTTGAGATGCCTTTGTATAAACAACAGAAAAAGGCGACGTATCAATAGAACTATAAACTGCATTATTATAAGCAAACTCTGCCTGTGATAAAGCAACATCCCACTGCTTCGGCTTATCTCCACAAATGCTTCGAATCAAATTTCCCAGAGTCCTATTAACCACCTCTATTTGTCCATCTGTCTGCGGATGAACAGTACTACTAAAATTCAAATATGAATCAAACAGTTTTCATAAAGTTCGCCAAAAATGCCCTAGATATTTGCTATCCCTATCTGAGGTAATAGACTTAGGAACGCCGTGTAAACGAACCACTTCCTTAAAGAATAACTTGGCCACAATTACTACATCAGAAGTCTTCCTACAAGGAATGAAGTGCGCCATCTTGAAAAATCTATCAACCACAACAAATACAGAATCCACACCTCTTTGTGTCCGTGGTAAACCAAGCACAAAATCCATGGATAGATCTTCCCATATATTATCAGGAACAGATAAAGGCATATACAAACCTGTATTCTTATATTGCCTCTTAGCAGTTTGACAAACATAACATTTTTGTACGTACCTGCTAACATCTCGATATAATTAGGGCCAATAAAATCGCTTCCGGACTGCAGCAATAGTTTTATCACGACCTAAATGTGCAACTAATCCTCCATCATGTAAATCACGAATTACCTTCTCACGTAATGATATCCGAGGAAGGCAAAGCTGATTCCCACGCATCAGATAATCATAATGCATATAAAATTCTTGCACAGGTTGACCAGCAGCACATTACTCCTAAATTTGCCCAAAGTCATCATCATCTGCATAACAGTTTTTCAACTGCTCAAACCCCAGAATATTTTGACTTAATGTAATTAACAAACCAGTTCTTCTACTTAATGCATCTATCACGATATTATGCACACCTGACTTATGTTGTAATCTAAAAGGAAATTTTTGTAAAAATTGACACCATCGAGCATGCATATCTTTGCTAATCCTCTTCTGACTATTCAGATATTTCAAAGCTTCATGATCAGAATAAAGGATAAATTCTTTCCCAATCAGATAATGCTCCCATGTTTTCAAAGCCCTTACAACAGAATAGAACTCTTTATCATAAGTGATCCACTTCTGCCTTGCGTCACTGAGTTTCTCACTAAAATAACAAACTGGTCTGCACTCTTAAGATAAAATAGCTCCTATACCCACTCCACTAGCATCACAGTCCACTTCAAACAGTTTATCAAAATCAGATAAAGCAAGAACAGGCGCAGTACATAATTTTTCCTTTAAAATAGCAAAACTATTCTTGGCTTCCTCTCCCCATAGAAATTTACCTTTCTTCCTACATTCAGTAATTGTGGCTGCGATAGTACTAAAATTCTTAATAAATCGCTAATAAAAAGTAACTAACCCATGAAAACTCCTAACTTCAGACACTGTTTTAGAAGTCAGCCATTCTCTAATTGCTCTTATCTTCGCTTCATTTACTTCTATTCCTTCAGCAGAAATAATAAACCCTAAGAATAACAGCTTATTAGTTAGAAAACTGCACTTTTTAAGATTAACATACAGCTTATTAATTTACAATATTGTCAACACCTCCCTTAAGTGCATCAGATAATCCTCCTCATTCTTACTATAAATTAAGATATCATCAAAATAAACTATAACAAATTTGCCAATAAAAGATTTCAGAACCCGAGTCATAAGCCTCATGAAAGTGCTCGGAGCATTGGAAAGCCCGAAAGGCATCACCAAACATTCATACAGCCCCTCTTTTATCTTGAAAGCTGTTTTCCACTCATCTCCGAATCGAATCCGAATCTAATGGTACCCATTCTTCAAATCCAGCTTCGAGAATCACTTAGCACCGTGCAACCTATCCAGCATGTCATCTAATCTCGGAATTGGAAACTTGTAACCCACGGTTATTTTGTTGATGGCTCTGCTGTCTATACACATTCTCCAACTCCCATCTTTCTTAAGAGTTAACAAAGTCGGAATAGCACACGGGCTCATGCTATTCTCAATATGCCGAATCGAATCCGAATCTAATGGTACCCATTCTTCAAATCCAGCTTCGAGAATCACTTAGCACCGTGCAACCTATCCAGTATGTCATCTAATCTCGGAATTGGAAACTTGTAACCCACGGTTATTTTGTTGATGGCTCTGCTGTCTATACACATTCTCCAACTCCCATCTTTCTTAAGAGTTAACAAAGCCGGAATAGCACACGGGCTCATGCTATTCTCAATATGCCCCTCTCGCAACAACTCCTCCACCTTCTCTTTCAGAATTTCACTCTCCTTAGGACTCATCCTGTAGTACAGTAAATTAGACAAACTAGCACCAGGAATTAAGTCGATATGGTGCTGAATATCGTGCATAGGTGGCAACCCATCAGAAATCTCCTCAGGCATTAGCTCACAAAACTCCTTCAATAAAGGCTTAACTGATTCGGGTTGCTCCTCCACTTGTAATTCAGCTTCAGTCTCCACTGCTTGTTTCACGACCAGCACGTGAATCTATCAGGTCTCCTTAATCTCAGCTTCAAATTTCCTTATAAGGGTAAGGAAATTATTTTCAGCAACTCGTTTCCCTTTATTCTTCAATGGCAGCAACGTATACTTCACTCTATCTTTCATGAGATTATACTGATTACTTCTTTCTGAATGTTGAGCATCTATATCAAATTGCCACGGCCTCCCAAACAACACGTGAGATACGTCCATGTCTACCACATCACAATACAGCTCATCATGATACTTACCGATAGAGAATGGAATTTTACATCGCTCAGTCACCTGGATGCTTTTCGCTCCAGCTTTAATCTATCCTAACGTATAAGGATTAGGATGCTTCTTCACAAGTATTCTCAGCTTCCTCACTGTCTCCTTCCCAATGATATTCTTCATGCTTTCACTATCAATAACCATAGAAAATTTTGCCTAGAATGGTGCACCTCGTTCGGAATAAATGATGGCACTACAAATTATCTTCCTATTTTGGGGCTAACATCATCCTACACACCACACAGTTTACTTTTTCATATTCTTCATCTTCAAAATCATCTTCCTTACCATCTAGATCATAGTAAAATCCATCTACCTCGTCTTCTCTTGCTGTCACGTTTACGGTTTTTCTCTGAGGACATTCATTAGATCGATGCCCAAGTTGATTACACCGGTAACATTTTATCGCGGCTGGTTTAGCATAAGGATTTGAGTTCGCAGTTTTCAGTGCTTGCATTCCCTTATCCTTCGGCTCATTCATAGGTCGCTTTTCGACCGCCTTATCCTCTTGACTTCTCCCTAAGTTGTAGCGGTTGCTGAAGCCGCTTTTCTCTATCGAACTGTTCAAACTGCTACCGCGATAATTTTCATGAGGTTTTTTGTAGCCTCTTTTTCTCCTCTTTTGTTGCATCAATTCTGCCTTCATCGCCATATTCTTGACTTCAGTTAAATTTCGTAGGAACTACACTCCAATTTTATCTCGAATGAAGGGTTTCAAACTATCAAGATATCTAGTCACATGTTGTCCCTCCGTCTCCGATAAATTACTCCGTTCCGCCAATCTCATAAATCCGGCCGTATACTCATGTACAATCCGATTGCCCTGATGGCAACGTTGGTACTGCTGGAACATAATCTACTCATAGTCGGGTGGAAGGAATTTCTGTTTCAGCAGCCTCCTCATTCTAGTCCAAGTTTGAACTCTCTCTTTTCCTTCTCGCGCCCTCCTATTCTGCAACATCTCCCACCATGCAAACACATCCCCCTTTAATCTACAGGCCACTAGTCGCACCCTTTTCTCACCAGGGATCTCCATATAATCAAAAATTTGTCTATATCAGCAATCCAATCTAAAAATTCTTCTATGCACAGACTTCCATTAAATTAAGGGATATCGACTTTTAATTTAAAGTCGTTACCTTCACGATCGTTGTAACGCCGTCTTCCATCTCTCCTATCTCCATGACGATTTCTACCACCATAATCAGCACGTTCCTCATCAAAAAATTCCTTTTCTTCTTCTTCCGAACTCTCTAAAAACAGAGGGTTATCCTGCCTGCGAACGGGAACAGGCCTATTAATAGGATTACCGCGAGCAAGATCTACACCCAGCCTTCTGTCATTTCGACGATTCCGGTTCACATCAACGCTGAGACCTTCAAACCGATCTACTAATTCGTCAAATTGTTATTCGAAACGATGAAGACTTTGATCGAATTATTGATCCAAGCGTTCCATTAACCGCTGCTCCAAACGTTGCAGCACGTCGTCCCCAAGATTTGGGGGTACAGTCTCCTGATCATTGTCACGAAGACCACCGCTAGATGCCATAAGCTTTGATATCACCTGACGCAGTGTTCAGCGAATAATTCAAACAAAACCTTGCTTAGAGAGAAAAATCTTGAAATTCAATATTAACGATAACAATGTTTTGTCTTCAAAACGAAATCCTAAACACCCTCTTATAGGGTTAAACCTAATTATAATAGGAAACCTAATCATAATAGTAAACATAATCATAATAGAAAAGTTAACAAGTATCAAATAGCAAAAATCACAAAACTGCCATTACGAAATTAACTCATAAAAATATTAAAATAATAGAAAAACCCATCTAAACGATCTCGAATCGCTAAAATCCATCATAGGTCACGGCCATAGGTGGTGAGTTTTTGTTTAGAACGCCGTTTCACTTTAGACGACCGAATTTGAGCCCGATCCGATGTCGTCAATCGGGTCCGCCGATACTAGTCGCATCACCGTTTAGCCTTCCATTTGGACTTCTGTTTATTCAATCGGTCCAAAAACGCTCCACTAATAAATTCCGCATCATTTGCTAACCAATCAATCTTTTACTATAACTGTTGATTTTGCTCTAGTTTCACTTGGGCACAATTTTGTAGCTCAAATGGGTTCTTGTGGCTTTTCATGTAAAAGTTTAATTTTTTTCGAATTTAAACAAATGAGGAGTTATTTGACTCACTGAAGAACTTCGTTTTTTGAATTTTCTTTCTACCAGACTCCACATTCTAAATTTTGAAGGTCTCTTGAGGTGAATTATCCACTATTTCTTTCGATGTGGCTTTTAAGTTTTGTCCAGGAGCTAAGGCATTTTCTCTTAAGGGGAATCCGCAATTTCGTCCGTCGTGGCTTTTCGCCAGTTCTGCCCGAACCAAAGATGGTCGAATTCCGTGGCCAGTTCAGCCTGCTGGGATTATCTATCCAGAAAATAAATAAGATCATCCTCAAGTATCCGCGTCTTGCCAAGTTGGACGAGAAGTTGGTGATCTTTTACATTGGTTACGAAGAGTTCAAGAAAAAGATTAAAGAATGGATCATCAGTCACATGAAGGAAACGGTCAGGCATCAACAAACTGGCAGATTGAAGAATGGGTCGGCTAGTCTCGAGCTGGAGGTAAGCGAAATACTGATGAGGTCAAACTGTGATGATCTGATCTGAAGTGTGGAACCGATGGAGTTCGACAAGAGCGTCCTCATCTGGCACATCGCCACGGAGCTCTGCTATACAGGGACCGAGGCAGGATGCATGGCGCAATCAGTGAGGACCTCTGGGCATTCAAGATGAGTAAGTTGGTCTCTCGGTACATGCTCTATCTTATACTATTCCATCCCTCCATATAGCCAACAGGGATAGGGGTGCTCCGATACAAAGATACTTCGGTCGAGATTCAGAAGTTCTTCGAGGAGAAGGTAGGGGAGACGTCAAAGAACGAAGGCAGCGTCTCATCGGTCGTCATTAAGTGGGTAAAGATAATATTCAAGAAAGAGAAACATTTCCACGCTGTTGATCATTTCTGCACTGGTGTTAAAAGCTGCAATAAGAGCCACAAGTCAGGAGAGTCGCGCAATCTGTGCAAATTCTGCTGTCTTCTGCTCCAAATGAGAACTGACCTCCCCAGGACGAAGATGCGCAGAGGCGAAAACAGGTCAGTGTTGTTTGACGTGTGCCATCTTGCATCCCAGTTGATTGGCGTGGACATGAAATGGGGGTTGATCGACAAGGTCTGGGCGAAGTTGCTGATATACGCGGCTCGCCAATGCAAAGGCCACGAACACTGCGAGAGCCCGAGCAGAGGAGGAGAGCTTCTCGGCCATATTTGGCTTCGCATGGCGCATCTCGGCATTGCGGAGGCAGTAGATATTCCGAACCCAAGGCCCTGCCAAACTGATCAAATACTAGATGTTTCAGGTGGAAGGTGTCTTTTGGTTTAACCCTAATGTTATTAGAGTAAAGTAGACAAATAAAGGAAGCTCGTCATCATCTTGATGAGATGGTGAGGGAGTCGTTTCAATATTTATTGTTCATGGAGTCTGTCAGGAAGTAATGAAACTGTGTACCTGTTGTTAATCACCGAAGGCATTGTTACCCTGAACTGAAGCCAGCCAAATTGGCACGGAGAATTCGGGTCCCTTCTCCGCTCAAAGTGGTTAGTAACTTTTCAAATGGTGATTTGGTTAGCAACTCCTTAACGTAATTAATTTTCAATACAGTTTGTAAATCTTTAGTTTTGAGAAAGCAATTATGCATTCATCGGCAAGACTAAGACCGGTAACATTTTCAAAGTGATTCGTAAGTTCCAATTAGAAGAAGTAACTTTCAACCTATCAAAAATTAGTAGCCAGCTTGTTCATGCAGTTAATAACTTTTTACTTAGAAAAATCTAGTTTGGAGCCGACATTTGTGTGTTTATAACTTTTAGTTATATCTTTCCCTCATTAATTTCAACATACAAAACAATATTTTAAGTTTCGAAAAAGGATGAAAAACTCATTGCATACGATTTGACGTGACAATATTTGAATACTTTTAAAAGTTTCTAGTGCTTCGTTAAAAACAAAAGTCAGAGATGAGCACCGCAAAATTTATAGAAAATTAAAATAGTTAATTATGCCTATTAATATAAATTCGACTCATCTCCATTAATTATGCCCATCTAAGAGAGAAGCCTTTCCTCTACAAATAAAGTTTTAAAGGTTTTGTAAGTAGTAAAAGAAAACTTTAGCACATTCAATACGCTTTAATGAGAGGAGCCTTTCTTCCACAAATAAAAGTTTAAAATTTTGGTAAATCAAACTATAGATATTTGAGGTATATTATTAAAGTCTCGATCTAATTACAAACATCTTATAGTATTGTAGACTTTTATATTGTAAAATGAACTAGGATCAATAATTATGTGATAAAAAAATTTATTTCAAAATATATATAAACTCGTCATGATTCCTAATATATACAAAATAAATTTCATTAGGCTATACACAATAAGATCGATAGTATTTTCACTCAAGTTGAATAAATAAGCGTCAGAAAGAAATTGCTGTTTTATTTTTTATTTTTCCTTTCATCTACTAACGAAATAGAATGGTATAACTGATTAACTTTCAATTAGTTTCAAAATATCACCACTTACTTTTCAATTATGTCAGGCATTTTTGGGACGTAGCAATTCAGATTCATATAATTTGAAAAGGCCTAAGTCCAAAAAAACACCAACTTTAGATCGAGTGACAATTTTAGCCTCAATATTTTTTGTCTCATAAAAAATCACCAATTTTCATTTAGATCTCAAATTTGGCCCCCCTTTACTTAACACCATTGATTTTCCAACTTGACTATTCCACCTCAGTAATAAATTCACGTGGCTTACTGAGTATTTTTAAAGAACTATTCGTTATCTTCTTCTTTGAGACACAGCTTAAAGAATAACGGCGAAACTATTCGTCTCCGTCACTTCACCGGTAGTCAAAAAGATTTCCAAATTAAATCCCTTTGGTCAAATTTCGTCATTTTGTCGTAATATAAAGTTTTAGACCACCGCACGTTAACAGACGCCGTAGACGAGATCTGGGACGAGATCCGCCAAGCTCACAATCATAACCTTTTTTCTCAAATAAGGGTGACTTCGGATAGAGAGAGTCAACGAGGGGCTAGATTTGGGATAATGATGAAAGTTAATGATTTTTTATGAGACAAAAAAAGTTGAGGCCATAAGTATCACTTAATCTAAAATTGGTGTTTTTTTATGATATAAAAAATAATTGGGATCAGAATTGTTGCTTGACCTAAAATTTGTGTTTTTTTTATAATTAACCCAATTTGAAAAGGTACATATATGCTACCTTTAGCCATCCAAATGATCGTCGCACTCCGCCGAGTCGAGGCTTTGCCTTTTGTACTAAGGAAACTTGTTTGATAGTTGATCGTTTTTTTTTTAAATATAACTCTTGTTCATTTTTCTTAACAAAGGGCTAAACCATACGCACGCATAGAGTGCAATGTTCTATACTACATCAGACAATTTGTAATAACATTTTAGTATTTTTTTCGATTTTTGAATTTTTTCCTTTTTTTTCTTTTTTCCCTATTTTCCTTCTCTTTATTTTTCAGCAATAGTTGGCGAGGGTCGTCGAGCCCTCACCGGCTATGGGCCAGGACTGCCAAACCCTAGTCGGTCGCGAGCAAGGGCAGCAACGCCCTTGCTGGCCACGAGCGAGGATCGCGGCCCTCCCCCAGATCTAGGCGAGGCCATCACAACTGCCACAACGGGCGAGGGCTGAGGCAGCCTTGCCGGCTACTATTGAAAAAAAAAAGGAAAATAATTAATAAAAAAATTCAAAAAAATATCAAAATATTATTAACGCTAGCCATGTCCCGTAAGAAGGCCTGTGTCCATGTAAGCGAATTCTGGCCAAAATTGACCGAATGAACTCAATTGATAAAAGAGGAAAATGTTTATAACTCGATTGACAAAATTAAAAAATTTATGACTTAATTGGCAAAAATGCAATAGTTATAGGACTTTTTGGACAATTTTCCCTAATAATAATATCCATCGTGGTATGACCGAACTAATGTATAATTAAATATTCTATAATTACTTTTAAATAAAAGTTGCCATCGGCTTGGTAATCGTAGGAGAAGTAAAAAAAAACTGATCTGTATCCCCATATGGTTCATAAAAGTAGGAAACTGGATATTCAATCTAAGTGGTTGGTTTTCTGTCTTTTTATCTCCATAATATCATCCAGCAAGTTCTCCACATCTTGAAAGTTAGCCACAAAATTGAATTCACCAAGCGCAAAATTATTTTTAAACGGTATTGTTATCTGATTTTGCCCAAATCTACTTGAGTTTCAATTTGTTAGTAATGTCATATTTCTTTTACATCATGTTTATGAAGAGGAGTGATAATACGAATATCAACGCGAATACCTTTGGTGATTTATAAGATTGTTCTCGAAAATAAAAATTTCATTTCTTTAATTCTCTGAGATTATTCATTCCTACCATTTTTTTTTCATACTGGAATTACAGAGATTCACAACTAATGCAATAATACAACTAATTCTCTGAGTTTAGTATTTAATCCTTTGATTAGACATTACTTTCCGGTTTGACAGCTAAATAAAAAGAAATATTATGGAAATGAACTTCACTTGCAAATTACTTAGACGTCAACGCTTGGCTTAGCAACAGCAAAAGTTTAGCAAATCAAAAATCACTTTTTTTTCTAACGGTTATCACAAAACATTTTCTTGCATATGAAATTTCCTAATTTTATACGTAATTAATTTGATCACTCTAAATAGTTAGAAAAACCGAAAGGGAAGCAGAAAATGCCTTTGAGGTTCGGTAATTTTGTGTATTTTCATACAGATTTGGCAAAAAAGTAAAAGTTAACAAAAGATTAGTTCAAAATTTCGAAGGGATGAAGAGGTAGGACAGGATCTAAAGCAAAATCATTTTCTTCTATTATTTTCTAAGGAAATTAGATTGCTTTTCCCCACAAACTGTATGTTTATGTGTAATTTGTCTCCATCGCTGCCGCTGAATTGTCGACAGCGTGCTTTCACGCTCGCATGCGACTAGTAAAGCATGTGTTCCAGCCTCAAATCATATGCATTCGAAGACATGATTACTCAGGCTCACAAGAGAACTGGGCATGCTTTGTTCAGTCAGCCTGTGAATATATGTTGCTGGACATGAAACGAGCTGCGAGTTTTATGGGCCGAAAGCTCGAGATTAAAGTTTAGCGAATTGAGGGAAGACATTAGGAAGAAAACGCACTATTCGTTCCATGAAGCACCGAAGAAGCACGTAAGTATGCAAATGATCTCGTTCTTTCGTTGACTGACACTGGCACGTACACTGCCCAGTGGAGAGAAAGTGGGGGAGGTAGCGGCACACTGAGAAACTTTCTGCAGTATGATCAAGACCAACAAAAGTTGCTATTCAACATAGAGTTTATGGGAGAAGTTGAGAATTTGGTCGCAAACTTGCTGTGCTCTCTCCTCGTGGATGAAAGAGTGCCGATCTAGAATGACGGCCTGGAGATCGGGAACGAGGTTCCTGAACACGTTTCCTTGCATGTAGTCCTTGGTACAGTAGCCGAGTCGTCGGGAACGAGGTTCTTTGATAAATAAATATATAAGGATCATTTGGTAGACCAAGGAAGTTCAAATCTAGCAACAAAATATAAAATGCAAAATGTAGGTTTTCAAAAGTGAGGATGTAAATTGATGTATGGACTGAAAAATGAGAACGATTAATAAGATTGACTCAATATAATGGCCATGTTTTCTTTCCCCTCCTGTTTGGAGGAAAGGAAACTTCATTCAACCACACTTCTCATTAGTGGATTACAACCGTAGACATTTCTCATATTAATATAATTTAGTTTATTTTACATATGATTGATATGATTGATGCCTGCAACATCTAATCCATCAATCGAAAGGATGATTGGAGCAATTTTTTCGCTAACCCTTTTTTTGGACCTTTGATTAGCACAGCCTGAATTCCAGGTGAGTTCTGTAACTATATCGCGAAACCAAAAATCCACACATATCATAAGCATCATCCGAACTTCGTATCATCATTTGAACATCAATTGACAATAGGAATTTAGGCAGCCAAAAAAGAATATTTGTTTGTTTCGAGGAGAGTCCAAATATTTCTTTTTTCTTTTTTCTTTTTGCTAATTTGGGATAAACTCATGTTAGTATTAGGTTTGCCTCTTATACATTTTCACGTTAATTCATGCCGATATATGAAATATCGTATATAACTTTTATTGAACAAGTCCAAAAGAAATTGAATTACGACACAAATACATAGTAATTCTTGCCAATGTACAAGGTAATCGGGTCGCTGCGTTATTGTGTTCGGATATCGTCGTTACGATGGAATATTTTGTTGTTCAAAAAAAAATAATGGCAAATTTGGGGGCGATGAATATCGACCGTGAAACAGACCAAAAGTAGACAAAAAGAAGTGAAGAGGGTCGTCTGAAAGTCAGCTGCTAAGGTCAAACAAGTGATGGGGTTGCACCAGCAGAAGGTAAACAAAAAGACAAACTCAAACGTTGTCCAGAAGCTCACCTCTCTGCTTGACAAACCTGTCATTCCGACAACGTTGTCCAAAGAGCTTACCTCTTATCTCTCACGTCTCTCAGAGTGCCACAACGAACATGCAAGCAATGTTGTCCAAGCTTTGCTTATTGCTTTTACTGTTTGGAAGCACCATCGGCACTACTCCTTCCTCGTTCGACTCGATCGATCAAGGGTATCGGAATTGGGTGAGACAGATGGGTTCGGGTTCGGGCTCGGGCTCGTCTTTCTATGGTTGTCTGTTCAAGAAGGCCAAGAACAGGCTCAAGCCGTGCTTGAGGCTGAGAGTGAGCAAGAAACCGAGGTCAGGAGGATTTGCTTCGGTGGGAGCAGCTCTACGTTCAGTGCCGATAGTCAATACTTGCCGGGTGGTGATCTCCATTAGTGCAGGAACTTACAGGTTAGTGTTAATTGTACATAGTCCGAAACAAACCCGATCAATGCAAAGGCATGGATGAGCAGGACCTCACGCCGAACCTGAAACTCCTTACGAGGCCAGTAGATGAGTGAAAAATTGTTAAATTCTTTTATACGGAATTATCAGACCTAGGCATGCCGGTCTCAAGAATGGAATTGTTTCCTAAGTCAATCCATTTTGCCCTTTGAGCCGAACTGGGAGGAGCGATCCAGTCACTAGGTTCGTTAGAATGATATAGTCTACCCATCTAGCTGCACCGATTACATGTGCATATTATAACAAACGGTTACGCACTTTACTTTATCAAGGTCAAATATTTGAAATTCAATTCCCTGTCTCTCTTTTCAATGTTTTAAGGATTATCACAAGTGTGTTCGGTTTAGCTTTTCCAAAGGACTTTGGGCATCCAAATCTTAATCTAGTCCGATGTCCTAAAGAAACGAGTAAGTTAGTGGACTAAGTTATAAAGGCGTAGGTTTCTAACACCCCCCCTCCCCAATTTCCCCCTTAGGGAGCTACTATGTTTTGAAGCCCCTTTAGTCTTGTAATTGGGCCCGATCTTAATGAAAGGGAAGCAGACCGTTGTGACCATTTCCAAAATCCCTTAGCCCAATGTAACTATCACCCAGCATTTGATATATATATAAGTATATCTACATGTAAATTTATGTGCGTGAGGTTAGCGCTTAAATGTTGATAAATGAATGGGCTTTATAAATTGAATACATACCTTCAATTTTCTGGTCCTCTCTAATTCCGTTTTCTTTTATTGAGCATAGAGAGAAAGTTGAGATCCCTGCAACCATGGCTTACGTGACCGTGAAAGGAGCAGGCGCGGACAAGACGGTCGTAGAGTGGGACGACACAGCAGACAGAATCGGACCCAACGGTCGCCCACTGGGCACGTTCGCTTCGGCCACATTCGCTGTCAACTCGCCCTTCTTCATTGCCAAGAACATCACCTTCAAGGTGCTTCACTGTGGGGTCTGGATGCGGATCCCAGTTTTTATTATTGATATAGGTATGTTTTCTTCTGGCATTGATCCGAATCGTTTTGTGATAGAACAAAGCCCCATTGCCCTCGTCGGGAGCGCTAGGAAAGCAGGCGGTGGCGCTCCGCATCTCCGCGGACTCGGCGGCCTTCGTGGGATGCCGTTTCATCGGCTCACAGGACACGCTCTACGACCACGTGGGAAGGCATTACTTCAGGGACTGCTACGTCGAGGGGTCCGTGGACTTCGTGTTTGGGAACGGCTTGTCGTTCTACTGGGGCTGCCATCTGCATGCCGTGAGCGACAGCTACGGAGCCGTGACGGCGCAGAAGAGGGAGAGCCTGCTGGAGGAGACGGGGTTCTCGTTCGTGGGGTGCAAGGTGACGGGGTCGGGCGCGCTGTTCCTCGGCCGAGCGTGGGGCACTTTCTCCCGGGTGGTCTTCGCGCACACCTACATGGATCGGATCATCACCCCGGAAGGATGGTACGACTGGGGCGACAAGAACAGAGACATGTAAGCAAGTTTTCTCACCTTATCCATCAAGAATGCTCGCATGGATCAAAGATAATTCCATTGTGATGCGAATCTGTGCGATGCAGGACGGTGTTTTACGGGCAATACAAGTGCATGGGACCGGGGGCTTCCTACGGCGGGCGAGTACCGTGGTCGAGGGAGCTCACTCCTGAAGAGGCCAAGCCCTTCGTTTCCCTCGACTTCATCGATGCCCGCGATTGGCTCTCTCCTGCTCTGGCCAAATGTTGAATGCTCTCGTCTTGCTTTTTCTTCTTTCTTTTCATTTTTTCGTCTTTCGACTGTTCTGCCGATCATGCACGATGATCTCGATGTGTCGGATTCGTCAACGACTGCTTGCTCCCCATCGATGCGAGAGCTACGTATCTCTCTCTCTCTAGTTTCTTTCTTTATCAGCGACAATTTAATGCAACGCACGGAGATCACGTGTGTAGAGACTTGCCATTTCAAGTTGGCGCATATCTCGCTTCAATAAGATTATATCTACACATCGTTCTCAAATTTCCACTTTGTACGCATCATAATTCGCTCGATGCCGATCAAATACTGCAAGCAAAGCTAAAGCCGTATCGGTTACGGGGTAATCTTATTCCACATTTCACATGGACAGAACAGTCCTCGCACATTCGTGGAATCAGTCGAGCCAAAGATCCGACTAATCAACGTTTCTGTGCTTTTAAGTGAATATATTCCATAAGAGAACTCTTTAGGGATGATGTGTCTAAACATCAATCGTCGGGCATCAAGTAGAAAATAGGTCCCATTTGACGCACGCAATTTAATGCGATGTGCCCCAATCATAGCAAACTAGCAGTACGCGTTGGTCCTGTCCCATGAAGCCAGCTTCAAGTTCCTTGTCGCTCCGTGATGGGCTCTTTTGATTAATGATCACCTAACTTCTGCATTTGTCCATCTCGCTTTTCAATTGAAACAAAAGCCGCTTTTAGGGAAAAAGGTTCATTCAATGTCAAAAAAATGACCCACCTCACTTATAAAGTATAGGAAAATAAAGGCAAGTGGAAAGCATGGACCGTGCAATTTATTATAAAATTCCGCCGGTAGAAACGGAAGCAACAATAATAATAATGCAGAGAATTTGCTTTTACGAGCGATCTCGTTTCATGATAAATGTATAATTTTTAAATATATTATATTATTTGACCAAAAAAATATGTACATTAGATTGATTTCATTTATCCAATATCGGCCAGTGTATACACAACATAAAAGGAAGATCTCATTATGGACGCATTAATTGTTGCCCGTGGTAGAGTGATTATGAATTTTTTTAATATACTCGCTATTAGATGTTTTCAGAATTGTTATTTTCACTTTATTATTTTGAAATTATTTCGACCTCATTATCTTGGTAGCACAATTTATTTCAAAAGCCAAAACCCCGATACTTCTATCGAGACCTTCCAAAATCCGAATTATTATGGACATCGAGTCTACAATATTTTCATGAGCTGTTCTCCGATTATTCTTTTACTTTTTGGATATGTCAAGAGGTTTACCGATTACCGTTGGGTCAAACATCCTCGAGACGGATTAGAACATCTCGAGATTAGGGCCCTTCTGACTGAATCTCGCACCTTAATAATAGCTAACTTCACTTAACGTTCATAACAACAAATGTTTCTTGTCGATCGCAACTCTCTTATCGCTAGTAGTCATGAATGAACCATCGATTATTTCGCGACCTCGTGAATTTGTTGCCACAAATGCGCTCAGGTAACATTTTCAGTATTAAAAATTTACCACCCATCTATGTTATTCGAGTATTTTCATCTCTTTCTTTTTTTCTTGGGAAAAGTACCAAAAAAGTCATAAACCTATTGTATTGGTACCAATTCAATCATAAACCTTTCAATTTGACCAATTTAGTCCTAAATCTTTTCATATTGATACCAATTTAGTCCATCCAGCCAATTTAGGTCAGAAATCGCTGATGTGGATGCCAACAGTCCTACATGACACCACCGGCACTGACGTGGACAAAATTTATAATTTTTTGATAATTTTTTCAAAATTTTTAATGTCTTTTTTTCTCTTTTTTTTTAATTTCCAAGAACTGGTTGGCCAGCGAGGTCGCCAGCCGACCATCGCCGGCCACAGATGAGGACTGGCAACCCTTGCCTGGTCTGGGCGAGGGCGCCCTTGTCAGCCCCGAGCGAGGGCCAAAACCCTCGTCTGTTGGCTAGCAAGGGAAGCAACGCCATCGCCCGGACTAGGCGAGGGCGTGGCGGCCCTTGCCTGGATCTAGGTGAGGGCACGGGGCCCTTGCCGGTCAATCAATTATGGGAAAAGGAAAAAATAATTAAAAAAATAAAAATATTTGAAAAATCTGAAAAAATTATTTAAAAATTATAAAATTTGTCCACATTAGCACCGACAGTGCCATGTAGGACCGCCGGCGTCCATGTCAGCGATTTCCTGCCTAAATTGACCGGACGGACTGAATTGATACCAATATGATAGGTTTTATGACTTTTTTAATACTTTTTCCTTCTTTCTTTCTTTGACATTAGGGGGAGAAAGCGATTATGAAGAGTCGATTCTTATGATCTTTGCGATGAATCAACTTCTCCCCCACGATACCATCCCAAGGATGTGGAGCAGTCAGCCCGTTTATCACTTGAAACAAGCTTTGGCAAAGTTGATCCCTAATGGGGCCGATCTCGAAAGTGAAATGTTAGGTGAGTTTGAGAAATGACTTTGCTCAGTACACTCCGCTCCTAACCAAGCTGATATGATTATACATAACAATTGAAGTAATTGACGAGTGAGCTTTGGGAATGGCAACTTCAGCCCCAACCTCGGCAAGCCCTAGCTGGATCATTCGAGCATGCTGTTTTCACGGTCGCCTGGAGCAAGCATATCTAAGCTCGTCTGGTGATCACTTCTCCCGTGTTCACGACGTTGGGTCCTTAATAAATGAAGGAGATTCTTATAGATGAGGTGAGAGCATCGCCAACTCCAAGATTGCTAGAGATAAACAGCAAGGGGAGAAGTTGGGGGAGCAGTGGGCATGCTCAATTAATGAGCAGGCTATTGAGATACACGTATGGATTGTATTAAGTAAGTCTCGTATTAGAGAATTGGTGTGATGTAGAGCAATTGATATATCTTAGTTGTCCCAGAATTTATTGGTTTAAGTTTTTAAGTAAATGTGGGTCCAATTGAATATATTAATAAATTCGAACTTGGGCTCCCTTTTGACACGCTCACAACAAATGGTATCAAAGCCAATGCTTGATTGGTGCTCCAATCCCAATCTATTGCGAAACCGATGGTTTGACACCAACCCCAATTTTGTTTCAATGCTTGGCAAATACCTCAAGCAATAAATATCATGATTTTTAGTTGATCCATAATTCATTAATTTAAACTTTGGAGTGATGATGGATTCAACTAGATGCGTTGATAAGTTTAGATCTAAGCTCTCCTCTTAGTAATCTTTTCGGTTGAATGTATCGTATTTCTGCTGCGCGCTCCCAACACAGACTTGGGCGATTTGAGCTTAGCGCATGGGATTTAAAGATGCATGCCCATGCCCACTCAACGTGAAAAGATTATTAAATTCTCCACACGCAAATAGTCTGATCTGACCATGCCCAGGTGAGCAAATCGAGTTCAAGAAGCGAACTACTTACCAAAGTCCGTCCGTTTGGACCGTTAGGCCACTTGGCACTAGAGGAGCCCATCAAGCCACCGCACCCACGATCATCTTTTATTAGTAGCAATTAAGCTCGTGCGACAAAAGGTTCGAAATCGTTAAATCAAGATGGCTGGACAGGATACATGGTGCGTATTAGAGGTCACATGTTATACTTCGGATATTTTGGAAATGCTTGTATGAACCGTATATTCATCTAGAGGACAATTATCATGAAATTGTTGAGGGATCTTCTTCTACGTTCTAGTTTAACTGCCTAATAATCGTTTGCATTATCTTTGCTTAGTTAACCAACTAAGAAAACGAACACTAAAAACTCCTTTCAATTTGGATGAACTAGTTATTTTCTGTTTTTTTTTTATTTTCAAGTATTCTTTTAATCTGACATTTAGTAGGCACCACGTGTCTTAAAAAATTATAAAAAAAAAGCTGCGATAGCATTTTTTTAAAACCTAATTGGATGGAATTAACGGGGAACTTAATTATCCTAATTTGAAAAATTTTAAAAATTAATTATATTTTTTAAAAATTTTAAGACTTGATTTCATTTTCATCTTAAATTTTGGAATCTTTTAATGCACTCGTCATCTCTCGTGAATTAATTTTCGGACAAAAATGCTCCACTCTTGTGCTTTGCGGAGCTGACCGCTAAAATTTTTCGCACGAATCTGTCTCACAAATCCCAAGGGAGTGGCGGGGGTTGGAGGGTCACGTTTTCTAAGCAATCGTGTCGGGACAAAATCCTTCGAAGTGGGCCCCACTCGCGACACCCCCGCCCCAACAAACGAGCACGTGGCGGGAGTGGAGGATCCGATTGAATATTGGAGCCCGTGCAATAATAACTGCGGCCGAAAGAAAAAAAGGAGATATTCGAAAAGAACAAAAAAATATTAAAAAATGATAATTATTTTTTTTGGTCGATAAAAAAAATAATGATAATAATAAAAGGAGAAGTCTTTGCGAGAACCCTCCGAGGTACCGGCAACTTCTCCAGGATTATTTAGATTGGGACAAGTAAAATAAGAGACAAAAAATGATTTGACCATCATAGCCTTTCCTTCGTGGACATGGGAATTGCCTGTACCCACCAGAACATTCTCGTGTGTTACGCGGACATGGGAGTCGTCAAGCCCTGCTACCCATCTCTTGATGTCACGGGGGTCGATTTCCGACATCAAATTCTTGGCTCTCCGATGTCGTGGCAGCACGCTTGGGATCGGGGCACACACGATTCCTGCACGGGACCACGGACGCATTTTCGCGAGTCAAGCTACTGCGCATCACGATCCCCATCCGGCCGCGTTGCCCATGAACCGGGGCCATGAAGCCCCCCCGGTTGTGTGCCCGATCACGCCGGTGGCGGAGTTGTGGTCACCTTCCCAGTCATTGCCGACCGAAGCCCGATCGCTATTGAGCACAAGGCCAAGAGTTGCCCAGATGCTCCCGCAAAACGAGCGTTGTGTGAAATTCACAACGTAGGCAAAGAAGCTACCCACAATTTTTATAAATTGAGCAAGGCAATATCGTCTGAGACCGCCGAGGCTTATTATAAGACATGATACACACCCTTATATATGGATGCAGTCACAATGCGAGATAAAAGAAAGGGACATCACTTAGATTGAGCCACCCAAGCTTTTACAAGTGTTCCGATAGTTACAAGCAATTCCTAAACATCCTCTTAGGATATCTCGGCCTTATCATTGGCCAACTACTATATATTTGAAGCCACCCTTATTTTCAGAAACAGTGTTGGGTCACGAGCTTACTCACCGAAACATGGCCTAGGTCATGGCTAGGATACAACACAGCTCACGTGCTGAACTTGGTCGCTGGCAAAAGTAGTGCACGTGATCAATCAAGAGCCTTGAGACAACGACTAATGCCCGTTCCCAAAGCTTGAACCATGTTTGTTCACTGTCCATGCAAGCCATGCTCGCACGTCGTGCTTGTGCACCACGATCGTGAACCAGCAGCCCCTCGGCATTCCGATCGGCAACAATTTGTGCTTTGCCCGAGCTGTGGGATTCTCGTTGGCATCGACCGATCCTCCGGCAATGATATCAATCTATCTCAATCATCCATCGCCATGCTCAAGTACACACAATCTGTGCTTAGGATCCATGCTTGGCACAAGTTCAATGCCATGGTAGATCCATCAAGCCGATGTGTCGATTCAAGGGTTCAACACTTAAATCTTTCGAGAGTAGATTCCGTCACCACGCATTTTCCTCTCGAGAGGAGGGTTGGGATGGGTCTTCTTGCAAGCCCTACCGATCATTCGGTTGGCATTATTCGCTCTGGATCGTGAACGGAAAGGAAGATTGGTCGGGTACCAAAGAAAGAAAGCAATCTTGAAATGACCACGTTGGGTGCAGACCAATCAATCATTATTTAGCTTAACCGTGCTTAATTTTAGTTAATTTTTCCCGCGCAACAGATAATTGAGATGGCTTGTCTTGCTGGGTTGTCGTTTAAATTAAGAAAGGAGAGGAGCAAGTGGGCAACAAAAATCAAAAGATAGCTTCGGCCTTAGGATGACACGTGTCGCTTACTCGTGCTTTGATTCTTGTGGCGGACCAAGCTTTTTCTAGTGCGGAGTCTATCCATCCCCCAATACGCAGAAACTCAAAAGCAAATCCGAGAACGTGCCCACGTACGACCTGATTCGCTCGAGTCTCTTTACCTTTGCCTGGTCAAAGTCAAACGATTATTTTTTTTTGGGTCATTTTATTTACAAATTAGCAAATTTAGGCTTTATTTTGTTTCGCAAAAAATAAATTATTCAGAAAACATTCTTTTCTTAAAAACGGCCGGTCATATCGCTTACAAAAACGAGTGAATGGAAAATGTTTAGATATAAATTATTGACGATAATAAAAATATTTTTCATCAACTAATTATTTCAAGGGATACAAACGATCATTTTCAAGATAATATTTTTCGAATTTTTTTTGTGCGACAGCGGGGACTAAACTTGCTTCCTGAGCATTCTATCACTCGATTTCTTTTTTCCCCAACAACTTTGGTTTGTTAATATTTCAATTATTCCGAGCATTTTGAAGGAGTGCATTAAGTCAAATCCATTTGATAAAGTTTGCATCCGATGCTCTTACATATCTAATTGGTCGTCATAGTTCACTGTATTAAGTTTTGCCTTTTCTAGAAGGAATATTAATCGAGAACCAATCATGGTTTGGTTTTTTAAGTACAAGCTCGTGCTGATTATTCTCGTCGACGTGTTGAGCCATTTGCAATCTAGGTATATGCATGCAAGCATGCATGGAGTGCGATATGCTACCACATCATCAATTAAAAGAGCAATAGATCTCTTTTTAATATTATTTGTCATCGAATGACCTAAAAAGTAAAAAGCTAAATTTCCAATAAATTACTTCGAGTTTAGTATTTTAGTTGTCCCCTTTTTATACACTAGAATCGAGAGATTCACAAACTCGTGCAATATTGCAAGTGATTTTTCTTAGTTTAGCATTCAATTCTTCGATTAGACACGAGTTTTTGGTTTGACAACTAAAAATAAAATTACCAGGGAAATGAGCTTCGCTTGAAATTTACTTAGATATTCGCACTTGACTTAGCAACAATTATATTCAAAATCATTACCGAATCTTTTCTTGGATATAACACTTACGATTGTATATAAGTTCATTTTATGACTAAATCATGCCTCAAATTAGGAAAATAAGATAGGTAAATAAAATACTCCATGAACAACAATACGATTTCTTTTTGTTGCATCATCCAAATGCACGCGATTATAATTAATTTATATATTATGTCAAACGCGAAATTCAATTTCTATCGGTCGCTTTCGCCCTTACCTCGACCCATGGACATGAGGTCCTGGCCCTAGAGTCCATCCTCGGCCACGGGGACCGCGGGACCCGACCCCCCCGAAACCCCGAGCCGTCATCGGTCGGACGTTCAAACGCGGCCTTGAAGGCGCCGGGGACCTCGGCGCCGCGGGCACTCAAAAACGCACGGGGACCGACGGGCAGACCCCGGGCCCACCGCGAAGAAAATCTTCAATGCTTTTTTTCCTTTTTCCCGTTATGGCAAAAGGGAACGCCGGAGAAAATCATCGTAACGCAGGGAAAACGGCAGTTCTAATCACGTCTAAACCCTAGTTTAGTTTTAATTGGGGGTGGTGGGGGTGGGGGTTAAAACAGATTCAAAGCAAAACTCGCTTTCGCTCTCACGCGCCGTATCCGTGTCGTCCTCCTCCTCCTCCCCCCCCCAAACATCCTCCGTCCATCAAACATCCCTCCTCCTTCCGCCCCCACCCCACTTTCCTTACAAAGGAGGAACCCCGGAAAAATCAGGTCAAAATACTTTCCTTTTGTATCCCACCTTTTTTTTTTTGTTTGCGCGTATAAAAAGAAAAAGGAGAAATTGTGCCGGTCACATCCGTTCTTACACAGTCCCAATAGTTTCGCCAATCCCATGTGGCCACTCCATCCCAAAACCCATTAGTCCCCCCCCCCCCCCGCACCAAATCCCCCGCATTTTCCCCCTTCCTCTTTCCTCCCTTCTTCTTCTTCTTCTCCTCCTCCTCCTCCTTCTTCCCTCCCGCACCTCCCAAAATCCCCCAAATTGAAAACCTAGGGTTTTTTGTCCGCTCCTCTGCCTCTGTAAGTTTCGAGTTCCCCGGTTCCGCCCATCGCGGATCGCGCGGTCCGCGATCTCATGGACTTGCTGCAGCAGCAGCGGCAGCGGCGGCGGGAGGAGGAGGAGGAGCGGCGGAAGCAGGAGATTCTCCGGCTGTTCGAGTCGTCCGCCGAGGAGCAGGAGCAGCTGCAGGGCTCCGCCAAGCGCCGCGGCGGCGGCGGCGGCGAGGACCTCGCCGGCGTCGGTCAGCGCAAGGCCGAGGCGGCTCCTCCTCGGGAATCGGACGATCCGCGGCCGGCCGAGCTGCCGCGGGATGCTGCCGGTGCCGCCGCGGCGCCTCCGGAGGGCGGGGCAGCTTCCGTGAGGGCGGCCGGGCTGCCTCCGCCTCCGCCTCTTCCTCCTCCGGTGGGCGGGGGAGCTCCGGCGAAGGCGGGATTGGCAGCGGCCGTGAGTGGTCCGGGGAGGCGGAAGCGCGGCAGGCCGCCGAAAAACGTAGGGGAGGCGAAGGTGTCTCAGCCGGTGGCGAGGAATAAAGCCGAAGATGAGGAGGACGTTTGCTTTATTTGCTTCGATGGTGGCAACCTCGTGTTGTGCGATCGCAGGTGATTTATTTTAGAATTATTTTTTTTCCGGGCTTTGTGGTTGTGATGGTTTGGCGGTTAGAGTTTCAAATATTGCGGTAATCGGAGAATCGGCGGAAAGAAGGGGGACGTTCTGAAGTGAATAGTAGTGGTGCTTTCTTTGGTAAATTAAGATTGGCATTTGAAGCTAAAATCATAAGTCTATACTTGGTTTGGATATCATTTATGAGGCGAACTTGATGTCTAGTTTCGCGGCGAGAAAATGGGAATGTTTAATCTGTGCACCGGGTTCAATTAATGGGTGCTTCCTTCATCCCCCACCAAGACTGTTGGCATTTGAGAAACTGAAATTTGTCTCGTCTGTTTTATTCAATTTTCGGTGTCTCGCTTGAAATGAAAAAAACTGCAAACTTGTTTAGCAAGGTCCGTGAGATGTTTTTTTTTTTCTCAATATGAGGGCCTTTTCCTTGTTTATCCCAAGTTGGATAGGATAACTGAATTTTAATCTTGTCTTAAGTGAATAGGCAGTCTTGACGTGATCGGGGTTTTCGAGGGTTTATGTGGTCCATTATGGTTCATTTGTTGCGATTTCTTAACTGTAGGGGTTGCCCCAAGGCATATCATCCTGCTTGTATCAAACGGGAGGAGGCATTTTTCCGGTCAAGAGCTAAATGGAATTGTGGTATGCCAAACTTTTCCAAACTTTATCGGTTACTCATTAGTTTCTGTTGATTGGCATTTTGTTGTCATTCTTAAACCAGGCTTTAGATCTGACACGACATATTTTTCGAGGGAGAACATTGTTCATTACCACGATATAACCTGTTATTTGCAGTTAAATACTTCAGAGTTCTCAACTTTAGATAGAGTTCAGGCGGTTGGGTGCTATATGAGCATCAATTATTGCCTTTATACTCACTTCGCAATGGAAAGAGAGTTTTTTTCCAGAGACTCGACTCAAGCCTGCGTGCTGTGCAAAATCATGAAAATGTTAAAGTGAATTATTATCTCATGTCAATGTGGAGAATTGATGATCGTGAGAATAATAAGAAGAATGAAAACGACATTTTAAACTGAATGATAAAGCAGTGGATCAAAGGGCAAATCATATATCTACAGCTTGAGCAATGTTGATTTCAATGTATGTTTCAAGGGAGCTAGAATCTGTTGTTGATGTTGGAGGTAATTTGAACCTAATCTTTGACGGTAGATTTACTGAGTATTTTCCATAACAGAGAAGTAGAGTTTTTTACCTACGAGAAAGTGTAGTTTTGGTTGTTTCATGGTCAGACTATCAACTTCTGACACGCACAAAATTGCATTAATACATGCGCGGTGGATATTCCTTTAACATCACTTTCCATTTTTGGGATGGTGGCTGAACTCTTGGACCTGAAAATTATAAAGAATCTGCATGAAAAATCTGTGGCAATGATGACCATACATATTGACATGTTGGACTAACCATTTTGAACACATTTAAGTGCGTAGCACTTGCATGCTTTCGTACGAGTTCATTATGAAAAAACACCAAATAGTTCATGTTGTGAAATTTGGCATAGCTTAGACTAATATGTATTCAAAAGAGAGAAATAAAGACGTATCGAAAGAAATCCAAAAGGTAAGGAAAAAACCACTTACGTGTACAAGCCTCTTCATTGTATTTATATATAGGAAAAAGAGGATAGTAGACCCAAATCTGACCTTCATAAAACACTGTCGGTCCGAAGATACGTCCACATTATCTATTTCACTTGTTGCTTCAATGCTTGGCAAATGAAAAAAGAACTTGTTGCTTCAACTGAACCAAGAAAATGAAATTCTGTGTAAGAGATGCTCCAATGGAGGCACCGTACCTGATTTGTGGTATTATTGCAAATTTTCCTTACTGCATGAGCCTCGATTTCCTTCGTATAATATAATTGGTTGTAGCTTCTTAGTATGCTCAATAAAGCCAGCAAATGAGTTCAAGTGATCATCTAAGTAGGACTGAGAGGCTACAAGAGAATGATGATTACTGTGGATTTGAGGATGACATACATCTATGACTTTACCGTTTATTATTTGTCAATGTAAACGGACAGAAATGTCGGATCTGTTAGGTTTTTCCCTGTTCACTAGCTGCTCTTCCTGATTGCAGGAATATTAAATACTGAATGGACAAACTAATATATGTTTCCTATGTAGTTGTAGGTTTTAGAATTGACCTTCCTGTAAGCATGCATGAAATGGCAGGTCAAGCGCATGTATTGGCTGGTTCTGTGAATGATTTTTTCTTTGATGGTGTGGTTTGTACTGGTTGGGGATATTTTCCTGTAACCTCCGCTGGGTTTATAAAACCGTAATTCTCTGTAAATTCCAAGGTGCATGTCACTTTCATAGGCTAGCGAGCCTTGGTAGTGCTTCATCAAAGGGTAGAAAGAGGGAGAGGGAGGTTATTAATGCACTAAATCATTATAGTCTCGATGGTCGATGATCATAGTTATTGAGGGAAAGTATACGAAGATTGGAAGTATCTGAGCATAGAGAGGGAAAGGCTACATATAATTGGGTCCTCAAATTCTCGTAAACAAGTCAATTTTTCTTTTTAATGTTAAAAGTGGTGGATCCTTAAAATTCTCCCCATCTTAAGTCATCATACAAATTGGCCCAGATCCTTCTAAGTAGCAAATAGATTATGACACTGAATCACCTTGAATGGACAATGCCATAATAAATAAGCAATTTTAAAACATTTTCGGCTACATGATGAGAAAAGCCTACTTACCGGGTATCCATCGTCAGAAAATTCAACTTAGCACTTAAAAACTTGCATTATTTTGCTCCTCCTAATACTATGAAGTCAAAAAAAAGCATGCAAGTAGGCCAACTTTCTTGGAAAAAAGATGTCCACATGGCTAACTTGAGTGCCTCATTTACACGTTTCCACTTTCCATTGATAATATTAATGGACCTTTTCTTACTTTATTGTTAACAGACGAAGCATTTATTTTTTCCTTTCCATCATAAAGTGGTCTGTTCAAATGACTTATCTGTCTTTGTTTAACTCATTCGGGAAACATATAGATTATATTGCCTTCTTGAATTCCAGTGTTAACCTTAGTTGTGATCTTTATGAGTGTATTTCATTCATTTCAGGTTGGCATATATGTAGCACTTGTCAAAGAGCGGCCCACCATATGTGTTATACCTGCACGTATTCTCTCTGCAAGAATTGTACCAAAGGTGCTGACTATGTGTGTGTGAGAGGAAACAAAGGATTGTGTGGGACATGCTTGAAGACAATAATGCTTATTGAAAATATAAGGCTGGGAAATGAGGAAAAGGTATGCGCCAACTCTAAGGCTGATTATCTTGCTCTTCTTCTTTTGACAAGATTTGCATGTCTGGGAATTGCATAGAACTACGAACTGAAAAATTTTCGAACTCACTTCCATTTGCTTTAGAAGTTGTCAATGGACCAAGTTCTGTTCAATAGTCACACAGCTCTCTCTGTGAACTAAGAAGAAGCATAAGAAGTTTGGGACATTTACCTTGACGGGCTGCTTTGCCAGGGTTTTTTTATTGGTTGGAACCAAATTCAAAATTATACAGCTGGGGTGTTGGTTAGGAAGTGGAGCTTTGTTACCGGGATCTTTCTGGGCTCATTATCGACCGTCCGTTGGGGCATATTATAACTTCAAAACTGCTTTTGACAAATACTTACTCCCAGATGTTGGGCCTCTACACCTATATGCTCAAGTATTTTTCAGTAGTGGAAACCAATTACTTTTCCATGCATTAAAATTTTGTGGCTTAGAAGTTAAGCATACAATCTTTGCTCGCATCAATTAGTTAACTATCTAATTATCAGAGTCAAATTCAATAATTTGCGAATATGCCCTTAGACGCTGCTTATTGCAAGTTGCCAATCTGACAAGAATACAAGTTAAAGCGCCTTGACTAGTATGAAATCTTTCCATTTAGTTAGAAAAAGTAAAGCCTGCCTGTTTGCATGAGAGAGAGAGAGAGAAGGATCTCAACTTTTGGAAGTTCACTTGCTGGTGGGGGCAGAGATTAAATATATTCTGTGGAGCTTCCCCTGGTTTGGATAGAACTTTAATGAAGCTGATAAGGTTTTTTCGGGAAATCTCCTTGCTTGTATCTAAGATAGAGGTTGAAGATTTGTTTCCTAAAAGGGAAGCTAATTGGTTTTGAAGATTTTGTGCAATTTGACCACCATTATTAACACTGACCATGATGGTACTGTCGAACCATCTTCTTCGTCTCAAATGTTTTTGTGGGACAACTAGCTCGTAATAGGACTATCACATCTTGTAACTTCACTTCCCCTTGGGTTCTTACTCTTGTGCTTAGTGGTGTCCTCAGCTTGGATAAGCATGGAGAAGAATTGAACTGTCAAGGCACCCTGGGGTGCCAGCTCTGGTATTGAAAGTGCTTAATAGTTCCACCGCAAAGAGAATTTACATAATGTGCCAATTCGTATTCCATCCCTATATGCCTAAAAAGGCATCGTGTCAACCCATCTATGTCTGGGTCCACTGAAAGAAGCCTTTGACCTTTGAGAATCTTGTCTCTCTATCTGCAAAGAGGAAAATTGAACATGGCATGACTGTAGATTACAGTTATGCTTGATGGGGTATGTATCCTGCCCCTCAATTTGTGGACATTTATTTGTGAGTGTTATTGTTCTGTCTTGTTCTCTGCATTTTAAAGCTTGTTACAGAAGTTGGTCTGTTGAATTTGAAATTACCTTGTATATGTGCCTCACCCAACTGTACGTGCGAGCGTGTGCTTGTGCGTGCACATGCATGTGCTTGTGCGGGTGTGTGGCACTCACTCCTTGATGCGCACCCAATCTCAGGCATTCTACCTTGACTATTTGTCCTTTGGACGCTACTTTGCAGGTTCAAGTAGATTTTGATGACAAAAGTAGCTGGGAGTATCTCTTCAAGGTTTACTGGATATACCTGAAGGAGAAGTTGTCTTTATCTACGCACGAACTCATCCAAGCTAAAAATCCTTGGAAAGAATCTGACATGTTGTCTAATAGGCAAGTGCCTCCTAGAGTAGTTAATGGTAATAATGGTCGAAAAGCCTTCGGGGTAGACGACTTCAACAGATATGGGGTAGCTGATTGCTCAAACAGAAGAAAGACCAAGAAGCAGGTGAAAGTTATTGAGGAAGAGGTTCAAAGTGAACATTTAAACCCAATTGATGGAGGGCCATCCTCATCCTCTAATGAAGGCATCGCATGGGCATCTAAGGAGCTCTTGGGGTTTGTTGCACTCATGAAAGATGGCAATACATCCATTTTATCTCCATTTGATGTGCAGAAACTATTGTTGGAATATATTAAAAGTAATAATCTTCGCGACCCACGCCAGAAATGCCAAATCCTTTGTGATTCAATGCTGTTTAGTCTATTTGGAAAAGCTGTTGTTGGCCATATTGAAATGCTGAAGCTTCTCGAGTCTCACTTTCTTGTGAAGGATAAACCTCGGATTGATGGTTTCATTCATGGGCCAGTTGTTGATGCAGTTACTAGCCAGATGAACATTGATTCGAACAATCATAATGAGCTGATGGTGGGCACTGATAAGAGGCGTAAAACTAAGAAGAAGATTGATGAGAGGGTATCACAGGCTAATCCAGATGACTATGCTGCGATAGATGTTCATAATATAAGATTGATATATTTGGAGCGGAACATGATGGATAAGATGATTGATGATTCCGAAAAGTTTCATGAAAAGGTCGTGGGATCGTTTGTCCGCATAAAGATTTCTGGTTTGGACCAAAAGCAGGATCATCATAGGCTTGTCCAAGTTGTCGGTAATTGTTTATTGCCATTCCTACGAATTATTAGAGTAATGCTTGATTGGTAATGTATTCTGTGCGAACCATCAAGTGCCATCTTTTGCTATACAGGTTCTAGCAGGGTTGAAGAGACAAATGAAACTGGTGGCAAAAGCGCAAGTATGAAGCTTGAAATACAAAATTTGGACAAGAAAGAAGCCATATCAATCAATGAGATTTCTAGTCAGGAATTCTCTGAGGTGATCAGACAAGTATCAATAGATGCTCTCTTTGACTGATCAATGCGTGATATCCTGTGTCCTCATTTTACTTAGCTTCATAGGTTGTATCTCTGCACAATGTACTTAAATAGATGCTACCTTTTCGAGGTCAACTCGATTGTGAATTATTTCATATGCAATACTAATCCTGGTGTGAGTGTCTAAAATTTTGGTGGCAAGGTGGGGAGTCCCTGTGGTAACGTTCAAGGAAGACAGCTACACTGGCACCTCCTCTCACCCTGCCTTCGTTAGCAAAAAAATGTCTTAAAACTTTGTGTCTCAGCTTATATTAGGAGCATTGGATAAATTGAATGGCTCATAACCTGGTCCTACAGTTCCTAGGGTTGGCCCCTTTGGAATTGGCATGCTAGGCTCTATAAGCTCTTGTCCATCTTGTGTGCTCGAGTGAGCTTTCGATAATAAGCCAACTTCCACCTCCTCATCTTCACTTCACTTATAAAGGGAAAAAAAAATACATGAGTAGAAAGTTTAGGAGTCTTTTCTAGTTGCTGTCCTTTGATGTTTGCTGGGGGAGAATCCAAGTTTTTTTTATTTTATTTTTGGCCTACTATGTATATCGCCTTTCAATCTATTCTGGCCTTTCCCTTCTTTAATGGAGCTTCATAAGGAATATGATTTTCTGTAGGTTATTAATCTTACTTGAAGGGTTCAGAATATAAAATCCATGAAATTGAGTGATTTTGATTGATTTAGTTGTAGTTTTCAAAGTTCTTAAGTCACATATGTGACATAAATTGTAGTTTTGCAATGATGGGTCTTTTCTTCTTTTTCCTTTTTCAGGATGAATGCAGGCGATTACAGGAGAGCATGAAGCGTGGGCTGATTAAACAGTTGACTGTGGTGAGTGGCATGTTCGAATCTCGGTCATTTCTTGCTTAAAGGATTTAACTTAACTTGAAAACGGTCCATGCTTCTTGGTAGGGTGAGATCCAGAGGAAAGCAATGGCGTTGCAGGAAGTAAGAGTTACTGATGTAAGTTCCTTCAACCCAAAAACACATGGTGCCATCTGTACCTTCTTTGAGGATTTAGCTTCATCTTTAAGCTCACTGCGGTTGGGGCATGTTATTTTTGTTCTTCTTGCCAGGAGGCTAATTGTTTTATTTGTTTTATTTTTGCCCTTGCCTTCAAATTTCTGATTTAGGGGCTGGAGAAGGAGATAGTACAGCTCAATCATCTTTGTGATCGAGCAAGTGAAAAGGGACACGGAAAAGAATATCCTTTTTTATTAGATCTTATATTACTTCTTTGTATTCTTTCTACCACTAACCGGACTTTTAATGATCAAGCTTTTTGGTCAATCTTATCTTGTCGTAGCCTTGTACTTTTAGTGATCATGTGTCCAACATCTAGTAGTGAATGTCGCAACGGAATTAAAGATCTTTACAAAGGGGCATATAAAACTAATAATTTGGTTTGCGAGATACTATAATTATAATAATAGCGGCTTCTTCATGTCCGATGTTTTCAGGTTCAACCATGTCATCCGTCTTAACATTGATCCTTGTTGAAGAACCTAGCTGAACTCTTGTCTAGGTCCTACCCATTTTATTTATGATATTTGCTGCAGGTTTGATAAGATTTATTCTGTGGTAGCCTATTTAGTTTTATAAATATTTTGCCTGAGAAAAGTATTTTCTTGGTATTTGCCAAAAGTTTCTCCCTCATGATGCCCTTTTCTTTATGCCAGCCGAACTTAGCTGAATGAGGCTTGACTTTTTGTTGTTTGATGCCCCTTTCTATGTACACGCTGATTACAGCTCAGCTGCCTCGCAGTGGGAAGGGGCTTCCTTGGCTTTTGGTTTGAGCCATTGAGGACTTTAATTACTAGAAGATGTTGGTATTGGTGGGTATGAATAAAATAGAAGCTGAGGGAATAATATGTCCTTGTCCCCACTGTAAGTTCACATGGATAGAGCAGAATCACGATTAGTATTACAGCACTCTACCTGAACCATCACCTCTTGAAATGAGTCGCGGAAACAAGGATTTGTCTTCTCTCTGTTTTTTGCTTTCGAAAGACAGTGAAAATTGAGAATTCTTTTGAGTATTTCTTGACCACATTTCACGCTTAGAGAATTCATGGAGAAATTACAACTCCTGAGTTCACCTGAAGAACGTCAGCGCAGACTGAATGAACTTCCTGAAATACACTTCGATCTGAGCATGGATCCTATGTATGAAGCTAAAAGTGACTCTTCTTTACCAGGTCAGAAGAGCAAGATCTACAATGTATTTTGCTTTTATGAACTTTTGATATTTGCAATAATATAGTTTAGCTCATTGTGATTTTGCTTTTTACATGTAGATGGGAATAAAAATGCGACAAATTCTCAATCCGGCAGAAAGAGGAGGGCATCAACCTCTCCACAGAGGGGGAGCAGTGACTGGACAGAAACTCGAAGCAGATCTCAGAAAAAGAAATTAACTGATATGGATAGAGAGTCTCTGAGCCAAATGCCTGAGATGAATGGATCCTCAAGAATTCAGGCACGTGAAGGATCTATAATGAGCAGTTGGAAGACAGAATCGCTTTCTGGAGTTGCATCAGAAATATCACCGTCACCTCTTTCAACAGGAACTGAACAATCTGTGAACGATGTTGATATATACAAAATATGGCACTACCATGATCCGAGGGGGAAAGTTCAAGGACCTTTTACTTTGATTCAGCTGCGTAAATGGAATGAAAGTGGGCATTTCCCGCGTAATTTGAGGATATGGAGGATAGACGAAGCACTAGAAGATTCTTTACTCTTGACTGATGCATTGAATGAACGGTATACTAAACAGCCCTCTGTGCCACCAGATGAAATAAAGGTGAGCTCCATTGACCAACATAACATACAGGAGGAATTGAAAAGTGTCGCGACAGATGTAAGTATTGGTGAAGAGAGCTGCATTCCCAAAGAAAGTATCTCCAATTCTCCTAGCAAAGCTGGTGAGGAAGCCTTTCCAAATGGTGGATTAGGCTCCAATTTGTCAAGTCTTATCAGTGCAATAGATACCATTAGTAGCAGAGAAGAAAATGCTAAAAATCTTTTACTGGGAGCAGGTGTCCCGAGTAATGATGGTAAGGCTTCTCCAGTTCGGGTCCAGTCTCCTCAGCAAAACGAAAGCCATGAAGCTTCCCAGAATAATGGAAACCCAAGACCACCTCCAGTTATTGAGGGTCAAGCAAATGGTGGATGTACAAATGATAAGCAAGTTGGTGGTGATGGGCATTCCGGTCAGTTATCTGGACAGAATTGGGTAACTGCACCTCCTGTAGATGGTTCTATGAATGATTGTGATCCAAATCCTCCTGTGGTGCCTTTGGACAAATCGCTCGATATGCCACCGAAAAATGGAGAAACTGATTTATCTGGTATGCACATTGAAACACCAAAGACAGACGCTGAAGAAATGAAAAATCAAGTCACAGAGAGCAAACAGTCTTTGTCATCCAATATTCCAGTGCCAGATTCTGGTCCAAGCTGGAGCACAAATTCCAGCTTAGTGGGTTGTGCACGACAGGTCAATGAAGTGTCAAGAGAATGGAATGTGTATTCTTCTACCCCGGCTAAACTAGTTGACGAATGGGACTCCACTCTTGTGTCAGCCTCATCCTTGAAACCGGCTGAGATGGGTGGTGATCATGCTGCCACTCCGACTTCTGGCCCAATAGTGCACCCTCCTCCGTCAGATAACGTGCCTGATACAACTAGTTGGCAGGCAATTGTTACAGAAACCAATGATTTTAGCTCCTTAGCCGAGGAGTCGGTTTCTGACCTGTTGGCTGAAGTTGAAGCTATGGAGTCTCTTAATGGCTTGCCTTCGCCTACTTCGATATTGAAGTCAGGTCCAGAATTGGTGGAAGGGGGTAAAGATGATTGTTTCAGTCCTGTAGAGGTGTTCAGTCCTGGTCCGCCTCCAGGAAAGAGAGATGCTTTCAGCTCTACTAGTGATATGCATGTACCCTCACAATCCACAATTACTGATGAACCTCAGGGCCTTCCCAATGCTGGAAAGATGTCTAGCAGGCGTTCGTCTGTGAGTGCTGAGGCAGTGGAAGATCAGAAGCATAGTGATGTATCTGTTAACCAGTGGAAACCAGGGACCAGCTCCTCCATTTCTGGTCCCATGCATCCTCGCCCAAGCTGGGAAGCAGGCCACACCAGTAATTCCTGGATAGCCCCGTCGGTGACAACGCAGAGTAACTATGGAGCATTGCCAGGAAACACAAACTTGGGTTGGGTGGGAGCAAATCACGGAAATGCCAGTCTGGATTGGGATCCGAGGCATGGACCGGTCGTCGGCAATGGAAACGCTAACTTGGGTGCTGCTTCTGGAAATCAGGGCATTTTAGGGAACCAGCCTAGATACGGTAACAGCGGAAGTAGATATGCAAGTCCGAGAGAACGGGCATATCAGGGATCAGACTTAGGTTTTAATAGGGGTAGATCTGGATGGAGCAGGCAATATTCCGGTGGCGGCGGAGGAAGCGGCAGTTACCGTCAGCCTCCCAAAGGGCAGCGGGCTTGTAAATTCTATGAAAGCGGGTGTTGCAAGAAGGGAGCGAATTGTAATTTTTGGCACCCTTGATTTGTTTAAGAAGCGGGTCGTGCGAGACTTAGACTTTTAGTTACTCTCGATCATTCTTTGTTGTAGGGAAGTTTCTATATTCCTGGTTGAGGTCTAATTTAACCTGTAAAGCATCGTTGTTGAAGATATGGGGCGTATAAGAATATAAGGATTGTACCATTCTTGCATCCGCTTGTACAAGGACCATGTAAGTTGTATGGTACATGTATCTGCTACAATCACATTGCAGCTCAGATAATTTGCTTTGGGAAGGTCATGGTAATTTCCTTTGCCTAGGGATGAATTTGTTTGTTTTCGTGTCCCCAAGCCTCTGGGGCTCGAAATGGCTGCGCAGGAGGTCGCAATGAACGCGAAAAGGGATTAAGCCGAAGGTAGTAATTCACCAATCGAACACTATAATCTTTTAATCTACGAATGTATGATACGTCTTGATCGTTTTCGCGAAAGCTAAAGTTTGCCTAAATGTTTATCGGGATCTTAATAGTTCAATGAACCGAATCTCGAAACCAAGATGAAAAATTCTATTGGGGATCATTCAATAACGCATTTAGGGCGTGCATAATAACTATTTTGTTTCTCTATTTTTTTATTTTCAGAAATAGGTTTGGAATATAAATTTGTTTGGTAACGTAATTTCATTTTTTTATTTCTGAAAAAAATTTCTACTCCAAAAATAGGTTTGGAACAAAAATGAGAAGTGAAAATTTTTTTACTTTCCTATTTTTGGAACAAAAATAAAAAATAAAAACTCTTTTCATCACCTACCTTCATTATTAGCCGACCGCCCACCCACCGTTCCCCATCGCCGCTGGTCGCCTCCCGCCACCGCCAGCCATCGTCCTCCGCCGCTTGCTGGCCGTCATCCTCCACGGCTTGTTGCCCGTCATTTGTCGCCGTCCGTAGCCTCCCGCCACTCGCCGCTCGCCGCTTGCCTTCCTTCTCCACCCAACGCCGGTCGCCTACCGCCGCCTACCATCGGCCACCTCACGCCGCCGCAGCCCCACATCGCCCACCTCCCGCTACCCACCACCTGCCAACTGCCTCCCGTCGTTGTCCTCTGCTGCCTCTCGTCACAGTCCTCCCCTGTCGCCGAATGCCGGCCACCTCCCACTGCTGCCTGCTGCTTGCCTCTTGTCGCCGGTTGCCTCCCTCCACAACCCGCCATCTGCCGTCCGTCACCTCCCACTCGCCGACTGCTCGGGAGGAAAAAATTTTGTGTCGTTATCAAACGAATTTTTATTTCAAAAATAGAAATTTTATGTCATTATCAAATACATATTTTGGCTCAAAAACTCGTCAATGGAATACAAATAAAAAAAATCTATTTCTGATTAGAAATCCATCAGTGGTCGAACAAATATAGTTTTATTTATGGGATTCAGGACGTTGTAAAACTGCAGATAATCACATCTTTCGGCTGTCCGAATTTCCGACTCCATCCTAGCAAAATTCACCAGCGCCCGGTTTGATCGCTTCGCGCGTTGAAAGAAGAAGTGAAACAGTAAAAACATTTGAAAAGAAACAAAGAAGAAGTCTTGTTTCGTACGCGAAGTTTTTGACTTTGAACGAGCCGAGCGGTACGTCGTCGTTTTCGAAACCCCCCCGTGGAGGCCGGCCCGTCCCTTTGCACCGCGAGCCCCGCCAAAAGCTCGGCAGCTTCGGAGAAGAAAACTCGCGAGCGGAGGACTCAAGAGCGATTCCTCCTCCGATCATGGCGGCGGCGGCGACGTCGTTCCTCTCGCCGACGCAGAGGTACGGGGCGGGAGCCCTGTTCGCCCTCGCGCTCCACCAGGCCCAGATCCACCAGACGCGTCCCCTCGGCTCCTTCGCCCGCGGCGAGGGCGACGGCGAGGCCTCCGACGAGCGGAGCAGTAGCGGGAGCAGCAGCGACTCCGTGTCCGAGGACCCCGAGCTTTGGGTCCACGAGAGCTCGGGCTTGCTCCGGCCGGTTTTCAAGTGAGTTCTGGTCCTCTCTCTTCTTCTTCTTTTTTTGATCCCTCCTTTTTGTCAGATTGTGTTCCCCAATTAGGTAGAGATTGATCTCGATCATCTCGTGGCTTTAGTATCCTGTTTTCCTTTCCCATTGGATGTTTTTTTTTTTGGGGTTCATTAATTGTTTTGGTAATGCTGATTGTGCAACCGTGATTTGCAGATTTCTAGGTATCGATCGGGCGGCATGGCTGGGTCTGGAGGAAACTGCCGGTTCATCTGCTGCAAAGCATCATGTTGGAGCTGTAGGTCTTTCTGTTTTGAGTACATTTCGGGATACGAAATATCAGTATAAGATTTCATGGGATATTTCTTCCTCCTAAGTTGGTATTTGATGAGATATTATACTTGGCTATTCGCTGGGTTGCTGCTATCCATGCCTATTCTTTAGAATTAGACCAATGGTCGATGGCATAATGGGGAAAGATATTTTTAGATCTTGGTCTTTTGGCCAGTGAAGGACTAGTGTCGCATTAGTAACTCAGATCACATTAATTGAATCTGTCGTTTTCCTGGCTCTACCAGTGATTTAGCAAACTTTTCTGCTGAACTTAATGTCGTCTTCCCTGTGCTCATTTGGTACAGTTCATGAGGTTACTCTCTGAAGATAGCGGTGACAACTCTTCGGAAAGATCAGAACAGCAATTTGCTTTGGCTAAAGCTATAGACTGTATGGCACTTAGCATGGAGACAAATCCTGTGTCTTTCCAGTCTAAGAAGGAGAAGCACCGTGAATATGAGCACGAGTGCCGGCAGAAATGCTCTACAAGTGATGGACAAGAAAATGCTGCAGCAGTGGCTATAGCCTCAGAAACTGCTCCTGATACAAGCGATTACAACATCCAAAGCTCGTCTCTTGGGCCTGGATACAAACTTGATGGGGAGTCTGTGGAGGAAGGTGGAATGCTCAGTTACCAGAGGAAAGTGACAGTTCTTTATGAGCTTCTTTCAGCTTGTCTAGCAGATATTCGTGATGATGACAAAAAGGTTGCTCGACGAAGGAAAGGGTATGATGCTAGACATCGGGTGGCTTTGAGGTTGTTAGCTACTTGGCTTGATATCAAGTGGCTAAAAATGGTTTGTATGCTTACACTCATCTTTCTCTTGTGAAAGCTTTTTGAAAAATATGATTCTTTTCATTCTGACTTATTTAATACTTTAGTATTTTCTGAATAATAAAATCCGTGTTTAAATTAATCTAGCTTCTGCCTACTGCCTTTTCTGCAAGAGCCTTAAGTGGGTTTGGGTTGGGGGAGGAGACCCCTCAAGCACAATTTTGTCCTCTTCTATATAGCAACCTAAATATGAAATTAGTTGGCCTCAAGGACAATTTCTCTCCTATACAGCAGCCTAAATATGAAGTCAGTTGGCCTCAAATAGAGAGATTTGAGATGTATTCGGGGATTGCTATTCCATTTACATAGAACATTATTGTTATTAACACCTAGAAAGTTCTCTTTAATCATGTTCAAACTTCTGCCAATTTGGGATGTTTTGGCTGCAGGAAGCAATTGAAATAATGGTCGCTTGCTCTGCAATGGCTGCAGCCAGGGAAAAAGAATTAAAAGAGGAAGAAAAAGCCCAATCGCCAAAGAGCTCATGGGCCAAATGGAAGCGTGGTGGCATCATTGGTGCTGCTGCATTGACTGGAGGAGCCTTAATGGCTATTACTGGGGGTATGAATCTGCTTATTCTTCTCCATATAATGAGTTAGAAGAAAATTAACCTATAACTGGAAATTGTGGCTTAAATTTTTTTGAATTATCTATTCACCTTGTCCATATTTAAGCAGGATTAGCTGCACCAGCAATTGCCGCAGGTTTAAGTGCTCTAGCTCCAACTTTAGGTACTTTGATTCCTGTGATTGGAGCAAGTGGGTTTGCTGCCGCTGCGAGCGCTGCGGGAACAGTAGCTGGTTCTGTTGCAGTTGCTGCATCCTTTGGAGGTGAACAGCTCATTGCATTTCTTTGAATAATCCTTTACCTAGTCATCGGATATAGATAGAGTTGCAAGTAGTTGTTTTCAGCTGTCATGAACAGTATCATAGAGTTTTTTTTTTTTTGCAAGAGTGTGAATTATGCATCAAATTGTCATATTTTAAGTTAAAGTTTCAACTGGGACATTAATTCTAAATAGCTGATTGTAAAACAGCAAATACTTCCTTTTGATTAAGGTGTTAGGATCTTGGACCCATCTTACTTAAATTACTGATTGGTAATAAATTATGACCTGCAAAGGTTGATCTGATGGGAATAAAATATTGCAGCTAAATGTGATAACATAAATCCAATTCCTAGTCAGGTTTTTTAGCAGGCTCCCTTTTGTGCTAGACTTAACAGTTCAGTTTATCTACGAAAGTTGCTTCACTCAGTTTACTTCATAATCTCGTTGAAGTTTGTCAAAGAAACAGTTATGCTGCATGATGGTACTTTATCATCTTGAGCAGTTTGATTTTTTATTAGATCTTTGTGGTTTTTTTTAGTTCTTTTTATGTCTTCAATTGGAGAGAGATTTCTCCGCTTAAGGGTTTATTGCTACTTCATCAATGCTTTGATTGCTTTGCAAGTAATGATAGCAGCATAATTGATTTCCTGAAATTAAGTTTTTGCTTACCCTCTGAAAACCTTATCTGTATTTCCTTTGTCTTTTGATATTCCAGCTGCCGGAGCTGGTCTTACGGGGAGTAAAATGGCAAGAAGAATCGGAGGTGTTGATGAATTTGAGTTTAAATCCATTGGGGAGAACCAAAACCAAGGGGTAAAATACTTATGCTTCCACACCATAAGATAGTCTCCCATCATGCAATTTTGGGAATGCATTTCTAGCAGTCTGCTATCGATGTCATACCCTCCCTCTAACCCCCTACCAAAATATACTCACATGGATGCGACTTGTTAACTAAGGGTGTGACTTTGCACAAAAGTAGCTGTGTGGAAACATAATTTCTCATTTTCCAACAGCAAAGTCGAGAAAAACTAGTCTGCGGAAAATGTTCTCACTGAACAGAAAATACGTATTAAACTTCGGCAATCGCTTCTATTATTACAGAAAAGGATGTAGTTTGGAACTTGCTTAGCTTACAATACCATTTGGGCGACTGGCATTGACCAAACCACCACTGCAACTCTAGCATTTACATTAACCACCACTGTCTCCCCCACCTCCTCCATCAGTGATTATTCATGGTTGCCTCCAGCTTCATCAATCACTCTCAGCTTCTGCACCCCAAGTCCAACCAATCCCATCTGCCACACGTTTGTGAAATGCCATCAACTTGCTGTAATTACATGCCCTTCCTGTGCATTCATGAAACATAGGAGATCGGTACTGTGTAAACTTATTGCCGTGGAAATGCTTTCTGATAATTTTTTGCTGATACTAGAAAAAGAAAGTGCACATTAAAGGTTCAGTTTCTACAGGAGTCCCATGACTAATTCCTTCAGCACAAGCTTTATTCTTAATATTTTTTCTTATATCAGCGATTAGCAGTTGAGATCTTGGTCTCTGGATTTGTGTTTGACGAGGAGGATTTTGTAAACCCATGGCAGGGACAAAATAACAACTTGGAAAGGTAATTTAACTTCCAATCTTAGGCGTTATCTCAGTGGAGTCTGGTGATTATTTATTATAGTGGCACCATTGCCTGCATCCAAGTTTGTTCTGCACAGCTTTTTGACCTTATATGTTGTCTGCACCTTATTGAGTATCATTTTTATGTCGCTTGACTATGTGTACCTTGATTATGGTATACAGTTTTTTCCCTCTTCAATTTCACCTATAGTTGCAGCAGTGTTGTTGCTTTACAATAGAAAAGCTGCTCAGAAAAGTAGCATCACTTATTATCAATAGGAGTACTGTTTTTACTGGGGAGAAGATTTTGAAAAGTCGAATATCCTTTCATGAATTCACTCTCTTGATTTAAATTAGTTTGCCTGTCTTTTCCTTGTGGATTTGAATTAGTTCTGACTTCTCAGTTCTTGCGAGTGCATAATCTTGAACAATTTGACACACGTTCCCCCGTTCGACTCTTTTCATGCTGACAACTATCATCACAAAACGAATGTATGTTTGGACGGTCGGTATTTGATGATTGATCCTAGTTGCCGATTCTTGGTTGTGTAGGTATGCGCTTCAGTGGGAGTCGAAGCATCTAATAGCTGTGAGCACAGCAATTCAGGATTGGCTTACTTCAAGTAATTAGTTTCAATAGTATTGCTCTTAATAGTCCATGGAAGTACACTTTGGCCTCACTCCTTTTGTGACATACCAATGCTTGACTCAGGAGTTGCGATGGAACTGATGAAGCAAGGTGCAATGATGACTGTTTTAAGCACACTGTTAACTGCTTTGGCTTGGCCAGCTACATTGCTTGTTGCCACTGACTTTATTGACAGCAAGTGGACAATTGCTATAAACAGGTAACCCTCCACTCAGCCATAGGATAGTATGTAAAACTGGACAAGGAAAATAACTGTCTACTTCCATCCCCCCACCACATTTCAAACTTACGACAGAGTCCCAACCCTTGTAAACCTATTTCCTTTTGTCTCTTTAAGAGCTAATATTTCCCAGAGGATTGCTGGTTCTAGTGGTTTCACGATTGAAATGAATTCCATTCAGTTATTGAAGAATTTATGTAATAACCACAAGAAATGAGAGGGAAGTCTCTTGATGTGGTAATTTGATGAGCAAAACCATTTTTAAACTCCTTTTTTTGCTGATTACTCCATTCAAGTAATTTGGTTAGATGAGTTGATCTAGGCCTCTACCAATCCCTGGGGTCTTCAAGACACTTTTGCTAATTAGATTAGCGGAACCAGCGACGTTCAAAGGTTCAAAGGTTCTTGTTTTGCTCTTTGTATAGATCTGACAAAGCAGGAAAGATTCTTGCTGAAGTGTTACGACAAGGCTTGCAAGGGAACAGGTATTGAGCTGAGTAACAGCACTATTGATTATCCCCTGGAAGTTTTAAATGTGGTTGATCGTCAATCTGAAAATCTCTCAGGCCTGTGACACTTATAGGTTATTCGCTTGGAGCACGGGTCATTTTCAAATGTCTCCAGTTTCTTGCGGAAACGGAACAGACTGGTACTGTGGAGCCTAGAATTTGTGTGTTTATAGTTCTCTACCCTCTTCAGTCTTTTCTGCTTCATTGGCTGCCTCGGCAGTGCATTAGGCGGGTAAATGCTTGAGTGCTAGTGATCATCAAGAACTTGCTTGCTCTTAACAGCTGAACTTGTTGAAAGAGTCGTCCTTCTGGGTGCACCTATCTCAATTAGAGATGAGAATTGGAAAGCTGCCAGAAAGGTCATTGAACTTTGACTCTCAAGGAGCATCTTCCTGCGGCTTGTAACTCTTCTTTGTAGATCTGTATTTATTGATTCAATGCTTACCGCTATTTTGCAGATGGTTTCTGGAAGGTTTATTAATGCATACTCCACAAATGATTGGATGCTTGGGCTTGCTTTCCGCGCCAGGTAATTATGATGGACACTGGAGTTGACTGCAGTAAATCTTTCTAGCTCATATACCCTAAACATGTCTATTAATCTGCTTTAGCCCTGAGATATACATAGACTTCGAGTTACTTGGTCTACAAAATGTATTCTGATTGTGTTTAGAAGTTTCATTTCTGCAGTATGTTTACTCAAGGATTAGCTGGAATTCAAGCAACTGACCATCCTGGGATTGAGAATGTAAGACACGTCAACTTCAGTTGAATGAACATGCATCGGACTACGGTGTATTTACCACTCTCCAATCTGGTTCCTTATGCAGGTCGACATTACAGATCTCATTGAAGGGCACAGTTCCTATCTATGGGCGACGCAAGATATTCTGGACCGGCTTGACTTGGACACTTATTACCCCACTTTCAGGTGCCCTCAACGAATTTGATGGTAAAAAGCCTATCTTCTCCTGCCTGTGCAAATAAATATCCTTTCTGACCCCCAAATTTCTCGTCCTGGCTAAAAGCTTAGATTCGATTTGTAAATAATTTTCATATTTGTTGTACTGCAGAAATGTACCTTTTTATATAGTGAAATCCATTACAGAGCGAATACTGTTGTCATGAGCATAACTCAAACGTACTCCAAGAATGAACAAGGCCATTTGTTTATTTGCAAAAGATCAACTTTACCATTTTAGTCCAATCTCAAATGCTACTGTGCAAATACCCAGGGCATTCTACTATCTATCAATTGTCATATGTGCATTTTGATTTCTTTGTTTTCCCCCTTCTAACCAATTAAATATCTGTCATGAAATCTACTTTATATATGTTCTTGGGTCTGTTTTTTGATAGCTTAAGCTTCTAGGACAAGCAACTGAGCTACCGTGCCCTTTTATGGTTACTCCCTCTCAGTTGCCAGTCTGTGCCGTATATGTGCCCCGTAAATTTGATTTAATCATATACTTTAAGTTAGTGCGGTGTTATCCAAAAAAATGGAGAGTGCAAAAAGTTGACAACTCATACTAGTGTGAACGCAACGATTGTCCGGTGTAGCTTCAATACCAGACGGATCCGGCATTGAGAATTGAAAGAGCACGAAAATTGTTTACAGTCCATACCTAAATACACGGAAGCAACGGGTATTGCATGTAATATGTTGCGTCCTTGCTTCAGTGGCTATGGTCCCTCTGGTCCGGCATTGGGAATTGAAAGAGCACGAAAATTGTTTACAGTCCATACCTAAATACACGGAAGCAACGGGTATCGCATGTAATATGTTGCATCTTTGCTTCAGTGGCCATGGTCTCCCAGGCATACCAGACGAATCCGGCATTGAGAATTCAAGGAGCACAAAAATTGTGTACAGTTCATACCTAAATATGCGCAAGCAACGCGTCTCATGTAATATGTTGTGTCTTTGCTTCAGTTGCCATGGTCCCCCAGGCATACTCAGCTCGATGCACAACTCACGACCATATAACGGTTCTGATAAATGATAATAAGCTTACTCTAATCTCTCCATATTGGCTTGAGGTTTTTATTGAAGCCACCCCAACTTATCAAGCCAAAATGACGAGTGACCTTAACCGTACTAATAATGACTTGATGGATCCAAACAGAACGATTGAGCTGGGAATTTTCACGTCAAGCCGGCCTATACAGGTCATATCATATATTCTGCGTCATGGCTGCCCGCGTTGTATGCATTTATTGGACATGGGCGGCGAAAAATAACTGATAAAAGGTGGTCGAATTCTATGGGACGGCCAGAATCGAATGGCTTCACACACCACGAATGCCATAAAAAGAAGAAAAGAGATTCTGGATGGACATGGGTCATGGCACCTGCAATTGCTGGTGAGGCTTTAGAGGAAATAAACAGATTCCTGGTTTCCATTTGGCCACTGAAAGGAGTTGCTTGGGATCAACGTGAAGCATTTCTTCATTTTCGCTTCTCCTTTCTGGGACCTTGGTTTACTTTCATCCAGTACAAGTCTACACCTTCTAGGGAACTCCACTTTGCATCCAAGAAAAAGGGGAAAAAAGTGTCGTAAAAGTCCTAAACGTTTTACATTCGTGTTAATTTAATTCTAAACATTTTTTTGGTATCAATTCAGTCATAAACCTTTTGTCTTTGTATCAATTTAGTCCTTCCGGCTAATTTTAGTCGGATTTTGCCGGCGCGGATGCCGGTTAGCTTACATGGCATCGTCTGCGATGCGGTGGACAACTTTTAATAATATTTTAATATTTTTCGATTTTTTTTCTTTCTTCTTCCCGACAACCAGCTGGAGGCCAGGGGACCTCTAGCGAGCCTCACCGGATTTGGTGAGGGTCGAGCCACACCGGCCAACGCAAGGCTCACTAGAGGCTGGGTGAGGCTCGCCCTCGTCGAATTTGGCGAGGGTTGAGCCTCATCAGCCAGCGCAAGGCTCGCTGGAGGCCAGGGGGGCCTCTAGCGAGCCCCACTGACCACTAGCAAGGGTCGAGCCTCGTCGGCCAGCGCGAGGCTCGACCCTCGCCATATCCAGTGAGGGTGAGCCTCACCCAGGCCAGTGTGAAGCTCGAGCCCCCGTAGGCTAGGGTAGCCTCATTGGGCGTCGCCCGAACCAAGGCGACGCTTGGTGAGGCTGCCATGGCCTCCGCAAGGGCTGGCCTCGCCAGATCTCGTGAGGGGAGCCCACGCCAGGGCTGCCCAACTTGGCAGGGCGACGGCGACCCTCGCCCAAGCGAGGCTAGCCTACCCAGCCATCGCCTGTGGCCGGTCACTAGCAAAGGGATGAAGGGAGGAAGAAAGAAAAAAAATAATTAAAATATTGAAAAAAATATTAAAATATTATTAAAAATTGTCCACATCAGTAGGTAGTGCCACATAGGCCGACCGGCATCCACGTCAGCAAAATCCAGCCAAAATTAGTCGAAAGGGCTGAATTGGCACTAATTCAAAAGGTTTAAAACTGAATTGGCACTAGTTCAAAAGGTTTAAAGCTAAATTGACACCAATATAAAAAAGTTTAAGACTTTTCTGATACTTTTCCCAAGAAAAACGTAATGTTGCTGTCAATTCCTTTCTAATAATGCGTATTGAATGGCCGAATTGTCTATAATGTCTTCTTTCCCCCGTAAAGATCATCTATGAAGAAATTGAGATCTGCATTCATACGCACGTCGCGTTGACTTGGGCTGCATGTCAATATGCTCTTGTGACTATATGCAATGTGGTGATTTTCGTGAACACAAGCAAAAACTCAAGTCGCATCTAGGACTTCCTTAGGAATTACACAAAAATTATGCGATTCTCTTACGGATATTTCTCATATGTTCTAATCCATTCTAGTATGGATGGGAGGACTAGACCGGTGACAATAGAAAGATCATGTCGGCTTCATAAGTTTGTCTGTTATAAATGATTTATTATCACAAAAGGAACTCTTATGCGATTCGTTTATACATGTTAATATCTAATGACAGACGATTTGCTGGGCTTCAAGCTAGGTATGGATGCAGTTCAGGAGTTTTTGACTCTTCATCCGAATACAGTATGATTCTAGATTGAAAGAAGAATGGCCATCGCCAATTTCAAACCATGCACATGCTCCGACCCCAAGAACGCTCCAACGCTCGGAGTGTAAAAAGTTGACAATTTGATCGAACGCAGATTTCTGAAGAGTCAAACTGAATAACTCCGAAAGTTGTTTCCCTTGACGTGCATGTTTTATAAAACCAAAGGTGATGATGATGACATAAGTGCTGAAGGCAGATAGAGGGTTAGAAAGGAGATTTTATGGAGCAACATTGAAATAAACCTACCAATCTTCAAGGCCCGACACCAACCGTGACACTTGTTGCAATTTTAAAGAACTTGTCTACTTCTGATATTATTTTTTTTTTTTGGGTAAAGACTTCTGATATTATTAATCCGTGTTTGGTGTAAATTCTGTAGAATCCTTGTCGGTCAAGTTCAAAAGCTTGAGTGATGTTGATATAGAAAAAGGGCGCACCAGGTGCTTGCCGCCTACGTGCATACAGTAGAGAGAAAAACATTATTCATTGGTTATTATTTAACGTGACAATTGGGTAAACTTGGAATATCGTCTGTTGTCACTGATTTTTGTGTTTAACGGGCGTGACGTCCTCAATCTCTCATCATACGAGAGATGCCATATTGAGTAATTTATAATAAATTAGCATCCTTAATCTCGCATCACATGAGAGAGGCCATATTGAATGAATTATAAATAAATACCCTAAACGATCGCCACTTTCGTGGTTACTCATAGCACTTTTTTCTCTTGATTGTCCTCTAAAAATAGGATCAGTTGTTGTATAAACCGAACATCCCATACAGGTAATTTTCTTTTTACGACGAAAAAGTTCATCTTCACAAGGCAATTCTTGAAGCGGCCGTCATGGTTAATTAAAAATCAATTTTTAGGTAAGTATGGATGATCCAACGTTGCAAAGAACCATCGTCCAGTGATTTTCATGGGGAAAGGAGAGAAGAGCGGGTGGGGATGTTGAGTGTGGTGAGGGGCACTTAAGAGAGAGAGAGAGAGAGAGAGAGAGAGAGAGTTTCACAGGGGTTATGGCTATGGATGACTGGGACATGATGCTGGGAATGTCGAGAAGTGGTTGAAGATATAACAGCTGAAAGGGATGTGGGAGAGATCTTGAGAGAGAGAGAGAGAGAGAGAGAGAGAGAGAGAGAGAAGAACAAGTGACCTAATCTCTGATGAAGAAGCTGCTGGGAAGAAACAAAACCAAGAAAAACAAAGAAAGAAATTGCCCCCACAAAGCTTCATTTTCCATCATCATGATCATTGTATTTGAAGAAAAAACAAGTGGTAGCCTCACGTCCCCCTCATCTCCCACCTAAATCCACCCCCGCCCCCAAGTTTCATTCCATTCCCAACCATATTCCTCCCTCCCTCTCCTCTCTCTCTAAAACGTGTGGGTACCGTAGACTGAACAAGGGCCAAGCACATTAACCCTCTTGCACAGCTGCAATGTTACACTACTGCTTCAAACCTTTCCGGAGCCTCGCTTTCTATTATCTTCTTTCCGATCATCTTTCTTGGCGAAATCCTATTCGAACTTTGTGTCAGCTCCATTGCCACGCCGAGAAAGATTTACCTTTCGGAGGTCATTACTGACGCACGCGCACGTCCATATCTTTCTAAAATGATGAATGATTCCCCAATAAGGACTGTACATACATAGATACACATGACGATGTATACGAAAAACGGAGGACAAAGCTAGCTCCTGTCATCCTACCATTTCCTTACTGGTCAAAAATTCCAAAACAGACCACGTCGACTGGGGAACCATACCAACCGGTATACATGGGGAAGGAGAATTCCCATACGGATAAGAGCTCCTTTCATTTTCGATCTGGAACGTGTCGACTTCACCAACTTGTGTTCCAGTTGGGCTGCCAAACGACTTTGGCCATCTACGTGCGCACCGCACCTTGCTTAGTCTCTTGTCAAAGGAGCGACTAGTTTGAAGATTAAACCTCTAACGAATGATCTGAGCTCAAGTAAAAAACCCTATTTCCTCAGAGAGAGTTCATCAGCAGCTTATAACCCCACTTCAGGTTTAAGATTATGAACACAAAGTGCACTTTGGTCTGCAAGAAATAGTAACCGTGCTATCATCTTATGTATTGCAAGCAAAGAAATATAACATAAAAAGGAGAATCATATGCTCTTTCCATATACACAAGCATAAATTGTCCCTTAATGATGTAAATTTTCGTCATTCAATATTTATTTGTGTTTGACAAAGATCAAAGAAATCACAAAAGAAAACCCCACAAAATGAGAAAGGCTTGTAATATCCACAAAGAAAGAGAAAGAGATCAGAACTGTATTTATTCAAGTTCCGTCTCAATTTTTTTTGTCCTCTTCAGTTATTTCACCTTTTCATAATACAAAACAAAAATTGACAAATCCTTGCAAATCATTTTTGCCACCTCCCGCTTTGGCCCTTGGACGGATGGGTGGGCACTCCCAAACCTTGCAACCCCACTGAAGCTTGAAAAATGACCCCCCGCCCCCTCCTTTGTTTGCTCAATATAGAGCGCCCACCAACCTCGGAGTCGGCACCGCCACGAGCCGGGTGGCTCTCGGCGCGGTGAGCCCGAAGATGTCGCCCATGTCCATCTCGCTCGGCTTCATCCCGTCGGGCAGCTCCCACGTGAAGCAGTGCAGGAGGTGGGCCACGGACATCTCGAGCGCGTAGAGCCCGAGCTGCATCCCCGGGCACGACCTCCGGCCCGACCCGAACGGGATGAACTCGAAGTTGCTCCCCTTGAAGTCGGGCACGCCCGGCTCCAGGAACCGGGACGGCCTGAACCTCTCGGGCTCGGGCCACGAGGCGGGGTCCCGCCCGATGGCCCACGCGTTGATCATGACGCGGGACCGCGCGGGGACGCGGTAGCCGGCGATCACGGCTTCCTCCGCCGTCTCGTGGAGGAGCAGCGGGATCGGCGGGTCGAGACGGAGGGTCTCCTTGAGCGCGCACTTGAGATAAGTCAGCTTCTCGAAATCGCTCTCTTCGACCCTCCGGTCTAAGCCCACCACATCGGCGAGTTCTTGCTGGACCTTCTTCAGGTCATCGGGGCTTCGCATGAGCTCCGCCATGGCCCACTCGATCGCCGATGCCACAGTCTCCGTCCCACCAAACATCACGTCCTGCATGAATAACAAATAAGAACAAATAAGGAATCGATGGGACATCCACCATGAATACTCGTTAATGAATTCAGATGGCTGCTAGGAATATTTATATGTCTGCAAGCATTTAATTTAGTAAATAAGTTTGAGAAGTTTACAACGTGGAAGATCTGCAGCCAAGCAGACTGTGCCGTGTAAATAGCAAAGAGAGATGGCATACAGATATGGGCGATTGATCGTACACTATCAGAACACTTCAATATCTACCCACCCATTCAATAAATATAGAAGTTTCGTGAATAAACTTCCCAAACCAATAGCAGTCGCTCCACAGTTCTACTTGGTTTTCTTTACAAACAAAAAGGGTGAGTATAGGCATTTTTTAATATACGAACCTAAATCTCCACCCTCCATCAAAGAATACTAGCGAAAAAATAGACTGATAATAACTCATATATGCTTAATCAACTGATGGAAACCCTAACGTCATGAGAATATATGCACGAAACACGGAGCAATATATTCAAATCAAGTCCTGTTCTGGTAATAAAACGATGGTGTTCGAAGCTCGACATGTGCATGTCGATATCGCGACACCAATTATCGAAACTGTCTTCTTCTTCTTTTCACCATACCGCATCGTGAAATAAGCAAAATTGATTTCCCGATTGGTTCTTACCATGATGATGGCCTTGATGTTGTCTCTCGTTAGCCTGATCGAGTTCTGCAAATCGTCCGACTCGTTCACTTTCGCTTCCTCGCTGTAGAAGGCCAACAGCTCATCCACCATGTCCGTATCGACGTCTTGATCGCCTCCATTAACAGTGGTCTTGTTTCTCTTCTTGTCCATGTGATCATCTATAATGCGATCAATGAACCTGTCCAGTGACTGACGTGCGTTAACAAGCCTGGAGGTGAGCCCTTGCGGATCAACCCAACTTAGGTATGGAATAAAATCGGCTATGTTGAAGGCACCGAATAATTTCGAGAACTCTTGCAATATGCTGATGAACTCGTCTTGGCCCTCGATCGAGCTGGTGCCGAAGGCGGCGCGGTAGATGATGTCCCGCGTGAGCGCGAACACGAGCTCGCCGACGTTCACGGGGGACCCCGCGCTGCCCGCGACGGTGCGCACCATCGTGTCAACCTCATCGCGGACCGACTCCCACGACTCGGCCCTCTTCCGGCTGAAAAGCTTCATCACGCACAGCTTCCGCATCTGCCGCCAGAACGGGCCGTAGTGCGCGAACGCCATGTCGGCCCGGTCGTACGTCAGGTAGCTGATCGCAATCGTGGCCGGCCGGTTCGAGAAGATCCCGTCGTGGACCTGGAGGACCTGTCGGGCCACGTCGGGGGACGACACGGCGACCATGTGGAGGATGCCCATGCGGAGGTGGAAGATCCCGCCATACTTCTTCGCGAGCCTCGCGAGCCCGCGGTGGGTGAGCTCGCCCATCATGAGCATGTTCCCGATGACCGGGAGGCCCCTCGGGCCCGGCGGGTAGGGCGGCTTGCGCCGGAGCCGGGCAACTAGGCCGAGGAAGAGGAGGAACGGGATGATGGAGAGGAGGAGGGTCATGGGTGATTGTAGGAGTTGAGCTTGAAGAGACTGGAGTTGAGAATAAAAATGGTAAAAATCCATGGATTGCCTTCTGGAGAGTACTTAAGCGCAACTTACCAGAGAATGTGTTGCTAGGTTGGAGAATGATATTAAGTGGCCTTTATATACACAGAGTCTCTTGTGTATCCCTGTACACAAGTTGAAGATTTGATTTCTCTTTTCTTTTTTTCCCATTTTCCTATTACTATGGTCTTGACTATTTTCGGCCTCTACTTTGGTAGGTTCATTTAACTTGCCGGAGATAACTAGGATATTTCTGTGAATTTTTTTGTATCTCTTAACATTGTGTGAATGTCACTCTTTGATTGTGTATAATTTGATTAATATATGTTACCTTAAATAGTCATCTCATAAAATTTATAAATAGGCCAATGTAATCTTCATCATGTACATCGAAATATACAGATATTCCTCAAATATGTTTTCCACGTTATTCCGATCTTAAGCAGCACATTGCCCTTATACAAAAAAATTACTTTTCCTTGTTTTCCCGTACAAAAACGAACAAATAGTCGGATCACTTGATGAAAAAATTGAATTTCTGCTGTTCACATGGACTAAGTACACGCAATTTTTCTTTTATTTTTTGGAAAATATTTTTGAAAACGACGTAGTCCATAAAACTAAAATCATAGTGAAACCTAAATACAAAATTAGGGTAGACCCATGTTGTCTTGTGTGTTCTTCAGCTACCTACGAAAACCAGTCTTGTTCAAGCTTAATAAAAGTTGGCATCAGATTGTGCATGTTGTCTCTGTTACGTTATGGTTGGTACTTGGACTCCTCGTTTTCTTTCTAAACCTTAAAAAAAAACCATTTGCTTAGACCCTTCTTCCTAAGACATAAGCAATTCATCTTGCCGCCCCTTTTTTTTTCCTAATTTATGGAGATATTTCATCTTCTAGAGGGCCAAGATCGTTTTCAGTTAATAATCTCATGGCGTAGAAAATAAGTAAGGAAGGAAGGACATATAATTAATTAATAGTAGTATAGTTCCAAATTAAAGGGCATTATCCAAAAAATGATTGCACAAAAAAAAGGGGCCCCGACCCTCATGATTGAGCTTCTCTCGAACCCTAAACTTCATAATTTTGGAGGGTATAAACACGCCGAACATGTCAATAGACCGATTAGCTGAGGAGATTCAAGTCAAACGCCATAGGGGTTTGGTGCGATTTCTCAATATGTCAATAGTTCTAGATCGTTGCGTTCCTAGACGTGTGTGAATGGCGGACAAAGATTGTTGTGCATCGTTCGGATTGAAACCACATTGCAAGAAGAAACAAGGAAAGATACGGCATAACCGAAGAGAGACGGTAAAGGGTACCGAGAGATCTCACGACAACGTTCTTATCAAGGGACGTGACGAATTCTAATCGAGAATTGAAATGATCAAGCTGCATAAAATGGAACGATAAGCTTGCTTAACTACCAAATGCGGCTTCAACGTCTCTTTTTGTAAGTGCGTGGAGAGCTAGAACGAGCATCTTTCATAAAATGATTCCGGTCAATTGCACAAGTTCTTGTCGGATGCATTCTTAGTTTATACGTGTATATATATGCTATCTCGTACAATGATTTCATTTCATGTAGTCTCGGTTCTCGTCGGAAGAGTTTTTATTTTGACACGACGAGTTAAAAACACGCCACATAAAAATAACAATTCTGTCACCATGCTCGATATATTTTCATAAGCAATCGCGCGCGTGTCAAATCCATCGAAGAAGCACTCGATCTGTCGGGACAGATGTCGACTTAACGTACAAAAGGAAAAAAAAAACATATTTTTTGTTTAGCATATCTCATCACGTGTAAAAGAAAGATGCGGCCATACAGCGGACCAGAACAAATCAGGCATAAAATCAAACATTCTTTAGGTTAATAACGAGAGCCAAAAATGGGACTCGAACCTTCAAAAAAAAAGAAGAAAAAAAACCTAGCTCACCTTTCTACCTACTACCAGATCATATCATGCAGCCTCTGGAAAACTTTTGTTGCGATTGGGCCGCTGGCACCGCGCCACGTGTCGCCACGTGGGGGCCCCCCCAAACGTCGCTTGGGGGGAGGTAGGGGCCCCCACCTCGAGATTTAAGAGCGCCATCTCTCATCAGAACCCTTGCTTTTTGGCCGGATGAAAGTCTCAGGTCGCTGTCGCCGGCATGCGACATCGGACCCTCACAAATTATAAAAAAAAAAAAGGATAAGATGGCGTGTACGGATCATCACTATGACGTCACCGCCATCCTCATCTTCTACACGTTCGGCTCCTTTTTTCTTCTTTTTTTTTTTTATCCCTCCTCCTTCTCCCTCCTCCTGTTTTTTGACCTTTCGGCTGCTCTCGCGCTTGCACCCGCTCACGCACCCGGTCGACGTCGACGGCTCAGCCGCCCGCCGAAAGGACGCACCCGCCTCCCCAAAAAAAAATTTCATTTGATTCCGGGATATATCGGTCTCTAGAAGCAGCGTGCCGCGGTCAACCGATTATATTATTTTTTTTCTTTTTGTGTCCCCATGTATTACGAGACTCGGTAAAAATGCGCATGCGTTTTTGTTTGCATGTCTAGCACCGGCGCTCGGGTCAATCGCTCAAAACCAAAGACCGGAGAAGAATTAAACGAGTCCAATGTAGACTTTAAGGACCGGTTTCCCTGTTGCAAACCATTACAAGTCGAGCCATTCTCGAAGATTGTCTTCGTTGGGATGGTCATCTCGATCCATGTAGATTGGCGAGCAAACCCGTCACTGCTCTCATCCCCCAAAAAAAAAAAAAAAACATGAAGATAAAGATGTTCGACCAAAGGCATCGCTAGGTGAACATGACCCGTTGAGATTTTCAGCCGAAAGAGATCTTCTGCTTGAAAGATAATGCCGAAAAGTCGAAGCTGACATTAAAAACTCTGCTGACCCCGTCCTCTAAGTACAGTGTTGGACAGTTTCCTAATGGCAACAAAAACGGGCCGGCCATGTATTTATGACGGGTTATTTAGGGTCCCATCTCGGTTTTGGTTTTGATATCGAGGTGAAGTTAATTAGAAGATGCGGACCACGTGGGATTTGGACAGAAAGAACCTATGGATCATCTTGACCGTTCCTTTGAGAGACCTGGCCAAGCGAGGGCCTGGCGGCCCTCGCCCAAGCCCTGGCTTTGGCTGGCGGGAGTTGCCGGCCGTCCCTCCAAAATTAAAAAATAAAAATAAAAATAAATCTTTAAAATCATTACAATATTAATTAAAAATGTTCACGGTGGTGTCGGCTGTGCCACGTAGGACAGCCGATATCAACATCGGCAACTTACGATTAAATTTAACCGGATTGACGCAATTGACAAAATGTAAAAATGTTTATAACCGAATCAGCAAAAGTGCAATAAGGTGAAGACTAAATTGACAAAAGTGCAATAAATTTAAGATTTTTCGGACATTTGTCCCCCCACATGTTTAAGCCATTTGAACATGTTGCGGAACATATTCTATTTCTTAGGAAAAGTTTGAGCGCACGCCGCCGGTATAGTGAAATCTCTACAGGAGCGGTATAATCCACATTGATCGGAGAATTCTAACTATCCAGTTTCTCGCCGACCACCAGATCGGGGATGGACAAGACCGTTTGTGTACGACATTTTTTTAACACCGCCAGTGTATCTTGTAGCTACTCTATGTCTTAACAATCCAGGGTTACAAAAAAAGGCGACCGTCATTTTTTTTTAAATTTTTTTTGCATTTTCTCGTTGCAAATTCCCTTTCTTCCCATCGCTTCGCGTGGTAAGTTGTTCCTCCACTTCAGTTCAACATCAACTTCGGGGCCCGTCGCAGTTATGAGGAGCTTTTGAACACATTCAGACAAGGTAAAACTACAGATCTTGAATTTAACCTGACAGAGTTGGTGAGACGGGTTCAACCGCAACATAATATCGACACGCAGTTAAGTTCACTTACAAGTTAAATAATGCTCGACGAGCTCAGTCCGTCACATCGCTACCAACATAGATATCAAGGTCGATCTATAGTTCGGGGCTCCATAAATTTTGAACCGGCAATCACTGGCCGAAAATGCGTCGGCTTGGATAGCGAGAGAGTTCAGTCATCCCGTTGTGGCATTGGTTCCAATATCCTGTTGGAAGCACTCGAGAAACGCGACCCTGAACTCACCAATTTGACGTGGGGAAGCGCACGGTTAAGATCGACCGAAGAGATGGACGAGCCGAGATGCACGAATCCATTTAGGACCGAGGCTATCCCAAAACAACCCGATTTTTTCGAGAAATTCACTAGAAAAAACCTTAAATTTTCCACCTCAACCGTGCGTCAACGTACCAATAATGGAGTGTAGAATCGGAAGAAAAGAATCACCATCTTAAAATGGACATGTGATAATGCTCCCAAAACTGTTCAACATGATTAATTTCTAGAGAATAATGATTATTATTGTTTCTCTTTTGGGTACAGATCTACTGATTAATAATTATTTACTTAAATGTTAATGCTGTTATTTAGTCTGGAATAATCTCCCGCGATGGTGGAGAGTCCAATAGGGGCATTTTGTAGAAACGAATTGATATGCCACTTAAATCTGACCATTAATGTTTTGATTATATGTATTTGCCGTTAATCCATTAGAAGATTTCTCTAGGATCACGGGTCATACGCAATAAAATACTCGAAGTTTCCAAAACATAATCAATGGACATTCGGTTGCACGCGCCTTCACTATCTTGACGGGAAAATTGTGCAAAAAGTCATAAACTTATTGCATTTTTATTAATTCAATAATAAATCTTTCAATTTTACCAATTCAATCCTAAACATTTTTTCATCTGTGCCAATTCAATCCATTCAACTAATTTTGGCTAACCGGCACTGACGTGGACGCCGGCCGGGCGGGCAACGCTAATATGGTAAATTTTTTTAATTTCTTAATATTTTTTCGAATATTTTTTATAAATTTTTTCTTATTTTCCTTTTTTTCAATTATGCCGACGCGTTCACATCAGTGCCGACTAGTCAAAATTGGCCGGATGGAATGAATTGGCACAAATACAAAAAAGCTTAGGACTGAATTAGCATAAATGCAATAGGTTTATGACTTTTTAGATAATTTTTCCCTGTCTTGGCACGTGCGATTACGCGTGTCCCGTGACTATCCGATCCTTCACCCGCGAGTAGCCCAAAACGACATGCGGTCTCACGACGACCGCGGGAACTTCTTAGGTCGGAGCGCCGGACAAAACATACTTTTCCCACGGCCCGATTTAGAATGGGCGAAATATAAAAGATTCATTCGATGTTTCACGGGTCCTTGTTCCGATGCCCCGATTTGGAAGGGCGAAACATGAAAGTTCATTCGACATCTCATGTTCCTACGTACGTTTGCCCAAAGTTGTGCTAGATAACAAGGCAAGTATCGGTCAGCACAATTCGTTACATGTCGCGTCGGCTTTGCAGTGCACGGGCACGCCTCCCTCTCCATCCATCAGCCATGAATTGCCAGGCGATGGGGACAATTGGACATTTATTGATGCTTAAGCAATCTCTCTCGGTTAAGTCTGACTTTCAGAGGCTAAAAAATCCAAAGCAATCGCCATCGATGATTGGCGTCCTAACCGGTTAACCACACTCATATTCCACGGTGTCGAGCTGTGATCAAGCAGATTTAATCTGCTTGTCTTTCGACACGGCATGCCCGATTAATTATGGCAATGAACATAAACTTGGGGTTTACCTCTTCCTAAAGAATCCGTTTAGGGTATTCGATTCATGCTGTGGCATGAGAAGCTAGAACCTTCATATACAGCATAAATGCCAAAGGAGACTAATTCGATTATCGACTTGAAACCGGCACGACTTAAAACGTTTGGGCCTATTACTAATGGAATGGTTTTACTTTATTTTTTGGACAGGTTTAGGTGAAGTAATTAATTGTCAAACCCTAGTATAAATCTCGCGTCTCTAAAGTCCTTTGATATGGATGGGTTCACGTTATTAGACTTAGCCTCTAGCCACATATCAATGTCGCAGCAGCCTCTAGCCACAGATCAATGTCACAGCAATAGGAATAGAAATTTTCGGTGCAGACGTTTCCATTTTGTGCCATAAAGTCAAGAGCTCTTGAATTTCTGCCGATATAAAATCAATTAATTTCGCGAAAAATTTCCCGTCAAAAACTATTTTTCTAAAAATGAATTGACTTAAAGCTTATTTTCCTTAGCGGCGCAGCTTCCGCCCTTTGCACCGGTTGTTGAGAAATCGATTTCAGTATGTGCAACATATGTGATGTTACATAGACACACGTACAATGATAAAAACAAAATTCTCATCCATGCTGACTTATTGGCTAAGATCATGTGAATCATGGGACTTGAATATGAACAGCATTTTCATCTAACACCTTAGTATTTTTAAATAAATAATTAGCTAATCATAATTGTTGTTACTTTAATTAGATGTCTTATTCTCATCTAAGACGGGCCAAATGCTGGACTACCGGGCCGAACTTATCCTTTCCAAATTGAATTAAATAACGACTATCGAAGTCCCCCTCAAAGGGAAGAGTAGGAAGCACATTAAGCAACCGATTAAGTGGATTATATACGTAATGTGATACAATGTGATGAAGCAATCCCATCTTATGCAAAGAAAATGCATGCATAATGTTTCTTTTTTGGGGTAAGTGCACTACTAAAAGTCTTAAAACTTATCATAAAAGCGCAATTGAGTCCTAAAACTTTCAAAGAGCCTAATTATGCCTTAAAACTTGTCACGAAAGTGCATTCAAATCCTAAAACTTTAAATAAATGTAATCAAGTCCTAAAACTTATCATGAAAATGCAATTAATTCCTAAAACTTTCGAAAAAATGCAATTAAGGGAAGGACTTGGTTGGGCAAATTTGATAAGTTTTTGGACATTATTGCACTTTTTGGAAGTTTCAGCATTCAATTGCATTTTCGTAACAAGTTTTAGGACTTGATTGCACTTTTTGAAATTTTTAAGACTCAATTGTACTTTTATGACAAGTTTTAGGACTTCCAATAAACTTATCCGTTCTTTTTTATGGTGTATGTTGTCGTTGTGCAATCAGATGGCCTTATAAATCACGGGTTACTTTAAATACCACAATTAAATAAATATTAGATTGTTAGGCATATCGAAATGCTTCATTGTCAAGGGAAAGAAACATTCGAGCTAATATATATTATATCCCCTTGCTTAAAGCATGCGTGGATCTCAAAGTAAAGTGATAATCATGAACGTGAATTTTCCAACTTCAGAAGCTGAAAAGGTCATGATAATTCTTGCTAAACCCTAGCTTGCAGGGAAAAAAAATTGCTAATATCGGTTCCAGTGAAAAACCTAATAAAGGCTGGTGAAACTTGGCGAAACCCCTCAAGAGTTTGATCCTGAAGTCAACCTAGTAAGATTGCAGCTATATCAATGATACTCTTATTTCACTCCTTAATTTATAATGAGTATGCTTTGAAAAATGTTATAAGGGAAAATTTAGTTTATATGTTCAAGTTTTTCTTCTGATGGTGAACTATTACTATGCTAAGCTCACTTTTGAATGGATGATTTTACCGGTACATTAAGAAAACGGATTTTTTTTCGTCCTAATAGGTTTCTAAAAGAGTCGAGAACTGTCAAAAAAACTATTGGTAAGAATAATTATGAACCAATTACTTCGTGTTTTTGGTAATTTATTGGTAACTTATGGGCAGTTTTATGAAATTACCAACTCTTTTTGACAATACGCAAATTATCAACCTTTCTTATCTTAATAAATATGTAGTTTTAGTAAGTTATACAAATAAAAAATGATAATTTAGTGCAAAAAATTCGTACTTCGCGAACAATAAAGAAAATTGGCGATTTCATAAAAGTGCCGGTAAATTATCAACAAGTTATCCAGAAAAAAATCCCACGTCAATTTTTTTTTTTGCCAACAATTTTACATCTTACTAACGCTTATTGAAATTTTACCGATATAAAAAAAAATCTAAATTTTTAGCCACGGCGCAATATGATTTCAACATGCCCATAAGCTTTGCGTTTGGTACGTCCGTCCTTATCGTGAGGATGTCATTTCAAGATCAATCCCAGGCCATCGCTTTATATCGATTACGTGGTCTGATGGGTTGGTATATCTGTAGTGTAACCGCAGTCACACCAAAGACTTCGTAAGACCTACCAACCGTCTCCAACTTGCACATATGATTCTAACCCAGAATGATTTTCACGCCACCAGTATGGTTTAGACAGATGGCCTCCGATTCCGGAGCTGAAAGTCCGCCAGCGTCCCATCCATCTGCGCCCCCATTCTGGAGTTAGAATACAAATTATCGTGCGTCGATGTCATTTCCCTTCCTCGTTCTTATGCTCGTGTGTTCCGACTTTATTCGCCTTTCATGGATAAAAAAAATACTGAAGGTCCATGCATCGCGCCGGTCTAATTAAGTTTTTCCGCAATTTTACTCACCCGCGACTATACTCTCTCGTGATATATGTTAAATCATTGGCATTATGGTTGCTAAAAAAAAAACTGCATGATTGCATTTGCAATACATTCTTTGCCAATAGTGAATTCTACGTGGACTGCTTTAAAGAGTTTGAAAACGTTGAAATCCGAGAGACCTCTCCATCGATCATAACAATAACAAAGAAAAATTTATTCCCGCTCATTACAATATTCGAATTTGAAGCGTTAGACTGCATTTATGTATATCAATAATTTCCACTTATTATAATAATGCCTCGTGGACATTTAAATTGAGACGTAGCACTAAAAACGAAATGAATGAAAAATCAATCGAAAAGAAGAATAATTTAACATGAGATGTTTCATTTTCAACTAGAAATAATATTTATATCTACTCTCATCGTTTCTTGTGGATCACTGGTTAATTTTCGCTATGAAAAAACATAGCCGTTAATCTTAATAATTATATCAAAGCATAAATGATTTTAAATTTAGGATGCCTTTTTTGTATATGTATTGGACATTATTTAAGTGCAATATATTTGTAGACATCATAATTGGAAAACAGAAAAAAAGGAAAAAGATGAAGAAGAAAGAAAAATAAGATAAAAGATTGGGAAAAAACAAAGAATTGGGCTGAGGTACCAAAGAAATTGAACTTGGCACCTCCCAAAAGAATGGATAATATATACTGCATCACACATCCCCTTTCAAATAAAATTCTCTGAAAAATCTCAAATTTGTTCTATAACGGCAATTTCAGTATTAAATTTTTCAATTTAGCCAATTTAATCTTAAAATTTTTGGCGATTTTTCAATACAATCCTTTTGTCCTAATGGTAAACATGAATGTCGATCATCCCATGTGATATGGCCAGTGCTAATGTGGACAATTAATTTTTTGATTTTTTTCTTTGTCTTATCTTTTTTTGCTAACTATAGGCAAGCCTCACCTGTGAATAGTGATCTCCGTTGGCCATCGCCAAGACCCTGGACTGCTAGAGGGAAATGGAAGAAAAAGAAAAAGGAAAAAAGAAGAAAATATATAAAAAAAATTTTAAAAAAATTGTGAATATCGTTCACGTTAGCATCGACCGTACTACATAGGACGATCGATGTCTACATCATCAAATCATGATTATAAGGACTATATTAAATTATCAAAAAGTTTAAAACTAGTTAAATTAAAAAGTATATGACAGAATTGACCAACGTACAATAAGTTTAAGATGTTTTAGACAATTATCCTTCCACTTTTGGAACCTTTTTACGACGGATAATTTATAACACAATTAGAAGAACCTGATGTCCGACCAATCATGAATTGACTCGTGACAAGTTGGGGGGGGGGGGGTGGGGGAATCAAGTCGAGAAGCTATTTTTCTTAATAAAGTTAGGCATCACCAACTTTGAAAAAGAGCCAAGTCAAGGTATATATTATTAAACATTAAGTGTAATCTCTTCGGATCGTGCGATACTTATGATTTAAGTTTCTTTATCGGCTTGAACTACCTATTTGAGTTGCCTCCCCTGTGAATTATCTTGGGAAAAGAAGAACCGAAGCTCTATATATTCACAGCTTTTGTCGATCTATCTAAGCTATTACGTCTATTACTTGTATATATGATTCTTAGATTACAATTGTATAGGATTCATCGGAGATTCCCTGACCGTAGATAGAGTTCTATATAGCCTATGTATGGCCTCGTACTCTCTCATCGTAAGATATACAAAAACATACGTATTCTCTTTATATATCTACCAGCAACATCGATTAAAACTACATCCGATTAACCTTCTAATTCCTTCAAAGTCATCCACTTATACCACGCTAGATTGTGAAATTAGTCAATGGTGGATACTATCTAATTTGAGACCGACCCACCTTTTGAAAGGGTGACTTCTTTTGTTTATTTGAAAGCCTGAGATTGCACTGAGAACGGGGAATACGTCAAGCGTTAGACACACTAGCACCATGAAACATCATCATCCATGACAAAATTATTAGGAAAAAAAAAACTTGCACCCCCATTAAACGTTAAATCTTTCAAACCCGTTACGACAAAATTTCAAGTTCCATGTCTAAATATATCCAATTAGGTTAAAAAGAAAAACTAGGCCGAATCAAAGTTGGTAATTATTTTCGAAGCATTTAATCGACTGTGTTCTCTGATTGACATGATTTAACAGCATATCGTGTCAAATTTGTGTAAAGTTTTAATTGACATGATTGATAGAATCAATATGGTATAAATTCATAAAACCCCGCCGTCTGTTTCAAAGTTTGAAGTGGTGAATCCTTTTAGACCTTGTAAACAAAACGAGTTTCATCCTTCAACTTCTTTATGCTTCGTTTGTTTCATAAAAAATAAATAATTTAAAAAACATTTAGCTGATGAAAAATATTTTTTATTATCAATAATAATTTATGTCTCAATATCTTCGTGGATGATGACAACACTTTTCATTCATTTATTTATGTAATCAATAAAAGTGATCATTTTTACGAAAAAAAAATTTCAAATCATTCATTTCAGCGCAAAACGAATATAACCCAATGACGCGTGATTTCCACTTACTTCCTTTCCAATGAAAATTCAATGCGCTTGAGGAGCACGAGCATTTTCAACCTTAGGTGACAACCACTGGGATTTACCCCAGTAGCCACCCTTCTCACTTGAGAAGAGGGAGGTGAGGAGTTCGAATTTCCACCTTCGCAGGAGGGTAGGGGTGGGGCCGCGTAGTTGAAGATGTGGATTTCGACGCCCACGTTCTGCAAAAGACGGGGCACAAGTCTGAGTATGTATCGTAAGTGAAAAATAGAGTAGGACCGACCAAAAAAAAAAACCTTAGCTGACCACTAAAGAACCAACCAAGCTACCACTTTTGAGGTCTAATAATAGCTCCAAAGAACAGATTGGGAACATCGAGAGAATTGCTGATTTTTCCATCATGTCCTTTGATTTAATTGGCGGGGCCGCTTGAGTTTACCTCCAAAAAAAATAAAAAACATGGTCGGTCCACTTCGCATTTGAATCCACCACAATTTTCTTGTTAGTAAGGATAATTGTTGTGAATCAGCAAGCCATTAACGTGGCACACGGTTCTCGAATAGATAGATGTTATCATCATAAGTACCACATGGTCAACTAGATGTCGGTTGCTTATGTTTAACCTAATATGCCGTCGAGCTTGAAAACGACGCAGCCAACCATACCTTACGCTAGGGAAAATTATCCAATAAGCTTAAATGTATGGATACTGATTCAATCATAAACTTTTCAATTTTGCCAAATTTAATCATAAACATTACACGAAATTTCAATGCAGTCATTCCACTCAATTTTCGTCGAAAATCAATAATGTGGCGGTGTGTCATGTTGGACAGCGATGGCTGTACCACCTCATTAGCGAATTTCCAGCGAAAATTGATCAGAAAGACTGCATTAGAATTTCGTGCAAAGGTTCTAGGACTCAATCTACAAAATTGAAAAGTTTAGAACTAAATTGACATCTGTGCAATAAATTTCTGACTGATTAGATAATTTTTCCCTTTTACGCTACCTACAGGCTACATCTACCTTATCGTGCCTTTCGGTTTGCAAGTTGAATTTATGCTACAAATCAAGAAACCATTTACTTAAAATCTAACGGTTAATGGGGAACATAAAAACAAAGGGATAAGGTGATGAAGATCATAGAGAGTGTTCGATTAACATATTAAAATGATAATATTTTTTTTAGATTAAGGTTAATGTGATAAGAGTTCAATTGATTGTCTACAAAGGTCAACAGACCATGGCGGCTAGCTGCTTACCTCATGCGTGGTCATTTGTGACCTCACCCAACAAAACCCTTCTTCTCTATTTTACTATTTTCCTTGGAAAAGAGAAGCGCAAAATCTAGCTATTGCCCTCTCATCATGATTGATGGATGTCCATTTTCATAGATTGGTGCAAAAAATAGTGGATGCATTGAATGAAATGGCCCTTGTCTTTTCAATCATGGAGCTGTAGTTTGTAGACTTGACAACCATGTACATATATTCTTTTCTTTTCAGTTGGTTACAGAATTACAATATTAAATTTTGCTGGAGCACACTATGATTAGTTTTGTAACCGTGATTATTTTCAGTAAAGATAACAATGTACCCGATGCCTCTAATCACAGTATAAAATTTCACGGAATCACTATCTACTGCTCAGAAAACTTAAGCATCTGGACAAATGAGCAACTTAATATTTTAGAATATTCTAACACGCGGCTTGTACAAGAGATAGGCGCTGATTATAGATAATTCTATTCATCCTAATTATCATATTCACTTTTTTCAACCATAATAGTATTCCACAAAAATAAAAATTGTGCTCTAAATTATTTAGAACACCAAAATCAAAAAGAATATAAACTCATGCCAAATACCCATGAATCTATATGAGATTGCTTCTGTAGGTATATGCCGGACAACGGTCAAGGTCATCCACTGTGAAACTGCTGCTGCGTGCGATGTGTTTAGCTCACCACTTCCATAGCTCCACAAGTAACGATAATTAATTAACATCTTAATCAATCCGACATCTTCTGTGCCTAAGCTGCACGTCACGTTGAACGGATCTTCAACGAGGCTCGGACCAAGTAAAACCAGTTCCATGTTCACCATTTAGATGCCCGAATCCGACCCGAACAACTTGTTTGATAATAAACCAACTGAGATAAATGATTTCAAGAAAATATTAAAGCAACCATAAAAAGGTGTGCTTTGGAAAAGGCACACTCATCGTTCTGCTTATTATAATGAGTCTTAGCATTAGGGTTTGAAGTGTGATTACTGCATTTTCAAGGCTAAAGGTCATGGGGCCGTCTCGAAAACTCTGTAGGGAAAAGTCATTGTCCAACTTTTTCGTACTTGGTGCTTGAGAATTTTAGCAATAACGTCTCTTTGAATTTTCACGCGTTTATTCTTTGATCGAATCAAACAACTGCCCTTGACGTAATCTAGAAAGAACATTCGTCTTTTCTTCTTGGTTTATCAAGTCGAAAGCTGCCATAGTTCCAGAGAAGATCCTGAATTTACATCCCAGTGATCGTTTGCTGAAGAAACCGGCACGGCATGCGAAAGACCAACTCATAACATCGGGGATTCATATAAGATATACCGCCATGGTAATAGACGCAATTATGACCTGCGAATTCTTATTTACCGATGGAATGAATTCATTTACTAAAATTTAAAATCATATACGTGACGGCGCCTAAACCTTACGCAAATGTTTTCCACGCCACCGGTGTACACCAAATTATAAGTCCTGATATCAAGTTATAAGACCACATATTGGATTCATTTACGAGGATACGAGCCGAACTTGAGGGGAGCTCACATGAAATTCTGTAAGCATGAGATGGTTCAATGGCCCAATCGTGCAAGGCCTAATTTTGGGCTTGAACATTTCATAATGACCTAATAAATAGAAATACTATCTTGATGAGTGTTTGGTGCGGCTTGATCAATACTAAATTAAGAATTAAGATATATAATTAACTAAGCATGCCCCAATAAAGGGTTGTAACTCGGATTACACCGATGACGATGAACGTTTAGGAACCGCGATCGCAACGGGGTCGCCCCCCCCCCCTCTCTTTGATGGCATCCGGTGTCTCTTTTTGTTTTTTTCGAAAATTCTACTGTCTACACGAGTCTCGCTTGACCCGATTCGACACTCTCAATCATAATGGCTCTCGCTATCGCTTACAAATCGTCGAATATCAAATACGATATGAGTCGCCGTTTCCAGCCGAGCGCAATATCAAATTTCTCCTTTCCTCGAAACATTTTGCGGATGGACCGATTGATTGCTCGAAACGGACCCGACAATTAATAGGGGTCGGACCATGCTGCGTCGGCATTCCTTGTTGATGCAAATATCTTATTTTAAATTGCCCCCGTAATATAACTATCAAGATATATATCGCATCAACTTCAGTCTCCATCATCATCACTTGGCTAGGGTTTCTCACTTGAGAACAATGGCATACATTCACTATCAAGATTGCATTATCTGCTAGTTTTCATTTTTTTCATTTAAATTTCTTCATGGAGATTAGTTTATTCAATTCGAAGAACATTGCAGATCACTTCGGTTTCACTCGACAATGTGAAGGGACGGCAGTAATAAATAATATGTAACATATAGATGTCGTTATCATTGCTGTTCAAGAGAAAGACATTTTATAGAGGGCAAAGGGAACACGTAGATAAGTGATTCAATCCCTTGCCAGCAGGCACGAGCAACTGAGGTAAACAGCAGCAATCATGTCAACATCTGAGTTTGCAGAAGACCAAACAACACAGTGTTCTCTACCTAAATATGCACAAAATCTCTCTGTTGGGAAATGCACCAGAAAAAACGAAGAGCAAAGCACATGCTGATCTAGGAGAAATCTAAATGTCTATTATTGTCAAAACGTAAGTTGTTCTCTTTAAAATTCTGGTATGATAATAACTTGCATTGTAGAACTAGGTAATTATGGATTGAAAGATCTAATGAGTCTCGACATCATGGGGTTGATTTAGTAATTAAGGTATAGAGATGTGCGAGCGAATTAGATGCATGCTAAATAATTTCGTGTCAGGGCCACTCACGCCTTGCATAGTTCATATGTAGTAATTAGGTACTTCACAGGAGGTTTCCTCGTCACATTAAAAAAAAATGTTGAAAGTCAAGATGTGAGAAAAAAGGAACCGATAAATCGGTTAACGAGGTGTGGCTAGTTCACCTCGAGCGATCTGATGCACGTGCAATCTAATAATGTACTCGTTATGCCGCACTCAAAATGCTTGTCATTAGTTGGATAGTGGGTTGGGTCAAGGATGATTATACAAAAAGCTCTAAACCATTATACTGCGGTCAATTTAGTCCTAAACTTTTTAATTTTGCCAATTTAGTTATAAAACTTTTGATGATTTGCCGATGTAATCCTTCTAACTAATTTTAGTCAGCAATTGTTGAGGTGGACGCCGGTTGTCCTATATGGTACAGCCCACACTGACGTGGACAATTTTTACAAATTTTTTTCTCTTTTTTCCTTTTTTTCCTTTTTTTTTCTTTCCTTTTCCTTTTTCCTTTTTTTCCCTATCTCCGCCGGTCGCTAGGGTCTCGAATATGGCGGCAGAGGTCACCGGCCAGCGAACGTCACAGAACCCCTCACAAGCGCCCGTGCCCACATCTGGTGAGAGCCAAGACGCCCTCGCCCGCAATTGCCGAAGTGACGGTAACTAATATAGGATTATATAGAAGAAATGGGGAGGGGGGGAAGAAAAGGATAAAGCAAAAAAATATTAAAATTCAGAAAATGTTTAAAAAAATTTACAAAATCGTTCACGACAGCGATTTCCGGCCTTCAAGAATAAATCGGTCAAACTAAAAGTTTAGGACTAACTAAAAATTTATGATTGAATTGGCCGACATATAATAAATTTAAAAATAGTCCTAGCCCTGACGAGGTTAGGTCATGCCTCTAATGTGCGAAAAAATATGATAGCCAAAAGGTCATGGTGCCCAATCATTTACTGTAACTACGAATAGGGCTCAATGTGATCTATATCTTCAAACAATTACATGGCTACCCATTTTTGAGCGAAAGGTGTTTTTTCAATATATATATATATAGCCGTTGGGAAGTGGTTGCAACTGGTTGAAAGTAACCATCAAGGTGACCTGCGACTTCACACCGTTAAGAAGTGCTTATTATATTGAAATTTACTTTTTTTTAATAGAAAAATTAATTCTAGAAATAGATTTGAAATAAAAATCACAAGTAAAAATATTCTACTTTTCTATTTCTAGAACTTGAAATAAGAATTAAAAACTGTTCTCATCGCTCACCTTCACTATTTGCCGGCCACTCGCCCATCACTTGGCCGTCGGCCACCTCCCACAGCCACATCTCACGGTCGAATATTTAGCTCGTTCAAATGATTGATACGTGAAGGAAAACTTTGTCATGTGAAAAAAAAAATTGTTAAAATGACGGACTACCGAGTATTTGCTAGGGTTAAATAGGGATTAGAATTGTTAAATTTTATTAGACTATAGGAATGCCCGGAAATTCTTTTAGAGCCACGACCGGCGAGTGAGCTCTATGTTTAGGATGAGGAAGGGTCACCGGCGACGACTATGGTTTTGTCGAATTCGTTAGCATGTGGCCATTACGATAATAATAGGATGCGACAACCTTAGCCTAACCACATATGGGTCGAGACACATGGCATCTGCATAGTAATCAACGATTCGATACATGACACGTCGCCTTCGCTCGCTCGTCATCGTGAATAATTTATTTTAGGTTTTAGATGGTTTCAACGAATGGTTAGCCTCACTTGAAGACCTTATTCTAATTCGGTTGACTTTTCATTCCCTCCTGGCTTCATATCAAATGGGTAGAAGTGCCGTTTGAACTGGGTCGATGCCCCTGTTTTTTTTTTTGAAAGAAGAAAATGCGGGTCGATCCCAATGAGACTAATGACCCTATTAGAAAGTAGAATCGAAAAACTTAAACGTAGAGGTATGGAAAAATCACGTGTTTATGAAGAGCATGTGAACCCTATTGTTAAGAGATGTGGGATTTTTCAACAGCCCAATGCAGTGACTCGTTAGTTCTTATATCGGCCCATCTTATTGCTTCATAGCACCAACACTTCGTGTAAGCGGGAGAAGTGTCGGAAAAGTCTTAAACCTATTGCATTTATGTCAATTAAGTCCTAAATATTTTGACATGGTACCAATTTAGTCATTCCGGCTTATTTTTGCCGGATATTGCTGACGTGAATATTGAAGACCTACATAGCATAGTCGGAGCTGATGTGATTATTTTTTTAATAATATATTAATATTTTTCCAATTATTATTATTATTTTTCTTCTCTTTTCTTTTTCCTTGTTTTTCTTTTCTTTCTTTTTATTATTTTTTTCCATTTCTTTCCTCCTTCCTCCAGCTGGCCACTGAACCTCGGCGACCGACCAAAGGTCAGGGCCAACGAGGTCGACCTCACTAACCTCTAGCAAGCCCTGCCTGAAGGCCACGAGGGCGGCCTCGAGCTAGGCCTACGAGGTCGTGCTTCTCCCGGCCATGTTGAGGGCTCGAGCCTCACTAGAGGCCAAAAGTACCGAGTCAATACTCCTTTTTTTAAAAGAAGAAAAAGTAGGTCGATCTGGTCAATGACCCTATTAAAAAGTCGAATCCAAAAACTTAAGCTTAGAAGTTCAAAAAAATCACGTATTTAGAAAGAGCATATAAAACTCATTGTTAAGATATTAGGGATCTTTCAACAACCCAATGTAATGCCTCGTTGGTTCTTAGTTCTGCCCATCTTATTGCTTCGAGGCACCAACACTTCGTGTAAGCACAATGCAAAGATTCAGTTCCCATCTTTATAAGGGTTAATACCACGAAAAACCCTAAACTGGTACACTTGTGACACATTTACCCCAAACTATTTTTTTGACCATAAAAAACCCCAAACTGGTACACCCGTGACAATTTTACCCTGAACTATTTTTTTGACCACCAAAAACTCCAAACTGGTACACCTGTGACAATTTTACCCTGAACTTACCACAAAAAACCCCAAACTGGTACACATGTGACAATTTTACCCTGAATTAAAATTTTAATATTTTTATTTTTATTTTTTTCGAATATTTATTTATTTTTATTCTTTTCTTTTCGTTTCTTTTCTTTTTTTCATTTTCAAACTTTGGCCGATCGCCGGTCCGGCGACCGGCTAGAGGCGGAAGCCGGCGAGGGCCGCCCTCGCCGGCGTCGGCAAGGGCGACCCTCACCGGCTTGAGTGAGGGTGAGCCGGCGAGGGCGACCCTCGCCCGCGTTGGGCGAGGCTGAGCCAGCGAGGGCGACCCTCGCTCGCGTCGGGTGAGGGCGGCCCTTGCCCGACGCAGGCGAGGGCCGCCCTCGCCTGAGTCGGGCGAGGGTCGGCCTTGCCCTGGGCAGGCGAGGACGGCCCTTGCCGGCTTCCGCCTCTGGCCGGTCGCCGGATCGGCGACCGGCCAAAGTTTGAAAATGAAAAAAAAGAAAAGAAAAGAAAAGAAAAGAAAAAAGAAAAAATTCAAAAAAATAAAAAAAACAATATTAAAAATTAGTTCGGGGTAAAATTGTCACATGTGTACCAGTTTGGGGTTTTTTGTGGTATGTTCAGGGTAAAATTGTCACGGGTGTACCAGTTTGGGGTTTTTTGTGGTATGTTCAGGGTAAAATTGTCACGGGTGTACCAGTTTGGGGTTTTTTATGGTCAAAAAAATAGTTTGGGGTAAATGTGTCACAAGTGTACCAGTTTAGGGTTTTTCGTGGTATTAACCCTCTTTATAATAAGCACATACAAACAATCTCAGCCAATCTTAATAGGTGAATTTCGGCTCTTGTCTCACCCATCGATCTAGAATTTTTCGACTCGTTTCACCATGTAAACTACCCCAACAAACGGCCGATCACAACTCGAGAGACTTATCTTATTCCATTTAAAAGCCGGACGAGCATGATCCGGTTGCATAAAAGTTACACACACATAAAAATAAAAACCCCGGTATGTGTGCTCAACGCTCATTTTTGAATACATAGCTTTGACTCTTCCCCCCGTACCTCTCGATTGGTCAATTATTGAATCATATATAACAATGTCCACCTACACATCTTCCAATTCAATTTCGTGGCGCCAAAATGAATAGCTTTTCAAATCTCGAGCGGTCATGCCACTACCCTAATGAGGACAAACACATGACCGCACTCATGTCTAGGACTTGGGAAAAAAAAAGCAAACAAAACACTCACGTCTAGTGTCTAGACAGTTTCCATCTAATGGTCAGTCCATGTCAAAACGAAAAGAAGGAAATAATTAGAAATGCATCTAATGGGTAAGAGACCTTCACATCGATAGGACTCGCTCGTCGAATAGCCACTGGCCCAGATTGAACTTCCTATGGAGACTAATTCCGATGTACGTAGGAAGCTCGAGCATCACCGCTCTAAGCCCCTCAAGTCTAAGTCGACACCACCGGCACCATCCTCATTCCACGATTCAAATTAATTTGAAACCATCAAATTCAAAAGGCACGGTCTCAATCTAGGAGTTGATGGAATCAACGGGAACTCATGCAAAATTGGGAAGAGACAAATTCTAAATCCTCTCTCATTCAATGCTTGGCTTTTGCCCAATCAAAGACCGTGTCACGAGATATGTTCACGTTGATTTCCTCAAAGCAGCAAAAAGTAGCCGGGCCGGTGCACGACACACCACGCCAAGTCCCAACATCATCAACCGCATAAAACGCCACGCGAATTCATGTCATCTATGCTTTCGAACTGCCCACCCGGAAATCAAAAGTTTGAACCGTTTCAAAGATCCCAATCGAAACTCCTCCCCCGCCATTTGCTGCTCTGCCTCTACATGCATCCGCCCCATCGATTCATGACGAAATGATGAAGAATGTGACGAGGGAAACGAATTTAGCAAAAATTGATAACGAAAAGTTGAAATTTGGATCTATAAGAGAAAAAAATAGTACATTGAGAATCCTGTGACTTCCCTAAAGACATCCTAGCATGACTGCCCCTACCGCTACCTGCCGTCGTCGATCCTGGCGATGCCCGAACCGGGCTGGTCCGGTTCGACCCTAATTCCTACCAGTTCCCGGGGGGGCCGGGAAGGAAACCCCCGACCCGTCAAAAACTGGGCACGGCCCATCCGGGCTCGGGCTGACCCGGCAGCGTCGACTCCTTCTTGCGCCTCATCTCCAGCACCTTGCGGTGGTGGTTCGAGTGCAGCTCGCTGCAAAACGTGGGGCTACACGCAGGCCGGTACTCCGGGTACAGCCGGCCCGACTTGAACCGGACTCCGCACGCGTTGCACAGGGTCTTCGCCCCGTTGGGACCGGCCCTCCACTGTGGGGTCTTCTGCACGCCGCAGTGGCTGCACCGTCTCGCCGGCCCGGCCGTCTCCGAAGCAACAGCGGCAGCGGGCTTCTTGTGCTTCTTCATCGGCGGCTTGGCGTCCCAAGGCTCCGGTTCGGCCGGCTCGAGGCTGCGGCTCCGGTTCAGGTGCACAAACCAGGGGCTCGCGAGCAGGGGCGACGACGACGCCGTGGTCGAGGACGAAGAGCTCGAGGACGGCTCGGCGAGAGAAGGAACGCCCAGGGACCATACCCGGCCGCCGGTCCTGGGCCGCTTGCTGCGGGCTTTCGAGGGGAGCGGGGTAGTGAACCCGGGTCTGGACGAGCCGGAAGATTCCGATTCCGGTTCGGACCGGTCGCCGCCGTTCATGGGGTGGTTCTGGAGCAGGACGGCGGGGGGGAGCGGTTCGGAGAAGTGCGAGAACGAGTCCTCCACGAAATGCGACAACCACTCGAGGTCCGCCAAATCCTCCGCCTGTAAAAATCGCACCTTTCGGTCAGCCGGAAAAAAAGAACCGATTTTTTCGCTAACGGAGGAGGTTACTCGTTACAGTACCGGAAGGTGCGGCACGAGCCCCAAATCGTCCTTCTCTCCGGCCGAGACGGACGCAACGTTCTCGTCCTCCTCCTCCTCCTCGTCGTCGCCGTCGTCGCGGGGTTCCCGCCTCTGCTGCGGCGGCACCTGGTCGCGGCCCGCGTCCTCCACCCTCCCTTGGTCGTCCTGCTCGGCGCAGAAGGCCTCGTCGTTGGAGAAGTCGAAGAGGTCGTCCACGAAGTCGTCGCCGTCGCGGGGAGGGGAGGCGCCGGCGCCGGCGCCGCGGTGGGAATAATTGAGGGGGAGGAGGAGGTCGTCGGAGAACGAGGCGTGGTGGGGCCCGACGAGCTTCGCGAGCGCGGCGTCCTTCCGGAGCCCGGCCATCAAAGCGGCGTCGGCGCACTCCATCCCCGGGGGCCCCCGAAACCCGTCGCGCGAAGGAGACGACAAGAAGGCTCGCCCTTCAAAAGGAGAGATAGAGATAGAGGGAGAGAGAGAGAGGGAGAGAGATGGAGAGGGAGGGATGGAGAGAGAGTTGCAGAGAGAGAGAGAGAGAAGGGAAGGGGAAGGGGGGGGGGAGAGTTCGGTGGAGCATTCAATCGGGGGAGGAGGGAGGGAGGGAGGTATTTAAGACGGCCCGTTTCTTTCTCGCCGGTCTCTCTCCGTCTCTAAGGAATGGGGGAATGGGGGAATGGGATTTTCTTTCTCGTTATTTCGCCATTTTGGACACGCTTTTGCATGAATCTCTTTGCGCTGTCTTTCCGCATTTACTCCCCCAAAATAATTTCTCGCGTTCCGTTACCCACAAAGACAGCAATGGAAGAGAGAGAGAGAGAGAGGGAGGGGGGGAGGGAGTTTTTTGAGGCAAGGAAACGTTCGGTTCTCGACGAGATACATGATTCTGTCCTCCTCCTCTTCCTTTTTCTCCTCTTTTTCTCTCTTTTGAAAAATCACCCCCTCGCTCCCGTTTTCGGAACGCTTTCTGACGTGGGTGGGGGGTAGAAAAACGAAGAAAAAAGGGCGAAAAAGGGCATTGAATTTTATATTTTTATTTTTTCGGGTAAAAGACGGGGGGGTGGGGTAATTGCTGCCGGATATCTGAGAAGGCTAATCATGCGGGGTGGTCCGGTCCGGTCCTGCCCGGCCTGCCAACAAAAAATTGAGGAAAAAAGAAAAAAATTGGAAAATTGGAGTGACTTCGTGAATATCTAAGAAAGGCAAGCAGAGGCCGCTTTTTCCCAAAAAAAAATTTTCATTTATTTATTTTTTTTCCCACTTTTTGTCTTTTTTACACTCTTCTTTTTTATCCTCTTCTTTTTGTGTGTGGGGAAAATCATAGCTTTTGACTAAAATTTCACGAAACAAAGGGAAGGGGAGGGGGGGGGGGCCTCCTCGTCTCGCATCGATTTGCCGCTCGTTTTGGACGTTGTTCCCCCCGTTTTCCCGCTCCCCTCTCCTCCTCCTCGATCGTTATTTGTGTTTTTTGTTCTAATTCAAACTTAAGATCGAAAAATTCAAAAGACTCGGTTTCTTCTTCTTCTTCTTCCTTTTTCTCGCTTTTGCCCCCCTCGAGAAAAAAGTTTGTCTCATTTTTAGCCTTCGATTTCATCGAATTTCTTTGCATTTCGTCCCTCTTAAGTATGAGATTTTTGTAGGGATTTGGCTTAATTCGCCGGCGGCCATCCCACTCGATGGGAAACTTCGCGGCCGCCGCCGCTTTGGCGCTCGATTTTGGCGGACCTTGTTGATTTTGCGGGTTGGATGAGATATGGCATGTCCCGACCAAAAGATTTGTCTCGATGATTGTGACATTCAGATCTAACCTTGCAGTGGACCTTCGATCGAATTGGAAACACAAACGAGAGGATATCTTCTAGCGATATTTAGGATGTTTTCCTCTTAACTTTCATATCTCTTCTGATTATGCATATCCGAATTGATTTCTTTAGATAATCATCTACTTTCCATATCTCTTTCCATATCTCTTGTTGTTATCCTGCAATTTTCAGGTTGGTCATTACGACACACGTGGCTATTGTCATTCAGCTACTGTTTTTGAAGTGAAGCCAGCCACTTTTGGCTGAGATTAAGGTTCCGTTCGTTTAGCGGAAAATATTGTGTTTTTGGAAAATGTTTTCCCGGAAGTCATTTTTTGGGAAAATGTTTTCCCGGAACATAATTTTCCGGTCTTCGGTGACCAATATGAAAAAGTTTCGAAAAATATTTTTCTCCGGCGACGGCTAGCGGTGGGGGCCGGCGACCGATGGGCAGCGGCGGGGGCCGACGGCGACGATCGATGGCGACGACCAGTGGCGGCCAGCGGCGACGACCGGCGACGGGTGGTCACCGGTGGTAGCTGCGACCGGCGACGGGTGGTCGCCGGCGGCGGGCGACCGACGACGGGGGGTCGCCGGCGGCAGCCGCGATCGGCGGCGAGTGACCGGCGACAGGCGGCCAGCGGTGGTGCTGGCGGCAACCGGAGGGAGGAAGGAGGAGTTTGGCGGAAAATGATTTTCGCTTTTTGAGAGGCGGAAAATGATTTTCGCTTTTTGAGAAGCGGAAATCATTTTCCGTCAATTTGGTCATGTTTTCCCTCATTGAGGGGAAAATGTTTTCTGCCCCTGAACACCGGAAAACCCGGAAAATATTTTCCTGAAAAATATTTTCCGCCAAACGAACAGAGCCTAAGTATGGAAATATTTTATCGGGGATTGAAACCTACTTTGTTACCAGCTGAGATTTTGTGCGGTCATCGCCAATTTTCCTAAAGGTTAAACCTATTAAATGAATGCATAAAATATTTATAGATAAACGATTAAGCGACAGTCCTTAATTTACAGCGAAATTAACAGCACGTTCTAGACCGCAAGAAAGAAAATAACGAATTTTTATAAGTTGTTGTATGGTCACTTCTTCAAGAATTTGTAACTCACGACGTGATATTACTCTCGTCGTGGTCCAAAATAAAATCTATCCCCACAGCTCGACAATGTTAATTTGAGAGCGTCATTCCTGTCTGAGTAAGCGCCATGGTTATCTTATGATGCAAGTTAAGCTTTTCTTTTTTCACGGAGGTATTTTTTAACGACACATCTTTCCATAATAGCTTTCGCTTAGCAAAATCTAGTTTATTCCACTTACCGTAGCGACACCGGTCGTATTAGCCGCGCTTGTTTAGTTATCATTTTAATAGCAAAGTCAACCGCAAAAGGACGCATGTTGTTGGCCTCCAATTCTCAACCTTTTCACTTCTCGTTTGAAGAAGCTGACACCACCACCAAACTTGTTGCTGTTAGACAACTAACATATTGAAATCCGGTCATCAACGGAAGCCTGAAGCCACCACATACGCCCTACACGTAGCCGCACCACTGATCCAACCGTGCTTGATGCTGTGCAGTGCTAGTTTCGATCATTTATGGTGTCTAATTTCCTGGCGGTTGAAGATTTCGTTTCGACTCACCTTAAGTTTGGTTTTTCATATCCCTTCTGAGGGTACATATATGAGTTGATTTCCTTAGATAGTCAATCATCTAATAAAACCTATAAATTCATGTACTCTTTTCTATACACATATTGAAGTATACGGAAATTTCTCAAATAAGTATTCCGCATTAATCTCAACTATACATATATTACGACCAAAAGTAAGGCGAATGCGTGGTTTAACGTATAAATATTCTATCAAGAAAGAGCACGACAATATGATAGAAAATCAAAGATAATTATTGGAACAAGGTAGCTACATGGCCATGAAAGATTCACGATCAATTCAAGTGTAGTGAATCCCAATGTTCTTTCTCGCGTTTTTTTTTTCTAAGTGCAAAAGTCCTATTTTCAAAAAACAACCGACACGATGATTTTTTTTAAATGAATCATTCGGTATTGATCAAATTCTATAATCAGAGCTCAAATATTCTCCATAACTTTTTACGCAATGCAAATAATATTGGCTAATCGACATAACTCAAGACACTTAACCCTCGACATCGGTTTAAACCTCGAAGAAATTAGAAGCGACAACAAAGGTGCCAACATGGAAAGTTAGGGCGCTAGCCGGACCGGGGGAGGCCCCACTAGGAACACGTTGCTCCCATTTAATAATTGGAA